>CM077644.1:29879374-32506874 GCA_039707465.1 Rhabdophis nuchalis
TGTGTATAGACAGCCCCAATGCATTCACTACAGAAGGAAAGCTTCCTTTTGAGGTTTATGGATGATAATCTACCATAATGGTCAAGTGAGAGTTGGTAGACAGATTTAAAAATTAAATTTAAATAATCCACACTCTGGGGCTAAAAGATTGACTGGACCAAAATAAGCCGGTTGGTTTCTATGCCTAAGGGAGAACTAGAATTTGGGCCGCCCTGTTCTGATCTAGCATCTTGATCACAACACCTCATCAACTGTCTCCCAGATGCAGAGGTGGGTGTCAAAAATTTCAGCAACAGGTTCTCTGCCCGGTTGATGGTGGGTGTGGCCATAGTGAGCATGGCCTAGTCGGCCTCCTGCAACATGGTGGGGTGTGTGTGCACGTTTTCACCTTTTTGCCGGGGCCAGTCAGGGGTGGGATTTGGAGGTTCTCTGAACCTGCCATAATGTTAGCTATGGGTTCTCCCGAACCAGGGCAAACCCATAGCAGCCCACTGTTAACCTGATGGGTTAACTACCATTCCAGCACTGTCACACAAAATAGAGGATTTAAAAGAGAGAATTCCTAAGTGCTTTCCAGCTAAGAATCAAGATTATATGGAAAAGAATTTCTCTCCATATATAAGACTGCTTATTTCTGAGACACATTATGCTTATCATAAGGTATTTTGTTCAGCCATGTACTGTGTTTCCCCGAAAATAAGACAGGGTCTTATTTCATTTTGATCCCCCAAATAAGCACTTGGCCTTATTTTCAGGGAGGTCTTATTATTTTTGAGGCGCAGGAGGTGGCAAGCGTGGTCACCTCATGGCTGCTTCTGTGTTGCAATATTTTTGGGGAGCCTTATTTTCAGTGGAGGGATTATTTTAGTGCATGCGCTCAAAAGCCCAATTGGGCTTATTATCTGGGGAGGTCTTATTTTCAGAGAAACAGGGTACTTCATTGTTTATTCTTACAACATGAACATCCTGCTCTCTTAAAACCTCTGTTGTCTTCAAAATCACGATCAAGGTTCAGTGGATTAGATATTTCCTCACCCTGAAATTGGCAGAAAACTATATTGGCATGAAGTGTCATCTCCACTTCCAATCCACAGTCTGTCTTCATGGCTTTTAAAAAACTCAATATAAGTATCCCAGGACTGGATGTCAGAATAAAAGGGAAAATATTGCTTTAATACTGTTACAGCTATTGTTTCACACATAGGCTGGGGATGAGATGAAGGCAATGGCCTGGAGGCATGAGGTTTACCAGGGCATATTTGTGCTTTGGTGAGGAGCAAAAGGGGAAGGTTTAGAATTCTACTTACATCTATACAATACAATACAATACAATAGCAGAGTTGGAAGGGACCTTGTAGGTCTTCTAGTCCAACCCCCTGCATGGGCAGGAACCTTATACCATTTCAGACAAATGGCTGTCTAACATCTTTTTAAAGACTTCCAGGGTTGGGGCATTCACAACTGCTGGAGGCAAGCTGTTCCAGAGGTTAATTGTTCTTACTGTCAGGAAATTTCTCCTTAATTCTAAATTGCTTCTCTCCTTGGTTAGTTTCCACCCATTGCTTCTTGTCCTGCCCCCAGGTGCCTTGGAGAAAAGTTTGACTCCCTCTTCTTTGTGGCACCCTCTGAGATATCGGAACACTGCTATCATGTCTCCCCTGGTCCTTCTCTTCATCAAACTAGACATACCCAGCTCCTGCAGCCGTTCTTCATATGTCTTAGTCTCCAGTCCTCTAATCATCTTGGTTGCTCTTCTCTGCACTCTTTCCTCTAGTGTATGAGGAAGGCATAATTGTGGAGGAGGTTGGCATCTAATGGGTTCCTAACTCTATATATTTTCTACATACTGTATTGTTTGGAGTATGAGTTTTTGCAGTCTGCAGACCTCCCAAAAATGACCCGTTTTTTGTGAAAATGGGCCTGTTGTTTTCCAAAAAAGGGGGCATGCATAGCCTTTAGGAGGCTTGTAGAGTGCTCCTGGGAACTGGGGGGGGGGGAATTGAGCCAAAAAGGGCCCGTTTCTCTCTCATTTCTGCCCTTCCCAGCCCCCAGGAGCACTCTAGAAGCCTCCTAAGGCTATGCACAGCCATTTTTGCAAAGGGGGCAAAAAAAAGCTATATTCAATGTATAAGACGCACCCAGATTTTCACCCTCTTTTTTGAGGGAAAAAGGTGCGTCATATACTTTGAAAAATACAGTATTGATGCTGTCAATTTGAAATTTATTCTTTTTGAGAGGCTTGCTTTTTATTAATGCTGGATTGCTCTCATCCAGAGTTACTTTCCATGAGGTGGGCAACATATACATTTTAATAAATAAATAAAATAAATAAAGGCTGATGCTGATTGATAGCTGCAATAATCTTTGGCAGGTTATGACATAAAAATAATGCCACACAGTAATGGAGGTTGGTTTGTGTGGGGCATTTACAGAAGAAATTTGAAAACCATGTTAGGTTTAATCACTATTTATGCACCTTCCATTAATTGCAAAGCAATTATAGAAAGGAAAAGAAAATTTTTAATGAATTGAACCGAAGTAGCTTTTTATTTTGTTTGAAATGGTAAGATTTATGGTAAGATTTAGCTTTTTTCCCAAAGGTCTTGTGTTGAACAAGATAATAAAGGTCAGAAGTTGATTGCTATCAGCAAAAATATGTTTAAATCTGTAGGCACAAATGCTCCTTTTCTACCTTTTATTTTTGTATACTTCTTCTGATGTATATCTTGGGAAATAAATGTGGAAGAAGCTGATAGAAAATCAGTTTCTACAGCACTGCTTTTGATGTAATCAAAGCTTTCCCACTTACAGAGAATCATTTCCTATTTATAACACACATCAACCAATCATACATCATTCTTAGTATTCTTATGTTACAGAAAGGGAAGATTATTTGGCATAGAGTGTAAATGCCATAAGTGAATTTTATTCATACTTTTTACATTTATTGCAACAGTCCCAAATTCTGAAGCAATGGAGCT
The DNA here is from genome assembly GCA_039707465.1 of Rhabdophis nuchalis. Classification (NCBI taxonomy): domain Eukaryota; kingdom Metazoa; phylum Chordata; class Lepidosauria; order Squamata; family Natricidae; genus Rhabdophis; species Rhabdophis nuchalis. Next base: position 29,882,356 of record CM077644.1, read on the forward strand.
AATATCCTCACAAGAAGAAAGAGAGTCATAGCTGCTGGATTAAATCATTTATTGTAATAATAATAATAATATTGTAATAATAATTCCAACTGCATCCAAGTATACAGTTTAAACCAGGTTAGATTCAAACTTTATTTTGCACCACCACACCAATCTCTTTCTACAAAAGGTGTTTCATCCAACAGAGGCACTAGAATGAAAACAATTTTGTCTAAATTTGATAAAAATTCTAGAAACATAGATTATTGATTTCATCGTTTTCAATAATTCAGATACATAATGTTATTCTAGACATTTATTTGACACAGTGTGTTTATATATGTGGAAGCTGAAGATGGAAATGATCAATAGCATATAGCTGAAGAGTCATTCTTAAAACTTCTTCCTGGCTATAGACTTGTAGAATAATTTCTAAAATTCCTGATTAATAAATCATTCAAAAAGAATCTTTCGCAGCTTAATGTTGAGGTCTGTTGTTGATGCTTGGGTCCATCAATGAAGAAAGAAGTTAGACTAAAAAAAAAGAGAGCGAAAGATCTAGTACAATAAATGTTATGTTTATAAATAACTGCTATAAATGGCAAGCATTCAGTATTGAGAGTAAGAGGATGTTAAACTTTAACTAATTTTAATTAGTTAAACTAATTAAAACTACTAACTAATTAGCCTACTTATGTTAAGCTCTGAACAAGGTTTGAGAGCCTACTAAGAACAATAAGCTGGAATTCTATACTTGAATAAGTTCACATTTAATTTCATGATTAGAAAGTGCTATCCTTTACAATATTTGTAATGATGTAGATTTGCAGTGCAATATCTACAAATAATAAATATAATACATTGTTCTAAAACAAAATGAAAGAAGAATTAAATTATTAAGATGCTGTCTTCCTCTATTCCATTTGGAGCTATACTGTTCAAACCAAGCCAACACCAGTTGAAGGAAATTATATTTTTCCTTCCTGATTAAACACATTGTGGATTAATTTATTCTCTGATCTTATTTGAGAATTTGGGAACTATAGTTCAACCTATGAATTGAGGAAGCTGCTATTGAGTCATAGATATAATCTTAACTAGATATTCCAAGTGGGATTCAAATAATTTAACAACTGGTTCTCTGCCCTAATGACCAGCAGGGTAGGCAGGGATCAGTGGTCATATTACTGGGTGGGTGTGGCCAACTCAACATCATTCACATTGATGGGTGTTTCACCTTAGTTCAGTGATGGCTAACCTTTTTTGGCTCGTGTGCCAAAAGCGGGGAGACCGCAGGGGGGTCATGTGTGGGCGTGCCTCTCCCATAATGCTATGTGCTTTTGGCATGCTTTTTTTGCCCTCCCCAGGCTCCAAAGGCTTTCTAGGAGCCCGGGGAGGGTGAAAACAGCCTCCCCTCCACCTCCAGAGGCTTCAGGAGCTTCCCTAAAGCTTCCAGAGGGCGAAAAACAGCCTCAAAAGAAGGCCTAAATCAGCTGGCCAGCACACACATGTGCCCTAGTGCTGACAGGGCAATGCCTCGCGTGCCCTAAGAAATGGTTCTGCGTGCCACCTGTGGCACCCATGCCATAGGTTCGCCATCACTGCCTTAGTTATTACAATGGAATAAGGGTTAACCAGAGCAGCAATTTCTGTAAGCAGGGCAATAAAGATTAGGCTACAAACAACACCAGAATGTTTCCTTCTTGCCTTCCTTACAGGATTAGCCCTGTACAGCGGAAAAAAACAAAATGAGATTTCTTCCAACAACCAGTTCTCCAAACTGCTTAGAAAGTTAACAACCAGTTCTCCCGAATATGTGCGAACTGGCTGGATCCCACCACTGAAATAGGTCTGATATAAAGATTATTATCATGGCTAATGTTGGTTTTTGACAACAAATATTATTGGCTTCAGGAAATAATGGACACACTAATGCAATCAATAAAGGAGAGGGGGGAGGACCCTTTCTTGCATTAGTAGGAATTTGACCTTTCCTTGCCATTGAGAAAAAAAAAAAATCCTACAGTTTCTTCCATTAGTTGCCTTCCATCTTCAGAATGCGTTGAGCATCTGAGTCTAGAACCTTCATGAGCTCATCACCCATTAGGGTTAGCTTGTCCCTTTTTAACACAATAAAATAAGCTTATGGATCATACTACCTTCTGTGCATTTTCTTCCACATCCCCCCTCACAGCATTTTTCATTTCCTTTACATTGGACATCATGATCACATTCATTAGGAGGGTTAACCATCGCACATCTTAGTTTAACATATGGGCAACGTCCAGGTTTGTCTACAACAGAGAAAACATACAATGAAAAACAAATGCAGCATTTGTATGATCTTAGCAGGCCAAGAGCTGATGTACAACTTTGCCCCTGTAACATAGTGTTTCTCAATCTCTGGTACTTTTAAGATGTGTGGACTCCCAGATTTCCTCAGTCAGCTCTGGGTAACTCCCAGCTCAATTCTGGGAGTTGAAGGGCATATATCTTAAAAGTAGCCAAAATCAAAGAACACTGTTTTAAAGCGTTTAAAGTTGGGGGGAGTAGCCTGCAAATAATGTAGTTTGTAAATCTGTACAATATTTGAAGCAAAACATAGGATGGTCAAATATTGAATTTTTCCACACCTTATTATATCATCACTGATCTTTGGCTATAGGAAAAATAATAATTTAAAAGATGAAAATGTAGCAAAATCCTTTTTTTGCCATACTAGATATTATAACAGCATTGGGTAATGTATAGTGAGGTGATGGCAAACCTTTTGGCACCAAGTGCCAAACTGGAACACATATGCATGCGCCGGAGTGCTGGAAACCCAAAGACCACCAGCTAGCTGGTCTTCAGGTTTCTAGCATGCGCATGCAAATCAGCCAGCTGGTCTTTGTGTGCGTCTGAGCACTGGAAAGCCGAAGACCAGCTGGCTGGAGCGTGCATGCCCATTTTAAAATCATTTTCTGGGCCATTTTCAGGCCGTTTTTGGGTCATTTTCAGGACATTTTTGGCTCTCCAGAGCCTGCGAAGACCAGCTGGTGGTGTGTGGACCACAAACCAGAAGAGCAGCTGACAATGGTACATGCCCACAGAGAGGGCTCTACGTGCCACCTCTGGCATGCGTGCCACAGGTTCTCCATCTCAGATATAGTGCATTGTCAGATTGAAATTCTAATAATGTCTGACCACCCAAATCAATAGAGTTAGATGGAGTTGCAGTCCAATAGACTCCATGAGGCCACATACCTGCACACTTTCTGGCCCAAAGTTTGCATTCAGTTTTTTTGAGTTCATCTTGAACTTAAATAAATCTAACAATTTAATAAATCTAATAAATACGGTCAATAGTCAAAGAGGATACCTTTTGGTTTCTGGCAGATCCTAACACAAGTCTGATAACAGCACTTTAAGTAGCCAGGGCAGTCATAGTCAATATTGCACTCATGTCTTCCTGGTTTAAGGCATCGAGCAAATGGTGAGGGGCAAGTCCCAATTTTGTCTGAAAAAAAAACCCACCCCAAAATGTTAATGTTAATACTCAGGGACTGGACCTGACAGCAATGTTTTGAGATTAAATGACACAGTTACTTGTTTGATTGGTGGGTAGACAGAAGAAATAAATGAAATGGTTCAGAAGACTCACATCTTTACATTTTATTTACAAGCTTAGTTTGTGATATTTGGAATTTGGATTCATTTCAGGGGAACAATTTTAAGTGCTTGAACTTCATGCTGTTGATTGAAAGATGAAATTTGCTATTAAAGAAAGGCAAAACAGAATTAAATAAAGAGTCTGTCATCTAAAACAAAATATTGTGACTTCACCTCTTCCATTATGTATTAATTTTCCTCATAAATGTATTTATTTCTCACAGTGGAGCACAGCATTAATCAGTATGTGATCTTCACCTGCTGTCACCCATGTTTTTAATCACTTAATTAATTTTTTTAATTACATTTTTTATTGGATTAATATTGAAGAGATGTATGAAAATACTTTGTAATCAGCAGATACACTTTCTATAGCATGTAAGATGAAGGATTTTTGTGTTGTGTTTAAAAATAAAATAAATAAATAAAATTTAATTAAAAAAAAACCATTGAATTAAATTTTATTCGTATATGTGCTGTTGAAGCAAGCACAAGATTGTATTAAGAAAAGCATGATGGAAGAAGCAATCATAACCAAACTTTATGTTTGGTCAAACATCATCTACATAACTTATAAGCCAGGCTCATGTTAAATATCTATGTGAAACCACTAGGAAAGGTCCTCTGCTGAAGTGCAAGGAAGATGGTACTCAGACATGCTTCTTGATACCAGGCCAATCAATTGATGCTCATTTTTTGGTGAATGGTCTATAAGGGCCTGGATGTGGAAGAACAGGTTTCCACTCAACTCAGACAAGATTGATTACTGTGGGCATTAGTCCCCCTCCCCAAGGTGGCCACAGCTGCCACCCATTCCTTAGACAGAAGTTATTAGTCCAGGAAAACTTCCAAATTGTGTATTGGTTGTAGTTTTGATAGTTAGTTTGGGCTGGTCAGTGCTAAAGATATCAAATCTGCAGATCTGTTTTGGAGTAGGGCAGCCCCTTGTAGAGTAGATTGTAGTAGTCTACTTGGGAATTGATAAGTGCCTCCTGATCTCTCTTGAAGCCTGTATGCCAATTGTTTCCTTTCTAGATCAGGAGGCCCTAATCACAGTCACTTATTCCTGACCTTTGAAGAACATGAAGATGAAGTAGCATGGTCAGTTATGGTCAGTTATGGTCAGTTATGGGAATATCTCACTATGCTCCTGATATCTCTGCTCTTCTGCACAGACTTCCAGTGTGCTTCCAAGTGCAATCCAAGAGCATTGGATCAGATTATTTGTGGCAAGATCTTGTATTGATTTTTTTTAAAACTTGGTCCACTAGGTTCAATAAGAAGCATGCCCCATGTCCCATTTGTTAGGGAATGCCACCTGATGGAAGTAGGAAGTATACTTTTTTCTTTTGTAGCTCTTGCCCTCTGGAATATCATAGTCCCTAAGATCGGGTTGGCCCCAATTCTGCTAGTATTCCAGAAAGCCTTAAAACACAGCTGTTTTCTCAGGCATGGGAATCAGGAGGTTAAGAATGCCCATGGGGAAGTTATTATGGATGCAACTGTTGTCTTCCTGGTTGTCATTATATGTATATTACAATGATTATGTCTTTTAAAGCATCTTTTAATTCTGTCAGCCACCTAGAATCACTATTTCCAAGATGATGGATCATATAAACGGACTTAAAGAAATAAACACAATCACAGGTCAATAAGACCTTAGTTTGTAGAGCCATAGAAAGTTGAATTACAGTTGGGAGAGGAGAAAAGTGGAATGGAGTGCAATGGAGTTGGGAGTGCTAGAATGAAATATTGGAGAATTGGAAATGTATAGGGAGAATATTGGAGAATTGGCAGTGTAGGGCTGCCAAATGTCAAAGCATCAAAAAGTCCTTTTTTGTGCCCTCATGTTCTATGTCTGGCCAGCATAGGCTTAAAAACCAACTATCATCCTGCTTTTTAAGCATCTAACAAGGCGTTTCTTCTTGAGCAGTTTTTCTGCAGGATGTAACACTTCCCTAAAAAGTGCTTAACTGCAAGTTAACCAGCTTTGTTTGTGACCCTAATTAGTTGATTAGTATCCTCCCATTGGCTTGCTGCCTCAAATGACAAAGCCTTAATATTATACCCTTGGAGATCGTTTCCGGCTTCGGATGCGGATGGACGCAGATCTTTGCGTCCGCCGCTGTGTTGCCTCAGCTGCGCCCTTGGGCGGGGGGGGGAGAGGTTTAAAATCCCCCCCTGCACGGGCGGCTTGCGGAGAGGGCCCCCATCCCGACGGCGGTCGGGGGGGCTGCTCCTGCTTCGCCCTAGGGGCTGGGGAACTTTCACGGGGGGAGCTTCCCCTTCGCTGAAGACGCTGGAACATGGAGGATGTAAGAAGGAGCTGAAACTCCGGGCTGTATGGCTACGCCGAGGCTTCGGATTATAAAATAATGGTATGTGCCTTATTTGGACTTTTTTTTACATTCAAGTTCATGGAAAGAGAAGATGGGGGGAGTTGGAAACAACCTCCCTGAAAATAAAGTGGCATTGCATAATGATTCCCGCGCTGCGGAGAGAGTGAAAGTGACTTCCGTCGGATTTATTGAAAAAGGAAGCTTCTCCCTAACTAAGGGATTTGCTGTTAAACAATGTATCTCGAGCCTTGCTACATTTTAAATTGACTGTTTCTAGTTTGTTTTTTTCTACCCTGCCGGCAAGGCGGAAAGATGGCGTTCTCTTTGTTCTCAGGATGGAACTTTTGAAAATAAGCATTCCTCTATTTTAACAAAACTAAACTAATTTTAAAATATATAAGAAAAGGACCTGCTCTGGTGTCTTTTGGTGTTTTCTCCCTTTGTGAAACTTTCTGTTTTGCTTGGAAAATTTTTCTTTTTTCTTTTTCTCTCTCTGGACGTTGTAAACTCAATTTGAACTCCAGCTGCTTTTGTCTCGGACTTCACAGACTGCCCGCCCTACAGCGCCATTTTTTCTTCCTCTCTACGCACTAACATCTAAAACTTTAATTATGGCATCGAGGAAACCCCCATCTGGGAAACCAAGCTCTGCTCCAGCATCTACAAGACCCAGCCCATTCTCACAACCAAAGATTTCAGCAATGTTACAGAAGGAAACAGAGGTAGAGGATCCTAAGTCACCAAGCCCTCAGCCATTAAACATAGAGGAGATGTTTCAAAGAATAATGAATGAAATGCAACAAATCCGGAAAGACAATTTAAGCACAAGATTGGAATTATTGGAGGCGCAGAGAGAAATAACAAATAATAAACAAAAAATTGTGGGGCTGGAAGGGGGGGCGGTTGAGATGAAGGAAGAGATAAAAGACTTTAAGAAAGAACTTACAGATATTACTGGTCAAATGTCCAAAATTGATTTTGACCGCATGCCTTTTTTTTTTAAGATTCCAGAATGTTCCTGAATTACCCAATGAGAATCTGAGAGAGATGATGGCTACTATGTTAGCGGATTATATTAAGAAAGATAAGGAATTTATGTGGGAGGGCATTGATTTGATTTATAGAATTAACTCAGCATTTGCCAGAATAAATGAGGTAGCCAGAGAGATACATATTAAATTTATAAGAAGGTCAACGAGAGAGGAGATACTGAGAGCGCAGAGAGGGGGCCCTTTGATGTATCAGCAAAACGAGGTGGCCATATTGAAGCAGATACCAAAGAAAATAAGAGATATAAGAAGGAACTATTCCTTCTTAACTAAAAAAATATTCAAAAAGGGGGTGTGGTTCAAGTGGTTGATGCCTGAAGGGATGCTGTGTTCTGGGAGGGAGGAAGAGTTAGTATTAAAACAGTTGAAGAGGCGCATAATTTTAAAAAAAAAAATTCCTCAATCCTGAATGCCGATGAGATGGGAATGGGAGGGGCTACGGGTCCGCCTGCTGGTGGGGGGGGGGAAAGGGGGGGAGGAAGAGACTATAGCAAAGAGGCTCAGATCGCAAAAATAATCTGTAATTTTTCTTTTTAGTAATTCCTGTACGGACGTCAATAGTATAAAGTAATTGAATGTATAAAATAATATGAAAATTTATGATTTTAAAATGTATATACCCCTTCCTCTTGATAATTTCTTTTTAATTGAATATGTATGAAGACTCGGAGGCGGTCATCAAACCCGATGTGGAAGCTCCAAATATTATTCATTACCTTATTTACCCCTTTTCCCAATATAAATTGTTAAAACCAATAAAACTTTTTCAAAAGAAAAAAATATTATACCCTTAAGGATTTTGCCTTTAACTGGTTCTACTACATTCCTAAGACTAAAAAAATCAGTTTTTCTGATACTAAAAAAAATAATTTCATTTCCCTGTAGGCCTATTTTTTTTTTGTTTCTCACTATAATTTTTGTTGCAGATACCAAGGAATTTAAATAATTAGTGTTTCCTCCTTTTCAATTGCTTATGTCGTCCTTTACCTGTTCAGCTACCTGGCCTAATTTCTAAATTATTTATGCTTGCAATGGGAGACTGTGTCCTTTTAACCAACTAACTAGAAAATATATTTAGAAAAGGTCCTAACTCCAAAAAGAATCCAAACACATCAATGGCAATGAAATTCTGGGTAAAATGGGATGAAATTTGTCAGTCATTTGTCTGAAATGGTATAAGATTCCTGCCCATGCAGGGGGTTGGACTAGAAGACCTACAAGGTCCCTTCCAACTCTGCTATTGTATTGTATTGAAATGGAAGTAGAAAGGGATATCTTAGCGAAGGGCATCATAGGCTGACTGAAACCAAATACTCCCTACTACAACTTTGTTAAGAAGTAAAATTTAAGTAGAAAACAAATAACTAAACTTAGTTTCTTTAGAACTTACCTCTTGGGGGTATGCCAGAAGCAGATGGCAACTGTGTACAAAGGGTCAGGAACCCCACAAGGAGGAAAGCACATGTGATCTTCATGATGAATTCAGAGACTGGGTTCAAATGTTTAAAACTGAACCAGATTTATATTTAAGTTTCTAAAGGGGAGGGATTGATTCATGAAAGGAAAGAATCATACTTCATCTTTGTCAGAAAGACTTCCTTCAATCTCTTATTTTTACTTCACCTATATCCCATTTGTTTTTGAAGAATTGACATCTGACCTACGACATAAATCAGTTCAAAAAATGGATGGTACAGTACCCTATCATTAAGTAGTGTTAATTATGGGTTTGGGAACAGGAATCAACTGCTTTTTAGATACCTGGCCTTTGATAATCATTGCATTGTTAAAGTGACTCAGCAATTAGTGGTTATTCCAAGTTAGACCAAGAATAGCATGGATGATAACATCTCCTGCAGAAAGACCTTGGCTTATCCTTCAACATACTTCAGAACCTTGCAAAATCCGAACATCAGATATATGCACGAAACAGAACGATTCCATATGGCTATATGTGTTTCATTTATTTTATTCATTAATTTTGAGATTTGTCCTAACATTTTTTCTAAAGTACATGATCCTATTAAGATTGTGCAGTATGTAGATAAATAAACTGGATAGAAAAGTTTTCTTCAGATGAACAAAACTAAGGATATGTTAATTTATTTGGTAGAAACAATTATTTCAGCTACATGTCTACAATGCATTTTATTTGTTTGCATTATTTATATTTTAACTGAGTCAGAATCATAGCATTGGAAAGTGTTTTCTAAACTGCTGAGCACTATCTACAGTCCAGCACAGTAATCACTGAATAAATCAACCCAGAGTTCTCAGTCGAGGCTCAGATGACCAGACTCATTGGGATGAATCATAGAAAATCTGGAAAATGCTCTATAATAATAATAATAATAATAATAATAATAATAAATTTATTTATAGACCGCTTCCTCTCCCCAAAGGGACTCGGAGCGGTGCACAGGGAAAATTAAAAAATACCAATAAATATACATAATAAATTAAATAAAAAGGCAAATTAAACAATGATTATCCCTGCGCTAAAATCCCCAATTTTTAAAATTAACTAAAATCCCCTAAGCCCTATTAAAAGACGGGAGACTAACCTAGGCCGGCCAAGCAGAAAAAGTGTGTTTTGAGTTTTTGACAGAAGGAGCGGAGGTCCGTAGTTGTTCTAATTTCGGGGGGAAGGTCGTTCCAGAGGGATGGGCCCGCCATAGAGAAGGCCCTTCCCCTGGGCGTCGCCCGCTGGCATAGCCTAGTGGACGGCACCCGGAGAAGTCCCTCTCTGTGGGAGCGAATCAGCCGCAGGGATGTATGGGGCAGAATCCGATCCCGCAGATAACTAGGTCCCGTGCCATAGAGCGCTTTAAAGATGATAACTAACACCTTGAAGCGCACCCGAGACGACAGGTAGCCAGTGCAGCTCGCGCAAGAGTGGTGTTACGTGGGTAAACCTTGAGGTTCCCATTCTATGGCCAGGAAAGACAGAATGAAAGAGATGAAGAGGAAGCGACAAGCAATAGCAATTACAGAGGCAATGGAGGCACTGTTGGAAGATCTGAAGGAACAGGTTAGGAATAGTTAATCATAAAAAAAAAAAGTAGATATATTTCACTAGTTGAAAATCACTAGATGGTACATAACCAAAACTACAGTAAAGTAATACAGAACAGTCTTAATCTTTTATGTATGTGACATTCCTTTAAGCATTTTCAAATGCTCTTCTCTTTGTGTCTAACCATGTATTGTTCTTTTTTATACTTGTTCTGCTCATAGTTACACATAGTGAGGTGTAATGTTATTGGTTCCACATCTCTGCCTAAAAACTCTGTTTACTGGAGAACAGTAGTTTATTCCTGTGATGGCGAACTTATGGAAAGCGTGCTAGAGGGGGCACACAAAGCCCTCTCTGTGGGCACATGCACCAACGCCAGCTGCTCTTCCAGGTTTTGTTATGCACATGCATGCTGGCCAGCTGGTCTTCATGAATGCCAACTGGCTGGCATGCATTCGTGCAACGGAACCCAGAAAAGAGCAGCTGGCCGGTATGCATGCATGCTGGACCAGCTGCTTTCTTCCGTGTTCCAGCGCTTCGGTGCACACACATGCACACACATTCCAGTTTCGGCACTCGGTGTTGAAAAGATTAGCCATCACTGGTTTATTCCCTCAAATATTTACTACCTGCTTCATCAGGAATGAAGATAAGATCATAAGCAGTTCAACCTGAAGTTCCATAAGATTAGTAACAGGACATTTATAATGAGATTAAAGCTCTTGAATAATAGTGCCAAAGTTTACCTAATGATCTCTTCCTGCTTTTAAAAGCCATAACACTATTTAAATTAATGCTTAATAAACCTGTTAGGTGTCCTTGGAAACACTGGAACTCAAACTTAATCAGCAGCATTTTTTTTCTAGAAAGGATAAAGACGAACTCATATATTTAATGTTTCAACAAGCAAGGAAGAATCATTAGAGTCAAATAAAATGATTTAGAGAGCAGAATCAATCTTATATCAGCATAGTTAGATGTATTATTCAAGTCAAACTTAATTTCATTGTAAGTAGCAACTAAATTGGCACATGGTTACAAAAATTTATGATTAGTCCTATGGTTATGAGTCCACTTCAGTGGTGGGATTCAATTTTTTTTTACTACTGGTTCTGTGGGCATGGCTTGGTGGCCATGGCAGGGGAAGGATAGTGCAAAATCACCATTCCTTCCCCACCCCACTAACCTGCTTTCCAGCTCCTTTCTTCTGTTTAGGGCAACAAAAGAAGATCAGCTGGGAGGCTGTGGGGTGGGGCCAGCCTATTTGCCGGTTCTCCGAACTACTCAAAATTTCCACTACTGGTTCTCCAGAACCTGTCAGAACTGGCTGAATATCACCTCTGGTCCACTTACATAGTCAAGCATTCTGCTTTCTTTCTCTTAACCTCACACACTTTTCAGTGAGACGTCTTTCTCTGTTTTCCCTTAGGCACAAAATGGAGAGCAGCATGAATCTTTCAGAAAAGTTATGAGCACACAATAACCTAAAGGCTACAAAGCTTTATTGAAAAAGAATGTTCTTCGCCCTCATCTCATTCCTCCTTTCATTCACCAGGCTCTTGTGATTCAGGGTTGACTCACCGTCTATCTCAAAAACGGACAGAGCAGCTCCATTAAAATCCTTTTGTTTTAAGACTTTCACAGTGTTGCTATTTGCTGGGCTAATTGCTTTGCACAATCTTGATTTTCATGGTGTCTCTTTAAAACCAGTATCCTCACTGTTCTGTGATCTGTTTTATTAATCCCAGGAGGTTGGTTATGCCGCCTATCTGATACGAGTGTCTTTCTCCGTTCCAGATAATGATTTCTTGGGCTCTCTTTTATAGACATGAGCTCTAACAGTGGTCTGATTCTAACTTCTTTTAAATGTCACATTTGTTAATGCATTAAACTTCAAATGTCTCAATATATGCATGTGTATTAGAGTCACCCTTCATTTACATCTCATTCCAAACTCTCCTGGCGGTAGCACTGACAACACTAGTTTAGCTTTTTTTTCTCTGGGAAAAGTAGAGTTTCCCAGTTCCAACTTTTCATGATTTATGAAATGTCAGCATGTCAGCTGAAGAATTCTGGGAGATGAAGTCCACACATTTTAAAGTTGCCAAGCTTGAAAAACACTGCTTTATATGCACACGCATTAGTCAGTAATCATTTTATTTCCCATCTCTACATGGGGCTCCCCTTGAGGTGCACCCGAAGACTGCAGCTTGTCCAGAATGCAGCCGCGCGGGCAGTTATGGGAACCTCTAGGTTTTCCCATGTAACACCACCCTCTGGAACGACCTTCCCCCCAAAATTAGAACAACTACGGACCTCCGCTCCTTCCGTCAAAAACTAAAAACGCACTTTTTCTGCCTGGCCGGCTTGGGGTAACTGAATTGCTCTATTAGGGTTTTTAGGGGTCTAATTTTAGTTGGTCTGGGTTTTTAGCGCAGGGTTAAGTTTAATTCATTTTAAATTGTATTTATGCTTGTGTTTTTATATATGTATTTTAAAATCCCCTGTGCACCGCCTCGAGTCCTTTTGGGGAGAGAGAGCAATCCATAAATTAAAATTATTATCATTATCATTATCATTATCATTATCATTATCATTATCATTATCATTATCATTATCATTATCATTATTAATAATAATAAAGAGAACTTTATTGGTGAATAATTTCATCTTGATAGACCCAAAAGTTTGGGATAAAAAGCAAAATAATATTTTGGTCAGTTATTAATTATTGTGTATCTATAAATTCATGGAGGTCAACTAGGCTAAATCTAATGATCCCTGCAAAGACCCATTAGCTTCTTCAACATATGCAGCCCAGATCAGTTTAGGACAAGTTGATCTGAGCATTTATCTCTTTATAGATATGCTTGTTACCTTGGTCACCAGAACATATAGCCATGGCTGGGTTATTAGATATTTTCTGTTATCATTGCTGCTCTCTGTAATGTTTTTCCACTCTTAAGATAAAACACGCTTTTTTTGACATATTTGGCTACTGTAGTAGATGGATCTCCTTGTTCTAACTTTTCATTGATATTTAATGTTGTTTTAACATTTAAAAAAAATATACGAGAAGCTTTTATTGGTAATTTTTCATACCGTTAATTTATTTTGCCTTTTATTTTAAATTATTGTGGTTTGCAATGGATATGGATCAATGAATATATTCATGGTGGATAAGTTAAGTATGTATGCATATGCATAGGTTTTTATTAATTTCATTCCTATCTCACTTTTCCTCTGGTTCAAAGATAGTTCAAAGATAGTTCAAATATATTTAGGTGTGTGCAAGTGCATGTGTGTGTATATATATATATACATACATGTATATTATCATTTCTTTCTTCACAATAGCCTTTTGAAGTAGATTAGCCTGTTAACGTTAAGTAAACATCACTAGTTCACCACTTTAAGCATTACAACATTTGTTGTCTTGCTTTTGAAGATGCCAATCAACAAATCATCAAAATGGATTTGCCTTTTGCAGAGGAGATGAGTGTTTGGCTGTTGACTCTTTACCGCAAGAATGTGCGTGGGTGAAGCATTGTTGATGTTAGATATCCTTCAGAGTAGCAGGTCATTATCCTAAAAGGAAAAAACAAAGCATCTGTTGAATTAAAAGGCTATCGTTACACTCCAGAAATATAGATTGGAAACTAGTCTCAATTGTTTGGGTGGGTTATGCAGTTTGCAAACTCTGTCTGAAAAGCATGGTTTAATTTCTAATCTATAATATTCAATAGCAACAATTGTCCATAAGGAGGATATGCTTCAGGTTGCCTCTTTTAAAACGTGTCAATTTATGGGACTTAGAACGTATGATTTTCTTGGTGGTTGCCCTCTGCTCTTCTTCAAAGCATTAGGGGCCATTTGAGTGAGAATCCCCTTTATTTGCTGGTTGCCATTTTATGCTTTATTTTTTGTATTTATTGTTGTATGTTGAATTTCCCCCCATTTTTGATTTATTTTTTGTTTTTTACACTACCCAGAGTCCCATTGTTTAAGCTGGGTAGCTTTATAAATCTTTAAAATAAATAAATAAGGTAAAAGATAAAGGTTCCCCTCACACATATGTGCTAGCTGTTCCCAACTCTAGGGGTCGGTGCTCATCTCCGTTTCAAAGCCAAAGAGCCATCATTGTCCGAAGACGTCTCCATGGTCATGTGGCTGGCATGACTAAACCCCGAAGGCACACAGAACACTGTTACCTTCCCACCAAAGGTGGTCCCTATTTTCCTACTTGCATTTTTTACATGCTTTCAAACTGCTAGTTTGGCAGAAGCTGGGACAAGTAACGGGAGCTCACTCCATTACACGGCACTAGGGATTCGAACCACCAAACTGCCGACCTTTCTGATCGACAAGCTCAGTGTCTTAGCCACTGAGAAACTGCGTCCCTAAATAAATAAGCAAACATACAAATAAGTAAATAAAAAAAGAAATACACAACTAAAACATTATTCTAAAACATAATAAAACAATAAAAAGTAAAACACGTGCTGAAGAACAGTGGAGGCTAAATACAGTAGAAATATAGTAGAACTACTAAAAATATTACCGGTACAAGCAAAAGAAAAGAGCACTTTAAGAAACAACAACCCTCTGAAGAATGAAAGAGTTTTGAAAGGATAAAGGATCTTCTCAGTTCTTGTGACGTGGAAACATCCAGGTTGCTTTCCTCAGAACAATATGGAATTGATTTGCCTTTGGGTCCTTCCAGGATAGCATCTGATCAAGTCTATTCCCAAAGGTTTCTTGGTGGTATCCCATCCAAATACTAAGCAGTTCATTGCTTTTTATCCTTTTTGAGTTTATCCAAGCTCCATTAGATGCATGCACCTCTTGAACATAGCAAAGGGATCACACAAACTCATAGGGAGCAAAGCTGTACAAGGTTGTGAGTCTACTACTGAAAAGACCTACTCCACATAGTCACTTACCATGGTTCAATAAGTTTTCCAGTGAATCCAATGCTCAGATAACATTGTATTATTGATTTTAGCAGCCCCAGTACATAAAAAATGGATTATTCTTGTAACATCTTACAGTTCTGGAATATACCTGAGAAGCTAGAAAACCGCAAAAGCATAAATGAAAAATTTTAAGTAATAATACATTTGGATTCATAGCTGGATTGTTCTTATTGCAAAATAATCTGGAATATATTACAACATAATAGCAATGGCTCTTAGATTTATGTACTGCTCTTTAGTGCTTTACAACACTTTCTGAGCAGTTTACAATGTCGGCATATTGACCCTAATAATTTTACCGTAACATCATTTTACTGACCTCAGAAGGCTGGCGTGCTGAGGTGGCGCAGTGGTTAGAGTGCAGTACTGCAGGCTACTTCAGCTGACTGCTGAAGTTCAAATCTCATTGGCTCAAGGTTGACTCAGCCTTCCATCCTTCTCAGGTGGGTAAAATAAGGACCCAGATTGTTGGGGGTAAAATGCTGGCTCTGTAAACCTCTTAGAGAGGACTGTAAGAGCACTATGAAGTGCTATATAAGTCTGAGTGCTATTGCTATGGAAGGGTGAGTAAAACACAAGCCCCCTTAAGATCAAAATCCAGACTGTGGACAGAGTTAAACTTGCAATATTGCATTCTAACCACTGCACCACCAGTGTTCCTAATATACAAGATCAATGAGCAATAATGACTTTAAATACTTTAAATATGTTTCTTATTTAGAAATATATCAGTTGTTTAGTTTTTGCAGTATTACCTCTTAATCAATACCTGTGACCTGCTGATCAAGATTATATGAATAATATGAATGCGAATTACTCATTTGTCAATGCAGTCATAAGGCAAAGATTAGCACGTAATCCCAAACTTCCTTGGAGTGATTATGTGCATACTGGCTACTTATACTCATGGAATTAATGCAGAATTCCTAAGAAGCATTACTGGATCTAGGTAAGGAAAAAAACCCACACAAATCAGAATGCCTAATAGGCCATAAACTATGATGCCCATGATAGGCTTTAGAACTATGATGTTCAAACAACATGTCTTGTTGTCGTAGTGTAAAGCTAATTAAAGGACTCTTCTCTACCAATAGTAATACACCATTGTACTGTATACCATGGTATCTTTTCTACTTAGAATTGCACTTTGGAACAGCACTACTTCCTATTTTCAGGCTTGTTTTTCTTTGTAGGAATAGTCTATGTCAGTGAGGGCAAAAAGGGAGCGCATGCGCTTTGCTCATCTGCTCATCTGTGCTGCAACCCAGAAGAGGAGCTGCCCAGGGGACATGTGCATGCTGGAAAATGAACTTCTGGTTTCCAGTGTGTGCATGCGCACCGGCAAGCTAGCTATCCAGTTTCTGGTGCACATGGCAATCAGCTAGCCGGCGCACATGCTCATGCCAGAAAATGGAAGATATGTGCCATAGGTTCGCCATCATGGGTCTATGTCTTTCATGTATAGATCAATCCTAGAATCATTGGCAATATCTTGTCTGTCTCATATTTTATAATACCATAATCTCAGTGCATACTGTACCATATACTGGTGGAAGACACTCCCTCCCACATATCCCTTCACAACACTTCAGGTTGCCAACGCATTGGAAGTCATAATCACAGTCATTGGGTGGATTGAGCATCCGACATTTTTCACGAATAAATGGACAGAATCCTGGTTTCCCTACAATACAGGACAGGGGGAAAAAAGATGTGACATTGAAGACAAGCTTGCATGTTAATGCTTCTCGAATTCACCTTTAATGTTAAAACCTGTGTCAGAAGTATTCCATCTTGAAGCTTTCCTCACATAAACCACAAACCCCTCAATCAGAAGGGCAAATTATTTTGAGCCCTAATTGAAGTCCCCAAAACACATCATCAGTGGAACATAAAAAGGTAAAGGTTTGTGCTACTTGTTCCTGACTTTAGGGGCGGTGCTCATCTCTATTTCAAAGCCGAAGAGCCAGCGCTGTCTGAAGAGGTCTCCGTGGTCATGTGGACGGCATGACTAAATGCTGAAGGTGCACGGGACACTGTTACCTTCCCACCAAAGGTGGCTCCTATTTTTCTACTTGCATTTTTACATGCTTTGAAACTGCCAGATTGGCAAAAGCTGGGACAAGTAACAGGAGGTCATTTCATTACGTGGAACTAGGGATTCGAACCGCCTAACTGCCGACCCTTCTGGTCAACAAGCTCAGTGTCTTAGCCACTGAGCCATCACATCCCTTTCAGTGGAACATACCTTCATGTTGAATGCCAATTTCATAATGAAAACAACTTTATTTTGTATGGTATATTATAATTTCCAGAATATCACACCGGGCCACTTGTTGTTTTGTTCCTCTTAAAACCTAAACTGGAGAAAAGCTAATCCTTTTCGAGCCTTCCCAGACTGTGGTTACAGAATAGTAATTATGCTACTTTATTTTAATTTTTTTTAAATTACCTTGAACCCAGAATAATTAAACTCCTAATAACATACTCCACCCATCCAACGCTGTTCCCTAATCCATCAAATTATACTAAATAAAGGGAATTTAATTCCTGTCAAACTGTGGGTCATAGCGGGTATGAGGTGACATATTAGGCAGTGGAATTCAGTAGTTTCTGGAGGTTAAATGCATTTTTTCAGCATATAAAAAGCTTAGTTCAACTATTTTACCCTTTGAAATGCTTCAAAATACAAAACGTGTCCAGAGTATTTCACAAGAAGAATACTCCACTCCTCTGCTCACAATATATTCCCCTATGCCACCAGCTCAAAATTTCGAGCTTGGACAACCTGGAACTATGCCGTCTACGGTCTGACCTAAACATAGTACACAAAATTGTCTGCTACAACGCCCTACCTGTCAATGACTACTTCAGTTTCAACCTCAATAAAAACGGGCAAACAATAGATACAAACTCAAGGTAAACCTCTCCAAACTTGATTTCAGAAAATATGACTTCAGCAACAGAGTGGTCAATGCCTAGAATGCTCTACCTGATTCCGTTGTTACATCCTCAAACCCCACAGATTCAACCTTAAACTGTCTATTGTGGACCTCACCCCATTCCTAAGAGGTCCATAAAAGGGGCGTACATAAGTGCCCTAGAGTGCCTAGGGTCCCTGTCCTACTGCCCCCATTTATTTGTACTCATTTCGTTTGTTCATGTCCATGTTTATACTTATACCTGTTATTTTGTATGTTTGACAAACCAACCAACCAACCAACCAACCAACCAACCAACCAACCAACCAACCAACCAACCAACCAACCAACCAACCAACCAACCAACCAACCAACCAACCAACCAACCAAAATAAATAAATAAAATAAATAAAATAAATAAAATAAATAAAATAAATAAAATAAATAAAATAAATAAAATAAATAAAATAAAATAAATAAAATAAATAAAATAAATAAAATAAATAAAATAAATAAAATAAATAAATAAATAAATAAAATAAATAAAATAAATAAAATAAATAAAATAAATAAAATAAATAAAATAAATAAAATAAATAAAATAAATAAAATAAATAAAATAAATAAAATAAATAAATAAATAAGTATGTCTCAGACATATGGGTTCATCAACTGGGGTGGATCTGAAGCCACCAAAGGGATGCTAATGTCCACATTTTTAAGCAATCTTCTTTCTTCTATCTTCCAAAACACACCACTATGATTCCAGACCTAAGCATAATGGACGGATATTTTTCCTCCATAGTACCTATACAGTTTTACATAAACTACTTATTGACTACTCTCCATATTAGAATAAAATGTCTACATCTTTAATTGAAACAAACACAATACAGTGGTACCTCGCTTCACGAACGCCTCTCTTCACGACCAATTCGGATTACGACCAAAAATTTCACAAAAAATGTGCTCCGCTGCACGAACTCCGCCTCGCTGCACGAACGGAAAAGTTCGTAAAAAACGCTCCGCTGCACGAACTCCGCCTCGCTTCACGAACTCCGCCTCGCTTCACGAACTCCGCCCTCGCATCACGAACAGAAAAGTTCGTAAAAATGCCCGGATTCACGACCTCCGTTTCGCTTCACGAACCGGAACCGCGGACATTTTAAAAACAAGGTCGGAACGGATTAATCGGATTTACATTGAACCCTATGGGAAACTGTGCCTCTCATCACAACCAAAAAACAAGGTCGGAACGGATTAATCGGATTTACATTGAACCCTATGGGAAATTGTGCCTCGCATCACGACCAATTCGGATCGCGACCAGAGTCATTTCACGAATTAAGTTCGTGATCCGAGGTACCACTGTACTCCCAAAACCTATATTTCGAAACTTAGGTCAGAGTACTTACCTCTGTAAATCCTTGTTCCAGATGCAGATGATATCTCTGACCAAAGGACAAGAAAGCCTATAAGAAGGAAGATACCAAATGTCTTCATGGTACTGTCCCAGATGTTGATGCCTAAAACAGAGATAGGCTGTCATTTATATTGGTAGGACTGGATCAGATGATCATGATTGTCTTCTCCCATTTAGGTAATAATTAGCTTTTCACATCCTCATAGCTAGCCAGTGCATCTTGCACATTTAATTCCATTGTTCAGCATTTTCCATGTATGCCTTTTCTCTCTCTACTACCATGGATAATGGAATAAATGGAGGATAAACTGGAGGCTTCCCAACTAGCTTTGGACCAGATTTGTGACTATTATCAGCTCCCAGATTTCCTAGGGAATATGACCAGCAGTAAAAAATGATCCAGGACAAATATTTACTTCACTTATTTAGATATTCTGGTCAAAATAGAGGTATATCATATGAACAAATTGTTATGTTACAAATAAAGGGAAGAAAGATTATAACATAATTTTTTCTTTCATTAAGAATCTGGAAAAACCTGAACTATAATCATCATTTTGGTGAAAAAAGGTGGTGCACAGAACAGAACAATTTCTGGGTTTCTGAAAATGACACAGTACATATGTGGAACAACAGGAATACATAGAATATTTTGAGGAAGACAAACAGGATGTGGTAAAAAGGCACTAGAGAATGACAACTATCACTTGGTATCCCAATGTTGAATTACATACCGCAAGAAACGGAGGAGGGAAATTCCTGGGGGAAGTACTAAAAAAAAACCTAGCAGGAGTTTGCCAGAATCACAGAGCCATAATAACCAGCAATGTAACATTGAGCTGAGTCGGCGCAGTGGTTAGAGTGCAGTACTGCAGGCTACTTCAATTGACTACTAGCTTTAGTTCAGCAGTTTGAATCTCACTGGCTCAAGGTTGACTCTTCCTTCCATTCTTCTGAGGTGAGTAAAATGAGGACTCAGATTGTTGGGGGCAATATGCTGACTCTGTAAAACTGCTTAGAGAGGGCTGTAAAAGCACTATGAACCCATATACAAGTCTAAGTGCTATTGCTGTGAACCATTCATACAATCATACAATCAACAATTTCCTGTGGCTTCTTTAGGATGCAGCAGATTATGAGAAGATTGATGCCTGACTGATTCTCTGAACCCAGAACCCAGCAGCATAAGACATATTCATAACAAGCTGTGAAGCCCAAATATGGAATAGAAGGGATTGTTGCTGATTTAATTTTTGATTGGGAGCTTCTCAGAATTGGCCAAAAGATGCTATATAAATGACAAATGAAGGCAAATATCCATGTCCCAAGATAATGTTGCAGGATCCAATCTGAGGTGATCACTGGGTCCAGAGGTTTAGTATTTCAATCTTTCAGTTTCATACTGAAGCCCTCCTCAGAGAACTCTCTCTCCAGAATGTGCTATATAAATAATAATAAATAAAATTTCAGTGCTCAATTTTAGAATTTAGGAAACCTGCCTATTTTGGAAGAGCAAGACTTTCTCACGTTTATAGTGTGACAGCCTGGGGTGAAATCCAGCAGGTTCTGACAGGTCCTGGAGAATGGTAGCAGAAATTTTGAGTAGTTCGGAGAACCGGCAAATGACACCTCTGGCTGGCGCCAAAGTCAGGTGGGAATGGAGATTTTGCAGAATCCTTCCCCTGCCACGCCCACCATGCCACGCCACACCATGCCATGCCACACCCACCAAGCCACGGCCACAGAACTGGTAGTAAAAATATGAATTTCACTGCTGATGACAGCTATTCTTGTTATGTCCTCGACTGGTCCCGACTTACGACCAGCCGCAGGTCTTCCATGCCTGCCGGGAGTTGCCTCAGCAACAAGAAGTAACAACCTGTCAAACCGCCAGTCGCGCCTGATTGGCTGAGACGCGACTGGCGGGAAACCCAGCTTGGCAGCGATCCTGATTGGCTCCCCGTTTGACAGCTCGCGTATAAGTAGCTGTCAAACGCGGGAGCCCCTGTCTACCGCGCCCTTTTGTTCTGTATAGAGTTTTCTCCGCCTGTCCTTTGCCTACAATAAACGGCACTTGTTTTTGAGCAAACCTGGTTCGGACTCCCTCTTTCAGAGAATCTAACAATTCTAATATTAATATTGAAATTCCTGGCCCTAGGGACATGTCATCATTAAGAATCCCGACAGTGAGTTTCCTTAGTGCTGGCCCCACTTCTTTGAAAAAACCTACCCAGAGATAAGGGAGCTCCATCACTGTTGGTGTTCAGGCTCTCTGGGTCTTTTTGAAAGGGCCTTTGGAGATAGAATGGAAGTGGAGATGCTCCTGAGAAATTAGTGCCTGGTTAGTATCAGATGTTATAATGATGATGAGCATATTGGTGGTTTTCTGGTTTGTGACTCTATTATATTTCTTTTCTTTTTTTAACCTGATCGCTTTATAGGGGAATTGTAAGTTTCTCAGAGCAGCTTATTAAACCCCAAAATATCAATAAATAATGGGAACATTATTAGCTTCTGTTAATAAATGAGTTGTGTAAGGTCCCAGAAGTTTCCCTGAACCACTGGGATGCCAAAGAGTGTGAGACTCGAGATGAAGCTTGCAAAAAATAACCACTTTTTTATTTATTAATAAAAGTTTCACTTAAAAGGTGAAACTAATATATGAGATAAGACTCATTACATGCAAAGCAAGATAGTTCAAGCCGTGATTTGTCATAATTGTGATTATGGTGTACAGCTCATAAAAACCCCAAATCCACAATCTCAGAAAATTAGAATATTACATGCAATCAATAAAACAAGGATTGTACATAGAACAATATCGGACCTCTGAAAAGTATAAGCATGCATATGTACTCAGTACTTGGTTTGGGCCCCTTTTGCAGCAATTACTGCCTTAATGCAGCTTGGCATGAAAGCTATCAGCCTGTGGCACTGCTGAGGTGTTATGGAAGACCAGGGTGCTTCAATAATGATCTCTGGAGGGCACGGGATAGAGGTTGTTCCTCTATCCTTGTCCTATTAGATCTCTCAGCGGCTTTTGATACCATCGACCATGGTATCTTATTGCACCGATTGGGGGGGTTGGGGCTGAGAGGCACCGTTTTACGGTGGTTCTCATCCTACCTCTCTGGTCGGTCACAATGGGTGTTGGCAGGAGGGCAGAAGTCGTCCCCGAGGCCCCTCACATGTGGGGTTCCTCAGGGGTCGGTCCTCTCGCCACTCCTGTTCAACACCTACATGAAGCCGCTGGGTGAGATCATCCGTGGTTTTGGGGTGGAATACCATCTGTACGCTGATGACACTCAGTTGTACATATCCACCCCAAACCACCCCAACGATGCCGTTGAGGTGCTGTCCCGGTGTCTGGAGGCCGTACGGATCTGGATGGGTAGTAACAAACTCAAGCTCAACCCGGCCAAGACCAAGTGGCTGTGGTTTCCGGCACCCCGGTTCAGCCAGATAAGTCCAACACTGGCCATTGGGAGCGAACAACTGGCCCCCGTGGAGAGGGCGCGCAACTTGGGCGTCCTCCTGGATTCCCGGCTGTCCATGGAGGACCATGTGGCGGCCGTGGCCAGGGGGGCGTTCTATCAGGTACGCCTGATACGCCAGTTGCGCCCCTTACTGGACCGGGGAGCCCTTCGCACAGTCACTCAAGCGCTTGTGACATCTCGGCTGGATTACTGTAACGCTCTCTACATGGGGCTCCCCTTGAGGTGCACTCAAAGGCTACAGTTAGTACAGAATGCGGCCACGCGGGTGATTATGGGTGCCACAAGGCAAACCCACGTAACACCTCTCCTGCGCGAGCTGCACTGGCTGCCTGTGGCCTTTCGAGTGCGCTTCAAGGTGCTGATGACCATCTTTAAATCGCTCCATGGCTCGGGGCCTAGCTATATACGAGACCGCCTCCTGCCCCATACATCCCTTCGTCCGATCCGCTCCCACAGAGAGGGTCTTCTTCGGGTGCCGTCGACGGGGCAATGCCGGTTGGCGACACCCAGGGGAAGGGCCTTCTCTGTGGCGGGCCCGGCCCTCTGGAACGACCTACCCCCCGACCTCCGTACTATCTCGGACCTCCGCCTCTTCCGCCAACGTCTTAAGACGTATTTATTCCAACAAGCCGGCCTAGGATAGCCCCCATTTCTGACTTTTAAAGAAAATAATTTATAATTGGCAAGGGTTTTAACATTGGGTTTTAGCACGGGTTTATTAATTTAATACATTTTAATAGATATTTATTGTATTTTGTGTTTTTAAATAATGCCTGTGCGCCGCCCTGGGTCCTAACAAGGAGAAGGGCGGGGTATAAATTTAATAAAATAAAATAAAATAAAAATAAAATAATGGCCTTCAGCTCTTCTGCATTGTTCAGTCTCATGTCTCTCATCTATCTCTTGGCAATGCCCCATAGATTCTCTATGGAGTTCAGGTCAGGCAAGTTTGCTGGCCAATCATGCACAGTAATTCCACAGTCATTGAACCTGGTTTTGGTGCTTTTGGCAGTGTGGGCAGGTGCCAGGTCCTGCTGGAAAATGAAGTCAGCATCCTCATAAAGCTCATCTGCGGAAGGAAACATGAAGTGCTCCAAAATCTCCTGGTAGAATAGCTGCGTTGATCCTGGACTTAATGAAGCACAGTGGACCAACACCAGCAGATGACATGGCTCCCCAAATCAACACAGACTGTGGAAAATTCACACTGGACTTCAAGCATCTTGCAGTGTGTGCCTCTCCATTCTTCCTCCATATTCTGCATCCTTGGTTTTCAAATGAGATGCAAAAGTTGCTTTCATCAGAAAAGAGGACTTTGGACCACTGAGCAACAGGACTTTGGACCACTGTGATTCATTAAGTCCAGGGTCAAACTGGGCAGAATCCTAACTAGAGGGTATCGCGAACCCATGTGATTCTCCAGAAGCCCACCCCTGTAACAACACCTCCTTGAAGATGTTTCATGAAATAATGTGATCTATTTCTTTAGAAATAGATCACATTATTTCTATTTTTAAAGCAAAACTAAGTTGCTGATTGCTTTGCTTTATACCAGTATTTGTTAAACTTGGCAACTTTAAAACATGTGAACTTCATTCTCATAAATCTCAAATTCTGGGAGGTAAAGTCCATATGGCTTAAAGTTTCCAGGTTTGAGAAACACTGGTTTAGACTATTTTGATTCTACCTGTGCAATTTTCTTTGACACACACAATATTTGTTTAACTCCAAAGGAGATTTCAAGGTGATTTGAAACACCTGGTCAAGGCAAATGACATTGTTTCTTAACCTCAGTAAAATACATTTTGTTCACAGAAGAATATACCTCATCAAGTGAGTCACAATGGTTGGTTAAATAGGCTTGTGAAAATATATGATCCATTATCAACCCTGCATGATGGAAGAAATGAAATATTCTTTTCAGGGCTGAAGTAGTAGGGGGTCACAATTTTTGGAATTAATATTCCTGTGACAAATAAGTAGTCGATCAAGTTTATTTTTTTAATATACCAATAGCAGAAAATGATTTAGTGCTACTACTTTTACTGTTAAGGGGAGTACTCTGTCACAAACTTGTCATATGAATCAGTTGCATCACCTTTTCCGGTCTAGAAACTCGCAGATGTATTAGAACTTTTGCAAACAACAAATTTTGAAAATCTTGGTTGAAGTAAATATTTCCAAAGGATATAAACAAACTTTCCTACACCCAAGGAGGGCAACAAGAGATAATATGCAGTTTGGAAAATAAATAGACTTTGTCAGCGGGCGACACCCAGGGGAAGGGCCTTCTCTGTGGCGGGCCCAGCCCTCTGGAACGACCTTCCCCCCGACATTAGAACAACTACGGACCTCCGCTCCTTCCGTCAGAAATTAAAAACTCACTTCTTCTGCCTGGCCGGCCTAGGTTAGTCTCTACCTCAGGGGTTAGGGAATGTTAATTTTAAAAATGGGGATTTTAGTGCAGGGACAGTTGATTTAATCTGTTTTATTGTATTTATTTATGTATATATTTTATATTGTTTTAATTTTTCCCTGTGCACCGCTCCGAGTCCCCCTGGGGAGAGGACGCGGTATAGAAAAATAAAATCTATCTATCTATCTAAATGTGATTTGAAGAGAAATAGGATTGTGGGGAAGAGCTGATTGAAAGGAGGATGGAAATAAATGAGTTACAATACTTTCAATCATGATCCAAGATGAAGCATGGAGTGGAATGTATTGTTGCTCTTGTGAATGACGTAAGTCAGTGATGGTGAACCTTTTTCGCGGATGCGAAGAGCACATGCGCACCCTCATAATTTAATGCCCCCCCATGCTGTGCCCCCTGTGCATACATGCATGACCCCCTCCCTCGCTTCCCCACAGATGTTTCTTGGAGCCTGGGGAGGGTGAATATGGCGTCCCTCCCTGGAGGTCCTTCAGAAGCCGGAAACAGCCTTTCCGATTTCCGGTGGGCATGGTAGATCTATTTTTCGCCTTCCCCAGGCTTCAGAGGGTTTCTAAAAAAATTGGGAATGGACTTCTGGGTTGCCCTTTGGGCCATTTTTCTCCTTCCAGAGGCTGAAACAGCTGAAAATCAAGGCTGAAAATTTATTTATTTATTTATTTATTTATTTATTTATTTATTTATTTATTTATTTATTTATTTATTTATTTATTTATCTATCTATCTATCTATCTATCTATCTATCTATCTATCTATCTATCTATCTATCTATCTATCTATCTATCTATCTATCTATCTATCTATTTATTTATTTATTTATTTATTTATTTATTTATTTATTTGTCGAATTTGTATAACCGCACCCTCTCCCCGAAGGGACCCAGGGCGGTGCACAGGAAGTTAAAACACACAGTATCACAATATAAATAATTAATACCAAATTAAAGAAATTATCCCTGTGCTAAAATTTAAAAGGTTAAAACATAATCCCATTTAAAACCCAATTAAAACAATTTATTGTACAGACTGTAGGCTAGGCTAACTTAGGCCAAGCCGGCTTGATGAAACAGGAGTGTCTTTAATTTCTGGCGGAAGGTGCGGAGGTCCGTGGTTGTTCTGAGGTCGGGGGTAGGTCGTTCCAGAGGGTTGGGCCCACCACAGAGAAGGCCCTTCCCCTGGGCATCGCCCGCTGGCATTGCCTGGTGGACGGCACCCGGAGAAGTCCCTCTCTGTGGGAGCACATCGGCCGCAGGGATGTATGAGGTAGGATGCGTGACTGTGCTAAGGGCGTCCCGGTCCAATAAGGGATGCAACTGCCGCACCAGGCGTACCTGATGGAATGCCCCCCTGGCCACGGCCGTCACGTGATCTTGCATAGACAGCTGGGTATCCAGAAGGACACCTAGGTTGCGTGCCCGATCCACGGGGGCCAGATGTTCGCCCCCTATGGCCAGTGATGGTATCAACTGGTTGTAACAGGATGCCGGAAACCACAGCCACTCAGTCTTGGATGGGTTGAGTTTGCCTCCCATCCAGATCCGTATGGCTTCCAGACATCGGGACATCACTTCAACGGCATCGTTGGGGTGGTTTGGGGTAGAAAAGTACAGCTGCGTGTCGTCAGCGTAGATATGATACTCTACCCCAAAACCACGGATGATCTCACCCAGCGGCTTCATGTATGTGTTGAACAGGAGCGGCGAGAGGACCGACCCCTGAGGCACCCCACAAGTGAGGGGTCTTGAGGTCTACCTCTGCCCTCCTGACAACACAAATTGCGATCGGCCAGAGAGGTAGGAGGAAAACCACCGTAAAACGGTGCCCCTCACCCCCAATCCCTCCAGCCGGTGCAATAGGATACCATGGTCGATGGTATCAAAAGCCGCCGAGAGATCTAACAGGACCAGGATGGAGGAACAACCCCCATCTCTGGCCCTTCAGAGATAAATCAGCTGGTCAGTGTGTGTATGCTCACTGGATCTGACAGGGCAATGCCTCTTGTGCTATAGGTTTGCCATCAGGGACTTAAGTTGCAACTTAGATACTTGGAGTGTAGCTTTCCTTGTCTTATTAGATCTTTTGGGGACTTTTGATACTATCAATCCTAATATGGTTCTGGGCCTCTATGAAAGTTACAATTTGAGGGCATGGCATTGTAGGTGTCTACTTAAAATGTAAGTTTTAATTTTTATTTTCTTTAAAAGATTAAAATCCAAAATCCAAAAAACAATTTACAAAGACAAAACAAAACTTTAAAAAAACCTTAAATTAAAATGACAAAAAACAAAACTACATATTATTCCCCCAGCTGAACAATGACAGATATATTTCAACAATAATATTGTAAAATTCTACATCTATCTGAAATGCAATTTGACCTGTCATACATTGTATATATAAAGGAAATAATAGTTGTCAGGTTAAACAATAGCAACCTTAACCTTCAAGGCTTCTGTTAACAATGTGACCTTTAAAAGTATTTTTTTTCAAGCTCTTAATCTTTTCTTCTTGGTGATACCAAATATGAGACCAGCTCACAGTTTAGTGGAATTAACCCTCCCATGGATAGGTGTCTTCTTGGGGGAAATATTGTAATTAAATTTTGTCTACCAGAGATTACTAAGATGCATTCTGTAGGCAAATAAAGAACCGAAAACTGAAATTTGAGATACTAATTTTATTTATGATAAACAACAATTTCCATTGCAACAAATCTTCCTTTATTTGTCATATTTCATTATCATTATAATAAGCTGTGCCCACCCAAAAGAAGGAAGGGAGGAAGGGAGGAAGGGAGGAAAGAAGGAAAAGTTCTTCGAAATAACCAGGAATAAAACAGTATAGCTAATATCTTGTTGTTTTCATCTCTTGATCAAGAAACACTTCTGAGGCTGATGAAGGGATCAGAAGATGCTGTAAAATTGTTGGAGTTTTACATGGAGTTGACAAACCATTTTCATCAATGGGGAAACCTGTTAATAGATTACAAATTAGATGTTAAAATTTGACAACACAAACGTAGCTAAAGAAGCATCTATGTTTCTAATTACCAAACTAGTTCAAGAAGAAGCATTTTGCTGGGGGCAACATCAAGGAAGCAGCCAAATGATAAAATAAAGAAAAACTTAAGTCAGTCTAGGTTGGAGGAACCCTAGTTGTCAATGGGTGGCTGAAAAATTTGAAATATGTGTTAAGGACCAACTTCTATGGGAAGATTGATGAAGAATAACAATGCCAGCAAATTAGGTTTGCATGTGGTTGATCAAAGTTTCTGGTAGCCAATCTGAAGCAAAGGAATTGAAAGCAATACCTGTATTAACCCAAGAAAGAAAGGAAAGAATGGGGAAAAGAGTACAGGGCTAAAGTGAAGGGAGCATGGAGGATATTTCCTTTTTCATCAAAACTATGATAATATGGAACCCAGTGCATCCTTGAGAAGAAAGTATTACCTGAATCCCAGAGCTTCTTATTCTGGGTCCACACAGCGCATTTTACAACATTTGTAACAACATTTCTCCTTCTTTTTACAACCATAATCTGTCAAGCAGTCATTAGGCAGAGGACCAGAGCAATCACAGATATCTATTGGGCACACCCCTGGCTTCTGTTTAACTGGACCTTCTGGTAATGGCAGAGGAGAAATGGAAAAAATGTTGTGGATTTATTATATTACATTATTAATTTACAGTATATATTATTAATTCACCATCAGTCAATTTCAAAAGGCAGTTTTATTTGGAACAGCTCACACCCTGCAACAATACTTCTAACACAATTGCATTAATTTCCGTTGACCACTTTAGTTTTTACTTTCCACATCCTCTCTCCTTCTTCAGGGCCTGTTACTTTCCCAGCTTTTCACATTCTTTCCTGGTGTTGCTGACACTTGATGGTAAGAGCACTTGGGACTGTGACCTCTAGGTTGAGAGAGAGTCTCCAAAAATCTAGAAATGACATCAGAGCTGGGGGCAATATGCGGACTCTGTAAACTGCTTAGAGAAGGTTGTAAAGCACTGTGAAGCAGTATATAAGTCTACGTTCTATTGCTATTGCTGTATATGTGTGTGTGTGTGTACATATAATTAGCGGGCAAAACAATCCTCATCATTTTCAACCTCAAAATTATTACCAAAGATTGTTGAAAAAAAGAATTGAACTCATTTCCCAGGAGATTAATAGCAATAGTACTTATATACTGCCTCATTGTGCTTTACAGCCCTCTCTAAGTGGTTTACAGTGTCAGCATATTGCCCCCAACAATCTGGGTCCTTATTTTACTTAGTCAACCTTAAGCCTGGTGAGATTCGAACTGCCAAATTGCAGCAGCTGCCAAATTGCAACTGCCAAATTGCAGGAAGCAGACAGAAGTAACATGCAATACTGCATTCTAACCACTGAGCCACCATGGCTAATGAAGAGGTCACTTAATTAGCATCTGCATCCTACACTTTCAGAGTTACCTCAGAAAGGATTTCAATTTGCTGCTAGATTTACACCTCTTAGAAGGGAAACTGAAGAATTTCTTCTTCCTAACTGACCCCAGAACAATTGGAAAAAGGTCATGGAAGACTATTCCAATATATGATAACTATTGCAAGCTTACTATATGCACAGAGAAAGATCCAATGTTACCCACTTTGAAGGAACGGTTGGTAAAGTTGACAAGAAGCAACAGGAAATTTCCCCAGAGATATTGTTCAACATATTTTCTCCAACCTCAAACACCTGCAATATGTTATAGATTTTTAAAAAGTGTCAAAACAACCAATGTGAATTTGGTTAAGTAATCAATTTCAACTTTAGAGGGTTTTTTTATCATTCGTATTTCTTTTCAAGGAGATTATAGTTGAAAAAGATTGCCACCTAAAGATGCAGGTAATATCTTTATCCCTAGCTCTATCGCTATATCATCTATATCTATCTCAAGGTCCAAAGATTGGTTGAATAATATCAGCACTATGGAAAATTGTATGAAGAACATCTCCAACAAAATGTAAATATTTGCATTTCTGAAACTGCATTACAGTTTAACATATGTTATTATAGTTTCCCTGATACCAATAGTAGTAAAAGCTATATAAAATAACATTCTATCCGTTCTATCAAGTAGGCAACTTAAAAGTAAATATGAAAAGTAAATATAAAACTCAGTGAGGCTTCCTTCTCTTTCCTCCATCATCTCTCTTCTTCAAACAGCTACTTTTATGTCTCACCTGTTCGGCGTTCACTCCCAGTTGTGGAGGGGAATCCCATCCAAAGAGCTAGAAGGCCCACAAGGAGAAAGGTGGTGAGCAGCTTCATGCTGTCCTCAGGATTCAGCAAATGACTTAGAATTATCAAAAACTACTGCTGGGCAGAACAGTGTAGGATCAGAAATGTGGTTAGTAGTTGTGCACACAACTGCCCTCAGCGTTTGCCAAACTGGTTTGTATGCTTCAAGTCTTCCTCCCCCCCCAAATGAAGCAATTATTTGCATTTTTGTTGAAACAGAAGCTAGGGTTACAACAGGTAGCAGCATTAGTAACTGCAATATTATAAGATAGTCTTCATCATGATCACCCTTTCCTGTCTGTAAACTCTGATGGCCAACAAAAGGAAATGTCCTCTTTTTTGTCCTCATATCCTCTCTCTGGCAAGCAGAATGTTAGAATCATATATACTGTATATATGTGCAGTATGTATGTATGTATGTATGTATGTATGTATGTATGTATGTATGTATGAATGCATGAATGCATGTATGTTTTGAACCTTTTAAATAAAGGTAGTCATTTAAACTTTCATATATAGTGGCCTTGTAAAATGTCTGCTTCTTTCATGACATGGACTATAGACTCCCTTCAAAGAGAGAAGAAGGCAACTAGAAAGATTAGGGGGGAGGAGGATGGAAATTCATTGTAAGGTTTTCTTTCTTGCCTAATTTATGTTGTCATCAGTGAAATGGATTCATGGGGGGATGGGACTTAGGAGTGGTTGGCACAACAAGTCCTAAACACCTTGGACTTCTGGCTGGTAGGAGGGAAAGTTGCCAGGGTGTTTATATTGCCTCTCTGCACACACAGACACAGAAACACCATTAAGAATCAGACTGAGGCTATCCCCTTCTCCCACCTCCACACAAAGCTTTCTTTAGAGTGGTTCTTCCTCTGTGGCACTAAGGCCCAAGCAGTTATGCCTCTCTGCCAATTCCATGGGGAAGGGGGCATGCCCCTCAGGTAATTCCCTCACTGAAGAGGCAGCAGGAAAGACATCTCCAAAACCCAAGCCCTGATTGTGACTCACAAACGATGCTGCCCAGTAGCCAAATAAGGCAGAATATATTGCACTGGTAGGCTCATTAGTAGACACCTCAGGGCTTATTGTGCTCAATTTCAAAAATATTAATGCACACTGGTTAAACTCAATTTGGCCTCACAAACCACGGCTGCACTAAACTAAGAGCTGAGGCAGGTTCAGTTAGCAATCCTTAGAAATGGGCAGTAGTTATTTAAAGAAAAAAAAATGACTGTGAAGAATTTGGGGCTTGTGCTTGCTTCAAACCTGACTAGAAGCTCACAGAAAGTGACATTTAACAACTGGAAATAATTGGCATAGAAAATTGGATACTATACATTTCTTTCCAGAACTTTTGCCTTGGCTGCTAGACATTCATGGGTTGGGAGCTGCAGCAGGATACTTTTCTGTTGCCTCTATCAATGCCTTCCCCTATGCATTAACAGTTTTGCTGTGTCCTGTTTCCTCTTTGGTTCATTCCTGGTGCGGGAACAAAGGCACGCTCTGATTAATCTCATGTCAGACAGCACTGAGTATAAAAGAGCTGTCAAAGTACCGGACAACTGCTGTTATTGTGAGCCAAGCAGCCAGCAGTTAGAGTTACTCTTAGCCATAATAAACACTCTTAGCCTTTATTACTGTCTCACCTTAGTCTGTCAACCCTCATATAGGGACAGATCAAGTTTAATCAATTTGTAATCTTTTGCCAGTAAAATGTATGTGTCACCTATACATATTATGGCAAAAATGGGGAAATTGTGGGACGCCCCCATCCTCCTTGAAGAGTGAAATATTGTGGGAAATATGAAAAAAGTCTGAACAAAGGCAGAATGGTAGCCCTCACTCAAGATCCAAAACAGGAGGAAAGCTATTAAGAGACAATAGGAAATGCCCAACTTGGTGGTTCTTTTCACTAATAAATGGATCCTCTTTCTGATCAGCCTCCAGGCTCCATTTTGTCTCCAGTGCATTTCTCCTGACTTGAACCTGGACCTGGACATTTCTTCCAACATTCTCAACCCAGAGTTCTCACTTGAGTCACAAATAGCCAGGTTCATATGAACATATTTTGGACACATTATGCGAAATAAAAGAAGATAAATAGCAGCCAGATGGATGGACTCAGATACAGTGATGATGAATGCCCAGTTGAAAGACCTTACTCATTGTTATGGAGAAAGTCTATCTTTGAAGCCATTAAGTCAACACCAAATTAATGGTACATCATTAGTGTTAGGTCAAGTGAATGGATGAGACGGACTTAGGGTTCAGTGACAAAAAACAGCTCTTTATTAGACAACTATGTACAAATCCAGTGCTGGCCTGTCTGACAGTTAGCTCTTTTATAGGGAGCTGTCAGATGGCTCAGCCAATCGGCTCTGAGTATTTTTCCGCTGGAATGGAGGACCTTGGTGGAGCCTATTGCTCCAGTCTCAATATGTAACAATCAATAAATCAGTAGTTCACTGTTAACATTTAGCAGGGCCTAGCCCTAGATCCTTGTTGATATTGACCTTTGGAACACCATTCCTCTGATTTCACCAAGCCATTATCCACTTAGCCTTCCAAAAAGCCTTGAGTCTTTTCTCACAAGCCTTCAGATAGTGTGAGGTTGGAGCCCAGTAAAGTTCTTTGTAGTTGTGTAAGGATGTGTTACATCCGGCAGTGACAGGAGTCGTTGCATTGGTTTTTTATGATTCCCCCCCCCTGTTTTATTGATCTTATCATTGTTTGTGAGCTATCTAGGGATATATTTATTTATTTTATTTTTATTTATTTATTTATTTTATTAAATTTATACCCCGCCCTTCTCCAAACGGACCCAGGGCGGCGCACAGGGATATTAAAACACATATAAAACATATAAAATTTTAAAAAACTTATTCTAATGGACCCTGCGCTAAAAACCGAATTTAAAAACCCAAATTTAAAACTATCTAAGAGTCAGTAATGGGGGTTATGCTAGGCCGGCTAGATGGAATAGGTGTGTCTTCAGACACTTGCGGAAGAGGCGGAGGTCAGAGATGGTGCGGAGTTCAGGGGGTAGGTCGTTCCAAAGGGCAGGGCCCGCCACAGAGAAGGCTCTTCCCCTGGGTGTCGCCAGTCGGCATTGTCCAGCCGACGGCACCCTGAGGAGGCCCTCTCTGTGGGAGCGTATCGGTCTAAGGGATGTATGGGGCAGGAGGCGGTCTCGCATATAACTAGGCCCCGAGCCATGGAGCGCTTTAAAGATGGTCGTTAAAACCTTGAAGCGCACCCGAAAGACCACAGGGAGCCAGTGCAGCTCGCGCAGGATAGGTGTTATATGGGAGTGTCTAGGCGCTCCCGTAATCACCCGCGCGGCTGCGTTCTGGACTAGCTGC
Source organism: Rhabdophis nuchalis (assembly GCA_039707465.1). Taxonomy (NCBI): domain Eukaryota; kingdom Metazoa; phylum Chordata; class Lepidosauria; order Squamata; family Natricidae; genus Rhabdophis; species Rhabdophis nuchalis. The sequence goes on from CM077644.1 coordinate 29,916,292, forward strand.
AGCTTTCGGGTGCACCTCAAGGGGAGCCCCATGTAGAGAGCATTACAGTAGTCAAGTCGAGAGGTGACGAGTGCTTGAGTGACTGTGCGTAAGGCACCCCGGTCCAGTAAGGGGCGCAATTGGCGCATCAGGCGTACCTGATGGAATGCCCCCCTGGCCACGGCTGCCACATGATCTTCCATAGACAGCCGGGAATCCAGGAGGACACCCAAATTGCGCGCCCTCTCCACGGGGGCCGGTGTTTCGCCCCCAATGGCCAGAGTTGGAATAATCTGGCTGAACCGGGGCGCCGGAAGCCACAGCCACTCAGTCTTGGACGGGTTGAGCCTGAGTTTGTTACCACCCATCCAGATCTGTACGGCCTCCAAACACCGGGACATAACCTCGACGGCATCGTTGGGGTGGTCTGGGGTGGATATGTACAACTGAGTATCATCAGCGTACAGATGATATCCCACCCCAAAACCACGGATGATCTCACCCAGCGGCTTCATATATGTGTTGAACAGTAAGGGCGAGAGGACCGACCCCTGAGGAACCCCACATATGAGGGACCTCGAGGCCGACCTCTGCCCCCCTGCCAACACATATTGCGACCGACCAGAGAGGTAGGATGAGAACCACCGCAGAACGGTGCCTCCCAACCCCAACCTCCCCAGTCGGTGCAATAGGATACCATGGTCGATGGTATCAAAAGCCGCTGAGAGGTCTAATAGGACTAGGATAGAGGAAGATGCGCAAGATGGCGGGTTAGCTCCGGAGCTCCGTGCGGGCTGTGGAGGTTCGTTAGCCTTCTTAGTGCTCCCAGCCCTCTTTTATGGCTTAGAGGGCTGGGCATCTGTAAGGAATCCATCCTGGTACTACAGGATGAGGTTCGCGGCGATTTCGGAGGTGTCGGGCGTGGGCACGGCTCCGGGGACGCTCAGACGGTGAGAGCGTCGGAGCGGGCCGTTTGAAGTGGGGGCCGGAGCCGGAGCGGAGCGGTGGCCGGCGTCCCCGATGCCGGAAACAGGGCGGAGGCGCCGGTCGCGGCCAGAAGCTCCCGACGCTGATGTCAGCTGTGGCTCGTCCGGGGGGCAGAGACGGTGGTGAGAGCGCCGTGAGGCCAGCGGCAACGGCGTTAATGGTGGTAATGAGGATGGCGGTGCGGAGAGGTGTTTGAAAGATGGTGAACGGGGCGCAGCCGCGGGAGATGGAGTGGCAATGCGGCTGCGGGAGATGGCGGCGGTGAGAGCGCCGGAGAGGGGAGAACGCCGGAGGCCAGTGGCGATGGCGATGGCGAGTATGGAGGCTAAAGGATGATGGCGGCATGTGAGTGCCGAGAGGCTGGTGGAGGAACCCTGAAGCGGCCGCTGGAAGCCTGGCCGACGATGGTGGGAGCGTTGAGAGGCCAGTGGAGAAGGCGGTGGCTCAGGAGAGATAGAGATGGCGGCGGTGAGAGAGCCGAAAGGGACGCGAACGGCCATGCTGGCCATGCTGACCAACTTAACTTCCCCCTGAGACTGAGAACTGAGCCATGCTCCCGAAAGACGGGATTTGTCCTAAGATCTTGGGCCGGAACAACTCATTGATTGACTATTTTCAACTGACATTGCGAGCTGTACCATCTTTATATCCTTATTGTTTGCACTTTATCTCATTTTAATATCAATTGAGGACTTTAAATCTTGGCTAACGACCTTCTAATTTCTTTTAAAATCTTTGTATTTTAAATCCCAGCCCCACTGATGAATTTCACCTACATTAACTATTTATTAATTATTTATTAACAACTTTACTATTTATGCATAGTATAATGTACTCCAGAGCTAACCTTTTACTGCTGCGAGAGTCCCCGCTCTCGCAGGTCTGGCCCTCTACACTATCGAGGGCCCGTCTCGATGATGGATATATTAATCCGGAGAGACGGGCGAAGCGCGGCCTTAGGGGATTTTTAATTGGTAAATTATTGGTTATTTTAGGGGGTCCCAGGGAGGGGGGTGGGCATAGACAGATAGAGACAGAACAACATGAAAGAAGGGGCCGGACCAGTAGCCGACGGGAGGAGACGGAAGGATCCGATATGAGGGGGGAATTACAAATCGGTCCGCCGGAGGGCATATCAATCCAGACGGTCGTGGGGAGGGGCAGGGCCGAGGGGAGACAAGTCCCATCCTCCCGGTTGGTGGCACGTGGCCGTTGGTTACAAACGGTCGGGTGCCACAACCCCCGTAGGCTAGGTGGTCAGGGGATACAGAGCCAGGGCCTGCGGCTGATGTTTTGCAACGCCAGGTCCGTGGTCAACAAAGCCCCCCTCGTCCATGACCTTGTGTCAGAGGGGGAGCCGGACCTGGTAGGAATTGCAGAGACCTGGTTGGGCCACGAGGGAGGACTTCCCCTCGTCGAAATGTGCCCACCAGGTTACTGCGCTTTTCATCAGCCGCGGGCCCTAGGCAGGGGCGGTGGGGTAGCGGTCATTATCAAGGAAGGCCTTGAGCCGAGAGAGACCATTGTGCCTCAGACCACCGGTTGTGAGTCCCTCTGCGTGAAGTGGGGCCTAGGGAGGCAGTTGGGCTTGCTGGTTGTATACCTGGCTCCCCGCTATGTAGCAGCAGCCCTGTAGTCTTGTAGTCATGGGGGGACTTTAATCTGCCATCGTTGGGCGAATCATCCGAGGCAGCTCGGGAGTTCATGGCCTCCATGACGGCCATGGACCTGACCCAACTAATTCAAGGCCCCACCCACGAGGGTGGACATACGCCGGATCTCATCTTTGTCTCGGGCCAATGGAAGAGTGATCTGGGTATAGGGGATATAGTCATCACACCCTTGTCATGGTCAGACCACTCACTTCTCCGACTCGACCTTCCGACCGCTACTCCCCGTTGCGGGGAGGCGGAACCAGAACTTCCTATCTGGTTTCGCCCCAGGCGCCTGATGGACCCTGTTGGGTTCCAGACGGCGCTTGGGCCACTTCCTGTACCCCTGACCCGCGCCCCGATGGAGGACCTCGTGGCCGCATGGAATACTGCGGCCACGGGAGCCTTGGATCGGGTCGCGCCCTTGCGGCCTCTCTTGCGGCGCCGAGCTGCCCCGGCTCCTTGGTTCACCGAGGAGCTGAGGGCGATGAAACGCCGCAAGAGATGCCTAGAGGGAAGATGGAGGGCTACTCGCTCCGAATCTGACCGGACACAGGTAAGAGCCCATTTACGGACTTACATTGTGGCGCTGAGAGTGGCCAAACGTCATCATTGCGCCACTCTCATAGCATCCGCAGAAAACCGCCCTGCCGCCCTGTTTAGGGTGACCCGTTCCCTCCTGCAACAGAGGGTGCGGGAAGCCCCGCTACAGGGTAGAGCAGAGGAATTTGTGACTTTTCTGCAGGACAAAACCGCTCAGATACGGAACGAGCTAGCCCCCATTCGTGGCCCAGTGGGATGCCACGAGGCCGATCTTGTTTGGGAGGAATTTGACTCCGTTGCTTCCGAGGATATGGACAGGTTACGTGGACGACTGCGAGCCACCACATGTTTATTGGACCCGTGTCCCTCCTGGCTTGTACTGGCATCCTGGGAGGTGACACGAGGCTGGCTCCAAGAGGTTGTCAACGCATCCTTGAGTGAGGGTTCCTTGCCTGCTTCCCTAAAAGAGGCTATGGTGAGGCCCCTCCTTAAGAAGCCCTCTTTGGACCCAGCTCTTTTAACCAACTATCGTCCCGTCTCCAACCTTCCCTTTCTGGCGAAGGTTGTCGAGAGTGTGGTGGCACAACAGTTTCCCCGTCACCTGGAGGAAGTTGATTATCTAGATCCGCGCCAGTCCGGCTTTCGGCCCGGGCATAGCACCGAGACGGCATTGGTCGCGTTGGTGGATGATCTCTGGAGGGCCAGGGATGGGGGTTGTTCCTCCATCCTGGTCCTATTAGACCTCTCGGCGGCTTTCGATACCATCGACCATGGTATCCTATTGCATCGGCTGGGGGGGTTGGGGGTGGGAGGCACCGTTTTACGGTGGTTCTCCTCCTACCTCTCTGGCCGATCGCAATTTGTGTTGGCAGGAGAGCAGAGGTCGACCCCGAGACCCCTCACATGTGGGGTGCCTCAGGGGTCGGTCCTCTCGCCTCTCTTGTTTAATGCATACATGAAGCCGCTGGGTGAGATCATCCGTGGTTTTGGGGTAGAGTACCATCTCTACGCTGATGACACTCAGCTGTATATATCTACCCCAAACCACCCCAACGATGCCGTAGCGGTGATGTGCCAGTGCCTGGAAGCCGTGCGGATCTGGATGGGAAGTAACGGACTCAGGCTCAACCCGACCAAGACCGAGTGGCTGTGGTTTCCGGCTGCCCGATTCAACCAGCTTTCTCCAACGCTGGCCATAGGGGGCGAACATCTTGCCCCTGTGGATGGGGCGCGCAATTTGGGAGTCCTCCTGGATACCCGGCTGTCTATGGAAGAGCAAGTGACAGCCGTGGCCAGGAGGGCGTTTTACCAGGTTCGCCTGGTTCGCCAATTGCGCCCCCTATTGGATCGGGACGCCCTTCGCACAGTCACTCATGCCCTCGTGACATCCCGACTGGACTACTGCAACTCCCTCTACATGGGGCTCCCCTTGAGGTGCACCCGGAGGCTTCAGTTAGTTCAGAATGCAGCCGCGCGAGCAATTATGGGAACCACTAGGTTTACCCATGTAACACCGCTCTTGCGCGAGCTGCACTGGCTGCCTGTCGTCTTCCGGGTGCGCTTCAAGGTGCTGGTTATCATCTTTAAAGCGCTCCATGGCTCGGGACCTAGCTACCTGCGGGATCGGATCCTGCCTCACACATCCTCACGGCCGATTCGCTCCCACAGAGAGGGACTTCTCCGGGTGCCGTCCACTAGACTTTGTCAGCGGGCGACGCCCAGGGGAAGGGCTCTCTCTGTGGCGGGCCCGGCCCTCTGGAACGACCTTCCCCCCGATATTAGAACGACCACGGACCTCCGCTCCTTCCGCCTGAAACTAAAGACACATCTTTTCCGCCTGGCCGGCCTAGGGTAGTCTCTCTCTCTATGGGTTTTTTAATTGTTTATTTATATTGAGTGGGGATTTTTAGTTAATGGGATTTTAGCACAGGTGTTTGTTTAATCTGTTTTAAATTGTATGTATTTTTGTATATTTATGGTTTTTATTCTCCCTGTGCACCGCCCCGAGTCCCTGTGGGGAGAGGGAGCGGTTAATAAATTCAGTTTTATTATTATTATTATTATTATTATCCCGCGCCCTCCAGAGATCATCAACCAACGCGACCAATGCCGTCTCGGTGCTGTGCCCGGGTCGGAAGCCGGACTGGCGCGGGTCTAGATAATCAACTTCCTCCAAGTGTCGCGGAAACTGTTGGGCCACCACACTCTCAACAACCTTCACTAAAAAGTGGAGGTTGGAGACGGGACGATAGTTCTCTAATAATGCTGGATCCAGGGACGGCTTCTTGAGGAGGGGCCTTACTACTGCCTCTTTCAAGACGGCAGGCAAGGACCCCTCACTCAAAGATGCGTTGACAATGCCCTGGAGCCAGCCTCGTGTCGTCTCCCAGGATGCCAGTACAAGCCAGGAGGGACACGGGTCCAATAAACATGTGGTAGCCCTAAGTCTCTTTGACAACTTGTCCATATCCTCGGTGGTAACAAAATCAAACTCCTCCCAGGATGGTGTCACAAGAACAGCCTCGGCCTGCTCGACTGGACCACTGTCGATGGAGGGTAGCTCGTTCCGAATCCGAGTGATTTTCTCCTGCAGATAAATCCCAAATTCCTCTGCTCGACCCTGTAAAGGGGCTTCCCGCGGCCTCTGTTGAAGGAGGAAGCGGGTCACCCCAAACAGGGCGGCAGGGCGGTTATCTGCGGATGCAATAAGAGTGGCACAATACTCACGTTTGGCCACTTTTATCGCCACTAAGTAAGTCCTAATATGGTCTCTCACTAGTGTTCGGTCGGCTTCGGAGCGAGAAGATCTCCATCTGCTCTCTAGGCGTCTCTTGTGGCGCTTCATCTCCCTAAGCCCCTCGGTAAACCAAGGAGCCCAGGTGGTTCGTCGCCGCAAGAGAGGCCGCAAGGGCGCAACTCGGTCCAAGGCCCCCGTGGCCGCACTTAACCATGCAGCCACTAGGTCCTCAGTCGAGTCGCGGGGCAAGTCCACAGGAATTGGCCCAAGCTCCCTCTGGAACCTTATCGGGTCCATCAGGAGCCTGGGGCGGAACCATATAGGAATGTCCGGTTCCGCCTCCCCGCAGTGAGGTGCAGCGATCGGAAAGTCGAGCCGAAGGAGAGCGTGATCTGTCCATGACAGGGGTGTGATGACTAGATCCCCTATTCCCAGATCACTACTCCACTGTCCCGAGACAAAGATGAGATCCAGGGTGTGTCCGCCCACGTGAGTAGGGCCTAAAACTACCTGGGTCAGGTCCATGGCTGTCATGGAAGCCATGAACTCCCGAGCTGCACCAGAGGTTTCGCCTGCCGACGGCAGGTTAAAGTCCCCCATGACTAAAAGTCTGGGGGTCTCAACCGCCGCCTCGGCTATCACCTCTAGGAGCTCGGGCAGGGCTGTTGTTGCATAGCGAGGAGCCAGGTATACAACTAACACGCCCAACTGCCTCCCAAGGCCCCACTTCACAAGGAGGGACTCGCACCCGGTCGTCTGAGGGATCGTGGTCTCCTTTGGCTCAAGACCTTCCCTAACCATAATCGCCACCCCCCCACCCCTCCCTAGGGCCCTAGGCTGATGGAAGGCTCGGTATCCTGGTGGGCACATTTCTACGAGGGGATGTCCTCCCTCGTGGCCCAACCAGGTTTCCGTAATGCCTACCAGGTCCGGGTCCCCCTCTGACACAAGGTCATGGATGAGGGGGGCTTTTTGTACCACGGACCTGGCGTTGCATAGCATCAGCCTAGGGCCCCGGGTCTGTGGTTCTTGCCCACCTAGTCTGCGATGGGGACAGGGGGAGTTGGAGCGCGTGACCACCCATAACCAGCGGCCCCGGTCCTCCAACTGGTGATGTCCATCCCCCTTCCCACTGCCCCTGCCCCTCCCCAAGACCGTATTGATGGAAAATACCCCAGTGGAAACGACCCCCCCTCCCCCCTCCTCCGTTACTCTACTTCCGCTTCCTGCCGGCCCTTTTTGGCATACCCCCACCTGACTCTCCCTCCCCCCCTCCCTGGAACCCCCTAAAAGTCGAATAAAATGTTTAAATAAAAACCCCCTTAGTCTGCGCTTCGCCCACCTCTCAGGAGCAATCAGTCCATCCTCGAGGTGGGCCCGTGTTAGATAAGGGGGCCAGGCCTGCGAGAGGGGAGACTCCCGCAGGCAAAGGAGATCACACCTAGAATACATTTGGAACCCCCGATAGTCGTCTAGGTCCGGGGGGATAATAGCAAGTCCGCTAAGAGTCCAGAGGAGCAGCAATAAAGTATTGTAAACCTTCTAAATAAATAAAATTAAAACCCCAAAATAAAAATATTACTATTCTGCTGTTAATTGAGCAATATAGTGCAAGGTTACTTCTGAGTATTTACATATATGGTATCTCTGATCAAAGGAACAGAACTTCTACAAAAATTGTCATCCAAACGCTACTGGGTAATATTTCTTGATGCTTAGGACAAAGTCAGAGTCAATTATATGAAAAGGATGGGAGTTAATATATTTTTATATAATAATCATTTCACATCTCACATGTCTAGCTGATACCTTGCATAATGGTGTTCCTATCTGATACCTCTTCAGGGTGAACTGCATTTTTCTGTATTTTTCAATATTACCTCTTTTTTCCCTTTGCTGAAGCAATAGCTATTGCATTAGGGATAAACTGCAATAACCTTTCCTAACCCTGTAAACAGCTTTGTATGGAAACTGTTCCACTCTTTGTGGCTTTCTGAACCATGTTCCAGATTCACAGTACAGAATTCTGTGTGTGACAGAAACTCCAGGAAATTTCAGCCATATGTACATGATCTCTGACAAACTAGAATATCTGATTGGTGGAACAGATGAGTCCCCATGGGGAGAGGGGGCGGTCTAGAAATAATAAATTTCATTCAATTTCATTTCATGATACTATCTTCAGTTTCCTAATAAATCTATATATAAATAAAAATGTAACTATGAGTTTGTTCAAAACCGCCAATCTCAGAAACTACTGCACCGATCTCCACCAAATTTTCACACAACGTTCCTTACAAGTGCAGCACCAATGATACGTACAGATTGTGCCAGGTACATGGCACACAAATGTAAAACTGCAGCTCTTCTGCATGTTTCCCTCACTCGCTCACTCGCCCCCTCCCCTTCACGCCCCCTCCCACCCGGCCGCTTTTCAGCTCACGTCACTTGTACGAGTGTTTGTTTATTTGGATTTATATACCGCCCTTTCTCCCTTATGGGACTCAGGGCAGTGAACAGGCGATAATAAAAACCACAATAAAACATCTGATAAAATAACTATACTAAAAATATACTAAAAATAAATTAAACACAGGCCTGTTCTAAAATACCTTCTAAAACCCCTAGTAAAAGTCAATTAAAACTACGCCAGGCTGGCCACACAAAATAGATGGGTTTTCAGGGCTCGGCGGAAAAGGCACAGGTCCATGGCTGTGCGTAGGTCAGGGGGTAGGTCATTCCAGAGGGCAGGAGCTGCCACAGAGAAGACCCTCTCCCTAGGGTCCGCCAGCCAACATTGACTGGCTGACAGCACCCTGAGGAGGCCCTCTCTGTGGGAGCAGACTGGTCGAAGGGAGGTATTTGTAGGAGGTGGTCTTGCAAGTACCCAGGTCCCTTGCCATGGAGCGCTTTAAAGGTTGTTATTAGCACCTTGAAGCGCACCCGGAAAGCCACAGGCAGCCAGTGCAGCTCGTGCAGGAGAGGTGTTACATGGGAGCATCTAGAGGCCCCCAAAATTCCCCGCGCGGCCGCATTCTGAACTAGTTGGAGCCTCCGGGTGCATCTCAAGGGAAGCCCCATGCAGAGGACATTGCAATAGTCCAGGCGGGAGATGACGAGGGCTTGAGTGACTGTGTGTAGTGCGTCGTGATCCAGAAAGGGGCGCAACTGGCGTATCAGGCGAACCTGATAAAAAGCCCCCCTGGCCACGGCTGTCACATAATCGTCTAGGGACAGCCAAGAATCCATGTTGTGGGACCTCTTCGCGGGAGCTAATGATTCGCCCCTGATAGCCAGAGATGGAACCAACTGGCTATGTCACGATGCCGGGAACCACAGCCACTCGGTCTTGGACGGGTTGAGTCAAATCCTGTTCCTCCCCATCCAGACTCGCACGGCCTCCAGGCAACAGGACATCACTTCCACGGCATCGTTGGGGTGGTCCGGGGTGGAGATGTACAGCTGGGTGTCATCCGCGTACTGATGAAACTCCACCCTGAAACCACGGATGATCTCACCCAGCGGCTTCATATAGATGTTGAACAGGAGAGTGGTGGCGAGGTCTGCGTCATATCTGCAGGTCGCCTCCTCAGCGGCCCCTCTCTCCTCTGTAGGTAGGTAGGTAGGTAGGTAGGTAGAGAGATAGAGATAGAGAGGGAGAAATACAGTAGGTAGGTAGGTAGGTTTAGCTAGACTGGGCCACAGCAACACGTGGCCAGGATAGCTAGTACAACATAAAAAAGAAGATATACTTAATGGACTTCAGTTGTAATAGGGTACATTCAGCTGAATATTAGGAAAATATTCTTAATAGAGTTGACAGTAGTGGCATTTCTCTAGAATGTCCTCATTTTGTCAAAATTGTGAGAACTCAAAGCCAGGAAATGTGGAAAGCAGATAATTTAGGAAGACTATTCCTGTGCATGTATAGTCAATTGTTCCTTTGCCATGTTTTTCCAAGGGTCAATGTGGAGCTTTCAGACTATCAGTGCTGACATTAACTCCCATCTACAAGATTACCTTCATTTAGATGAATTGCGTTCTTCCCCTTCATCAAAGTTTCACAGATATTTTTCTTCCTCTTCTTTCATTAAGAGGATCGATACTCCTATCACGCAATGCAATGGACTAGAAGACGATCTCTTTTGGACAGAAGCAATGCTTTTGTATCCTCCCCCCCCCTTGTAGTAACAGGCTAAACTGTTATTATGCTGATCTCATGTATGCAGCTATAGCAATTAAGTGGTACATGCACAGTACTGACCCAGACTCTAGGTTGATACAGATCCGATCAAGTGCCCAGTGTATCTGTTGCTATGTAGGGATTTTATGTTGTGTATTTTAAATATTGTAAACCACCAGAGTCACCATGAGTGAATTAAATGGCTATATAAATGTGTTTAATAAATAAAGGATACATAAATAAACAAAGAGCTTTGTTACTCCTTCCTCCACTCCATCAATCTTTCAATTCTTCTGCAGCCTCTCTGGCTATTCTCATTCATAATATTTGGAATTTAATTGAAAAGTCATAGTAAGGGCACCATGGGCTTAATAAGGGCATAGTAAGGACACTACCAAGCACTGTAAAGTTATAAGCACTCTCTTCCCTCCACTTGGGAAAAAGGGAAGGAAAGAATACTACTACATGCCAAATGTAAGAATTTCACCCACTATGAATGTAAAAATGCAGGCATAAAATGGAAGGAATTAAAAAATAAACCAGAATAAAATGACAACAAAATTTGAGAAATCAAATATCCAACACAGTTAAAAAGTCACAGTTAAAAAGACTTACTCTGATGTCAGAGTAAGGATTATACAAATATTTGGGGATGTTATTTCCAAGGGCAGCAAAGGAAAGGAAGGTTGAAGATGGATCAAAATTGTCCAAAATTCTTGGTTCAGTGAATGCATCTTGGGGCAAAAGTACCTCACTGCTGCCTAGCTTGGAAGTTCCTTTCCTAAGCAGTTCCATTGTCTTCTTCTCATCTTGGTCTTCTTGGATTTCACATAGCTACTGCTAGGTTCCTTTTGCAATCTACTAGCAGTCACAGGTTTTAATGTACTATGCAAAACAAAGGAAACCAGAAAGCAACAAAAATGCATTCCCTTCTACTTTCTTCCTTCTTAAATGTGTCTTCCTTGGCCCACTCAAATGTCTTGTTCTTTTCAATATCCATCATAGCTAAACATCTATGCACACATACCCTTCAGCCAGCACTATTTATTGACTCAATCCCTATTCCTTAGCCACAGTTGCTTTTTTCATGTCCCAAGTACTTCTTTTTGCCTGTGACCATGCACACTGTGGCTTCTTTCCCCTTTCACAATGAGATGGCTACTTTATTTTATTTATTTATTTAATTTGCCAAAACATGTACAAGACAGCAGCTATAAGTATAAACATGGACATGAACAAGGAATGAGTACAACTAAATGGGTACAGTAAGAAAGGGATAGTAGGCACATTGGTGCGCTTATACACACACCCTTTTATGAACCTCTTAGGAATGGGGTGAGATCCACGGTAGACAGTTTAAGGTTGAAGCTGTGTGGGTTAGAGGAAGTAACAACGGAGTCAGGTAGGGCATTCCAGGCTTTGACCATTCTGTTGCTGAAGTCATATTTTCTGCAATTGAGATTAGAGCAGTTTACTTTAAGTTTGTATCGATTGCTTGCCCATGTATTATTGAGATTGAAGCTGAAGAAGTCATTGACAGGTAGGATGTTGTAGCAGACAATTTTGTGTACTACCCTTGGGTCGGACTGTAGGCGACGTAGTTCTAGGCGGTCCAAGCTCAAAATTTCAAGCCTGGTGGCATACGATATTCTCTTGTGAGCTGAGGAGTGGAGTACTGTTTTTGTGAAATACCTCTGGACTCTCTCAATTGTTTTAATATCCGGTATACAGTGTGAATTCCAGGCAGATAAACTGTATTTGAAAATTGGTCTGGCAAATGTTTTATATGTCCTAGTTTACAGTACAATGTTACTGGAGAAGAAGCTTTGCGAAATTAGGTTAACAACTCTTTATGCCTTTTTGGCAAGGCTGTTACAGTGAGCTCTGGGGCTTAGATCGTTTGAGATGAGTACTCCTAGGTTCTTGATAGAGTGAGGGTTACTTGTGAGGCCTCCTGAAGGATTTTCTACAATGCAGCCTTAAAATAGCATCACTCCTATGTACACTTGTGGCTGAAAATGAAATGGGTTCATTTGGAGAATAAACTAAATGGTTAGTATAAGCTGAAGCACATGGTTGGTGAAGAAGATTCTGTTTGTATTTCTTTACATTCCAAGTTATTAGAATGCTGGTAATGTTTTTGCTTTTTAACAGCTGAGCAGAGATGTGCAATCTGGATCTTTGGTTTTGCTTTGGGGCATGGATACACCAAGTGACTTTTTTTTCCTAATAAGCTCTCTTGTCAGTTTGTGGTTAACCAATAGTTTCTTTGAACAATAACGCGGTTAGCTCATTTCACTTTCAAACCATTAGCAATATCCTGTCCATTTCCTTTCCCATTCAACAACTCAAGCAAAGCAATTCTTGTTTCCTACATGCTAATGTGAGGTCCAGTTAGAAGAACCAAACAACATAGTAAAGATCCTCTTGTGGTTAATAGTTCCCATATTTATTCTGGTAACCATTACCCTACCCTGTTAAAAAATGTAAAACCAATAAAACTTTTTCAATATAAAAAAAAATAGTTCCCATATTTATTCTGGTAATAACATTCCCCAAATGCAGTCCAGTTTGGAATATCATAACATTTCCAAGGGATATAAACAAACTTTCCTGGATCTGAGGACAACAGGAGGTGATAATGCAGTTTGGAAAATAAGATAAGTGTGATTTGAAGAGAAACAGGATTAACTGGGAAAGAGCTGATTGAACAGAGAATGGAAATGAATTAGAGCCCTTTCAGTCAGGGTTCAAACAAGGAGTAGAAGCATGTATGGGTGCTCTTTTTTTTAAAAAACCATAATTTTATTGGTTTTTACAATGTATATAGGAAGGGGGTAAATAGGATACAAAGTAACATTTTAGTGGCTTCCATGTAGAGAGTGATGGTCACCTCCGATACTTTGTACAAATTCAATATTTTAAAAAAAAGCAAGTGGCAAAAGATACATATATATCACATTTCAAAATACATACATTCAATCATTTGTTTTTTCCTGCCACCCCTTTACACAGGTTACAGTAATAGTTTCAAAATCAATTCATTTTTGAGATCTGAGTCTCTTTGCTTTTGTTTCTTCTTCCTCTTTCCTGCCAATGGGCAGGGCCATGGCCCCTCACGTTCCCTCTTCTTCGTCTCCTAGGAGTAGGGAATGTTTCTTAAGAAAGGCCTCCGCCTCTTCTACTGTTTTAACTCTAACTCTGTCCCCATCCCAGAAAACCAGCATTCCTTCAGGCATTAACCAATTGAACCAAACCCCTTTTTTGTACAATTTTTTGGATAAGAAGGAATACTTCCTTCTTATTTCAAAGCCCCCCCCCCCATTGTGCCTTCAGTATCTCATCCCTTGTGGACCTTCTTAAAAATTTAATATGAATGTATGGGTGCTCTTGTGAATGACCTAAGTTGTAACTTAGATGCTTGGAGTGTAGCTTTCCTTGCCTTATTAGATATCCTGGGGACTTTTGATGTTATCAATTCTAATATGATTCTGGGCTGCTATGAAAGTTACAATTTGAGAGCATTGTAGGTGTCTACTTAACATGTGAACTTTATTCTTGATTTTATTTTATTTTATTTAAAATATTATTTTATTATTTATTTTATTTATTGAATTTATACCCCGCCCTTCTCCAAACGGACCCAGGGCGGCGCACAGGAACATTAAAAACATACAAACATATAAAACTATTTTTTTAAAAACTTATTCAACTCAAAACCTGTGCTAAAACCGAATTAAAATCCCCATTTTAAAACTATCTACAAGTCAGTATTAGAGACTACGCTAGGCCGGCTAGTTGGAATAAATGTGTCTTCAGACACTTGCGGAAGAGGCGGAGGTCAGAGATGGTACAGAGTTCAGGGGGCAAGTCGTTCCAAAGGACTGGTCCCGCCACAGAGAAGGCTCTCCCCCTGGGTGTCGCCAGTCGGCATTGTCCGGCCGACGGCACCCTGAGGAGGCCCTCTCTGTGGGAGCGTATCGGTCTAAGGGATGTATGGGGCAGGAGGCGGTCTCGCATATAACTAGGCCCCGAGCCATGGAGCGCTTTAAAGATGGTTGTTAGAACCTTGAAGCGCACCCGAAAGACCACAGGAAGCCAGTGCAGCTCGTGCAGGATAGGTGTTATGTGGGAGTGTCTAGGCGCTCCCGTAATCACCCGCGCGGCTGCATTCTGGACTAGCTGTAGCTTTCAGGTGCACCTCAAGGGAAGCCCCATGTAGAGAGCATTATAGTAGTCGAGTCGAGACGTGACGAGTGCTTGAGTGACTGTGCGTAAGGCACCTCGATCCAGTAAGGGGCGCAATTGGCACATCAGGCGTACCTGATGGAATGCCCCCCTGGCCACGGCTGCCACATGGTCCTCCATAGACAGCCGGGAATCCAGGAGGACACCCAAATTGCGCACCCTCTCCACGGGGGCCGGTGTTTCTCCCCCAATGGCCAGAGTTGGAATAATCTGGCTGAATCGGGGTGCCGGAAGCCACAGCCATTCAGTCTTGGACGGGTTGAGCTTGAGTTTGTTACTACCCATCCAGATCCGTACTACCCATCCAGATCCAAACAACGGGACATAACCTCGACGGCATCGTTGGGGTGGTCTGGGATGGATATGTACAGCTGAGTATCATCAGCGTACAGATGATATCCCACCCCAAAACCATGGATGATCTCACCCAGCGGCTTCATGTATGTGTTGAACAGTAGGGGCGAGAGGACCGACCCCTGAGGTACCCCACATATGAGGGGCCTCGAAGTCGACCTCTGCCCCCCTGCCAACACACATTGCGACCGACCAGAGAGGTAGGACGAGAACCACCGCAAAACGGTGCCTCCCAGCCCCAACCCCCCCAGTCGACGCAATAGGATACCATGGTCGATGGTATCAAAAGCCGCTGAGAGGTCTAATAGGACTAGGATAGAGGAAAATCCTCTATCCCGCGCCCTCCAGAGATCATCAACCAACGCAACCAATGCCGTCTCGGTGCTGTGCCCGGGTCGGAAGCCGGATTGGCGCGCGTCTAGATAATCAACTTCCTCCAAGTGTCGCGGAAACTGTTGAGCCACCACACTCTCAACAACCTTCACTAAAAAGTGAAGGTTGGAGACGGGACGATAGTTCTCTAATAATGCTGGATCCAGGGACGGCTTCTTGAGGAGGGGCCTTACTACTGCCTCTTTCAAGATGGCAGGCAAGGACCCCTCACTCAAAGATGCGTTGACAATGCCCTGGAGCCAGCCTCGTGTCGTCTCCCAGGATGCCAGTACAAGCCAGGAGGGACATGGATCCAATAAACATGTGGTGGCCCTAAGTCTCTTTGACAACTTGTCCATATCCTCGGTAGTAACAAAATCAAACTCCTCCCATGATGGTGTCTCAAGAACAGCCTCAGCATGCTCAACTGGACCACTGTCGATGGAAGGTAACTCGCTCCAAATCCGAGTGATTTTCTCCTGCAGATAAATCCCAAATTCCTCTGCTCGACCCTGTAAAATCCAAAAAACAATTTATAAAGACAAAACGTTAAAAATGTGAATTAAAATGACAAAACAACAACAACAAAAAACACACGACCATACATATTATTTCCCCAGCTACACAATGACAGATATATTGCAACAATATTATAAACTTCTACATCTATTTCCAACCCAATTTCAGGCTGGTGTTTTTGGCTTCGTGCCTGTGTGAGTAAAGCGTGGTCAGAGCTGCCGTCTTTCTATAAATCTTGGTGGGGATAGAATAGAATAGAATAGAATAGATTTTATTTTTCTATACCGCGTCCTCTCCCCAGGGGGACTCGGAGCGGTGCACAGGGAAAAATTAAAACAATATAAAATATATACATAAATAAATACAATAAAACAGATTAAATCAACTGTCCCTGCACTAAAATCCCCATTTTTAAAATTAACATTCCCTAACCCCTGAGGTAGAGACTAACCTAGGCCGGCCAGGCAGAAGAAGTGAGTTTTTAATTTCTGACGGAAGGAGCGGAGGTCCGTAGTTGTTCTAATGTCAGGGGGAAGGTCGTTCCAGAGGGCTGGACCCACCACAGAGAAGGCCCTTCCTCTGGGCGTCGCCCCCCCCATGTGTGTGTGGGGGCGACGCCCCCCCACACACATGTGTGGAGTGCTGGCTTTGTTGCTGTAAGTGAGTTGATTGGTTGTGTAGTTGCATCATGATTGGTAGATGGAGTTGATGTTTGTACATTGGTCAGCTGTTTCGTATCATCCTGTGTGGCTGAGGTGCTGGCTGTGTGTCCATTGTTCTTTTGTGTTGCAATGACCTGGGTGGTGACTGGGGCTCGTTTGTTGACTAGGGCTGGTTTCCAGATGTCTGGTAGGTGGAAGAAATAACTTCCTCCCTATACCAGCACCTTAAAGCTACAGGATATAAAATTGATTTTGAAGGAACCAAATTAATCTCCAAAACTGAACAGTTCAACAAGAGAATAATTATGGAAGCCATCGAAATAGAGAAACACCCCCAAAACATGAACAAACATGATGATACCTCCCGCCTATCAAACATCTGGAAACCAGCACTAGCCAACAAACGAGCCCCACCCACCACCCAGGTCATTACAATACCAAAGAACAATGAACACACAGATAGCATCAATCAGCACCAATCTAACAATCATGATACAACTACATAGCCAATCAATCCACTCACATCACCAAAGCCAGCACTCCACATACCCCCACCAAGATTTATAGAAAGACGGCAGCGCCAAAGCCACAGCCTGAAGATGGTGAGGGAGACCTCACCGAAACGTTGCCAAGACAATCTCAATCTTACATGGGAAAAGAATACAACAAGACCAGCATATATGTATATGTATATGTATATGTGTGTGTATACATACATACATACATATATAAAGAAAGAATAGTTAACAGGTTAAACAATACAAATGTTAACCTTCAAGACTTTTGTCAACAATTTGACCTTTAAAAGCAATTCTATTTGACTCGCTCAACTTTTCCTTCTTGGTGATACCAAAATATAAGTCCAAACTCAGGGTTTAGTGGAATCTACTCTGCCATGGATAGGTGGACTTCTTAGGGGAAATATTGTAATTAAATTTTGTCTACTAGAGATTATCAAGATGTATTCTGTATGTAAATAAAGAACTGAACACTGAAATTTGAGATGCTAATTATATTTATGATAGAGAAAAAACTATTTTCATTATGATGAATATCATATGTTTCATAATATTTCATTATCATTATAATAAACTGTACCCACAGGAGAAAAGGAAGGAAGGAAAGAAGGAAGAAAGGAAGGAAGGAGGAAAGGAAGGAAGGAAGGAAGGAAGGAAAGTTCTTGAAATAACCAGGAGTAAAACAGTGTAGCAATTATCTTGCTGTTTTCATCTCTTGATCAAGAAACACTTCTGAGACTGAGAAAGGGATCAGAAGATGCTGTAAAATTGTTGGAGTTGCCAAACCACTTTCATCCACCTGGAAGCCTGTTAATGCATTACAAATTAGATGTTAAACTTAACAATTCAAAAGTATCATCTATATTTTTCATTACCAAAGTAGTAGAAGAAGAAACATTTTGCTGGGGGCAACATCAAGGAAGCATCCAAATGATATAATAAAGAATAACTTCTGTCAAGTTGGAGGAACCCTACTTCTCAATGGGTGACTGAAGAATTTGAAATAAGTGTTAAGGACCAGCTTCTATGGGATGATTGATGAGTATAACAATGCCAGCAAACTAGGTTTGTCTGTGGTTGATCAAAGTTTCGGGTAGCTAATCGGAAGCAGAGGAATCAAAGGCAGGTGAATTGAAAGCAATATCTGGGGCTTCCGGTTCCGGCTCCGGCGGCGACGGGCGAACTCAGGGTTCGCTCGCCGCTTTGATCCTTTTCCTGCCCCCCCACGGGGGCGAGAAGCCCCTTGTTTGGGGCTTCTCCCGTAAAGCCGGCTCAACAGGGAAGCCCCCCCCCACGGCAGTGGGGAGAGCGACCCTGCTCCTCGGCTTAGGCGGAAGAGGACATGCTGCGGGGGGTCTTCCCTTCGCCAAAGGTTGGCGGCACCATTTAATCCCATGAAGAGAGACGATCGGAGGAGTCGGGAGGCTTTTCGGGACCTCAGCTGCGAGCGGAGAGTGAGCGTTTAAAACTTTTTTTTTTTGTGTACTGTCAGCCGGGCTGAAAGGGACTGGAGGGGGGCGTTTGTTCCTAAAAACCCCCCCTTGGACTAAAAGCGGCACTCGGAAATGCCTCGTTGCGAGGAATCGGAAACTTTAAATCCGGATGGTCTTTAACAAGGGAAAGTACTTTGCGGCTTGCTTGCAATTATGTCTCGAGGTCTGGCTGAAACAGTTTCTCTTTTGCTTTTTAACCGCTTTCTCCCTCGGGCTCTGAGTTTGGGCGGAAAATGGCTTCTCTTTGTCCCCGACTGACTATGACCTATGGAAAATTACCAGTGTCTCTTTGTGATTTGGACTTCCTCTAATTATTGATGAAGAATTTTCTTTTTTTGGATTTGTGTTTTCCTTTCTGGATTGCCTTCGTTATTATACCTATGGAGTTGGAAAAGTGTTTCTCTACTGGTCTCTGAATTTTGCAGCTGTACAACTTTGAGAACCTTGGACTCCTGATTTGCCTTACCAGCCCCACCCTAAAAACACCATTTTATTGGCACGGATTTTAACAGCTAAACATGGCACAAGAAGCAACGCTGGCACGCCTTGAACAAAGAATGACTGCCCTTGAATCTGTTATACAAAATTTGGTATTAGAAATTAAAGCTCAGAGGGCAGAAAATGTTAACTTTAAAAAGGAACTATTGGATACTCGAAAACAAGTGCTTGAGAATACACAGAAGAATGAAGAATTGAAAGGGGGGCTGGAGGGGGCTAAGGGAGAGATTAAAAATGTTTTTAATGAGGTTGTGGAAATAAATGCGTATGTGACTAGGATAGATTTGGAAAGGATGACATATTTTTTGAGATTCCAGAATGTTTCTGAGGTGGATGGTGAATGTCTCCCTGATCTCATGAGTACAATTATTGCAGACTATTTACATAAACCTAAAGATGAGATCAGAGGGGACATTGACCTAGTCTACAGAATAAATTCTGCATATGCCAGGATGAATGAAGTACCCAGAGAGATACATGTAAAATTTGTCAGAAGGTCAACCAGAGAGGAAATCCTGAAGGCGCAAAGAGGGAGTCCTATGATTTACCAACAAAAGGAGATTACCATCTTGAAGCAGATTCCAAGAAAGATTAGAGAAGCTAGAAGGAAATTTTCCTTCTTGTCTAAAACATTGTTTGATCATGGGATCTGGTTCAAGTGGGTGATACCCGAAGGGATGCTGGTGTTCTGGGAAGGAGGTAGAGTAAAGATTAAAACAGTTGCTGAGGCGGAAGCCTTTCTTAAAAAACATTCCTCTGTCCTGGGAGAAGATCCAGGGGGGGGCAGGGGGAGCCATGGCCCCGCCCGCTGGGGGCCCGGGGGAGAAGGGGGAAGATACAATTGCCAAGAGACTTAGATCTAAAAAATAACTTTGCCCTGGTTTTTTTTCTTTGAGTATTATTGTATGATATTTGTAATCTGGATTTTTGTAACTGACTGACAGTATATAACTGGAAAATTTAGGAATATGTACTTGCTCCCAGCTTGTAGTGTTATGTGAAATGTTTCTTTTCTTTCTTTTTAATAATGTAACTTGAGGTACCGGAGGAGCCGACGACTTTGACGTGACTACTCTCAAAATTTCTATGTAACCCTTACCCTACCCCACAAAAAATGTAAACTCAATAAAACTTTTTCAATATAAAAAAAAGAAAGCAATATCTGTATTCATTCAAGGAAGGAAGGAAGGAAGGAAGGAAGGAAGGAAGGAAGGAAGGAAGGATTGGGACAAGATTAGATGACAGGGCTAAAGGGAAGGGAGCACGGAGGATATTTCCTTTTTCATCAACACTATGATAATATGGAACCCAGTGCATCCTTGAGAAGAAAGTACTACCTGAATCCCCAAACTTCTTATTCTGGGTCCACACAGTGCATTGCACAACATTTGTAACAACATTTCTTCTTCTTTTTACAACCATAATCTGTCGAGCAGTCATTAGGCAGAGGACCAGAGCATCTGCAGATATCTCTTGGGCACACCCCTGGCTTCTGTTTAACTGGACCTTTTGGTAATGGCAGAGGGGAAACGGGGGAATGTTGTCGAATTGTTATGTCATATCATATGTATTATATTTATTAATATATAATATTATAGTATTAACATTTATTTTATATACATATACACACACCCATATACATACATACATACATACATTCATACACAGACAGACAGACAGACAGATTATTAATATTATTAATTCACCATCAGTCAATTTCGAAAGGCATTTTTATTTGGAACAGCTAACACCCTGCAACAATACTTCTAACACCATTGCATTAATTTCCATTGACCACTTTAGCTTTTACTTTCCACATCCTCTCTCCTTCTTCAGGCCCTGGTACTTTCCCAGCTTTTCACATTCTTTCCTGGTGTTGCTGACACTTGATGGTAAGAGCACTGAGGGACTGTGACCTCTAGGTTGAGAGAGAGTCTCCCAAAATATAGAAATGACATCAGAGCTCTCTGACTAGATGAGTGCAGTGCTAGGAACAGCTAAAATGCTAGTTAGAACCTCAAATTCCCAGGCCTCTGGTAGAGAATCCAAGGTTTTGAAAAACACTCCCATAAGGATAAAAAGGGACACACACACACACTGTGGTGCGGTGGTGAGAATACAATATTTCAGGCGAACTCTGTTCTCTGCCAGCATTTTGATCAAGGTTGGTTCAGCCTTCCATCCTTCCGAGATCAGTAAAATAGGGTCTAGATTGTTGGGCGTAATCTGCTGACTGTGAACCGCCCTGAGTCCCAGTAGGGAGAAGGTGCGGTATATAAATTTAATAAATACAAATACAAATACACTTAGCAAAGGCATTGAAGCAGTATATAAGTCTAAGTGCTATTGCTATGTATGTGTGCATGTATGTATGTGTTTGTGTATATGTATTGTATGTACATGTAATTAGCAGACAAAAAATCCTCATTGTTTTCCACAGCAAAATTATTACCAAAAATTGTTGAAACCCATTTTCCAGGAAACTAATAGCAATAGCACTTACATATTATACCTCTTCACGGTGCTTTACAGCTCTCTCTCAGCAGTTTACCGAGTCAGCATATTGTCCCCAACAATTTGGGTCCTCATTTTATTGACCTTGGAAGGATGGAAGGCTGAGTCAACCTTTAGCCTGGTGAGATTTGAAATGCCAAATTGCAGGCTGCTGGCAGTGAGCAGGAGTAACATGCACTACTACATTCTAACCACTGTGACACCATGGCTAATGACTTAATTAGCATCTGCATCCCAGACTTTCGGAGTTACCTCAGAAAAGATTTCAGTGTGCTGCTAGATTTATATCTATTAGAAGGGAAACTGAACAATTCCTCCTTCCTAACTGAACGCAGAACAATTGGGGAAAAAGTCATGGGAGACTATTTCAATATATGACAACTATATTGCAAGCTTATTATATGCAGAGAGAATGATTCAATGCTACCCACTTTGGAGCAATAGTTGGTAAAGTTGACAAGAAGCAACAGGAACTTTCCCCAGAGATATTGCTCAACATATTTTCAGTAGGATTCCTCATTCTACCTTTGTTTCAAAGACCAATTCAACCCACAAACTTTTTCACGCTTCCAACTGCATATTTCATTTAAACCCTATCAAAATGAATTCTTTTTTTCTCCAACCTCAAAGCCTGCAATATGTTATAGGTTAAAAAAATGTGTCAAAACCCTTTTGTGAAGTTGGTTAAGTAACCAGTTTCAACTTTAGAGTTCTTTATCATTTTCCATTTTCCCTCAATACGACACACACACACCTCTTTTTAAAAATGTTTTTATTTTATATTTTCCTTTATAATACATCACATTTCAATTTTAGGACAGTCCATCTCTTTCCATCTCTTACCTTCTCCTTCCCTCTTTCCTTCTCCTTCCCTCCACTTCCCTCTCCCTCCCTGTTTCCTTCTCCCCTCTCCTCCCTTCTTCCCTCCCCTCCCTTATCCTTTCCTTCTCTCCCCTCTTCTCTCTCTTCTTCTCCACTTCCCTCTCCTTCTCTTCTTCCCACTCCTTCTACTTGAATGTTGTTATATAGCAAATCTACTAGTGATAGCAATAATAATCATAGTTATAGTAAAATATTGACAATATTTATTCTTCATATTAATATTTTTTTATTATTTGATTACTCAATCTTTTAATTCCTATCTTTTGCTTTTATTATCTAACTATTGATAGACAAATATGATCATCTTTCATTTTCTAATCTATTTAATACTTGAATGTTGTTATATAAAGATACACGTAGTAATATTTTCCCCATTTCTCAGTTCTACTTCTATTTTAAATTTTTTTAAAAATTGACTAGAATATTTTTTTTTTCAAAAGTAGTCAATCAAACCTTTATGTATTTTGACCTTGTAAATTGTCTATTTCTTTCTTTCCCTCATCTAACAACAGCCAGCCAAAATATAGCTTATTTAATATATTTCTTGATTCTTCAATTTGATGATCACTGTAAATCACATGATACAACACACACACAGAGAAATGAACTTTGAAAAACAAATCATGGTCAATTCTACATTATCACAAGAGGTTTTTCTATCTCTGAATAAAGATCACTTCCAGTACTTTGATTGGGAAGCTGGTAGAATCTAGATGAATATTCTCCAAGTAGGAAATGGTCACAATGAAGCTTCTGCTCCTATATATATAACAGAATGCACTGAAAACGTATGCTCCTATAAGAAGTCAACTGCCCCGGACTTCCTGTTCCGGCTTCTGGCGGCGACGGAGGAGTCCTGGGAATCGTCCGCCATTTTGTTCTTTTTTCTGCCCCAAACGGGGCGGGGTGCCCCTTTTTTTGGGGGACCCTCCGTAGGACCGGCTTGCCTGGACCTGTTCAGCCTGGCGGCGGCCGGGGAAGGCTCCTTGTCTTCAGTCTAGGTGGAAGAAGACATGCTGCGGGGGGCTTGGTTCCCTTCGCCAACGGAGGACGGCAACAAATAATTGATTTGGAGAGAACGGGAGCGTTCGGGCCGGATGGCTTTGCCGGGGCTTTGGCGGCGAGGTGGAGAGTAAGTGACTTTAACTTTTTTGCTGGCGGCTCTGAGTGAGAGAAACGTGGAGGGGGGTGTTTGTTAATGCCCCCCTCGGATTTATAACAGCGGCATGCAGAAATGGCTCCTCGAATGCGAGGGAGCGGATATTTCTCATCCGAACTTTTGCGGAACAAGTGAAAGTTGTTCGCACCTTGTTTTTATACAATGTATCTAAGCCCGGCTTTACTGGAACAATTTTCTTTGTTACTTTCTCCTGCTGGCTGCCAGATTGGGCGGTGGAAGATGGCTGCCCTTTGTTCCTAAATGACTATTTTTTATGGAAAATTACCAACATCTCTTTGTGACCTGGACTGTCTCTCTCCACCAACGGAGGATTTTTTGGACTAATTGATTCCTTCCCTGGAGTGCCTTCTTTGTCTTAATAATTGATAGTGAAAATTGCTTTTCTCTCTGGATCTTATAAATTTCTACAATTTTGATCTGAACTTTGTTCTCTGGACTTGCTCCAGCGGCCGCACCCAAAAAACGCCATCTTAGTGGCACTGATTTAAACAGCTCACCATGGCTTCAAAAAAACAACCAGAAAATCCAGGATTGGAAGAAAGAATGACGGCTATGGAAGCAGTGTTACACTCCTTGGTGTTGGAAATTAAAGAATTAAGAAAAGATCATTGCAGCTCTAAACTTGAACTTTTGGAGACACAGAAAAAATTGATGCAGAATACACAGAAGACAGGAGTTGGAAGTGGGGCTGGCTGGGGCAAAGGGGGAACTTAAAAATATTAATACTGAAATTGGAGATTTGACTGGTCATATGTCTAGGATGGATTTTGAAAGGATGTCATATTTTTTAAGATTTCAGAATATTTCGGAGGAAACTGGTGAATGCCTTCCTGATCTCATGAGCACAATTTTAGCAGACTATTTACATAAACCCAAGGAAGAGATCAGGGGGGACATTGACCTGGTTTATAGAATAAATTCAACATATGCCAGGATAAATGAACTATCCAGAGAGATACATATTACATTTGTTAGAAGGTCTACTAGGGAGGGAATTTTGAGGGCACAGAGAGAGGGTCCGTTAATGTATCAACAGAAGGAAGTCGCCATCTTGAAGCAGATCCCGAAAAAGATTAGAGAGGTGAGGATGAAATATTCCTTCTTATCTAAAAAATTATTTAACCAGGGGATTTGGTTCAAGTGGGTGATGCCAGAAGGGATGCTGGTGTTCTGGGAAGGAGGAAGAGTAAGGATTAAAACAGTTGCTGAGGCGGAAGCCTTTCTTAAAAAACATTCCTCTACCCTGGGGGAAGATCCAGGAGGGGCAGAGGGGGCCACGGCCCCACCCACTGGGGGCCAGGGAGGAGAACAAGAAGACACAATTGCCAAGAGACTTAGATCTAAAAAATGACTTTTCTTTTTATTAATACAGTATAACTTTTATCTGGATGTTTGTACACGACTGCCAGCATAGAATTTAGAATTTATGATGTATGCATTTATTTTCACCTTGTAGTATTATTGAAAAATGTATTACCAATGTCTTATTAAGAAGCCCTGGAGGGGCCAACGATCTCGACGTGAAAGTTCTCAAAATATTTTTGTACTTCACCTTACCCTACCCTACCTTTAAAAATTTGTAAAAACCAATAAAACTTTTGCAATACAAAAAAGAAGTCATCTGCCCCTAGGACAGTTGCGTCCTTTGCAGGGTGGTCTGGAAACATTTTAGGATGTGTGCATTATATGGCATCATTGAAGTCAATGAGTGAAACAAATTGGGGGAGATTGTCTTTGTTAGGAACAATTGTTTGCTTTGTCATGCACTTCCCTGGCTTTGGAAAAACTCATCAAAAATGTGTGTTTCTGTTGTGTGCAGAAGGGGAGCAGAGTCAAAGAACCCCCCCCTCCTCTAAAAGAGCTAGTGATCCAAATGATGGTTGCTGTAATACAAAAACATAGTTAGACGTTCCCTTCCCTTCATGGCAATTTAAGGCCTGATGTGGATGGTCCATCATAGGTGCGTATCCTGCCCCATCTGGAGGAATACAAGGGCTGGTTAAGAAGAATAGGTTGCCATTGGTTCGCTATCACTGGCTTAGTGGATAAAAGAAACTTGGTACCTCTTGAAACTGTCAAAAAAACAACCCTAAAGAATGTTGTCAAATGATGCCAACTCGCCAAGACTTTGCTGTACCTGCATCAAGGATGATCAAGTTGCTGAACCAGATGGCCAGGACAGTAGAATCCTGCATGTGCCAGATGCTCCTTGAAGATTCAGCCACATGTATATAATCTTCAATGAGCCTGAATGCCTCCTCCTCATCTTTTAACAGCATTTATTGCTTATTATTGTCCTCATTTTTGTTTCATTCTAATATATACCAATAATAATGTTTGTAAGCTGACCAGAGTCATCTATGATGAAGTGCACTGCACATAAAGCAAATTTAGCAGATAGATAGATAAATAAATCGACAGATGATAGATAGATAGATAGATAGATAGATAGATAGATAGATAGATAGATAGATAGATAGAAAAAAGAAACCTATTAAGTTGACTTGGCTTTGGGACATTGAGGCACAAAATGGCTATTTTTTTTCTTATTAGGTCTCTTGACAGAATGTGGTTAACTGTCACTTTCTTGCAACTGAAATGTGGTTAGGTTATTTCACGTTCACTCCATCAGCATTATCCTGTTACCTTTCCCATTCAACATCTCAAGCAAAGCAGTTCTTGTTTCCTACATTCTGATCAGAGGTCCATTTGGAAGAACCAATTGATGTATTAAGGATCTGCCCACACTCCTTGTGGTTAATATTTCCCATATTTAGTCTGGTAATCATACTCAGACTTCTTCAAACACAATCAAGTTTCAAATATAAACTTTGCACAGGATGTTAAAAAAACTTCCTGATCCAGAGGATGCTGAAAAGAGGCATATCAAGTCACATTATAATAGAAGAGAATCAGGATCATCTAACCTGGGGAAAAACTGAGTGAAAGGAGGGATTGTGTCGATCTCTTTCAGTCGGGACAGGATCTGAAGCATTGGTTGTAGCATGTGTGACTTCAGCAATAGCATAGGTTGGAGTAGAGCTTTCCTTGTCATATTAGATCTCTTAAGGACTTTTGATCATATCAGTTCTAATATAATTTGGGAATTCAGGGCAGAGTATTACAATTGTCTATTTATAAATGTGATTCTTTTTCCCACCGAACCCTAAATTTTTCCTTCTTTGAGGGAAACATAAGATTAACACCACCGTTTAATAGAATCTATTCTGTCATGGTTGTGTTGTCTTTTTCTTTTAAAAATGGTGAATTAAAAATTACCAAGATGGCATTCTGCAAGTAAATAAACGAAGATTGAACAGTGAAATGCGCAAAATTAACTTTATTTATGATATACATGTAATCACTGGCATTGTATTGAAATACACATATAGTTTTATTCATTTTTCATTATCCACTGATTATCCATTGAAAATATGTATATAATAGCAAGCTGTAAGACAGAAAGTGAGACATTCAGAGAAACAGACAGAATGAAAAGTTCTCTGAAACAAAAAAGGAGTAAAGCAGTGGTGGCAGATATCTTGCTCTTCTCATCTCTTGTTCAAGAGACATTTTTGAGGCTTATGAAGGGATCAGAAAGATGCTATAATATTGTTGAATACATTGAACCGTCAAACCACTTTCGTTAACCGGGAAACCTGTTATGGATTAGAAATGACATGTGAAAACGTAAGTAAATAATACTCCAGAAGTCACTCTAGGAGCACCATATTCCTAACAACCAAACTAGTTTCAGGAGTACTGTACACATTGTGCTGGAGAAGTTGTCAAAGAAGCCAAATGATTCAATAAGAAAAACGTCTGTCAAGTTGGATTGGAGGCTTCAACTTGCAAATAGCTTGCTGTAGAATTTAAATTAAGAATCAAGGACCGGCTTTATATTTAAATATAGTTTAAATATAGTTGCACCCCTTACTGGACCGGGGGGCCCTTCGCACAGTCACTCAAGCGCTTGTGACGTCCCGGCTGGATTACTGTAACGCTCTCTACATGGGGCTCCCCTTGAGGTGCACTCGAAAGCTACAGTTAGTACAGAATGCGGCCGCGCGGGTGATTATGGGTGCCTCAAGGCAAACCCACGTAACACCTCTCCTGCGCGAGCTGCACTGGCTGCCTGTGGCCTTTCGAGGGCGCTTCAAGGTATTGACGACCATCTTTAAATCGCTCCATGGCTCGGGGCCTAGCTATATACGAGACCGCCTCCTGCCCCATACATCCCTTCGTCCAATCCGCTCCCACAGAGAGAGTCTTCTTTGGGTGCCGTCGGCGGGGCAATGCCGGTTGGCGACACCCAGGGGAAGGGCCTTCTCTGTGGTGGGCCCGGCCCTCTGGAACGACCTACCCCCCGACCTTCGTACTATCTCGGACCTCTGCCTCTTCCGCCAACGTCTTAAGACGTATTTATTCCAACAAGCCGGCCTAGGATAGCCCCCCGTTTCTGACTTTTTAAAGAAAAATTTATAATTTGGTAAGGGTTTTAATATTGGGTTTTAGCACGGGTTTATTAATTTAATACATTTTAATAGATATTTATTGTATTTTGTGTTTTTAAATAATGCCTGTGCGCCGCCCTGGGTCCTAACAAGGAGAAGGGCGGGGTATAAATTTAATAAAATAAAATAAAAATAAAATAAATGTTAACGATGAAATATAACGATGTCAACAAATTAGATTGTGCAGTACCCGCAGAGTTCATCTCAAGGAGGGGGAATCAGATGCAGGCGAGGCGAAAGCAATAGCTATATTCCCCACAGAAGAAAAGTAAAGAATCTGTGCAAGATGAGGCTAGAAGGCTAAAGTGAAAGAAAGATGGAGGATATCACAAAGAAGATGAACCAAGAGTGTTCTTGAAAAAAGTGTATATAAAGTACTACCTGAGTCTGAGAATGTGTTACACTGGATCTACACATTTCATTCTACAACAATCTTCACAACACTTCTTCCTTCCTTCGCATTCATTATCTCTCCGGCAATAATAAACTATAGGAGGAATGCACCTGCAACGATCGCGTGGACACTCCCCCGGCTTCTCTGGACTCTGCTTTCCTGCAGTGGTGGAGGATAATGCAATACAACAACAGTTATCCTTAAAATATAACATATAGGTAGTGCTCACTTATCAACTGCTTTGTTTAATGACTACTGGTAAGCACAGTTACTACTATGATGAAGAAATAATAACTAAGACCTGCATTTATGATCTTCGCAGATTTGTTAAAAAAAGGAAAGTTGAAGGACAATCACTGTAGCATTTGGTGACTGCTTTGCTTATCAAGACAGTTACTAAAAGATAATTACCTGCATTAGGAACACATAATTAGTATCCCAAAACCAACATTATGAATGGAAAAATTAGTAAAGTTTTTTTTGCCAAAGATGAGCTGTGCTCATTTTCCTGGAGACTAACAAAGAGGAAGTTATTTAGCTTCTGTGTTTATTGCACATTTTCAGAGCTACCTCAGAAAAGGTTTCTTAAAAGGGAAGCTTTGGACAAGGTCTCAGGAAGGAGTTCTTATGGTACAACTACTATTTTGTTCATTGAACACCTTGTTTTTATTTGGAATGCAATTTTTTTCTTTGATACTCAGAAAGCATTTCTGGACAGAATCAGCACTGACCAAGCAGGAAACTTTGTCCCAGCGATTGATCAAGACATTCTCTTTGAAATTCCTAACTCTACCTTCCTTTCAAAGGCCAATACAAATCCACTCACTTTTGCAAGCTTCTGACTTAAATCAATGCTAACAAAATGAAGAGGGAGTTGGCTGAATGACATGACCTGTTGCTATTCATGGGTGAATGTGAATTGTTACTTTATGTTTCATCAGCTTATATGAACACAGCCATTTAGTCTTCATTCTTCAGCAATTTAGCCCGTTCTTCATTCTCTTCTCACCTCATGCAACACTTACAAACTCTGACAAAGTGAACTAAATTGTAATTTTCTCCAACCTGCAAAGCCTTCAGTGCACTAGATGTAAGGAAAAGGTGCTCACAACAACATTTTTGGAGTTACTTAAGTATAATCAATCTCAGCTTTAGATTTTTTCCCATTTCTATTTAATTCCTTTCAAATATTGCAATATTAACATAGAATATTTTTATACTGAAAATGTTGAGTATAAACGTAAATCTTCCACTTACTGAAATAAAATAGAGAGGTTTGAAAATGTTGCCATCTACAGATGCAGCCAATATGTATAGCATGGAGTACATTGAGTTTGAAAACCCCAACATACCTGTGAGTTGAACTGATGTGTTTGAATTCATATTCTATTGCAGGGGTCTCCAACCTTTGCAACTTTAAGTCAGAAGGACTTCAGCTCCCAGAAGTCTGGGAGCTGAAGTCCTTCCGACTTAAGGTTGCAAAGGTTGGAGAACCCTATTCTATTGGACAAATGGAAAAACTCTGAAGGTTTTTCACAGAGATATTGCTCAACATATTCTAAGTAGAATTCTGAATTCTACCTTTCTTTCAAAGGCTCATTCAATCACCAACGTTTTCAGGCTTCCAACTGCATATTTCATATAGACCTTGTCTGATGCAACATCTTAAAGCCTCAACAAAATGAATTGTATTTTTCTCCAACCTCAAAGATCTGCAATATGTTTTAGGCTAAAAAAAGGTTTCAAAACACCTTTGTGAAGTTGATTAAGTAATCAATTTTAACTTTAAAGTTCTTTATTATTCTTATTTCTTTTCAAGCCCTGTAAAAATAATATAGGCTGATAAGAAATGTGCACCTTCAACTTATTGAGAGAAAATGGAGATTACAGTTGAAAAGGTTGCCATCTAGAGATGCAGCTAATATCTCTAGCATGGAGTATCCTGAGTTTGAAATTTCTGATATATATAAATAAATGATATATACAGTATATAAAAGATGGCAACCTTTTTTTCAAATATAATCTCAATTTCCCCTCAATAAGACACACACACACACACACACACACACACACACACACACACAGATCCAGTCTGAAGATCTACAGATTGATTTAATATTATCAACACTCCAATAAATTGTATGAAGAGCATCTCCAACAAAATGTAATTATTTGTATTTCTGAAACTGCATTACAGTTTAACACGTTATCATATTTTCCTTAATGATAATAGTAGTAAAATCTATATAAATTAACATTCTATCAGTTCTATCAAATAGGCAATTTAAAAGTAAATACGAAGGCATAAAACTCAGTGAGGCTTCATTCTCTTTCCTCCATCAGCTCTCTTCCACAAACAGCTACTTTTATTCTCACCAGTTGTGGAGGGGAATCCCATCCAAAGAGCTAGAAGGCCCACAAGGAGAAAGGTGGTGAGCAGCTTCATGCTGTCCTTCAGATTCAGCAAATGACTTAGAATGATCAAAAACCACTACTGCACAAAATAGTGGAGGGACAGAAATGTGGTTTGGACTACAGCTGCACAGAACTGCCCTCAGAGTTTGTCAAATTGGTTTGTATGCTTCAATTTTTTCTCCTCCCCCAAAATGAAGCAATTATTTGCATTTTTGTTGAAACAGAAGCTAGGGTTACAACAGCTACCAGCATTAGTAACTGCAAAATTATAGGATAGTCCAGATCATTATCACCCTTCTATGTCTGTAAACTCTGATGGCCAACAAAAGGAGATGCCCTCTTTTTTCATCTCCGACCTCTGTCTGGCATACAGAGTCTTAAAATCAAATATTATATATGTATGTATGTACGTATATATTATTTTTGTACCTTTTTGTTGTAGGTAGTCATTCAAACTTTCATACGTAGTGGCCTTGTAAAATGTCTGCTTCTTTGATTTCCTCGTCTACCAAGAGACACAAGAGCCAAGTTTTATGTAACTTATTTCCTGATTCCAGCAATTGGCTTTAATCTGCCCCTTCAATTCTATGATCATGGTAATCTGCAGATCACACCATATGTTCTTAGGCTGAAATTTGAAAAGTACATCACAGTTGATTCCATATGGATGCAAGTAATTTTTCTTTCTTTTAGTAATAATTTTGCAATGGTAATTGAAGACAGCAACCCCAGAGCCCAGAGGATTTTCTTACTCATTGTTCAGTATGTTGATTGTAAAGTATAATCCAGATAAAGAGTGGAGGGAGCAAGGAGGAAGGGTGGAATTTCCTATTCGTCCATAAATAACCATCTCCAACATAATAGTGTGATACTCTTCCCTTATGGTCCCAAGACAACTGGCAGAGTCAAGTCTTCTGACTCTTAGAGAAGGTGTGGAGGGTGGAGGCAGATCTTTCACTGGCAGGCAAGATGCTCCCAAGGGCTGGCATCATGGCAGAGAAGGGTCTTCTCCTTTATCCCATCAGATGGAATTCTTGGACCGACAGGATCCACAACATGCCTCCTCTGCTGGCATCAGGGCATCAGGCCTGTCCCTTTCAGGTGACATGATTCCTCATGTAACCTGGACCCATGCCATTCAGTGCTTGATAGTAATAGCCACCACATTGAGTTGCGTTAGTGTGGTATATGAAAAGTGCCTTTAATATTTGGAAAAAGGAGTTAAAAGCTTCTGTTGAATTTCACATTTTTAGTCTATGTGTTTGGACAGAAGGGGGGATATTTTGTTTCATATACAGTTACCATGCCTTCTGTAACTGAAGGACATTTATAGTTATTTGCCACTATAGCAAAATTAAAGTATTTCTTAAAAAGGAGTGCTCTCACTTCAAAAGCTCAAAAAATGCAAATTGATTCTCTGGGTTGCAAAAATATCTTTGGATTCTTCTTCTGTATTCTTGACTACAATGCTAATTTGGAGGGCTACTGTTTTTAATCAGTGCAGTGGTGGCTAATCTTTTCAACACTGAGTGTCAAAACTAAAATGTCAGTGTGCATGTGGCAGTCAGCTGCAGTTTCAGGTTCCAGTGCATGCACGTGTGTTGGCCAGCTGGTCTTCACATGAAGAGAGCAGCTGGCCAGTGCACATACACAAAGACCAGCTGGCCGGTGCAGGTATGTACACCAGACCAGCTGCCTGGCGCACATGTGCATGCTGAAACCCTGAAAAGCAGCTGATGATGGTGTGCATGCCCACAGAGAGGTTTGCCATCATTGGCTTAGTAGATAAAAGAAACTGACTATCCCTTGAATCTGTCAAAGAAATAACCATGAGGAATGTTGCCAAATGATGTCAACTGCCCAAGACTTTGCTGAACCTTCATTAAGGAAGATGATATTGCTGTACCAAATAACTAGGACAGTGGAATCCTGCATGTACCAGATGATCCTTGAAACTTCAGCCACATGTGTATAATCTCCAATGAGCCTGGATGCCCCCCCCATCTTTTAATAGCATTTATTACTTATTATTGATCTCATTTATGTTTCATTCTAATATGTACCAGATTTAACGTTTGTAAGCCGACCAGAACCATTTGTGATGAGATGCACAGTAAATTTAACAGATGGATGGATGGATGGATGGATGGATGGATGGATGGATCGATGGATCGATGGATAGATAGAGATAGATAGATAGATAGATAGATAGATAGATAGAAAGAAATAAGCAAACTATTAGCTTGGTTTGATTTTGGTACATTGAGGAACAAAAAGGCTTTTTTGTTATCTTATAAGATCTCTTGACAGTTTGTGGTTATTTCACACTTTTTGAAGCTGAAATGTGGTTAGGTTATTTCACATTCATGCCATCAGCAATATCCTGTTATCTTTCCCATTCTTGGCTCTTACATTCTGACAGAGGGTCCGTTGGAAGAACCAATTGACGAAGTAGGAGCCCATGCTCCTTGTGGTTAATAATTCCCATATTTAGTCAGGTAATAATATTCAGAATTTTTCAAACATAATCCAGTTTCAAATATAAACTTTGCACAGAATGTTAACAAACCTTCTTGAACCAGAGGATGCCAAAAAGAGATGATATCAGGTTTAGAAAAGTTATATTATATTAGAAGAGAATCAGGAACATCTAATCTGGGGAAAAACTGTCTGAAAAGAGGGACAAAATGTGGAGGCACATGTGATTGCCATTGTTGAGGACTTTATAGCTTATATGCAGTGGTGGGATTCAAATGATTTAACCACTGGTTCTCTGCCCTAATGATTTCTTCAAACAATCAATTCACTAAACTGCTCAGAAAGTGAATAACCACTTCTCCAGAAGTGGTGCAAACCGGCTAAATCCCATCACTGCTTATGTGGTTGGAATGCAGCTTTCCTTGTCGTATTAGATCTCTTAAGGACTTTTGATAATATCAGTTCTAATATAATTTGGGAATTCAGGGCACAGTATTATTGTCAAGATCCTTCTGTATCTTAAGCCTATCTTCTGGCAGGAATAGCCAACACTCCAGAAGATAGGCTTAGGATACAGAAGGATCTTGACAAACTTGAACATTGGGCACTATCTAATAAAATGAAATTCAAAGGCGAAAAGAGTAAGGTTCTACATTTAGGCAGCAAAAGTGAAATACACAGGTACAGTATAGGTGGTACCTTGCTCAATAGCAGTAACTGTGAGAGGGATCTTGGAGTCCTAGTGGACAACCATTTAAATATGAGCCAGCAGTGTGCAGAAGCTGCCAAAAAAGCCAACACAGTTCTAAGCTGCATAAACAGAAGGATAGAATCTAGATCACGTGAAGTGTTAATACCACTTTATAATGCCTTGGTAAGGACACACTTGGAATACTGCATTCAGTTTTGGTCACCATGATGTAGAAAAGATGTGGAGACTCTAGAAAGAGTGCAGAGAAGAGCAACAAAGATGATTAGGGGACTGGAGACTAAAACATATGAAGAACGGTTGCAGGAACTGGGTATGTCTAGTTTAATAAAAAGAAGGATTAGGGGAGACATGATAGCAGTGTTTCAATATATCAGGGGTTGCCACAAAGAAGAGAGAGTCAAGCTATTCTCCAAAGCACCGAGGGCAGAACAAGAAGCAATGGGTGGAAACTAATCAAGGAGAGAAGCAACTTAGAACTGAGAAGAAATTTCCTGACAGTTAGGACAATTAATCAGTGAAACAGCTTGTCTCCAGAAGTAGTGAATGTCCCAACACTGCAAGACTTAAAGAAGATGTTGGATAGCCATTTGTCTGAGATGGTATAGGGTTTCCTGCCTAGGCAGGGAGTTAGACTAGATGACCTCCAAGGTCCCTTCCAACTCTGCTATTGTATTGTATTATTACAATTGTCTCTTTATAAATGTGATTTTTTTATCACCGAACCGTGAGCTTTTCCTTCTCTGTGGCTTGGAAATGTGAGAATAACATCATAGTTTAACTGACCACTATTCTGTCATGGTTGTATTGTCTTTTTCTTTTAAAAATTGTGAATTAAAAATGACCAAGATGGCATTCTGCAGGTAAATAAAGAAGATTGATGAGTGAAATTTGCAAAATTAACTTTATTTATGATAGAGATGTAATCATTGGCATTGTAATGAAAAACACATATAGTTTTATTCATTTTTCATAATCCACAGATTATCCATTGAAAATGTGTATATAATAGCAAGCTGTAAGACAGAAAATGAGAAAATAATTGAAAGAGACAGAAAGAAAAATTCCTCGAAACAGCAAGGAGTAAAGCAGTGGTGGCAGATATCTTGCTCTTCTCATCTCTTGTTCAAGAGACATTTTTGAGGCTTATGGAGGGATTAGAAAGATGCTATAATATTGTTGAATACATTGAACCATCAAGCCACTTTTGTTAACCTGGAAACCTGTTATGGATTAGAAATGACATATGAAAACGTAAGTAAACAACACTCCAGAAGTCACTACATGAGCATCATATTTCTAACAAACAAACTAGTTTCAGGATTACTGTACACATTTTGCTGATGGAGTTGTCAAAGAAGAAGCCGAATGATACAATACAAATGTCTGTCAGGTTGGATTGGAGGATTCTAGTTGCAAATAGCTTCCTGAAGAATTTAAATGAAGAATTAAGAACTGGCTTTATATGAAAATGTTAACGATGAAATATAACGATGTCAACAAATTAGATTGTGCAGTACCCACAGAGTTCATCCCAAGGAGGGGGAATCAGATGCAGGCGAGGTGAAAGCAATAGCTCTATTCCCCACAGAAGAAAAGTAAAGAATCTGGGCAAGATGAGGCTAGAAGGCTAAAGTGAAAGAAAGATGGAGGATATCACAAAGAAGATGAACGAAGAGTGTTCTTGAAAAAAGTGTATATAAAGTACTACCTGAGTCTGAGAATGTGTTACACTGGATCTACACATTTCTTTGCACAACAATCGTAACAACACTTCTTCCTTCCTTCGCATTCATTATCTCTCCGGCAGTAATAAACTGTAGGAGGAATGCACCTGCAACGATCGCGTGGACACTGCCCCGGCTTCTCTGGACTCTGCTTTCCTGCAGTGGTGGAGGATAATGTAATACAACAACAATTAACCTTAAAATATAACATATAGGTAGTAGTCACTTATCAACTGCTTTGTTTAATGACTACTGGTAAGCAGTTACTACTATGATGAAGCAATAATAACCAAGCCCTGAGAAATGCAGAGGGAGATGGCTGAATGATATGACCTGTTGCTATTCATGGGTGAATGTGGCTTGTTACTTTATGCTTCAACAGCTTATATGAACACAGCCATTTAGTCTTCATTCTTCAACAATTTAGCCTGTTCTTCATTCTCTTCTCACCTCATGCAACACTTACAAACTCTGACAAAGTGAACTGAAGTGTAATTTTCTCCAACCTGCAAAGCCTTCAGTGCACTAGATGTAAGGAAAAGGTGCTCACAACAACATTTTTGGAGTTACTTAAGTATAATCAATCTCAGCTTTAGATTTTTTCCCATTTCTATTTAATTCCTTTCAAATATTGTAATATTAACATAGAATATTTTTATACTGAAAATGTTGAGTATAAACGTAAATCTTCCACTTACTGAAATAAAATAGAGAGGTTTGAAAATGTTGCCATCTACAGATGCAGCCAATATGTATAGCATGGAGTACATTGAGTTTGAAAACCCCAACATACCTGTGAGTTGAACTGATGTGTTTGAATTCATATTCTATTGCAGGGGTCTCCAACCTTTGCAACTTTAAGTCAGAAGGACTTCAGCTCCCAGAAGTCTGGGAGCTGAAGTCCTTCCGACTTAAGGTTGCAAAGGTTGGAGAACCCTATTCTATTGGACAAATGGAAAAACTCTGAAGGTTTTTCACAGAGATATTGCTCAACATATTCTAAGTAGAATTCCGAATTCTACCTTTCTTTCAAAGGCTCATTCAATCACCAACATTTTCAGGCTTCCAACTGCATATTTCATATAGACCTTGTCTGATGCAACATCTTAAAGCCTCAACAAAATGAATTGTATTTTTCTCCAACCTCAAAGATCTGCAATATGTTTTAGGCTAAAAAAAGGTTTCAAAACACCTTTGTGAAGTTGATTAAGTAATCAATTTTAACTTTAAAGTTCTTTATTATTCTTATTTCTTTTCAAGCCCTGTAAAAATAATATAGGCTGATAAGAAATGTGCACCTTCAACTTATTGAGAGAAAATGGAGATAACAGTTGAAAAGGTTGCCATCTAGAGATGCAGCTAATATCTGTAGCATGGAGTATCCTGAGTTTGAAATTTCTGATATATATAAATAAATGATATATACAGTATATAAAAGATGGCAACCTTTTTTTCAAATATAATCTCAATTTCCCCTCAATAAGACACACACACACACACACACACACACACACACACACACACACACACACACAGATCCAGTCTGAAGATCTACAGATTGATTTAATATTATCAACACTCCAATAAATTGTATGAAGAGCATCTCCAACAAAATGTAATTATTTGTATTTCTGAAACTGCATTACAGTTTAACACGTTATCATATTTTCCTTAATGATAATAGTAGTAAAATCTATATAAATTAACATTCTATCAGTTCTATCAAATAGGCAATTTAAAAGTAAATACGAAGGCATAAAACTCAGTGAGGCTTCATTCTCTTTCCTCCATCAGCTCTCTTCCACAAACAGCTACTTTTATTCTCACCAGTTGTGGAGGGGAATCCCATCCAAAGAGCTAGAAGGCCCACAAGGAGAAAGGTGGTGAGCAGCTTCATGCTGTCCTTCAGATTCAGCAAATGACTTAGAATGATCAAAAACTACTACTGCACAAAATAGTGGAGGGACAGAAATGTGGTTTGGACTACAGCTGCACAGAACTGCCCTCAGAGTTTGTCAAATTGGTTTGTATGCTTCAATTTTTTCTCCTCCCCCAAAATGAAGCAATTATTTGCATTTTTGTTGAAACAGAAGCTAGGGTTACAACAGCTACCAGCATTAGTAACTGCAAAATTATAGGATAGTCCAGATCATTATCACCCTTCTATGTCTGTAAACTCTGATGGCCAACAAAAGGAGATGCCCTCTTTTTTCATCTCCGACCTCTGTCTGGCATACAGAGTCTTAAAATCAAATATTATATATGTATGTATGTACGTATATATTATTTTTGTACCTTTTTGTTGTAGGTAGTCATTCAAACTTTCATACGTAGTGGCCTTGTAAAATGTCTGCTTCTTTGATTTCCTCGTCTACCAAGAGACACAAGAGCCAAGTTTTATGTAACTTATTTCCTGATTCCAGCAATTGGCTTTAATCTGCCCCTTCAATTCTATGATCATGGTAATCTGCAGATCACACCATATGTTCTTAGGCTGAAATTTGAAAAGTACATCACAGTTGATTCCATATGGATGCAAGTAATTTTTCTTTCTTTTAGTAATAATTTTGCAATGGTAATTGAAGACAGCAACCCCAGAGCCCAGAGGATTTTCTTACTCATTGTTCAGTATGTTGATTGTAAAGTATAATCCAGATAAAGAGTGGAGGGAGCAAGGAGGAAGGGTGGAATTTCCTATTCGTCCATAAATAACCATCTCCAACATAATAGTGTGATACTCTTCCCTTATGGTCCCAAGACAACTGGCAGAGTCAAGTCTTCTGACTCTTAGAGAAGGTGTGGAGGGTGGAGGCAGATCTTTCACTGGCAGGCAAGATGCTCCCAAGGGCTGGCATCATGGCAGAGAAGGGTCTTCTCCTTTATCCCATCAGATGGAATTCTTGGACCGACAGGATCCACAACATGCCTCCTCTGCTGGCATCAGGGCATCAGGCCTGTCCCTTTCAGGTGACATGATTCCTCATGTAACCTGGACCCATGCCATTCAGTGCTTGATAGTAATAGCCACCACATTGAGTTGCGTTAGTGTGGTATATGAAAAGTGCCTTTAATATTTGGAAAAAGGAGTTAAAAGCTTCTGTTGAATTTCACATTTTTAGTCTATGTGTTTGGACAGAAGGGGGGATATTTTGTTTCATATACAGTTACCATGCCTTCTGTAACTGAAGGACATTTATAGTTATTTGCCACTATAGCAAAATTAAAGTATTTCTTAAAAAGGAGTGCTCTCACTTCAAAAGCTCAAAAAATGCAAATTGATTCTCTGGGTTGCAAAAATATCTTTGGATTCTTCTTCTGTATTCTTGACTACAATGCTAATTTGGAGGGCTACTGTTTTTAATCAGTGCAGTGGTGGCTAATCTTTTCAACACTGAGTGTCAAAACTAAAATGTCAGTGTGCATGTGGCAGTCAGCTGCAGTTTCAGGTTCCAGTGCATGCACGTGTGTTGGCCAGCTGGTCTTCACATGAAGAGAGCAGCTGGCCAGTGCACATACACAAAGACCAGCTGGCCGGTGCAGGTATGTACACCAGACCAGCTGCCTGGCGCACATGTGCATGCTGAAACCCTGAAAAGCAGCTGATGATGGTGTGCATGCCCACAGAGAGGTTTGCCATCATTGGCTTAGTAGATAAAAGAAACTGACTATCCCTTGAATCTGTCAAAGAAATAACCATGAGGAATGTTGCCAAATGATGTCAACTGCCCAAGACTTTGCTGAACCTTCATTAAGGAAGATGATATTGCTGTACCAAATAACTAGGACAGTGGAATCCTGCATGTACCAGATGATCCTTGAAACTTCAGCCACATGTGTATAATCTCCAATGAGCCTGGATGCCCCCCCCATCTTTTAATAGCATTTATTACTTATTATTGATCTCATTTATGTTTCATTCTAATATGTACCAGATTTAACGTTTGTAAGCCGACCAGAACCATTTGTGATGAGATGCACAGTAAATTTAACAGATGGATGGATGGATGGATGGATGGATGGATCGATGGATCGATGGATCGATGGATAGATAGAGATAGATAGATAGATAGATAGATGATAGATAGATAGATAGATAGATAGATAGATAGATAGATAGATAGATAGATAGATAGATAGAAAGAAATAAGCAAACTATTAGCTTGGTTTGATTTTGGTACATTGAGGAACAAAAAGGCTTTTTTGTTATCTTATAAGATCTCTTGACAGTTTGTGGTTATTTCACACTTTTTGAAGCTGAAATGTGGTTAGGTTATTTCACATTCATGCCATCAGCAATATCCTGTTATCTTTCCCATTCTTGGCTCTTACATTCTGACAGAGGGTCCGTTGGAAGAACCAATTGACGAAGTAGGAGCCCATGCTCCTTGTGGTTAATAATTCCCATATTTAGTCAGGTAATAATATTCAGAATTTTTCAAACATAATCCAGTTTCAAATATAAACTTTGCACAGAATGTTAACAAACCTTCTTGAACCAGAGGATGCCAAAAAGAGATGATATCAGGTTTAGAAAAGTTATATTATATTAGAAGAGAATCAGGAACATCTAATCTGGGGAAAAACTGTCTGAAAAGAGGGACAAAATGTGGAGGCACATGTGATTGCCATTGTTGAGGACTTTATAGCTTATATGCAGTGGTGGGATTCAAATGATTTAACCACTGGTTCTCTGCCCTAATGATTTCTTCAAACAATCAATTCACTAAACTGCTCAGAAAGTGAATAACCACTTCTCCAGAAGTGGTGCAAACCGGCTAAATCCCATCACTGCTTATGTGGTTGGAATGCAGCTTTCCTTGTCGTATTAGATCTCTTAAGGACTTTTGATAATATCAGTTCTAATATAATTTGGGAATTCAGGGCACAGTATTATTGTCAAGATCCTTCTGTATCTTAAGCCTATCTTCTGGCAGGAATAGCCAACACTCCAGAAGATAGGCTTAGGATACAGAAGGATCTTGACAAACTTGAACATTGGGCACTATCTAATAAAATGAAATTCAAAGGCGAAAAGAGTAAGGTTCTACATTTAGGCAGCAAAAGTGAAATACACAGGTACAGTATAGGTGGTACCTTGCTCAATAGCAGTAACTGTGAGAGGGATCTTGGAGTCCTAGTGGACAACCATTTAAATATGAGCCAGCAGTGTGCAGAAGCTGCCAAAAAAGCCAACACAGTTCTAAGCTGCATAAACAGAAGGATAGAATCTAGATCACGTGAAGTGTTAATACCACTTTATAATGCCTTGGTAAGGACACACTTGGAATACTGCATTCAGTTTTGGTCACCATGATGTAGAAAAGATGTGGAGACTCTAGAAAGAGTGCAGAGAAGAGCAACAAAGATGATTAGGGGACTGGAGACTAAAACATATGAAGAACGGTTGCAGGAACTGGGTATGTCTAGTTTAATAAAAAGAAGGATTAGGGGAGACATGATAGCAGTGTTTCAATATATCAGGGGTTGCCACAAAGAAGAGAGAGTCAAGCTATTCTCCAAAGCACCGAGGGCAGAACAAGAAGCAATGGGTGGAAACTAATCAAGGAGAGAAGCAACTTAGAACTGAGAAGAAATTTCCTGACAGTTAGGACAATTAATCAGTGAAACAGCTTGTCTCCAGAAGTAGTGAATGTCCCAACACTGCAAGACTTAAAGAAGATGTTGGATAGCCATTTGT
Organism: Rhabdophis nuchalis; assembly: GCA_039707465.1. Classification (NCBI taxonomy): domain Eukaryota; kingdom Metazoa; phylum Chordata; class Lepidosauria; order Squamata; family Natricidae; genus Rhabdophis; species Rhabdophis nuchalis. Next base: position 29,957,548 of record CM077644.1, read on the forward strand.
CTGAGATGGTATAGGGTTTCCTGCCTAGGCAGGGAGTTAGACTAGATGACCTCCAAGGTCCCTTCCAACTCTGCTATTGTATTGTATTATTACAATTGTCTCTTTATAAATGTGATTTTTTTATCACCGAACCGTGAGCTTTTCCTTCTCTGTGGCTTGGAAATGTGAGAATAACATCATAGTTTAACTGACCACTATTCTGTCATGGTTGTATTGTCTTTTTCTTTTAAAAATTGTGAATTAAAAATGACCAAGATGGCATTCTGCAGGTAAATAAAGAAGATTGATGAGTGAAATTTGCAAAATTAACTTTATTTATGATAGAGATGTAATCATTGGCATTGTAATGAAAAACACATATAGTTTTATTCATTTTTCATAATCCACAGATTATCCATTGAAAATGTGTATATAATAGCAAGCTGTAAGACAGAAAATGAGAAAATCATTGAAAGAGACAGAAAGAAAAATTCCTCGAAACAGCAAGGAGTAAAGCAGTGGTGGCAGATATCTTGCTCTTCTCATCTCTTGTTCAAGAGACATTTTTGAGGCTTATGGAGGGATTAGAAAGATGCTATAATATTGTTGAATACATTGAACCATCAAGCCACTTTTGTTAACCTGGAAACCTGTTATGGATTAGAAATGACATATGAAAACGTAAGTAAACAACACTCCAGAAGTCACTACATGAGCATCATATTTCTAACAAACAAACTAGTTTCAGGATTACTGTACACATTTTGCTGATGGAGTTGTCAAAGAAGAAGCCGAATGATACAATACAAATGTCTGTCAGGTTGGATTGGAGGATTCTAGTTGCAAATAGCTTCCTGAAGAATTTAAATGAAGAATTAAGAACTGGCTTTATATGAAAATGTTAACGATGAAATATAACGATGTCAACAAATTAGATTGTGCAGTACCCACAGAGTTCATCCCAAGGAGGGGGAATCAGATGCAGGCGAGGTGAAAGCAATAGCTCTATTCCCCACAGAAGAAAAGTAAAGAATCTGGGCAAGATGAGGCTAGAAGGCTAAAGTGAAAGAAAGATGGAGGATATCACAAAGAAGATGAACGAAGAGTGTTCTTGAAAAAAGTGTATATAAAGTACTACCTGAGTCTGAGAATGTGTTACACTGGATCTACACATTTCTTTGCACAACAATCGTAACAACACTTCTTCCTTCCTTCGCATTCATTATCTCTCCGGCAGTAATAAACTGTAGGAGGAATGCACCTGCAACGATCGCGTGGACACTGCCCCGGCTTCTCTGGACTCTGCTTTCCTGCAGTGGTGGAGGATAATGTAATACAACAACAATTAACCTTAAAATATAACATATAGGTAGTAGTCACTTATCAACTGCTTTGTTTAATGACTACTGGTAAGCAGTTACTACTATGATGAAGCAATAATAACCAAGCCCTGAGAAATGCAGAGGGAGATGGCTGAATGATATGACCTGTTGCTATTCATGGGTGAATGTGGCTTGTTACTTTATGCTTCAACAGCTTATATGAACACAGCCATTTAGTCTTCATTCTTCAACAATTTAGCCTGTTCTTCATTCTCTTCTCACCTCATGCAACACTTACAAACTCTGACAAAGTGAACTGAAGTGTAATTTTCTCCAACCTGCAAAGCCTTCAGTGCACTAGATGTAAGGAAAAGGTGCTCACAACAACATTTTTGGAGTTACTTAAGTATAATCAATCTCAGCTTTAGATTTTTTCCCATTTCTATTTAATTCCTTTCAAATATTGTAATATTAACATAGAATATTTTTATACTGAAAATGTTGAGTATAAACGTAAATCTTCCACTTACTGAAATAAAATAGAGAGGTTTGAAAATGTTGCCATCTACAGATGCAGCCAATATGTATAGCATGGAGTACATTGAGTTTGAAAACCCCAACATACCTGTGAGTTGAACTGATGTGTTTGAATTCATATTCTATTGCAGGGGTCTCCAACCTTTGCAACTTTAAGTCAGAAGGACTTCAGCTCCCAGAAGTCTGGGAGCTGAAGTCCTTCCGACTTAAGGTTGCAAAGGTTGGAGAACCCTATTCTATTGGACAAATGGAAAAACTCTGAAGGTTTTTCACAGAGATATTGCTCAACATATTCTAAGTAGAATTCCGAATTCTACCTTTCTTTCAAAGGCTCATTCAATCACCAACATTTTCAGGCTTCCAACTGCATATTTCATATAGACCTTGTCTGATGCAACATCTTAAAGCCTCAACAAAATGAATTGTATTTTTCTCCAACCTCAAAGATCTGCAATATGTTTTAGGCTAAAAAAAGGTTTCAAAACACCTTTGTGAAGTTGATTAAGTAATCAATTTTAACTTTAAAGTTCTTTATTATTCTTATTTCTTTTCAAGCCCTGTAAAAATAATATAGGCTGATAAGAAATGTGCACCTTCAACTTATTGAGAGAAAATGGAGATAACAGTTGAAAAGGTTGCCATCTAGAGATGCAGCTAATATCTGTAGCATGGAGTATCCTGAGTTTGAAATTTCTGATATATATAAATAAATGATATATACAGTATATAAAAGATGGCAACCTTTTTTTCAAATATAATCTCAATTTCCCCTCAATAAGACACACACACACACACACACACACACACACACAGATCCAGTCTGAAGATCTACAGATTGATTTAATATTATCAACACTCCAATAAATTGTATGAAGAGCATCTCCAACAAAATGTAATTATTTGTATTTCTGAAACTGCATTACAGTTTAACACGTTATCATATTTTCCTTAATGATAATAGTAGTAAAATCTATATAAATTAACATTCTATCAGTTCTATCAAATAGGCAATTTAAAAGTAAATACGAAGGCATAAAACTCAGTGAGGCTTCATTCTCTTTCCTCCATCAGCTCTCTTCCACAAACAGCTACTTTTATTCTCACCAGTTGTGGAGGGGAATCCCATCCAAAGAGCTAGAAGGCCCACAAGGAGAAAGGTGGTGAGCAGCTTCATGCTGTCCTTCAGATTCAGCAAATGACTTAGAATGATCAAAAACTACTACTGCACAAAATAGTGGAGGGACAGAAATGTGGTTTGGACTACAGCTGCACAGAACTGCCCTCAGAGTTTGTCAAATTGGTTTGTATGCTTCAATTTTTTCTCCTCCCCCAAAATGAAGCAATTATTTGCATTTTTGTTGAAACAGAAGCTAGGGTTACAACAGCTACCAGCATTAGTAACTGCAAAATTATAGGATAGTCCAGATCATTATCACCCTTCTATGTCTGTAAACTCTGATGGCCAACAAAAGGAGATGCCCTCTTTTTTCATCTCCGACCTCTGTCTGGCATACAGAGTCTTAAAATCAAATATTATATATGTATGTATGTACGTATATATTATTTTTGTACCTTTTTGTTGTAGGTAGTCATTCAAACTTTCATACGTAGTGGCCTTGTAAAATGTCTGCTTCTTTGATTTCCTCATCTACCAAGAGACACAAGAGCCAAGTTTTATGTAACTTATTTCCTGATTCCAGCAATTGGCTTTAATCTGCCCCTTCAATTCTATGATCATGGTAATCTGCAGATCACACCATATGTTCTTAGGCTGAAATTTGAAAAGTACATCACAGTTGATTCCATATGGATGCAAGTAATTTTTCTTTCTTTTAGTAATAATTTTGCAATGGTAATTGAAGACAGCAACCCCAGAGCCCAGAGGATTTTCTTACTCATTGTTCAGTATGTTGATTGTAAAGTATAATCCAGATAAAGAGTGGAGGGAGCAAGGAGGAAGGGTGGAATTTCCTATTTGTCCATAAATAACCATCTCCAACATAATAGTGTGATACTCTTCCCTTAGGGTCCCAAGACAACTTGCAGAGTCAAGTCTTCTGACTCTTAGAGAAGGTGTGGAGTGTGGAGGCAGATCTTTCACTGGCAGGCAAGATGCTCCCAAGGGCTGGTGTCATGGCAGAGAGGGGTCTTCTCCTTTATCCCACCAGATGGAATTCCTGGACCAACAGGATCCACAACATGCCTCCTCTGCTGGCATCAGGGCATCAGGCCTGTCCCTTTCAGGTGACATGATTCCTCATGTAACCTGGACCCATGCCATTCAGTGCTTGGTAGTAATAGCCACCACATTGAGTTGTGTTAGTGTGGTATATGAAAAGTGCCTTTAATATTTGGAAAAAGGAGTTAAAAGCTTCTGTTGAATTTCACAATTTTAGTCTATGTGTTTGGACAGAAGGGGGGATATTTTGTTTCATATACAGTTACCATGCCTTCTGTAACTGAAGGACATTTATAGTTATTTGCCACTATAGCAAAATTAAAGTATTTCTTAAAAAGGAGTGCTCTCACTTCAAAAGCTCAAAAAATGCAAATTGATTCTCTGGGTTGCAAAAATATCTTTGGATTCTTCTTCTGTATTCTTGGCTACAATGCTAATTTGGAGGGCTACTGTTTTTAATCAGTGCAGTGGTGGCTAATCTTTTCAACACTGAGTGTCAAAACTAAAATGTCAGTGTGCATGTGGCAGTCAGCTGCTGTTTCAGGTTCCAGTGCATGCACGTGTGTTGGCCAGCTGGTCTTCACATGAAGAGAGCAGCTGGCCAGTGCACATACACAAAGACCAGCTGGCCGGTGCAGGTATGTACACCAGACCAGCTGCCTGGCACACATGTGCATGCTGAAACCCTGAAAAGCAGCTGATGATGATGTGCATGCCCACAGAGAGGTTTGTCATCATTGGCTTAGTAGATAAAAGAAACTGACTATCCCTTGAATCTGTCAAAGAAATAACCATGAGGAATGTTGCCAAATGATGTCAACTGCCCAAGACTTTGCTGAACCTTCACTAAGGAAGATGATATTGCTGTACCAAATAACTAGGACAGTGGAATCCTGCATGTACCAGATGATCCTTGAAACTTCAGCCACATGTGTATAATCTCCAATGAGCCTGGATGCCCCCCCCATCTTTTAATAGCATTTATTATTTATTATTGATCTCATTTATGTTTCATTCTTATATGTACCAGATTTAACGTTTGTAAGCCGACCAGAACCATTTGTGTTGAGATGCACAGTAAATTTAACAGATAGATGGATGGATGGATGGATGGATGGATGGATGGATGGATGGATGGATGGATAGATAGATAGATAGATAGATAGATAGATAGATAGATAGATAGAAAGAAAGAAAGAAAAATAAGCAAACTATTAGCTTGGTTTGATTTTGGTACATTGAGGAACAAAAAGGCTTTTTTGTTATCTTATAAGGTCTCTTGACAGTTTGTGGTTATTTCACACTTTTTGAAGCTGAAATGTGGTTAGGTTATTTCACATTCATGCCATCAGCAATATCCTGTTATCTTTCCCATTCTTGGCTCTTACATTCTGACAGAGGGTCCAGTTGGAAGAACCAATTGACGAAGTAAGGATCTGCCCATGCTCCTTGTGGTTAATAATTCCCATATTTAGTCAGGTAATAATATTCAGAATTCTTCAAACATAATTCAGTTTCAAATATAAACTTTGCACAGAATGTTAACAAACCTTCTTGATCCAGAGGATGCCAAAAAGAGGTGTCTGAAAAGAGGGACAAAATGTGGAGGTATATATGATTGCCATTGTTGAGGACTTTATAGCTTATATGCAGTGGTGGGATTCAAATGATTTAACCACTGGTTCTCTGCCCTAATGATTTCTTCAAACAATCAATTCACTAAACTGCTCAGAAAGTGAATAACCAGTTCTGCAGAAGTGGTGCAAACCGGCTAAATCCCATCACTGCTTATGTGGTTGGAATGCAGCTTTCCTTGTCGTATTAGATCTCTTAAGGACTTTTGATAATATCAGTTCTAATATAATTTGGGAATTCAGGGCACAGTATTATTGTCAAGATCCTTCTGTATCTTAAGCCTATCTTCTGGCAGGAATAGCCAACACTCCAGAAGATAGGCTTAAGATACAGAAGGATCTTGACAAACTTGAACATTGGGCACTATCTAATAAAATGAAATTCAAAGGTGAAAAGAGTAAGGTTCTACATTTAGGCAGCAAAAGTGAAATACACAGGTACAGTATAGGTGGTACCTTGCTCAATAGCAGTAACTGTGAGAGGGATCTTGGAGTCCTAGTGGACAACCATTTAAATATGAGCCAGCAGTGTGCAGAAGCTGCCAAAAAAGCCAACACAGTTCTAAGCTGCATAAACAGAAGGATAGAATCTAGATCACGTGAAGTGTTAATACCACTTTATAATGCCTTGGTAAGGACACACTTGGAATACTGCATTCAGTTTTGGTCACCATGATGTAGAAAAGATGTGGAGACTCTAGAAAGAGTGCAGAGAAGAGCAACAAAGATGATTAGGGGACTGGAGACTAAAACATATGAAGAACGGTTGCAGGAACTGGGTATGTCTAGTTTAATAAAAAGAAGGATTAGGGGAGACATGATAGCAGTGTTTCAATATATCAGGGGTTGCCACAAAGAAGAGAGAGTCAAGCTATTCTCCAAAGCACCGAGGGCAGAACAAGAAGCAATGGGTGGAAACTAATCAAGGAGAGAAGCAACTTAGAACTGAGAAGAAATTTCCTGACAGTTAGGACAATTAATCAGTGAAACAGCTTGTCTCCAGAAGTAGTGAATGTCCCAACACTGCAAGACTTAAAGAAGATGTTGGATAGCCATTTGTCTGAGATGGTATAGGGTTTCCTGCCTAGGCAGGGAGTTAGACTAGATGACCTCCAAGGTCCCTTCCAACTCTGCTATTGTATTGTATTATTACAATTGTCTCTTTATAAGTGTGATTTTTTCATCACCCAACCGTGAGCTTTTCCTTCTCTGTGGCTTGGAAATATGAGAATAACATCATAGTTTAACTGACCACTATTCTGTCATGGTTGTATTGTCTTTTTCTTTTAAAAATTGTGAATTAAAAATGACCAAGAAGGCATTCTGCAGGTAAATAAAGGAAGATTGAGGAGTGAAATTTGCAAAATTAACTTTATTTATGATAGAGATGTAATCATTGGCATTGTAATGAAAAACACATATATTCATTTTTCATAATCCACAGATTATCCAATGAAAATATGTATATAATAGCAAGCTGTAAGACAGAAAATGAGAAAATCATTGAAAGAGACAGAAAGAAAAATTCCTCGAAACAGCAAGGAGTAAAGCAGTGGTGGCAGATATCTTGCTCTTCTCATCTCTTGTTCAAGAGAGATTTTTGAGGCTTATGGAGAGATTAGAAAGATGCTATAATATTGTTGAATACATTGAACCATCAAGCCACTTTTGTTAACCTGGAAACCTGTTATGGATTAGAAATGACATATGAAAACGTAAGTAAACAACACTCCAGAAGTCACTACATGAGCATCATATTTCTAACAAACAAACTAGTTGCAGGATTACTGTACACATTTTGCTGATGAAGTTGTCAAAGAAGAAGCCAAATGATACAATACAAATGTCTGTCAGGTTGGATTGGAGGATTCTAGTTGCAAATAGCTTCCTGAAGAATTTAAATGAAGAATTAAGAACTGGCTTTATATGAAAATGTTAACGATGAAATATAACGATGTCAACAAATTAGATTGTGCAGTACCCGCAGAGTTCATCCCAAGGAGGGGGAATCAGATGCAGGCGAGGTGAAAGCAATAGCTCTATTCCCCACAGAAGAAAAGTAAAGAATCTGGGCAAGATGAGGCTAGAAGGCTAAAGTGAAAGAAAGATGGAGGATATCACAAAGAAGATGAACCAAGAGTGTTCTTGAAAAAAGTGTATATAAAGTACTACCTGAGTCTGAGAATGTGTTACACTGGATCTACACATTTCTTTGCACAACAATCGTAACAACACTTCTTCCTTCCTTCGCATTCATTATCTCTCCGGCAGTAATAAACTGTAGGAGGAATGCACCTGCAACGGTCGCGTGGACACTGCCCCGGCTTCTCTGGACTCTGCTTTCCTGCAGTGGTGGAGGATAATGCAATACAACAACAGTTAACCTTAAAATATAACATATGGGTAGTAGTCACTTATCAACTGCTTTGTTTAATGACTACTGGTAAGCAGTTACTACTATGATGAAGCAATAATAACCAAGCCCTGAGAAATGCAGAGGGAGATGGCTGAATGATATGACCTGTTGCTATTCATGGGTGAATGTGGCTTGTTACTTTATGCTTCAACAGCTTATATGAACACAGCCATTTAGTCTTCATTCTTCAACAATTTAGCCTGTTCTTCATTCTCTTCTCACCTCATGCAACACTTACAAACTCTGACAAAGTGAACTGAAGTGTAATTTTCTCCAACCTGGAAAGCCTTCAGGTGCTCACAACAACAAATGTGGAGAAAGTTAAGTAATCAATCTCAGCTTTAGAATTTTTTCATTTCTTTTTAATTCTTTTCAAGTGTTGTAAAATTAATATAGATGATTTTTATACTGGAAATATGTATGTTTATCTTACTAAAAGAAAATAGCGCCAATTGAAAATGTTGCCCTCTAGAGGTGTACCTAATATGTATAGCATGGAGTACATTGAGTTTGAACCCCAACATACCTGTGAGTTGAACTGTTGTGTCTTAAAACAAATTCTACTGGACAAATGGAAAAACTCTGAAGATCCAGATGTTGGTTGAATACTATAAGGACCGCAGTACAATGTATGAAGAGCATCACCAAAGAAAGACGTTTACACATATATGCAAATTATATATGTAAATTATGGATTAAAATATATTAAGAGGTTTTGCATGATATCAATAATTGTACTAAATAGAATACAGAAATCAATATTCAATCTTCCACAGAAAATGAAGGATATTTAAATAAGGATATAGGCATAAAAACCAGTAAGACTTCCTGCTCTTCTCACAAACAGCAAGTTTTATGTCTTACCTATTTGGAAGTCCCTTCCAGCTACGGAGGGGAATCCCATCCAAATTGTCAGAAGGCAAATTACAAGAGGAAAGATAGTCAGCAGCTTCATGTTGTCCTCCAGATTCAGGAAAACTTAATAATCAAGAACTATAAGTGAGCCAAGCCAATATATAAACAGAAGTGTTCTGAGTAATATAGTTGCACCTAACTGCAATCAATCGTGTTGCAAAGGATCTTTATATGGATTCACACCACCCCACCCCAAAGTTAAGCAATTGTGTTCATTTAATTTCCACAAAATATATTCTGTGGTAAGGCAACTGCTGGCTACATCCATAACTACAAAATTCTGGTGTTGTGTAGACCATAGTCACCCTTCTGTGTCCTGAGACCTGGGGTTTCCTCACCTCCAGCAAAAGCAGGATATGTCCTCTTTTTCTTTTCATGATCTCGGTCTACATTGTCCAGCCTTTGCGGGATTTTTTTAAGGTGGTGGAGGGGGCTTTGTGATTATATTGTGCTTGGGGAAACATCTTTGGAGACTAATGCTTGGTGGAATAATGGATGCATCTTTTTTGAAAGGATGTGGAAGGCTACAGGGTTCATTTGTTGGAGAACTTTGAATGGTTCACAAATTTATCATCTAGTTTCTTGAAAAGTCTTGAAGTGGCTAAAAACTGGGTAGAAAGCCAAAATTTGTTTCCTAGTGCAATGGTGGGTCATCCTGTCAATGGGATTCTGCTGCTTTCTTATAAATCTGTCTTGCTTGGTTGAGCTGCTGTTTCCAAAGGTCTTGGACTGCAATTTGCACCTATAAGAAGTTAATTGTCACTGGGACAGTTGAGTCCCCTGCAGAATGGTCTGGAAACATTTTAGGGTGTGTGCATGATATGGCTTGAAGTGGCATCATTGAAGTCAATGAGTACAGCAAATTGGGAGAGATTGTCTTTGTTAGGAACAATTGTTTGCTTTGGCATGCACTCCCCTGGCTTTGGAAGATCTCAGCCTTAACTTGGGTTTCTGTTGTGGACTTGACTTGCTAAATGGACCTTGACTCTGGACCTTCCCCATGAGCTTGCACCTTGTCTTTGGACTTCCTCTCTGCCTTTCAAATTGGCTTGTTGGTTGCTGGCTTTTGTTTGTGGGACTGTAGGTGGCTGCCTTCCGGGAAGTGTGGGGTGGGGTGGAGGACTTTTTGCTGTGGCATTTAACAGAGCAATAAAGGACTCTATTAAAGCCAGCCTCTCCTAGGCGACCTGGGTGATAACAATATGTATGTAATCCCTATGTTTGGACTTGGCTTTGAGACATGGATATACCAAGTGACTTTTTCTAATTAACTTTTTTGTCAGTGTGTGGTTAACCAATAGTTTCTTTGAACAACAATGTGGTTCGCTCATTTCACTTTCAAACTGTTAGCAATATCTTGCCACTTTCCTCTTTCCTCTTGTTTTCCTCTAGCAAAACAATTCTTGTTTCCTACATTCCTATGTGAGGTTCAGTTGGAAGAACCAAACAACGTAGCAATGATCCACCCACACTCCTTGTGGTTAATAATTCCCATATTTACTCTGGTGATAACATTCAGAACTCACAATTTTCTTAGCCGGCCTTTCATCTCTTCCACTCCCCTCCTGTTCCAAAATTACTTTGACAAAAAAGCCAGAATCTTGTCAACCCTTTGAAAGTTGCTGCCCTGACTCCGATTCATAGGCGAATCTCTGACCTGTGAGGGATCTATTGCTTCCCTCTGGGACTGATGAGATGCTGCCTTCTTGGCCCCCTCTCCAGGGAGTTTCTGCTCCAAAAAAGGAACAACAGAGTAGGTTTGTCAGACAGGGTTCATGTGAGGCTCTTCAGAGCTCATATCCCCCATGCCTGTCCAGCTGAAGAACATCCTGTTAGATAGAGATGAGGAGAGATAGATGGGAAGAAGAAGGAGAGAGGGTAGGAAGGGGAAGAGGAAGAGGGGAGGGGAGAGGAGAGACAAGGGAAGAAGGAAGGGAAAGGAGGAAGGAAGGAAGTAGAGAAGGGAGGGAGGGAGAAAAGAAAGGAAGAAGGTGGTGTCAAAACAAGTGAGGGATGGTAAACAAAGCAAATGGAATAATATAATTCTATAAATGGAATGACAAATGTATAAGAATGACGAATGCAAAAAGAATAATAACTATGTTAATGTATACCTATAATTGTATATAGAAAACAAAAAATAAAAAGCTTTAAAAAACAACAACTTCTTGTTGAGTCTCAGCATTTATTACTTATTATTGTTCTCATTTTTGTTTCATTCTAACATGTACCAATAATAATGTCTGTAAGCCGACCAGAGTCATCTATGATGAGATGCACATACAGAAAATTTAACAAATGGATGGATGGATGGATAGACAGACAGACATAAGAAACCTATTAGCTTGACTTGGCTTTGAGACACTGAGGTACCACATGGCTATTGTTTCTTAAGTCTCTTGACAGTTTGTGGTTAACTGTCACTTTCTTGCAACTGAAATGTGGTTAGGTGATTTCACATTCACGCCATCAGCAATATCCTGTTACTTTTCCCATTCAACATCCCAGGCAAAGCAGTTCTTCTCTCCTACATTCTAATTGGAGGTCCAGTTGGAAGAACCAATTGATGTACTAAGGATCTGCCAAAGCTCCTTATGGTTAATAGTTCCCATATTTAGTCTGGTAATAATATTCAGAATTCTTCAAACAAAATCCAGTTTCAAATATCATACACTTCCCACAAGATATTAACAAACCTTCCTGATCCTGAGGATGCTGAAAAGAGGTGATATCAGGATTAGAAAATTTATATTAGAAGAGAATCAGGGTCACGTAATCTGTGGAAAAACCGAGTGAAAGGAGGGATAAAAGGATTGTGTACATCCCTTTCAGTCAGGACAGCATCTGAAGCAGTGGGTGGAGGCATATGTGCTTGTGGAGGACTTTAGCTATAGCTTATGTGGTTGGCGTGCAGCTTTCTTCTCATATTAGAACTCTTAAGGACTTTGATCATATCAGTTCTAATATAATTTGGGAATTCAGGGCACAATCTAACAATTGTCTGTTTGTAAATGTGATTCTGTTTTCCCACCCAACATGAGCTTTTCCTTCTTTGAGGTACGGAAATTTGAAGTTAACACCATAGTTTAACAGAATCTATTCTGTCATGGTTGTATTGTCTTTTTTTAAAAAAATGTGAATTAAAAATGACCAAGATGTTATTCTGCAGGTAAATAAAGAATTGAAAAGTGAAATTTGTAAAAGTAACTTTATTTATGATAGAGATGATAATCATTGGCACTGTAATAAAAAAACATATAGTTTTATTCATTTTCCATTATCCACTGATTATCCATTGAATATATATATATATAATAGCAAGTTGTAAGATAGAAAGTGAGACATTCAATGAAAGAGACAGAAAGAAAAATTCCTGGAAACAAGAAGGAGTAAAGCAGATATCTTGCTCTTCTCATCTCTTGTTCAAGAGACATTTTGAGGCTTATGAAGGGATCAGAAAGATGCTGTAATATGGTTGAATACCTTGAACCATCAAACCACTTTCGTTAACCGGGAAACCTGTTATGGATTAGAAAAGACATGTGAAAATTTAAGTAAACAATACTCCGGAAATCACTCTAGGAGCACCATATTCCTAACAACCAAACTAGTTTCAGGAGTACCGTAGACATTTTGTTTGAGAAGTTGTCAAGGAAGAAGCCAAATGATTCAAGAAGAAAAGTGTTTGTCAAGTTGAACTGGAGGATTCTAGTTGTAATTCGCTTGCTGAAGAATTTAAATTAAGAGTCAAGGACGGGCTTTATATGGGAATTTTAGTGAAATATAACGATGTCAACAAATTAGGTTGTGCAGTACCCACAGAGTTCATCCCAAGGAGGGGGAATCAGAGGCAGGTGAGGCGAAAGCAATAGCTATATTCCCCACAGAAAAAAAATAAAGAATGTGGGCAAGATGAGGCTAGAAGGCTAAAGTGAAGAAAGATGGAGAATATCGCAAAGAAGATGAACCAATATTGTCCTTGAGAAAAGTACATATAAAGTACTTCCTGAGTTTCAAAACTTCTCACCTTGGATCTACACAGGCCTTTACACAACAATTGAAACAACACTTCTTCCTTCCAATGCAATCATTATCTCTCCCGCACTTATAAACTATAGGAGGAACGCACATGCAATGGACTCTGAATGGACACTCCCCCGGCTTCTCTGGACTCTGCTTTCCTGCAGTGGTGGAGGATAATGCAATACAAACAACAGTTAACCTTAAAATATAACATATAGGTACTGCTCACTTAGCAACTGCTTTGTTTAATGACTACTGGTAAGCACAGTTACTACTATGATGAAGAAATAAAAACCAAGACCTGCATTTATGATCTTTGCAGATTTGTAAAACAAAGGAAAGCTGAAGGACAATTGGTGACTGCTTTGCTTATCAAGACAGTTGCTAAAAGAGGATTACCTGCATTAGGAACACATAGTTAGCAGCCAAAAACCAACATTATCAATGGCAAAATAATAAACATTTTTAAAAAGATGAGCACTGCTCATTTTCCTGGAGACTAACAAGGAGGAAGTTATTTAGCTTCTGTGTTTATTGCACATTTTCAGAGCTACCTCAGAAAAGGTTTCTGAAAAGGGAAGCTTTGGACAATGTCTCAGGAAGGAGTTCCTATGGCACAACTACTATTTTGTTCATTGAATACCTTGTTATTTGAAATGTGATTTCTTTGATACATAGAAAGCATTTCTGGACACAATCAGCACTGACCCAGCAGGAAATTTTGTCCAGGCGATTGATCAAGAAATTCTCTTTGGAATTCCTAACCATAACTTCCTTTCACAGGCCAATCCAATCCACTCACTTTTGCAAGCTTCTGACTTAAATCTATGCTAACAAAATGAAGAGGGAGATGGCTGAATGACATGACCTATTGCTATCCATGGGTGAATGTGAATTGTTACTGTATGCTTCAGCAGCTTATATGAATACAGCCATTTAGTCTTCATTCTTCAGCAATTTAGCCAGTTCTTCATTCTCTTCTCACCTCATGCAACACTTACAAACTCTGAATAATTGAACTGAATTGCAATTTTCTCCAACCTGGAAAGCTTTCAGTGCACTAGATGTAAGGACAAGGTGCTCACAACAACATTTGTGGAGTTAGTCAAGTAATCAATCTCAGCTTTAGATTTTTCCCCATTTCTATTTAATTCCTTTCAAATATTGTAAAATTAACATAGAATATTTTTATACTGAAAATGTTGAGTATAAACGTAAATCTTCCACTTATTGAAATAAAATAGAGAGGTTTGAAAATGTTGCCATCTACAGATGCAGCCCATATGTATAGCATGGAGTACATTGAGTTTGAAAACCCCAACATACCTGTGAGTTGAACTGATGTGTGTGAATTCATATTCTATTGCAGGGGTCTCCAACCTTTGCAACTTTAAGTCGGAAGGACTTCAGCTCCCAGACTTCTCCAGCCAGCTTCAGTCTGGGAGCTGAAGTCCTTCCAACTTAAAGTTGCAAAGGTTGAAGAACCCTGTTCTATTGGACAAATGGAAAAACTCTGAAGGTTTTTCACAGAGATATTGCTCAACATATTCTAAGTAGAATTCCGAATTCTACCTTTCTTTCAAAAGCTCATTCAATCACTAACCTTTTCAGGCTTCCAACTGCAAATTTCATTTAGACCTTGTCTGATGCAACATCTTAAAGCCTCAACAAAATGAATTCTCTAACCTCAAAGATCTGCAATATGTTTTAGGCTAAAAAAAGGTTTCAAAACACTTTTGTGAAGTTGGTTAAGTAATCAATTTTAACTTTAAAGTTCTTTATTATTCTTATTTCTTTTCAAGCGCTGTAAAAATAATATAGGCTGATTAGAAATGTGCACCTTCAACTTATTGAGAGAAAATGGAGATTATAGTTGAAAAGGTTGCCATCTAGAGATGCAGCTAATATATCTAGCATGGAGTATTCTGAGTTTGAAATTTCTGATATATATAAATAAATGATATATACAGTATATAAAAGATGGCAACCTTTTTTTCAAATATAATCTCAATTTCCCCTCAATAAGATATACACACACACACACAGATTCAGTCTGAAGATCTACAGATTGGTTTAATAACATCAACACTACAATAAATTGTATGAGGAGCATCTCCAACAAAATGTAATTATTTGTATTTCTGAAACTGCATTACATTTTAACCTATGTTATCATATTTTCCCTAATAATAGTAGTAGCAAAAGCTATATAAATTAATATTCTATCAGCTACTTCAAATAGTCAATTTAAAAGTAAAGACGAAGGCATAAAACTCAGCGAGGCTTCCTTCTCTTTCCTCCATCAGCTCTCTTCCACAAACAGCTACTTTTATTCTCACCTGTTGGGAAGTCGCTCCCAGTTGTGAAGGGGAATCCCATCCAAAGAGCTAGAAGGCCCACAAGGAGAAAGGTGGTGAGCAGCTTCATGCTGTCTTTCAGATTCAGCAAATGACTTAGAATGATAAAAAACTACTACTGCACAAAATAGTGGAGGGACAGAAATGTGGTTTGAAGTACAGTTGCACAGAACTGCCCTCAGAGTTTGTCAAATTGGTTTATATGCTTCAATTCTTTCTGCTCCCCCAAAATGAAGCAATTCTTTGCATTTTTGTTGAAACAGAAGCTAGGGTTACAACAGCTAGGTACAGCTAGGGTTACAAGAGCAAGGTACCCAAAAAGAGAAGTCACCTTCTGATTGGTGACTCAATCGTAAGGGATGTAAACTTAGGTAAGGATATGGAGGTTTTGAAAGAGCTCAGATGTTTGCCGGGTGCTACAGCCAGCAGAGACAAGAGGCGTATTCTTAAGATAGTCAAGAATGCAAGTAAGGACTGTGAAGTTGATGCTATTATACATCTTGGCACAAATGATCTGTCCCAAAAAGATGTAGTTTCTGTGCAGAATGATTTCCAGAGTTTGGGATATTAACTTAGTAGTACAGGTTGTAGGCTTATCTTCTCAGAGGTTATACCAGTATACAAGGAGCAAAAAGGAAAAGGTCAGCGCATAGCAGAGTTTAATGTGTGGCTAAAGGAGTGGTGTAAAAAGGAAGGCTTTGGTCTTATTAGTCATGATGCCTGCAGCTGGTCCAATGATAAACTGTACAAAAGAGATGGTTTGCACCCATCCAAGAAAGGGGCTGAGTTACTTGGCATTAAATTCACAGATTTCCTGGCTAAACATTTAAACTGAATAGTGGGGACAGAGAATCAATAGATAAAGAACATTTCTGTCCCCAGCAAACTAAAATTCATAGGGTTATCAGTGCATGTAACATAGATGTTTGTGCGGGTAATATTATCACCACTGTTTCAAGCAAAACCAAATAATTAACAGTGACTTGTATGGTTCATGTGCGTGAACCATACAAGTGGCAAAGAAATAGGGGCAAAGAGAACCATAATCAGGCATAACACAGGTTACGTAGACAGTAAACACAGGGTCAATCAAAATGGACTCAATGTCTATACACCAATGCACAGAGTACGAGGAATAAACAGGGTGAATTAGAAATTCAAGTAAATGAGGGCAGATATGATATTGTTGCCATTACAGAAACTTGGTGGGATGAAACCCACAAATGGAACATACAGTTAGAAGGATTTAAATTATTTAAAAGAAATAGATCAAATAAAAGAGGAGGTGGAGTTTCACTATATATAAGAAATAATTACATCTCTACAGAAATAGAGCACAACAATGATGAGAACTATCTTGAATGTATTTGGGTCAATATTAAAGGTTGGGGGGGATGATATTGTCATAGGTCTATACTATAGGCCACCCAACCAAGCAGAGGAAGTGGATGAACTTTTTGCTAACCAGCTAACTAAGGTAGGTAGGAAGCACACTACAATAGTAATGGGAGATTTTAACTACTCTGACATCAATTGGGAAACAAACTCTGCACCAAGTGGAAGATCCAACAGGTTCCTAACAAACCTAGCAGACAACTTTGTTTCCCAAAAGGTAGAGAAGGGAACAAGGGGATCAGCAATATTGGACTTAATTCTCACTAACAGAGAGGAAATGATAGAAGGTGTAGAAGCTACAGGAACTTTGGGAGCAAGCGATCATGAAATACTGAAATTCAACATTATGCAAACAAAAGTAGTAGAACAAAGTCAAACTAGAGTCGTAGACTTTAAGAGAGCTAATTTCAATAAACTCAGAGAGAGCTTGGGAAGGATTCCATGGATGAGAATCCTCAAGGGGAAAACAACTCAAGAAGCTTGGGAAATTTTGAAAAATGAGATTATAAAAGCCCAGTCCAATGCAATACCAATGAAGAAGAAACATAACAGTTCCTAAAAGAAACCAGCATGGCTGCATAAAGAACTCTCTGACAAATTGAAAGACAAAAAGAATAAATATAAAAAGTGGAAAGAGGGGGACATAACTAAGGCAAAATATCAGCAAATAGCCCGAGCCTGCAAAGATGAAGTGAGGAAAGCTAAGGCTCGCAATGAAGAAAGGCTTGCCCAAAAAGTAAAAAATAACAAAAAAAAACTTCTTCCAACATGTTAAAAACAAGAAAACAGTTAAGGAAACAATTGGTCCACTGCTGGGAGAAAATGGCAAGAAGATGATAAGCAACAGGGAGAAAGCAGAACTATTTAACTCTTTTTTTGCATCTATCTTTACACAAAGGGATAAAACAGTCCAACCAATCAAAAACAGCACCAGAAAAATCAGATTAGGAAAACAAGTTGAAATAGGGAAGAAAATGGTAAGTGAGCATCTGTCTGCCCTGGACGAGTTCAAATCACCAGGACCGAATGGATTACCCCCCAGGGTTCTGAAGGAACTGGCAGACGAGATCTCAGAACCACTGAACTACATCTTTCAGAGATCCTGGAGCACCGGGGAACTGCCAGAAGACTGGACAAGAGCTGATGTGGTTCCCATCTTCAAAAAAGGGAAAAAAATAGATCCAGGAAACTATAGACCCATCAGCCTCACCTCAATACCAGGAAAGATTCTGGAAAAGACAATTAAGCAACAAATAAGTGAACACCTAGAAGCAAACAAAGTAATAGCCAAAAGCCAACATGGGTTTGTCAAAAACAGATCATGCCAGACTAATCTAATTGCATTCTTTGACAAAGTGACAAAATTAGTGGACCAGACGAATGCTGTCGATATAATTTACTTGGACTTCAGTAAGGCATTTGATAAAGTAGACCATAACCTACTATTAGATAAAGTAGAAAAATGTGGGTTAGACAGCATCACCACCAAATGGATTCGCAACTGGCTGACCAACCGCACTCAACATGTAGTCCTCAATGGAATTGCATCTACATGGAAGGAAGTATGCAGTGGAGTCCCCCAAGGCTCTGTTTTAGGCCCAGTACTCTTCAACATCTTCATCAATGATTTGGATGAGGGGATAAATGGGGAACTCATCAAATTTGCAGACGACACCAAGCTGGCAGGAATAGCCAACACTCCAGAAGATAGGCTTAAGATACAGAAGGATCTTGACAAACTTGAACATTGGGCACTATCTAATAAAATGAAATTCAATTGTGAAAAAAGTAAGGTTCTACATTTAGGCAAGAAAAACAAAATGCACAGGTACAGTATAGGTGGTACCTTGCTCAATAGTAGCAACTGTGAGAGGGATCTTGGAATCCCAGTGGACAACCATTTAAATATGAGCCAGCAGTGTGCAGCAGCTGCCAAAAAAGCCAACACAGTTCTAGGCTGCATAAACAGAAGGATAGAATCTAGATCACGTGAAGTGTTAATGCCACTGTATAGTGCCTTGGTAAGGCCACACTTGGAATATTGCATACAGTTTTGGTTGCCACAATGTAGAAAAGACGTGGAGACTCTGGAAAGAGTGCATAGAAGAGCAACCAAGATGATTAGGGGACTGGAGACTAAAACATATGAAGAACTGTTGCAGGAGCTGGGTATGTCTAGTTTGATGAAGAGAAGGACCAGGGGAGACATGATAGCAGTGTTCCGATATCTCAGAGGGTGCCACAAAGAAGAGGGAGTCAAACTATTCTCCAAGGCACCCGGGGGCAGGACAAGAAGCAATGGGTGGAAACTAATCAAGGAGAGAAGCAACTTAGAACTAAGGAGAAATTTCCTGACAGTTAGAACAATTAACCTCTGGAACAGCTTGCCTCCAGAAGTTGTAAATGCCCCAACCCTTCACAATTTTTTAAATTTTCCGTTGTACTTTGTTGTGTTTCCCTAAGTTCTAATGTTAAATCTGTCAATTCTTTCCGCATTTCATTCATATTTTTCATTATTTCCCGAAACATTTCTATAATCAATGGTTCTTGTGAACCCTGTCCAGCCGGTTCTTTCTGTAGAAGTGAAGAAATCTTCGGCTGTGTAGTCAGACTGGAGACGGGTGAGGACGGGGCGGAAGTTGACTTTATCGTTGGTGGCTTTCTAAAAGCCATTGTGTCAGTTCTAATTTCTCAGTTGATAAAGAAATGGCGCTGGAGAAACGGACGACCGAGACAGTCCGAGGTATCAGAGTAATTCGAATGAGAGTTCAGTCTTAAGAGTTCACTTAAGAGAAAAGAAAAGAAATCTTGCAATCCACATCCAGGAGTCCACATATTGGGAGAGACTTGGGAGTCTCTGGGAGAAATGTTAAAAGTAAAAAGTTTCAAATCCTTCGATGGTAATTATGGAGGGAAAAGCTTCACCAATGCAGGGGAGTTATAAGC
Organism: Rhabdophis nuchalis; assembly: GCA_039707465.1. NCBI lineage: Eukaryota > Metazoa > Chordata > Lepidosauria > Squamata > Natricidae > Rhabdophis > Rhabdophis nuchalis. The sequence goes on from CM077644.1 coordinate 29,977,251, forward strand.
GGAGAACAAAGAGAAGCCATCTTGCCCCGCCTTCTGACAGGAAGAAAAGTGAAAGTTCCATTTACTTTCTTTTTAAAAAATAATTCCATGAGAAATTGTTGCAACCGCGATACAATTCTTTTCCATAGTTAGTTCAAATAGCAAGTTAGTCCTTTCCTCTCTCCATTCCAATGGAGAGGAATCACTTTATTGCCACTTCGTCCGAGGGGGGGTTAAGCAAGAAAAACTCCCCCCTCCAATCTCTGTTTAAAATTGATTGAACTGGAACTTACAGTGTCTTATCACTTATCCTCTATCAGCAACCCAGGAGATTAGGGAGCACCCTCCACCTCTGGCATTTCAGCTACTCTTTTCATTCTGTTTGCTGTTTCCAGGATTCATCCAGCAAAGAGGCAAGGTTTGCCCCCCCTTTCTGCTCACCAGTTCCTAGGGCGAGGCTGGGGGCACCTCACTGGCCCCCAGCGAGCTGCCCCTACAGCAGGAGACTCCCTCAGAATCTCCTGTGCTCCCGAAGGAGCCCACCGGTACAGCAAGTGGCGGACAGAGCACAAAGCACGTCTGTCGCCTTCGGAAACCGGAAACGAAGTCCACAACCAACATGTTGAATTGCATTAGATTGGTATACGAAGAGTGCCTTTAATGTTTGGAAAAGGAGTGAAATGCCTCTGTTGAGTTTCACATTTTTTAGTCCATGGGTTTGGACACAAGGGGACACATTTTGTTTCACACACTGTTGCCATGCCTTCTGTAACTGAAGGAAATGTATAGTTATTTGCCACTACAGCAAAATTAAAATATTTAAAAAAAAGCAGAATGACCAAGTCTTTGAAGATTTCTAACATGTACAAGGCATAGTGCTCTTACTTCAAAAGCTCAAAAAAATGCACTTTTTTTCTCTGGTTTGCAAAAAATCTTTGGATTCTTCTTCTATATTGTTGGACACAATGTTAATTTGAAGGACTATTGTCTTTAATTAGAGTTTAGTGCAGTACCGAGTGTCAAAACTAAAAAGTCCATGTGCATGTGGCGCCCCGTTGTTCTTTTGGGTTCAAAAGCATGAATGTGTGTCAGCCAGCTGGTCTTCACATGAAGAGACCAGCTGGCCACAAAGACCAGCATTCACAAAGACCAGCTGGCCGCTGCGTGCATGTACACCAGACATTTGTGTGGTGGAACCCAGAAGAGCAGCTGGTGACGTCGTGTGTGCCCATAGAGAGGTTTGCCATCACTGGCTTAGTGGGTCCATGAAACTGGCTACTCCTTGAATCCATCACAGAAATGACCCTGCGCAATGTTGCCAAATGAAGCCAACTGCCCAAGACTTTGCTGTGCCTTTAGCAAGGAAGATGATGTTGCTGAATCAGATAACCAGGACAGTGGAATCCTGCATGTGGCAGATGATCACTGAAACTTCAGCCACATGTGTATAATCTCCAATGAACCTGGATGCCACCTCATCATCTTTTAACATAATTTATTACTTATTATTGTTCTTATTTTTGTTTCATTCTAATATGTACCAGTTTTAATATTTGTAAACCAACCAGAGTCATCTATGACAAAATGCTCATACAGTAAATTTAACAGATGGATGGATGGATGGATGGATGGATGGATGGATGGATGGATGGATGGATAGATAGATAGATAGATAGATAGATAGATAGAAAGAAAGAAAGAAAGATAGATAGATAGATAGATAGATAAATAGATAGATAGATAGATAGATAGAAAGAAAGAAATAAGCAACCATGTTAGCTTGACTTGACTTTGGAACATAGATGCATTTTTTTCTTATTAGGTCTGTTTACAGTTTGTGGTTAACTTACACTTTCTTGAAACTGAAATGTGGTTAGGTTATTTCACATTCACACCATGTACAATACCCTGTTATCTTTCCCTTTCTTGTCTCCTACATTCTGATGGGAGGTCCAACTGGAAGAATCAATTGATGTACTAAGGATCTGCCCATGCTCCTTGTGTTTAATAGTTCCCATATTTAGTCTGGTAATAATATCCAGAATTCTTCAAACGCAATCCAGTTTCAAATATCATAAAATTCACATAGAATATTAACAAACCTTCCTGATATTTAAGTGATGGGAGCTCATGACTAATAACAACCTTGACCCATCCCTCAACCTCAACCTGGTTTTCTATCATGGGCTGTTCTATACTGTTTCCTCACCCTTCATTGTGTCTTCCAAGTCTGAGTTCTCATGGGAACTTGGCAAGAGCAGAAGGGAAAAAGTCTCAAAGGAATCCCCCCCCCTCCTCTAAAAGGGCTGGCTACCCAAATGATGGTTGCTGTAAAAAAAACATAATTAGATGTTCCCTCCCATTCCTGGCAATTTAAGGTCAATCGTAGGCAAGTATCCTGCCTACATCTGGAGGAATGTAGGGGCTATTTAACATCTTTCCCAATACAGTAGGTTCTTCAGGAAAAATCAGGCAGGAAACTGGTAGATTCGTTGACCTTGGCTTATCAGGGAAGTGCTGGTGAAACTGATGAACTAAATCAGGGCAGGAACTCTGAATTTTCCCAGGAATGATCTGCAAAAAAGTAACCTTTCAAATGAATCAAGTACTGAATACCTTTGCTTCTTATCCTAGAGTTTAGGATTGCTTCCACCTCATATTCTGATTCTCCTTCTACTATGAATGGTAGTGGAGGGAGCTCTGTGATTATATTGTGCTTGGGGGAACATCTTTGGAGACTTAATGCTTGATGAAATACTGGATGCACCTTCTTTGAAGGGGGTAATGGAATGTGGAAGGCTATGGGGTTGATTTGTCGGATGGTTTCACAAATTATCATCTAGTTTCTTGGAAAGTCTTGAGTAGTCTTGGGATAAAAGCCAAACTTTGTCTCCTACTGTGGTGGTGGGCCATCCTGCTGATGGGTATCTGCTGCCTTCTTGTAAATCTGTCTCACTTGGTTGAGCTGCTGTTTCTGAAGGTCTTGGGTTGGAATTTGCTTCCTATAAGAAGCAAAGGTTGTGTCCTTTGCAGGGTGGTCTGGAAACATTTTAGTATGTGTGCATTATATGGCATCATTGAAGTCAATGAGTGAAACAAATTGAGGGAGATTGTCTTTGTTAGGAACAATTGTTTGCTTTGTCATGCACTCCCCTGGCTTTGGAAAAACTCAGCCTTGACTTGGGTTTCTGTTGTGGACTTCTGTTGTGGACTTTTTTTTTTTTTTGGTTACTGGCTTTTGATTGTGGGACTGTGGGTGGCTGCCTTCTGGGAAATGTGGGGTGGAGCTTTACTGGCCATTGGAGGGCTGTTTGCTGTGGCATTTAACAGAGCAATAAAGGACTCTATTAAAGACTGCCTCTCCTAGGCGACCTAGCTCATGACAATATGTATAGGGTCTTCTGCATATGGTATATATAATCCATATGTTTGGACTTGACTTTAAGACATGAATATACCAAGTAGCTTTTTCTAATTAACGTTTTTTGTCAGTGTGTGGTTAACCAATAGTTTCTTTGAACAACAATGTGGTTAGCTCATTTCACTTTCAAACTGTTAGCAATATCTTGCCCCTTTCCTCTTTTTTTTGTTGCTTTTGTGATTGACCTAAGTTGTAACTTAGATGCTTGGAGTGCAGCTTTTGTTAGAGTAGAGGTTTCAAAGTCGTAGCGTCATGTTTTTGTCATGTGACCTAATGTGATTTCCCTCCCTTTGCAAAATGGTGTGTGTGTGTGTTCAGTGGATGATGTATCCGTTCCGTGGGCTGCGAACTTGACACCCCTGCCTTAAAGGAAATCTTGTAATTAAATTACCAAATACCACAATGGCATTCTTTACATAAATAAAAGAAGAAATGAAAAGTGAAATCTGAGAAGCTAATTTTATTTATGATAGAGAAACAACAATTTCCATTACAATGAATAATCTTTATTTTTCATAATATTTCATTACTATAATAATTGTGCCCACCCAAAAGAAAGAAGGAAGGAAGGAGGGAAGAAAGGTTGGTACTCTGAAAAACAAGAGTAAAACAGGTGGCAAATTTCTTGGTTTTCCAATTGATTGAATAAGAAACACTTGGTGTCACGTTGCCAAGTGATGAAACCCCTTCAAAAACAAAATGTGCAAAGTCCATCTTTGAAAACAAATTTCTTTTATTTAGGTAGCCATCAAATTGGCAAAATCTATTGTAATTCTGGATCTGACACAAACCAGAATTACACCATGTAACATTGTAATTTAGAAAATCCCTCCCCCCCCCCAAAGTCACATTCTCCAATAAACACTCAATCTACATTGCCTGGTGTCTTCAAAACTCCACCTTCCGATCTCAGCAGGAGCAGCCTCTGTTCGCACGGAAGGAAGGCCACCTAGCCAAAACAATCCTCACTATCTATTCTCTTCCCCCCCACCTTAAGAATGTGGCAACACTGAAAAAAACCCTTGCATAGTAAAGAGAAAGAAAAGGAATAAATGAGTATAATAGAGAGCTAAATAAAATGCCTACACATATGTCAAATTTGGGCTCAACACTTTGAGGCTGATGAAAGAATCAGAAATATGTTGTAAAATAGTTGAATTCCTGGAGTTGCCAAAGCACTTTCGTCAAATGGGAAGTCTGTTAAAAGATTACAAATTACAGTATATGTTAAACTTAAACAACAATGAAGAAGTAGCTAAACAAGCACCTATGTTTCTAATTTCCAAACTAGTTTGAGTGGAAACATTTTGAAAAACATCTATCAAGCTGGGTTGGAAGAATCCTAGTTGTAAATGGATGGCTGAAGAATTTAAAAGAAAACTCAAGGAACAGTTGCCATGGGACATTGAATGTACTCTAAAAAGGGCAGTAAATTAAGTTTGCCTGTGGTTGCTCGAGGTTTATGGCAGGTGATCTGATGCAAAGGGACTCAAAAGCAGGTGAAGGGAAAGCAATATCTGTATTCCCCAGAGAATGGAAGGAAAGAGTGGGAAGAAGATTAGGCTACAGGGCTGAAAAGGAAAATCAACGATATTTCCTTTTTCACTAAGAATATGATAACATTGAATCCAGTGCATCCTTCAGAAGAAGGTATAAGTAAAGTACTACCTGAATCTCAGAGCTTCTTATGCTGGGTTCACACAGTTCTTTGAACAACAATAGTAACAACACTTCTTATTTTTTTCACAGTCACGATCTCTCTGGCATCTATCGGGTTCAGGTTGAACACAACTGCAATCATTGAATGGACATTCACCCGGTTTCTGTTGGATTGGATGCTCTGGAAATGGAAGAGGACAGTGCAGGGAGCAAAAGAAGAATCAATCAATACGTATTACTCTGTCTGTCTGTCTGTCTGTCTGTCTGTCTGTCTGTCTGTCTGTCTGTCTGTCTGTCTGTCTGTCTATCTATCTATCTATCTATCTATCTATCTATCTATCTATCTATCTATCTATCTATCTATCTATCTATCTATCTATCGCTTTTACCCTTATGAATAAGAGGCCTGGGAGTTTGAGGGTTCTGTCCTTCCATTGATCCCTTTGGCCTCTACTATCCACATCCTCTCCCATTTTTTTCACAGGCCCTGATATTTCTTCAGCTTCTTATACCTCTTCCTGATGTTGCTCTCACTTGGTGCCAAGAGCGCTTGGGATTGTGACTAGCAAGCTTATCAACCGAACTGATGGTCCCAATTATAGTTGCTCAACAGTGACTACTTGTATTCAGTACATATTTCAACAGTAAAACTATTACCCAAGATTGTGGGAAAAAAGAGCTGAACATATTTTCCTGGGGGCTAGCAAAGAGGAGATTAATTAGCCTCCGTGTTTGTCCCACACATTCAGAGGTACTCAGGGTTTCTAACCACTGTGAAACTTACACCTCCGAGAAGGGAAATTCTCAACAATTCCTTCTTCCTAATTGAAGCCGGAACTTCTGTTTTTAGGATTAATGAATAAACAATGAAATGCCAGGAAACATTATTTCTATATTTGATTACTGTTATAAGTTTATTCTATGCAGAGACAGATTCAATGCTACCCATTTTGGAGGAATGATTGGTGAAATTGACAAGGAGCAGCAGGAAATTTCCTCACAGAAATTGTTCAACAAATCTTGGTACAATTCCTAATTTTATCTTTAATTCCAAAGCCAATACAATCCACTGGCTTTGAGGCTTCCCACTGCACTTTTTACTTAAAGCTTGCTTTGCTTTGCTTTAATATTTTATTTATTATTTTATTTATTATTTAATTTTAATTATTTTATTATTTATTTGTTTTCAATCAAATCAATCAATCAAATTTAATTTTGTAGAACCGCTCCCTCTCCCCGCGGGGACTCGGGGCGGTGCACAGGGAAAGTAAAAACAATAAATATACAAATATAAATACATAATATAAAAACAAATTAAATCTATTTCCTGTGCTAAAACCCGTTAAACTAAAATACCCAACAGCTATGAATAAATTTAAAACCCCATAGAAAGAGAGACTAGCCTAGGCCAGCCAAGCGGAAAAAGTGTGTTTTTAATTTCAGACGGAAGGAGCGGAGGTCCGTAGTCGTTCTAATATCGGGGGGAAGGTCGTTCCAGAGGGCCGGGCCCGCCACAGAGAGAGCCCTTCCCCTGGGCGTCGCCCGCTGACACAGTCTAGTGGACGGCACCCGGAGAAGTCCCTCTCTGTGGGAGCGAATCGGCCGTGAGGATGTATGAGGCAGGATCCGATCCCGCAGGTAGCTAGGTCCCGAGCCATGGAGCGCTTTGTTTTCTATAGCCATCTATCTCAGTAAATGACTCTTGATGGCTTACAATTTAAAAAACAATAAAAAGAAGTAAATAATATTAAAACATCTCATTCAATGTACGCACCATAGCAAAGTATCTGGACCCTTAACCATGTGGTTAGGAGCCAGGGCCCTGGGCAGATATGGTGCCCCAGGCTTGGGAGCATAACCAATTTAGAGCTTTATAAAAGCTTGCATAGTTCAGCAGCTTCTATGAACAATTCCATTTTGTCCTTACCCTTCAGCAATATAATTCGTGTTTTATTTCCTCCTTGCCTGCAACAACCCTGTCTGATGCAACACCTAAAAGCCTTAACAAAATGAATTGTAATTTTCTCCAACTTGAAAGGCCTGCAGTGTGCAATATGTTTTAAAAAGTGCTCAGAACAACCAATGGGAAGTTGGGTTAAGTGATCAATCTCAACTTTAGATTTCTTTATCATTCTTATTTCTTTTCAAGTGTTATAAAAACAATATAGATTGTTTTTACACTGCAAATGTGTATTTTCAACTTATTGAGAGAAAATGAAGATTATTTTAAAAGGTTGCCAATCTATTATCTATTATCTGTAGCATGTACATTGAATTTAAAGTCTCCTACAGAATTGTGAATTGGCCTGACATGGCTTTAAACAAATTCTATTGGATAAATTGATATATGGAAAAACTTTCAAGGTCCACAGATTGATTGAATAATAAAAAGACTAGAGTAAATTGTACTGCATAACAGGCTAGAACATAGAAACATATTTCCATGATAATAATGGCATTAAAAGCTATATAAATTAATATTCTATCAGCTACATCAAATAGACAATGTAAAAAGAAAGATAAAGGCATAAAACACAGTGAGGCTTTCCTTCTCTTTCCTCCATTGCCTCTCTTCACCAAAAAGCTACTTTTATGTCTCACCTGTTGGGAGGTCGCTCCCAGTTGCGGAGGGGAATCCCATCCAAAGAGCTAGAAGGCCCACAAGGAGAAAGGTGGTGAGCAGCTTCATGCTGTCCTCAGGATACAGCAAATGACTTAGAATGATCAAAAACTACTACTGCACAAAACAGTGTAGGAACAGAAATGTGGTTAGGGCTACAGTTGCACAGAACTGCCCTCAGAGTTTGCCAAACTGGTTTGATTGCTTCAGTTTTGTCTCTTCCCCCAAATGTAAGCAATCAATCTCATTTTTGTTGAAGCAGGAGCTTGGGCTACAACAGGTGGAAACATTAGTAAGTGCAATATTATGGGATAATGTAGATCATCATCACACTTCCATGTCTGTAAATCTTAGGTTCCCTGAAAAGGTGACGTTCTCTTCTTTGTCCTCATGTCCTCTGTCTGGAAAGCATAGTCTTAAAAACAAGTAGTATATATTTTTAAAGATTTTGAACATTTTTGATAAGGGTAGTCATTCAAACTTTCACATATAGCGGCCTTTTCAAATGTCTGCTTCTTTCATTTCCTCATGTGTCTATAGATTTAAGAGCCAAGATTTATGTAGTTTATTTCCTGATTCCAGCAATTGGCTTTAATCTACCCTCTTCAATTCTATGATCACGGTAATCTGTAGATCGTATCATATAGTCCTAGGCTGAAATTTGAAAATCACACCATAGTTCAGCAATGGCGAACCTTTTTGGCACCAAGTGCCTAAATGGGAAACACCCCCCCACGCACTTGTCATCCATGCAACTTGTAAGAGGAGCTGCACAGGTGGCATGCTCTTGTGCACCGGCCACCTAATCATCTGGTTGCTGGAGCACATGCACGTGCAACATTCAGCTGGCTGGCATGCATGCCATGCTGAAAAACATTCCACTTTCCAACACTGCTGCATGTGCGAAGGCCAGTGGATCATTGCGCACACGCATGCACACTAGAAACCCAGAAGAGGAATGGGCAATGCCTCATGTGCCAGGCAACATGGCTTCGCTTTCCATTTTGGGCAAGCGCCATAGGTTCACCATCACAGCAATAATTGATTCTGTATGATCAATAACTATTTTTTCTTTCTTTTCATAATAAGTTTGCAATTGTAAATGCGCACAAAAGTTTTCCCTACTCAAGGATCCAGTGCATCCTTCAGAAGAAAGTATATGTAAAGTACTACCTGAGTCCCAGGGCTTCTTATGCTGGGTCCACACAGTTCATTGAACAACAATAGTAACAACACAGTCACGATCTCTCTGGCAGCTATCAGGTTCAGGTTGAATGCAATTGCAATCATTGAATGGACACCCATCCAGTTTCTGTTGGATTGGATGTTCTGGTAATGGAAAAGGACAGTGCAGGGGGCAAAAGAAGAATCAATACGTATTACTCTCTCTCGTCTGTCTATCTATCTATCTATCTATCTATCTATCTATCTATCTATCTATCTATCTATCTATCTATCTATCTATCTATCTATCTATCTATCTATCTATCTATCTATCTATCTATCTATGACTTTTACCCTTATGGATAATAGGCCTGGGAGTTTGAGGATTCTCCCATTCCATTGATCACTTTGGCCTCTACTATCCACATCTTCTCCCATTTTTTTCCTCAGGCCCTGATACTTCTACAGCTTCTTATACTCCTTCTTGATGTTGCTCTCACTCAGTGGCAAAATTGTTTGGGGCTGTGACGAGAGGGAGGCTGGAAGAGAGAGAGTCTCCAACATCGGCATTTGCTGTCTGATAAGTGCAGACCTAAGAACAGCTAGGTTTTTGCAGAGAACCTTCAAACTGCCAGGCCCCTCTAGTAGAGGAGCAGAGACTGAGGGGGACACAACTACCATAGGAGTGAGAAGGAAATTTTTATATGTATGTATGCATGTTGCAACTGGTACGGTGCAATGGGGCCGGGCATCCACCAAATGAATGTGTGCAACACACATGCACACACACACAGCAGGCGCAGGCGTACTTATCACCCACAATGCCTCTGCAATGCTAACACAATGCCTCCATGATGCTCCAGCTGCTTGGTTGAGTGTCGTCATGCAAGTGCCGTATGCTCCGTGTGTGTGCACGGAATCCCTGAACAGCTCAAATACCGGTAAGGAAAGTGGGTGGGTGGGTGGGCCCTCCGGAGCTCTGTACTGTAATGGAAACTGGTGTTCCAAGCATGCACCACACTGGCGTACCACCTGCAACCCACCACTGATTTAAAATTTAATTTAAATTTGTAATTTAAAAGCATATTTCACTTAGTGCTTGCTTTGCTTATCAACTGAACTGATGGTCCCAAGTATAGTTGCTCAACAAGGACTACTTGTATTCAGTACATATTTCAACAGTAAAACCATTACCCAAGATTGTGGAAGAAAAGAGCGGAACATATTTTCCTGGACACTAACAAAGAGGAGATTAATTAGCCTCTGTGTTTGTCCCACACATTCAGAGGTACTCAGGGTTTCTATCCATTTACACGTCTGAGAAGGGAAATACTGAACAGCTCCTTCTTTCTAATTTAACCCAGAACTTCTCTTTTTAGGAATAATGGATGAACAATTGGAAAAAAGGCAGGGAAGATTATTTCAATATATGATTACTGTTATAAGTTTATTATATGCAGAGAGAAAGACACAATGTTACACATTTTGGAGGAATGATTGGTGAAATTGACAAGAAGAAGCAGGAAATTTCCTCATAGAAATTATTCAACAAATGTTGGTACAATTCCTAATTTTATCTTTATTTCAAAGGTCAATACAATCCACTGAATTTCAGGCTTCCCACTGCAAATTTTACTTAAAGCTTACTTTGCTTTGCTTTACTTTACTTTAACATTTTATTTATTATTTTATCTATTATGTCATTTTATTTCTTTAATTATTTTTTTGTTTTGTTTTCTATAGCCATCTATCTCAGTAAATGATTCTTGATGGCTTACAATTTTAAAAAAATGTGTTAATTTAAAAGAAAACAATAAAAAGAAGTAAAGAATATTAAAACATCTCATTCAAAGTACACACCATAGCAAAGTATCTGGACCCTTAACCATGTTGCTAGGAGCCAGGGCCCTTGGCAGATATGGCGCCCCAGGCTCGGGAGCATAGCCAGGTATTTAGAGATTTACAAAAGCTTGTACAGTTCAGCAACTTCTATTAACAAAGGCACTTTGTTGTTACCCTTCAGCCATATAGTTTGTTTTTTGTTTCCTCCTTGCCTGCAATAACCTTGCCTGATGCAACACCTAAAGCCTTAACAAAATGAATTGTAATTTTATCCAACTTGAAAGGCCTACAGCGTGCAATATGTTTTTAAAAACAGTGCTCAGAGCCACCAATGGGAAGTTGAGTTAAGTCAGGGGTCTGCAAAGTCGGCTCTTTTAAGACTGGTGGACTTCAACTCCCAGAGTTTCCCAGCCAGCATATCTGGCTGGGGAACTCTGGGAGTTGAAGTCCACCAGTCTTAAAAGAGCCGACTTTGCAGACCCCTGGGTTAAGTGATCAATCTCAACTTTAGATTTCTTTATCATTCTTATTTCTAGTCGTGTTGTAAAAACAATATAGATTGATTTTACACTGCAAATGTGCATTTTCAACTTATTGAGAGAAAATGAAGATTATTTTGAAAGGTTGCCATCTACAGATGCATCTATTATCTGTAGCATGGAATATATTGAGTTTAAAGCCACTCCTGGTTGTGGAGGGGAATCCCATCCAAAGATCTAGAAGGCCCACAAGGAGAAAGGTGGTGAACAGCTACATGCTGTCCTCTGGATTCAGCAAATGACTTAGAATGATCAAAAGCTACTGCTGGCCAAAACAGTGGAGGGACAGAAATGTGGTTAGGGCTACAGTTGCACAGAACTGCTGTCATAGTTACAATGCTAAGAAAGAATGCTAATTTGAAGGGCTATTGCGTTCGATCAGTGCTTAGTGCAGTGGTGGCTAACCTTTTTGGCACTGAGTGCTGAAACTAAACCGTTGGTGTGCATGCATGTGCATGTGCACCAGAGCACTGGAACCCAAAAGAGAGCAGCTGCCTGGTGCCCATGTGTGTGGCGGCCAACTGTTCTTTTGGGTTCTTCACACAAAGAGAGCAGTTGGCTGGTGCACATGCACAAGGACCAGCTGGCTGCTGTGCACATGCTCACCTGGAAGAGCAGCTGGTGATGGTGTGCATGCCAACGGAGAGGGCTCTGCATGTCACCTCTGGCATACTTGCTATTGGTTCGCAATCACTGGTTTACTGGATAAAAGAAACTGGCTACCTCTTGAATCTGTCAAATAGCCATGAGGAATGTTACCAAATGATGCCAACTGGCCTAGACTTCACTATACCTTCAGCAAGGAAGATGATGTTGCTTAAACAGAGAACTAGGATAGTGGAATCCTGTCTCGATTCATCATCCAGTGCTAGATGATCCTTGAAACGTCAGCCATATGTGTATAGTCTCCAATGAGATATGGATGCCCTCTCTCCATCTTTTAACAGCATTTATTACTTACTATTATTGTTCTCATTTTTGTTTCATTCTAATATGTATCAGTTTTAATGTTTGTAAGACATTAAGTCATCTATAACAAGATGCACATAGAATAAATTTAATAGACAGACAGACAGACAGACAGACAGACAGACAGACAGACAGATGAAGAGATATAAATAAGCAACCTATTAGCTTGACTTGGCTTTGAGCCATTGAGGCACCAAATGGCTATTGTTTCTTATTACGTCTCTTGTTAGTTTGTGGTTAATTGACACTTTCCCAAAACTGTAATGTGGTTAGGTTATTTCACATTCACACCATCAGCATTATCTTGTTACCTTTCCTATTCAACATCTCAAGCAAAGCAGTTCTTGTCTCCTACATCCTGATCAGTGGTCCAGTTGGAAGAACCAATCAATGAACTAAAGATCTGCCAAAGCTCCTTGTGGTTAATAGTTCCCATATTTAGTCTGGTAATAATATTCAGAATTCTTCAAACACAGTCCAGTTTTAAATATCATAAGCTTCGCACAGAATATTAACAAACATTCCTGATCCTGAGGATGCTAAAAAGAGGACATATCAGGTTTAGAATAGTTGTATTATATTGGAAGAGAATCAGGATCATCTATCCTGGGGGAAAGCTGACTGAAGGGAGGGATAAAATTGATTACTTTCAGCCAGGACACTATCTGAGGCATTGTGTGGAGGCATGTGTCATTGCTGTTGTGGAGGACTTCATCTATAGCTTATGTGGTTGGAATGCAGCTTTCCTTGTCATATTAGGTATGTTAAGCACTTTTGATAATATCAGTTCTAATATAATTTGGGAATTCAGGGCACAGTACAATTGTTTATTTACAAATGTGATTCTTTTCCCCACCCAACCCTGAGCTTTTCCTTCTTTGAGGTATGGAAATGTGAGAACAACATAACAGTTTAATCAAATCTATTCTGTCATGGTTGTATTGTTGTCTTCTTTTTAAAAAGGTGAATTAAAAATAATCAAGATGACATTCTGCAGGTAAATAAAGGAAAAATTGAAAAGTGAAATTTGCAAAAGTAACTTTATTTATAATAGAGAAGTAATCATTGGCATTGTAATAAAAACCACACATTTTTATTCGTTTTTCATTATCCACTGATTATCCATTGAAAATATGTATATAATAGCAATTTGTAATGCAGAAAGTGAAATATTCAGAGAAACAGGCAGAAAGAAAAGTTCTCTGAAACAAAAAAGGAGTAAAGCAGTGGTAGCAGATATCTTGCTCTTCTCATCTCTTGTTCAAGAGACATTTTTGAGGCTTATGAAGGAATCAGAAGGATGCTGTAATATTGTTGAATAGCTTGAACCGTCAAACCAGTTTCATTAAGCAGGAAACCTGTTATAGATTAGAAATGACACATTAAAATTTAGGTAAACAGCACTCCTGAAGTCACTACATGAGTATTATATTTTTAACAACCAAAATAGTTTCAAGAGTAATGTAAACATTTTTCTGGAGAATTTGTCAAAGAAGTCAAATGATTCAATAAGAATGCCTGCCAAGTTGGATTGGAGGATTCTAGTTGCAAAAACCTTGTTGAAGAATTTAAATTAAGAGTCAAGCACCGGCTTGTAGTGAAATATAATGATGTAAACAAATTAGGTTGTGCAGTACCCACAGCAGGGGGAATCAGAGGCAGGTGAGGCAAAAATCTATAGCCATATACCCCACAGAAAATTGGGAAAATAGCTATTGATTAAAGCAGGGGTCTCCAACCTTTGCAACTTTAAGTCTGAAGGACTTCAGCTCCCAGAATTCTACAGCCAGCTTAGCTGGCTGTAGAATTCTGGGAGCTGAAGTCCTTTAGACTTAAAGTTGCAAAGGTTGGAGACCTCTGGATTAAAGAATGAGGGAAAGATGAGACTAGAAGGCTAAAGTGAAAGAAAGATGGAGGATATCACAAAGAAGATGAACCAAGAGTGTCCTTGAGAAAACACATAAAAAGTACTACCTGAGTTTCAAAACTTCTTACCTTACTGTAGATCTACACACTGCTTTACACAACAATCGTAACAACACTTCTTCCTTCCTTTGCATTCATTATCTCCCCTACACTTATAAACTGTAGGAGGAATGCACCTGCAATGATCGAGTGGACACTCCCCCGGCTTCTCTGGACTCTGATTTCCTGCAATAGTGAAGGATAATGCAGTACAACAGTGGTTAACCTTAAAATATAATGTATAGGTAGTAGTCACTTATCAACTGCTTTGTTTAGTGACTAAGCACAGTTACCATTATGATGAAGAAATAATAACCAAGCCCTGCATTTATGATCTTTGCAGATTTGTAAAACAAATCACTGTTGCATTTGGTGATTGCTTTGCTTATCAAGAAAGTTACTAAAAGAGAATTACCTGCATTAGGAACATATAATTAGCACCCCAAAACCAACATTATCAATGGAAAAATTAGTAAAGTTTTTTTTTTCCAAAGATGAGCTGTACTCATTTTCCTGGTAGCTAACAAAGAGGAAGTTAATTAGATTCATTAATAAGCAGATTATGTTTGTTGCACTTTTTGAGAGCTACCTCAAAAACAATTTCTGTGAAGAGATGCTTTGAACAATGTCTGTTTCCTGAGTTCTTGTGGTACAACTACTATTTTATTCATTGACTGCCTTGTTTTTAATTAATATAACTTTTTTCTTTGATACTTAGAAAGCATTTCTGGCCACAATCAGCACTGACCAGTAGGAAATTTTGTCCCAGTGATTCTTCAAGACATTCTCTTTGGTATTCCTAACTCTACCTTCCTTTCAAAGGCCAATCCAATCCACTCACTTTTTCAGACTTCTGACTTAAATCTATGGTGACAAAATGCAGAGGGAGATGGCTGAATGTCGTGATCCTCTGCCTTCCATGGGTAAATGTGGATTATTACTTTATGCTTCAACAGCTTATATGAACACAGCCATTTAGTTTTCATTCTTCAGCAATGTAACCTATTTTTCATTCTCTTCTCACCTACATAGAGTTAAGTAATCAATCTCAACTTTAGATTTTTTCATTTCTATTTACTTCAAGTGCAAATAATACACTTGAAAAATAATATAGATTATTTTTATACTGGAAATGTGCAACTTCAACTTAAGGAAAGAAAATATAGACATTTGAAAATGTTGCCCTCTACAGATGTAGCTTATATGTATAGCATGGAGTACATTGAGTTTGAAAACCCCAACATACCCCTGAGTTGAACTGGTGTATCTTAATTCAAATTCTATTGGAGAAACTGAAGGACTCTGAAGGTTTTTCCCCTGAGATATTGCTCAACATATTCTCACTGGGATTCCTAATTCTACCTTTGTTTCAAAGGCCAATTCATTCCACTGATTCCAACTGCATATTTCATTTAAACCTTGTCTGATGCAACTCTTAAAAGCCTTAACAAAATGAATTCTTTTTTTCCTCCAACTTCAAAGGTTTGCAATATGTTATAGGTCCGTGATGGCGAACCTATGGCATGGGTGCCACAGGTGGCATGCAGAGCTATATATGGAGGGACACGAGGTCAGCTGATTTTTGGCCTTCCAGAGAGGGTGGGGAGGCCATTTTCACCCTCTCCAGGCTTCAAGAAAGCCTCCTGAAGCCTGGGGAGGGTGAAAAACAGACCTACCGGGCCAACCAGAAGTCAGAAAATGGGCCTCTCGAGGGCCTGGGGGAGAGGCTGTTTTCACCTTCCCTAGGCTCCAAGAAATCCATGTGGGCATGCAAGGGGCAGTGAGGTGGGGTGTTGCATGTGCTCATGCAGATGGTACAACACGGGGGGTCATTTAATTATGGGTGTGGGAACATGTGATAGCACACACAACCACTTTTGGCACCTGAAGAAAAAAAGATTCACCATCACCGTTATAGGTTAAAAAAAAAGTTTCAAAGCACTTTTGTGAAGTTGGTTAAGTAATCAATTTCAACTTTGGAGTTTTTTTATCATTATTATTTATTTTCTAGTGTTATATAAATTAATATAGATAGATTGGAAATGTTCACCTTCAATTTATTGAGAGGAAATAGAGATTGGTGCAGTTTACAAATCAAATAAATAAAAATAAATTATAGTTGAAAAGATTACCATCTGGAGAAGCAGCTCATATCTCTAGCGTGGAGTAAACTGAGTTTTAAATTTCTGATATACAGTATATAAATAAATTATATATATAAAAGATGGCAATCTTTCTTTACAACTATAATCTCTATCTTCTCTCAATAAGATACATAAATACATACATACATATTGTACTTACATACAAACATATAAATAAAACACAAATTAGTTTAATAATATCATTACTACAGTAAATTGTATGAAGAACAACTCGAACAGAATTTAAACATTTGCGTTTCTGAAACTGTATTACAGTTAACATATCATATTTTTCCTGATAATAATAGTAATAAAATCTATATATTTAATAGTCTACCCGCCCTCTCAAATAGTCAATGTAAAAATAAAGATAAAGGCATAAAACTCAGTGAGGCTTCCTTCTCTTTCCTCCATCGTCCTCCAAGCAGCTACTTTTATGTCTCACCTGTTGGGAGGTCGCTCCCGGTTGTGGAGGGGAATCCCATCCAAAGAGCTAGAAGGCCCACAAGGAGAAAGGTGGTGAGGAGCTTCATGCTGTCCTCCAGATTCAGCAAATGACTTAGAATAATCAAAAACTACTGCTGGGCAAAACAGTGGAGGGGCAGAAATGTGGTTAGGGCTACAGTTGCACAGAACTGCTATTAGAGTTTTGTCTCCTCCCCCAAACGTAAGCAATTAATCTCATTTGTCTTGAAGCAGAAGGTTGGGAACATTAGTAACTGCAATATTATAGGATAGTCCAGATCAGCCCTCAGAGGTTTGCCATACTAGTTTGTATGCTTTGGTTTTGTCTCCTCCCCCAAATGTAAACAATTGATCTCATTTTTGTTGAAACAGAAGCTTGGACTACAACAGGTGGGAACATTAGTAACTGCAATATTATGGGATAACGTAAATCATCATCACATTTCCATGTCTGTAAATCTTAGGTTCCCTGATGTCCAACAGAAGGTGATATCGTCTCCTTTGTCTTCATGTCCTTTGTCTGGCAGGCAAAATCTTAAAAACAAAAATCTTCTTTTACAATTTTGAACATTTTTGATAAGGGTAGTCATTCAAACTTTCATATGTATGGCCATTTAAAATGTCTGCTTCTTTCATTACCTTATCTGTCAATATATTTAAGAGCCAAGATTTATGTAATTTATTTCCTGATTGGCTTTAATCTGGCCCCTTCAATTCTATGATTACCGTAATCTGTAGATCGTATCATGTGTTCCTAGGGTAAAATTTGAACAGCAGGCCATAGTTGATTCTGTATGATCACTAACAATGTTTTTTTTTCTTTTCATAATAAGTTTGCAATTGTAAATGAGCGCAGAAGGGTTTGCTCCTCATTGTTCCAGTGGTGGAATACGACTTGTACAGGCGTACTAGTGCATGCTGGAATGACCAGGTACTATTCCGGTACTGTGCTCTGGAGGGCCCACCTGCCTGCCTGCCCTCCTTACTGGTATTTGAGACGATAGGGGCTTTTGCGCACATGCATGGAGCATACGGCACCTGCGCACTGCTCCGCCGATCAGCTGAAGAATTGCAGGTGGTAAGTATGCATGCATGTGCACTCCACACATCCAAATGGTGGACGCCGGGCCCCGTGGCAGTGTACCAGTTGCAAAGGGATCTGGAACCCACCACTGCATTATTCCATTGAAAATCTCTAAATTCCCTCAATTTAGAACAGAGGTTCCCAAACTTGGCAATTTTAAGACTTGTGGACTTCAACTCCCAGAAATCTGTGAGTTGAAATCCACAAGTCTTAAAGTTGCCAAGTTTGGGAACCTCTGATTTAAAATGTCATAACATTTCCAAAGATGTAAACAAATGTTCCTCTGAGGGGGAAAGCAGGAGGCAATATGGATTTTGAAAATAAATGTGCTTAAAGAGAGAAACCGGATCAACTTGATAAGAGCTGACTGAAAGGAGGATCGAAATGAATGAGTTAAAGCCCTTTCAGTCAGGGTTCAAACTGAAAACATGGCCATATGTGGTGGCTCTTCTGAAGGGCCTAAGTTTTACCTTAGATGCTTGGAGTGCAGCTTTCCTTAAAGCAGGGGTGTCAAACTCGTGATGTCACATTTTTGTCATATGACCTATCACAACTTTCCCCCCCCCCTCACTAAACTGGGGAGTGGGCAGTTACTACGATGGCATACTAAATTGACAACAATTTCTATTACAATGAATAATCTTTCTTCATTTTTCATAGTATTTCATTATTATAACAATAACTACCTCCAACACAATAGCATGAAACTCTTCCATTGGAGCCCCAAGCCAGCTAACAGAGTCAAGTCTTCTCATTCTTACAGAAGGTTAGGAGGGTGGACGCAGATCTTACTCTGGAAGGCAAGATGCTCACAAGGGTTGGTGTCATGGCAGAGAAGAGTCTTCTCCTGGATCCCATCAGCTGAAATTCCTCAACTGACAGGATCCACAACATGCCTCCTCTGCTGGCATGAGGGCATCAGGCCTGTCCCTTTTGATTGAGATGATTCCTCAAGTAACCTGGACCCATGCTATTCAGTGCTTGGTAGTAATAACCAACATGTTTAATTGCATTAGGTTGGTATATGAAGAGTGCTTTTAATATTTGGAAAGGGAGTTAACGTTTCTGTTGAATTTCACATTATTTTAGTCCATGGGTTTGGACACAAGGGGACACATTTTGTTTCACATACTGTTAGCACTTCTGTAACTGAAGGAAATGTATAGTTATTTGCCGCTACAGCAAAATTTAAATATTTCTTAAAAAGCAGAATGACCACCTCTTTGAAGCTTACTCATATGTACAGGGCATGGTGCTCTCACCTTAAAAGCTCCAAAAAAAATGCAAATTGTTCCATCTTTGGATTCTTCTTCTGTATTCTTGGACACAATGTTAATTTCAAGGGCTGTTGTCTTTAATCAGTGCTTGGTGGATAAAAGAAACTTGCAACCCCTTGAATCTGTCGAAGAAATGACCATGAGGAATATTACCAAATGATGCCAACTGTCCAAGATTGTGCTGTACCTTCAGCAAGGAAGATGATGTTGCTGAACCAAATAACTAGGACAGTGGAATCCTGCATATGCCAGATGATCCTTGAAACTTCAGCCACCTGTATATAATCTCCAATGAGCCTGGATGCCTCCTCCCCATCTTTTAACAGAATTTATTACTTATTATTATTGCTCTCATTTTTGGTTCATTCTAATATGTACCAGTTTTAATGTTTGTAAACTGACCAGAGTCATCTACGATGAGATACATATACAATAAATTTAAAAGATAGATAGATAGAGGGAGAGAGAGAAAGACAGAAGACAGACAGACAGCAGACACACAGACAGACAACCAACCTAATTGATTGACTTGGCTTTTAGCAGGTGTGGGTTCTGGCAGTCATTGCTGCCAGTTCGCTTGTGGGTGTGCCGCAAATGTGCATGCGCAGTACAATAAAAATTATTTTGCACATGTGCAGAAGCAGAAAACAAAATAGCGGTGCCTATGGTGCCACCCAGAGAACTAGCTCAATGGCATGGCAGGCCTGGGCCACTTCCGATTCCACTAACTCAGGCCACCAAACCACTACCAGTTTGGCTGAACCGGTCTGAACTGGTAGGTGCCCACCACTGGCTTTGAGACACTGAGGCACCAAATGGCAATTTTTTCTTATTAAGTCTCTGGACAGTTTGTGGTTAAACTGTTACTTTTGTGCAACTGAAATGTGGTTAGGTTATTTCACATTCATTCCATCAGCAATATCCTGTTACCTTTCCCATTCAACGTCTCAAGCAAAGCAGTTCTTGTCTCCTACATTCTTACTTTTTACTTACTTTTATTAAATTTATATACCGCTCCCTTTCCCAGAAGGGACTCGGGGCGGTGCACAGGAAATTTAAAAAACATATATAAACATAGCAATATATCCCTGTGCTAAAAAAATTAAATAAGTTAAAACTGTATCCCTAAAAACCAATTAAAACAATTTAGCTGCAGACTATAGGCTAGGTGGTGTGAGCTAAGCCAGGCCGGCCTGTTGGAAAAAAAAAGTTTTTAAGTTTCTGGTGGAAGGAACGGAGGTCCGTGGTCGTTCTAAGTTCTGATCGGAGGTCCAGTTGGAAGAACCAACAGACAAAGTAAAGATCTGCCCACGCTCCTTGTGGTTAATATTTCCCATATTTAGTCTGGTAATAATACTCAGAATTCTTCAAACACAGTCCAGTTTCAAATATCATAAACTTCGCACAGGATGTTAACAAACATTCCTGATCCTGAGGATGTCGAAAAAGGATGATACCAGGTTTAGAAATGTTATATTTGAAGAGAATCAGGCTCATCTAACCTGGGTGAAAAATTGATTGAAAGGACAGATAAAATAGATTGTGTAGGGCCCTTTAAGTCAGGACGCGATCTGAAGCATTGGGTGGAGGCATGTATGGTTGCTATTGTGGAGGACTTCAGCTATAGCCTATGTGGTTGGATGCACCTTTCCTTGTCATATTAGGTCTCTTAAAGACTATTAATAATATCAGTTCTAGTATAATTTGGGAATTCAGGGCACAATGTTACTATTGTCTATTTATAATGTGTGATTCTTTTCCCCACCCAACCCTACGTTTTTCCTTTGAGATACTGAAATATGAGATTAACACCACAAGTTAATAGAATCTATTCTGTCATGGTGGTACTGTCATCTACTTTTAAAAATGGTGAATTAAAAATGACCAAGATTGCATTCTGTAGGTAAATAAAGGAAGAATTGAAACGTGAGATTTGCAAAAGTAACTTTATTTATCAGAGAGATGTAATCATTGGCATTGTAATGAAAAACACATAATAGTTTTATTCATTTTCCATTATCCACTGATCATCCATTGAAAAGATGTATATAATAGCAAGCTGTGAGACAGAAAGTGAGACATTCAGCGAAAGAGACAGAAAGAAAAGTTCTCTTAAACAACAAGGAGTAAAGCTGTGGTGGCAGATATCTTGCTCTTCTCATCTCTTGTTCAAGAGACATTTTTGAGGCTTATGAAGGGATCAGAAAGATGCTGTAATATTGTTGAATACATTAAACCATCAAACCACTTTCATTAACCAGGAAACCTGTTATGGATTAGAAATGACATGTGAAAACTTAAGTAAACAACACTCCAGAAGTCACTACATAAGCATCACATTTCTAACAACCAAGCTATTTTCAGGAGTACTGTACACATTTTGCTGATGAAGTTGTCAAAGAAGAAGCCAAATGATACAATAAAAATGTCAAGTTGGATTGGAGGATTCTAGTTGTAAGTTACTTGCTTAAACTTAAATTAAGAATCAAGGACAGGGTTTATTTGCGAATTTTATTGAACTATAACCATGCCAACAAATTAGGTTGTGCGGTACTCGCAGAGTTCATCCCAAGGAACAGGAATCAGAGGCAGATGAGTTGAATATCTATATTCCCCACAGAGGAAAAGTAAAGAATGTGAGCAAGATGAGGCTAGAAGGCTAAAGTGAAAGAAAGATGGAAGATATCACAAAGAAGATGAACCAAGAGTGTCTTTGAGAAAAGTGCATATAAAGTACTACCTGAGTCTCAAACCTTCTTACCTTGGATCTACACAGCACAATGCACCACAACACTTCTTCCTTCCTCCGTAATCATTATCTCTCTGGCACTCATTAGGTTGAGGAGGAATGGAGAAGCAAAGAGTGAATGGGACCCCCACAGTCTACTAACTATATAATGTATAGGTAGTATGACTAAGCATAGTTACTGTTAGGATGAAGAAATAATAACCAAGCTCTGCATTTATGATCTTTGCAGATTTGTAAAAGGAGAGCGGAATCACTGTTGCATTCGATGACTGCTTTGCTTATCAAGAGAGTTGCTATCATAACAGCAATACAAAAGTAGCTAAACAAGCACCTATGTTTCTCATTACCAAACTAGTTCAAGAAGAAACAATTTGTGGAGGCAACATCAAGGAAGCAGCCAAATGATATAATAAAGAATAACTTCTGTCAGCCTAGGTTGGAGGAACCCTAGTTGTCAATGGATGGCTGAAAAATTTAAAATAAGTATTAGGGACCAGCTGCCATGGGAAGATTGATAAAGTGTAACAATGCCAGCAAGTAACATTTGCATGTGGTTGATCAAAGTTTCTGGTAGCTAATCTGAAGCAAAGGAATCAAAGGCAGGTGAAATGAAAGTAATGCCTGTATTAACCCAAGAAAGAAAGGAAAGAATGGGGAGAAGATTAGAGGGCTAAAGGGAAGGGAGCATAAAGGATATTTCCTTTTTCATCAAGACCATGATAATATGAAACCCAGTGCATCCTTGAGAAGAAAGTACTACCTGAATTCCAGAGCTTCTTATTTTGGGTCTACACAGCGCATTGCACAACAAGAGTTACAACATTTCTGTTTTTTTTTTTCACAATCATAATCTGTCCAGCACTCATTAGGCTGAGGACCAATGCACATGCAGGGATCGACTGGGCACACTCCAGGTTTCTGTTTATTTGGATGGTCTGGAATTGGCACAGGAGAAATAGAGAAAAATGTTGTATAGTCGCATCATATCATATATCATATCATAATCATCATATGTCATCCCATATATCGATATCATACATATTATATCAATGGACAAGTCAGTGATGCTAAGAATGGTTAGTGGAACAAGAAGAAGAACTAAACCAAGAACACGTTGCCACAGAGAGCATTTGCTAAGTTGAAAAGAGTTGGATATGACTGAATAGTTAAAAGAATGAATAGGATAATGTTTATCTTAACTTGTTGATTGCTTTTTCTTCTTTCATCTCTCTCTCTCTCTCTCTCTCTCTCTCTCTCTCTCTCTCTCTCTCTCTCTCTCTCTCTCTCTCTCTCTCTCTCTCTCTCTCTCTCTCTCTCTCTCTCTCTCTCTCTCAACAGGAGGAGAATTTACTGCTGTTTCTTTTCTTTTTCATGACCCAGCTAGGGAATATGTTAAATTTATTTGATCAGTTTTTCCTCTTTTTTTGTTCACCATTATTTTTCATTTTTGTTATTGTTAGGGTTGAATACATACTTTTTTCTTTTCTTTTGTTTGTATTTCTATTTCGTGTTTTACTTTTTATGATAAAACAAGAAATAATATTAAAAACAATAACAGATAGATAGGCCAATACAATCCACTGACTTTTTCAGGCTTCCCACTGCAAATTTTACTTCAAACTTGTATTGCATTGTATTGTATTGCATTGCATTGCATTGCATTGCACTTTTATTTTATTTTTATTATTTGATTATTTAACTATAATTATTTTATTGGTTTGTATAGGCATCCATCTCAGTAGATGCCTGGTAGCTTGGAGATTTAAAAAATCTATTAGTATTAAAAATAGAAAAAACATGTTAAAACAATAAAAACAATAGAAACGTTTCATGGGGATTAACAAAGAGGAGATTATTCTGTGTATATTGCATTTTCAGAGTTACCTCAAAAAGATTTCTGAGAAGGGATGCTTTAAATTGGTGTTGTACCACAAGAACTCAAGAAATATTTTATTCATTGAATACCATGTATTTATTTGGAATGCTATTTTTTACTTTGCTACTTAGAAAGCATTTCTGGTCACAATGAGCAGTGACCAAGAAGGAAATTTTGTCCCAGTAATTGTTCAAGACATTGCCTTTGGAATTCCTAACCCTACCTTCCTTTCAAAGTCCAATCCAATCCAATCCACTCATTTTTTCAGGCTTCCAACTTAAAATGAAGAGGGAGATGGCTGAATGACATGACTTGTTGCCTTCCATGGGTAAATGTGGATTATTACTTTATGCTTCAGCAGCTTATATGAACACAGCTATTTAGTCTTCATTCTTGAGAAATTTAGCCTGTTCTTCATTCTCTTCTCACCTCATGCAACACTTACAAACTCTGACAAAATGAATTGAACTGTAATTTTCTCCAAGCTGGAAAGCCTTCAGTACAATAGATGTAAAAAAAGGTGCTCACAATGACAAATGTGGAGAAAGTTAAATAATCAATCAATCTCAATCAATCAATTTTTTTCATTTCTATTTAATTCTTTTAAAGTGTTGTAAAATTAATATATATTATTTTTATACTGGAAATGTGCATCTTCAACTTACTGAAAGAAAATAGAGGTGTTTGAAAATGTTGCCCTCTATAGGTGTAGCTAATTTGTATTGCATGGAGTACATTGAGTTTGCAAACCCCAACAGACCCGTGAGTTGAACTGATGCATCTTAAAACAAATTGTATTGGATAAATGGAAAAACTCTGAAGATCCAGAGGTTGGTTGAAGAGTATAAGGACTGCAGTACATTGTATATACGAGACCGCCTTCTGCCCCATACATCCCTTCATCCGATCCGCTCCCACAGAGAGGGTCTTCTCCGGGTGTCATCGACCGGGCAATGCCGGTTGGCGACACCCAGGGGAAGGGCCTTCTCTGTGGCAGGCCCGGCCCTCTGGAACGACCTACCCCCCGACTTTCACACTACCTCGCACCTCCGCCTCTTCCGCCAACGTCTTAAGACGTACCTATTCCAACAAGCCGGCCTAGCGTAGTCCCCATTCTGACTCTATTTATAAATTTTAATTTTTAGGGTTTTAAACGGTTTTTAGCACGGGTTTTAATTTAATTTAATATGTTTTTAATAGTGTATATTGTTTTGTTATGGTTTTTAATAATGCCTGTGTGCTGCCCTGAGTCCTAACAAGGAGAAGGATGGGGTATAAATTTGAAAAATAATAAATAAATAATAATAAAGTATGAAGAGCATCACCAACAAAATACATTTACATATATATGCAAATTATATGTGTAAATTATGGATTAAAATATATTAAGATATTTTCTATGATAACAATAATTGTACTAAATAGAGCAATACAGAAATCAATATTCAATCTTCCACAGAAAATAGAGGATATTTAAATAAGGATAGAGGCATAAAAACCAATAAGACTTTCTGCTCTTTCCTTCATCATGTCTTCTCACAAACAGCAAGTTTTATGTCTTACCTATTTGGAAGTTCCTTCCAGCTACGGAGGGGAATCCCTTCCAAATTGCCAGAAGGCAAATTGCAAGAGGAAAGATAGTCAGCAGCTTCATGTTGTCCTCCGGATTCAGGAAAACTTAATAATAATCAAGAACTATAACTGAGCAAGGCCAATAAAGAAAGAGAAGTGTTCTGAGAAATATAGTTGCCCCTAACTGCACTCGATAGTGTTGCAAAGGATTTTTATATGGTTTCACCCCGCCCCACCCCACCCAAAGGTTAAGCAATTGCCTTGGTCTAATTTCCATAGAATATATGGTGTGTTTAGGGAACTGTTGACTACAACCATAAGTACAATATTCTGGTGTTGTGTAGACCATAATCACTCTTCTGTGTCCCAAGACGAGGGTTTCCTCAACAATTGTTTATTTAGAAATGTGATTCTATTTGGAAGTCCCTTCCAGCTACGGAGGGGAATCCCATCCAAATTGCCAGAAGGCAAATTGCAAGAGGAAAGATAGTCAGCAGCTTCATGTTGTCCTCCAGATTCAGGAAAACTTAATAATAATCAAGAAATATAACTGAGCCAAGCCAATATATAAACAGTATAAATGTTATATAGTTGCACCTAACTGCAATCAATTGTGTTGCAAATGATCTTTATATGGTTTCACCCCAAACTTTAGCAATTGCTTGGGTCCTACTTCCACAGAATATTAGTGTCAGCATTCTAAGTAACGCCCCCAAGAAAGAAGACTCAGACATTTGAGTTTCCTCAAAGTTTGATTTTATTAGAGATGTCATATTGGCACATCTGGGAAAACCCGAATCTAAAAGCTTCCAGGTTTTCCCCACCCAAGTAAAAGTTCAAGTCCCTGCCCAGCACCCACATGTACATCACATGGTACAATCAGGCACCATTCCAACTGGAGACGCCTCCCAGTCACACCACTCCACGTGCAGGGCAAGGTGTCCTTGACTCTCTAAGAAAGGAATGTTATTTTGATGCCCTACCCCACCCCACCCCACCCCACCCACCCCTGCAAAAGCAGGAGATGTCCTCGTTTTTCTTCTCATGATCTCAGTCTATATTGTTCAGCCTTTGGGGTTTTGCTATTTAATGGAAGGGATTTTTTTTTTTTTTTACAAAAGTAGTCATTCAAACTTTTGTGAATTTTGACCTTGTAAAAGGTCTGCTTCTTTCTTTCCCTTATCTGACAACAGACTAGACAGACAAAATATAATTTATTTAATATATTTCTTGATTCTTCAATTCTATGATCACTATAAATCACATGATCAATTTGAAAAATGAATCATGGTAAATTCTACATCAACACAAGACGTTTTTCTATCTCTGAATAAAGATCACTTCCAGTACTTTGATTAGAAAGCTGGTAGAATCTAGATGAATATTCTCAATGTAGAAAATGCTCACAATGAAGCTTCTGCTCCTATGTTGCAGATTGTACTGAAAATTTTATCAAGATATGGAGTTTCTTTCATAATGGCCTGTTTGCCATTCTGCTTTGACCTGACAAACAGGAGAAAAAGCATCTCACAATTGGCATTGAAAGTCTGCTGTGCTGTCACATACATAATGAGTTGTCCTCCCTATTGCTGTGGCTGGTGTGGGGAGATTTTGAGTCAGCAGTCCCACTAGTACAGTGTAATATTTAAATGATGGGGACTCATGACTGATAACACACTTGACCCCTCCCTCAGGCTTAGCCTGGTTTTCTATCATGGATTCTTCTATGCCGCTTTCCCCTTCCTGCCTTGTGTCTTCAAAGTCTGAGTTCTCATGGGAACTTGGCAAGAGCAGAAGGGAAGCAATTTCAAAGGAATCCCCCTCGCCCTCCCCCTCCTCTGAAGCACCTGGCGAGTCAAGTGGTGGTTGCTTTAACACAAAAACATAGTTAGAAGTTCCCTCCCCTCCCCCTCCAGGCAATTAAGGCCAGATGTGGAAGGTCCACTTTAGGCGAGTATCCTGCCTCCATCTGGAGAAATGCAGGGGTTGGTTAACCTCTTCCTTGATAGATTGTTCAGGCAAAAACAAGCAGGAAACTGATAGCATGGTTTATCTTGGCTTATCAGGGGAGCATTGGTGAAATTGATGAACTAAATCAGGACACCTACTCTGCATTCTCCCAGGAGTGATATGCAAAAAAGTAGCCTTTCCAATGAATCAAGTACTGAATACCTTTGCTTCTTTTCCTAGAGTCTAGGATTGCTTCCACCTCACATTCTGGTTCTCCCTCTGCTATGAATGGTGGTGTAGAGGGCTCTGTGATTATATTGTGCTTGGGGGAACATCTTTGGAGATTAATGTTTGGTGGAATAATGAGTGCATCTTCTTTGAGGGGGGCTACAGGGTTGATTTACAATACAATAGCAGAGTTGGAAGGGACCTTGTAGGTCTTCTAGTCCAACCCCCTGCGTGGGCAGGAACCTTATACCATTTCAGACAAATGGCTATCTAACATCTTTGGCTATCTAACATTTGTTGAAGAACTTTGAACTATTCCACAAACTTATCATCTAGTTTGTTGGAAAGTCTTGAAATGGCTAAAAACTTGGTAGAAAGCCAAACTTGGTCTCCTACAAATACCATGATGGCATTATTTAAAAGAAGAAATGAAAAGTGAAATGTGAGAAGCTAATTTTATTTATGATGGAGAAGCAACAATTTCTGTTACAATGAATAATCTTTATTTTTCATAATATTTCATTATTATAATAATCTGTGCCCACCCAAAAGAAAGAAGGGAGGATGGAAGGTTGGTTCTCTGAAATAACCAGGAGTACAACAGGTGGAAAATATCTTGCTATTCCGATTGCATGAATAAAAAACACTTGGTGTCAGGTTTCCCAGTGATGAAACCCATTCAAAAAAGAAATGTGCAAAGTCCATCTTCGAAAACAAATTTCTTTTATTTAGGTAGCCATCAAATAGGCAAAATCTGTTGTAATTCTGGATCTGATACCAATAGGAATTACACCACATAATATTATAATTTAGAAACATCCCCCCCAAGTCACATTCTTCAATAAACACTCAATCCACATTGCCCGGTGTCTTCAAACTCCACCTTCCAATCTCAGCCAGAGCAACCTCTGTTCCCACGGAAAGAAGGCCACCTAGCCAAAACAATCCTATCTATTTGCTCCTCCATCCCCACCTTAAGAATGTGGAGATGCTGAAAGAAACCCCTTATATAGTAAAGAGAAAGAAAAAGGAACAAATAAGTATAATAGAGAGCTAAATAAAATGGCTACATATATGTCAAATTTGGGATCGACACTTTGAGGCTGATGAAAGAATCAGAAATATGTTGTAAAATAGTTGATTATGTGGAGTTGCCAAAGCACTTTTCATCAAACGGGAAATCTGTTAAAAGATTACAAATTATATGTTAAACTTAAACAACAATGAAGAAGTAGCTAAACAAGCACCTATGTTTCTAATTTCCAAACTAGTTAAATAGGAAACATTTTGCTGGTGATAGAGTCATGGATGCTACCAAATGATATAATGAAAAACATCTATCAAACTGGGTTGGAAGAATCCTAGTTGTAAATGGATGACTGAAGAATTTAAAAGAAAACTCAAGGACCAGCTGCCATGGGAAATTGAATGTACTCTAAAAAGGGCAGTAAATTAAGTTTGCCTGTGGTTGCTCGACATTTATGGCAGGTGATCTGACGCAAAGGGACTCAAAAGCAGGTGAAGGGAAAGCAATATCTGTATTCACCAGACAAGAGAAGGAAAGAACGGGAAGAAGATTAGGCTACAGGGCTGAAGGGAGCATTGATGATATTTCCTTTTTCACTAAGAATATGATAACATTGAATCCAGTGCATCCTTCAGAAGAAAGTATATGTAAAGTACTACCTGAGTCCCAGAGCTTCTTATGCTGGGTCCACACAGTTCATTGAACAACAATAGTAGCAACACTTCTTATTTTTTTCACAGTCACGATTCCCTCCAGCACCTATCAGGTTCAGGTCAAACAAACTTGCAATCATTGAATGAACATACACCCGGTTATGTTCTGGTAATGGAAGAGGAGAGTCCATATGTCCGTCCGTCCATCCATCCATCCATCCATCCATCCATCCATCCATCCATCCATCCATCCATCCATCCATCCATCCATCCATCCATCCATCCATCCATCCATCCATCCATCCATCCATCCATCCATCCATCTATCTATCTATCTATCTATCTATCTATCTATCTATCTATCTATCTATCTATCTATGGCTTTTACCCTTAAGGGTAAGAGGCCTGGGAGTTTGAGGGTTCTGTCCTTCCATTGATCAATGGTCCCAATTATAATCACTCAACAAGGACTACTTGCATTCAGGAGATATTTCAACAGCAAAATTATTATCCAAGATTGTGGCAAAAAAGAGCTGAACATATTTTCCTGGGGGCTAGCAAAGAGGAGATTAATTAGCCTGTGTTTGTCCCACACATTCAGAGGTACTCGAGGTTTCTAACCACTGTGAGACTTACACATCCGAGAAGGGAAATTCTGAACAGTTCCTTCATCCTAATTGAAGCCAGAAATTCTTCTTTTAGGATTAATGGATGAACAATTGGAAAAAAGGCAGAGAAGATTATTGCAATATATGATTACTGTTACAAGTTCATTATATGCAGAGAGACAGATTAAATGCTACCCATTTTGGAGGAATGATTGGTGAAATTGACAAAAAGCAGCAGGAAATTTTCTCACAGAAATTGCTCAAAACCTTCCTGGGAGAATTCGTAATTTTATCTTTATTACAAAAGCCAATACAGTCCACTGACTTTCAGGCTTCTCATTGAAAATTTCACTTAAAGCTTATTATTTTATTTTATTTTACTTTATCTTTTCTTTTCTTTTAATTATTTTATTATTTCTTTTATTATTTCTTTTATTTGTTTTGATTTCTATAGCCATCTATCTCAGTAAATGACTCTTGGTGGCTTACAATTTTTTTAAAAAAAGTTTTAAAACATTTTAAAATAATAAAAAGAGTAAAAATCATTGAAAACAGCAAAGAATATTAAAACATTTCATTCAAAATACACACAATAGCAAGGTATCAGGAACCTTAACCATGTTACCAGGGGCCGGGGCCCTTAGCACATATGGTGCCCCAGGCTTTGGATCATAGCCAGGTATTTAGAGATTTACAAAAGCTTGTATGGCTCAGCAGCTATTATGAACAAATCCACTTTGTCCTTACCCTTCAGCAATATAGTTTGTTTTTTGTTTCCTCCTTGCCTGCAACAACCCTGTCTGATGCAACACCTAAAAGCCTTAACAAAATGAATTGCAATTTTATCCAACTTGAAAGGCCTGCAGTGTGCAATATGTTTAAAAAAGTGCTCAGAGCAACCAATGTGAAGTTGGGTTAAGTGATCAATCTCAACTTTAGATTTCTTTATCATTCTTATGGTTTATGGTTTACTTAATTTATATACCGCACCCTTTCCCAAAAGGGACTCGGGGCGGTGCACAGGCAATTTAAAAACACATATAAACAACAAGGTACAAAATATAAAACCAAATTAAATTAATATCCCTGTGCTAAAAATTTAAATATATTAAAACAATATCCCTAAGACCAATTTAAAACATTTTAACTGCAGACTGTGGGCTAGGTGATGTAAGTTAGGCCAGGCCGGCCTGTTGGAAAAAATAAGTTTTAAGGTTCTGGCGGAAGGAGCGGAGATCCGTGATCATTCTCAGTTCGGGGGGTAAGTCGTTCCAGAGAGTTGGGCCCTCCACAGAGAAGGCCCTTCCCCTAGGCGTCGCCCGCTGGCATTGCCTAGTGGACGGCACCCGGAGAAGTCCCTCTCTGTAGGAGCGAATCGGTCGAAGGGATGTATGGGGCAGGATGCGATCCCGAAGATAACTAGGTCTTATTTCTCTTCAAGTATAATAAAAACAATATAGATTGATTTTACACTGCAAATGTGCATTTTCTATTTTTTGAGAGAAAATGAAGATCATTTTAAAAGGTTGCCATTTATAGATGCAGCTATTATCTGTAGCATGGAGTATATTGAATTTAAAGTCTCCCACAGAATTGTGAATTGGCCTGACATGGCTTAAAACAAATAAACTGATATATGAAAAAAACTCTCAAGGTCCACAGATTGGTTGAATAATAAAAGGACTATAGTAAATTTTACTGCATAACAGTTTAGGATATGCTAACATAGTTCCATGATAATAATGGCATTAAAAGCTATGTAAATTAATATTGTATCAGCTACATCAACTAGGCAATTTAAAAGTAAAGATGAAGGCATAAAACTCAGTGAGGCTTCCTTCTCTTTCCTCCATTGCCTCTCTTCATCAACCAGCTACTTTTATGTCTCACTTGTTGGGTTGTGGTGGGGAATCCCATCCAAAGAGCTAGAAGGCCCACAAGGAGAAAGGTGGTGAGCAGCTACAAGCTGTCCTCCAGATTTAACAAATGGCTTAGAACAGGGATGTCCAAACTTGGGAACTTTGAGACTTGTGGACTTCAACTCCAAGAATTCCCCAGCCAGCTATGCTGGCTGGGGAATTCTGGGAGTTGAAGTCCACAAGTCTCAAAGTTCCCAAGTTTGGACATCCCTGGCTTAGAATGATCAAAAACTACTGCTGGACAAAACAGTGGAGGGACAGAAACGTGGTTAGGGCTACAGTTGCACAGAACTGCTATCTGGTTTGTATGCTTCCCATGTTGTCTCCTCTTCTCCCCCCCCCGAAAAAAACTATTGTTCTCATTTTTCTTGAAGCAGAAGCTTTGGCTACAACAGGTGGGGATATTAGTAATTGCACTATTATGGGATAGTCCAGATCATGAACACCCTTCCATGTCTGTAAACTCTGATGGCCAACAAAAGGAAATGTCATCTTTGTCAAGCAGAGTCTAAAAATCAAATAATATCCTAATCATGTTGAATCTTTTTGATAAGAATAGTCATTTAAACTTTCATATATAGTGGCCTTGCAAAATGTCTGCTTCTTTCATTTCCTCGTCTGCCAAGAGACACAAGAGCAAATTTATGCAATTTATTTCCTGGTTCCAGCAATTGGCTTTAATCTGGCCCCTTCAATTCTATGATTACGGTAATCTGCAGATCACACCATATGTTCAGAGGCTGAAATTTGAAAAGCACATCTCAGTTATTTCCATCCAAACACTAGCAGTTTTTCTTTCTTTTAGTAATAATTTTGCAATGGTAATTGAAGACTGCAACCCCCAGAGCACAGAGGATTTTCTTACTCGTTCAGTATGATGATTGGAAAGTATAATCCAGATAAAGAATGGAGGAAGCAAGGAGGGGGTGAAATTTCCTATTCGTCCACCAGTAACCATCTCCAACATAATAGCATGAAACTCTTCCATTGGTGCACCAAGCCAACTGGCAGAGTCAGGTCTTCTGACTCTTAGAGAAGATTTGGAGGGTGGAGACAGATCTTACCCTGGAAGGCAAGATGCTCCTAAAGGCTGGTGTCGTGGCAGAGAAGGGTCTTCTTCTGGTTCCCACCAGCTGGAATTCCTTGACTGACAGGGTCCACAACATGCCTCCTCTGCTGGCATGAGTGCATCAAGCCTGTCCCTTTTGATTGAGATGATTCCTCAAGTAACCTGGACCCATGCCATTCAGTGCTTGGTAGTAATAACCACCACATTGAGTTGCATTAGTGTGGTATATGAAAAGTGCCTTTAATATTTGGAAAAGGGGTTAAATTATGTTGAATTTCACATTATTTTAGTCCATGAGTTTGGACACAAAGGGGTACATTTTGT
Source organism: Rhabdophis nuchalis (assembly GCA_039707465.1). NCBI lineage: Eukaryota > Metazoa > Chordata > Lepidosauria > Squamata > Natricidae > Rhabdophis > Rhabdophis nuchalis. The sequence goes on from CM077644.1 coordinate 30,010,354, forward strand.
TTCAAGTACTATTACCATGCCTTCTGTAACAGAAGGACATGTATAGTATTTTCCACTACACCAAAAATTAAACACAGTCCAGTTTCAAATATCATATACTTCGCATAGGACGTTAACAAATCTTCCTGATCCAGAGGATGCCCCCCCCCCCAAAAGGTGATATCAGTTTTAGAAAAGTTATATTAGTGTCAGCCTTCGCTTTCCTGCATGCTTGGCTGCCATGGAAACGGGGAGGGTGGGGGGATGTTGTTAGTAAGTGTGCTGGAGGAAGATGGGGCTAGGTGGTGATATCGCTAGGCTTAACGGTATCACATTCCATTCTGATGACCGCTGTGGACGTGTTGCCCACCTGACAACGTGGAAGATATTGCATTGGACATTGTCTGGGGATCAGGGGTTATTGGGGTTTGGCTTATGCTTTGATATGTATGCTTCGCGCCTAAAGTAGCCACTTCTGGCTTAACCTTTGCTGCTGTCTTTTCCTTATTCAGTAAAAGTAACCTTAATCATTTGAAATATGCTTAAGTGTGTTCTTTCTTGAATGGAGGTAGAAGCTAGCATGACAATTAGATTTTGATTTGATTTTGATTTTATTCGCATTTATAACCCGCACCCATCTCACCACAAAGGGACTCGGGGCGGCGCACAGGTAATATAAAATATAAATACATATATACAAGAATAATATTCGTTAAAACTAAATTAAATTAACCCCCCCCCGGCGCTAAAACCAATTTAAACCCCCGAATTAAAACTTTGGAAACTAAAGCAGTACAGTGTCGAGTAAAATCATGCCAGGCGGGCTAGCTGGAAGAAGTGCGTTTTTAAACGCTGGCGGAACAGGCGGAAGTCCGAGATGACACGGAGTTCGGGAGGGTTGGGCCATAGGGTTGGGCTCACCACAGAGAAGGCTCTTCCCCGGCATTGCCCAGTTGACGGCACCCAGAGAAGACCCACTCTGTGGGAGTGAATTGGTCGTAGGGACGTATGGGGCAGCAGCTGGTCTCGAAGGTAACTAGGCCCCGTGCCATGGAGAAACAGGATCATGCAAACTGTGGAAAAGGAGGGATAAAATGGATTGTGTAGATCCCTTTCAGTCAGGACACAATCTGAAGCATTGGGTGGAGACCTATGTGATTGCTGTTGTGGAGGACTGTATCTATAGCTAATGTGCAGTGGTGGGATTCAAATAATTTAACAATCAGTTCTCTGCTCTAATTATTTCTTTCAACAATCAGTTCATGAAACTGCTAAGAAAGTAAATAACTGGTTCTCTCAAAGGGGTGCGAACTTGCTGAATCCCACCACTTCTTATGTGGTTGGAGTATAGCTTTCCTTGTTGTATTAGGTCTCTTAAGGACTTTTGATAATATCAGTTCTAGTATAATTTGGAAATTCAGGGCACAGTATTACAATTGTCTATTTATAATATGTGATTCCTTTCCCCACCTAAGCCTGAACTTTTCCTTCTTAGAAGTACGTATATCTGAGAATAACATCACAATTTAATAAAATCTATGGCTACATTGTCTTTTTCTTTTAAAAATTGGTGAATTAAAAATGACCAAGATAGCATTCTGTAGGTAAATAATTGAAGAATTGAAAAGTGAAACTTGCAAAAGTAACTTTATTTATGATAGAGAAGTATTGTAATAATAAACACATATAGTTTTATTCATTTTTCATTATCCATTGATTATCCATTGAATATATGTATATAATAGCAAGCTGTAAGACAGAAAGTGAGACATTCAGAGAAACAGGCAGAAAGAAAAGTTCTCTGAAACAAAAAAGGAGTAAAGCAGTGGTGGCAGATATCTTGCTCTTCTCATCTCTTGTTCAAGAGACATTTTTGAGGCTTATGAAGGGATCAGAAAGATGATGTAGTATTGTTGAATACATTGAACCGTCAAACGACTTTCATTAACCGGGAAACCTGTTATGGATTAGAAATGACATGTGAAAACTTAAGTAAACAACACTCCTGAAGTCACTACATGAGCACCATATTTCTAACAACCAAACTAGTTTCAGGAATAATGTACACATTTTGCTAGAGAAATTGTTAAAGAAGAAGCCAAATGATTCAATAAAAATGTCAAATGATACAATAAAGAAAAAAACATATTTCAGGTTGGATTGGAGGATTCTAGTTGTAAATCGCTTGATGAAGAATTTAAGCTGAGTCAAGGACTGAATTTATAATTGACTATCTAGACCCGCGCCAGACCGGCTTCCGGCCCGGTCACAGCACTGAGACGGCATTGGTCGCGTTGGTAGATGATCTCTGGAGGGCCAAAGATGGGGGTTGTTCCTCCATCCTGGTCCTATTAGACCTCTCGGCGGCTTTCGATACCATCGACCATAGTATCCTATTGCATTGAATGGAGGGGTTGGGGGTGAGGGGCACCGTTTTACGGTGGTTATCCTCCTACCTCTCCGATCAATCGCAATTTGTGTTGGCAGGGGGGCAGAGGTTGACCTCGAGACCCCTCACATGCGGGGTTCCTCAGGGGTCGGTCCTCTCACCACTCCTGTTCAACATATATATGAAACCGCTGGGTGAGATCATCCGTGGCTTTGGGGTGGAGTACCATCTGTACGCTGATGATACTCAGTTGTACATATCTACTCCAAACCACCCCAACGATGCTGTTGAAGTGATGTCCCGATGTTTGGAAGCCGTGCGGAGCTGGATGGGAAGGAACAAACTCAGACTCAACCCATCCAAGACCGAGTGGCTGTGGTTTCCGGCGCCCCGGTACAACCAGTTCATCCCATCACTGGCCATAGGGGGTGAACTTCTAGCCCCTGTGGATCGGGCACGCAACTTAGGCATCCTCCTAGATACTCGGCTGTCTATGGAAGATCATGTGATGGCCGTGGCCAAGGGGCATTCTGCCAGGATCGCCTGGTACGCCTGGTACGCCAGTTGCAGCCCCTATTGGACCGGGACGCCCTTCGCACAGTCACTCATGCGCTCGTGACTTCCCGACTAGACTACTGTAGCGCTCTCTACATGGGGCTCCCCTTGAGGTGCACCCGACGACTACAGCTAGTCCAGAGTACGGCCGTGCGGGTAATTATGGGTACCTCCAGGTACTCCCACGTAACACCGCTCCTGCGCGAGCTGCACTGGCTACCTGTGGCCTTTCGGGTGCGCTTCAAGGTGTTGATTACCATCTTTAAAGCACTCCATGGCACGGGTCCTAGCTATCTGCGTGATCGTATCCTACCCTACACATCCCTTCGACCGATTCGCTCACACAGAGAGGGACTTCTCCAGGTACCGTCCTCCTGGCAATGCCAACAGGCGGCTCCCAGGGGAAGGTCCTTCTCTGTGGCGGGCCCAACCCTCTGGAATGACCTACCCCCCAAGCTTAGATCTACTACGGACCTCTGCTCCTTCCGTCAACAATTAAAGACCCATCTTTTACAGCAGACCGGCCTGGCCTAACCTAATCTACCGTACCAGCCTAGTTGTAGTAAATATTACCTAATCAGGTTTTTACGTTATAAATTTAAACGAGATATTTTAACACAGGGTACAACATTTAATTTAGTTTTATTATTTATAATTGTTATATATGTATATGCTCTTAAATTCTTGTACACCGCCCCGAGTCTCTTCGGAGAGAGGGGGCGGTCAATAAATCCAAATAAATAAATAAATAAGGGAATTTTAGTGAAATGTAATGATGTGAACAAATAAGGTTGGGCAGTACCCACAGAGTTCATCCCAAGGAGGGGGAATCAGAGGCAGGCGAGGTGAAAGTAATCGCTATGTTCCCCACAGAGGAAAAGTAAAGAATGTGGGCAAGATGAGGCTAGAAGGATAAAGTGAAAGAAAGATGGAGGATATCACAAAGAAGATGTATCAAGAGGAAAGTGCCTATAAAGTACTACCTGAGTCTCAGAACTTCTTACTTTGGATCTTTACAGTCCATTGTGCAACAATAGCTACAACACTTCTTCCTTCCTTCGCATTCTTCATCTCCCCTGCACTTATAAACTATAGGAGAATTGCAGATGCAAGGATCGGGTGGACACTGCCCTGGCTTGCCTGGTCTCTGCTGTCCTGCAAGAGAAGCGGATAATGCAGTACAACAGTGGTGAACCTTAAAATATAATGTATAGGTTCAGTGATGATGAACCAGCTGTCCAGCTCAGCTCCACTGCACATGTGCGCATGCCTCTTGCTGGCCAGCTGATTTTCGGGTCTCTGATGTGCATGACTGGGGGAAACACATGGGGGTGCGCCCCACTCCATTTTTCATTCCAGGAGGCCTGCTAGGCCCAAACTGGAGCACAAGGGGGGATGTCACATGCATGAACAGGGGAACACGGGGGTGGGGGGGTTGTGCATATGCGTGGAGAGATGGGGGATCATGGGGGGGGTCGTGCATGCATGTGCAGTGAGGTGGGGCACAGTGCATTGTGGGTGTAGGCACTTACATACACACTATTGTGTATACGTGCGTGATTTTGGCACACAAAGACAAAAAGGTTACCCATCACTGGTATAGGTAGTAGTCACTTATGAGCTGCTTCATTTAGTGACAAAGCACAGCACGCGCTCCTGCTACCAAACTGGTAGTGAAAAAAAGAGAATACTATCTCCACTATAGATGTAACTAATATGTATAGCATGGAGTACATTGAGTTTGAAAGCCCCAACATACCTGTGAGTTGAAGTGTCTTAATTCAAATTCAGTTGGACAAATGGAAAAACACTGAAGGATTTGCTGCAGAGATATTGCTCAACAGATTCTCAGAAGGATTCCGAATTCTACCTTTGTTTCAAAGGCTGATTCAATCCACTCACTTTTTCAGACTTCCAACCTCATTTAAACCTTATCTGATATAACTCTTAAAAGCCTTAACAAAATGAATTGTATTTTTCTGCAACTTCAAAGGTCTGCAATATGTTATAAGTTAAAAGAAAGTTTCAAAACATTTTTGTGAAGTTGTTCAAGTAATCAATTTCGGCTTTAGAGATCTTTATCATTATTTCTTTTCAAGAGTTATATAAATTAATGTTAATAGATTGGAAATATGCACCTTCAATTTATTGAGAGAAAATGGAGATTATAGTTAAAAACATTACCATCTATCTATCTATTTCTCTATCTAGGATGGAAATCTTTCTTTTCAAATACAATCTCCATTTTCTGTCAGTAAGATACATACATACATAACATACATACATACATACATACATACATACATACATACATACATACATACATATAAAACACAGATTGGTTGAATAATAACAACACTACAGTAAATTGTACAAAGAACATCTCCAACAGAATTAAAACATTTGCATTTCTGAAACTGCATTACAGTTTAACATATGTTATCATGGTTTCCCTGATAATAATAGTAATAAAAGCTATATAAATTAATATTATATCCGCTAAAACTCAGTGAGGCTTTTTTTCTCTTTCCTCCATAATCTCTCTTCACCAAACAGCTACTTTTATGTCTCACCTGTTGGGAGGTCGCTCCCAGTTGTGGAGGGGAATCCCATCCAAAGAGCTAGAAGGCCCACAAGGAGAAAGGTGGTGAGCAGCTTCATGCTGTCCTCAGGATTCAGCAAATGACTTAGAATGATCAAAAACTACTACTGCACAAACAGTGTAGGAACAGAAATGTGGTTAGGGCTACAGTTGCACAGAACTGCCGTCCGAGTGTGCCAAACTGGTTTGATTGCTTCAGTTTTGTCTCTTCCCCCAAACGTAAGCAATCAATCTCATTTTTGTTGAAGCAGGAGCTTGGGCTACAACCGGTGGAAACAATAGTAAGTGCAATATTATGGGAAAATGTAGATCATCATCACACTTCCATGTCTGTAAATCTTAGGTTCCCTGATCTCCAAAAAAAGGTGACGTCTTCTTCTTTGTCTTCATGTCCTCTGTCTGGCAGGCAAAATCTTAAAAACAAATATCTTCTTTTACAATTTTGAACATTTTTGATAAGGGTAGTCATTCAAACTTTCATATATATGGCCATTTAAAATGTCTGCTTCTTTCATTACCTTATCTGTCAATATATTTAATTTAATAAACTATAACTAACTATTTAAGAGCCAAGATCTTCTTTTAAGGTTTTGAACATTATTGATAAGGGAAATCATTCAAACCTTGTCACCTTGTAAAATGCCTACTTCTTTCCTTTCCTCAACAGGCTCAATATCCAAGATTTATATAATTTAGTTCCTGAGTCTAGCAACTGGATTTAATTTGTCTATGATCTCTGTAGGCTATAGATCACCTCATGCATTTCCAAGGAGAAATTTTAAAAGCCATCACACAGTTGATGTTATATGATTGCTAGCAATTTTTCTTTTTGTAATAATAATTCTCAATTATAACGGATGACAACAACCCCAGAGTACAGAAGATGTGGTGGCCGGCCAGCTGGCAGCAAATTCTGATAGTGAGGAGTTTGGGGAGGAACATGGCAAACATACCACCTTCAAAATCCAAGAAAGGAACCCCCCCCCAACTCCTTTGTTTTAGAGGAAAAAGTACTTTTACTGGATATGAAGTGAAAACAGCAAAAGTGAAGCAAGATCTGAGGTCAAATGGCACGAACTTGTACCTATCAAACATCAACCCCAAGCTAAATGTCCAATCTCCAACCCCCAAGGGTGTCGTGTGGGGTGCATCTTCAGGTGGCCTCATCCAGCTGGTATGCAGAGACGGTTGGCCTTGACCAGATCCAAACATGAGCATTCAGCATGCGCAGAAGATGGTGAGAACAAAACTCCCTCTTTGAGATATCTCCTCCAGCAGTATTCCCCTCCCAAATACCGAAAAACCCCTCCCTCCCCATTACTATGGCAGCTGCTAGCAAGCAAGTGATATAGAGGCCGACAGACCAATCCTGGACTCTGGAGAAGGCTCTGATGAGGGCTCTGTGTCAGAAGCAGAAGGGACAGAGCCGTATACCAATTATCAGATGTCTTGAGAGTTAGACAACAGTGAGGCAGATGAACAGCTGAAGCCTGTTCCCGATGTGCACATGCGCAGAATTGTCAGATGAAAGGAACAGCTAAAGAACAGGGGTCAACTTGGGAGTAAGGCCACAAGTGGATGATGAATGTCCCCTCCCACAGGAAATAAAAGAGCAGCAAAAGGGGAGTGCTGTTTGCAAGGGACAATTAGTTTAATCAATTGGCTCGTGACTATCTGAGACTCCTTGCCACGTTTTGCAGATATTGGCCTGGCAGCTCTCTACGCCAAATAAGGTCTGTGACTGTAAACCCTTCCTGGAAAAACTTTGCTCTATTGAATAAGTAGAATTCACAGTAAATTAATAAAAAGGGGCTTTCGTCGGGACCAGGAGTTTGCTTCATGCTCTTGGGAAGCCTAGGTCAGAACAGAAGATTTCACCAATTGTTTTTTAGTACTTTGCCTGGAAAGCAGGTATAATCCAGAGAAAGATTATCAAACCAAACAATTCTTCAAATGAAATGTTATTATTGTGTCACAGAACATACTGAAAACATTTGAGTTTATAATCTTTTGGTGGCATATGGAATTAATGCCCTGGCCTAGTTCTGTTCAGCTGCTATGAGCCACCATTAGACTGAAGAAAAGGGAAAAAAAACCAGCTGCCCTTTGGCCTTGAAGTCTATCTGTGCTGTGTCAGAGACTGATGAACTGCACAGGCTACTAGGTAGGGCTGGTGTGGGGAGATTTTGAGTCAGGAGTTCCATTGATATTGCATGTTACTCCTAGACATGACTCTTTGAGGGGGTTATCAAGGGTCTAGGAAAACTCCCAAGTTGTGCCAATGCCAACATTTAAGCCATGTAGTTCTCACCAAGTTTATGGTCACTCATCTCAAAGAGAGGGAATCAGAGGCAGATGGGGTGAAAACAATTACTGTATTCGACAGAGAAGGAAAGGAACAAACGAGGAGAAAATTAAATTACAGAGCAAAAGTGAAAGAATATGGAGGATATCCCCCAAACCATGAACATGTGGGAGCCAGTGTGTTCTTGAGAAGAAAGTGCATGTAAACTACTACATGAGCTCTAGAACCTCTTATCATGGATTAGCACAGAACTTTGTACAACAAATATCATAGCATCTCTTGTTTCCTTCACAATGGTCACCTTTGTGGCATATGTCATATACATCTGGAGAGCAATTGCAAACAGCATATGGGCACCTTCTCGGCTTGTTTTGAATAATTAGTCTTGGTAAAAGAAGAGGATAGTACAGAGAAAAGGACAAATAATGGTGGAACCAATATGTATGTATGCTGGTTATTGTCATTCTAGACCTTACATGTAATGTAATGTAATGTACAGACAGTGCCTTGTTTAGCAACTGTTTGAAGTTATTGTGATGAAAAAATAACTTTACAGTAGAACAAATCCTTCACAGATCTGTAAAGCAAAAGAAATTGAGATAAGTTCTTAAGAACATTTTATTTAGTGACTGTTTGCTTATCGAGCGAATTGACTGTCCCAGTTGTGGTTGCGAAGTGAGGACTACCCGCATTCAGTACACATATAATTACAAATATCGTTGAAAAGAAGAACTGCAATCATTTTCTTGGAGACTAAGAAATAGGTGAATTAGGTAACTTCTGTGTTTGTCTCACAATTTCAGAGCTACCCCAGAAACCATTTCTGCCCACTGGCAGTCTTTCACCTCTCAAAGAGAAATGAATAATTCTAAATTCTATTTTGATGGTTATAGAACCATATGTTGTTGCTGTTGTAAAATTCTGCTTAGGTTGTTGGAATACAGTTTTCCTTGTCCTGTTAGATCTCCTAAAAACTTCTGATAGCCTTGATACTATTAATTTTCAGGGCTGATATGAACGTTATGTGTTGAGGCCAAAGTTTTTTTTCCAAGCTGTCAACTTTTTCTTGTTTGCTCTATCTATCTATCTATCTATCTATCTATCTATCTATCTATCTATCTATCTATCTATCTATCTATCTATCTATCTATCTATCTATCATCTATCTATCTATCTATCTATCGTACACACACACAAACACGCACAACCTGTAGGGAGGAAGAGAGGGAGGGAGGGAGGGAGGGAGGAAGAGAGAAGGAAGGAAGTAGGGTCCTTTAAATAAGAAGAGGCAGACGTTATATAATGGCAATGTGGCAGGTCTCTTACTATTCTCATGTTTTGTTCTAGAGACCATTTCTCAGGCTGATGAAGGGATCAGAAAGATGCTGCATAATTGTTTGAATACATGGAGATGCCAAACCGGTTTCATCAACCAGAGAACCTGTTATGGATTATAAATTACGTATAAAGCTTAAATAAATAACAAGTCTGAAGTGGCAACAAAGTGTCTATATTTCTACCTACTGAACCTGTTTCAAGAGTACACATTCAACAGGTCAACTAAGATAATTCTGATCTCTTACCCCACAGTCCAAAATTCAGTTGGAGGAAGAAGTCAACATAGTAAGGATCTGACCACAATAGTGTGATTAATAGTATCCACATTTATTCTGATAATAATATTAAAAATTCCCCAAACATTGTCCAGTTTGGAATATTAAAATCTTTGCAAAGGATATAAACAATGTTTTCTTGTTTTATATTTAAATTTGACTTTCTTGATTAGAGAAAAGACAGTGTCTACATTTATCAGTTTGGAAGCCTTTTTGTCTAAAAATGTAAAAAAAACCAAACACGATTTATAGATTTGGTTATTATGCAGGATAAATTATAGAAAGAAGAGTAATATAATGGAATTATAGTTGTTGTTAGTTGCAAAGTCATGTCCGATCCATTGTGACTCCATGGACAATGTTCCTCCAGGCCTTCCTGTCCTCCTCTGGAGACCATTTAAACTCATGCTTACTGCTTTGGTGACTCCATCTAGCCACCTCATTCTCTCATTAGGTGGCCAAAGTATTTAAGTTTCATCTTCAGGATCTGGCCTTCTAAAGAGCAGTCAGGGTGGATCTCCGCTGGGATTGACAGATTTGATTGCCTTGCAGTCCAAGGGATTCACAGAAGTCTTCTCCAGCACCATAGTTCAAAAACCTCAATTTTTTTGCATTCAGCTTTCTTATGCTCCAACTTTCACAGCCATACATTGCAAGTGGGAAAACCATAGCCTTGACTATACACACTTTTGTTGGCAGGGTGATGTCTCTGCTTTTTAGTATCCTGCCTAGATTTGTCATACCTTTCCTCTCCAGGAGCAAGCTTCTTTTAATTTCTTGGCTGCAGTCGCCATCTGCTGTGATCTTGGAACTCTGGAAAATAAAATCTGTCACTACCTCCATTTGTTCCCATCTATTTGCCAGAGGGCCAGATGCCATGATCTTAGTTTTCTTAATGTTGAGTTTCAAGCCAACTTTTGCACTCTCCTTCACCCACAGCAAGAGGCTCTTTAGTTCCTCTTCACTTTCTGCCATTAGAGTGATGTCATCTGCATATCTGAGGTTGTTGATAATACACATACAGTAGGTGTGTATATAAAAATATATATTTATACATATACTTTTTATTATTTATTTAATTTTGTTTATTGAATTTATATTCTGCCTATCTCACTGTATTTCTAAATACAGAATTCCTATCTCAATTCTAAAATGTTAACAACAGAAACTAAAAGCAAGAACACTGTTGGCATCTTCACTATTAATATTCAAGCATGGGTGGCAAGATGTTCCAAAGATTGCAGACTATGATAGAATATAATCTGATAGATAGTCTCCACCAGGCAAATATCATTGACTGATGCAGTCACTAGAATGCTGCTTCTCTCTGATCAACTGGACAGAACAATCCCATTAGGGCAAGGTGGTACCTCAGGTAACCTTCCTTACTGTGAAGATCTTTAAAAATGACCACCAATTTATCAGATTGGACTAGGAACCAATGTAGCAACCACTGTACCTCATGCCTGTGTGTGTGTGTGTTAGTTTGTGTTTGTTTGTTTGTTTGTTTGTTCATGGTTGTGATCACATCTGGAACTAGAGGCTAGAGTAGTAACTAATGTTCTGGTGTGGTGTAGAAACTTTCCCAGTTTCCTTCATATTTCTATTGCGACGTTCAACTCCTGCTTTTTCCTGATTTATTTTTCTGTACCCTCACTGATTGCTCATTTTTCTTTCATTCCCACCATGTTTTTGTTTGAGATTCACTTAATGCCTTTTGATATGTAGACTCACACTGAACTGCGGTTGGCTATTGTTGGGGTTTGGGAAGATGAATTTCCTCTGCTCCTGCTGTGAGGGAAATTTTGCAACCAATCCCTTGGAGTTGCAAGGGTGACTATTTCATTTTTGGTAGGTAGAATCCAGTCTCATCCCATCCGGTAGCTTTGAAGAAATTCCCATTTTGCAGACAAGGTGCTATGGCAGCTTGCGGTGAGTTTCAAGTGCAGAAATGACCCCAGGCATTGAAAAATATTCATCTAACTTCGGGGAAAGTTCAAACAGTGTGACTGAGCTATTCAAAGTCAGTAACGTCTTGGAAATTAATGTCAGATAGCAGCATAAATTCCTGGAGCAATCATACTTGGCGCAAGAATAGTTACATTGAATGTATTGCAGCAATGACATTATTTGAAATTAAAAGCTCATGTGATACAAAAGCTGCTTTCTATATTATATACATACAAAGGATAAATATAAGCAATAAGTAACACTTCTGTCCTGAGCAGGGTAATAGGAGGGGATATGGAATTTGGAAAATAAGTGAAATAGGATCATCTAACATAGGGACAAACTGACTGAAAGGAAAGATAGAATGGATTATTTGCAGTAAATCCCTTTCAGTCAGGGCTCCAACTGAAGAGCTGAATTGAAGTCTGGTTACTAATCTGGAATTGTTCATTTGCTGCTTAACTGGTAGGAGTACAAATTTTCTTGTCCTACTCAGTCTTTTAAATACTTTTGAGACTAATCAGTCTGAGTATAACTCAGGGCTTCTAGGAAAGTTATGAGCTGCGAGCACAATATTTTAGTGTCTATCTATAATGTCAACCCAAATCATTTTTGTTTTAATACTTTCAACTTCTTCTTGATACTGAAATGTGAGACCAACCTCACTGTTTAGTGGAATTAAAATTAAAAATGTCTATCACATATGACCAACGTGGCATTCTGTGAGGAAACAAAGGAAGAACTGAAGATGAAATTAGAGCAAGTAACTTTTATTTATGATAGTAAAAGAAAAATAACAAACTGTAGAGAAAGAAAAAGAGAGAGAGAGAGAGAGAGAGAGAGAGAGAGAGAGAGAGAGAGAGAGAGAGAGAGAGAGAGAGAGAGAGAGAGAGAGAGAGAGAGAGATCCTTTAAAAATAAAGGGAAAGGGTATATGATGACAAAATGGCAGATATTTTGCTGTTTTCTTCTCTTGTTCAAGAGACATTTCTGTGGTCAATGAAAGATGCTTTAAAATCGCTGAATACATTGAACCATCGAACCACTTTCATCCATTGTGAGGTCTGTTGTGGATTAAAAATGACATATTAAACTTAAATAAACAACATTCCAGAAGTGGCTACATGAGCACATTCATTTTTAACTACCAAACTAGTTTCAGGAGGAAACATCTTGCTGGTGATGTTGTCAAAGAAGAAGCCAAATGATATAATAAAGTAAAATTTCTGTCAAGCTGAGATGAAGGAACTTGAGTTGCATATGAATGGCTAAATAATTTAAAATAAGAGTCAAGGACCAGCCTGCATGGGAAGTTGGATAATGTATAAGAGGAGTGTCAAACTGCCGACTTGAAAAAAGTGAAGGACCAGCCCACACAGTGCCTTTGCAGCAAAATGGAGCTTCTAAGGGATGTGTATGGCCTTCGGGATCTCTGTTTTCGCACTTGCTCCCCCAAGCTTCATTTTAACCTGCAGAAGGTTGCAGGAGGCCATTGCAGCTGAAAATGGAGTTTGGGAGTCTGTTTTTGCTGGCAGAGCACCACAGGTGGCACCCAATACAAGTGACGTCATGCTGGCCATGCCTAGCCCAGTCCAGCCATGCCACGCCTGCCCTACCCTCCTGACGTAAAACGCGAACCTCATGCGGCCCTCAATGAAATCAAGTTTGACACCCCTGATCTATAACAAATATATTTATTAAACTTATATGCCACCCATTTTATTATCAACCGACACTGGGAAGCTTCCAATATGATAAAAGATACAGATTAAAAGAATGAAATGTTAAAATTTAAATGAACAAACATTAGTTAAGACAGGAACCCCCAGTATACAAATGAGGTTTCTCTTTAATTCATAAGCAGCTCTCATATGGAACATTCCCGTCAGGGCCAAGCGCAATTAACGAAGCCTAATTTTGAGACCCTTTTCACAAACATAAGAGACCACACGCATAGCCCTTACTTTGAGGGATACAATGTTCCAGAAGGCCAGAATCATGGCAGAGCAAGCTTTTCCCCTGCACAATGCCAGCCAGAATTTTTTGACATCCACAAGATGCCCCATCTGCCAGAGTTAGTGGGTTGGGCCAATGCTCCTTAGCCTAGACCCATGTTATAAAGGGTTTTATGGTGATAACCAAGAGCTTGGACAGGAAGCAAATCAGCAACAGAGGCAGCTCCTGCAACCATGGTGTTTCCTGGGCCTCTCTGTGGACTCCGGAAATGCAAGTGAACTGTATTATGTGCCAGCATTAGCTACCAAATGTTCTTCAAGTGTAGCCACATGTTGATTGCAGTGCAAATGCAAGATGAGCAGGTCCTGAGTGACTGGGCGCAGGGACTAACAATCCTGGAAAGGGCATTTCATCCCTTAGACCGATACGCTCCCACAGAGAGGGCCTTCTCAGGGTGCCGTCGGCCGGACAATGCCGACTGGCGACACCCGGGGAAGAGCCTTCTCTGTGGCGGGCCCAGCCCTCTGGAATGACCTACCCCCTGAATTACGTACCATCACCGACCTCTGCCTCTTCTGCCAATGTCTAAAGACATATTTGTTCCAACAAGCCGGCCCAGCCTAACCTCCCGTGGGGACTTTTAGGAAGTTTTTAAATTGAGTATTTTAAATTTGGTTTTAGTACAGGATAGGACTGTTTAATATTTATTTTAAATTATATATTTATCTTTGTATTGGTATGTTTTTAAATTTCCTGTACGCCGCCCTGGGTCCTCTGTGGAGAAGGGCGGGATATAAATTTAAATAAAATTTAAAAAAAATTAAATTAAATTAAATTTCTGGCACCGAACACAAGTTGCACAAAGGAACTCCTAGCCACAACTGCCATCTTGCAGCACAACATGATAATGTGAAGCCCTGTATGTTCTTGAGAAAATGGGCACATAAAGTCCTACCTGAGTCTGAGAACTTCTTACCTTGGATGAGTACACTTTTTTTCACAACAAAGAAGACAGCACATCTGGTCTCCTGGACAATCGTTGTCACTGCAGCATTTCTCCGTTATACCATTAGGGCAATGGCAAGCACCGAATGGGCAAATTCCTCCCTTATTACAAACTACTTGTCCTGGCAATAGAAGAGAATAATTCATGAAAAAACCAAACAGTTTTGGAATCAATGCATATATGTCCATATACTTGTTCTAAACCTTTCACAAAACATAAAATGCAATGTACAGACAGCATCATGAATGGACTGAGTTCTTTAGTGTCCATTTGCAAAGGAAACCTGAGATAGGTTCATAAGCATTGTGTCACTTATTGAGTTGACTCTCCCAACTATGGTTTTCAACTGCAAAATTATTACTAAAGACCACAGAAATCAATATTCAATTGTCCCCCAGAAAATAGATGAGTTATAAGTAAAGATGCTGGCATAAAACTCAGTGACACTTCCTGCTCTTTCCTCCTATATCTCTCTTCACCAAACAGCTACTTTTATGTCTCACCTGTTGGGGATTTCTGTGCTTCAGAGGGGAAGCCCATCCAAAGAGCTAGAAGGCCCACAAGGAGAAAGGTGGTGAGCAGCTTCATGCTGTCCTCCAGATTCAGCAAATGGTTAAGAATGATCAAGAACTATAGCTCAGCAAAGCTAATAGATAAAACAGAAGTGTATTTGAGGCTACAGTTGCACGGATATTTATATGCTTCCTCACCACCACAATCCTAAACTTAAGCAATTGCTTTCTTCTCAATTCCACAGAATATTATGTTGAAAGAGAAGCCAGTGCTGGAATTGTTGGATACATCAGTTATTACCATATTGTGGTGTGATATCAACTAGAGCAGGAGTCCCAAACCCCCGGGCCGCAGACTGGTGCCGGTCCGTGGCTTGATAGGAACCGGGCCGCAGGGCCAGAGAGGAGGAGGAGGGAGGAGGGTCAGCCCCCTGGGCAGAGTGAGTGCCGGATGCGGGAGAGCGCAGGCGTGGCCGTTCGCGCCATTAGAGGCCCTAGAGCAGTGGTGGGTTTCTGCAGGCTCGCACCTACTTGCGAGAGCCGGTTGGTGAAATTTAGAGAACCGGTGAGAGGGGGTTCCACCGGCGTACCTGGAAGTAAATCTGGCCTGCCGCTGCCAGTGACCCAACGGGAAGGAAAGGAAAGGAAAGGAAGAAAGAAAGAAAGAAAGAAAGAAAGAAAGAAAGAAAGAAAGAAAGAAAGAAAGAAAGAAAGAAAGAATTTATGTTTGTGTTTTGTGACCTAGTAATTTTTTTGTCTTTCTATCCATCATCTGACAACAAACCTGAGTGCCAAATAAGTTTTTTATTTCTTGATTCATCAATACAACCCCTTTAATTCTCTGATCAATGTACACAGTAAATCACATGGTATGCTTGCTACTTTATGGTATAGCAACTGATATAAACACAGCCACTTAGCCATCGGTCTTCAGGAATATAGTCTATTCTTCATTCCTTCCTCTCCTGTATATAACCTGTCTGATGCAATACCTATATATTTGAAGAAATACCACCTAGGACTAATATGGAAAAGTTGAATTTGAAATCCCCCAGTATAACTGCGAATTGGCCTGGCCTGGCTTAAAACAAATAAATGGACAAATAAATATATGAAAAAGTCTCTCAAGATCAATTGATTTAATAATGGACATTTCTTGGGTGAAATTGGAAAAATGTGTCACAGTAATTTCTATATTATAGCTATCGATTTCGCTAGTACTGAATCATTATTACATCCAATACTTTTACTGGAAAGCTGGTGGAATCCAGATGAATATTCTCAGAGGAAGAAATGCTCACAATGAAATAATCTGCTCCTACATCACAGAGAATATGGAAAACTTTATCTTTCTGGCATAAGGACTTAAGAGCTTAATGGGTGCCATTTAGCTGACATGACCCAACCACTGGATTGAAGGAAAAAAGAAAAAGCAGCTCAGTTTGACCTTGAAGATCCACTGTGCTGTCACAAGTCTAATGAGTTCCCCTCCCTATTTCAGAGGCTAGTGAAGAGCCAGTAATCCCACTACTAAAGTGTGATATATAAGTGAAGGGGACGAGAGCTATCACTCCAGTTACTATAGGGCATGCTGTTAATATGACAAATAATAAATAATGGTAAACCCAGGAGCTGTAAAGCAAGGCTCGAGTGTACAGAGAAGTTGTGGTTCCTGTTTGGGAGAAGAGAAGAGAGGTCTAGGGGAGCTTCCCTGGAAAAATGACATGGAAAACCCTCGGGGACCAGAGCTTCATGGAAAGGGATGGAGGGAGGGAGTGGCTCAGCCATGATGCAGGAAGCATTTGTATTTGTATTTATTAGTTTGCCAAATATTCACAAGATAGCAGGTATAAATATAAACATGGACATATGAACAAAAGAAAGGAATACAAATAAATGCGGCCAGTAGGACAAGGATAGTAAATACGCTGGTGTGCTTATGCATGCCCTCTTTATGGACCTCTTAGGAATGGGGTGAGGTCCACGGTAGAGAGTTTGAAGCTTTGAAGGTTAGAGGATGTAACAATGGAGTTAGAGGATTAATAATAATAATTAATAATAATAATTTTAATTTTATATCCCGCTCTCTCTCCCCAAAGGGACTCGAGGCGGGGCACAGGCAATTAAAAATACAGTTAAAACCACAGACAGAATACAAAATTAAAAATGAATTAAATTAGTCCTGCGCTAAAAACCCATAAACTAAAACTACCCCTAAAACCCCTAACCTTAAAAGAGATTACCCAAGGCCGGCCAGGCGAAAAAGATGTGTCTTTAATTTTAAACGGAAGGAGTGGAGGTCCGTAGTTGTCCTAATATCGGGGGGAAGGTCGTTCCAGAGGGCTGGGCCCGCCACAGAGAAGGCCCTTCCCCTGGGCGTCGCCCGCTGACAAAGTCTAGTGGACGGCACCCGGAGAGGTCCCTCTCTGTGGGAGCGAATCGGCCGTGAGGATGTATGGGGCAGGATCCGATCCCGCAGATAGCTAGGTCCCGAGCCATGGAGCGCTTTGAAGATGATGACTAACACCTTGAAGCGCACCCGAAAGACGACAGGTAGCCAGTGCAGCTCGCGCAAGAGTGGTGTTACGTGGGTAAACCTAGAGGTTCCATTATTGCTCGCGCGGCTGCGTTCTGGACCAACTGAAGCCTCCGGGTGCACCTCAAGGGGAGCCCCATGTAGAGAGAGTTACAATAGTCCAGTCGGGATGTCACGAGAGCATGAGTGACTGTGCAAAGGGCGTCCCGATCCAATAGGGGGCGCAACTGGCGTACCAGGTGAACCTGGTAAAACGCCCTCCTGGCCACGGCTGTCACTTGATCTTCCATGGACAGCCGGGTATCCAGGAGGACACCCAAGTTGCGCGCCCCATCCACAGGGGCAAGATGTTTGCCCCCTATGGCCAGAGATGGCATCAACTGGTTGAATCGGGCAGCCGGAAACCACAGCCATTCGGTCTTGGTCGGGTTGAGCCTGAGTCCGTTACTTCCCATCCAGATCCGCACGGCTTCCAGGCACTGGCACATCACCGCTACGGCATCGTTGGGGTGGTTTGGGGTAGATATATACAGCTGAGTATCATCAGCGTAGAGATGATACTCTACCCCAAAGCCACGGATGATCTCGCCCAGTGGCTTCATATATGTGTTGAACAGGAGAGGCGAGAGGACCGACCCCTGAGGCACCCCACATGTGAGGGGTCTCGAGGTCGACCTCTGCTCTCCCGTCAACACAAATTGCGATCGGCCAGAGAGGTAGGAGGAGAACCACCGTAAAACGGTGCCTCCCACCCCCAACCCCCCCAGCCGATGCAATAAGATACCATGGTCGATGGTATCGAAAGCCGCCGAGAGGTCTAATAGAACCAGGATGGAGGAACAACCCCCATCTCTGGCCCTCCAGAGATCATCCACCAACGCGACCAATGCCGTCTCGGTGCTATGCCCGGGCCGAAAGCCGGACTGGCGCGGGTCTAGATAATCAACTTCCTCCAGGTGACGGGGAAACTGTTGTGCCACCACACTCTCAACAACCTTCGCCAAAAAGGGAAGGTTGGAGACAGGACGATAGTTAGATAATAGAGCTGGATCCAAAGAGGGCTTCTTGAGGAGGGGTCTCACCATGGCCTCTTTTAGGGAAGCAGGCAAGGAACCCTCACTCAAGGATGCGTTGACAACCTCTTGGAGCCAGCCTCGTGTCACCTCCCAGGATGCCAGTACAAGCCAGGAGGGACACGGGTCCAGTAAACATGTGGTGGCTCGCAGTCGCCCACGAAGCCTGTCCATATCATCGGAAGTAACGGAGTCAAACTCCTCCCAAACAAGATCCGCCTCGTGGCATTCCACTGGGCCATTAATGGGGGTTAGCTCGTTCTGTATCTGAGCGATTTTCTCCTGCAGATAAGACACAAATTCCTCTGCTCTGCCCTGTAAGGGGGCTTCCCGCACCCTCTGTTGAAGGAGGGAGCGGGTCACCCTAAACAGGGCGGCAGGGCGGTTATCTGCGGATGCTATGAGAGTGGCACAATGGTGGCGTTTGGCCACTCTCAGCGCCACAATGTAAGTCCGTAAATGGGCTCTTACCTGTGTCCGGTCAGATTCAGATCGGCTAGACCTCCATCTTCTCTCTAGGCGTCTCTTGTGGCGTTTCATCACCCTCAGCTCCTCGGTGAACCAAGGAGCCAGGGTGGCTCGCCGCCGCAAGGGAGGCCGCAAGGGCGCGACCCGATCCAAGGCTCCCGTGGTCGCAGTATTCCATGCAGCCACGAGGTCCTCCATCGGGGTGCGGGTCAGGGGCACAGGAAGTGGCCCAAGCACCGCCTGGAACCCATCAGGGTCCATCAAGCACCTGGGGCGGTACCAGATTGGTGATTCAGGTTCCGCCTCCGGAACCTGAATCACCGGTCAGAAAGTCGAGCCGGAGAAGTGAGTGGTCTGACCATGACAAGGGCGTGATGGCTATATCCCCTATACCCAGATCACTCTTCCATTGGTCAGAGACAAAGATGAGATCCGGTGTATGTCCACCCTCGTGGGTGGGGCCTTGAATTAATTGGGTCAGGTCCATGGCCGTCATGGAAGCCATGAACTCCCGAGCTACCACGGATGATTTGCCCACCGATGGCAGATTAAAGTCCCCCATGACTAAAAGTCTGGGGGTCTCAACTGCCACCGTAGCGATCACCTCCAGGAGCTCGGGCAGGGCTGCTGCTACATAGTGGGGAGCCAGGTATATAACCAGCAAGCCCAACTGCCTCCCTAGGCCCCATTTCACGTAGAGGGACTCACAACCGGTGGTCTGTGGCACAATGGTCTCTCTCGGCTCAAGACCTTCCTTTACTATGACCGCCACCCCACCACCCCTGCCTAGGGCCCGGGGCTGATGAAAAGCGCGGTAACCTGGTGGGCACATTTCAACGAGGGGAAGTCCCCCCTCGTGGCCCAACCAGGTCTCCGCAATTCCTGCCAGGTCCGGCTCCCCCTCTGACACAAGGTGGCCCTATTATTGATATTGACGCTGAAGAAGTCACTGACATTGTAACAGATAATTGTATGTACTGTGCTTAGATCATACCAAAGGCGGCACAGTTCCAGATTATCCAAACCCAAAATTTCAAGCCTGCTGTCATAGGGAATTCTATTGTGAGTAGAGGAGTGGAGTACTCTTCTCATATTAATATCTGATATACAGTATGTATTACCGGCAGATGAGCTGTATTCGAGAATTGGTCTGGGAAAGGTTTTGTATGTCCTGGTTAGCAATACAATATTATTGGAGAAGCAGCTTTGCAAAATCGGTTAACAACTCTTGACGTCTCTAGTATTATGTGTTTCTGTATTCATTGTGAACATTGCAAACAATGCACCTCCACAAGAAAAAAGAAAAACCCTGCTCGAAATGAACTTTGAAGGTGTCAAAATGTTTACTGTATATTCAGTTTAGGGCCAGACATGGAAAAATATTTCAGAATCTATGGATATTAACAATCAGCCATTATTGTATCATGGTAAATATAGATGGCTTAGAGCAGCGGTTCTCAACATGTGGATTGGGACCCTTTTGGGGGTCGAATGACCCTTTCACAGGCGTTGCCTAAGACCATCGGAAAACACATATTTTAGAGTCATTGCTCTTATTGAGATATTAGTCAGATAGTTTCCAGCTATTTATGTGTTCCTTGTAAGCTGGGATATACAGTCCATTACTTTGCCTTGAATTTGGGGCATGGATATGTCAGGTGGCTTTCTTTTCCCAATAATTTCTCTTGTCAGTTTGTGGTTAAATGACAGTTTCTTGCAACCATATTGTGGTTAGTTCATTTCCCTTTCAAGCCATCAGCAATATCTGGTCCGTTACTTTCGACATTCAACAGGTTAGCCAAGGTAATTCTCATCTCTTACCCCACAATCCAAAATTCAGTTGGAAGAAGAAGTCAACATAGTAAGGATCTGGCCACAATTTTGTGATTAATAGTATCCACATTTATTCTGATAATAATATTAAGAATTCCCCAAACATTGTCCAGTTTGGAATATTAAAGCCTTTGCAAAGGATATAAACAATGTTTTCTTCTGTTATATTTAAATTGGACTTCCTTGATGAGAGAAAAGACAGTGTGTACATTTATCAGTTTGGAAGGCTCCCACACAATGTTTTTCTAAAAGTGTAAAAAAAACAAGCACAATTCATAGATTTGATTATTATGCAGGATAAATTGTGGAAAGAAGAGTAATATAATGGAATTGTAGTTGTTAGTTGAAAAGTCATGTCCAATCCATTGCGACCCCATGGACAACGTTCTTCCAGGCCTTCATGTCCCCTACCATCCTCTGCAATCCATTAAAGCTCATGCCTGCTGCTTCAGTGACTCCATCTAGCCACCTCATTCTCTGTCGTCCCCTTCTTCTTTTGCCCTCAATCTCTTCTCCAGTGAGTCCTTTCTTCTAATTAGATGGCCAAAGTATTTAAATTTCATCTTCAGGATCTGGCCTTCTAAAGATTTAGATTTAGATTTTAGATTTTATTCCATTTCTATACCGCTCCTATCTCCGCAATGGGACTCAGGGCGGTGCACAGGAAAGTTTAAAAAGAATACAAACATACAACCTGTAATAAATACAAACACAACTAAAATATAATTAAATGTATTATGGCTTGTGCTAAAAGTATAATTAAAACTGGTAAAAAGTTAAAATCCACTAAGTCTGTAAAAAATTACCTCAGGATCTAAGCTAGGCCAGCTAGATGAAAAAAGTGGGTCTTGAGTAATCGGCGGAAGAGGCAAAGGTCCGTGGTGGTATGAAGTTCGGGGGGTATGTCGCTCCAGAGGGCTGGGCCCGCCAGAGAAGGCCCTTCCCCTGGGGGCCGCCAGATGGCATTGCCTGGTAGACGGCACCCTGAGAAGGCCCTCCCTGTGGGAGCGAATCGGCCAAAGGGAGGTATGTGGTAGGAGGTGGTCCCGCAAATAGCTGGGCCCCATGCCATGGAGCGTTTTAAAGATGGTTACCAACACCTTGAAGCGCACCCGGAAAGCCACCGGTAGCCAGTGCAGCTCACGCAGGAGAGGTGTTACATGGGAATGCCGTGAGGCTCCCAAGATCCCCCGCGCAGCTGCATTCTGTACCAACTGGAGCCTTCGGGTGCACCTCAAGGGGAGCCCCATGTAGAGAGCATTGCAGAAGTCTAGGCGGGATGTAACGAGTGCTTGAGTGACAGTGCGGAGGGCATCCCGGTCGAGAAAGGGGTGCAACTGGCATACCAGGTGAACCTGGTAAAAAGCCCCCCTGGCCACGGCCGTCACATGGTCATCCATGGATAGCCGAGAGTCCAGGAGGACGCCTAAGTTGCGAGCCCTTTCCACGGGGGCTAATGACTCGCCCCCGATGGCCAGTGATGGAGTCAACTGGCTATACCGGGACATGGGAAACCACAGCCACTCGGTCTTGGACAGGTTGAGTCGAAGTTTGTTACTCCCCATCCAGACCCGCATGGCCTCCAGACATCACTTCAACGGCATTGTTGGGGTGGTTAGGGGTAGAGATGTACAGCTGAGTATCATCAGCGTACTGATGGTACTCTACCCCAAAACCACGGATGATCTCACCCAGCGGCTTCATATAGGTGTTGAACAGGAGTGGAGAGAGGACTGACCCCTGGGGCACCCCACACATGAGGGGCCTCGACGTCGACCTCTGCCCACCTGTCAACACGAATTGCGACCGACCGGAGAGTTAGGAGGAGAACCACCATAACACGGTGCCTCCTAACCCCAACCCCTCCAGTCGGTGCAATAGGATACTATGGTCGATGGTATCAAAAGCCGCTGAGAGGTCTAATAGGACCAGGATAGAGGAGCAACCTCTATCTCGGGCCCTCCAGAGATCATCAACCAACGCGACCAATGCCGTCTCTGTGCTATGCCCAGGTCAGAAGCCAGACTGGTGCGGGGCTAGATAGACAGTTTCCTCCAGGTGCCGGGGGAACTGCTGTGCCACCACACTCTCAACAACCTTCGCAAGAAAGTGAAGGTTGGAGACCGGACGATAATTTACTAACAATGCTGGGTCCAGGGAAGGCTTCTTGACGAGGGGCCTCACCACCGCGTGGCCAGCAAGAACCCCTCACTCAAAGAAGCCTTCACTATTTCCTGGAGCCAGCCTCGTGTCACCTCCCAGGAGGCCAGTACAAGCCAGGAGGAATACGGGTCCAATAAACATGTGACAATTAAGAGCAGTCAGGGTTGATCTCCGCTAGGACTGTTCTGTTTGATCGCCTTGCAGTCCAGGGGACTCTCAGGAGTCTTCTCCAGCACCAGAGTTCACTCAGTTCTTTGGTGTTCAGCCTTTCTTATGGTCCAACTTTCACAGCCATCCATTGTAAGAGGGAAAACCATAGCCTTGACTATGTGCACGTCTGTTGGCAGGGTGTTGTCTCTGCTTTTTAGTATGCTGTCTAGATTTGCTTGTTTGTATCCATCATCTGACAACAGACTGGAGTGCAAAATATGTTATTTAATTTATTTCTTGATTCATGTTTCCTCAGAGCCCAGGATTTCTCAGAAATCTCCAGTAAAAGGAAATGTGCCCATTTCCTAACTGTTTGTGGAACAGAGATGTTTAACACTCCCAGGCACTTTTGGCACCAACCTCTATTCATTCTGTGCCCTGGGATACATTAATGAATAAATTGAAAAGTCACTACGCCCTGTCATCTTCAAAAATTGCCTGCTGTCACGATTTCTATCATAGGAATCAGGCAAACGGGGAGTCAATTCATCATCACATGGCTGCCTTCAAATCATCTGCCCCACATTGTGAATTCAAAGATTTAGATGATACCATGCTGGGTTGACTAGTATGTAGTGTCAAAGATTTATGATTTCAATGGCGGTTATTAGCTAAACCTGATTTGACTCTGGATGAGGCTAGGACAGCCGAGATGTCTACACAGTCGCTTGCAGTCATACAGCATAGTCAGAGTCTCCAAAGCATTACAAAAGCAATACATTCTCCAAGTACAGCGATTTAGCAAAATGAAACTGTCTTTCAGTGTTGCAGCCAGAAGGGTCACCTGGTCAGAGTATGTCGAGCAGAGCACTTTTCTCTAATCCACCCGACTAAGTTTCAAGCTGATAGATGGCTATCTCAGAAAAAGTCTTGCCTGGGAGATGACTGTCATGCTGTTTTCTGGGCTAATGCCAGAGTTGAGGAAATTATTCACCAACAATGGGCTGAAGAAGAAAATTCTATTGACATTGAAGATTGAGGGGGGTGGGGTGTTATATGGAGGTGGACACAGGGTCTGCTACCTCAATAGTGTCCTGGAGTACGATGAAGAGAATAATGCCATCCCTACCAAAACGGTGCTTAAAGAAAGTGGGATTGACCCTGAGAGACTATCAAGGGAATAATCTTTCCATTCTGGACAGTGGTTTGTTCAGGGTCCAATATAAAGAATTTTAAGGATGCCTGCCTTTAGTCATGGTGGAGGGGTCCTTACCCATTCTCCTGGGGTTGGACTGGTTCGAGTCTCTGGGACTTAAAATAAGTGGCATTTACCAAGTCCAACCCTCAAAATTGGATTGTCTGGCAAGGAATTCCCTGCCATACTTGATGGAAAGCTTAGAACTTATACAGGGAAGCCTGGTGTCTTTTAACCTCAATGCCCAGTTTGCACTGGTTCGTATGAAGCCACAGCGGGTGCCATTTGCACTAAAAGCTAAGGTGGATGCTGAATTGAATAGACTTATTGAACAGCAGGTAGAGATGGTGGACCATGCAGAATGGGAGACCCCTATTGCTACTCCCATCAAGCCAGATGGGTCCATTCGTTTGTGTTCTGACTACAAATGTACCCTGAACAGCGCTGTACCTGCCCACATTTACCCTGTGTCCATGGTCCAGTATCTCTTATGTTCTCTTGCAAACTGGACCTGGCACAGGCATACCAGCAATTGCTGTTTGATGCCGGGACAGCAGAGGTATAGACTATCATCATCCATAGGGGCACTTTTCGTTGTAAATAATTTTATTGGTTTTAAAACATTTATGGGGAAAAGGTAAAAAGGTACATAGAAAATTTGGGTAGCTCCCATGCTAGTAGTAGAAATCCCTCCAGATCTCACAGTTTTACAAGTTTAAAAATGACATATAAAAGATAAGCATAAACAGAATTCTTACTTTATATCAACCGTATGTTCAATCATCTCTTTCTTTGTCACTTTCTACTATATCAACAATTACAATAATATTTCAAATGCAATTATTTTTGTGACCTGAGCCTTTTCAATATTGCTCCCTCCTCCCTGTCCCCAGGTGGAGTCATAGCCCCCCCCTTTTCCCATGTCTTGTACATTGCTGCCTTTCCCCCTCCCTCCACTATCTTCGTCCTCTAGGAGAGAAGAATGTTTTTTAATAAAGGCATCAGCCTCTTCCACTGTCTTAATTCTAATTCTGCTTCCCTCCCAGAAAATCAGCATTCCCTCTGGCAATAACCATCTAAACCAAATTCCTCTATTATATTGTTTCTTTGATAAGGAAGAATACCTCCTCCTTCTTTCTCTTATTTTTTTCGGGATTTGCTTTAGAATAGTAATTTCTTTATCTCGATATTTTAAAGGTCTTTCCCTTTGGGTCTCTAGCACCTCATCCCTCGTGGTCCTCCTGAGAAATTTAACATGTACCTCTCGTGGAACATTA
The DNA here is from genome assembly GCA_039707465.1 of Rhabdophis nuchalis. Taxonomy (NCBI): domain Eukaryota; kingdom Metazoa; phylum Chordata; class Lepidosauria; order Squamata; family Natricidae; genus Rhabdophis; species Rhabdophis nuchalis. The sequence continues at coordinate 30,035,915 of CM077644.1, forward strand.
TGGGTTCTAGCATATGCTGAATTAATTCTATAAACCAGGTCCATATCCCACCAAAGCTGTTCTTTGTCTCTCTTAAGGTATTCTGCTAAAATTGTGCTCATAATATATTTAAGATCTTCATTTTCTGTCTCTGGTAGGTTCTGGAACCTGAGAAAAAAAGACATTCTTTCAAATTCTATTTTGGCCATACAGTTTTCCAGTTCTAAACTTCCCTTTCAGACCTCCTTAACCTCTTCTCCCATCTCAGCTGCTTCCTCCTATAGCACCACAATTCTTTGTCTATTTTCTGTTATGTTATGTTGTACTCCTCTGAGTTCATCTTTGAGATCTGCCACCTCCTTCCTCAGTTCGTTTTGACCTCTCATAATTTCCTGAAACATTTGGTTGACAGATAATTCTTTTGAACTCTCTCCAGCCACTTCTTTTTGTAACAATGAAGTAATTTTTGGTTGTTGCGTGCTTGGACTGGAAGTTGCTGAAGCAGGGGCCGATAGTGACTTGCCTGTTGGTGGTTTTCTTAAGTCCCATTGTCTAAGTTCAGAGATGATAAATCTTTTGCAAAGAAAAATGGTGTCAGTGGTAGGATATCGCTGCTCCTTTGAAGCCCAGAAGTTCATGTGCATACCATTGAGATGTTGGCCCCTCCTCCCTGATCTTTATTGCCAATGTGTAGGACAGAGAATTTATTAGTTAGGATTTGGAGTTGCCAATTGCATAACCATTCAGAGACATGGTCAAGGAAGTTTTTTAGGGTACCGGCATTTTCAGTAATGTTGAATAATTTTACGTCATAAGCAAAGAGCACACCATTGCTTTTAATATGATCACATAGATTGCCAATGTAAAGCAGAAAGAGTGTGGGTTCTAGAATGCTGCCTTGTGGGGCACCACTGTTAACTTGTGCTGGATTTGGTAGAGCCCTCCCTATTTTGACTACTTGTCTACAAGTAGTCAAATGATCTATTACAGCAAATCATTGCTGAGGAAGAAGTCCAGTTTTGAGTGGACAATTATATGGGAGACCTCAAGAGAGGTTCATCCCAGAACAGAGCAACATGAAGTTAGACAAGGTAAAGCCATGTTGAGCACAATATACTAATCCCAGATATTTCCTTACCTCTGTAGTAAATAGAGGAAGACGTCTGTAGGAAATAACATAAACGTCTCTAGTATAATGTGCTTCTGTATTCATTGTGAACATTGCAAAACAACACACCTCCAGTTAAAAAAAACCCTGCTCAAAATGAACTTTGAAGGTGTCAAAATATGTATTGCATATGCACTTCAGGGCCAAACATGGAAAAATATTTCAGAATATATGGATATTAACAATCAGCAATTATTGGTATTATGGTAAATGCATCTGGTTTGGGGAATTTCCTGTTATTGAAATATTAGTCAGATTGTTTCCAGCTATTTATGTGTTTCTGGTAAGCTGGGATATACAGTCCATTACTTTGGCTTGAATTTGGGGCATGGATCTGTCAGGTGGCTTTCTTTTCCCAACAATTTCTCTTGTCAGTTTGTGGTTAATTGACAGTTTCTTGCAACTATATTGTGGTTAGCTCATTTCCCTTTCAAGCCATCAGCAATATCTGGTCCGTTACTTTCGACATTCAACAGGTCAGCCAAGGTAATTCTCATCTCTTACCCCACAATCCAAAATTCAGTTGGAGGAAGAAATCAACATAGTAAGGATGTGGCCCTACAATTTTGTGATTAATAGTATCCACATTTATTCTGACAAAAATATTAAGAATTCCCCAAACGTTGTCCCATTTGGAATACTATAATCCATTGCGACCCCATGGACAACGTTCCTCCAGGCCTTCCTGTCCTCTACCATCCTCTGCAATCGATTTAAGCTCATGTCTACTGTTTCAGTGATTCCATCCAGCCACCTCATTTTCTTTCTTCCCATTCTTCTTTTGCCCTCCATCTTTCCCAGAATTAGGCTCTTCTCTAGTGAGTACTTTCTTCTCATTAGATGGCCAAAGTATTTAAGTTTTATCTTCAGGAGCTGCCCTTCTAAAGAGCAGTCAGGATTGATCTTCACTAGGACTGATCAGTTTGATCGCCTTGCAGTCCAAGGGACTCGTAAGAGTCTTCTCCAGCACCATATTTCAAAGGCATCAATTCTTTGGCACTCAGACTTTCTTATGGTCCAACTTTCATAGCCTTACATTGCAACTGGAAAAACCATAGACTTGACTATACACACTTTTGTTGGCAGGCTGATATCTCTGCTTTTTAATATGCTGTCTAGATTTGCCATAGCTTTCCTCCCCAGGAGCAAGTGTCTTTTAATTTCTTGGCTACAGTCCCCATCTTGGAGCCGAGGAAGATTACATCTGTCACTACCTCCATTTCTTCCCCATCTATTTGCCAGGAACTGAGAGGGATAAATGCCATGATCTTAGTTTTCATAAAGTTCAGTTGCAAGCCAATTTTTTTGGCCATCAAGAGGCTCTTTAGTTCCTCTTTACTTTCCCTCTTTCTCTCTTTATCCCACTACCTACCTACCTACTGTATTTCTCCCTCGCTCTATCCCTCTACCTAACTACCTACATACTGTATTTTCCCTCTCTCACTTTATCCCTCTACCTACCTATCTACCTACCTACTGTATTTCTCCCTGTCTCTATCCCTCTACCTACCTACTTACCTACCTACTGTGTTTCTCAATCTCTCTCTATCCACCTACCTACCTACCTACCTACCTACCTACCTACCTACCTACCTACCTACCTACCTACCTACTGTATTTTCCCTCTCTGTCTATCCCTCTACCTACCTACCTACCATATTTCTCACTCTCTATGTCCCTCTACCAACCTACCTACCTACTGTATTTCTCCCTCTCTCTCCTTCTACCTACCTACCTGCCTGCCTGCCTGCCTACCTACCTACCTACCTAACTACCTACCTACCGTATTTCTCCCTCTCTCTCTATCCCTCTACTTACCTACCTACCTACTGTATTTTCCCTCTCTCTCTCTATCCTGCTACCTACCTACCTACTTACTGTATTTTCCTTCTCTCTCTATATCCCTCTACTTACCTACCTACCTACTGTATTTTCCCTCTCTCTCTATCCCTCTACCTATCTACCTACCGTATTTTCCCCCTCTCTCTCTTTATCCATCTACCTACCTACTGTATTTCTCCTTTGCTCTATTCCTCTACCTACCTACCTACATACTGTATTTTCCCTCTCTCTTTATCCCCCTACCTACCTACCTACTATATTTTCCCCTCTCTCTCTTTATCCCTCTATCTACCTACCTACCTACTGCATTTTCCCTATCTCTCTCTATCCCTCTACCTACCTACTGTATTTTCCCTCTCTCTCTCTATCCCACTACCTAGCTACCTACTTACTGTATTTTCCCTCTCTCTCTATATCCCTCTACTTACCTCTACCTACCTACTGTATTTTCCCTATCTCTCTCTATCCCTCTACCTATCTACCTACCGTATTTTCCTCCTCTCTCTCTTTATCCATCTACCTACCTACTGTATTTCTCCTTTGCTCTATCCCTCTACCTACCTACCTACATACTGTATTTTTCCCTCTCTCTTTATCCCCCTACCTACCTACTATATTTTCCCATCTCTCTATATATCTCTCTATCTACCTACCTACCTACTGCATTTTCCCTATCTTTTTCTATCCCTCTACCTACCTACCTACTGTATTTTCCCTCTCTCTCTCCCCCTCTCCCTCTACCTGTATACCTACCTACTGTATTTTTCCTATCTCTCTTTATCCCCCTACCTACCTACCTACTATATTTTCCACTCTCTCTCTTTATCCCTCTATCTACCTACCTACCTACTGTATTTTCCCTATCTCTCTCTATCCCTCTACCTACCTACTGTATTTTCCCTCTCTCTCTCTATCCCGCTACCTAGCTACCTACTTACTGTATTTTCCCTCTCTCTATATATCCCTCTACTTACCTCTACCTACCTACTGTATTTTCCCTATCTCTCTCTATCCCTCTACCTATCTACCTACCGTATTTTCCCCCCCTCTCTCTTTATCCATCTACCTACCTACTGTATTTCTCCTTTGCTCTATCCCTCTACCTACCTACCTACATACTGTATTTTTCCCTCTCTCTTTATCCCCCTACCTACCTACCTACTATATTTTCCCCTCTCTCTCTTTATCCCTCTATCTACCTACCTACCTAGTACTGCATTTTCCCTATCTTTTTCTATCCCTCTACCTACCTACCTACCATGCAGCCTCCTGGGACCAAAAATGGGCCACCCAGGAGTGTGTCACCCCCATGCCTAGTTTTCGGCCTAGTAGGCCTCCATACAGCCTCCTGGAACCACAAATGGGCCTCCTGGGAATGTGTCACCCCTCATGCCTAGTTTCGGCCTAGTAGGCCTCCATGCAGTGTGGGAACATTGGAAGCTTATTCGGTTGCTGAGGAAATGACTGTTGGAAATGTGAGTGGTGTGTGCGTGATGCATCATAAGAAGCAGCCGGATGGGAGGAGCTACAGGGAGGTGAAAACCTGAGAAGTGAGTGCCTTTTATGTTTGTGCTGCTTGCACATGACACACGTGTGCCAGCCACACAAAATGTACGAATGATTGCATCTGAAGGCCTTGGGAACATTGTGTGAAAATGTGGTGGTGATCGGTACAGTACTTTCTGAGATTAGTGGCTTTGCACAAACTATTTTACATTTTTATTTATATAGATATAATTGCTGAGTTTATGTATGTATTTATTTTTGTTTATTGAATTTATATGCTGCCTATCTCACTGTACAAAGTGAGTGGCTCACATATCATCAAAATCATCAATTCTAAAACTCTAAAATTCTAAAAATCATCAATTCTAAAACATTAACAACAGAAACTAAAAACAAGAACATTGTGGGCATCTTCCCTATTAATTCCAACATAGGTGGCAACACTATAATAGAATATAGTCTGATAGACAGTCTCCGCAAGTCAAAACTCTTTGACTGATGCGGTCAGCAGAATGCTGCTTCTTTCTGATCAAATTGGATCGACCGATTCCATTAGAGCAAGGTGTTACCTCAGATAACCTGCTCCTTTACCAAGAAGAACTTGAAAAATGACCACCCACATGTTGGATTGGACCAGGAAGCAAGGTAGCAACCACCGTACCTTGTGCCAGGGTGTGTGTGTGGGCATGTTTGTTTGTTTATGGTTTTGATCAGGTCTGGAACTGGAGGCTAGATTAGTAACTGTAATGTTCTGCTGTGGTGAGGAAACTGTCCCAGCTTCATTCATATTTCTATTGCGATGTTCAACTCCTGCTTTTTCCTGATTCATTTCTCTGTACCCTCACTGATTGCTCATTCTTCTTTCATTCCCACCATGTTTTTGTTTGAGATTCACTTAAGGCTTTTTGACATGTGGACTCACACTGATTTGTGGTTGGCTATTGTTGAGGTTTGGGAAGATGAATTTCCTCTGCTCCTACTGTGAGGAAAATGTTGCAGCATATTCAGAGACCTATTCAAAGTCAGTAAAGTCTTAGAAATTAATATCAGATAGCAGCATAAATTACGGGATCAATCATATTTTTGGGCAAGCATAGTTACATTTAATGTATTGCAGCAATGACATAATTTGAAATTAAAAGCTCATGTGATACAAAAACTGCTTTCTGTATTAAATACAGACAAAGGATAAATATAAGCAATAAATAACACTTCTGTCCTGAGCAGGATAATAGGAGGAGATATGGAATTTGGAAAATAAGTGAAATGGGATCATCTAACCTAGGGACAAACTGCCTGAAAGAAAAGATAAAATGGATTATTTACAGTAAATCCCTTTCAGTCAAGGCTCCAACTGAAGAGCTGAACTCAAGCATGTCTGGTTACTAATCTGGAATTGTTCAATTGCTACTTAAATGGTGGAAGTACAAATTTTCTTGTCCTACGCACTCATTTAAAGACATTTGAGAGTAATCAGTCTGAGTATAATTCAGGGCTTCTGTGAAAGTTATGAGCAGAAGACACAATATTGTAGTGTCTACCTATAATGTCAACCCAAACCATCTTTGTATTAATACTCTCAACTTATGTGCTGCTGTGGCCTAGAGGTGGAGCCTCTCCTCCCAATCAGGAAGTTGTGAGTTCAATCCTTGGTAGAAGCAGATATAGGGTCTCCTGCTTGGGCAGGGGACTAGATGACCTGAAATGTGAGACCAACCTCACTGTTTAGTGGAATTAAAATTAATAATGTCTATCACAGACGACCAATGTGGCATTTTGTGAGGGAACAGACGACCAATGTGGCATTTTGTGAGGGAACAAAGAAAGAACTGAAGGTGAAATTTGAGCAAGTAACTTTTATTTATGATAGTAAAAGAAAAATAACAAACTGTAGAGAAAGAAAGAGAGAGAGAGAGAAAGAGAGAGAGAGAGAGAGAAAGATCCTTTAAAAACAAAGGGAAAGGGTATATGATGACAAAATGGCAGATATTTTGCTGTTTTCTTCTCTTGTTCAAGAGACATTTCTGTGGTCAATGAAGGGATCAGAAAGATGCTTTAAAATCACTGAATACATTGAACCATCGAACCACGTTCATCCATTGTGAGGTCTGTTAAGGATTAAAAATGACATATTAAACTTAAATAAAGTGGCTACGTGAACACATTCATTTTTAACTACCAAACTAGTTTCAGAAGGAAACATCTTGCTGGTGTCAAAGAAGAAGCCAAATGATATAATAAAAGTAAAATTTCTGTCTAGCTGAGATGAAGGAACTTGAGTTGCATATGAATGGCTAAATAATTTAAAATAAGAGTCAAGGACCAGCCTGCATGGGAAGTTGGATAATTTATAACAGGGGTGTCAAACTGTAGGGCTGACCTGAAAAAAGTGAAGGACCAGCCCACAGTGCCTTTGCAGCAAAATGGAGCTTGTAAGGGCTGCGTATGGTCTTCCTGATCTCTGTTTTCACTTTCAGAAGGTTGCAGGAGGCCATCCCAGCTGAAAACGGAGCTCACAAGGCTCGCACCTGCTCCCCCATTTGAGCTTCATTTTCATGGCAGAAGGTTGCAGGAGGTCATTGCAGCTGAAAATTGAGTTTGGGAGTCTGTTTTTGCTGGCAGAGTACCACAGGTGGCACCCAACACAAGTCACGTCATGCTGGCCATGCCTAGCCCAGTCCAGCCATGCCACGCCTGCCCTACCCTCCTGATGTAAAACGCGAACCTCATGCGGCCCTCAATGAAATCAAGTTTGACATCCCTGATCTATAACAGTTTTTTTTGTTTATTTATTAAACTTATATGCCACCCATTTTATTATCAACCGACACTGGGAAGCTTCCAATATGATAAAAGCTACAGATTAAAAGAATGAAATGTTAAAATTTAAATGAACAAACATTAGTTAAGATAAGAGCCGTGTATACAAATGGTGGAAATGGAGTTTTCTTTTTAATTCATAACCAGCTCCAATATGGAACATTCTCGCCAGTGCAATTAACAAAGCCTAATTTTGAGACCCTTTTCACAAACATAAGAGACCACACGCATAGCCCTTACTTTGAGGGACACAACATTCCAGAAGGCCAGAATCATGGCAGAGCAAGCTTTTCTCCTGCACAATGCCAGCCAGAATTTTTTGACATCCACAACATGTCCCATCTGCCAGGGTTAGTGTGGTGGGCCAATGTACCTTAGGTAACCTAGACCCATGTTATAAAGGGTTTTACGGTGATAACCAAGAGCTTGGACAGGAAGCAAATCAGTAACCAATACAGCTCATGCAACAAAAGGTGTTTCATGAGCCTTTCTGGGGACCCCGGAAACCCAATGCACTGTATTGTGTGCCAGCATTAGCTACTGAATGCTATTCAAGTGTGGCCACATGTTGATTGCACTGCAGCAGTGCAAAATGCAAGATGAGCAGGTCCTGAGTGACTGAGTGCAGGGACTAGCAATCTAGGAAAGGGCATTACTGGCACTGAACACAACGTTGCAAAAAGGACTTCCTGGCCACAACTGCCATCTGCTCTTTCAGCACAACATGATAATATGAAGCCCTGTGTGTTCTTGAGAAAAATGGACACATAAAGTCCAACCTGAGTCTGAGAACTTCTTACCTTGTAGGAGAACACTTCTTTGTGCAACAAATAAGACAGCACCTCTGGTTTCCTGGACACTCGTTATCACTGCTGCATTCCACAGTTACACCTTGAGGGCAATAGCAAGCAGCTAGTGGGCACCTTCCCGGCTTTTCATTAACTGCTTGTCCTGGCAATAGAAGAGGATATTTCATGGACAAAAACAAAGCTTTTTAGAATCAATGTCTATACATCCATATACTTGTTCTATACCTTTCACAAAATATAAAATCTAATGTGCAGACAGCATCATGTATCGACTGACTTGTTTAGTGTCCATTTGCAAAGGAAACCTTAGGTAAGTTCACAAGCATTGCATCACTTATTGAGTTGACTATCCAACTATGGTTTTCAACAGTAAAATTATTACTAAAGACGACAGAAAATAGATGAGTTATAAGTAAAGATGCTGGCATAAAACTCAGTGACGCTTCCTGCTCTTTCCTCCTATATCTCTCTTCACCAAACAGCTACTTTTATGTCTCACCTGTTGGGGATTTATGTGCTTCAGAGGGGAAGCCCATCCAAAGAGCTAGAAGGCCCACAAGGAGAAAGGTGGTGAGAAGCTTCATGCTGTCCTCCAGATTCAGCAAATGGTTAAGAATGATGAAGAACTATAGCTCAGCAAACCTAATAGATAAAACAATAGTGTATTTGAGGCTACAGTTGCACTGATATTTATATGTTTCCCCAGGACCACAATCCTAAACTTAAGCAATTGCTTTCTTCTCAATTCCACAGAATATTATGTTGAAAGAGAATCCAGGGCTGAAACTGTTGGCTAGATCAGTTATTACAATATTGTGGTGTGATGTCAGCTCTTTCCATGTCCTGAGATGTAAGGTTCTTTGACCTCCAGCAAAAGGAAGAGATGTCCTCCATTTGGTCCTCATGACCTCTATCTACACTTTTCAGCTTTTGTTGTTTTTTTTTAAATGGAGGATTATTTTTTTTACAATGTTCAAATGTTTGTGCTTTGTGACCAGTAATTTTTCTTCTTCTTTCTATCATTTGACAGCAGATTGGTGTGCCAAATATTTAATTTATTTCTTGATTCCACAATTCAACCCCTTTAATTCTATGTTCACTGTACACTGTATGCTATGTAAGTATACATAAGTAAGTAGTAAGCTATGCTTGCTACTTTATGGTATAGCAATTGATATGAACACAGCCGCTTAGCCATCGGTCTTCAGGAATATAGTCTGTTCTTCATTCCTTCCTCTCCTGCATATAACCTCTCTGAAGCAATACCTATATATTTGAAGAAATACCATCTAGGACTAATATGGAAAAGTTGAATTTGAAATCCCCCAGCATAACTGAATTGCCCTGACCTGGCTTAAAACAAAGCTTCCTTGGACAAATAAATATATGAAAAAGTCTCTCAATATCAATTGATTTAATAATGGACATTTCTTGGGTGAAATTTGAAAATGTGTCATGGCCACTTCTATGTTATAGCTTTCAATTTCTCTATCACTGAATAATTATTACATCCAATCCTTTTACTGGAAAGTTGGTGGGATCCAGATGAAGATTCTCAGAGGAAAAAAAGCTCACAATGAAACTTCTGCTCCTATATCACAGAGCAAATTGAAAACTTTATCTTTCTGGCATAAGGACTTCATAGCTTAATGGTTGACATTTAGTTGACACGACCCAACCACTGGATTGAAGGAAAAAGGAAAAAGCAGCTCAGTTTGACCTTGAAGATCCACTGTGCTGTCACAAGTCTGATGAGTTGCCCTCCCTATTTCAGAGGCTAGTGCAGAGCCAGAAATCCCACTAGTAAAGTGTGATATATAAGTGAAGGGGACGAGAGCTATCACTCCAGTTACTATAGGGCATGCTGTTAATATGACAAATAATAAATAATGGTAAACCCAGGAGCTGTAAAGCAAGGCTTGAGTGTACAGAGATGTTGTGGTTCCTGTTTGGGAGAAGAGAAGAGAGGGCAGCTTCCCTGGAAAAATGGCACCGAAAACCCTCGGGGATCAGAGCTTCATGGAAAGGAATGGACGGAGCTCACTGGCTGCAGGGTGTGGATCAGGCATGATGCAGGAAGCATTTGTATTTGCATTTATTAGTTTGTTAAATATGTGTAAGATAGCTGGTATAAACATAAACATGGACATGTGAACAAAAGAAATGAATACAAATAAATGAGGACAATAGGACGTGGATGGTAAATACGCTGGTGTGTTTATGCATGCCCTCTTTATGGACCTCTTAGGAATGGGGTGAGATCCACGGAAGAGAGTATGAAGCTGTGAGGCTTAGGGGATGCAACAAAGGAATTAGAGGATTATTGATGTTGCCACTGAAGAAGTCACTGACAGGTAAGACATTGTAAAAGACAATTTTGTGTACTGTGCTTAGATCATACCAAAGGCGACGCAGTTCCAGATTGTCCAAACCCAACATTTTGAGCCTGCTGGCATAGGGAATTCTATTGTGAGTACAGGAATGGAGTCCTCTTCTCATGAAGTACATCTGGACCCACTCAATTGTATTAATGTCCGATATATAGTATGTATTACAGGCAGATGAGCTGTATTCGAAAATTGGTCTGGCAAAGGTTTTGTATGCCCTAGCTAGCACTACAATATTACCGAGAAGAAGCTTCGCAAAATTAGGTTAACAACTAGGTTGTTTTGTAGGGTAGCGGCATTGTCAGTGGTGTTGAATAATTTTATGTCATCAGCAAAGAGGATGCAGTTGCTTTAATATGGTCGCACAGGTTGTTAATGTTAAGCAAAAAGAATGTGGGTCCTAGAATGCTGCCTTGTGGGACACCAGTGCTAACTTGTTCTGGATTTGGTAGAGTCCTCCCCATTTTAACTACTTGTCTACAAGTAGTCAAATTATCTACTACAGCAGATCATTGCTGATGGAGAAGCCCAGTTTTGAATGGACAATTATCTGCGAGGCCTCAAGAGAGAACAGAGAAACAGGAAGTTAGACAAGGTAAAGCCATGCTGAGTACAATATATTAATCCCAGATGTTTTTTTCTCTACAAGGTAATATTTGGGATTTTTCTTCTTTAAACAAGTGCTTAAGAGAGAGAGGAAGAAGAAAGGCCGTGGGAGAATGTTACTAGAGAGACCTAGAAGAAATCCAAATCCAGCATTGTGATGTATAATTGTGTTGAAAATACCTGCTGCAAATAACTATTGATAGTATATTAAATCAGGGGCCCCAATTGGACACGGCCTATTTGGAATTAAGCCACTTGAGTCTGCCTGTCACTTGGACAAGGACTATGGTCACACATGCTAGCCCACAGCTCGTACAGCCCAGTTCCCCCACCTCTGCAGTAAATAGAGGTAGATATCTGTAGGAAATAACATAAATGTCTCTAGTATTATGTGCTTCTGTATTCATGGCCCCCATTGCAAACAATGCACCTCCACTTAAGAAAAAAAAAACAGCTCAAAATGAACGTTGAAGGTGCCAAAATATTTACTGTATATGCAGTTTAGGGCCAGACATGGAAAAATATTTCAGAATATATATCAATCAGCAATTATTGTATCATGGTAAATATAGATGGCTTAGAGCAGCGGTTCTCAACCTGTGGGTTGGGACCCTTTTGGAGGTCGAATGACCCTTTCACAGGGGTTGCCTAAGACCATTGGAAAACACATATTTTAGAGTCTTTGCTCTTATTGAGATATTAGTCAGGTAGTTTCCAGCTATTTATGTGTTTCTGATAAGCTGGGATATTTAGTTCATTACTTTGGCTTGAATTTGGGGCATGGATATGTCAGGTGACTTTCCTTTCCCAACACTTTCTCTTGTCAGTTTGTGGTTAATTGACAGTTTCTTGCAACCATATTGTGGTTAGCTCATTTCCCTTTCAAGCCATCAGCAATATCTGGTCCGTTACTTTCGACATTCAACAAGTTAGCCAAGGTAATTCTGATCTCTTACCCCACAATTCAAAATTCAGTTGGAGGAAGAAATCAACATAGTAAGGATGTGGCCACAATTTTGTGATTAATAGTATCCACATTTATTCTGACAACAATATTAAGAATTCCCCAAACATTGTCCTGTTTGGAATATTATAATCCATTGTGACCCCATGGACAACGTTCCTCCAGGCCTTCCTGTTCTCTACCATCCTCTACAATCCATTTAAGATCATGTCTACTGTTTTAGTGATTCCATCCAGCCACCTCATTTTCTTTCGTCCCATTCTTCTTTTGCCCTCCATCTTTCCCAGAATTAGGCTTTTCTCCAGTGAGTACTTTCTTCTCATTAGATGGACAAAGTATTTAAGTTTCATCGTCAGGAGCTGCCCTTCTAAAGAGCAGTCAGGATTGATCTCCGCTAGGACTGATCAGTATAATCTCCTTGCATTCCAGGGGACTTGCAGGAGTCTTCTCCAGCACCATAGTTCAAAGGCATCAATTCTTTGGTACTCAGCCTTTCTTATGATCCAACTTTCACATCCATATATTGCAACTGGAAAAACCATAGCCATAACTATACACACTTTTGGTGGTAGGGTGATGTCTCTGCTTTTTAGTATGCTGTCTAGATTTGTCATACCTTTCCTCCCCAGGAGCAAGCTTCTTTTAATTTCTTGGCTGCAGTTGCCATCTGCTGTGATCTTGGAACTCTGGAAAATAAAATCTGTCACTACCTCAATTTGTTCCCATCTATTTGCCAGGTATTGAGAGGGCCAGATGCCATGATCTTAGTTTTCTTAATGTTGAATTTCAAGCCAACTTTTGCACTCTCCTTCACCCACAGCAAGAGGCTCTTTAGTTCCTCTTCACTTTCTGCCATTAGAGTGATATCATCTGCATATCTGAGGTTGTTGATAATACACATACAGTAGGTGTGTATATAAAAATATATATTTATACATATAATTTTTTATTATTTATTTAATTTTGTTTATTGAATTTATATGCTGCCTATCTCACTGTATTTCTAAATACAGAATTCCTATCTGAATTCTAAAATATTAACAACAGAAACTAAAAGCAAGAACACTGTTGGCATCTTCACTATTAATATTCAAGCATGGGTGGCAAGATGTTCCAAAGATTGCAGACTATGATAGAATATAATCTGATAGATAGTCTCCACCAGGCAAATATCATTGACTGATGCAGTCACTAGAATGCTGCTTCTCTCTGATCAACTGGACAGAACAATCCCATTAGGGCAAGATGGTACCTCAGGTAACCTTCCTTACTGTGAAGATCTTTAAAAATGACCATCAATTTATCAGATTGGACTAGGAACCAATGTAGCAACCATTGTACCTCATGCCTGTGTGTGTGTGTGTGTGTGTGTGTGTGTTAGTTTGTGTTTGTTTGTTTGTTCATGGTTGTGATCACATCTGGAACTAGAGGCTAGAGTAGTAACTAATGTTCTGGTGTGGTGTAGAAACTTTCCCAGTTTCCTTCATATTTCTATTGCGACGTTCAACTCCTGCTTTTTCCTGATTCATTTCTCTGTACCCTCACTGATTGCTCATTTTTCTTTCATTCCCACCATGTTTTTCTTTGAGATTCACTTAATGCCTTTTGATATGTAGACTCACACTGAACTGCGGTTGGCTATTGTTGGGGTTTGGGAAGATGAATTTCCTCTGCTCCTGCTGTGAGGGAAATTTTGCAGCCAATCCCTTGGAGGGGCAAGGGTGACTATTTCATTTTTGGTAGGTAGAATCCAGTCTCATCCCATCCGGTAGCTTTGAAGAAATTCCCATTTTGCAGACAAGGTGCTATGGCAGCTTGCAGTGAGTTTCAAGAGCAGAAATGACCCCAGGCATTGAAAAATATTCATCTACGTTCAGGGAAAGTTCAAACAGTGTGACTGAGCTATGCAAAGTCAGTAACGTCTTGGAAATTAATGTCAGATAGCAGCATAAATTCCTGGAGCAATCATACTTGGGGCAAGAATAGTTACATTGAACGTATTGCAGCAATGACATAATTTGAAATTAAAAGCTCATGTGATACAAAAGCTGCTTTCTATATTATATACATACAAAGGATAAATATAAGCAATAAGTAACACTTCTGTCCTGAGCAGGGTAATAGGAGGGGATATGGAATTTGGAAAATAAGTGAAACGGGATCATCTAACCTAGGGACGAACTTACTGAAAGGAAAGATAGAATGGATTATTTGCAGTAAATCCCTTTCAGTCAGGGCTCCAACTGAAGACCTGAATTGAAGTCTGGTTACTAATCTGGAATTGTTCATTTGCTGCTTAACTGGTAGGAGTACAAATTTTCTTGTCCTACTCAGTCTTTTAAAGACTTTTGAGACTAATCAGTCTGAGTATAATTCAGGGCTTATAGGAAAGTTATGAGCTGAGAGCACAATATTGTAGTATCTATTTATTTATTTTTATTTTTATTAAATTTATATTCCGCCCTTCTCCACGAAGGACTCATAATGTCAACCCAAAGCATTTTTGTTTTAATACTCTCAACTTCTTCTTCTTCTTTTTTTTTCTTTTTCTCTTTCTCTGGTATCTTGCATTATCTTTTGATTAACTCGGGGTTTCTTCCCCGCCCACACAAACTTGTTTATACCCTTCTGCCATTCCTTCAAATTTTCATCTTTTTTAAGTATAGGTATCATTTGAAAAAGAAATAAAATTTTTGGTAAAACATTCATTTTTACAGCTGCTATCCTTCCCAGTAAGGACAATTGTAACTTTTTCCATTTTTCCATCTCTATCTGAATTTTTTTCCATAGCAGTTCATAATTATACTGATATAAATTCATGTTTACTGACATAATATGGACCCCTAAGTATTTAACCTTCGTAACTAGTTCATATCCTGTTAACCTTTCTATCTCTTCTTTCTGGCTTCCAACCATATTTTTAGCAATTATCTTTGTTTTAGCTGAATTTATTTTAAAACCAGACACTTTCCCATATGAGCAGATTGTTTCAGTCAAAGCTGTAATTGATTTTACCGGTTGGGTTAAGGTAACAACCAGGTCATCCACAAACGCCCGTAACTTATACTCATGTTGTTTTATTTTAATTCCCTTTATTGCATCCATCCTTCGTATTTTATTTAGTAGAATTTCCAATGTCAGAATAAACAATAGTGGTGACAAGGGACAACCTTGCCTTGTTCCCTTCTCTATATTAAAATTTTCTGTCAAACCACCATTGATTACTATTTGCGCTGTTTGTTTTTGATAAATTGCCTTAATGGATTTTATAAAATGTTCTCCGAATTGCATTTTTGCTATTAATTTTAATAAAAATTGCCAATTCAGTCGATCAAAAGCCTTTTCAGCATCTAAAAAAACCAACACCGCAGGGACCTGCTTGTTACCTCCTAAATATTCTATTAAGTTAACAATTTGCCTTACATTACTTTTCATTTGTCTACCATTTATAAAGCCAGTTTGATCTTGATGAATCATTTGTTGCATAATTATCATTAATCTATTTGCTAGAATTTTAGCAAAAATCTTATAGTCTGTGTTTAGAAGTGAAATCGGCCTATAATTTTTAGGATCTGCATGATCTTGCCCATCTTTTGGAATCACCGAGATAAATGCTGTCTTCCAAGATGGAGGTACATCTCTCCCCTGTTGTATGTTATTAAATAATTCCTTCAATGGTTCCACCATTTCCTCCTGTAAACTTTTATAATATATAGTTGTCAAACCATCTGTACCAGGAACTTTACCCATTTTTAGTTGCTTAATAGCAGACAAAATTTCCTCAAAAGTTATCAGTTTGTCTAAACTTTCTTTCTGCTCGTTGGAAATTGTAAGAATACTCTCTCCCTGCAGATACTTGTCTATATCTATATCTTGAATTTTATCAGCAGTGTACAACTTGGAGTAAAACTCTAAGAATGACTTTTTAATCAATTCATATTCAAAAACAGCTTTACCTTTATAGTTAACTTTTTCTATTGTCCTTGATTTTTGCTTTTTTCTCAGCAAGTATGCTAGCCACCTGCCTGGTTTATTAGCGTTACAAAAAGTATTATGTTTTGCATACTGTAAATTAGTTGCTACCTGATCTGCCATTAGCATATTAAATTGGGCCTTCAGTAAATTAATTGCCTCTCTAGCTTTCTTTTCCATTGGGTTTGCTATTAAAATCCGTTCCTGTCTACTAATCTCATCCTCTAGTTCTTTCCTCTTCTCCACCTGTTTTTTCCTGTATTTATTATTTAAGTATATCAAAACACCTCGCATATATGCTTTGCTTGCATCCCATACCATTTCCATAGATGTACCTTTGTGCATGTTCATAACAAAAAACTCTTTCATAAATTTTTTACACTCTTTTACATTTTCTTCATACCTAAACAAATTATCATTCAATCTCCAAGACCTTCCAGGACCTTTCCCATTCCCCAATTCCATCCAAACTGGACTGTGATCTGACATCGTTCTTGAACAAATCTTCGTTTTCTTTACCCTGATTAGAAGATTATTAGTAATTAGTATAAAGTCAATTCTTGAAAAAGATTGATGTCTATCCGAAAAGAAGGTAAAATCTTTTTCTCCTACATTTCTTTCACGCCAGATATCCCTCAACTCCCAGTCCTCCATCATATCCCAGAATGGTTTGGGCAATTTAGCTCTTGATAAGATATTTTGCTTAGGCCCCTTCTTATCTTTTTCCACATCCAAAACACCATTCCAATCGCCCAATAGGATGCAAGATTTATATCCCCATTGTATCAACTTCCGATGTAATAAGTTATAAAAATTTTCTTGTTGCTGGTTCGGAGCGTATACTCCAATTACAAGAATTTTTTGTCCATTGATTACAAGTTCAATCGCTAAATATCTTCCTTGGTCATCTGCTTCAATTAATTTCCCTATTAAGTCTCTTTTCACATATATAACTATACCATTTTTCTTCTCTGATGCTGCTGCAACATAGTGTGTACCCAGTCTCGTATTTATCAAGTATTTTTGATCTTGTATCCTAATATGTGTCTCTTGCAAACAGATTACTTCATTTCTAAATTGTTTAAGATAGTGAAATATTTTTCTTCTCTTCTGTGGAGAATTCAAACCATTAACATTCCAGGTCAAAAATTTAGTTCCCATTTCTGGGCTTCTGAAGCTTTTGAAGCAATTCCTGGTGGCCTTGTCTCATCTGACCTTTAGGTCTTGCTCCCCCCACAGCTTCTATTTTGGTAGTTTCCTGAATTATCAACTGATGTTGTTGTTGTTGATGTATTAATTCTTTACGCTTAGCTGCTGCCGCTCTACTTCTTCTTCTTGATACTGAAATGTGAGACCAACCACACTGTTTAGTGGACTCTACCTTGCCGTAGATTTATTTATTTTTCTTTAGGAAATATTGAAATTAAAAATGTCTATCACAGATGACCAATGTGGCAATCTGTGAGGAAACAAAGGAAGAACTGAAGATGAGCAAGTAACTTTTATTTATGATAGTAAAAGAAAAATAACAAATTGTAGAGAAAGAAAGTCAGAAAGAGAGAGAGAGAGAGATCCTTTAAAAACAAGGGGAAACGGTATATAATGACAACATGGCAGATATTTTGCTGTTTTCTTCTCTTGTTCAAGAGACATTTCTGTGGTCAATGAAAGTTGCTGTAAAATTGCTGCATACATTGAACCATCGAACCACTTTCATCCATTGTGATGTCTGTTGTGGATTAAAAATGACATATTAAACTTAAATAAACAACATTCCAGAAGTGGCTACATGAGCACATTCATTTTTAACTACCAAACTAGTTTCAGGAGGAAACATCTTGCTGGAGATGCTGTCAAAGAAGAAGCCAAATGTTATAATAAAGTAAAATTTCTGTCAAGCTGAGATGAAGGAACTTGAGTTGTAAATGAATGGCTAAAGAATTTAAAATAAGAGTCAATGACCAGCCTGCATGGGAAGTTGGATAATCTATAACAGGAGTGTCAAACTGCGGGGGTGACCTGAAAATAGTGAATGTTCCTCAGATAGCCTAGACCAGTGGTTTCCAAAGTGGGTGGTACCATGCCCTGGGGGGCGGTGGGCTTGCTTAGTGGGACGGTAAGAGACAAGGGGCTGGCAGGGGGGCAGTAAGTGGCACGGGGTGGGCGGCAGAGGAATTCTGGAGATGGCCCCCATTCTAGCAAGCCGTTTAGATGAGAACCATTTCACTCGCTCTCCCCCACCTTCCAGAAGCCTCTCAATCGCTCAATCCCCCCCCTCATCTTATGCTAACACTGGCAAGTGCTCAGTGATTGGCTGGTTCACCAATCACCCCACCCACCTGTAAACCCTCTTAGCTTTTTTCCTGCTTGGGTTTATATTGCTGCCTGCCTACTCCACGGAGATAAGTAAGTTGCTACTAAGCATTGGGAGGGGGGGGGGCAGGAGCAGGAAAAAAAAGGCCTCGTGGCTCTTCAAAAGAACCTTTGGGTCTTTAGTTGTTCAACGATCAGGAACCTCCTATAAAATATTCAGACCTGAAATATATGTGGCAAACTAAAAGAAACTCAGGATGGTTATTCTTAAGCCATTTCTATGTTGCACACAAGTCAAGACTGTATTGCTCCACCACGAGGCTCTGTGGGGATGGGTGGGAGGGAACCGGTGCCACTGCAGCAACCTTCCCTGCCCGGCCGCCCCGTTCTCTCACCCACCGGCCGCCGGTTCCTTCCCTCCCCCTACAGAGCCTCTTCAGCCCCTGGGAAGTGCTCTGGCTGCCCCAAGGCCAAAGAAGCAGCCCTAGCCTCCCCAGGCAACATGCCGCCCACTCGGCTGCTTCCCATGGGCTGACAAGGGTCCATGAGGGGGGGGGGGCGAGGGAGAGACAGACAGACAGAGAGAGGTACAGAGACAGAGGGTTGGAGGGAATCATAGAGAGACTGACAGACACACAGAGTACAGAGGGAGGGAGAGACACAGAGAGAGAGACAGAGAGAGGGAGGGAATCAGAGAGACTGACAGACACACAAAGACACAGAGAGAGGGAGGGAGGGGGAGGGAGGGAGAGAAACAGAGAGAATGACAGAGGGAGAGATTGAATTGGAGACAGATGGGGAAGGGAGGGAGAGAAAGATAGACAGAGACACAAAATGAGTGATTAAGTGAGTGAATGAGAGACAGACACACACACACACAGTGACAGATGTGCAGAGGGAGGAAAGAGAGACAGAGATACACAGAGAGAGAGAGAGACAGACACAGAGAGACAGAAAGAAAAAAGAGAATGAGAAAGGAAGGAAGGAAGGAAGGAAGGAAGAGAAAGTGGAAAACAGAGATAAAGAAAGAAAGGAGAGAGGGAGGGAGGAGAACGGAAGGACAAAACAGTTCATAAAGTCCATCCATGTTTAGTAAGTAGGTGAAAAGGAACAATGATAAGGGAAAAGGGAAAATTATCATTATAATTTTTACCATATTATTATTAATGATAAAATAAAGAGTTTTCTTGAAATCCTTATATTGTACGTAGCATCTTCAAAAAGCAAAATTAAGTGGCACTTTTAACAGGGGAGAAATAATGTCATTAAAACAGTTTTGAAGTCAGCGTGTCTTGTTTGGGCTCTTTTGAAGTGAAGGTGAATGAAACAAAATTCACTTAGCCAATGTCTCACTTAGCAATAGAATGTTTGGGTTCTTGATGGCTACCCTGTACTACATTTCAATGCAACCATTTCTAAATCTCTGGAATTTGCACACAACATCCTTGGTCCTTGTTAGCACAACTTCAACTTGATCGTTTGTTGCTTCATACAGAAGTTCATTGGCTATCAAAAGGCAACTATGTGAGGCGCTTTTACAATCTTTTTGACACTGTTGTGGAGTTCTTTGAAGACAGGAATGCTGTACTCAGTGGTGAACTCAAAGGGATCAGGCATCACATTGCCTATTTATCAGAACTATTTGCAAAGTTCAATGAATTGAATTTGCAGTTGCAGGGAAATGAGGTCAACCTTATTAAGGCCAAATCTGTCATCTGTATATTTATTTCAAAACTAACACTCTTCAAGCACCATATAGGCCGTCACAAGCTATACCAATTTCTGAGCTTGTCTGAGCTAGAAGAGAAAGGTGGGATACAAGATGATGATCTTCAAGTGTTTTGTGGCCATTTGGACATGCTGCATAAAGATGTGTCTGAGCGATATCAGGATCTTCATTTGCTGGAAATTCCAGATTGGGTGATAAATCCATTTTCAGATATTGAGGAAGATGGGATAGTGGAGGAACAACTTATAGAGCTGCAAAATGACATTGAGTTGAAAGCCAAAGTTCAAGAAATTATACCAAGAGTTTTGGTTACAAAAAGAAATTTCTGATCGTTATCCTGCACTATGGACAGTGGTTAAGAAGCTCCTTGTTGCATTTCCAACATCATATTTGGTGGAACGTGGCTTCAGTGTGGTCATCCAACTTCTCTCCAAACAAAGAAATCGACTCCAGATTACTGAACATGGTGATTTAAGACTCCTGCTAGGTAACTTAAAACCAGACATTGGGAAACTGGTATCACTTCATCAAGCCCATTAAGAATTTACTGAACAGTGAAGTAGTTACTAAATTTTATTGAGTTTACTAAGTTACTAGTTAGTAAGGTTCTTGATAAATGACTATCAGACTTTGAAAACCTGGTATCACCTGGATCATGTTCAACAATTTTGTTTAATTAACATTAGCTACAAAGGTTTTTAAATTGGATTTTGAATAAATGTGCAATTAATTGTTAAAGTTTTGAATTTTACTGTTATTATCTTCCGTCGTGCAAACCGCCCAGTCACATGACCACCCCCAGCCACCCCCACCAAGCCACGCCTACAGAACTGGTCATTAAAAAATTTGAATTTCCACCACTGGGTGGGGGGCACTGAGGATCAGTTTGCAGCACCAAGGGGACGGTGGGCTGAGAAAGTTTGGGAACCACTGGTGTACACAATGTTATTTCCTGTTATCAAATAAATAACTTTATCCATTTTAGCAAAATGTGTCAACTTCACTCATTATTTCTCCAAAGTGGGTAGTGGGTGAAAACTTTCATGGTGTGTATAACTCCCTTGCCACTGTAATCATAAATTGAAATAATCTTCCATGACTTTTTTTTCAAATAGTTTATCAATTAATCCTAAATGGGAAAGCTCTGGCTTCAATTAGAAAGACGATTAGGACAAAACCAGGTACTATTCGATTCACCACTTTGTTTAGTCTCCAGGAAAATGAGTACACCTCTTGTCTTCAACAGATTTGTGGCTGCTGAACACTTGTTATTTTTTACTTTTTACTGCTAATTACCTTTGTTCTGAATACAAGCAGTCTTCATTCAGCAACCACAATTGGCATGGAGCAGCTCGCTTGATAAGCAAAGGAGTCAATAAGTGAAACCATGACTATGCATGGCTATACACAATAACTGTGTATCATGTTTTCAATTGTAACTGGGAATGTGTCCATTTGCTGCTTGCAGATATGCTCATATTCAACCTAAGGAGTGCCTGATATATCATCATCACCTGACAGAAAGAAAAATCTCATTGTACATTGTGCTATTTGAATTAAGCATAAGAGGTTCTGGCACCCCATGTCCACTTCCCCCTCAACCTGGCTTCCAGGTTGTCCTGTTCTTTGTGAAGAAGTAAATATCCTCCCTGTTCCCTTAACTTTTGTCCTGCAGCCTAATCTTCCCCACATTTTTCTTTCCTTCTGTGGTGAAGGAAGACCTGGCTTCACCTCAGAGGTTGCTTCAAGTGAACTTGTTCTCTATCCTAAATGAAATGATCATATTTCACTTTAAAATTCTTCCTTTATTCATTTCTATAATGCCAACTTAGCCATCTGCAATAGACAATTTTTAAAAGATAGGCACTATGTTTTTTCTATCTTAGAGAAGGAGAAATTGAGACTTTGAAAGATGATCTATATGGCTTTACCTTCTATATGTCAGCTGAACACTTCCTGTTTCTCTTTTGGGGTTGAACTACTGCTGGCAATTCCTGAATGGAGACCCTCTAAACAGATTTTCCCCCAGCAGCTCCATCCCCTCCATGTCTCAGTTGAAGCCAATACCTGTGACCATCCAAGTCCCCCTTTCCCATTCTTGGGACCTTTATTGAGTTATTGCCACTGAGGGGCTTCAATTCCAATATTCCAGGGAAGCTTCTCTGGGCCTTTTTTTCCTTCTCCCAAACTACTGTTCGGCACACTTCCCTTTCCTCTGGCCTTTCTCTCCTCTTGCTTTGTTCATTCCGACAACAGTCGTTTACTTGATAGCTTCCAATCACTGAGGGGCTATCACAGAGAGGAGAGGCTCAACATATTCTCTAATCCTTCTGAGGGCAAGACAAAAATGATGGATAGAAATTTTACAAAATTTCTCCTTAATCTATAATTAAGGAGAAATTTCCTGTCAGTGAGAAGAATTAGGCACTTAGGAATGGGGTGAGGTCAACAATAGACTCTCTAAGGTTAAAGTTTTGGGGGTTTGGGGAAGAAACCACAGTGTCAGGTAGTGCATTCCAGGCATTGACAATTCTGTTACTGAAGTCGTATTTTCTGCAATCAAGTTTGGAGGGATTTACCAAAAGTTTGTATCTATTGTGAGCTCGTGTGTTGTTGCAGTTGAAGCTGAAGTATTCATTGACAGGTAGGACATTGTAGCATATAATTTTATGTACTACGCTTAAGTCAGATTGGAGATGGCAAAGTTCTAAGTTGTCTAAGCCTAAAATTTCAAGTCTGGTGGCATAAGGTATTCTGTTGCGAGCAGAGGAGTGGAGGACTCTTCTTGTGAAATATCTCTGGGCTCGTTCAATTGTATTTATGTCTGATATGTAATGCGGGTTCCAGACAGATGAGCTGTATTCAAGAATTGGTCTAGTAAAAATTTTGTATATCCTAGTTTGCAGTTCAATATTACCAGAGAAGAAGCTATGCAGGATTAGGTTTACAACTCTTAGTGTCTTTTTGGCAATGCTGTTACAATGAGCTTTGGCACTTAGATCATTTGAGAGCTCCTTGACAGAGTCGGAGTCATCTACGAGGTCATATCTACCCAGCTTGTGTTTTGTGTTTTGATTTATTTTGCCAATGTGTAAGACAGAGCTTTTGTTGGTTGAGAGTTGGAGTTGCCAATTGTTTGCCAGTTCTGACACATAGTCAAGGTCTTTTTGTAGGGTAGCATCATTGTCGGTGATGTCATAAAGGTCATTTATGTAAAGTATAAAGAGAGCTAAATGCTACCTTGGGGGATACCCCTCTTAACAGATGCAGGGTTTGATAAGGCATTTCCTCTTTTGACTATTTGATGCCTGTTTGATAGGAATGCAACTATCCACTTATGCAGGGAACTGGAGATGCCATAGGATTTTAGTTTATGAAGTAGTTTGTCATGTACCATTGAATCAAAGGCTTAAAAGAAGTCTACATAAATAGCATAAATCTATTGCTTTTCCCTGGTCGAATTGTGAAGTCCATATGTTTTTGCAGTGTAGGAGTTGCATATTGCAGGACAATCTTCATCACTAGCACTGGCTAGTAGGTTGTACAGTTCATAAAGCTCTGTGAAAGCACAGTTGGACCTCAAAGCCAAACAGGAGCTTCTCCTTTTCTACACTCCAATGGCAAAACAGCAGTCAGGCTGGGCCATTAAGGTAATATGCCATGGGAAAAATCACCATCCGTTTAGGAATTTATATAACAAGCTGTAGCCCTACAGGAATGAAAGGAGGAAGGGAGGGAGGGAGGGAGGGAGGGAGGGAGGGAGGGAGGGAGGGAGGGAGGGAGGAAGGAAGGAAGGAAGGAAGGAAGGAAGGAAGGGTCTTTAAACAAGAAGGAAAGGTATTCAAGGGCAATGTAGTGATATCTTTTTGTTTTCATTGTGATTCATTTCTCAGGTTGATGAAGGGTTCTTCTTTAAACTGGAGATAGATTCTTTGGCAAAAGCAATGGATACAGAAACACAATACAGTGGAAGATTTTATGCCTTTTACTATGGTATCTACAGTTATTTACAGCAGGTATTTAGAAGAAGTCTATACAGAGTGGCTCCGGTTTTGGGAATTATCCAAATGTACCAGCAAAATGTATCAACTTCACTTATTATTTCTCCAAAGTAGGTAGTGGGTGAAATCTTTTGTGGTATGTATAACAACCTTGCCACAGTAATCATAAATGGAAATAATCTTCCATGATTTAAGGAGTTCACTTATTGACTCCAAGCAAAGGAGTCAATAAGTGAAACCATGACTGTGCATGGTTATACACAATAGCTGTGCATCATGTTTTCAATTGTAGCCAGGAATGTGTCCATTTGCTGCTTACAGATATGCTCATAGATCATCATCACCTGACAGAAAGAAACAATCTCATTTGAATTAAGCATAAGAGGTTCTCGCACGCCATGTCCACTTTCCTCGCAAGCACTCACTGGCTTCCAGGTTGTCCTGTTCTTTGTGAACAAGTAAATATCCTCCCTGTTCCCTTAACTTTTGTCCTGCAGCCTAATCTTCCCCACATTTTTCTTTCCTTCTCTGTTGAAGGAAGACATGGCTTCACCTCAGAAACACATTACAGTGGAAGATTTTATGCCTTTTACTATGGTATCTACATTTATTTACAGCGGGTATTTAGAAGACTACTGGCTATACCCAGCCACGCGTTGCTGTGGCCCAGTCTGGTTAAATGGCCAACCAAACTGTGTGTAGATCTACACCTGCACACATACACACACCCACCATATAACCCCCAACCTACCTACCTACTGTATTTCTTTCTTTCTCCCTCTATCTACCTACCTACTGTATTTCCCCCTCTCTATCCCTCTACCTACCTACCTACTGTATTTCTCCCTCTTTCTCTATTCCTCTACCTACCTTCCTACCTACCTACTGTATTTCTCGCTATCTATCTATACACCTACCTACCTACCTACCTACCTACCTACCTACCTACCTACCGTATTTCTCCCTCTCTGTCTATCCCTCTATTTACCTACCTATTGTATTTCTTGCTTTCTCCCTCTACCTACCTACTGTATTTCTCCCTCTCTATCTATCCCCTTATCTGCCTACCTGCCTACCTACTGTATTTCTCCCTATCTATCTATCTATCTATCTATCTATCTATCTATCTATCTATCCACCTACCTACCTACCTACCTACCTACCTACCTACCTACCTACCTACCTACCTAATGTATTTCTCCCTATCTATCTATCTATCCCCCTACTTACCTACCTATTATATTTCTTTCTTTCTCCCTCTACCTACCTGCCTACCTACCTACCTACCTACTGTATTTCTCCCTATCTATCTATCCCTCTACCTACCGACCTACCTACCGACCTACTGTATTTCTATCTATCTATCTATCTATCTATCTATCTATCTATCTATCTATCTATCTATCTATCTATCTATCTATCTATCTATCTATCTATCTATCTATCTATCTATCTATCATCTATCTTATCTATCTATCTATCTATCTATCTATCTATCTATCTATCTATCTATCTATCTATCTATCTATCCACCTACCTACCTACCTACCTACCTACCTACATTTCTTCCTTTCCCCCTCTACCTACCTACCTATTGTATTTTTCACTATCTATCTATACACCTACCTATCTACCTAAGGTATTTCTCCCTCTCTGTCTATCCCTCTAATTACCTACCTATTGTATTTCTTGCTTTCTCCCTCTACCTATCTACCTACCTGCCTACCTACTGTATTTCTCCTTCTGTCTATCCCTCTACCTACCTACCTACTCTATTTCTCTCTATCTATCTATCCCCCTACCTACCTACCTACTGCATTTCTCCCTATCTATCCATCTACCTACCTACCTACCTACTATATTTCTTCCTTTCTCCCTCTACCTACTTACCTACCTACTTACCTACCTACCATATTTCTCTCTCTCTATCACCTCTCTATCTCTCTCTCTCTACCTACCTACCTACTGTGTATCTATCTATCTGTCTGTCTGTCTGTCTGTCTGTCTGTCTGTCTGTCTGCCTGCCTGCCTGCTTGCCTGCCTCCCCGCCCGCCCACCCGCCCACCCGCCCACCTACCTACCTACCTACCTACCTACCTACCTACCTACCTTATTTCTCCCTCTCTATCTATCCGTCTATCTACCTACCTACTGTAATACAATAATAAAATAGCAGAGTTGGAAGGGACCTTGGAGGTCATCTAGTCCAACTCCCTGCCTAGGCAGGAAGCCCTATACCCATGATGGCAAATCTATGGCACGGGTGCCACAGGTGGCACACGGAACCATTTCTTAGCCCACGCGAGGCATTGCCCTGTCAGCTTCAGTGTGTATGTGTGCCCTGGCCAGCTGATTTAGGCCTTCTTTTGAGGCCGTTTTTTGCCCTCTAGAGGTGGGGGAAGGCTGTTTTCATCCTCCCCAGGCTCCTATAAAGCCTCTGGAGCCTGGGGATGACGTAAAAAGCATGCCAAATGCAGGGGGTCATGCACATAGCATTATGGATGTGGCACACCTGTGCACATCGCCCCTGCACTCCCCCTGTTTTTGGCACGTGAGCCAAAAAAGGTTAGCCATCATTGCCCTATACCATTTCAGACAAATGGCTATCCAACATCTTCTTGAAGACTTGCAGTGTTGGGGCATTCACAACTTCTGGAGGCAATTTCTGTTCCACTGATTAATTGTTCTCACTGTCAGGAAATTTCACCTCAATTCTAAGTTGCTTCTCTCCTTGATTAGTTTCCACCCATTGCTTCTTGTTCTGCCCTCAGGTGCTTTGGAGAATAGCTTGACTCCCTCTTCTTTGTGGCAACCCCTGAGATATTGGAAGGTTGCTATCCTGTCTCCCCTAGTCCCTCTTTTATTAGAGTCCTTCGGGAGATAGGGCAGTATATAAGTGTAAATAATAATAAAAATAAATTAAACTGTATTTCCCCCTCTCTCTCTATTCCCCTACCTACCTACCTACTGTAATACAATAATACAATAGCAGAGTTGGAAGGGACCTTGGAGGTCATCTAGTCCAACTCCCTGCCTAGACAGGAAGCCCTATACCATTTCAGACCAATGGCTCTCCAACATCTTCTTGAAGACTTGCAGTGTTGAGGCATTCACAACTTCTGGAGGCAACTTCTGTTCCACTGATTAATTGTTCTAACTGTCAGGAAATTTCTCCTCAGTTCTAAGTTGCTTCTCTCCTTGATTAGTTTCCACCCATTGCTTCTTGTTCTGCCCTCAGGTGCTTTGGAGAATAGCTTGACTTCCTCTTCTTTGTGACAACCCCTGAGATATTGGAAGGCTGCTATCATGTCACCCTTAGTCCTTTTTGTTAAACTGTATTTCTTCCTCTCTCTCTCTGTCTATGGGCCACCTGGGAGTCAGTGCCTTTTTGGCCGTAAGAGGCCTCCGTACAGCCTTTTTGAGGAACTGACTGTTGGAAATGCCAGGTGGGAGGAGTTATAGGGAGGTGAAAATTTTTTCAGTGGTACATTTTACATTTGTGTACTGTGTACATGACACACATGTGCTAGGCATGAAATGATTTGGTATTCTATTATCCGAAGTCCTTGTGAACATTGTGTGAAAAATTGAGGTAAATCGGTCCAGTAGTTTTTGAGATTAGTGGATTCGTACAAACTATTTTACATTTTTATTTATATAGATACAGAGTGGCCCCGGTTTTGGGAATTATCCCAAAGCTCTGTTTTTCCTGCTTCTTCCCACTTTCTCTTGACAAGAGATAGATTGCTTGTGAAAAGAAAGAAAACGTCTAGGATGACTATAGTGTGCTCAGCATAGCTTCAAAACTTCTATGTTTACTGCAGTGTGCTCAATTTCTCTCACTCAGTTAAACTGTCTCTCGCTCAGTCTTTATTTACAGATGCAATCAAGATATAAGAAAGACAAAGCTACTGGAGGGATAGCTAACAAGATGCAAGAATTAGACAAAGCCCTCATAACTAATGACCAAAAAATTTTAACGAAGTGTTATAAGGTGATTCTACTCTGGAAGGTAGAGGAAGAAGACGTGATGAAGGAACCTCTGACTGCCTGGGCCAAAAGCTTTGGGTATGAAACTGATACAATTAAGTGGAGAGGAATTTGGAATAAAAATATCAAAGCCACATTGGCTTCGTCCTATAAAGAGAACCAATATAAAATGTTATATTGGTGGCATTTGCCGCCAGCCAGACTTGCTAGGATGTTTGCCAATTTATCACCGGCCTGTTGGAAGTGTGGCGCCGAGCGGGGGACCTACTACCATATGTGGTGGACTTGCCCAAAGGTTAAGGTATACTGGGATAGAGTAAGGAGATGGGTGCAGGAGATAACAGGGATTAAAGTGGATAGGAGGCCAGAGCTCTTCCTCCTGGGAATCCTGCCAGACACAATGAGTAAAAGAATCAAGTACTTGATCACGTATGTGCTAACTGTGGCAAGGATGCTTCTTGCACAAAGGTGGAAAGACCCTAACATTCCATCAGGAGATAGCCTAATATACAAGATAACTGATTGTGCTGAATTAGATATGTTATCTAAATTACTAAAAAATGAACACAAAGAGGAGGGGGGAAAATTGGGAGCTGTAGTATCAATGGTTAGAAAAAGTGAAAAAGAATGGTAAGGAACTAAAGTTAGAAAAAAAGATCTTAACTAGAAAGTGGAAAAAGGGTTAATTTATTCAATCTCACACTGTACTACTGACAGAAAGGAAAGAAACTGCAATGAAACGAGAATGGGGGTATGATGGTAATATGTACAAATATATTTGATTTAAAATACCAGAATTTGTATGAATTATGGGTGACTGAAAGAAATGCTCTTTGTAACCAATTGATACACAGAGAAAGAAAGAGGATTTTTTGTGTTGTGTCTGTTTTGAAAAAAAAAAAAAAAAGAAAGAAAACGTCTAGGATGACTATAGTGTGCTCAGCATAGCTTCAAAACTTCTATGATTACTGCAGTGTGCTCAGCTTCTGTCACTCAGTTGAACTGTCTCTCGCTCAGTCTTTCTCTGTTTTTCAATTCACTTCTTCCAAAGAAATCTTCCTTTGGCCTTCTCTTCATTCCTCTGAAACAGAAGCCGAAAATGCTCTGCACGCTCTGTGTCTCAGCAACCTTCCCCTGCAGTTACTTGGATCATTCCAACTACAGTATTTTCTCCCTTCTCCTTTTCTTCAATCTTTTTCTCTCTGTCTCCACTTATCAGTTGGACAAACAGCATGTCCTGCTGTAATTAAGGAGGGTGGTATCCCAAGCTCACCTGTGCTGTGGTCCAGAGGTAGGTTGCTGACTGTTTGCAACCCGAGTATGCAGAACAATGTACAGTGAACTGTTGTTCCTCCCACATTTCTGGTTATATATTGGCATTGGTCAGTTGTAGTTCTTAATCATTCTTAAACATTTGCTGAACCGGGAAGACGACATGAAGCTGATCGCTAACTTTCTCTTTGTGGGCTTTCTAACTCTTTGGATGGGATTCCCATTCATAGGCAGGAGCCAACCAGCAATTGGTGAGACATAAAAGTAGCTTTTAAAAAAAATTGTGATGGTGGAGTTAAAAAGCAGGAAATCTCATTGAGTTTTATGCCTGTATC
This sequence comes from Rhabdophis nuchalis, assembly GCA_039707465.1. Classification (NCBI taxonomy): domain Eukaryota; kingdom Metazoa; phylum Chordata; class Lepidosauria; order Squamata; family Natricidae; genus Rhabdophis; species Rhabdophis nuchalis. The sequence continues at coordinate 30,065,608 of CM077644.1, forward strand.
TTCATTCATAAGTTAGGCATTTTCTATGTACAATTTATTATGTACAGTTATAGCCTTTATTGCTATTATTATGATCACAGAAAATCTGTAACATATTTTAATCTGTAATGCAGATATGAAAACAATTGTTTATATTTTGTTCAAGATGCTATTCTTACAATTTACTATAATCCTTATATTCAACAAATCTGTTGACCTTGAGAGTTTTCTCATGTATCTATTTGTCCCATAAATTTTGTTTTAAACCATGTCAGGACAATTTATGTCAAATATTTCAAACTCATTGTGTTCCATGCTACAAATATTACATGGATCTTTAAATAGCCACATTTTCAAATATAGTCTCTATTTTCTCTCAATAAGTTGATTCCAGTATAAAACCAACCTTTATTAATTTTACAACCCTTGAAAAAAACTTAGATAGGAATGATAATGAATTCTAAAGCTGAGGTGGATTCCTTAACCAAGCCGACATTGGATGTTATCAGCACCATTTTTACATATAAAACAGGACTTCTAGAGGGGGGGGGAATATAAACAACTTTGTTAAAGTTAAAGCATTTGCTTAATCCAGATTTAAGTGGAAAATGCTGTTGGAAAACCCCAAAAGTCATTAGATTGTTTTGAAAAGAAGATAACAAATAGGAATTTGTGAATGTGAATGTGGTGAACAATGTCTGCAAAGTAATGGTATAGCAAATGTACCACAGCAAAACCCAGGAAGACGTAATTGTTCAGAGTTTCCCTTCTCAGAGATGTAGGTTTAGCAGTGGATGAAAATCTTTTCTGAGATAGCTCTGAAAGTGTGGGAGAAACACAGAATCTAATCAAGTTACCTTTTTTTAATCTTCAGGAAAATGAGCACAGCTCTTTTTTCAACAATCCTTAGTAATAATTTTGTTCTCGAAAACAAAATTTTAAAAATGAAATAAAAAAAGTTTTGGCTGCTAATTACCGTACATCTGTACTGAATGCAGGTCGTCCTTAGAACTATAATTGTGTCAGGCAAATGTGTTGACATGTGTAACCAAAAGTAAGCGAAACCACAATTGTCCTTATGATCTTTTTTTCAGGTTTTCTTTTCTTTACAGACCTGGGAAGGTATAGATGTAAAATTGCCCATAAAATTACTTTTGCCTCACAGTCTTAATGGTAAGCAGTTGCTAAACAAGGCATTGGATAAATGAGCAATGCTATAAGTATATGTTAAGGTTTGTGTAAGACATAGTATAAGCCTCTTCCGCAAGTGTCTGAAGACACATCTATTCCATCTAGCCGGCCTAGCGTAACCTCCATTACTGACTATTAGACAGTTTTAAACTTGGGACTTTTAATTCGGTTTTTAGCGCAGGATTTATTTATTAGAATAAGTTTTTTAAGTTTTATATATTTTATATATTTTGTATGTATTTTAACATCCCTGTGCGCCGCCCTGGGTCCATTTGGAGAAGGGCAGGGTATAAATTTAATAAAATAAAATAAGTAAATAAATAAGTAAATAAATAAATAAATAAATAAATAAATAAATAAATAAATAAATAAATAAATAAATAAATAAATAAATAAATAAATAAATAAATAAATAAATAAGTATATGTATATATTAATCCCATTGTTGTTTGTTTCTCCTGTGCTTATATTGGACGTCCAGTTCATCCGGGGCGATGTCCATTTCTGTTGACAATTTGTCCGGTAGCTGAAACTGGGCAATGCCAATCAGATGGTAATTGCAAACCAAATGAGAAGTGCTGTTTCCTTTTTTGTAGAATGCAATGTGTGCCAGCAGTGCTCTCTACATAACTCAGGTAGTAATTTTTGTGTACTTTCCACTCAAGGGTGCAGGGGGTTCCATGTTCTTTATACAAAAAGGAAAACATCCTCCATGCTCCCTTCACTTCAACCATGTATCCTAAACTTTTCTGTGTTCTTTTCTTTCCTTCTCTGGGGAATACTGATATTGTTTTCACCTTAGCAACCTCTGATTCACCCTGCTTATGATGAACTATTCAAAACTTCCAAGTAGCCACATGGAAACCTAATTTGTTGGCATAGTTAGAGTTAATTAAACTTCCCATAGCAGCCGTTCCTTGACTCTTAGCAGAAATGCAGCAGAAATGTAGATATTTGTGTAACCACTCATGGATTGTTGTTTATTTAAGCTTTATATGTAATTTGTAATCCATAACAGGCTCCCCAGTTAATGGAAGTGATTTGTTATCTCCAGGCATTCAACAATTTTACAGCATCTTTCCGATCCCTTCACCAGCTTGAGAAATGAATGATGATGAAAACAGCAAGATACCTGCTTCGTTGCCCTTGAATAATATTTCCTTCTTGTTTAAAGGACCTCCCTCTCTCCTTCCCCACCGTCCCTCCCTCGCTCCCTTCCTTCCCTCCATACTTCCTTCTTTCCTGGTTGGCTGCAGCTTGTTATATAAATTCATAAATGGGTGATGAAAAATGCAGAAATGTTAATCATCGCTATAGAAATTATGCTTCACTATAAATAAAATTACTAATTCAAATTTTATTTTTCAATTCTTTATTTATTTGCAAAATGTCATCTTGGTCCTTATTTGTCAATAATGGACATTTTAAATTACAATATTTCCCAAAGAAGATTATACTTCCATGCTAGTTTCCACATTTGGGGTTGCAAAGAAAGGCAAGTTGAAAAAATATTGTGTGAGCTAAATTGTAAATAGATGACTGTGCCCTAAATTCATAACATTTATCAGCCTTGAAATATACCAGGATTGATAATATCAAAAATCCTTAAGAGAACTAATAGGAAAGGGCATTGGTACTTACCTGATACGCCTCTTGTAATAAGGGGAAGATAGCATCCACGAATGTCTTGAAGCCCGAAGACCGTCGGACTGATCAGGTGCTGCATCAAGCTCATCAATCTGCAGCCTGAGCAATCAGAGCTTCGACATCAGCATCGTTTTTTTCGAGATCTAGCCTGTTTTGGCTCCAGCAACTTCAGGCACGAATACTGGCAGTTGATTCTAGGTCCCACCAGGACCTCAATAAAATAATAGCCGCCATACAATTTACGTTGGACGTTACCCTGAGTGCAGCAAGGTTCGCCTCCAGAGCAGCTGCGTCGACTATTTCCTCCCACAGACTACTCTGGCTTCGCCAATGGCAGGGCAAGATCAAACACAAGTGGAAGTTGGCGGCTGGGCCTTACGCGGGGGGCTCATTGTTCGGTGATTCCCTTAATCCTTTATTAGTGGAGGGAAAAGGTAAGAGAAAAATTCTCCCTTCCAATCCCAAAAAAGGCATCCAATAGACCTACCCCGTACCCTAGGCGACAGCAATTTGCGTCAAACTATTATGGATCTTCATACAGGTCTGATTTCTCTCAGACTGGATATATGTCTGAACCTTTAACCAAAGGTTCAGACAGCAAAGACATCAGTATAGACCAGCTCGCAGAGGGCAAGCTAAGCGGCCCTTTCGCGGCACCGGTAATCGTCACTACCGGAGGAACTAGTTCAGCGGGGAAACTCTTTCCCATTGGGGGTAGACTGCGACATTTTTCAGACCAATGGGAAACAGTTACTTCTGATTTGTGGGTCCTTTCCACGGTCAGGTGCAGTCTGACCCTGGAATTCTGGACCCGTCCCCCTAGTTCATTCTTGACCTGCCCAATACCATCCAACCCTCAAAAGAGGAACTTGATGCAGGCAGCTATTGATCACCTGTTGGCAATAGAAGCAATTGAAATGGTTCCTCCAGAACAGATTCGACAAGGTTTCTATTCAATATTATTCGTTATTCTAAGGCATTTTGTGGTTGGCGGGCAGTGTTGAATTTAAAATGTTTGAACAAGTTTGTAATGTATCGCCAGTTTAAAATGCACTCCATCCATTCAATCTTGGAAGGGATTAAGGAGGGAGATTTCCTTACTTCAATTGATTTAACTGAGGCTTACTTACATGTTCCTGTTGCTCCCCATTTTCGAAGTTATTTGCATTTCTGTTATGATTCCTGTCACTACCAATATACAGCATTGCCTTTCTTCCGCCCCTAGAGTTTTTACTAAAATCATGGCCGTCCTAGCGGCACACCTACACTCCATTCCAATCAGGGTTCAATTATATTTGGATGATGTGTTGATACAATTACACTCGGCGGCTGCAGCAGAAAGAGATTAACGCACCACTATAGAGGTATTCAAATCGCATGGGGTTTCCATTAATGAGGCTAAGAGCCAGTTGATACCCACTACCAGAATTCTCCATCTGGGGGCTTGGATCGATTCGGTGCAGGGGCAAGTATTCCTATCAGATGAGCGGGTCTCAAGCTTACAAAAGTTGGTGTGCGAGGTTGAACGGGAGTCCCTCCCATCATTGGCTTCCTTATCAAAATTACTAGGTAAAGTGGTGTCCGCTATTGCCATTGTCCCTTGGGCATGACTACATCTCAGACAACTCCAGTGGTTCCTTCTGCCATTCCAGAAGAGGTGTGTAAGTGCATCCCTCATCAAAGTAACCCTCCCAGCACACATGCATAGATCCTTTGGATGTTGGAGGTCCCCAGCAGTCCTGCAGGGGTGTCATTTCTGGGTACCAAATAGGATCACTGTAACCATGGATGCGAGCTTGTTCAGCTGGGGGGGAGCACACAATGACACTCACAATGCCCAGGGTCAATGGTCAGCAGAGGAGGCAACCTGCAGTATAAATCTGCTCGAGCTAAGGGCGATAAGATTAGTCTTAGTACGTTTCCAGCATTACTTGCAGGGGCATCATGTCCTAGTATTAACAGACAATATAATGGCCAAAGCACATGTTAACAGACAGGGGGGCACCAGATCGGACCCCCTCATGAAAGAGGCCACTATTCTGGGTGAATGGGCTGAGACAAATCTTTTATCCTTGGCAGCAGATCACATCTCAGGGGTTGATAACACTAGAGCAGACTGGCTCAGCCGTGTCAAACTGGATCAATCTGAGTGGAGACTAAATTCTTGTGTTTTTCAACAGATCTCAACGCGTTTCGGGAATCCGGAGGTGGACCTGTTCGCCACCCTCAACAACGCACAGCTCCCAAGATTTTTCTTAAGGTTCCGGGCCCCGGAGCGGAGGGGGGAGATGCTCTTCGGACCCCTTGGCCGAGAGGACTTCGATATGCATTTTCCCCCAGACCTTTATTACCCAGGGTAATACTGAAAGTCATAGAGCTCAGAGAGGAGGTGATTCTGGCCTCGCCGGCCATGGTTTGTGGACTTCATGTCTCTATCCACAGAGAAACCGTGGGTCCTGCCGATGGACAATGCCCTCCTTCTCCAGGGATCAGTAGAACACCCGGACTCCAGGTGGTTGCAGCTGGCCGCCTGGAGATTGAGCGGCTCCACTTAAAAAAGGGGGCTTTTTCAGACAGGGTCATAAATACCATGCAAGCCTCTAGATGACAGTCCACGTTACATATCTATAATGCTACGTGGAAAATTTTTGCCTCATGGTACACGGGCAGAGCTATTAATCCAGAGACAGCATTAATCCCGCAGGTACTGGAATTTCTCCAGGATGGTTTAGATAGAGGACTGTCACCCAATACGATCAGGCACCAGGTGGGGGCATTGGGAACGATTCTTTCCTGGGGTGGAGGACAAACATTATCCCATCATCCAGCCATGCAACGATTTGTGAAGGGGGTGGCTAAGTTACGGCCTCCACCGGTACATCATTATCCATCTTGGGACCTCACTAAGGTGTTGGAGGCATTGATGGACCCTCCATTTGAGCAACTGGAAGAAGTGCCTTTACACATTCTCTCTTGGAAGGTGGCCTTTTTGGTGGCCATCGTGTCTGCCAGATGTATTTCAAAATTAGGGGCCTTATCTGTCTATGTAAATTTTACTCTAAGAGGGTGGTACTTCGGTAAGACCCTTCGTTTATACCTAAGGTGGGGTCATGGTTTGCCACTCTGTTATTCTATTCTGTGACACAGTACCAAGCATATCATTTGGAACATTGCCTAGCAGGCTAATCTTTTTCTGGATCCCACCACTCTCCAGTCACAGTACTGAACACCAATTAGGAAAGTCTTTTGTGGGCTTGATGGCATTTTTTGCAATTCCCAAATTATTAACAAAAAGAAAAACTGCTAGGAATAATATAGAACAGTGATGGTGAACCTTTTTCTTACCGCATGCCGGAATTGCATGTGCACAAATCCTCTCTACCCACCTGAGCATGCATGCATCACACGTACATGTACATGCATGCATGCATGCATGATATCTCCACAGGCTTCGGAGGCTTTCCTGAAGCCAAGGGAGGGCAAAAACGATTTTTCCCACCCTGCCGGAGGCCCTCCAGAAGCCGGAAATGGATTGTTTCCAATCTTCCGATTGGCTCATTGGGGCCGTTTTTCACCTTCCCCGGGTTTCAGGAAAGCCTCTGGAGGCTGGGAGAGTGAAAAACAGGTCCTCCCCAGCAAGCAGTGCTGGGCAATGTCTCGTGGGCCCACAAAGAGGGCTCAGTGTGCCATATGCAGCATATGTGCCATAGGTTCACCCTCATGGTAACATAATAGCAGTGTTGGAAGGGAGCTTGGAGATCTTCTAGTTCCACCCCCTGCTTAGGCAGGAAACCCTACATCACTTCAGAAAAAATGGTTATCCAACAATTTCTTTAAAACTTCCAATGTTGGGCATTCACAATTTCTGGAGGCAAGTTGTTCCACTGATTAATTGTTTTAACTGTCAAGAAGTTTCTCCTTAGTTCTAAGTTGCTTCTCTCCTTGATTAGTTTCCTCCCATTAGGTTTAGGTTTTATTCGATTTATATACCGCTCCTATCTCCCCATTGGACTCAGGGCGGTGCACAGGAAATTAAAAAATGACACCACAGACAACAATAAATACAGTCGCAACATTAAAATAGCATTAAATTGAAATAACCTGTGCTAAAATATAGACTAAAATGTTAAAATCCACTACCTAATCAATTAAAATTATATTTAATCTAACTCTAAGCTAGGCCGGCTAGGTGGAAGAAGTGCATTTTTTTTAATTGCAAAGGTTTTATTGGGTTTTACAAATTTTGTGAATAGGGTGGGGTAAGGTGAAGTACAAAAATATTTTGAAAACTTTCACGTCGAGATCGTTGGCCCCTCCAGGGCTTCTTAGTAAGACATTGGTAATACATTTTCAATAATACTACAAGGTGAAAAGAAATGCATACATCATATAAATTCTAAAATTCTATGCTGGCAGTCGTGTACAAACATCCAGATAAAAGTTATACTGTATTAGTAAAAAGCAAAGTCATTTTTTAGATCTAAGTCTCTTGGCAATTGTGTCTTCATGTTCTCCTCCCTGGCCCCCAGTGGGCGGGGCCGTGGCCCCCTCTGCTCCTCCTGGTTCTTCCCCCAGGGTAGAGGAATGTTTTTTAAGAAAGGCTTCCACCTCAGCAACTGTTTTAATCCTTACTCTTCCTCCTTCCCACAACACCAACATCCCTTCTGGAATCACCCACTTGAACCAAATCCCGTGCTCAAACAATTTTTTAGATAAGAAGGAAAATTTCCTCCTCACCTCTCGAATTTTTTTTGGGATCTGCTTCAAGATGGCGACTTCTTTTTGTTGGTACATTAACGGACCCTCTCTCTGCGCCCTCAATATTCCCTCCCTGGTAGACCTTCTAACAAAGTTAATATGTATCTCTCTGGGTAATTCATTTATTCTGGCATATGCTGAGTTTATTCTGTAAACCAGGTCAATGTCCCCCCTGATCTCTTCCTTAGGTTTATTTAAGTAATCTGCTAAAATTGTGCTCATAAGATCAGGAAGGCATTCACCAGATTCTTCCGAGATATTCTGAAATCTTAAAAAATATGACATCCTTTCAAAATCCATCCTAGACATATGACCAGTTAATTCTCCAATTTCAGTATTAACATTTTTAAGTTCTCCCTTTGCCCCACTTCCAGCTCCTCAGTTTTCTGTGTGTTCTACATCAATTTTTTCTGTGTCTCCAAAAGCTCAAGTTTAGAACTGCAGTGGTCCTTTCTAAGTTCTTTAATTTCCAACACCAAGGAGTGTAACACTGCTTCCATAGCTGTCATTCTTTCTTCCAATCCTGGGTTTTCTGGTTGTTTTTTTGAAGCCATGGTGAGCTGTTTAAGTCAGTGCCACTAAGATGGCGTTTTTTGGGTGCAGCCGCTGGAGCAAGTCAGAGAGGAAAGTTCAGATCAAAATTGTAGAAAGTTGTAAAAACCAGAGAGAAAAGCAATTTTCACAATCAATTATGCAGACAAAGAAGGCACTCCAGGAAAGGAATCAATTAATCAAAAAAAATTCCTCCATTGGTAGAGAGAGACAGTCCAGGTCACAAGAGATGTTGATAGTTTCCTGGTATATTTCAAGGCTGATAAATGTTATGAATTTAGGGCACAGTCATCTATTTACAATTTAGCTCACACAATATTTTTTCAACTTGCCTTTCTTTGCAACCCCAAATGTGGAAACTAGCATGGAAGTATAATCTTCTTTGGGAAATATTGTAATTTAAAATGTCCATTATTGACAAATAAGGACCAAGATGACATTTTGCAAATAAATAATGAATTGAAAAATAAAATTTGAATTAGTAATTTTATTTATAGTGAAGCATAATTTCTATAGCGATGATTAACATTTCTGCATTTTTCATCACCCATTTATGAATTTATATAACAAGCTGCAGCCAACCAGGAAAGAAGGAAGTATGGAGGGAAGGAAGGGAGCGAGGGAGGGACGGTGGGGAAGGAGAGAGGGAGGTCCTTTAAACAAGAAGGAAATATTATTCAAGGGCAACGAAGCAGGTATCTTGCTGTTTTCATCATCATTCATTTCTCAAGCTGGTGAAGGGATCGGAAAGATGCTGTAAAATTGTTGAATGCCTGGAGATAACAAATCACTTCCATTAACTGGGGAGCCTGTTATGGATTACAAATTACATATAAAGCTTAAATAAACAACAATCCATGAGTGGTTACACAAATATCTACATTTCTGCTGCATTTCTGCTAAGAGTCAAGGAACGGCTGCTATGGGAAGTTTAATTAACTCTAACTATGCCAACAAATTAGGTTTCCATGTGGCTACTTGGAAGTTTTGAATAGTTCATCATAAGCAGGGTGAATCAGAGGTTGCTAAGGTGAAAACAATATCAGTATTCCCCAGAGAAGGAAAGAAAGGAACACAGAAAAGTTTAGGATACATGGTTGAAGTGAAGGGAGCATGGAGGATGTTTTCCTTTTTGTATAAAGAACATGGAACCCCCTGCACCCTTGAGTGGAAAGTACACAAAAATTACTACCTGAGTTATGTAGAGAGCACTGCTGGCACACATTGCATTCTACAAAAAAGGAAACAGCACTTCTCATTTGGTTTGCAATTACCATCTGATTGGCATTGCCCAGTTTCAGCTACCGGACAAATTGTCAACAGAAATGGACATCGCCCCGGATGAACTGGACGTCCAATATAAGCACGGGAAACAAACAACAATTGGATTAATATATATATATACTTATACTATGTCTTACACAAACCTTAACATATACTTATAGTATTGCTCATTTATCCAATGCCTTGTTTAGCAACTGCTTGCAATTAAGACTGTGAGGAAAAAGTAATTTTATGGGCAATTTTATATCTATACCTTCCCAGGTCTGTAAAGAAAAGTAAACCTGAAAAAAAGATCATAAGGACAATTGTGGTTTCGCTTACCTTTGGTTACACATGTCAACACATTTGCCTGACACAATTATAGTTCTAAGGACGACCTGCATTCAGTACAGATGTACGGTAATTAGCAGCCAAAACTTTTTTTATTTCATAAAAAAAGACCGAGTGGCTGTGGTTTCCGGCTGCCCGATTCAACCAGCTGACTCCAACGCTGGCCATAGGGGGCGAACATCTTGCCCCTGTGGATGGGGCGCGCAATTTGGGTGTCCTCCTGGATACCCGGCTGTCCATGGAAGACCAAGTGACAGCCGTGGCCAGGAGGGCGTTTCACCAGGTTCGCCTGGTGCGCCAATTGCGCCCCCTATTGGATCGGGACGCCCTTCGCACAGTCACTCATGCTCTCGTGACATCCCGACTGGACTATTGTAACTCTCTCTACATGGGGCTCCCCTTGAGGTGCACCCGGAGACTTCAGTTGGTCTAGAATGCAGCCGCGCGAGCAATTATGGGAACCGTTAGGTTTGCCCACGTTACACCGCTCTTGCGCGAGCTGCACTGGCTGCCTGTCGTCTTCCGGGTGCGCTTCAAGGTGTTAGTCATCATCTTTAAAGCGCTCCATGGCTCGGGACCTAGCTACCTGCGGGATCGGATCCTGCCTCATACATCCTCACGGCCGATTCGCTCCCACAGAGAGGGACTTCTCCAGGTGCCGTCCACTAGACGGTGTCAGCGGGCGACGCCCAGGGGAAGGGCTCTCTCTGTGGCGGGCCCGGCCCTCTGGAACGACCTTCCCCCTGATATTAGAACGACTTCGGACCTCCGCTCCTTCCGTCTGAAATTAAAAACACACTTTTTCCGCTTGGCCGGCCTAGGCTAGTCTCTCTTTCTATGGGGTTTTAAACTTATTTATAGCTACTGGGTATTTTAGTTTAACGGGTTTTAGCACAGGAATAGATTTAGTTTGTTTTTATATTATGTATTTATATTTGTATATTTATTGTTTTTATTTTCCCTGTGCACCGCCCCGAGTCCCTGTGGGGAGAGGGAGCGGTCTACAAATTAAATTTGATGATGATGATGATGATTTTTAAAATTTTGTTTTCAAGAACAAAATTATTACTAAGGATTGTTGAAAAAAGAGCTGTGCTCATTTTCCTGAAGATTAAAAAAAGGTAACTTGATTAGATTCTGTGTTTCTCCCACACTTTAAGAGCTACCTCAGAAAAGATTTTCATCCACTGCTAAACCTACATCTCTGAGAAGGGAAACTCTGAACAATTACGTCTTCCTGGGTTTTGCTGTGGTACATTTGCTATAACATTACTTTGCAGACATTGTTCACCACATTCACATTCACAAATTCCTATTTGTTATCTTCTTTTCAAAACAATCTAATGACTTTTGGGGTTTTCCAACAGCATTTTCCACTTAAATCTGGATTAAGCAAATGCTTTAACTTTAATAAAGTTGTTTATATTCCCCCCCCCCCTCTAAAAGTCCTGTTTTATATGTAAAAATGGTGCTGATAACATCCAATGTCGGCTTGGTTAAGGAATCCACCTCAGCTTTAGAATTCATTATCATTCCTATCTAAGTTTTTTTCAAGGGTTGTAAAATTAATAAAGGTTGGTTTTATACTGGAATCAACTTATTGAGAGAAAATAGAGACTATATTTGAAAATGTGACTATTTAAAGATCCATGTAATATTTGTAGCATGGAACACAATGAGTTTGAAATCTTTGACATAAATTGTCCTGACATGGTTTAAAACAAATTTTATGGGACAAATAGATACATGAGAAAACTCTCAAGGTCAACAGATTTGTTGAATATAAAGATTATAGTAAATTGTAAGAATAGCATCTTGAACAAAATATAAACAATTGTTTTCATATCTGCATTACAGATTAAAATATGTTACAGATTTTCTGTGATCATAATAATAGCAATAAAGGCTATAATTGTACATAATAAATTGTACATAGAAAATGCCTAACTTATGAATGAAGATACAGGCATAAAACTCAATGAGATTTCCTGCTTTTTTCCTCCACCATCACATTTTTTTTTTAAAGCTACTTTTATGTCTCACCAATTGCTGGTTGGCTCCTGGCTATGGATGGGAATCCCATCCAAAGAGTTAGAAAGCCCACAAAGAGAAAGTTAGCGATCAGCCTCATGTCGTCTTCCAGATTCAGCAAATGTTTAAGAATGATTAAGAACTACAACTGACCAATGCTAGTATAGAATCAGAAATGTGGGAGGGACAACAGTTCACTGTACATTGTTCTGCACACTTGGGTTGCAAATGGGTAGTGAAACCGGCAGCAACCTACCTCTGGACCACAGCATAGGTGAGCTTGGGATACCAACCTCCTTAATTACAGCAGGACATGCTGTTTGTCCAACTAATAGAGAAAAGGAATGAAGAAAAGGAGAAGAGAGAAAATACTGTAGTTGGAATGATCCTAGTAACTGCAGGGGAAGGTTGCAAAGACACAGAGCGTGAGGAGCATTTTCAGCTTCTGTTTCAGAGGAATGAAGAGAAGGCCAAAGGAAGATTTCTTTGGAAGAAGTGAATTGAAAAACAGAGAAAGACTGAGCGAGAGACAGTTCAACTGAGTGACAGAAGCTGAGCACACTACAGTAATCATAGATGTTTTGAAGCTATGCTGAGCACACTATAATCATCCTAGATGTTTTCTTTCTTTTCACAAGCAATCTATCTCTTGTCAAGAGAAAGTGGAAACAAGCAGGAAAAAGAGATTTTTGGGATAATTCCCAAAACTGGGGCCACTCTGTATAGACTTCTTCTAAATACCTGCTGTAAATAAATATAGATACCATAGTAAAAGGCATAAAATCTTCCACTGTAATGTGTTTCTGAGGTGAAGCCACGTCTTCCTTCAATAGAGATGGAAAGAAAGACATATGGGGAAGCTTAGGCCACGGGACAAAAGTTAAGGGAACAGGGAGGATATTTACTTCTTCACAAAGAACAGGACAACCTGGAAGCCAGTGAGTGCTTGCAAGAAAAGTGGACATGGGGTGCCAGAACCTCTTATGCTTAATTCAAATGAGATTGTTTGGACTTCACAACTCGACCAGGGAAAAGCAGTAGATGCAATTTATGTAGACTTCTCTTAAGCCTTTGATTCAATGGTACATGACAAACTACTCCATAAACTAAAATCCTATGGCATCTCCAGTTCCCTGCATAAGTGGATAGTTGCATTCCTATCAAACAGGCATCAAATAGTCAAAACAGGAAATGCCTTATCAAACCCTGCATCTGTTAAGAGGGGTATCCCCCAAGGTACCATTTAGCTCTCTTTATACTTTACATAAATGACCTTTGCTATCATATTATTAGTAACTTGATTCACTTAGTTGATGATGTAAAACTATTCAATACCACCGACAATGATGCTACCCTATAAAACGACCTTGACAATGTGTCAGAACTGGCAAACAATTGGCAACTCCAACTCTCAACCAACAAAAGCTCTGTCTTACACATTGGCAAAATAAATCAAAACACAAAACACAAGCTGGGTAGATATGACCTCGTAGATGACTCCGACTCTGTCAAAGAACTCTCAAATGATCTAAGTGCCAAAGCTCATTGTAACAGCATTGCCAAAAAGACACTAAGAGTTGTAAACCTAATCCTGCATAGCTTCTTCTCTGGTAATATTGAACTGCAAACTAGGATATACAAAACTTTTACTAGACCAATTCTTGAATACAGCTCATCTGTCTGGAACCCGCATTACATATCAGACATAAATACAATTGAACGAGCCCAGAGATATTTCACGAGAAGAGTCCTCCACTCCTCTGCTCGCAACAGAATTATGCCACCAGACTTGAAATTTTAGGCTTAGACAACTTAGAACTTTGCCATCTCCAATCTGACTTAAGCGTAGTACATAAAATTATATGCTACAATGTCCTACCTGTCAATGAATACTTCAGCTTCAACTGCAACAACACACGAGCTCACAATAGATACAAACTTTTGGTAAATCCCTCCAAACTTGATTGCAGAAAATACGACTTCAGTAACAGAATTGTCAATGCCTGGAATGCACTACCTGACACTGTGGTTTCTTCCCCAAACCCCCAAAACTTTAACCTTAGAGAGTCTATTGTTGACCTCACCCCATTCCTAAGTGCCTAATTCTTCTCACTGACAGGAAATTTCTCCTTAATTATAGATTGGACCTCTCTTTGTAAAATTTCTATCCATTATTTTTGTCTTGCCCTCAGAAGGATTAGAGAATATGTTGAGCCTCTCCTCTCTGTGATAGCCCCTCGGTGACTGGAAGCTATCAAGTAAAAGACTGTTGTCGGAGTGAACAAAGCAAGAGGAGAGAAAGGCCAGAGGGAAGGGAAGTGTGCCAAGCAGTAGTTTGAGAGAAGGAAAGAAAGGCCCAGAGAAGCTTCCCTGGAAGAATGGAATTGAAGCCCCTCAGTGGCAATAACTCAATAAAGGTCCCAAGAATGGGAAAGGGGGACTTGGATGGTCATAGGTATTGGCTTCAATTGAGAATGGAGCTGCTGGGGGAAATCTGTTTAGAGGGTCTCCATTCAGGAATTGCCAGCAGTAGTTCAACCCCAAAAGAGAAACAGGAAGTGTTCAGCTGATATATAGAAGGTAAAGCCATATAGATCATCTTTCAAAGTCTCAATTTCTCCTTCTCTAAGATAGAAAAAACATAGTGCCTATCTTTTAAAAATTGTCTATTGCAGATGGCTAAGTTGGTATTATAGAAATGAATAAAGGAAGAATTTTAAAGTGAAATATGATCAAGTAATTTCATTTAGGATAGAGAACAAGTTCACCTGAAGCAACCTCTGAGGTGAAGCCAGGTCTTCCTTCACCACAGAAGGAAAGAAAAATGTGGGGAAGATTAGGCTGCAGGACAAATGTTAAGGGAACAGGGAGGATATTTACTTCTTCACAAAGAACAGGAAAACCTGGACGGGGAAGTGGACATGGGGTGCCAGAACCTCTTATGCTTAATTCAAATAGCACAATGTACAATGAGATTTTTCTTTCTGTCAGGTGATGATGATATATCAGGCACTCCTTAGGTTGAATATGAGCATATCTGCAAGCAGCAAATGGACACATTCCCAGCTACAATTGAAAACATGATACACAGTTATTGTGTATAGCCATGCATAGTCATGGTTTCACTTATTGACTCCTTTGCTTATCAAGCGAGCTGCTCCATCCCAATTGTGGTTGCTGAATGAAGACTGCTTGTATTCAGAACAAAGGTAATTAGCAGTAAAAAGTAAAAAATAACAAGTGTTCAACAGCCACAAATCTGTTGAAGACAAGAGGTGTACTCATTTTCCTGGAGACTAAACAAAGTGGTGAATCGATTAGTACCTGGTTTTGTCCTAATCGTCTTTCTAATTGAAGCCAGAGCTTTCCCATTTAGAATTAATTGATAAACTATTTGAAAAAAGAGTCATGGAAGATTATTTCAATTTATGATTACTGTGACAAGGTTGTTATACACACCATGAAAGTTTTCACCCACTACCCACTTTGGAGAAATAATGAGTGAAGTTGACACATTTTGCTAAAATGGAAAGTTATTTATTTGATAACAGGAAATAACATTGTCTACACTTTAAGGCAGAGGTCCCCAAACTTGGCAAATTTACGACTTGTGGACTTCACCTCCCAGAATTTGGATGGAAGAATGATCATGAAGGTGGAGGTGGTGAACATCTTCCAATCAACAGTTGAGTATATTAAAGTCTAGTTGAATGTGCCAGAATATTAAAGAATTTGTGAAGACACTGCATGAAGGGGGAAAGGAGTAAGAGAAGAGAAAGAGTATTTCACAGAAGAGATTACGTTGGGGTATGAAAAGTGTTGTGTCCTTGACTTGCGACTGGTCTCGACATACGACCAGCCACAAGTCTTCCACTCTGCCTGCAAGGACCATGGTAACAGGCTGTAGCCAGCCTGTAACTGCCAGTCGCGTCTGATTGGCCCAGACGCGGCTGGCGGGAAACCAGGTCCTGAAGCGGCCTGATTGGCTCCCCGTTTGACAGCTCACGTATAAGTAGCTGTCAAACGCGGGAGCCCCCGTCTACCGCACTTCCTTCGTTTTGTAAATAATAATAATAATAATAATAATAATAATAATAATAATAATAATAATAATAATAATAATAATAATAATAATAATAATAATAATTTTAATTTCTAGACCGCTCCCTCTCCCCAAGGGGACTCGGAGCGGTGCACAAGGAAATTAAAACAATAAATATACATAAATATACAAAACAATTAAAAGCAAATTAAACAGTAAAACCCTGCGCTAAAATTCCCAATGCCAATTCACTAAAACCCCTATAACCCTATAATACTATAGTAGAGAGGCTACCCTAGGCCGGCCAAGCAGAAAAAGTGCGTTTTCAATTTCAGACGGAAGGAACGGAGGTCCGTGGTTGTTCTAATATCGGGGGGGAGGTCGTTCCAGAGGGCAGGGCCCGCCACAGAGAGAGCCCTTCCCCTGGGCGTCGCCCGCTGACAGAGTCTGGTGGACGGCACCCGGAGCAATCCCTCTCTGTGGGAGCGAATCGGCCGTGAGGATGTATGGGGCAGGATCCGATCCCGCTAGGTCCCGAGCCATGGAGCGCTTTAAAGATGATAACTAGCACCTTGAAGCGCACCCGAAAGACGACAGGCAGCCAGTGAAGCTGGCGCAAGAGCGGTGTTACGTGGGTGAACATAGCGGTTCCCATTATTGCTCGCACGGCTGCATTCTGGACCAACTGCAGTCTCCGGGTGCACCTCAGGGGGGAGCCCCATGTAGAGAGAGTTACAATAGTCCAGTCGGGATGTCACAAGAGCATGAATGACTGTGCGGAGGGCATCCCGGTCCAATAGGGGGCGCAACTGGCGTACTAGGCGAACCTGGTAAAACGCCCTCCTGGCCACGGCTGTCACCTGATCTTCCATGGACAGCCGGGTATCCAGGAGGACACCCAAGTTGCGCGCCCCATCCACAGGGGCAAGATGTTCGCCCCCTATGGCCAGCGATGGAGTCAGCTGGTTGAACCGGGCAGCCGGAAACCACAGCCACTCGGTCTTGGTCGGGTTGAGCTTGAGTCCGTTACTTCCCATCCACATCCGCATGGCTTCCAGGCACTGGCACATCACCGCTACGGCATCGTTGGGGTGGTTTGGGGTAGATATATACAGCTGAGTATCATCAGCGTAGAGATGATACTCTACCCCAAAACCACGGATGATCTCACCCAGCGGCTTCATATATGTGTTGAATAGGAGGGGCGAGAGGACCGACCCCTGTGGCACCCCACATGTGAGGGGTCTCGAGGTCGACCTCTGCCCCCCTGTCAACACAAATTGCGACCGGCCAGAGAGGTTGGAGGAGAACCACTGCAAAACGGTGCCTCCCACCCCCAATCCCCCCAGCCGGTGCAATAGGATACCATGGTCGATGGTATCAAAAGCCGCCGAGAGGTCTAATAGGACCAGGATGGAGGAACAACCCCCATCTCTGGCCCTCCAGAGATCATCTACCAACGCGACCAATGCCGTCTCGGTGCTATGCCCGGGCCGAAAGCTGGACTGGCGCGGATCTAGATACTCAACTTCCTCCAGGTGACGGGGAAACTGTTGTGCCACCACACTCTCAACAACCTTCGCCAAAAAGGGAAGGTTGGAGACTGGACGATAGTTGGTTAGTAAAGCTGGATCCAAAGAGGGCTTCTTGAGGATGGGCCTCACCATAGCTTCTTTTAGGGAAGCAGGCAAGGAACCCTCACTCAAGGATGCATTGACAACCTCTTGGAGCCAGCCTCGTGTCACCTCCCAGGATGCCAGTACAAGCCAGGAGGGACACGGGTCCAATAAACATGTGGTGGCTCGCAGTCGCCCACGTAACCTGTCCATATCTTCGGAAGCAACGGAGTCAAACTCCTCCCAAACAAGATCCGCCTCGTAGCAACCCACTGGGCCATCAATGGGGGCTAACTCGTTCTGTATCTGAGCGATTTTCTCCTGCAGATAAATCACAAATTCCTCTGCTCTACCCTGTAGCGGGGCTTCCCGCACCCTCTGTTGAAGGAGGGAGCGGGTCACCCTAAACAGGGCGGCAGGGTGGTTATCTGTGGATGCTATGAGAGTGGCACAATGATGACGTTTGGCCACTCTCAGCGCCACAATGTAAGTCCGTAAATGGGCTCTTACCTGTGTCCGGTCAGATTCAGATCGGGTAGTCCTCCATCTTCTCTCTAGGCATCTCTTGTGGCGTTTCATCACCCTCAGCTCCTCGGTGAACCAAGGAGCCAGGGTGGCTCGCCGCCGCAAGAGAGGCCGCAAGGGCGCGATCCGATCCAAGGCTCCCGTAGTCGCAGTATTCCATGCGGCCACGAGGTCCTCCATCGGGGCGCGGGTCAGGGGTACAGGAAATGGCCCAAGCGCCGCCTGGAACCCATCAGGGTCCATCAGGCGCCTGGGGCGGAACCAAATTGGTGACTCAGGTTCCGCCTCCCCGCGGAGGGGGGTAGCGGTTGGAAAGTCGAGCCGGAGAAGTGAGTGATCTGACCATGACAAGGGCGTGATGACTATATCCCCTATAATCAGATCACTTTTCCACTGGCCAGAGACAAAGATGAGATCCGGTGTATGTCCACCCTCGTGGGTGGGGCCTTGAATTAATTGGGTCAGGTCCATGGCCGTCATGGAAGCCATGAACTCCCGAGCTACCTTGGATGATTCGCCCACCGATGGCAGATTAAAGTCCCCCATGACTAAAAGTCTGGGGGTCTCCACTGCCACCGTAGCGATCACCTCCAGGAGCTCGGGCAGGGCTGCTGCTACATAGTGGGGAGCCAGGTATATAACCAGCACGCCCAACTGCCTCCCCAGGCCCCACTTCATGCAGAGGGACTCACAACCGGTGGTCTGTGGCACAGTGGTCTCTCTCGGTTCAAGACCTTCCTTTACGATGACCGCTACCCCACCACCCCTGCCTAGGGTCCGAGGCTGATGAAAAGCACGGTAACCTGGTGGGCACATTTCAATGAGGGGGAGTCCACCCTCGTGGCCCAACCAGGTCTCCGCTATTCCTGCCAGGTCCGGCTCCCCCTCTGACACAAGGTATATAGTTATAGTTCTTCGCGTATCTGTCAATAAACAACTTGTTCTTGCTAGCCTGGGTCTGGGCTCCCTAAAATCTAACAAAAATTAAGTTTTTGGAAAAGGGGTTAATGCCTTTGGTTGAATTTCACTGTGTTTTCTGAATGTGTTTGGACATAAGGAAGGACAATTCATTTGCTGTGTGGTTGCCATGCATTCTACCTGAAAGAAATGGCTATAACCAAGGATGATATACAGTTATATTCTACTGGTGAAAAGTTAAATCATTTGTAAAAATGCAGAATGACCACTGTTTTGAAGTCCTCTTGCATGTACAATGGTGTTCTTCCTTCCAAGGTTCAACATGACAAAATCTGTTCATTCTTCTTGTGCATTTCTACACACAATGTGAGTTTGAAGGGCTATTTAATATACACGTTAGTAAATTTTTGGTAGTGTTGTCTTGTAGGTAATAGATTGACAACTTTCAAGGTTTTGACCCAACAAGAAGTAATTTGCATTGTAACGACAAATGCCCAAATAGCCCTGTCCCAGCTGCACCTTCAGGAAGGAGGCTGGCATTGCTGAAGAAGACAACTAGGACAATAGAACTCTGTGTGTGACAGGTGACAAATCTTAGCTTAACTTAAACAAATGACAATCCAGATCAACTACAAAAATATCTGTATTTCTACCTGCTCAATCTCATTCCAGAATACACACATTGAGAGAAATGCTTCCCCAAAAGACTAACCTCTGTCAATCTTGATTGGAAGAACCCTAGATGTAAATGATGGCTGAAGAATGAAAAATAAGAGCCAAGGATCAGCTGCTATTGGCAACATTCTTGAACTCTAACAATGCCAACAAATTAGGTTACTGTCAACTTGGAAAGCATTCTTGACCTGCTCTCGAGTTGCCATAGGCAGGGGGATAGGGAGCCGAGCCTCGCAGCTGCAGCGAAAGAATCACACTTCAGTCAAAACAAAAGTACATTCCCGCCATCTCTATTTCAAGGCCATCTCCACAGATACCCACAGTGGTCAGAGGGAGGGACTCTACAACCCGTAAAATTGCTTGATTGGGGAATGTGACTGATGACACACCTTGGGGGGAGGCGGAAATAGGGTCAGAGCCAGGGCATGAATTAAATGAGGTCAGAGTTGGCTTCACTTGGAACGTGCCAACGTGAAGCTCCTAATAAATAACTAGATTTCTTTTGAAGCTTGGCTTGAGGCTCATGACTTAATTAGGGCGTTGCTCGGAACCCTGACAGTTACAATATGGCTGCTCTGAGATTTAGGGTAGTTTATTCCATACCTCTTGATGCGGGTGAAAAAGCAGAGTGCAAAAGTTGGCTTGAAACTCAACATTAAGAAAACTAAGATCATGGCATCCAACCCTCTGATTTCCTGGCAAATAGATGGGGAAAAGGGTAGTGACAGATTTTATTTTCCTGAGCTCCAAAATCACCACAGATGGGGACTACAGCCAAGAAATTAAAAGATGCTTGCTCATGGGGAGGAAAGCTATGGCAAATCTAGACAGCATACTAAAAAGCAGAGATATCACCCTGCCAACAAAAGTGCGTATAGTCAAGGCTATGGTTTTCCCAGTTGCATTGTATGGTTGTGAAAGTTGAACCATAAGAAAGGCTGAGCGGCAAAGAATTGAGGCCATTGAACAATGGTGTCAGGAAATCAATGGTATAGTCTGTTGTACGGTGGGGCAGTAAATTGTCAGAAGACCTCTCACTGAAAACATCCTTTAAGTCCCAGTACTCCTTTGGGATTTTCTCCTCCCCTTTAATTTTTTCTGAAATGGCCGCCGCCAACCCCGGTTCAGAGGATTCCCGTGGAGGTGTGGGTTTTGAAATATGCTCATTGCCCTCTGGGGGTGTAGCGGAGCGTATGCGTAACCAGCCCTCAGTCCAGTTAATTTTAGGGTTCTACTTCCGCAACCAAGGCAGTCCCAATATAAGGGGGTTATTTTCTCCAGGTGCAACAATAAAACTTAAGGTCTCCTGGTGACTGCCTATCCAATAGGCTCGGTGACAAATTGAGCAGGAGCCCCCCCCCCTGCTATGGACACGTCTAATTGATAAAAGGCAATGGGTACTTTCAAAGTCCTCAGTCTTAATCCCATTTGTTCCACTATGTTGGGGCTAATAATGCAACGTGTGCAACCTGAATCCAAGAGGGCTAATAGTTTAGACTGAGAACCAGTTGAGGGCACTTTAAATTCTACTGGAATGGTCATGGGGCCCGACCGGGAACTCACCCAACGTTCGTCGTTATCGTCATCGGTTTCGGTTTCTTTCTCCCAGTCATCAGGCTCCTCCTCCTCCTTCCGTCCAGAGGTGCGGAGATCTAATGGTTCCACTCCCCTCATGGCTGGTTTACTCCGTGACCCTGGGTGCTTGTCAATCCTCTTCTTCCCTGATGATGCTTGGAGTCGGGGGCTTGGTTTCATTCGGCAGTTTGCAGCCCAGTGCCCCTCCTTCCCACAACTGAAACATGCAGTAGTGCGGGGTTTGCCGGCAGCCCCTCCTTTTCCTCCTCTTCTCTCTCCAGCACATCGCTTTTCCCTTGCCTCTCGAATCAGCTCCCTGGCTTGATTCATTAAGAGATTTTCCTCCTCAATCTCTTGATATGACGGGGGGAGGGGGGGTGCCTACGTCTGTTGATTGTGACTCCAGGAGGGATGGACAATGATTGATATGTATGCTTTCGCATGCGAATACCTCAGACCTTGCTTTTTGTCAGGACTGCCTCTAATGATGACCAAGAAATAATCCACTCAAATCCATTTTGAAAGATTTAAGAGTACTTTTACTGGTTACGAAAAGAATGCAGTGAAATTCAAGCAAGGTCTGAGGTATTCACGTGCAAAAGCATACATATCAATCATTGTCCATCCCCTTTTCCCCATAACCCCCCAACCCACTGTCCAATGCAAAAACCCCTTTGATGTCATGTGGGTTGCATCTTCAGGAGCATCATCAGAATGGTATGCAAGACCGTTGACTTTGGCTACTGCCGGTATCAGCTCCTGGCTCCAAAACACCTCCTGCAAACATATAATCCCATACCCAGTCCCCATAGCCCCTCCCTCCCCGTTTCAATGACAGCCGAAGCAAGCAATAAAGCGGAGGCTGACAAATAGTCTTGTAGAAGACTCCTGCGAGTCCCTTGGACTGCAAGGCTATAAAAACCTGTCAGTCCTAAAGGAGATCAATCCCAACTGCTCTTTAGAAGGCCAGATCCTAAAGATGAAACTTAAATATTTTGGCCACCAAATGAGAAGGAAGAGAAGACCCTAATGCTGGGAAAGAGTGAGGTCAAAAGAAGAATGGGATGACAGAGAATGAGGTGGCTGGATGGAGTCACCAAAGCAGTAGATGTGAGCTTAAATAGACTCCAGAGGATGGTAAAGGACAGGAAGGCCTGGAGGAACATTGTCCATAGGGTTGCGATGTGTCGAACACGATTTCTCAACTAACAGCAAGAGCAATTCCAAGTGGGGTGAATCAGAGGCCTCCCAAGTAAAGATAATAAAACACTTTTGCACTAGTGAAATAATGAAATTGTAAATGGATGGCTGAAGAATTTAAAATAAGAATCAAGGACCACCTGCTATGGGAAATTTCATGAGCTCTAACAATGCACTAAATCTGGTTTCAATGTGGCTACTCTGAAGTTTAGGATTGGTCATACCAAGCAGTGTGAATCAGAGGCCTCTGGGATGAAAACATTATCTGGATTCCCCAGAGAAGAACAGGAAAGAACGTAGAGAAGATTAGGCTACCTGTCAGAAATGAAGGGACCATGGAGAGTATTTACTTTTTCACCAAGAACATGACAGTTTGCAACCCAGTGTGTGCTTGAGATTAAAGTACACATAACATTCTCTTATCCCAAATTCAAACAGTGCATTGCATAACAAATGAGAAAGCAATGTCCCCTCTGTCAACCTAGAAGAACTGTAGCTGTAAATCGATGACAGCAGGAAATTTCTTCACAGATTTTGTTGAACTCACTCGCCATGGAATTCCAAATTCTATCTTCCTTTGAAAGGCTCATTCAATCCACTGACTTTTTCAGGCTTTCAACTGAATATTCCATTTAAATCTATGCTCAGTAAAAGCAGAGGGAGACGGCTGACTGGCACGACCTGTTGCTATCTTAAATGTGGCTAAATTTGGCTTGTTACTTTATGGTTCAACAACTGATCTATATAAATAAAAATTTAAAATTGTTTGTGCAAACTCGCTAATCTCAGAAAGTACTGCACCGATCGGCACCAAATTTTCACACAATGTTGCTAAGAAAGGGAGTAACAATGATACGTGCATTTTGTGTGGCTGCCATACCTGTGTCATGTGCAAGCAGCACAAACATAAAAGTACCGCACTTCTCAGGTTTTTTTCAACATTCAACATTTTTGAATGTTCATTTGACTGAGTTTCATGTTTAATGAATAAAGTATATAATGATGATGATGATGTAATTGTATGATCAGGAGAAAATTCTAGAAAATAAAATACAATATTTGGAACAATCTGAACTCCCTAAAGTACCTGAATCAGTTAAAGCTATGCTGAATGAACGCATTAAAAAATGTGTACAGTTCTGGTCAGAACTGTATCCTTCAGAAGGATATTATGGAAATGGAAAAGGTGCAGAGGAGGGCAACCAGAATGATTAGGGGGCTGGAACACCTTCCTCACCATCTGAGGCTGCAACAGCTGGGCCTCTTCACTCTAGAACGACGGCGCCTGAGAGGTGACCTGATTGAAGTCTATAAAATCATGCAGTGTGGACAAAGTAGAAAAGGAAAAACTGTTTTCCCTATTGCACAACACTAGAATTAGGGGGCACTCCATGAAAATTTTGGAAGCTAGACCTCAAACAAATCAGAGGAAGTACTTTTTCACCCAGAGGATCATTGGTCTATGGAACTCCCTGCCAGAAGAAGTGGTGACAGCTGTCAGCCTCGACACCTTTAAGAAAGGATTAGACGAGTTTATGGAGAACAAGGGTATCCATGGTTATCATTATGGATGCCTAAGGACACCCTCCGGGTTGGAGAGATAGGCAGGATATTTCTCAATGCCATTTGCAGGGAATCATAAGCAGGTGAAGACATCTGCTTGGGAAGAGCCTGAAGCAAATGGTGAGCCACTGTGTGAGTCAGAATGCTGGACCAGATGGGCTGTGGCCTGTTCCAGCAAGGCTATTCTTATGTTCTTATAACCATGATGGAATTGACTCTTAATCTCTTTATATTGTTTGCAGGTTCATTTTTGTGTTGTTCATCCTCACATGAAGGAGAAGAAAGAAATAGTAATATGTGGGCTTGATTATTTTAATAAGGTTCTCAGCCACGTGTTTGATTTTTGCTCCACGGAGACAACATACCTGATGTATGCATAGATCTGTAGTTTCCTGGATCCATTTTTCCCCCTTTTTTGAAAATGGGAACTACATCATCCCTTAAGTTAGTGAAGGATTGCGCAAAAATGGATATTCAATTGTGATGTAATTGCCTAGAATAATGCTTAGATCCCTGTGGGACTGCTGTTTTTTTTTACATTTGTCAGGGATAGAATAACCCACATCCCATTGGAAAAGTAATGCCATTGTAGTACCCAAGAGATGTGTCTTTATTTGTAGATCCTATCTTCTAGCACAGCATTCCCCAGACATCTGCAAAGTCCTGACACCATTATGCCTTTGGAAAACAGTGGTGCTTTGTCCTTTCCAGTAGACCAACAGACCGAGCAGTTTGAGTCCTTGTTTGTGATCTCCCACATAACTACATTGTTGTTTCCCCCGGTGTGAGTTTTTTTCTTACTCTCCATTATCTTGTTTCACTGTTGGACATCTATTTCAATCTACTTCTGATACATGGTTTTAAGGCACTTGGATCTGCTTTGACAATTCAGAGGGGACAGTCAACTGATTAAATACTTTGCCCATACTGTATTAAAGTTCTTGGGTGTCTTTTCCCCCAAACATTGGAAGAAATGTTCATCTGGGTTCAGTTCCAAGTGAAGAAAAAGATACTGGATTCATGGAAGTTGCTTGGAAAGATGGTTTTAATGGTGGACAGGATCACATGCTTCAAGATCTTGGGTGAAGAAAAAGGGAAGAGATGCTGAGAGTGCCTGAGTTTTATACCCTCTCTGGGCTTTTGAGCTTGTATTCTGATTAGTTGTCAGACTCCTATGGGGCCATGCAGGGCAACTCTGTAGGCTATCCTGAATCCCAAGCTTGGTTGAACTTTGCTAGGTGATGTAAACTTCCCAGGTGCCATATGGGAGTTCTATTGCTAGATGGGTAGATGGCTAATCCTACCTTTGTTGGATCTTGGGTGAGGGCTTTTGCCTATGAATAGAGCTAGCTATCTCTTTATCTCTTAAATGCGAGACATCTGCTAGGGCTATTGAGGATGGTGTGGGCCAGGGGTCTGCAAAGTCGGCTCTTTTAAGACTGGTGGACTTCAACTCCCAGAATTCCCCAGCCAGCTGGCTGGGGAACTCTGGGAGTTGAAGTCCACCAGTCTTAAAAGAGCCGACTTTGCAGACCCCTGGTGTGGGCTATTAAGAGTGAGTCTGTTCCTGCTTAAAAAACACGTTTCTCCTTTTCTCATCCAGGGAAATATAATATTCTGCCTTTTTAATATTTCCTAAAATATTTCATTTTTTTCTAGGAGAGGGGTGGGTGCTAACTCTTCCTACACAAGAAAACCTCATCTCTGTCCACATCTAGAATAGGCTGAAGCTTTTTCTCAAAATAATTTGTCCTCTGTCTAAATGGCTTTTCTTCACCCTCTGGTGGTGGTGCTTAAGAACTCATATTTGTATCATTGTTTTACTGTTTTACAAAACATAGAAAAGGACTCTTCTTATTTAGATTGAACAATTTGGGATTAACCCTTACCTGACCAGAATTTTTATTAGCTTACATAACAAACTACAGAACACATAATACACCACAAGTTGTTTCCTTTTACTATAGAAGAGGTACCATATCTTGGAAATGGCCCCATTAAAATAATATATCATGGAGAAGTTAATATATTGCAGAAAAATGCAAGTTTTCAAACGCATTTATTCATAAACTGATATTATTCATAGCATCAAAATTAGATGGTGTATTATAATTACAATATTATTTTTTGCATTATAAATATGGAGTGAAATCTCATTTTAAAAGACTTGTTTTTAGGGAGGGCCCTCTCTCAGACTTGGCTAATTGTTAAATTCAAAAATAAATCAGTGTAGTGATTTACATCATTGCAATGATTTACATCATTCACTTAATTGTGTTATTATGCAAATGATGAATTTTATGTCATGTGAACAAATGTATGTTATTAACATAATCCCATGAATCATTATCATTTGCATAGTGTTATCTCTGAAACAAACATGCTGTTTTGGAGAGATATGGGGTGTGTCAGACCTGGAAGCCATATTTTGCATTGGATCTTCAGGCCTGACACACTTAATGCTGTGGTAAATGGGAGGGGGGGATTATATGGAATATGGAACCTATATAGTCAAAATAACATTCCTTTCTCAGACAGTCAAGGTCATCCTGCCCTGCACCTGGAATGGCATGACTAGGAGGCATCTCCAGTTGGGACGGTGTTTGATTGGACCATGTGATGGACATGTGGGTGTTGGGCAGATTTGGGTGGGGAAAATCTGGAAACTTTCAGATTTGGGTTTTCCCAGATGTGCCAATACAACCTCTCTAATAAAATGGAATTTTGAGGAACTTCAAATGTCAGAGTCTTCTTTTGTTGTGGATGTTACTTGGAACCCTGACATTTGGATATTTGGTCTGTTGTATTCAAAGTCTACTAAATAAGGGTCTGTTAAATCAAGGTTGCACTGTATCTGCTTTTTTCTATTCTTTGCTTTTAGTATGCTTTCACCCAGCAAGCAAAATCATATTTGTTTTAACTAGGTTTTATCAAAAAGGCTGACTCCACACATAACTACAATCCATTCTTTACCAATCTCATGCATCATGCCATATCAAAGTCAAATAAACCAAGCTATTATTAATGCAATTTGTAGACTTCATTAAAGTTTTATAACCATAAAATGGACAACAGAAGAAAATAAACTATCCATCAGTTCTGAAATGATCAAAAAGTTGCTGTTGCAAAGATATATTCAAGAGTTGTGCTTTTGTGAGGTGTACTGGAAATCCTATTTTATTTTTATGTTTATTTAATAGATTTCAAACCCAGAAAAACATAACCAGCTATATCGGTGCATATGTTTGTAACCACTGTTCATGAGAAGGAATTCAAGAATGATGGAAAGAAGCATTATGCTTGCAACTGTGTCTTCTTTTCCATAAACAGGCAAACCAAGATCAATTTCTCTGGTACACTGCCTTTATATGTAACTTTGATTCAGTGTAAAGCGATCTCTGGTCATCCAAGTCAAATTCTGGCCTATGCAAAAACAAAAACAAAAAAACTGTCTTGGAAACTGTGTAATGAATCACATATTTAAATTTCTTTTGATTTAATCTGTTCAGCTAATTGCTACTATGATGTTGGATGGAAGAGAGTCAATTAAATAATAATAATAATTTAATAATTTATTAAATTTCTAAACCGCCCCCTCTCCCCGAAGGGACTCGGGGCGGTGTACAGGAAAATTAAAAACATCTAAAAACATAACAATACATACATAATTAAAATCGAATTAAATAACCCTGTACTTTTGGAACGACCTACTCCCTGAACTCCGGACCATCACCGCCCTCCGCCTCTTCCGCCAATGTCTAAAGACATACTTTTTTCATCAAGCCGGCCTAGCCTAACCTCCCATGGGGACTTTTAGAAAAGTTTTAAATTGGGTTTTAAATAATTGGTTTTAGCATAGGATTGGAATTATTTAATATATATTTTAAATTATTTATTCATTTTCTATTTTGTATATCTTTTTAAATTTCCTGTGCGCCGCCCTGGGTCCTCTGTGGAGAAGGGTGGGATATAAATGTAATAAAATAAAATAAATAAATACTAAAATTTATAAAACATTAAAAACTATATCCCATAAGACCAAATAAAACAATTTGAATTACAGACTGGGGCGAGGAGTATAAATTAGGCCAAGCCGGCCTGATGGAACAAATAGGTCTTAACTTTTTGGCAGAAAGAGCGGAGGTCCGTAGTAGTTCTAATATCGGGGGGGTAGGTCGTTCCAAAGGGTCGGGCCCATCACAGAGAAGGCCCTTCCCCTGGGCGTCGCCCGCTGGCATTGCCTAGTGGACGGCACCCGGAGAAGTCCCTCTTTGAGAGCATTTTCTAGCAACATAGGATGGAAGACTTGATGAATTCTACCCTAGGTGTTTTGGGGGCTTGTTGGTGTTGTGTGACAACAGAAAGCTTGGAATAAAAAGATAGAAAAATACCCTTGATCATGCAAAGCAGAACAATTATGATCAAGTGTTCTTGTGTATATGCAGTATACAACAGTGTTGGTGAACCATTTCAGCACCGAGTGCATGTCTGCCAGAAACCAGAAGAGCACATGCGCATGCCTGGAAGTTGATTTTCCAGTTTCCGTGTGCGAATGCACACTGGGCGGCTGCTCTTCTGGTTTCCTGTTCTTCTGTGCATGTGAAGACCAGCTGGCCAGTGCTAAAACCCAGAAGAGCAACGGGTAATGGCTTGCCTGCGCAGAGAGATGGCTTTGCATGCCACTTCCAGCATGCCTACCATAGGTTTGCCATCACAGGTATTCAATTTCTGTTTAGATCATATGCCAAAACCAGCTCAATTATATATTTGCAACAACCAAAAAATGGGAGATAAAAATAAAAACAATAAATGGGACTTGTAAAGGAAAAACCCACAATTTTTCTGATTTGGTCTGTGCTTTGAGAAAAGTCTGGTGGAAAACATATTTTTAAAGGATGGGAACAATCCTTTCTATAGGATTGAAAGAGCCATAATGGTCCGATTGTCTAAACCCTCCTCAGGGTCCAGAGGTCTGGCAAAAGAAGAAGTCAGAGGTCTGATAGGAGACCTTTAAGAAAACACAATAGTAAAAAAAAAAAACATTTCCACAATTGTCCCACTTTAAGGAGAGGGTTTACCCATTTAGAAAGCACCCAAAAATAATGTCTGAAAACAATCAGAAAGTATTTTTGATTAAACTAGTAGCAATTAAGTTAAGGCTCATCTCTCACGATTGTAGATTGTTCCAATAACCAATGACATAAAGTAAAATGATACATGAGAAAGAATTGATGATGATACCTTATTTACAGATCCTAGAGCAATTATAGTAGCAACACCTTTGTCTTCCTGGACAATCATAGTCATAACGACAGCGATGTATTCCTGGGATGGTGCATTTAAATGGATTTCGTGGGCAACTCCAAGAAATCACTGAAATGGAGGGGAGGGAGTGTGGGGGGAAAGAATTATTGTTAATCATCAGTCAAACACCAGCTAATTTTCATCACTTTTTGGGGAATATAGTGCAGCCCTATGGTGTCTTTCTAACCCATGGTAGCAATTAAAAAGCCCCACACTTTAAGAGAGGAGCTTCAGTTACATCAGTGGTGTCCAAACTTTTTTCAAAGAGGGCCAGATTGGATGAAGTGAACATGGTGGAGGGCCGAACATTTTTCCGAACATTCTTTGAACCATTACAATTAAATGCAAATAAATTATTTTATGCCAAGTTAATTGCAAATGACATACTTTTCATTTCATAACATTAAGATCAACTGACAGTTGAGTTTTCACAATGTATTGAAAATAAATTTAAAAAAAACTTACTTATCTCTTTCTTTCTTCCTCTCTCTCTCTCCATTTCTCTCGGTCTTTCTCTCTTTCTCTCTCTCTCTTTTTCTCTTTCTTTCTGTCTCTCTTTCTCTCTCTCTCTCTCTCTCTTTCTTCCTCTCTCTCTCTCTCTCCATTTCTCTCTCTCTTTCTTTCTCTCTCTTTTTCTCTTTCTTTCTGTCTCCCTTTCTCTCTCACTCTCTCGCTCTTTCTCTCTCTTTCTTCCTCTCTCTCTCTCCATTTCTCTCTCTCTCTCTTTCTTTCTCTCTTTTTCTCTTTCTTTCTTCTTCTCTCTCTCCATTTCTCTCTCTTTCTTTCTCTCTCTCTCTTTCTTCCTTTCTCTCTCTCTTTTTCTCTTTCTTTCTGTCTCTCTTTCTGTCTCTTTCTTTCTTTCTCTCTTTCTCTTTCTCTTTCTCTCTTTCTCTCTGTCACTCTGTGTGTGTGTGTGTCTGTCTGTCTGTCTCTCACTCACTTAATCAGTCTCTCTCTGTTTCTCCCTCCCTCTCTCTGTCTCTCCCTGTCTCTGTGTGTGTCACTCTCTCTGATTCTCTCCCTCCCTCCCTCTCTCTGTATGTCTGTCTCTCCCTCTTTCCCCGTCTGTCTCCGATTCAATCCCTCCCTGTGGCATTCTCTATCTGTGTCTCTCTCTGTCTCTCTCCCTCCCTCTCTTTCTCTCTGTCTCTGTCTGTCTCTCTGTCTTTCCCTCCCTCCCCTTCTGTCTCTCTCTGTGCCTGTCAGTCACTCCCTTTCTCCCCTCTCCTCCCCTCCCCCACCCCGGGAAGCAGCAGAAGGGCCGGTATGCCAGAGGTTACGGACGCCTCCTCCTTAAGCACCACTGAGGCTGTTGCCCGGCAGGGGCATCAGGAAGGGAAGCCGGTCGCGTCTCCATCGCGGCTCCCTCCGGCAGGCACCACGGCTTACGTTCTGAGGCCGCGCGTCCGGCTTTCCTGCCTGACGCCCCTGCCGGGTGACCTTGTGCGACGGGAGCTGCATGTTCTGGGGCTGCATGGCTGGGAGGGAGGTGAACGCGCGGCCCCAGAACGTAAGCCGTGGTGCTCGCCGGAGGGAGCCGCGATGGAGACGCGACTGGCTTCCCTGCCTGATGCCCCTGCCGGGCGACCTGCCGGGCGACCTTGTGCGAGCACCCAAGGCTACCGTCATCTTAAGCACCACCGAGGCTGTCGCCCGGCAGGTCGCCCGGCAGGGGCGTCAGGCAGGGAAGCCGGTCACGTCTCCATCGTGGCTCCCTCCTGCAGGCACCAAGCGTTCTGGGGCCGCGCGTCCACCTCCCTCCCAGCCACACAGCCCCAGAGACAGAGGGAGGAAGGGAGGGCCACATTTACACAGAGCAGGGAGGGCTGTTGGAGGGCCATATTAAACTGACCCCCGGGCCGCAAATGGCCCCCGGGCCGGACTTTGGACATGCCTGAGTTACATGCTTTGACTTTGATGTTTCTTCCCAGTTTGAAGCATATTAAAGACAGACACATTCTGTCAGTGTCAGAGCTGAAAGATATCTTAAACTGCTTAATAGAATCTATAAAAATAGACCCAAGTGTATAAGGGCCTATTAGACAGATTGCGTTAAAAAGAAAAAAAAGAGCAGATTCCATCACAGAGTAGGCTCTAAAGTTTTTTGCGAAGTTTCAGGAACAGTTGGAAAAGATCCTTACCGGTCATTTGATCTGCAAGCCTCCTAATTTCAAGAACTAATTTACTGAATTTATTAGCCTTATATATGCCACCCATAAATTCCCTCCTGAAAGACAAATCGACCAAAGTGGAATTAATATTAAGATACACAGCAGAGTCCCCAGCTCCTCTGCTTTCACAGGAAACCAGGCCCAGAGCTGTAACAAATTAGATTGTACATTAAAATTAAGATTACCTGGTGGGACTCTACAACTTCTGCTACAGCTGAAATTACAGCAACGTAGGGTCCGAGGGCAGTCGTAATCA
This sequence comes from Rhabdophis nuchalis, assembly GCA_039707465.1. NCBI lineage: Eukaryota > Metazoa > Chordata > Lepidosauria > Squamata > Natricidae > Rhabdophis > Rhabdophis nuchalis. The sequence goes on from CM077644.1 coordinate 30,097,225, forward strand.
CTCCTGCAACGATTAATTCCAGGTAAAGAGCACGGAAATGGATTTCCTGGGGGAAAACCACATCCTGTTGAAAGAAAGAAAAAAAAACCAATGGAGAATATCCAAATACCTTTTACAAATTAATTTTTAAAATTTTAATTAACTTGCACATAGCAGTTATCGTGATATGGTATCATGTATTGATGATATGAAACCATATCGGGTGAACCGATAAGAGCGGCGGCAGGAGGCTCTGCCCACCAGCCAGGACGCTTCTGCGCATACGCACGCACAGGCGAACCAGTAGTAAAAAAAAATGGAAATCTACCACTGTATGAAAACTATATTATATTTGCCTATGTGTATTTTATATTTAGATTCTACTTTTTTGTATCTGTTCTATTTTAATAATTGCACTGCTCCTTCTTTGCCCAATCTGAAATACAAATGAATAAATTCATGTACCCACCAAAAGGCATTTCTAGACAAAAAACTCTCCTAGCTTTCTCAGGGCACAATTCAAATATTGCAAATAACATTTTATGGTTACCAGATACTACAGAATGGACATGTTTACAACGTTGGAAGTCTACAACAATCACAGAGAACCGACAACCAATCAGAGCTTACAGTTGTTGGCCAAAATAAAGATACCGAGATATCTTATCCAATCGGTCCTTATTTGCCAGCTAGGAAAGAGACGTTCTTTTACCTCGCCATAAAAAGAAAAGAGGAATAAAATAAACAGGAGTGAGAAAAGCAGTTACTTCTCACAATAGCACACCCCTTGGAATACTGATTCTATATTGGAACATTTTATATAATTATGCCACCTTCTTATCAAAACTGGACAGTAGGATTTGGGAGGTATGATGAAGAAGACATTCCTTATAAGGGCCAGCCCAAACAAGACTGCTGTAATCGCTCTTGTTTGTGCAGTAACATTTGCTGCCTGAAAACAGATCTATACAATACAACACAATAGCAGAGTTGGAAGGGACCTTGGAGGTCTTCTAGTCCAACCCCCTGCCTAGGCAGGAAGCCCTATACTGTTTCAGACAAATCTCCTCAAGATTAGAGCGGAAACTGCACACTGGTGATCTATGTTATTTAATCAGCAGGCGGCATAATTCAATTTAACATTGCAAATGCATTCCCCTCTGGGAGAGCCCTGAGTATATTTTCTGTAAGTACCATGACAACAAAAAAGTTGATCTGACTAGTGTGAAGAAGAAAACAAAAGAAAATATTGTACAGAAGACTATTACTCACCACCCTTTACAACAATTTATGGCTAGTCACTTAAATTTATTTGGGAAACCCGAAGGATTATTTGCTTCAATTATAATTTTTTGTAATTATATTCAACTTGCTCTGCACTGTGTTTATCATATGGTACTGTTAATCGCTGGAAAGCAAATTATAAAACTACTTAAGTAAACTTAATTTAAGCCTACCAAATATAGAATAGATCTGATTTTAGTTTTAAATAAAGTTAACAATCTCTTCCTACAGACTATTTTGCAGCTTCCTTTGTCAAACAGGCCCCTCTACCAATGATGTTATACCTTACCAAACAGAACCTTGGAAGACGTAATGGGTAAGCCTATCCAAAGGGCTAGGAGACCCACAAGAAGCAAGCCAGTCAATGCCTTCATGATGTCCTCAGAAGTCAGATGTGAACTCTCAGACAGCAATTAGGCTCATATTTAAACAGATGTGTGGGTAGATTTTAGATTACACCTTTCCAAATATTCCTCCTGCTTCATATAGCAACTCCATAACAGCTTATAGAAACCCGAAATAATTGCTTTACACTGCCTTCATAGATAGCGTGGACTTGTGCCACACGAGGACTGGAACCAAAGGGTGGGACATCTAAAATGCTCCCATATAAACATCCTTACTTCTAACAACTCTTGTGAGCCACAGGCTAATTGTAGCATCTACCAACACGTGAAGAAAACACAGTCAACCTGAGTATAGTAGAAGGGCAGGGCTTTCCTTGTTAAGGATGCTGGACTTCCTATATTCTAATTAATAATTGGAGATAGTTAGGGCTGATACTGAGGAAAATTACAGAATAACCAGAGGGTGGGGTGAGGTGTGGTGAAACATAACTCAATGGTACAAAATAACAATTTTCTAAAGAAATATGCCATATAATCAAGTTACAATTATCTCAAGAGGGATATCCTTTCTAGTGGACAAGATGAAGCAGCTGCCTCAGGCAGAAGGTGATAAGTGGGGGTAGGAAGCACATGTCCTATGACACCAAATCTGATTATTAATATCTGATGCAAGGGAAGAGGTATTGACTTAGGATGTGATTATCACTATTTATTTTAAAGCCATCTTCTAGCCCCTTTGAAGGCTCTTATCAGTGGAGAAGTAGGAATTAAATTTAATAACATAAATAGAACAATCAGGATTGGAGACCATTGCTAAATATTGTGAAACAGAATCTAATAATTTAACAGAGTTTTATACAATGGCACCCATGGTGTATTTTTACCATTCTGAATATCCCACATTTTACTTTTATTACATGATACTAGTGGTATTGATTTGTCTTTTTTTCTGATGTAAAAACTTCAGTGTCTACAATCTTTTTTTTTTAATAAGAGATTTGCTTCAACTCCAATGAGAAAGCCATGAGTAGAAGGAAAGATGATAGAGAAAAGGGTCCAGTACAGGGGTGGGTTCCTGCCAGTTCTAGCCTCTTCTATAGAAGAGGTTCCACAAATCTACAGTGCCATTTAGAACCGGTTCCAGCTCCCTCCCCCCGTCCCTCCACCCATCATCAAGATGAAAAATGAGAGGAGGAATTCTGGGAGTTGAAGTCCACAAGTCTTAAAGCTTTCAAGTTTGAACACCCCTGCGGTTTTTTTTCTAAAAGGTTAAGGGTAACTTGACAGCTTTAAGACTTGCGTGCTTCAAATGCCAGAGTTTCTGAGCCAACATTTTGGTTGCTAAGCAAGACCGTTGTTAGATGAGTTTCACCACATTTTACAAGTTGGCCACGCCCACCCAGTCACATGACTAACAAGCCACTCCCACCCGGTCACATGGCTGGCAAGCCACTCCCACAAAGCAAGCTACACCTACAGAAGAGGTTCTAAAAATTTTTGAAACCCACCATTGGTCCAGTACCTCACCAGGCTCAAGGCTGACTCAGGCTTCCATCCTTCCAAGGTGGGTAAAATGAGGACCCAGACTGTTGGGAGCAAGAGGCTGACTCTGTAAAACTGCATAGAGCGGGCTGTAAAGCACTGTGAAGTGGTATACAAGCCTACTGGTAAGTGCTATTGCTATTGCTACCTGCAGCAAAGAGAGATGAGACAGATGGTAATATCACTTAAATCAGTCCCTTCTCTCCCTCCCTGCCCCCTCTTTCTCTCTCTCTTTCTCTCTCACACACACACACAGACCAATACAAAAAAATATATGCATGGATTAGGATTGTAAAACAATTCCCATCAATGTGTTAAAGCTGGGAACATAAACATTACCCTCACCAGGAGTTTGAACACTGGTGTCCTGATTCCCTAAAATCTGGAATCTCTATCTTAATTCCTTTATAAATTCATAACTGGAATTGACTACCACATGATATATTTGGGAAATGTTAGCCTTGGTTTATTTTGTTTGCCTCTTTGTGTTGTGATTAGTTTGTATTTCAGTACATTGTGCTCAACCAAAACAAATGCTTGATTTAATCACTGGTTAAATATTCTGTTAATTGACAATTTTATTGAGAAAACAATTGTATCCAGTCCCTTTCCTTCCACTCACAATTTTTCAGTGCATGTTAACGTCTCCACTAACTTTTCTTTTCATGACAAATGAAACTGAACTCATTGACAAATAATGTAATGAAAAATGGGTGTTGCCAGGTAAAAGCCGAGTATTTCACAGAGCACAGGTTCTCCAGAAATGTTGCCTAGGCAGGGTGCAAAACACATTGCCCAATCAGAACATTTCTTCCCACCCAGCATCACTCTCAAACTCATTAGCCTCAGCATGAATGCTTCTGATACGATCTGGTGGGCAGATCCCAGTTTTCCCTGTGATTACTAAGATTCATAATACCTTCAACAGATGATAGGTTGACGGGCAGCTCTTCCCATATCCAGTAGGGTAGCAGTACAGAGTTCAAAACTACACAATCCTTACTTCTTTGTGGGTTTCTTTCATTGTTTTTAATCAAAAACAAGTACCAAAAATGGATTCCACAAGTGATGATTGGAATGGATGTCTAAAACGTATCTAGTTTTCATTTTATAAATAAAAGAGAAACAGGTACCTGTCATTCTTTCCTCTGGACCAATAAGGAGGATGAAGGGTGGTAGGAAAATACATATGTATAGCCTTTAGATTTTGAAAAGCTGCCTCCACCCCACATCCTGAAGTCCAAATGCCGGTCTTACCTTCAAAAAAAATGTTGAAATGTTCTGGATAGAAGTAAGTTCTTCCTTGATGGGATTGGCAAAAGAGCAGGTGTGAAATGCTACCGGTTTGGACTGGTTCAGCCAAACCGGTAGTAAAAAAAGCTACTGGTTCACCTGAACTGGTAGTAAAAAAAATGCTAGTTTGGGTGAACTGGTATTTCTGACAATCAGCTGTGACACGTGATTTATATTAGCTGGAAAACAGAATTTCCTGCTTTCTAGCCAATCTAAATCACATGGCACAGTGGATTCCCCCCCCCCTCGCTGTTCTACCTACGAGATCGCCTTCTGCCACCAAGAGCCTCCCACCAGCTAGTACGCTCCCATAGAGAGGTTCTCCTCATGGTGCCATCGGCTAAACAATGTCGACTGGCGACACCCAGGGGGAGAGCCTTCTCCATGGGAGCACCTGTCCTCTGGAACGAATTGCCCCCAGAGTTACGAATTATCCCTGACCTACACACCTTCCACCGTGCTCTTAAAACGTTTCTTTTTCAACAAGTCAGGCTGGCGTAAATATGAATTTTATTACTTATTAATCTTAATTTGGTTTGTTGGTTTTTAATCTTATTATTATGAACCAAATTATTTAATATGTTTTTTTAATTGTTTTTAACTTTTATATATCTGTGTTTTATTTTGGCTGTACACCGCCCTGAGTCCTTCGGAGGAGTAGGGCGGTATAGATAGATAGATAGATAGATAGATAGATAGATAGATAGATAGATAGATAGATAGATAGATAGATAGATAGATAGATAGATAGATAGATAGATAGATAGATAGATAACTTTGCAGGTGTGCTCGGTAGCAGGCTCTGCCCACCCCCCCGGATGTCATCACATCCGTTTTTGATGCTCTGCGCGTATGTGTGGTAGTGTGTGCGAGTGGAGCGATAGTGTGCGCGCGCTCACATTTGTGAACCGGTAGCAAAGGTAAGTAGATTTCATCCCTGCAAGAGAGCCAACTATTCTTAATTACTCCAATTTCCAGTTTTCATATTCCGTGGTGATAACACAGTTTAACACACACGTAAAGGGACAGTCATAAGTGGGAGGTGATGAGTGATAGGAACGATGAGAAGATTCATTCATTCATTCATTCATTCATTCATTCATTTATTCGACTTATTCATAGCAATAGTAATGCAGACATAGTAAATAGTTTTACAGTGTTGTGTTGTAGGAAGGCGTTGGTGGTATAGTGGTAAGTATCTTCCGTTGCTACCTCATTTGAGGGAATTATTTGCTTAGCAGAGTGATAGTGTTTGGGAAAAAACTGTTCTTGTGTCTAGTTGTCTTGGTGTACAGTGCTCTATAGTGTCGTTTTAAGGATAGAAGTTGAAACAATTTATGTCCAGGATGTGAGGGGTCTGTAAATATTTTCACGGCTCTCTTTTTGACTCGTGCAATGTTCAGGTCCTCAATGGAAGGCAGGTTGGTAGCAATTGTTTTTTCTGCAGTTCTAATTATCCTATGAAGTCTGTGTCTGTCTTGTTGGGTTGCAAAACCAAACCAGACAGTTATAGAGGTGCAGATGACAGACTCAATATATGATTAGATTCTATAGTTGCTAAGCCTCGGTAGCTCTCGAGTGTCTGTACACTGATTTTTTTTTTCTTTCTACTTTTACCTTTCCATTTCAAAAAAGAAATACCATACTTAAGAAGCAAAGATAAGGGAACAGAGCACCAATTGAAAGCTGATTTTTGCATTTCCTTGCTGAACAGATATTGGTTGCTTCATTCTGAATATTCCCAACAGCTTCAGTGAAGACAGCCACAGGCCATTTTGAAGCTGATTCTGACAGTTAAGTCATCCTTGATGGGTAGGGCAAGGAGGCATGAAATGATGGCTCCCTGTTCCCTGGCAGAATGGGTTTTTTTTTTCATTGCACCTGGCATTTCCTTACTACATGCTCAGTATTGCAATGAAACACCAGTGGCACTACCATGCAACAATTATCTAGGTGTTTGCTCTGAAGAGGTGCCAATACCTGCTGGACTGCATAGTTTAGGATTACTTACACTGTGCTTATCTACTAACGCTTTGCTCAGTTTCTCCCCACCACCCACACTGCTGTCTATGGCCCATTGGGAGAAGGTGATGAATTGAAGGAGGCAGAACCTATTTTGGAAGATGGGAACATCTGGGGTTTCAGAGGATAGCTGGGGCTTCAATGACCCCAGTTGAGAGATTATAATTTGCACTCTGAAGCCATCTTTTAACAGAAATTGCCACCATTCTTAACAGTAGATCTTGTCTTGACAGAATGATAATTGGATTCCCTTCCTAGTTTAGTTTGTATATACCTAATTAGTAAAGGCTGTTCTTCCTCATCTGATACATTTGGCTACCTGCCTGCATAGATGATAAGATCAAGCTTAGGGAGTGTTTCTGTTTTCCAGTTCCTCAAAGCACAGGAAGCAGGCAGAGAAACATCACACGTGCCCTCCCAAAGCTGCTTTTCCAAAAACCCTGGACTTCCCCGGGTTTTTCCTTGAAAACATTTCATTTCTCAATCCAAGAAGCTTCTTCAGTTCTGACTGAATGGCAATAGAAGGATTTAACATCTTTGTAACCATCCGGTCATTACAATTCTGAAGGTCAGTTGTTAGTTATTTGAGAGTTGTTGAAGCCACTTGGGGGGATTTATCTATACCTTCAAGGTCATCTGATTCAGAGTGCAAATGGGTGTGGAACCTTCTTGGGACTCCAAAGAATATAAATGCTTCTATTCCTCACCATTTAGACAGAAGTGAAGAAGGTTCTTAGATGAGAAGCGAAACATTTCAAGGAAAAAAACAAAGAAGTCCAGTTGCCTTTGAAACCAGTGGTGGGACAACCACAACCTAGATTATGGATGTCAAACTCACGTCGTCATGTTGTCATCATGTGATGTATCACAACTTTTTCCCCTTCACTAAATTGGGGGGAGGGCATGCTGCATCTGGCCCATGGGCTGCGAGTTTGACACACCTCTTCTAGAATATCCACAGATATATGTGCATTCATCAGTACTTGGGAAGCATATGCTAATCCTGATTAAGAGTTATAGGCACCTATAGTTATAAATGGGAAATAGATGGATTTTTAAAAAAAGATATTAATTAATTTTGTGGTTTTCCTTAGATCATCCCAATGCAATATTTTTCTTCATAGCATGGATGGTTGGTCTCTGTGGATATGTGTGCTTGGGGATGCATGAGCACAAGGGCCTACAAGTCCAGTTTTGAATCCTGGCGATTGCCTGGACTTGTCCCTGAGATTTTCTTGGCAAGATTCCAGAAATGGTTTGCTATTGACTGCTTCCTTGGGCTGACAGACAATGGCTGGCCCAAAGTCACCCAGCTGGTTTTGTGGCTCAGGTGGGAGAAGATGTCTCAGTTTCCTGGTTTATGTCCAGTACCTTAACCACAATACCAAACTGGTCCACTATTTGTAAACTATCCATTTAACACTTACAAAAATAATCTTTTTACTCTTGTCATTATCCTTTAACCCAAGGGCACTTCTAAAGCAATCCCTCTCACAGCCACCTATGAAATTCCAAAATGTTGCTGTTGTATTGTCATCATGCTTAATATGATAAAACTTTCATGGTGAAATGTCTATGGAGAGTCTTAGTCTTCCAAGTCATTGATGTTTCAAAGGTACTTTTTCAAAACTGAGGAGAACTAAGGAGAAATTTCCTGACAGTTAGAACAATTAATCAGTGGAACAATTTGCCTCCAGAAGTTGTGAATGCTCCAACACTGGAAGTTTTTAAGAAGATGCTAAATAACCATTTGTCTGAAGTGGTGTAGAGTTTCTGCCTAGGCAGGGGGTTGGACTAGAAGACTTTCTAGGTCCCTTCCAACTATTCTATTCTATTCTACTCTACTCTACTCTACTCTACTCTATTCTATTCTATTCTATTCTATTCTATTCTATTCTATTCTATTCTGCAACTGGACTATGTTTTTGTCCCTTGAGGAAAAAGGCAACACTTCCCTTCTTCCTTGAGCAAAAAAACCATAGTCCTGTTGCCTTCTGAAAAGGCATCTTTGAGACTATCATGAAGAAATACCATATCTGTGTGATCACGAAGAGTTGACATTGACTTAATGGCACATGATCGTATATGATAAATAGAGGGAATCATAAGATACATACTAATTGTATGCCATTAATTTGATTAAATTTACATTTAAATTCAGTTCAAACAATGCTGTTTATATCTGGCCCTATCAAATACTTGGGTTCATTGCTGAGCACAACTCTCAACAGCCAAACATGGCCTCAGCCTGAAAAAGATTAATAGCCCAATCATAAATATGGGAACTAATCAAAGGAGAGAAGCAACTTAGAACTGAGGAGAAATTTCCTGACAGTTAGAACAATTAATCAGTGGAACAGAAGTTACCCCCAGAAGTTGTGAATGCTCCAACACTGGAAGTTTTTAATAATAATAATAATAATAATAATAATTTATTATTTCTAGACCGCCCCCTCTCCCCATGGGGACTCGGGGCGGTGCACAGGTAGCATAAAAGCAATATATAACAACAACAATAAATATAACAACAAAATTTAAAAACCAATTAAATAAACCCTGTGCTAAAATCCCAATTAAACTAAAACCTATTCTATAAAATCCCAAGGCAAGGAGGCTATCCCAGGCCGGCCAGACGGAAAAAGTAAGTTTTTAATTTAAGGCGGAAGGAGCGGAGGTCCGTAGTTGTCCTAATGTCGGGGGGAAGGTCGTTCCAGAGGGCCGGGCCCGCCACAGAGAGCGCCCTTCCCCTGGGTGTCGCCCGCTGACACAGTCTAGTGGACGGCACCCGGAGAAGCCCCTCTCTGTGGGAGCGAATCGGCCGTGAGGACGTATGAGGCAGGATCCGATCCTGCAGATAGCTAGGTCCCGAGCCATGGAGCGCTTTAAAGATGATGATTAGCACCTTGAAGCGCACCCGGAAGACGACAGGCAGCCAGTGCAGCTCGCGCAAGAGCGGTGTTACATGGGTAGACCTTGCGGTCCCCATAATTGCTCGCGCGGCTGCATTCTGGACTAGCTGAAGCCTCCGGGTGCACCTCAGGGGCAGCCCCATGTAGAGAGAGTTACAATAGTCCAGTCGGGATGTCACGAGAGCATGAGTGACTGTGCGAAGGGCGTCCCGATCCAATAGGGGGCGCAATTGGCGAACCAGGCGAACCTGGTAAAACGCCCTCCTGGCCACGGCTGTCACCTGATCTTCCATGGACAGCCGGGCATCCAGGAGGACACCCAAATTGCGCACCCCATCCACAGGGGCAAGATGTTCGCCCCCTATGGCCAGCGATGGAGTAAGCTGGTTGAATCGGGCAGCCGGAAACCACAGCCACTCGGTCTTGGTCGGGTTGAGCTTGAGTCCGTTACTTCCCATCCAGATCCGTACAGCTTCCAGGCACTGGCACATCACCGCTACGGCATCGTTGGGGTGGTTTGGGGTAGAAATGTACAGCTGGGTGTCATCAGCGTACAGATGGTATTCTACCCCAAAACCACGGATGATCTCACCCAGCGGCTTCATGTATGTGTTGAACAGGAGGGGCGAGAGGACCGACCCCTGAGGCACCCCACATGTGAGGGGTCTCGCGGTCGACCTCTGCCCCCCTGTCAACACAAATTGCGATCGGCCAGAGAGGTAGGAGGAGAACCACCGTAAAACGGTGCCTCCCACCCCCAACCCCCCCAGCCGATGCAATAGGATACCATGGTCGATGGTATCGAAAGCCGCCGAGAGGTCTAATAGGACCAGGATGGAGGAACAACCCCCATCTCTGGCCCTCCAGAGATCATCAACCAACATCTTTAAGAAGATGTTGGATAAGCATTTGTCTGAAGTGGTGTAGAGTTTCCTGCCTAGGCAGGGAGTTGGACTAGAAGACCTCCAAGGTCCCTTCCAACTCTGTTATTCTATTCTATTCTAAATGGGGATATGATAATTGTAAATAACAACTGTGAGAAAGTGCTTTGGGTGGACTAATACTACATAAATGTTTGAGAAAAGTGAGTCTCTCAGCATTATTTTAAATGCTGAAATTTCTAAGAAGTTTTGACTCCCTATCACCTACTGTATTTAATCTATTCCCTTTTACAATAGATGTGATCCTTCTATTGGTCTTCTATCCCTGTTGCTAGGCACATTTTTGAGATGGTGAGATAACTAGGAAGCATGAGGCAGCAGGGGTAAGTTTTTTTATGCCAGCTAACTGACTGAATCTAATTTGTTTCTTGAGTCAGCAAGAAACTCATCAACTTCAAAAAGATGATATTAATACAGTATGCTAAATAATAAAAATTCTTTTCCGAATCAATTAGAGTTGTTTGATCACCAGGAGAGGAACATCTATACAACCAACTCCATAAGTACAAGAGACTGTGTGACTCTTTCCCCTTTGTTCTCTATTTGAATATATTATCAGCAAGTTAAACATTGAAGCTTTTATTAAGGTTAAGGTTTTTATTAATATAGTAAAGAACACAGACATTAAGACTATATTTGTTCCCCCCCCCAACACTGCTTTACTGTATAAAATTCAACTTCAATCTTATTCTATTATCTCCCTATAACATTATAACTATTCTATTTTTATTCATATTTAATCCATCTCCTTATCATCTTATGACTATAACTTTGTTGCTTGCATCTTTCAATTTATATTGTTTACTTAGTATCCTAGTATGATTGATGTTGAGAGCTTATTTATTTTATTTATTTTATTAAATTTATACCCCGCCCTTCTCCTTGTTAGGACCCAGGGCGGCGCACAGGCATTATTAAAACCACAAAATACAAAATACAAAATCGATTAAAATATATTAAATTATTAGACCCGTGCTAAAAACCCATTTTAAAACCATACCAAATTAATTTTAAATTTAAAAGTCAGAAGTAGGGGCTATCCTAGGCCAGCTTGTTGGAATAGATACATCTTAAGACGTTGGCGGAAGAGGCGGAGGTCCGAGATCGGGGGGTAGGTCGTTCCAGAGGGCCGGGCCCGCCACAGAGAAGGCCCTTCCCCTGGGTGTCGCCAGCCGGCATTGCCCCGCTGATGGCACCCGGAGAAGACCCTCTCTGTGGGAGCGGATCGGACGAAGGGATGTATGGGGCAGGAGACGGTCTCGTATATAGCTAGGCCCCGAGCCATGGAGCGATTTAAAGATGGTGGTCAGCACCTTGAAGCGCACTCGAAAGGCCACAGGCAGCCAGTGCAGCTCGCGCAGGAGAGGTGTTACGTGGGTTTGCCTTGAGGCACCCATAATCACCCGCATTCTGTACTAACTGTAGCTTTCGAGTGCACCTCAAGGGGAGCCCCATTTAGAGAGCGTTACAGTAATCCAGCCGGGATGTCACAAGCGCTTGAGTGACTGTGCGAAGGGCTCCCCGGTCCAGTAAGGGGCGCAACTGGCGTATCAGGCGTACCTGATAGAACGCCCCCCTGGCCACGGCCGTCACATGGTCCTCCATGGACAGCCGCGAATCCAGGAGGACGCCCAAGTTGCGCGCCCTCTCCACGGGGGCCAGTTGTTCGCCCCCAATGGCCAGTGTTGGGCTTATCTGGCTGAACCGGGATGCCGGAAACCACAGCCACTCGGTCTTGGACGGGTTGAGTTTGAGTTTGTTACTACCCATCCAGATCCGTACGGCCTCCAGACACCGGGACAGCACCTCGACGGCATCGTTGGGGTGGTTTGGGGTGGATATGTACAACTGAGTGTCATCAGCGTACAGATGGTATTCCACCCCAAAACCACGGATGATCTCGCCCAGCAGCTTCATGTAGGTGTTAAACAGGAGTGGCGAGAGGACCGACCCCTGAGGGACCCCACATGTGAGTGGCCTCGGGGATGACCTCTGCCCTCCTGCAACACCCATTGCGACCGACCAGAGAGGTAAGACGAGAACCACCGTAGGACGGTGTCTCTCAGCCCCAACCCCCCCAATTGGTGCAATAAGATACCATGGTCGATGGTATCAAAAGCCGCTGAGAGGTCTAATAGGACAAGGATAGAGGAACAACCTCTATCCCGTGCCCTCCAGAGATCATCTACCAACGCGACCAATGCCGTTTCGGTGCTGTGACCGGGCCGGAAGCCGGACTGGCGCGGGTCTAGATAATCAACTTCCTCCAGATGTCGGGGAAACTGTTGAGCCACCACACTCTCAACAACCTTCACTAAAAAGTGAAGGTTGGAGACGGGACGATAGTTCTCTAATAAAGCTGGATCCAGGGATGGTTTCTTGAGGAGGGGCCTCACCACCGCCTCTTTCAAAGCTTATTTAATATCCATGACTATCACTAAGTGTTGTATCTAATGTTTTATGATGAATGTGTTTTTACAATGACTATGATAATGATTTGTCACTGTTGTTGTATGTACACTGAGAGCGTATGCACCAGAGACAAATTCCTTGTGTGTCTAATCACACTTGGCCTATAAGGAATTCTACATTCTACATATACAATTCTATTTCTATGTTCCTACAATGTTTTCTTATCTGAACTGTTTCTTTAAAAAAAATGTTTCTTTCCCTCCAGATCTTTAGTTTTTGTAGCCAATCTCAGCCCATTTCCCGGAAAGACTTTTAGACTTTGATGTGATATCCTTTGATCTTGCAGTTGTTTTTCAGATAGGAAAAAAGAAGAACAGTTTGTGCTGATTTTTTTTCAGAGGCTCGTGTATTTTATTATTGCTTAAATTATTACCTTTAATTAGTTCACAGCTGTATTTTTGGTTCCAGAGTTTTCACTCCTAAAATTTCTCATCTGCTTATATTTCTCTTCCCACTATGGTCTTCTTGTGGGCAGTCAGTACTAGAATCAGCCACAACAAGCAGAGCATAGCAAAGAAAGAAAATTCTCATAAAGCTTTATTTATATAATTTGTTTTAGATTTTTTCCCTTTGATTTCAAAATCATTTTAGGTTCCTTAGACACCTTGTTTGAATTGCTTGATTCAGAGCCACCAGTAATAAAACTTATACAGCTGTGATTCCTCCTCTTCGCCATCTGCTTGGACTTGAGAGCGTAGTCTACATTATGAGCAACAGGCTCTGTCTGTCTCATTGGGAAATTATGGGGATTAAATGTCCCATTCAAGGTTTTCACCTGTAAAAACAAGTATTGCTCTGGATTTGGATAGAAATATACATTTCTGGGGATGTGGGGACAGTCCTTTCACTTTTTACAAGTTCTCATTCATTGCCACGGTCAAATGCTTCAATTGTCCAGTTCTCCAGAGCACGGAAAAGGGGTTGGTGCAGGAAATAAGATTCTTTCTTGGCATTTCCCAAAAGAGACATTGGAAGAATTATGAAGCAGCTTTGCATGTAGAGGACATTAAGGCTGAGCAATGCTTTGGAAACATTCAGTGTTTCCAAACACTGCACTCTCCCACCTCCATGCATGAGACACCCTCCCATGCGCATGTGTGCATGAACCCCGCATGCACAACAGAGACCTAAAAATCAGGTGGCTGTCAGGAGGCACACACACACATGCACAGTGGAGCTGAGCTGGGTGATGGGTCACGTTCCCACAGAGAGATACCATAAGTTCACCACTACGGTGCTATGGCCTTCTATGATCCATGGGGTTGGAGGAGTCAGACACGACTTAGCGACTATTGAACCAACAACAATAATATAGCTGGTTGCTTCATTGCTTAACTTAATTAAAAGTTTTAATGCAGAAGAATTAAAGTAGGGGTTTTTTTTTATTCATGTGTTTAAGCTTACTTAACTGTTGGAGGTGGCAGAGAGTGACATCATTGGGGTGTTTTCTGCTTTGCTTTGTTCCATCACTGAAGTTTCTCTGACTGTTCATATTTCTTTCCTGGCTTAGCTACAATCGCCCCTTGCGCAACGTAAGTAAAACAGGACTTCACTCTGGGAAGTAAATGTGCCTGTTTATCTTGTGCTTTGATAGCCATCTGGCTAAGGATTTAAGGATTCAAAGTCGAGGACGCTTGGAAGAACCAGCTTGGAGACTATTTAGATCCAACATAATACATTCTTTTTATATTTGGCTTTCTTCTATAGAACATGAGAGCATCAATCACCGACAGCCTGTTTGTCTCCACATGGATGCATCTGTACTCATGAGGAAGGGATTTTATTTTTATTTTTTTGCTGTAGTAAAGATGTCCTTTTTGCTAACCCTGGAACTTTTGTCCAGCTTATTTATATATGTAAAATAACTGGAGGGAAGGGAAAGAGAATTATCCAAATATAAATCATTTTCACATATTTCTAATGGAAAGAAGTTAAAAAGGAGTAAGAAATCAATAACAAGTTTATTTATCAGGATAAAATTTACATATCATAAAAAGACATTTAGAAAAATTATTACCCCTGCCCTCTCTTAGAAACAAAGGTACATACATATATGCAGACACATATAGAACGTTTACAAGAATTCACTGATTTTTTTAAAAAGGGAAATCATGACAAATTTTTAGCAATTCTGTCAAAGTCAGGATGGGCCTAGGAAATGTCCCAATGACACTCTTTTGTTCAGTTTTGAACCAAGTCATTTTAATTGATGATTTAAATAAAGATCCACTTTCAAAAGCAAGGATTTTGAGACAGAATGTTTGATTCAAGCCTCCCTCCTGCCCTGGGTACTTCCAGGTGTGGTCAAACTACAAGATGCTAGCTGGGAATTCTGGGAATTGTAGTATCAACAGATGTAGAATCTTCCTGGGTAAGAAAAGCTGTTTATTAGGAAGAGTCTGAAGAGTCAGCTGTTCACAATGAAAGATAGAAAACCATCAATTGTTATAGCAATAGCACTTAGACTTATATACTACTTCATAGTGCTTTTACAGCCCTCTCGAAGCGGTTTACAAAGTCAGCATATTACCCCCAACAATCTGGATCCTCATTTTACCCACCTCGGAAGGATGGAAGGCTGAGTCAACCTTGAGCCTGCTGAGATTTGATCTGCAAAACTGCAGGCAGCCGGTGGCCAGCAGATGTAGCCTGCAGTACTGCACTCTAACCACTGCGCCACCGTGGCACATTCTTCTGTTTGGGAACATTGGACAATGATGCTGTCTCTTCTCAAAATATAATTAAGCAAGGAAGGAATTTCTTCAAATTCCTTCTTTAAAAAATCAATAATTACTGAATAATCCCAGCAGCTCTTGAAGACACTTCCTTTTCCTTCTCTGAAATGTCCACCTACAGAAATTCAATCAGTTTCATTAGAGTTCCATCTCAACTACTCATCTTTACCAAAAAAGAAAAAAATGTAAAAAAAATTTTATAATTTAAAACAATGTGAAGGAAAAAAGAGTCCCACTCAAGATCCTGAGCAGATAACCATTGCAACCACTCTTGATACGCCAAGGATAAAGTACAGGAAATTTGTTTGCCCAAAATGTAGGGTCTCTTTTCATGACAATCACTTTTTGTTGGCAATCTTGTTTTCCAAATGATCAAGTCTGGCCATCATCTGAGCAAGTGCTTGCATTAAGGAAGAAATAATGTGAAGATACACTAAAATGTTGAATGGCAGGGAACATATCCCAGCTGTATGTCAGGCAATCCTCCCCTCCTTGCTTTCTTCAAAGTACAAACACATTATTGTAAGCAGTCAACTATATTTAATCCCTTATCCACTGAACCTTTACTTTTTACTTGCTGTGTTAGTTCCTAGAAGTTTAGCATACGTTTTGTACTTTGATTAAATAGTTTATTGAACAGTTCCCTAAATCTTCGGTGTTTTTTTTTAAATACTCAAAGACAATACTCAAAGTAAAAAAGTCACATTTTGCTAAAAGGGTAGGTTTAAACAATTTTCCTATTAAATTTAAATTTCCCGATCTCTCCAATCAAACATTCTGTGCAAGTTACACTATTTAAAGGATATTTTTATTGGTGAGGTCTTGTAGGATTTCAATAGTGTTTGTCTGGAACTGTACGAGAGCTGCGCATTCACATGGGCTACGGATTTCAGTTGTTCCTGTGCCCTCCTCTGAAATGCCACAAAATTCATTAGAAGCATAGAAATACAATCCTCTATACATGAACCAGAGGCCCCAACACCCTAGGACAATCTTAAATAAATTGATCTAATATGCCCATTTTGGAGGATTCCCACATAATATTAAGTTTGGATTTATTTTAACCATGGTCTTCTTCAACCATAAGCCTCATACTCATAGTTTATGAGTAAACTACTCATAGTTTAAAACCCCATAAGATGTTGTGCTTACTTAAGGACTCTGAAATATATTTAATTATGACTATTTTTGTATGTATATTTATACAGTACATGTAATAAGACTTGCCCAAGGCTATAATTATGGTGTGAAGCAAATTTGATAAACAATTCTTAGCTGTTTCAGAATACAACATCATTTTGTAGTGCTAAGTAACCTGGATCCTGAGTGATAGTTAGGGCAAGATATAGACCAGGGGTGTCAAATTCGATTTCACTGAAGGCCGTATCAGGCTTGTGTTTGACCTCGGGGGTGGGGACCATGGCCAGGGGGCATGGCCAGCTTAACGTCACTCGTGTCAGGAGCCACGAGGTGGTGCCTGTGATGGCCTGACTGCTCTGGCAGCAAAAATGGGCTCATGAGCTCCATTATTGGCTGCGATGGCCTCCTGCAACCCTCAGCAGTGGGGGAAAAAACCTTGGGAGGGCCACGGGCTGGTCCTTTTCTGTTTCCAGGGTGGCCCCATGGGCCAGATCTAAGCACCCCGTGGGCCGGATCTGGCCTGCGGGCCTTGAGTTTGACATCCCTGATATAAACCAAGATGCAAAATGGACAAGCTCCTGGGTTTTACTGGAACATCTCATCTAAATACTTGAAGATGTAATATCTTACCTGGGCAGATATTGAGTTTGAGATTGTCAACTATATGAGTCATGGTATTGAAATCTGCTGAATATGAAAAATGTTGCTCCACTGGCTCAGAGGCAATTTCCCTCAGCTCTTCCTCGACGGCTTTACCAACGCCAACTGCAAACATGATGATTCCTGCAAATCCATCAACAAAGAGTAAATTTCAAGTTACGAAGCTATGCAAGGAATGGCAGCCTGATTCTTCAAGCTATAGTCAACCATTAATTCTGATTTTACAACCACTGGAACAAAGAGATAAATAAAATCAAATTTCCTTCTCACAACACTTAGGAAGAAATAGAAAATGGACACGGGTGATATATACACGGGTGATATAAGTCTCTCTTAGCTCACAATCTCCACCATCATTTTCCTTCCAAAATGCTGGCTGTTCCAATAATCAAAACTCAAAAGACTTTAGAAGATTCAAACAGCTGTATCTGATGGGATTTTGGACCATCTTAGGACAATTACTCCTATCCATGACATGAAGATCTTGACTGGATTATCTTAAAAACTGATGACAGGTGAAATATTTTATTAATTTACTGTGAATTCTGCTCATTCACATCAAGTAAAGACTTTCAAGGGAGGATTTAATCACAGACTTTATCTGGCTTGGAGAGCTGCCAGACCGATATCTGCAAAACTTGGCAAGGACTCTTGGAGAGTCATGAGCCAATTAATCAAACTAATTGTCTCAAACTCTACTTCCCTTTTGCTCCTCTTTTATTTCCTGTGGGAGGAGCCATTCATCATCCATCTGTGGATTTACTCCCAAGTCAACCCCTGTTCTTTAGCTCTTCCCTTCATATGGCAATTCTGCGTAGACGCACACTGGGAACAGGCTCCAACGGTTCATCTGCCTCACTGATGTCAGCTGATAACTGGCAGACAGCTCTGGCCCACTCCCTGCCTCTGACACAGAGCCCTCATCAGAGCAGTCCCCAGACTCCAGGACTGGCCCGTGTTCCTCCCAACCCACTCACTATCTGAATCTGCTGCCAGGTCCACTGGCTGCTGGTGGGCCACAACAGATGGAAATGGGAGCTCCTTCACATTATCTAGATCACTGGTTTTTCAAGAAGTAGCTAAATTTTACTAAATATAGAGAAATGGCAAATACCGGCATCTTCTTTGAACATGTTTTAATATTGTCTTATGGAAGCCAAGCCAAGTTTTAAAATATTTTAATCTTCCCCAGCTCCCACCCCAGTGTCAATGGGATTGAAAATTGGGGATTTATCCATTAATGCCATTGTACCCCTTGTCTTCTGACAGAGCTGATTCAGGTACTGTTAGAATGATTCCCTTGTACAGTACTGTATAAGTGTTGCAATTCAAATATCAGAAAGAGTTCAAAGTGTTTTTCCTCCATTGTTGTTTCTTTAACAAACAAGCAACCAAAACCCTGGTAACCATTACCCTGCAGGCAAAACAATGTACAAAAAGGCATTTAACCACAGTTATAACGACAGACATTTAACTTTATATATACATTAGTGGTGGGTTCCGGATCCCGGTGCAACGGGGCCTGGCATCCACCACATGAACGTGTGCAGCCGCACATGCATCCTACCCTCCAGCAATGCCTCTGCGAGCCTCCGTGATGCTCCAGCTGCTTGGTGGAGCGTCGTGCAGGTGCCATACACACCATGCACATGCATGGAAGTGCCAAATAGTTCAAATACAGGTAAGGATGATGGGTGGGCAGGTGGGCCCTCCGGAGCACCATACCAGAACGGTATCCGTACTCCAAGCAGGCACCGGTACGCCCGTACCAGGGCATACCGCCTGCAATCCACCACTGATATACATGCATATATTGTGATGTGCATACATGCATTTATTCTAAGTGGATTAGAAATACATGCTGGTGTCTTTAAATTGAAGCATTTGTATGAATGTTTATTTTAAACTGCACCTTCATTGGTAAATGGGATGAACAGATGGGGAAAAAGCTACCACATACACCTCATCCTTCAGAAATTATTTCTTTGCTGGCTTGTTTGTTAGTTATATCAATCTAGTAAAGAAGGCTTGGAGAAGCTCATTATGGATCTAAAATTAGTGAAGATCCTGGCTTAATAGCAATAGCACTTAGACTTACATACATACTACTTTATAGCCGTCTCTAAGCAGTTTACAGAGTCAGCATATTGCCCCCAACAGTCTGGGTTCTCATTTCACCTACTTTGGAAGGATGGAACGCTGAGTTATGTTAAATATTAAGACAGTGCTACTATCAACTACCATGCTTAATGAATTCACTGCTAACAAAGAATAGAAGATAGTAAATAATATTATTTCCTTTTGTTTAAGAATAGATAATGATGAATAATGTGTTGGAAAAGTAAAGATAACAACAAACTGGATATTAAAATTATAGATTTGGAAATCGTTGGTAAGAGTACTATGGAAACACCAATAAATCAGCTCTGGACCAAATAAAGGCTAATTCTTTCCCTGAGTCGATAATTTGCAAGGAGACATTCCCAACTTGGATACAGAATGCAAACACTTGTATTGGAAAAAAATAACAAGGTTTGGCAAGATTGAAGGGAATGACAGGGTGGGTGGACATGTAGAGAGATATCACTTAAACATCCATGGAAAAGCTGCAAATTGTCACCGAAGCAAAACAATATAGGGATTATTTGTACATACAGGTTGTCCTCAACTTACAATCAACTGCTTAGGATTCTAAAGCAATCAGACATCTACATTGAGTAGCAAGGGTATAGGAACATTATCGCTTTAGTGACTATAGCAAAGACATTATTTCATTCTGCACAGGAAAAGACACTGGTGCCATTTCATTCTTCTATTTTACTAATAAAAAAACACCCACACATAGACAGGCACTATAAGCTTATAGTGTCACTGTAAAATAATTGATAATATAAGCGCCAGATTTTAAACACCCCGGGTTGGGTGCTACTTAACATGCTACCAAGGAAAATTTGAGGTTCTTTTTCAGAACCTAATGGCACTTATGATTGGCTAAATTAGAGCCTCAACGATCTCAAATTGCTGACATTGCGATGCAGAAATGGAAATCTTAAGTTGCAAAGGGAGAATTACAGGGGGACGCGAAACATAAAAAGCATGAATATGGGAAAGCTAAAAAAGTCAAATATGGACTAACTACACATGGACATCTTAGGCATCAGTGAATTGAAATGGGCTGGGATCACTGGAATCATTCTGACTTGGAGTCAGAAGCCCACGCTGTTTACTATGCAGGGCATGAAAAGCAAAGAAGGAAAAGTATCGCTTTCATAGTCAGGATGGATATAGCAAAGACAGGGTTTGGGTATATTACAATCTGTAGCTGAACTATATAAATTAGACGTCATGAACAATCCTTCAATATGATGATTATCTAGGTCTATTCTTCCATTGCTGATCAGAGTGGGCTGGTGACCTTTGTAGTTTAGTAGTGGCAGGATCCAGTCTGGTCCCAGTGACTGATTCAGATTGGATCCTGCAATGTTATCCAGGGACACACATATTTGCCTTCGTTTAGTAGTCACGTACAATTTAAAACTGACAAAACAAGATGTGCTGCTTGTGGTTAAAGACAGCTGAAAACAGCAAGAAGGAAATGGTAGATGGACTATATGGCCTAGCAAACAGAAATGAAGCAAAGAATGTTTTATCAATACAACAACTTCTTAATTGCTAACATAATTTTCAAACAACGAAAATGACACATACTTACAGATGGGTGTCCACAAATTAAATTGACTTTTATTCATACAAGGATGTAAAAAAAAAATCCTAGCAACAGCGGGAAAGCCACTCTGAGTTACCCTGAAGTAAGATGGGTGGCCAATAAATTTTACAAATAAATAATGTAGCCAGGGTCTTACATACTATAGAACAGATAGAGACAGACAGCCATATAAATCATTTAAATGAATAAATAAGTGTATATCTACAAAGATCTGAGTCATGTACACCAGAGGTCCCCAACCCTGAGGCTGTGGACTGGTGCCAGTCCGTGGCTTGATAGGAACCGGGCCGCGTGGCTGGAGAGGAGGAGGAGGGAGGAGGGGGCAGCCCCCTGGGCAGAGCGCACACCGGATGTGGGAGAGTGCAGGCCGTTGGAGGCCCTAGAGGGCCGAGTGAGCCGACTCCCCCCTGTGTGCGCATGCGCTGCCTGTTCCCCCTCCCCATCACATGAGCATGCGCCACCTGTTCCCCCTCCCCCCCGCTCCTCCTCTACGCCAGCCGGTCCGCAGAATTTTCTTTAAAATGAAACCGGTCCCTGGTGCAAAAAAGGTTGGGGACCCCTGATGTACACAATGATCTTCCCCGTGAGACACTGAAAATGAAAGTTAAAAGAAGAATAGGAGGAGTATTGACACTTTTAAACGTTGAAGAAATCTCCTGGGAATACATACCCAAGAAAATGAATTAATGGATCACAAAACAAATCCATGCAGAATACTTATTCAAGATACAAATCACCAGACTCAAATTATCATATTTTGGACAGATGCAAAGAGCCAGCTCCTTTGAGTAATCCCTGTTCACTTTGTCACACTTAATGCTTTTGGCCATTCTTGGGGGGAAAGCAAGGGTAGAAAGTCTGGATCAGCTTCAGTGAGACATAGGAAATTCAAATCCAAAAACAACACTGGCAATGACAGTATTTTTTCCTTAGTTCTGGGTTCAATGGCAAAACATTAGCTGTCTATCTGTTTCATCACTTGGAATTTTAATAACTGCCAAGAAAGCAATATCAGTGTCTCAAGATTTTTTTTACATACTATTAATCTGAAACTCTTATACATTTTTCAGTAATAAGAGGAGGAAATAACAAGAGGCAATAACAGGACAAAATTAGAGAATTGACTAATTAGCCATAAACTCCTGGCTCACAAGAGATGGAAGCAATATAAGCAAACACCATCAATATGAACATAGTTAATAATTGTTACTTGTAAAAGAATAAAATAGGAGATATATGAGAATCACGCTTAGACCAGGTATGTATGATTGGACTAGATTGAAAACTTGTTGGAATAGAATAACAGAGTTGGAAGGGATCTTGGAGGTCTTCTAGTCCAATCCTCTGCTTAGACAGGAAACCCTACACCACTTCAGACAAATGGTTATCCAATCTCTTCTTTAAAACTTCCAGTGTTGGAGCATTTACAACTTCTAGAGGCAAATTGTTCCCCTCATTAATTGTTGTATTTAACTCCCATTACCCCTGATCATGGTGAATGAGGAACTGCAGTCCAACAGCATCCAGCTGTTTCATTCCACCCCATGCCCAGCTGGACAATCTAGTTCTAACATAATGGCAGTGTCCTATTTTCCATTTCAATTTTTTTTTTAAAGGCTTGTCTAAATTTATATAATTGAGTCTTTCATTACTTGATGTTCTCTAGATATGTTATGCACCTCTCATAAATTTCACCTGGATTGCTGGGTAGGATTTTTGAGAGTCAGACATCTGGAAAATCATATGGAAACACTGTGGGAACAGTAATTTGCTAATTATTTTATTAAGTTCTGACATTGGAAGTTGCAGATAAATTCTTTCTTCCACCTGATAAATGATCAACGTGTTATGCAAAGCTTTCAAGAAATACTTTAGTTTGAAGGCCTAATAGTAAAGCATCCTTTCTGAGCTCTTCTAGAGATGATAGTGAAGGAAATAAATAATAAGTTATGATTTCATATAAAAATGAAAAATGTAACACAAAGGTCTGAGACTCTTGGCACTGTTTTTCCTGCTGTAAATTAAACACAAACGTAAGCAGTAAAGACAATACAGAATAACTTGCTAAGATTCCTTTGACTATTGAAATACAGTAAAATAAGTCTGAAGACAAGGACACCAGTTGGTGAGCTAGGAACATCCACAGCCTAAAATGAAATAACAAAGTGGCACAGATAAGATAAAGGGGTTTGCAGGAAGGGTCATGATGAGCTCTTGAAGTGCAAATTAACCAGTGGTGGGTTTCAAATTTTTTAGAACCTACTATGTAGGTGTGGCCTATTTTGTGGGCGTGACTTGGCAGTCATGTGGCAGGGTGGGAGTGGCCACCTTTTAAAATGTGGTGAAACTCATTTAACAACGCTCTTGCTTAGCAACCAAAATTTTGGACTCAATTGTGATGATAAATTCTTTCTTTCTTTCTTTCTTTCTTTCTTTCTTTCTTTCTTTCTTTCTTTCTTTCTTTCTTTCTTTCTCTCCTTTCTTCCTTCCTTTCCTTTCCTTCCTGTTGGGTCACTGGCAGCGGCGGGCCAGATTTACTTCCAGGTACGCTGGTGGAACCCCCTCTCACCGGTTTTCTAAATTTCACCAACCGGCTCTCGCGAGTAGGTGCGAGCCTGCAGAAACCCACCACTGAAATTAACTTCAAAGAATGGCTTTGGAAATGGGAAGGGCTTCTTCTTAGGCATCACACATAATGATTAGAAAAGTATAAATTGTATTGCTTGAAACTTGTTTTTTGCGCTCAAGAAATTGGGAAGCGTCTGGGAGGCTGTGCTTGCAACCACTATTTCATTTCTTTGGAATGAACCTTTGAATTGTGAACCAGACTTGTCTTTCGCATTGTGAGTATAAGAATTGGGTTTTAATATCTCACAATAGGAATTCCATACAACAGTTCCTATAGTTTGAAGAGCAATGGAACTGCTGATTGAGGCGTTGCAAATCACTTGATTAAGAACTGCACTGCTTTTATGGCACAAAGCACCTCAATGACGTGAAACCAAACCACTTCACACAAGCTTAGTGATCAAGGTGTTGTTCAAAAGAAGGCTATAATTTAGTATATCTCTGTCATGGGTTATATAGCAAAGTGTGTCCATTTGAGAGGTGTTCTCAAGGATTAAACCAGTTCAGAGCCCTTTATTATACTATCTATATCACTAACATCTATGAAATTATGAATAATAGTGTTGCAATCCATTAAACACATTGTAAACATAGAAAGAGCTGACATGTTATAGAATTTAAAGTACCGCACTATGATAGGGCAGATCCAAGCACAATTCTATCATCAGCCATGGAAACTCAATGGTTTACTATGGGGCAGTCATTTTTTTGCAGCTCAACCTCTTGTCAGGCTTGGAAGCCATCTTTGTATTGGGCCTCAAGCCTGCCACATATTCAAATATTCCATTGTGGGAAATTGGAAGGGGGGGGGTTGTATGGAGCATGTAGCCATAATAACATTCCTTCTCAGAGAGTCAAGGTCATTTTGTCCCTGCACCTGGACTGACATGGATAGGAAGGATCTTCCTTCGTGACAGTGGCTGATTGAGCCATGTGATGGACATGTGGGTTCTGGGCAGGGTCTTTTATTTTATTTTAATCACATTTATATCCCGCCCTTCTCCACGAAGGACCCAGGGAGGTCTTGGACTTTCAACTGGGTGGGGAAAACCTGGAAACTTTCAGATTCAGGTTTTCCCAGATGTGCCAACATGGCTTCTTTAATAAATTTGAATTTTGAGGAACCTCTAAGCCTCGGATTCTTATTTGATGGAGGATGCTGTTTGGAACTGTGACACTTCTCTTGCAAGGTTGTTGATACGAAGGAAAATCAGACAAAAGAATCAGAATTAGAATAACAGAATTGGAAGGGACCTCAGAGGTCTTCTAGTCCAACCCTCTGCTCAAGCTCAAGGAAACGCTATAGCATTCCAGACAAGTAGCTCATCTAGTCTTCTTAAAAGCCTCAGTGATGGAGCACCTACAACTTCTGAAGGCAAGCTGTTCCACTGGTTAATTGTTCTCACTGTTAGGAAATTTAAATTTTTAATTTAATTTTAAAATTGTTATTAATTTAAAAATTAAAACAATTTTTTTAAAAAAAATTATTAATTTTAAATTTTAAAAAATAATGTAATTTAAAATTAGACAGCACTGCATATATGGAGGAAGGCAAGATACGAATCTAACAAGCAATGCAAATATATCACACTTTCCATTAATTGACTTACCTGATTCTTTGGCTTTTCTAGCCCATTCTGAGATGTCATCCTGAGAGCGTCCATCCGTAAAGACCAGGCCAATCCTGGGAATGTTCTGAGAAAGAGGCCGGGCACCTTCTGCCTCAGAGAAGCTGTGTTCCACCATGTGCTTGAGGGCCAGTCCAGTCATGGTGCCCTTTTCCATGTACTGCACTCTCTGAACAGCTTCTTTAACATCGTCTGCTGTGGTGAATTGGTCGAGTGGGAACTCAGTGCGCACTCGGCTAGAATACTGAACCAGCCCCACATGGGTGCCTTGAGGGGACACGTCCAGGAAATCCACTATCTGGTTGACAAATTGTTTCACCAGCTCAAAATTCTGGGGCCGGACACTCTTAGAGCCATCGATGACCATCACCAAGTCAATGTGCCCAGCCTTGCACTCTATTGCCCAGGAAAAAAAAAAAGCTGAGATGAGGCTGTTTTGACTTTGAGTTCAAGAAAGAAAAAGAAAAGAAAGGCAAGTCCCTGTGAGCAGGGGTAGGGTTGCTGTGGGTTTGAACAGGTTTGGAAGATCTTCTAGCTAGGATTCTCCCCAGTTTGGCGACCTCCCAAATGCCACCCCTGGCTGGCCATGCCCTCCACACTCCTATCTCCCCACCCCACCCCATCCCTCCCAGGAGTCTCCACATGACCCGTTCATCATGCCAGGTAAGTGCAGGGCCCGCACAGAGGTTCAGGGAGCAGGGAAAACGGGCCTACGGAAGTTCTAGGAGTCCAGAAACGGACTTGTTTTCAGCCTGACTTACAATTACACATTTAGTTATTGTTTGAAGCTACAATGGCACTGAAAAAAAGTGACTTACAACCAGTCTTTGCACTTAAAATTGACACCGCATCCCCATGGTCACGTGTTCAAGACCTTGGCAACTAGCATGTATAATAGCATGCATGATTGTTGCAATGGGATCATGTGATCACAATTTGCAACCTTTCCTTCTGACAAAAAAGTCAATGGGAGAAGCTGGATTCCACTGAATGATCACACAATTCCACTTAATAACTGTGCTGACTTGCTTAACAGCCATGCAAAAAAGTTGAAAAATCAGGCATTTTTCAATGCTTACCAATTGCCTTGCTTACCAACAGAATTTCTGGTCCCAGTTATGCAGTGGTGGATTCCTAACTGGTTTACTACTGGTTCACTGAGCGTGCATGTCAGATGCATGCTGCGCACCAGATGTGCACTGTGCACATGTGCGCAATTGAGCAAAAATTAGTCAGAAAACAGCTGAAAACAGCTGAGGAGCAGCAATTCAAACTGTTGCCCCAGATCAGCTGCACTTCAGAAGCTGGAATAAAGGTAAGTATAACCCAGGGGCAATCCCATTTAAAAAAAAATAGAGAACTGTTTCACTCTCTGAAGGCAATACTACTGGTTCGGGAGAATCAGTCCGAACCAGTAGGAACAGCTCTGCAATTATGAGTTTAAATTGAGGACCATCTGTATTACTGCTTCTGATCTTTTTGTGTGTTTCTTTGTCACAAAAGATATGGTTGTTTCTTTACCTACTCATTGAATACCAGAGTAGGGATGAAGCAGTGGTTCAAATTCACCTTTCTGGAAGTAATTTAGTTACCACAGAGCATCGGCTTCTCCGTTAACCAGGCAAGTTCACATATGCCAATAGGATTCAGACCACTACAATCCAATCAGAACATGTGAAGCCAAAATAGTCAAGTCAGTTCCTCTATCACTCACAGAGGCGGCTAAGTAAAAAGGACTCCAAATACACGGACCCACCACTGGCGTAACTTAAATCAGATTTTCTGCATCCAAATTACTGGAATTTTGTCTGACTTTCTTTCAGACACTAGCTCATATTAGATCAAGCTTTGTTTTTCCTACTAAGCCTTTGGGGTTGCATGGGAACCATATCTGTCTCTAACTCTAGCCAAGGCTGATATATTGAATGTGCTTTATACATCAAAATCTTTACATGTCCCTTCACTGAATTGTATCCCAAGCTTTCTGCTAGATTATAGGGGGATCAAGCAGTCCTTTCATTCTTTCACCACAAATCCAAAAAGCATTTCTCAATCTAATGCATTTTTGTCTTCTTCAAAGCTGTGGTGCTTACTCTGGGACATCCAATAAGCTCCAGAAGGTAATATAACTCTCATGTTGATTTTACAGTAGATTTTTACCAAATCATTTATGATTTGGTATGCTGGCCTAAAACGTTTCCAAGGATCAGAAACATATCTCTGAATTCAGAGTTCAGTAAATATAGGTAAAGGTTCCCCTCGCACATATGTGCTAGTCGTTCCTGTCTCTAGGGGGCGGTGCTCATCTCCATTTCAAAGCCAAAGAGCCAGCACTGTCCGAAGATGTCTTTGTGGTCATGTGACCAGCATGACTAAATGCCGAAGGTGCACGGAATGCTGTTACCCTCCCACCAAAAGTGGTTCCTATTTTTCTACTTGCATTTTACATGCTTTCGAACCGCTAAGTTGGAAGAAGCTGAGACAAGTAACAGGAGCTCACTCAGTTACACAGTGCTAGGGATTCAAACTGCCAAATTGCCAAACTTTCTGATCAACAAGCAAAGCGTCTTAGCCACTGAGCCATTGTGTCCCTTATCCAGTAAAAATACCCACTAGCAAAAGTGATGGCACTCATTTAAAATGCCACCCTTTGTTGTCTTCTACCTCTGGAATAATCTCTATGGTTCCTTTTCATGAGATGCTTAGCTGGAAAAAATACCCACTACATTGGAAAAGCCTTTTATCAAGCACAAAGACCTTGATACTCACTGTTACAGGTCTTCTTATCCGCCTGCAGTTGCTGACCTTCTGGGCAGACACAATGGTAAGAGCCAGGCGTACTAAGACATTTAAATTCACATCCATGCTCTACAGTATTGCAGAGATCATTGGCTGAAATACCAATAAGAAGCATGTCATGTATCACTCAGAAACTATATTTTGCCAAACAGGGCAACCTTTATATGTGTCAAACTACAGTTGCCTTCCTCCACAGTCAGAGTGGAAATAGCTGTATTATGACTGAATGGTGACTTGTGCAGTACTGTAATAAATAGAATATTGTTTTTATTATTGTTAGTCCTGGTTTTCTCAAACGTCTTCAGATATAAACATGAGTATGTCTTTAACAAATATCCAGGTTGGTTCACCTAAATATACAGGGACCATGTGCCCTTTATTATAAAAGCTATCCTTTATTCCAGAAAGTTGTCCTTTAAATTTGTTTAATTACTTATTTTCCCAGTTTTCCTCTTTAATTTTCCTTTGTAAAGCAAAGTTATAAACATAAACAATTATTTTTCTTATCCTTTTGAACTTCTTTCAGGTTCAGATCTTTTTTTCCAAGGTTGTTTTTTATTTATTTTTTCCAAGAAAATGGAGTCACCGTATCTATAGGTAATGCTAAAATATCCTATCCTTAAGAGGATGGTAATAAACACCCCATGCAAGTCTCATCACTTGTACAAAAGTGTTCCCCACATTTTATTCATTTTACAAAGTGCCATAACATCTGCTCAGACAACTTATGGGCAGTATGTATAACATAATCATTGCAACACAACGACCACTACCCACCAAAATCATACCGAAAATATAAATGATAAAATACTCTGCCCATCAATTTAACTCTGAAAACTTGCCTAAATAGCAAGAGGAGAGGAGAGGAGAACCTTTTCTAGGGAAAGTTGGGCTGTCATAGAAAAGACCTGCCTTGTAGCTCACCTACCCTTCATCTCTAATAGAAACAGGCCCTCTCTCAGTCAACTCACAGGATGGACAGAATCATTCTGAGAAAGACAGTTCCCAATAAAACTTGAATCACAACAGAGAGCTTTATGGGTAATTATTGGCACTTTGAACCTGGCCCAGAAGCCTATTGGCAAACAGTGCAGGTATTATTCTGATGTTCAGATGTTATTCTGAATAGCAGGTTTCATCAGCTAACATGGCCGTTCTATTCTGGACCAGTTTCAGCTTCTGATCTGTCTTCAAATGTAGCACTATGTAAAGCACACTGCAACAGTCCAAATATTTGGTGATAAGCATATGATTCAGTGCTTCCGGGAGGACTTAAGTGCCCAGCTAAACATGGGCAAACATACAGCCATAGTCTCTATATGCAGTTTCAGGAGAAGGATTACCCCACCTAAACAATTTATTTATTTTTTATTTTATTCAATTTATATCCCGCCCTTCTCCAACAGGACCCAGGGCGGACCCTGGAACCAAGGTTTCTTAAAAAGCCAGAATTTTAAGACAGACAGCTTGCTGGGGCTTGTTTCTTTCCATCCAGTCCATCAGAGGCTCCAGATATTGGTTCAAGATTTCCACAACATCTCTGGCTAGGCATGGAATGATGATATACCACTAAATACCATCAACCTATTGATGATACCCCTCCTGAAACCAAAAGATTATTTCTAACAGGGATTTTATATAGATGAAATATTAAATATATGAATAACATATTTCTCAATGTTTCACAATACTCCAAACTTTTAAAGAGCAATTTTTGTACGACACTCATTTATTATTAATCCAGAGCCGTGATGGCAAACCTATGGCATGTGTGCCACAGGTGGCATGCAGAATCTGCTCTGTGGGCATGCAAACCTCCACTATAGTTCAGCTCCAGTGCACATCTGCGCATGCCTCCCACCGGCTTGCTGGTTTTTGGGTCTCTGCTGTGCATGTGCAGTGGGCAGGGGGGGAGTGCGGGTTGGTTATGGCATGCACGGGGAGTCTTGCAAATGCAGGGGGTTACATGTACATGCGGTGGCATGTGGGGATATGCGTGCATTGCATTACGCGCACGCTTTCGGCACACAGTTATGAAAAGGTTAGCCATCACTGATCTAGAGCATCAGTATCATATTCATAACTGGAGTTGATGTCTATTTGCACCACTCTGCTAGTCTAATTCCACAGACAGAATCATTTGGCCCATTTAAATGTGTGCTATATGTGATAGAGTAAAGCATACAAAGCCACAGCCAGCCATATATAAAATGTACCTTGGCACGTCTTGCCATCTGCCTGCAAAGTGAAGCCATCGCGACATCGGCAATAATATCCATTGGCTATATTAACACAGTTGTGCTGGCAACTGTGATTGTTGAAATTGCAGAAATTGATCACTGAAAGAAGAAAGAAACCATTAGAGGACCTCACCACAAGTGCAATAAAACAACTTGCATTGTTGATTTTAACACAATGGCTGGACTCAAGCTCCAGCATTTGCTGCAAACATTTGTCTTCCTGTAAGATGGCTCCATTTCCTTTACATCAATCAACACTGGCATAAAATACAGAAGAATATATTTAATACATATGTATATATAATATGGAAAGCTTGAGATGTTCCAGAAGTTGTTGAATTACCACAACTACCTTCCTTTCCTTTGCCAGCAGGGTTGAGGCTCCTGGGAATTCTAATTCAACAACATCAAAGGGCCCACAGATTTTCCTTTTTTCTATCGTTTAATGAGGACAGAAAAGATCGCAACATTGCAAGGAAAGGGTAACCTTTCTCACTATCTCCTTGCTGAAAATTGACCCTCCCATACCACCCAAATTTCAATAGCAGCTGCAGAATGGTTATTTCTCCCTATAGCTGCTGAAGCAAAACAGAGTTTACTCACTGCTACAGGTCTTCTTGTCTTGGTTAAGCTGGTAGCCCTTCCGGCAACGGCAAATGAAGGTACCTTGTGAATTGACACACTCATGCTCGCAGCCATGTCTCTCATTAGCACAAGCATCTATGACTGCAGGAGTAAAAAAGAAAGTCAGAGTTTGAACTTCAGAGGAAAAACTCAGAGGAGTGTTTCCTACTGGAAAAGCTAACAGAGAATCCAATCCCAAGAGGAAAAAATGCCTGATATAGATATATGTTCTGGTTTATTACTTTCACATTAGCTATAAGCATTTATTTCTGTCTATACGCAGCACTTCAGACTCTCCCTTTGCTATTTCCATTAACAAAGAACTCATAGAAATGCAGCATCAGATAAAATTTCCAGATGATACAGCTTCTGATTTTTTCTTGTACGACTCAGCAATTTTGTAAAACCAGTTCCCTTCAATGACACCTGTCTCTGAAACACAGATTTTTTTTTTAAAAAAAGGTCTAGACTCTAGTTCAGTGATGGCAAACCTATGGCACAGGTGCCACAGGTGGCACGCGGAACCATTTCTTAGGACACGCGAGGCATGGCCCTGTCAGCTCCAGCACGCTTGTGTGTGTCGGCCAGCTGATTTAGGCCTTCTTTTGAAGCCATTTTTCGTCCTCTGGAGGCTTCAGGGAAGCTCCTGAAGCCTCTGGAGATGGGCGGGAGGCTGTTTTCACCCTCCCCAGGCTCCTAGAAAGCCTCTGGAGCCTGGGGAGGGCGAAAAAAGTGCGGCAAAAGCAGGGGGTTGTGCACATAGCATTATGGGTGTGGCACGCCCACGCACGACCTCCCTGCGCTCCCCCCACTTTTGGCACGCGAGCCAAAAAAGGTTAGCCATCACTGCTCTAGTTTGTTTAACTAGCTAGAAGATACTATACCTACTTGAGCACTGATTTCTTTGAATACTATGTTGGGTACCATAACTAATATATAATCAATAACTATTAATTGTGTGTGTGCATCAGTGGTGGCTTCCTACCGGTTCAGACCGGTTTGGCCAAACCACTAATGGTTTGGCGGCCTGGATCACTGGAACTGACAGTGACCAAGACTGCCACACCCCTGAACCGGTTCCCAACTTGTTTTTGGCTTCTATGCATGCGCAGAACCAATTTTATTGTATTTTGCATGCATGCGCAGCACACATCAAGCGCGCCCAAATTTCAACAGCAGTTGCTGAATGGTTATTTCTCTCTACAGCTGCTGAAGCAAAACAGAGTTTACTCACTGCTACAGGTCTTCTTGTCTTGTTTAAGCTGGTAGCCCGTCCGGCAACGGCAAATGAAGGTACCTTGTGAATTGACACATTCGTGCTCACAGCCATGTCTCCCATTAGCACAAGCATCTATGACTGCAGGAGTAAAACAGAATTCAGAGTTTGAACTTCAGAGAAAAACCCAGAGGAGAGTTTCCTACTGGCAACCCAATCCCAGTTTTGCAAAAAGAGGAAAAAATGCCTTCAATACAGATATATGTTCTAGTTTATTACTTTTGCATTAGCTATAAGCATTTGTTTCTGTCTATAAGCAGCACTTTTGACTCTCCCTTTGTTATTTCCATTAACAAAGAACTCATAGAAATGCAGCATCAGATAAAATTTCCAGATGATACAGCTTCTGGTTTTTTCTTGTACGACTCAGCAATTTTGTAAAACCCGTTCCCTCCAATGACACCTGTCTCTGAAACACAGATTTTTTTTTAAAAAAAATGGTCTACGTGCTAGTTTGTTTAACTAGCTAGAAGATACTGTACATACATGAGCACTTATCTCTATGAAATTATATATTAGTTATGGTATGTTGGGTACCATAACTAATATATAATCAGTAACTATTAAGTGTGTGTGTGTGTGTGTGTGTGTGTGTGTGTGTGTGTGTGTGTGTGCATACTACTTTCCTTTTGCCTTTCAGCCCCACTCAAGGAGCCTTCCAGGCAATCATTTACATGACAAACCATTTTGGGTTATTTTTGCTGATAAATAAATGAAGGGAGACTAGTATAGATCTATTTCAAGCTATTTAGCTCTCATCAGCTAGCCATACCCTTACTGGGATTTGAACTTGGGCTGTTTTTACATATTAGGCAGTTTTATTAACCTCTAAACCACAAGCTTTCCTCCCTTATCAGCTGAGCCAGGGGATTGTTTTTTTCTTCTGTCAATATATGTGTATGTGTATGTGCATGCGTATATATGTATTAGTTTTATGAGCTGATCAATAAATTATATATGTATATATACACACACACTTTTGAAGGGGCAGCAGATTATCTTTTGCATCAGTAATCATCTATCTCATCCCGTTATTACCACTAAATTACTTGATCGTCTAGGTATTTTTAATAAAAAATGCAATAGGGGAGCTAGCATGCTGCAGAGTACCAACCCCATAACCGATGGATCCCACAGCCATTATGATAAAACAAAAATGGCAACAAAATAGCAGAATAATAATTCAATGCTTTTCCTCAGTACAGAAAAACAACTTTGTGAGTGTTTACAACCTGGCTTCAAAATTTCACTCATCAGTTAAATAATCTATTACTCTTACTTGAGCATGTTTTTCCATCTGTGTTAAGTTTGTATCCTGGGTTACACTGGCAATAAAAGGAGCTTGGGATACTGACACAAGTGTGCTGGCAGCCATGATCCAGTTCTGTGCACATATCAACACCTGGAAGAAGTAATTTTGCATATTGAGAAGGAAAGATGTGCTGGGAACAGTAATATTGTTAGAGCAGCAGAGCTCCTCTGGAAGCATGTGGCGCCATCTAAATTTCTTTCTCTTTATCTGGAAATTTGGATAGAAAAGATCCTTTAGCAGGATTTCTCAACCTTAGCCATTCTACAACATGGGGGGTGCCAACTCCCAGAATTCCTCAGCCAACATGGAATAGTAGAAATGAAGCAACAACCACAACACAAAAATAGTAATGGAAATAATCCCCCCCATTACTTATACACAGTACATATTTCTGGAATAAGTTATTTGAAACCAAGAACGGCTGCTGAAAAGGTGCATTTTTGAGATATTTAGCCCACTTTGAAGATCACAACCACCTCAAAAAGGGTGTTTAAATAAATAAATATAAAATAAATAAATAAATAAATAAATATTAGTGTTACTGTCTAGTACATGCTTTATTTTTGAACAGTTTTGAGTGAAAACCCTTCACAAAACTTCACTTCTGAGTGTAAACAGTCTGTTTCCAGTGTTTGTTAAATGTTTGAAATAGAGCTGTTTTCCAACTGGAAATATTTTCAAAATGCTCAAAACAGATGGACCCACACTTGAAACACCACTTCCAACATTTGGGATTTCAAATTTAATGAAGCTTTCACATTCAAAAAGATTTGCCCACCCGTGGTACAGAGAAGGAAAACAAGGAGGATAAAAATCGGCCTCAATGCAAGCTTTATTCCTTTACTCACCGCATAACTTGTCTTGGATCTGTTTGCCAAACTGTTGGATGAGATCAAAGGACTCCACCAAGAAGACATGCTCCTCCAGTGGGGGGGAGGCCATGGCCCTCAAAGAGTTCATGTCTGCCCGCTGAACACCCACAGCATAGATCTCAATGCCAGCAGCTCGTGCCTGAGCAGCCACTTCAGTGACACGGTCCTGGGGCCGCCCGTCAGTTACAATCACAGCCACACGGGGGATATTCCTATGAAGTGGCCGGGCCCCGTTCTGTATGGTAAAAGCTACATTCACGGCATATTGAATGGCCAAGCCTGTCATGGTGCCTTGAGCCAAGGGAACAATGCTATTGATCGCTTTCTCCATTTCTGCTCTGGTGAAAAAAGACTTGAGAGAGAAGACATTCTGGACTTGGCTGGAGTACTGAATCACCCCAACCCGTGTGGCGTTTGGCCCTACATCCAAATTATGGATGATGTCAATCATGAAGCGCCGCATGGTCTCAAACTCATAGGGACGGACACTCCGCGAGCTGTCGATCACAAAGACAATATCCAATGCACGAGTTTTACATTTAGTTTCTGGAGGAGGAAAAAAAGATAAAGTTGGCTTAATCATCGTGTATGCTTTGGAAAAGATATCCCTTCCTTATTAATTAAGATTGTATTTAGGCTTTTTGAGCGTATCAGCTAAAGAACATGATTGATATAGGGCACAAGCGTACACACACACAACACACACACATAAACACGTACACACACACAAATTGTAAAGACTTCTAAAACAAAATTATAGATTTGCCACTTCAGGTAAAATACCCTTAAAATGGGGGTGAAGTCCAGCAGGTTCTGATAGGTTCTGGAGAACCAGTAGTGGAAATTTTGAATAGTTTGGAGAACAGGCAAATGCCACCTCTGGCTGGGCCCAGAGTGGGGTGAGAATAGAGATTTTGCAGTATCCTTCTCCTGCCATGCCCACCAAGCCATGCCCACCAAGCCCACACCATACCCACCAAGCCATGCCCACAGAACTGGTAGTAAAAAAAATTGAATTTCACCACTGCTTTAAATGGAAAGTAACAGTCAGTGCAACTCATTCTTCCATTTGATAAATAAACACTATCCTTTAGAAAAGGGCAGGCAATTTAATGCACAAATGTATTTAAACATCACTTGCTATCAATATTCAACATCAACAAGATCAATTCCCAATAGCAATGGAAGTTCTACTCAAAATCATTATGAGGTGCCAGATTGCCTTTTCTGGTGTTAACATATCTTGACCGCAAAGTTGCTATTATTCATTGAAAAAAGATGGGAGAAAAATGTAGAGGAGTATTACTTTTTTTGTTTTGCTTGCATATAATCTATTCTAGCAAAATAATAATAATAAGAAAAAGAAGAGCCACTATTAGACATCAACATTTTAGAACTGCCTCATACATTGAATTTTAACCCACATTTATTTATTTTTTAATCACACGGAGTGTATATAAAAATTAGGGCTTGTTAGGATGCTTTGATCCAAAAGGCATGAAACTGACTTGCTAATTCAAAGTCAACTGTTTTAGTCAATGGCCCCTTTTCCAAATGTTTCCACTAATTATTTTGCCAATTTCACCGTATATTTATATGGAAGTTAGTCCAACTTAAACATTCTGATTAAACATGTGTTGGTCTACACTCTTAATCTGAAATTCTTCCACTACCTCAATTTATTTATTTAAAATATTTCCGTGATTTCTACTTAAAGTTTCAGTAATGGCATGTGGAACTTTAGTAATAGAAGGTTAGGGATACTGAATCTCTATTCAGACAGGATAGGCATAGTATAAATCAGCACTGTAAAACTCATGGCTCATGGGGCGAATGTGTCATGCGTTGGCCACGCCCATACCCAGTTTAGCAAAAGGGGGAAAAGTTGTGATACGCCATGTGATGCTGCTGTGACGATGTGAACTGACACCCCTGGTATAGATACTGGACTAGTGAGAAAAGCCTTATATGACTTCCTGTAAAGTATATACACTACAGCGCTATGTTGCAGCATAGTGTGCAAGGGGGGAGGGGAACCCTCACCAACGCATAAGAAAGGATAAATGAGAAACATGGCTTAGTTCAAATGTAATCATTACTTTTTCAAATTTAATAATGGATGTTTTTCTGGTCGGAAATTCAGATTGCACCTTATGAGATGTATTTGAATAGTTGTATGTAACAAATCTTCCTTCTTAAATGAGTGATCAATCTTTTTGTCAGTTAATTTTGATTGTCAGATGAATGATACATTGATTGATTATGTGTCATCAAGTGGGTGGCAACCACAGAGATAGATTTTGTCCAGGACTATCAGTCCCCAACCTAGATCTTCAGGTCTTCCAACATCTACCTTGCTGCTGGACTGTCTGCATATCAATCTGGTTTTAGCTTTAGCTTGAGTTTAATTCAGGTTTGATTTTTTTTTAAACCCAAAATAGCTGGTACTTACCTAAGAGTTTTGGACGACCTTCCATCATGGTGAAGGCAAGCATTAAAAGGGGTATAACATACAGCAGCTTCATCATTTTCTTTCAAGATGATAGGATCTCAACAAAAGGTCTAAAGTGCAAAAAGAGAATGTATCTATTTATTTAACCAGATTTTCAGAGTGTCTTCTCACAAGGCTGACAAAAATATCTGATAACGTAGTAAAGTCATGTTAATTTGGGTGTGGGTCTATGTGTCTTCAAGTCAGTTTTTTACTCCAGGCAACTAACTGGCCTAATCCTTGCTATTTTCTTTGCAAGATTTCAGAAGTGGTTTGTGGCTAAGAGTGTACAACCGGCCCAAGGTCACTCAGCTGGCTTTGTACATAAGGTGACACCTGAACTCACAGACTTCTGGTTTCTAGTTTGGTGCTTTATCTACTACACTGTACTAGCTCTCTATGCTAATATATGAAAACAAAAAATCAGGAGTTTATCGTGTTCCCCTGAAAATAAGACAGGGTTTTATTTTCTTTTGACCTCCAAAATAAGCACTTGGCCTTATTTTTGGAGAGTCTTATTATTTTTGAGGTGCAGGAGGTGGCAAGCATGGTCACCTTATGGCTGCTGCTGTGTTGCAATACTTTTGGGGAGGGCTTTTTTTCGGGGAGGTCCTTTTATCAGGGAAATAGGGTAGTAGAACCTTTTCAAACTAATATATTTCATTACAAGGCATATGCTTTTTGTAAATCATAGGTTCATCCAATGCAAAGAGTGGCTAGATCAGTGATGGCCAACTTTTTTGTCCTCATGTTACAAAAGTGTGTCGTGCAGCAACTCCCCCCACATGCACTGGCCCCTGCACACATGACCCCCCCATGCTCTCTCAGCCCTCCCATGCATGCGCATATGACCCCCTGTAGCCCCATTTTGAGCCTAGCAGGCCTCCCTGAAGTTTCCTGGGACTAAAAACAGGGTGCCCCCTCCGTTTGCACATGTCTCCTGCATATGCGGCAGAGACCCGAAAATCAGCTGGCCAGTGGGAGGCGCGCAAGCATGCGCGATAGAACTGAACTGGGGTGATGGCTTGCATGTCTGCAGAGAGGGCTTTGCATGCTACCTGTGGAACATGTGCAATAGGTTCGCCATCAGGGATAGACTGATGTAGGACCTTAATTGGATAATTGGGGAGGGAGAGAAAGACCAAAAGGCTATGCAGGTGGAGGTTACATGTGAGAGTGAATACCAGTGTCTTACAGATTAATAATAGCAATGGATTAAAAATCTATTGTGTTTGTTGAGATCATCTGAGGTTGCCCGGAGCCTTTTGGTGCACATGAGTGAGTTCAACAACCTCTCATAGTGGAATTAAGTAAGCTTTTTAATAAAGCGTATTAGTCACCAGAATCTTTTGATATGTGTTTTTATCTAATAACAGTTTATAATATTACTTTCGTATGGAGTTGTTCATAAATGTTTTTTGAAGGTTAACCATCTAGCTTGAAATCTCAATATAGACAGCATGGTTTGAAAGTAAAAGATGATTTTAAAGTTGGTTATTCAGTGGTAAACTACTGAGCATATAGCGCTTAACTCTTAAGCTACGTTGTTCCAAATTATACAGCGTTCTGAGAGTCTAAAGCAGTGCTTCAATTCTTTGAGGAATATAAGGCAAGCGCCCATATAATTTCAGTACTTGTGTAAATGTTGGTATTAAAAATACCAAGTTACTGTTGAAATTATTCTGAATGTAAAAGCAGTCGTCTCAATGGGTGGTTTTGTGGTATTCTTCCTGCTATATTATATTAAAATTCTTCATCATCTAGCAAAACAAGAGACCATTGTGGCTTCTGATGGAGAGCCCGGCTGCATGTTAATGAACTTCATTTCAGTATATAAGCCAGAAAAATTTATTGAAATAAAATATTCCTTTCCCCAAACTCATCCCTATTACTGTTTTGTACAACCTGCCAAAATATACATTTTAGACTAGTATGTTGTGCAAACCAACACTGGATGGTTAGTTTATGGTTCTGTTTACTGCATGCCCCAAGAAGTGGGTAAATAGAATATCCATGGTTACCTTAGCCATATACTGTATAAAGGTTGCCCGCACATGTTTTCTACTACTGGTTTGGGCGCACTCCCACATAAGGGCACCACTTCTGCACATGCACAGATGCGTGCTAGTCATTTCTGGCTCTAGGGGCGGATCTCATCTCCATTTCAAAGCCAAAGAGCCATCACTGTCTGAAGACATCTCTATGGTCATGTGGCCGGCATGACTAAGGTACACAGAGCACTGTTACCTTCTCACTAAGGTGGTCCGTATTTTTCTATTTGTATTGTTTACATGCTTTCAAACTGCAGAAGCTGGAACAAGTAACGGGAGCTCACTCAGTTACATGGCACTAGGGATTCGAACCGCTGAACTGCCAACCTTCTGATCGATAACTTCAGCATCTTAGCCACTGAGCCACCGCGTCCCTATATATGGTATACATATGGCTTATTCAGGGAGGTCAACAGACCACCATATTTTCACAACTTAGAACCTTGAGGAAATGAGCAATTCACCAAATCCCAAACTGACAATTTCACTTTTCTCTAATTATATTCAGGATAATTTTAAACATTCTAGCCCAGTTGACATAAACCACAGGAAAAGAAAGGTCATTATTAGAAGCAGAGCTTTCTGAACAATGCAAAACAAGATGTCTAATCAATAGCATACTGTTCAGTGTGATGACTCCTAAATGTGGAAGATCCCAAACCAGCAATATGCAATATGGTTTTAAAGAAAGCAGCCTTGAGCCTTCAGAGATTCCACAAGTGCAATAACTTTTCCCAACAGTTTGTCCAGAAAAGCCTTAACATCCATCTATCTATCTATCTATCTATCTATCTATCTATCTATCTATCTATCTATCTATCTATCTATCTATCTATCTATCTATCTATCTATCTATCTATCATATTTTTTGGAGTATAAGACACACTGAAGTATAAGGCGCACCATGATTTTGAAGAGGCATTTATTTTTAAAAAACGTTTTGCGCTCTGCAGACCTCCCCAAAATGGCCATTTTTTGTTTTTGGATTTATTTATCCACTTTATTTGCCACCTATCTTGCCATGGAGCTACTCTAGGTGGCTTGCAACAATAAAAGCAGAAAAAGGAAAGAAATGTAAATGTAACAATAACAAAGTAATAGAACACTAGAATAAACAATGAAAAGGAGAACAATGAAAATACCACCAAATGGGAATGAAAGGTGGGTGGGTGAGGAAGCAGGGAGCAAGTGCAGGTAGAGATAGGGCTTGCTATCAATCTAATAGCCACCTCCAGTGTGATGCTCCCCAGGCCAATCAGCAAAGCCCCGTCTTCAGAGTATTATTGCTGTTATAGAGACAAATTTCCATAACTTGGAGATTGAAAAAGCTTATGGAGCGGGAGCATGGGTGGGTTCCTATCTTCATTGGTACCGGTTTGCTTCACGCGTGTGCACCACATGTGCATTGCTCGCGCATGCGCAGTTCATTGTAATTTTTTCTATGCATGCGCAAAGACCATTAAAAACTAATAAAAAACAAGCCAGCAATGGCAGCAGAGATCAGGGAACCAGTTCAGGGGCATGGCCAGCCTGGGTCGCTGCCAGTTCTGCGAACGAGGCCAAACTCATTTCTGGGTAGGAGTGGTGAAGAGTCATGGTTTTAGATTTTCTAATGAGCCAGATATGTTCAAAATGCTAAAGGCATAACAGCATTTGCTTTATCCACCAGAAGGCTTTGTAGTAGTATACTCCTGCTTAGTGAACAATGCAGGGAGATTCTAGAAAAGAGCAGAGGAATTCTCTACGACTACGCTAAAAAATGTTGCGTTTTCCTTCTGTTTTGAAAAGGGAGTGTGGT
The DNA here is from genome assembly GCA_039707465.1 of Rhabdophis nuchalis. Taxonomy (NCBI): domain Eukaryota; kingdom Metazoa; phylum Chordata; class Lepidosauria; order Squamata; family Natricidae; genus Rhabdophis; species Rhabdophis nuchalis. The sequence continues at coordinate 30,137,995 of CM077644.1, forward strand.
ATGCAGAAGCTCCTTTTTTTCCACAGCTTTGTCATATAATTCTGGCTACGTTTTGGAGACAGGAGAAACCTTACTGAGAGAATGAAACTGGTCATGGACTGCCTCCTAGTGGCCAATGTAAGTAAAAACATTGTAAGTAAGTAGACTTCCACCCAAGAAAAGGGTGCAGAAGTCATGTAAAACCTCATAAAATGGGGGATTATAAATAACTAATATTATTTATCCTTATAACTATATGGCTTATTTCTAAAGGGCGAGTGTCTTCATTTGTAACATTTCCAGTTTGTGAACTACTTAGATGCTTCTGCCTGGCCACCAGGAGGCAGAATTCTGGACTAGTCTTATCCAAAGTTTTTCTTAAATTCTATGTCTTAAGTTCTATCTTTCTTCAGCTTCTTTCATTCCAGTCTCTGTTTTAATGACAAGATATACATGACTCGGTTTTCTGGTCTTTGCTTTAAATAAGCAACAAGTTGTGGGCACTTGCTCCAATTCAGCAGGACTGTTCTTGTCATAATGCCCTCTTCGGGTTGAGTTCAACTGTTGAAGTATAAGTATAATCTTGATTGTCATTGTACTTACTGTAAATACAATGAAATTGAAGATTTCTGAACAACACTACAGACATGTTCCCATATGCCAAGGTTAAACTCAGTTATTGGATGTATGGGGATACACTGTTGCAGCCAGAATTTATTATGTGGTGTATATACTAATGGGTGAGTGCATATATCATGCTAATCAAAAGCAAATAAACTTGATGTCATGATTAAGTTATATTAAGACCGGAGGGAGCCAAGTTCCACAAACAGAAATTTATTCAGTGAGTTTGGTCAGAGGTTCATTGTTGTAGGGAGAAATTGGCCAGGGGCGGGGGGGGGGGGGGATGATGTTATGTACCTAATCTTGAATTCTTTGAAAAAGGCAGGATATAAATCTAACTAATAATATGAATAATAACAGTAGCAACCAAATTAGATCAATAAAAATAGTGTCATATATATGTCTCTCTTATTAATTAATGATATTGCTTTGTAAAAAGGAAGGGCACTTAATGAATCTATTTCAAGGGACAAATACCCAGTCACTTAGTTTAAAAAAATTCTCCTTAGGTAAGCTGACTATTTATTATGAACAAATCTAAACAAGTATCACAGATTTATTCAGCAGATTTCCACTTGTATCCATAAAATTGATTTAACTCTCCAGACACTACAAGCTAAACAAGATTTCACTTATTCATTCTAAATCATTTTATACCTTGTCATTTAATGCTACTTTGAGACTCCTAAAAACGGGGGTATAATTTTACTAAAGGCCTCTTTTGTATATGTACAATATTCTCCATGTCAGCCATTTCTCTTCTCTGAACACCAGAAATGTCTTGTTCATGCCTCTGCCAAATTTCCAACTCAATTTTGTGTCAGAGCCAAAAAAATAAGCCTCGAAAGCTTAAGGCATACAGAATTTCAGTTAAGAAAATTGACCATTTCTATTTATCAGGAGCTTAAAAGACTCCCTGAGGGTTGACGCATGAATCCAGTTTCTGTTCTGAGCAGTAGTTGAAGCCAAAGGCTATCAACATAAATAAACACAGAAAGGGAAACATGCCAATTAAGATACATCTAAATTATTATTCTCTTGTGTTTTTACGGTAGAAGCAGCGTACTGCTGTCGATTCTGCAGCAAATTTGAGGTGGCATAACCCAAAGCACGAGTACGGTCCTTAGGTAAGAAGCCAAATGCATCATCCCAGACTTGTGCTTTCACAAAATACAGACACTCAATGTGTGTGTGTGTGTGTGTGTGTGTGATCAACATATTTTTTTTAAAAAGAAAAACCTATTTCCTTATGTACAGGAAGATGCATTTTATTGGATTAGGGTCTAAGAGGAAAGTTTATGTCTGCCCTAAGCATCTCTCTTTGTCTACATTGGAAAACCAGATAACAAGCAAATGGAGTCATGGTACAACTCTTTTGTATTATAGCAGTCAGGCAGTACACAAAACAAATCTTATTAGACTGAACTCTTATAGACTCAGAATGGATTGATGAGCTACAAGACCAAGTCAAAGCCATATGGTTTATGTTTAAATGTGGGTTCATCCACTGTTCTGGTTATCCAATTCCTTCTGTAACATAGCCCAGTGTTTCCCAACGTTGGCACACCTTGTCACCTTTACGTTGCCAAGATTGAGAAACACTGACATAGCTTAAAGGACCCCTGATGCAGAATATTGGATTCTATGTATTATTATCTCCTCCTGAAGCCAATTTTGTAGGAACTGGGTATTTCTTTTTTTGCAGGAACTGGGTATGTCTAGTTTAATAAAAAGAAGGACTAGGGGAGACATGATAGCAGTCTTCCAATATCTCAGGGGTTGCCACAAATAAGAGGGAGTCAAGCTATTGGCACCTGAGGGTAGAACAAGAAGCAATGGGTGGAAACTAATCAAGGAGAGAAGCAACTTAGAACTGAGGAGAAATTTCCTGACAGTTAGAACAATTAATCAGTGGAACAGCTTGCCTCCAGAAGTTGTGAATGCCCCAACACTGGAAGTCTTTAAGAAGATGTTGAATAGCCATTAGTCTGAAACAGAATAGGGCTTCCTGCCTAGGCAGGGAGTTGGACTATAAGACCTCCCTAAGCTAGCCTGCTTGTTTTTCAACTCTTGCTTGCAGAACAAAGGAGAAGGGGAGTGAAAAATACCATGTAGCTTCAAAGCTTTTCCCACTGTGAAAGACTTTTGATTCCCATCCCAGAGTCATGAGCCAGACAATCAAGAACAAGTCTTGCAGTTTCTGGAGTATAGCAGAGCCATGAAGAAATCATGGTAGCAATTTTTGATAAAAACTGTCGGGTTGCTGTTGTTACTGGGGAGTTTCTACACAAAGCCTAGCATTATGTACTGTATTTTTCAGAGTATAAGGCGCACCTTTTTCCCTCAAAAAAGAGGCTGAAAATCTGGGTGCATCTTATACACTTAATACAGCATTTTTGCCTCCCGAACCCCACCCCTTCACCAATAAGGCAGTGCATAGCCTTTAGGAGGCTTTCAGACTGCTCCTGGGGGGCTGGAGAGGGTAGAAATGAGTGAAAAACGGGCCGTTGTTTGCTTGTTTTTCACCCCCCAGCCCCCAGGAGCACTCTATAAGCCTCCTAAAGGCTATCCCTGCCCCCTTTTTGAAAGAAAATGGGCCCATTTTCACAAAAACAAAAATGGGGTTCTTTTGACAGAAATCGGGCCATTCTTTGCTCGTTTTTGGAGGGTCCCACCCCCCAGAAGCATTCTACAAACCTCTTAAAGGGTATTCATGCCCCTTTTTGGAAAAAAAACCAGACCCATTTTCATGAAAAGCCATTTTTGGGAGATCTGAAGAGTGCAAAAACTTTTTTTTTATTTGTCTCTTCAAAATCTTGGTGTGTCTTATACTCTGAAAAATACGGGTATTGTGGAAACTGTTCACCCTTAGGCCATCTCTGCTGTTGTTATTAAAGAGCTTATGGCAGCTTGTAAGAGATTTGAGTGTCATCTTACTTGGCACTTGTGCTTTTTACTCTCTGCTTTTAAATCTGTTTGCTTGCTTAACAATAAGGTTTAAAATCCCTTTATTTACTAGTGTGTTCATTGCCTCTGGAGCTAAAAAATAAACAAGCAAACCCAATTGTCTCAGCACCTGATCACTACCCTGACACCTGGCAAACCAAAGCCCCAAAATAGTTTGGAGCAATTGTGCTGTGAACATTTCTAGGGGTTTATTGTGACCAAACCTCACCTCAGGAGCAAGTTGGCAAATAGCCTGGTTTGTTTTGTTTCCAAAAAATGAAAGATGAATAACTTACAAAGCCGAAGAATTACACAATACACACTATCCCAATTTATTGGACTAAATAAAGGTGTCTTTGTATGTGCACGTGTGTACATAATGTATGAAGCTGAAATACCGTGATTGCGTGTGTATATGTACTGTGAAGCTGTTCGTTTAAATATACAAGATGCCAAAGAGGTATTTGGCAACATACATGTCTATAAACGAACCATCTCTCTTTGAATCATCAAAGCAACTGCTTCTTTTGAAGAGCTCGTGCAGTTGTTTTAAAAACTATTCCCTGACATCTGCAACTACTTCATTTCCCTGGTGATCCCAATGGAGGCAGCTTTCGAATAAACTTGTAAAGGATGGCATTGCTTTAGTGACTTTAAGAGAAGTACTTTACCTATGTTAACACCCATTACAAAACAGTTATCCCAAAGGCTTTGACTAGAGTGTGAACCATAGACATACTAGAGATTATTATATCATTATATGTTATTTGTTGGGGTGATGTGAATGATTCCATCTTACATCTATGAATGAGTAGGGTCTCTATTAGGCACTCTCTCCTATGTACCTGAAGGCAGAACAAGAAGCAATGGATGGAAACTAATCAAGGAGGGAGCCAACCTAGAAATAAGGAGAAATTTCTTGACAGAACAATTAATCAGTGGAACGGCTTGCCTTCAGGAATTATAGGTGCTCCATCACACTTGAGGTGTTTAAGAAGAGATTAGGCTGGCATTTGTCGGGAATGGTATAAGGCCATGATGGTGAACCTATGGCATATGTGCCACTGGTGGCATGCAGAGGCCTCTTTACCGGCACGCAAGCTGTTGCCCAACTGAGCCCCACCAAACATTTGTGGGCCAGCCAGCTGATTTTCAGGTCTCTGCAAAGCCCTATACAAGCCATCGAGAATATAACTATATACAAACGCATCACTGAACAATGGAGATGAATGCTAGAGAGGAATAAAGCTGCATGCAAGGCCGACATAACACCTGTAATAGCGTAGACATATGGAGGGGGAGGGGAGTGTATCCCCATGCTGCTTTTTTGGTCCCAGGAGGCTTCAGGGAGGTCTGCTAGGCCCAAAATGGGATGTGGGGGGTGTAACACACATATGCACAGGGGCGCCCATGTATCATGTGGGCATGTGCACATGTGCTGTCATGCGCATACACATGCCTTTGGTACACAAGGACAAAAAGGTTAGCCATCACTGGTATAAGGTCTCCTGCTCAAAAAGAGGGTAAGACTAGAAGACTTTCAAGGTCCCTTTTTTTGGGTCTTTTTTTTCTTTTTTTTTGAATAGGACAAGTATCTAGCATCCATGCTGCACAATACATTACGGTATCATGCACAGCAATGTCTTGCACTTCATACTGTTGGTCAAGGACTGAGTTTTTAAAAATATGCTGTTTTGGGGTTTCAGTACAGCCTATTTGATAATTCTTCTTTTTAGTCCGGGCTACTTGTTAGTAGAACTATTCTGAATATGCTACTTGCTCTTTACTTTTTCTTCTATTTGCTATTGGATTACTATGGAGAATATGGAAAGACAAGAGCCAGGACATTTTCATTCTTCCTAGTTTGGCGTAGATACAGGGGTCTGCAGGGGTCTGCAAAGTTGGCTCTTTTAAGATGGGTGGACTTCAACTCCCAGAATTAGCTGGCTGGGGAATTCTGGGAGTTGAAGTCCACCAGTCTTAAAAGAGCCGACTTTGCAGACCCCTGGCCTAGAACAGTGGTGAGTTTCACATTTTGTTACCACCGGTTCACCTCGCGCATGCCCACTTCCTTCTGCGCATGCGCCTGGCCTTCTGCACATGCACTTTGCTCATGCTCATGCCTTTTGTGCATGCTCCTGGCCTCAAAAACATGCTTAAATAGGATGGCATAGATCCAGGGCAGATGGGCAGGCCCATCCATGATTTCCACTATCAGTTGGGGTGAACCGGTCTGAACTGGCTGAATACCACTTCTGGCCTAGAAGCAGAAGATCCATGACCAGGGAACAGCAGGGAACAGGAGGAAGCCCACTCCAAACTTTTCCTCCAACTCCTTGGTTTCTTTTGCAATAACCTGCAACTGGTTTAAGTGGTATCTTCCCCATCTTATCCACTATTATGCCTGCTGGAAAAGGCAGCAGAATGTCTGTGGGAAATCAGCAATTCGAGAACAGCTGGGGAAAGGAAGTGCAAATACTGAGCAGCATTGGAAACTTAGCATCTAAGTAGGAGGCCTTGGGACCTAAAAAAGCAAACAAAGACATTTTGCTCTAGAGCCAAGATGCTCTCAACTGGTTGTTTGTTCTAAAGCAAAGACCGTTGCAATCTAAATGGAGGGAATAACATATTTGTGCTCATATGAAAACTAGCCAGGCGATAAGTAGCCTCGTGCAAGACGTGACAGGAATCAGCCAAAAACCTTATCTCTACTTGCAGTTTACTGTAAGTGTATAAAAACAAGCAAAGAGAAGAACAGAATACCCAGCTGATGCCTTTCACTTCCTAGAATACTGTAACCACAAGCAAAAAGGGATCCCTCATCACGTAATGGAGCCAGGTAAGCCAATATGAAACTCAACTCTGCTTACTAATATCTTGCCCTGTTCCTTCCCAGGTTTCATATATGAACTATTGGTCACGTACTGAGTTTCAGCAAAAGCTGTTGCTTTGGGTTTCATTACAGCCTACCCAGTAATAATTCCTCTAATTGTTCTCCCTGGCTACCTGTTATCAGAAATACTTTGAATATTCCAGTTGAAATCCTTTGGGACAACCAGAGATGTCCACTTTTTGTCTCCTGATTGTTATGATTCCAACTCTCCAAATTCCTACCCAGTATCATCAAAAGTTTCTTTCTCTTGATACTGCACTCTTAGCAAGCCTGAAAAATATTGTACAATCCTCAACTTGAGATGTAACATTTTATGGAGGATATTGGCAGGCAAAGCAATTTTATAGGAGAAAAGATTGAAAGAATCTCTGCCAAACAGAACAAGAAGCATCTGACTGAGTTTGCAAGGTACATTTGAACTTAAGTTTGAGGGCACTTTTTAATTTCAGTTAGGATGGATGGATGGGTTGACTGATTGACTGACACTGAGAATTCAATTTTATCTCCCCAAATTTTGGGAAGTAGGTTCAGTGGAAGGAGAATAACTGCCCCAAAGTCACTCTAGGAGCTCTCTGGTTGAAGGAGTCTTAAACCTAGGTCTCCTTTGTCCAACACTTTAGATATTATAGTACATATAATTCATTACAACTCTACTTTGAGACTGATAGAGTCGCATTATTTTTTATTTTAGCACATATAATAGCTACAGTCTTAAACAAAGCTTCTGCAATGAAGAAGTCCACCATGTATCAGTTATAAATGGAAAATGGCCCAGATTTCATGTCCAACGACATTAGCCTAAGTAGGAGCAATCCCCACAGAGCTCTGCATTAACAGCCAGTGAAAAATTGTCAATATTAAAATTTCACTGACTTTCTGAAGGTAGAAATTAAATATGCTGAAAAATTGAGTTTTTATTGGCTTTTGGTTTCTTTTCCACATGATGTGGGAAATTGACATTCTGTACACTATATTAGTGCTACATTGGTCATACAAAAGACCAGTCTAATGGCGTATTGTTTTTGTTCTTTTACTGGTGTTTTTGTTCTTTTACTTTTTCTGTTATTATTTTTAAAGAAATAAAATGTTTTAAAAAGTGTAATAAGCCAGGAGGACTATAGGTCACTGGAGAAAGAATTATATAATGGGAAACAGGAGGATGACATGTGGTCCACTTTGTTCAGATCAGATTGCAAAGAGTCTGCCTGGAAATATTTGGAACAGTTTTGAGCACATCAGACATGTCAAAAATTCCAGACTCCATTCATGGCAAAAAATAGATACAATCAGGAAAAAAAATCCTACTTAAAACTTTGGAGACTCCTCACCAGTCAAAAGTCAACAGCACTGGACCATCTCAGGCACTCCAGATATTGTTGAACTGTAAAATCCAGCAGATGTAGCTGGCATGGCTAATAGAGAAGGATCGTGGAAGTTTTATTTCAAATTACAATATTGTTTGGACTGTAAGACTGGCGTATAAGACACATCAAGATTTTGAAGAGTTAAGTAAGAAAAAAAGTTTTTGTCCTCCCCAGGAGTACTCTGCAGCCTCAGCAGGGCTAGGGGAAGGCAAAAATGCCCCCATTTTTGCAAAAAAAATCCCCCCGTTTTTGCAAAAAAAATGGGTGGAAAATGGGCCATTTTTCGCAAAAACGAGGGCATTTTTGCCTTCCCCCAGCCCTGCTAAAGCCTGCTTCTGGGGGCTGGGGGAAGGCAAAAACGCAAAAATGGGATGCAGAGGTAGGGCTTCAGGTGGCCAAAAATGGCTGTATTCAGTGCATAAGATGCACCAACATTTCAACACTCCTTTAAGGAGGTAAAATGTGTGTTTTATACTCCGAAAAATATGATATGTTATATACAGAACGCTACAGCTGCCCATCACATATTTCGTCTGGCTCGAAATATGGCAACTTCCTTTGTTCCTAAGCATCACAGATAGTGCTCGACTGATGACACAATTTGAAGCAGAATTTCCATGGTTAAGCAAGGCAGCTGTTAAGTGAGTTGTGACCAATGTTATGACCAATTAAGTAAATCACTGCAGTTGTTCAGTGAATCAGGCTGTCATTAAGCAAATCCAACTTCCCCCATTGACTGTGCTCACTGGAAGCCAGCTGGAATGGTCATAAATAGTGAACATGTGACCACAGTGACACTGCAACTATCCTAAATACATGCCAGTTGCCAAACGCCCACCATTTTAAACACGTGACCATATGAGAATGCTGCAATGGTTACAAGTGAAAGGACTGGTCATAACTCATTTTTTTTCTGTAAGATCAAGTGGTCACTAAATGAAAGTCCTCTTTGAGTCGAGGACTACCTGTGCTCTATGCAACCAAAAGTCCTGATTTTTCCAGGACTGCTGAGCATTGAGTGTGAGACGCCATGTTGTCAAAGCAAGTAAATATCCAAGCAAATTCGTACCTGCAGGAGGCCTGGTAACTATTTTATCTCTCAGCCTCTCTGTGTGTCATCCTGGGTAAAGAATGGCTCTCAGAAAAACATCCTACTGAACTGGCAATCATTTTTTCCATTAGTCTTTGATCAGGTCCCCATTACCAGCCAACAAACCAATCCAGAATGATTGAAACATGAATCTGTCCTTGTGCTTAACACAGTAACAAATAGTTTCCCACATGGGAACCCCTGGTTCAATTCCTGACCTAGCTCCTTATAGTTATAGCTGGTGATGAGAGAGAGAGACAGAGAGACAGAGAGCCCTGAACAAAAAGCTCTTTATAAAGCAGAGAGATCGTTTTACCTTTTATGTATTACAGAGCAAGAGCTCACGTCTCCAGATTTTGAACTAGTCTGTCTAAAGTAGCTCCAAATCTATTCCCACGGGGAAAGATTAAAAACAGTGCACTGTACCACTAAGACGTTTAAAGTAAAACTACACTAAAATGGATGCACATTCTTTAGATACAAAGAGGGGTTTCAGAAGACCTTGAATGTTCTCTCAAAGATTCCAGCGTTTGTTTGATTTCTTTTGTCCAGCTCTCCGCTATTCCACTGTAATTGTAAGGTATATTTTAAATTCCCAAAAGCATATTTTTCTGGACAATCCTAAGTATATCAATCAAGGGCCTATCCAGGGGTGGGTTCTGATGGAGACTATTGCCGGTTCGTTCAGGGACATGCTGTGCATACGCACTTGATGCGCAACATGCACACATGTACAGTACTAAAAAAATGCTTCTGCACATGCACAGAAGCAAAAACAAAATGAGAGAACCGGTTTGGAGGTGTGGCAGGCCGAATTACTACCTACTCACTGAACCAGTTCGAACCAATAGGAACCCACCTCTGGACCTACTTCTCCTAGCTGCTGAAATGTGTGTTGTGGCCCGCCAGTGGCCAGTGGAGCTGACAGCAGATTCGGACAGTGAGGAGGTTGGGGAGGAACATAGGCCAGTCCTGGAGTCTGGGGAAGGCTCTGATGAGGGCTCTGTTTCGGAGGCAGAGACGGGGCCAGGGTTGTCTGACAGTTATCAGTTGCCTTCAGAGTCAGACATCAATGAGGCAGACAGACAGCTGGAGTCTGTTCTCAATGTGCGCATGCGCAGAGTTGCCAGATGAAGGGAATAGCTAAGGAACAAGGGTCAATTTGGGAGTAAGGCCACAGTTGGATGGTGAATGGCCCCTCGCATAGGGAATGAAAGAGGAGCAAAAGGGGAGGAGTGTTTGCGGGAGACAGTTAGTTCATTCCTGCAGTGTTGCCAAGTATTGCGGTCTCTTAAAAATATCAGACTGGTCAATCTCCAAGTCTGATAAACGTCGGTAATTGTGAACTATCTTGAAAGACTGTGGGAAAGGAAAGACTTTGCTGGAGAGGAATTCAGTGTAAATTAAATAAAAGGGGTTTATCAGGACACAGACTCAGCTTCGTGCTGCTGGGGAAGCCTAGGTCAGAACAGTGTGATCATATGTTGGTTTGCAAGACAATCTCTAGATTAGAGATCCTAATTTGCACAGAACAGAGTGAGAATGCTTGGAATAAAACTGGAATAATTTTACACATGGTGGAATGGGCAAAATACGTCAGAATTTATCAAGATGGCCCGTAACTATTAGCAAAGAACAGTTTATGTGCCGTGGGTATGACAAAGACTTGTAATCTAGTGTACTGTATATTACAATATACTGAGAGAGCATGTGGTCATGTTCATAGCATATAGAACATTGAGACTTAGAATCTAAGAGAAATAAATGGTGCAGAGCAGAACAAAAATTAAAGATTGAAAAATAAACATGGCATGAGTCTGCAAAATGAAGAATCTAACAGACTTTAATAAAAGTGAATGAATCCTATGAAGTGAGAATCCTGTGAGTGTTTGTGTGTATAAAAATGTAGGTTTAATTATGAGCGAAAGGTCTAAACCAGGGGTCCCCAACCTTTTTTGCACCGGTTTCATTTTAAAGAAAATTCTGCGGACCGGCCGGCATAGATGAGGAGCGGGTGGGGAGGGGGAACAGACAGTGCATGCGCATTTGGGGGGGAGTCATCTCACTTGACCCTCTAGGGCCTCCAACGGCACGAGCAGCCATGCCTGCGCTCTCCCGCACCCGGTGCGCGCTCTGCCCAGGGGACTGCCCCCTCCTCCCTCTTCCTCCTCTCTGGCCCTACGGCCCGGTTCCTATCAAGCCACGGACCAGCACCGGACCGCGGCCCGGGGGTTGGGGACCCCTGGTCTAAACCACAGGTGTCAAACTCGTGGCCCAGAGACAGATGCGTCATGTGCTGGCCACCCCCGTTGATGACAACGTGACACTGCAAGTTTGACACCCCTGGTCTAAACTGTATGCCAGAAGGTATGAATTGATGTCATCCAGGTGCATATAAAAGTATACAATGATAAATTGATGACAGTTGTCATATCATACTCTAATGAATGGTGATCATGGGGGGAAAAAACTGTGGATTGATTGCATGGCATTCTGATCAAGGGGAAAACATGATTGTGCTGGGTGACATGAATGGATGAGTGGGTGAAATCAAGATGAAAGAATAAAGAAAAAATAATTCAGCCATTCAGAGACCCTACAATGAATTAGAATGGAAATCTTAGAAATTAGTTTATTATAAATCCATAGTTTATCCATAAATCCATTGATATGCATACATGTCAAAAGAATTAATATAAAACTGAAGGCATGATTGAATTGAGAGTTTATAATAAAGTTTGGAAGAACTAGTGAAGTATATTTGGTCCTGAATGTGAGACAGGTAATATATATTTTGGTGAGGTTAAGAATCAACCTTAGAGGGGGGAAATGATATAGAAGGAAAGGAATCAGCAGAAATAAACGAGAATGAAAATAAATCAATTGCATGAAGAGAAAGTATATGTCCTAATTGGAAAAGAATTAGAGAAGTGATTAATCTTCCAGCTGAATCAAAACCCACATACTAAGATACAAATGGGGTCAGTTTGTTGAAAAATGGACAGACAGCAGACACAATTGTTTTGTGTCCCCAGATGCCTTAACACAATCTAAGCCAATCTAAGCCAAAAAGGAGGAAAAATACTAAAATCTGACACAATCAAAAACTCATAAGATTTCAACAATACTTCAGCAAATCTAAGTTTATTTTAGTTTTCACCTCCAGTGTTTATTCTAGGGTGCATGGAAACTGCACTGAAGATCCCTATAGGCTTTCTTTTGCAGATTTCAATAAAGACCGTTGGTTCATCCGAGACCTTTTTTTGTGTATGGGGTGGGGTGGGAGAGGGAAACTAGTTTCCTCTCAACTCTTATTCTTTTAGTCAATAATTGTACATGATGATTTGGGAAGGTTTCCAAAATATTGTTAACGTGTGCTTTCTGCTTTCTATGATACATCACAAGGAATTTCTGTCTGAATCTCTGTTTTGCCTGTATTTACAAAGCTAACATCATTACAACCACAGCTATGTAACATCTATTTACATAGCCAACTAGGTTCTGAATTGACCATCAACCTAAAATAAACCTCATTAGGCATTTGAAGAAGTATCTTTCATTTACCATATAAGGGCATTTAGCAAGAGATGACAACTTTAAAAAGAGCACTGTTTTTAAAATCAAGTTAATATAACTTCTCATCAGGTCTACTTATCCCTGCCATTGTTCTACTGATATAATGCCATTGCATTATTTGATTATTATTTTTCAACTGTTGAAATCAGGAAAAAAAGTGGGCTGTGCATTATAACATATTATAGATGTTAGCATCACATAGGTACAACCACGAACATGGTGAGGGATAGTGCAAGTTACAGTCTGATAAACCAGAAGTTTATCGGCATATCTAACCATTTTAATTAAAGGATGTATTTAAGGACTTTGCTAAACTTTCACACAGTGGAAAATGGAATGACTTAGAGTGCAATCTTATCTATAGCTACCTAACCAAGTAATACAGACTAGATTCACACACTGAACTAAGTCATAATAGTTTGGTCCAGCATGCAATGTTGACAGGCAAATGTATTTTATTCAGTGAACCATACTGAGATAATGTATGAATCCTACCATCCAGTTCAATGAAATAGAAAGTTAATGTGGATTATAATATGTATATTATATGGTTATAAATGAGGCTGCTTATTAACCTTCTTCTGAAAGCCATATAAAATGTGAGAGGTCCCTGAATGAAGTTCTATTCTCTATAATTACATGGATGCATATCAGGGGTGGGTTATTCCCGGCATTACTGCTGGTTCGATGCACACAAAAATAGGTGGGTGCATGTGCAAAACATTTAAAAAGGAAAAAAAGTAAATGTGTGCAATTACAATTGTTCTGCGCAGGCACAGAACCAAAAATCAAGATGGCAGCCCCATAGGAGAACCGGTTCAGGGGCAACCCAGGCTACCAAACCATCACCAATTCAGCCAAACTGGTCTAAACCGGTAGGAACCCATCTCTGATTCATATATGTTCTCTTGAAACAATAGAAAAGAGATTAGCCATGCCTTCTATGTTCTTTTGCCATGTTCTTTTGTTGTTGTTTTTAATTTCCCAGCCTAGATGGTATTACCTGGTTCTACCCATTCAGTTAAGCATCTAAGACAGTGTTTCGCAATCTTTGGCAATGAAGACATGTGGACTTCAACTCCCAGAATTCCTCAGACAGCCTTCAAATTGCCAAGGATAAGAACCACTGATCTAAGCCAAAACAAGGTCAGCCAGATGTTGTCACTGCTGAAACAGAATGCTACTTATGCAAATAAATACTTGGCTTGCGTACCAATATTTTTTAAAAGCCAACCCAGTCACTATTGTTGTGCTCCTGCTTTATTAATGGAGCTATAATGTTTTTATTGCATTAAACCATAATACCTTCAGTACCAATTCTTCTCTTTATTATTTTAATGAAATTAAGATGTTAAGTATCTATTAAATAGATTAATATCTATTAAAGTTGGATCATAAGAAAGGCTGAGTGCCAAAGAATTGAGGTCTTTGAACTATAGTGCTGGAGAAGACTCCTGTGAATCCCTTGGACTGCAAAGCAATCAAACTGGTCAATCCTAGAGGAGATCAACCCTGACTGCTCTTTAGAAGGCCAGATTCTGAAGATGAAACTCAAATACTTTGGCCACCAAATGGGAAGGAAGGACTCACTGGAGAAGAGCCTAATGCTGGGAAAGACTGAGGGCAAAAGAAGAATGGGACAACAGAGATTGAGGTGGCTGGATGGAGTCACTAAATGGACTCCAGAGGATGGTATAGGACAGGAAGGCCTAGAGGAACATTGTCCATGGGGTCGCAATGAGTTGGACATGACTTTGCAACTAACAACAACAACAACAATATCTATAATAACTTCTATTTTGTCTATCTAATATGATTTTCAAATGCCTCAGACAAATCTTCTCCAAACCTACACAATCTGATGTGTTCAACTCTTCAACTAATACACCCCAAATGAATTAAGCAAGGATCATGACAGTAAGAAATATAGGGAGCATAATCCAACACATGTGGAAGGTTGCTTCATGCTAACATCTGAATCTTTAAATAAATTCAGACGGTAAAGATGCATCATTTACTGGATTTCTGCCAATGCATAGTAGAATCGACTCTTTCTGCCTTGGTTTGTAAGAACATTTTTTGGACTTGTCCTCTCAGAATTGCTCCACATCATCAGTTGGATGAAAAATTGGATAAGAAAGAGGACTGTGTCCTCCATAATACAACACATCTAATCACAGCAGAGGGATTGTTCAGAAACTGTTCCTGCCAGACTTTTGTGCCATATATTTTATGAATCCTAGTTCAAGAGTTTATTATCTTTCTTTTTTTTAAAAAAAATTGGCCTCTTCTTCAAGGAGCCAGGGACAACATGTGCATTTCTCCTCTCATTCCAACTCATTTTACTGAGGTTTTAACCTAAGGTTGCTTAGATCTCCTAAATCAGGGTGTCAAACTCAAGGCCCATGAACCGGATATGACCCACGGGGTGCTTAGATCTGCCCACAGGGTCACCCTGGAAACACTGAAGGACTGACTGCACTGCCTCTGCCAGAAAAAATGGAGCTCGGGAGTGTCACAGTTTGTTTTCACTAACAGAGCCCTCAGGCCACCACAAGTGCCCCTGACACGAGTGATGTCGAGCTGGCAATGCCCCCCCACCCCTGAGCTCAAACGCAACTCTGATGTGGCTCTCAATGAAATCAACTTTGACATCCACTGTCCTAAGTCATCCAGTACTGACCTCTAGATTTGCTGACATTCATTTGCCATTATCCCCTGCTGGCTGACATGTAGGAAATGTAATTTAACATATCTTGAGAGTATTAGTTTGAAGAGGATTATCCAAAAGATCATCATTTAGGTTTATTATTCAGTTCATTAATATCCCAATTCTTCATCCTCAAATTTAAAGGGGGAAATAGAGCTTCTTTTTAATAATGATATACTGTATGACATGGTTTGGTGAATACAAATACATATTTTTAATAATACATTTTAATGGGTACCTTTCTCATTACATTTCCCTGATATCACTGGAGCTCACCACATTGATATTTTGATTTTCTCTGATAATATGATTTTCCATGTGTGAAAGTAACATAGAAGACCAGGAATCAAAACAATATTGCTGTAAGCTAGTAGGAATGTATGCATCGTCCAATTTCCTTTTCAATCTGAGAGGAGTATTTACGGTAAATCGCAGAGTTATATTTGATGCCCTTTCATTTTTAATCAAGTTTGCAAGGCTTCTAAAAATGGAATTAATCTTCATGGTGAATAGTTGGATTTGGTTTTTCTTTCCAAACTAAAATGTAAGATTTGTGAATTTTAAAGATAAAATATTTTTATATTCATTAATAATGTGTGACTAAGTCAAGCTATGGCATGGCTATCATCTGCTCTATGCAAGTTTGAAAAATATAGTAATCTACACAGAACTAAAAACTAAAAACCTATATTATGGAACCATTTCTGAAGTTTTACATAATTTGCACAAATATAGTTTACAAGATTATTTTTTTACAGGATTATTTGGGGAGTGGGGGGGAATGTATCTTTGGGACAACCATATGCTGGATGATTGAAAATCTCCATATCCAGCAAAACATGAATAAGAAGTTTTCATTAAGGAAAACTTATTATCCAGTATGCATATCTAATCTGAATTTCACAAGTGCATATATAAATGTCACACAGCAGTAATCTAATTTGGTTCTCTGTCTGGATGACTCTGGGTTGAGTCGAAGGGCAGAGAGGGATGACGTTGAGTCTCCTCCCCTTAAAGGGACCTCTTCACAGGAGCTGTGATAATTAGTCTTCATATATATATATATATATATATATATATATATATATATATATATATATATATATATATATATATATATATATATATATATATATATATATATATATATATATATATATATATATATATATATATATATATATATATGATTACTGCATTCAGATAAGTATATGGAAAGTAGAGTTACTTTCAAAATATTTTGATACTTTAAACCGATTCAATAACTTGTCTTCTCCAATGTTAGCAACATAATATCACCATCTGGGTAAAATGGAAAATAAAGACTTTTGTTATAGGTGGCACAAAAAGAGGAACAAGGGATCTACAGCTTATATCTAAAGATCTCATTCAAGTCTGATCATCCTAACTCCACTGTTGAGTGCCATCCTAAAGTTTTAGAAGAACCCTTAACAAGAGTACATGACAGAGTTCCAGGGCAGACATGAACTTGGCCAAAGGTAACTAACCTTTGACATTTCCAATGGAATGAACTAATGTCATATTGTAGTTTTGGGTGAAAATCTATTATTACCCCAAACTATTTACTATTTGAATAATATTTCATGCCTGCAAGCATGGAACTCGTCCATTCCTTTTCACTGGGTGCAGTGTGGCATTGACCCCTTTTAATAACTTTTTAAAAACTCCAATCCAGTTATTCTAAGGGGCAGGGCTCATCCACACATCTTAAAACACATCTTAAAACACATCTTAAAAGTTGCCAAGGTTGAAAAATACTGAACTCAATCCTACCAGCCTTTCAAAGGGTTCTGAAGATCTGCCTATGCCCTTGAGTATTAAGCCAGATAATACTCAATGATGATGAACCCACCCTTAGTGTTGTATTGTATATTTTTGTGTCACTCCAAACACATTGTGAATGTTTTAAATTTCCTTTTAAATTGCTTCAATTTGTCTTTGTTTAATTCCAATTGTTAGCCAACTAAAGTCATATATCAAGTAGGGGGTTACATAATTTAAATACCAAATAAAGCAATAAAAATAATTAATGGAAGTCTTATGGTCAAAGCCAATAATTCATGTTCCAAGGCACAGATTTTATTGCTGATTTATATGCTTTTCATATATTTTTTTAGAAAACTATTGTTGTGCAGATATTGCAACTATGCACAATAGAAAGCTCTGCAAATATGGGGGGGGGGGGGGGGGGGGAGGCTTCTTCAATATTGCCAGGAACAGAAAAGTCACATTTAGAGATGATAACAGCTTTAACCTGTTCCCCAGGTGAGTGACAGTGAAACCAGTAATAGTTCAAAATTATCTGGAGCTCAGCAGGAAGATTGGATAATCCCAATCTTACATCATATTTGCTAGCTACCTACTTGTTCCTAAACTTATCAAAATACTTGTGGAGTTAACTTTATCATTATTAGAATAGATTATTATTATTATTAGAATATAACTCAACATTTTTGTCTCAGAAATAATTGGGTTTATTTCCCTGATAAGTGAGATTGAATCCTGAATTAGTTTAGACTGGACAGCCAGACCCAATCTCTTTGTTATACACATACGCAAGACTTCAGATTGACTTTGAAGTCCTGATCCTGCACTCTGTTGCTGAGATATAGTTAACAAAGCTACTCACAATGCACAAATGCTTGTGCAACCTGATACCTGGGAAGACCTGCAAAAATATTTTTCTTCTTGCATTTACACCATCATTGGACACATTCTGATCAGCAGACTGGTGTCAGCCTCTATGTCACATGCTTGTATCAGCTGCCATAGTAACGGGGAGGGAGGGGGCTCATGGCATTTGGGAGGGGAAACGTGCTGGTGGAGACATCTTGAAAAAGGGAGTTTTGTTCTCACCATCTTCTGCACATGATGATGGCTCGTGTTTGGGTTTGGTCAAGGCCAACTGTCTCTGCATACCAGCTAAATGAGGCCACCTGAAGATGCTCCCACATGACATCATTGGGAGCTGGAGACGGGACATTGGGTCGGGGTAACTTGGGGGAAGGATTTGGGTAAACATTTGATATGTACAAGTTCACACTTTTTTTTGCTTCAGATCTTGCTTCACTTTCGCTGTTTTCATTTCATGAAATGAAATGAAATTTAATTTAATTTAATTAGAGAAAAGTGCCTTTTCTCTAATTAAATGGAGTTGGGGGGTTTCTTTCTTGGGTGTTGAATGAGGCACACCGGACACTGGTCAGTATGTTGTAGCTATTATTATCCTGAAACATCATACTTCTCTTCTTGATGCTATTGTTGAGCTTATTGTTGAATTTCAGCAGCCATATTAGTTATGCCAATGTTTATATCTTACTTTGTATTTATGGAGAAAAGTTTTAATCCAGAAGAAGAAAATCAAGTAAGGAACTAGACCTCAGAATCGGTGGTACATTCTGCATGCTAGGAAAGTGTTATCTCTTGACCGTCATGCTCAGAGTTTGTACTGGTTACCTGAATCCCTTATATCCACATAGGGATAGATTTTGTGCTGGTTCCATAAATAGGCATATTTTAGAGGAAACTTCTGAAGACCAGTGAGATCTAAGTAATTCTGTCAAATACTGTGGATATTAATGTCATGTTTAGAACAGAAAAAATCTAAAACCATCCCATTACTAACCCAGTTGCTGAAAAAAACTCACTCTGTTTATTATTATTATTATTATTATTATTATTATTATTATTATTATTATTATTATTATTATTATTATTATTATATATTAATGTAAAACTGAAGTCCCAAAGTTGCTTTTTCAAGAAACAACTGGACTTTTGGGGTTTTCTTTGAAGACATTTCACTTCTCATCCAAGAAGGTTTTTCAGCTCTGACAGGATAGTGAGGCATGGAAGGATTTTTATTCCTTGCAGACAGCTGGTCATTTGCATCCTTTTAGAGGGTCATTGAAGCACTTGGAGGTTTATCTGCATCCTCAGGGTCACCTGAGTGCTCCTGATTCCTGTAGTCTGCCATTTTCCCCCTCTGGAAATCCATCTGTACAGACTTTTAGCTATACAATTTGGGATGAACACCCTTTGAATGGTGCGGGAGTAGGAATGGATTTCCACAGGAAAAATGGCAGACTACAGGAACCGAGAGCACAGATAAACCTCCAAGTGCTTCAATGACCCTCTAAAAGGATGCAAATGACCAGCTGTCTGTAAGGAATAAAAAAATCCTTCCATTCCCCACTATCCTGTCAGAGCAGAAGAAGTTTCTTGGATGAGAAGAGAAACATCTTCAAAAGAAAAAACCAGAAAGTTCAGTTGCCTCCTGAAAAGCACCTTTGGGACAACCAAGACCTGGATGACTGAGAATCTCCATAGACGTAAAACTGAAGTGTTCTGCACATTGAGGAACACCATCATACTATGCAGAAAGTGCTAGTGATATGCTGAGTTGTTGCAACCATTAACATTTTGGCCTTATGCAGCTTCACTTCATCACATTTACTTAGGAGTATGTCCCAATGTCTGTATTCCCGTGATATGATTCAATAGGTTAATTAAAAGACCTAAAAGTTGCATCATCATGCAACATGTTAAGCTTGATTAACTGAATTTTCTGAACCCAAGCATTGTGTTCATTGGGATGTTATCCACCAGTTTCTTCAGGAGGAAAAATAGTATTTAAAAAAATTCTAATTGACATTTAAGCAGAGCAGGGCTAAGGTTGACTCAGCTTTCCATCCTTCCGAAGTGTGTAAAATGAGAACCCAGATTGTTGGGGGCAATATGCTGACTCTGTAGACCGCTTAGAGAAGGCTGTAAAGCACTATGAAGCAGTATATAAGTCTAAGTGCTATAGCGCTACTGCTATGTCCCAGATAATGGAATCTATATCCAAGAGCAATATGCATAAGATTGCATTATGCGTTCCTAAATTGGAGCACTTCAGTTTGCAAATTGAACACTTTTACAGAAATGTGAGATGTAATTTTCATGTATCTGCTAACTTTTCACTTCTGTTTTTGCTTCACATTTTAAGGCTGAACAGACTTTTCCCTTTCTTTAAAAAAAACAACCCCAGATTATATGTACTGCTAGGGTATTTAACACAGAGAGACATATTGTATTTTGACCAACCAAGGATTAATTTATATGGAATTCTTTAAAAAAAAATAAGCCACTAAAAATCAAATGAAGAAAGGAAAAAAGATCCAACCACTCTCCTAATGAACAACATCTGATGAAATGCTTTGAAAAACAGAGAAAAACATCCTTTTGAAACAGAGAACATTTTCAAGCAGAGTCTTTCCAGAAGGCTTAAGCTTGCTAGTTTAGGTAGATAGTATCATTTTACTAAGTAAATAAATAAGACATACCAAATTCTGCTACCGCATACCAGACAGGAATTCATATTTGAAATGGGGCCAATTTCATCTTTGAAGTAAATCCCATTGACTATATTGGGCTACTCTCTTAGGGACAAATGCCAAGGCAAGGTTCTGCAGTTTTGCTCCCAAAAAATAACTTCTGTGTGAGGACACACAAAACAGCTTTTACAAGACTATATACAGATCTGACAATCCCTGCAGGGGATGGAGGCCTAAATTTGAAAGATAATTTGTTTTGCTAGCCTTAAGCATTCAGCTTCAGGGGAAAAGTCACAATAACTCAAGGGGTTTGGAGCCAGGATTTTCTTCAATGGCTTCTTGGAAAAATGGAACATTCTACAGAATATTTTTCTCTCCACTCCCATATTTCAGCTATACACGATTCACTTCTAATAAGAATTTCACTCAATCACAGAACAGCCTCTTTTTTCCCTCCCTTTCATTCAAGACCTTGGGTCCTAACAAGGAGAAGGGCGGGGTATAAATTTAATAAAATAAATAAAGACTGCCTACCAAGTCCCTGCCATTTTTCTGGCAATATTTTTCAGAGAAGAGGGAAAGTGACTGGCTCAAAGTCACAGACCTTGGGGGTGGGTGGATGGGGCAGACTAGAACTCACAGTATCCCAAATTGTAGCCTGATGCCTTAATCACTACACCAAACTGGCTTTCTCTGCAACTTAGCGCCAGTTTTATGTTTTTTTTTAAAAAAACTAACTTATTGAAGCAGCTGATTTTAAGTTGGACTTAGCCCAATTTAACCCTGGGATTTTCACCTAAAACACACAGATTTTCTTCCTTTGAAGTTATGCAGCTTTGAGTAGAATAGAATAACAAGAGTTAGAAGGCACCTTGGAGGTCTTCTAGACCAGGGGTCTCCAACCTTTGCAACTTTAAGTCTGAAGGACTTCAGATCCCAGAATTCTCCAGCCAGCAAAGCTGGCTGGAGAAATCTGGGAGCTGAAGTCCTTCAGACTTAAAGTTGCAAAAGTTGGAGACCCCTGTTCTAGACCAACCCCCTGCTTAGGCAGGAAACCCTATACCATTTCAGACAAATGGTTATCCAATCTTTTCTTAAAAACTTCCAGTGTTGGCGCATTCACAACTTCTGGAGCCAAGTTGTTCCACTGATTAATTGTTCTAACTGTTAGGAAATTTCTCCTCAGTTCTAAGTTGCTTCTCTCCTTGATTAGTTTCCACCCATTGCTTCTTGTCCTGACCTTAGGTGCCTTGGAGAATAGTTTGACTCCCTCTTCTTTGTGGCAACCCCTGAGATATTGGAACACTGCTATCATGTCTCCCCTAGTCCTTCTTTTCATTAAATTAGACATACCCAGTTCCTGCATTCTTCATACGCTTTAGCCGCCAGTTCCCTAATCATCTTTGTTGCTCTTCTTTGTGCTATTTCTAGGGTCTCAATATTGGGGCGAGGGGATGTGTATTTTACCTAACCTTGTTAAACTGTTTCATTCTTGGTACAATTTTAAACAAATGTTTTTAATACTATCTAATGCATAAAGCACAGAAACCAAGGATCATCTCAAAGGGGCTGACAACTTGGCATGCCAATACCTGTTGCAAGTTTATGACTACTGTGTAAATATACACTATGTGTATTTAAATGAAATTGGGGTGATATTTTAAGTCTTAGGTGTAAGCAACTGAACACTTCGATGAACATTGAACCATTAATCAATGGTTAACATTCTCTGGAGATGGCTTCCATAATAAATTGATGTATTAGAATCATTAGAATTAGCCAAATCTTTTTTTTTTAAAAACAACAACTACATATAAGCAAGTGTCTTTCAGAGTTTGCTCAGTTCCTTTGCCATGTCTTGCACAAAGGATATAGACATTATGTAGGAAATATAATATGTTGATTAATTTTGCTTATCTCCCAGGACTATGTGGAAGAAAAAAGAACTGATTTGATTTGATTTGGTTCAACTAAGGAACTGTAACAAACTCTGGCCTGATACTTATAGTTCCTTAATTGATTCTGCATGCATCAAAACTTAGAGAACAGGCTGAAAGTCATTGGTTATTTATGCAAACATTATTGCACACACCAACAATTATGGTATGCATTTTGAAGGTATACATTCAATAAATGTAAAGAATAACCCTTGATACACCTCTTTAGACCTTGTCATGCTTAAGAGCACTGCAGTGAAGCATCTTAATTGAAATAAAAGAAAAATGTACAGCCACAAAGACAGCTGTAAAAAGCATTTCACATTCCAGAGCAGCCCAGAACAAATCCAAAGTCTTCAATATTAAAAACAGCAGAAAATGTACCACGACTGTTGCATCTCTATAAACTCAAGTTTATTTCAATTGTAATAGGAAATGTTCTGATTTTGTATTATATAGCAATAAGTATGTCTTATGATATTCCCACTATTATGTGTTTCTGCCACAAATGGATTTAAAATGTCAAGAAAAATGTAAAGATTATTTTTTTTAAGTTCCCCTGACATTCTGTATCGGTCATATAATGGTATAAGGTTCCTGCCCACGCAGGGGGTTGGACTAGAAGACCTACAAGGTCCCTTCCAACTCTGCTATTGTATTGTATTGTATTGTATTGTATTGTATATATGGGTGGCAGGAACTCAAAAATTACAAAGGGTGAGAGAGAAGAAAAAAATATCTCAAATTGTAATTGTATATTTTCTCTATCTAGAAAAATCCAGTTATTTAAATTATTGGTGTTGTTCTGAACTAATGATTAAGAAAGGGGGGAAAACATAATCAATTGATTACATCTTAAATTCATACACCTGATTTCTCTCTTCTCTAGTGGCAACTCATCTTTACAACTCTTAAGATAGCTTGATGAATAGCAACTGAGTGGTGGAAGAGGATTGATTAGATCCAGATTCCAATTCTTACTAAGCCACAAAGCTCACAATGAGGCCAATCACCATCTCTTAAGATAAAACTGGCTGGAAACTATAGATATTCAATAGCATGGGTCATAGGCTATGAAAGAAATACTTAATAAATGGGTAGGTCTGTGCTAAAAAAAAAAAAAAGTAGAGTTCTGCTTTTGAAAGTCTGTGGAGACCAATTGGATATTGGATGGTCTTCTTTTTACAAGTGGGTTTGTCTATTATATACAGTATCCCTAATCAGCAAGATAAGCAGGAATATTTGACAGCATAGTCCAATATATCTAGAGTACCATTTTGAGAAAGATTTCCTTCTATAATATGTGTGTGGAGGGAGGGCTATATATCTATATCCATTTTACTTAGGTCATTTGTCAATAGTAAATATACTATTTGACTGTTGCCCTGACATACTGTGAAAGCAATAAATGTAAAAGAATCATTGTATGTGCCAAACATCTGCATTTGAGAATTAAATATCTAATATCTCAGGGCATGCATGTTGCCTCCTTGCTACCTCTGGCCAGTGATATGCTTCAGCCACTTGCTGGCTTTGACGTACAGATATGCCTCAAGTGAAATCTTCAACAAATTCTCTGCAATTCTAATTAAGTCTCCCTTGATATCATTGGAGGTTCTCCTTGCCTTGGTTACATAGCTTCATACTTTCCAGCTTCAATCCCCCTCATTGGGCTGAGAAGGCCTCCTGTTTGAAGCTTTGAAGAATCAGCACCCAGCCAGATAAGAGATGGAGCAATAATCTGGCTCCGAATAAGACACTGTCTCCCCTCCTCATAAATGAGTTGCCTAATTTGTCTCCCTAGGCCAGGGGTGTCCAAACTTGGGAACTTTAAGACTTGTGGGCTTCAACTCCCAGAATTCCCCAGCATAGCTGGCTGGGGAATTCTGGGAGTTGAAGCCCACAAGTCTTAAAGTTCCCAAGTTTGGACACCCCTGCCCTAGGCTGAAACTTCAGGTTGACAAACCTCAGTCAGCAGGTTGGTGGGAACAGGATTGTTCCCGATGGTTCCTCATTATTTCCCTCCACTTACTGCCAAGAGAAATACTGATGTCAGAAGGATATACATACACATCCTGGGATTTTAAAGGCAAGAGACTTTAACTGGGAGGATGGTAGAGATTGTATAAGGATAGGGAATAATAAATCAAGTGAGGGGGGGAAAGAGTATGAATAAAAGTAAATGGTTGGTCATACATACTACATTATGCTCAACAGTAGAAAAGAAATATTTTATATATACTTGCTAATGAGAATCAAGCCAATGAAGATTCTCAATCATCCAGGTCGTAGTTGTCCCAAAGGTGCTTTTTTTTTTCAAGAGGCAACTAGACTTTCTTGTTTTTTTCTTTGAAGACGTTTCGCTTCTCATCCAAGAAGCTTCTTCAGCCCTGTTTTTTTCTTTGGAGACATTTCACCACATCCATGAAGCTTCTTCAGTTCTGACTGGATGGTAGGTAATGGAAGAATAAATCAGGATATGGATAAATCATCCAGTCAGGGATGAAGAGGCTTCTTGGATGGGAAGCAAAGCATCTTCAAAGAAAAAACAAGAAAGTCCAGTTGCCTTTGGAAAAAGCACCTTTGGGACAATTAAGCCTAGGCAGGGAGTTGGACTAGATGACCTCCAAGGTCCCTTCCAACTCTGCGATTGTATTGTAAAGCCATGCAAAAATTGCCTTCATACATTTAACCAAGTACCATAAAAATAAGTTGCACTACTGCTTAACAATCTGTCAGTGGAAATGTAAGAAACTAGTAAGTTCAAAGCTACCTTGGCTATTTGGAGAACTGTCCCCTTGTTTCTTTTCAATATTTTGCAATCTTTTCCCAAAGGGCTTTCAAGAGAAGTTAAAATGCCTTATTTTCTACAGGCTTGTGGCAAATGAAGTCAGATTTGTGCGTGAGGGGAAAGCCCTGCTCTCACACTCAAGGGTGAATAGATCTTTGCAGCCCCACGTGCCCCTCCTTCGCTTTCCAGGCTTTCTCAAAGCAGCGGCCAAGAGAATCCTTGGGCTTTGCACTTTGCACGTGGCCAGGGGAACTCACCTTTGGAGATGATGGAGATCAATCGCGAGCCTCGCCCCGGGGGGCCGAGCTCAACGTCGTGCTTTTCGTCTTGCAGGTGCCCGACTGTCCCCGGAACCCCTCACTCACCTGAGCCGGCAGGCAAGCTCGGCGGGAGAACCAGCGAGAACAGCGGAGGCTGGCAGGACGACGTCTTGGTCCAGGTAAAGCGGGACGGGGAGTAGCGGAGCCGTCGGTGGGGAGGCAGCTCCGCTCAAGCACTCTGCTCGGACTGAAAGGAGGCAGAGAGGAGAGCGCTGTCTTTAACCGAGAAGCTGGAAAGGAGAGGCGGGAAGGGGGAGAGGGAGGAAGGCTGACCCCTTCCTCTGGGGGGCTAAAAAGCGGGGCTGTCTCTGCGGGGAGCGGGGCTGCTCTGCTGCGGCCCCACCCAGCCACCCACCTCCGCGGGCAGGGTGGGTGGCGCCGCGCGCGGAGGTCCCCCCTCCCCCCCTCCCCACTACCAAGCACCAATCACCTCTGCCACCAAGATCTCCTTGGACCCTGTCTCCGGAGGGCTGATGGTGATGGGCTTAGCTGGCCGCCTTTGAGACCAGGTCAAGGGTAGGAAGTCCTAATAGTAGCGTCTCTAGCAATGTGTGTGCTTCCCCGCACAATCGCTCACATCTGGAAGATAAGCGAAGTCCAACTTTAGTGCAAATGAAAATCGGGTACATCTCCTGAATGGAGGAACGCAGAGTAACTCTCCCCTCCGTTTCTTCTGCATCTTAAGCCTTCCTATCTTTACAGCAAGCCAAACACAGGAGTGCTACAGGAGTGCAACCCCAAAGGTGCTTTTTCAAAAGGCAACTGGACTTTCTGGGTTTTTCTTTGAAGACGTTTTGCTTCTCATCCAAGAAGCTTCTTCAGTTCTGTCAGGCGGGAAAGGTCTTCAAGGAAAAACAAAGTCCAGCTGCTTTTTGAAAAAGCACCTCTGGGGACAACCATGACCTGGATGAATGAGAATCTTCACTGACATATAGTAGTGCAACCATTCAGAGATTTTCCTTAGAGACAGTTCTAAAGAAAAACTTTACACCAGTGTTTTGCTTTAAAATGTGAAAACGCAATACATTCATTAAAATGTGGATGATATGGATTTATTTGGTGTTGCGGGTCATACAAAGAGACAACTGGAGGAATTGCAAATCCCTGTTTTCTAAAACTTCTGTAATGGGGCTAATTGTGACTATCACACACCATAGTCTGATTAAAGGGCAATCAGAGATAAGTAATCTCTGTGAAAAAATGGGAAATCATGCAATATGAATTGCATTCAGTACGCTGCTTTTAACACAATAAAAATGTTTAAAAGAATGTTGATGTAAAAATCCAGATCCCTAGTTAGCATCATTGCTAGAGAAATTAGATCTCTGACTCATATTTCCGTTGCTGCTAGAGAGATTTTTTTTCTCCAGCTGGCACAAGAAAAAATTCACCAACTCTTAATGCTTGCAAATCGCATCCTTTCCATCTTTCTCAGCCTAAGTTTAACATCTCTACTTAACCAGTGAAGATGGAACTTTAAGTCTTATATATCTCTATGATGCTGAGGGAGACATTAGCCATTTTCGGGTATATAGAAGGAAGCTACAAAGAAGAAAGTTGAGAACTAATTTCTCTGGCCACAGAAATTTGGACCAGAAACAATTATTGCTACCTAAAATTAGTTTAAATCTAAGGAAAGTCTTTCTGATGTAGGATGTGTACAACAATGGACCAGTCTACCTATGAAGGTTGGGGGGTCCATTCATTCTGAAGTTTCAAAGGTGCTTTTTTCAAGATGCAACTGGACTTTCTGCTTTTTCTTTGAAGATGTTTCGCTTCTCATCCAAGAAGCTTCTTCAGCTCTGGATCATTCTGAAGGCTTTCAAGAAGGAGCTAGATACTGCCTCTCATAGATGATTTAATTGGTTTTCCACCACATTGTAGAAGGGACCAGATCATTCCTGTGATCTCTTCCAACTCCACAATTCTGAGATTTATTCAAGTGATTATTTTAAAATGAACTTTAATATTTTCAGGAAGATGGGTAATGGAATGTTTAGCAAACTGAGAAAACATAGGAAGAAGCAGGAGCTTATCAGAAAAGTTCCCTTAGTCCAGGGGAGAGAAGGAGAAGATTAGGAATGACTTCGTCTTTACTGTGTTAGTTATAAGTTGATCTGCAGACTTGGGCTTTCAAGGCTCCCTTACCTTATCTAGTAATAATAGAAAACTAACTTCCCTGGACTAGGAGCAGGGAAACCCGATTTATGGTTTTGCTTGTGACCTGGAAGCCTGCTGGAGGATTGTGGACCAATAGTCTCTCTCAGCCCTAGGAAGAAAGGCAGATCTAGCCATGATTTGCCTTGTAAAAATGTAATGATTGAAGCTGACTAGGTGTTGAACACCATGTCTCTTGGGAGGGGGGATGGAAGGCAGGAGGGCTAAAATAAACAAATATAGGAAAACTAGATGTAAGGAACCAATTGAATTGTAAGCTATCCAGAGTCATTGACTGAGATGGCTAGCTATAAAGTTAAATAAATGTTTTAAAATACATAAATCATAGTGACATCCCTAATTGTTTTCAGGATGCTGAAATGAGAAAGAGTGGTCAAGCCACATTCTGAAAATAATGCTGCATCTGGAAGTTAACAGTTCTGGACATCATTTCATAACTGCACAATTATGCCTTATTTTCTTCTACTACACTACTACTAAAACCGTAGTGGTGCAACCGTGCCTCCTTTCCCAAATAGAATTGTGGTACTCTGCTCTCCTCTGCAGTCCCTTGTTGGAAGCCTGAAGAGAAATTGGTATCAACAAAAAAGACCAGAGAAATGAAAGGCATGAAAGAACTCAGGAAACATCATGTTGGTGGAGGTGGCAAATGCTGGTAGAAAATTGGCTGAAATACAGTAGGTGTATGAGGAGTGATTGCAGCAGTTTGCCATCTGATAAATGTGTGACATGTAACCATGGCTACTGCCCTAAATATTGTGTAAATGCTGAGACTTCTTCTATAGCAGGGGTGACAAACTCGATTTCATTGATGTGGTCATCAATGAAGTCGAGTTTGTCACCCCTGCTATAGAAGAAGTCTCAGCATTTACACAATATTTAGGGTTGTATTGACCTTGGGGAGTTGGGGTGGGCGTGGCCAGGTTGGATGCGGCCAGCTCAACATCACTCATGTTGGGGGCACCTGTGGTGGCCCAAGTACTCTGCCAATGAAAACGGGCTCCCAAGGTCCATTTTTGGCTGCGACGGTCCTTTGCGTGGCCCTCCCGAGCTCCGTTTTTGCTGGCAGAGGCATCGCAGGCCAGTTCTTTGATGTTTCCAGGGTGGCTCCTCAGACCAGATCTTAGCACCTTGTGGTCCGGCTCCGGCTCCGGCTCCGGCTCCGGCTCCTGGGCCTTGAGTATGACACCCCTGTTCTATTTCATGAGAATACACTTTTATGAAAATACACTTTTTGTATTTTCAAAGCCGACTCCAAAAGATTACCTTCTCCTAGGCTACATAATCCAATTCTCCATTATGATGGGCTTTTACAATAGCCATTGTTAACGTTCGGTTGTACTGTCTTTAAAGTTCCTAGCAATCCAGTTTTATTGGTGTGATACTTTTGGTTGTCTTTAATTTTCAGTTATTGAACTAACAATAAACAAGAAAAAATCATGCATAGAAACATGAAGAGGCTGAGCCTCAAATTTGCAAAATACACATGATTCCGAAAAATATAAACAATCATCTTGGAACACATTATTATTGTACCTCATCTTGAACGCACTTGAGTTGTCTGTGCAGCAACTCAAATCACATTCCATTGCTGATATGTTTAATTGCATAAAATGTTCTTGGCGCACAAGAATTGTTCACTCTTTAATTTGCCTTGATTTTCTGTGTTCAAGCTTGTGCAGAAGCCAGTGGTATTGAAGACTGGTCAACTGGAAATATCAATGATAAAACATGTTCATCAAATTTTGAGTTGGTATAATTGAAATTTTATTTACATCTCCCCAGATCTTTATGCATACTAACTAATGTCTGGAGAGAAATTGTTTTTCTCCTTTATTATCAGAAACATTAATAGTGATAGTACAGACTAAAGAGAGAAGAACAAGAGGGTTTATTCAAATGCATTAGAAGCATAACCAATAAGGGTATTATTTGCTTCCCGACAGATGTTAGATAGTTGAAGTTCTCAATTACTATTTTGTGCGTCTCTGAAAGATCTGCAATTTGATCTTGGAAAGCATACTGCACCTTTTTTCTTGGTTGAGCAGGTGATAATAGATACTAATAATGAAATTACTTTTATTTGTTCATCTATTTACATTCATGCAGATGCTTTCTGCTTTATCCCCAAATTGATTCACTTGGGTTTCTGAATAAGCATGCATACTTTTAAGTATATAACACTTCCTCCCTATTGACTCTAGAAAAATTGTCTAGAATTTATAAAGGTCTCATACTTCAAATTTATGTTGCAAAGATGGACAATGTAAAGGGACATTTTATCATGTCTGTGAACTTACACAAAAGCCAGACATTTTAGGGTTCAAATACACATAATGATACAAAGAAGTTTAAAAATTAGGTAATATTCAACAGAAACCAGAACTTTTCTCGCTGGGATTAGTGGACAGCCAATTGAAAAAAACCCATGAAAAATTATATTTAGATATGATTAATGCTGTAACCCTAACGTATAACTACAACTCGGACCAGAATTTCCATTACTCAATGAATGGTTGTAAGTTGGGAGTCCCTGCGAACTTTACTCCACTAGTTGGAATTTTGTCAACTATAGGGGGAGAGTTTGCTCAACTTTGTTTCAAGGCCATTGAGCCAGCACTATCTGAAGACATTTCCATGGGCATGTGATTAGCATGACATCATTGAGTGTTAATACTTTCCCATCAAAGTGGTACCTATTTATCTACTTGCATTCACATGCTTTCAAACTGCTAGTTTGGCAGGAGCTGGGGTAAGGTTGGGAGCTCCCCCCGTCACATGGCACTCAGGCCTCAAATCTGGGCTGCTGTATTCCCAGCCAACAAGCCCACCAACCTAACTAACTAAGCCACTGCACTGCCCCTTGGTCTAAGCTGACGACTACCTATATTATATGGCCCAAGATGGAAAGACTCTGAAACACCCACATCAGCAGATGACTTTAGTTTGTAAAGATAACAACAATGGCAAAACTAACTTGTTTGATTAGACAAAGATTGTAACTACATTTGCTTTTTCTATTTCTTTTTCACTTGCTTAATACTTTTCTTTATTCTTCCTAAATACAAAATATGTACTGATGGCTGTTTTCCATAAAGGTCCAATCCAGAGCAAATTGATCCTCTCCAAGATGCTGTGCATAGATATCTTCAGCTCCCCTCTGATCAGACAGTGCTGATACTACATGCAAAAGTTGCTCAGAAATCATATGGGAATGAAAAAAGGTAGGAAACAATGTGAACTTCCTGTTAAAAGTAGATTTCACTGAAAATTTCTGCAATAGTTTAGCTAGTATAAGTCTACTTCTTTGCACATGAGTGCACACTATGTGAAATACATTGTGGATCTCTTGATAGTCCATTGATTTCTATAAATGCCTGGTTTACCCAGATAGATGTCTTCTGGAAGGTGCTAAAATTCAATTTCCAAAAGCTTCACAAATAGTGATAGATGTTGAGAGTCATTGCTTTACAATTTGGGAGTGGGGACAATTGTAACTGGAACATTACTGAACTATATCTTAGTACAGTGGTCGGCAAACCACAGCTCGCGAGCCACGAGCGGCTCTTTGGCCCCTCGGGTGCAGCTCTTCCTCTCTCCTTTCCCCCCCCCCCTGGAAGCAGCGGAGGGCCCGGCATGTCGGTTGGGGGGGGCTCTGGCTGCCTCCCCCTGGAGCGAGCGAATGTGCCAACGGGCGGGGGAAATGCCCGGGGCTGTGGCTGCACCAGAGCCATCCGGGTGCCGCGCGCACAGGGAGGTGGGCACCGCACGCACAGGGAGGCGGGCGCACAGCGCCCGGACGGCTCCGGCGCAGCCACAGACTGGGTGCTACCCCCGCCCGTTCGCTTGTTCGCTCGCTCCAGGGGGAGGCAGCCAGAGCCCCCCCAATCGACATGCAGGGCCCTCCGCTGCCTCCGGAGGGGGGGGAAGAAGAGAGGGAGAGCCGCACCCAAGAGGCCAAAGAGGGACCTGGTGGAAACGTGGCCAGCTGTCCTGCCCGATGCGCTCGGACGGCGGGAGCTGCCTGTCGCAGGGCTCGGGGCCAGCAGCAGCAACAGCCGCCTGCAGAGAGCGCCGAGCCATGCTTTCCGGGGCTGGCCGCCGCGTGCGGCTGGGACGGAGGTGGGCATGCGGCGGCCGGACAGCCTCCGTGGTACTTGGATGGCCGCGGCCTCGGGTTCTCCCCCCACCCACTCACTGCGTGAAAACCCATGCCGGGCTTTCCACTGCTTGGGGGGGGAAGGGAGGGAGAGAGGGAGGGGGAGACTGACATACAGATAGAGAGGGAGGGGGAGGGAGGAAGAGACAAACAGAGAGACACAGAGAGAGAGGGAGGGAGAGAGGGAATCAGAGAGAGGGAGAGGGAGACACACACACACACACAATGACAGATGGGTGGAGGGAGGAGAGAGAGACACATAAAGAGAGAGATAGACAGAGACAAAAAGAGAGAGAAAGAAAAATAGAAATAAAAAGAAAGTGGTAGAGAGAGAGAAAGAAAGAAAGAAAAAGAAAGAATTTTGGTTGCTAAGCAGGACCGTCGTTAAGTGAGTTTCACCACATTTTCTAAGTTGGCCACGCCCACTCGGTCACATGACCACTGAGCCACTCCCACAAAACAGGCCACACCTTCCGGCTCTCAAAAGAAATTTCAATTGTGGTACTGTTGATATTTGGCTCTCTTGACTAATAAGTTTGCCCACCACTGTCTTAGTACATAGATGTATATCTCATTCATAATTTTGGTTTTTCTATATAGAGTCAATATTTTAAGGGAGTGCAGAGAAGATCAGCAAAGATGATTAGGGGACTGGGGGTTAAAACATATAAAGAATGGTTGCTGGAATTGGGTATGTCTAGTTTGATGAAAAGAAGGACTAGGAGTGACATGATAGCAGTGTTCCAATATTTCGGGGGTTGCTACAAAGTAGGGGGAGTCAAGCTATTCTCCAAATCACCTGAGGGCAGAACAAGAAGCAATGGGTGAAAAATAATCAAGGCGAGAAGCAATCTAGAACTGAGGAGAAATTTCCTGACAGTTAGAACTATTAAACAGTGGAACAATTTGCCTCCAGAAATTGTAAATGCTCCAACACAGAGGTTTTTAAGAAGAGATTGGATAACCATTTGTCTGGAATGGTTAGACAAATGGTTTGTCTAGCCATTTCTTAGGGTTTCCTTCCTAAGCAGAAGGTTGGACTAGAAGATCTCCAAAGTCTTTTCCAATTCTGTTATTCTATTTATTATCATAGGATATTCCAATTAAAATAGATTCTCAAAATTGATCCAGTTTAGTTTATCATTTCAGTCAGTTATTTTTACTGCACTGTGTTGATCAAGCTCCATAATATGCATTCTCAGTTTAAAGCTTAATAGCAATGCTTAATTTTGTAAATCAGATTTTCTATAATTCATAAAAAATAATATATCGGAAACCTATAATGTCCACTACAATTTAGACCTATTTTTTTAGTTATTTCTATTTTATTCTGCATTTCTTTTATCTCTCTATGTTTATATTAGTTTTCCAAAGCATTTAATAAAAATAGTTTGCCTATTCTGATTTATAATTTAGTGTGCCCTTTCCCACTCACCAATTAATTTCCTCATCACTCTCCTATCTAGGAAACTTACAAGGGGACAAGAGGGAAAAATAATTCCGCCACTAGCTGAGATGCAATAACAATAATATTGTATTTTCCCATTTGATATTTATTGGTTATGTAATGCTGATCCAATCCAGAATCTCCCATACTTTGACCTTGAAGAGAACAAATAATTTCAAATCTCATTGACAGTTATCTGTTGCTTCTGTTCATGTATGAGAATTTGGCACTTCCTTTTTTAAAGTGGCACTTTCTGATCTTTCTAAAAGCCACAGCAAGAAAGCCATGAACTGGGGAAAGGAAAAAGCTTCCAGACAGAGGCAATTGTGCCATGGCAAGACAGGGATGGGTTTTATTTCCAAT
This sequence comes from Rhabdophis nuchalis, assembly GCA_039707465.1. Classification (NCBI taxonomy): domain Eukaryota; kingdom Metazoa; phylum Chordata; class Lepidosauria; order Squamata; family Natricidae; genus Rhabdophis; species Rhabdophis nuchalis. The sequence continues at coordinate 30,171,711 of CM077644.1, forward strand.
TAGGGCTGTGCATTGACAGCCAGATGGAAAGCGGCATCTCAGCTTGAAGTTATGCACTCGCAAGCATGCTCTCCTCATCTAGTTGGCAGATGTCCCATCACTTGAAAATGGAAATGTTTCTCAAAGGCTCTGCATTATCATAGATCCTTCTGGATTGCTTCCTAATTTCCTAATGAAAACCAAACTTTTTGCAACTGCTACTCATTCCTAAATAATTCATTACGGAGCTGCTGATAGCTTGTCCAAATCTGGCCAGATGCCTCTTCCCACTCTTGCAAATACTTCTTTCATATTGTGAATGAATTATCGAGAGACTCTGGATGACTTTAATTTCCTAGTGGGAGGTTTGTCAATTATCTGCATCTAAAAACTGGGATTTCCGCTTTTTGGGGAACAATTTGGGTCAGAGGTGACCATGGCCTGAATACATTGGCAGTGACTTTTTTCCTCACCTACTTTGTTTATCATTACCAATTTGGTCAGGTTGTCCTGTTTTCTGGGTCATCATGTGTGAAGGGAAACCTAGAAGAGGATAGCTTCTATGCCTCTGCAAAAGCTCCAGGATGTTCCAGAAAGGTGTATAGATTGTGGCAGCAAACAGGCAGTAGGATTTGAATCAATTGTTCACATTTCTCCCTTTGCAAGCAAGCCAAATCCTTAAACAATTACATGCTGTCATCTATTTCAACAAATTGGCATGATTTGAAAGTTGTCTGGCTCACTCTATTGTGGCAATAGCACAGAAAATTAATTTGTTTCAGCTTTTTCCTATGAAAGAAATTAAGATTTACCTCTGACCTTGTTAAGTAAAGCTTGAAATAGTATGGAATGGTGTGAAATAGAATGGGCTCCATATTACCCTGCAATTAGTAACCTCAAAGATATTATTGTTGCAAGGGAATGTGAAACTACTCATTATGTTTTTTTCATTAATTATCGTCTTTATACGTACTGATGTTTTATGCAGTACCAATGTGGTATGAATCTCTGCTATTCATTATGTGTTTGAATGCTCAAATACCACTCAAGAAAACATGTTTTCAAATCTTTGAATCTGTGGTATGAGCTGGTTTAAGGTTTTGCCAGGGAATGTAATCTCTGTTCTTAATCTGTTGAGGATTCCATATTCCAGGCCAGAAAAAAATTCATAGGAATAAGAGTTGTTTCTACTTGGTTTTACCCCTGTATAAGTATCACCATCTTCAATAGAGCAGGGCTGATGAGTTCATAATCATGTTTGCTTTGTAGAGATGCCTAAAACTAGAAACATAAAAAAAGAAAAAGCAAGTTTGTTTTACACAATAGAAAGTAATTGTGCTTAAAGAAACAAAGAATTTCTGAACAATGTTTATGATCAAAGAGCAAGGAGCAAGATTTATGGGTTGGAATTATTTTTTTAGTGTCACTGTTTTTATTTACAATTGTAATTGCAATTTATCCAATCCTAATGCTTTAAAAAACATTTGCATTTATTCATTTTGTGTTGTTTCTATGTTTCTCCAGGATATATGCAGGGTTAACCTGAAAGCTTGTCTGACATGGGGTTAGGGTTAGATATGGCTTTGAACAAATCTGCATTGAGTTATATATTAAAGATGTGTTTTTAATTTTAGACGGAAGGAGCGGAGGTCCGTGGTTGTTCTAATGTTGGGGGGAAGGTCGTTCCAGAGGGCTGGGCCCGCCACAGAGAAGGCTGGGCCCGCCACCCTTCCCCTGGGCGTCGCCCGCTGACAAAGTCTAGTGGACGGCACCCGGAGAAGTCCCTCTCTGTGGGAGCGAATCGGCCGTGAGGATGTATGGGGCAGGATCCGATCCCGCAGATAGCTAGGTCCCGAGCCATGGAGCGCTTTAAAGATGACAACTAGCACCTTGAAGTGCACCCGAAAGACGATAGTTTAATAGGTGACTTAAGACCAGTCATTGGCAGGGTTTGTATATGTCAACATTTATTTTTGACTTGGTGCTTTGTGAATTCAGCCAATAATAATAATAATAATAATAATAATAATAATAATAATAATAATAATAATAATAATAATAATAATAATAATAATAATAATAATAATAATAATAATAAATTTTTAAAATTTGTAGACTGCTCCCTCTCCCCGAAGGGACTTGGAGCGGTTCACAGGGGAATTAAAAATGTACATAACATAGATACATCATAAATATATATAAAATCAAATTAAACAATTTATCCCTGCGCTAAAAGACCTAAAATCCTAAAAACTAAGCCCCTTAAAAACCCTATTAAAACAATTTAGATGTTCAGACTGAGAAGGCAGGAAGGTAAGTTAGGCCAGGCCGGCCTGTTGGAAAAGATAAGTCTTGAGCTTTTGTCGGAAGGCACGGAGGTCCGTAGTCGTTCTGAGGTCGGGGGGTAGGTCGTTCCATAGAGCTGGGCCCGCCACAGAGAAGGCCCTTCCCCTGGGCGTCGCCCGCTGGGGTAGCGGTTATCATTAGGGAAGGTCTTGAGCCGAGAAAGACCATTGTGCCACAGACCACCGGTTGTGAGTCCCTCTGCATGAAGTGGGGCCTAGGGAGGCAGTTGGGCTTGCTGGTTGTATACCTGGCTCCCCGCTATGTAGCAGCAGCCCTGCCCGAGCTCCTCGAGGTGATCGCTACGATGGCAGTTGAGACCCCCAGACTTTTAGTCATGGGGGACTTTAATCTGCCATCGGTGGGCGAATCATCCGAGGTAGCTCGGGAGTTCATGGCTTCCATGACGGCCATGGACCTGACCCAATTAATTCAAGGCCCCACCCACGAGGGTGGACATACACCGGATCTCATCTTTGTCTCAGGCCAATGGAAGAGTGATCTGGGTATAGGGGATATAGTCATCACACCCTTGTCATGGTCAGATCACTCACTTCTCCGGCTCGACTTTCAAACCGCTACTCCCCACCGCGGGGAGGCGGAACCTGAGTCACCTATCTGGTTCCGCCCCAGGTGCCTGATGGACCCTGATGGGTTCCAGGTGGCGCTTGGGCCACTTCCTGTACCCCTGACCCACTACCCGATGGAGGACCTCGTGGCCGCATGGAATACTGCGACCATGGGAGCCTTGGATCGGGTTGCGCCCTTGCGGCCTCTCTTGCGGCGAGCCACCCTGGCTCCTTGGTTTACAGAGGAGCTAAGGGTGATGAAACGCCACAAGAGATGCCTAGAGAGAAGATGGAGGTCTACTCGATCTGAATCTGACCGGACACAGGTAAGAGCCCATTTACGGACTTACATTGTGGCGCTGAGAGTGGCCAAACGTCATCATTGCGCCACTCTCATAGCATCCGCAGATAACCGCCCTGCCGCCCTGTTTAGGGTGACCCGTTCCCTCCTTCAACAGAGGGTGCGGGAAGCCCCATTACAGGGTAGAGCAGAGGAATTTGTGATTTATCTGCAGGAGAAAATCGCTCAGATACAGGACGAGTTAGCCCCCATTGATGGCCCAGTGGGATTGCATGAGGCGGATCTTGTTTGGGAGGAGTTTGACTCCGTTACTTCCGACGATATGGACAGGTTACGTGGGCGACTGCGAGCCACCACATGTTTATTGGACCCGTGTCCCTCCTGGCTTGTACTGGCATCCTGGGAGGTGACACGAGGCTGGCTCCAAGAGGTTGTCAACGCTTCCCTAAGTGAGGGTTCCTTGCCTGCCTCCCATAAAGAGGCTATGGTGAGGCCCCTCCTGAAGAAGCCCTCTTTGGACCCAGCTTTATTAACCAACTATCGTCCCGTCTCAAACCTTCCCTTTTTGGCGAAGGTTGTTGAGAGTGTGGTGGCACAACAGTTTCCCCGTCACCTGGAGGAAGTTGACTATCTAGACCCGCGCCAGTCCGGCCCGGCATAGCACCGAGACGGCATTGGTCGTGTTGGTAGATGATCTCTGGAGGGCCAGAGATGGGGGTTGCTCCTCCATCCTGGTCCTATTAGACCGCTCGGCGGCTTTTGATACCATCGACCATGGTATCCTATTGCATCGGCTGGGGGGGTTGGGGGTGGGAGGCACCGTTTTACGGTGGTTCTCCTCCTACCTCTCTGGCCAATCGCAATTTGTGTTGGCAGGAGAGCAGAGGTCGACCTCGAGACCCCGCACATGTGGGGTGCCTCAGGGGTCGGTCCTCTCGCCTCTCCTGTTCAACACATACATGAAGCCGCTGGGTGAGATCATCCGTGGTTTTGGGGTAGAGTATCATCTCTACGCTGATGATACTCAGCTGTATATATCTACCCCAAACCACCCCAACGATGCCGTAGCGGTGATGTGCCAGTGCCTGGAAGCCGTGTGGATCTGGATGGGAAGTAACGGACTCAGGCTCAACCCGACCAAGACCGAGTGGCTGTGGTTTCCGGCTGCCCGATTCAACCAGCTGATTCCATCGCTGGCCATAGGGGGCGAACATCTTGCCCCTGTGGATGGGGCGCGCAACTTGGGTGTCCTCCTGGATACCCGGCTGTCCATGGAAGATCAAGTGACAGCCGTGGCCAGGAGGGCATTTTACCAGGTCTGCCTGGTACACCAGTTGCGCCCCCTATTGGATCGGGATGCCCTTCGCACAGTCACTCATGCTCTCGTGACATCCCGACTGGACTATTGCAACTCTCTCTACATGGGGCTCCCCTTGAGGTGCACCCGGAGACTTCAGCTGGTCCTGAATGCAGCCGCGCGAGCAATAATGGGAACCTCAAGGTTTACCCACGTAACACCGCTCTTGCGCGAGCTGCACTGGCTGCCTGTCGTCTTTCGGGTGCGCTTCAAGGTGCTAGTTGTCATCTTTAAAGCGCTCCATGGCTCGGGACCTAGCTATCTGCGGGATCGGATCCTGCCCCATACATCCTCACGGCCGATTCGCTCCCACAGAGAGGGACTTCTTCGGGTGCCATCCACTAGACTTTGTCAGCGGGCGACGCCCAGGGAAAGGGCCTTCTCTGTGGCGGGCCCAGCCCTCTGGAACGACCTTCCCCCCGACATTAGAACAACCACGGACCTCCGCTCCTTCCGTCTAAAATTAAAAACACATCTTTTCCGCTTGGCCGGCCTAGGGTAGTCTCTTTTTAATTAATTGGGGGATTTTAGCGCAGGGATAATTATTTAATCTGCCTTTTAATTTTATATTTATTGTTTTTATGTTTGTATTTTGCCTGTTTTTAACTGTTTTTTAATTCCCTGTGCCCCGCCTCGAGTCCCCTCGGGGAGAGAGAGCGGGTTATAAATAAAACTATTATTATTATTATTATTATTATTGCCTAGTGGATGGCACCCGGAGAAGTCCCTCTCTGTGGGAGCGGATCGGTCGGAGGGATGTATGGGGTAGGATGCGATCTCGCACATAGCTAACTCTTAGCCTAGCCCTCTTGCCACCCCAGTAGCGGTAGTAGGACTGCACCAGAAGGCAGAGATCAAACTATTCTCCAAAGCACCTGAGGGCAGGACAAGAAGCAATGGGTGGAAACTAATCAAGGAGAGAAGCAACTTAGAACTAAGGAGAAATTTCTTGACAGTTAGAACAATTAATCAGTGAAAAGACTTGCCTCCAGAAGCTGTAAATGCTCCAACACTCGAAGTTTTTAAGAAAAGATTGGATAACCATTTGTCTGAAATGATATAGATTTTCTGCCTGAGCTATGGATTAGACTAGAAGACCTCTAAGATCCCTTCCAACTCTGCTATTCTGTTATGGTCATGAAGAAAACTTAGAATCAAAAATGGAAAAGAAATCAAGACATTTTGCACCCTAATTCACAACATTTCTGGGAGCTTATTACTATTAAACATACACATTGAACTAGCCAGCTACATATTAACCTGGTGTTTTGAGTGAACCCAGCTCTAATTATAGTTCACTACTTTCTATGTTATGCAAATCCCCAAAATTAGTTTGAGTAAAACATGTTACCCATGTCATAGACACAGTCGTAGTTATAATACTTTATTCTTTGAAAAATGAATTATTTGAGGTAGTCACAAAAGTTAAGAATACAACAATTAAGCATAATCCATATGAATCCAGTCTCAAGGATACACTATGTTACATGAATGATGAGAGAGGTCCTTTATCTGTTTTAATCCATAAGGTAAAAAACACAAATAGCATGAGGAAATTTGTTTTCTAAAACAATTAAAAACAGCAATTGAAGCTTAATAAGATTTCTTTCAACAGATTGAACTTTTCAATTCTCACTACCAATACTTTTTCAGGCCCAGAGGATATTTTAGTGAAATCAAGGGACACTTTTAGAGCCCCATGTAAAATTATCAGGAAGACAAATGTTACCCTTTTTCTTGCCACATCATAATTTAGAATTTATACATCATGGTAAACTATGGTATAATTTCCTGTGCACTGCGCTCCTGCAAAAGTATTTCATGTCATTTAAAAAATAATAAATATTTTGAAATCTTTTTCTCCAGAAAAATAGAAATTTAAAGAAACTTTCCTAGTTTAACTGTTTACTACACATATTTTCTTTTCTTATCAGATTCTTCTGCCCACCCCCATGTGTGTATCTCAGTGGACCAGGCTGGAAACAAAAGAAGGAAGAAATTAAAGGTATAATCCATTTTAGTTCCCTCTTCCTTCCCCAAGAATTAGAATTATAGAAGTTTGAAAACTATTGGTGGACACCTTCTATATTAGGATTAAAAAAATTATTTGGCCTACTGTAACTGGACTGTAAAGTCCAGGTACCCACCACAAAAATTACTGGGTGCACCTAGATGAGAATGATAATCCTGAATGCCAAGTCTATTATCCTAATAGAATTGAATATATATTACTGTTCCAATAGAAGAAAATATATAGTATTTGAATCTTCTGCCTGTCTAAGACTAGCAGATTACATCCATGAACATCAACTAGCAATAAGAAGACACAATGATTACTCATTAAATGTGGACAAACTCAGCCATAATTTCATCTACAGTAGAAATCTGTGAGCATCTTTTTTCTCCCTTCCATCTGCCATTTAATAGGCACATAGAGATAAATCATATTTACACACCATTCAAAAGAGATAACAAAAAACTAAGAAGGAAATAAGACAACAGGTTAATATATTTAATGGGATTTCCCCCCTGCATTTTGTATTTTCATATATGATACTTTTATTTCTTGTTTTTGTAAAAGAGGATAGATAGGAACTGAGTTGTCGCAAAATGGGGCAGTGGTAGATCTTCAGCCTTCAGCAGCAGTTGATGCTCACTTCCCATTGGTCATCACCACAGAAGACTGAGCATGCACCTGCAACTTTCCAAACTCAGCTTTGGAAAACTGATCTGATTGCATTGCCAGGCCACGCTGAGGAATAGGAGATTCTACACCCTCCTTTGAATTGGGCAGAGGTGATGTAATAGCTTAACTAGAAAAACAAATAAATTACTTTTAGAATTTCCTGAGCACATCAACCAGCATATGGAAGGGAAGGAGCGACTAAGAACTACAGATCCCATGGAGAATCCGTGAACAACGTAGACAATACCAATTTTTAACAAATCAGTTAAATAAGAATAGTATTATGTACAGATGGTTGGTACCAGAAGGGGTACTGATATCCTGGCAAGGAAAAAGATATAAGATAGAGAATATAGAAGAAGCGCAGGAATTCTATAAAAAATACTTCATTGGGGAAGGAGAACAAGGGAGTAAAGAGGACCTAGAAAGTAGAAGTCAAGAAGAAGAAGCACCAGAGGACAAGGAAGGAAACAGTAAAGAAGAACAGAGGCAAGAGAGAGAGAGAGCGGAGAAAAAAGGCGCGAGAGGGAAAAGTCAGATACAAACAAGAAGCAATAAAAAACACCCCATCTAAAGATGGTCCAGGAAATAACCATTATCTCAATAAATTTGAATGGACTGAATGCACCATTGGTCATCACCACAGAAGATTGAGCATGCACCTGCTACTTGATTTGGCATATCTCTGCCTTCAAATGCAACTCTTACCAGCTGGATAAAACCCCCACTACAAAATAGCAAACAGTGCAAAACTTGAAAAGTTCTTAGAGCTGCAATAAGTCACAGATTTGAAGTATTTAACGTTTATCACCATCATAGTTACTGGCACTGGATTCCCCATTCACTCATCAATATACTCTCGCACCATGCAACTTTGTTTTTCATGTACAACAACTCTTTTGCTTAATTTAAGGCTCTTCCGAACAACCTTAGCCAAAGAGCTCCAAGGGAAAACAAGAAGAGATGTGTTTTCCTTTAGGAAAAAGGTTGCTTTGGCTTCTGTTTCTACGTTCACTCGTCATCTGTTAATTGCGCTGGGTATGAAGCATTCCTTTTTCAGCTTAACTGGTAGCCTGAAAGAAAGAAAAATGCCACAAAGCTTGCAGCAATTGGGTTATAGCTTGGCCTGCCGTTACAGGAATTGTATCCAGACCACAGAGAATTTAGACTCATGATCTGCTGGCACAACAAGAGGGCAGAAGAAGGTTATTTCCCAGGCATATGCCAAACTCAGCTTTGGAAAACTGATCTGATTGCATTGCCAGGCCACGCTGAGGAATAGGAGATTCTACACCCTCCTTTGAATTGGGCAGAGGTGATGTAATAGCTTAACTAGAAAAACAAATAAATTACTTTTAGAATTTCCTGAGCATATCAACAAGCATATGGAAGGGAAGGAGCGATTAAGAACTACGTGCTCATATACAGAATGGCCCATTCAGAGTCAGTTTGCTATGGAATGGGGTTTTGTGCCCTGTTGGTAGGCATCCAGTTGTTCTTTTAAGTTTAGCTCATGTGGAAAATAGGAGGCTGTACTAGGTGGAGAATTTCAAAAAAACTTTACCAGCAACACTATTTCTTCTCTTCTTTCAACAGAAGCTAATTGCAGCTCAAGAAAAAGCATGCATGACACTTTCCCTTTTCACTTGATTCCTTTATAACGCAAAGGGTCTTGCAAATCTGCTTGATGGGGGAAGATATATCAGTTTGACTTGCATAAACATGCAAAGCTCATGCTGTTAACATGCATGATTAATTCCCAGGGATGGGCTAAAATTACATGATAAACAGCTAGTGATGGAATAGTGCTTCTTTTGATTCACAGTTAAATAGAAACTGACTTAATACGAAGTTTCAAAATGAATTCACACAATACAGTTTTCCATAGTACTTTGAATTTTGTAACCCATTTCTCTAATAAAGCAAAAAACAAGAAATAAAAATACAATGCATAAAAATACAAAATAGAAAAAGATTTTGTCTAGTTTTGTTTCTTGGTGGAAATTACTTCTGGATTTTTTTCTAGAAAGCAAATTAAATGTTATATTAATTTTGGGATTTGACAATTAGAATTGTTTTCATTATTGAAATGCTATGTAATATTGAATTTTATATCAAAAGATTAACACATTTTATATTTGTTTCAAAGAAAGTTGGAAGTTTTTCTTCTTACATTTCATTTCTTTTCTTGTTTCCTTGTTCCTTTGCATCGTCCCTTTCACTATTTTTCCTTCTAAATTCTTTTTCTTCTTTTTATATTTTATCTTTTGCACAAAGTGTGTGTGTGTGTGTGTGTGTGTATGGTTGTGTCACAACACCCTGTTAAGCCCCAATTAAGGGAGGAAGCATACTGCTCTCCTTTTCTGCCTTTCGGCTCATCACCAGAAACCATCTAGACAGAAAGCTATGAGTTCCATTGTGTACTTTTTTTATATGTGTGTTAGGTTTTTGAGCTGATCAATAAATAAATCAGGGAGACTAGGATAGATCTATTTCGAGCTTTTTAGCTCTCATCAGCTAGCCAGATCAAATCCCAGTAAGGGTATGGCTAGCTGATGAGGGCTAAAAAGCTCGAAATAGATCTATCCTAGTCTCCCTGATTTATTTATTGATCAGCTCAAAAACTTAACATGTATGTATGTATGTGTATATATGCTTGTGTCACAACACCCTGGTAAGCCCCAATTAAGGGAAGAAGCATACTGCTTTCCTTTTCTGCCTTTCGGCTCATCACCAGAGACAGAAAGCTATTAGTTTCGTTGTGTCTTTTTTTTACATGTGTGTTAGGTTTTGAGCTGATAAATAAATAAATAAGGGAGACTAGGATAGATCTATTTTGAGATATTTAGCTCTCATCAGCTAGCCATACCCATACTGGGAATTGAACCGGGGCTGTATTACATGTTAGGCAGATGTTTTAGCCACTAAGACACTAAGGTTCTCCTCCTGATCAGGTGAGACAGGGGAAATAAGTATATGCTTGTTTCAGCTTTCCTTCCTTCTTTTTTCTAGACACATGATGTGACATTTTTGTCTCCCTTCTTTTGTCTAGGCAAAGATGTAACAGGGTCCAGTTCCCAGATATGTGGGTATATAGGGCTTGACAGCACGGGAAGTAGCCATGTAGAAATGCAGAAGCTAAACTTTGAAGAACAATTGGATTGCAAGGTAAGCTGGCTCAAATATATATGGAAATAGTAGCAGTGATTAAACTGCAGGTAAGATGGTGGCATTTTACAGACCAACCTGGCAGTTAGCAGCAGCTGCCAAACTCCTCTGAAGATCAGATGTGTTAAATGCATCTCAGCGTGTAATGCACACTTTTAAAAAGAAATCCTGCCTTTGGGAACACTGATTATTTTTGGCATTTCAGCAAGTGCAGAAAGGAAGGTAAACTTTCCCTCCTTATTATGGTTCTGATGAAAATTCTTTTGGATTCTGAAAAAAAATTTCTCCCTTTAAGTGCCAATAATAAATACTTTTGTTAATACAAAGAGCAGTTCAGGACAAGGATTTTGTGCAGGACAGCAAGACAGGAGTCAAAATAAATTGCCCTGTTCCACACTTGCTTCAAAGGATTTTATAAATGCAATAAATGCAAGACATATTTAGTGTCGTGCCTAGTTTGGACTTTCCTTATTTATTCTCTTGGGTTTTTTAAATTTAAACAGTCTTTAATATATACAGAAATATAATTATTAAAATCCTAATGTATTATTAAAGTTAATATAATAAAGTATTAACTTTCAACATTCAAGAAATCTCAAAAGACATTAAATAGCTCACATGAATTACCTAAATGTATCTGAGAAATGGATTTATAATTAGTGTCAAAAAGAAGTGTTATAGCTGCTACATTTCCAAACAGAAGGTGCTGCACAATCAAGGCACTATTGCAAAGAAAGGTCTCTTTCCTTGTGGTCATACAATGCACTCTCATCATAGCAAGCTAAAAATACTTGAAGAACAGGGAAGTTCTGATTCTACCCAGAAGTAGCTAAATTCAGGTCCCTTGGTGAGCTAAAGTGTTAATTATTATACATGGTTCTTGTTTAGTGACCACAATTGGACCCACAACTGCTAACTGATGCAGTTGGTAAGTGGAAAATCATATGATTGAGACTGTGCTTACTTCAGCTTTCCCTTTTTCCCACTCCACTGTCCTTTGGTATGCTCATCCTGGTGCTGGAATAATTAGCAAGAAAGGAATTTATGCTTGCATTTACATTCATTGGAGAGGAAGGAGGCATACCTCAGGGAGTCTACAATGGAAAGGAATGTCTTAGCTGTTTGCCAAACAAGCTGCTTAGGAGGCAAACAAAAGTCTTTAATGTGAAATAGATTGGGGTCTTGTCAATTTCAGGCAGCAGCTGAAGCCGGGATGCAGAGCAAAGCAACACAGGAAGGGATACTTGTTTAGGCAATTTCTCTGGTCTCTGGGGGTTGGAGGAGAAAAAAAATGGGTCAGGCACAGGACAAGAGTAATGACCGTAATGACAAACGTGAGACCGAGTGATGCTGTGAGGGTCATAAATGTGCACCCTATTGCAGCTATTTTTTTTAGCGTCATTGTAACTTCAAATGGTTGCTGCATAAGGCCTCAGTAAGTGAGGTCTAAATGCATATTCACCAAAGCCATTCAAACATCAGCCACTTCCTCAGAATCTTTCATAGCAATAACACTTAGACTTATATACCACTTCATAGTGCTTTACAGCCCTCTCTAAGCAGTTTACAGAGTCAGCATATTGTCCCCAACCATCTAGGTCCTCATTTTACAGACCCCAGAAGAACAGAAGGCTGAGTCAACCTTGAGCCTGGTGAACTGCCAAATTGCAGGCAGCTGGCAGTCAGCAGAAGGAGCCTGCAGTACTGCATTCTGACCACTGCGCCACCACGGCTCTTAAAACCCTTAGCTCTTTTTCTGTATTATTTTCCTGCATGTGACATCCATAAAAATGTAACCTTTTAGGGGCTTCAAAGAAGCTCATCTCTCTTTGTTTATGGCCTTTGATGTTGCTGGCAGTGGGAGGTCCGCCAGAGATTACCCTGCAAAGCCTGATCCTGATTGCTGCCAAGTAAAAGTGCCTTCTTTATTGGAAGATAAAGAGGGAAAGAAAACACTAGAATGTCCCCAAAGATCAAGAGTGGGAGGGATCTCTTGGCATCTTTTTAATAGAACAAAAATGTCCGCAGTATTATCACAGCCCTGGAAGAATGCAGAGGCCACAAGAGGGCCAAGCGGAGGTACAGTAGCAACCTTTGTGCTCGCAATGTTTAACTCATTGTAAAAGCAAAGCCTATCAGAACAGAGAGAGCGCCAAGATGACTAGGAGTGGTAAACCTAGGAGGCTCTTTGCAATCAGAAAAGCAAACACGTATGAATATGCCTCTCCATCTGGATTTCCCTAACTGCTAAGTCAATAAAGCATCCACGAGACCCATATTTTGCATTTCACCTGTAATAACACCCCTAACCACCTCTCCCTTTATATCAACCACAAAAGATTTGAATGGGGATCATTATAAACTTTAGTGGGAGCTACTTGATCCCACATTTCATTCTCGTTGATGACAAACTGAGCCCATGTTGATAAGAGACCCTCTAAAAACTGGACGACATAGAGTGAGATCTTTCAAACTTGTTCCTTTATATTTTTTGATTGTATACTTGTTCACAATATTTGGCAAGGAGGTTGCATAATTTGGACTGAATTTTTTTTATTAATCTAATAGATTCTTGCTTAAGTCTTATTCTGCTTCTTATTCTTATTGACAACACTGTGGTCATGATTACATTAACCACTGAAACACACCACTTTATTCTTTACTAATGCTTTATAATGTTTTGTTCTGTCCCCTTTTTGCTTCAAAGCTTGCATATCAATCTTTTGGAGTAGTATATTCAATTAAATGTATCACTTTGCTTCAGTGGTGGGATTCAAAAATTTTTACTATTGGTTCTGTGGCCGTGGTGTGGTTTTGTGAGTGTGGTGTGGTTTTGTGGGCGGCGCGGGGCTTTGTGGGTGTGGTGTGGCTTTGTGGGTATGGCAAGGGGAGGTTACTACAAAATCTCCATTCCCTCCCCAACCCACTAACCTGCTTTCCAGCTCCATTTTCCTGTTCAGAGCAACAAAAGAAGATCAGCCTGGGAGGCAGCAGGGGTCAGCCTATTTGCTGGTTCTCCGGACTACTCAAAATTTTCACTACCGGTTCCCCAAAACCTGTCAGAACTGGCTGAATACCACCTCTGCTTCGCTTACTCTGGACATTGGCTGCAGGAATTAGAAAGGCTAAAGTGCTGCTGGACTAGAAAATGGGAGACCAGAAGTTATTGTCGTCTCTTAGACATGACAGTTGGCTTGATAACCTGGGTCAGACACTTTCTCTAAGCCCAACTGACCTCTCAGTGTTGTTATTGTTGTAGGGAAAACAAGAGGTAGGAACATTATGTACACTATCTTAAGTAGCACAAAATAAAGCCAGACTACTAGCAGTAAACAGTAGTAATAAGTCATTGTGATTGGTTGGTTGTTGTGATGCTAGGTTATTTAAATCAGGGGTCTCCAACCTTTGCAACTTTAAGTCTGAAGGACTTCAGTTCCCAGACTTCTCCAGCCAGCTTTGCTGGCTGGAGAACTCTGGAAGCTGAAGTCCTTCAGACTTAAAGTTGCAAAGGTTGGAGACCCCTGATTTAAAGAATCCTTGCTAAGTCTTCCTGAAATAGAAATGATTATTAGGAAGATGAATGATGGCATAACTTAAATTTCTCCAATCTGGACACGTACAAGATGTATTGAATTATCCAGTGAGCATGGCCATTCCTAAGAATTCTGGGACTTGAATTCACACTTTTAGAGTGCAAAGTTTCTGTGGGTCTGGTATAATTTAAGGGTCGTTTCCATTTCTTTTCCTCCATTTCTACCTCCAATCAGCTAATATTTTTTTTATACATTACAGAATGCTGTTAAACCTTTCTCTCAGCAGTTTAAATAGAAAGAGTGTAAATATCAACAGCAACACTTTTGTGTATGTCATCTTTCTTTCTGTGGGGAGGAACCTTTGCAGAAGAAGGAAGCTGAAGAACTCTATATTTAGCCAAGGTCCATATGAAAAAAGATTAATAGCTCTGCCACTTGAACAGTTATTGCTCAATAATGCTCACATAATTATTATTTTTTTATTTATTGAATTTATATAGGCGCCTATTTGCTCAGGGTGACTCAAGGCAACTTACAGAATATAAAACCATATTTAAAACAATAAAACTAATAAAAAGGATCAAATAAATTAATATAGGATAATAAAATAGGCCCCAGCCAGCCAGCCCGGTCCAGCGACAGCAGATCACATGAGCCATTTAATGGGCTCAGTCCTGCTCTGCGTTCCCCAGGCCTGCTGCACAACGGGGTCTTCAGTGCTTTCCAGAACTGTACTAGAGTGGGAGCCATTTTAATCTCTGGGGGAATGATGTTGCAGAGAGAGGAAACCATCACAGAGAAGGCCCTTCTTTTGGGACCCACCTCCAGTTATTTGTCTCCCCCAGTGAATTGGCCCTACTGTCAGCCATTCAAAATAGAACAGACCAGGAAACCAGAGCCAAGATACAATACAATACAATAACAGAGTTGGAAGGGACCTTGTAGGTCTTCTAGTCCAACCACCTGCGTGGGCAGGAACCTTATACCATATCAGACAAATGGCTATCTAACATCTTTTTAAAGACTTCCAGGGTTGGGGCATTCACAACTTCTGGAGGCAAGCTGTTCCAGAGGTTAATTGTTCTAACTGTCAGGAAATTTCTCCTTAGTTCTAAGTTGCTTCTCTCCTTGATTAGTTTCCACCCATTGCTTCTTGTCCTGCCCCCAGGTGCCTTGGAGAATAGTTTGACTCCCTCTTCTTTGTGGCACCCTCTGAGATATCGGAACACTGCTATCATGTCTCCCCTGGTCCTTCTCTTCATCAAACTAGACATACCCAGCTCCTGCAACCGTTCTTCATATGTTTTAGTCTCCAGTCCCCTAATCATCTTGGTTGCTCTTCTCTGTACTCTTTCCAGAGTCTCCACGTCTTTTCTACATCGTGGCGACCAAAACTGTATGCAGTATTCCAAGTGTGGCCTTACCAAGGCACTATACAGTGGCATTAACACTTCACGTGATCTAGATTCTATCCCTCTGTTTATGCAGCCTAGAACTGTGTTGGCTTTTTTGGCAGCTGCTGCACACTGCTGGCTCATATTTAAATGGTTGTCCACTGGGATTCCAAGATCCCTCTCACAGTTGCTACTATTGAGCAAGATACCATCTATACTGTACCTGTGCATTTTGTTTTCCTTGCCTAAATGTAGAACCTTACTTTTTTCATAATTGAATTTCATTTTATTAGATAGTGCCCAATGTTCAAGTTTGTCAAGATCCTTCTGTATCTTAAGCCTATCTTCTGGAGTGTTGGCTATTCCTGCCAGCTTTGTGTCGTCTGCAAATTTGATGAGTTCCCCATTTATCCCCTCATCGAAATCATTGATGAAGATGTTGAAGAGTACTGGGCCTAAAACAGAGCCTTGGGGGACTCCACTGCATACTTCCTTCCATGTAGATGCAGTTCCATTGAGGACTACACGTTGAGTGCGGTTGGTCAGCCAGTTGCGACCGCACTCAACGTGTAGACCGCACTCAATGTGTAGATGGCAAATACAGTTTTAATATAGAAATGGCAATAGCAATAGCACTTACCGTATTTTTTGGAGTATAAGACGCACCTTTCTCCCCCCTCCAAAAAAGAGGGTAAAAATCTGGGTGCATCTTATACACTGAATATTGCATTTTTGGCCTCTCAAAACCCTTCCCCCTTTGCAAAAATGGACATGCAGAGGGTTTGGGAGGCCTGAAAAGTGCTCCTAGGGGCTGGGTTAGGGTTAAAGTTAGGGTTAGGGTTAGGGTAAGCTTGTTTTTGTCCCCCCCCCACAGCCCCCAGGAGCACTTTGCAGGCCTCTCAAACTTTCTGCATGCCTCATTTTTCACAAAAAATGAGGAGTGCAGAGGGTTTGGGAGGTCTGCAGAGTGCCAAATCTTAAAAAAAAAAATTACCTCTTCAAAATCTTGGTGTGTCTTATACTCCTGTGTGCCTTAAAGTCCAAAAAACATGGTAGATTTATACACCACTTCATAGGGCTGTAGAGCCCTCTCTAAGTGGTTTACAGAATTAGCATATTGCCCTCAACAATCTTGGTCCTTGTTTTACCAATCTTGGAAGAATTAAAAGCTGAGTGAGCAGGTCAGGATTGAACTCCTGGCAGTTGGCAGAGCTAGCCTGTAGTACTACATTATAATAATTGCACCACTATGACTCAGATAATATATTCTTGACAGTCTGAATATCCTTTTTCCTCCCTCTATTTATCCTTGTGAGAACTATGGAGAGTCTTGTCTGAGATATTTTTTCAGGTTGCAATTCTTCTCTGGACTCAGGTGTCTTTAATCTGATGACTAGCAGCTCTTCTTCCTGCTCCTCAAGGAATTGCCCAGGTTATTATGCCTAAACTTCAGCCTTCCTTCTGCTTCATGCCAATGAATGTCCGTTCCTCCTTTAATGTAGAAATTCAGCTGCGCCAAAGCACTCTTCATCTCAGACTCTGACAAAAGGAAACACTTCCGGCTAGCCCTGAAGCTGTTCTTCAGCAATGGGCAGGAGATTGGCACATTCCACAGCAAGCTGATCAAAGTGATCTCCAAGCCCTCACAGAAAAAGCAGTCCCTGAAGAACACAGACCGTAAGTCTTTCCAATGAAGAGCAGTTGCTGTAAGTCCTTTGGGGTGGCCTTGTTGCCAGGGCAGATGGTAGATTGGAATACATTAAAGAAGGTGCTAGTATATTAAGACAGGCTAGTGCCCAGGACATGGTTGCTTTGCTTTGACACTTCAGAGAATAAAATCAAGGAGCCGGAGATGGAAAAGTTCTCTTTCTGAGCCTTTGGAGAGATGCTGTCACTTTGCATAATGATGGGGTGGTAGATGGCGCTTAGGCAGGGGTGGGCTTCAAAAATTTTAGCAAGGGGTTCTCTGCCCAGTTGCTGGATGGGCATGGCATCGTGGGCATGGCCTAGTCGGCCTCCTGCACCATGGGGGTGGGGGTGTTTTTGCCCTCCCCAAGCTCCAGAGGCTTTCCTCAAGGGCAAAAACAGCCTCCCCAGGCTCTGGAGGCCCTTTGGAGACCAGAAACAGGTCCGTTTCTGGCCTTCTCAAATTTCCGGTAGGCCCATTTTTCACCCTCCCTGAGCCTCCGTGCCCACTGTACTTACCTGCATCCAAAACTGGCCGCATGGGGACCCCTGGGAGGGGAGGGGTGGAGTCAGGAATGGGATTTGGGGGTTCTCTGAGCTACACAGTATCTTAGCTAGAGGTTCTCCCAAACCCCTGTGGACCCCCAGCAGCCCACCCTTGAGCTTAGGTAGCTTCTTATGTTAAAGCAGATAACACAGAGCAGAAGATCTGTAGGCCAAGTGAAGATCTGACCAGGTAGAGGTGCAAAGCTAGAGTCACAACGGCAGCATCTTTATCAATTCACATCAGTGTAGAACAATCCAACCTGGGTTGTTCAGTTTAAGCCCATTTGTATCTATGTGCCTAGGACTACAATATCAAGATAGCTACCATATTTTCCATCTATAAGACACCCCTATGTATAAGACACCCCCATGTTTCATGTAGCTTCTTGTAGTAAGCACACTACCAGCCATCATGTGCAGAAGCCATCTTGAGTGGCAGAGTGAGTAGTACAACAAGAACAGGAAATGCATCACAGGAATAATAGAGATGAAACCTAGAGTGTCAATATGATACAGAAAACAAGTAGTGGTGGGATTCAAAAAAAATTACTTCTGATTTTGAGGGTTTGGTTTGGTGGGCATGGCATGGCATGGCTTGGTGGGCGCGGCAGGGGAAGGATACTGCAAAATCTCCATTCCCTCCCAATCTGCTGGGACTCAGAAGGCAGAGAATAGATGGGGGCAGGGCCAGTCAGTCAGAGATGGTATGTACAGGTTCTCCCAACTACTCAAAATTTCCACTACTGGTTCTCCAGAAGTGTCAGAACTGCTGAATACCACTTCTGGAAATAACTACAATAGAGAGGAATGATAGAGTTCCATATAAGATAGAGGCTCATCTGGCATGTGCAGTCTTCTCCTCTCAGTCTTCTGTGTATAAGACGCCCCTCCATTTTCAAGTAAATATTTTAAAGAAAAAGTAGCATACGGCAATAAAAATCTAAATATACACATAAAAACTCCAGACTTGTTTCTCTCTTTCTCTCTCTCTCTCCCACTTGCAATTTCCTAGTGTGCATTTTATCTGGGTCAAAGGTCTCTCTCTTCAACCGCCTGCGCTCGCAAACTGTCAGCACCCGCTACCTTTTTGTTGAGGATGATGCCTTCACCGCAAGTGCCCGGCAGTGGGCAGCCTTCACACTTCATCTAGGTGAGGCTGGTTTAGGGCAAGCAGAGGTTTAATAATTCATGCTGGAGCCTCACTGCAAATCTGTTTACCCAATTGCTTAATGACGTTTTGACCTTGAGTGGCTGAAGACTATCAAAATGGAGACAGGCTGAATAAACTTTGATGATACTGAAGTGAAAGAATGCTGCATTCAGTTTTGGTCACCACGATGTAGAAAAGATGTGGAGACTCTAGAAAGAGTGCAGAGAAGAGCAACAAAGATGATTAGGGGACTGGAGACTAAAACATATGAAGAATGGTTGCAGGAACTGGGTATGTCTAGTTTAATAAAAAGAAGGATTAGGGGAGACATGATGGCAGTGTTCCAATATCTCAGGGGTTGCCACAAAGAAGAGGGAGTCAAACTATTCTCCAAGGCACCTGAGGGTAGAACAAGAAGCAATGGGTGGAAACTAATCAAGGAGAGAAGCAACTTAGAACTGAGGAGAAATTTCCTGACAGAACAATTAATCAGTGGAACAGCTTGCCTCCAGAAGTTGTGAATGCCCCAACACTGGAAGTTTTTAAGAAGATGTTGAATAGCCATTTGTCTGAAATGGTATAGGGCTTCCTGCCTAGGCAGGGAGTTGGACTAGATGACCTCCAAGGTCCCTTCCAACTCTGCTATTTTATTGTATTGTATTGAATACATTACGAATCTATGCGATTGGGCTTCAACCTCCAATAAGCTTTGGAGGCAGGTGATTTAGCGTATCACATTAACATCTGAAATAGATGTCAGTTTTCTAAAAGGAATGGATGTAACATTGTTACCAATAGGAATAGGGACATATGTCAGGTTTCCAAGTGATGAAATGATGAAACCCATTCAAAAAAGAAACATGCAAAGTTCATCTTCCAAAACAAATTTCTTTTTATTTAGGTAGACATCAAACTGGCAAAGTCTGTTGTAATTCTGGATCTGACACAAACCGGAATTACACTGTGTAATATTGTAAGTTAGAAACATCCCTCAAAAAGTCACGTTCTCCAATAAACACTCAATCCACATTGCCGGGTGTCTTCGAACTCCACCTTCCGATCTCACCAGGAGCAGCCTCTGTTCCCACGGGAAAGAAGTCACCTATCCAAAACAATCCTCACTATCTATTTGCTCCCCCACCTCCACCTCAGAATGTGGCAACCCCAGAAAAAAAAAACCCTTACATAGTAAAGAGAAAGAAAAGGAATAAATGAGTATAATAGAGAGCTAAATAAGATGGCTACACATATGTCAAATTTGGGCTTGACAACATATATAAGGGAAGTCAAGAAAGTCAAGAGATGACACAATATGGTCATAGGAGTCATCTTGCCTTTTCTAGTCTGCTTGGCAGATGTCCTTGATTGTGAAGTTGCTTTTCCATTTCTGGAGATGTGATTATTTTATTGTTTAAATAACCTTTCTAGAGAAGGCAATCATCAGGATGGAGTATGCTGGCTGGGAATTCTGGGATTTATATTCCAATATATCTGGAGGGTATTGCTTTCAGTAAACAATGCTTGTTAGCAGCTTGATGGCCAGTTGATATTTTTTTAAATAAGAACATTGTTAGATAATATGCAGATTGTTATGGGATGCCCTCAAATTCAGAAAACTTGGTACAGAGTGCACCTAAGCTTGGCAACATTTGGGTCCACTAACATGTTCCTCAGTTCCCATGTCTGTCCTTTGGTAACTCATTTACAAAGAAATTAATGGAAAAATTTAATCTATGTTCCCACAATGCCTCTGTGTCTTCCACAAATTCCACTGGCCCACAAAGGTTAGAGATTTCAAAATTCAAATTCAAATTCAAATTTAATTTATATAACCGCATCCACTCCCCAAGGGGACTCGGAGCGGTGCACAGGGAAAATTAAAATATTATAAAAATATACACATAAAACAGATACAATAGATAAAAACAAATTAAACCAAAATAGTCCCTGCGCTAAAATCCCCTCAATTTAAATTCTACTAAAAAACCCCTAAAACCCTATCAAAGACGGGAGACTAACCTAGGCCGGCCAAGCAGAAAAAGTGTGTTTTCAATTTTTGACGGAAGGAGCGGAGATCCGTGGTTGTTCTAATTTCGGGGGGAAGGTCGTTCCAGAGGGCCGGGCCCGCCACAGAGAAGGCCCTTCCCCTGGGCGTCGCCCGCTGGCATAGCCTAGTGGACGGCACCCGGAGAAGCCCCTCTCTGTGGGAGCGAATCGGCCGCAGGGATGTATGGGGCAGGATCCGATCCCGCAGATTCAAGCTAGGAGAAGGAGAAAAGGAAGGACTAGAAGGAAGAAAGGAAAAACTTCCCACTCCAACACTGGAAGTTTTTAAGAAGACAATGGACAACCATTTTTCCAAAATGGTATAGGGTTTCCTGCCTAAATGTTGGGTTGGATTAGAAGACCTCTAAATCCCCTCCATCTCTGCTATTTTTTATTCTGTTAAGAAGGAGTGGAGTGTACGTGTGCATCAGTGCAAAAATAGTGGGTGTATATATGTGCATCACTGTTTCAATTCATACTTTGTCTTGAAGCATAACTTGGTTTATTTGGGTTCAATGTACTGAATTACATAATGTTATAATGGTGGATTACAGGGACACGTTGGCTCAGTGGCTAGGACTCTGAGCTTGTCAATCAGAAAGGTCAGCAGTTCAACGGTTCGAATCCCCAGTGCTGTGTAACAGAGTGAGCTCCCGTTACTTGTCCCAGCTTCTGCCAACCTAGCAGTTCGAAAACATGTAAAAAATGCAAGTAGAAAAAATAGGGACCACCTTTGGTGGGAAGGTAACAGCATTCCGTGCACCTTCGGCATTTAGTCATGCCATCCACATGACCACGGAGATGTCTTTGGACAGCGCTGGCTGTTCAGCTTTGAAACGGAGATGAGCACCACCCCTAGAGTCAGGAACAACTAGCACATAATGTGGGAGGGGAACCTTTACCTTTAAGGAAAGCATACTGAAACTTTTTATTGTCTAGTTTATTTGCAAATATACCAATGGAGCACAAGTAGGACCCTCTTTCAAGGCAGATGATTTGTGACTTCATGTCAGATAATGGGAGAGGGAAGCTCTATGGCCCAAGATGCTTTCATCCATTCCTTTGCAACTTGTTCTTGCCTTCCTTCTTAGCTTCTCCCCTTATTTCTACTGTCTCTCAGTGAACGTTCGCTGTTATTCAGCAATCAGTGGCACAGATAGAGTAATTATTATGGGACCAAAATCATATTATATTTTAAGTACCACTTTTAAAACCCACCTTGTCATTCAATAAAGTGCTGTGGTTAAGTCCAGTTCCTGCTCATTATCATCATCTTTTCTCTCCCTTTTGTTTTTCTCTCCTTTTTTTATTATGCAGATGAATTCTGTTCTCAATCCCAGGGTGAGTTTCCCCTGCGGGAAGTCTACATTCGGTATGGTTCCAGAGTTCGGCTTATCTGTACAACTACTGGGCTAGCACTGCCTCCTCTGGTAAGGTTTTAATAATAACTTGGAAGAAAAAAGCACTGCAGAAGTAACATTTTGGAATGGTCTATAACTTTACAATATCTTGGTGCATGCACTGATCATCTTCTCTCTTCATCCTATACCTACACAAAATTTATGTAGTGACTATATAAAACAAAGATATTCATCAGTCGTAATATTAGCAGATTGCTGCAGACAGATGAGCTTCCTTCTTGACTTTTTGGGATTTTCTTCACAGACACAGAGAAAGAGAAGAGAGTACATACGTGACATTTATATCTCCAGTCTTTATTATATTCTTGACAATTGAAATATCTGCTAAGCATTCCATTTATTCTCACACATGCTGCACTTCCATCATATACTATCACATTCAATCATCTTATCTTCAACTCCATATTCATCCAACATTCCCTAGTATTTAATATTTGCTAACAATAATGATTTTAGAGGCTTATTGCTTTAGTTTTGTTGTATGCCGCAGAGTCATTTGCTCATGAGATAAGCAGTTCTATAAATTAAATAAATAAACACAGGCTGTTTTTGCTTGCCATGTGCTTTTTTTTTTAATGAATACATTTTCTAACCTTCATACTTCTCTCTTGACCTGCTGAAAATCAAAAATCTGTTCCACAAACATTTTGGCTAGTGTAAAATTGCACCATATTTTTCCAAATTTTCCTTTTTTGATGTCTGAACCTCTTTCAGTCAGAGTTGAGAAGAACTCTAGAGGAACTGGGATGGTCCATATCCATTCTAGTCCTCCATGACCTCAAAGTGGCTTTAAATACTATTGATCATAATCTCTTTCTTGACAAACATAAGAGTCTAGAACTGCTGGAATCTGGGAATGTACAGTGATTCTTCTTCCTCTGGATTCAGTTTCAACTGGCATTGTGGGGGGGTCTAAGCCAGTGGTGGGTTCTGGATCCCATTGCAACCAGTACGGTTGCAACGCATCCCAGTGTCCTTCACATGAACACGTGTAGTGTGTGCATGCATTCTACCCTCCAGCGACGCCTCCACGAGCCTCCGTGATGCTCCAGCGGCTCGGTGGAGCATTGCGCAGGGACTGTACATGCCATGCACAGAAATGGAAGTGCCAAAGAGACAGGTAAGGTTACCAGGTGGCCATGTAGGCCCTCCACAGCACCATACCGGAATGGTACCCAATGCTCCGGGCAGGCACCGATATGCCTGTACCGGGGCATACCGCCTGCAACCCACCACTGCTCTAAGTCCCTAAAGCGTGAGGTTCCATAGGGCTCACCTGTGTTCCTGTTCTTATTTAACATCTACATGAGGTTGTTGGGTGAAGTCGTCCAATGGCACATATTTAGGTATCATCAATATATTGTTATACATAGTCAAATACAATTGGTTGATGAGTGACATCATCACGGTGCTTGTTCAGCATCTCATGGAAAGGACAGGCTCAGGTTCAATTTGGCAAGACTGAGCAACTATAGGTTTGGGAACCTCCCACAACTAGTGCTCAATTTTTGGGGGAGGAGGACTTTTGGTTGCAAGTTCCCATTCAAAGAGTAGATGGTAGTCATGGTTGGTGTGCTTTGCATCAGTCCTGAGTACAATCCTTGGATGACCCAACTTTGCATAGCTTGCCATTTTTATTCCTATTCTGCCCTCTGAAGCACAATTAAAAAAAAATCTGAAGTCAACTGCAAAGGTCAAATGGTTTTATGTTCTCTTTTGAGCTTTTGTTATGTTCTATTTATTCTTGAGATCATTCGCAAAGTTGCTAAGCAATCGGTCATGTTGGATGTGGATGAACCAGTCTCCCAGTTGCATAAATGTGCTTTCCAGTTTCATGGGAGTGATAGGATGTACCTCTGCCTCTCAACAGAGAAAGTAATCCAGTACGAGGTAATGTGGATGCGGTTGTCTTCCAGTAACCAACTTAGCTTGGAAAGTATAGTTTAGGTAGCCACAAAGTTTGAAGTTGTTCAGGTTGTTTGAGTATAAACAAGGATGTTCTTGCTTGCACTAAGAAGAAGAAATCCAATCAACAAATGAAAAGTGAAAGCAAATATTAGCAAATAAGTTTCTCCTCCCCAGCTTTCTTAATCTCCAAGAACAAACAAATATTTTGAGCTGGTAAAACTTCTGGGAGTGCACAGGCTCCACATATAATTTAGACCTCTAGAAAACTATTGTTAGATACCTGTGAAATTTACCTCCTATCCATAGAGGGTAAAGAGAATGGCCATGATGAACATTGTCACTCTTCCCTTCATGTGTTCAGTGTATGCAGAAGACTATCTGAGTAGACCACCCTGATGCCTAATTAGATTAGGCCACCCTGGCCTAATCTATCTATCCTAGGTTGTAATTTAAATTTAAATTGTTTTAATAGGGATTGCTGGGAATTAGGATTAAGGGTTTTTAAGGTTTTAAGATTTTAAACTTTTAGCGCAGGTAAATTATTTAATTCTATTTTAAATATTGTATTGTTTGTATTTATAAATATGCTTTTAAAGTCCTGTGCACCGCCCCGAGTCCCTTTGGGGAAAGGGTGCGGTCTACAAATCAAATAAATCAAATCAAATCAAATCAATGCTACTTCCCTTTTCCCCACAAAAAATGGGAATTGTCAGAAGGAAAAGTGCATGATTATATATCACTATATTAATTGGACACAACTGGAGAATTACAGATGGCTATCTTCATTGCTCCCTGAGCACACTGAAATAATTGTCAAAGCTTGACCAAAATTTACCTGAATTGGATGTGATTATGGTTTCCCATGGCCATAATCAAGGCCACTTCGGCAACATAGAAATGGGAAAATTAATTGGGGAGATACTAAAAAAAAAAAAAACCTTGCTCTTTTTTGTTGCAAGGTAAAAATACTGAAATGGAAAGTTGAAAGTTTATGTGACCTGTATAATTCCACTGTTTTAACCATTCAAGAATTTCATTATTTCAC
Source organism: Rhabdophis nuchalis (assembly GCA_039707465.1). Classification (NCBI taxonomy): domain Eukaryota; kingdom Metazoa; phylum Chordata; class Lepidosauria; order Squamata; family Natricidae; genus Rhabdophis; species Rhabdophis nuchalis. The sequence goes on from CM077644.1 coordinate 30,196,843, forward strand.
TAACATCATTCTATCAAACATTAGTAGAAAATGGCAACTTCCATACCGATCAGGCTTTAGGTTTGCCCAACCTGAAATTCACAATAACAGGACTAGGGGATCCCTAGCTGGCATGGAAAGGTGTATGTATGTTCAGTGAAGTCAGTGCTGTCTTAGTTGGCTTAGTTCAGTGATTTTCAAACTTTGCAATTTTAATTCCCCAAGTTCCCAGTGGGCATGCTGAAATCTATATATCTTAAAGTTGCCAAGTTTGAAAAGGATTGCCTTAATTCCGTTCCTTGGCTTTAAGTAGAAAGAATTTTCTTTCAAAGTAAGACAGGCGGGTTCCATTTCTATTGCATTTTAATCAAGACTGCTGGCTTTTAAATAATTGTATTATTACTTTGGATTGTTTTAAATAAATCTATATACCGGTATGTCTCTCTCTGCTTTGTACTTGTGATGATTTTGTAGAAGAATTGCATTTCAGTAGGCAGAAAAGTGATTAATAAATCACATTGATGAATATATTCAAAGTTGATATTTATTGCTATGCAGGCATCTCCCTGTCCCAAAGAAATAAACCAAGAATTGCTGAATGACAGTTCCTGTTGGACCATCATTGGGACAGAAGCTGTGGAATATTCATTCAGCCTCAATCCAACTAGTATCCAGAATCCAGTGGGTCCTGTCCCTCTTATAACAACCTTGGAGGTACATAGAGGTGGTTTTTTTTTCATGCTTCCTTGCTGCCTTGCGCAAAAAAATCAGGGGACAAAACATTGGCTATTTCATTTTAATAACTTTATCCCCAGTTGTAACAACAAAAACTGAATATTCATTTAGTCTTCCTCTCCTTGAAATGGCAATAAAAGATTGTGCGGAAGGTATTAAATGATTCTTTACTTCTACAATCATCTCTACAAACAGTTGTTTAGATAAAACATTACATTGTCACTGAATCAGAGTCTGGCAATTTGTATGAATTAATTAATATAGAAAGCACAAGACTAATGTGGAGCTCCTTGGAGAACAGAAAGCAGCAACTGAAGTCTGGCTGCAGAAAGATATGTTTATTGATGAGACTTAAATGAAGAATTACATTGGTGCCTTGTGTTCTTCCGTATCTTGGAATCATTCCGATGGGAGGCATAAGAGTAAGCATAACTTGAGGGTTTTTTATGTTCTCTTGATGCAGTTTGGAAACTACATTATATGAACCATATCAAAGTCCTTTGTTTTCCCATTTAAATTATTTATTTACTACTGTGACTTCTATACGCATCAGTACATTTTACCCCTCTGAGCATTTATCAGAAAATTGGGAAACCACGTTTCTCCAGGTATTCAACACTCAGCCCTAGATTTAATGGATAGTTTTTATGGCAAGAGGTGTTACAGTTTCATAATCTCTGGAGAGCTTTTAGTTTTCCAGCCCATTGGTATTACAGAAGTTATAGACTTTTGTGCAAAGCCAAAAACTTTCAGGTCAAAATATGAGTGTCTGTTTTAAAGTCCATAGAGTTGCAAAATGCATTGTATATATATATTTATTTTATTTAGTTTGTTAAACGTGTACAAGATAAAAGGTATACCGGTAAGTATGGACATGGACAAGGGAAATGAGTACAAATAATTGGGGACAATAGGACAGGAATGGAAGCACACTGGTGCGCTTATGCACACCCCTTTTACGGACCTCTTAGGAATGGGGTGAAGTCAGTGGTGGGTTTCAAATTTTTTTAGAACCTACTCTGTAGGTGTGGCCTATTTTGTGGGCGTGGCTTGGCAGTCATGTGACAGGGTGGGAGTGGCCACCTTTTAAAATGTGGTGAAACTCATTTAACAACGCTCTTGCTTAGCAACCAAACTTTTGGACTCAATTGTGATGATAAATTCTTTCTTTCTTTCTTTCTTTCTTCCTTCCTTCCTTCCTTCCTTCCTTCCTTCCTTCCTTCCTTCCTTCCTTCCTTTACTTTCCTTTCCTTCCCGTTGGGTCACTGGCAGCGGCGGGCCAGATTTACTTCCAGGTACGCCAGTGGAACCCCCTCTCACCGGTTCTCTAAATTTCACCAACCGGCTCTCGCGAGTAGGTGCGAGCCTGCAGAAACCCACCACTGGGTGAAGTACACAGTAGACAGTTTAAGATCGAAGCTGTGGGGTTTGAGGATGTAACAACGGAGTCAGATAGAGAATTCCAGGCATTGACCACTCTGTTTCTCAAATCGTATTTTCTGCAATCGAATTTGGAGCGGTTTACCTTGAGTTTGTATCTATTGCTTGCCCGAGTATTATTGAGGTTGAAACTGAAGTAGTCATTGATAGGTAGGACGTTGTAGCAGACAATTTTGTGTACTATGCTTAGGTCCAACCGCAGACGGCACAGTTCCAGATTGTCAAAAATAATTAATTAAAATTAATTAATTGTCAAAATTAGGACCAAGTGTGGGGAGGAAAGGCTATATTGTACCTTCATGATAAGATGGACGATCCTATGCTTGGGGTTTTTTTCACAGCTGACCGGTGGAGGGGATGTGGCAATGCTGGAAGTCCACGGCAACTATTTCCACGCAAACATGAAAATTTGGTTTGGAGATGTGGAAGCAGAGACTATGTACAGGTAAAGCAGACGCAGACTGTCCTGAAACCACAGCAGGATCAGTTGGGGGCCAAGCCTCACAGCCATTATTCTTTGCACAACCTCCAAAAGCATCTCTTCCAGAGAAATCAGGATTGAGTGAAATGGATTGGTGCAATATGGGTTATTATGCTTAGTAATCCGATTTTTATTTAATTTTACTTAAATTTTACTTATACCAGTAGTAGAAGGCAGCACCTTCTAAAACAGGGGTCTCCAACCTTTGCAACTTTAAGTCTGAAGGACTTCAGCTCCCAGAATTCTCCAGCCAGCTTTGCTTTGCTGGCTGGAGAAGTCTGGGAGTTGAAGTCCTCCAAACTTAAAGTTGCAAAGGTTGGAGACCCCTGTTCTAAAACATCGAGTTCCCTGTGCCTGACAAAGAAAAGCGAGATAACTAAATCACATGTCTATAATGTCAGGCATCTTGTGGCTGATACCAGATCTATCACACGGGTAGGGATTTCAGTACGTTTATTGCAAAAACTATAAAAGCTACAAAGGAAAATTCAATTCACTGTGAAGTAAAAAAACCTTCTTTCTAGTATTTCTAGAATTTGTTTTTGTTTTGTTTTGTTTTTGTTTAGGAATTCCAAGTCGTTAGTGTGTGTTGTTCCTGATATCTCTGCATTCAGTCCTGATTGGAGATGGTTGCGATACCCTATCACTGTCCCTATTCTGCTACTAAGGAACGATGGTCTGATTTATTCCAGTATATTCAGCTTCACATATACACCAGAACAGAGTTTTCTGTGTGGCCAACCCCTCCTGCCAGAGATGGTGCAGGATTCTGACACCTTGCTTAATACCATCCATCAAGAGTTCACCAAGACAAATTATCACCTTTTCATGCAAAGTTAGAACTGGAACTGTATGGTCACCATTGTTTGGCTAGAGCAAAAATTGTGGCAAGTACATGATTTTTCTAAAATTATGGAATGTGGTTTTTCTAAAATAGGATCATATGAACATTTTATTTTTAAATCGTGCTCTGTACACATATTAAAGCATAAAGCTCTGTGCTTCAACACAAGAAGGCTTGGAATTACTTAATAGCAATGCGTCGCTTTAGTAGGGAACAAGATTGCTGTTTTAGCCTGTGTTCCCTATTTGGGATCTTAAAGAGTATGATTCTCAGTAGAATATACTATTAATATATATTATATAATTCTGTGTATATTTAATATAACTGTAACTGCATCAACATAGGCAGAGAAACTCATGTTGCATATTTATCAAGTATCTACTAAAACACAGCAACTTCGAGCAATTCTAGTGCTCATGTTACACTGATAGTTTTAATGTAAATGTGAGAGTTGGTAAAGGGTGCATTCAGGCATTTGCAAGGCTGGAGATAAAAATATCAGAACTGCTGTCACCATTGCTTTTTTAAAACTTATTTATTTTATTTGCTTGTGTGGTTTTATTTATTGGAGATCCAAAAAAGAATATTTGATGGGGGGTTGTATTAGAAAACCTCCAAGGTCCCTTCCAACTCTCTTATTCCAACAAGAGCTGCGGTGGTGCAATGGTTTGAATATAGTGTTGCAGGCTAATTCTGCCATCTGCCAGGAGTTCGATTCTGAGCGACTCAAGCTTTCCATCCTTCTGAAGTCAGTAAAATAAGGACCCAGATTGTTGGGGACCATGTGCTGACTTTGTGAACCGCTTAGAGAATGCTGTGAACCACTGTGAATTGCTTAGAGCAGTGATGGCAAACCTATGGCACGCGTGCCACTGGTGGCACACAGAGCCATTTGGCAGGGCATGCAAGGCGTTGTCCTGTCAGCTGGCCAGCATGCATGCACACACTGACCAGCTGATTCAGCTGTTTCTAAAGTCATTTTTTGCCCTCCCGGGGCTTTATATGAGCCTGGGGAGGGCAAAAACAGCCCCCCGCCCCCCGGAGGCCCTCCAGAGGCTTCAGGAGCTTCCCTGAAGGCTCTGGAGGACTAAAAATGATGCTACGAGCAAACCGGAAGTCACTGGGGGTGAATGCATTGCATTATGGGTGTGGCACGCTGGCACACAACACCCTCCCTTATGGCACGCGAGCCTAAAAAGGTTCGCCATCGCTGGCTTAGAGAATGCTGTAAAGCACTATGAAGTAGTATATAAGTCTAAGTGCTATTGCTGTTCTATTAGTCTGTTGGGCAGGTGAAGGGAAATGTAGTTAGGCCAGTTTCTGCTGTAGAAAAATGTATTTCTCTTCACCTCCCTTTGGTTTTCAGACCTCTTCTAAACCAAATTAAGGTCAAATGAATATGTGAAGTGGTTACATGGTTACATAAATAAGATGAAACTAATCATATCAATGAAATCTCATTTTAAAAAGAGGACATCCCCCATTTATGTACTTTCAAGAAGATACACAATTGTCCACGGGACGAATATCTTTAGATACGTTTTGCTTCAAACAAAAGCCTCCCACACACAGGGGTGGGACTAAGCGGGTTTGGACTGGTCCGGGCAAACCGGTAGTTCTGATGATCAGCTGAGAGTAAACCAGTTATCTCCAATGATCAGGTGGGGGGGCCCCTGCACTATACTGACCTATATTTCCTTTGTTTGAAGTCCAGCTGATAAGTACGGCAGAGCGGATTGCCGCACCTCAGCTGTTTTACTCACTGGGACTGAAGTAGAAGGTACATTTTTGAGCTGTTTTCAAATGTACTGTGAGCGTGCAGAGCGTGCACTCAGTGAACCGGTTGTTACCCTGGTTGAATCCCACTACTACCCCACCCAAACCATTTGGTTGATATTTAACTGTCATTGCAGAGGTGGTTCCTACTGGTTCGGACCGGTTTGGCCAAGTAAGTAGTAACTTAGCCTGCCATGCTTCCAAACCAGTTCTATTGGTGGCGCTGTAGGCACTGCCATCTTGTTTTTTTACTACAGTGCATGTGCGCATAGCACACATCAAGTGTGCACCCCCCGAAGTGCACACACACACAAAGTGTGTCCCTGAGTCAACTGGTAGTAGCAGAAGCTGGAACCCACCCCTGAGTCACTGAGAAAACAGGTCCTCACTTCCAGGAACCTTTACTGTAGAACCACTTTCCCACAAAGAAGAGGGAGTCAAACTATTCTCCAAAGCACCTGAGGGCAGAACAAGAAGCAATGGATGGAAACCATCAAGGAGAGAAGCAACTTAGAACTGAGGAGAAATTTCCTGACAGTTAGAACAATTAATCAGTGGAACAGCTTGCCTCCAGAAGTTGTGAATGCCCCAACACTGCAAGTCTTTAAGACGTTGTTGGATAGCCATTTGTCTGAAATGGTATAGGGCTTTCTGCCTAGGCAGGGAGTTGACTAGATGACTTCCAAGGTCCCTTCCAACTCTGCTATTGTATTGTATTGTATTGTATTGAAATAGTCGTCAAATACCTGAAGCACACCATTTTATACAAGGTGGCATTTTCCCAGAGAAATAGATCGCTCTTTGGGATTGTTGCTTCAAAGAGCTGCCCTCACACACTTACGTTCTCCAGCTTCAGTGATCAAAATGAGCAAGCGGTCTCCAGTTCAGTTCTTAACCAACATCAATTTTTAGCTAATCCTCGCTTTAAGGAAGTAATAGTATCTGAAAGTGGAGGAAAATAACATGGTAGTGGGCCTTTTCCAAGTGTTCAGGAATTTTAAAAAAAAGATTTGTACCCCCTTTTAGATAGAGCTGTGAGTCCAATTGCCAATTAATTTTAAGCAAGCAATGCAATCCTGAAAGCTATCGGAGGAGAGAGAGAGAAAAGTCAATAAAGTTTGACATTTTCTTGTAAGAGGCAGTAGAAAAGGAGGAGGGCAGATTAAACAATATTCCATTCATTGGTCCACCTAAAGAAGGCCCTTTATTGAACCACCACTATGCGGTCCCCTTCATATATAAATGTGTGCACAGTTCAGAATTAATACGTTCCTAGCAAGTTTCAAAGGACTTGGGGAAGCCTATGCAATGTCCCATATGCAACGTTGGCTTGAAGGTTTATTCTGAATGATGAATAGAGCACCAAAGGGGCAATCCAACATTCTAAGAAATGTTGTTTTAGCATCCAGTGCCAACTTAGAAGAAAACCTGTTGCCAAAACTGTACTGACTTTTCTAACTGTGATGAACTCTTGAAAGCTTATAAAAGAGATGGGTGGAACAGACCGCAGGCTAGTGACTGTCAGTTTCCTAAGAGAGCCAAGTGAGCCATGCCAACAAGAAGCCTATTTTTATTTTTATGGCCATTTGAAATCCTGTGGTTGATGTACTTCAGATTAGCACAGCAATCATTTAATGCCAGTAGTTTCTAAACCTGGGTTCCCATCCATATCGCTTTATGTTAACTCAGGTACTTATAGTCCTAAAGGTGGAGCTCTTGGAGGTTGTGAGTTCAATCCTAGGTAGAGGCAGATGTAGGGTCTCCTGCTTGGGCAGGGGGTTGGACTAGATGACCTGCAAGGTCCCTTCCAACTCTGTTAATCTGTAAAAAGATTCAGTTCATTTATTCGTTAAGAATGCTAATCTCATTTACAGGTGAACCACTCTTGACACATAAAAGTACTTCTAGCCATTCACAGGTTACTGTTGCAGCCCAGTTCAGCGCCCAACCAATTCTAACCAGACCTTTGCAAGCCAAGGTTTATTTTCATATACAATATTGTGTTATTATTCATTCCAAGTCTAGAGCAGTAAACCTAAATCTCTCTGTTACCCTCACGACAATCTTATAGATACCAGTGAGAGTCAGGAGAGTGTCATACTACAGCAGGGGTAGTCAACCTTTTTATACCTACTACCCACTTTTGTATCTCTGTTAGTAGTAAAATGTTCTAACCGCCCACCGGTTCCACAGTAATGGTGATTTATAAAGTAGGGAAGTCAATTAAATTTAAAAAAGGAAAGTGCTTCAATATTGGACAAAACTCCTTACCACCCACCATGAAAGCTGGAACGCCCACTAGTGGGCAGTAGGGACCAGGTTGACTACCACTGCACTACAGTATTGCCATTTTAATATGTTAGGCCCATGATGGCGAACCTATGGCACATGTGCTGGAGGTGGCACGCAGTGCCCTCTCTCCTGGCACATGCACCATCATCCCAGGTCAGATCTCCATGGCGTTTCTTTCTTGAGCTTCTGTTTCCCTGCAAATGACGAAATAGAAGCTCATGAAAGACAAAGATCTTACCTCTTGCTGTGCTGCTGGTGTTGGGATGGCCTGCCTCCCCCTGGTCTTCGGGTCTCTACCGCGCATGCACACATGTCTGTGGGCATGTCTTATTTATTTTTATTTATTTTATTTTTTTCGCATTTGTATACCGCCCTATCTCCCTGGAGGGACTCAGGGCGGTGCACAGAAAGAGTAAAAAAGGTAGTACACACAATGACAATATAAAAGTTAAAAATAGATTAAATATAGTGGGTCTGTGCTAAAAAGTATACTAAAAGCAATTAAAATTATTATAAAATTAAGGGACTATTTAATTTGATTTTAGCTTATATGTATTGTTACGGTTTTGATAATTTTTAGTTTTTACCTGTACACCGCCCCGAGTCCCTTCGGGGAGAGGGGGCGGTCTAGAAATCTAATTCAATTAAATTAAAAATTAAATTTATTTTGAGTATTAGAGTCAATGTGGTCTAGTCTAGTGGTTAAGGCACCAGGCTTGAAAGCAGGAGAGCATGATTTCTAGAGCCACCTTAGCCATGAAAGCCAACTGGATGACCTTCGGTTAGTTACTCTCTTTCAGTCACTTTCTCTTTTAGAGTATTCTTGTTGTGGGAAAATGGGGTGGGGGAGGAAGGGTATTAGATATGTTTGCTACCTTGAGTTACATGTAAAATAAAGAAAGAAAATAAATAAATAAATAAATAAATAGCTGTTCTTCATTACATTACATGGTGAACAGAGGTTTGCAAAAGTCTGAACTACATATCTTCATATTCATCCTCATCCTAATCAAACTAAAAGTGGTTTGAGTGCAAAACAGCTATTACACAATTGGAACAGATTACTCTGATAATGTTTGAAACCTTTTGACTTTGAAACAGAGTTATTTCTAGCATGACGTGATTCTAAAATGACAGCCTGTTTCAAGCTCAGAATAGCTATTTCGTACTTCAAAAACAAATGTTTCAAACTTGAAGAAGGGCTTTCTAAATTTGATGTTATTTACATTCAAAACATTTTGTATATTATTGGTTACAAGCATTTAAAATCAATTATAATGTACACTACATTTTTGTACTTCGGATAGTGCCTTTTACAAGAGGCAGTCCTTGCAAGGCCATTTGACCCCACCTTACAAAATATTTGTGGGATGGTTATTTAAGTAAGTTATCTTTTCACCTATCTTCATATGATATTGTTGGGGGGGGGGAGCAGCAACTGGGGGCAGATCCACACTTTCTGGCTTGCCTATTACAATTAAGTTATACTCACCACTTCCTGAGTGGGGAGACCTCCTCCTCTCCCCCACTTCCAGACATTGAAAATGCACACCATACTTGTGTTAGCCAATTCCAATTCAAAGCTACAAAGACCTGAACCATCTTAAATCCTTCAGAGCGTATGGCCTCTGGCACGTTTAACACTCTGTTCTAGTAGCAACTCAAGATCAAATTAGCTGAGATAATTGATACAACCCTCCCCTCCAAAGACTGGGGTTTCCCTTGTGCTACCATTTTGTTCTGCATGGTTAAGTTCTCTACTGATTAGCAGCTACTGGTTTTTTTAAAAAAAAATATGATATTAATCCAATGATAACCCATAAAGTCAATGAACTGTGCTCAACTCAAGATCTTCATTCAAGCAATATGTCTCCCAGGGGGCACTCTTTTGATTTCTAACCAGGCTGGGTGAAACATCTTATGAATGCATTTTTCTTTTTAATGATACTGTCTACTATTTCATTATTCACTCAATTTTAACACTCGGTACATGTTCAAAAGCCAACCCTGTGACAAAATTCAAATATCAAACAAGGGATCTGAAGTCTAAGTCTCTAAATAATTGCAAGTCAATTATTCGGGAAGACTCCTGAATAATTGCAAGTCGATGGAAGTTAACCTGTAAGCATAGTTTCTTCTAATCTTCTGCCCTTCAGAAATACTGGGCCATAACATGCTGGCTATGGAAAATGGGACCTGTACTCTCACAGATCTGGAGAGCATTAAACTAAGACACTCTGGGATTACTTAAGCGCTAAACTAGCCTCCTTCCATTCCCTTCCAATTATTCCTTCCTGAATACTTTGATAAATGCTATAATCCACCCACAATATTTAGGAAATGATGGATAAAATTCTAATAATTAGTCTAGGAAGGAATCTTGACACACTAAACATAATTCTTGAAGGAAAGCATCTCCCATAGTTTGGCAGGACATTTCCTGGAGACTTTTCCTTCTTCTACATGATAAATTCCATTTTGAGCAGACACAAACTGCAAACAAAAAGTCCATTCTGTGGCTTGGCTCTCAATGCCCAAGTTATCTTCTGGTTTGTTCAGGGACAAATGCATTGCAGAGTAAAATACTCCAGAGGATGTTGATGGGTGGAGAGCCCCTTGGGCATTGTCCATGAATAGTGCAATATATAGACTTGGCTTGTTTTTTGAGACACATAAAAAGTAATTTATTGCCTATTTTAAGGAAAAGGACAGAGATGGATGGAGTAGAAGGACAATGGAAAAATGGATTTAGATTAATTGAAATGTCTTTGAATATTAGTACTCGAATTAGTAGTTACCGTATGCTGTTGGTTTGAGCTCCGAGCATGGCAATTTGGTTGCACACATTTTATCCCCATTTGAGGAGACGTCTTCAGTGCACTTTGAAGGTGTCCCCTCAAATGGGGACAAAATGGATTTAGATCAAGTCTATTTCCTATTTGTGGTGGATATATCGGCAGAGACCTGCAATATAGTTGCCTTTCTGTGCAACAATATTAGGTAGGCACAATGTGCAACAAAACCCACAGGGTCTACCCTTTGCCTTTCTGCAGTACAGTATCTGAGGAACAGCAGTGAAATATCACAGGATAAAATGAAATATCAATGGGGAATATTGGCCATTGGACTACCAATATGGATGGCTTCCCATCAGATGCCCCTTTTTTGCTTATCTTGCTCTGCATTCCTACCATTACCTGGGCAAAAGGTGTACGGCTTTTTTGTTGTTGGCACAGATTTTCCTGAATGCACTTTCTAGAATAGTTACATAGCACAAGGGAAACATTTTCTTCTTTAAAGAGGCATTTAGCAAAGGCTGCAGTAACTGAAATTTTCATTCCTGTATTTCTTCTTTTATTATCATCATTCCTGTTCCAATGCAGGATTTTGATTCTATTTATATAATTTGAATTATATCTTATGCACCTATTTTTATATTTCTAGGTTGAAGAAAAGAAGCAAAAATACCAAACATTATTGATCATGCACACCCACGCAGGGCTACAGACTCATATTACTTTTTTAAAAATAACAAATATCATTTTACCCTCATTTAAGGACTGCCTTGGGAAAGTGGTAGCACAAAAAGATAGGAATTAGCCCTGTGTGTGGATCTTTTCGTTAGAAATGATAGGCAACTCTTCTATGGCCAGTGGTTATATACTTTTCAATATGTTTTGATGGTGATGTTCCAACATTCCCATAATATTTCCAGAAGACATCAAATATTGGTATACTCGTATTTATAGTTCAAGACTATAAAAGATTCTTCAAGCAATTGACTCTAATGCTGTGGTCAGCTAAAATCAATATTTACTGATGGGGAACGTAGATGCCATGGGAAAATTAGGTTCAAAGAATGCTTCAGGACTAGGTCTTTGGGGAATAACTGGTTGAGATCAAAGTGATGTGCAAGAATAGCAAAATAATCAATAAATATATCCTTCTTTTTCTCTCTTTTTTCCATTCATCACCTTAGATAAAACATAATTGCTGATACATCAGATTTAATATTAGTGTGATGAAATTTTTCTGAAACAGCTTTTGATAGAGAGATTTATTGGTATACCATGCTCCATAAAATAGATTAATTATAGCCTGCCTACCTGTACTGTTTGCTGCATGAGGTTCACCAAGAGCAAGGCATGTTTATAAAATAATTAAATTGTCATTTATGGATCCAGATATATTAGAAATTCAGAAGATATTTTCCCCCTGTCAACTGAGGACAATTTGCTTTATTGAATGCTGTTTTGTGTCCACACATGTGTGAGCATCTACATATAATATGTACAGATCTCAAGATGGCGGCGTGCTTAGGCGCAGCGGCTTTGAGCTCCTGGTGTCACAGCAGACTTTTCCATCAAAAACTCTCTCTGAACCTACTGTGAATTATAGAGAAACAAACATATCAACTGGTTGTGACACATCAGTTAAAGAAAAAAAAGGATTATTCGGATTTATTAGGACAAGTAAGAAAAACAAGTTTCAGGCAGAGAAATCCTCAAGAATTGAAGCCTAGATCTGGGTAGTGAAGAATTCTTAAAACCCATGTTGTATCGTAAACAAAGCCTTGATGAAACAATGATCGCAGATTCTTCACGAAGTTTATGTTCTGTAACAGTGGCACCATCATTCTCTCTTGGGAATATACAAGGGGCAACTGCAAGAATTGAAATGAAGAAGCGGAGAGCACCACCTCTACCAGTAATTCCATCCTTTTCTGTTGGGAAAGCTGAGAGAGAAGAAAAAAAAATGCCAAGTGCGATTCCTCAAAGTTCATTGCAACAAGAAATAAAAAAGGAAAAGAGACGTGCTCCTCTTCCACCAACTCCTAAAATGCCAAACAGATTTGAATTTTACACACATAATAACTGGTGTACTGACAGTGGGGTTGCTTATACACATTGTCCTGCAGACATGGGGTTCTCAACTGTCATTTGTTGGCCATTTTGTTTGCCTGGAGAGATTCCTGTTATGGCTGTCACTGCTGTCTGTATTCCACCTGATGCAAATGTTGGCACAGCGCTCGAACCAATTTCATTGTAATTTTATTACAATCTTATTACAATGACAATAAAGATTATTATTATTATTAATAACCTAACCCTAACTAGGTTCAAATTGCACTGATAATGTGGTGTTAGTTATCATCTTCAAAGCGCTCCATGGCTCGGGACCTAGCTATCTGCGAGATCGGATCCTGCCCCACACATCCTCACGACCGATTCGCTCCCACAGAGAGGGGCTTCTCCGGGTGCCGTCCACTAGACTTTGTCAGCGGGCGACGCCCAGGGGAAGGGCGCTCTCTGTGGCGGGCCCGGCCCTCTGGAACGACCTTCCCCCTGATATTAGAACAACCACTGACCTCCACTCCTTCCGTGTAAAATTGAAGACCTATCTCTTTCGACTGGCCGGCCTTGAATAGTTCTCTCTGTCTATTGACTCCAAATATTTTAATGGGTTCTTAATCTTATATTTTTAGCACGGGTAATACTATTTAATTCTATTTTAAAGTATGTATGTTGTATTTATTGTATATTGTTTTTAGCTCTGCCTGTGCACCGCCCCGGGTCCCTGTGGGGAGAGGGTGTGGTTAATAAATTTCAATTTCAATTTCAATTTCAACTTAGCATTTTTTCCAGTTCTTTCCAAATCACTTGGGTGGCACTTTCAAGCAGGGTTAGATTTCCTGGGAAGAGATGTTTTTGGAGTAATTGATTTGAAAATATTGAAGTCAGTGGCATTCTGTGGTGGCCACAAGAAAATGCCACACCATTACTTAGCCTGGCATTCTCCGGCTATATACAGTTCTAACCCATGGAATTCCTAATTTCATTAGGTGAAAGTTAATACATCTGGAGAGCAAACAGTTGGCAGTAACTGAAATGTACATACTTAATCAGCAATGTTGGGGAGTTTTAATCCATAGGAAAACATTAATCTGGCCCACGGAGGATCATGAGGTTGCCCCGCCCACATCGCCCCGCCCACTCTTCGGCTAAGCACAGGATTTAGCTTTGCAAGCCCTGCGGGCTGGAAGAAAGGTAAGGCCAACAATTTGGGCCTGCAGAGATGTTCTGGAGGTGGGGGGTAAAAATGGGGCTCACAGATGCCCCTGGAGGCCAAAAAATGGGTGAAAACAGCCCATTTTTCACCTCCCCCACTTCCAAAAGATAAAGAGAGACAGAGAGACAGAGGGGGAGAGAGAGAGACAGAGACAGAGAGACACAGGGAAACACAAGACAGATTTTTCAAGCTCCTTGGGGTTGAGAAGAATTGCTGCAAAACCAAGTTTCCTGAAGTGGACCACTAGACTCCTAAACAACTGGGGGGGGAAATGATCTAGTAAAAAGAAAAGGCAACCAAAAGAGCAACATGCAAACAAAAGCAAATAAAACACCCCAAGGAGCAAAACAAATTAAAGTTTAATTTGTGTGCATTGTTCAATGGACTATTAAATTGACCACACCCACTTAGTCATATGACCTAACCATGCCCACCCAGTCACATGGCCACCTAGCCATGCCCACCCAGCCGGTTTGGCCCCCCCAACAGTCTGAGGGACCATGAATTAGCCCCCTCTTTAAAAAGTTTGAGGAAACAACTGACTCCAATGTAACTTTTTTCTACATGCCTATGTTAGGGTTTGACTTTTCCTACTCTGGTTGATGCACCGCATTGAATTTGTCACGGTTTCACAACGTGGCCCATCCAGAAGGATTGAGAACAATTCCAGTGACTGATGATTGTGTGTCAGAAAATGAAAGTGTAGAACGCATTTCCATTAAAAAAGATGACATCCCAATGCGTATGGATTTGCTTCATCCAAAGTTTCGGAAACTCTATGTTGCCAGTTAGCAAAATATAGGATGGACGGCTGCTTTGCAGGTTATGCGCAAGAATTCAATATTATAGCTTCTAGGAGAGCTGTTATTAAAATACCATCCAAGTATTGCTAGATTCCATTATATGCTGACTGATCACAGCAGTTGCAATCCAGAATATTTTGAAGATAATAGATCATGTTTTTAGCTAGAGATTGCATTGGTTTGAATTCTGAACAGCTCTTTATTCTCCTTGGAAAGCATTAAGCCAGTGAAATGTTTCAGAATATGCCTTTTCAGTTTTTATCAGTGAATTATCAGTGAAAATGCCCTTCTCCTTTCATAGGAATGTGCAGCCAAACCATGACGCTTCTAATTTGATGGATGAAGGCCACCTTCCACATTTAAGTACATTTTGTATTTCGTGCAGAAGGAGATGGCATTTTGCCTCACAGTTTAAGGGACTGACATAACCAATATTTTTTCATTGATTTCAAAACTGTTGGAAAGGATGGTCAGGGAGGCGAAGCTTAATGGATTAAGCAAATGTGCTGCAGTTTAAATCATATGGGAAAATCAGCATCTTCTTTGCGTTGGAAAGGATCTCAAGTGGATCACCCAGTTCTACCTGTCTCATGGCAAAATGAATTTAATTCTTCTGTCAATTGGTCAGGAATGCCAGAATCATTATAAGCCCTGATCTTTCATCTGATATTATTTTTCATCAACAAAAATGAATTGATTTTGTCCTTGCCTTGCCTTTCTCTAGTTGCTTCTCCAAAAAAGAGGATAGGCACTGCCAACAGAAATATGTGAAGGTTTATTTGCAAAATCAGTTTCCAGTACAGAGATTTCTCATTTGATATCTTTGGTTAAATCAAAAATCTTCTTGGTCACAACCAATATACTGGATTAACAGATCTTAGCATGGGCTGGAATGGAACGTAATAAAAAAGATGCCAACAAGGCAGAATCTCTCCCTCTCATTTGCAATATGTATTTTATTTTGCTTTTAGCATTTGCTTGGAAAGGAACAATAATATACGTCTCTGGCATATCACAATGAAACAAATGCTAAGGCCCATAAATGCAAAGAAAATGTCAGAGTTTGACTAACAGTGGATGCAACAACCACTGACTAACCATGGATTTCTCAAGAAGCCAACTTTTCATTGTGACATTATTTATTTAGATTAACATTCCACAGTATTTCTACATCTTAGCATAGAGAACAATATCTGCCTATTTCGTCCTTAGCTATTCTGGTTTTAAAATAGTGTTTTCCATCTTTGACCAAATTAACTTTGGCATATGAAGTATCTACTAGCTCATTCAAAACCATACTATCAAGGGCTGGCATTCACCAAAGTCTTATTAATTGACTAAGACTAAGGGTTATTAACACCCTGCAGAGGTGGAATTCGGCAGGTTCTGACCAGTTCCGGAGAACCGGTAGCAGAAATTTTGAGTTGTTCGGAGAACCGGTAAATACTACCTCTAACTGGCCCCACTCCCATCTATTCTCTGCCTCCCCAGTCCCAGCTGATCAGGAGGAAATGGGAATTTTATAGTAACCTTCCCCTGGAGTGGAGTGGGAATGGAGACCACCAAACCACACCCACCAAACCACCCCACACCCACCAAGCAACGCCCACAGAACAAGTAGTTAAAAAAATTGAATCCCACCACTGACCCCCTCCTCCATTCACTAGGTGCTACAAATAATGGCACATCTAGCCCCCGTGGATCAGGCACGCAACCTGGGCGTCCTCCTGGATACCCGGCTGTCTTTAGAAGATCATGTGACGGCCGTGGCCAGGGGGGCATTTTACCAGGTTCGCCTGGTACGCCAGTTGCGTCCCCTATTGGACCGGGACGCCCTTCACACAGTCACTCATGCGCTCGTGACATCCCGTCTGGACTACTGTAACGCTCTCTACATGGGGCTCCCCTTGAGGTGCACCCGAAGACTACAGCTAGTTCAGAATGCAGCCGCGCAGGCAATATTGGGTACCTCTAGGTATTCCCACGTAACACCGCTCCTGCGCGAGCTGCACTGGCTGCCTGTGGTCTTTCAGGTGTGCTTCAAGGTGCTGGTTACCATCTTCAAAGCGCTCCATGGCATGGGACCTAGTTATCTGCGGGATCGCATCCTACCCCATACATCCCTTTGGCCGATTCGCTCCCACAGAGAGGGACTTCTCCGGGTGCCATCCACTAGGCAATGCCAGCGGGTGACGCCCAGGGGAAGGGCCTTCTCTGTGGCGGGCCCGACCCTCTGGAACGACCTTCCCCCCGAACTTAGATCTATCATGGACCTCCGCTCCTTCCACCAGCAACTAAAAACCTACTTTTTCCAACAGGCCGGCCTGGCCTAACCTACCGTATTCAGCCTCAGTTGTTTAGCAGAGAAATTTTATATTGGGCTTTGGGGATTTTTAATGAGGTAGTTTTTAGCACAGGGTGTAATTTAATATAGTTTTAAGTATTTATGTATTTATTGTGATATATTGTATTTTTATATTTCCTGTGCACCGCCCCAAGTCCCGTCGGGGAGAGGGGGCGGTTAATAAGTCGAATAAATGAAATGAATGAATGAAGTGGTCATTTGGGCTTAGGTTACCAGCAAAGCTATGGCTTAAAGGGAGGCAAATGCCCACATAACACCTGATCCAAACTTTGCAAACTGCCATCAAAGCACTGTGTCAATTCCTTCGATACACAACTATACTAGTCTTCTAGAAGACTATGACATTTATTATTAAAACTAATGTTCATAGACCTGTATGTTTTAAAAGGAGAGGGTATTGTCAAGTGATTTAAAATAGGCTAAAACCTCCATCCCAGGCACCAACTCCCTCCATCCAAGCCCACTCTATACCTGAGAACAATTGGGCATGGCTTTTCCAGCCAGTTCTTAATGTTGAATGGGAAGGAAAACAAAGCTAGAAGAATCTACCAATTGCTGGCCATAAATTCTCCCAGTGAAGCTGTGGACAAGAAGTAGACAAGGCCACTCATAAATCTTGTTACTGAAGCTGATTTGAGTTTAGCCATCAAGGCAGTGAAAATATTTTTATGATAACTCAAGATTGGAGGGACACATATTAATGCAGCTGTAATGGTATGTGGGAATGACCTTGGTGGACAGAAAGAAGAGTGCAGACCGGACAACCGGCATATAAAAGATATCCCAATCCACAGGAGGGGGCATGGGAAAGGTTTCAGAAATGACCCTCCCTAGTTTTCCAGAGAGTGAAAAGAAAGGAGGGGAGAGATACTTTCCGATACTTTCAGTCTTGCAAGATTCTGCTAATGTAATCTTATAATAAGGAGAAAGTTACTACCCATGGATAAATTTCTTGTGTGGGCTACCTTTTATGGCTCACGGCAATCATAAAACGTTTCCTCCAGTAACTTTTCTGCTCTTGGAACTA
This sequence comes from Rhabdophis nuchalis, assembly GCA_039707465.1. Lineage (NCBI taxonomy): Eukaryota > Metazoa > Chordata > Lepidosauria > Squamata > Natricidae > Rhabdophis > Rhabdophis nuchalis. The sequence continues at coordinate 30,214,654 of CM077644.1, forward strand.
AACTTGCAGTACCCACACTTTCCACTCTATTGTTCATCTGGCTGAGTTTTATAATCTAACTATCTGATAACCTGGCATTGACCGGATATTTATTTATAGGGGAAAAATGTCCAGACCAAACGTAATTTCTAATGTTGAATTTTCCTCCTTACTAGAGGGAGCCCCTTTGTGGAGTACTGTAAAGCCGTTACCATGGCAACTCCACTGTGTTGTACAGTAGAAGACATTTTATGGCAGTACAGTAAAAGCTATTTAAATGCACAACAGGCTGCATCTTAACAGAACACCCCCCTCAAGGGGTGTTTTACCCCCCACAGTATTTGTTTCCAGAGAGTAAGTCATCTGTGTACCAAGCTTGGTTGAAATTGCTGAAGTTGTTCCAGAGTTATGCTGGAACACACACACACACACACACACACACACACATACACACACACACACAGCCTATATATTATATAATGATATATAGATTATTATTATAACTGTGCTGTACCAATAAAAAAACTGTTTTAAGAAATACGAGTTAAGGCAGGGCCAGGTATCCGTTTGCTGTTAGCATAAAACTATCTTATCAGTACTCTATACTCTTATCAAATAAAACATAGTTCCCCTTCCATTCTTTTCCAACTGCCAGGTCCAAACTTTATTTCTCTTTGTAAGTATATTGATAAATGAAAATGTACATGAGAATATCTTATCAATTAAGTACTTATTACCATTATAGCAAGAACATATTCTGCCCTGTCTTATTTTGGATCCTTTTTTCAGGTCTTTATAGTTCCTATACATGTGTTGGTTGACATGTATTCCTATTCAATGTGTTTTTACGGTTTTAGAATGTTGTATATATTTAGTGCCTCTGATGAACACTTTATTTTAAATGCGTGTGTTGTTTGTAATTGCTGTCAAGTGGATTTCTTGGGGAGAAGGCTATCTTGCATATCAGTTTTATTACCAGGGCTCCAATGACTCTAATTTAATATTTATTGTTGCTGGCCTATCTCGACCTTTTCTCATATACTGGTATAGCTTACAGCAATATTTGATTTTGTTTTGTTCCTGGGTGTACAAATAGCTTTTTAAAGATGCAGATCAATAAAACAATTCATGTTTGATGTTAACTATTTTGGATACAGCCCACTTAAAATTAAGTACTTTTGTCCTTCTTTATTTCAACAAACTAGTTTTATAGCCTGTGTGTTACTCAAGCTCCTTATGTCCATTTAGTATGCAGATGTGTTCCCTTCCATTAAATGAAGCCAGCATCTACATGACAACACTGTAACTGAAATAAATTCATTTCCAAATACTCTATTGGATAGATATTATGCCTGGAAGTCCTAGGGTTGGGGTTGGGGCCAAGGTCTAAAGTCGCATCGTTGACAAACCTCAGGTGCTTTAGATCCCAAGGGAACCTAGCAGAAACAACCATACCATTTGGCAACTGCAAAGGTTTTTTCTATCAAACATGTTGCAATCATTTTTCATAGTATCAAGGAGAGAAATGAAAGGAATGTCTACTGTTTGCTTAATTTCTCTGATAAAAATGTGACTGAACGCCTACATGCAAATAGTGTGTGATATAGCCAACCATACAAACTGCAAGCAAGCCAGTAAGGAACTTCAGGAATCTCAGTTCCTACCTGATATGTTGCTGTTATCATATGACTTTATTCATCTGGGTCCACAGAAAAATAATGTAGAAGAATTAGTTCATATTAACTGTCCAATGGATAATATTGGTTGAGGAATCTTCCAGCAAAATCAAGGGGCCTGCCACCCCAACTAATTTTAAGACTCTTGGAGAAATTAATATGGAGAAATGTTGCTGGACCATATTTAGATTCACAACTGTAAAATTATGATAAGCCCCAAAGAAAACTGATACATTCTTAGATTTTGCACTGACTTATTTGTAGGACTTGCATTGTTCACATTTTGCTCACTCATTTTATCAAGTTCTGATATGCTCATATATGCATGTATTGTGTATCATCACAATTCTTAATTATAAAATACAATTAAAATGATAAATATGGTCATGTAAATCCTACCAGTAAAAGCAATCACCCAAACTATGATCAGTAGGAATTAATAAAAAGTCAACATTCCTATCACCTCCCCTCTGACACCTCAACAAAATGATGACTTTGCTTTCTTTTTAGAATACCAGAAAGGAGGGAGCCACTCTAAGCTCAGAGGGAAGATACGGTATTTTTTGGAGTATAAGATGCACCCGGAGTATAAGATGCACCAAGATTTTGAAGAGGCAATTTTTTTAAAAATAGGTTTTGTACTCTGCAGACCTCTCGAAAACAAGCCCATTTTTAATCAGAAAAAGGGTACGCATAGCCTTTAGGAGGCTTGTAGAGTGCTCCTGGGGGCTGGGGGAGGGCAAAAAGGAGCAAAAAATGGCTCATTTTTTGCTCATTTTCGCCTTCCCTGGCCCCCAGGAGCACTCTGGAAGCCTCCTAAAGGCTATACATGACCATTTTTGCAAAGGGAGTGGGGTTTCGTGAAGCCAAAAAGGCTGTATCCAGTGTATAAGATGCAGATTTTCACCCTCTTTTTTGAGGGAAAAAGATGTGTCTTATACTCTGAAAAATACAGTAATTCTAGAAGGGTAGGGTGACCATGGAAAAACCTTCCAGTAAATCTTCCCACTCACAGGATAGGTCGTTTCTACCAGGAGGGTGTAATTCTATAAAAACAGAGGCCTTTAAGCCAGGTCTTTAAATTGCATTTGGAAGCCTACTGCCAACCAAAACAGCTCCTATGTCAGGCCTGGAAGCCATCTTGGGCATTGGATCTTCAGGCCTGCCTGTACCAGTGGTGGGGCCATGGCTGGAGGTGTTACTTGGAACCCTGACATCCTGTAAGTTAGGTTTAATTATGTTAAAGCAGTCAAACAGTCACAAGAGGACCAGTTACCGGTAGTCTTCAAAGTAAAATGAATTCTAGTAATTGAATTTTGAGATGACAAGAGTATGATGACCATCTCCAGAACAGAAATGGCAAATGCTCACAAATGGTAATGGCTCTTTTGGCCATGGGCTCCATCTGCTGCTGCAGCAGGAGCTATGACCCTAGAAGACCTCACCCACACCCCATCCCAGACCACCTCTCTCTATAACAGTGCAACCCAATAAAGAACGACTGTAAATGAGGAATTACAGTAAATAAGGAAATATATGAACTGGGTACACCCTTGATAAACAACCATTGTTTTGCTGGGATTGGATCAGAGTCTATTCTGTCCAATTCCTAACAGTCTCCAGACACCTGGCCAGGACCACCACAACTTCTCCTGCACAGTCCAAGGTTAAAGTATGCAATTGAGTGCCACTGACATATAGAAGATCCTCACCCCAAACTGATAGATTACCTCTCCTATAGGTTTTGACTACGTGTAAAATAAGAGGTAGGAGAGAGCTACGTGACCAAGGATTTCATCTCTCATCCACCTCCCATCCAACTGGACCTACACATTCAGCAAAGAAGGAACCATTAATGAATCTCCAACCCTTGCAAGCACTCCAGAGATTACACCAATAAATGGTACTGTGGACAGGTTCTAGCAGAATCAGAAGGACCTCACTCCCTGCATTCAAGTCCCACCACAGAAGATTCATGAGAGCAACGAATGTCATTTTTGTCCTAGTTTGAACCTACGCTGAAAGAAATCCACTCTTCCAAGATCTGGTTAGATTAACTGCAAGCATTTTCCCCAAAATCTGCTGGAAAAGAAATTGTCCAATGCCAAGGAATGGTTCCTTCAGAGGGGCTGCATCACCCTCTCCTTCAATTACAACTCACTCCCTGAAAGAAGCTTCTACGTACTTCACTCTCTGTATTAACTTGAACAATCTAGGAACATTAAAAACCCAATCCACAAGTGGTTGAGTTTCATATTACTGAAGATCATATTTGTTCTTTTTCTATGAAAAAATCCCAGATGATATCAGAAGTTGCCTCGGTCATGTTAATGGATTCTGTCAGTCCTGGGTCCAGCTTCAAGCAATTATCAGCGATTTTGTCCTCAAAGTGATTTTCAAATAGTCACTGCATTCTTTGTGGTTGGTCTGGAATATTTCAAGATAGAAACCATAGAAATTTCAAGATAGAAATTTGATCAGATATCAATGATTTAAACATAATTCCAAAAGAAATTGTACTGCGAAACGATCCATTTTTAACTGCTTATAGATTTGGTTGTTGTTGTTTTGCAAGAGTCTTAAAAAGAAGGAAGGAATTCAAACAGCCCTCCCAAGGGGGGCTGGGGGAACACCTGTTCAGATTTTAAATCAAGATTTCAACCAGCAGCAAAGTTACATTTTTACAGAACTATTTCAATTGCTGCATGCTACTTCTATAAAAAATTAACCTTATTAGACACGTTGCACAATGTGCATAGAAGCAGATTCCAATTTCAGTTTCAAAGGCTGTTCAGCATTTGTTACGTAAACAGTTGCTGACCCCTAGCGTTCATTCATCTCTTCTTCATCAGCCAAGTTCCAGACAGGAGAAAATCAAGATGAAGCATTTTAAAACAGAGCACTTCATAAAATAATAACGTAGAGGACGCATACATGGGGAAGGTAGTTCAGGAATCCTTAAGATATTTCTGTAAGGAGTTTGCTAAAGTTTGCAAGGAATTGCTAGGACAATTATCGATAAATATTCTTTTTCCTGAAACACCCACTCAGGAAAGATAGTGTTGTTTTTAACCCAATCTAACATTTAGAGATTGGAAATCAATTCTTTTTCTCTCCCTTACCAATTTGCCTATCATTTCGCTTTATTCTCTTTCACAGCCACTAAGAATCTCAGGTCTCAGCTGATCCAAATCATAGACTTAACCGATACATTCACACATCTTTAGATTCATTTCTTTTTCCAATTTTTTTCATATTTAGAACATAGAATAACACAGTTGGATGGGGTCTTAGAGGTCTTCTAGTCCAACCCCCTGCCTAGGCAGGAAATCTTACACTTCAGACAAATGGTAATCCAATCTCTTCTTTAAAACTTCCAGTGTTGGAGCATTCATAACTTCTGGAGGCAAGTTGTTCCACTGATTAATTGTTCTATACTTATACTTCAGTAAGCTGAAATGTTGGTAGTTTTGTTGACAGCTCCTTCTTGTGCATGGATGGTGCCAATGAATAACCTGTGGCTCTTGAAACACTGCTCTGCTACAATATGGCTGTGGCTCAGCGGCATCTGGGGAGCCATGGTTTCCCCACACTTGATCTTTCCTGTCCTAAGTGAGCCTCTGAGCTAAAGGTTAAGAAAATGTGAATTTGTGGAATTGGCAAGGCTGACTACAGATACTCCTTGATTTGCAGGTACCAAGGTGGTACCTTGCTCAATAGTAGCAACTGTGAGAGGGATCTTGGAATCCTAGTGGACAACCATTTAGATATGAGCCAGCAGTGTGCAGCAGTTGCCAAAAAAGCCAACACAGTTCTAGGCTGCATAAACAGAGGGATAGAGTCAAGATCACGTGAAGTGTTAATACCACTTTATAATGCCTTGGTAAGGCCACATTTGGAATACTGCATTCAGTTTTGGTCGCCACGATGTAGAAAAGATGTGGAGACTCTAGAAAGAGTGCAGAGAAGAGCAACAAAGATGACTAGGGGACTGGAGGCTAGAACATATGAAGAACAGTTGCAGGAACTGGGTATGTCTAGTCTTATGAAAAGAAGGACTAGGGGAGACATGATAATAATAATAATAATCATCATCATATCATCATCTTTATTGTCATTGTAATAAAATAAAATAAAATTACAATTAAATTGGTTTGAGCGTTATGCTAACATTTGCATCAGGTGGAATACAGACAGCAGTGACAACTATAACAGAAATCTCTGCAGGCAGATATAATGGCCAACAAATGACAGTTGAGAATTCCACATCTGCAGAACAGTGTGTATAAGCAACTCTACTGTTAGTACCCCAGTTATTATGTGTGTAAATACACAGCCCCCCACTTTTGCTTTTACCAGAGTTGTTGTTTCTGTCAAAGCGGTGTGTGGTGCGGTTAGTTAGCTCCACAGACGCATCCGGTACAAGTGGATGAAGCCAGGTCTCTGTGATGATCATCACACAGCAGTCACAAATGAGCTTATTCGCTGCCATCCATAGCTCTAGTTCATCGGTTTTGTGGACAAAGGATCTAGAGTTGGTTAAGAAATACTTGGTAATGCTGGTCTGTGAGGCTGCTTCCGTAAATGAACTAGCAAACCTGCTCTGCATCCCCACTTCTGCTTCGGCTCTCTTCACTGCCTCCTAGGCCAAACAACGATCCATGGAGAGCCTGGCAGTCTTACTGTGTCACTCAGTATATTATGAGACTGCTGGAAGTTGCTGGTAATATTTATTTATTTATTTATTTATTTATGTATGTATGTATGTATGTATGTATGTATGTATGTATGTATGTATGTATTTATTTATTTATTTATTTATTTATTTATTTATTTAGATTTATTGATCGCCCCCTCTCTCCGAAGAGACTTGGGGCGGTGCACAAGAATTTAGAGCATATACATATATAACAATTATAAATAATAAAACTAAATTAAATGTTTTACCCTGTGTTAAAATATCTCGTTTAAATTTATAACGTAAAAACCCGATATCAAGTCGACTAGAAGATCTTTATCTTTAATAATAAGTTAATAATGACTTAATAACTCCCTGTGGGTATAGACTAGTTTTTGTCTAACTCTGCTGTGACACCAGGAGCTCAAAGCCGCTGCGCCTAAGCGCGCCGCCATTTTGAAAAAAATGCTTTGATAGCAGTGTTCCAATATCTCAGGGGTTGCCACAAAGAAGAGGGAGTCAAGCTATTCTCCAAAGCATTTGAGGGCAGAACAAGAAGCAATGGGTGGAAACTAATCAAGGAGAGAAGTAACTTAGAACTGAGGAGAAATTTCCTGACAGTTAGAACAATTAACCAGTGGAACAGCTTGCCTCTAGAAGTTGTGAATGCCCCAACCCTGGAAGTCTTTAAGAAGATGTTAGATAGCCATTTGTCTGAAATGATATAGGGCTTCCTGCCTAGGCAGGGGGTTGGACTAGAAGACCTCCAAGGTCCCTTCCAACTCTGCTATCATATTGTATTGTATTGCAACAGTTCATTTAGTGACTGTTCAAAGTTGCAATGACATTGAAAAAAGTGACTTACTTTTCACACTTATGACAGTTGCAGCATCCCCATGGTTACATGATCCAAATTCAGACAGTTGGCAACTGACTCTTATTTATGACAGTTGCAGTGGTCCGCGTTGATGTGATCAGCTTTTGCGACCCTTGACAAGCAAAGTCAATGGGGAAGCCAAATTCACTTCACAACTATGTTACGAATTTAATAACCGCAATGATTCATTTAACAAGAATGGCAAAAAAGGTCGCATAATAGTTCAAAACTCATTTAACAATTCTCACTTAGCAACAGAAATTTTGGGCTTAATTGTGGTCGCAAGTTGAGGACTACCAGTAGTTTGGTCAGGAAAAACAATGTTAAAGACTTTTTTTTTGAAAGGCTGGAAACCTTATAGGAACTTCTTGTTGAAAGAAGAAAGGAATGAATGGAAGATATACAGAACTGGAGATAAAAATGGGTTAAATATAGAGAGGGAAAAGTACGGTGGCAACTATTCAATAGAAAGAAGGGCAGAAATCAAAATCTAAATTATTTCCTATTTTCATTACTTTTTGTTCTGTCTTCTTTATTTTTTATTTAATTTTTATACTTGTATTATATTCATAAATAAGAAGGAACGAAGGAATGAAGGAACGAAGGAACGAAGGAGGAGGAAGGAAGGAAGGAAGGAAGGAAGGAAGGAAAGAAAGAAAGAAAGAAAGAAAGAAAGAAAGAAAGAAAGAAAGAAAGAAAGAAAGAAAGAAAGAAAGAAAGAAAGACTCAAACCTAACTCATAAGCCATTCTCTCTTTTTCCAATTCTAAAATTCACTTTTAAGACTTCTTTTTTTGAAGGCAAAGCTCAGAATTTATTTTAACTTCCCAAACTCACTTTTAGCATATTTAAAATTAGACTAACCTAGTCATGGATTATATACAGAGGACTTCTCTTTCTCCCGTTCTCCCAGCTGGAATAAGTGGCGTGGGTGTTTTAAAGGGAGCCATTAACAGCTCTCCTTTTAGAAAGCCTTAATTCCTTCGGTGTCAGTCAGGAGTGTGTTTTCTGTTCTCTCAGGGTCTTAGGGTGTACTTGGCTGTTAATACTTTCATTCAGCTACCTGGCCGAGCAGTGGCAGTAAATATGCCTGCAGAGTCAACATGGGTGAAGTGACAGAGAGAGAGAGGGAGAGAGAGAGAGAGAGAGATGGTGCCACTTTTGCTACCCAGAGGCCATTTTTAGCTCTTTTAACAGCACTGCTGACCTAATCCGCAAAGGTGGCACCTTTACTACATTGTGTGCTATCTGCTAAGGCGGCAAAGGACAGTTCTGAGCAATTGCCAGCACCCTGCCCAGCCAAATGTCTGCCAACATATTGCAGCCGTCTGATTCAACATTATACAAACTTCAAAGCTGTGGGAACAGCGCCTGCCAGGAAAGTTCTTTGGCTGGTTAAAAAGTCCAAAGATGACTTGCCTTCACAGCCCTCTAATGGCTCCTGTGATGTGAACATACTATCCCCATGGTGAGCCGAGGGCTTAACCAATCCAAAGTTGAGCACTATGGTTCAATTTATTCCCACCATCTGCTTTTAACTGTCTACAATGGAATGTAGGAGGCCACAGAAACCAAAAATGTGAAATGGACTGTGTCTCTCCGTCACTCCGTCAAAAGCTCTTATGAAAAAAGTTCTCTACCTTGAATGGCCCCACTTGCGTTTCATAACACTGGGAGATGTCTTCAAGAGAAATCTGTGCCATGAAACAGTCGCCATTCTGAGCAGTTGGAAAGAATGTGGTCAGGAGATGCTTCCGGCTTTGGAAAAACGCCTAAAGTTCAAGCGAACTGCTGGACACGTAAACAAGGGAATCATAGAACGGGAAGGTTTATTTACTCCTATGTCAAGCTCTCTGCTCAAGTGCAGAAATCCGAATTAAACCTGACAGACAACCGTCTTGTCTCTGCACCAGCACACTCAATGAAACGGAACCCACCTCCTCCCTATGCAATTGGGCTCCCTTGTCAAATTCAGACTGAGCGTTGTCTGGAGAGGAGAAACTGAATTGCAACCTCTCACCAGAAGGTCCTTCCTATTGGCTGACTTTTAACATTTGCAAGCAAGCCAGAATTGCTCTCTTTGGATTAAAAACGATTGTGACTTACTTTCCATTGTTTCTATGTTGAAACGGCTGCTTGCGTATTTGGTCTCTTTGTTTTAGAGTATTTCTGTTTTTAATTAGGTGCACAACATTTTCCAGCTGAGGATTGCACTTGGCTTTTAAGAAGTATGCCTGGGGCATATTGCAAAAAGCAGGCAAACTAGGGCAAAAGTACATTGGATTTCACTTCACTTACATTTAATTAAAATTAAATTAATTAAATAGAGTTAAGATTAATGTACTTAGTCACATTCAACTTTGGGAGGATTCTGGGAGTTGCATATGACCCCAGGGTTTTAAATTGTACTAGGCCACCATGTATGGTTGCAAACATCTAGCTCACCAGAAGATGGCAGCAAAAAGTTGGAGTTCTCTAAATCTCTGCTGTTTATCTAGGGGTGATCTACAACTCTGGCTAAGGTAGCTGTGATTGTATACACCTTTCTAATTGAAGAAACTTTGCTCAGTTTTAATGTTAAGTAATGTTCCTTGGCTTTAGTTTTATTTCAAACCCCATCCGGTGTGAAATTATGTGCACCTAATGGCACTTTCTGGAAACTCGAGTCCTTCATTTCCAGGGATGGGCTCCGGCAGGCACTAACTTATTTATTTATTTTAAAGACAGGAATATTAATTAAATTAATAAGTACTATTTAAAATTAGTTTCCTTTAAAACCAGGTACCTAGGTTATCCTATGTATGTGGCGATATGGGCAGCACGCAAATTAAATAATAAATAATAATAATTTGACCTTTGTCTGCATATATCAGTAATTCCGACATGTGCAGAAATAGACAAATTCATCTATAAACATTCTCTCTCTCTCTCTCTCCCTCTCTCTCACATACACAGACACAGACACACACACACACAACAGGGGTGTCATACTCAAGACCGGCCCACAGGGTGCTTAGATCTGGCCCGTGGAGCCACTCTGGAAACAGTGAAGGACCTGCCCACAGTGCCTCTGCCAGCAAAAATGGAGCTCACAGAACGCTCCCGAGCTCCGTTTTCACTGGCAGAGGGATGCAGGAGGCCATCAGAGCCAAAAACAGAGCACAGAAGCCTGTTTTCGCTAGCAGAGTGCTCGGGCCACCATAGGCACCCCTGAAAAGAGTGACATTGAGCTGACCATACCCACACCAGCCACGCCCACCTCAGCCCCCCCCCCAAGGACCAACACAACCCTGATGCAGCCCTCAATGAAATCCAGTTTGACCCCCCCTGTCTTACGACATCAAAAAGCAAAAGAAGAAGGTAGACGGGAGGAAGCCGGGGAAAAGGGATAAGTGCCCAGGGAATCTAAAAGGATGGAACACAGCTGGATGAAGAGCAGATAAGAGGAAATGTTAACTGCTTTTGCTGTTTATTTGTATCTTGTTTCCTTATTTAGTATTGTCCGGCTCTAAAAAGTATTCGGTGAGGAGGAGGACTTCCGGTTTCCGGAGGCAACGGACGTGTTTTTGGACACGTCCGCCGCTTGTTCTCCTGGTGGGGCCCCCCGGGGGCACAGGGGGTTTCAGGGGAACCCCCTGCTGTACGGGTGGCTTGCCGGAGACCCCCAACCAGATGGCGGTCAGTGGGGTGTCTTTCCGGCTTCGCCCCAGGAGCCGGGAGACAGAAGGGGGGGCAGCCCTCTCGCCAAAGGGCTCCGGAATCAATGAGCAATTGGAAGACTGGCTGGAATGCCGGGGACAGAGGGTTTTGCCGAGTCTCCTGGCACTAACTAAAGCAGCAAATGTGGACTGTGAGTTATTCTTTTACATTCAATCAACACTAAATGAAGAATGGAGGGGGGAGTTTACTTGTTTTAACCCCCCCCCTCGAAATAATCGTAACATTCCCCCCGGAAATGGGGAGGAAAAAGAGGATTAATCTACCACCTGAAATAATTACATTTTAAAAAAAAAATTTTAACTACAGGATCACGGTTGCAACATAATATCAGAGCCTTTTGCAACAGAAAATGAGACTTTTACTTTCCTTCCTGTGAGAAGGCGGGGGAAATGGCTTCTCTTTGTTCTCTGCCGGAAACTTTCTTTTTACTTGTGAACTATTCCTTCTATATTTAAGAGCACAAGGCACTATCTTTTACTGTAGTCTCTCCCCGAGAAAGACTCTGTCCCAATATGTGGCCACTTTGGATTTTGACAATATAGCTATCCTTTCTTGGTTTTTTATAACATCTAGACTGAACTTTTTAGAGTTATTTCCGATATCTTGGACTTCACCAGCTGCCTATACTTCCAATGCCATTTCTCTCACATGAACTTATAATAACAACAATGGCTTCAAAAAACCCACCTATTGGAAAGTCCTTTTCTGCCCCATCTTCAACCCGTTCCAGCCCAAGCCTGCAGCAACAAAAGATTACAGCAATGTTACAAAAGGAAGCAACTGGTGAGAGCAGTCAGGAGCTTTCAACAAACGAGATGCTTCAGGAGATAATGAAGAATGTGCAGGAAATGCATAAAGACTTGTTAAGCCTAAATATAGAATTGTTGGAAACACAAAGAAGTACAACAGATAATAAACAAAAAATTGAGATGTTAGAAGGGGCAACAGCTGAGATGAAGGAAGAGATAAAAGAATTACAGAAAAAAAGTACAGAAGTGGGAGGGCATATGACTAAGATGGAGTTTGAAAGTATGTCTTTTTTTCTCAGATTTCAGAACGTGCCAGAGATAGAAGGGGAAGATCTTAAAGATTTAATGAGTACAATTTTAGCAGATTATATTAAGAAAAATAAAGAACATATCTGGTGGGATATGGACCTGGTTTATAGAATTAACTCAGCATATGCTAGAATAAATGATGTACCAAGAGAGGTTCATATTAAATTCCTAAGAAGATCCACAAGGGATGAGATATTGAGGGCACAATGGGGAGGGGGGGTCCTTTGAAATACCAAGAAAAAGATATTACCATCTTGAAACAAATTCCCCAAAAAATTAGAGAGATAAGAAGGAAGTATTCCTTCTTATCCAAAAAACTGTATAAAAAAGGAGTTTGGTTCAAGTGGATGCTGCCCGAAGGAATTATGGTCTTCTGGGAGGGAGGTAAAATTAGAGTTAAAACAATAGGAGAGGTGGAGGTCTTTCTCCAAAAACATTATTCACTCTTAGGGGATGATGAAGAGGGAACGGGAGGGGCCATGGCCCCACCCATCGGCAGGAAGGAAGAAGAAGAATCAATAGCAAGAAGACTCAGATCTCAAAAATGATTTTATTTGAAATTATTACTGTGATTAAAAAGGGATGGTAAGGGAAAAACAAGATTGAATGTATGACTTTTACAATGTGAGATATATGTATTTTTGCCACTTGCTTTCTTTTTATATTGTATTTGTATGAAGTCTCGGAGGAGATCACCACCTCCAACATGGAAGCCACTAAAATGTTATCATATACCCTATAACCCTTTTCCTATATAATATTGTAAAAAAACAATAAAAAATCTTTTCAAGAAAAAATAAAACGTATTTGGTGGGACAGTACTATTGTTGCTTTTGCAGTATTTTAATGGAAAGCATTTGGGACACATAAAAATGACTGTCATATCGCTTAGCTATGGCCCATAGTTTAGGAACAAGCATGGAATGTGGCTGATAATATCTGTTATGAAAACACAACTCTCCCAAGCTGAAATGAAACTATTCGCAACCCATTGTCTATCACCTAGACTTGTCTACCAGGTGCTCTTAAAATAAATTAGAATTTCAGCTCCCAGAATCCCCAACACTTAACCGTACTGACTAGGAATTCTAGTTAGCATAGTGTAAGCACAATCTGAAGGTGTCTTGCAGTGGAAAATTGGCATAGTTTAATTTTCTTGATTATGTTCTTGTTGTCTGTTCTGGATTGCTACTGTAATTAGCCTGGCAGTGTCCCATGATAATGAATGTTTCACTCTTTCAATTTGGCATTTCTGAATGACTTAATTTAACCCACAAGCTGCTTTAGTGTAATTAGCTCTGAGTGAGATATGAGCTGGAAAAACAATCTTAATTCACATGGAAATCCTGCAAATGAGGTTGAATGCATGTGGATAATTATTCACTTCTTCGTCTTCTTAAGAAATACATACCGTTCTTTGCATACAGTAGTGGCCAAAATTGTGGAAACCTTTTGGGGAAAGTGTATTTTTATTTATTTATTTATTTATTTTTCATATTTATAACCCGCTCCCATCTCACAACAAGGGACTCGGGGCGGCGAACATAGAATTAAATCAATAAATACAAAATACAAATACATAGATATTAGATGCCTGTGTTGTAACCGTTTTTAAAACCCTCGTTTATAATTGGCGGTGCTGGGGTTACGCAAGGCCGGCTAGTTGAAAGAAGTGAGTCTTAAGACATTTGCGGAAGAGGCGGAGGTCAGGAATGGTGTGGATTTAAGGGGGCAGGTCGTTCCAAAGGGCCGGCCCTGCCACAGAGAAGGCCCTCCCCCTGGGCGCCGCCAGTCGACATTGCCCGACCGACAGCACCCTGAGGAGGCCCTCTCTGTGGGAGCGTGTCGGTCCCAGGGATGTATGGGGCAGGAGACGGTCTTGCAGATAGCTAGGTCCCGAGCCATGGAGTGTTTTGAAGATGGTCGTTAGGACCTTGAAGCGCACCCGAAAGACCACAGGAAGCCAGTGGAGCTCGCGTAGGACAGGTGTTATATGGGAGTGTTTAGGCGCTCCCGTAATTATCCGTGCGGCCGCGTTCTGGACTAACTGTAGTCTTCGGGTGCACTTCAAGGGAAGCCCCATGTAGAGAGCATTGCAATAGTCAAGTCGAGATGTGACGATTTTTGAGCTTTGATAGCTAATAACAGCACTTTTTTTGCAGAAGTACCCTAAAATTATATATCAATGGAAAGATAATTTAATCAAGAATGTAATACAATAAAGTTTGTCCAGTTATCTGTATTCTATGAAACGTTATAGCCAAATAACCAGAAAAAGGAAGCACAACTTGCTTAGGTTGATATCAGTTAGCTTTGCTTCATCTGATTGTAGCCAATGAGCATGCATGATAGAGAGCCAATCAGGTGTCATCTTGTCATCCTGTACACTTTGCCCAAAAGGTTTCCACAATTTTGGTAGATGGATTTATGCATTGCCTGCTTTTTTAAAACCATGATCTTGATTCTGTTCAAGAGTCCCAGTTTTTCTCATACACATATATCAGCATATATGCTTTTCCCCATATACACACACTTTTGCTGAGTAGTCATGATATTTTGACAATTAGGAGACTATTTGAAGTGCTTTGGAACTTGCACAAACATAGTACCTCTCTGATATATTCATTAAAACAACCTGGGTTTTTTAGGTGACTCTGCAAAAGATGCATCTGCTTTAATGAATAAAGATATTGTGCTTCCCCGCAGCCAAAGCACTGATTTGAAATGTATTTATTTTTATGTATTTATTAGATCTCTTATTTTTCCTCCAAAAACTCAAATGATATACCTTGCACATTTCTCAGTATTAGAAGTATTAGAGCCAGGGATTTGGATGTTAAGAGATCTTTCAGTGGATACATCATTTAGCTGAATAAATCCAGAGAGGAGATCTGTAAAATAAGCAAAGTTGCAATAGGCAATTAACCAAGTTAACACAGTTATATCTACCTGGACATCTATTTGCAATCTCAGTTACTAGCGGAAGAAGATTATGACTCACAGTACTTCAGATATAAATTAGCCCTAATTTGACTATATTTAACTTGACCGCTTAACCACAAACCTGTCTCCTGCCTGATATGTGATATAGCTGGAATGAAGAACTCTTTCTTCATCAAAGATAAACTTATAAGTTGAGCTTAGAAGCAACCAGAAGCTTTTCATATTGCATTGACCTAGTTATGTGGAGTTGTAGAAGTAGTCCGTGATTTATGACTGGTCACTTAGCAACTTAGATGTTGGTTACCATCTTTAAAGCACTCCATGACTTAGGACCTGGGTACCTACAAGATCGCCTTCTGCCACCGAGAGCCTCCCACCGGCCAGTACGCTCCCATAGACAGGGTCTCATCATGGTGCCGTCAGCTAAACAATGTCGACTGGCGACACTCAGGGGGAGAGCCTTCTCTGTGGGAGCACCTGTCCTCTGGAACGAATTGCCCCCGGAGTTACGAATTATCCCTGACCTATGCACCTTCTGCCCTGCTCTCAAAATTTTTCTTTTTCGACAAGCCAGTCTGGCGTAAATATGAATTTTATTAATTTTAATTGGGGTTTGTTGGTTTTTAATCTTATTAAGGGCCAAACTATTTAATATGTTTTTAAAATTGTTTTTAACTTTTATATATTTGTTTTATTTTGGCTGTACACCGCCCTGAGTCCCTCGGGAGTAGGACGGTATAAATAAATAAATAAATAAATAAATAAATAAATAAATAAATAAATAAATAAATAAATAAATAAATAAATAAATAAATAAATAAATAAATAAATAAATAAATAAATAAATAAATAAATAAATAAATAAATAATAAATAAATAAAGTGATTGAAGTTATGATGTATCTCCCTTAAGGCTAATTATGACCCAGTTCCAACAGTCAGGATGACTTAACTTTGTGCATTCGGCAACACAGCCGTACTTGTGAACTTTGGGCAACATTCTGCATTCAAGTGATTGCATTCTACAACAGTTTTGCTACAACCTGGCACTTACTTCTGGTTTTCAGCAAACTCATACGCACCATTGGTCCACTTAACAACCATTGGGCCTTCAGGTCTGCCACATTCAATGCTGTGGGAAAATGGGAGTGGGGATTATATGAAATATAGGAGATACATAGTCTAAATAACATTCCTTTCTCAGGGATTGAAGGACATCTTCCCCTGCACCTGGAGGGGTATGACTGGGAGGCAGTTGGGACGGTGTTTCGATTGGGTCATGTGATGGACATGTGGGTGCTGGGCAGGGGCTTGGACTTTCACTTGGGGGGGGAAACCTGGAAGCTTTCAGTTTTGTGTTTTCCCAGATGTGCCAATATGACATCTCTAATAAAATGGAACTTTAAGAAACTTCAAGCCTTGGAGTCTTCTTTCATTAGGGGTGTTACTTGGAACCCTGACAATCATTGTGTTTGCTTAACAACCACTGCAAAAAAAAAGAACATAAAATAGGTTATGTCACATCTGACCCATTTTATGACTACTGTGGCTTATGACCATGATGAGCAGGGTCCATTGTCACATATTGAGGATTACCTGTATAGAAGTTATAATTCAGTACACTTGGGGTGCCCTATGTTGGAAGTGTGCATACTTGTATATTGGCATAGTTGAGAGAATGAATACAATTGTATTAGAGGTATCATTTCACCCATTGCTATGTGTAGAGAGAGAGAGCTGAGAGACATCCATTTGTTGTCTTTCAGGTGAATATAGGCAAGTATATCTGTTGGTTCTGAGAGATAATAGAAGTCCAGGGTTGTCTTTTTTTCTTTAGATACACATAGATCCATATTGGTTTTCCTGTAATTTATTATTGCACATATCAGAGCTACAGAGAAATCTCACACAAAGCTCAGGAAGCCTCCAAAGAATAACTTTTTTAAAAGTTTACAAGATCCTCCAATTTCATGAGCTTTTGATAATTTCAACCTTGAAATGGCATGGATTATCACCTAAAATAGCATGGCAAGTCAACTGAAATCTCATAAAGATTTTGTTGTTCTTGACTCTATGAATGCACAAAATACCAGAATCCAAACACAAGATTTGGTAGGTTTTCATGAAAGAACCTTGAAAGCTTCTGAGATTCTGCATATTATTTAAAAAAAAACATTAAGTTACAAGTTTAAGTACTGAATATTGAGATTGTGCCAGTGCTTGTTGTCATTCCTGCTTTTTTCTTGGCAAAGTTTTTCAGAAGTATATTGCTATTTCCTCCTTATTAGTTCTAGCAGAACTCGAACTCACAGTCTCCTGGTTGCTAGCCTAATGCCTTAATCACTCCGTCAAACTGGCTTCACTTGACTGACATAAGATGAACCAAAACTGAGAATCTACTTACTTATCCAAGAGATCAAGAATCAATTCCTCCCCAAACTACCATGTTTTTCAGACTATAAGACGTGCCTAGCTTTTGGGGAGGAAATAAGGAAAAAAACCTGCCTCCCAGCATCCATTTAGTATTCAGCAGGCATCCATCTGGTATTCTCCACAGCCCACTTAGATATAGATTAACAGAGTTGGAAGGGTCCTTGCAGATCATCTAGTCCAACCCCTCTGCCCAAGCAGGAGACCCTACATCTGCCTCTACCTAGGATTGAACTCACAAGCTCCTGATTGGGAGGCGAGAGCTCCACCTCTAAGCCACAGCAGCTCTTGCGCCGCAGCTGCCTTTTTGCCACCACCTATTTGCCCCTGTGGCTCATTTGCCACCTTGGCAGCCCATTCTAAAACTGCTGGCCGGTGCCGCACCAACTTCCTCTCCTCTGTCGCAATATTCACTATAAAGGATACACAAACATTTCCACCCACTTTTTTGAGGGGGAAGTGCATCTTATACGCTGAAAAATATGGGAAACTTTGCTGGATTTTTTTTCTATCCAGAAGAACATAAATTGCTGAGTTTCAATTAGAAACCTCTTTGGAAAAAGAGAGAATATCATTTCCAAGCCAACCCTTGTATTTCATCCTTTCTGAAGGCCAGTCTCTGTTTCAGATCTATGGTTGGTTTTGTTTGCTTGCTTGCTTGCTTTTTGTCTTTTTGAGTTCTGCATTATTACTGTGATAATAATAATAAAGCAAAGCTGCTAACAACTTTATTCTAGTGATCTTTAACCACCATTTCTTCAGAGTGCAAAACCGAAATTCATTTATGTAAGGATTGCATATGTACATAATTACACACACACGTGCCTCCTTGCCAATGAAGTAATATATTTACCCATAAATCACTTGCTCTGTGTGTGCGTGTATATTGGTGGCAATGCTTACAACAGTCATTGGCTGAGCTAGTGTGACATTACATCATGTTTGTTAACTTTCCAACTGTTTGGTGAACAGTTGACCTTCTACAGTTTATTTTCTAGATAAGAAAGGAAAATTGATTCTTTTGCTTGGGGCGTGATCATACACAGCCTTAGAGAAAGGGTTGGTTCTGAGGGAAGCTGAAGCTTGTGAAGAAACTAAAATAAAACAATGCTGAACAAAGTAAACACCTTGGAGAAGAATAGGAGAAACTAAGAATTTATTGTTTATAACTGAATATTTTGTTGCACTCAATGGTTTTGCATGATTCCAAAATGATGATCTTTTATCCAATTAATTGAGATATTTCAGGGTCCTGAAAGTTGTTATATTAACCTCTCTGTCACTTATATTATTTCCTTTAACTAGGGAAAATAAAAGCTTAACAGGATTTTTTTTTTAAGTATTAGATCTTCCCATACTAGGCATATCAGGCAGCTAGGGATCTCCAGTATTTTTCATTTTGGGCTTCAGCTTCTTCCTATGTGATGTTTAAAATCTTTAAGTCATCTATGAACGTTTTTTCACCATGTATTTCAATGGCCTCCTCTTGGTCTTTGGGCATCAGGAGGGTCCATCTCATTGTCAATTCCTCCCTGAAAAAATTATAACCGCTATGGAAACAGCAAGATGAATCTTAAGAAATTAAACAGGAATGTTTATTGATATTTCACTTTCAAACAAAAACAAACAAGGGAATTTTATTTTTGCAAGCAATTGTCTTAATATCATGATGGCGAACCCATGGCAGGCATGTGCGCTATCGTTAGCTGCTCTTCTGCTTTCTGGTGTGCACATGCGCATGGCGGCCACCTGGTCTGAGTTTCCAGGGCTCCAGCACATGTGAAGACCAGCATTCATGTACTGGAAACCTGAACACCAGGTAGCTAGTGCACACATGCGCACCAGCCATCTGGTCTTAGCATCTCCGTGGCTCTGGCGCATGCATGCACACATGCATCCCTCCGACCGATCCGCTCCCATAGAGAGGACCTTCTCCGGGTGCCATCTGCCGGGCAATGCCAGTTGGCGACACCCAGGGGAAGGGCCTTCTCTGTGGCAGGCCCAACCCTCTGGAACAACCTGCCCCCTGAACTCCACACTACCATGGACCTCTGCCTTTTCCGCCGGCGTCTTAAAACGCATTTATTCCAACAAGCTGGCCTAGCATAACCACCCGATATGGACTTTTATCAGCTATAAATTTTAATTAGAGGATTTTAAAATGTTTTAGCATGGGGTAACTTAAGTATAATTGGGTTTTAATAATGGTCTATTTATGTATGTTTTGATTTTTAATTTTCCTGTGCGCCGCCCTGGGTCCTTTTGTAGGAGAAAGGCGGGGTATAAATTTAATAAAATAAAAATAAAATAAATAAATGCATGCACATTCTGGTTTGGGCACTTGGTGCCAAAAAGGTTCGCCATCACTGTCTTAATATAATTAACCCTAACAGAAGAATGGTTCCATTCTCAATGAATGTACTGCTTATTTTACTCAGTGCTTTCAAGAGCCAGTTAGGTTTCTGTGGGGCAAATGGGTTTACACCATAGTACAGGTATGAGCAGGAGCAATTTTAAATGAGTCAGCAATCATTTTTGCAGAAAGGAAAGCCAAGCCTGCAGGGATCAAACACCATGTCTCCAAGTCAGAATCTGAACAGAATGTTATTTCATGTTTGCCAGTTTGCTTACATAGCACCATCAATATGCATGCCTCTTTATGCTGCTTTACAAAGAGCCGTGTATTTTGTAAATAAGCCACATAAGAAAGGCACCCTTGATGTAAGTAGTTCTACAGAGTGTAAATTATGATTTTTAGCTACATGGAAGACCCTGGAGATAAGGGAGAGGTTCCGTATGGACCTGGAAAAAATATGTGTCCATACATTTATCTGCATTTAGGCTTTCTTTCCATTATGAGGGAAATATTTTCATACTTAGGTACTTTCATTTCATATTTACACAAATACGTTATTCCCCCCCGTTCAGCAGACTACATTCCATACTTAAAAAGGTAAAGGTTTCCCTTCTCAAGTTTTATCCAATTCTAGGGAGCTAGAGTTTCCTAACTGGGGGAGCCAATGTTATCCGAAGCCACTTCTGTGATCATGTGGCCGTCATGACTATACACTGAGCTGCATGGGATGCCTTCTGGTGGGAACCTTCCCACCAAGGTGGTACCTATTAATCTACTCGCATTTGCATGCTTTCAAACTGCTAGGTTGATAGGAGTTGGGCCAAGAATAATGACAGGGTTTGAATAAACTGCTTTGAATAATCCCCACCTGCCCTTCACCAGTCTTTCCACCTCATTTTGGAAGTTTTAAAATCAAAGTTGCATTTCCTTTTCCTGAGCAAAATCAGTAAGCAAACATTTGTTGCATACATAGGATAATACTATATATACTGTAGAACCGGATTCCTTTTCGGGAAACATGGCAATGTAGCAAATAACATAGGCCAGGGATGTCAAAATTGATTTCATTAAGGGATGGATCAGCATTGTAGTTGTCCTCCAGGGGCTGAGGGAGGGGTGTGGTCGGGCTGGCCGATTGGGCATCGCCCAGGGTGTGGCCAGTTTGACATCACTCACATGGGTGGTGCCTGTGGGGACCAGGCGGGGTTGGGGAGGTGCACACGGGCCAGCCTCTTACACTTTCCAGGACAGCCGCGTGGGATGGAGCCAACCACATCGCAGACTGGATCCAGCCCACAGGCCTTGAGTTTGACATGTCTGACATAGGCCTTACCTGTATCCAAAATCTAAACTTTGAGAGAGAAGAAGTTGACCAGAACTGATTCGTAATCTCAGATATTCTTAAATCGAGCTCAAAGAACTAATGGAGCTTGAGATGTAATTTCCATCCCCTTTCCTCCCGCACAGAGAGTTCTTTGCACAAGGGCTCTCTGGAGCCACTTGCCTGCATGGTAGAAGAACAGAATGGCTTCTTATAGGAATATGTTCAACTTGTTGGGGGGGGGGGGGGGACAATGTCCTGATTCAAAGGAGTTTCAAAAAGACAGTGAAGCATTGAACGCTGACATGCTCAGGTAAAAGAAAGAAAACTGTATTAAAACTTTGTTTTATTTGTTTGCTTGCAAATATAAAAAGCATACATTGGGACAGAGATGAAGAGAAACTATTGGTAACCCAGTAAGGATATGAATTTGGGGTAGGTGACAAAGCTATGGGAGATTCCAACAAGGAAGTTCCTGCTGACCAAAACATTAAGAAAACAAAAAGAGCACAAGAGAGACTAATCCGAGCAGTTTGCCCTGTGTGTTTTCATTGCAATCTTGTGCTAATACTGTACATTTCTCAATGTGCAAGAAAGCTTTCTAACATATGTCAGGTTTTTATTGTTGTTGCTGTTGTTATAGCTATTTTCTTTAACAAAATGGGAAACAATCATGGTACAACATGCCCGTTTTCCAACATTGGATTTTAATTTCCTCGAATGTTATTCCTTCTGTTATTCTGCTATTCTGCTATTCTCCAAACTTCTCATCTTTAGTATTCTTAATAAACGTAATGGAGGGTATGTGCAGCTCAGAACTTTGTTTCGAAATATTTTTATGTGCTCAGAGAAAATAGCAAGCTTGGCTTGTGGTGACAGCTAGGTAGGGAACAGAAAGCATCAGTTTGGCTTTAGAAAAACGGGGGTTTTGTTGTTAGATGGGCATGGCAACTGGGTTTTGAATGAACAAGCTTCCCTATGGCAGCCATTTTGTGGAGTTATCTACAGTTTAGCAGCAATCCAGAACCAGTTTTTGCCTAAACATGGTTTGTTTCTGACTTTTCAAGTCTTTCCCCACCCTTCTTCTCTTCCAGCTTTGCTTGGACAAAAAGAAAAAAGAAAGATATCTAGCATTAACTAAAGAGGCATTAATTAATGCTACAGCTTTCCCAAAGAACATGGAAGTTGCTTGTTTTTTTTAATCTAACCTGCTAAAGGGTTATGAAATTATTTTGCTTAAAAGACAAAACACTGCAATAGGAAAATAGCTCTAAATTCCAACATGCAACTTTGAGAGTCTCTAACATGGGTTACAAGGCAGTGGTGGGATTAATTTTTTTTTATTACCGGGTCTGTGGGCATGGGGTGGTGGGCGTGGCATGGTGGGCGTGGTGTAGTGGGCATGGCATGGCTTGGTGGGCATGGCAGGGGAAGAATACTGTAAAATCTCCCTTCCCACCCCACTTCAGGGAAAGGTTACTGCAAAATCTCCATTCCCTCGCGATCAGCTGGGAATAGATGGAGGCATGGCCAGTCAGAGGTGGTATTTGCTGGTTCTCCAAACTACTCAAAATTTCTGCTACTGATTCTTCAGAACTGATCAGAACCTGCTGAATACCATCTCTGTTAGAAGGGGACAAGTAATCTTTGGTCTTCAGTTCTTCCATGGCATTTCAAGTCTTTTGTTTCCTTGTGATTCTATATTAATATTTTTATTATTTGTTTGCATGCTGTCCCCATGGTGTTTTACTTTCAGGAAGAAGTGCATGAAAAAGGAGAATCCTAACTCCATACAAAACCACCACCCCTTCCACTGACATTAGAACAACCACGGACCTCCGCTCCTTCCGTCTAAAATTAAAAACACATCTTTTCTGCTTGGCCGGCCTAGGGTAGTCTCTTTTATTATGGGATTTTAGTAATTTAAATTGGGAATTTTAGCGCAGGGATAATTGTTTAATTTGCCTTTTAGTTATTTATGTATATTTATTGTATTTTTAACTTCCCTGTGCACCACTCCGAGTCCCCCCGGGGAGAGGGAGCGGTCTATAAATTAAATAATAATAATAATAATAATAATAATAATAATAATAATAATAATAATAATAATAATAATAATAATAATAATAATAATAATAATAATAATTATTATTATTATTATTATTATTATTATTATATATTTCATGTAATTATTTGTGCCTTTCTTTATAAGCTCCAGAAAAGGTGTCCTTGCCCAACTGGTTAGAAACATTAGCTCACTTCTGCTTACTCAATATGATAGTGTATCACTTGATATATTTGCTCTCCAGGAAGGCACCACACCCACGTACCCACCTCACACCTCCCAAAGCAATGAAAAGGAAAGGCTTTTTTATGTTTTTGTTTTTCTAGGCAACTTTAATCTGAGAGTAAGAATAAAAAGGTGTTGAAAACCCTGACTGAAGGGCAGCCTCTCAGCGCTCGGAAGGCGGCAGGGTAGAAGAGGAGACACACAGCTCCAATTTAACAGAGAATGCTTTGTTTCCTTTTGCCAGCCTGAAGGTCTTTGGGGTCGATTTCCCCACTGAGTCGGAGGAGACACTTTCAGGAGTTAACCTGAATTAATCTGTTGTGATTTTTTTTTTAAAGTGGGGGAGGGCTTGTGCTTCATTGAAGTCAGTACAAGGGCAAAGAATATCATGAAACATTTTTGTTCGTATAGCCCAGGGAGCATCACACATTCCTTCTCTCTTCACCTTCGTATTTCCTATTTCCGTATTTGCATTGCATTAAGGGTATGTAAATAATATAGAAGAAACAATTAGGTTTTAATTGGAGCCATGGTTTTGACAAGGGCTGTTTTCAAATGAGTTTTAACAACTTATTTTGCCTAGGAATTCCTTACACTGAAGGAATACATAAATTAAAATAGCTGTTTAACGGATTGAATATTAAAGCAAAGGGAAGCAACTGTATTCTCTTTTCCCCACATAATTCTGCTCTGGAGCTATTGTAGAGTTTTTAATGACAAATGGGGGTGATTGAGGGGTCAGAAATGGGAGCCAGCCAGCTCCTCTTAGCCACTTAATGCTCCTGTGAGCACATCCCATCCCTCTAGTCCAGGCGTGTCAAACCCACGTCATCACAGTGGTCATGTGACGTATCAGGACTTTTTCACACGGCGTGGCCAGCGCATGATGCATCCAGATGAGCTGGAGAGCTGGGAGTTTGACAGCCCTGCTCTAGTCACTGGGCAGTAAACTCTAGCGCCATTTTGCCTGGGGCTGCAAGAGAAACCAGATATTTACATAGCTGCCCATCTGATACTGACTGATGCTTCCAGGCCTCCTCACATTCATAGCTCTCTCTTCTGAAAGGGCAATAAAGACCTAACTGGGGAAAAACAGGAGCTACCCAGAAAGTCAACTACACCAGGGTGAATGTGTGTTGCTTGTTCTGACACCTAAAATACATTGCAAATTTTTTTTTGGGGGGGGGGGGAGTTGCTTCTGCTGACAAAGGGCTTTAGAAGGGGTGCATCGTTTTCCCCATGGCAATGTTACTTTATGGACTATGTTTTGTGAGGGAGATGGGTGGTTTCAAGATTGGGCAAATAAAATAAAAATAAATATTTGCTTGCAGCCAGCCAGTCCGCTTACAATTGGCACTGGTGTTCTCCTGAATCATTTGAGGACGAAGCTTATTCGGCATCAACTGCTCGCTTCCCCTTCATCTGTGCTTCTCTGCTGGATCTGCTGACTCAACTGGCAGCTCCCAGTGTGAGGGAGGACAGGAGCCAGGAGTATCCAGAGGATATAGGCGAAAAAGACAAAATGGCTATCATAAAACAGCACAATTGAAGTTCTGTCTGTATTGTTTATGTGCAACAAACACGCACTTTTTTCTTATAAATACTATTTAACATTTATCTATTCATCATTAATCTCTATACACATTCTTACATATATACTATATGATACAGTTTGGATCGCTTTCTTGCCACCCCGTGTCTCCATCTTATTTTGCAACAGCCTCACTCCTACTTTGTCAAGCTCGCTTCTCTGCCTTCTTGTTTCCTCCTCTCATTTTTCCTCTCTTCTCCCTTTTTCCCTTCTCTTTCCTCTCTCTTTCTCTTCTCTCTTCTTTCTTATCCTCTCTCCTACTCTTAATTCCCCACCCTTACTTTCCCTACTTTACTCCTTCTTCCTTTCCCTCCTCGTCTCTCCTCTTTCCGTTGTTGCCTTTGCTTGTTTATTTTCTCTGATGGGTTCTGGGGGTGGCGTTTCAACATTCCAAACTTAATATATATATATATTCCCTTAAAATAAATTTCTATTAAACAATAATTCACATAAACATTGAAACAAAGACTGAGGAGTTTAATACCTCCTCCAATTTTAGTCTAATTCATTCCAAGCTGATAGGTCTTATACACATCTTACAGTCGTCTTATAAATCCCTAATTCTCAATATTTCTCATACACTTCTAATAATAGCTGTTTATTAAAGTTTATATAGAGAAAAAGATTCAAAAAACAATTATTGACTAAATCTTAACCACTACTCCCATTAAAATCCGACACTCTGTTTCCCAGCCATAGATACCAGAAATCCCAACTTTTATTAAAGAGCGATTCACTTTTCCCTTTAAGAATATGCGTCATCCTGTCCGCTTCTGCACATCATAGGATCTTATCCAGGACCTGTTGGTTCGTTGGGATTTCCTTTGACTTCCAGTATTGCGCGTATGTCATGCGTGCCACTGTTGTGATGTGTATTAATAAGTACCATGCATCTTTAGGTACTTCTCTTGGCTTTATCCCCAACAGAAATATAAATGGGTCCAATTGAAAATCAAATCCTGTGATTTCTAACAACCAATTTTTGATAGTAGTCCAGTACCTTTTAACCTTTGGGCAGGTGAAAGAAGGTGCCCCTGGCAGAGTCACATTTCCAACATTTGTCGAATGTAGCAGGGAACATTTTGGAAATCCTTGCTGGGGCCAGGTACCATCTATAAATCATTTTGTAAATGTTTTCTTTAAATGCCGTCGCTAATGTGAGGGAATAGAATTGGAATTTAGTGTTTTTGGTCCAAATTTGTTCCCATTCCATTGGTTCTATCATTTGGCCATCGTTCTTCCCCCAAGCAATCATAATACCTTTTACAGAGTCCCCTTCCGTCTTATGGAGCAAAAAGAAATTGTAAATTTTAGAGATAAATTTACTATCCTCACCCCAAATGATCTTATCTAGTTCCTGTGGTGATATATCTATTCCAAATTCCTGCTTATCCTTATTGAATCTGTAAATATAACCACCACTCTAATTCTATTCCCTCAGTGCGTAACTCCTCTCTAGACTTTATGTTCCCCCGAACATCTGAAAGATCTTTGTATCTCAAATTCCTATTTGGGTTATGGAGTGTCGAATACGTTACCGCTTCTAAGGGGGCGAACCAGCAAGGAATCTTCATATATAGCCAGCCTTTCATCTTCTGCCAGGATTTTATTAATATGCCTCTAATATAATGATTAGAAAACATTTTATATTGGCTATCCTTCTTTAGCCATAGGTAGGCATGCCAGCCTTGGAGTAGATTATACCCTTCAATAGTTAGAACCCGTCTTCTTGAGAGTTGTATCCAATCCCTAATCCAAGCTAAATTAGCGGCACGATAATAGAGCTCCCAATAAGGAAGTCCTAATCCTCCTCTCATCCTGTGCTCCTGAAGCATTCTCCTTTTTATCCGTGGTTTCCTGCCAGCCCATACAAATTTACTGACTATTCTTTCCAATTTATTAAAAAAAAACATTATCTAATTTGACTGGGGCATTTTGGAATAAGTACAGCCACTTTGGTAGAATATAAGCCTTAATCACTGCGATACGTCCTAAAATTGAGAGTTGAATATTTCTCCAAGTGTACTTAATTTTTTCTCCATCTCCATCAATAATTTCTGATAATTGGCTTCCGGTTCCGGCTCCTGCGGTGACGGGCGAGCCTAGCGCTCGCTCGCCGCTTTGTTTCTTCTTCTGCCCCCCAACGGGGGCGAGACTCCTCTTTTTTGAGGGTCTCCCGTAGGGCCGGCTCGTCGGGGGGCGCCCCCCCCACGGCGGTGGAGGAAGTGGCTTCCGGCGCGGCTCAGGTGAGGGAGAACATGCCAGCGGGGGGTTCTCCCTTCGCCTAAGGAAGACGGCGCCATTCACAACAATGAGGAGGGCTGATCGGCTTAGTCGGAAGGGCTCCCGAGGCTTCAGCTGCGAGGAGAGAGTGAGTTTTTAAAAAAACTTTTTTTCTGCTGCCAGCCAGGCTGAACGGACTGGGAGGGGGGTGTTTATTTTTTAAAAAAAACCCCTCGGATTTAAGCGGCACGTTAAAATGGCTTCTCTGCAAAGAGAAAGCGGAAACTTTCACTCCGGACGGTCTCTAACAAGGGAAAGTGGATTGTGACTTTCTGCAACATTGTTTCTAGGTCTGGCTGAGTTTAAAAAATTCTTTTTTTTTGCTACTCTCTCACCTGGCGCTGAGATGAGCGGTGGAAGTGGCTTCTCTGTGTCCCTGCCTGACTATTTCAACTAAGGAAAATTTCCAGCGTCTCTTTGAAAGCAGGACTCTCTCTGGAATTTTGAAAAAAAAAATTCTTTTAATGGATTTGTGACTTCTTCTCTGGAATACCTTCGTTATTACTATTTGTTGATTTGGGAAATTGTGTCTCTTTTGGTTTCTGAATTGTTTGCAACTCCACAGCCCTGAATTGAACTGAGCTCCTGATCTGCCCCACCAGCCCCACCCGGAAAACGCCATCTTGGTGGCAGTGACTCTAACTTTTAACCATGGCACAAGAAGCAGCACTTGTAAATTTGGAACAAAGGATGGCTTCTCTTGAAACCTCTATGCAAACTTTGATATCAGAAATAAAGGCCCAGAGGGCTGAAAATAGTACTTTTAAAAAGGAACTATTGGATACCCGGAAGCAAGTGTTGGAGAATACACAGAAGAATGAAGAATTGGAAGGAGGGTTGGAGGGGGCTAAGGGAGAGATTAAAAATGTTTCTAATGAGGTGGGGGAAATAAATGGGCATGTGTCTAGGATAGATATGGAAAGAATGACATATTTTTTGAGATTTCAGAATGTTCTTGAGGAATCTGGTGAATGCCTACCTGATCTTATGAGTACAATTTTAGCAGACTATTTACAAAAACCTAAGGATGAGATCAGGCGGGACATTGACCTAGCCTATAGAATTAATTCTGCATATGCCAGGATAAATGAAGTGCCTAGAGAGATACATGTGAAATTTGTTAGAAGGTCAACCAGAGAGGAAATCCTGAAAGCGCAGAGAGAGAAACCTTTAACTTATCAACGAGAAACGGTCACTATCTTGAAGCAGATCCCTAGAAAAATTAGAGATTCAAGAAGGAATTTTTCCTTCTTGTCTAAAACCTTGTTTGATCACGGGATTTGGTTCAAGTGGATGACACCTGAAGGGATGCTGGTGTTCTGGGAAGGAGGAAGAGTGAGGATTAAAACAGTTGCTGAGGCGGAAGCCTTTCTTAAAAAACATTCCTCTGCCCTGGGGGAAGATCCAGGGGGGACGGAGGGGGTCACGGCCCCGCCCACGGGGGGCCAGGGAGGAGAGAAAGAAGATACAATAGCCAAAAGACTTAGATCAAAAAAATAACTTTGCCTTGATTTTTCTTGAACAATTTTGTATAATATTTCTATCCGGACTTTTTGTAAATGTCTGACAGCATGAAAGGGAGAATTTAGGTAAATGTACTTGCTTTCATCTTGTAGTGGTATGGAAAATGTTTTCTATGTTAACTTTTTTAATGTGTATTTTGAGGTCTCGGAAGGTCCGACGACTCTGACGTGAATGCTCTCAAAATTTCTTTGTAACCATTACCCTATCCTGTTAAAAAATGTAAAACCAATAAAACTTTTTCAATATAAAAAAAAAAAAAAATTCTGATAATTCAACTCTTTTATTGATGGGCATTTAGCGGTCAGCCAGATACCTAAGCACTTGACCTTTTTAACAATTTGTATCCCTGTAATCTCTTGAAGTTGCAAACACACACTTTTTTGACTACATCTGGTTAGACGCTTCTGGCAGGAGATGAAATAGTAGAGACTACCCTCCGATACTCCTTGAAAATCTCCATTTGTGCTTTTGGTTTGTCAGCTAAGCTATTTCTGAATACATGTCTCCCTCCGTCTCACTTCAACTTTCCACCCCTCTTTTCAGCAAGGATATTTTTAGACACAGGCTTAGCACACTTTCCAAAGACTGCTAGATTCATGTTCAGAAATAGCCCAAGTGACAGGGCACAAAGCAAAGCGTCTGTGACCTGGCACTTTCCTACAATTGTTCAACCCTTCCTTACCGGCATGAAGTTGAGCAACTGATGGTTCTTCCTGCTACCAGGTGATGATTGAGGGGAAGGAATTAAGCTGAAGAACTCAGCTAAATCCACCAATCTCTCTCCTTTATGCAACCTATATTAGAATTATAGGGACAGTACCGTTCCTCTAAAGGGGAGCGGTGGCTCAGTGGCGAAGACACTGAGCTAGTCGATCAAAAGTGTCAGGAGTTCAGCAGTTCGAATCCATAGTGCCGCATAACGGGGTAAGCTCCCATTACTTGTCCCAGCTTCTGCCAACCTAGCAGTTTGTAAGCACATAAAAATGCAAGTAGAAAAATAGGAACCACCTTTGGTGCGAAGGTAACAGCATTCCGTGCGCCTTCGGCATTTAGTCATGCCAGCCACATGACCATAGAGATGTCTTCGGACAGTGCTGGCTCTTCAGGTTTGAAACAGAGATGAGCACTGGCCCCTAGAGTCGGGAACGACTAGCACATATGTGCGAGAGGAACCTTTACCTTTACCTTAACATTCCCCCCCACTTCTTCTCCTGAATCTGAATAGGATTCCATAATTGGGGCAGTGTGATGCCATCATATTTTTCTGCTTTCTATTCTCAGTGACTGCAAGCTAATTAATTAAGGCAGGCATCCAGCCATGCCTTTACAAGAATTGTAGTCCAAAAATTCTTCAAACCCACAAGTTACATTGACATGTACACTATATGTATTTGTTCTTTCATTCTTTCAGTTACCTTTCTAGACAACAGGTTCCCAATCTCCATTTTTTTAGACCAGCAAGATACTTAAATGTCTTTAAGCTCTGAAGACCACTAACACACGTCTTCCCAGCAATTGTCCTTGAGGGCAAGTACAAAAACAATAACCCTTATAAGCTAAGGCTACGCAGAAGGATTTGTTGAATCCATAACTGATGCTCTGCTATAGGGCATTTATACAAGGACCCACTTTATAACTCCCTGTTTAATAAAGCACTCGGACAATTCTGACTGGTGCACATACGCACATACTTTTGTGGAATTAGTATGGCTTGCTATTTCTGAAGGTGACTGGCTGCCTGTGGCCTTTCGAGTGCGCTTCAAGGTGTTGACCACCATCTTTAAATCGCTCCATGGCTCGGGGCCTAGCTATATACGAGACCGCCTCCTGCCCCATACATCCCTTCGTCCGGTCCGCTCCCACAGAGCGGGCCTACTCCGGGTGCCGTCGGCCGGGCAATGCCGGCTGGCGACACCCAGGGGAAGAGCCTTCTCTGTGGCGGGCCCGGCCCTCTGGAACGACCTACCCCCCGACCTTCGCACTACCTCGGACCTCCGCCTCTTCCGCCAACGTCTTAAGACGTACTTATTCCAACAAGCCGGCCTAGGATAGCCCCCCGCGTCTGATTTTAAATATAAATTATAATTTGGTTACGGTTTTAATAACGGGTTTTAGCACGGGTGAATTAATTTAATATATTTTTAATTGATGTATATTGTATTTATGGTTTTATATAATGCCTGTGCGCCGCCCTGGGTCCTAACAAGGAGAAGGGCGGGGTATAAATTTAATAAAATAAAAAAAGTAAATAAAAATAAATTGCTCTGATTGCTTTAATTATTTATCTATCATTTCATGTTGTTTTACTTTGAAATAGAAGCTGTTATTTGTTGCCTTGTAAATTCTGGTGAGCGATCGCAATAAAGATATTACCATTATTACCTTTCTATACAAGGCAGGGCATAAAGCAGAATCTATTTTAGGACAAATTAGTATCTTCCCATGCTCTAATTGTAATGCTCACATGTGCTGGAAGGCAATAACCTTTATTATGTCTCTGGAAGGCAGCAATTCCCCACAGAGACACAGTTGCCTAGTTTTTGCTCTTTGTTGCCTTTATAAGAGCTACTGTCTACTGAGTGACGAATTTCTTCCTGTCCCATTCTTGGCCTGCTCTGGTGCTTCTCGATGACCAGCCTAGTTTCCTGCCCCAAGAAAAGCAACTACGGGCAATTCTCAACTTGCGAACCTAATGGAGCCCCAAAGTTCTGTTGCTAAGTGAAACATTTGTTAAGTGAGCTTTGCCCCATTTTATGATCTTCCTTGCCACAGTTGTTCAGTGAATCACTGCAGTTGTAAGTTAGTAATATGGTTATTAAATGGATCTAGTTTTTACATTGACTTTGCTTGTTAGAAGGTCGCAGGAGGGGATCACACAGCCCATCATAAATATGAGTCATATTTGCCGAGCATTTGAATTTTGATCACATGATCATGGGGATGCTGCAATGATTGTAAGTTTGAAAAACAGTCATAAGTCGCTTTTTTCAGTGCAATTGTAACTTCAAATGGTCACTAAATGAAACATTGTAAGTCGAGGAGTACCTGCATTATGAATATCCTTATTTGCAAAGTGCATGGATATGGATGGTGTGATAGTTTTAACAGACGGCCATAATTATTTTTAGACTTAGAGCTATTTGAGATATTCATTGCAGTCCTATATGTCAGCCTTAACCCAATGCCCCCACAAATTGGTTAGACTTCAACTCTCATAATTCACAATCAAGCTGGTTGAGAATCTGGAGTTCAAATCCAGTTCAGTTTCACAGCAGATGTGAAGGCTGCATTCACCCTTGCAATTAGAATTATGAATTGGCTGCATTTATATCCTGCACAGGAGTTGAAGGCCTTGTACGTAGCACTCCCTTCTATTTTTCCAAGCAACAGCTGCATGTTGTAAGTTAGGCTGAAAGTGAGTGATTGGCCCATAGTCACCCAGCCAGCTTCTGTGGCTGACAATCTGGATCTCTACACTCTTAACCCAACACCTTCATCACTACACCACACTGGCTGTCAGATGTGATCTTCAAGGCTTCTTTCTATCTTATCCTATCACTTCCTGTGGATCTTTAGTTATTTATGCACTAGCAATTTATAGCATTCTCAAGAGCATCCCAAACATTATGATGCCAAAATAACAGTGATGGAAGCAATTGTTATGTCACTTCAGAAATGCTTAAATGATGCTATGAAGATACCAGGAGTCACCAGTATAAACATTATTAGTGTGTGAGAAAAAAAAGCATAGAACAGGAGGTGTAGAAAAAAGAGAATGAACATGGGTATATATGTGTGTGTGTGTGTGTGTGTTTGTGTGTGTGTTAGTTTTATGAGCTGATCAATAAATTAAATTAGAGAGAGACCAGGATAGATCTATTTCGAGCTTATTAGCTCTCATCAGCTCGAAATAATAAGCTCAAAATAGATCTATCCTGGTCTCTCTCTAATTTAATTTATTGATCAGCTCATAAAACTAACACACATATCTAAAATATTATACAACGTAATTCTTGGCTTGCTGTCTGGATGGTCTCTAGTGATGAGCCAATAGGAAGTAAGGGAAACAGTATGTCTCCTCCCTTAATTGGGGCCTAATAATAACAGGTTGTTGTGAAACAATGTAGATTTTCATGGGTGTAGGTATGCTGGCATTGCTTGCTTCGGGTATTTTCCCGTTTCCTTGTCGAAACGCTGCAATAACATCTCCATGCTATATACACGGGAAAATCCCCGAAGCTAGCAATGGCAGCATACCTACACCCATGAAAATCTACGAAAACAAATATATATATTGCTCCTGGAAGCACCAAACCGGAAGCACCAGCCTGAAGATGATGAATGAGATTTCATCGAAACGTCGTGAAGATACTTCCAATTCTACGCGGGAGAAAACCCGAACAACCAAAGACCTACATATATATATATATATATATATATTTATATATATATATATATATATATATATATATATATGCTGGCATAGCTGGCTTCGGGGATTTCCCGTGTATAAGGCATAGAAATGTTATTGCAACGTTTCGACAAGATCTCACTTGTCATCATCAGGCAGGCTTCTGTCTGATATATATATATATATTTCTTGCATGCTTTTTAATTTAATTTAAGGTAAACTGATAGAGATCAATATAAATTATGCATTTGTGTGCACTCATACATTAATATGCAATCATTAAATAATTACATATTACTTCCATCTATTTAATTTTTCCTTAATTTAATTTTTATTGTGTTTCTACTCACTTTTTAACACTGGAGAACCGACTACCGTTTGTCTGAAAAGGTATAGGGTTTCCTGCCTGAGCAGGGGGTTGGACTAGAAGGCCTCCAAGGTTCCTTCCAACTCCATTATTCTGTTAAGATGGCACCTATTGACTCCCACATCCAGTGAGTATCCAAACATGCAATTCACATTTAAAACATATACATTTTCTATAGACATGTGCATGTGTACGCACACACGTACGCATGCATATGTATACTATATGTTAACATTGGACATAGTGTAAACTAGAACCTGCGACTCAACTCCATTTATGCCTCACTGTGTATACATTGAATGATACTGAACAGCTTTACACGGTTATGCACACAAGGTAAAAATGTTGTGTGCTTGTTTTACTGCCATGTTCATAGTTCATTGAACTCGACACAATCCTAATCATCCGCCAAACATCCGTCATGCTGATAAACCACTGTTCTGATAAAGAATCAGTGTGTTTGTTCTTGCCAGTAATAGCTTTCTTCTCTTTAATCTGCATTTACATCTTGAGGATAGGGCATATTTAGTGAGGATATGGCATATTTATTACTGTATTGGCTGCAGACTTAAATCAAGTTGGAATGAATAGTTCCTTTGTTCGTATTCTACTACCATCCATTACAAAACTGCATCTTGCCTATTAAGAATGCTTTGTCTATTTCCCCTTTCCTTATAAATAAACAGGTTGATTCCCTTGAAGTGTGAATCTCCAAAAATTCTTAATCTAGGGCTGGTTTTTGAAAAGAAAACCTGTATTTGACCTATGTAATTTTAACCACAGTTTTGCCCTTGATTAATTTCCTTTATTTTTAGCAGGAATATATTATATTAACATCGAAGAGTTCTGTACTTTCTTAAGATTGTTCCATTTCTTTTCAACTCTTAATAAAACTGTCTTTTAAACTCACTGAAGAGTAACATATTTTTCATGCCTTTAGTTTGCTTTAGTGAATATTTCTGTGGTTTCTAGGTCCTTTTGAGTATATCTGCAGCCTGATCCCTTCTAAAAGTGCCCGCATTACAATTCTCAGGATTTCTAATTGGCATGACCTGAAATCATACTGACTGAGGCATAATTCTGTGATTCAGAGTTGTGTTTCAGATACATCACCTACAGGTAGTCCTCAACCTACGACCATAATTGAGTCCAAAATTTATTTGGCTAAGTTTTGCATCATTTCAAAACCTCTCTTGCCACAGTTGTAAAGTGAATCACTGCAGTTGTTAAGCTAGGTTGTTAAGTGAATCTTGTTTTCCTGTTGGCTTTGCTTGTTAGAAGGTCACAAAAGGTGATCACATGCCCCAGGATATTGCAACCCTCATGAATATGAGACAGTTGCCAAGCGTCTGAATTCTGATCACATGAACATGGGGATGCTGCAATGGTTGTAGCCGGGGGTGAACTGCTACCTGTTTGGACTGGTTCACCTGAACCAGTAGTAAAAAATGCTACTGGTTCAGGCAAACGAGTAGCTCTGATGATCAGCTGTGCGGCAATCAGCTGTGCGATGCGATTACACACAACACAGCTGATTGTAGCACAGCTGATTGTCAGAGCCACTGGTTTACCTGAACCGGTAGCATTTTTTACTACCGGTTCAGGCGAACCGGTCCAAACAGATAGCAATTCACCCCTGGGTACAACAAGCACAGCTGATTGTCGGAGCTACCAGTTCGCCCAAACTGGTAGCATTTTTTTACGTTCTGACGATTAGCTGTAGGACAATCAGTGAAGCGAACTGGTAGCGAACCAACCCGATAGCGAAGCGAACCGGTAGCAAAGCAAAGCGGTAGCAAAGCTACAGAGCATTTCACCCCTAGCTGTACCTAATTGTGAAAAACAGTCATAAGTCACTTTTTTCAGTGCTTTTGTAACTTTGAACAATCACTAAATGAACTGTTATAAGTCAAGCATCACCTGTGTTCATTCATTCAGTGGCTTCATTATCTTTCACATCAGTGTCCATTTTAAGAGTCTTAATTCTATTTTTTTTAAACCAGAGAACATCCTTAGTTTGCTGCTCTAAAAAGAGGCTTATTGACTTGGTTAAGATGCAGAAAGTCAATTCAGGACAATATGCCAATGCCATGCAATGAATAAAAAGGACTCTCAGGCAAAAAAATTAGTGCTGATCTTTCCACTTGTGCTGAAGTGCTCTTTGGCTTAACAATATGGAAATTCAGGCCATGCCTGAAATTCAATTATCATGATGTAAGCCAAAATCAAACTATGGAAAAGAACTTGGAGGTGGGAATGATATAGCAACACCGTAGAAGAAAATGTTGCTGATTGACCAAGAGGTAAAGCAGTTCTCCAGGGTTTGCTAAAGGTTTTTGTTTTTTTTAATACCCAAAACAAAGAAGAGGAAGGAGAGAAATCTTGTCACTGTCACTGAGTCATCACTTATTACTCAAATCAAACAGAACTTCCAAGCTACATCTGAGTTGTATCACTTTCTGGTAAGGCTACCAAGCCCAATATCCTGTTTCCTGGAGTGGTTAATCAACCAGATCCCAATGAGGCACGTAAACCTCTTGGATGATCTATCTGTGGCTGCAAAGTTTCTAATTACACAGGGCGCTGCAGCCAGAAAAAGAGTGCCATATAATTCAAAACCTTCATAATAACGTAACTGGTCTAACAAACTCTAGAACTGCTCGGCATATTTATTTCTCCAGTTTCTGAAGCTACTGGATTTAAAGGGAGAATGTAGTGCAATTATTTGTAATAGGAACAGCCACACCTTGAAATATAATTCCTAGGTTCTTTTCATATGACCTATGCTAAGTGCCAGGTGTTTTCAGGTATGTTTTTCATGGGAAGCTGACTCTCTTGTTGTTCCATGTAATAATTAACCAAAAAAGCTCTGTGTGATTTCAGAGATATGAGTATACCTTCAGTTGCTACTAGTTAGTAAATATCCAGCACAAACTTGATTTTGTAAGTCAATCACCAATCCACTCTAAAATCTATGGTCAATCTTAGTATAGACACAGAAATGACTATTCTAGTACAGTTGAGAAAAAGTCTCAAAAGCAGTATAACACAAGGATTATTTCATTTTGTAAAGTTGCTTTCACAGTAAATAGCGGGTGTTGCATACTTCTTCCCCAGATAATACTTTTACAAAACACTGTAGGATGTTAAAACCCACCCCTCTCCCAGAAAAATGAAAAAAAAAACTGGGAAATATTGAAAAGGCAGGATATTATATTTCCCTGGATCAGAAATGGAGAAAAATGTTTTTAAGCTGGAAGCAGACTCACTCTTAATAGCCCCCACCTTTGTCAATGGGCCATTTAAAAAAGCCTGGGTCAGTCTATTCTACATAACAGAGATCTCCCCCTTCAGGTCCAGGGTGATGGGATTAAGGCATGATAGCATTAGCCCTTTATTTCAATACAGGGCACCTGGGAAGAAGCAATGCTCAACCAAACTTGGACTCAAAACACAGCCTGCAGAGTTGCCCCCGCATGGCCCCATGGAAGTCTGACAACCAATCAGAATACAAGATCAAGATCAAAGACCAGAGAGGGCATAAAACCAGGATCTTTCAGCATCTTGCTCTCTTTTCTTCTTCACCCAACATCTGGAAGCATCTGATTTCCCCCTTTTCTGTTCAAGAACTCAAGCCATGTGATCCTGTCTACCATTAAATCATCTTTCCAAGAAGCCTCCATGTTTCCAGTGTTTTGCCCCCCACTTGCAACTGAACCCAGAAGGACATTTCTTCCAACAACACTAAAGACAGGGCACATCCACACAATCTGAATTTCCACCCACCAATCCCCCACGATGCAGCTAGAAAGCAAACTTTGTCTTCATTTCTTCTGACCTTGAATTCACCTGGGACATCCATGAGCCAATCAGTCCTTTCTTAAGTGACCCATAGCAGGAGACAAAATCAGTAACAAACATTCCTTCACCACCACCCCCAGAAACCATAATGAATTAATACACACAGAGACACACTATTCTATGTGCAATTATCTGGTGATTGGCCTAAAATTCTAAGAGACTGCTAAAATAATTTTTTAAAAAGCTATTGCAAGAACAAGCCAGTTATTTGCTTTGTTTTCTTTTTGTTTTAAAAGCAGTGAACTGTTTCCCAACTGCCTTGCTAACATTCCTCTGTTGCATTCAAAAGTTCCCAATGTGAATTGGGAAATCATCGCATGTTGATAGCTTTATAATTAGGCTTTTTTCTCAAACGAGACCACCACCTTGCTGTGGTGGCAATCATGAAAGAGTGAAAGAAGGAAGGAGATGAGTTCTATCTATGAAGGAAGGGAGAAGTTATGTGAACAGGATACTGCATCTTTATAGGGTGTATGCAAACCCCAGAAAATGGCAAGAGTTTCAGCTGGCTGCCCAAAAAGTTTGCAGAAACTCAAAGGGAAATGAGTTTTGTTGTAGTTTCCCATAAAACAGAGTACAATTTGACAACTCCCAAAGCAGACGATACAGTGAAATTACTCAGATCTTGAGAATATCTTAAAGCCATGCAAAGAAACCTGCTGATAATGCCATATCCAGCCATTTCTAGAACTTTTCCAGAGTAAAACATAGAAAACTAGTGTGTGAGGTTCTCATCTAGCATTGAACCTGAAACATTACTGATTATTTTTTGTGTGCAGGACTTTTCATCTCACAAAGAAAACATTTCAAGGCTACAACGTAAGTACATGTGTGTGTACATGCACACAGTGCCATACATCCAAATCAACAATGGGTAATCCAAAAACTTTTTATCTGACAGATCTGCTAAGGTTTTAGCATTTTACCTTATGCATTCTTTTAGGGTCGTAACTGTACCTGATATGCAGCAGTTCATAGAAGGCAAGTGAAGACAGGTCCTAAGACTAATTTTCAAGAATTGGGGGTTTCACAGAACTTGAGACAGCAATACTAGGAAAGAGAACTGATTCTAATCGCCTTATAGCTCTTTTTCTAGTTGTGGATGTTGTTATTTTTCTCTTATCTTGCTCTTTTTTTTAAATCTGCAAAATATGGGATTCTAGAGGCAAAAATGAGATGGGGGGAAACAAACCCCAACAAATGTCAGTTTCTCACTATCTCCTAAAAATGTTTAATAAGATATGAACAATTATCTTAATGTAGCAACAGCCAGGGATGAAAATTGCTTCTAATGAATATTCAAAGAAGAAGTAAGGAGTGGGAAAACTGAGACTACATTTTCCTGTCTTTAAGGGGCAAAGAATTGTCTGCTCAGCATCTTGGGAGCAAGAAAAGCTCAGATGAGGAGATCGTGCCAGAAAAGGATACTGGCATCTCCAGCCACATGCACAGACAGGTTTAAATGGTGGATGTTTTAAATGTTGATAAAAATTGCAATGAAGCAACATGTTGCTGCATACCCATAATTCAACTTGTAATAGTTTGAAAGAATATCACAATGCTGCTAAAAAAAAGAACATTTGGGAAAGTCAGATCCCAGAATTCTCTTGCCACAGGAGTGTGGCAAGGTACCATTCCCTTTAAGGAAATGCCTGAGGACAGAGA
Source organism: Rhabdophis nuchalis (assembly GCA_039707465.1). Classification (NCBI taxonomy): domain Eukaryota; kingdom Metazoa; phylum Chordata; class Lepidosauria; order Squamata; family Natricidae; genus Rhabdophis; species Rhabdophis nuchalis. The sequence continues at coordinate 30,253,682 of CM077644.1, forward strand.
TTTTGAAAGTTATGCTATTTGATGTCCCTGGCTTACAAGAAGGCCATAGCAGACAATTTTTTGAATATTCCCGAAAATTGGGATTAAGAGAAATGGAGTTTCCAAGATGTAAAAAGAGGAACTGTTTTGCTTAGTTTCTATTTCCAGAATAGAGAAGGTCTCCAGATTTTACTACATCACTCTAGTGTCTTCAGAGGACAACTCATAGCTTCTGTGATCTTTGAAGCTAACTATTCCTTGTATTGCTTGTGTGGTTTTCTCCTGAAAGTAATACTTCGTGGTTCCCAATTCTCCTTGTGAGAAAAAGCAAAAAATAGAGAAAAGGAGGCCATATTTACAGGTTGCTCTAATTTATTTTTTATTTATTTTTATTTTTCAAATGTATACCCCGCACCTTCTCCTAAAAACGACCCAGGGCAGCGCACAGGCAATATTAAAAAACCATACCTAATTACAAAGATACATTATTAAAAACTATTAAATTATATCCTGTGCTAAAACACTTATAAAACCCTATAAATTAAATTTTATATGAATAAAAGTCAGAAACGGGGGGGTTATGCTAATAAATAAATAGTTATTTTTTGTGTTGACACAGCAAGTAAATCAAAAGCACACATTGTCAGAGGCAATATTTACCTTGAAAATTGTGGAAGTTTTTGATCTCTCATGGTGGAAAAGGAAATTTGATGAGTAATATATTAGATACTTGTCAGAAGAGATATTGGCAACCTACATCTTTCCTTCCAGACTGATTAGAATTCAGTTCCACTTATCCATTGCTCTTTCAGAAAACAGTTTAAAATGGGACTTCTAATTGACTAGATAGCTCACAGGGACAAACTTTGACTTTAATAATATAAGGGTGTCAATGCTGCAAATATTCCCAAGTCTCTAGTTCTTTGTCTTCTTTATTCACTGCCCTTATTTAGAAAGTGAGTAAATTTTGACTCAGCCTTCCATCCTTCCCAGGTGGGTAAAATGAGGACCCAAATTGTTGGGGGCAATATGCTAACTCTTAGGGAGGACTGTAAAGCACAGTGAAGCTGTATATAAGTCTAAGTGCTATTGCTATTTTATTAACTTGTTTTTAAAAAGTTGAATAACCCTGCACAATCTGTACCTTGACTGCTGAAAGATCTTCTGTCCCTCAAATTTTTTCTGCACCCGCTGGTGAAGATTAGAATTTGTAAATTGTTGGAATTATTACCTATTTCTTTTTCTTCTCTTCTCAGCAGTTCCCTTTCACAGACTTTCTTTAATGTTATAAAATTAGCACCACAGATTTATTTGTTCTTACTGAGCCAATCTGTCATCCTTTCTGAGTGAACAATATATTTTTAACCTCTTTTACTTATCAAGATCCCAATGAATGTAATAAGGTGAAGATAGGAGGAAGGTCTTCAGGGGACCAATATACAGTAGCATTTTATATAATCTAAATTGCTCAGAATATATTCACAATTCCCTGTACAATTAGAGACATGAAGTACCTACCCATTCAAGAGCTCTGTACCTATCCTTACCGTTCCGGTACGGTGCTTCGGAGGGCCCGCTTGCCCGCCCTCGCTTCTTACCATCCTTTTACGTCTTCAGTGCTTCCGCGCACTCGCATAGCGCATACAGCACCTGCACAATGCTCTGCTGAGCAGCTGGAGTGTTGCGGAGGCTCGCGGAAGCGCCAAGATGCATGCACGCATGTGTGCGCGCTCTGCACACGTCCACATGGATGCTGCCCAGCTTGTTCCAACCATATCAGTTGGAACAGAATCCGGAACCCACCACTGCACCTGTGGCACACATGCCATAGGTTCACCATCATAGGTCTATCATGTTTACAGAAATCTTTAATTATCTCAAACAAAAATGTTGCCTGAATAGTTAATGACTGCATGGATAGAAGAGGGCCTTTGGGAAGAAAGAAGGCAGTTGTCTAAGGCTATGTACATGAAGAGCAGGGCCAGCTAGAGGCTAACATCAAGTAGCCACTGGCCTAGAGCGCTAAAGCTTATGAAGCCCGTCCTTGCAGATAATTCTCAAAATGCAAATCTTTATTTATTTATTTATTTTATTTATTGGACTTCTAGACCGCCCCCTCTCCCCGAAGGGACTCGGGGCGGTGTACAGGTACAAATTAAAACCATACAATCAACATACATATAACTAAAATTGAATTAAATAAACCCCTGTACAAATTTATAAAAATTAAAACTTAACCTTAAAACCAAATCACAAAATTTAAAAATACAAACTGAGGTGGGAAAGCTGGAATTAGGCCAGGCCGGCTAGATGAAACAAGTGGGTTTTGAGTTTCTGGCGGAAGGAGCGGAGATCCATGGTCGTTCTAATGTCAGGGGGAAGGTCATTCCAGAGGGTTGGGCCCGCCACAGAGAAGGCCCTTCCCCTGGGCGTCGCCCGCTGGCACAGCCTAGTGGACGGCACCCGGAGAAGTCCCTCTCTGTGTGAGCGAATCGGCCGAAGGGATGTGTGGGGCAGGATACGATCCCGCAAATAACTAGGTCCTGTGCCATGGAGCGCTTTGAAGGTGATAATCAACACCTTGAAACGCACCCGAAAAGCCACAGGCAGCCAGTGCAGCCCGCGCAGGACAGGTGTTATGTGGGAGTATCTAGAGACTCCCGAAACTGCCCGCGCGGCCGCATTCTGAACCAACTGCAGCCTTCGGGTGCATCTCAAGGGGAGCCCCATGTAGAGAGCGTTGCAGTAGTCTAGCCGGGATGTCACAAGCGCATGAGTGACTGTGCGAAGGGCGTCCCGGTCCAAAAGGGGACGCAATTGGCGCACCAGGCGAACCTGGTGGAACGACCCCCTTGCCACGGCTGTCACATGGTCATCCATTGACAGCCGGGCATCTAGAAGGACACCCAAATTGCGTATCCGGTCCACGGGGACCAGATGTTCGCCCCCAATGGCCAGCGATGGAATCAGCTGGTTGAACAGGGGCGTCTTCACATCAACCAGACATAGCACCATCTATCCATGTGGCCTAGAGGCATTTATATACCCTTGAGTCAACACTGATGGGTGAAGCTACATTCCAGCTATATTTCGATATTTAAAACTATCACTTGGAGGAAATAACATCATCTCTCTGACTTCAATAAAACTATGCAGAGAAAACTCCAAATATGCTTTTTTGAAAAAGGCAACTGGGCGTCCTTTGTTTTCCTTGAAGCTGTTTTGCTTCTCATCTAAGAAGCTTCTTTGGAAGTGCCTTAAAAAGACAAAGAAAAAGAAAAGCATCGTTGGGACAACTATGGCCTGAATGACTAAGAATTTCCATAGACACACCGAGAAACAAATTACCTTTAAATAAGATGCAAGATAGAAACAATTTTCAATGAGCAAGGAACAGACAGGAATATGGGAGGACATCATTTAATTGATAGGATGAGAAAAGTTTGAATTTCAGAAAAGCACTCATGGTTCAATCCCTCGGTGGCATATAATGTTTAGAAAAATCACATTACTTGCTGACTATGTGAAGCTAGGAGAGAACATCAGTGAGGGGGTTTCCAAAAGGAGAACATCTCTATACTCCATCTGATTTTTATTTCCCAACACTTTTTATTTGACAATACTTTTAAGAAGTGAAATCTAACTATCTTTAAACCTGACAATGTCAAAATGCTAAGAACAAGAAGCAAAACTTAAGTTTTCCTGTCCTGATCTTTTGCATATTCCCTCAGTAGCAAAACAAAGAACCCCTTATTCACATTCGATGGAAACAAAAGAGAAACAAAATTGGCTGCTTCTGTTCCTCTTCTAGTCCACATCCTTCTTGCTATGTGCATTTGTTTGTGGGTGGGCAGGTTGTTTCGTGTTTTTATTTCAATCTCCTCACATTTTTGGGAAGGAGAGCTACAAAACCATCAAACCCTCTCATGCTTGGAGAAACATGAAACCCACAAGTAGGGAAGCCCCTTAAATCAAGAGTTGTGTGAAAATGGATTCTCCACAAGCTTTGGAGAGCTACAATACTGGGTATAAACTACTTTCAATGCCATTTTAAAAACACCATATATCCATATATCTACATTTATTGAAACCTCTTGTGGACTTTTTGTGCAAAAAATGAATTTAGGATTTATGGTTTTTATTTATTTTTTTATTTTATTTATTTAATTCAATTTATATAACCGCGCCTATCTCCCCGAAGGGACTCAGGGCGGTGCACAGGAAATCAAAATCGGAAGTAAAAAACATAACAATAGACAAAAATATCATAAATAGGACAACAGACTAAAATCTAATTAAATGTAAAGTACCCTGTGCTAAAAGATTCCCTAAAACCTACCAACCCCTTAAAATCCAATTTAAACAATTTAAAACTCAGTCTACGAAAGTGGTTACGGGGACTAAGCCAGGCTGGGTAGATGGAAAAGACGTGTCTTCAAATGTTGGCGGAAGGAGCGGAGGTCCGTGATGGTCCTAGGTTCGGGGGGTAGGTCGTTCCAGAGGGTTGGGCCCGCCACAGAGAAGGCCCTTCCCCTGGGAGTCGCCAGCCGGCATTGCCCGGCAGACAGCACCCGGAGAAGTCCCTCTCTATGGGAGTGAATCGGACGAAGGGATGTGTGAGGTAAGATACAGTCCCGCAAATAACTAGGCCCCGTGCCATGGAGCGTTTTAAAGATGGTTATCAACACCTTGAAGCGCACCCGAAAGGCCACAGGCAGCCAGTGCAGCTCGCGCAGGAGAGGTGTCACATGGGAATGCCGTGAGGCTCCCAAAATCTCCCGCGCGGCCGCATTCTGCACTAGCTGTAGTCTTCGGGTGCACCTCAAGGGGAGCCCCATGTAGAGAGCATTACAGTAGTCTAGACGGGATGTCACCAATGCTTGAGTGACTGTGCGAAGGTGATGATTAGATAGGGTTTGATGATTAGATAGGGTAAAAGATAAAGGTAAAGCTTCCCCTCGTGCATATGTGCTAGTCGTTCCCGACTCTAGGGGGCGGTGCTCATCTCCGTTTCAAAGCCGAAGAGCCAGTGCTGTCCAAAGACATCTATGTGGTCATGTGGCTGACATGACTAAATGCCAAAGGTGCATGGAACACTGTGATAGGGTAAATTATAGAAAGAAAGAGTCCATACATTCTGGTAGAGAGAGGTTCCCTCAGGATGGAGGGAAGTTCAAAAGACTAAATCTCTGGTCCCAGGAACTGATCCAGATTGGATCTTGCAGGGAAAGCAATATTGTGATGGAACCTTAGACTGAGAGGTTGAAATATAATTGTACTTATAACACTTATATTGTGAAGAATATCAGAAGCCACATCTTTGTAGCTTTTTTCTTTCTTTTCTGTTTTTCTTTCACTTTTTTTCCTTTTCTTGCACTTTTTGTTTTGCCTTTACTTTTTTTTGGGGGGGGGGGGCTTTTTGTCTTCCTTATTTTATATTGCTGTAAGGCCTAAGCTCACAGACAGCACAGTGAGACCTAGTTCAATCCTTTATTTGCTTACATCTAATAGACAGAATCTTGCAAAACTAAAGCCATGACTTTTTAACCTACTAAATACATTCTTAGGGATTCTAGGGTGTGGCTACACCTGAACCTCTTCCTCCCTTTGCCATCCAGCTCGGGACTGCTTAGTCTCTTAATATGGGCCTACCTTCTGGGGAAGTTTTGTGTTGCCAAAATTCTCCTCCACTGCTCCTGGAGTGCACATTCCATCACAATTACTTTGTCTTATTTTCTCTTTTAAAAGAGCTGATAAAAAATCTGCCTCCCTTATCATCCATCTATCTATCTATCTACAGTATCTATCCATCTATCCATCTATCTATCCATCCATCTATTATCTATCTATCTATCTATCTATCTATCTATCTATCTATCTATCTATCTATCTATCTATCTATCATCTATCATCTATCATCTATCATCTATCTATCTATCTATCTATCAACTATCTATCTATCTATCATCTATGTATCTGTCTATCTGTCTATCTGTCTATCCATCCATCTATCATCTATGTGTCTGTCTATCCATCTATCTATCTATCTATCTATCTATCTATCTATCTATCTATTTATCTATCATCTATGTATCTGTCTATCTGTCTATCTGTCTATGTCTATCTGTCTATCTATCTATCCATCTATCCATCCATCTATCATCTATGTGTCTGTCTATCTATCTATCCATCTATCTATCTATCTATCCATCCATCCATCCATCCATCCATCCATCCATCCATCCATCCATCCATCTATCTATCTATCTATCTATCTATCATACTCACCATCTATCTGTCACTGGCACATATGGAAATGCATCAGTCCAAACCAGTGGTGGGTTTCAAATCCCGGTCCAACCGGTATGGAATGAGGCCGATGGTGTCCCCATGGATGTGTGCAGTGCACGCAGTGTGCGCAGTACACACATGGTGCACACATGCATCTTAGCCCCTCTGCAATGCTCCAGCTGCTCTGCAGAGATCGCGCAGGTGCTGTACGTGCCATGCGCCTGCGTGGAAGCACAGAAGCCTTTAAACACCAGTAAGGAGCATGGGTGGGCCCTCCGGAGCACTGTACTGGAACGGTATCTGGTGCTCCGGGCTGGCTCCGGTACGCCCGTACTGAGGTGTACCACCTGCAACCCACCCTTGATCCAAACTCACTGTTCTGCTATTCCATGTTGTTATTTAATGGTTTTGGATGCCTCCGTATTTATATTTGATTGTGTCTTGTTTATCCCATTCATTGTGTCTCATTCATGAAACTTTGCGAAGAGTTTATCAATTCACTCTTTTCTTTTTCTTTTTTAGTAGCACTGAAGGGAAAAAATACATCAAGAAGCATAGTAAGCAGTGGGGGAGGGGGGATGCTGGGAAAAGATTGAGTGGACTATAAATTAGATAACCAATTTCATTGTAATTTTTACAATGACAATAAAGATTATTATTATTAAATAGAAAATGATTGGACCTTCAGCTTTGTAAAACGACATGAATGAAGTAGGGTGATTGCATGCTTAACCTGCCGAATGGGAACACTCTGGGAACATGCAGAATTTATTTAATTTTAGGTTCCATGTAAAGGCTGATTAAAAATGGGAGCAAGGCCCATTGATAAACTATCTGAGTTCTCTGATAAAGGAAGCAGAAGCACAACCTTTCACTTACATCTTCCCTATTTATTAAGGCTAAACTTGAGGTGCTGAGTAACATCTCAGCCCTGAACAGAACTCTCCCTCCTTTTTCCTGTTTTTCTGATTCATTGGAAAGGGAGGAGGGGAAATACCATGAAGTGCAGTCTTCAACTTGCAAAATATTTTTGCACCTCCAGGCAAGTATCGGATGGACCTTTTTATCTGAAAAGATCAAACTCATACCAGGTCTCTCCAAAATGATGGAGAAACATTTAATTGGCCTCCCCTCCATCCTGCCGTGGGAGGGAGGGAGAGAAGTATCCGGATGTTGCCATCATAGTTACTGGAATACTGTACACAAAAAAAGCATTTCTAAGCACACCTTCCTAAATTGAGGGGCAGTTCGTGAACCTGACCAGGAGATGGCAGCAGATTATAAAACGAGCTGGCACGGGATACCTTTTCATATCCTTAATGGCTTTGAATATTTAGTTGTATTTTTTACCTCTTATTCAACTTTCAGTATTTCTTTAGCATTATTGGTTCATGAACACATTTTATAGAGCATGTCATCTACATCTGACATGAGCCAGGCACAGGAGGCAGCATAAACACTGTATTGCAGATTAATAAATAAGTATATCAGGATTTATTTGAAATTGGGACATCAACGTTGGGTTTTCTTCCTCCTTTTTAAAATTATTAGACTCTGCCTTGCTGTGACTTAATCCTTTAGTCTATGTCCTACATTATGGAGCAATAAAGAATAGGTGTGTGGCTTCTTTTTAGATAATTAAAAACTGCTGGCTTATCTCTTGCTAATCTTCTTCTGTCATGCTTAAGCTTTTCATATTCCTTCAGACTTTCTTCATGGGATTTTGCAGGGATGTGTATGAGGTGTAGTTTTTAAAAAACCCTTCAAAACATTTCAATACATGAAAAAATAGGGAAAGGTTTGATCACAACATTACAGCCACCATCTTGATTTTTCTGTAGTCACACCTGGGACAGTTTCTATATGCTTTAGTTTCCCATTAATTCACACAGCAATAGCACTTAGACTTACCAGTATATTTTATTTATTTATTTATTTATTTAAATTTATACCCCGCCCTTCTCCTAAAAAAGGACCCAGGGCGGCGCACAGACGTTATTAAAACCATACAAAAATACAAAAATACATAATTATTAAAAACTATTAAACTATCCCTGTGCTAAAACTAATAAAACTCTACAATTTAAATTTTTCCCTATGCCACTCCATAGTGCTTTACAGCACTCTCTAAGTGATTTCACAGAGTCAGCATGTTACCCACAACACACTGGGTCCTCATTTTACTCAGGAGGATGGAAGGCTTAGTCAACCTTGAGCTGTTCAGAATCAAACTCCTGGCAGCGAGCAGAGTCAGCCTGCAATACTGCATTCTAATCACTGTGCCCCCATCTTATCCAAATCTTATCCAAATTCTATCTATCTATCTATCTATCTATCTATCTATCTATCTATCTATCTATCTATCTATCTATCTATCTATCTATCTATCTATCTATCTAACATATTGCATAAAATATCAGGGAATTCTACATTTGTTAGACACAATGCAGTCCTGCCAGCCTAGATAGCTAGTTCATTCCATTCAGCACTTGCACATCTATCCTTGGTGCACCACGGGGGCAAAACTAGCTTTAACTAGTGGCACTCAGGTTACTGATTCTTCCTGGCTCCTCCACTGATTTCACCTCACTTTGTGTCACAATGCTTCATATCTGACCAGGTCCAATGTTGGTTTCTGCTCTCCGCACACACAAATGTAGGTTCACATCCACTTCTGACCCACACTCAACTTGAAACCAATTACTGTTGACAAAAACTCCTAACTTTCTACTTCCAAAGGTTAAAACTTTGCATTTATCTGTGTTCAGATTCATTCAATTATTTTCTGATTATTCTAGTCTGACCTAAGCTTCATATATGAAACACAGCCCATCGTTTCCTAATTTACCTCTCTTTCTTCTACAGTTGCAGGAGAATCATGTTAATCTATGGTCTTGTATATATATTCTTGTATATTATTATGTTCTGCTCAGTGGTGGGATCCTACCAGTTTAACAACTGGTTCGGTGATCGCGAGCTTCACACGCGCAGTTTTGAGAAAACTTACCTTTCCGCATTACTACTGGGGAGGACAACAGCTGAGGCACAGCAATCGCGGGTGGGTGGGCCCAGCTGATTGTCAGAGCAAAGCGGTTTGCTTCCAGCTGATCATCAGAGCTACCTGTTCACCCAAATTGGTCTGAACCGGTAGAATCCCACTCCTGGTTCTGCTCAATGGTTTATTCCAACAGAACTTCTGTTCTTCTGTTGCTGAACATCCCATTTCATACATTCTTTGGGCATGGACTTTCTCCCTTGTACTTTATACAATGCTATGCACCAGTGGTGGGATTCAAATTTTTTTACTACTGGTTCTGTGGGCGTGGCTTTCTGGGCTTGGTTGGCTTGGCTTGATGGGCATGGCAGGGGAAGAATTCTGTAAAATCTCCATTCCCTCCCCACTCCAGGGGAAGGTTACTGCTAAATCTCCATTCCCTCCCGATCAGCTGGGACTCAGGAGGCAGAGAATAGATGGGGGCGGAGCCAGTCAGAGGTGGTATTTACCGGTTCTCCAAACTACTCCAAATTTCCACCGATTCTGTCAGAACCTGCTGAATACCACCTCTGCTATGAACACTAATAACATTATCCAAAAATATCAATAAAGAAGAAAATGTTATCTGTTCTTATTTATGACTGCTCTGCTTTCCATGTTGAGGCTGATTGAGATCAAATGCTAGAAGATTGGTCCAGAGCTGTACCTAATGGGTCCACCTCTTTTCCCTTGATGGAGTCCCAGAATGACATGACATGGAGAATTCATAAATACAGGTAGTCCTCGACTTATGACCACAATTGAGCCCAAAATTCATGTTGCTAAATGAGACAGTTGCTAAATGAGATTTGTCCCATTTTACAACCTTCCTTGCCATAGTGTTAAATGAATCACTGCAGTTGTTAAATTAGCAACACGGTTAAGTGAATCTAGCTTGCTTATGGCCTTTGCTTGTCAGGGGGTCACAAAATGTGACCGCATGACCCCGGGACACCACAACGGTCATAACTATGAATCAGTTGTTAAGTGTCTGAATTTTGATCATGTGACCATGGGGATGCTGCAGTGGGCATAAGTATGAAAAACTGTCACTTTTTTCAGGGCCGTTATAACTGAACAGTCACTAAACAAACTGTTGTAAGTTGAGGACTACCTGCATATCACTTTAAAGCAGTCATACACGTGAAATGTAGACATGATAGCAGTGTTCCGATATCTCAGAGGGTGCCACAAAGAAGAGGGAGTCAAACTATTCTCCAAGGCACCTGAGGGTAGAACAAGAAGCAATGGGTGGAAACTAATCAAGGAGAGAAGCAACCTAGAACTAAGGAGAAATTTCCTGACAGTGACAACAATTAACCTCTGGAACAGCTTGCCTCCAGAAGTTGTGAATGCCCCAACCCTGGAAGCCTTTAAGAAGATGTTAGATAGCCATTTGTCTGAAATGGTATAAGGTTCCTGCCCACGCAGGGGGTTGGGCTAGAAGACCTACAAGGTCCCTTCCAACTCTGCTATTGTATTATTGTATAAATGGATTTCTTATTTTGTCTAGAGCAGAGCTATCAAAGTAGAGGCGATTATGTTTTCCAATCCTACCATTTTGCAGTTCAACAGGAAAAAAAAAATAATGCTGGCATGAAACAGACAGTTGTCTACTTTCCTTTCTTTTCTTTTCACAGCAAGATTAGGCAACAGCTGGAGGGTGGGGGGGAGAGATAGGATTTGATCCCAGGAAAAACAACACCAAGGAAACAGTTAAGTTCCTTTCTCTTACATAGTTGTGATTCAAAGCCCCCTGCCGTTTCTTCAAAGTTTGCTCGTCTGTTTGGCTTTCAAGCACAGTAGGAATGCTTATGATCCAAGAAGCCAAAGTGATATGCTACTCCTAAAACACAGGAGGTTTATATGTCCTGAGTGTATGTCAATAAACTTGATATACCTCTTATTGATGGAATGTGAGCAACAGTTTGTTGACTTCTAAGATGGTTTCTAGATGAGAGATGTCAGCTTGCATAGAATAGCAGAAGTCCAGCTGAGGCGAAATGGACTTCGGTTGCACTTAAGGCATGCTGGCCAAAATATACTGAAATTAACCAGTACTGTCCTTATCCTTATCAAAGATTTCTGCATGTGGCATCAGAATAGAGCTGGAAGGGACCTTGGAGGTCTTCTAGTCCAGCCCTCTGCTCAATCAGGAAACCCTTTCCCACAGAAAAACAAACAAACACGGGGAGCCACAAAACCCTTCCCATATGACTATTTCCTGAGCGCCCACAAAACTACCATATGTATTTGAATTAAAGGTTCTGTTTTCTTCTGAACCGTATCTTTTCTTGGATTTATCATTGGTTGTCCTACTGCAGATTGAAAACTTCAATAAATTGCATGTTAGTGTGTGTCGCACATTGGCAGTTGTGACACATATTTTGAGCGACAGGGAGCTGCAGCAGAGGGATGAAAGAGCCACATGCGGCTCCAGAGCTGCAAGTTGCTGACCTCTGTCCTATACCATTTCAGAGAAGTGACTATCCAGTCTCTTCTTAAAAACCTCCAGTGATGAAGCACCCTATAATGTCTGAAAGCAAGCTGTTTCATTGGATAACTGTTCTCACTGTTAGGAAGTTTCTCCTCAATTCCAGGTTGCTTCTCTCTTTGATTAGATCCCATTCATTGTTTATTGTCCTGCCCGTTGGTACTTTGGAAAATAAATTGACCTCCTTTTCTTTGTGGCAGCCTCTCGAATACTGGAACACTGCTGTCATGCCCCCACCCCCCTAGTTCTTCTTTTCTCTAGACTAGCCAAACCCAAATCCTCCAACATTCATATGTTTTAGGCAGGGGTGGGTTGCTGCCGGCGTTACTGCCAGTTCGCAACCCACACGCCAGACGCACACTGTGCCCACATGTGTGCTTCAAATGTAAACTGTTCTGCATGCATGCACAGAACAATTTACAGTGAACTGTGTACGCACAGTCACTAAAATTCAAAATGGTGGTGCCCAAGTAGCAGCAAGGGAACCGGTTTGGGGGCGTGTCAGGCCTGGTTCTGTGACCCAGGCCTGAATTCACTACTGGTTCGGCTGAACCAGGCCAAACCTGCAGCAACCCGCCTCTGGTTTTAGCCTCCAGAGCTTGGGCTGAGGGGAATGTACTGCCCAGAGTACACACCAGCCAGTTCAAATGAAGGTAAATTTATAAAGTACAAGAAAGGGGGGAAGCAGTAGTTTTGATGCAGAGCTAGATAATTCAGGTGGAGGTTGGCTTCCCAGCAGGATAAGGCCAGAGTGAAGATGACATCAGCCATTCCTGTCCTTCTAAAACAGTAGGTGGCCTGTCTCCTGCTAGGGCAGCAGGAAGTGAGGACTGGCTTTAAGGTCACATACCTTCACCTAGTCCACACCTTAAGTCTATCTTATTAAAATGTGTTGTCTGAAAGCCTTCATTCATTAAAGCAATGATGGGTGACGAAAATCACTATCGATGGGCTCATCTAATGATGACCCTGGCAGAGGAAACATTGCGTCTAAGAAGAGCAAACAGTAAAGACCACGAATTAATTAATGAAACCAAAGAAAGAATGGATTGTGCTAGATGTTTGTAAAACTAAAAGAAAGCAAAAGGGTGCAATAAATCTGAATGAAAGTGGAAAGAATCAGAGAAGAATTCAAGGGTTGTGAGAAGATATGAGTCATTTTAGTAGTCTTAAGAGGTAATAATAATTGAGAAGCAAGAGACCTTAAAAAGAAAGAAGTAAAAGACACTGGAATGAGTATAGAATGACTCCAGGAAGCGAAAGTACAAGACATATATGAAAGAGGCTCTAAAAATAGAATAATCTCCCACCAGAATGAGTGGAAAGTGGGCCTTAGGAAAGAGAATATGGACACAGCTTGGAATGGAATGAAAAGAATTATGTTACAAGGTACTACAGAAACATGTGGGGGTATGAAAAAATGATGAAGTGAAAGCGGCTGTAGATAGGAAAAATATGTGTAAGATAATTTATTTGTTTGTTTATTTATATACCACCTTTATTATTTTTGCAAATAACTCAAGGCGGTAATCATATCCAACATGATTGCTGCTAAAAGAATGAAAGATATGGTGTAATGTGCATTGAAAACAAAATATGGTTGCAGATAATGCAATCAACAAGAACAATTAAAATTAAAAGAAGCAGAGAACAAGCCGGATGATTTCAAGAAATAAACTTTTTTTTACAAAGTTTTGCAAAAGTGTATTTAGCAAAACAAATAGGATTAAAGATAAAAATGAAAAAAAGTATTTAGAACATGCTCTGTGGATTTTTGTAATTTTTTATAGAAATTATCCCAATACCTTGGTACTCTCTGCTCTGAAACGTATCAAATTTTGATGTGAAAATTTTGTCCCAGTACCTATTATTTGTTTGATATTCAATGCACAAGCTAGAACTTGTCAATGTCAGATGACTTGTGCCTCGTTATATTATTCCTTACAGGAAAAAAAATGTTTGGCACTCATCATTTTTGGTACTCATTGTGCCTCTCGGAACCAATTAATGATGAGTACCAAGGTACCAAGGGACGCAGTGGCTCAGTGACTAAGACGCTGAGCTTGTTGATCGAAAGGTCGGCAGTTCAGCGGTTTGAATCCCTAGTGCCGCGTAACAGGGTAAGGTCCCGTTACTTGTCCCAATTTATGTCAACCTAGCAGTTCGAAAGCATGTAAAAAATGCAAGTAGAAAAATAGGGACCATCTTGGTGGGAAAGTAACAGTGTTCCGTGCGCTTTTGGCATTTAGCCATGCCTCCACATGATCACGGAGACGTCTTCCGACAGCGCTGGCTCTTCGGCTTTGAAACAGAGATGAGCAGCACCCCCTAGAGTTGGGAATGACTAGCACATATGTGTGAGAGATGTCTTTACCTTTACCAAGATACCACTGTACATAAAGAGTAGCACTGGAGCAAATGCTATCAAAAGTCATGTGCCAGGAAAATAATTAGTGAAAATGATATTGTGTAAATATTGAAAATGGTAGGGCTGCAGATGTAAGTAGTATGACTGGAGATACATTTTAAAATTGTTTGTTTATGCAGCAGCTGCCATTTGTTTAATATGTACTGTATGTGAAGACTACAACTGTTTCTGGAAGAAGGTTATTTTTATTACCCTGCACAAAGGGGAAGAGCGTGTGTTTACTTCCAAAATTACATGCGGATTCAGTGGGATGCAGTGGCTCAGTGGCTAAGACGCTGAACTTGTCGATCAGAAGGTCGGCAATCCAGCAGTTCGAATCCCTAGCACCGCATAATGGAGTGAGCTCCCATTACTTGTCCCAGCTTCCGCCAAACTAGCAGTTCGAAAGCACATAAAAAATGCAAGTAGAAAAATAGGGACCACTTTGGCGGGAAGGTAACAGTGTCCTATGTGCCTCTGGTGTTTAGTCATGCTGGCCACATAACCCCAGAGATGTCTTTGGACAGCGCTGGCTCTTCGGCTTTGAAACAGAGATGAGCACCTTCTCTTAGAGTCGGGAACAACTAGCACATATGTGCGAGGGGAACCTTTACCTTTACTTAACACTACTTACCCTGAGAAGGAATAGAGAAGGAACAGTGTGTTGGATATGTACAGTATGTCTGTATATAACTCTGTACAGTTTGTTTATGGAATAGGTTCTGACAAAACAGGCTTTTCTATGCAACTTCTGTTTTGGCCTTAAGCACTGCCTGCCGATACTGGAGATACTGATTAAGCCCTAATTAATAGACCTATAACATTTGCACTGGAGGAAAAAGAAAGTTGCTCAAGCTTAAGGTTCTGGGATGTATACACAACCTACTTTTTAATCAAATTTGGCTCCTATTACAAGAAGCAAGTCTAGACTTGAGTGCTATCTGCATGGGACAGTACTTGGGAATCCGAGAAATAATAAGCCAGAGGCAGTTTTATTCATAAGTAGAGCAGACCCTTTGAACACAAATCCCCCTGTTAATGAGTTAATTATGATGAATCTAAGTTTCATTATCTCCGCCAGTCTAATCTAAGAATATATGTCTACACCCAGCTCATTGGAGGAAGAACAAGAAACTCAGTAGGAGTATGCAAAAAAAAAAAAGGCCCAAATCTACTCAGAACCAATCAAACCCATTGAAATGTTTGCTAATTTAAATGGATTTTAATTCTAGAAGGGAATTTAGAGCAAATTTCCCCAGCCTTAACAATATTACCTAGCCTTGAGATAAGTTTCCCAACCTGGTGCTTTCCAGAACAGGAGTTCCTAATTCTTTTTCCATGCTATCTCTTTTTAATGTAACACCTTTCTAAAAATTCAAATACCAAAATGAGCCATTAGCACAATAAGATGAAACTTTGGGAAAGGTGGATTTATTGTAGCAATGTAACTAAACATCTTACAAGACTCTGGAAATTCTCAATATCATACCGGAGTTTTCTCCAAGGTGCTTTTTTCTTCAAAAGGCAACTGGACTGTTTTTCATTTGGGAAAGAAGAAGAAAACATGTTGTATGTAGAAAGCTTCCTCAGTTCTGATGGTGGATGGGGTTGTATGGAAGTAGCACCCACCCCCCTCTTAGAAAAAGAAATGTTTTAGGAAACATTAAAAGGGCAGAATATTTCCACCTAAAAGAGAGGCAGAAACTCATCCCCCACACACACCTTTGTCAATGGACCATTAAGGCCTGAGCCAGTCTATTCTACATAACAAAAACCTCTTTCATTACATCATCCATCCATCCAAGATGGCGGCGCGCTTAGGCGCAGCGGCTTTGAGCTCCTGGTGTCACAGCAGACTTTTCCATCAAAAACTCGCTTTGAACCTACTGTGAATTATTGAGAAACAAACATATCAATTGGTTGTGACACATCAGTTAAAGAAAGAAAGGATTACTCGGATTTTTTTAGGACAAGTAAGAAAAACAAGTTTCAGGCAGAGAAATCCTCAAGATGACGCCTAGATCTGGGTAGTGGAGAATTTTTAAAACCTAGGTTGTATCATAAACAAAGCCTTGATGAAACAATGATCGCAGATTCTTCACGAAGTTTATGTTCTGTAATGGTGGCACCATCATTATCTCTTGGGAATATACAAGGGCAACTGCAAGAATTGAAATGAAGAAGCGGAGAGCACCACCCCTACCAGTTATTCCATCCTTTTCTGTTGGGAAAGCTGAGAGAGAAGAAAAAATGCCAAGTGCGATTCCTCAAAGTTCATTGCAACAAGAAACAAAAAAGAAAAAGAGACGTGCTCCTCTTCCACCAACTCCTAAAATGCCAAACAGATTTGAAGAAATGGATAATAAAAGACAAAGTACAATTGATCCTTTTCAACTGTCATTTGTCGGCCATTTTATTTCAACTGTCATTTGTCGGCCTTTTCATTTGCCTGGAGAGAGATTCCTATTGTGGCTATCACTGCTTTCTGTATTCCACCTGGCGCTCAAACCAATTTCATTGTAATTTTATTATTACAATGACAATAAAGATTATTATTATTATCACCCAGCATGAGTCAACCAAGCTTGGGAGTCAGGACTGCCTATAGAGTTGTCCCTGCATGGTCCCATGGGAATCAGATGACCAATCAGAATACAATCTCAAATTCAAAAGCCCAGAGAGGGTATAAAGGTCAGGCACTCTCAGCATCTCTCATCCCTTTTTTCTTCTTCACCCAACATCTTCAAGGCATGTGATCCAGTCACCACTAAAACCATCTTTCCAAACAGCTACCATGTTTCCAGTGTCTTTTTCCCCACTTGGAACTGAACCCAGAAAACAGAAGGAAATCTCAACTGTCAATACCTATCCTTCTATTCCTCTGCCCCCACCACCAGAATCGATGAAGCTTCTTGGATGAGAAGCTAAACCTTTTCTTCTTCTTCCTCCTGGAAAAAATATTCCAGTTGCCTTTTGAAGAAAAAAACACCTTTGAGATAAGGTGTTTTCAGGCCTCCCCTGGACTCTGATTCACCTTACAAGTTAAGAAAAATTGTATTTTTAAAAAAAAGATGTTTAATAGAAACTCTAGCAGAGAAGACTTAGGCAATAAAAACCAAATGTACAGATATAGAATAGGTGGAACCTGGCTCAATAGCAGAAACTGTGAGAGATTTTGGAGTTCTAGTGGACAATCACTTAAATATGAGCTAATAATGCACGTCAGCCACCAAGTAAACCAATACAGTCCTAGGCTGCATTAACGAAGAGATAGAATCGAGATCTATGTAGATAAAAGCCAAGTACCACTCACTCATCACGAAATCTCCAGAACAATAAAGCCTATAAACTTGAAATTTGGCACATATGTTCCTCTTGGCTTCTAGATGCTCGCTAAGAAAGGATTTTTCGAAATGACTATCGGATCATTAGTATATTTTATACAGTAATTAACACGCTCTGATACTAAGGAGTTCTACTCCCCCTCCCCACCTGAAAAGAACTCTGTTCCAACTGCCAGTTGCCTCACATTCCGTTACCTCAGTTCAAACTGAATTTGAATTTATTAACCGCTCCCTCTCCCCACAGGGACCCGGGGCGGTGCACAGGAGGAACTAAAAACAATATAAACAATAGATACAAAAATATATACATTAAAACACAATTAAACAATGCTATCCCGTGCTAAAAAATTAAAACCCATTAAAAAACATTTAAAATCTATAGACAGAGAGACTATCCAAGGCCGGCCAGTCGAAAGAAATGGGTCTTTAATTTCGTACGGAAGGAGCGGAGGTCCGTGGTCGTTCTGATATCGGGGGGAAGGTCGTTCCAGAGGGCCGGGCCCACCACAGAGAGAGCCCTTCCCCTGGGCGTCGCCCGCTGACAAAGTCTAGTGGACGGCACCCGGAGAAGTCCTCTCTGTGGGAGCGAATCGGTCGTGAGGATGTATGGGGCAGGATCCGATCCCGCAAATAGCTAGGTCCCGAGCCATGGAGCGCTTTAAAGATGATAGTTAGCACCTTGAAGCGCACCCGGAAGACGACAGGCAGCCAGTGCTGCTCGCGCAAGAGCGGTGTAACGTGGGTGAACCTGGTGGTCCCCATAATTGCTCGCGCGGCTGCATTCTGAACTAACTGAAGCCTCCGGGTGCACCTCAAGGGAAGCCCCATGTAGAGAGAGTTACAATAGTCCAGTCGGGATGTCACGAGGGCATGAGTGACTGTGCGAAGGGCGTCCCGATCCAATAGGGGGCGCAATTGGCAGATGTTCCACTCAGGAGCAGTCTGGGGCTCCTTACAGTACTAAACATCGGTACCTCATCAACATGTTTATGCCTCCCACCTTTGGAACGGCTTCCGGACTCAAGGCGACAGGAGCGATATTCCCTTATGTGTTTCAATTACTGACCACCACTGAGTCAATTAATTGTGAACCAAATTTCTCCTGCATTGCCTGATTACATAGTTTTGTCACGAAACACGGATACCAGCAAACGCTTTATAATGACTTGGAAACCACATTTGGAGTATTGCATCCAGTTTTGGTCACCACAATATGAAATAGATGGTGAAACTCTGGAAAGAGTACAAAGAAGAGCAATAAAGATGATTAGAGGGCTGGAGGCTAAAGCATATGAAGAAACAGGAATACGGCATGTCTAGTCTAGTCTAGTGAAAGAAGGCAAAGGAAGACATGATAGCAGTGTTCCAATATTTGAGAGGTTTCCACTAAAGGAAAGGAGGTCAACCTATTCTCCAAAGCACCAGAAGGCAGGGCAAGAAGCAAAGAGAGGACCAACTCAGAACTCAGGAGAAATTTCCTGGTAGTGAGAACAATTAGTCAGTGGAACAGCTTGCCTTCAGAAGTTGTAAATGCTCCATCACTGAAGATTTTTAAGGAGAGATCGGACAGCCATTTGTTCAGAATAGCATTGAGTCTGCCTCTTGTGGGGGGGTTGGATTAGAACAGAGGTTCCCAAACTTGGCAACTTTAAGACTTGTGGACTTCGACTCCCAGAATTCTACAGCCAGCAGAGCTGGCTGTAGAATTCTGGGAGTCGAAGTCCACAAGTCTTAAAGTTGCCAAGTTTGGGAACCTCTGGATTAGAAGATCTGCAAGGTTCCTTCCAACTCTGTTATTCTGTTACAAACCAATGAGTTATGGAGAAGAAATACTGTGGGGATTTTCCTGAGTATCCATCATTGGCAAAGAAGAGCATTTTTCAAATTGGTTGAAAGAAGAAGAAAAAAAGATTTTGCCAACTTTTATTGCATTCTTCCATCGTCCTTCCTCACTTTGTTCTTAGTGATACTTATTTTAAACCCAAAAATGGCTCAGGTTAGTTAACAGCAGGCTGATCCTGATTCAAATTTTCAGTCAACTATGGCAGCCATTGCAAAGTCTTGAGTTTCTGATTGGCTTCATTTGTAGAAATTTGCAAATGTCCAAAAGGCATTACAATGTGCAAAACCAGGAATGTATAAAGACCCCAGTTGTCCCCCAGCTGGGAAGGGGAAAATGTCATCATATTTTTTCTTAGCAGGTTGTGTGAACCAGGCATTATATTATGTGCTATATAATTTATTTGTGGGGAGAACGTAACTAAATGTGTTTATTATTCCTGAAGCAGAGGTTAAGCAGAGGTTAATATGATATATAAAGCCAATTGTCCCGCCCAGCCTCACTTACTTCAAACATTGTAAATAAAGGAGAAATAATAAAACTATCCATATATTTTTTATTTTATTTTATTTTTATTTTATTAAATTTATACCCCGCCCTTCTCCAAACGGACCCAGGGCGGCGCACAGGGATGTTAAAACACATATAAAACATATAAAATTTTTAAAAACTTATTCTAATAGACCGTGCGCTAAAAACCGAATTTAAAAAACCCAAATTTAAAACTATCTAGGAGTCAGTAATGGGGGTTACGCTAGGCCGGCTAGATGGAATAGGTGTGTCTTCAGACACTTGCGGAAGAGGCGGAGGTCGGAGATGGTGCGGAGTTCAGGGGGTAGGTCGTTCCAAAAGGCAGGGCCCGCCACAGAGAAGGCTCTTCCCCTGGGTGTCGCCAGTCGGCATTGTCCAGCCGACGGCACCCTGAGGAGGCCCTCTCTGTGGGAGCGTATCGGTCTGAGGGATGTATGGGGCAGGAGGCGGTCTCGCATATAACTAGGCCCCGAGCCATGGAGAGCTTTAAAGATGGTCATTAAAACCTTGAAGCGCACCCGAAAGACCACAGGAAGCCAGTGCAGCTCGCGCAGGATAGGTGTTATGTGGGAGTGTCTAGGCACTCCCGTAATCACCCGCGCGGCTGCGTTCTGGACTAGCTGCAGCTTTCGGGTGCACCTCAAGGGGAGCCCCATGTAGAGAGCATTGCAGTAGTCGAGTCGAGAGGTGACGAGTGCTTGAGTGACTGTGCGTAAGGCACCCCGGTCCAGTAAGGGGCGCAATTGGCGCATCAGGCGTACCTGATATAGACAAACATCCACACAAACACACACTACTATCCTGGTCTCCTTGAATAAAGAATAGGCTAAGCGACGTAATTATAAACTAAAAGTCTATGGAGATTCTCAGTCATCCAGGTCATGGTTGTCCCAAAGGTGCTTAGTCAGGAGACAACATCACTTTCTTGTTTTTTCTTTGAAGATGTTTCACTTCTCATCCAAGACGCTTCTTCAGCTCTGACTGGGGATGGTGGGGAATGGAAGGATTCTGCAAGGAATCGAAAACAGGAATCCTGCCCACGCAGGGGGTTGGACTAGAAGACCTACAAGGTCCCTTCCAACTCTGCTATTGTATTGTATTGTATTGTATTGTATTATTGTAAGAAAGTCCAGTTGTCTCCTGAAAAAGCACCTTTGGGGTAATTATAAACTGATTCCCAGCAACAATGGGATTCAATAACCTTCCCTACCGATTCGCAAATGTGAGCGCATTTGCCTCATCTGCACATGTGCACCGCCTTCTGCGCATGCGCCGTGCTCGCGCATTACATCGGGGCGGGTGGCCGGAACCTCCCACTGCTGCCACTACTGGTCCGCCTGAACTGGAGAGAACTGACTGAATACCACCTCTGATTCCCAGTCTCACTTCGCCCCTTTTACTCATTAGATACACTTTGCTGTGCATCTTACTTACAGGTTGTCCTTGACTTACAACAGTTCATTTAGTGACCGTTCAAAGTTACAACAGTACTAAAAAAAGTGACTGATGACCGTTTTTCATATTTATGACTTTTGCTGTGTCCTGGGGTCATGTGATTACCTTTTGTAACCTTCTGACAAGCAAAGTCAATGGGGAAGCCAGACACACATAGCAACCTTGTTACTAACTTACAGTACCAATTGCAGTGATTCACTTAACAACTGTGGCAAGAAAAGTCATAAAATGGGGCAAAACTCACTTAACAAATGTCCCACTTAACAACAGGAATTTGGGGCTCCATTGGGGTCGTAAGTCGAGGACTACCTGTATTTTATTCCTCGATAGTGTTGGTCATTTGTTGTTGAGCTCAGGCTTTCCCAAGCACTTGTTTCACAGGCAGCGGATTTCTTTGGCAAGGGGAGTTCTCTGAGGATTTTGTTTTTCCTACCTGCCTTAAATTCTTTAAGCTGAACCATCTTTTTAACTCCTTGCCTTTTGCAGGATTCAAACCCTTTCTTTCGGCTTGTACTCTCTCTCTCTCTGCTCAAATCCTACAAGTTTATCTGGTTCAAAGAATCAGGCTGCTGGTGCCAAGTGGAACAGTATAATTTCCCAGCTTGGCATCCATGTGATTCTCAAGAGGAACACTTGCTCCTGGCAGGAGCTCTTTCCCTGAGTCACACAGATAATTCAGCAACAGCCGCCGCCGCCGCCGCCACCACTACCAACAGGCAGAGGGTAAGAAGAGAAGGTCAGGGCAGAGCAGCAGGGAAGAAGAAATTCCTCGGGACAGAGGCGAAGTCACAGGACAGCTGGATAGGAGGGGAAAATATGTGCATGGGCGCAATTGTGCTGGGGAAATAACTCAGGATTAGAAAAACAAAGGGCGCCTCCTGTGATTTACGATTGGACGCACCCAAAGGCAGGTTGCCAAACTCCAGCCTAGGTGCCTGGAAGGATGGCTTTCTTTTAGCAAAGGCAGGATCCCACGTCTCACGAATGTTTGGAAAATGAAGTCAGCAAGGCAGACTGAATCACGCTTTATGGACAACCTGTAAGAAAAGGTGAGGCTTTGATTATAGGGTGGAGGCCACCCTACCTTGACTTTTTGATCCCATCTGCAGACACCTCTACCCCGCTGCTGCCCCAGGACAATTAGCAGTACAGAAAGCCTATAATAAGGCCGTCAAACTTATTCTTTCCAGTAAGAGAAGTTCTACGCAAGCAGTTGAAACGTTTTTTTAAAAGAAAAAATTGCCCAACAAAAATAAGCAGCATAAAGCATTATTAAAATGTAAGATGAGAAAAAGTTCAACGGGTAACGCATCCATTCACAATTATAGTATTAAAGTCTGAAACATATTTTTTTTTAAAGGTGGGAAGACGGAAATGTTTTCATCTTACAATGAAAAGAACCAAAGTAAGGCCCTAGGGAGCCTCTCCAAAGAGGAAAAACTGCCCCAAAGGATCTTTCTGTGAAAGCCATATGCCTTGCCTTCTGATTTATTGATTTAATCCATTTATCAGCCACCCCAGTCACCAAAGCAACTCTCAGCAGCATGCATGTTATTAAACCATTACAACTGACGATAAAACATCACAACAATAATTGGAAACACAATGCCATATGCTGGAGAGAACAAACACCCCCATACAACCCTCCTTAATTGGAATGCCTGAAAAAAAAGACAGCTTTTAGTGCTGTCATAATCAGGAGTAGGCTGCTGCGGGATCTGCCCAGTTCAGCCAATCCGCAAATCCCAGTGCTAGCTAGCCCCTCCTACCCTGCCCCTCCCAGGAGTCTTCACATGGCCCATTTGGGATGCCAGGTAAATACATGGCTCTGGGAGGGTGAAAAACAGGCCTCCCAGAAGTTCCAGACCTCGGGAGTGCCTCCAGAGCCCAGGGAGGCCTTTTTCACCCTCCCAGAGGCTCAAGGAAAGCCTCCATAGCCTGGCAAGGGCAAAAACTCCCCCCCCCCCGCCGCCATGGTTCAGGAGGCCAACTAGGCTACGCCCACCAACCATGGACACGCCCACCCAGCAACGGGGCAGAGAACCTGTTGCTAAAAATTTAGAAGCCCACCCCTGGTCATAACTATAGAAGTAAGGCCACACTTGGAATGCTGCATACAGTTTTGGTCGCCACGATGTAGAAAAGACGTGGAGACTCTGGAAAGAGTGCAGAGAAGAGCAACCAAGATGATTAGGGAACTGGAGACTAAAACATATGAAGAACGGTTGCAGGAACTGGGTATGTCTAGTTTGATGAAGAGAAGGACCAGGGGAGACATGATAGCAGTGTTCCGATATCTCAGAGGGTGCCACAAAGAAGAGGGAGCCAAACTATTCTCCAAGGCACCTGGGGGCAGGACAAGAAGCAATGGGTGGAAACTAATCAAGGAGAGAAGCAACTTAGAACTCAGGAGAAATTTCCTGACAGTTAGAACAATTAACCTCTGGAACAGCTTGCCTCCAGAAGTCGTGAATGCCCCAACCCTGGAAGTCTTTAAGAAGATGTTGGATAGCCATTTGTCTGAAATGGTATAAGGTTCCTGCCCACGCTGGGGGTTGGACTAGAAGACCTACAAGGTCCCTTCCAACTGTGCTATTGTATTGTATTGTATTGTAAGTATATACTCAGAAGGTTTCATAAGTTAGTACCAAGCAGGAACATCTTGGACAGGGTCAAAAAAAAAGTCAAAGATGGCAACCAAACTATGCAATTAAAGCTCTGTCTGTTTGTAAATCAACAGATGTAAAAGGGTGTGGCTTGCAGTCACAGCTATAGCCTTTTTTTCAATCACCATCCCCCTCAACAGGTATTCCACCCTGGTATTCACATTTATTTATTTATTTCACATTTATAACCCGCTCCCATCTCACCACAAAGGGACTCGGGGCGGCCAATTTAGAATTGATCTCGAAAACTATGTGGCAATCAATAGAGGAAGAAGCACTGGAACAACATGCTTAGAGTGGCCAGGCTATCTATGTGGCCTTAAGAGTCAACAACTTTGTCTTCTTTTTATAATTTTTTATTGAAGGTTTTAATCACAACAGTAAAAACAAATGCAAATTAAACTCAGGGAGAAAGGGGGGAAGGAGAATGAATGAAAAGTACAAAGAAAGAAAAAGAAAGATAAAGAAAAAAAGAAATATATTAAAAAGAGACTTCTGATATTCATCGTAAATATAAACAAACTTAGTAGCTCTTCACTCCCTATATTACAATCAAATTTCTTCTCATATCCTATTTTTACCTATGAAAAACTATAAGTCATCGATTTTCAAACCTGGTATCCACAAAAAGCCCATAAAGTGTCACCAGGGCTTTATATAAATATGTGTTATTTCAAGTTTGGTAAAAGAAATTGACTTTATATTCCTTCCTTTTACTTCTGACAATCTTGATTTTTAATTTATTCAGATATTGTCACAGGATTTGATCTCTTTTCAGGTTTTTTCCCTCCCTATCCTAATTACTCCTTTGAGGCTTTACGTAAATGCAGTTTAAAAAAGTCACTGTTTGAGTCATTCTCTTAGTTAATCATTTGTATTTCCACTAAGAGTAACAACTTGATGACACATAATCATCATCCTTATCAAGTGACCAGGCTCACCTAACAGCCTAGAGAAATCTGAGCTTCTGTGACAGTGTTGGATCAAAGAATATCTCCAGATTTCATGCCTGGTTCTTTCCAGACACTGAAAAACTCTTATAGAAAAGGAGAGGCAACACTTAACTCACTGTTTCTCAACCTCAACAACTTTAAAAGATACAGACTTAAACATAGAATAGAATAGAATAGAATAGAATAGAATAGAATAGAATAGAATAGAATAGAATAGAATAGAATAGAATAGAAGAGTTGGTAGGGACCTTGGAGGTCTTCTAGCCCAACCCCTTGTTTAGGCAGGAAACCCTACACCATTTCAGACAAATGGTTATCTAATCTCTCCTTAAAAACATCCAGTGTTGGAGCATTTACAACTTCTGGAGGCAAGTTGTTCCACTGATTAATTGTTCTGGGGTTCAAGCCCCATTCAACTCCAAGGGATTGAAGTACACACATCTTAAAGTTACTGAAGTTGAGAAATACTGACTAAATTAGGCAGATGGACCACTTGTGATAGATGGACAGACTGCATCAGGACATGCAAGCTATAGGTGTATGCTCTACTGATGCTGCATACTGGCAAAGTGGCAGCTGAAATACAAAATTGCAGACCCAGAGATATGGCAGGTATAACACAAAGATCAAGAAGATGCAGATCTACTAAAAATTACTCAGGGGTCCGCAGACTAATATCTACCTATTACTGAACCATGATTTTTGCTAGCAGGAAATCAGTAGTGGGATTCAAATAATTTAACAACCGGTTCTTTGTCCTAATGACCAGCTGGGTAGGCATGGCTCAGTGATCATGTGACTGGGTGGGCGTGGCCAACTCAACGTCACTCACATTGATGGGCGTCGCCAACCGGCAACTGTAAGCAGGGCAATAAATATTTAGGCTAGAAACAATTCTAGAATGTTTCCTTCCTGCCTTCCTTACAGGATTAGCCCTGTAAAGTGGAAAAAAACAAAATGAGATTTCTTCCAACCACTGGTTCTCCGAACGGCTTAGAAAGTTAACAACCGGTTCTCCCAAATAGGTGCAAACTGGCTGAATCCCACCACTTCAGGAAATATACTCTCTGAACAATTTAACCACACCAGCAATTAATTCATTGTGAATCCATAGATTTATTCACACATTCCTTGCTCTTTAATGAAGACTGTTTTTTTAAGGCCTGGTTTTCTACAATACAATATAGCTTGACTTGACATCTGAATTGGTAAACTGCATTCAGCAGTTTGCTTAAATGCATTACAGGATTTGAAACTAAGATTGGAAGGAGGTCATGCATCCATGATTTGAATTTAAATCACAGTTTTCCATTTGTGCTAATTGGGATTAAAATAAAATCAGGCAGCAGTGGAAAAAAACAAGAGGTAAGGGTAACTCTGACAAAACTCTCCGACTTCCAAATCATGTTTTAGAAAATCAAGTGTTTGTGTCTGAACCAAAAATAAATATATGCCTCAAGGGAAAAGCAAACTAGTTTCTAACAAGGGAACCACTGTGGCATCTGTAACTGCAAGAATTTTTTTTTACATCCATCTATTGCATTTGAGTCTTATTCTCCTCATATTAACCCACTGATGAAATATTCCTGGCTGCTCTTGCTGTGGCTCTTTCCAGTGCAACGGATGTTGCCGTGACACAAATGCCAGTTGCTCTAGAACAGGCGGGTCAAACTCGATTTCATTGAGGGCTGCATCAGGGTTGTGTTTGACCTCAGGGGGCTGGGATGGATGAGGCCAGCTCGACATCACTCGTGTTGACGCCTGTGGTGGCCCGAGCACCCTGCCAGTGAAAATGGAGCTTGGGAGGTCCGCACGCAGCCCTTCCAAGCTTTGTTTTCATTGGCAGAGGGCTGCAGGAGGCCGTTGCAGCCGAAAACAGTAAGGTATCCACACCTAAGTCATTGGATGGTCATGCAGTTCTTTAGTGCCTTTCAAACTACATGTTTCACTTCAGACTTTTAAAATGTGGTTAAATTTTTAAACTCAACCTAGCTACGTCATTAAAGATCCAACAACAGATATGTAACTGCACTGGCTGTACTCGGAGAATAACAGAATGACAACGTTGGAAGAGACTTTGCAGGTCTGCTGATCCAACCCCCTGCTCAGGCAGGAAACCCTATACCCATGATGGCGAACCTATGGCACGAGTGCCACAGGTGGCACACAGAGCCATTTGTTAGGGCACGCAAGGGGTTGCCCTGTCAGCTCCAGCGCACATGTCCAGCCTTCTTTTGAGACCATTTTTCACCCTCCGGAGGCTTCCCTGAAGGCTCAGGAGGGCTGAAGCTCTGGAGGGCGAAAAATGACCCTACGAGCAAACCAGAGGGGGAAAGCGCACACATGTGTGGCACGCCCATGCACGACCTCCCCTGTGCTCCTCCTGCTTTTGGCACACGAGCCAAAAAAGGTTCGCCATCACTGCCCTCTACCATTTCAGACAGGTGGTTGTCCAATCTCTTCTTAAAAACTTCCAGTGTTGGAACATCCATAACTTCTGGAGACAAGAACCATCTCTGGAGATAGAAGACCCAGCTCCAGACCCAGCTCTGGAGATAGAAGATCCAATGTGAACCCCCTGCCATTTCCAGCTAGGACTAGAAAAAACGTATGCATGAAACTCAAGAGAGCTTCTGATAGCTAATGCTTACAGTGAGCTTTTGATGGTCCCTGAGTTAAATTCTTGTGTTCCCAAAGTCCTAGTTCCAGTCCCCAGTTATCTTCATAATATGGAACTGGATGTCTTTGCCTAACATGTCACTTTTTGTATAACTTTGCAAGTGTTCAAAATGGTTGCGGATGAAAGGATTAATTCAAAGGCATCATTTAAATGATTGCATCGATCCCTATCCCACCATTCTCTCTAAGCCCACTAACCCAAAACTGCTAACCAGAGGTGGGTTGCTCCTAGTTCAGCCCAGATTGGTAGGCAAACTGGTAGTGGAGGTGGTGGGAGGCTCCGCCCACCTGCCTGGACGCTTCTGTGCATGCGCAGAAGCATGGCGAGGCACACATAAGCATGAGCGAAGTGATTTAGTGATTTTTAGCACAGGGTATTCCAAATTTAATCAGTTTTTATTGTGTTGTATTATTTATGGTGTGTCTATTTATTTATATGTTTATACTTGTTTTAATTTCCTGTGCACCGCCCTGAGTCCCTTTGGGGAGATAGGCGCGGTATAAAAGTCAAATAAAATAAAAATAAATAAAATAAAATAAATAACGCCAGGATTTGCAACCCATCTCTGCTACTAACCATGGATGGTGAAAAGAGTTACCAGATGTGCTTGGATGTGGCTGAAAGCTAGGAATCACGGGAAGTCATGCTAGCACACTTTAGCCTTTGTAAAAATTTGCTCATTTGGGCTGGCAAGGTGGAAAAATACCAGGATTGTCATTTGGTAACCTTGGAAGAGGGGGTTGAACCATTTGCTCTGTTCAGAGAGCAAAGTAGTGTTTGTTGGCCCTTTTCCTCTCTGTAGCAAGCCAGGAGGTAAACAAACATGTAATTTGTAACAGTCTGCCTGGAAACCATTCTTTTTACCTTGTGATGGGTTGTATTTCAGAGCTTTTTCCTATTTCGCTTTTTACTCCAGGAGCACAGCTGAAAAAGAAGAAAACTAGAGATTTCTAAGGAGAAAAAGTAGGGGTGAGTTGGTCAGAGGGACTTTTAGGACAGATTAGATTTCAGCTGGTTCTTCATATAGCAAGTGGTTCTTGGCAAACTACTGCGAGGAGCCGGAAGCTTCTTGTGTCAGGGCTCCAAGTAACACCCCCAACGAAAGAAGACTCTGAGGCTTGAGGTGCCTCAAAATTCCATTTTATTAGAGGAGTAATATTGGCACTTCTGGGAAAACCCGAATCTGAAAGTTTCCAGGTTTTCCCCACCCAAAAGAAAGTCCAAGCACCTACCCAGCACCCACATGTCCATCACATGGCCCAATCAGGCACTGTCCCAACTGGGGATTTTGGGAGTCTCTAGACACGCCCATATAACACCTCTCCTGCGTGAGCTGCACTGGCTGCCTGTGGCCTTCTGGGTGCATTTCAAGGTCCTAGTGACCATCTTTAAAGCACTCCATGGCATAGGACCTGGCTACTTGCAGGACCGCCTCCTGCCACATACCTCCACTCGACCTGTCACTCCCACAGGGTGGGCCTCCTTAGGGTGCCGTCCGCCGGACAATGCCGGCTGGCAACTCCCAGGGGAAGCGCCTTCTCTGTGGCAGGTCCAGCCCTCTGGAACAACTTGCCCCCTGACCTCCGCACAATCACGGACCTTCGCCTCTTCCGTCGAACACTAAAAACATACCTCTTCCACGCGGCCGGCCTGACATAGCTGTTTATATTATTGAATTTTAGCTGGATTTTAAATTAAGTTTTAGCACGGGCCAAATTTATTTAATCCAATTTTAAATTTATGTGATTGTCTGTATATTTATATTTTATTTTCTTATTCCTGTGCACTGCCCTGAGTCCCACTTGGGAGAGAGGGCGGTATAAAAGTACGATAAAATAAAAATAAAGAAATAAAATAAAGATGCCTTCCAGTCATACCACTCCAGGTGCAGGGCAAGACATCCTTGACTTTCTGAGAAAGGAATGTTATTTTGACTATATCTATCCTACTCCATATAATCCCCCCTCCCAATTTCCCCCAGCATTAAATGCGGCAGGTCTGAAGGCCCAATGCAAAAGATGGCTTCCAGGCCTGACATCTTGTGGGATACAGGTTTTATACAAGATGTGAAACTGAAATGTGTGGGCTATTGCCAGCTGAATGTTTTATATTTACTTTTTGACATATATTTATACTAGAATTAATGGACCACCTCCCTTCGACCTGTCCGCTCCCACAGGAAGGGCCTCCTTAAGGTGCCGTCTGCCAGACAATGCCGGCTGGCGACTCCTAGGGGGAGAGCCTTCTCTATGGCAGCCCCTGCCCTCTGGAACGACCTGCCCCCCGACCTCCAGACAACTATGGACCTGCGCCTCTTCTGCCGGTCATTAAAACACACTTATTTTATGTGGCCTGGCATAGTTTTTAAATTTGATCTTAGCAAGGGTTTTTTATGTTTTTAGCACGGGTTTCTAATTTAATTTATTTTTAATATATTTCTACTGCGTTTAGTGTTATAGTATTTTATTACTCCCTGAGTCCCGCAAGGGAGATAGGGCGGTATACAAATGTGATAGATAGATAGATAGATAGATAGATAGATAGATAGATAGATAGATAGATAGATAGATAGATAGATAGATAGATAGATAGATAGATAGATAGATAGATAGATAGATAGATCTTGATTCTTACAGTACAATTCTTTCATAGTGGTCCTCTAAGGCAGGGGTCTGCAAAGATGGCTCTTTTAAGACGGGTGGACTTCAACTCCCAGAATCCCGCAACCAGCTATGCTGGCTGAGGAATTCTGAAAGTTGAAGTCCACCCGTCTTAAAAGAGCCAACTTTGCAGACCCCCTGCTCTAAGGTTAACAGGTGAATATTTTGGCCAAAGATGAAGAAAAAGCAAAACAAAAATTATGTTCTACTTCTGCAGTCAATTGAGAGCCAAACGCTTAACCTGATTTCTGAATTAATCCATTGTCTATGTTTTTGTAATACACTGAACCATAAACAGCTAAGTGGGCTGGTTTACCCAAAATATCAAGCCATACATACCCACAATGAATAAAATTAAGTTTAGTATGAAATCTGCGAGCAACCACTGGTTCTTTAAGTCATCTCGGTGGGCTGTTTGTAATATATGAATCAGTCACTGAA
This sequence comes from Rhabdophis nuchalis, assembly GCA_039707465.1. Lineage (NCBI taxonomy): Eukaryota > Metazoa > Chordata > Lepidosauria > Squamata > Natricidae > Rhabdophis > Rhabdophis nuchalis. Next base: position 30,284,457 of record CM077644.1, read on the forward strand.
GATAGCATACTGTATATACATGGATATCATAAATTAAATTTCGGGAGTACAGTTCACAGAAAGGAAAAAATGAAATAGACGTATATCTTATTCTTTCTTTCTCTCACTTGATTTGAAAGCAATTCAGGCTTCATATCTGAAAGTGAATGTCTCATGCCCTTTCACACAGCATTCAATGCATCAACAGTTCAATCAGGAGTCTAGACTGGTCTAGAGTATGAATCAGCTATTGATATGACTGTAAAAAAGTTTAATACAGTTTTAGTTTATGTTAAAAGAGTCACAAGAAGTAATGGTTCAACTTTCTGCTGTTCTTCTTAGATATTATTGGCAATAATGTATTCCCCTTGTGGCCCTACATTTATGGATCACAATTATAGACGAAGGATAATTCAATGTAGTGAATAGAAGTACCAATTAGTTAACACTGCAGTTGACAAATGACAAGAAGAAAACTATCATGCTCTTGAGGCAAAGTCCCAACTTCTAGCATCATCTTAGAGTTTAGAGTTTATTGGTTTTTTATACCGCCCTACTCCCGAGGGACTCAGGGCGGTGTACAGCCAAAATAAAAACAAATATAAAAATATATAAAAACACGTATATAAAAGTTATATATTTTAAAAAGCTTTTAAAAAACATAATTAAAATATTGGCCGAAATGTGTTAAAAAAAAACCCAAACTAACCCTAATTAAAATAATAGAAATTTAAATTTAAAAATTTAAATTTATAAATTTAAAAAACCATACTTTATGCCAGCCTGGTTTGTTGAAAGAGAAAGGTTTTGAGACCGCGGCGGAAGGTGCGTAAGTCAGGGATAGTTCTTAATTCCGGGGACAATTCATTCCAGAGGGCAGGTGCTCCCACGGAGAAGGCTCTCCCCCTGGGTGTCGCCAGTCGACATTGTCTAGCCGACAGCACCATGAGGAGTCCCTCTCTATGGGAGCGTACGGGCCGGTGGGAGGCTCTCGGTGGCAGAAGGCGATCTCGTAGGTACCCAGGTCCTAAGCCATGGAGCGCTTTAAAGATGCTAACCAACACCTTGAATCGCACCCGGAAAACCACCGGAAGCCAGTGCAGCTCGCGCAGGAGGAGTGTTACATGGGAGCGTCGTGACACCCCCATAATTTCCCGTACGGCCGCATTCTGGACCAGTTGAAGCCTCCGGGTGCTCTTCAAGGGGAGCCCCATGTAGAGAGCATTGCAGTAGAAAGCATTCATTTCCAAGAATGCTTTCAGGCCTCCCAGCAACATTCATAGAAAATAAGTGTGGTGGTGGGAGGAGGAGGAAGCAAAAAAGGAGTAATGGGGAACATTAGAGGCAGTTTGTCTTAATGTTTCATAAACTCCACCAAGGTCAACATATATGCCCCTTCTTAAGAAGCTTTTCCTGAAAGTAAAACAAGAAATGGCTTGCCTGATACTCTGGAATACGTAGTTGTAGCAAGAATGCTGGAATTTCTCATATATATTTCCTTCTTTCTTGTTACTCAAAGCCAATATTCCCACCAGTTTCAAAGTTTTCCAGGACATACTGCAAGTCCATCCTGCCAAACCTTTCCTTCTTGATCTATAACAGGATGTCTGGAACTGATATGCCACTTTCTATGCTTTGCTGGGGATCTTTAATAGAATGGGCCATGTTCGACACCAAGAACCCTGCCCCCACTTGATTATTTCTAAAAGATACCCTGTTTCCCCAAAAATAAAACCTCCCCGGATAAGCCCAATCAGACTTTTGAGCCCACGCACTAAAATAAGCCCTCACCCAAAAATAAGCCCTCCCCAAAAATATTGCAACACAGCAGCAGTCATGAGGTGACCACGCTCACCACCTCATGCACCTCAAAAATAATAAGACCTCCCTGAAAATAAGGCCAAGCTCTTATTTTGAGGACCAAAAGAAAATAAGACCCTATCTTATTTTCAGGGAAACACAGTAGTTGTAAATTTAAAGAATGATCACAGTATTTATTGATTTGTTTGGGTTTTTTACAATATTATCTGACAATAATACCCTATGCAAATTATTTATTGCTATCACATTGGGCAAACCAACATTTCTCAACCTCTTTTGTGAGTTTTGGACTGGATGTGGTAGCTGAAATTGCACAATATACGTAGGGAACTTGAAATGGTTTTTGGAGTTGTTTTGCCCTGAAAGGTGCCAGAATTGTACTACTGGAAGCAAGGGTAGGGAAGCTGTAGGAGCAGAGGTGGTATTCAGCCGGTTCTCTCTGGTTTAGGCGAACCGGTAACGGCAGCTCCGTCCACCTGCCCTGATGTAATGCGTGAGCACTGCGCATGCGCAGAAGGCAGTGCACATGCGCAGACATGATTCATGCGAGCAAAGTGAGAGAGTGTGTGCACTCACATTTGCAAACTGGTAGGGAAGGTAAGTGAATCCCACTGCTGTGTAGGAGGCCCACAGGCTTGGGGCTTTGGAAGTGTCCAACAAAGCACTAATCCACATTACAAGGACACTTTTGTGTCCTTGGGCATTCTTTAAAAAAAATGGAAACGCTGACATTCCAATATCTCGTTTTGAAATGTGCCATCTGTCCAGAAAAAAAGAAAAGTAAAATTGGACCACTTTGCCATAGGAAACTTTATGAGGCTAGAATTGATGGCAAGGAAGAACTTCAGCCATCTAACCTTTTGCTGTCTGACAAATGCTATTTGGCTGGCCCCTCCTGTCATCCCACACTCTGTGCTCCAAATTCCAAAAGTGTGCAGCAAACCAAAAAGGTCTGTGCAGCTCCAATGCAAGGAATGTTTACATTTTTAAAAAAGGGAATTCTCTTTCTTTTTGCAAAATGTCTGAGGGAGCCATAAATAAAAATCCAAGTTTTTATGTTGGAGGGTTAATTTGCACTAATTGTTCCCCACTTTAGAATTGGCTGTTCTCCGTTGTCTTGAATTACTATGAGTGTCTCCTCGTAGTGTACACTACACCTCCAGGGAAGATTCCATATTCCTACACATAGGAAGCAGCCTGTGTTGGCAAAAGGAGGATGTGCGTCAGGAGTAGCATGAAAAGAATGTGGTTAAGGCGGCAGCATGTAATTTTTCATGACTGAATTCCTAGAAAACTGAATTGAAGAAAAACATGTGTCCCCCCAAAAATGACACTTTGGAGATTTGTGGTCATTTGGACGGATCTTAACTTATTTAGTCCAACATGTTCATTTCCATAAACAGTGTTTCAAGTGGGTGTTAAACTATGTAAAACATCTTGCTGTTTTGTAGATCTTCAGCATTTTCAATATACACAAATCTCAAATACTCAGAAAAGATTTTGGCTGGTTCTTTGAGGGATTTGTGCATTTGAGGTAACTGCATGCACATTAAAAGAAATAATACAACCTACAAATCATTCTTATCCCAATCCAGTAAGTTAGTAAATTCTCCACATTACAGGGGGCCTTCAAGGGGGGAATAAAGAGAAGCAGAGAGACAGCCATTAGCTTTATTAAAGCTATCAAGTGACATTTTACATTTTAACTCAACTGAGATGTGATCTGAGGCACAGACTTTCTTGCCTTATGCATGTTTGTTTCTTTATTCAGAACTAATCCCATTCCAGAGACACAGCCCTTTATTCCCCTTAATCTTGTTATACTTGCTGCAACAGGAGTTGGAAGGAAGGAAAAGTAGCAGCAACAGAACATGTAAAATGGGGCAGTGACCAGGCCAGACCAAGCAGGAGAAATGCATTAGAAGTAAAAACAACCAAACAACCAGAATGTAAACATAGAATGAAAATTAGGAAACCTGTGGTATGAAGCAACTGAAAGGGGAAGAAAGAGTAAATGAAGTAAATGAATACACACTTTGTGTGTGTTGTATGTTTTTATATGGTTTTTAAATTTTCCTGTACACCGCTCCGAGTCCCTTCGGGGAGAGGGGGAGGTTTATAAATGTAATAAATTATTATTATTATAAGTAGAAGGCAGAGCAAAAATAAAAAAGGAATATATGTTTTTCTAACCCCCCCTTCTAACCCCCTCCTAGCATAGCTGAGACCTGTGAGCCTATAGATATTTGCAGAACTACAATTCCCATCAACATTTGTAATTTATTATATTGTTTAGGACTCCCTGGAATTGTAGCTCTGTACTATTTGGAACCCATTCCTGCAGTACCATTTCTATCCCCTGTAATGGTGGTAGCAATTTAATTTTTTAGCTTTCCTGGTAATCCCATTGCTTCTTTCCCTTTCAGCCATCCTCATCAGTTTCTATATTCTACTCATTCATAAACCAGGCTCTCCTATTTCTGCTGCTCTGCCCCATAGCCTCAGATTTTCTTCTCCAGTCTTAGCCCCATCATGGCTGCATTTGCAGCGACTCAAGCCAATTTTTTTCCTCCATCTTCAGATTCTGTAGATTTGCACAGTTTCCATTGCCCTTGTTTTCTCCCTCTCTCCCCTCTCCTCTCTCCCTGACTCTCCCTCCCTCCCTCCCTCCTTGTCTTATCAGTCCAGACACCTGTCACTGCTGGAGCCTGTCCAGTGAGGAAGGAAGGATTATTAGCAGAGAAGCAAAGAACAAAACAAAGAGTGGACCTTGAGCACATATTGGAACAGCTTATACCAATTGCTGAAACAAGCTGGGAAGGGAGAGACTGGATTATTGAGACATCAAGATTCCTGCAAGCTTGTTGGAGAGCCACAGTCAGACTATGAAGGCTGAGACTTGAGTCTTAACTATCAAATAAGTTTAGTGGCTTGTCATTCATGTCTACCAACCACATAGGAGGTTTCTAAAGAATGTATGGGAGAGTAGAAGCTCTATGCAGGAAAACTAATATATCAATATATTAATTGGTATTTAAATTATTGTTAGCAGTATGAGGTTCTGAGATTCATTCCTCATCAAAAGAATTGTTCCCTCATTTGGCTTTGCCTTGTGTTAGGATGATTGCTCTTAGAAACATACAATACAACCAAATCAAATCAAAATTCTTATCCTGCGCAACTGCTATGATACAACAACACAGATGAAAAAATGCTGCTTCCTGGTCACAGAACTGTTTCCCTGATTCTTGGGACCAACATTTCTGGATTAAATTATGTTGACCTTTGATTTAGGATAGTGGCCAGAAATAATATAATGAAGGGATGGCATCTACAAGTGTCTGGCATTGTGTTTTGCTGTGAAAAGAATTTCACTGTGGATTTTCTTCCCACCAGAGTTGCTTTATGCTGCTTCAAGCGCTAAGAGATTAAAACCTACTAAACTACAGCATTGTAATATCTCATGATTAGATTGTAGAGATAAACAGCAGGCAAGCAGATTTCCATGAAGTTTGCATGGTGGAAAGAGGCGGGAAAGGAATGAAGCAATTGTTCCCTGCCCCACCTCTGGAGGTAGGCTTGTCCAAAGTATACCTCAGTGTTCAGTTATTTGTACCATTCATCCAGAGCAGTAAACAAGATAATCAGTTAAACTATAATCTGTGTTATTATCCAAGGCCAAAAAGCAATGTGGGAAAAGTGATGATATTGTACAAAGATACAGTATGAAGAAAATATATGTCTCTGCATGTGTTACGTCTGGGGAGAATTCAGACTAACCTTCTGTGTTCTCCCCATCCAAATTCCTGCAAAATGTTACGTATTTTCTATGCCGTTTTCTTAATGTTACACAGTTTGGGAAACCACCAACAGAGATGGAAAGTTTTGATTGTGGTAGGATAATAGAAGTTGATATCTCCTCAACTCACCAAAAGCCCCTCAAGTGCAGTTTAAAATATCCGTGGCTTTCTTTACAAAGCAACATTCTCAGTCTTCCCTAGCAGTGGTGGGTTGCCAATTATCTTACTATCAGTTCGGCTGCGCTCCGGGTGGCTGGACGGAGCCTTCCGCCACCACTACTACCAGTTTGCCCAATCCGGACCAAATTGGTAGCAACCCACTTCTGTTCCCTAGACTGGGCAGAATGGGGAACAATTTATTTGGCTTTGAACAGGAAGCTTGTTTCGGTAACACTGAACCCCCAAAGAAGGCTGTGGCTTTCCAGAAGGCACAAACTAGAATATCTGCCATTTACAAGGGTTTATGGTAAAGCTTCATCTTCTTCTAAAAGTGGTCATTAAAAAATAAAGTGTGCTGGCCTTGTTCAATTGCTTGTGACAAGTGTGCGTTATTAGTAAGAGGTAAAAGTTTCCAGTCCAGTTGTGTCCAATTCTAGGAAGCAATGTTCATCTGTTTCTTAGCCAAGGAGCCAGTGTAGTCTGAAGACATTTCCATGGTCATGTGGCCAGCATGACTATATGCCGGGGTGCATAGAATGCTGTTACCTTCCCACTGAGGTGGTATTTGCATCCGCGTGCTTTCAAAGGGCTAAGTGGGCACGAGCTGGGACAAGTAACGGGAAGTCACCCCAAGCGCTTGAGTTTTGAACCTGGGCTCTCAGCTTTCCAGCTCGCAAGCTCAGCATCTTTAACAGAGAAAGCACCAAATGTGTATTTTTTGCACTTTTAATTAATTTTCTTCGAAGGGAATAACATTTTGCTTTTCATGGACTGCTTCAAGATGCTCATCACATTGTAACACTGCCATTATCTTGGAAAATGGACTTGGTTGCCAGATTGTTCCCTCCCATCTCATTTCAGTGACTCCTACCTCAACAAGTCCCAGCATGAAAAAGGCCACAGGGTGAAGTTAAGAGTGCTCTGATGCACTCTAATATATTAATATAATTTATGCCTGTACACTTTTTTCAGACTCAAGGACTGAATGATTGCATGTTCACGCAGCTGTCATCCAACACAGCTCTCGCCCTCAATTTGAAATAGAACTCAGCTGTTGTAATTTGCTATGCAAACCGTGGTTTAATGCTCTGCTATATTTCTCTGTGAAAAACAGGCTTGCAACCAAGAGTCGAGAGCCAGTTTGGTGAAGTGAATGAAGACATCAAGTTAGAAACAGGAGACTTTGAGTTCTAGTCCTGCTTTAGGCACAAAGCCTGACTGAATTTGGGCCAGTTACTTTCTCCTTCTAAGAAAGGAGTCAATGGCAAACCACTTCCAAAATCTTGCCAAGAAAACTGCAAGGACTTGTCCAGAAAGTTTCCAGGAGACAAAAGCAACAAAACAAAACGAATCAAAAATATCCAAGATATATTCGGATTTTTGCTACAGAAACTCCTTAGGCCACCGGTAGGTATGACACCAAGGCAATATCTATCCTATTATTTGTCCCCAACTTTTATTTTACCTCTTTGCAGATGTATAGAACAGCAAAATGTTATGGGGGGGAGGAGTCATTTTACCCAAGAGGGGATCAGTAATGGGTAATGTCCAACAGCATCAAGATCAGAGGTGGTATTTAGCTGGTTTGGACCGGTTCGCCCAAACTGGTAGTGGAAATCCTGGGTGGACCCACCCCACCCAAGCACCATGGTTCTATGCTGCCCTATTTAGGCATCTTTTCAAGCCAAAGCGCATGCACGGAAGGCCAAGTTCATGCATGGACGGGGCACCTGCAAGCGAAGCACTCACATTTGTGAACTGGTAGAGAAAATAAGTGAATACCATTCCTGATCAAGACCCTACAAAGTTATATCAATGATATACGTGGTTCAACTGCAGATGCCCTTTGTTCCTACAATTCATCACCAAGCCGTTGAAAGTAATCTTTTAATCATCTTGATTGCAACTGTAAAAGTGCTCCATTATTTTCAAATTAAAGGCCCAAGTGAATTTACTGAATTTAAGGCAACACTCTTGGGTTTAAGGTTAAGTCTTTCTCTACTCCTTAATGGAAAATTACAGCATGGGTTTCACCATGAAGCTGCATTCTGTGCTATTTATGGCACATTATGATCTGAACACAGTAGTTGGGTTCAGAGATTGCTTTCAATCATGGTTTGTTGAACATACCATAATACTTTGGCTTACAAATAACACTACATTATGAATAAAATAGTTTCCTATGATATAGCCAGGGGTGGGATTCTACCAATTTGGACCAGTTTGGGCAAACCAGTAGCTCCAACGATAAGCTGGGAGTGAACCAGTTAGCTCTGACGATCAGATGGGTCCACCCACCTGCCCCTGCACTTTACTGACCTATAACATCTCAGATGATTTGTGCGGCAGAGTGGGCTGCCCTGCCTCAGCTGTTACTCCCCAGCAGAAGGTAAGTTTTCTTAAAACTGCACCCGCGCGCAATGAAGCGCACAATCACTGAACCAGTTGTTAAACCAGCAGGATCCCACCACTGGACGTAGCTTTAAGCCTGTTATCTGAAAGTCGAGTCTTGGCAACTGGAGATCTTTTCTTGTGGATTTGAAATGTTTTGCTGCTTACGCAAATAGCTTCTTCAATCAAAGCAAGTTGGTGTTAAACTTGTCGTCTTACCCATCGTTTATAGAACCAGGCATAGCTTAAATGCAGCAAATGACTGGCAAGCACACAAGGCAAGTCTTCTCTGTCTATACAAGGATAGATCTGGTCAGACCAACTTGTGGTCACCATCTTAAGTAGCACTTCTATCTCCTTCCCACAAACACAGAAGCCATCATTTTAGTTTCAAGGCAGGCAACAGCGGGTATACACTAAAAGGGTAGGCAATTTAGAGCAGTTTTTCCCAATCTCATGGCTGGCTGAATATTCTGCAAGTTAAACTCCACAAATCTTAAAAGCTGAGTTTGAAAGAGTTTTAGAGCCTTCCCTAAGAAAGCAGGGAGGAGAGGGAAGAAGGGTTAGCATTTTTCCAAGATTCACGGTTTAATTACACAAGGACAGAATTTTAGAAAGTACCTGTTTATTTTATCAAATCAGTGACAGTGAAAGTAAACATACAAGAAATATTCAAGCAACCAAAGGCAGACATGGGATCCATATTTTCCAAGTAATGCTAATCAAAAATGTTTATATGCTGAATCTGTCTCCTCCCCCTCCCCCACCCACCCCCCAAAAAACCCCAAACAATTCCTGAAGCAGACCCAATTTAAAAAAAGAATGATGCTATTGCTGAAACAGAACCCTTGGCATAGGCTTCACTTTAGCCATATGTTTAGCAATCCCATAATGACATGATAAAAATCATAGCATGAATTTGCTGCCAAGAGCAAAAAAGGGAGAACAGTCCTTATGCAACTATGAATAAACATTGGTGCAGAGCCTTGCCCAGGCCACTTTCAGTAATGTGAGTTTTGCAAAGGGAAGCACAAAATTATGTCAGGCTTTTAAAAGGGTGCAAAATTAGGAAAAGATCAAGATTATATTATATATGGATTTATATGACTCAAGCTGTTTTCCCTTTGGCTCCTGCTAAGTAAGTTAAAGAGTCGCACAACTCCTGCCCTATAAGCAATAGTCTAAAAACAAAGGAAGCGCACATCAAAATTGATAAGAGTTTGATCCCACGGCATTGACTGAAGTCCTTAAAAGGATTCTTTTTAATTAATAGGGGTTTTCCAAGTAAAAAACCTTAGATAAAAATATACATCTCACATGTCATTGTTCTGAAGCAGCAGCTTTGCATGATCCTTCAATGGAATGCATAGGATGCTATATAAAGTAGCAAATATAAGCATCTTCACCAAGCTATATCCTCTACCTGAAAACCAGCTCAGCTGCAGCAATTTCACACTTTAGCCTGATCTGGTACAGAAGAGGCAGGCTATTCAAAATCTTCTATCTGTTCTAGCTTGCTATAGATGACATTTTGCGCCAAGTACAATCAGCGTCTCTATTCCTTAAGAGGAGAAATAGCTGTATGCTCATTCAGAACTTGGAAAGCCAAGAGCATCAGCCAAGGTTCTAAAAGGGAACAAAAGCTTGCTTTAGCATCATAATGTCTTGGTTGTTTTCATGAAAGGACCAAGTTGCTAAGAGAAAGAAATATTCGTACCATGTGCTTCCAGACCATGTTGTGTGCTATTTCTTAAGCTAGCTGAATTATTTTTGTTAAGCAGCCCCACCACCCGCAAAGCAAGGCCTCCTACCCAAGCTACCAACTGACCATGCAAGTGAAGCCAAGAGCAAAATCCAGATCTCAGTTTATCTGAGTTACTTTCAGTCGCCATTCGCGGCTCTGTGGAGTTGTTGCTCCACTCAGAAAGGGATGGTATTAAAAACAAAACAAAGCTCCATAAATCAGAGAAAGTAACCCCATCACCCATGCAGAAAAACTGCATAAAGTCCTTCTGGTATTTTTATAAAAACTGTGCACTTTACTGAAAAAATATAGCTCTATAGTAACGATAATATATTACAAAGCTAAAAAAACCCTTCCCCCCCATTACACTTATTTCAGAGAAAACCAATTTTGCACATAAACATTAATTCTAAGCAGAGATTATTGCATCTAGGATATATATATATAATACAGAGTAAAGCTTAAATAGTTTTCACAATCATTAGGAGTTTCATTATATTAGTGTTTTACATATAAAAGAAGTTACCCAAAACAGAGCAGCCATCTTGGAAACTATAAATAGTTCTATTAAAAACAAACACATCTTTGCTTTTATTTTGGAAAAAATACATAAATATCTTCTTCTCTTGTTTAGTATCATTTATGATATGAACGGAGAAAGCTGAAACATTCTCAGGTTGTGCAATTATTGATCTGAAATGCTACCTTGGTAGAAAGATGTCCAACAACAGGGAGGAGCTACAAGTGAAATATTTATGAATGACTATAAAACATATTTTATTATTATTATTATTATTAAGCAGTACTTTGATGGAGTTTATAGGCAGCTATTGACATTTTTAGTGAAACCCTCTTCACTAAAAGTATCCTATTACGAAATGGAAGACGTGATATTCCTCTAATAATTTGCTTTTATAGGTGACAGAGTACTTGCTCTCCAAGAAGGAAATCCTTCTTTACATATAACCGCTTCTCACAGCAAGGCCCAAACTACAGGCAAAGCTACTGAATAATTTTCTCGAGACCCAGGCTAATTTATGATGCATGTAGTGTAGGAAATTTCATAAATAACTTTGTTGTTGTTGTTTTAAAAAAAAAGAATGACAGTGGCTGGTCACACCTTTTGTGATCTCTAAGCTGGCTATGGGACAGTCCATTTTAACACTTTCCGTAAAACAAGGTAAGCTGAAGCACTGCAACCAAATGCAAGAGTTTCATATACAACCCCCTTCACCCAAATATAAAATTCAACGGATTTTTTTTTTCCTTTCCATTTTTAAAGCACACGCTACTTTAGTGTAGGGGTTTCCCTTCCCCATCTTGGGATTTCAAATGCTTTATTTATTTTATATCCTCATTCGTTAGTAGGAAGGGCTGGAAAGGAGGGTTTAAAAAAAAACCAGTTTGACATTAGATCCAAAAAGAGTATTTGTTTCAGAGCATTTTGTCCATGGTCCAAACGCTTTTTTTCTTTCTTATTTTTTTCTTTTTACAAAGTCTATTTGGGACTCCCAAGTTGGTATATCAAGCACTGGCAAGCCTTAGGCGTAGAATTCATTTGTAGGCGCTTTCTTGTAGATGGGCTTCTTGCCCAGGTCATAGCTACCCTCATCCTTCTTCTTCATGCGGTAGATTAGGAGCAGGATGAGGAATACAGCAAACAAGAGGCCAACTGCTCCACCTGCAATAAGAGCTGAGGTGGGAAGGGATGGAGGAAAGAGAAAGAGAAAGGTGGAATAAATACCATGGGAACTTGAAAAACCCTGCAATGACATTCTGATTCTGTCCAATAGCACAACTTTACCATGGCCGATTTTAGAAATAGCTACCGGGAACCACTTTCTCTCCTGCTTTAGTTCTGACTCAGAATAAATATCATCCACTATATAAAACTGGAGTTTACACTGAAAAAAACCCAAAAGCAAATAAAGGCAGCAAAGCTACCGTCACACTTCTGGTCGAACAATGGATGCTTGGAAAATGATCCTGGAAAGCTTCTACTCAGACAGGAAATGATTTTTTTTAAAAAAAATCTAGCTTTGAAAACCATATGAACAGCCATTCAGCAAAACATATTAAATGTTGGGGACTGGGAAAAAACATTGGATAATGACCGGATACGCACTCATTATATTGCAATTCATATTTTCCAGAATTATCCTGGAATGAGGAGGAAATTGGAGAATATGGTAGATCTTCCGTATTTCACAACCTCCATCCAGTAGTCAAGAGGGCTGCACTTATCCATGGATGTGATCTGCCAAGGTCTTGCATGCATAACCCCAGCATAATTTCTAGAGAACCGTTCATGTATCCAAAATTGATCAACATAAACTACTGCATAAGCTACAGATGCAATAGCTTTTCTGGAAGTAATAGAGCAGCAAAGCTGGTGAGACAAGCTTCCGTCAATAAACTCACTTCTCTGAACCTTGTGAAAGATCATGGATCCTCAATAGTGGGGGAAATTTTTTACCAGACAATTTTAGTTTTTATTACATTGTTTAATCAAACGTGCTGCAATGCATACGGAACACCAAATTCCTTACAAATGTTCAACTTATATGTCTTAACGCCTCATGCACATTCTCTTTTTTTTTAACTATAGCTATGGAGACTAGGAAAAAGTAATTTTAAACCAGTACTCAAACGATTCTGGGTTTTGTTTTTAGATTAAAACTAGCATAGCATAGCCTTTATTGTCATTGTATATCATGTATACAACAAAATTGGCTAATTTAGCACTGCAGAATTATAATTTGTGTCTGTATGGGACATGCTTGATTAAAAAAAACTTTGCTTCAGAAAGCATGACCTTTTTTTTTAATTATGGAGAGCTAAGGTTATCCATCCATCCACCCATCCATCCATCCACAAGATGGTTACCTGCAAGCACTTCTGTTCTCTCGAAGATGCTCCCATTGGCTGTGCTGGCCATTGAGACCTTGTTAGACACGTCTTCTCCTTCAGGAGATGATTTTTTAGGAACAATAATCTCATTGTCTATCACAGCTGGTTCATTTTCATCCTTGGCATCTTTTTTGGAGTCAGGAATAGAGTTGTCCATGGAATCCTAGTAAAGAGAAGAATGTAAATCCTACCTTTAATGTACAGTTGAGAGCAGAAATACAATGAGTGCTGTTGAGCGTTTTTAAAAGCCAGACTTTGCTACCCTGTCTCTATTTAGCGCTGATCACACATTTGGAGACTGACCCAAAAACACAACAGTTCCTTTTTGGAATCAGTTAGGTACATAACTAGAGTCCACCTCCCAGAAATATGCTGGACATAGAAATCTGGAAGTTGAAATTCACATATCATAAAATTGCCAACTTTGAAAAAAACTGCATGAAACCATGGCTATCCAACTGCAGCACTAGAGAAGAACTTCAGAAGTTCTAAGGAGCCTCTATTGCTTAACTATATTTATTGTCAGGATATTTTTCCAAATAATCCATCTAGGTTTCCATTCTTTAATTTCATTCTTTCTTTCTTTAATTTCAATACATTATGCCTTGCCCTCCCTTTTGTTTTAACTGAGAACACAGTTTCCATCTCTGTATGGGACAGACATTTATATATCTGTAAACTGATTTTACTTTTGTATGGGAAACATTCTATTTCCTTTAACTTTATTCACAGGGTTTGGTTTTTAATCCCTTTTATGATTCACACACCTTGCTTTTCTATCTTCCTTTTCAAAAGTGGACACAGTACTCTTAAGCATAATCAAACCAGCCCAGAGTAAAACTGAATTATTACACTTTCAGTGATTCGAACATGCTACTATCAATGCATTGAAGATATTTTTCATTTTCAGTATATTCTTCATGGTGAAAAGACGGAAAGCAATGACCAGCTGCTTCAGAAATTCAATTTCAAATGGAAATACCTACCAAAGTGCTACCGGTAGCAGAAACCACTTTATCCTCCATATCTGTATAACCTACAGGAAATAAAATAATATTTAATCTTTGCTAATATTAAAATTGTGAAATGCAGTATTTCAAACAATCGCTAGCTTAATCTCTCAAGCTCTTTTGGTTAGCTTGCACCAGATCATGCACACTCCTCTATCAAATACTTCCGTCTCACTAGATCTTGCAACCAGTTACAAAGACCTGAATTACAAGTCATTCAGAATGTATTTTGGCTTGCCTTGCAGAGAATCTGATGGTTCTTTTAAACACCCATTTCTTGAAGGTGGTAGGAGTCCTTGACTCATATTAACCACCAGATTTGCCTCAACATGCAGTGTGCTAGTTTCAGAGTTTGTTTTTCTTGAGAACACAGTGTACATGAGGGCAATGCGTTGTTGCAAGGAGTGTGTGTTGAGAATTTGGGAAGAACCAGGACCTCTTTGTAGATTAGTTGCAAACAGAAGATAAAAACAGATAAAGGGAAAAAGTCATCTTTAAAAAAGTGATAATACAATGGAAGACATAAGTCATGCCCCCAAAAAGAGTGTTAAAACCATATCAAATTAACCTAGAGGATAGCAGGTTTTCTTGAAAGGAATTTAGGAAATTTGGACAATACAAGACCCTCCCATTAATGGGTATGTGGAAACAAAGTATTGGAAGCATTGCAAATTAAATATGTGAACCAGGTGGGTTACATTTGAATGATCAGAAAATATGAAGCAGCAAGTTCTCCAAAGTTCATGGATTCTACCCACCCGATGAAACATTTTACATAGATACATTCCCAGGTCAAATACGCAAATGGACGTTGGGGTTTTTAGGGGGAATTTTAGCACAGGCTCCGATTTAATTCTTTTTACCTATTTATTGTATTTTTATTATTGTTGGTTTTAATTTCCTGTGCACCGCCCTGGGTCCTGGAGAAGGCGCGGTATATAAATTGAAATAAAGTAAAGTAAAGTAAGGTCAAAGCTAAGAAATTCAATACTGTCATCTCAAATTTATTAGACAAATGGTATTCAGCAGAGTACCAGCAAAGTAAACAGCAGCCGTGGCCAGGGTTTTTTTTAATCAGGTTCGCTTGGTTCGCCAGCTGCACCCTTTTCTGGATCGTGACGCTCTATGCACGGTCACTCAAGCCCTCGTCACCTCCCGCCTGGACTATTGCAACGCTCTCTACATTGGGCTGCCCCTGAGGTGCACCCGGAGGCTCCAGTTGGTGCAGAATGCAACCGCGCGAGGGATTCTGGGAGCCCCAAGATGCTCCCACATGACACCTCTCCTGCGCAAGCTGCACTGGCTGCCTGTGGCTTTCCGGGTGCGCTTCAAGGTGCTGATAACCATATTTAAAGCGCTCCATGGCATCAGACCTGGCTACCTGCAGGACCGCATCCTGCTACCGAATACCTCCCACCGACCAGTTCGCTCCCACAGAGAAGGCCTCCTCAGGGTACTGTCGGCCACACAATGTCGGCTGGCGACCTCCAGGGGGAGAGCCTTCTCTGTGGCAGCTCCTGCCCTCTGGAACGACCTACCCTCCGACCTTCGAACGATCACTGACCTACGCCTCTTCCGTCAGGCCTTGAAAACATTCCGTGCAGCCGGCCTGGTGTAGTTTTTAATCGATTTTAATCGATTTTATCAGAGAATTTTACCTGGTTTTAGAACAGGCCCTAAATTTAATTGATTTTTAAAGTATTTTGTATATTGTATATTGATGTTTTGTGGTTTTATTATGCTTGTTCACCGCCCTGAGTCCCGCAAGGGAGAAGGGCGGTATACAAATTTAATAAATAGTAATAGTAATAGTAAGTCTACATTGAAATGTAACCTCAGATTTATAAACTATCGTCTTTTACATATTGAAGCATCATTCCCATTAATACATAGTTAGCAAAAACAAAACAAAACATGAATTTGACTAAGAGTTAGTTCTGAGAAAGACCTACCTGGTTCATCTCCTGAACCTGAGAACTCATCACCTTCATCATAATCAATTGTTAAGTCTGACCTTGCATCTTCATCATCTGGCAAGTCACCAGATGCAAATTCTTCTATGTTCAGTTTTGGATTCATAATCTCGGTTTCTCTCACCTAAAGAGAGACATAAAGAGAAAGAAATGAATAATTGAAGACCAATGACCAAGCACAGGGTTTGCAAGGAGAGGTTCAAAATAGTGGTTTTAATTAAGCTTGATTTGTTGACTCAGAACACAACCAAATTCCAGTATTTGAGAGCCTCATATATGCCAAAACAGCAGGAAAATTAATGAATATTAGAGATTTACAAAAAAAAACCCAGAAACATTGGCACCTCTGCAGAAAGTAGCAAGGGAGTTAAGATTAGTAATATAACTAATTGGGACTGTATATTGAGCAATATTCATGCCATTCAAACTCCTTTATTGACAAGGATTTAAGCTGGGATTGTCAGGGCATCACTTAGAAACAGAATATAATTTGTTAAAAGCCCAGATCCAGTAGGAAAGAATGTAGTAGTATAATTTGTTGCCTTTCTTGTACTTCAGCTGCCGTTCCTCCATAGATAATTTTAAAGATGGAAACAAGATTTGATTTGTTATTGTTGTTAGTTGCGAAGTTGTGTCTGACCCATCGTGACCCCATGGACAACCTTCCTCCAAGACTTCCTGTCCTCTACCATCCTCTGGAGTCCATTTAAGCTCACGCCTACTGCTTCAGTGACTCCATCCAGCCCCCTCATTCTCTGTTGTCCCTTTCTTCTTTTGTCCTTAATCTTTCCCAGCATTAGGCTCTTCTCCAGTGAGTCTTGATGCAGTGGGCAAAATGGAATGACTTGCTTACAGCATTGTCAGCAATTCACTTTTTTGCCAAACATCATGCAACCAACTTTTATTTTACTTGCAATGAGCCAAGTGTACTTTTTTCCTCAGACTGTGAATGCTAATGTCTGAAGCCAGGTATATTTAACAAAAATTATTTACTTCTCTTAAGCCTTTACCTATAATATAATAGTAAATGTTTTTAAATGGAACTATTACTTTCAAGTTAAAACTGATAGATTTGTTTGTACCGCAATCTGAAAATTTAGCTGACAAGAGGATCAAAGGGGCTAGTCTGTAAAAAAATATTAACTCACTTGAATTAAGTGTTCCATTAAGAACATTATCCTTTATAAAGCAAACTCAGTAACTTCCCTTTGAATTTTTTTTTTAAAAAAGCTTCAATGCTGGAGCCTAGTAACAGCTAGATATAATGCTAGCATTGCTGCAACAGATAAGCTGCTCTACAATACAGTACATAAAAGCCAAAGTGACTTTGCCAAGGTTGAGATGTCAAACTACACGATTTTATCAGGGCCCATTTGCCTTGTGCCTTCAAGGAACCAGAGAGGACCTGTATTACAGTGCTACGAGATAAGCCCACTTCCTGCCGTATATCATTGAACCTTGGATAGTGCAGCGACTGGGATATTGCAATTTAAAATTGCAGGCAACTCTATTCCAAAATCAGTGGGTAGTTCTGTTACTTTGATAACTTGTGGCCTTGCTTTTGAAAACAATTCTCCATCTGCCTGAGTTTGCAGGCAAGTATAATTTAATCCATTCATTTAGCAGCAGCAGTAACGAGAACTTGCGGTGTGCAGAATGAGAAATGAACAACTGAGGACTAGAATGAACCGTTCAGATTCTCCTATCCACAGCCCCAAAGGTTGCACCATCCCTTAGAATGTCCTTCTGGAATGTTTATGTGTCAAATTACAGCTTTGAGAATTAGATCAAAGTACCTGATACAAGCTCAGCACCACTTACAGAGGCTGCCAAATGGCTTCAGAAATTCCAAAACAACAAGGTAGGGCAGTATGCCAAACTGCAGAATCTAGAGCAGGGGTGTCAAACTTGATTTCATTGAGGGCCACATAAGGGTTGTGTTTGACCTTGGGGGGGGGGGAGGGAAGTTCAATATTACTCATGTTGGGGGCGCCTGTGGTGGCCCAAGCACTTTGCCAGCAAAAATGGCTCCATTTTCAGCTGTGATGGCCTCCTGCAACCCTCTGCCAGAGAGAAAGAAGCTCGGGAGGGCCACAGGCAGTCCTCCTGAGCTCTGTTTTCACTGACAAGAGGCACCACGGGCCAGTCCTTCACTGTTTGCAGGGCAGACCCGCGGGCCAGATCTAATCACCCCGCAGGCCGGATCTGGCCTCCGGATCTTGAGTTTAACACCCCTGATCTAGAGGCTCTGTATAAATCTTGCATGATCAGAACTCTGCAAACAGGCTATGTTTTGCTGGCAAGTTTTGGCTTCTCATGCCAGGGAACTCTTTGTGCATGTCACTCATGAAGTCATACACAGTGATTCACTGTTGTCCTCTTTGCAGAACAGACATAAGGGACACACCTATATATGTCAACTCAGACTGCATTCACTTTATTGACTCATCAATGCAACTTTTCTTCAACAGTCATTCTGTTGCTGATAAGAGATTTGAAAAGGCTGAACAGATTTTACTAGTTGAAAACAGTAGATGGTGTGTTTATTAACAGAGGATAAGCAAGGTCAAGGACCAGACGTACATAATCACATGGTTTCTAATTAGCTACTACAGGAGTTTAATTGAAAGAGCATAATTAGGTTTTGGTGGTAAAATGGGGCACTTTACATAATCAAAGACTTCATTCAAAAGAAGATGTTTCTCAAAATTTAAGGCCATCAACACCAGGCTATCAATATATAGAGACGATATGTGGAATATTCACTTTTTTAAAAAAAGGAAAAGAAAAATATAAATATTGGCATAAGACATGCTTTAGTAATACTCTTTCCCACTTATATTTAATACCTTGAACAAAAATATTTAATTGCATGCATGATCTTGCAGCTAATGAGATCTGTCATCAACTTCTAGAATGATTTTAAAGTAGTAATCATAATTTTCAGACTCTTTTCAGATTTTGCTGTGGGTGTAGTAAGTGCTGAAAATCCACTTTCAAAAAGGTACATTAAAGGGAAAATCAGCTGAACATTTAATAGCCTCTTTACTAAAAAAAAAAGCCCATTTTCTGCAAATATGAAAGTCCAGGTTTGTAAAGGATACATTAAAATACCTAAATATTAATCAATTTGTTTAACATAATGTTGAAAGTCTCTTTAGGAAATTTAATTACAGGTTACAAAGTACTTTGAGTCTAGTTATTCAATCTTGACTGAAGTCGGACATCTTCACCATCCAGATCAGGGGTGTCAAACTAGTGACCCACATGCTGGATGCCCACCTCAGTTCCACGAAGGGGGAAAACGTCAAGATACCTCAGGTGATGACAATGTGATGCTGCAATTTTGACACCTGTGATCTAGAAGATGAAGGCCTAGTCACAGCAAGATCTGTCTTGTTAAGGCAGCCATATTTCTTTGCTTCTTTGCCATGTGATCTGTTCTTGATCTTAGCTTCCAAAGAGCCCTTCATCTGATCTCATGTCCCATATATCTGCACTGTTTTATTTTGACTGGGATTGTGCAACATACTTAATCAGGTCAATGAGAATCTCAGTGACTACATTCATTCAAAATAGATCCTTTACCATATTGGCCACTAAATCTGGCCTGTTTGATTAGTTTGTGATTCAGTGCTTTAGCACATGGATATGTCCACAAAGGTCCATCTGTCCATGTATGTGCTGTCAAAATCTGTAAGATGATTCATCACAACACCACTGCCACCATCTTTCAAATTTTGATATACACATTCCGCAAAGAGCAATGGTATATCCATGAAATCAACAAGAGGTGAACTCAAAGAATGACTTATTTTTTTACTGTACCAAGAAACCCAGACAAAGGGTCAACTAAATAACCAGTTTAAACAAGTGAACAAAATAGGGCATCTGATTCACTCAGAAACACAATGCTAAGGCATAAAGAGCATTAAACAATGTACTTTATATGAGTAATACCCAGTTTATTACAAACTTCATATGAATAGACCACACACTTTCTCCAAAACACACCCTATATGCATTTTTGAAAATACAAAAATTCTGTGTGCTCAAGAATTTTAATTCCACAATGGTAGAGTGGTCGAAGTACTTGCCTAGGACAGGGGTCCCCAACCTTTTTTGCACCAGGGACCGGTTTCATTTTAAAGAAAATTCTGCGGACCGGCCGGCGTAGAGGGGGAGGGGGAACAGGCGGCGCATGCGCATGTGGGGGGGGAGAGTCGGCTCACTCGCCCCTCTAGGGCCCCCAACGGTGCGAGCGGCCACGCCTGCACTTTCCCGTCCCTGGCGCGCCCTTTTCCCAGGGGGGTGCTCCCTCCTCCTCCTCTCCGGCCCTGCGGCCCGGTTCCTATCAAGCC
The DNA here is from genome assembly GCA_039707465.1 of Rhabdophis nuchalis. Lineage (NCBI taxonomy): Eukaryota > Metazoa > Chordata > Lepidosauria > Squamata > Natricidae > Rhabdophis > Rhabdophis nuchalis. The sequence goes on from CM077644.1 coordinate 30,304,605, forward strand.
ACGGACCGGCACCGGTCCACGGACCGGGGGTTGGGGACCCCTGGCCTAGGAGGAAGGAAGCCCAGAAGCTCACTGGGGGAGTTTGAGTCAGTCACTAATTCCCTCAGTCCAATCTACCTCACAGATTTATTGTTGAGGGAAAAGAAGGAGGATAGGATAAGATAAATGGAGCTCCCAGATGAAAGACAGGATATACATCAAATATTTAAATTTAAATACATATTGGCTGCCTTTTCTGATATATATTATGGTCTTGCTTACCTCCCCTTCCCCCTCCCCCTCGAGAGATTCAGCTTTATAAAAGTTGTTTTTACATATTTTTATATGTAAATATCCAGTAAATATTTAATTGGCAGTATATATGCAATCAGCCTGACTAACTTCATCTGGTCCTCTTAATATTCAACTCAAAGGGGGAAAGCAGGGGGAGGGAGATATGTAAACATTGCTTTTCTTCTTTAAAAAGAGCCCCAAGTTTCAAATGATTTGCTTTGCCTGAACAAAGCCCTCCAAATTTGCTTTTTGTAAAATAAGCTGGCAATTTTACATGGGATCCATTAGGCTGTCAGTTGTCCGTTTTTTCTGTACCAGAAATATTCACTAGATATATGCTGCATTGGGGGGGGGGGGGGAGGAGCTAGATAGGAACAGAGTTGCTATACATTCCATACTATAGCAACCATATACTCGCCCCAGTCTGTAATTTAAATTATTTTATTCGGTTTTATGGGTTTAGTTTTAACTTTTATAAATTTGTACAGGACTATTTAATTTGATTTTAACTTTGTATGTATTGTCATGGTTTTAGTAGTTTTTGATTTTACCTGTGCACCGCCCCAAGTCCCCTCGGCGAGAGGGGGCGGTCTAGAAATCCAATAAAATAAATAAATAAAATAAATACATTGTTTTTTCCTATAGCTTTCACATTCTTATGAAGAGGAACGGGGATGGTATACTTGATTTGCTGGCTATGACCAGCTTTTTTATATACATATAAAGCCTTACTTGGGTTCAGAACATACGGTTAGCAGGATATATAGATGCTGTCTTTGGTTTTTTAAAACTCCACCATGACTTCATCACAATACATGTGCCAGAAAGGTTTTTGACGGAAAAGGAGTTCTTGCAGCTGACAGTCTCCTTGAGCCTGGCTCTTAATCCACTCTCCAGCTGAATCCTTTAGCTACTAGAGTCTGTCATTTCTACATTTAATCCAGTTCCAGTGTATTTTCTGAGCATTAAGCAGCTTTTACCTATATTGAGTGCCAAGTGAGATTAGTAAACATCATAGGGAGGAGCAGAGGGGTGGAGAAGCAGATTTTCTAACCTACAAATCGCTGAAAGATTTACTTCTCAGCTACCAGCCACAAATCTGTGCAAGCACACAAACATACCTTGAAGCTGCTAGTTAGGAATGAAACTGCAGAAAGATATAAATATTTACAATCCTGATAGTTAACTGTACAACTAATGTGCCCAATACTGCATAAAAATAGTATTAGAGCAGAGAATGAAGATACTTTTATTGATATGGCTCTCGGGAAAGCCAGCAAGCCTAATAGCTTCTTTTTCATGACTTGAAATGTTTGGGGTCCACTCAAAAATTATAGTTTAATAACCAGTTTGTTGTTTTTTAGACTGACCTGGTACTAATTCAGAGCACCCATTTGCAGATCATCTTGAAAACAATCAGATTCTGGGGAAATCTTATTTGTAGCTTTAGCAAAATAAAGCCTATGATTGAACCCTTCAAATCTATCCAAGGATTGTCCGAAACCAAAGATCAGAATTTCCTACTTATAGATGTCACATTTTCTGCCGTTTTCAGTAAGACAAATAATTAAACTTCAGATTATTCTATTTAATCCTTATTAATGTGTACATGGCAAAGAAAATAAAACAGCCACAGCAATCAAGTGCATATTTTCACATCCAAAATCCTGAGCCAAGAAGCTTAGAAAATGAAGCATCGCTGTATCATTAACAATTTGCAGCCTGCAGAAGTACGTTTATTTGTTCAGTACCCCAAACAGAAAAATGTGTACGGCAAATCTGTATATCTTTTACAATATCTGACCAGTTCAAGTGACAATACACTTTCAGGAAAGCTAACATTTTTGTTAAGTTGCCAAGGGGACAAAGAGAGGTGAATTAATTTGCTTCTTTCCTGGGGAACTGCCTCATCCATGATCTTGCCTAATGATACCCAATGAAGATGCAAAACTCTCTGGTGGGGTGTGGCACTTATGTATGACAGGTGGGTTTAAAAACAATTCTCAAGCCAGTAAAACATTGACTTTAAAGGCACTATGATTCTTGCCAGTCTTGATTTTTCAAACATGCTAGTTCTTGATTCTGTTCTGACTCAGATAGGAGGTGCAGGAGGAATGGATCCTATTAAATCTAAAACAACACCCTGCTCCCTCCCAGACACGGTCACACACACTCACGTGTGCACTCTTTTGTGAACGGTACATAATTCAACTGTTTACTTAGGTGGCCAATAATACAGCTTGGCCATGTTTGTTCAATTTCCCAGGAATGTGCAGAACAGAACGACTGGAGAAAACAGAAAACTCTATAGCCTAGACCAGGGGTCTGCAAAGTTGGCTCTTTTAAGACTGGTGGACTTCAATTCCCAGAATTCCCCAGCCAGCCACGCTGGCTGGGGAATTCTGGGAGTTGAAGTCCATCAGTCTTAAAAGAGCCAACTTTGCAGACCCCTGGCCTAGACCATAAGACCTCCTTCACACAACAGAGGGACAATTGTCTTCCCAAGTATTTTAACTTGCTACCCTGTTTCCCCAAAAATAAGACCTCCCTGGATAATAAGCCCAATCGGGCTTTTGAGTGCATGCGCTAGAATAAGCCCTCCCCTGAAAATATAAGCCATCTCCAAAAAATATTGCAACACACCAACAACCATGAGGTGACCACGTTTGCCACCACCTGCACCTCAAAAATAATAAGACCTCCCCGAAAATAAGGCTGAGTGCTTATTTCAGGGGTCAAAAGAAAATAAGAAACACAGTAAGTATCTGTTGACTATCAAAATTAGGAAGGACTGAGACAAGTGTGTCTTTATCAGGGCTATTCATTTTTAATCCAATCTGTAGGTGAATGGAACAAGATTGTGCAAGATTGGATTAAAATGTCAGAAAAGCCCTGATTAAGACACACTTGTGTCATTTCCTTCCTAATTTTCTCACACTCCAGGCAAATACAGATTTGAATGCAGTGATCCTAGGAGCAAATATTTCTGATATCATAAGGGGTGGGGGGGATTAAAGCCAATTATTTTTCCTGCAACTCCCTTGAGCAGAAAATAGAAGAATGTGAAAGGTGGCATCGAAAACTGATTCCTTCCACTTCCGATTCAGAGACTCTACTGCAGGGGTCGGCAAAGTTGGCTCTTTTAAGACTGGTGGACTTCAACTCCCAGGCTGGCTGGAGAATTCTGGGAGTTGAAGTCCACCAGTCTTAAAAGAGCCAACTTTGCAGACCCCTGCGTCTACTGCAAATAGAAGCAGCCCTCTTATTAGGGTAAGAGCAATTCAGCAAGTATCATGTTGGAAGGTTTTTCCTGTACGTATATTCTTTATTTATTGCAATTTCCAAACAATAATAATAATAAAATGAAAATATATCCAATCTAAACATCAAGGCAGATATGCAACCAACCATATTATTGCTAACTATGTTGGCCATTTTCTTTAGATTCTGAATATTATCGTGGCAACAGGTAGGAATGCCAGGCACGCATTATTGCTACGGTATGTATATTTAATTGGCCCACATGTTTTATATAATCATATTTTATTTTCAAGTGTTCTATGAGCAATTGCTCATGGAACTTTTGAAAATAATAACCGATAGCACAAGAAACCAGCAAAAAGAATCACAAAGTCCCAGACAGTATTATATTATATAACAGTGAGGAAAATGTTCATTTTTACTTCCTTATGCTTAAGAAATAGGTTTTCCATCGCAATTTGCAGAGTAATGCTCTTCTAAAAGTACAGCATATATACGGTAAATCCCCCAGATGATCTATCCCTTAACTACTTGGATTATAATGCATTTGACCAAATTTTTAGTTATAATGTTTATCATTCCTAATCCAAAAGTTGCTTCATCCAAGCTTGCAAAGCAAGATCATGTCTAATTTCCTTTTGGTTAAGCTATTGATACTTCTATGTCAATTGACCCAGATTTCAAGTGCAAAAATTCTCTACCTACCTACACAAATGGCAAAAACTATTAAAATGACTATAACTCCAAAAGGGATTTCATTCCATAAAAAGTGTGTGTATGTCTTTATTTTACCTCATCCTGATTTTCAAAATTGTTTTAAAGACATGTAGGGTTCCCTGGAGGCTTTCGTGTCTTTGGACATAAAGATCCAAGACATCAATAGACAACCTTCCATTAAAGAAACTTTGCTTGCCAGTATAAATCTTTCAATTAAAGTATATGTGGAACAAGAGTTAAGCAGGTTCTTGTGGGTGCACACAATTAAGGCAATCCGTTAATCTAGTCTAAAGCATTACCCTGTTTTTTTACTCTTCAAAAGCACAAAGGTTTCTCACACAATGTATTAGTTTTGGTTCAGCCAAATCCTTCAGTTTGTAACATGGTTTTTGAGCCTGATATGTGTTGCTAGCCAGTGTTTTGACAGTGGCAGGATACAGAAAAGGTTAACTGAGGACTAAAACTTAAGAGCCAGATGTCTGCTACCATAACTTCATCCCAACAGTTTATAAGGGACTACAGCAACCTTCTGTCTAATTACTTCCAAAACTAGCAGGAGAAAGGTTTAACTACTAATATTTTTTAATTAAACAAATTTATGTAGTATTTTTTGGCCTTGGAGGTCTCCAAGATGCATTGACAAGGTTTAGGACAGCTTTGCCATAGCAATAAGCTCACTAGATTTACCTAACATGACTTAACAGACTGTGTGTTATTTGGACAGAACCTTATTGAGAGAATTCTAACGGCAGCCCCGGTGGGCAAAGCTGGCACTCCCACAGCCCCTCCCCTCCTGCAGTTACCACATAACCTCTTGGCAGCCTACGTGGTCCGGAGGGTGCCTCAGCCAAAGTAAATCTTGTGCTCTGCAGTTCATTAGGTTTTCAAATCCCCCGTTTACAAAAATGCTGCTTCGAGACTTGCTGACCATTTGGAAAATTTGTAATCTTTACATCTGCTATGACTCCTGAAGTTCCTTCAAAAAAAAAAAAAATCCATCCTTTGCTAAGGGATTGGGTAAAGTGGTAAAAGGTTAAGTCTTACAGCAAGAACAGTGAGCAAGAAAAGAGAAGTATCAGTTCATTCAGTCTTATGACTCCACAGTTGTAAGGAAGTTCAGAGAATCCTTCTGTCAGCAGACTCTGCTGAAGTTATGGTCATGCACCGATTCAACTCTGTAGGTATCAAACAAAAGGCCTTGTTGTGCAAGACGTCCACCACATCACTCCAGCTAGACAGAATACGAACTACATTTTAAAATAAAGTCACTTTTGAATGGGTACTAATCCTATGGGCTCAGAGAGGTAGAACACTTGGATTATGTGCCTTCGTTATTTTTAACCACTAATGTCCACAAAGATTTCCTCCATGATCTACCCTTAACTTCGTCTTTCAGGTCTTCCAACACTTTATTTTATTTTATTATTTTATTAAATTTATACCCCGCCCTTCTCCTTGTTAGGACCCAGGGCGGCGCACAGGCATTATTAAAACCACAAAATACAAAATACAAAATCGATTAAAATATATTAAATTATTAGACCCGTGCTAAAAACCCATTTTAAAACCATACCAAATTAATTTTAAATTTAAAAGTCAGAAGTAGGGGCTATCCTAGGCCGGCTTGTTGGAATAGATACGTCTTAAGACGTTGGCGGAAGAGGCGGAGGTCCGAGATAGTGCGAAGGTCAGGGGGTAGGTCGTTCCAGAGGGCCGGGCCCGCCACAGAGAAGGCCCTTCCCCTGGGTGTCGCCAGCCGGCATTGCCCCGCTGACGGCACCCGGAGAAGACCCTCTCTGTGGGAGCAGATCGGACGAAGGGATGTATGGGGCAGGAGACGGTCTCGTATATAGCTAGGCCCCGAGCCATGGAGCGATTTAAAGATGGTCGTCAGCACCTTGAAGCGCACTCGAAAGGCCACAGGCAGCCAGTGCAGCTCGCGCAGGAGAGGTGTTACGTGGGTTTGCCTTGAGGCACCCATAATCACCCGCGCGGCCGCATTCTGTACTAACTGTAGCTTTTAACTGTTAACACTGCACCTATTTCCATTGTAACTGGAATCAATTCACCTTACTGCTCATTCTCTTCTTCCTTTTCACCTTTCCCAGCATTAGAGACTTTTCCAAGAAGCACTTGCGCTCATTCTGAATGTGTGAATTACAAGAACAGGGATATTAACAGAATAAGCAAGCTAAAAAAAAAAAAGCTAGAATTATTTATTTAAATTATCTAAAGGTAGCATTTTAGGTAAATAAAGCAGTGGTCCAGAGACCACCCACTTAGTATAAGCAGTCCAAAGTCATGCTAAGTAAGACAAAAGAAAGAAAGAGATTTCTCATATCAGTAGTATACTTGGACCCAGCCAGATATATAGCTTGGGATCCAAGTTATCAAACGAGATAAAGAAGAACCAATTCTAAATTGCAGAAAATTACAAATTTAAGTGCTACTCTTCTAGAACAGAACAAAGCATTATGCGTTACTTCATAGTGCCCAACCAAATACCATTAGTCGTGAGCATAAAATGTGTACTGGGTACAACTGGTACTTAGAAACATGTAGCCTTGGATCTTCCATTGACTATATACTACCTTTTGATTTGAGGTTAACATCAATCTTTTCAGCACAAAGAATGATTCTACCTCCATGCTTAGTCTATATTTTTAAGCTATGCCTCTCAACTTGTTTGCTATATCAGATTAACTTTTTAGTGTCAAGAAAGCTTGATTTAATTATTTAAGTGTCTGGCACTCTCCCACTTGTTATATCCGAGATATTTCAGATGTAGTTAGCCTGCATTCAGATATACTCCGAAGATAATCCAGCCTTGTTTGTACAGCTAAATTCTTGCATGATGTCCATGCTAATCTAATCAGGATGCCTAAAGATTAGCATAACATTTTAAATTTGCAACTAATTAAGATAAAGCCTGTGACCTTTATTGTTAATTCTGCTTTGCAAAATCATTAATTTTGAGAGATACAAGTTTCAGTATCACCATCCCTAGGAAATAGATAAAGTTAAATACATGAATACATTACATATAATAATTCCAATCTAATTCATGTTTTTAAAAGGTTAAAGTTAGATTAGAAACATGTGTGGCTCTTCAACTATAGTTCCCAGAATTCCTCAACTATAGTCCCCAGACTTTAACCAGAGCTGCTGGGAACTCCAGTTCAATAACATCTGGACAAACTGTTCATCTCATTCTACAAAATAAATATATTTAATTAGGCAAATAGATGCATTAGTAGTAACAGCAGAATTACTTTCAGGCCAAGAAAGGCAATTATCAAGGTGGCCTCAAAAAACAGCATTTATCCAATTTGGGAGAGAGGACTTGGAAAAGTTAAGCAATGTTGGACTTTTTAAACATTTAGATGGCAACCACTAAGAAATCTCAGGACCTAGACTGAAAAACTGAAAAAATATCCCAGAAGGCGGCAATGACTAGAAAATTAGAAAATATGTCCATGCAGTCACCAGGAATCTAGTTCTCAAAGGACATTTTTATGACGACATTGCCACAAAAATAATAATTCATTCCATTTAAAAAAATTGTTAAGTTACTTTGGAGTCAAGTTCAACCTCTGGTGTTTACACAGATGTATCCAGTGCAGTGTTCTTGGCAAGATACAAGAATACTTTGTCATTTCCTTCTTCCAGGATGCATTTTGCCTTATTAGTCTGGTCTACAGCAATAATCTTCTAGTGCAGGGGTCTGCAAAGTCGGCTCTTTTAAGACTGGTGGACTTCAACTCCCAGAGTTCCCCAGCCAGCAAAGCTGGCTGGGGAACTCTGGGAGTTGAAGTCCACCAGTCTTAAAAGAGCCGACTTTGCAGACCCCTGTTCTAGTGCATTTACACCCAAATATTAACCTGGCTTAACCCAGTTTAAGATTCTAGATCAGGCAAGATGGTCAAACAGGACCACCTACATATCTTATTGAAAATCCTGGAAATTTTACTTTACACAAAGGATGCCCATAGTGTTAACAGAAATATTACTTTTCTTGTCTCCACAAAAAAGCTCCTTCAAATCCCCTGATTAGATACAATTAGATCCTTTTTCTGTAGGGCTGCAGAGATTCTTCCTTTTAATTAAAAACCACCTCAAGCGTCAGACATGTAAATTCTATATCTCTCAAATAGATATATACTAATAATGTCCACATCATATTTAACTTTTGTAAATTTGTGCATACAATGCTTTGAATTTTCCACTAAATTCAGAAAAGAGACCCCGATAAATAAACATTTTTGCTGAATTACACTACAAGACTTGATTGGAAAGGCTAACCATTGATACAGTAGGTTCTCAGGCTACCTGCTTTCGTGAACATCAGTGCCCCATTTCTGAGTCCAGAGGTCATTGTGTCAGATAATCACTGTGCATCTCCCCCCTTTTTTTCCCTAACGCAAGGTTAAAAGCAAAATCTGTTAAGTGATTAAATGAAATACACCAGTATTAACATTTGGCCAGCTGTAGAATGTTGATTAAGGCAGAACAAATTGACCACTTCATCTGAGGGGTTTTAAGTAGTCATTACAATAAATGTGTGTTTGCTTCCCAAAAACCAAGGAGTTTCCATAAGCTATGCTGATTTAATTATCATGATGTCTCACTTACAAAGAGCAAGGTGGGGAAGATTGATAGATTGTGAACTCCTTGTACATGGACTTAACCTTTTCCTAATGTAACTCCATCGAGTAGAATATATTGCTCTACTGGTATAGTATTAACATTAATGACGCTTTGTCTATATAGGAAGTGGAAATGAAGGACAGTTAAGAAATTGACTCATGTGAAATTACCCAGTATGGAGACCTAGTGGTTACAGCAAAAATATACACGTTGGCATGACTGAAAAGAGAGATCATGTTCTTCCACACGTATCTACAAAAAAGCAATGTGTGTTAAGTGGACTGCTTCTTAGTGAAGCTGTAAATGCTAACTCTCAACATTTTTCTGGGAATGGTTAGCAATGACAGCAGATCTTATACGTGACTTAAACTTCTGAGAATGTCAAGTTGTAGGTATAATGAGTTTAAGAAAGAATGTTCTTCTCAGAGGCAAATAGCACTGATTCAATTTCATTTGTATTGCAGTCTTAACATATAATCATAAAAAATATGTAAAAAGGTGTGTCTATAATATATTACAAAAGCTTAGCGCATAGCAGTGATATCAGAATATATAGATTTCACATAATTCTCCAATCACATTCCCACATTCCCATAACGTCTTATCAGACAGTCAAATTAAACTCAGAGAAGATTACTTGCAAGTAGATATGTATATAGAACCACAATGCATGTCTGCATACAAAAGATATTACAGTATATGGTTTTTCTGTTAAAGAAACATTTCTTATTCGCTTCAGAATTGAACATATCCATGGTCATTCCTCTTAAGTTTCAGTATACTTACAAAAGGCAAGTCTCATTAAAGTTTTTAAAAAGAAAACTGTTAAAACTAAGATAATCAGTTGCTTGAAAATGATCACTATTTTCTCACACCTCCATAGATAGATTCTGCTACAAACTGACAGTGCAACCCTCCTGTGGTTCTGGCCCAAGGAAAAGTCGATGTTCAACAGGTTTAGCAGATAATATTTTCTTTATATCAACAGGAACGCAAAACCTAATATTAAGTTCTCATGCTGAGTCCTGATGCTTTCAAATCTGATCTTATATAATAATTATGGACACATCTTGCTTGGAATTATTTGCAGAATCTATCTCTGCTCCATTGGGAAGTGCTGAACTTCTTGAATCCCCTCAGATCTACATTCTATGGCAGATCACTGCTAGAATCTGTCTGAGGGCTTCTATTACTTCCAAATGTAATCAATTTGCCAAATGGTCAATAACAAATGCTAGGAAGTCGAACATCTCTTGGGAAAATTTACCTTCTGTATCTAGTTCATAGCAATGCCAACAGTTACAAAAAGATAAGAGAAAAGCTGAGTTTTCAGGGTGCTTGTGTACATTCTGTACGCATGTTGACTTGATGCTAGGTCAACATACAAAGATCCTCTCTCCTCATTCCATTGCTGTAGTTGACAGAATCAATATTTCCTAACTTTGCTTTCCCTGCTCTAGAAGACCCAAAAGGTTTCAAGTCAGATGAACATAGGATGTATTCTTCATTAAATACCATTGCCGCTAATTTTGCAATATATCTTCCTCCATTTCCTATGTGACATAAAACAACACTATGAGGTTGTCTTTACCCCCCAGGAGTTGTTTCCACTGAGTCATCTTCCATCTCAAGTAGCAACTTGTAGACAAAATGAATATACCACAGTACTACATCATACTTTTTCCGCACGTTTAGTCTTTCCATAGTTTTTCCAGTGTGACATACTGGGCCAAGAGAGCACGCCATATCAACTATAGCAAGAATTTTCCTAGGAATAATTCAGCCACAACACTTATCTTCTATGGTGCCATTCCCCTCTCTATAAAGTTTTACAACACTACAGCCGTACATTTAGAGTCAAGAATTCTGAGCATTTCTTGAGAAGAACAGTGGGTGTTTGACAAATGGTGAAGTGGTACAGTTTCAAGTGATAGCAGTGAACAGGTGGACATAAAGTATCGTACTGATATTGAAGTCTCACAATGTAGTAAACCAGGTCCTAACTTATTTGCAAGTAAATATGAAAAAGCTAACTCAATTTAGGGTGGCAGGATTGACAATGAAACTGAGCCAAAACAACGCAATATCAACATTCTGAAATGTATTTTATAATGGGCCTATTTTGTGCGACTTTTCTACCTACACTCAACCCTAGATTAATACAAAATCAAAACATGTAGTCTTTCTGTTGCTTGATATAAAATTCAAATGGGCTAGCAGTTAAATTAAGGTTACAAAAATGTGGATAATCATTTGGCAGCCAAAAAATTCAGTAAACTCTAGTGGTCTTCCAATTTTGGCAGTCATGAACTAGCAGCTCTACTCAACTTATATTAAACTACTACCTGGGTCTGAGATGGTTAGCAGTCTTCTAGCACCCAGTAAGTTTGTTAGATCCACATATTTCACCCCAAACCATGTGTGACCTATAACCCAATGGCAGGGAAAGGATGCCTGAAAAGATCTAATGTTCCTTCAAACACAACTAAGTCAGAGTTCACAAATATAAAATCATATTGCAGTTCTTTGATTTTGTTTTTATATATTGTGTGAATCCAGTGACTGCATTTGTATTATGTGAACTTAGCCATTCGTGACCTATTCAAACCATGGTCCCAGAACATTATAACGTTATAGGTATAGTGTATACATGGTACCATGGGTCAGCCTTAATCACCCCACTGTCTTGCTGATTTCTTCATTATTTGTTGTTTCTATTACTTTACACTTCTATTAAAGTGGGAACATGTCTAAACAATTTGTTTGCCATAATAGTTATATGGGAAATATTATGAAGTCAAAGACTGAAGCCAGTTAAGATAGCCTATACAAAGTAAACAAACATCCATTTTTCTTAACATTTTTTTTTTCATTTAAAAATGTTTTCCTCTATGTTTAAAAGATTTAAGACACCTTCATCTTCTGGAGATGGCACTGGATGGTATAGGCCCAACCATATTTTAATTTTATGGCATGTTCTGTCATATATCCCTACATGCAAAATGACTAGAAACTATAGAAAAATCTCAAGAACCGCACAAAATATTTGGCCATTCACTGCGAAACATATTCTGGAGATGCTTGTAAAAGGAACCTAGTCTTCTTTGATTTTGTCAAGGTACAAGATGCTTCTAACACAGTCGGTCTTTGAACAGGGAGTTATATCATATTGACCAAATGAGGGTATATCTGTACTGTGTTTCAGCCTGTCTAAACCACGTTATAGATTGGAAATAAAATTACATATTTAGGCTAACAACGCTAATTTGATTGTGAGAGACAGAAAACAAAACTGGGAAAGAGTAGAAAGAACAAGCCTGAGGGATCCATGGCAGCAGGACAGGACAAACCGGTTTGTTCATTAATAATGCTGCACTTCTTTTCAAAACAATAAGCTCAGCCAGATTCTTATATTTTTTGAAATTAGATTAACACTGCCTGAACACCAAGATGGAAAAAAACTTGGCATGCTGCATTTACGACACAATCCGATTCCCCACAGCAAGGCTTTGTGAATGCCACTGTCACAGCACTGTAAAATATGATTCATGCACCACCCTTTCATTATAATCCTTGGGGGGGCTTTCCAGAAAGAATTAAGAGGAATTTGTGCAAAATAAGGAGTAAAAAGCAGCATTTAACCAGAGGCATGCACTGTAGGTAAACCCCTATCATAGAGATTAATCAATCAGAGCTCTATTAAAATATGTCAGGTGAAGAGCCCACGAGGAATTTGGAACACAGTTTTCAGCAAAAAACAGAAGGTCAGGGATAAACTTACTAAGTAGACTACAAGTTACACAGCTTGGGCGATAGTAATTTTAATTCTGTTTATCTCAACCATAGAAGACATTCTTTTATAGAAAAGGTACAGGTAGTCCTCGACTTACAACAGTTCATTTAGTGACCATTCAAAGTTACAATGGCGCTGAAAAAAGGGGCTTATGACCATTTTTCCACACTTGTAGCATCCCCATGTAAGCAAAATTTAGATGCTTTGCAACTGACCCATACTTATGATACTACTGTGTCCCAAGGTCATGTGATCACTTTTTGCAACCTCTTGACAAACAAAAACAACGGGGAAGCCAGGTCCACCTAACAACTGTGTTACTAGCTTATCAACTGCAGTGATTCACTTAACAACTGCGGTAAGAAAGGTCATAAACTGGGCAAAATTCACTTAGCAAATGTCTCACTTAACAACATAAATTTTGGGCTCAATTGTGGTCTTAAATTGAGGACTACCCGTAATCTATCACAATCCAGATGTTACTGAATTACCACTGCCAGCATCCCTCAGCACTGGTTAAATTGCTGAGAATGGCAATTCAGCATCTCCTAGAAGGCTATGGCCTTTCTGATCTTTGGTACAGAATACCAAGTAGTTAGAATCTCTGAACTTTTTTACTAACCCAATAAGGCAATAAAATCAGCCCTCAGATTCATATAACTTTCTGCATGGATACATTTAAAACAAGTTCGAACCTCTCATGTATTTTAGCGTTCCATAAAATTAAGGTTAGTATTTAGGACTCCCTCTGAAAAGCTAGGTAACTACGTATACACCTTACTAAATAAAGACTAAAGAAACCATCCACAGAACCTTTGAGAAATTGCAGGAATGTTTAACACAAAAGTGCTCAATTTCAGAAATGCTTCTTTATCTTGAAATTCTCTCAGACTCATCAGTTTTGGGGCCAAGACTTTTTGCATTTTTAAGCTAAGTGAATGTTGCCTCTGATGAAAAGTTTACAAATTACTGCTGCTTATAAATAAAATAAGCTCTGCAGATCCATTACTAAAAAATGAAAGTTTGTGTTCCACTAACTAAATGCAGAATTTTTAGGAACAATCAGGCAAAGAAGTGTAAGCAGCAAGTACAAGAGGGTTAAAATATGTATGCTTCTGAAAGTCTACAGATTACTGCAATCCATACCCAAATCCAGCAAAAACAAAAACAATTTGCAGAAGATCACGGAACATCACAGTACAATTACAGGCAAAGGCTCAAATGACAGACAAGAAAGCAGGACAAAAACTAAACTGGCAAAGGAGTAATACAGCCAGATCAGAAATAAGATAAAGGGGAGGGATTAAGCATCAAGCCCCAGTTTATAAACATCACCCTTCCCCTCTAGAAATACAAAGAAGTCCCTCACTCAAGTTACTAAAAAACGTAAGCAGCATTTCCTAAGTACAGGCTGTTCAGAAGTAATGTAGCCTGAATTATTCCTCTATGCTGCTGTTCAAGCTTTCTGATCTTCTCCCAGCATAACCTTATAAAGCAAGTTGCAACTAATCTGCCACCATCTTCTCTAAGGAGGCACAAAACTTTAACGAATTTTATTAGATTTTTATCACGCCTTTATTACTTTATAAGTAACTCTGGTGGTGAACATGTCTAGTACCACTTCCTCCTCCTGTTTTTCCCACAAGGAGGGCCCTGGGAGGTGGGTTGGGCTGTGGGAGAGTAACTGCCCCCCCCCCTTCATCCAGCTGGCTTTTTTGGCTAGGGTGTTACTAGAACTCAACTCTCCCGATTTCTAGATCAGTAACCTAACCACTCCACCAAATGTAAGAGATCAGCAACAGGCAGACCAGTGTTTGGCAAAGTCAAAGGTTGAAGAGTGTTTGCCAGAGGATAAAACAGCTTGGCCCAATAACTGAAGAAAGGAGAAGCAAAACAGAGGCTTTCTTTTCTCAAAAAAAAAAAAAGGAGAAGGAGAGGAAGGCAACAGGAGCAAAACGACCCCATTCAAATTAACAGGAAAACCCCAGCTCTCTAATGTGTCAGACTCCTGGGAATTTCACTTAATGGGTTCTGTGTGACGATGGAGAATTGCAACAGAGCCAGGCTTTGGGTCAGCGGTTACTCATTCCACAGCTATGAGCTGGAGGAAGTGCTAAATAAGGCAACAACACGGCATGCCGTTTGCCAAACTGCGCGGGTACTTGGGAGACTCTGAGAACATTTGGGGCGGGGGGGGGGGGGGGGAGAAGAGGCCAGGAATCCACCAGGCAGTCAATGAGATGATGAAAACCATCCCGCTGGTCGTAAAGGACGGAGGAAGAGATTGCCAAGCGGGGAAGAAGGGGGAGGTGGGGCGAAGCTTCTTCCCCCTTCCCCAATCGCAGTGTAAGCTCAAAAGGACCGAGAAGATAGCCGCGGGTTAAGCAAACGCTGCGCTAAAAAAGTAATACAAGACCGAGGGAGAAAAAACTACTAAGTGGGGGCTAAAGGGGTTGCAGCGTCTCTCTCCTAACTTCCTGCGAAGAAAGGGCGACTCGCTCCGGCTTTTAGCCCAGCGTCCCCTCATTACTCCGCCGTTTGGGAGAGGGTTACTTGAGAGAAAGGGGTGGATTTCTCTCCAGAAAAAGGGGGAAGGGGGTCTCGCTCTCTCTCCGGCGGGACACCGGCAGTAAAAGGCGATCTCCTCCCCCCCCCCCCCATGACTTGATCCTCAAAGCCATCAAGGGCGAAGAAGATCTCGGTACCCAACTTCTTCCTAACTCCGCCAGCGAGAATGGTTTACAAATCAAGGCCGGGCAATGCCGGGCTAATTTCCCTCCCTACCGCCCCTCCCCACACAAAAACAAAAACCCACCGCCAACCCTTTGCTACTCCCCCTCCCCTCCCCTTCTCCCACACGCAAATCCCGGACAACGCCACTCACCGACTCCGCAGCCACGCTGACGGCGAGCAGGAGAGCGGCGCACAGGCCGGCGAGGCGAGCGAGTTGCATGGCGTTGTTGCAGGAGGCGAAGAGCACGGAGCGAAATCAGCCGCTGTGAATCCGATGTAAACCCCCCCGCGTCGGCGCTCGGCTTTCTTATAGGCGGCCCCGACAAGGCCCGCCTCTCTCTCTCTCTCTCTCTCTCTAGGAGGAGCCGAGGAGGGGGCCCACTCGCTGCTACAAAGGGCGGGCGGCGGGAGTTTCCCTACTTTCGCGATCCCTTTCGTATTGCTCGGGCAGCCCCTCTCGCTCCCTTTTTAGGCACGTACCGTGTGCGGCGTGTTGTTCCCCGGCCCTTCACAACAGCCCGTCTGGGTCGTCCGCCTATTTCAGCCTGACATGGAGACTGGCCGCCAGCCGGCGATACAGAAACGTGTCGCTTCCACACCACAGAGTAATGGAGGAGGATGCTCCGTTGTTGGTATTGCCCCGTTCTTGGATGTACAGGCTTACGACTTAACGACCACATGGAGCCCAAAATTTCTCTTGTTAGGTGAAACTTTGTTAAGTGACTTTTGCCCCATTTTACAACTTTTCTTGCCACAGTTATTAAGTGAATCTCTGCAGTTGTTAAGCAAAGCAGTTGTTAAGTGAATGTGGCTTCCCCATTGACTTTGCTTGTCAGAAGGTTGCAAAACCTCCCAAGACTCTGCAATGGCCATAGATATGAGTCTGTTACTGAGCATCTGGGTTTTGACCGCATGATCATGGGGATGCTGCGACGGTAGCCAGTGTCACTTTTTTCAGTGACGTAACTTCAAACGGTCACTAAATGAACTGTTGTAAGTCAAAGACTGCCTATGCTCCATGTCAAATCAGTTGGAAAACAAGGGGCAACTCAGCTGAAGCCTTGTAATTTACACAATGAGCTGCTGCTTTCAAGTTCTCTGGGAAAATTTTCAAGACACAGAATAGGGGCAGTAATTACGTATGGACTTCTTTCAAAACACTTGAGAAATAAGGGGCACTGCCCCAGGGCCTGGTCTCCCTCTAAATCAGGGGTTCCTAAACCTTTTGCCATTACATCTCCCTTTAGTGTATCTCTAATGCACACACATGGGACACGGTGGCTCATTGGCTAAGACTCGGAGCTTGTCGATCAGAAAGGTCGGCAGTTCCAGTCCCTAGCGCTGTGTAACGGAGTGAGCTCCCGTTACTTGTCCCAGCTTCTGCCAACCTAGCAGTTCGCAAGAATGTAAAAATGCAAGTAGAAAAATAGGAACCACCTTTGGTGGGAAGGTAACAGTGTTTCATGCGTCTTCGGCGTTTAGTCATGCTGGCCACATGACCACTGAGACGTCTTCCGACAGCACTGACTCTTCAGCTTTGAAATGGAGATGAGCACTGCCTCCTAGAGTCAGGAAGGACTAACACATATGTGCGAAACCTTTACCTTAATGTACACACCTCCCATCAAAATAAAAACACAAATGAAGAATGAAAACAATACAGTAAATATTTGGGAAAAGTGGATCTATTTTAGCAACAGGAGCTCTTCTCCAGAATCTTTCAGCACTCCCCAAAGGAGATAGACCTCACAGTTTAAGAAATCCTGCTTTAGATGCATTGGAGATGCTGCCCCCTGAGTACCCAGACAGCTAGTCTACTTTTTGGCACATTGACTGGTGACATCAATTTTAAGTCATCTAAAAAACACTAGGTTGTGGAAGTTCCAAAGGTGGCAATTGGACTTTCTTGTTTTCTTTGAAGACGTTTCGCTTTTCATCCAAGAAGCTGCTTCAGCTCTGACTGGCTGGTGGGGAATGGAAGGATTTATATTCCTTGCAGACAGCTGGTCATTTGCATTCTTTCAGAGAGTCCTTGAGGCCACTAGGAGGTTTATCTGTGTCCTCAGGGTCACCTGAATAGTGCAAATGTGTGCGTATAGCCTTCTTGGCTGCTTGGGTGTTTTCTGCCCAGGGTCCCTTCACTGTTTGGGGGTTAATCTGCATCTCAAACTGAAATGCAAATGGTTCCTGTAGACTTGTAGGTTGTGGAAGGTTACTGTAATTAGGTTTGGAAGACACTTCAGGCAGGAAGATTCACACCAGGCCTGGAGGAGAGAACAGGGGATTTCCATGAGGCCATATGAAGAAGCAATGGCAGAAGTTGAAAATATTTCTAGTCTGTAGTCTGAAAGCAGTCCAGCAGCTTAGTGATGGAGAATGTGGTTTGTTGGATCTTCTGAACTACTAGTTTCAGGCATTCTTCACTCCTGGAAGTTATAAATCACTGTTATCTCGAGGGTGAAAGGTTCCACATACCTAACATCACCTACCTCTTCATCTTCCACATTACTTGCAACAAATAGTTTTACAAAGCTGATCGTCCAATACTGTCTCTAGTCACAGAGAACTGAAACTTATCTCATTCCTGGTTATTTGTTTAACTATCGCTGCTGTCTGTGAGACCGACATTGGTGTTTCTCTCTCTCTCTCTCTCTCTCTCTCTCTCTCTCTCTCTCTCTCTCTCTCTCTCTCTCTGCGCAAGGTGTGAAATGTGGGTGCTTAAAGATGCAGATTACAGGTAGTCCTCAAATTACAACAATTTGTTTAGTGACCATTCAGGTTATAACAGCACTGGAAAAAAGTAACAAGCAGTTCTGTTCACAATCATCCCAGCATCCACAAATTTGTTACCCAAATTCAAACGCATGACAACTGGCAAATATTTACAACCGTTGCAGTGTCCCGGAGTCATGTGATCGCCATTGTGATCTACCTAGCTGGCTTCTGACAAGCAAATGGGGAAGCCACATTCATGATTCACTTAACAACTGCAGTGATTCTCCTAACAACCATGGCAAAAAAAGGTCATAAAATCGGGCACAATTTTCTTAACCACCACCTTGCTTAGCAGTAGAAATGCTTGTCCCTGGTCATAAGCTGAGGACTACCTGTAGTGACCTGGTACCCCATTCCAACTTGGCAAAAAAAGAGACAAAAACTGTATGTAATTGAAAATTAAATAGAGTTAAAGCCATGTGGCTTTTCAAAAGGATGCCTTGCCTTGTTGAAGGCTTGAGGAAAAACTACCCTACAAAACACAAGTAGTCCTCAACTTATGACCATAATTGAGCCCAAAATTTATGTTGCTAAGACAGAAATTTGTTAAGTGAGTCTTGCCCCATTTTATAACTTTTCTTGCCTTATTTGTTAAGTGAATCACTGCAGTTGTTAAATTAGTAACAACTAATTAAGTGAATCTGGCTTCTCCCTTGACTTTGTCAGAAAGGGTGATCACAAGACCCCAGGACACTGCAACCGTCATAAATGTGAGAAAGTTGTTAAGCATCTGAATGTAAATCACATGACCTGGAAATGCTACAATGGTTGTAAATGTGAAAAACGGTCATAAGTCACTTTTTGTAGTGCCGTTGTAACTTTGAATGGTCATTAAGTGAACTGTTGTAAGTCAAGGACTACCTGGACTTCATCAAGGCAGATCTGGCTACTCTGCTAATAGTTAATACTGTAGCCTTCTCTAGGCTTTTTAATGACCCACTAATAGGCTTTCCTTCCATTCTTGAGTTAAAATTTAAGTCCTCCACTTATGACCATCTATTTAGATGACCCTTTTAAGTTATGACAGCACTGAAAAAAGTGATTCACTTAACAACTGAAGAGAAAAAAGGTAGTAAAATTGGGTGTAACTCACTTAAGAACCGTGATGGAAGTTGCAGCCCAATCACGGTTGTAAGTTAAAAACTACCTGCATAACTATTTAAATTATCTTGCCCCCACAGCCTTTCTTCCCCATGTCTTAGCAACTAGCTTAGGCAATGTTGCTATCCTGGCATAACACATTGCGATGCAGTTTTGGGCAGCAGTTTGTGGCTTCCCTACAGTTCTTTTCCCTCCACACAGCATCATCAGCCAGCAGGGAAACCAGCTAAATTCTGCCAACCTCTCTTTCTCTGCCCACGGAGACATGGCCTTTCTAGCAAGAGGTCTTGCTTTACTCTGACCCAAAAAGCTGCACTATAAGCAACCCTAGGAAGAGAAGAGAGGAGAGGAGAAGAGAAGAGAAGAGAAAAGAGAAGAGAAGAGAAGAGAAGAGAAGAGAAGAGAAGAGAAGAGAAGAGAAAAACTTCAAGGGAGCTTGGAAAAATGTTTAGTTTTCGAATGCCTTTTTTTCCTCAGAGATATATGTGCGCTGGGGTCCCTCGTGAAAGAAATGTGCCAAGAGCAACTTTTACAAGTAGAGTGGGGGAAAGAAGCAAAGGTTCTGGGCGAGGACCCAGCTCTGTTTCTGGATGTGAAATCAGTTGGCAGAAGTGCTGGATTTTATTGCAGATATATGAAGAAAAGCAAACGAAGGTTGGTCTTTGGCATAGAAGGAAGTGTCTTCCCTGCTGTTTCATCACAAATACTTCCACAGCTAGAAGTTCTTGAGGGCCAGATTTCTCTCAGGAGTTGAAAACCAACTTTTGATCAAAAACAAGCTTAAATTGCCAAATAAATAGTCCTGAATTACATTGAAATCTGAAATCTATGCATTGCCACCCATCACGGATTTCCAGTAGCTGAAGAAAGGCTGATCCACATTTCTGCCAAATGCAACGTCTTCCAATTCTTCCCAAGGAGCCTCATTTTTCCCAGCTATATCTTGCTCCTTCCAAAGCTCTTAAGAGCCACATGTCTCAACAGAAATACAATAAATCGTTATTGCACACAGTATTGGAGAAATGCCATAGCCTTCATTCTTTACTTTTCCTCTTTATTTCTATCAGCCATCCTTCTTTTCTTTTATGGCTTCTTAACCCAAAAATTTGTAGAAAGAAATTACCTAAAGATGCTTGGTATTTTATGTTTTGGGTGGATGACTCTTTGAAACCTTAATAAAAGAAAATTTGGTGTAGTATAAGAAACCAGACAAAGAAACATTAAGTTCAAAAATAGTCTGAATCTGGCAGAAGGTTGGGGAGAAAAACAGCCCATGGGGGGGGAATCATCCAATGCATCCCTGGAAGACTGGCAGTTGGGCACTATGTGGGAACGCTATCAGTTGTTCCATGCTTATCCTCTGCCTTCTGATTAAGTGACCCAAACTGGAGCTGTTACAGGTAGTCCTCAACTTACGACCACAATGGAGCTCAAAATTTCTATTGTTAAGCGGGACAATTGTTAAGTGGATTTTCCTCATTTTACTATTTTTCTTGCACAGTTGTTAAGTGAATCATAATTGTTAAATTAGTAACATGGCTAAGTGAATCTGGCTTCCTCATTGACTTTGCTGGTCAGAATGGACCACTGATGGACACTGCTACTGTCATAAATATGAGTCAATTGCCAAGCATCTATATTTTGATCATGTGACACTGAAGATGCTCAACGGTGTTTAAGTGTGAAAAATGGTCATAGGTCACTTTTTTCAGTGCTGTTGTAACTTCAAACGGTCACTAAACAAACTGTTGTATGTCAAGAACTACGTGTATTAAGAGTGTAGATCAGTGATGGCTAACCTTTTTCTAAAGGAGTGCTAAAATGTGTGCATGCACGCCCCACCCACAAACGGTCCCACCCCCATAGGCCCCCCGGAAAGCGGAAACAGATCGTTTCCGAACTTTCCATTGGCCTGTTGGCCCCATTTTTCGCCCTCCCCCAGGCTTCAGGAAAACCTCCGGAGCCTAGGGAGGGCAAAACTCCTGCCCGGGTGGTGTTACACACACATGTGCAGGTGGGTGGGGCGTGCATGCACACATTTAGTTCGCCATCACAGGTGTAGATATTCATTTAGAAGCTTTTCTTTTTATTCTTTCCAACTCAAAGGAATGTTGAAAAGACATTGTCAAAGAGATTTAAGACTGCCCTTTTGTCTACCTCATCAGCAGGATAACTTCAAAACTGAGCAGAAGAAAACCAAATGCATTGTGTGTGGAGAGATCATGTTAAAAAATGGACTGGGTCTGGTTGAAGACCGGACAAAAGATAAATCCAGAAAAACAAAATCCCGAATGTATTTCTGTGGAAGAGACATTTGGGCGGCAAGTAATGTTATCAGCCCTTTCATTTTAAGAACCCACGCTGTGGATATTCTCTAACTTATTATCTTCATCCATTTTGTGAATGTTTCCATTTAGGAGACACACAGAGACACAAAATTTAGTGGTTTGTCTACAAAACAATCTATTGGAATGTTTTCTTTTACACCTGACATTCTGGGTTAGTTACATTTCAAGAACAGGAGATGGTTCCAATGGAGGACTGGGCCATGTATGAAACCATTCTATTTCCAGTGCCAACTATACAGTTCTGGAAAGGCAAAGCCACCTCAGAACTTCAAATCTGCCCATAGGGAAGTTGGGTGAAATAAGGCAGAAGCTACCATTTTGTTTTTCACAAAAAAATTCCTTGATGCTCCACAATCTCCCTCCTGCTCCAAATTTTTAAAGAGTTCTTTTTTTAATTTAGAAAAATGACTGAAAAGCCGAATGAACTTCAGCGTGGGCTTACTGAATAAATAATACATATGTTATGCATAGTCCCTACTTTGGAAGCACAATTTAATGCACATTTCATTTCTTGTATCCGGCCCGTTCATTTTTAAAATTCTAAAGAGATTATGTGAGAGGTTCACTTCCAATGCATAAGAACAAAATCATCTTTAAGCCTCAATGGAGAATATTCTTTTTTTTTCTTTTGTAGAAAAAGCAGATTCAGAATACAGTCCTGTATTTAAAAGTAACTGCCTTTGAAATCCAGAATAAAAATTACTCTTAAGAAGACTTGTATAGAATAAATTAAAACTCATTTGAAAAATGAATACAAATTTATGCCCATTTATTGGAATTAAATATAGTAAGAATTGCACTTAGATAAGAACCCTTAGAATCATGTTATAAAAAATTTCTTACTGAGCATCTCATACATTAGTCTTTCATGTTTCAAAAATAATTAATTTCATTAAATTATTTCCTATTACTTGTTTTAAGTGTGTAATATATGCAGTTGCTTTTGATAAAGTTCAAAGTTCAAAAATCAGTTAATAACTAACAAGTTTAAAAGGACAAATTTTCTCAGGACAGAATCAAAACTCTATTATAACAGATTTTATTTTCTGATTTATTTGTATGAGAAAAGAATATTTTCAAAGACATATGTTGCTTACTTCTAAAGTACGCTGCAATGGCACAGGGATTTTAGTTATGAATGATAAGTCTTTGTCCGCATACTATTCTGGCTCTGAGAAATTTCTGAAGGTGCTACACTACTCTGATTTTTGCATCAAAAACTGCTAGAAGCTGAACCCTGAGAAAATGTGTTTTAAAGCCTGTTAAAAGAGCAGTTGATCGCTTTGATGCCAAAGAAAGCATATAGATGGTGGGCAGTGATGATTCATCTTTATTTCCTTCACATGGAAGGACAAGCCACTCATGTGGGTGGCTTGTCATTTGAATAGCTTGTGCCGGAACTGTATAGGAGTTCTAGGGAATTCATGAAGCTACAGGATTTCAGAGACAAAGCCAAACCGTATCTGGGCTGCCAAAATCTTGACAGTCATTAAATAGCAGCAAAGAGTTATTTTATGTATGTGTTTTATGATTGTCCTGAATTATATAGAAGCCTTGCCTTTAAATAACTAAAACTTGGGCAAATGCTCATGGTTTCACAGATGTGTGCAATAAACAACAGTGACAGGAAGATGACAGTGTGCACGCAATGACATCATAACACAAGCAGTGGTACAGTATTTGTATTGTGATTCACATTCCATTATTTTCACATCACATTCCTTTCTTACAGAAACCTATGTATGGAGCCACATGTCTGCTTAAAAGTGGGCTATATGCATGTACATTGGTTTATTCACCTGACCTCTACACAAGCAGGCAACAAAATGAATTCTTCTTTCCTTCTTATTTTGACACTGTCCAAGTATATGCTCAAGTGTACAAAATCTGGTGGGCTTGGTCATCCATTACCTTGGAAGGAAGCCAGGGATGGCAGGGACTTGAAATCAAGCCATTGGCAAGACAGCAATAGGTATATCAGTTTTGTTCTGGACTAGTTTTTTTTCCCTGAATCAAGGATTTCATTACAATTTTATTACAATGACAATAAAGATTATGATGATGATGATGATGATGATGATGATGAAGAAGAAGAAGAAGAAGAAGAAGAAGAAGAAGAAGAAGAAGAAGAAGAAGAAGAAGAAGAAGAAGAAGAAGAAGAAGAAGAAGAAGAAGAAGAAGAAGAAGAAGAAGAAGAAGAAGAAGAAGAAGAAGAAGAAGAGTGAGCACTTCCATTCAGCAGTGGGGAAAGACTTTTGGTCTTCTGGTCACGAGGCAAGTAGTCTTGATGTGGGTCTAGGTATGTGATGACTCCTCCAGACCCATTCCCAGATACCTCTCCAGATAAGAGTTCAGAGGAGAATGAACCAGTCCCAGCCATGTCAGGAGAAGAGTTGGGTCAATGGCTCCAAGCAGCCATCTAAGGGTGATTTAGCTGAAGCACAGCTGCAGATGGATAGCCCTGAGGCTTCAGATGAGGAAAGCATGCAGTTGCAGCCAGTTAGGGATGAGGAGGAGAAACTGCCTTCTGCGCTTCATCCAAGAAAATGTAGGGCACAGAAAAGGCAGCAGAAATCAGCTGATTACTCACAAGTAGCCTCACCCCTCTTCATCAGAAGCTGGCTATATAGCACAGCAGAAGGTTGGAGCCAATACTGGGAACAATATGTTCATTTCCTAGCTTGATTTTGATTTGATTTTATTCGATTTGTATCCCGCCCTTCTCCAAAAGGACCCAGGGCTGCGTATTTCCAGGTCGTTATGATTCCTGCCTTGCTTTCGGTTGACACTTTGGATCATGTCTTATGAACTGCCTTGTGAAACCTCTTTTACTGTGGATTTAATTTTGCCTGGTGGATTTATTTTTTGGGAAACTTTCAGGTGTCTTATGGACTCATTGCCATTGCTCTGTTGAGTAGCATTGGTCTGCTTTTGGCTGGACTGAATTGGGACAGTTCTGGTTTTTTGATGAAGAGAATTGCTGGAAAATATTAATAAACCTACTAAATCATCATTATGTGTGTGTGAGTAAGCAGGACAACACAGGATACTTTTCTAGGATTCCATAAACTTGGATGGAAAAAAAAATATTACAGGTAGTCCCCACTAACAATCATAATTAAGACCTGGAACTCTGTTGCTAAGCAATGCAGTAATAAGGCATATAGTGGTAGGTCACATGACTGTATCACCATATGCCCGCAATTCTGGGAGTCCCAGTTGCCATTAGATAAATCCCAAATGATTACAGCAGGGCTGCCAAACTGACATTGTCACTGCGACATCACGTAATGTATTGGGACTTTTCTCCCCTTTGCTAAACCGGGTGTGAGGGGGCTAGTGCATGAAGCATCCAGCCCATTGGCCAGGAGTTTGACAGTCCTGGATTACAGCATTCCACAGTCACATAATTGTCATTTGCAACTTCCTGTGAGCTTCCCATTGACTTTGCTTGTTAAAAGCAGAGGTGGTATTCAGCCTGTTTGAACCAGTTCGCCTGAAACAGTAGCGGAAATCATGGATGAACCCACTCTATGTCATCCTATTTAGGCACATTTTTGAGGCCAGTCACGTGCATGGAAGGCGCATGCACGGCGAACCAGTGGTAACAAAATGTGAACCCCATCACTGGTTAGAAGCCAGCCGTGAAGGTGGTAGGATACTGTGATGTTGTAATTGCAAGCTGGATGTTGAGCACCCAATTGTGATCATGTGATTGTGGGGATACTATGAGGGTTGCAACTATGAGGACCCATCATAAATATCCTCATTAAATAACTTCTAAGAAGTGGATGTTAAACATCGACTACTTATATTGTCACTAACCCCTATCTGAAATTTAGCTTTTCTTGTTTTTGAATCTTTTTTTCTTTATGGTACAGTCTAGAACTATGGACTTTATTTTATGCACTTAAAATCTTCTGAGGAGGGGTTAATGGATTTTACCAGACTCAGAGGCTCCATCGCATAAAAGGGTTAATAACCTGCATTTTGTGGCTACTCCGTTTTCTTTCTTTCTTTTTTCACCTCTCTAAACTGAAACATTCTGGTGATCTTTGTACTTCTAATTTGCATGATGTTTTTGTAGCAGGCTCTCTTGGCAGCTGGTGTCCTTGCAACAAATAAGTATACTGTAAACACTACTGAACTGTAATCCTGATTGCTAAGACTCTCTTACATCCATCGGTTTATTCTCAAATAACTGTTCCTTCCAAGGGGACTTACAGCAACTTTCAGTAGTCTGCAAATGCAAAAGTTTTCCCTTAATTAACAAATCTCTTAACTCATAGGGAGTAGTTCATATTGTTGAAAATAAATTCTCCAGAAGCAAGCTACCAAAAATTTAGATTTAAACTTACTTAAACTAAAAGGGAGCATTGTCTATTTATAACTTTATCACAAAATAAAAAAAGTTTTTTATTGTGGAAAAACATCCCTTCATATCATACAAAGGTCCATTTGTTCAATCTCTTTAGTAAATTATATTTTTCTTAAATCTGTTACGAAAATATAGATGAAATTTGGGAGATGGGGGAGGAATAGATTTAAAGTTTCTCTCTTGATTCTTACTGGTGGAAAATTTTAGGAAACTTTCTCACAAAAGCAGTCGACTGAAAAGTGTTGATTAACTCAATCACTACTACTAGCAGGGATTTATTTCTGTCAGTATTTTACTAAAATGAATTCTAACTACAAAGTTATATTCCATTCTTTCTTTTTCTCTGAAATATAGTTTAGCACTTTGAAGCAAGTGCCAAGAGACAAATAAGGTATTGGAGTATGAATGAGAAGTCCAAGTTAAAATCCAGCCTGGGCCAAACATCTCTCTTAGTTCTACTTATTTTGCAAAATGTACCCTATGTTGTAAGAAAAATGGAAAAAGTAAGAGCTTCACTCTGAGAAAGAAACGTGGGATATACAGTAAATGCAGTGAATAACTAACATCAATACATCATGAGAAAAGATATATATTACAATGTTTTGATTACTTAAGAAACTGAGGAACACATTCTTCGAAAATATTAGTATGCATTTTTTTATACTGCTTTGAGACTCAGAGCACAATATAACATTAAATCTAATTAAGATCTATGAATTCAAATAGCAACAAGTGTCATATTTTCATATTTTGCCAGTAAGGAAAAGTCAGTAATATGAATTTCAACATTCCAAGAGTAATTTCTTCCTATGGCAGGATATAAATGTAATAAATTACCACAAAAAATAGAGTAACAGTTGTTGACATGAGTCTTTTTTTTTTTAAAGAGGTAGACACGAAGAACCAAAAACAGGCAAGATGGCAGACACAACCATGCAATAGAAATCTCCTCCTTTCTTACATGCAGGTAACAAATCATGAGGATTCACGTGGGGACCATTTTGATTTTTTTCAATGTTCTCCTCCCCAACCCAGATGCCCGAAGTGGAGGTTAACATTTATTTTCTTTTCAAAAGATGTGACCTTCCGTTGGCAAAGGGTAAAACCACAAGACAGCTAATAAAATTGTTCAAAGCATCTCTTACAAGAATAGTTTACAGGAAAAAAAATCCCCTTTGAGTTATCTCAAAATAGATACAGCTTATTTTCATTTCATTATACTGGTTATATAAATCCCATTCCTTTACTAAAATAATAATCAAATCAACATTAAAAATGCATTATTGGAAAAAAAACCCAGATATAAATACCAAGGGCATTAAAATATCAAGAAGATAGCAATGTTAAATATTCTAATACAGCAGGCTAATGTTTAAAAGCTATTCTAAATACAAAAGTCCTCATCAAATGAACATCATATTATCTTTTCATACTTTCGATATGGTTCTATATGTTTGTATCACTTCAATTCATGTTTGTATTTAACCTTACACATGTATCTGGTATTGGATAATCTACAGTGCTATGGCGGCATATTTTTGTGTAACACCTGGCATTTCTAGTAAAATTGCATTTTTTTTCTGGACCAAGAAAAATATCTCAGCAGCCGCATTCCAAAACAAAGTGAGTCAATGCAAAAAGAATTTAGAGATGACCTTAGGATGATATGAAATAGCTATTAAGGAGGGACCGAAGAAGTAGTTAGACTGTACCATGACTGATAGAAGCAGGAGAAAAATGTTCACTATCACCAGCCCCTGCCTTGTTTTTATTTAGCATAAGAGATGGGACAGAAAAAAGTCTAGATTTTCGTATTATAATACCCAGAATAATAAAGTACTATTCCTAGAATCCCTGTGGGTCTGTCCTTAATTTGGCTGACCTCAAACAACTGACAATAGGGCTAGGACAAAACCTAAATTTAATATACAGCTAACCCTTGATTTATGATCACAACTGGGACCACAGTTTACATTGCTAATAAAGGTAATTATTAAATGATTTGTACCCAAGTTTATAACCTTTTTGTCATGGTTATTATTTCGCAAATCACTGCAGTGACTCACATGTATGTTAAGTGAATCCAGCTTCCTCCATTGACTTTGCTTGTTGGAAGCAAATTACAAATGGGGAATCACATGATCCTCGGATACTGCAACCGTCGTAAATACATGCCAGTTGCCAAGCAGCCAAATTTTGATCACATGACCTTAGGGTTGTTGTGGCGGTCATAAGTGCAAGGACCAGATATAAATCACTTTTTTTCAGCGCCATTGTAACTTTGGTCACTAAATGAATGGTTGTAAATTGAGTACTATCTGTAATTTATGTTTAATTAATACTAAATATTATCCTCATTATGTATGGGAATTATGTTCTTGAAAATCCCTGCAGAAACACAAAGCTATGCTTATTGAAGCATTCGTCGTAGTGTGAACATGTGGACTATTAGCAAGATTGACACGGAGACTTGTTAACATAACAAATACTGTGAGAATAAGACAACAAGAATGCATTTTCCCTGTACATAGCTCATGTTGACTCTATGCAGGAAGGCTCTTATACACTTTTCCCTATTCTGCTTGGCTACGTAGAACCTTGTTGAGTCTGTGTTTCAGAAAAATGGATTACCCTTTTATAGACACATATAAGCAAATCTGCAGAAGCAGAATGCATGGATAATGAGGATTAGTATCGTTTAGTCATCTATTGAATAATTTTCTCTTTATGACACATTAAAAATTATAATATAATAATTTTTGGAGATCTATTGGGGATATATCCAAGGTTCTTGGAGACTGCCTTAATATATTTAAGCCAAAAGGATTTCTAGCTGAAACCTTGACGAGCTGCTGATAGGCAGGATAGACAACACTAAATCCCATGGTCTAACTCAGGGGTTTGCAACCTTAAACACTCAAAGAACCACAAAGGTCCTAACCGGAAGCCCCCTGTTCAATTCTGGAGCTGACCGGAAGTCCGGTTCCCCCACCATAGACTTTCCTCCTAATGCGGCATCATTTTTCCTCTACCTGTCCTAACCAAAAGCCCTATCAATTATGGAGCCGACTGGTGACAGGGAGCTGCAGCAGAGGGATGAAAGAGCCACATGTGGCTCCAGAGCCACAGTCTAACTCTTTGCCTTCAGATGCCATAAGAACATATTTATCCTTAGTATTAGCTTTATTTCTCCAGGAAATTGCAACTTGCTGCATCAGGTAAACTGACGACCAGAGTTAATTTTATTGACCATGGTTTATTCTAACCAAGCATCATTACATTTCATTCCGAGCTTGGGTGTTAATCAAATGTGGAAGCAAATGTTCCTCATCTCTTCTCTGCAAAGAGTAGGGAAGAGAAAGTGAGAGTCCACAGGAGGCTGGAATTGTTCTCATAAGAATGAACCATCCAGTATTTTTACCATGTCTGAACATTCTTAGTATGATTGATCTTAAATACATGGTTATTTTCCTCCTGAGATAATCTGGAGTTTTATGAAGATGGCCTCTAGTGGCTACATACTTGGGGGGAAAGTATAGGTAGTCCTCAACTTATGACCACAACTCTGCCCAAAATTGTTGTTGCCAAGCAAGACCATTGTTAAATGAGTCTTGTTCCGTTTCTTGCCACAGTTGTTAAGTGAATGACTGCAGTTCCTAAGTTAGTAACACAATTGTTAAGTGAATCCGATTTCCCCATTGACTTTGCTTATCAGAGGTTCGCAGAAAGTGATCCCATGACATAAATACATGCCAGTTGCCAAACATCCAAATTTTGATCATGTGACCATAGGGATGCTGCAACGGTCATAAGTATGACAAAAGGCCATAAGTAACTTTTTTCAATGTTTTGTAACTTCAAACAGTCACTAAATGAATAGTTGTTAAGTTGAGGAGTACCTGTAGTAAAAATAGCTGTTGGATTCAGAGAACAAAACAGAACAATGGATAGCCTCCTATAGTCATATATGACAATTAAGAAGTCCACAAACTTAGAAGATTGTTTTTGCTATCTTTGCTGGACTCTCTCTGCAGTGTTGGATTACAGGAACTTAATTGTTACTTCCTATTATCAGCCAGGGTATTTTGAATTCCGGTACTTACTTTGAACTTTCAGGTTGAAAAATGCAAAGATCTTGGTTTCTCGCACCTAAACAAAGTGATAAAAAGAAAGAAAAAGATCACTGACTTGAGGCCAGTGAGTAATACATGAAGTGGGAAATCAACTGATGTGCTGATATTAAGAGATTTGCATACATTCAGTAACATTTCCTGAAAAAATACTGAAGGTTTTCATCTCTAGTTTTAAGTTGAAACTTTTCAAATTACACTGATTCTTGCCATGTGGCATATGGATTTCAAATTTAAGAATGGTGATTAAGAAAATGAATATCAATTTCCAATCAGATAAAAATAATTAACCCTTCAAAGTTATCTGTGCAACATTGATAACTTTAATTCTCCATACAATATTGAAGAAACCTTGACTATATAAGATACAATTTTTATAATCATAGTTAAGGTTTGTTTGGTATTGTTGCTGTAAATAGCATGCAGTCAGGAGAAAGGTGTGAAAACTGCTTTTTTCAAGGCTATCTGCCCTTAAATCAGATTTAAAAAGCACAGTTCATACCTGGGATTCCATTAGAGCAATATATA
Source organism: Rhabdophis nuchalis (assembly GCA_039707465.1). Classification (NCBI taxonomy): domain Eukaryota; kingdom Metazoa; phylum Chordata; class Lepidosauria; order Squamata; family Natricidae; genus Rhabdophis; species Rhabdophis nuchalis. The sequence goes on from CM077644.1 coordinate 30,335,289, forward strand.
ATAGGAATTCTTCTGCTCAAACCACCTATAATTAATGTTTGAAAGGTAAAACAAAGGAAAATAACTTTGGTTCACTTGCCTTTTTTCAAAGCAAGTATTAGGAATCTAGAAAGTATGTAAATTCTGACAAACCTGTTAAAATAAACATTTTAAAAGTGTGGTTAACCTTCCCAACTTGTTATAGTTTTGAAGAAAGGACCCTATATATTTTTTTCTTGTGAATGTCGACCCCAGTTATGCCAATTTCTGCTGAAAATTCTCCTCCCAATTGCCAACACCTAAGAGACAATGGAGATATTTTTAATAGTAAAGTGCACCTACATGGACAAATGACAGCCCAAAGGATAAAGTGTGAGCCTTCAAATTAGATTGGGAGTAAATTTTGGATCAGATCCTACAGCTGCTGCTTCTTCAAAACAATAGCATGTGCTTTTTAATAAGTATTTCCCCCAACGTATCGTTTTAACCTTTGGCATTGTTCAAATGCACTTTTACATTCATCATTGAAAAATTTTTCTTCCCAAAAAGACAATAACTATGCTACAAGAACTTTGCTAGATGAACGTCAAAAGCCAATCTAACACTATGTTTGGTTCCTCTAGAAGTCAAGTTCTATTATTTGCAAAACACTGGTGTTAGGTGAAAAAAAAAACCTGAATACTTTAGATTTAAAATATGTGAATCTGCATCAAGTGTTCTCTTTTATTATTTCCAAAGCAGCCATATGTTAAAACTATGCAAAGGGGCTCAAAATGCCATCCACCTAACCAGCAATGAGATGACTCTCCCCAAATGGAAAAGAATGAGACTACAGTAAATGTGACAATGCGGGAGACCCCCAGCAAAACATGGGTTAGAAGAACTGCTTTGGGGTTGTGGGGAAAATACTCCAGAAAAAGAATCCCGAATTCCCATTAGGAAAGGCTGCCAAATACCTCTATCCTAAGCCCTTTTCCTGGTCATATGATCCAGAACAAAGCACATCCAGCTTGCTCTATGCTTCCCAGTGCACACATAACACTCAAGCATAGAGAGATGTAGCACAAGAGGAAAATAAAAATGCGGACACAATACGCTACTTCATTGCACGGGGAGTGGGGGGAGGCCTCTTATGACCACGGCTGGTAAAGGGATTGGAAAGAATTTAAAAACCCATGCTATGCATTTTCTTTAACTTGTTGGGGTTTTTTTAAATAATAATAAGCCCAAAGGAATTACAAAAGGATCTGGCCTTCTGTTCAGAAGATGGAAATAAAAAACATCCACGACCTTGTCCAACAAAAACCAAAACACATGACAATGAGCAACAGTTTCCTACAATTTAGCTACCATATTAATAACATGCAGCAGGGGTGGGCTTTAAATTTTTTAGCAAGGGATTCTTTGTCCGGTAGCTGGGTGGCAGGGGTGGGTTTCAAATTTTTTTAGAACCTACTCTCTAGGTGTGGCCTATTTTGTGGGCGTGGCTTGGCAGTCATGTGACAGGGTGGGAGTGGCCAACTTGTAAAATGTGGTGAAACTCATTTAACAACACTCTTGCTTAGCAACCAAAATTTTGGGCTCAATTGTGATAAATTCTTTCTCTTTCTTTCTTTCTTTCTTTCTTTCTTTCTTTCTTTCTTTCTTTCTTTCTTTCTTTCTTTCTTTCTTTCCTTCCTTCCTTTCTTCCTTTCCTTCCTTTCCTTTCTTACTTTCTGCCTTCCTTTCCTTTCCTTCCCATTGGGTTACCGGCAGCGGCAGGCCAGACTTACTTCTGGGTCTGCTGGTGCAACCCCCTCTCACCGGCTCTCTAAATTTCACCATCCGGCTCTTGCAAGTAGGTGCGAGCCTGCAGAAACCCACCACTGCTGGGTGGGTGTGACCATGGTGGGCACAGCCTAGTCAGCTTCCTGCACCACGGTGGGGAGAGGGCATTTTTGCTCGCCCTGGGCTCCAGAGGCTTTCCTCGAGCCTCCAGGAAGGTGAAAATGGTCTCCCCAGGTTCTGGAGGCCATCTGGAACCCAGAAATGGGCCCATTTCCAGCCCTTCCCGAACTTCCGGTACACCCATTTTTCAACCTCCCCAAGCCTTCACGTGCACACTGCACTTACCTGCATCCAAAATGGGCCGCGTGGTGAGGGGAGGGGTGGGTGTGGCCAGCCTGGAGTGGGATTTGGGGGATTCTCCGAACTGCACAGAATCTTAGCTAGAGACTGTCCTGAACCCCTGTGGACCCCCCAGCAGCCCACCCCATGCAATATCATAATCCCATAGAACTGTTGGCATCATGTAATCAGTTCCCCAACTTTGAGGGATGAACATGTAGATTTGGAGCAGAGGATCAGATACCAGGGCGATAAAATCGTCTCAGAACCAGGTCTTGACCTCACCAGCCTTAGAAGTGGAATTTCTGTACCATGACAAACCTATAAGCTGGAATAATAAAATTTTATAGGGAACACTCTTCCCATTCCTACTACAAAGAGGAAAGGTGAAATATCAGGAACAAATTATATTTCTTGGCAAATAAATCAAAAATCATTCAGGGGTACAGAATTAGGCAGCAGGCCACAGGGAGTGGATCGCACAAGGAATAAGTGGAGTGATGATGCAAAAAAAAGTATGGATTGGACAGAAAAGATTTCCGGGAAAGTGGAGAATAGGGGGAGAAAGTTTCTTGCTTGTGAAAACATATTAAACATGTTCTGTTTTAGCACAAAGTGGGGTTTGTTGTCAACCTAAAAATGAGTAACTGCATCATTAATGTTTGGCAACGGTGCAACTGAAATCTGGGAGCTCAACTCAGGGGTGGGCCCAGAAATTGTACAACTGGGTTTAAATGCTTTGGAGTATTACCCATTTCTTGTACATCATCACATGCCATCATATGAACATCCACTTGTCTTAATGAAAATGCACCCCAGAGACAGATTCTCAGAATTTCAGCTCTGAAGTGAGATAGCTACAAAATGGAAACTAACTGCTTCAAATTTCTGCTATAAGGGGAAATTCTGTGGTTTTGTGGTTCTTTGCAGAGCAGGCTGAACAGCTGAGCTGGGACTTTCCCAAACATAGTGGTTGCTTACATCACAACCAAATTATCTGGAAAAACCTTTGCCACTCTTGTTGCCTGGAAAAGTCAGCAGCCACCCAAGTGGGATTTTCCTTCTTCTTTCTAGCTAAATAACGTATTGTGTTTAGAAAGCTCAGAAATAGCCCAGTTGTATCCCATTCAAATTGACAAAAGGAAAAGGGAAGCTGTAGGATGTGACATAAGCCAAGTGGGGGGAAATCCTAATTAATACAACGAATTAATCTTGCAAACAACAGTATCAAACCTCTCCTTATGCACAGAGAACCAGGATTTTATTAGTATTATTCACCTTCCTGAAAGCTGGGAAGTTTCTGAAAAAGATTATTGCTGGACCTTCCTTTTCCCTTCACACACAAGAATATTACTCAATTTCTTATCCCTCACTGCCTTGGAGGTATTCCTGTTTATAAACCTTGGCATCAAAATTATTTTCCTAACTAATTACAAACAGAATCATAAGAGTATAAAGATTTGAAATAGAAATTTAAATAACCCATAGTACACCAGTTCCATACACTTTATGTATTAAGGATGGCTTGCCCAACCTGATGCCCTCCAGATGTTTCCAAAGAAAAGTGATGTCCTCTATATACTATATGTTAGGCAGAGTTACTAGTCCACTTCTCAATCCCCCAAATATGTTTGAAAACAACTTCACTGATGATGGACCTTTCAGTAACAAGAACCCCAAAACATTGCTCGTTCTGCGTTGTTGCAGCTGTTCTTCTGCAGCAACAACTTGCAAAACAAGTGGGAGAAACTGAAAATATTACTAATTTCATAACTATTCTGAATACCACTGCTGGAGGGCCTGGGGCAGTGATGGCGAGCCTTTTCGGCACCAAGTGCCAGAAAGGAAGCACACGGAGCATCGGGTGCCAAAAGGGGAGCTCTTTGTGCAAGTGTTTTGCGCATGCATGAATGCTTCATGCGCATGTGATCATCTGGGTTATGACCAGCAAAAGGAGCTGCCCAGGAGGCATGCATGCACCAGAAAATGAACTTTTCGACGTGTGCATGTGCGCCAGCCAGCAAATCTTCCGGTTACTGCCGTGTATGCACATGCGCCAATCAGTTAGCCAGTGCGCATGCTCAGGCAGGAAAATGGAAGAGCAGCTCTTCTAGTTTTCATCACTGCCACATGCGCAAAGGCCATGCACACCAGAAACCCGGAAGAGGAACGGGCAATGCCACATGTGCCAGGTGACATGGCTCCATGTGCCACTTGGGGCACATGTGTCATAGGTTTGCTATCATGGGTCTAGGAAGAAGATGTGAAGCTGTCAAAGTAGCCTTTCTTTAGAGTAGAGGTGGTGAACTATGGCCGCTTTATGATTTGTAGAATTCAACTCTCAAAATTCTGGGAATTGAAGTCCACAGGTCATTAAAGGGCCATAGTTGCCCTCCACCACCACTTTAGAACTAGGTGGCCAATGTTTTAGGATGTGGGGACCATAATTGAGCTTTCTCACTTTCCAGAGAACTGCAGAAAGCCAGGCTGAACTATTTCTGCATAGTTCCTCATTTTTTGTAGGAATAGGAACATGAGGATTCTGAGATGAATAATTTCCATTCCCTCCTCCCTTAACTGTTCCAACCCACTGAAAAATTGCATAATATGGCTGCACGTTGGGGAGGAGAGGGGGGGAGGAGAGGGGGGAGATGATGGGTCATGGCCACCTGTGTCTTACAGGAATTTGCCTGCTTCTAAACTACAGGGTGACAACATTTCCGTATGAAAACCAGCTTCAGAGCGATGCCTTTTCAGCTGAGCCAGAAGTAAACTAGTCCATCTGCTAAAGCATAGTGACAGCATGGTTTAAGAGCAATGCAAAGCCAATTCAGGGGGAACATAACATCTGGTATGGAATTGTCCTTAGATGACATTCCTCATCACTTCTGTCTCTGAAGGTAACAGAATAGGAAAAGCTGACACAAATACTATAAAACAATTAGAAAATTTAAGGCACGTGGACATTTAAAGGAATATTCAGCCCCAGTAAGCCAGAACAGTCAGGAGACTGGAGAAGAGCCTAATGCTGGGAAAGATTGAAGGCAGAAGAAGAAGGGAACGACAGAGGATGGTAGAGGACAGGAAGGGCTGGAGGAATGTTGTCCATGGGGTCGCGATGGGTCAGACACGACTTTGCAACTAACAACATCAAAGCCAGAACAGTGACACAGACTACATTAATCCCTCTCATACATTGAAAAGACTGCTTTTTCAAAATATAATGATACAGGTACTCCTTGATTTACAAGTTCATTTAGTTGCAACGGCACTGAAAAAAGTGACTTATGACCATTTTTCTCAGTTACAACCATTTCAGCATCCCCATGGCCCCATGATTAAAATTCAGACACTTAGCAACTGACTCATTTTGATATGATGGTTGCAGTATCTTGGGGTCATGTGCAGGGATAGGTTTCTGCTGGCATTACCGCCGGTTCAATGCGTGCATGTGCACAGTTGCCTGTAAATAGGTCTGCGCATGCACAGAACATTAGAAAAGGTCAAAAAATCATGCCACAGCAACCGAGGAACCGGTTCAGGGACGTGGCAAGCTTGCTTTCCCTACCGGTTTGGCGACTCAGTCACATCTTTCACTAACGGTTCGTCCGAACTGATGCGAACCGACAACAACCGGTAATACAGGAATCGACACTCTTCAAGCTACCTCAAAAATAAGTACTTTCAGCAGGTATAGGGTCTCTTGCTTGAACGAGGAGGAGGGTTGGACTAGATGACCTATAAGGTCCTTTCCAACTCTGTTAATCTGAGGTCATCTATGTTAAATGTTATGCCTTTACAAATCTAATGGTGTGCTAGTTTGGGAGTGATGGAAGTTGTAATTCAATTCAATGTGGAAAGAATGAGGTTTTGGAAGAAAAAGAGCACATTGATTTAAAATGGATGCTGAAATAAGTGAGTTTCACCCTACATACAGATAGACATATAAGCAAGTTGTGATCCATCTTCATGGAAGCCTCCATTCCTACAGTTTTACTACTCCCATTCAGTTATTCTAGGTCTAGAAACTAGACAGGCATTCTAGTTAGTCTCTAGAGCAGGGGTTCCCAAACTTGGCAACTTGAAGACTTGTGGACTTCAACTCCCAGAATTCTCCAGCCAGCAGAGCTGGCTGGAGAATTCTGGAAGTTGAAGTCCACAAGTCTTCAAGTTGCCAAGTTTGGGAACCCCTGCTCTAGAGCAAGGGGGGAGGGGGGCAAACTCACATCGTCACAGCATTGTCACATGACCGTGTCGCAACTTTTCTCCTCTTTGCTAAACCGGGTGTGGGTGTTGCCAGTGTGTGACGCATCCGGCCCGTGGGCCACAAGTTTGACACCCCTGCTCTCGACACTGCCTTAGAGTTCCTCATGTCAGTATCACTTATGTGAAATAGTCTGATTCTGTTTTGCTTAAGTGAAACCAAGCCATTGGAAGAATCACATTTTGTTTCAATTTTGCACAGCTGAAGTTGTTGCTCTAGCTTTCATGCGGCCAGATGGCATTCCCCTTATGGACCTGTAAAGACCATATTGAAGCCTATTGTAGTGAAGGGAATTAGCCTACCACAGTGATGGTGAACCTTTTTTGGCTGCCGTGCCAAAAGCAGGGGGAGCATGGAGGGGGTGCTCCAGCATGCCACACCCATAATGCTATGTGTGCAAACCCCCTCACCCCGTGCTTGCATGCATGCAACCAGCGACACCCTCATACTTTTTCAATGGTTTTTTTTTGCCCTCCCCAGTCTCCAGAGGCCTTCTAGGAACATAGGTAGGGCGAAAACAGCCTCCCCGCCCCCCTGGATGCCCTCCGGAGGCCTCAGGAGCTTCCCTGAAGCCTCTGGAGGGCAAAAAGTGGACCAACAGGGAACCCAGAGGTTCAGGAATTATGACTTCTGGTTTGTCCATAGGACCGATTTCTGACCTCTGGAGCCTTCAGGGAAGCCTCCTGAAGGCTCCAGAGGGTGAAAAACGGTCCTACGAGCAAACCGGAAGTCTGTTCCTGAATTTCCGGTTTGCCCATAGGGCCGGTTTTTCCCGCTCTGGAGGCTTCGGGGAAACATCTGGTGGGCGAAAATGGTCTCAAAAGAAGGCCGAAGTCAGCTGGGCAGCGTGCGCATGTGCACTGGCCAGCTGACAGGGCAACGCCTGGTGTGCCCTGACAAATGGTCCCACGTGCCACCTGTGGCACCCGTGCCATAGATTCGCCATCATGGGTCTAGCATGTAGAGTGAGCCAGCTTTTTCCTGTTTAGGGCCACAATGCTTCTGGAGTAAACTAAAACAAGCACTGAGTGTCAGCCAGACAAAAGTATTCTCTGAGTCCCCCCTTTTTCTCTCTCTCTTGTCACCGTCTTCTCTCTCTTCCAAGTCAAGTAGGCCCTTAGCATGTCTCTGATTAGATCTTCTGCAACCGGTCTCTGAGAGCCACAAAGGATTGCATTGTTGAGTATTTTAGACTTGATTAATTTTCTTTTCTCTAAATCAGTTGCCAAAGAAAATGAAAACTAGAACAAAAGTGGTTGCTCATTGGGAAAATAAGTCATTTTGGCATCTTTTGTTATGAGTGAGAAGTCTTGATTTGTTCTTCTCTTTATACACCTAGATAAAATTAACCAGGAATGGATATTTGTGATATTTGAACCTGATTTGGCTGCCTTACATTCCTGTCTCATTTAGTAGCAAAGAAACAGGATTCCATATTCAGACATCACAATAAGTTACCTTTTCCGACTTTACTTGCTTGAATTTCACTGTATAAATTAGGAATTCTGATTCATTGTTATATATGATTATGCGCATGTCTAAGATTGTTTAATGCATTAGAATCATGTTAGGCAAAAGAAGAATGCTGAAAGCAGTTATAGGTAAATGTAAAGGTAAATGTTCCTCTTGCACATATGTGCTAGTCGTTCCTGACTCTAGGGGGCTGTGCTCATCTCTGTTTCAAAGCCGAAGAGTCAGCGCTGTCTGAAGACGTCTCCATGGTCATCTGGCTGGCATGACTAAATGCCAAAGGTGCATGGAACGCTGTTTGTTACCTTTCCACCAAAGGTGGTTCCTCTTTTTCTACTTATATCTTTATGTGCTTTCGAAATACTAGGTTGGCAGAAGCTGGGACAAGTAATGGAAGCTCACTCCATTATGCCGCAGTAGGTATTCGAACCACTGAACTGCCAACCTTCTGATCAACAAGCTCGGTGTCTTAGCCACTAAGCCACTGCAGTTATGTGCTTTATTTAATGCTTTTCTGAGGTGAAGACAACCTGGTGCTCAATACTTATTTTAGACTTAACCCCCATCATCCCCAATCACTATAAAATATTGGGGAATGATTGTTGGGATTGCCCCAAATACCTAGAAAATGTCAGATTATTTGCTAGATCAAACCAGGGAATTGGGAAATTTTATTTATTTATTTATTTTATTTGTCAACAAGCACAAGGAAACAAGCACCAATATAAACATAGACATGGATACATGAAAAAATGGCACAAAAAAATGGATATAAATAAGCAAAACATAGCTATAAACACATAAAATGAGTACATATAAATGGGGACAGTAGGACAGGGATGGTAGGCACGCTGATGTGCTTAGGCACTCCCCCTTAGGGACCTCTTAAGAAATGCGTAAGGTCCACAGTAGACAGTTAAAGATAAAAAAAAATATGGGAGTTAGAGGAACTAACAACAGGGTCAGGTAGAGTGTTTCACACATTTATTACTCTATTGCTGAAATCATTTTTCCTGCAATCAAGATTAGAGTGGATTACATTTAGTTTGTATCTACTGATAGCCCTTGTGAGTTTGAAGTACTCTTTGTTGGATATGTTCAAAGAGTTGTTCCCCGTATGAAATAACAATGGGATTTTTGCAACTAAGAGGAAATTCAAAAGTAGTTTGTGACAATTCAGCCAAAAATTTCACAAACCCATGTACGGTTAGCATCATTATAGCACTGATGTTATAAACCTTTGGGGCAGTGTGATGATAATTATCTCAAACTAAATAGAGAATGAAAATGAAAAAAGAATGTGTTTATCTGAAAAAAGTAGGTCACAATCTATACAGAAGTAACCTAGACAAAAGTCCTTTCATCATATTAGTAAGCTCCACCTGCCCAGGGATTTCCAGTCTCTTAGATTGGGGAAAGCACCCTGCTGTGTGTAATGGACCTTCATATGATTTCTGTTTTGAATATGATAATGAGAGAAGTAGGTGGGGCTCAAGTAGGTTTTTGAATACAACACGGCATTCAGAGGTTAGAAGTATATGAACAAAAGGATCACATTTATACAATAGTACACATTTCAAGAAGTAAAACTATTTCACAGTTATATAACACTTGTTTTCCTCTTAGCTTTGTCTCCATGTCTCTTATTGCCTTAAGCTTATTATGGCATGCACTGTTACTCTCTTATTTTGTTAATCTGTATTTCATTTACTTGGGCTATGCTTAATAGTTTAGTTTCCATCTAGATCATTTTCCTCTTCTACATTTTGCATCATCTCCCAGAGTTTCCCAATATTTTCTTGTTTCATTCTTCCAGGATTTATTTATGCATTGCCTTCACTATTTCACATAGATTCATGTATAGCTCACATGTGGTATATGTACTTGTTCCACCAATGACTAAATTGTGAGGATGCTGGAAGTTAAAATTAACAGTATATGGAATGCCACAGATTGTCCAAGCCTCTGCTAAGTCATACCTAAAGAAATCTCATTGTAAATAACATTACTCATGTTAGTCTTCTTGTTTGGCTTATCTAGGCCTGAAGCCAATTGGAAATGCAGACAGAAGATTCTGCAATGTAGACAAGAAGTAGTAGGGGTGGCAAATAAGTTGTGCCAAACCATCACAATTGTCTATTTGTTAACTCTTTGTACCCCTATCTTGTTGTCAGCTTTTCCTCATAAGTTTAAGTGATAGCATAGTACATGGCATACTCCCATGACAATCTTAGCCCGAGTCTAAAGTGGATCATCTAGAAGAGCTGAAAAATACGTGAAATAATCTGTACAGGACTTGGAAGTCATATTTTCTCCTCCCTTCATCAATAGCATGAGAACAATTATTTCCTCATTTTTAACAATCCAAATTACAGGCATGTTAGTACAAGCTGTGGAAAGCAGCAATAATATTAGAAAAGAAGTTCATATACAAAATAAATAAGATATCCCAAAAAATTAAAGAGCATTCTGAAAAAAAATATAGATTTAGCTAACATTACTTATGCAATTCTTAAAAATAATTGTTCCAACCAAACATAGATCATTTACTGTATTAAGAGGATTTGACGCCTAGTGACAGCAAAGCAACATGACACCAAGATAATTACAAATATTTCATAGCAGGATTTAGATCATGAATATAACTTTAAAAAACTGGTTTAATGTGCTTTAATCTATTTTTTTCAGATGGTAAGTTTACTGGCACAATGTTCCACCTACATTGTCAGTCTCTTCTCTGCTTAATAACAAAGCCAGCAATTCCTGCTTAAGGGCTTTCTCTAGCAATTATTTTTTTAAATATTTTTTATTCATTTTATATTTTAAAATATCAGACACAGTGCGACCATCCTGGCGTTATCTCCACTATACACACTAAAATACAGAACAAATATCATATTTACTCATCATACAATTATATACAATTATTCTGCCCATTTATACTCATTTGTATTTACACATATCGCATCGATCATATCGCATGGGTCTACAAATCCTGTTTATTTCTTTTTCCAACTTCTACCTCTCTGTTCCAACCATTGGTAAAATCTATTCCATATATGTGATATTCTGTCTCTCTTTCATTCTTTAATTCTAACATCAATCTATCCATTTTGGCGCAAACCAAAGTTTTCTTTATCTCTTTTTATGAAGGTATATTTTCACTTTTCCATTGTTGGATGTATACCATCCTTGCTGCTGTTATAATGTGCAATATTAAATATGTTGACCCTTTACTAAGAGCCTCTGTTATAATTCCTAATAAAAATCATTCTGGTAATTATTGTTCTACTAGCAGATAGACTAGGCATTTTCTAAAACAGTCTATCTACTAGGCTCATGTAGGAACAAATTCTCTAACAGGATTGCTATAGAAAGTGAAAAGCTAAGACATTTCTGAAGTGATCCAGTATGGTGTCAGTCCAGCATCACCAACCATAATGCCCAAGAAGGAAAATTGGCAAGGACTGGAGAAAAAACTGGTTGCAGAAACCAACAGCAACTAAGTGTCCACTCCCACAGGGTGGGCCTCCTCAGGGTGCCGTCCGCCGGACAATGCCGACTGGCGGCCCCCAGGGGAAGAGCCTTCTCTGTGGCTGGCCCAGCCCTCTGGAACGACCTACCCCCCGACCTCCGCACAATCACGGACCTTCGCCTCTTCCGTTGAGCACTTAAAACACACTTCTTCCATGTGGCCGGCCTGACATAGTTATGTTTATTATTGAAATTTTAGCTGGGTTTTTAAATTAAGTTTTAACATGGGTCAAATTCATTTAATTTAATTTTAAACTTACTTGTTGTCTGTTTATTTATGTTTTATTTTTATTCCTGTGCACCGCCCTGAGTCCCATTTGGGAGAGAGGGCAGTATAAAAGTATGAATAAAGTAAAGTAATGTAAGTGAACTTTGAAGCTTGTATTTGGAGAGAATATGAAGAGCACACTGTTCACACAGCAAATCAGAACCCCCCGATGCTAGCTGAACTTGGGTGTAAATTGTGGATGACAAAGATTATCACAGACGTGTCTCTATTGAAGCTTAGTGAGACATTCTCAAGTTGAAGGTAGAGGAATGCAGATGTGCCCCCTTAAAGTTGGTTGAAGAGAAGGATGGAAGAAGACAGAGGCAGGATATGATGAAGAAATGTGTCTTTGTTCCATTCCAAGTTCAAAAAGTAAGATTCCAGAATTCCTTGCAAAATGTTTTTATTTTCCAGTTTGCTTAAGAGTTCAGAGTGGCACTGAAATCAGTTTCACAATCCTTACTTTATGATCGCAAGAATCCTGCAAAACAATCATGACAGAGAAACAATGCCTTGTTTTAATTTCCTTCTTGTAAGTTTCAATGCATAAACAAAAAGCACAGAGTGGTGAGGGGAAAAACACAACAGGCTGCTCTGTAATAAAAATAAAAAAGCAGTTCACAGCGCCAAATGCAATATATGACTTCATTATTTCCGTTAAACTCAGACATAACCATTCTCAGACAAGACTTTGCATATATCAGTCAGCCTTAATTATGGATGTCCCCTATTTACTTATACCATTTTTGTTTCTCAATAGAATTTGAGCTTCATTCAGTAAAACTGGCCATGGTTTAATCCCAGAATCTATGGTTACTGCAGGGGTTTAGTCTTGGAATACATGGAGCAATTGACTTTGTGCCTTGCCCATGAAAGAGTTCCCTTGGTTCATGCCAAAAACTACTGAATGCTACTGACCGAAGGTGTCAAACCCATGTCATCGTGGCAGCATCACGTGACATATCAGAACTTTTCCCCCCTTCACTAAACCAGGCGGAAGCATGGCCAGCACATGATCCATCCGTCCAGGAGCTTGACAGCTCTGTCATTGACTGTACATTGACCTCAATGGATTACTTCCATTAAGGCTTTGATAAGCATGCCTTTTCAAAAGGTTTGCACAGCCAGTTTGCTGTAAAAAGGTTGTAGTCAAGGTGTAAACATCTCCTAAGGATAGAGACTGCAGGTCCTTCCTGCTACAGATACCCAAAAGTAGGGGAAGTAGACCCCTTCTAGCTATCCCACCTATGAATCCTTAAATGTCAATATGTAGGGCAGTGGTGGGATTCAAAATTTTTTACTATCGGTTCTATGGGCGTGGCTTGGTGAGCGTGGCTTGGTGGGTGTAGTAGGGGAAGGATACTGTCAAATCTCCATTTCCACTCCACTCCAGGGGAAGTTACTGCAAAATCCCCATTCCCTCTCAATCAGCTGGGACTCAGGCCGAGAATAGATGGAGGTGGGGCCACCCAGAGTAGTTCCCCGAACTACTCAAAATTTCCACTACCAGTTCTCCAGAACTGGTCAGAACCTGCTGAATACCACCTCTGATGTAGGAGCTGGCTATCAATGTAGTTCATTGATAGCTTGCCCAAGAAAGATGACAGAGCTATAGACAGCTGCTCCAAAATCCCAAATGAGTGCAAGTCCCATCATGTACAGCTGAACTGGGAGAGCCATTGCCAGTGCAACCCCTTCTTGCAGAAGCTACTGATGTGAACCTACAAGCCCAGACAGCTACTGATGGGGGCTACAACCTCATATTTGTTTGGTTTTTGTGAAGAAATGGGAATATTGTGTTTTGTGAGGTTAAAACTTCCCTGACACATATACTGAAAACTAATCAGTCTTGTGACTCAAAGTGTTCATATAAGAGATCTTCCATTCTCCAATCTGAGCAACCTTGATCTAGTTTTAGTCTGCCTCAGCAGCCAGCTGGCTCCAAGATGGAGGCCTTGATGCGAGGATACATCATAAACAGCCATCAGGCTATCTTGAAGGCAAGGTAAAGAGATACATGAATGAGCCCAGTATCCAGATAAGCTAGCTGCTTGTTTAATTTTAGCGTTTATTTTATTTTACTTACTCAATTTACTTACTTACTAAGACTCAGTTTAGTCTTAGTGTTTATTTCATTTTACTTAATGTTCCATTTTCATGTGCTGAGAGCATGTAGAAAAGTCTTAACTGTTGAAGGGCAACTTCAAAGCTTTCCTTTCTTATAGCTCTTTGTTTTTAAATCAGACAGCACTTTAAGTAGAGGATATTTTCAAACAAAGAAGTGTCCTTCATAAAGCAGGGCAACATTTCACAAGACCACAGTAACAATTGTTTACCTTTCTTGAGAATTTTCAAAGAAAGATTAGAAAAACCACCAATCTGGCAATCCCGATGTCTCATATCTTCAAAGATAAATGACACTGTTGCTTCCAAGAAAACACACTCAGATTCAGAAATTGACTTTGTAGTTAATTCTTCTTTGGAAGGAACTGAACTCATTTCAGGAGGGTTAGCAAAAACAAGCTTGCTTTCTGATAACATATTTCATCATTCAGCACATGATGGTTGTTTTTGGTCTGTCTCAAGAAGGTTGACTACTCTGTCTTATGATTCAGATAATTTCACCTTAATAAGTTATTTCTAGTACTCTTGATTTTGAAACTGCTTCCTCCTTCCTTCTTTTCTGTTTCCTTTGTTTCATCATAGAGGCTGGCTAGGAATGGGTGAGTGTACACCCATGTTTTCCAAATCTTCCTTGCTTCTCATAATAATTGAACGATGATATGAGGTTAGCTGGAATGGGGAAAACAACCTCGGAAACAACCATATGGAGAACTAATAAGAAAAGGGATGTTATTTTCATGTTTGTTTTCACAATTCCAATGAGGATAGCATAGGATAGCCTTTTCCAATTGGATTTCTTCCAGATATATTTCTGCTTCCGGGCAGCTGGAAGATAGCAAGCAAGGGAAGGCAGCCATAGATATTTAGAAGTTCTATGTTCCAATCAACATGTTATTTTTATCTCTGCACAGCACAACACTTGTTGGAAAATATTGGGGATGGTCGTAGACAATCCTGAAATAAGAATCAAAGGATTTGCATAGAATCTTATAGTTGAATAAATGCCCCTCAATGTTATTTTCTGAACAGTATCATTTGATTTGCAATACAAGCCCATGTATTCCTGCATTAAAACAGCACCTATTTAAAGTAAACTGCTAAGTAAGAATGTGGTCAGTTATTTCTGATGACCGCACATACAGATCTGCATTGTTTATTTGCAACAACTAAGTTGCAACAACTAGTTGTTGCAAATCAGAAAACTAAAACTGTCCAAAGAGCTGCTGATTGAGTTCTACAAAGAAATTATTGAGTCTGTCATCTGCACTTCTATAACTGTTTGGTTTGGCTCTGCAACCAAACAAGGCACAGACTTCAACTGATAGTTAGAACTGCAGAAAAAGCAATTGCTACCAACCTGCCTTCCATGGAGGACCTGTATGCTGCACAAGTCAAAAAGAGGACTGTGAAAATATCTACTGACCCCTCACATCCTAGACATATATTGTTTCAGCTTCTACCCTCAAAATGACGCTATAGCACTGCACACCAGAACAACTAGACACAAGGACGATTGTTTTCCCTGAATGCCATCACTCTGCTTAACAACTAATTCCCACAACACTGTCAAATAATTTACTAAGACTGTATTACTATTGTTCTTCTCATCCTTATTATGGCTATAATCATGTTGCTTGTATTTTTTACAATTTATATTGTTTTATCTGTTTCCTAGTATGATTTGATTGCTTATTAGTAACCTATAACTATCACTAAGTGTTGTAACTTATGATTCTTGACAAATGTATCTTTTATTTTATGTACACTGAGAGCATATGCACCAAGACAAATTCCTTGTGTGTTCAATCACATTTAGCCAATAAAGAATTCTATCTATCAGTTTGGCACTGCTTTTATTCTGGGAAGTTTTTTGGGATGTCCCATCTTAGGTACAACTCAGGATTCCCTGATATTCTCCAATGCAATGACCCAAAAAAGTCCTATCCTGCTTAGATTTTCTAGATTACTGTATTTCTTCAGTGCAACACTTGGCGGTATTTGTACACTGCAGCTATTTAGTGGTTTTGAATTTCACAGCTGCCCCATGAGGGCAGGATTAGGTATTCTAACCCAAGACATAGGAGGGGTTGTATTAATTGACTTCTCCTATCAGGTATCAAGAAGAGGTTTAAGTTTTCTCTCTTTACATTTTTGGCTTGGAAAACAACGGCCCGAAGAAGTTATTTATTACACGATTCGAACATATTGGACAGACGAAACGAGTAAGGCTGACTCACTCATCCCGACCAACTCTCGAGATTCCCTTGGAAGTGATGCCTCTGGAGCTAAGATTCAGGCAACATCCTCAGAGATGCTTGAAATGGAGGGTGAAACACTGCCTGTACTTTTGGGGAAACATTTAAACATTGTACTAGTGCACCGCAGCACTAGCGCTTAGCCCTGCTATGTGCACCGTCCAGAGGTAGTATTCAGCAGGTTCTGACCAGTTCTGGAGAACCGGTAGCAGAAATTTTGAGTAGTTCGGAGAACCGGTAAATACCACCTCTTACTGACCCCACCCCCATCTATTCTTTACCTTCCAAGTGCCAGCTGATTGAGAGGGAATGGGGATTTTGCAGTAATTTTCCCCTGGAGTGGGGAGGGAATGGAGATTTTATAGTATCCTTCCCCGGCCACACCCACTAAGCCACGCTCACCAAGAATGCCACGCCCACAGAACATGTGGTTTAAAAAAATTGAATCCCACCATTGGCACCATCCAATGTTTACACTGGAAATTAAAGCCAGACCACTTTTTTTTTTAAATAAGCATCTCTTTCTTTTTCCCTCTTTGAAAACTATCACAGACTGTTTTACAGAAAGTTAAAGTTTCAGCGTATTATGAGAGTTTGTAAATGAATGAATTAGAGCAGGGTCTCCAATCTTGGCCACCTGAAGACTTGTGGACTTCAATTTCCAGAATTCCTGGCTGAGGAATTCTGGGAGTTGAAGTCCACAAGCCTTCAAGAAACCAAGATTGAAGACCCCTGAATTAAAGCAAACTATCTTCCCTTCATTCTAAAAGCACTCCTAAAACACTATACAATTATTTAGATTTTTTTGTAAAAAAAAAAAACGTGTTCTCTAATTTTCTATCTCTACGGCTCAGGAACAACATAGACTTCACCCGCCCCGCACGTTTCCTGTATGCGATGTCACTTCCTTTTTACTGGCTACCTTTCTAGGCGCGCGGGGTTGTTTCCCTGGGCCCTTTCGGGGAACGAGGTTGTTTTAATGTTCCTTCTAGGCGACCGGAGGCCGCGTGACTCAATGGTTCGACGAAAGGAGTCAGCTGCGGAGACGGGGCCTGGCGGAGCGGAGCCTGTGTTGTCGTGGCTTCTCGGTCTGGTTGAAGAGAGGGAGCAAGGAAATGCGAAGGGTAAATCGGGAGGATTTGGGGGACATTACGGATTGGCCACTTGGTGCCGCGTCCATTGGGAGCAATGATCGTGAAAAGGGGGTTCGGGATGGGCTCCTTTTAAGGATGATGCGTCTTTCCTTTCCTTCCCTAAACACCAAACAGGGATGCTCCCCCCCCCCCCCATCATGATCTAAAACAGTGGTGATTTTTCTTTTCTTTCTTCTTTCTTTTCTTTCTTCTTTTCTTTCTTTTTTCTTTTCTTTCTTATTTTTCATTTTTTTTCTTTTTGGTAAAGACACTTTACAAGCTATTAGCTATTATTTTGGTGTTTTAAAGGTCTACTTTTGTACAACCCCCGAAGCCCCAATGCAAACTATAGCTTGGAACTCACGAAAGGAAAAGTCAGCAAGACATGTGTGAACCATGTCAAAAGATCTGTGGTTGGCTTCACAAACCTGACTGGGCCAAGCTCATACCTACATGCATAAGTGTTTCAGCTCCTATTCTCAAAAAACGATGCTATAGAGCACTGCACACCAAGACAACTATCTCAGGGGTTGCCATAAAGAAGAGGCAGTCAAGCTATTCTCCAAAGCACCTGAGAGAAGAACAAGAAGCAATGGATGGAAACTAATCAAGGAGAGAAGCAACCTAGAACCGAGGAGAAATTTCCTGACAGTTAGAACAACCAGTGGAACAATTTGCCTCCGGAAGTTGTGAATGCCCCAACACTGGAAGATTTTAAGAAGAGATTGCATAACCATTTGTCTGAAGTAATGTAGGGTTTCCTGCCTAAGCAGGGGATTGGACTAGAAGGTTCCTTCCAACTATTCTATTCTATTCTATTCTGTTCTATTCTACTCTAACTAGACACAAGAACAGTTTTCCCCCAAATAATTATTTGCTAAACAAATAATTCGCTCACCACTGTCAAACTATTCACTAAGGCTGCATTACTATTACTATTAGTCTTCTCATCATTCCTATTACCCATCATCTCCCACTTATGACTGCAGGACTGTAACTTTGTTGCTTGTATCCTTACAATTTATATTGATATTTATTATCTCCTGATTGCTTATTTATATCCTATGACTATCTAAGTGGTGTACCTTATGATTCTTGACAAATGTATCTTTTTATGTACACTGAGAGTATATGCACCAAAGACAAATTCCTTGTGTGTCCAATCACACTTGGCCAATAAAGAATTCATCTGTTAATTATATATTATAATCTGTTAATTATAAATAAATAGTCTTGCCATGTTTATGTTTATATTAGAGGTGGAGACCCTTTGAGAACTGTATGCAACATAATTTCATTTTAATGTATGCTAATTAGTGTACATTCAAAGTGAGAATAAAGTTATTCTAAGTCTAAGTTAGCCAATTGTGGTTTAGGGTGACTTGTGAATCCATTCTTTTGTGGTTTTTTGCATAAACAGTGGGTAAATCATTCTTGACTTAAAATTATACATAAAGCCAATTTGTGGAGCAAGCCCTTCACCTAGCATCTTTCAAGCTTAGTATATGTTGATGGTGAAAAGATTGTCGTGACTGTAGAACTGAAGTCTATCAGGCTTTTGATTCTCTTGCTAATTTGTGTAATGGTGACTGGGTTTCTACATCATGTTATACTATAATGTGATTGGTTTGGGCTTAATATAACGTAAGAATCCAGTCACTGTCATTGGTAGTCTATGTATTTTGCCTGCTGTATGTGAATTTCATATTATATGAAATTATTTTAATATAACATAGCTAAATATATCCATCAGTTAAAATAATATGTGACATGCCACCAACTGATGCAGCTTTCAAAGTGCATGTTCAGTCTCAAAATTTCAACCTAACAAATGCTGATCCCTTAACAGATATAATGTCATTTGATTTAACCGTTGGAACAGGTTGCCTTCAGAAGTTGTGGATGCTTCATCACTGGAGGTTTTTAAGAAGAGAGTGGACAGCTACCTGTCTAAAATGGTGTAGGGTCTCCTGCTTGAGCAGGGCATTGGACTAGAAGACCTACAAGGTCTCTTCCAGCTCTGTTCTGATTGATTGGTTTTCTATTATAATCCACAGAATGAGCTACTTTTGATTTTCCTCTATAAAAAAGAGTTCATGTTCTAAGAGAATAAATTATGGATTACCTTGTCAAACACTAGTTGGATGGTCAATGTTTTAACCCAAATATACTGGTAGTAATTGATTTATGACAATTAGTCATAGTGATCCGCCTGCCAATTACAGTCGTAAGCCATGATCGTCTTAAAGCAAATCACCATGTGACCATATCCAATTTTACCATTTTTTTATAGCAGTCATTAACCAAATGATGAAGATGTTGAGCAAATGCCATGGTTCTTAAATGAACCAATTGTTCACTGTGGGGCATTTTTTTGTAGCAGAAGTAAATGGCGGTTTACGGCAAAAATGCAAATTGCAGTCATGTGACCAAAGGATGTTGCAAACAATCATAAATGCAAGCCAGTTGCCAAGCACCTGAAGTGTGATCACATGACTAGGGAAGGGTGACTTCAGAAAAGGATCATAAATAGCTTTTTGGAAATCTTTGTAACTTCGAATGGTCACTAAGTTGTAAGGTGACAACTACCTATGTAGCTGGGAGACCTTCATAGGACATTTCCTACAATAGTTGGGAGAATGAGATGGCTAAGTCAGTAAAATACTTTGCAAAGGATGTGCTTTTGAGAAGATAGAAAACAAATGCCTGCAATTTAATGCACGTATCTACAAGTCTCATTAAGTGTATCTGAACTTATTCCTGAATGAATATGCAGTTGTTATTTTACAAAATTAAAGAGACATGATCGCAGAAGGATGCAATGAAGTGAGTGCAGAAATGGAAATAAACCCACTTACATCGTACTGGGTTGCAAATCAAGCCCTAAATTATGATGTTTTTAAGATGAATGCTTCATAGATTTTATAAATTTCTGTGAAGGAATAAGACTTTTAACTGATATTAGTGATGCCATATATTTCATTTCAAATCTTAGTGTTGGATGGAATAATATATACAAATACAATTCTGCAGTGCCTCCTCTGTAATAATAATAATAATAATAATAATAATAATAATAATAATAATAATAATAATAATAATAATAATTTAATTTATAACCCGCTCTCTCTCCCAGACGGGACTCGAGGCGGGGCACAGGGAATTTAAAATACATATAAAATACAAACAATATACAATAATAAAATGAATAAAATGAAAGAATCAGAGTGTGCACTATTTCCATTCTATTTATCCCCCTTTAACCAGATCTGAGAAATTTCATTTATTGTTACTTAATAACTTTCCTATACCAGGCTTGGGTCAGTGGCCTCGCTTTAGGAAGCTGTAAGTAAACTGGTAGTATTGTAATTGGCAAAAGATGCAATACAGTTCTTGGATTTTGGAGAAGATGTACATTAGAATGCCTTATTTTTGTAGGATTGAATTGGAATGACACAAATTATTTTTTCTTTCTTTCAGGTGCTGATGGAATCACTTGGCATTCTCTAGACAGTGACACAAGAGATTTTATATGTTTTAAGACATCCGTGGGTTATTTATATATTTCTATGCAGCCTATAAGCCGTTGCTTCAGGAATGGCTCCCCAGTTCCGCAGTTACGTTTGGGATCCTGCACTTATCATTTCCCAGATCATGCTCATGCAAGCAATTTATTACAGCAGTCTGGGGCTCTGGTTAGCCCTAGTAGACAGTCTGGTACAGAGCAACCCTTCACTGGACCAGATTTTCAGTTATGAGGTAGGCGATTGCATTTTCACTATGTCAAAAAGAAATTCTGACAAATCAAAGTAGGCAGTAGGGAAAGAAAAACCTTGTAGAAGATTTTTAGGAGGAATACTGAAAGCTAACATATAATGGATTACTTCTCATATAATTTACATTTACATTTAACCTACCCTTTTGGCATATATTATAAATGAAATCATCAGGGTTATCAAAAGTTAATGTGCACTGTTTCAAATTACTGCCTTTATTATATCAGTATTAAAATGAGTTTGATTACTTATCCAGATAGTGCCTCTTGAAGTATACCATGTTTCCCCGAAAATAAGACAGGATCTTATTTTCTTTTGACACCCCCCCCCCCCCCAAAATAAGCACTTGGCCTTATTTTCAGGGAGGTCTTATTATTTTTGAGGTGCAGAAGGCGGCAAGCATGGTCACCTCATGGCTGCTGCTGTGTTGCAATATTTTTGGGGGAGGGCTTATTTTAACGCTCAAAAGCCCAATTGACCTTATTTTCCAGGGAGGTCTAATTTTCAGGGAAACCGGGTAGAACTGATGTAACAGTATGTATCATTGAAGCCAATAGATCTTAGCTGGTTTACAGTTTATTGCAATGACTATGTTTCTTTGTACCTGTACAGGTTTTGGGATTTGCCACCTTTCCTGGGAGACTTTCCACAATGGCATTTATCCTAAATGCACTCACCTGGTAAGTTGGGTTATGTATTTCTGACATCCTCAAACCAAACATCTTTTAGAATGGTGAGTTGCCTCTTGATAAAAACAGAAGCGTTCAGATTATCAGGGCTAAAAATTGAAGGCCAAACTAAAGAAGGTCGGGATTAGGTATTTGACATGATTAGCTTTGTAGCCCAAAATATCTGACTGCCAGGTGGACAGATTGCGCTAAAGAAGCAATTGGTACAGACTAGGCTGGGAACAAAGTGTCCAGGAGA
Organism: Rhabdophis nuchalis; assembly: GCA_039707465.1. Classification (NCBI taxonomy): domain Eukaryota; kingdom Metazoa; phylum Chordata; class Lepidosauria; order Squamata; family Natricidae; genus Rhabdophis; species Rhabdophis nuchalis. Next base: position 30,357,125 of record CM077644.1, read on the forward strand.
AAATCTACCTGTGTAATTCCTAAGAGAGGACATTGAATTGATAACACATAATGAAATCAGGTTAGTTGAACTGCTCAAATCCTGTGGAGACATCATGAAGAGGAGTCTATAGAAAAAGTATAGAAGCAGGGCCATACAGAAAGATGAAGCTGAAGTTGATAAATTGTAAGCCAAATAATGGTGATATCTAATACAAAAAAAAAATGAAATTGGACTTTTTTAAGGTGAAATGAAGAAAAGAATTTCAAAAGGGAGAATATCCAAGAAAAATATGCTTAAAAGTTGCAGTTTTAGAAAGGAAAAACACATCGTTTTACTTACCCAAATTTTCCACGACTCGCAACTATTCATTTAGTGACCATTAGAAGTTCCAATGATAGTGAAAAAAGTGACGTAGGACCATTTTTCACATGACCTAATTACAAGACTGGCTGCTTGCCTGAATGACTCTTGGCTGCTTGCCTGAATGTCTCTGAACAGCTACAAAGCTTCCTCAACTCGACTAGACACAAACACGAATACACCTGAACCTAGAAATCACACATTGTTCTCTGCAAGGACTTTATTAGCAAAGACTTCCTTTTAAACCCTCTTGGGAGCCGGTCATTAGGCAACTGGGACTAATTCACCTCCTCCGCATTCGCTTCTGCTGCAATTGAAACCTTCTTTTTTCAGCCCTTCTCAATCGAGCATCAGGGACAAACTGGCCTTGATCCTCCCCACTACTCCAAGACCCAGGTGCCTCCTGATGACCAGCGGGGCTCTCTGCTCTCTCAAGGTCACCCTTCTCCTCCAGAGCAGACTCCTAGGACTCCTCAGTAGAGGAATCCATCAGCAGCTCATCTGGAGCCGGCTGGGCCACAACAATTACCCTTCTAGACTTCGGAGAATGTAGTTTTTTTTTAAAAGGCATACGTATAAAACAGAAAAGTAAGGAAATGTTTATATTAAAATTTCACTTTATTTTCAGCTACCAATTTTTTAAAGTTGCTGAAATAGAAAAGAATATAAAACGTTTATCTTTGGAGTCTAAAGTTTCCTTTAATTTCTTCGCTTTCTCACATAGATTAGATAAAGATTTAAATGAAAATCCATGAGATATATTTTGCATAGCTTATATGGGAAACAGAAATAGAATCATTAAAACTGCCCAGAATATCACTGGGCTCCAGCTACCAGACCTGGATGACATCTTCGCATCTCGCTGTTTGAGGAAGTTGCATACCATTCTCAGAGACTCTTCCCAGCCTGCTTACAATCTTTTTAGACTGTTGCCTTCTGGCAGAAGATACAGAACAATTAAAACTAGGACCACACATCTTCTGAATAGGTTTTCTCCCAGAGCTATAATTGCACTCAACAATGAAGTAAAGGGCCACCACCATCAGTGAGCTATTAGACAGCACCACTTGGTCTGTTGTGTGGATGCTTGGGTGGTTGAGGGGCAGGGAATTTTTGGTGGGTGGGGGTGTGTCTGGGGATTGTTATGTGTGTTGGGCCTGGTCTCTGGGTGTTATGTGAATTTCTTTGTATGTGTAAATTGTATATACTTACAATGACCGTAAAGTAAAGTAAAGTAAAGAATGTTGAAGATGGTGTGTCTTAAGTTTTGACACAATTCTTTTCTTTTGCAGTGCCGTCGGTTTATTGTATTTCATTCGACGAGGAAAGCAGTGCTTGGATTTCACCGCCACCGTTCATTTTTTTCACCTGTTGGGCTGCTGGATTTACAACAGATCCTTTCCAACAGCTTTGACCTGGTGGCTTGTACATACTGTGTGCACAGCACTCATGGCTGTGATTGGGGAATACCTCTGTATGAGGACAGAACTGAAAGAAATCCCATTAAATTCAGCCCCCAAATCCAGCGTATAGGCCGTCAGAGGCACTGTGTTTCAGTATCAGCATCTTGGTGCTAGTTTGTGACACGTGGAAATGCAACTGAAGAAATCCAGAGGGCCTTAAATGTATTAGCTGGGAGACTGACATTTGCAATACTTTGATAGGCCAAGATGAATATAGTTTTTACATAACTCATTTGTATTACTATGCAGACGTGCCCAATTTGCCAAAGTGATCAGACTCAACTGTTGGATAAAATGCATAAGAGACATGGAAAGTGGACTGATTTTGAGAAGCAAGCAGTGAGTGTGATGATCACAGTTTCCCTTCTCTATAGTGTGAACATCAGTTGACTAGAGAACTCCCAACAATTGCACAATAGACACTTTGTTCCCTTTTATCCGTGTTATATCTGATACTGGTTTTACTTCCACTTTTTGAATTAAAGGATCAAGGAGATCAAACAATGCAGAAGGCACAGTACTATTATTCACTTGGCTGTTCAGATTCCAGAAAGCTTATAAACAGCAAACAGTAATGTGACTATTTATTGGACTGAAAAAAAATACTATTTTATTTAATAAAGACTTCAACTTTCCATTGAAGTTTTATAATGTATTGATCAGGCTGGATTGTATTACCTAATATGACAGTAGAAATGAGAAAGTCATCAGTCGGTAATACAATTTAGAAAACCAGGGCGTAGATATTTTTAAACTACTGGCTTCAAAAAGGTGAACAAAAATTATCCACTCTTGTTCACAATCTGGCATAGAGAGGTAACTGCCCTGGTCACATACTCCGAGACGGGAGATGTTTCAAATGAGTCCTCTTGTCTACTGCAATGAATGTTTTCTCTTGAAGATTCACTGTTCATAACCAAGGAAACTTGCAAGAGGTTGTGCCGGGCACAAAAAACAGGATGGTTAATTCTTTTTGTAACTACTACTCCTGTCAAGATAAACTTGTTTTGCATTTAATTGTAATTGTCTTCTTAGAATGGAACCTGAGTAAACTCCAGAATTAATATTGACTTCCTGTGGAAAGAAAGGCTGTGAAGGAAAGGTTCATCTATAATGCACCTCAGGGTAGCTGTACTTTTTATTATTGTTTTTTAAAAAGAATAATATTACTTTTTTGGGATATATCCCAGAGTTTTCCTTTTGTACATAAATATTTGGGAATGCTAATAATTTGTATCGGTTACAGTTGGGAAGCTAATGCTTGTAATGATTAAGGCGAATAATTTTGGAAAACGAATTTTATAAACCAGGGCTCGGATGCATCACGCACTGGTCACACCCACAACCGGTTAAGCAAAGACAGGAAAAAGTCCCGATACATCCATGACGCCGCTGTGACACCGCGAGTTTGACACCCCCGTTATAAAACATCTCTCAAAGCACTCAGATGGAATCCATTGATAACATATAAAGAAACCCCAAAGTCCTGCGAAAATAGCATGTTCTGATCCACACACGGTACTTAAATATAGATTTGGGCAGGAGTATCCTTGCACCATTGCTGTAGCTGGGAAATATAGGTGAGTCACACTGCCTTCGCCCAATGTTAACAAGTTGTACTGTATGGTATGCTCGTTGAATTATAGCTGCATTAACATCACTTCTTCCAGAAGATGGCACTGCTTTCTTTTGAGACGGCAGTGCAAGCCACTGCAATTCCTGTTGCCAGCTATGGTATTATGCAATCTGTCCGCAGTACTTATGTGTATGAGCACATGTGCGCTCAAGGCATTCGTTTTCCTTTGGGAGTGTCATAATAGCATATCTAATGCAGCAAAGGAGATTTGCAGCCATTTCAGTGAATCTCTGTAGACTAACGTTGACTAAAGACTAGACTCTAATTAGACAGTGACAATCTAAGTGCCAAGAGTTTTGCCATCCCCACTATTTGAGATCTATTTAGCAGATGTTAGCAGGGATTCACTTGTCTGTCCTTAATGTGATATTAATGATAGGCTTTGAAGAAAATCTAGGTGCACAATGATGTATGATCGAAAGCTGTGTTTGGCATTCAGGGACATGTTTGAATAAGGCAAAGTGAAGAAGTAGTTTGCAACTTATTTGACCTCCACCTACCTTTCCATAATTTGACAGACCTCACAAACAAAACATGCTTTTGGGGAGATTAAAGATTAGAATGCCAGAGTTACAAATACTAAGGAAATTGAAATGAATCATAAGTCTAAGGAAACCTAGAAATGTAAATCAAAATAGTAACTTTCTGCTAACAATGATGACAATAATTAGTTTCTGCTAATCAAATTATTTCTTGATAGCTGACACAAGTCTTCAGATCACCAAAAGCATGCCTATGTGTGTGGGAATCACCTGATGGACTAAGCAGAAATCAAATAAATTGTATTATTGGAGATAGAAGATTTAATTATATCAAGAAAGACTGAAGTCAGAGACTGATTGAAGATCACAAAATATTTGTGTACAAGATGTAAGTCAATTTCCATGTAATCCTGAGCATAAATCAATCATTTTCAAGAAGAATATCAAGAATTTCTTCAAACTCCTGTCCCTTATTGACAGACAATCAGAGGAACAATAGAATGAAGTCAAAGAGGTGGTTAAAGATTGATGTGGAAAGTTCCTTCCTTAAATTAGTATAGTAAGGGACACTAACATACAGATAGCAAAAGGGCTTTAAACATATGTTGTTTGCAAGGATTAAGATGTTCCTTAAGCTACCTCAAGGTTTTGGTCGATCTTCTTTACGTAAATCTCTTGCATGCCTAATCATTCCTTCAAATACCTCTATAACAAGTCAATCATCAATCCGTAATCTTCCTCTGGACATTTTGGGGAGCTCATTTCAGATAGACAATAAATGTTCTGAGAGAATCCAATTATTTTAAAAACTCACGGTACCCTCTTGAGTTCCCCAAAATTTTCTTTCCTAAAACTGCAAATCTATTAATTACAGAAATTATGTCTATATACAGAAAGAAAGTTGCGAAAAAGTTCATTAAATGTGGAAATCAGTACAACAGTTGGCATGAAAGGCTTACCAAAACAAACCCTAATTAGCAGGTCAACATACAAAATCTAGTGGCACCATTCCACTTTTGCCACAGTTTCCTATGCAATTTTAGCAATTTAATTTTAAGATCCTTAAGGCGTGCACAACTTTTGATTGCCAAAATTCAATTGGAACACTTGCCATATTTACAAATGGTCTCGTTAGAAAAATTAAATATTAGGAAATTTTGTTATCACAATCAAACATTCACTAAAAGAAAAAGAATGCCACAAACAATACTTTCCAAATATTAAGCGGGAAAAGCATATGTTCATTTGTACAAAATCACAGAGCTGTTGCCTCATAAATTGAGCCAAATGAGCATCAGAGTGATGCCTAATAGAAAAAGGGTTGGGATCTGGGATGAGGGTAAATTCTGGTAGTTACTGGAGATGCAGAGGTCAAAAAGATTGCCTTCAAATTTGATTTTTCTAGATTCCTTTTTCAACTTTTCCCAGACAGTCACCATCTCCTTCTGGCACACCCAAAGAGTAGCCATCGCACAATTATGAAATTCATTCCAATATCTGCAAAAGAAAAAGGAAATATCTGAATTTGTTGCAGAAAAATCAAATCCAGAAAGCACACACAGATAACTGATTCAGCTGGATTCATTAACTTCTTTATATATATATAAGTATAAGTATAATCTTTATTGTCATTGTACTTGTTTACAACAAAATGGGTTACATTATAATAGATGAATAAATGTACAATACCAATAATAGATTCTTTCAACATGGTAGAAGTTACAAGCAGAACACAAGCAGGAGAGAACAGTTTCATCTCATGGTTCAGAGCAGACAGTTTCATTTCCACCATAAACAAGACTTGTTTCAGTTTCAATTCTCAGCATAGACTCATATCTGTTTAAGCTCCCATTGCCTGACTTAGTTGCTATGCCTATTCATTGGCTGACTTTGTTACCATGTCAACTTAGAACTGAGGAGAAATTTCCTGACAGTTAGAACAATTAATCAGTGGAACAGCTTGCCTCCAAAAGTTGTGAATGCCACAACCCTGGAAGTCTTTAAGAAGATGTTGGATAGCCATTTGTCTGAAATGGCATAGGGTTTCCTGGCTAGGCAGGGGGTTGGACTAGAAGACCTCCAAGGTCCCTTCCAACTCTGCTATTGTATTGTATTATATTTCCCAATCATGAATATTCTAACAGGAAACAAGTTATTTATCACCAATAGAATATTTGTAGCTCGGGGCTGAAGTGTGGAATCCTTGGTGCTCTCTGAGATCCCATCAAGTGCAGAGAGCACTAAGGACTCCACAGTTCTTTGCCAGGAAAGTCACTGATAGACATGGGCCGTCTATGAAGAACACAACCTGTCTATCCATCTATCCATCCACCATCCATAATATCTGGTTAATTGGGCTATGCATTTAGGTCTTTTTAAAAATAAATGACCTGCTTTCTATCCATTATAGAAAGTCAACTCTGAGAAGAAAAGAAATCTATCCTCACACAATGACTATAGTTAATATATAGTTCCTCTGTACAGAATCTTTTCCAGGTCACAGGAGGATTCTGTTCCAAGTATGCAGCAGGATCTCCAAGATAATCCTAATGGAGTATTTAACATTATGCAGCTGAAAAGTGAAATATTAGTGCCTGCCATTCAAGACCACACACTCGGGAAAGGTTTATCTAGTCAAGAATGGGAAATTTTCTAATGATTTGGGGGGTATTATAGGGAAGTTGAAATAGGCAGCTAAATAAGGAGAGTCCCACATGTTGACGCAATTGCTATTTTCTGAGGGTTGTTAATTTTTTTAGCTTGGCCATTTTTCCACATCTATTCAGCTAAAGCTTATTTTAGGGATTCAGAAACGCTTTTTGTAAGCTTCCTGCCTGGAAATTGCAAGACATATTTCCACTTATTTTTAAGTTATAGTCAGGCAGGATTATAGGGGCAGCAATGAAGGGTTTCAGAGGTAACCCTTCATCTAAGTATTTTTCAAACTTCAGATGGGTAGATTTCAATAACTCCCAGTCCATCCATTTTAACATTGCAAATATTAAAAGCCTCTGGTTTAAGTGTGTACAGACCTTTAAAGTTCTTTTTTTGTTCCTTTGTTTACGAAAATTAGAGCTCATGGTCTCCTGGTTTCTAGTCTGAGGTCTTAACCCAGCACCAAACTGGTGATATACTTACAATCTTATATTGTGCTTTCATATATTGTGTTTTTATGGTGTGCTAAAGCAGCCTTAGTGAAAGTGGTATGTTCCAGAAGTTTTGTGTTGAAACTTGCAGACTGAGAGCAAGAAATAGTGTTTAGTACCACTTTAACTCACCAATATGGGAAATGTTTATCTAAACAACCGATCACTATATATTCTTACTATATTCTACATCAATGTAATGCTTTTCCTCCATTTGTGTTTATTTGGTACATTAACATACGTAGCATAATAAGAGACCATTATAAAATTGACAAGATAGCTTTTGCTAACTTGCATGAAAAATATTAAAGCATTGGATGATTTCAAATATTAAATTATCCTTTGGAGGGAACCTCCACCATGTGGTGATGCCCAGGGCAATTGCTTTCCCCTTAGAAAGTCCCTGAAATCACACTAAAAGAGCCTCTAGTTGACTGCCAACTGTCAAGAACTCATTAAATAGAAGAAATGTGGTAGAAGAAATCTTCTAAGAGAATAATGAGAGAGAGTGGTGCAAAACAAGGTAACCTCTGCTTTGATTTTCTATGGTTGTTCCCTCTGAATCCTGCAGCAATGTAGTGGTGGGAGGGGGGAGAATAGAGTAAGGGGAAACAATCCAGTGTGAAAGCAGTTGGATGTTATCTGGTTCCATATTAATAAACAAATAAAAAAGGAAGGAGGAGTAACTAGTAAGGGCTGAAGTGGCAAGTTGTCAGAGAAATCCAAATAAGGATTCTCTCTTTCCACTCTTCCCCTTTTAACTGGATAATTTCAATTTCCCAATGCCTGGTTTCTACAGACTTGCTCTGTCAGTTCTAGATTTGGGGGGATGTTGCACAATTCAACGCCTCTAAAGACAAATAAACCAAAACAAAACTGATTCCATTAGAACAGGGGTCTGCAAAGTTGGCTCTTTTAAGACTGGTGGACTTCAACTCCCAGAATTCCCCAGCCAGCTATGCTATGCTGGCTGGGGGATTCTGGGAGTTGAAGTCCACCAGTCTTAAAAGAGCCAACTTTGCAGACCCCTGCATTAGAACAACTAGACAGTTTTCTCCCAAATGCCATCACTCTGCTTAACAGCTAATTTCCACAACACTGTTAAATAATTTACTAAGACTGTATTACTACTATTCTTCTCTTCCTTACTAATATCTATCTCTTCCAACTTATGACTATAACCATGTGGCTTGTATCTTTCAATTTATATTGTTCTTATTTGTTTCCTAATACAATTTGATAGCTTATTAGTAACCTTGACTATCACCAAGTCTTGTATCTTTTTATTCTTGAGGAATGTATTTTATTCTCCATAAATAAAATACATCAAAGATAACATATGCACCAAAGATAATTTATTGGCCAAATATGATTTTGTATCCAATCACACTTGGCCAATAAAGAATTCTATTCTATTGTATTGGAATACGGCATCCAGTTTTGGTCGCCACGATGTAGAAAAGATGCGGAGACTCTAGAAAGAGTGCAGAGAAGAGCAACAAAGATGATTAGGGGACTGGAGACCAAAACATATGAGGAACGGTTGCAGGAACTGGGTAGGTCTAGTTTAATAAAAAGAAGGATTAGGGGAGACATGATAGCAATGTTCCAATATCTCACCCGAGGATAGAACAAGAAGCAATGGGTGGAAACTAATCAAGGAGAGAAGCAACTTAGAACTGAGGAGAAATTTCCTGACAGTTAGAACAATTAATCAGTGGAACAGCTTGCCTCCAGAAGTTGTGAAAGCCCCAACACTGGAAATTATTGGATAGCAATCTGTCTGAAATGGTGTAGGGTTTCCTGCTTAGACAGGGGGCTGGACTAGAAAACCTCCAAGGTCCCTTCCAACTCTGCTATTGTATTTTATTGTATTGTACTCTAATCATATCTGTCACCAATGAGCTTTTTCTCCTTGTAGATGATAGAAATTCAGAAGCTTCCTCCAAAAAGATGCTAGTCTTAGATGCACAACAGTACTGTAGAAGGAAGACTTAAGATTTTTGTCTTGGTCTGATTCAAGTCTTGTATCGCAACAATAGAGACTTTGCTTATTTTGTGCTAGAACCCCTCAGGAACCCTAATTGTTCCTGATGTACTAAGAAGACTTATGAGGTTCACACAACAGAGTGCTTCCTCACAAAGAGGGGAAAAAATATGACATGGGAGCAGAAATGTGCCATCATTTTTATTTTATTTATTTTATTAAATTTATACCCCACCCTTCTCCAAAATGGACCCAGGGCAGTGCACAGGAATATTAAAATACATACAAAAACATAAAAAATTTAAAAAACTTATTTGATGAAGATCCTGCGCTAAAACCAAATTAAAATCCCCCAAATTTAAAACTATCTAAAAGTCATAATGGAGGTTACGTTAGGCCGGCTAGATAGAACAAGTGTGTTTTTAGGCACTTGCGGAAGAGGCGGAGGTCAGAGATGGTGCGAAGTTCAGGGGGTAGGTCGTTCCAAAGGGCTGGGCCCGCCACAGAGAAGGCCCTTCCCCTGGGTGTCGCCAGTCGGCATTGTCCGGCCGACGGCACCCTGAGAAGGCCCTCTCTGTGGGAACGTATCGGTCTTAGGGATGTATGGGGCAGGAGACGGTCTCGCATGTAACTAGGTCCCAAGCCATGGAGCGCTTTGAAGATGGTCGTCAGAACCTTGAAGCGCACCCGAAAGACCACAGAAAGCCAGTACAGCTCGCGCAGGATTGGTGTTATATGGGAGTGTCTGGGCGCTCCCGTGATCACCCGCGCGGCTGCATTCTGGACTAACTGCAGCTTTCGAGTGCACCTCAAGGGAAGCCCCATGTAGAGAGCATTACAGTAGTCGAGTCGAGACATCACAAGTGCTTGAGTGACTGTGCGCAGGGCATCCCGGTCCTGTAAGGAGCGCAATTGGTGCATCAGGTGTACCTGATGGAATGCCCCCCTGGCCACAGCCGCCACATGGTCCTCCATGGACAGCCGGGAATCCAGGAGGACACCCAAATTGCGCGCCCTCTCCACGGGAGCCGGTGTTTCACCCCAATGGCCAGAGTTGGAGTAATCTGGCTGAACCGGGGTGCCGGAAGCCACAGCCACTCAGTCTTGGACGGGTTGAGCCTGAGTTTGTTACTACCCATCCAGATCCGTACGGCCTCCAAACACTGGGACATCACCTCGGCGGCATCGTTGGGGTGGTCTGGGGTGGATATGTACAGCTGAGTATCATCAGCGTACAGATGATATTCCACCCCAAAACCACGGATGATCTCGCCCAGCGGCTTCATATATGTGTTGAATAGGAGGGGCGAGAGGACCGACCCCTGAGGAACCCCGCATAAGAGGGGCCTCAAGGCCGACCTCTGCCCCCCTGCCAACACATTTTGCGACCGATCAGAGAGGTAGGACAAGAACCACCGCAAAACGGTGCCTCCCAGCCCCAACCCCCCCAGTCGGCGCAGTAGGATACCATGGTCGATGGTATCAAAAGCCGCTGAGAGGTCTAACACAGCAAATGTGATGTCCACTAGGAATCTGTGACCAATATAACATGGGTATGGAAAGACAAACTTTTCAGTGAAGTATTCGTGTATTAGTTAATGATTTGCTTATTTCTTTGCCTTAAACCCCACCCTCTAATGCTAGCAAATACTCAAAATTTAAGAAAAACAGAAAAACGATTTTAGCACAGGGCATGGATACAATAGCTTTTTTTAAAAATTATATTTTTTGTTATATTTGTATTGTTTTTTAAATTTCCTGTGCGCCGCCCTGGGTCCTTTTTTGGAGAAGGTGCGGGATATACATTTGAATAAAATAAAAATAAAATAAAAAACAGCATCCTCTCAACTGGGAACAACACAAATGCAGGACTTCTCGGTCAAGAACCCCCAAAAAATAATCCAATAGAGGCATTTTCAAAAGGACTTCTCCTGCATGCCTGGTTTGGATAATTGTACCCTAATGTATCTGGGCTTTCAAAGCCAAGGCCAACATCTTAAATCAAGCTTGGCAAGTAACTGGCAGTATTGTAGATCTTTCAAACTGGGAACTATGATTCCTCTCCCTTGCATCAGCCTAACTATACATTTTACATCAAGCCGTGCTCTGCAATAGCTCCATCCTTTTTTTCTGCCTATGGAAAAAAATTATTAAATTTCTCATCTTCGCTTTTTCTCAAGGTTGCACATTGTCATATTGTTCATTGTTCGCGTGCCTAAATGTGTTCCTTCAGCACTGAATCAAGAACCACTTTCATTTTTCAATCATTCTTTAGTCAAGCTTCATTGTCAGACTATTGGTTTATTTCCCATGGCTTTTTGTACCACTGTTTTGCATTTCTTCACATCTTGAATACGCAAACAGGCCTTATACCAGAACACATTTAAAGTTGAAGGTTCTTCTGGTAACTGACTTTTCTTTTTAAAAAAAAATTGCACTGAGTTTTAGAAAATCTTGTTCTGTTGTGTGATAGATGAGGAAAAAACAAATACCGTATTTTTCAGAGTATAAGACGCATCAAGATTTTGAAGAGGCAAATTAAAAAAAAAGTTTTATACTCTGCAGACCTCCCCAAAATGGGCCATTTTTCACGAAAACGGGTCCATTTTTTGAAAAAAAGAGAGGCATGTATAGCCTTGAGGGCTGGGAGGGGGCCAAAAATGAGGAAAAGAACAGTCCGTTTTTTGTTCATTTTTGCCCTCCCCAGCCCCAAAGAGCAATCTGGAAGCCTCCTAAAGGCTTTGCATGGCCATTTTTGCAAAGGGGGCAGCGTTTTTGAGGCCAAAAATGCTGTATTCACTATATAAGATGCACCCAGTTTTTCACCCTCTTTTTTGAGAAAAAAAGGTGCGTCTTATACTCTGAAAAATACAGTAACTTTGGCATCTTTTTGGAATCTGTTAGCCCCCAGAAGTAACGTAAACTTAGAAACCAATGCCATATAGGTCGGGACTATTTTTATTTTAACAGCTTTAGTATTGTCATAGAATCTTCCAAGTCTGAATATACTTCCCCCTCCCTCACTTTATCTTGCTATGAACTAAGGAATGACTTGTCTGAGACATTTTTCCTCAAGTTGCTATTATTTTTGACCCAGGAACCATTAATAAGATAGTGGTTCTTCCTCCTGCCCTTCTCTATCTGAAGGAAGTGTATCTAGCCTACAATATCCCACTTTAGCTGTGGTGGTGGACAGTGATGGGATTCAAATTTTTGCTACAGGTTCTGTGGGCGTGGCTTTGTGGGCATGGCATGGCTTTATGGGTGTGGCTTTGTGGGCGTAGATACTGAAGGATACTGCAAAATCCCCATTCCCTCCCTACTAATCTGTTTTCCAGCTCCGTTCTCCTGTTCAGGGCAACAAAAGAAGATCAGCTGGAATGCGGCAGAGGAGAGGCCAGCCTACTTACCAGTTCTCCGAACTACTCAAAATTTCCGCTACCAGTTCTCCAGAACCTGTTAGAACTGGCTGAATACCACCTCTGGTGGTGGATTCATTAGCATCTTCACTGCCATTGTCTTTCATGATAAACACATCTAATTTTGGGCAGAAGCTACAAAGTGACTGATGGATTGAAAAACATCCAGTTCAAATCTTCTGTGAATTCATGCTGATCTTGTATAAATCTCTCCTTGTTGTCCTCAACTCCACCTTCCCTACTGGGGAAAAAAAAGTACTGGGGGCAATAACAATCGAATGATGTGATACAATTGTTGGGGGCAATAAAATAATACATTTAAAGTGATTTTAATATTTGAAAGCACGGTGCAATCTTAATTCAGTTCCTCTTGGTCACAGACTCTGCTTCTTTTGCATTATGCTAATTTACCGTAGTCCACACAGCAAAGCTAGCAATTCATGATGCTGCAAGATGTTTGGTTTTCCTGCCAGCTTGTTGCAAAGTAACACTGAGTAGGGCTGAGAGGGAGTGACTGGCCCACGGTCCCCCAACTGGCTTCCATGACTAAGAAAGGACATGAATCTCCCCAGTCCTAATCCAACATCTTAACACTATGCTAGGCTGGCTCTCTTGAAAATGTTTATACAGATAGTCCTCGACTTACAATAATTCGTTCAGTGACTGTTTGAAGTCATAATGGCACTAAAAAAAGGTCACTTTTTCTCATTTATTTGCATCATCCTTGTGGTCATGTGATCAAAATTTGGACATTTGGCAACTGACTCATATTTTTGACAGTTGCAATGTCCTGGGACCATGGGATCAGCTTTGGCAACTTCCTGATGAGCCAAGTCAATGGGGAACTCAAATTCATTTAACAACCTTGTCACTACCTTAATAACTGCAGTGATTCCCTTAACAACTGTGGCAAGAAAAGTCATAAAATGGGGCAAAATTCATTTAACAAATGTCTCACTGAGCAGCAGAAATGCTGGGTTCAATCGTGATCATAAGTCAAGGACTACCTATACAGTAATCTGCATCATCATCATCAACATCTAGTACTAAGATTCCACATCCAGTAATGTTCTTTACATCAGAATCCCTTCTTCTATCCTCTATCAAACGCTTATTTTTCCTTTATTAATCCCTTCATTTTATTACATGAAAAATGTCTTTGCCCTCTTCTATCTGGTCTTTTTATAGGGACATGGTGGCTCAGTGGCTAAGACACTGAGCTTGTGGATCGAAAGTTCGGCAGTTCAGCGGTTCGAATCCCTAGCACCATGCAACGGAGTAAGGTCCCGTTACTTATCCCAGCTTCTGCCAACCTAGCGGTTCGAAAGCATGTAAAAAGGCAAGTAGAAAAATAGGAACCATATTTGATGGGAAGGTCATAGTGTTCTGTGCGTCTTCGGTGTTTAGTCATGGCAGCCACATGGCCATGGAGATGTCTTCAGACAGCGCTGGCTCTTCGGCTTTGAAATGGGGATGAACACCACCCTCTAGAGTCAAGAATGACTAGCATATACTGTATGTGTGAGGGGAATCTTTATCTTTATCATTACCTGGTCTTCTTATCAGTTTCTAATCTAATTTATTGTGGTTTCTCCATTCCCTCATCTCAATACGTAATTCTTCTCACACAGTTTTGACAGGACAATGTTTCTCCAGAACTTCTGGCTTTTTCCTTAATTGTTTTCTTCATTTCCTAGTTTGTCTATAGCAGGGGTTCCCAAACTTGGCAACTTGAAGACTTGTGGACTTCAACTCCCAGAATTCTCCAGCCAGCAGAGCTTTGCTGGCTGGAGAATTCTGGGAGTTGAAGTCCATAAGTCTTCAAGTTGCCAAGTTTGGGAACCCCTGGTCTATAGGTTTGCTCTGTCCAATGTTTCACCTTTGGAACCTTCAATGATCGGCATTTATCTCTACAATTCCTTTATTTCTTCCCATTCTCATGTCTGCTTACAAGCATTCTCTGCTAAGCATTCTCTGCTCAGACTTGCTGCAAGCTAAATTTCCAACATCTTGATGCTTTTGCTATTTTACTGCCTTCTTCTTGCACTTGATTAGATTAAAAATAAACAAACAGATGTGTTTGTATTCTCCTCAGTCTTCTGGCTGTGAACCTGCCCAAGGTGGCAAACCAAGCCTGGCAAAGAAGAGTGGGGATAACAAAACACTACCGTTATGGTTTATATTGGTAGTTAGAAAATGCATAGTTTAAAGTCAAAGGTCATGGCAGACCCATGAAATTCAACAAGCACCACATAACAAACGATAAAGCTATATTAATTGAGGCTTTGAAGGTTGTGGCATTAAAGTGAGTGGAGAAATTACACAAGATAAAGGATAAACTCCTTCCCAGCATTATAGCACGGGTCCTAGTTATCTGCGAGACCACCTCCTACCCCATACATCCCTTTGACCGATCCACTCCCACAGAGAGGGTCTTCTCCGGGTGCCTACGGCCGGGTAATGCCAGCTCGCGACGCCCAGGGGAAGGGCCTTCTCTGTGGTGGGCCCTGCCCTCTGGAACGAGCTACCCCCTGATCTTAGAAACATCACGGACCTGCGACTCTTCCGCAAACATCTAAAGACTCATTTCTTTCACTTGGCTGGCCTGGCTTAACCTCCAAGACTATATTAGTGACGGATTTTAAATTAAATTAAATTTGTATAAGGGGTTTTAAATTGATTTTAGCACAGGTATTATCAAATTTAATTGGATTTTAGTGATTTTAGGATGTATTTATTTATTGTATGGTTTTATTTGTGTTTTAACTTTTCCTGTGCACCGCCCCGAGTCCCTTTGGGGAGAGTGGGGCGGTATATAAATCCAATAAAATAATAAAATAATAGCCTTAACTATGTATCATCTTCCCCCTATAGTTGCCTTAAATCAAAGAATTAGATACCGGAAAATCCAATTATATTATGCCCAGGATTGAAGGGCACTGATAGGCTGAAAGCCACCACACTGAATTGGTAGCCAACTAAAACTGCTTAGGCTCAAATTGTATTCACGGAAGCAGATTTCTTAAAATTCTAGTATGGTACACCAATCTTTACTTAGAACCAAATGCATGTTTCATAAGAAGCAGCAGAACTGGCTTCGTCTTTGCTATCTACAAATTCTAATTGTGTTTAGAATCTAGGATTCTAACATGTCAATAATGGATAGGAAGCACTTCTCAACAACAACAATAATAATAATAATCTTTATTGTCATTGTACTAAAATTACAGTGAAATGGTTTTAACTTCACTGGTGCAAAATTATAACAGAAACAAAAAAAGAGAGAGAAAAGAAAAAAGAAAAAACTAGCATGTGCATGGAGTGATTCTTTATCTTTATCTTTATTGTATTTCTATACCGCCCTCTCTCCCAGATGCGACTCAGGGCGGTGCACAGGAACAATAAAAATATAAAATATACAAACAATCAAAGTAGTTAAAACTGAATTAAAACTGAATTAATTAAATTATGTGCTAAAAAACATAATTAAAACCCAACTAAAATCAGTCACAAAACAGCTATGCCAGGCCAGCCGCATGAAAGAAGTATGTTTTTAGTGCCCAACGAAAGAGGCGAAGGCCCATGATTGTTCAGAGGTCGGGAGGGCAGGTCATTCCAGAGGGTGATTGTGGTTGAATTTAAAAGTCTCACAGCCCAAGGATAGAAGCTATCTTTAAACCTGTTTGAAGGTTTACACTGCAGTTTACACTGCATATAGCAGTGTTCCGATATCTCAGGGGTTGCCACAAAGAAGAGGGAGCCAAGCTATTCTCCAAAGCACCTGAGGGCAGAACAAGAAGCAATGGATGGAAACTAATCAAGGAGAGAAGCAACTTAGAACTGAGGAGAAATTTCCTGACAGAACAATTAACCATTTGTATGAAATGGTATAGGTTGGGTTTTCTGCTTGGGCTAGAAGACCTCCAAGATCCCTTCCAACTCTGTTATTTTGTTATTCTAAATGATTAAAGGGACAGCTGCAGTATATTCAAGATACACCTCATGACAGGCTGTTCCTACAGTACAATTTAGAGAGATTTACTGCTCACCCACAAACAACCTGCAATCCTTGCAGCAGACTCTGGTTCACTTTGTCTTCTTCAGCTTCTTCTTCATATCTAGCCATGTTCTCTCCTAATTTTAAGATGCAGCCAGAGAAATCTTAATAAATATTTTCACACTGAGTTTCTGCCGTCAGTAACTTGAGCAAGTACCCTGCAAATGGAAAGGGGATTAATGTAGCATCTGATAGCACACCTCTTTTTCCAGGCACTTCATCTAAAGACCAATTTTTCTTAAATAAGAAGCATAAAATATGTGTACGTGTGCATTGCACACATATATTTTATGCTTCTTATTTAAGGGAAATGGGTGTGTGCAATACACACACACACACACAAAATAAATGGCTATCATATACAAGAAGCACAACCAAAATTAAGTACCAAAGAGAATTCTGCTTCAAACATTGCATTAAGCCACAATGTCATTATCATATTATTTGAAAGTCACAGTGTATGGTTGGTGTAAACGAGCCAGCTGTGGAGTTTATTCCATAAACCATGCTTTAACAACCTATAGCAAGGCATGTGGTAAGACACAACTTGCTTGACACGATCAGGGTTGGGGATTTTGACCCAGAATACATAATTTCCAAAAGAGGGACTAAACAAAGAGCCCAGCCAGTATGATCTCTTATAAACTGCGCTCTTTTGCAAGGCTATTTAAAACGTAAAATAGAAAAAGAGACGAGCTTGATACTTAACGGGAAAAAGCAGCCAGGAAGAATAAAACGGACGAACGGAAAAGTAAACTTGCTTCATTCCGAATTGATTTCGGAAAGTCTCCCCAATTTAACCTGAATTTGAACTGAAAAGTGTGCCTTGGGAAGTTTCCCTTGGAAATGAAGCAATGGATTTAGCTAAGTTTGTCGTCAGAACGTTGCCCATCACTAACACTCTCCCGGGCTCTTCTATCGTCTTATCCATTTCGGGAAGTGAACAGAGGAACCTTCTAACGATGCAGAGAAAGAGAAAAAACATCCATTCTTGCTTAGTAAACTGTCTTAACATATCTGAATATTTTTTAAAGCTCTCTCTCTCTCTCTCTCTCTCTCTCTCTCTCTCTCTCTCTCTCTCTCTCTCTCTCTCTCTCACACACACACACACACACACACACACACACACACACACACACACACGTGTCATTCCACCTGGACCGGCGTCTACGACCGGGACGAGATTTGGGCTTACCCAGCGTGATGAGCAGCAGCGCCGTGCCGGGTCGGCGTGCCATAGTCGCCGCTGTAGCTGCCTGCTTTAGGGGCTCCGGGTAAACTGGGTCGCCCCCACCGGCAGCCCTCCCATTCCTCTTCCCTGGGGAGGACCCGAGGGGCTTCTCCACCCCCACCCCGACGAGGAAGACAAGGCGGGAATTGGCCCTGGCAAAGCTCCGCGGGAGCCTCCCCGCCACGCGGGGGAGAAAAGTGCCGCGGTTCCCCTTCGGAGCGCGCTTGCTCTGTCTCCGCTCTCGCTCAGGTCGGGCTCTCTGGCGCGGAGGGCAGGGCAGACCTTGCCCAGGTGCTCTGCGGAACAGCCACGCGAGACGGGCACGGCGGGGGACGTCGCGGGTCGAAGGAGGCAGGGAAGAAAGACGAGGGACAGGAGGGCAGAGCAAACCCACTTGCAAGAAAACCCCACGGACTCCATTCCGGTGGGCTCCAGCCATGTGGTCTTAGCCCCGAGCCCTGGCGCAGGTTCTGAAAAAGATTTGGGATCTGGAGAGCAGTTGCACCAACTCCTGTGAGATCCATTAAATCCATCCAGCCAACCATCAGGGAAGATGGGAATTACAGGTAATCCTCCACTTACGACCCGCAACTGAGCCCAACATGTCTGTTGCTAAGTGAATCATGAGTTAAGTGGTTTTTGCCCCGTTTTGCCACCCCTTTTTTTTGCCACCCTTGTTAAGTGAAGCACTGTTTAAGTTACTATCATGGCTGTTAAGCGAATCTGACTCTCCCATTGACATTGCTGATCGGAAGGTCGCAAAAGGGGAGGAGGCATGACCACCAGACACTGAACCCGTCATGAATATGAATCACTTGCCAAGCACCCGAATTTCGATCACATGACCACGGGGATGCTACAACAGTTGTAATTATCTAGATCCGCGCCAGTCCGGCTTTCGGCCCGGGCATAGCACCGAGACGGCATTGGTCGCGTTGGTGGATGATCTCTGGAGGGCCAGAGATGGGGGTTGTTCCTCCATCCTGGTCCTATTAGACCTCTCGGCGGCTTTCGATACCATCGACCATGGTATCCTATTGCATCGGCTGGGGGGGTTGGGGGTGGGAGGCACCGTTTTGCGGTGGTTCTCCTCCTACCTCTCTGGCCGATCGCAATTTGTGTTGGCAGGGGGGCAGAGGTCGACCGCGAGACCCCTCATATGTGGGGTGCCTCAGGGATCGGTCCTCTCGCCCCTCCTGTTTAACACATACATGAAGCCGCTGGGTGAGATCATCCGTGGTTTTGGGGTAGAGTACCATCTATACGCTGACGACACCCAGTTGTATATATCTACCCCAGACCACCCCAACGATGCCGTAGCGGTGATGTGCCAGTGCCTGGAAGCCGTGCGGATCTGGATGGGAAGTAACGGACTCAAGCTAAACCCGACCAAGACCGAGTGGCTGTGGTTTCCGGCTGCCCGATTCAACCAGCTCACTCCATCGCTGGCCATAGGGGGCGAACATCTTGCCCCTGTGGATGGGGCGCGCAATTTGGGTGTCCTCCTGGATACCCGGCTGTCAATGGAAGATCAGGTGACAGCCGTGGCCAGGAGGGCGTTTTACCAGGTTCGCCTGGTACGCCAATTGCGCCCCCTATTGGATCGGGACGCCCTTCGCACAGTCACTCATGCCCTCGTGACATCCCGACTGGACTATTGCAACTCTCTCTACATGGGGCTTCCCTTGAGGTGCACCCGGAGACTTCAGCTAGTCTAGAATGCAGCCGCGCGAGCAATTATGGGTACCACAAGGTACACCCATGTAACACCGCTCTTGCGCGAGCTGCACTGGCTGCCTGTCGTCTTCCGGGTGCGCTTCAAGGTATTAATTATCATCTTTAAAGCGCTCCATGGCTCAGGACCTAGCTACTTGTGGGATCGGATCCTGCCTCATACATCCTCACGACCGATTCGCTCCCACAGAGAGGGACTTCTCCGGGTGCCGTCCACTAGACTCTGTCAGCGGGCGACACCCAGGGGAAGGGCTCTCTCTGTGGCGGGCCCAGCCCTCTGGAACGACCTCCCTCCCGATATTAGGACCACCACGGACCTCCGCTCCTTCCGTCTTAAATTGAAAACACACTTTTTCTGCCTTGCCGGCCTGGGATAGCTACTCCTCTGTTTTTAGGGTTTTTTGGGGATTTTTAGTTAGATAGTTTTAATGGGTATTTTAGCACAGGTTACTTAATTTAATTTATTTTTAATGAAATATGTATATAGCCATTGTTCTTATTTTTCCTGTGCACCGCCCCGAGTCCCTGTGGGGAGAGGGTGCGGTTTATAAGAAATAAATTATTATTATTATTATTATTATTATTATAACAGTAGTGGGATTCAAACATTTTTACTACCGGTGCTGTGGGTGTGGCTTGTTGGGCATGGCATGGCTTGTTGGGTGTGGCTTGGGGGCATGGCAGGGGAAGGTTACTGCAAAATCCCCATTTCCTCCCGATCAGCTGGGACTTGGGATGGGACCAATCAGAGGTGTTATTTACCGGTTCTCCGAACTAATCAAAATTTCCGTTACTGGTTCTCCAGAACTGGTCAGAACCTGCTGAATATCACCTCTGGGTTGTAAGTGTGAAAAACGATCACTTTTTTCAGTGCTGTTGTAACTTTGAACAGTTGCTAAATGAATTGTCGAGGACTACCTGTATAATCAAGGACAAGGATAGAGAAAGCTCAGACTGCATTCTTCAAAATGAAAAAGGTCGCCTGCAGTCACGACAGAAGCCTAAGACTGAAAAGCAGGCTTGTCAGATGTTACATCTTTGCTATCCTGCTCTACGGAGTCTCCAACCTGCTCCAGGGGTCTCCAACCTTTGCAACTTTAAGTCTGAAGGGAGCTGAAGTCCTTCAGACTTAAAGTTGAAAAGGTTGGAGACCCCTGGAGTAGAGGATTGGTCTCTAACAGAAAACCACTTGAAGAAACTAGAAGCATTTGAAGTGTGGATTTGCAGATGGCTGTCATGTATAAGCTGGGTTGACAAAATCACAAATGAGGAGTTGATCAGCCGCCTGGGAAAGCCAAGGGAAATCATCAAAGCCATTAAAAAGCAAAAGTTAGAATATTTTGGCCATGTGATGCGACATCCAGAAAAGTAGAGCATATTTCACTTCATCCTCCAAGGAAAAATTGAAGGCAAATGAGGTCCAGGTAGAAGAAGAACATCACGGCTTCAAAACCTAAGACACTGGTTTGGACAAAATTCAGCAGTATTTTTTCATACGCTTGTTGACAAAAATAGGATTGCCAATTTAATCGCCAACATCCGATGAGGGATATGGCACAAGAAGAAGAAGACCTGTATAATCCCAAACATTTGAAGAATACCATTTTAGGATTAACTCTACATGGTACACTTGGGACGTGTCCAGGGATGAAATACTCCCAGTTCGGTTGAACCAGTAGGGATGATTGTCCTTGGGTCTGCAAACTGGTAATTAAAAAAAAGTCTGCAAGTATCGTGCGGCTCAGCTGTGAGACGCGTGATCGCCGGAAGCTTTTTTCCTGCTTTTTAAAACATTTTTTTCCCTGAACCCGAGGGAAATAATGCTTTAAAAAACGTTTTTTTAAAATATTCTGACAATTGCGCAGCTCACAGTGAATAGGCAGGGGGAAAATGCTTTAAAAAGTGGGGAGAAAAAAGTTGGCCATGCCTACCCAGTCACATGACCCCCACCACCACCAAGCCACGCCCATAGAACCGGTGGGGGTAAAAAAATTGGATTTCACCCCTGGAAGTGTCTCAGATATTTTATCAGTCTTGAAAACCACGCCTCAGCTTTCCCTGTGGCTGTTTTTCTGGAGGATGTCAAATTGAAGAGGGTTATTGTTACAAGTGGCCATAGTCACTGTGGTGACGATCTCTGGTTCCCTTGCAGTGTCCTCAATCTTCTCTGATTAGCCTGGTTCTATTGAAACGGGTGAGCCATTGTG
The DNA here is from genome assembly GCA_039707465.1 of Rhabdophis nuchalis. NCBI lineage: Eukaryota > Metazoa > Chordata > Lepidosauria > Squamata > Natricidae > Rhabdophis > Rhabdophis nuchalis. Next base: position 30,378,829 of record CM077644.1, read on the forward strand.
CAGAGGTTCCGAATTGCCCCGTGTTACCTCTGGAACTGAATTTAGCCTCCAATAGTCCACAGATTGGTAGCTGCCCTAAATTAATATTAGCAATACTGTACTACTTCCCCCCCCTCTCGATCTTTATTTTATTCGAAACATTAAAATAAAATGTGGGTGCCCACTTCTCAGAGGGAGAGGAGTTATTATTTTTGAAATGCAAAAATTTTGTAGTGTTGTTTACTTTGCTTCATTTGGTGTTCATTTTTTAATTATTATTTTAATACAATACAATACAATAGCAGAGTTGGAAGGGACCTTGTAGGTCTTCTAGTCCAACCCCCTGCGTGGGCAGGAACCTTATACCATTTCAGACAAATGGCTATCTAACATCTTTTTAAAGACTTCCAGGGTTGGGGCATTCACAACTGCTGGAGGCAAGCTGTTCCAGAGGTTAATTGTTCTGACTGTCAGGAAATTTCTCCTTAGTTCTAAGTTGCTTCTCTCCTTGATTAGTTTCCACCCATTGCTTCTTGTCCTGCCCCCAGGTGCCTTGGAGAATAGTTTGACTCCCTCTTCTTTGTGGCACCCTCTGAGATATCGGAACACTGCTATCGTGTCTCCCCTGGTCCTTCTCTTCATCAAACTAGACATACCCAGCTCCTGCAACCGTTCTTCATATGTTTTAGTCTCCAGTCCCCTAATCATCTTGGTTGCTCTTCTCTGCACTCTTTCCAGAGTCTCCACGTCTTTTCTATATCGTGGCAACCAAAACTGTATGCAGTATTCCAAGTGTGGCCTTACCAAGGCACTATACAGTGGCAGTAACACTTCACGTGATCTAGATTCTATCCCTCTGTTTATGCAGCCTAGAACTGTGTTGGCTTTTTTGGCAGCTGCTGCACACTGCTGGCTCATATTTAAATGGTTGTCCACTAGGATTCCAAGATCCCTCTCACAGTTGCTACTATTTTAGTAATACTATAACACAGGGGTGTCAAACTCAAGGCCTGTGGGCCAGGCCCAACCCATGGAGTGGTTAGATCTGGACCTGGAAACATTGAAGGACCGGCCCACAGTGCTTCCGCCAGTGAAAACGGAGAGGCCCTCCCAAACTCCATTTTCGCTGGCAGAGGGTTGCAGGAGGTCGTCGCAGCTGAAAATGGAGATCAGGAGCCTGTTTTCGCTGGCAGAGCACTTGGACTGCCACAGGCGCCCCCGACACAAGTGATGTCAAGTTGGCCGTGCCCAGCCTAGCCCCCTGAGGGTAAACACAACCCCGAAGCGACACTCAATGAAATAGAGTTTGACACTCCTGCTTTAACCTTTTTGACTAGCATTGCAAGTCATAATTCTACACCCCCGCCCCCCATTCTGCTTAACCAGCTTAGGCTGAACTTTAATAGCTTGTCAAAGAAGTCAGAGGCGGCTGCACGTGTTCAGGAGGAACCCGTTCAGATTCCTCCTCTTCAGAATACGTGAGATTACTTTTAAGTAGGTTTATGAATCAGAATAGATCATCTAAGAAGAGATGCCTCTAGCCAAATTGCAGGAACATTTCTAATTACTGAAATGTCCTAACTCAGCCTTAACTCCTATTTCTCTTGCTTTTGAAGCCCTCAGTAGCACTACTTCAGCACGCTTAGTGCAGTTAAAGCTAAAGACGAAGGCTGATTTTAGGCTCCTGTTTCTGATCCTGTCAGTCTCGCGAGTTCCTGCTTCGCTGTCATGGAAACGGGGAGGGTGGGGGTTTGGGATGAGTGTGTTCTGCTGGTGGACAATGTTGATGTTCGTGTTATCTCCTGTGTAACGGACCTGCATTCCAGGATGGTGAAGACCTGCCCACCTGATGTTGGAGATGGAAGCATATTGGACAATGCATAGGGGGGGTTTGGGGATTGGGTTGGGCTTAAGCTTAATACTTTCTGTTCGCGCCTAAACTAATCATTCTCAGCTTTACTTGGTCTGTACGCTATCGTAACTTAGTAAAAGAAACCTTTAACATTTCAAAAAATGTCTAAGTGTGGTCTTTCCTGAGTCAACGAAGAAGCAGGCCTGACATTAAGCTGAGAATGAATAGTTTAGGCGCGAACAGAAAGTATTAAGCTTAAGCCCAACCCAATCCCCAAACCCCCCCTATGCATTGTCCAATATGCTTCCATCTCCAACATCAGGTGGGCAGGTCTTAGCCCTGGAAAAAATCTGGGGGAGGGAGGCGGAACGCCAACAGGCAAGAGGTTCACAGGCAGCTCCGGGGGGGCGAAGCAGGGTTTCAACACCCTCCCCCCCTCCTCAAGCCGGCAGGGAATTACGGAGAGAGACAGCTTCTGCCAGGCAAAGCAGGAGAGCAACGCCCTCCCCCCCCCCTCAGGCTGGAAGGGAAGCCAACCCCATTAACCCCCGCCGACTTGCTAAACTGCCTCCTTTGGGTGTGAAATATAATGGAAGTGCCGACAAACTGGCGTTTTTTCTAATTCACGTCGATAATTTCATGCAGTTTTACGCAGCTGATATGGATGATGAAATCAAAATCAGAATTGTATCTATGACCTTAGAAGATCAAGCTTCTGATTGGTTGGTTTCTTTGCATAATTGCCATTCACCAGCATTGCGTGACTTTGATCGCTTCATGAATGCTCTTAGAAGGCGTTTTGAAGACCCCCGTGTGCAGAGGAAAGCAAAAATGAAACTAAAATGTTTGCAACAGGGGGACATGTCTATTCAGGCTTACACACAGATTTTTCAACAGCTATCAGTGTTTATGACTGGTTATTCTGAACAAGCCCTGATGGATATTTATGTTGATGGGCTGAATAAGGATATTTATCAAACATGTGTGAACAGATTTCGTCCAGAGACTTTGAATGACTGGATAGATTTAGCTTCGGATGTTGAATTGGATCAAGCACATTTACAAGATCCAGGCCGCTTGGAGAGAAAAACACAGGAAGATAGCCCCAAATCTCACCCACCTGCGAGGGAGAAAAGCATTCAAAAGGGGGAGGGGAGACCAACCCAACCTCGTTCAGGCAGCTGTTATCGCTGTGGCAAGGAGGGGCACTGGGCAGACAAATGCCGGTCAAAACCAATTCCACGCCCACCTCCTTCTTCGGACCGGAAACAGCCCAAGACACCAACTGTGCGCGCCAGACCGGCTATGAGTGGAATGGAGCCCATCAATCTTCCTGTTGACCAGCCCTCCCCGGAACCCGATGATTGGGAAGCGTCTTCAGACTCTTCTGACGACAACTTGGTGAGTCATCACTCCGGGCCCCTTTATATTAATCTAGTGCTTTTAGCTCCATCTACTGGGCGTACATGCAATGTGCAGGCTCTCATTGATTCTGGGTGTTCGAAAACTCTCATAAGCCAAGACATAGTGGATAAAATGGGTTTCCACCTTAAAACCTTAAAAACTCCCATAGCCTTTTGCCAAATGGATGGTTCTGTAGCTGGGGGTACCCCGGCATCTTTTATCACCGAACCAATTCATGTCTCTATAGGCACGGGCCATACTGAGACCATCAATTTTATTGTAACTGCCATTGCCGATAATGATGTAATTTTGGGGGTCAATTGGCTTCGCAAATGGAATCCTATTATAAACTGGAAGGAAAGTTGGGTACGCATACCTTTAACCCTACCAGAACACACCTCTCTTCCATCAGAAGTTGATCAACCACCCCCCCATGTTGAACCTGCTGCACCTTTATTGGGTTTCCCATCACCCGAATCCATACCAGGCGAGGAGAAAATTCCCAAAGAATATTGGGACCTAAAGGATGCTTTCAGTGAAAGATCTTGTGATTCCCTTCCTCCTCATAGGGCTACTGACTGTTCAATTGATTTTCTTCCTGGGGTTCAATTACCCAAACCTCGTATATACTCCATGACCCCGCGGGAGATGGAGGAATTACGTAAATTCATCGATAAAAACCTTCAAAGGGGTTTCATTGAACCGGCTAGGCCCCGTGTGGCCGCACCGGTTATGTTTAGAGAAAAAAAAGATGGTACTCTACGATTGATACAGGACTATTCATATCTCAACACCATTTGTGAACACAATATTTACCCCCTTCCGCTCATGAAAGACATGCTGGCTCACCTGGCTACCGGTAAGATTTTTACAAAATTGGACTTACGTGAAGCCTATTACAGAGTCAGGATTAAAGAGGGGGACGAATGGAAAACAGCTTTTAACTGTCCACTCGGGTGTTTCCAATTCAAAGTCCTCCCTTTCGGTCTTCAAGGTGCTCCTTCGGTGTTCATGCAATTAATAAACGAGGTTCTCCACGAGCACCTTTACAAGGGAGTAATTGTTTACATTGATGACATTGTCGTCTACTCGCAAACACATGACGAGCACATTAAACTGGTGCGCTCCGTGTTAAACAAGTTGCGTTCCGCTGAACTTTATGCCAAACTTTCTAAGTGTGAGTTTCACCAGGACAGAATTGACTATTTAGGTTACCGCATCTCCTCTGAGGGAATAGAAATGGATCCTGCTAAAGTCAAGGCGGTAACGGAGTGGGCCCCTCCCCGTACCCGTAAACAATTGCAAAGTTTTTTAGGATTTGCAAATTTTTACCGCCAATTTATTCCGTCATTTGCTGATATTGCCTTGCCCATTACGAACCTTCTGAAAACAAAAGGCGAAGGCAAACCTCGTCCAGGAACCCCTCTCAAATGGACGATGGAGTGTCAAGCCGCTTTCGAAAAGCTAAAAAGGTTGTTTGCGGCTGAGCCTGTTCTCAAACACCCCGATGTGAATTCCCCATTTGTAATTCAGGCAGATGCAAGTGATGTCGCGGTGGGAGCAGTCCTTTTACAGCTCAATCAGCAAGGCCAATTACAACCATGCGCTTACACCTCTCGGAAACTCACTGCGTCCGAACGTGGTTGGGCGATTTGGGAAAAAGAAGCTTTTGCTGTTCGGTGGGCTCTCATGACTTGGCGTCATTTTCTTGAGGGTGCCCCGCATCCTTTCGAGGTCTGGACAGACCATAAAAACTTGGAAGCTCTTACCTCCTCTCGGAAATTGTCCCCAAGGCAACTTCGTTGGGCTCATTTTTTCCATCGTTTCAATTTCCACCTCAAATACATCCCTGGGGGCAAAAACTTCATGGCTGATGCACTTTCCAGATTGCCTCAGTATGATGTCTCTAAACTCACCGTTGTACAACCCATCATGCCACTCACTTTACCTGCTTCTCCGGTGTCTACTTTAACCCAAACTACTGTTCAAACTACTCCACCTGCTGACCTGATTGCTCGTATAAAGGAGGAATTACTTACTGATGATTGGTATTCGACTCACTCAGGTGATTGTACTACCAGAGATGATCTTCCCTGGATTGGCTCGAAGATCTATGTTCCTGCTACTTTGCGTCCTTTTGTCTTGCAACGCGCACACGACTCACGTTTGGCTGGCCATTTCGGTTTCGTTAAGACTATTCATCTTGTCAAGAGACAATTCTGGTGGCCTTCAATGAAGAAAGATGTCGAATCGTATATTGCCAGTTGCCCTGTATGTGCGGTTTCGAAACGGGCGCCGGGCAAGCCTCAGGGTCTTCTCCAGTCTGTAGCTGCGCCGGAAAGGCCTTGGAAGGAAATTTCAATGGACTTTATAGTTGATCTTCCACCCAGTCAGGGTTATACCGTTATCTGGGTAGTTACCAATCTCTTTTCTAAACAAGTTCATTTTGTCCCCTGTACTAAGATTCCTTCTTCTAAAACTCTAGCCCGCTTGTTCGTTTCTCATATCTATCGTTCTCATGGCGTCCCGCAACGCATCATCTCCGATAGAGGAACACAATTTACTTCCCATTTTTGGAAGGAGTTTTTGAGACTGATTGGCTCCGCCCAGAGCTTAAGCTCCGCCTACCACCCTCAGACGAATGGATCTTGTGAAAGGGTTAATTCCGTTCTCGAACAGTACTTACGTTGTTTTATTAATTTTCAACAAGATGATTGGGCTGATCTTCTCGTACATGCCGAGGTGGCGTATAATAACTCTGTTCACTCTAGTACGAATATGACCCCCTTTAAAATCATCTACGGACAGGACTTTGTACCCATTCCCGAACTGCCTCACGACTCGACGACAGTTCCCTCTTTAGCTGACTGGTCCTCTAGACTGTCCTCTGTTTGGCCGGTTCTCCGAAAAACTTTGAATGATGCCCATGATTCGCACAAGTTGTACGCTGACAGGAAACGGGCAGTACCTCCATCCTACAAAGTTGGTGATCAGGTTTATGTGTCTACCAAAAATTTGGATAGTCCCCAAAAATGCAAGAAGCTGGGTCCCAAATTTGTTGGTCCTTTCACGATCACGAAAATTATCAGCTCTGTGTCGGTCCGTTTGGATCTCCCCAAGACCTACCGACGACTGTACCCTGTATTCCATGTTCATTTACTGAAGCCTGCTCGTACCTCCCATCTTCGCAAAAGATTACCTGCTACTCCTACACCTACCATGGTTGATGGTCATCAGCATTATGAGGTCCGGGACATTTTGGACTCCAGAATCCGCAGAAATAAAACACAGTTCCTGGTCATGTGGAAAGATTTTCCCCCTTCTCATAACGAATGGGTGGATAAAGAGCATCTCAAAGCTCCTAAACTGGTACGCCAGTTTTATGCCAAATATCCACACAAACCCTGACTCTTTTTTCCTTCTCCTCTCTGTTGTTTTGTCTCTCCTTTCTTGTTTTTCAGGTATAGCCTCTCGTGTGCCTATTGCTGCCCTATATTTCCCGCTGTTCCTGGAGGAGGTCCGGATGTCAGTCTCGCGAGTTCCTGCTTCGCTGTCATGGAAACGGGGAGGGTGGGGGTTTGGGATGAGTGTGTTCTGCTGGTGGACAATGTTGATGTTCGTGTTATCTCCTGTGTAACGGACCTGCATTCCAGGATGGTGAAGACCTGCCCACCTGATGTTGGAGATGGAAGCATATTGGACAATGCATAGGGGGGGTTTGGGGATTGGGTTGGGCTTAAGCTTAATACTTTCTGTTCGCGCCTAAACTAATCATTCTCAGCTTTACTTGGTCTGTACGCTATCGTAACTTAGTAAAAGAAACCTTTAACATTTCAAAAAATGTCTAAGTGTGGTCTTTCCTGAGTCAACGAAGAAGCAGGCCTGACAGATCCTCATAAACCTGTTGGTGTTGATTGAACTGGCTCTCCTTCAGAGCATCCTTTGCGTGCATCCGGCTAAACCGTAAGATGGTCCACAGCTCTGGGGAAGGTTTGCCGGCTCTGTTACCTGCCTTTAAATGGCAGCTCAATTTGTAAGGTGGTGGTGGCAACAGATGATGCCAACTAACTTGCAGCCTTCTCGATTCTTGCAAATCAAACTATCGTTAGCCTTGGTGGCATAGTGGTTAGAGTGTAGTACTGCAGCCTATTTCTGCTGATTGCTGGCTGCCTGCAATTTGGCAGTTCAAATCCCACCAGGCTCAATGTTGACTCAGCCTTCCATCCTTTTGAGGTGAGTAAAATGAGGACCCAGATTGCGGGAAAGATGCTGACTCTGTAAACTGTTCAGAGAGGGCTATAAAGCACTGTGAAGCAGTATATAAGTCTAAGTGCTATTGCTATTGCTATGATCACAACCAATGAACCCAAGCAAATCAGAATTCAGAGGCTAAAGTCTTCCTCTAACAACTTCTTTATTGGGTACATCAAAAAAGAAAAAGAGACGTGCTCCTCTTCCACCAACTCCTAAAATGCCAAACAGATTTGAAGAAATGGATAATAAAAGACAAAGTACAATTGATCCTTTTCAACTGTCATTTGTCGGCCATTTTATTTCAACTGTCATTTGTCGGCCTTTTCATTTGCCTGGAGAGAGATTCCTATTGTGGCTATCACTGCTTTCTGTATTCCACCTGGCGCTCAAACCAATTTCATTGTAATTTTATTATTACAATGACAATAAAGATTATTATTATTATTATTATTATTATTATTATTATTATTATTATTATTATTATTATTATTATTATTATTATTATTATTATTATTATTATTATTATTAGCACGATCACATGGAAAACCAACTCTAAATGTTTCCTGCAGTTTCAGTATAATTAAAATAGGAAATAACTCCCTCCCCAAAAGTCACAGATCATGTTGGCCAATTAGGTTAATTGGTGGGGTCTCCAGGCACTCCTCCCTGTCTCTATCTATCACCTGTAAAGATGACCTTGATTCCCATGAAAAAGTTCTGTTTTGTCTAGCAATGTATTTCATCCTCCTTTCCCCTTCCCACTCTGAGTGGCAACTGAGGAATAAAAAAAATTGCGTCTGCCAGGTTCAATTCAAAGTTGACACAAACTATTAAAAAGTTATTGGCACAATATCCTAGATCAGTGGTTCTCAACTTTTTCTTCCATGAACCACTGGTTGAGAACCACTGTCCTAGATATTCCCAGCTTTTGTGCCCTGGTGCGCTAATGTACCTATTGACAACTTTTTTAGTTTCTTGCTTTATCTGACTTTTGGGTTTTTTAAAACATTAAAATAAAGTAATAATTTTTGAAATAAGGTTCCCAACTGCCAATCTTCAACATCAAGTTTGTTTCTAAGAGGTTTCTCGATGAATGGATCCAGTGGAATCCTTTGGCTAGAAATGTGTACACTTGTCTAGGAAAGCAGAAAAGATAAACCAGTAAGGTGCATGGATAGGGGAGTCAAGATTTAAACAGAATTCTAGTAAACCGCCCTGAGTCCCGGAAGGGAGAAGGGCGGCATAAAAATAAATAAATAAATCAGTACTCTATAGCTGCTTATAAGAGTATGGCCACCATGATATGCCATGAAGATCTTCAACTATCATTTTCAAGTGTGTCATTATATTGTATTGGTTCTGTGCCTTCAAGTCACTGTTGACTCCTAGCAACTGTCTGGACTAGATCTTGTAGTTTTCTTGGCAAGATTTCAGAAGCATCTGGCCATTGCCTCCTTCCTAAGGCTGAGAGAGGGTGATTGGTCCAAAGTCACCCAGTTAGCTTCAATGCCCAAGGCAGGACTAGACCTCACAGTCTCCAGGTTTCTAAACTTTTATCACTATACCAAACTGGACTTCATAATATGGTATTAAAATCCTACAAAAGCTTAAAGATTTTAGCATTCCTACACAATGCTAAAATATGATTGTCTCACTGTTGCACAAATAGAGGCAATCGGGATTAATCACTAAATCCTGATTCAGTTAAGGCTGCTGTATTAGAGTAATGCTCTTTCCTGGCCAACTGACAACCCTGTTCTGGGCATATTTTTGCGGGAGGTGCTTAAGAGCTCACTTTAGCCTCTCCAGTATAATTTCTGTTACATGTAAAAGATGCTGAAGCAATAGAGAGCTCATTTATTTCTACATTCCAGCTGATGCCATGATTACATTGCACAAGGCAGCCATACAAAATCGCTAAAACTTATTGTGTATAAATATCCTAAAATGTTGGACCATTGAGGATTCTGAGGTCATTTATTCATGAGAGAACTCTAGAGAGCAAGCATTTGTATTCTATATACTCACTGATGAGTACTAAGCCTATTTAACATGTAAACCATATCACTTTTTCAGATCAAGGAAGTTATCTTGCAAAACCAGACTACTAAGAGAAATGTGTTTTCATGGAATCAGAGAGTTGGAAGAGAATCCAGCCCAGCCCTATCTTAAGTGTGGGAGCCCTGGGAGCAGATGACTATTCAACCTTCATTTGAAGGAGAGGTCGCCCCTTCTCTTGGCTAACAGTCAGTCAGGGCTCAGGAAGTTCCTCCTTACATATAGTTTTCCTTGCAGTTTTACTCCAATGGTTCTGGTCATTGCCCTCTTAGGCATTAAGGAATGACCTCCTTCTGGGTCACAGTCCTTCAAGTATTGGAACACTATCATATGTTTCTCTTCAGTCATCTCTTCTATAGTCCAAATATATAAGAGCTGTGGTGGTGCAATGGTTGGAATGCAGTGTTACTGGCTAACTCTGTCCATTGCCAGGAGTTCAAACCTGACCGGCTGAAGGTTGACTCAACCTTGCAAGGTTGGTAAAATGAGGAGCCAAATTGTTGGGGAGCAATAAGCTGACTCTGTAAACCACTTAGAGAGAGCTGCAAATTGTCACTCACAGGGTTTAGTTTTCAGACATCTTACCTTCTAAGTAGCCCTTCTCCTAACTTACTCCAATTTGTCACTGTCTCTTTTAAATTGTGGTATCCAAGACTGACAGTATTTTAAATGGGGCTTTGGTGATGCCCCGCCAGCTCACTTACTTTTTCTCCATATTTCCTACCTAAATGATGTTGCTTAATATGGTCGTGAAACATTTGCAATCCTAAAACCAAGTTCAGACAATACACTATGTTTGCTATGCCTGCAATCTCTTCTTCAGAAAGAACAGGAACATTTATAACAATCCTGACATTGGACAGCGATGGTGAACCTTTTTAGGCTCGCGTACCATAAGGGAGGAAAAGCGCAGGGTGACGTGCACCGCGGTGCTGCACCCATAATGCAGTGTGCGTGTCCCCAGTGTGCATGCACGCATGACAGGTGCTCCCCCCCCCATTTTTACATGCTTTTTTTGCCCTCCCCAGGCTTCAGAGGCTTTATAGGAACCTGGGGAGGGCGAAAACAGCCTTTAAAAATGGCTGAATCAGCTGGCCAGCGAGCACATGTGTGCTGGCCAGCTGACAGGGCAACACCTCATGTGCCCTGCCAAATGGCTCCACATGCCACCTGTGGCACGCGTGCCATAGGTTCACCATCACTGCACTAGGAGAAAGTATAGTTAAATCAGCCAGGACATTTGGCACGTGAAACAGTATTGCAGGCAAACTCAGTCCACAACCTGGAGTTCAATCCTGACGGGGCTCAAGGTTGACTTAGCCTTCCATCCTTCTGAGGTTGGTAAAATGAGGACCAGATTGTTGGGGGAAATCTGCAAATACTGCTGAGATTGTAAACTATCCAGAGAGTGCTGTAAAGCACAATGAGGCAGTATATAAATGATGTTATTGATATTTCCCGCCTCATATGCTGGGATAGGGATTGATGAGAGGAAGTTGTCGTGGACTGAATGGAAAAGTTTAGTATGATGCCAAGTCTTTTAGTTGTGGTGTGATGAAAAGGGTATAAATAGTATTGTACATGCCTCTGGTTATTGGTCAGAATTGGCAAAGCCTAAGGACCCATCTGAAATTCAAATTCCATAATCTTTTATCATTATCCCCCTCCCTTGGTCTGCATAAGCATGCCCATTGCAAACTGCAGACAGGTTTTGTGTTTGAAGGATGATCAATATCCCATTTATTGAAGGAATAGGAGTTAATAGGGCACTTAATAGATCTATCTCTTCAGGATTCTTCTTACTACAGTATCTTCAGAGCATTTGAAATGAGCATTAGTCCGGTCAATCCAGTTTCTTAAAAGAGAAAAAAAAGTAACGATACCCACATGTAAGACTTTCAAACCAAGGTTCCAAAATTCTACCTCTGCTACTATTCATTATTAAGGTTAAAATTTAATCCCTCCTGTTCTTTTCTTTTGCCTGTGGCAAACATATTTTCCACCTACTTAGATATATCAAAATCACTCTAATAATCATCCCAAAGATGTTCATCAAAGCCTTTCTCTGCAATATTTTTGGGGAGGACTTATTTTGTGGGGAGGGCTTATTTTAGCACATGCGCTCAAAAGCCCGATTAGGTTTATTTTCAGGGAAACAGGGTAATTCCTCTTGATCAATTAGATCAGATGAGCACTTTGAAACGTGCTGTTTATACAATTTCTGAGTCTCTAACCTTGTTCACTTCAAGAGTAAGCAGGATGGGAATCGTCACAGAGACATTGTACCAACTGGGAAATATTCCTGGATTGCTTCAGAGTAGAGTGCTGAAGCTATTGAGAAGACTCCTACCGAGATTCAAGCTTGACTTTTAGGTAAAACCTGGATTCTTAGGTAGGTGTTCTGCCCCACAGACGGACACACAAGCTTAGCTGCTTGCCACTATATCCTTGGCTACGAGCCCGGACTCACGTTACAAATACTGTAGCACGTTTACACTCAGAGACTGGAAGACATGACTCGAACGACCAGATATTTCCAACAAGGATTTGTAACTGTTGTTTCCTGCAAATGGCCCCTCCCAAAGCCTTCCGTATAAGCTCTCTTGGGAGGGGCCACTCAAAAACCAGCTGGTTCCAATTCAGGGCTTACGAGCTTGCCTCTTACTTAACTGTTGCCTCCTTTTCTCAGCCCTGCATAATCTAGCATCAGGAACAAACTGTCCCTGATCCTCCCCACTGCTCCATGACCCAGGCGCCTCCTGGTGGCCAATCAGACTCTCTGCTTCCTCAGGTTCTCCCTCCTCCAAGGCAGACTAATAGGACTCTTCACAAAAGAGTCCATCAGCAGCTCATCTGGAGCCAGCTGGGCCACAACAGGTAGGCATGATTTTCTTTAAGAGACTCTCTATCCTAGGTAAAGGTAAAGGTTCCCCTCGCACATATCTGCTAGTCATTCCCAACTCTAGGGGGTGATGCTCATCTCCACTTCAAAACCGAAGAGCCAGCGCTGTCCGAAGATGTCTCTGTGGTCATGTGGCCAGCATGACTAAATGCCGAAGGCACATGGAACTCTGTTACCTTCCCACCCAAGGTGGTCCCTATTTTTCTACTTGCATTTTACGTGCTTTTGAACTGCTAGGTTGGTAGAAGCTGAGACAAGTAATGGGAGCTCACTCCATTACACTGCACTAGGGATTCGAACCACCAAACTGCTGATCTTTCTGATCGAAAAGCTCAGTGTCTTAGCCATCATGTCCCTTCTCTCTATCTTAGGCAACAATAATTGAAGTTTGGTTGCTCACTGAATATGACTTCTGGCAATCTGAATAATTGATGGTGATGATGTGCTCCAGAGACTCATTACACGATCTGGTGCAGCATGGCTTGGTCCATCTCAGAGCTGAAGGTCTACAAAGCATTCTGGGTGCTGGCATGTGGAACCGTTGAGGCAGGCCTTTCAAGCAGAGGGCTTCATAACATCCTGAGGTTGAAGCCTTCAAGGATGTCTCAGGAAAATAATCATCTCCAACCTCTTTGTCAATAGACACTTTAGTAATATCCATGACTGGCTCAATGATCATATCAGCATTAGAACTCAGACTGTCTGCAGAGGAGAGACTCATCCTGTCAAATAAGCAGAATGGAAGCATTGTTATGGATCTACATTCTGGTTTGCTCTGTCTTTCTACCATGAAGTACAGAAAAAAATGTTTTTATAAAAAGTTTTTTTTATTTTATATAGTTACAGGTATACATTCACGTAGTTATTGCTCTTATTTATCTTTATCACTTTTAAATGCTTGTTTTTCCATATAAAAAGTTAAAATGTACATCCTGGGTTGCTTTTCTTACTTTCCCATAAACCTACTTTGTATTGTCACCACTCTATTCTTTCTTTTCTTTTCACCCTCCCTCCCTTCTCTATTTTCTTCCTTCCTCTTCTCCTTTCCTTTTCCTACTTCCTTTACCTCTCCCCTACCTCTTCCTCTTCCCCCGCCTACCCTCTCTCCTTCTCTTTCTATCCCTTCCCCCCTTCCTCTCCTTTCCTCTTTCGTCCTTCTCTCCCCTTTCCTCTCTTTTCCCCTCCTACTCTCTTCTTTTCCTTTTCTGTTGTTGTGGTTATCGCTTTTCACTTTCTGAACGGGTGTATTTTCAGGATGGTATTCCTGCAAACCCTGTTATAATTTTATACTTATAATTTCCTATTCTGAATATAGAAAATTTTTTGTTGGCTTGTTCCTCTGGAACCAACCAATGAATTGATTCTTAGATTTAGTAATATTGTAATGCCACAGACTGGTATCCTCTGGAAGTACTAAGACTACAGTTCTAAGCCAACTTGGCCAACATGGAGCTGTAATCCCAGTACACTTGAATTTACCAGATTGGCTGGTCTAAATTGTGACAGTATCAATTTGATTAAAATAGTATATTTTTACTAATGCATTTGAAATCTGTGGCATAGCCTTTCTGACTGAACTGGGAAGATCTTTTGCACTACTGCTTTCTATGTGGAGAGCCAGGTGAAGTTCTGTTTCAATTCTTGAATTTATCATGATTTCTCCATCCTTCCCTAACACCCAGTGGCCACCATGAGGTCAAATAATAAATTGGCTTGTGAATAACATGTTGCAACAATGAAATAATATCTGGATGAGAAATCACCAGGATATCTTAGGTCTGTAGGAAGTCAAAAAACATTCCCAGAATAAGACAATGCAAATCATGTCTATATTATTGCCAAAATACCTATCATCAGCTCAACTCAAGGGAGTCTTTACTTTTCTTGATAGTGAGTTTTTAAAACATCTCCCTTTAACTTTATCTCATTTGGACACAATTTTTTCAATTATTTTCACTTACCCTAAAATGGAAGTGGAGCTCTTTGATGGCTTCTCAGGTATTAACATTTTCAGGTATTTGTGGGCTAATTCCCAAAGCCACTTAATTCTGCGGTTCCGGCTCTTGAACATTTTGAGTAGAACTAATTTCTTCATTATCTACCGGAGTTCAGAGAGAAACAAGGTAAGTTTGCAAATACATTCTATTGTTTTCTGATCTTAACTGTGTCTTCCTTAACAATAGACCACATTCCTGAGCCAGCGTGTTGTAGTGGTTAAGAGTGTAGTAGTTAAAAGGCGAAAGATTTATATGATCTGAAGAGAAGCCAGAGTTTCTCATTGCACACATGTTCCCAAATTCCTCAGACAGATGCTGGAAATGCAAAACGGCCAGGGGTACGTTCTTTCACCAATGGTGGACCTGTCCAACTATTATTCAACTTTGGGAAAAAAATACAAGTGTGGCTCCTGGAAATAGTAGGTACCAACTTTCCCCTCAAACCTGATCTATATCTCCTAGGCATTAAGCCAAACGAAATCCAAAATCAAGATTGGTACTTTTTCACCCATATCACAACAGCGACTAGGATGGCCATTGCGCAACATTGGAAAAATATCAACCCATCATCAGAGGAGAATAATGGATACCAAAGAAACTAATTAGACAAAACTATGGTGAAATATACACGAGGAACAAACAAGATAACAGTGAACTTGAGACAATTTTATAGATATATATGTAGACATCTAAACACAATTGTAAATAATAATTGATGTTAGACTGGGACAAACATATTTCTTAAATGAGGAGAGTAGCTATACCCCCAGTCTCTTCTTTTTCTTTTCCTTTCTTTCTTCTACCTATGTATGTTTCTCCCACTACCCCTACCCTATAATTGTTAAGTGTTTGATTTTATATTTATATTAATAAAGACTATTTAAAAAAAAGAGTGTAGTAGTTGAATGTCTTTCTGATGAATGTGAGAGAGAGGAGACCCAGGGGTGGGTTTCAAAATTTTTAGCAAGGGGTTCTCTGCCTGGTTGCTGGGTGGGCATTGCCATGTTGGCCGTGGCCTAGTCAGCTTCCTGCACCAAGGCCGGGGGGGGGGCATTTTTGCCCTCGCCTGGCTCTGGAGGCTTTGCTCATGTTTCCGGGAGGGCGAAAACAGTCTCCCCAGGCTCTGGAGGCCCTCTGGAGGCCAGAAACCTGCTCGAATGTTTGGTAGGCCCACTTTTCGCCCTCCACACCTGCACTTACCTGCATCCAAAACAGGCTGTGTGGGGATTCCTGGGAGGGATGGGTGGGGCCAGCCAGGAGTGGGGTTTGAGGGTTCTCTGAACTGCACAGAATCTTAGCTAGAGGTTCTCCCGAACCCCTGCAAACCCCTGATAAGGGAGTATAAAAACGCTGGGAGACGCCTTCCTAGTCCTGGGTATCCAACACCCCTTTTTATTGGGTGCACAGACCTGCTCCTAACTATGTTGTTGCTAAATCCTGTTTCTCGTGTGTTATATTCAGCTAAGAAGATAAAAAAGTTTTGTGAGATTCTCCTCGGACGATGAAAAACTTTAATGTTAGGCTGCCCTCTGATTCTCACAAGGGAACTCACAGTGTGAACGATATGGCCAAGGAATGTCAGGATTTGACAACTGCTGAAGATGCTACACAGTGCTATCATAATATGAGAATGCATCACAGAACTGATGCTCATTCTTTTCAGATTATGAAGGTGGAAGGGATGGCTGCTGACAAATTATGTAGATTTGCTGTCAGGCAGTTCCAGGATTCCAAAATTAAGTTCCCACTGCCACAAAGAATAGTGTGCCACCAGTATGCATCATCACCAAGAGACCAAATACATTCTTCTGGATGTAGGCTTGATTGATATGTTCCAGATATCAATACTGTTCTTTCTGAACATTTATGAAACAAAAAACAAAAGATCCTGGATGAGGAGTGAAGGGTTTGCTATTAGCCAGACATTCACTGGGTGGCCTTGGGCCACTCACAGTCTTTCAGATGTCAGTGTGAGTTTCCTAGGGGTGTAAAGCACCATGAAGCGATATATAAGTGCTATTG
This sequence comes from Rhabdophis nuchalis, assembly GCA_039707465.1. Taxonomy (NCBI): domain Eukaryota; kingdom Metazoa; phylum Chordata; class Lepidosauria; order Squamata; family Natricidae; genus Rhabdophis; species Rhabdophis nuchalis. The sequence goes on from CM077644.1 coordinate 30,395,297, forward strand.
CTATCCTATAAGACTCTGAAGAAATGAGGTATTTGTTTGTTTTGTTCTGTAATCTGACAAATAGTTGTTTCTTTCCAAACCATTCTGCCTAAATCAGGATTTGACTCATAATTTGACCAAGAGTAGGCCACAGGTTATGTGTAGTCCCTGAAAATCCTTAGGGGTGGATGGTTGAGTCCCTCATTCATTCATGCTCTCTCCTCTATTGTGATTCCTAGCTATCATACAGATATCTAACCTAAATTAAATTTGAGGCAGAAAGGAAGAAATGCCATCTTACCCTTTTGAGTTGGCTTATTACTTGTACAAAATTGCTTATCTTTGGTACTTCATTCATCACATCAATGATCTGGGAAAAGGAAAGGGAAAGGGAGGGAGAGAAGGAGGAAGGAAGGAAAGAAGTAAGTAAGTAAGTAAGTTATAGGGATAAGAGAAAAGGCCACATGATTATAGCAATAAAGTATTAGAACAACCTCATCCAATAAATTAGGCTAATTCTATAATATCAAATGGCCTCATATTAGTGCACCTTTTTAAAGCCATACAACTGTAAACTGAAAAGTAAGCTTGACCAAGGGAAAATATAATTTTAATCTATTTTATTTACATTTAAATTGAATGAAAAGAAATCAATTAAATACAGGAAATATTATTACTAATGTGTATTTGATCATTTTTCGTTTCTATCACCCCAATATAACAGTTTTTGCTAGCAATATTTAGAAAGTCCTTGGATTGCAACATCCACAGTCTTCAAAGCTGGGTGTAGCTTGGGCCTTCAGAAGTGAAGCACAACCAAGTGGCCTCAACATATATCAATATAATAAGAATGAACTCCGAGGAATGAAAATGATTGTGATCTGCACCCTCAGTGAAAAATCTACTAGATCTGAAACTGGCTTGAGTAATGTGCTGCATAAATCATTATGGAATTATGGAAACTATGTGTCTAAGTAAACAAACTAGATGGAACGCAACGGGGACTTTTCACAGATATTGAGAATTCGATGAATTAAAACATGCTTGTTTAGAGTTTAATCACATATTGTCATAAAGAGCCTCTTTTGGGATATAAAAGTGGATTCTTGGACTGGGCAAGAGATTGAATTCAGTGATCCCCAAGTGATCCCTTCTAACCTTACATGCTATGAATCCAGAGCACAACCATTGTATTACATACATCCTTAAGGAGCAAGTGTCCCACAAATTTAACACAGTTGCTGAGTTAATCAAGTTTCAGGGCTAACACAATACATTGGAACATAAACTAACCCAAAGGGCTAGAGCTGCAAATTAGGTTACATCTACTGTGAGCATGATTTATTGGAAAAAGTGAAAGATAAACCTGAAAAAGGGACAAATCAGGAAAAGGTTCATAAAAATGTAATTGTTTATAACTTTGCTGCACAAAGGAAAATTTAAAAAGTTATATACCCCTCTCAAAAATAGCTTGAAAGGGTTCAAAATATCCAAGCTTAATATTTGGTACAAATGAAGTCCTAGATCTTTAACTTTCTATAGAATTGCTTATAAATATTCTGAAATATCTGTATAGAATGGCTTCCCCCAACAAGCTGGTCTGTTGAAAAAATGCTAGACCTCTGAACCAGCCTGGTCTTGGCAATCCTCAGCACCATTTGAAGGATGCCATGTCAGAGAAAACTACAGGACATGAGCTGTAAGTAAAAATACACTTGACACAACAAAGATGGTTCAGCTTTGTGACCAAAGGCCAAAGGCCATGAAGGCTAGGGAATTCTGGGAATTGAAGTCTACATATTTTAAAACTGTCAAGGGTAAGAAACCTTGGCCTTAGTTTACCTTCTCATTTGAGTTCAATACAATTTAATTTGCCTTGTTTGTTTCAATCTATCTTTTGATTTAAATATTTTGCTGCACACTCCAACTCAAGATTCTCAAAGTGTCTCTATCTTTAAAAAATATAATGGGTTAGATCAGGGGTAGTCAACCTTTTTATACCTACCACCTACTTTTGTATCTCTGTTAGTAGTAAAATTTTCTAACCGCCCACCACTTCCACAGTAATGGTGATTTATAAAGTAGGGAAGTCAATTAAATTTAAAAAAAGGAAAGTGCTTGAGTGTCGGACTAAACCCCTACCGCCCACCATGAAAGCTGGTATGCCCACTACTGGACGGTAGGGACCAGGTTGACTACCACTGGGTTAGATGCACATTTATGGTTCTTCTATCCAGTCATTGCTTTGTCCTTTTTTACCTTCAGCAACTGTTCCATGCCACTACATCATCATCCCCATTGCTATGTTCATACACTTGACCAGCATTCCCCCCAGCTGCCCAATAAGAAGGACCCCGCCCGAAAAGCAACTAATGTGCACCTTGAACCCACATATGCCTAACATTTCCTTTTTTCAGCTAAGAAAAGCATACCTAACTGACCCCTGTGCAAGAGGGCATCAGTGCCATCTTTTGAAGAGATTGGAAAAGATAGGAGAAAGAAAGATGGACCCAAGGGACTTGTATTGGGTGCAAGAGAGGAAGTCACGGGATCCAGGAGTTGGGATGAGGTTGGAGTTTGAGTAGGACACAGACTGCCAAATAGCTTCACAGAAAATGCTGCGAATCAGCTTTTCCAACGTGCCCTCTAAGGCAGGAGCTGCTAATCCCGCACGTATATTTTCCATGGCAACATGGAGGCAAAAGCAAATGATAATTGATCAGTGTGATCCTTGCATGTGGAAGGAATTATAGACAGGACTAACTCATTGGCAATATTAAGACACCGAATTCAAAATACTTCTGTTAAGCATTATTACACCAGGAATGGGATTTTATGATTGGTTAGAAAAGAGATACAAATAGAAAGAGAAAGGAACAAAGTTTAAAATAAATAACTCAGATGACACATTATTAAATTAGGGGTGGGTGGGGTAGGAAAGTATTAAAATGCAAATATACAAATTTAAAAAAATGATACAAGTGGAATTATTATTAGAAATAAAATGTAACAGAGAAAATTATTTGTATGAAAATATAAAGTTGGGATTGCTGAAATGCCACCCTGAGAACCCATCAGAGAAAGGAAATAAGCAAGGGCAACAATGGAAGGGAGGAAGGATGACAGTGGTGGGTTTCAAATTTTTTAGAACCTACTCTGTAGGTGTGGCCTATTTTGTGGGCGTGGCTTGGCAGTCATGTGACAGGGTGGGAGTGGCCACCTTTTAAAATGTGGTGAAACTCATTTAATAACGCTCTTGCTTAGCAACCAAAATTTTGGACTCAATTGTGATGATAAATTCTTTCTTTCTTTCTTTCTTTCTTTCTTTCTTTCTTTCTTTCTTTCTTTCTTTCTTTCTTTCTCTCTCTCTTTCCTTCCTTTCCTTTCCTTCCCGTTGGGTCACTGGTAGCGGCGGGCCAGATTTACTTTCAGGTACGCCGGTGGAACCCCCTCTCACCGGTTCTCTAAATTTCACCAACCAGCTCTCGCGAGTAGGTGCGAGCCTGCAGAAACCCACCACTGAAGGATGAGGAGGGAAAGGAAGAAAGGGTAAAGCAGAGGAAGTAAGGGAGGGGAATTAAGAGTACGAGAGAGGGGAAGGAGATGGGGAAGAGAGGAGGGGTGGGGAAAGAGTGGGGAAGAAGAAAGGAGGAAGGAGAGGAGGAAAGAAGAAGGCAGAGAAGGGAGGTTGAGAAGGTACAAGGAGCAAGGTTGTTGCAAAATAAGATGGAGGCATGGGGTGGCAAGAACGTGACCCAAACTCTATTCTATGTATTTGTAAGAAAATAATGATAAAGATGAATGATCAATAGATAAATGTTAATAGCAATTATGTATATTTGTGAATGAATTTGACAGAGAAAAATATAAAACTTTTTTAAAAAGGAAAGGGCTTAAAAAAAAAACCCGGCTAGTAGCTGCACTCGTTTCAGCAAGTCTGAGACAAAAACACAGCTAAATTAAGATCCAACCTGATTAAAATAAGATGTGACAAAAACAAAAATAGCAGAAACTTGAGAAATACAATTAGCAAAAATGTCCTAACTGCTGCTTCTTTGAGCACCCCATGTTTTCACTTAGCATCTGAAAATCATTGAAATAGATATGATATGGGTTGCCTCGGAGGGAGAGTCCCATCCATAAGTTGCTATTACCTTGGCAAAAGATGGAAGTGCCATCTATAACCGTTTGCCAAGAGACATTTTGAAAGTTAGGTTTATTTTATTTATGTGTAGTCCATCTTACCTATAGATTTATACGAGGAGTAAAATCTATACTCATTATGAGATACCAACTACTCATTCTTATGATTGGCAGGGTGTATACAGTCCTTGATTTATAGCAGTTCGTTTAATGAGTGTTCAAAGTTTACAGCACTGAAAAAAGTGACATGAGCATTTTTCACACATATGGCCGCTGCAGCATCCCCATGGTCACCTGATTTATGGTTCTTTGACAAGGTACTTCCTATTTATGATGGTTGCAACGACCCAGAAAGTCCCAGGATCCCATTTTGTGACCTTCTGACAAGCAAGGTCAATGGGGAAGCCAGATTCACTTAACAACCGTGTTACTAATGTAACAACTGCAGTGTGATTCATTTAATAAATGTGGCAAGAAAAGTCATAAAATAGGACAAAATTCACTTAAATTTTGGGCTCAGTTGTGGACGTAAGTCAAGGACTACCTTTATCAGTAAAGTGTTTCTCCTGGATCAATGAAGCAACCAGTCAAATCTTAGTCAACTGGAAGCATCTATCCCTTCAGCTTCTAGACCTGAATTGGGAAGCCTACAAATTGTGGATACCACAAAATCACTGTTTTACTTTTATGAAGCTTCATTTCATTCAGTTTTGAGACATGGGATGGTAGAGACAGAATGGCCTTCAATCTTGACACATGGTATATAACATATATAGTATATATACTATATATACTACCCACCATCTACTCTGGCTGTCTCTTCTATCCTTGAAGTCTCCAAATGACTTCTACTGTTGGCTGATAATGCAATTTAGATAATCAAGCTCCTCGAATAAGAACCATGATTTTGAGGATTTGGAACACACAGTATGGCTGCAATATCATTTGTTAGTTCAGCAAATTCCTAAAGTCAAGATATAACACTGACGGAACAATGGAAAGAGGCCTTTCTCAGTTTTGCTTCTACAGAAGATAATTCAATGCTTCTGCCTTAAAATGGTTTTTTTTAGCAATTTAGTTTACATATTATATGATTCATTAGCTTTCTTCCCCAAGAACAAGTTTATTTCCTTCCTGTTATTAGTTATTTAATAACTTAGGTTTTAATCTTGTATACCAAGATGGGAAACATACCATGTTTCCCCGAAAATAAGACAGGGTCTTTTTACCCCTGAAATAAGTGCTTGGCTTTATTTTTGGAGAGGTCTTATTATTTTTGAGGTGCAGGAGGTGGCGAGCATGGTCACCTGGTTGCTGCTGTGTTGCAATATTTTCAGGAAGGCCTTATTTTTGGGGGGGGGGGCTTATTTTAGCACGTGCTCAAAAGCCCAATTGGGCTTATTATCCAGGGAGGACTTATTTTCAGGGAAACAGGAAAGGATCTTCCAAATATTGCTAACTGAAATTGCAATGAACCGCAAGCAACATGGTCAATGGTGGGGAATCCCAGGATATGTGGTTAAGCAACATCTGGAAGGTCATCTCTTCTTCACATTTACATCATTGTGGCTTGTTGATATTAATTAGTCTTATTTCCGAAAAGAACAATGTAACCCATCAAAATCAATGCACAAAACCATAATGCAATAAAATATTTCAAATATAACTTAGTATTACAAAGTGACAAATAATTATTCCATAACTGGAGATTGTCAGAGTCGCTATTAAAAGGATAATCAACTTTCAAATGAAACTTAGGTCCATAATATTCAAAATGCCTGAAGAGGGAATACATTAAGACATTCTTTCTTCTTCCCGACAGCCTTCATCTTCTTTCCGGTGGTTCAGCCAGAGCTTCACAGGAGGGCCTGTAGCTCAGAAGCAAGATAGTTGAGAGAAAAGGTGACTGCTGCTCCCTCCGCCTCTGAGAAGCTACTGGGCCTCCTGGGTTTGGGGAGCCATGAGTGATGTTCAAGTTGCACAGGTGCTGTGACATCATTTCTTTGTGACATCAGAAACCATGAAAGTCATGGCAGAGAAATTAAAGTGCTGGGGAAAAGGGTGGGAGGAGCAGGATTATGGAAAGCCACTGGAAATATTACCTGAGGTGTTTTTTTTCTGAGAGGCTGAGACAGATTCCAATAAGGGAATCCTTTTTTTTTAAGAGAAGATTTTTTTAATTGTTTTTTCCTTCCATAACATCTTTGAGGCCTGGGCTGAAACTCAATTCTCCACTCCAAAGTTTGGAGAGATTCCAAATTAGATATGGCCAATGCGGTATTGTGGGAGAAAAACAGGCTGAGCCAGAGGGTAGGGTTAAACATGTCAAAAGAGCTCACAGGAGGGACTATTCAAGCACTAAACAGAACTTGCATCCAACCTCACGTTGTTAAAGATTCATGTTACTTTATCTCTCTCAGGAGAGCAGGGGAAAAATGTTGCTGCTGAGGCAACAGCCAATTTTATGGACTTTACAACAGTGAACGTGCTGTTGGAAGAAATGTCCTTCTGGGTTCAGTTCCAAGTGTTTGTCAGACTCTCATGGTTCCTTCCAGGGGCAACTCTCTAGGCTGTGTTTTGAGTCCAAGCTTGGCTGAGTTCCCAGATGCCATGTGGTGAGTCTCTGTAGAAGGTGAATCCTACCTTTATTATCTAGACTAGCTCAGGGCCCCTAATGGTCCATTGACAAAGGTGGGGGCTATTAAGAGTGAGTCTGTTTCATGCCTAAAACATGTTTCTCCATTTCTTATCCGGGAAAATGTAATATTCTGCATTTTCAATATTTCCTAGGATATTTCATTCTTCTAGAAGAGGGGTGGGTGCTAACTTCCTACAGGGCCAAACATTCCCATACCCCATTGAAGTCCCTGTTGCAACTTTAAACCATTGATGGTTGACTTTTGAAGGCAGGTCCCGTTATTTATTCCACAGTCCCTTTGTGCTTAATAATAGTGGAACACACTGAAATGTTAACCCTTTATGTGATTAACCCCCTGGACCTTCCAATCACTTTGAGGACTGGATGTGGCTGAACCCCACAATTTGTTAGAAGATAAGTACTATTTCCTTTGATGACCCAGCATGCATCAATCATAATTCTCTGAGGATCAATTCCCTACTCCAATTGATACTGAAGATACTGATAAGGAGGTCACCAACCTACCTGGCAAGTATGCAGATTTCACAGTCTTTTTCAGAAGGAGGAAGCTAGGAAACTGTGCCTGCCAGATAACAGTATCCAATGTCTGCTAAGGAGTTAGTAACATTGCAGCCATATTTGGACCCCTTAATATTTGAAATTAAGGACCATATAGTCATGGACTGTACAAAGGGGAACCGTCCCATTCACAGTTGGGGTGCCTAGGTCTTGTTTCTTGGGGAGAAAAAAGGTTGGAGCTGAGGCTGGCAATTTAAAAGATGTTAGGTAGTCTTTTTGTAAGTTAGACTTCATAAGACCTTCTAAATCACTACTCTCAGTTCCAACTCGTTTTGGAATACAGAGTTATTGTTTAGCAGCACTTATATGGCTACTATATTGTCAAGAACTTGCTGTAAATGTGAAGGACTTTTTCTTGCGCAGATTGTTCTTACTGGGGCTATTCTAAGAGAAAAGTTAGGAATAGTGTGGAAGTTTTTGTGTGGAAGAATAGTGTGGATAGTGTGGAAGTTTTTATTTATTGATTTATTTTCACCCATCTTTTAACTTATTTTAATAAATAATTCAAGGTGGTTAACACATTCGATATTCTTTCTTCCTCCTATTTTTCCCACAACGACAACAATCCTGTGAGGTGAATTGGGTCGAGGTGAGTAACTGGTCCAAGATCACCCAGTCAGGGCTAAGATGGGTCTAGACTAGACCATCGGACTAGTTGCCAGATGTTTATCCTGAATTCCTGAAGATGACATTTAATTGTTTACTTTCAAAACTCAATTCTGATATTGAAAATGGGTTTTAAGGTATAGTCAGTTTTGGTATTAGTGCTATTGACAAACAGAATCATCACATAATCAAGAGTTCTGTGTTTTAAACGAAGAAATTCATTTAAATAATATTCGAAGAAATAATAGTGAAAGTCAAAAAATGAAGTACTATAATAATAATGTATATAAATATATTGGATTGACAATATGTGACTATATAAAGTTTAAGTAATGCCTATGGAAAGGATGCACAAAAACCTTGTAAACAATTGACACACTATACGTAATGGAAAATGTTTTTATGTTACATGTCTATATTTGTTTAAAAATAAAAACATTTTTTTAAAAAGAGTTTGCCACATCTACATCTATTCATCTCTGCCTTTTAAGCCCAGAGTTAGGGTGGGGCTTCGTTAGCAGCGGTGGCTTTTCCGTCCCAAGGATAGGCCCATAGATTTCCACTGCTCTCCTCTCCTCTGCCTTCTGCACATCCACACGTCAGTCACCGGACCCAGCTGTTCCTCCACTTCTTCATCAGCCACCTCCAGACCTGGGGGCTGTTGACTCTCCATCTGAGGGCTGATGGATGGCCCAGGCTCTGTCTGTCTCTCTGCCAGCTCCATTCCCTCTTCCCCCTCAGAGCTCCCAGGTTGTGTTGATACAATAATACAATACAATAGCAGAGTTGGAAGGGACCTTGTAGGTCTTCTAGTCCAACCCCCTGCATGGGCAGGAACCTTCTACCATTTCAGACAAATGGCTATCTAACATCTTTTTAAAGACTTCCAGGGTTGGGGCATTCACAACTGCTGGAGGCAAGCTGTTCCAGAGGTTAATTGTTCTGACTGTCAGGAAATTTCTCCTTAGTTCTAAGTTGCTTCTCTCCTTGATCAGTTTCCACCCATTGCTTCTTGTCCTGCCCCCAGGTGCCTTGGAGAATAGTTTGACTCCCTCCTCTTTGTGGCACCCTCTGAGATATCAGAACACTGCTATCATGTCTCCCCTGCTCCTTCTCTTCATCAAACTAGACATACCCAGCTCCTGCAACCGTTCTTCATATGTTTTAGTCTCCAGTCCCCTAATCATCTTGGTTGCTCTTCTCTGCACTCTTTCCAGAGTCTCCACGTCTTTTCTACATCGTGGCGACCAAAACTGTATGCAGTGTGGCTTTACCAAGGCACTATACAGTGGCATTAACACTTCACGTGATCTAGATTCTATCCCTCTGTTTATGCAGCCTAGAACTGTGTTGGCTTTTTTGGCAGCTGCTGCACACTGCTGGCTCATATTTAAATGGTTGTCCACTAGGATTCCAAGATCCCTCTCCCAGTTGCTACTATTGAGCAAGGTACCACCTATACTGTACCTGTGCATTTTGGGTTTTTTTGCCTAAATGTAGAACCTTACTTTTTTCACAATTGAATTTCATTTTATTAGATAGTGCCCAATGTTCAAGTTTGTCAAGATCTTTCAGTATCTTAAGCCTATCTTCTGGAGTGTTGGCTATTCCTGCCAGCTTGGTGTCGTCTGCAAATTTGATGAGTTCCCCATTTATCCCCTCATCCAAATCATTGATGAAGATGTTGAAGAGTACTGGGCCTAAAGCAGAGCCTTGGGGGACTCCACTGCATACTTCCTTCCATGTAGATGCAGTTCCATTGAGGACTACACGTTGAGTGCGGTTGGTCAGCCAGTTGCGAATCCATTTGGTGGTGATGCTGTCTAACCCACATTTTTCTACTTTATCTAATAGTAGGTTATGGTCTACTTTATCAAATGCCTTACTGAAGTCCAAGTAAATTATATCGACAGCATTCCTCTGGTCCACTAATTTTGTCACTTTGTCAAAGAATGCAATTAGATTAGTCTGGCATGATCTGTTTTTGACAAACCCATGTTGGCTTTTGGCTATTACTTTGTTTGCTTCTAGTTCTGTGTTACTTATTGGTTAAAATTAAATCACAAAAGCACAGATAACAGGATGGATCACATGCTTTTGTAGTTGTTCCCAGCAACTTGTATTTAGCTTCTTCTTACTCAGAAGGCACTAGATTGTGTTCTATCTGCATTTCCCACTGAAAATTCTTTATTTAATCTTCTGAAGAAACTCCTGCTTTGTTTAAGAGGAGAGGAAAACAAATAAATAGGGAGACAGATGGAACCGAAAATGAGAATTATTTTTTTCCAGATTATAGTTTTCATAATTAGAGCAGAATGACCTAACCGCTTATCAATTATTCATAACCTAGGCATGTAGAGTGTTGTTGTTGTTGTTGTTGTTGTTTGAAAGATGTTTCTCCAGATTTGGGATCTGTGCCTCACATCTGTCATTCAGTCCTGACATCCCATTCTTCATTTTAGACACTGCACCTTATTTAGAAGCACAGAAAGAAATTGTTCTCAGATGCAACGAATGACGACATTAGAAAGGAATGAGATTATCAAGCAAGCTGGACTTCTTTTAACTGATTGCAAGACTAAAAATATAGACGTAAAAATATTACGAAATGCAGGATGCTTTGGTATTTTATCAGCAGGGGGCAATGTTGCTCAGATTAAAATCACCATGGAAACTATACAGTAAAGCAGGACAGATAAGCAAGGAAGATTGCATGCTTATTTCTAATAGAACTGTCAAGTAATAAAAATGATTAGTCCATCCGCTGTCTGGCATTTAATATCTTGATTCATGAACCTGTTAAAATAAACACTTGAAGTGTCTCACAGATAGCTGATACGGTACTTGAATGACATTTATAGTACATTTCTACAACAGGAAAGTTGGGCAATGGATCCTATTTCTGCTTTAAGATCAAAGGCAATCAACAGCTTTATGATGTGGGACTTTAACACCCAGAATTACCCAGCCAGCCAGCAAGCTGGCTGGGGAATTCTGGGAGTTGAAGTCCATACTCCTTGAAGCTGCCAAGAAACACTGATCTAAATGAAACAAAATTAGCACTGTTAATTGGTTAGCATAGGTTGGGAGGCTGCCAGAATATACCACTGCAGTGCAGTAGATTAAATTGAGAAATCTAAAACTCCCCAGGAAGAAAATGATGGCAAATTCCTGCCATATTATGCCAAGAAAACTATGTAAAAATGTCCATAAAATTAATAGGAGAAAGGTTTGACTCAGAGGTGGATGTATCTTACTTTAGAGGATGGAAACTAGAATGTTAAAGCCACAATAATGGGCTTCATGAACACATACTTAGACAAAAACCGTGTATTATGTTCAGCAAATTATTTCAAGAGCATTTCCTGAATTGAAAAAGTGCAAATAACTTGGCAATGTGGTTCCTTTTGTGAAGGACAGCTTTAAATAAATCTAATTTTAATTCCACCTTCTAAACTTGCAGTGAATCAATTCACTGTTGATGCCTGCTTCTTTGACTCTAAAAAATAATTATTTCATTAATAACCAGATTCCATACACAGCTCTCTGGCACGCAAGTAGGCTTGCAAAAACAATGCATGAAAATTCAGTAAAACTCAGATGTGCCCAACATTTCTCTATCTGGGAACTCATCTCCCATCCATACATAGCTCCAACCTTATTGGTTCTAGCATTGGGGAAGAGGCCTGTGACCTTCATCATGCTGCTAAATTATATATATATGTTACAGTGGACATGTGGACTAGTTCTTGCTCAACAGCATTTAGATTTCCCTAACATCTTTCCTCCAATATGGGTACAAGCAGAGATGGGTTGCTACTGGTCCACCCTGGTTCGGATGAACCAGTAGTGGATTGTTACCTTGGGTCACAGAACTGGCAGAAACCTAGGCTGACCACGCCTCCGAACCGGTTCCCTGGTCATCGTGGCATGGTGGGTTTTTTGGGCATTTTAAAAATGTTCTGTGCATGTGCAAACCTATTTACAGGAAACTGTGCATGTGTGCACACGAAGTGCGTGCACACCAAACTGGCAGTAAAGCCAGCAGCATCCCACCCCTGGGTACAAGCATGAGTTCTTGAAACCATCACTTTTCATCTGTACAATATAATCACCCGTTCTCTGTCATCCAGTTAGAAACAGATGGCATGGAAAAGAACAAGAGCAAGGGATCCCAAGCAAAATGACAAAACGGTTGGTCTAATAAAGTCATGGGGGCAGCCTGAAGTGAAAGAGAAATGCAAGAAAAGACAAGGCAAGCAAGTGGGTTAAGGTAGCCTATAGTATACATAACAACACGCAGACACAATGTTAGGACAGCCATCTTGAATTTCATATCCTCCAGATGGGAACGGTATACATTGCACCATTGGGGAAGGGGGAATAAGGTTGAAAGAGGGACAAGTCAGATCCATAGTTTCACCACAGTCCCTAAGACAGTGGTGTCCAAACTTTTTTCAAAGAGGGCCAGATTGGATGAAGTGAACATAGTGGAGGGCCGAACATTTTTCCGAACATTCTTTGAACCATTACAATTAAATGCAAATAAATTATTTTATGCCAAGTTAATTGCAAATGACATATTTTTCATTTCATAACATTAAGATCAACTGACAGTTGAGTTTTCACAATGTATTGAAAATAAATTTTAAAAAACCTTACCTACCTCTTTCTCTCTTTCTTCCTCTCTCTCTCTCCATTTCTCTCGCTCTTTCTCTCTTTCTTTCTCTCTCTCTTTCTCTTTCTCCCTCTCTCTCTCTCCATTTCTCTCGCTCTTTCTCTTTCTTTCTCTCTCTCTTTTTCTCTTTCTTTCTGTCTCTCTTTCTCTCTATCTCTTTCTTCCTCTCTCTCTCTCCATTTCTCTTTCTCTCTTTCTCTCTCTCTCTCTTTTTCTCTTTCTTTCTGTCTCCCTTTCTCTCACTCCCTCTCTTTCTCTCTCTTTCTTCCTCTCTCTCTCTCTCCATTTCTCTTTCTTTCTTTCTCTCTCTCTCTTTCTCTTTCTTTCTGTCTCTCTTTCTGTCTCTTTCTTTCTCTCTCTCTTTCTTTCTCTTTCTTTCTCTTTCTCTTTCTTTCTTTCTCTCTTTCTCTTTCTCTGTGTCTCTCTCCATCTCTCTTCCTCCCTCTCTTTCTCTCTGTCTCTGTCTGTCTCTCTGTCTTTCCCTCCCTCCCCTTCTGTCTCTCTCTGTGTCTGTCAGTCACTCCCTCTCTCCCCTCTCCTCTCCTCCCCCACCCCGGGAAGCAGCAGAAGGGCCGGTATGCCGGAGGTTACGGACGCCTCCTCCCGCAGCGGGCGAGGGAGCAGGCGGGGTGAGCACCCAAGGCTACCGTCATCTTAAGCACCACCGAGGCTGTCGCCCGGCAGGTCGCCCGGCAGGGGCGTCAGGCAGGGAAGTCGGTCGCGTCTCCATCGCGGCTCCCTCCAGCAGGCACCAAACGCACGTTCTGGGGCCGCGCGTCCACCTCCCTCCCAGCCACACAGCCCCAGAGACAGAGGGAGGAAGGGAGGGCCACATTTATACAGAGCAGGGAGGGCTGTTGGAGGGCCATATTAAACCGACCCCCGGGCCGCAAATGGCCCCCGGGCCAGACTTTGGACATGCCTGCCCTAAGACCTTCCATAAGTGGCTCTGTGATTATGGATGTTAACATACTCCTATTGAAGACCACTTCATGGAGGCAGCCAAGGTTGCGTTCAATGGTGACTTGGATGAAGGGGCCTGTAGGGCACTCTCTTGCCCTGATGGAGGAAGTCTTGCCCTCTCCAAAGGTGGAACAACTAGCCTCATTTTGTCAATGGCATAGAATGGGGGAAAGATCTGGTTGTTACCACATCCTTCTCTGCTAGGGTCAGCTGTGAGTCAAAGTAGACGATGAAGACTCAAAATCAACCTTCTGGAAGAAGAAGACATTTGAATGAACAAATGTTAAAACTGGAAAGGCTACTATACAACCAGAGCTGGAGTTCCCTGGTTGTCATAGCAGAATTATACTTTGTGCAGTTCTGATGCCCTGATTTATTTGCATGGCATCATGAGGAATTAAGAACCAATACCCATGTGTTATAAATGTAGGAATGACATGCATCTGTCAGTCATTCAGACTGTCCCAAAAATAGCAAAGGAGGGCAAGGCATTTAAATGTGATCAGTAAAAGGCTATGATGGATCCACCACCTAGATATTGGAGATTATAATTATATCCTTTGTTCTAATATTACATTGTTGCTCTTCAGTTTTAAGGCATTGGTGAGTCAGGGTTTAGAAAATGTGTACATGAAAAAGTCTATTACATCTTATTTTTAATGCCCATGAAATCTGGTTAATATTTGCCTAATTAAGAATTACAGGATGCACTATAAATGAGTGCACTGAATCCTGAATACTGTATATCAGGCATTTCAGTTGCTTGGAGTAGAATTCAGCATCTTGGGTGGCATTTTATCCATCAGCAGAGAAACATAGCATCTGGCAGGATTCTCCCCCACAGATATCTGTCCCACATAAGGTGATTCTCTTAGCCATCCTGGTTAATAGCCACTCATAGCATCATCCTTTAATTTATCTGAGCTAGCAGCCGCAACTGCATCTCAAGTAGCACACTGAATCACATCAATTAATTGTGCTCAATGTGCAGGAGTACTTCAAACTGATTAATAATAGATCAAAACAGATCAAATCATTTCACAGCAACAAGATATCTAGGAGAGAAAATCTGTGTGCCAGGGAGACATTAGACACTACCAGTGGATTAAGTAACATTGGCCTCACATAATTATTAGCTGCGTAAGCAGCTTTTTTTGGCAGCATTGATCTTTATACCTTGTATGTTTTTTCTGAATCCTTAAGCATTCATCATTATTATCATCAGACAAGAAAAATTATGGGAAGAGAACTGTTTTAGTCTATGGTAGCAAACGATCTGATAGTGTTCTTAGGCCTTTTAATAAAAAAAATGTTTGCCAGAAAAGGGACTTTCAGACAAGCAAGGAATTTAGTTTATCACACCTGCTGCACTGCCTGCCCTCCTTGCCTGGGTTCCGTCTGCAGGCACAAGGGAATGGAAGCACCTGTTTCATCTCCCCACATAAATGCAAAATAGTTCAAAACACAGGGACTTCCCATTTAGTATGCACAAGTCTGAAATTTCCAATTCTCTGTTCCTTTATCGAAACCTTGAGAGATGGTTTCGATAAAGGAAACAAAACTCTCTGTATCAGGGTTTCTCAACTTTGGCATCTTTAAGATGGATGGACTTCATCTCCCAGAATTCCCCAGCCAGTCTTGGTTGGCCAGAATTCCCTGAAGAACCAACCAGGAAGGGAATTCTGGGAGTTGAAGTCCATCCATCTTAAAAGATGCCAAGGTTGAGAAACACTGCTCTACCTGCATTTCCTTTGGTATGAAAAAATAGCCTGCTGTTTTTCAGGTGTTCAAAGGTAGAATTAGGTGTCTGAAAGCACATTGGCTCCTGGGGAGGAAAGCTATAGCAAATCTAGACAGCATACTAAAAAGCAGAGACATCACCCTGCCAACAAAAGTATGTATAGTCAAGGCTATGGTTTTCCCAGCTGCAATGTATGGCTGTGAAAGTTGGACCATAGGAAAGGCTGAGCGCCAAAGAATTGAAGCCTTTGAACTATGGTGCTGGAGAAGACTCCTGCGAGTCCCTTGGGCTGCAAGGCGATCAAACCGGTCAGTCCCAGAGGAGATCAACCCTGACTGCTCTTTAGAAGGCCAGATCCTGAAGATGAAACTTAAATACTTTCCTACCTAATAAGATAGAAGGACTCAGTGGAGAAGAGCCT
The DNA here is from genome assembly GCA_039707465.1 of Rhabdophis nuchalis. Classification (NCBI taxonomy): domain Eukaryota; kingdom Metazoa; phylum Chordata; class Lepidosauria; order Squamata; family Natricidae; genus Rhabdophis; species Rhabdophis nuchalis. The sequence goes on from CM077644.1 coordinate 30,411,045, forward strand.
AATGCTGGGAAAGATGGAGGGCAAAAGAAGAAAGGGATGACAGAGAATCAGGTGGCTGGATGGAGTCACTGAAGCAGTCGGCATGAGCTTAAATGGACTCCAGAGGATGGTAGAGGACAGGAAGGTTTGGAGGAACGTTGTCCATGGGGTCGCCATGGGTTGGACATGACTTTGCAACTAACAATAATAACAACAGGCCCATTTGAGGCTACATCAGCGGTATTCCTTTTCTTCATTTTTCCACGTCTCTAGGACCATGATGGTGAACCTATGGCGCTGGTGCCACAGGTGGCACGCAGAGCCCTTTGTTAGGGCATGCGAGGCATTGCCCTATCAGCTCCAGTGCGCATGTCCAGCTGACTTCAGCCTTCTTTTGAGACCGCTTTCCACTCTCCAGAGGCTTCCCTGAAAGCTGGGGGGTGGGGCTGAAAGCTCTTGAAGACTCCGGAGGGCAAAAATTGACCCTAAGAGCAAACCAGAGGGGGAAAGCGCCCACATGTGTGGCATGCACATGCACGACCTGTGCGCTCCCCCCACTTTTGGCACGTGAGCCAAAAAAGGTTTGCCATCCCTGCTCTAGGAGCTCCATACTCCCACTTAGGTTCCTCCTAATTTCTTCCTTCATTCCATTCCACAACAACCCTGCAAGGTAAAGTGAACTGAATGAGGATCACTTTTAAGCCGACGAGAGCTTGTTCCTCCGATTGGTCCCTGGAGTCGTCCCGCCTGACGGCCCATGTTTTCAGCCTTCAGCCTTTTCTTCTCCGACTGCTGGCTTTTCTTCCTTTAATCCCGGTCCGTCTCCCACGCCTACAACGGACCTGGGAAAAGCGGTTTAAAAAAAAAACAAAACCCCCAAAAACCCCCACCCACGGGCGAGTCCGTGGGGGCTCCAACGTGCTCGGGAACGTCTGCGCCACTCCAGCCTCCACGCCTGGTCCTCCGCTTCCGACCTCGCCAAACGAGGCGGACGGAAAAAGAGAGCAACACACGCCCCCCCCCCCCGCACCCACCCACGATCTGCGGCTCCACCCCCTTGGCATCTCGGCCACTTGGTACGTTCTGCTGCCGAAGTCCCAGTCCGCCCTGCCGGAGCCAGACAGCCGGAGTTACGGCCGGTGGAGGAGTCCCCGGAGCTTGGACCACTCCCTGGGAAGATGAGCAGCAGGCGCTGGGGAGCGGCGGGAGTGTTGGCGGCCGGTCTGCTGTGAGAGCCTCCTTCTGCCCGGGAAGGCCGTGGACTATCCAGGCGAATCGGCGCGTACTTGCCCACGGAAAGCCATGTCAGGACCCGAAGCCCATCACGGCCAGAGCCGGAGGCTGCCCTGTAAGTCCGTCTTTTTGCCTTGGGAGAGCCAGGGCGGGTGGGCGCCCCTCCCGTCCCCCGTTTTTCCCACCGAAACTTTTATCAGGCGTTTCGGAGAAACGGAAGCGCCGAGGCGGAACCGTCTAGGGGGCCCCCAAGGCGCTTGGCAGGTGACATTCGTGGAGGTGAGATGCGTAGGGCTTCCTTTCAGCCTTCCCAGGATCCGACTCCTCTCCGGACTTCGCGGGGCTACAATTCCCCGCCTTTGCCCCGCCAGCAGGTGGAAGGGGGTTGTGTAGGCTAGCCTGGAGTAATGGGGGCCAGGATGAAGACAAGCCCGTTTTGCCTTAATGCCCCCAGACCCCAGAGTCCTTGCTCCCAGCTGGGATGTGGGGCCAGGTTCTCGCCATATATAATAGGTACAGAGGGGGGGAAAGAGCTTTTATCGTAGAGCAGGATAAAATAACTCTCTCTCTCTCTCTCTCACACACACACAATTTCCTGCCTGAGTTATTGTGGGAAAGTAGCTTAACTACTCCATCATTTCAGGAGTAGGGGAATGGCTTGGGCACAAGTCCCAGGATCCACACCTCTCGATTAACAGCAGGAAACCATCCTAACCATTGCCTTCTAATTGCAGTTCATCTCTTAGGATTTTGTCACTTTAACAACAGCCCACAGCATTTCTTTCTCTAGACAATCTGACTCACAGGCTTCCATTAACACCCCCCCCCCATTTCAATCTAATTTACATGGCTACATCATTTATATGAGATTCCCCCCCCCTTTCTTCTTAAGAAATTACAACTCAGATCAATCCCAACCAGCATCCAACGTCGGTGGGTCCAAAGACTCTGGAAAGCCCCTTTCTTATTAGTTCCTGCCTACAAATACTCTCCTGCTAACCTTGGACTTTGTGCCTCTTTCAGTCTCTTCCTAATTTGCATCCAGGAAATACCTATAGGCAGTTCTGAACAGTGGCTCCCCACTTCTATAAAGTCTATATAATGTCTTCAGTTTATATTTGAGACGCATTTAAATGTGTTTGTTCATGTTTTGCCTGAGAAAAATACACCAACCCTTTCTTTCTTTCTTTTCCTCTGTGATCAGGGTAAGAGCACAAATTGTAACGTTTTCCCCACCCTCCCCAAGAGAAGTATTGTTCTCATAGGCAAATTCAGTGGGAGTTTATGTGTAGTTTCACAAGGTGCAAGTGGCGGATAATTGCGATGAGACAGCAAGATAAGAATAAAAGCAACAAGCCCACTTCCCCTCATTTTAGTCAGAGTATGCCCTCCTCACCTCCCCCATGCCTTTCTAAAAAAAATACCCTACTGTTAAGAAGTTAGGCTTCGTGTGGATCATCCCTGCAATTTCAACTTTGCTCTTTATATGATATGCCCTTGCTCTGATTTAAGGAGACCTTTTAACTGTAGTGGGTGATGGGGCCTGAGCTGGTGTGATAGTGATGTCATGTTCCTGACAAGATACTTGCCACCCCCATGAAAAGCTATTCATGAACTCTTATTCCTAAGAAATACATCCTCTGCTGTAATCTCTCTTCAGAATGTACTTTCAACATGAATTCTAATGAATTTACATGATTCTTACATTGATGGCGTTTTTTACATTGCCAACTTCCTTGATGCAAAAGAGAGAAGCTAGATCTAACAAATACACAAATATACCATTTTCCCTTTTCTTAGATAGCCCTTCACTTACAATCAGTCTTCGATATTACCAATATTAATTCCTTTAAAAATATAAATGTATTTTTAAAATGCAAAGATGCATTTAAATGTGATGTCCAGTTCTATCTGTAGGCTATGGGGTTTTTTTCCCCTGGTTGGGTGAAGAGCCTTCATTTTTAGATGAGGTTGCTAAAACAAGTCTCTTTTGATCTCTGTTTAAAGTCTTTTTCCCTAGGCTCCGAAGAGAAATTGAGTAACATTGGCTTTTGTGAGATCTATTAGCCTCTGGCAGATTACTGGAAATAGTTGAAAGATCGGTGGTAGATTTCCTTTATAGCAAAAGAAAATAAAACCCTTCTGTTCCATAGGAGATCATGGATAAGCATGTTTTAGGATGAACTGGCCTGAAACTGGAGATTTAAAACCCATTCCACAACTCCCATTTGAATGCTCCTCTCAGCCTTCCTTTGGGATGTGATACTGCAGTAAAAGCATAACTCAAACTGCGGGGAGAAGATGAAGTGCAAGAAAAAGAGGGGAGAAAGACCAAAAAGCTGGTGATTTGAGAGAAACAGGGTGAGGTGAAGAAACACTGTCCTGTGACCCTTCCCACTGCCTCAAATTCATAATGAAAGCTAGGCTGGCCTCTCCTCAAATCCCTTGAGTCTTGAAGCTAAAAATATTTTCACAGGCCACAGCTCCAGCAGAGACAACATCATAAGACCTGGCTATTTACAGGGCCACGAGTTGCTTTATATAGAACGACGAGCAGGATAAAACCAGGAGCACATTAGAGAGGTTGATGGGAGGACAAGAGATCTTCAAAACCCCAAGGACAACAAAAGGAGGCAGCTTCCTTGTCATGCTTGAACCAAGCTGTGAAGCCAGCATGCTTGCCTGCTTCAGTCTCAGAGCTGTCTTAATTCTCGAGATGATTGAAGTATGCTCTGTATTAAAAGAATTTCCTGTTCCTCAACTTTCGCTGCTCTCTTGAAGATTTTATTTTGATTGCTGGAACAGTGGTAGTGTGAATTTGATTAAATCAGGAGCCTAAAAGGAGTGTATAAAAAAGAAGGGTGGATAAATGGAAAAGAAAGTGTCCGAAGTCAGATTTGGATGGAAATTGCATTTTTTGCTAAAGAAAATGTATCCCTTAATCCAAATACCTGCAATTGCATGCAGTACAATTAAAACATTCTGCACCTATAGAAATGCTATCTATAGTACCATGTAAATGTAGCAAGCAACAATCCATTGATTTTCCTGCAGTAAATCTAGAATCATTCCTGAAAGTAGCTGTGTTGAATGGGTTGAATGACCTTAATTGTAGCATTGCCTTCAGATGACAAATAATTTACGGCTCCTATAGGTCAGCACTCCTAATCGGAAGACCTCCAAAATGTGTTGAGTTTGCAGTACAGAATTACCAACTAGTCAGAGAATGCATTCTCCTGTATCCCAAAAGAACAGAAACCAGGACTTATGGTTGTTTTTCAATGCTATGATAAGCTTTTGCATTCTTCCACTGGAAATAAATGAGAGCCAGGTTGGTCTAATGGTTATAAAGTGTTGGGCTAGAAGAGAAAAAGCTGAGTTATAGTTCTGCCACCTGGGTGATCTTGGGCTCGTCATTCCCTCTTATCCTTAGGAAGAAGAAATCGATGGGAAATCACTTCCAAAAACAATGCTTAGAAATCGGTAGGGATTTGTCCAGGCAGTCCCCAGGAGTCAAGCCTTTCTCAAAAGGGAAAAAAGAAAAGGAAAAATCCCCCCATGACTTGCAAAAATATACCAAATTATACAAAAAGGAACAAATGTGTACCATTTATATGTAGAATTCATCTTTGAGGCCTGAAGAATTTAGATAACTCTCGGGTGGTTCTATGTACTTCTCACAGTCATGGAAAGTGGAGATGTGAGATGAAAATGTGAAAATAAGTCTTGAATTATGAATTCTTAAGAGAGCACTTTAGCAGGCTGATGATTTTAAAGTTCGGTTTCTGTCTGCAAAGTGGATATAATAATCAAGTTGAATTGTTATGTAGAAAATTGAAATAAATCTAGAAGTTTTTATAATTTCCATAGCTCATTCATGGAATTTATAATCATATTTGTATCCAGACAATGTTATGCTTCATTTGTTAGTTCTCTTCTGTTTATTCCCCACGTTTCCCCATGCTATTTTTGTTGAAAAGGAAAGGATGGAATAATTTATAGAAATGCCTTTTCTTGGTAATAGTAGTATCAGGCTTTCTTTATCTGTTTATGAGCCATGGTGGCGCAGTGGTTACAATGCAGTACTGCAGGCTACTTCTGCAGACTTCCGACTGCCTGCAGTTTGGCAGCTCGAATCTCACCAGGCTCAAGGCTGACTCAGCCTTCCATCCTTCCGAGTTGGGTAAAATGAGGACCCAGATTGTTTGGGGCAAAATGTTGATTATGTAAACAGCTTAGAGAGAGCTGTAAAGCACTGTGAAGTGGTATATAAGTCTAAGTGCTATTGCTATTTCTAAGTTATCAAGGGCTAGAGCTCAACTACATTTTGAAATTATTGCCCAGTTTGGGAAAACTGACCTTCTTAATCATATGTGCAAAGCTGTCTGTTTGGCTGTTGGATGCTGATGGTTTCTGGCAATATAAAGTCAGGCAGTATGGAAAATGTTCTTTTTAATGTATGTATCCATTCTAATTAAATAAATGCATTGTATTGAACCAGAATCTAGGACCAACCATAATATTCAGTTTGGTTTCTGAATTTTCCTTACTGAATACAAGTGATCCTTGACTTACAACTGCAACTGAGCTCCAGATTTATGTTGCTAAGTGAGATATTTGTTACATGAGTTTTGTCCCATTTTATGACCTTTCTTGCCACAGTTGTTAAATTAGTAACATGGTTGTTGAGTGAATCTGGCTTCCCCATTGATTTTGTTTATCGGAAGGTTGGAAAATTTGATCACGTAACACTGGGACACTGCAACCGTCATAAATATGAGTCAGCTGCCAAGCATCTGCATTTTGATCACATGACCATGGGGATGATACAATGTTAGTAAAGTGTAATAAATGGTCATAAGTCACTTTTTTCAGTGCTGTTGTAACTTTGAACAGTCACTAAACAAACTATTGTAAATTGAGAACTACTTGTGTTGTCAACTTCCCATTTTTCAGCCATGAAAGTTTAATAATGTCTGGGAGTTTGAGGGAACCAAATTCTGTCTGTACATTAATAGTAAACATAATGTTTTATCATGGTTATGGTTATCATAACAGGTTCAAAAAACTCCTTTTAATACAAGTGGAAGCCCTTTTCTATATGATAGCTGAGTGTGCAAACCTTGAGCCATTAGCATTAGCCATTCTAATTTAACCTAACCTAGCATTCACATCTTGCTTGGAAAGAATTCCATATGATATGTACCAGATGAAAGGTAAAGAGGTATCTCTTCCAAATGGGATGTTTTAATCTTAAGGAGCTGCATTTTAAAGCCTCTTAAAGCAGGGGTGTCCAACCTTGGCAACTGTAAGCCTGATGGACTTCAACTCCCAGAATTCCCCAATGCTGGCTGGGGAATTCTGGGAGTTGAAGTCCACCAAGCTTAAAGTTGCCAAGGTTGGTGACCCCTGTTTTAAAGAAGAAAAGCCCGTCATCGTCTCTTGGATGTAACAACATTCCTCTTCCATCTCCTTTCATTCATGCTGCCTGCCTCACAATAGGCGTTTTGTATTCAGGATCTAACTGGACAAGAAAGGATGACAAAAGCTACCACTCCCAGCTGAAATCCAGTCCAACAGTTCTGACAAGTCTTGTCCAAAACAAGACTGTACTTCCTGCTCTCAAGGCAGCACAGAAAAATATAAGCCTGCCCTCAAACTCTTGGGTTAAATATATCCTTTGTTCCTGACACTTCTGCAGTTTTTAATTGCCAGATTTGGCAGGTTTTATTCTTGCAAGTTTATTTCTGCTGAAGATTTTTTAAAAACTGTTTTATTGTAAGACAGCCTTGCTAGACCAGGTAGCCACTAGATGGGTAAATATTTCAATTCTCCAGCTAGTGTGGCCATGAGTTTAGAAGGCACCATACTATAGAAGGTTGATCTATGCTGTCCTCATTTGGTGTCTTAGAATAGAATAGAATAACAGAGTTGGAAGAGATCTTCTAGTGCAACCCCCTGCTTAGGCAGGAAACCCTACACCACTTAAGAGAAATGGTTATCCAATATCTTCTTAAAAACTTCCAGTGTTGGAGCATTCACAACTTCTGGAGGCAAGTTGTTCCATTGATTAATTGTTCTAACTGTCAGGAAATTTCTCCTTAGTTCTAAGTTGCTTCTCTCCTTGATTAGTTTCCACCCATTGCTTCTTGTTCTACTCTCAGGTGCTTTGGAGAATAGTTTGACTCCCTCTTCTTTGTGGAAACCCCTGAGATATTGGAACACTGCTATCATGTCTCTCCTAGTCCTTCTTTTCATCAAACTAGACATACATAATTCCAGCAACCGTTCTTTATATGCTTTAACTTGCAGTCCCCTAATCATCTTTGTTGCTCTTCTCTGCACTCTTTCTAGAGTCTCCACATCCTTTTTACATCATGGCAACCAAAACTGAATGCAGTATTCCAAGTGTGGCCTTACCAAGGCATTATAAAGTGGTATTAATACTTCACGTGATCTTCATTCTATCCCTCTACTTATGCAGCCTAGAATTTTTTTGGCTTTTTGGATTCTTGATATAGTCAAGACTGCTAAAATAACACCTTTATTTATACTGAAAGAAATACAAGCTAAGGCGATAAAGATGACCAGAATGATGATTCCTGCCCTACGAGGAATAGTTAAAGGATCTTTGCTCACTCTTTAAGAAAAAACAGGTGAAAGGAAGATTGTAGTACTTTTCAGGAACCAGAAGGAGTGTCAAAATAAATGAAAAATCGCTCAGATTGCAAGTCCAAAACAATGTTTAAATTTCAGGAAAGCTGATTCTTCCATTTGATAGTATGAAAATGTTTTCCAATAGCAAGAGTAGTTTGATGATAAAACCAATTAGTGAAGGGCTGTTGTGAGCTTCTCTTAATTGATGTTTGCCACCAGATGTTAGGTAAACAGTTGCTGAAGATACTTAATTTGAATTCATGTGTTGAATAGGAGACTTCCTCAATGGCTTATTAAAAGCTTTATTATTCTATGAAAAGCAGTACCTTGTCAATTATCTGTTACTTAAAACAACAGCATAGGCAAAGAATACTGTCCTTTCTCTTTTTTGGATTTATTGGTTTATCACGATAGAGAACAAAACACTGGGTTAAAAGAACTGGCATACAGGCTGGCTGGGGGATTCTGGGAATTGAAGTCCACAAGTTTTAAAGTTGCCAGGATTGGAAACCCTTGATCTAAATCAGGGATGTCCAAACTTGGGAACTTTTAGACTTGTGGACTTCAACTCCCAGAATTCCCCAGCCAGCATAGCTGGCTGGGGAATTCTGGGAGTTGAAGTCCACAAGTCTTAAAGTTCCCAAGTTTGGACATCCCTGATCTAAATGGTAATAGTATTTAGAATGAACAATTAATGAATTTGGAGTGGCTTACCTGAGTGACCTCAACAGCTCTGGAATTTTGTTCATGTTCATAGTCTTTATGTTACATTTCCTCATAACTATGTACAATAGCTCACTGTTCTCATTTTGCAGTCAATCCAATGTAAAATAGCCATGAGATTAGTAACTTGTACCATACCCCTTGGTGATCTCATATCTGAAATGGGATTTGAATCGTCATATGAATCACCTTCAGCTTTTAAGTTGGGTCTCATAGGCTCACCATGTTAATTCAAAACAATGAGTAATTTTATTTATCAGTACATTTCAATCTATGAAGCAGACGAAGCAACATAAGAGAGAGGAAGTCATTTAAGACAGGGGTCTCCAACCTTTGCAACTTTAAGTCTGAAGGACTTCAGCTCCCAGAATTCTCCAGCCAGCAAAGCTGGCTGGAGAATTCTGGAAGCTGAAGTCCTTCAGACTTAAAGTTGCAAAGGTTGGAGACCCCTGATTTAAGATGTTTTGGTTCATCTTAGTTGATCTCAAAAAGCTAAGTATTAACTAAGATCTCGTTAATACTTGGGACAGGAGTGTGTTTGGATAAACCAGAGTTATAAACTAGATTGAAAAATGAATAATTAAAAAAAGAACTAGAAAAAGGCAATGACAAACCATTGACATACAGGTGGTTGCCAACATGCAACTGTTAGTTTAACAACAGTTAAAAGTTATGACAGTAATTCAGGTGCTTGGAACCAGCTTGAATTTAGGATACCATGTTTCCCTGAAAATAAGACAGGGTCTTATTTTCTTTTGACCCCTGAAATAAGCGTTTGGCTTTATTTTTGGGGAGGTATTATTTTTGGGGTGCAGGAGGCAGTGAGCGTGGTCACCTCATGGCTGTTCCTATGTTGCAATATTTTCGGGGCGGGCTTATTTTAGCCCATGCGCTCAAAAGCCCAATAGGGCTTATTATCCGGGGAGGGTTTTTTTTCAAGGAAACAGGGTAGTTACAATATTTTGCAGTCACATTATCATGATTTGTGACCTTCCCAGCCAGCTTCCAACAAGCAAAGACAATGGAATGTGCTTAACATCCACATGATTCACTTAACAATCATGATAAATAGAGTTGTTAAATTGGCTGTTCCTCTTAGTGAATGAAGTTCTGGTCTGAATTGTGAGTGTAAGTCAAGGATTACCTGCCTGGTTTCTAAGAAAACTACATACACCTATCCATTTGAATCAAAATAGGCCTTTACTTTTATAATACAGTCTGTGGTGGAATGTGGTCCAGGTTCCCAAGATGGATGGATCACATTCCAGAGGGCAGCAAAAGGCAGCAAAGTTTCAATAGTTTGGTAGGGAGAACAAATAGTTAAGGCAGCTCCTCCCTGGGAGTTCTTAGAGCAGTGTTGGTGAACGGTTTCGGCACCGAGTGCCGAAACGGGAGCATGTGTGCACTTGTGCTGGAAACTGGAAGAGCAGTAGCACTGTCCGCATGCACGCACTGGGTGGCTGCTCTTCCAGTTTCCAGCGCACGCATGTGCACTGGCCACCTGGTGGTTTCTGGCATGTATGCGTGCAAGAAGAGCAGCTGGCCCATGCGCATGTGCTCACCAGAAACAGGAGGATCATCTTCCCGGCATGCGCACTGGGTAGCTGCTCTTCCAGTTTCTGGTGCTCCCGCGCAGGTGAAGACCAGATGGTTGGCATGCCAGAACCCGTAAGAGCAACAGGCAATGGCTCGCGTGCCCGGAGGGATGGCTCTGCGTGCCATAGGTTCGCCATCACGGTCTTAGAGTATATGTTTAATGGTGCAAGCCATCTACTTTAGTTTGGAAAGATTTCTGCCTAAAGGTGAGGAACAATAAAGGAAACTCCGTAGAACAGGGGTTCCCAAACTTGGCAACTTGAAAACTTGTGGACTTCAACTCCGAGAATTCTGGGAGTTGAAGTCCACAAGTCTTCAAGTTGCCAAGTTTGGGAAACCCTGCCGTAGAAGAATCTCAGCGTATCTTTCTTGCTTTTGGAGCTTGACACAGACAGACAAACATTCAGGATCTTTATGGGAGCTGCAGTATGAATCATTAACAAAGCCAAGTTGCTGAGCTGAACTTTTCATGCCCTTTTTGTGGAACTTAGGCGCCTAAGACTTGAGAAAAGAGATTCAGAGAAGCCACAGTATTGTGGTTAGATAATTTTATACTCTAGCTATAAGGATTTTCTGGGCAGACACAATGTGACCATTTGTATTATTTTAGGTGCAGAAGCATCAAGATGATTTGAGAATAAACATCTGCTAAGAAATACAGTAGGTGCATATAATCATGTAGAAATCTAGCTTCAATAGCTTGCCCCTAGCAAACTAATGTTTGTAAAAAGAAGGAAAAATGATCAGCTTCATCTATTATAGACTCTATCATGTCCATATAAATCCAGGTACTAATGATGTAGACCTATGTTGTCACCATGACAACCTACTTCTTAATCAGATTTCAGTAACTAACTTAGTAGTGGTTATTGCAATAGATTAAAATCTGAGAAAGTCAAGTTGAACTTCAAAATTCCAATGTTCCATCCAAAATGTACAGTTGTGTAGGTAGAGGTAATCTATGAGTAATTGATTGACTAATGTAATTTTTTTTTTAAAAAAGAACAAACATGATTAAAATCTTTTTTTATTAAATGACATTTAACATTAAATTGGCAGCCGACGCAATTTGCCACTTTTAAATATGATTAAATACAAAAAAGTATTCTTGGCTTCCTGGCATTTTGCTATTGTAAATTTGCAGCTAATAATGAAAATTAAATTTCTTATAGAAATTTATAGATATGCTGAGAAAAATGGATTATAAAGCTACATTAGTCTTAATTTCTGGACTGTTATCTAATCTCTTGAAAATTTTCAACTTAAATAAGTACAACTAGAGAGGGTAATACCATTCTTTCAAGAAAGTCTATTGCATAGGATAAAAGAGTTTGATGTGTTGATATTAAGTGATGTGGATATGCCATACATTCAGTGTTAATGTTCTTAACTTATGTGCTAAAACTACCCCCAGAAGACATTAATGCACATCATTTCAAATGAAATTATGCAATACCAACTCTTTTTTTGAAAAGTTTTTTTTATTTTTGCTCTCTAAATACAATTATAGGTATACATTCACATAGTTATTATTCTTTTTTACATTTGTTGTTCTTATACATTTGTTATTCCATTTACAGGATTATAACATCCCATTTGGGTCGCTCTGTTTACCATCTCTCACCTGTTTTGACACCACCTTCTTTTCCCTTTCTTTTCTCCCTCCCTCCCTTCTCTACTTTCTTCCTTCCTCTTTCCTTTCCCTCCCTTCTTCCCTTATCTCTCCCCTCCTCCTCTCTTCCTCTTACCCTTCCTACCCTCTCTCCTTCTCCCTTCCATCTTCCTCTCCTCACCTCTATCTTCCTTCCCTCCATATGCCATACATTTCAGTGTCAATGTTCTTGACTTATGTACTAAAATTACCCTCTGGAAGACATTAATACACATCATTTCAAATGAAATTATGCAATGCCAACTCTTATGCAGAATATATTCAGTAGAAATCTGTTGCCCATCAACAATAACATTTCTAACCCCATAAACCCATCTTTTGGCGGCTTTATACACTTCTTCCTTCAGAGAGAAAGGTACAGCACCTGATGCTAAGGTTAATCCAGCTGCTGGGAAGATAATGAACAGATGAATGAGAAGCAAATCTACAGGTTTCATTCCCAGATTCATTCCTTTCTTAACAATCCTCGCTTTCACATTCAGCCCCAGACTTCAGTGCATAATGAGTGTGCAGTGAGAGCCGGAAGGATTAGTAGGCAATAGGGAAGCTGGTGCTTTTGGAACCCAAGTAACAGACGCATTGGGGGTGGGGGGGCAGGCATTTCAAGAGAAAGCACTGTTGCACGGTCCACCCCCCCCCCTCCATTGTGAATGAGTTGGTTGAATGCCCTGGGAAAGAAAATCCAGCAGCAGGTATTTTTCTCTCCTGAAACACAGAATGCAGCCCACAAGAGGAAGCATTGTGAATGAATACATAACAGCCATGGGGTACATGCCATCCTAGTGAGGCAATCTTAGTGCCGGGCAGTGTGTGAGAGAGCCCATCAGCCCTGAAGGGAAGGGAAGGCGTCTACTCTGTTCTTTGCTAAAAAGAAGCCAATGAGAAGGATGTAAAAAAGCTTGTATCTAAATCCTGTTGCCCTTCTTGTCTGCCCAAGATATATAAGGTGGGAATAAAGAAGATGGCACCATTTCTGGTCCTCAATTGCTGTCCTAGTGCAGTCCAGCCCTCCACCAGCTGCTCAACAAAGCAGCTGACTATCACCAAGAATTACATAATGGCAATTCAATGCTCGTGGCCAGCTGCCCAGCTGGCTAATGAAATTTCATCAGGACTCTATCAGCAGGTTTGTTAATTTATCTGGGAAATAAATCCCAACACATCTTTTTGAATCAGGCTCTAACATAAAGCATTTTGTCCAAGCCGTGGCATGTTGTTACACAGTACCAATCCGTTCCATCTCTCTTTGTCTTGATGCCTAGTATCACTTTCTTCAGCTTGGTTTCACAGTGCATTTGCTCAAACATTAGAACCAGGAGAAGAGGAGTTCCAGCACAGTGACCAGCATTAAATTAGACCACCATGGGATGAGAACTGCAATTAATTTTAGAAAGCTTTCTTTCTGAGCTTAAACTAAGCCTTGTATTCTCAATGAGTAAGAATAAGGGTTGGCTCTGGATATTTAGTTGAAAAGAAAGGAGTGCTGGGTTTTTTTTAAAGACCACAGCATTTGCTCCCACAGAGAGGGACTCCGGGTGCCGTCCACTAGGCTGTGCCAGCGGGCGACGTCCAGGGGAAGGGCCTTCTCTGTGGCGGGCCCGACCCTCTGGAACGACCTTCCCCCCGAAATCAGAACAACCATGGACCTTCCGACAGCTTTTAAAAACTCATTTCTTCCGTTTGGCTGGCCTAGGGTAATTTTAATTAATTTATAGTGTTAAGGGGTTTTAGGGATAGTTTTTAGTTTTATAGATGTTTTTAGCGCAGGATATGTTTAATGTGATTTTAATTTTGTACTCTGTGTCTATTGTTTTTAATTTTCCTGTGCCCCGCCTCGAGAGAGCGGGTTATAAATAAAATTTATTTATTTATTTATTCAGACAAGTTATAAGGTTCGATTCTATGTCAAATGAATTCGTGACTGAGACCTAATAAGATTTATCAGAGCACTTGGGTAGATTGGCAAGTTACAGATCATCAAGAAAACCAGGAAATGAATCAACAAAACGAACAATAAGGAAAAAAAGGAACAAGTTTACTTAAAATTGCACATATCAATTTAGATGTAATCAGAGACAGAATAGGCAACCTTTAACCTTTCAGATATTGTTGAACTATAACTTCTATCAGCCTCATTTAATAAATTGCATACTAACATCTGAGAAGATATAGTTATCCCACTCCAAAATAAAACATAACTCTACAGAGATAAAAAGTTGACCAAAAAAATCAATAAACGATGGAATTTTAGAAAGATTAAGAGATGATGGATAATGAGAAAATATATTAATAAAATGGGAAAATACCACAATCCCAATAAGTGCAGATTAATAGATAGTAATCTAAGATTAGGTAATGTAATTGTTTTACTAACATCAATAGTGTGTTAAAATATATTAATAGTGTGTTAACAATGTATCCCATGATGGTTTGAATATTGTTAATAATTGGTGTTATTAGTAATCCCACACATTTGACGCTATGGTGGAATAATGAGGGACTTTCATAATATTGAAGGACAATATCTAGGAAGGGATAACAAGTAGAGGGCCCAAAGAAATGTTATTTATGTTTAAATGAATTAAATGGGGAAATGTAAAAGAAATATGAAATGAGATAAATATTGTTGAAGTTGGAAGATAAGAATTTCACATACTATCTGTATTATTATTGTTAATGTTGTCCAAAAAAGATTTGATCCAGTCAATGCAATGTCTACAAATTATGTATGTTTATTACTGTAAAATTAAAGCAAAGTATATGCAAAACATAACTTTACATTACCCATGATTGCTGGTGAACTCTGGGACTTAAAATCTACATATTTGAAGGGTGCCAAATTTGGTGAAGGCTGTTTAAAGATAAGACTGCACCTTCTAAAAGAAAAACTCAAGATCATAAGAATAGCCTTGCTCATTCAGGCTAAGGTTCATCCTTGTCTTGCGTTTTGTTTCTCACTATAGCCAACTGGATAATTCTGGGATACTTACAAGCAAAATATGACAATACACCCTTTCCCCATCATATTTCTCCTGTAATTAGTATCTGGAGACATGAGTTTTCAAGATTAACACGCTTGTTAAATATTAATTTACCAATCCCCTTTTAAAGCCTTTAACTTTGGCTTTAAATATGTCTATCATCACTTGGTGATGTGTGTAAAACATTATTTCTATTCTAATTGTGAGTGGACTTAGGGAGCTGGGAGGAATATCAGATGATGAGGAAGATAAGAACATAAGCAGTGCATTGCTGGATTGGACTCCTCACCCATTTAGTCTAGCAGTCTGTTCTCAAATGGCCAGCCAACTGCACTAGGAAGCCAACTAGTCTCTCAACAGATGGACTTCAGAGGCAGTCCCACTACCATCAAGGCTAATAGTAAATAACCCCAAGACTTCCATGAATTGCTCCAACCAACCAAGCCAGTAGCCAGCATTATATCCCAGGTTAGTGAATCCTAACATTTAATTATGTGTTGTG
This sequence comes from Rhabdophis nuchalis, assembly GCA_039707465.1. NCBI lineage: Eukaryota > Metazoa > Chordata > Lepidosauria > Squamata > Natricidae > Rhabdophis > Rhabdophis nuchalis. Next base: position 30,426,388 of record CM077644.1, read on the forward strand.
TAAAAATTTATTTCCTTTTGTCCATCCTAATTTTTCCCAATCAATTTCATTAAGAACATAAGAACATAATAAGAACAGCCTTGCTGGAACAGGCCACAGCCCATCCAGTCCAGCATTCTGTCTCACACAGTGGCTCACCATTTGCTTCAGGGTATTCCCAAGCAGATGTCTTCACCTGCTTATGATTCCCTGCAAATGGCATTGAGAGATATCCTGCCTATCTCTCCATCCCGGAGGGTGTCCTTAGGCATCCATAATGATAGCCATGGATACCCTTGTTCTCCATGAACTTGTCTAATCCTTTCTTAAAGGTGTCGAGGCTGACAGCTGTCACCACTTCTTCTGGCAGGGAGTTCCATAGACCAGTGATCCTCTGGGTGAAAAAGTATTTCCTCTTATTTGTTTGAGGTCTATCTATCAAAAGTTTCATGGAGTGCCCCCTAGTTTTAGTATTGGATGCCCTCTGGTTCTTTTCCTTTTGGGAAAGGAAAATAGCTTCTCCTTGCCCACTTCATCTACATCATACATCAGTTTATATATCACCACCATGTCCCTTCTCATTCACCTACTTTCTACAATGTCACAACCTGTCCTCATTGGAAAGCTCTAGTCTAGGCCCTTGGGCAGCTTCTATGTCTTTTGTGTTTAATGCTGTTAATGGAGAAATTAATAGATAAAACCTGAAGAAATAATGACAAAAATAGTTTCTTGGCATGCCTTATTAAGAAGTATGAATTCAAACAATAATATATACTTCATAGAATTTAGAGATGTGTTATTTGAATTATGACCATAATGGAGCCTGCCCCTCATGGTTGTAATTCATAACAGCTGCAAAGCAGGTCTGTCATGTGATTGACCCAATTTTACAATCCTTTTTTGTGGTGGCCATTAAATGAATGCAGAGTTCATAAAGTAGCCATGGCAGCCCTTAAGCAAATCCCCTGGTCATTAAGCAAACCAATGGTTCTCTATGGTTTTGCCAAAAATCAGAAGTAAATGCCAATTTTCTACAAAAATTTTGTTACGTGTGGGTTACGCAACCATGGGATGCTGCAAGTAACCTTAAATGTGGCCTGATTGGTGAACACCCATGGGGTGAGAGATGGGGAAATCATCAAAACTTCAATTCTGGGCCATAAGTACTACCCAGGTAAGTCCCTCTGGACTTTGAATGGTCATTAAAAGACCAGTCTTAAGTCAAGGACTTCCTGTATTTGTTCCATTTGCGTATAGCAATACATAGTTCATAAGCCAGTGATGACTAACCTTTTTGGTGCCGATGCTGAAATACAATGCGTGGACAACCCCCTTTGCATGCCCTACCCCCCCCCCGTGTGCCCCCGTGTGCACCCCGCATATGCGCACATGACCCCAGTGCATGTGCCCCATCCCCATGCATGCATACATCTCCCACATGCACCTCGCACATGGGGGCAGAAACCCCAAAACCAGCTGAATGGCAGGAGGCCCGTGCACATGCACGGCGGAACTGGGCTGGGGCGACAGCTTGCATATCCACCGAGAGGGCTTTGCATGCCACCTGTGCCATAGGTTCGCCATCATGGCCATAGGCATTACATATGGTACTTTCCCTTGTTTCCACAATATCCCTATAATAATTTAGTAAAGTAGGTCACAGTCAACATTACTTTCAAACTGAGATAGCACCTACAGTAAGCTTTAGCAATCAAAATACCAGTTAATTGTCTTTCCTTCCTTAAAGACATTTTTTCCTTAGGAAAAATATGTGTATTAGAAAGTATAGAAATGGAAATGATTTCTAAACCCATGGAAACATTATGCAAATAAGGCATGGAGCTTCCACTTTGAAAATCTCGACTGTGGATGTTTTAAGTTAAGTAACGATGACTGATCTGAGCACTTTTTCACAGGCTAGTTTATATTTGTACCCTAGCTCTAAACAGGATCACACAGTTGTTTGTCTGTATGGCTTTCATTGTCACACCGTTGAAGACAGAAAAATGTATACGTATTGGCTGTGTCTGTGTCCAAAAATATTTTTCTGCTGATGGTGTCAGCCAAAAACTAAGCTGGATGAAAGTTCCTCTTTGTCTGCAATAAGCCTTGAAGCTCAAGCCCATATTCTGAAATATTTATTATTTAAAGCGATAATATTAGGAACGCCTTGGAATTTTTAAAAATGGCAATGGGCTCCCTTGTGCAGTGTTGATTTCAGCATTTATCTCTGATTTTAAAGAGATTACTGTATTTTCCGGAATATAAGACGTACCGGAGTATAAGACACAGCAAGGTTTTGAAGAAGAAAATTTTAAAAAAAGTTTTGGCACTCTGAAAACCTCCCAAAAACGGGCCCATTTTTTTAAAAAAGAGGGGATGAATAGCCCTTAGGAGGCTTGTAGGGTGCTCCTGGGAGGGGGGGGGGCAAAAACAAGCAAAAATGGTCAATTTTGCGTGAAAATGGGCCCGATTTTTGTCAAAAAAAAGGGCATGGATAGCCTTTAGGAAGCTTTTAGTGCTGCTGGGGGCCAAAAATGGACCATTTCTTTGCTCCTTTCTGCCCACTCCAGCCCCCAGGAGCTCTCTGAAAGCCTTCTAAAAGCTATGTATGGCCATTTTGGTGAAAGGGGCAGAGTTTTGGGAGGCAAAAAATACTGTATTCAGTGTATAAGATGCACCCAGACTTTCAGCCTCTTTTTTGAGGAGAAAAGGGTGCATTTTATACTCCGAAAAATATGGTAGATATGTAGTTCTCAGATATGCAGTATTTGTCAACCTGCAAAATGACTTTGCTTACTGAAGCCATGCTTACTTTTGCTTCATTTCTTGGTTGCCATTCAAGGGGGAAGGGGGAGAGCATAGGGGGTGGGGAGACTCAGGAATGTGGTGCCTCATTTGGCTAGCGTGAGAACCAAGGTTACGTCAACAGACACCTGTTGAAGTTGAGTGGGAACCTACATCTAGACGACAGGGATGTGGTGGCTCAGTGGCTAGGATGCTGAGCTTGTCAATCAGAAATGTCGGCATTTTGGTAGTTCGAATCCCTAATGCTGTGTAATGGAGTGAGCTCCCATTACTTGTCCCAGTTTCTGCCAACCTAGCAGTTCAAAAGCATGTAAAAAATGCAAGTAGAAAAAATAAGGACCACCTTTGGTGGGAAGGTAACAGCATTTCGTACGCCTTCGGCATTTAGTCATGCTGACCACATGACCATGGAGACCTCTTGGGACAGTGCTGGCTCTTCGGCTTTGAAATGGAGATGAGCACCACCCCCTAGAGTTGGGAATGTCTAGCACATAGGTGCGAGGTGAACCTTTACATCTGGACTGATTGGCCCATGTGACCTGAGAGACAAAGGGGAGTGGAGAGGTCTCATTCTTTTAACTATCCCTAAGCATGGGAATATTTAGAGCTAGCTTCACTTTGTGCCAATATGATATACTTAATAAAGGATCTCTTGAACCTGAGCAAAGTGTTAGAGTCCTGACTTCCCTGAGCCCATTACTCAGAATACAATACAATACAATAGCAGAGTTGGAAGGGACCTTGTAGGTCTTCTAGTCCAACCCCCTGCATGGGCAGGAACCTTATACCATTTCAGACAAATGGCTGTCTAACATCTTTTTAAAGATTTCCAGGGTTGGGGCATTCACAACTGCTGGAGGCAAGCTGTTCCAGAGGTTAATTGTTCTTACTGTCAGGAAATTTCTCCTTAATTCTAAGTTGCTTCTCTCCTTGGTTAGTTTCCACCCATTGCTTCTTGTCCTGCCCCCAGGTGCCTTGGAGAAAAGTTTGACTCCCTCTTCTTTGTGGCACCCTCTGAGATATCGGAACACTGCTATCATGTCTCCCCTGGTCCTTCTCTTCATCAAACTAGACATACCCAGCTCCTGCAGCCGTTCTTCATATGTCTTAGTCTCCAGTCCTCTAATCATCTTGGTTGCTCTTCTCTGCACTCTTTCCAGAGTCTCCACGTCTTTTCTACATCGTGGCGACCAAAACTGTATGCAGTATTCCAAGTGTGGCCTTACCAAGGCACTATACAGTGGCATTAACACTTCACGTGATCTAGATTCTATCCCTCTGTTGATGCAGCCTAGAACTGTGTTGGCTTTTTTGGCAGCTGCTGCACACTGCTGAATGATGACATCATTATTATCAGCACCTATTATGAGTGTTTCTGCTGCTGCAATTGATAAAACACGCTCTCATAGAACTGGTAGGAAAAGATCTGGAATCCCACCACTGTCTGGAATGACATTTGTGGCTTCATTAAAGATGATGCCAACAAAAATACCCAGTTTTTAACAATATATGGGAAACACAGTAAGAAAAGTTGAATGAAAAACATGACAGAACATACCCTTGAAGGGAGAAAGCACAAATTATTCAGTACTAGATCAAGTGAACACAGGTTGCTCACTGAAAGCAGTAACGATGAAGCTTAGATGTTTTGAACCTATAATGAAAAGGAAGCGTCATTGGAAAAGATCTTGATGCTTGGGCAAATGGAAGGTAAATGAATAAGTGAACAACAAAAACTACCATAAACGTCTTAGCTTTTGAACATGCTGATTGGCAACTTATGGTTCAGCACACCTGGTTGGACAACTCTGTTGTGACTGTAAGCCTCCAGGACAGGAGAGACATTATTTTCATCACCTGCTACCGAATCCCTTTTAATTGAAACTATCTGGAAATTCAGGAATTTGAAATCTCAGCATATTTGAAGGGCAGCATGTGGGGTAATTTGCTCTTGAGTAATTGCTTAGGTAGAAAAACAGGTTGGCTGATAAACATGAATTAACATAGTACATGAGCCAATGTGTATCTAGTGGTGTATCTAATGCATTTTTTACTCTGTTTGGTAGCTGCAAAGGTTCTTGAATTACTTCTTGAAACCTAAAAAGTTGCCATCGCCAGGTTGATACATGGGGAAAATAGTTCCAAATGAAACATTGGGTGATGCATTTCTTAGGACTAGCCAAGTGTTAGGAGTGTAGCTTCCTACTTCTCCTGAATTCAGTGACTTGCTTGATGAAAAGTTCTGGAGAACTCAAAATTGCATATTTATTATGTCATTTTGGTTGGTATCAATGGATTTAGAAGTCGTCCTCCCCAAATCTGGAGCTGAATTCATAGGCCAGAGACCAGAGAGACACTGCCTCATCTCCCTCTTTCCTTTTTCCCCTCCCATAACAGGAAGTTTAACAGTTGTTGCTGTTGAGCTGAAATTTCCCCTGAGGCAATTGAAAAGGCTGTTCTACTTGAGACAATTACAATTTTCACTATTTGTTTTGTTTCCTTGGTTATGGCACTGCCCAGCTTAGTAATCACATTTTCCTTATGTCGGTCTAGCCAGTCCCTGCATCATCAGTTGTTGAATAGAGGAGCTGAAATGTCTTTTAATTTTTAAAGGCATCTGATATTTGCTATGGAAAATCTCCTAGATAAGGTCAAGGGGCCATTCTTATTCCATCTGTTACTTTGTTCCTTGATTGTGTGGATTCCCCCCCCCCCACCCAAAAAATAAAGAGAGATTTCTCAACATTCAGCCTTTTTATAATGGGCTATGATTACTTGATTGAATCTGGTTCCTTTTTATCTCTTTGTGAGTTGCATCTTTGAAATAATTTTTAAAAATTGATTTAAAAAAAAACCCAAGGAAAGACTTGCTTATCTTTATCTGTGTTCAAGGACCGATTATTGTATATGCTGGAGAAAATTTATGAAGGGATTATAGGATCCCAAAAAGAAAATGTGGGTGGATTTCATTCATATTAATCACAGTGAAAAGAAGCAGATTCAGCCATCTTTCTTTTTGAAGAAGTCACCCCAAAAGGTTGGTTTATTTTCCCTCTGAAATGGGCTTCATTGTTTCAATTTATTTTGGTCAATTTTCTAATTCAGAAAATAAATAAATTGTCCAGTGACTGGTCAGAGTGAAGCACTTTGCCACAAACCATGCATTAGGTGAAACCACTCAAACGACAAGACAGTTTCTTTGCACACTTCAAGTAGTTTTTTACAACTTGATAAATAGACTGCACTAAGAATGTAATGACCTTAACAACTAATTAAGGCTAGCTTTGCTAAATCTAAATTGACATCAGAAGGTATGCTAATGTTCTTGGCAAATATTTAACAAAGCTTTTGTTCTTTGTTTAGCATAAAAATATTGATGGAGTTGTCTATTCATGTTCTCACTTATGTGAGCTCCATTCAACATTTAGAATAAAATAGAATAGAATTCTTTATTGGCCAAGTGTGACTGGACACACAAGGAATTTGTCTCCAGTGCATAAGCTGTCAGTGTATATGCAAGCAACAAAGTGATAAATCATAGATTATAAATCACAGGTATCATAAATCATATTTTGGCCCATTTTTTATTATCAATATGTCATATGGGCATCAATATGCCCCTTTTTTCTTGATACAGCCCCCCCCCTATCCTGAACCAATACATTTGAGTGAATTATATTTTTAATGCTATTTATTTCTTATATAACATTTCTTGCCTGTCTGTCTGTTTGTTTGTCTGCCTAGCTATCCTATCTATCATTTATATAGCTGCCCATCTCACATAACAAGCCCCTCTGGGCAGTTTACGGCACATTAAAAAACTAAATAAATAAGTACCTAAAATCATAATTATTAATATAAAACTTCAAAACTTGTTTATTGTTACTTATTTATTTATATAGATTAGAGATAAGTGAAACCAAATTATTTTTCTATCGATAGATAGACAAAGCTCAAAGGGGATGACATATTAAATGGGAAATAAGGAAGATTGTTCCCACCATGTCAAAATGGTTTCATATTGGATAATGATTAAATTTGCCTTCAAATACATCCTCTGCAGAGGCAATATTTATCAGCATCCTTTCAAAGTAATTTTTGAACTTTTATTTGGTTTAATGAATCAAAAGGAATCAATCAATTTGATATCTTGAAGGTAGCCTTTCTTGCTGATTCCTGTAGCCTGGGTAATTTAATAAGTCTTTACCATTTTGTTTTGGGGTTCATTTTTTTGTATTTTACAGAACTGGTCTGCTTTGTAGGACAAACATTTAATGTTTTTTTCACATCATCACAAATAGGAAGTTCATTGCATTTTTACACCACCAGGCATCCAAGAGTTCAAGGCTGTGTACACAGTGCTTTTCCCCCCGCCAAGCAATTCTGTGCTATAAACTGTGCTGCAGTATGAATACACTCTAGGAAGGATTATAAATTATTTGAGACTTTGGAAAGTGAAGAGGATTAGCTGGTCAGAATATAAGCTTTGGTTTGCATCATCTTGCATCACGTAATAGTTCTGTAGAAAATAGTCCAGCTGATTTGGCAGGTCAGAAATTGTTGGGTCTGCTTTCTTCATATAACTCAAGGTAGCTCGAAAAGAGAAAATAATTAATATTGGTTACAAAGTGTCTTCTGATTTTCACCACTACTAAACATGCTTTACTGAGGTTTGTTCCTACTTGGCAGGAAGTGATACTGAAGCAAAACTATAGAGTCATGCATGAAAGTATCTAAAAATGGAAAAGGATCTTGGAGATAATTTTAATCCAGCTTCCTGTCCTGTGCAAAAACCCACAGAAGTGAAACCATTATCATTTCTCTTTAAAGAAATGTGTTTCTATCCTGCATACTGTTAAGAACAATTTTTGGTCTGGAAGGAACAGGAGAAAACACTTCCATACTTCAACTTTTCATTCTGATTTCATTTCAGCTGATATTGAAAATGGGCAGCGGGGGCTGGACCCTGAGCAGATGCAACAACAACAACTTAAACTTTGGGAAAGGCAGAGATTCTTTGAAGAAGTTTTCCAGCATGATGTTGATTTCTTCTTCCCAGTATCACACCTGCAGATAGAACACAGGAGACGTAAGTTCAAGTGTCAAGTTTATAGACCTTATATGGGCATCCTGTATCATCAAGTACCAGTGTTCTACTCCAAATCTCTTTTTGTGACACTTTATAGCAATTGTAGCACTGCTTTTCAGCAGGAAGGCAGCTTCTTCCCACCTTGAGCCCATAAAACCCTATAAAAATAACAGCATGTGTCCTCAGATAGGCTCAATGCTATTAAAATAACTAAACATCACATACAAATCCTAGAAGAAAAATAGGGGGGGGGGGGAAACTAGTCCTGTCCATACTACGATGCAGCCTTGCCTTCACTACATCATTATGCAATTCAGTTTAGTCCCCAAGCTCCAAGAAAGGCTGCCTACCCTGTTTCATGGTACTGAATGAGAGTATGGGGAAACGATGTGTTATTTGTGTGAGAACAGTCAGTAACTTTGTAATTTACTTGTGATTAATTTGGACAGCAAGCTCCATTTCATCCATAATAGGCATAGATATAAACAATTATCAAGCTGTGTGTAGGTCTTGCCCTGTGCTTTTATGAGAATTCTTCATGCAGTGTGACCTCTGATAGTTCCTACATCTTTCCAGCTCCCCTAGGTAGCATTTCTTCCATGGAGGTCAATGTGGACATGCTGGAACAGATGGACATGTTGGATCTCTCTGACCAAGACACTGTTGATGTATTTCTTAGCTGTGGGGCCGAGGACAACAACAATGTAACTACCCTATTGCCAGGTATGTACAACTTCCATAACTATCCACATCAATTATTGGCCCCTGTGTTCCATCTGGGATATGTTATGTTAAAACTCTTTGTTCAGGGAAGGAGTTGTAAATTTCACCAAGTATGTGGGCATATGCAGTTCATCAGCAGGTCCAGCATGGGTGTTAATGGTAGAAATTATTATGGATGTAGATGCGATGCAGTGGTGGGATACCACCGGTATGCCCCAGTACGGACATACCAGTGCCTGCTGGGAGCACTGGTACCATTCTGGTACGATGTTCCAGAAGGCCCACCCACCCACCCTCCTTGCCTGTATTTGAGCCAAATGGGGTTTTCGCACATGTGCATGGAACGTGTGCATGGACCTCTTGCGCGAGCTGCACTGGCTACCTGTCGTCTTCCGGGTGCGCTTCAAGGTGTTAATTACCATCTTCAAAGCGCTCCATGGCTCGGGACGTAGCTATCTGCGGGATCGGATCCTGCCTCATACATCCTCACGGCCGATTCGCTCCCACAGAGAGGGACTTCTCCGGGTGCCGTCCACTAGACTCTGTCAGCGGGCGACGCCCAGGGGAAGGGCCTTCTCTGTGGCGGGCCCAGCCCTCTGGAACGACCTTCCCCCCGATATTAGGACAACCACGGACTTCCGCTCCTTCCGCTTAAAATTAAAGACACACTTTTTTCGCCTGGCCGGCCTTGGGTAGTCTCTTTTTAGGTTAGGGGTTTTAGGGGTAATTTTTAGTTTAGTTTATGGGTTTTAGCGCAGGAATAATTTAATTCACTTTTAATTTTGTAGTTTGTATTTTGTATTTGTCGGTGGTCTTATGTGTATTTTTAATTGCCTGTGCCCCGCCTCGAGTCCCCTTGGGGAGAGAGAGCGGGATATAAAATTAAATTATTATTATTATTATTATTATTGCCTATATTTGAGCCAAATGGGGTTTTCGCGCATGTGCATGGAGCGTATGGTGCCTGCGTGACGCTTCGCCGAGCAGCTGGAGCACTGTGGAGCCGTCGCAGAGCATTGCGGGTGTGTTCATGCTGCGCATGTGCATGTGGTGGACGCCCGGCCTCGTTGCAATGTGCCGGTTGCAACGGAATCTGGAACCCGAGGAAATGAGCAACAAGAATAATCTTGAGAAACAGGAAAACAGTGGTCATAGTCAGACGAAAGAAGTTTCAGTCAGAGGCAGAAATGTAATTTGAAGAAGCATCTCAGATTTGACTCTCCTTAATTCTGATGAAGATAAAGGGAGAGGGAATGAGGTGCATTCGTTTGAAAAAAATATGTTACTGTAATATTACAGTATTACAATAAAAATAGTATTAGCATTCTTGACCTTAATTTCCTAGTTTGGTCTACCTCAAAGGGCTGACAACAAAAGAAAGATGGCCTCCTAGGGAAACTTTTAGCATCCTAGTCATTAGAAATACTACCTACTCAGCCTATGACTCAGCTGTCATTGGTATCTTTTTCTGCACATTTTTTTTGCTCTGTCACATTTTTTGCTCTATTTTCTAAAATTAAAGTCTGGTAGAAATAGATCGGGTAGAAATCAGGGAAGTACCAAGAAAAATATTCATAAGTGGAATGGTATACAATGGAACCACTCTTGTATAAGACATTGAAATACATTGAAAAACTATGATACCACATAGAGTCAGTCAAAGAAGCTCTATGCCCAGGCACATTCTTTTTAAGGGAGATTGTAACCGCTTCTTAGTGGGAGCATTGATTTGGGAGATGAAGTCATAACCCAAAACAAATTTCCAGATGGCCACTGGACAAGGCTTGAGCTTTTTTGTTTTATAAGTTCCCAACTGTAGCTAAAAAACTCAAATACCCACAATCAATTTAAACCCAATTTAAACCCAGTATGCGTTTGTGTTAATCCAGAAACCTCACAACCCTGACTTGTTGTTAGTTGCGAAGTCATGTCCAACTCCATGGACAACATTCCTCCAGGCCTTCCTGCCCTCTACCATCCTCACGCCTACTGCTTTGGTGATTCCATCCAGCCACCTCATTCTCTGTCGTCTCCGTCTTCTTTTGCCCTCAGTCCTTCCCAGCATAAGGCTCTTCTCCAGTGAGTCCTTCCTTCTCATTAGGTCACCAAAGACTAATGTTCTGCTATTAGTACTGAGAAGCTCTTCTTTATTTTTTTCCCCACAGGCCATTCTTTATTTGCTCTAAACTTTCAAGTATTTCCTATTACCCTATTCTTTACTCCTTTTCACAAACATATAGCTTCCATTTTGTCATGTCTGGCCCTTTCTGTGTTAATTTGAATTGAACAAAATTGAAATAAACAATGAAGTAAGCAGCAAAGACATTGGATATGCTGCTGTTGGCAATGGATAATTCTAGCATGCTGTAAAACTTGAAGCATCACAGACATTTATATAAATTAAAGTCCAAGGGAACAATTGGCTTTCTTATTCCACTGACAAGATTTGGGTGTCCGTTTATCCACTTCTAACCTTAACAATAGGAATCTTGATTTAAGGCAGGAGCAGCCAAGTCATGGGCCTCTGATATGTTCCCTAATCCTATTGTGATTCCCAGAGCTTCTGCAGCTCACACTACTCAGAGTGGCAAAATTGTTGACAGCATAAGTAAAGGTTTGGCTCATGCTAAGTCCTCGACCTACGACTGACTCCAGGTCCTCGACTTATGACCTGACAGCCTGGGTAACCGGAGGACAGGTCCCATTGGCTAAGACGCACCTGGATGAAGCGGGACTTTTACAGCGATCTGATTGGTTGCTCTGCTTGACAGATCTAGTATAAATAGCTGTCAAGGAGAGTGTGGTGCTGAAGTTGTTGTGATTTGGTTCTGTTGCTGTTTGAAGTTGAATAAACGGATTCTTTGTTACCTCAGCGTTGCCTCCTTCAATTGTCGGCTAGTATTTAGCAGATCAAAATACAGGAGCAATATAACCTCCTTTAGACGTAATGCACCTAGTTCACTCCATAAATTGAACCCCTAAATTAGATTAAACATTTTTGCCCTAACTAGCTTCACGACATCCCTGTATCAGTGCCCATGCTCAATAGGCGCTTGAAACCTTTTCAGAGTTGGCTGCAGTTGGAATGATTTATAAGTCATGTAAATAAATAAAGTCATGTAAATAAATACATTAAATAAATACACAATAATTCAATGTTACAAAGAGAGCAGAACAGTTTATGGCCATGTTTTTTTTTTTAATTTAAATTTATATCCCGCCCTTCTCCACAGAGGACCCAGGGCGGCGTACAGGAAATTTAAAAACATACCAATACAAAGATAAATATATAATTTAAAATAAATATTAAACAGTCCTATCCTGTACTAAAACCAAATTTAAAATACCCAATTTAAAAAACTTCCTAAAAGTCCCCACGGGAGGTAGGCTGGCTTGTTGGAACAAATATGTCTTTATAACAAATATGTCTTTATAATATCGGTTTGGAAAAAACCCTTCTGGGCTTTTCAGGACAAGACATCCCCACTTCACCCCCACTTCCCAAAAAGTGAACACAAGGATTTCCCTGTGGCAGATACACCCCATTGCTATTTTGCTGGTCGTTTTGGATAAAAGGCTGGATAGACATCCTTAAGAAGGGGGTCAAAGCATGTCCTCAAGTGTGCATTAGCCCACTCTGCCAAGAGGTTAGACCAAGGGTGGGCAAACTTTGTAACTTTAAGTCTGAAGGACTTCAGCTCCCAGACTTCTCCAGCCAGCTATTATGAAGTCCTTCAGACTTAAAGTTGCAAAGTTTGCCTACCCCTGGGTTAGACTGACTCCGCAGCAGGCCCAAAACCAGTGGTGGGTTTCAGTCGGTTTGCACCACTTCGGGAGAATCGGTTGTTAACTTTCTGAGCAGTTTGGTAAACTGGCTGTTGGAAGAAATCATTAAGGCAGAGAACCGGTTGTTAAATTATTTGGTTCCCACCACTGTCCGAACCCATTTTGTGTCCTGTGATAGCAGGCTGCACAGAGAGGTGTGCAAAATGTTTCAGAGCAGGAAGGTTTCAAACTCAGCCTGGAAAAGAAACCTCCTGTTTTAAAGCTCATTGTTCTGACTTTACTGGAATTGTTTCAAGTTAGAAAATACTGTTTGGGTTAGAAAACGGGGGTTTGGAGCCATTTGGATCTGCTGCCCAAAATTAAAAGAGAAAAACAACCTGTCTGGTGATAGTAGTGTCTTGCGTGCCTGCATTGTCTGCTGTCTGCACATTGTGAACTGTTTTTTATAGCACCTTGTCGTCTTCTTCCCTCTGGGTTTTTAACATCACATTTTCTCCCCTGATTTTTTTTTTTGGGGGGGGGGTAAACTTTAATAGTGATGTTTATTCTGAGGAGTGGGGAATGGAAAATGCAGGGAAGCTGTTGCTTAACAACCCCATACTTGTTGCTAAGCAACAGTGCTTTCCTTACCCCTCTCTTTCTAGGTTTGCCTAAATAACAATGTCTGAAATTTATGAAAAGAAATAACTGTTTGAAGGACACAGCTAAGTTCCCCTTGATGAATCTCTAAATGCTAGATTTCTAACAGAGGTGCCCACATTTCTCTTGTGCTCTTCTGCATCTTTTACTATTACAATTGACCCAATATTCTTATGAATAGCTAAAGTAACTAATTTCATTCAAATCAAATGATGGATAAATGCACAGGAGTAAACTGTGTGTATGTTTTGTTCAGGTGACAATCCTGACAGAAGGTGCATAATGTTTTCTCTTTGCTGCATATACCAGTTTTTGACTTAAGAACAGAATTCTTAAGTCAGATATCTTGAGCCAAATTTATTTTACAGGGAGTGGCCATTTTCTATCACATCTTGCATTCCATAACTCTGTGGCCTTCGTTAATCTCATTTCATGAAGTAGTATAATACAACATGATGAGGGAGTTGGATAAAGCTGGCTGACAATATTTCCTGATCTAAGTAAAATACTCTTTGCCACCATTACTTTAAGGACCATTTCTGTGATATTCCAGATGTTGAAACTACAACTTCCAGCAGCTCCAGTCAGTGGTGGGGTATGTTTGAAACTGTAGATAAACCACGTCTGTAAGGGCACAGGTGGCCTCACATCATAGGTAGAGGTAGAGATGTGTGCAACAGGTTATGATCATGCCAATTATGCATTCAATGGCATTTGTATCATCGCATAATGTGTTGTGATGCATGTGATGTCATTGTGTTCTATCAAATGCTTTTACTGACTTCATGGACAGTTGATGTAAAGTTTATGGATATGTAAAAAATAAAATTATAAAAATCTAACAAATCATCTAGTCAGTTTGTTAAGTCCCTGGTTAGTCAGCACTGCTAACATCTCCAAAATACTTTTTGAATTTGTGTAGATTAAGAGCTTTTTTAAATGTTGGGATTTAAAGCTGACCCATCTTCCTTCTAATACCAGGAGACTCTAGATTTTGTGCTAGAGGGAACAAGGCTCAGTTATACCACAGTGATTCACCCTGAGAGTGATTCAGACATTTCACAGCATAGCTTTCTCACATTCCAGTTAAGTAGCCTCACTGATGAAATCTCCAGGCTGTGAGATTTAAAAAACCAGACACCAAAGCTTCTGTCCAAAGATGGAGAAGGAATGTAAAGCCTGTGCATTGCATAAAGAATAGTTCAAAGATTCATTCATGGGTAGGATCTAAACCAAACAACAGCCCAGCTCTGTGTAGAAGGCTACAGGATCACTGGCTTCATCTGTCCCTGAATCCAATAGGCCAGTGGGTCACATATTCATTACCATGTTTCATAATATTTCATTAGCCAGTTAGATCTATGATTGTGGGGGAGTGATTCTTTGACGTATCTGGTGGTGCAGTGGTTAGAGTGCAGTACTACAAGCTATTTCTGCTGCCTGCCAGCTGCCTGCAATATGGTAGTTCAAATCCCACTAGACTCAAGGTTGACACATCCTTCCAAGGTTGATAAAATTAGGACCCATATTATTGGGGACAATATGTTGACACTGTAAACTGCTCAAAGGGGGATGTAAAGCACTGAGAAGGGGTATATGTGCTATTGCTAAGTGCTATTGCTATTATGGAACTTGGGGACCATGTCCTCTATCATGATTACATCATTTCACCAGGAAATATGAGGCGAGATTAATAACATTCCGTATCTTCTATTGAATAAATCATGCTGCCTTTGAAATATACATTTTTGTGTAGAGATAGGCAGAATGTAGACAATGTAAAAATGGAGATGAATGATGCATAATAACCATAGGTATAATAGCGCAAGCAACTGCAAAAACTGTTTGGACTCGGGAATGTTCACTCATGGTGTGTCCCACATATTTGACAATTTTCTTCCAGGAGCAAAAGATTCAAAAACATGTTGTTCAGGAATTTAGCTCTGCCCTTGAGAAGTAGGTGAGAGAGGGACAATGGTTGCTTAGTCCCAGGAGAGTGAAAAGTATGGGAAAGAGTCTCAGCCTAGCTCCATCTTGATCTTTTTGACCTCGAAGGGCCAAAAAGATTTTCAAAATTGTGTAAATACCCCTACAACAGTGAAGTGGCCCTCCTGGAATCCCTGCAGGGTACGTTTTCTTGACGTGGCTTCCTCCAGCACTGCAAGGAGCTGACACGTGTTTTCCTTTTCTTTCATCTTAAGGCAGTGTCCTACAGAGCTATTTTTATAACAAATAGGAGGTGAAGTATTGATGCCGCAGCCTTACAAGAACGTTTTTATATCCAAGTCACATCTCTTTCTCTAGTTGGCATCTATACTATGGCATTCCGTGAACTTAGGCTGACTGAACCCATGCCATAATAAATATCATAAAATAATAATGCTCCAGCACGATTCAAACCGTACAATTAATCTGCTAAGCCAGGGGTAGTCAGTCACACTTTCATCGAACTGGTCCCCTCTTTTGGACCACCGCAGAATGTTTAATGTTAACCATTAAGGGAAGCTGTCTCCCTGTTGCCTCTCAGATTACATTTCGTGATTTGTATTCTAAACTGTGCAGAATATATCCAAAGATGTACATGTTTATAACACTTTCAAATTAGGTCAGGCATGACAAAATGCCTGAAAAGGCTGCTTAGGATGGACTCTTCTTGCATGGTGAAGCGGTTATGCAGAACTAGAGGAAAGGGATTCTCATCCACCACTCACTATCTGCAGGGTGACTGCAGGGAAAGATCAGCTCAATCTGTGGAACTGGGTAGCTTATCTGCGTGTATGTATGTAGTGCAATGAGTTCATAATATTCCTTACAGTGTGTAACTGTCAAGGGGCATTGAATTCTAGGCAATCTGCAAGGTTCTGTTTGTTTGTTTGGAGAAGGATTGGTCATTGAATAACTGCTTCCCAGAAGAAATGAAGTTTAAACTCCTTTGACCTAAAATGGCATTTTTCTTGTCCGTGCTATATATTTGGGAGTGATTTACATGCAGCTTATTTAAGTCCAGAACAGTAGTATGACTTTGTATGACTCTGGTGATGCAGTAATAAAATTTAGTGCATTTTGCATTTTCTATTAATAGCCTGGTGTGCATGTGTCTGTTAACTGATTTCAAAAAGCAGTGCGTATCTTTGAAAAACTGCAGCAATACTTAGAATTTCCTACTGTACTTTCTGCAAAATTAAGTGGTAGCATTTGAACAAGAACTTAGGTTAATTTTGTGTCTTCTTGAATATATGCATTTGCAAAAGTAATTATAATTTAGATCTCAGTGCAGACTTACATAATTTTGCATTTTTAAGCAGTACACAAAAAGTTTGTTATTCAAAACTTGCACTTTTCAAAATTTTACCACAAAGTTTATCAACAAATTTGTCTGTATGTTGCTAAGGGAAAGGTCTGCACAAAGATGTAGATATTCATGAAAAGAAAGAATAAAATATACTAGGATAATATTAGCTGATAATGTAAGCAGGCGGGTAATATGACAAAAGAAGTATGTATGTTTACAGAAATATGCACCAACATTCATGCAATTTTAATGCAGCGTTCTCAAGTTTGGTCAAGCAACTACAATACACAGTAGCTGTAAAGTAAAAACTAAATCTGGTATACCCTGTTTCCCCAAAAATAAGACCTTTCTGGATAACAAGCCCAATCGGGCTTTTGAGCACATGCGCTAAAATAACCCCTTTCCCCCAAATAAGCTCTTCCTGAAAATATTGAAACTCAGCAGCAGCCATGAGGTGACTACACTCCCTTGTCATGGACAGATCACGCTCTCCTTCGGCTGGACTTTCCAATCGCTACACCTCACCGCGGGGAGGCGGAACCGGATATTCCTATATGGTTCCGCCCCAGGCTTCTAATGGACCCGGAAAGGTTCCAGAGGGAGCTTGGGCCAATTCCTGTGACCCTGCCCCGCGACTCGACTGAGGACCTAGTGGCCGCATGGTTAAGTGCGGCTGCGGGGGCCTTGGACCGAGTCGCGCCCTTGCGGCCTCTCTTGCGGCGGCGAATCACCCAGGCTCCTTGGTTTACCGAGGAGCTTCGGGGGATGAAACGCCACAAGAGATGCCTAGAGAGCAGATGGAGATCCTCTCACTCCGAAGCCGACCGAACACTAGTGAGAACCCATATTAGGGCTTACTTAGTGGCGATAAGAGTGGCCAAACGTGAGTATTGTGCCACCCTTATTGCATCCGCAGATAACCGCCCTGCCGCCCTGTTTGGGGTGACCCGCTCCCTCCTTCATCAGAGGCCGCGGGAAGCCCCTCTGCAAGGGCGAGCAGAGGAATTTGGGATTTATCTGCAGGAGAAAATCACTCGGATTCGGAATGAGCTACCCTCCATCGACAGTGGTCCTGTGGGACTGTCCGAGACTAGTCTTGAGGTTCCTTCTTGGGAGGAGTTTAATTTTGTTACCACCGAGGATATGGACAGGTTGTCAAGGAAACTTAGGGCGACCACATGTTTATTGGACCTGTGTCCCTCCTGGCTTGTACTGGCATTCTGGGAGACGACACGAGGCTGGCTCCAGGGCATTGTCAACGCATCTTTGAGTGAGGGGTCCTTGCCTGCCGTCTTGAAAGAGGCGGTAGTGAGGCCCCTCCTCAAGAAGCCGTCCCTGGACCCAGCTTTATTAGAGAACTATCGTCCGGTCTCCAACCTTCACTTTTTGGTGAAGGTTGTCGAGAGTGTGGTAGCCCAACAGTTTCCGCGACACCTGGAGGAAGTTGATTATCTAGACCCGCACCAGTCCGGCTTCCGACCCGGTCACAGCACCGAGACGGCATTGGTCGCGTTGGTTGATGATCTCTGGAGGGCGCGGGATAGAGGTTATTCCTCTATCCTAGTCCTATTAGACCTCTCGGCGGCTTTTGATACCATCGACCATGGTATCCTATTGCACTGACTGGGGGGGTTGGGGCTGGGAGGCACCGTTTTGCGGTGGTTCTCATCCTACCTCTCTGGTCGGTCGCAATATGTGTTGACGGGAGGGCAGAGGTCGACCTCGAGGCCTCTCTTATGTGGGGTTCCTCAGGGGTCGGTCCTCTCGCCCCTCCTTTTCAACACATATATGAAGCCGCTGGGTGAGATCATCCGTGGTTTTGGGGTGGAGTACCACCTGTACGCTGATGACACCCAGCTGTACATATCCACCCCAAACCACCCCAACGATGCCGCCGAAGTGCTGTCCCGGTGTTTGGAGGCCGTACGGATCTGGATGGGTGGTAACAAACTCAGGCTCAATCCTGCCAAGACTGAGTGGCTGTGGTTTCCGGCACCCCGGTTCAGCCAGATTACACCAACTCTGGCCATTGGGGGCGAAACACTGGCCCCCGTGGAGAGGGCGCGCAATTTGGGTGTCCTCCTGGATTCCCGGCTGTCCATGGAGGACCATGTGGCGGCCGTGGCCAGGGGGGCGTTTCATCAGGTACGCCTGATGCGCCAATTGCGCCCCTTACTGGACCGGGCTGCCCTTCGCACAGTCACTCAAGCTCTCGTGACGTCCCGACTCGACTACTGTAATGCTCTCTACATGGGGCTTCCCTTGAGGTGCACTCGAAAGCTACAGCTAGTCCAAAACGCAGCCGCGCGGGTGATTATGGGAGCCACTAGATGCTCCCACATAACACCGATCCTGCGCGAGCTGCATTGGCTTCCTGTGGTTTTTCGAGTGCGCTTCAAGGTTTTGACAACTATCTTTAAAGCGCTCCATGGCTCGGGGCCTAGTTATATGCGAGACCGCCTCCTGCACCATACATCCCTTAGACCGATACGCTCCCACAGAGAGGGCCTTCTCAGGGTGCCGTCGGCCGGACAATGCCGACTGGCGACACCCAGGGGAAGAGCCTTCTCTGTTGCGGGCCCAGCCCTTTGGAATGACCTAACCCCTGAATTACGTACCATCACCGACCTCCGCCTCTTCCGCCAATGTCTTAAGACATATTTGTTCCAACAAGCCGGCCTAGCCTAACCTCCCATGGGGACTTTTAGGTAGTTTTAAATTGGGTTTTAAAATTTGGTTTTAGCGCAGGATAGGTTTATTTAATAGTTTTTTAAATTATATTTATTGTATTTTGTATGTTTTTTAAATTTTCCTGTGCGCCGCCCTGGGTCCTTTGTGGAGAAGGGCGGGATATAAATTTAAATAAATAAATAAAATAAATAAATACACTCGCCGCCTCCTGCACCTCAAAAATAATAAGACCTCCCTGAAAATAAGGCCAAACGCTTATTTCATGGGTCAAAAGAAAATAAGACCCTGTCTTATTTTCAGGGAAATACGGTAGTAGATTCGCTTATCCCTGGGGATTGATACCAGGTTATTATGGGACAAGATGAACCAAGTGCCAACTATCTAATTAATGCCTTACTTCTTTTCCTTTTTTTGTCCATCTCCTTTGCCAGATTCTAACCCCTTCCAGGAAGATATTTCTCTGCAAGTGCCCAATACAGTTGAGGTCAAATCACGAATTTCGTCCACATCATCTGCCTCTACAGACCTGAATAGCCTGGACACCAGTGAAGAAGGAGCTGAGACTCCTGTGGTGCAGTCAGATGAGGAAGAATTGGAGCAAGATGGGTCTGAAGAACAGGAGATCAAGAGCTAGCGAGGTTTTGCATCCATCGTGCTATAACGGACCCTGCTAGCATGAGATTATGAACATGACTGGATTGCTCTGATTCCCACTGTGTAAAACCCACAGAAACTCCCTGTCCAATTGTTGTACTTGGGGAAGATTCAAGATAATCTTTCCTCCTGCAGGATGGTCAATGCATGGATAAGGCAACAGAAGAGGGAGAATAGGGTGAGGCATGGGTGCTACAGAATTAAAATAGAATTTAACTCTCCATCTTTTTACGCATATAGTAATGCTTCTGCTTCCCTCACATGAGGACTCAGTTTGCTACAAGGCTACAAAGATTGAAAATAAGGCCTTTGTGCAAACTGACAGGCTCCCTAATCCTAACACATATATACACACAAACATGAATGCAGCATGTCTTTAATTGTAACATAATAGAAAATTACATTCCTTTCAAGCAAGCATCTGGGAGGACGTGTGTTCCTGGGAAAGGAACAATGAGGCTACCTGGGTAGGACAGATGGAGAAGGAATGGCTGAAAGGTGGTGGGACTAAAATAATTGGAAAGGTTCCTGGAACGAATCCGATTTTTATTAACTTTTTCATTCGTCTGATTTTAACATCCTTATATTGCAAGTGAACGGCACGCAGCACAAAGCACAGGAAGAGCTCTGGAGGAAGGAAATGTGTCTTATGGAAAAGCTACACAGTCAGGACAGTCCTTGGAAAAACTTCCTTTGAACCTCCACACTGAATACCTCAGTAGCAAAGTGAACTTTAATTGCGCTCCCCGTACGTTTTAAAGGAGCCCAATTATCTCTACAATGAAAACGTCTTCTCCATTTCCCCCAATCATTCTTCTTTTGTTTCATGGGAGAGAAATGGCTTTAGCATCTTTTTCCAAGGGAGAAGAACATTTTGTAGCTTTCTCCTGGCTGTGGTGCTGTGTCTTTATATTTACAGTACCCTAGTTGCAAAGTGCCTGAAAGGTACTTGTGTGTGCTCTTCTTTTCATTCCGCAGTCATAGCTCCCACCCTCTGGCATCCCAGCCTTCAATTGTATTGGTGAAGGTCAAATCAGACAAAGACTGACAAAGGAAACTCCTTCCATAGAGCGTTTTCAGATTAAGAAGAAGGGGTAGTCAAAGATGCTGTGGAATGCTGCAGATACAGATAATAAGGGACAAAAAGAACTACTGAGGGCCCCTTTATAAATTTAATTACACTGATAGAATATTTGTAGCTGAAGATTGAACTGTGGGGTCCTTGGTGCTCTCTGAGTTTGGTGGTTTTCTTGCAGACATTTCATTACCAAGCTAGGTAAGTTCATCAGTGCTAAAATATTTACACTAAAAATGTCTCAAAAAAATGAATAAATTCCAGGCATGAGGCAGATAGAATGAGGCAGAAAAAGAGAAGACTTTCTCGGGGAGAAGGAAGCAGTGGTGGGTTCCGGCAGGTATGCCCTGGTATGGGTATACCGGTGCTTGCTGGGAGCAGCAGGCAACATATCGGAATGGTGCTTTGGAGGACCCACCCGCCCACCCGCGTTCCTTACCTATATTTGAACCAACCGGGCCATTGGCGCCTGCGCGATGCTCCACGAACAGCTGGAGTGTCGTAGGCCGGTGGTGCGCATGCATGTGCAGCTCATGAACCGGTTGGGATGGGATACGGAACCCACCACTGGAAGGAAGCTTTGTTGAAATTGGAGGACATGTTTTGGCACTTAAACTTTGCTTTCTTTTTGATATATTATTATTATTATTATTACAAAGAACTTGTTCCCTTCATTTTATATATATAATTTTTATTAGCACTTTTCACGTTATTAAAAGATAAATATAATAATACAATGAAAGACCAACAAAAAAGAAAAGATAAAAGTGTGAAAGATTGTATAGAGAGAGAAAAAGAAATATATATAAAGGAGCAACTTCCAATCTCCTTTAGAGCAATTACAAACTTATTGTATCTGTTTCCTCTTTAAAGTTATCTTACATATGTGATTCCCTTCTCATATTTTTATTTATTTTTATCCCACCTTTATATTATTTTTATAAATATTCAACACTTATTAATCAGCAAATCCAAACATCATTTTTTTCCATTTCAGCATAAAGTCCTTGTTCTAGTCTTTTATAAAAAAAATACTTGTTTTATCCCTGATCAAACAGGTTCATTTTGTCATTACCACCAATTCTGTCATCTTCACAATCCATTTCTCCATTATGGGTATAGCAGTATTTTTCCAACTTGGGGAATATAATAGTTTGGCTGCAGTTACCATATGCAAAAATCTATAAAACTTTTCTAATTGGTTATCTAGTTTCATTTGAATATTAGGCTTTAACATCCTTTATATCATTGAATGCATTTTTATCCTTTTGGTTTTTTTTTTTTCACAAGTCTGCCATGCATGGCAAAATGACCCTTCATGTTTTTCACATTTCCAACATGGGTTAGAAATACCATTATACAGGAGCATGTGTCTCTTTACAAGTTGCTGAAGCACTGGTTTGTAGCTAATGAAGAGTGACGCTGGAATTTCATTTTGGCAAATCTGGAGGCCGAGAGGTTGCCTGTCGCTGATATGTAATGGCCACATGTGAAGGATGCATGAGATGAGTCTCAGAAAGTAAATCTCACCACCAGTATGAACCAGAGAGTTAGCTGTAGCATCACGCCATCTCTTTTCCAAAACCTTCCTACTTCCTCACTATGGGAACAATAATACTGAAAAATATATTGGTTACAGTATCTAATTCTATAGTTTTAAGAAATTGGTACAGCCAAGTGTTTTCATATGTATGGGGTTGGGTTTTTTTTTTGTAATTGCTTTGATCCAATATAGGCTTTAGAACTGCCCAACCTCACAGGGACGTTTGGGGAAAAAATCCAAGAAGGTATATGTATGTAAAGTGCTTTGAACATTAAATGCTAAATAGTTTCATTATCACTTTTTTTTATTTTAGCTATTAGGGTCAACTCAAAATCCTGAATATGTTTATTAGACAAGTGAGCAGTTTGGAGAAGGATGATGTTCTTTAAAGAAAACCTTGTTGCACTGTAGGATTGAAGATACAGATAGTCTTCAACTTATGACCATAATGGAGCCCAGGATTAGGGTCATAAGTCTTGCAATCATTAAGCAGGACACCATGTGACAGGACCTGACTTTAAAACATTTTTGTGCAGGCATTATAGGAACACAGTGGTGGTTAAGCGAATGCTGTGGTCATTAAACAAATCCCTTATACCCAATGGATGGGGTTTGCTGAAAACTGCCAGAAACCAGCAAAAACATCAAAAATTGCAGTCATGTAACCACAGGATGTGCAAACAGCCACAAAGGTGAACCAATTGCTAAGGACACAAAACAACACGACTTGGGGGTGAGGGCAGCTACTGTAAATTCAAAGTTGGGTGGTAAGTACCTTCTGTGGGAGTTTCCATTGCAACTTTGAACAATCGCTTAAGCAAAGAGTCACAATAAACCATGCCTGATAAATGTTACAAGTTCAGTGACATGCCCAACTGTCACACATGCAGAAATATTTAAGAGTAAACTAGTAGCAGATTTAGTAGCAAAACCACTGTGAGAGATGGAACTATACGGTAGTATTCATCTGAATGAGAACTCTTGTGGTTTGGGGCATATTGTTGAATTCCTATTCCCTTTAGCCCAGCCAGCATAGAGAATGAACAGCCATATGAGTCTCTGTGGGGAGGGGAAGAGGTTTAAGAAAGCATGAAGGTGGGGGCTGCATGACCAGAGCCCCACACAAATGTTATGTGCGCAAAAGAGGCAAGGCTTCAAATCTTGGGGTTGTGGCTGCCACCTCGACTACTTTTAATCCCCTTGTATAAATGCCTCCGAACAACAACGATAGCCATTGTAGTCGATAAAGATTTGGCAGACCCACAGGACAGAATGATTATGGAAAGTTTCAATATTCCTGATACTTAATTCATCTGTTTTTATTTGTTGACAACCTCACTGTGTGAAATTGCTGCCTTTGTGGACAGAGTCCTGCCTGTAGCTCTTAGTCAATTGGTTGGATTAATCCATTAAAACACGATGACTGACTAAAAAAAATGTCTCCAAGTTAAATTTCTGCTAAATCGAGTGATAATTGAGAAGTAACAATTGGGTCAATTAGAGCTAGAAATGTTACAGGATCAAAAGCAATCTGATTTGGGGATATTTACATGATTTGATGTATATGGCATCAAGTGAAGAATACTTGCGTTTTAAACACAGTAACATATTGATCCATGATAGAGCACAAGAAAAAGGGATGGAAACAGAGAAAAACATTCAGTGTGCAGTCCTGTAACAAAATTTATACAACTTGGTAAAAAGCCTGTAAAATTTAGTAGTTCTCAAGCCAGATTTAGAACTGCGAATAATGTTAGTTTTAATTTTTGAATCCCAATGATGGTATTCAATTTTTTTTACTACCGGTTCTGTGGGCGTGGCTTGGTGGGCATAGCATGGCTTGGTGGGCGTGGCAGAGGAAGGATACGATAAAAACCCCATTTCCTCCCGATCAACTGGGACTCGGGAGGCAGAGAATAGATGGGGGCGGGGCCAGTCAGAGGTGGTATTTACCAGTTCTCCAAACTACTCAAAATTTCCACTACCGATTCTCTAGAACTGGTCAGAACCTGCTGAATACCACCTCTGCTGGTAACCAAGGCTAAAGATCAAACGTTTGTAAGGCAAATTTAATACTGTTTTAACACTGAAGTTTACATCAGGCACTGCATTTACTCCTCCAAAGATAAATCACAAAATAATTTGAAGGGTGGAGACAGAGGGAGAAGCAGCGGACCAACCTTGACTGTTTCACGGAATCAATTGGTTCAAGTTAATACAGTATATAATTTTAAAACAATTGTTTCCAGATCCACATGGAGGTTGGGGAGGAATCTGGCTGATCTAATGAATAATAGAGAAATGCTATGCTTGCTTGAGTTCTGAAGCATTTACTCCAAATAATTTTTGAAGCATGCACAGTGAAACTAAGGAAAGGGGCTCCTCTCATTACCAGTAGCAATTTGTAAGGGCATTAATGTAATTAATTAATGTAAGGACATTTCCCCCCAATAACTATCTGCCTTCTGGTACTTAAATGAACGTTGTGCTTTGCTATCTGCACTGAAAGAGAACAGGAGTTCTTTTTCTGAGTGGCACCCATTCACATCCTTGAAAAGTCCTATCTCCCAAAATCTTTGCTTTATTCCGAGTTCTTTCCCTCTTCTTCTATGGTTTATATTAGGACTAGAAACCCGAGGCTGCAAAAATCCAGAAAACTGCTAGATGGCAGCAAAGAGATACAGTTTCAATCCTCTGCTGCCATCCAGTGGTCATCTGGATGTTTTTAACCCTAGGCTGGTAGCCTTGGATTTACACAGTGAACCTCTCCTTACCATAATCTGTTTAGTGAATCCATTTTTTCAACCTGCATGATACACGGAACCATTAACTGATTGCACATTCACATAACCCCTTAGTCCCAACTGCTGGGTGACTAGATTTTCTGGCTCACAGACCTTACAAAACTGACATAGGAAACCACTGGCTGGTTGCCCATGAACTGCAAGTTGGCTTAAACCAGAACCACGATACCTAGTATAAATGAGAATATAAAACTCTCCTTGAAAGAATAGAATAAGCTCAAGAGGAAAACAAAGTGCAATGTATAAATAACCTTGGGCTGGCTCAGTTCCTGGGGCTCTCCGTAGTTGCCTGGCATCTGTACTGAGTCAATATATCAGCCAGCCCTTTATGGCCCTGGTTGCAGCTTTTAGCACTAAAACTTCCGTCCAGGTGCAAATGACTCATAGACTCCCCCCCCCCCCACTCCCTCTTGCAAGTGCAGCTCTCTAGTCATTGTTTTTGAGAGAAAGGTTGAATAGAGAGGGAGGGACTGCAAGGGGGAAGACTTTGGGAGGAACAGGTGGGTGGTGAGAAAGTCCAGAAAAAGAGATCTGGAAGCCACAAAACTCCCTCCTCTTCCCAGTAAAGGAAAAGCCAAAGAAATAATGCAAGTGTTTTGAAAGGTCAAGAGCTGAACTGCAGTCAGAAAATAATTCTTAATAGCTTTGCGGAGAAAAAATGTCCTTAACATTAATCATATCTGATCGAATCTAAAGCTTTTCACAGAAAAGCAATGAAAACTGTGGGAGGGGAATTTAAGCAAGTAAAATGCATTAAAGTACAAAAGATACAATTTGTGACAATTCCATTAAGTAACTGGCCAGTTTGGTTAAAGGCCAGCTAAGGCTTAACATTAAGCTAGGTGCCAGATGCATGGAGAATGAAGTTCCTTCCTCTTGAACAGACATGTGAAGAGCCTAATACAGGGATCTCCAACCTTTGCAACTTTAAGTCTGAAGTCCTTCAGACTTAAAGTTGCAAAGGTTGGAAAGCCCTGGCCTAATAGCAATAGCACTTAAACTTATAGACCTTTTTACAGCCCTGTCTAAATGGTTTACAGAGTCAGCCTTTTGCCCCCAACAATCTGGATTCTCATTTTACCAACCTTGGAAGGCTGGGCCAACCCTGGGCCAGTGAGGATTGAACCCCTGGCAGTCAGCAGAATTAATCTGCAATGCTGCATCCTAATCATTGCGCCATCACAGCTCTTATAAAACTAGACTTATAATAATACACATATAATACAATATTCCACTTCCCTCTGTATAATCATGAATAGATTAAATGCCTATCTTCTTTTGCAGCTAGCAGTTCTATAAGGATATGGGAGATCTAGGAACATGAATATAAATAAATACAATAAATCATACAGCTGAGTTCACACACTGAGCTAAGGCATGGTTTACTTAACCATGCTATACTATATAATACAATAATACAATACAATAGCAGAGTTGGAAGGGACCTTGTAGGTCTTCTAGTCCAACCCCCTGCATGGGCAGGAACCTTATACCATTTCAGACAAATGGCTGTCTAACATCTTTTTAAAGACTTCCAGGGTTGGGGCATTCACAACTTCTGGAGGCAAGCTGTTCCAGAGGTTAATTGTTCTAACTGTCAGGAAATTTCTCCTTAATTCTAAGTTGCTTCTCTACTTGATTAGTTTCCACCCATTGCTTCTTGTCCTGCCACCCATTGCTTCTTGTCCTGCCACCCATTGCTTCTTGTCCTGCAATGGACAATGGTACAATGGACACCAGATATTTCCACCAGATGCTAACCCATAAATCAGGGTTTTCAAACTGCACTGTAGTCTACGGGCTCATTCAGCACACAAGGCCCCAATCACGTTACACTAAGCTGCCATCATGCACACTTAATATACATCAAATTCAGAAGAGGCCCACCAAGAGGTTCATTGCATTAGGAGTGGAGGAGTCATTTTATCTGCTTGTGGTCTCAAGAAAAAAGTCCACTTCTGCCAGCAACTGTTTGCATTAGAAGAAATGTAGCATAAGGTGCCAAAGACAATATATGTCTTGCTTTTTGAAGGTAGTGACAAAAAAGAATCTGGTGAATTCCTTATTATGTGCCTTATAAATATTAAAACATTTAAAATATTCTCAGATAATTACTCAGAAGTTAAGTACACAATTTAAAGGGTTGATTTGATTCTTCTTTTCTTTCTGCAATAAATCATGTTTTATCAACTTTGCTTTCTAAAAGTCCCATGTGCAGGTCAAATGAAGTTGAGAAAATGGCCAGGCCTTTATGAGGGTGACTGACATCTTTGTATTGTTGCTTTTTGTTGTTTTAATTAACAGCCTTATTACATCCAACAAGATGCAGCTCTTTGGTAAGAAAAGTAAGGGCCTGCAATTAGGCAGGAAAAACCAAATGCATGGATATAGACTAGGAGGTACAGCCTCAACAGTAGTAACTGTGAGAAGGATCTAGGTGTCCTGGTGCATCACCATTTAAGTATGAGCAAGCAGTGTGCTGCAGCTGCCAGAAATGTCAACACAGTTCTAGGCTACATCAACAAAAGGATAGCTTCCAGATCATGGGAAGTGATAGTATCGCTTTATACGGCACTGGTGAGGTCACACTTGGCATACGGCATCCAATTCTGGTCACCATGACACAAAAAAAGTTGCTGAGGCCCTAGAACAGGGGTGTCAAATTTCCATCATCACAGTGTCATCAAGTGTCATAAATCATGACTTTTCCCCCCTTTGCTAAACCGGGTGTGAGTGTGGCCAGCTCATGTTGCATCTGGCCTGTGGGCGGCGAGTTTGACAGCCTTGTCCTAGAAAGAGTGCAGTGAAGAGCAACAAAGGTGAAAAGCTAAGGATGGTAGCTAAATTATATGATGAATGGCTAAGGGAAGTAGGTGTGCTTAGCCTAATGAAAAGAAGGCTCAAGGGAGACACGATATAGCAGTCTTCCAATACTTGAAGGGCTGTCACAGGGAAGAGGGTGTCGATTTCTTCTCCATAGCCCCTGAGGGCAGGATAAAAAGCAGTGAGGGTAAGCTCATCAGAGGGAGGTTCAACCTGGAAATAAGGAGGAATTTTCTGACAGTAAGAAGAATTAATCAGTGGAACTGCTTATCTCCCTGAGTTGCGGGTACCCCATCACTAGAGGGTTTTCAAGAAAAAAATTACACAACCATTTCTCTGGGATGAAATAAGAATTCCTGCCCGGGGCAGGTTGTTGTACTAGAAGACCTCCAAGGTCCCTTCTATGTAAGGTGGCGCAGTGGTTAGAGTGCAGTACTGCAGGCTACTTCTGCTGCCTGCCGGCTGTCTGCAGTTTGGCAGATTGAATGTCACCAGGCTCAAGGTTGACTCAGCCTTACATCCTTCCGAGGTTGGTAAAATGAGGACCCAGATTGTTGGGGGCAATATGCTGATTCTGTAAACTGCTTAGAGAGGCTGTAAAAGCTTTATGAAGCAGTATATAAGTCTAAGTGCTATTGCTATTCTAGACCTATAATTCTATTATTTTTATCACAGTATTATTTCATACTGTGCATTTTTATTTGGTAAACTCTCAAAGTCTTTGGGAACCAGGTGATGTATCAATCAATCATTTCCCATCTGAAAGTCTAGTAATCAATGTACATTATTAATCTTCAACCTGGCATCATCATGTTGAGTCCTCAGGTCTACAACCCAGACAGCAAGTCTGGTAACCTGTGAGTCACCGCATTCCAGAACAGATCAGGCAGCTGCGTTAATTGACTGAGACGAGCTGACTGGAATCTGTCTGGAAAGGAGTTACAATGTTGCAATTGCTTGCTAGGAGTTTTCCTGCCTGGTAACTCTATATAAGAGGTTGCCAGAGAAGAAACCTTGCCAGTTGAATCTTGAGTGTGTTGTAAATAGTGTGAATAAATGTTCCTGTTGTTTTGACCATGCCTGAGTCGGAATCCTTTGTCTGATCTAACACATCACATGCTTGCTCTCTAAACCTCAAAAGGCTACTCTGAATAGGGGTGAAAGGGAAAGTTCAATAGCATAACAGGTTCAATAATCATTCATTCTGAAGCCCTTGTAAGCCAAAATTACTGTCATAAGTAATTTTGGCTCTGAATCACAAAACATGTCACCCTCCCACCATAACCCAATGTTGGCAAACTGCAATGTTCACATGACTTGCTAAACCACAATTAAGCAAGCCACCTTATGGTAGAGCACAGGGGTGTCAAACTCAAGGCCCATGGGCCACATCTAGCCTGTGGGGCGCTTAGATCTTGCCCTTGGGGTTAGGGTTAAGGTTAGATCTTGCCCATGGGGCCACCCTTGGAACAGCAAAGGACCAGCCCACAGTGGATCTGCCAGTGAAAACGGAGCTTTCTCTGCCAGTGAAAATGAAGCTCTGTTTTCGTTGGCAGAGTGCTCAGACCACCACAGGTGCCCACAATATGAGTGACATCAAGCCAAACACCCCCCCCCCCCCCCCGAGATCAAACACAACCCTGATATGGTCCACAGTGAAATCGAGTTTGACACCCCTGGTGTCGCACAATATGCCATCCAGGTGATTCAAGCAAAGTCTACAAAGATCCAAGTGACCACTAGACGGCAATAGATGTGGAAGCTCTATTCCAGCCTAAAAAGATTAAAAAGAGCACAACTACCTTTGCAGGATGAACCTCTGTAAAAAAATAGGCCGCAGTCTAAAAAGAACAGTATTGCCCTCTGCTGGAAAAAAAATATTTCTTCACTGTCTTAAAATCTGAAATACGGTACTTGCAGAGAGGCTGTCTTTAATGCAGTGCTTCTCAAATAGTGGGGCGGGCCCCCCAGGGGGGGGGTGCGAGGCTCCGTAAAGGGGGGCGCGTTTGACCTCGGCAGAGGTGTACTTATAACAATTTTATAGACAAATGATACTATTTACAGTCGCGCGGGGGGCGCGAAATGTTTTCTTCTTCCTAGGGGGGCATGACAGAAAATAATTGAGAAGCACTGCTTTAATGTAACGTTAACTTCTGCAAACAATACAACTGTAGTTTATGAATGTTTATGAACGTCTTAGAGCACGCAGAGACATTTAGCAGGGCACACGAGGCGTTGCCCTGTTAGCTTATTTATCCATTTTTAAAGCCATTTTTCGCCCTCCCCTGGCTTTATAGGAGCTTCTGGTTTGCTCGTAGAATCGTTTTTAGTCCTCCGAAGGCTTCAGGGAAGCTCCTGAAGCCTCCGGAGGGCCTCCGGAATGGGGGAGGGGGGCTGTTTACACCCTCCCCAGGGCCTCTGGAGCCTGGAGAGGGAAAACAAAGCATGTAAAAAATGGGGGAGAGCGCCTGTCATGCACGCATGCGCATTGGGGGGCGCATTGCATTATGTGTGTGGCACGCCGGTGCACGACCCCCCTGCGCTCCCCCTCTTATGGCACGTGAGCCTAAAAAGTTCGCTATCGCTGCCTTAGAGGGACTAGGCAGAAAAATGGGGAAAGGAAGGTGTACAAATAACTTCATAGATTTAATTTCATCACTTTGTTGACTATAAGTTTAAATATATTATGTTTAGCTTTTAGTGTAGTATTTCATTAATATCTGTGGCGGGATTTAAACATTTTTACTACCCATTCTGTAGGCGTGGCTTGGTGGGTGTGGCAGGGGAAGGATACTGCAAAATCCTTATTCCCTCCCCACCCCAGTAACCTACTTGCCAGCTCCGTTCTCCTGTTCAGGACAACAAAAGAAGATCAGCTGGGAGGCAGCAGGGGCGGGGCCAGCCTATTTGCCAGTTCTCTGAATTACTCAAAATTTCGGCTACTGGTTCTCCAGAACTTGTCAGAACTGGCTGAATACCACCTCTGATTAATATACATATAAAATTTTATATGAAAAAATTTAATGGCCTTTTTCTGTTCAGCAATGACCAATGTCCATATATTTTTTGTAGAAATGTCACATCGAATAGCACAGATCGGAGGAATATGACAATTCCCATTCTATGGGAATTCATTAACTTCACAAATCTCTCACTGTATCTGGTGTTAATTCCTGCTTAACTGAGTGTTGATTGCTGGATAAGGAAGCATTCTGATCTGTTTGGTTTTCTTCCTAGTTTATTTTAATTCTTCAGCCTGAGAAAGTATTCTGTTTTACTGGTAAGTTTTCATGTTCTTTTGAAATAGGCAACTGGTCCTAAGGCACGTCAATCATCTTAGCATCTGTTGGGTTCTTCTGGGTTCATTTCAGAGGTGGTATTCAGCAGGTTCTGACCAGTTCTAGAGAACTGGTAGCGGAAATTTTGAGTAGTTCTGAGAATGGGGATTTTGCAGTAACTGTCCCCTGGAGTGGGGAGGGAATGGAGATTTTACAGTATCCTTCCCCTGCCATGCCTATCAAGCCATGCCCACCAAGCCATGCCACGCAATGGTGAGTTTCCATTTTTTTTACTACCGGTTTGCTCGTGCACACGCACGCATGAAGCTTCTGCACATGTACAGAAACATCCAGGCGGAGCCTCGCGCTGCTTCCACAACCGGTTTGCCCAATCCAATCCGAACTGGCAGAAACGCACCTTTGATACCCCGCCCACTAAGCCACAGAACCAGTAGTAAAAAAATTGAAATCCCACTACTGGTTCGTTTCTTCTATTTTCACCCAGCGAACAACCTTCTATATTTTCTTTGACTACTTTGAATTGCAGACTGGCCTTCTTGGATATAGCCTCCGTTTCCCCCCCCCCCCGCCTCCGCCCATTTTCACAATTCTGCACGCCTACACTTGAACTGCTTGGCAAGTCAAGGCAAACATTATCTTTCCAGCCCCCTATTTGTCTGAAAGTAATTTGGCCAAGCCCAAATTCCTGTCCATTAATTCTTGTTAGCATTGAAATGCATGAATAAAGAAGTGCTTTTGCTTTGCTCTCTCTATCCCCAAACAATAATTGTGCAATACAAAGGGGCGCCATAAAAAGCTCTTTGTAACCATATTTCTTCAACAGAGCCAGTGCTAGATAGCTGCATGGATATTGTTGTCCTGATCCTATTCTCTCAAGCGGCAATGTTCAGAGAACTACATTTTCATATGCCCATGCTACACAGGAGTTTGTGATTATAAATTGCTATATTTGCCTGTGCTTAGTGGGCTACTTGTTGAGTCCTCAGCCCAGACAGCAAGTCTGGTAACCTTTGAGTCACCGCATTCAGGAACAGATCAGGCAGCTGTGTTAATTGACTGAGACGAGCTGTCTGGAATCTGTCTGGAAAGGAGTTACATGTTGCAATTGCTTGCTAGGAGTTTCCTGCCTGGTAACTCTATATAAGAGGTTGCCAGAGAAGAAACCTTGTCAGTTGAATTCTTGTGCTGTTGTAAGAGTGTGAATAAACGTTCCTGTTGTTTTGACAATGCCTGAGACGGAATCCTTTGTCTGATCTAACACTGGCGACGAAGGTGGGATTCAGGCCGTGGCCTTAGAACGCAACGGGTAACGAATACTTCAACAACAGAGCGCAGCGCAACGCACAGCCTCACCATGGCTACGGCGACAATGCCTCCGTTTGCACCGTTCGACCCGATGAAGGAACAATGGGCTTCCTTCTTAGCCCGGTTCGAGTGCTTCTTGATAGCCAGCGACTACGGCGAACTCGCGCCTGCCAGGAAGCTGAGCCTATTCCTCCAGTGCGGCGGCCCTGAATTGTTCGCTACCGCCCGAACCATAGCAGCACCCGCAGCGGTGCATGAAGTGCCGTGGGACGATCTCCTGGGCCGCCTGAGAGCACACTACGCGCCGGCACCTTCCCGCATAGCGCATCGCTATGCATTCAGGCAATGTGTGCAACAGCCGCAACAGTCGGTAGCCGAGTTCCTGCAGAAATTGAGAGCGACCGCAATTCCCTGCGAGTTCCCTGCTGGCTTCCTGGAGGAATCCCTACTGGAGCAGTTTGTATGCGGCGTAAGAGACATCCGCCTAAAGCGCCGCTTGCTTTCAAAAACTGTCCTGACTCTCGAGCAAGCGGTGGAAGAAGCACGCGCGACAGAATTGTCGGAGATCTCCACATCCGACATGGGCTGCGCGCGCCCTCCTCTTTTCCCCACTCCGCGAGCGTGTCTGGTAGACGAAATAGCGCCGCTGGATGAGCTGGAGGAGGAAGACCGTGGGGACTGCATGAGGGTGACCGGGCGCGTGCCGAATCGCGCATTCACACCGCAGCAGAAGTCCGGGAACTGCCTAGGCTGCGGAGGGGCCCACCAGAGACCAGAGTGCCCATTCAAGGCATCGGTGTGCCGCAGATGTGGCAGGAAAGGACACCTAGCAGCTGTGTGCCGTGCTGCCGCTCCAGCGACAACGCCAGCTGCCGCCTCCAGAACCGTTCCACCAGGACAACGAGGGTCGCAGAAGCGTTCAGGACGCTACCAGCCACAGCCGACCGACTGCTTCGCGCTGGCGGAGATGCCCCCAGCTCTAAGCTACGACCAGGCAGAGAGTAGGAGACTGTCAACAGTGGTTTGCTTAGAGGGGGTGGGGGTAAAAATGGAAATAGATTCAGGGTCCTCTAGATCACTCATGTCCTGGGCGCATTTAGTTAAGCTTTGCCCCAAGCTCAGGAAGCGGGATCTCGGCCCCACGGCGACGATCCTGAAAGATTACCAGGGCTCACAAATTCCCATTCTAGGTCTGCACAGAGTGAGAGTAGACTACGGCCCCTTCCACGGATCCCTTCCCATCCTGGTAGTGGCCAAACCCCTAGCTGCCTTGATCGGATTGGACTGGTTTCCAGCCTTGGGACTGTCAGTCCAAGGAGTACACAGCGTGCCAGCCAGTTCTCCGGTAGACGAAGTAATCAGAGAGTTCAACGACGTCTTTGATGGCAGCTTAGGAACGTACAAAGGCACTCCAGTTTCCCTAAATTTGGACCCCCAGGTTGCTCCAGTCCGCTTGAAGGCCCGCAGGCTGCCGTTCGCGCTGAAGCCCAAGGTTGAAGCGGAATTGGATCGATTGGTGGCGCAGGGCGTGCTCGAACCCGTCGATCAGGCGAAATGGGAGACCCCCATTGTGGTCCCCATTAAGCCCGACGGGTCCGTGAGGATCTGCGCCGACTATAAGTCGACGATCAACCTCGGGCTTCAGGCGAACCCATACCCGGTTCCGGTGGTGCAAGACCTACTCCACTCATTGGGACGAGGTCGAGTGTTCGCGAAACTGGATATGGCGCAGGCCTACCAACAGCTCCCGGTGGATGACGAGGCTGCGGAAGCGCAGACCATCGTGACCCACCGTGGGGCTTTCCGCTGTCGCCGTCTCCAATTCGGCGTGTCCGTAGCCCCGGGGATCTTCCAGAGCCTCATGGAGCGACTGCTCCATGGGCTCCCTGGCATTGTACCGTATTTTGATGACGTCCTGATTGCTGCTTCCAGCATATCAGAACTCGCCAAAACGTTACGGAAGGTCCTCAGAGTTTTCAGGGGCGCGGGTTTAAAGTTGAAACGCAGCAAATGTACGTTTGCTGCGCCTAGAGTGGAATTCCTGGGTTTCATGATTGACGCCCAAGGAATTCACCCAACCCCCTCCAAGGTCGAGGCCATCCAAAAGGCCCCCACTCCTGCCTCCAAAACGGAGCTGCAGGCATTCCTCGGCCTTTTGAATTTCTACGCGCCGTTTATTCCCCATAAGGCATCGCTAGCCGAGCCGCTGCATCGGTTGCTCGACCGATCCACAGCCTGGCACTGGGGCAGCCGCGAAGCACACGTGTTCGCGGCTGTCAAAGCCATGCTCACGTCAGATGCGGTACTAGTCCAGTACCATGACAGGCTTCCTCTGACGCTTGCATGCGATGCCTCCCCTTTTGGCCTGGGGGCTGTCCTTAGCCACGTCTTTCCAGACGGCTCGGAAGCCCCCATTGCTTTTTACTCCCGGACAATGTCTCAAACGGAGAGAAACTACAGCCAAATCGACAAGGAGGCTTTGGCTGTACTGTCCGGGATTAAGAAGTTCCACAATTACCTCTATGGGCGGACCTTTTCTGTTGTCACGGACCATAAGCCGCTCCTTGGGCTATTGGCCGGTGACCGTCCGACCCCCCCCCATCCTGTCGCCCAGGATGACCCGCTGGACGGAATTCCTGGCAGCGTATGACTATACGCTGCTATACCGTCCTGGCAAGCAGATAGGGCATGCTGATGCCCTAAGCCGCTGCCCTCTCCCGGGGCCGGATCCGGCCCCTGTGCCTGCTCTCGGAGCCTGGTCGCGGAGTCGGACTTGCCCCTGTCCTCTTCCGCCGTTGCCGCTCACACCCGCGCAGACCCCGTCCTCGCCCAGGTCTGCCGATGGGTGCTGAGGGGCTGGCCTTCGGGCAGCGTGGCTGAAAATTTTCGGCCTTACAAGTCACGCCAGCTGGAGCTCTCGCTCCATTGCGGGTGCTTGTGTTGGGGAGATCGGGTCATCGTCCCTTCCCCTCTCCGGCACATGGTTCTTCAGTCGCTCCATGCCAACCACCCAGGCATCGTCCGTATGAAGGCATTGGCCCGGAGCTATGTCTGGTGGCCCGGCATGGACGCTGAAGTGGCGGAATGGGTGGCCGCCTGCTCCTCCTGCCAATCGTCCCGGCCGGCCCCGCCGGTCTCCCCGCCGAGGGAGTGGGACGCCCCCAGGTGCCCATGGTCCAGGCTCCACTTGGATTTCGCGGGTCCCTTCCATGGCCAGAATTTCCTCGTGGTGGTGGATGCGTTCTCACGCTGGGTGGAGGTGATTCTCATGGCTTCCACCACAGCGGAGAGCACGGTGCGTGCCTTGCGCCGTCTGTTCGCAACCCACGGGTTGCCGGACGTCGTTGTGTCCGACAACGGACCCCAATTTCAATCCTCCACCTTCTTGGACTTTCTGGCCACCCAAGGGATCCGCCACGCGCCGGTCGCCCCTTATCACCCGGCGTCTAATGGACGCGCGGAACGAGCCGTGCGCTCAGCCAAGGAAGCCTTGGCCCGTTTGGATAAAGGGGACTGGCAGGCAAGGGTGGCTGCGTACCTTTTGGGACAGCATGTCACACCTTGCCCGGCCACAGGGAAAAGCCCCGCGGAGCTCTTGATGGGCCGACGCTTGCGGACCACTCTGGACAGACTGCACCCCGATTACGACGGGTTGCAGAGGGGCAACCTGCAGATTCCCACTCCTCGTTTATTTGAAATTGGGGACCTAGTTTGGGCAAGGAACTTTTCAGGGGAGCCGCGATGGGTTGCCGCAACCATTTTGGACGTAACCGGACCCTGTTCTTACAGAGTCGGCCTTCAGGTTGGATCCGAGTGGCGGCGCCACCTGGATCAACTGAGGCGCCGCCTGCCCGAAACAGCAGTCACCACGCCAGGCCGTTCCTGCCCGTTGGCCCCCGTTGGGCCGTTGTTCTCTGCTCAAGCCGAGCAGTTGCTTGGAACCCCGGAGTCCCTAGCCGGTCCAGACCTCGTATCAGCGGGAACAGCACGGGGAGACCGCCAGGACCTCACAACCCAATCTGACTCTCAGCTGGGGGCCTCGCCCATCGGAGAACCACCCTACCAGAATAATACTCGCCAGCAAATGTCAACTACCCCAAGCCCGGTCGCCACGCCCCCTCGCCCGGACTTGCTAGGGTCGCCATTGCCGCCTACGGCGACTCCACCTCCGAGGGCAGGCCGCGGTGACGTAGGCGAAGGCTCCGTGTCCCACAGAGAGGAGCGTCCTCAAGAACTAAGGCGGTCAGGGCGGACCCGACACCGCCCCGCCTATCTGAACGACTACGCGTGCGCATGTACTGTGTTGGACAGAGAACCTAGACACATGCGCACTGACTATGGGGGAAGGAGTGTTGAGTCCTCAGCCCAGACAGCAAGTCTGGTAACCTTTGAGTCACCGCATTCCGGAACAGATCAGGCAGCTGTGTTAATTGACTGAGACGAGCTGTCTGGAATCTGTCTGGAAAGGAGTTACATGTTGCAATTGCTTGCTAGGAGTTTCCTGCCTGGTAACTCTATATAAGAGGTTGCCAGAGAAGAAACCTTGTCAGTTGAATTCTTGTGCTGTTGTAAGAGTGTGAATAAACGTTCCTGTTGTTTTGACCATGCCTGAGTCGGAATCCTTTGTCTGATCTAACACTACTTAACCACAGAAATGTTTAAAATCTATTACTGTATTTAAAAAGTCAAGAGAAAACATGTGTTTTTGTGCTATTGTTTTATACCTTTGTGTACATGCCCATGCTTTTCCTTATACAGAATGACACCCTAATATTCAAACTCTCCTTGGATTTCATATCAACTTTGCCGAGAAGCCCATGTAGTTTGCTCAGCTGCAAGATGGAAGTGGTTTAACTATTTTTCCAAATTCTTAGTCCTGCACAATAGCCTAGGATTTCCTGGAGATCTCTCAGCCCAAATGCTGAGAGATCTCCAGGCTTAGAGCGATCTCCAGGCCGAGCCCCCTCTCATCCAGGCTTAAATGTTTCATAATAAACATGAAGATAACTTATCTCACAATAAGCAAGACTAGCTAGGCACCACTACCCACTATGGCTGAAATTTGGAGTAGCGGTTCTGCAACATTTTAGTCTCAGGACCCTTTGACATTCTTAAAACTGTTTAAGGACCAGAATGAGCTTTGGTTTACCCTAATTGGGATTGGCACCTCCATCCCTAAGCAAAGTCATCGTTAAGCAAATTATCAGATGACTGCCACTCTTAGTGATAGCAGCTCTGCCTGTTCCACTGATGTCATTAAGCAACTCACCAGCAAATTTTAAAAGAAACATCATGGGAATGAATGAATGAATGAATGATTTAATTTATAGACCGCTCCTCTCCCCGTAGGGACTCGGAGCGGTGCACAGGGAAAACTAAAACCACAATACAATAAATATACAAATACAATTTAAAAACAAATTAAATCTGGGCCTGTGCTAAAATCCCCTTAACCTGCTAAAATACCCAATTAAAACAGCTAGACCCTGTAGAGAGAGGCTACCCAAGGCCGGCCAAACGGAAAAGATGAGTTTTTAGTTTCAGACGGAAGGAGCGGAAGTCCGTGGTTGTTCTGATGTCGGGGGGAAGGTCGTTCCAGAGGGCTGGGCCCGCCACAGAGAGAGCCCTTCCCCTGGGCGTCGCCCGCTGACAGAGTCTAGTGGACGGCACCCGGAGAAGTCCCTCTCTGTGGGAGCGAATCGGCCGTGAGGATGTATGAGGCAGGATCCGATCCCGCAGATAGCTAGGTCCCGAGCCATGGAGCGCTTTAAAAATGATGACTAATACCTTGAAGCGCACCCGGAAGACGACAGGCAGCCAGTGCAACTCGCGCAGAAGTGGAGTTATGTGGGCAGATCTGGAGGTACCCAAGATTGCCCGCGCGGCTGCATTCTGAACCATCTGAAGTCTCCGGGTGCACCTCAAGGGAAGCCCCATGTAGAGAGAGTTACAATAGTCCAGTCGCGATGTCACGAGAGCATGAGTGACTGTGCGAAGGGCGTCCCGATCCAATAGGGGGCGCAACTGGCGAACCAGGCGAACCTGGTAAAACGCCCTCCTGGCCACGGCTGTCACTTGATCTTCCATGGACAGCCGGGCATCCAGGAGGACACCCAAGTTGCGCGCCCCATCCACAGGGGCAAGATGTTCGCCCCCTATGGCCAGCGATGGAGTCAGCTGGTTGAATCGGGCAGCCGGAAACCACAGCCACTCGGTCTTGGTCGGGTTGAGCCTGAGTCCGTTACTTCCCATCCAGATCCGCACGGCTTCCAGGCACTGGCACATCACTGCTACGGCATCGTTGGGGTGGTTTGGGGTAGATGAATGACCTCCTGCCAGCTTCCCCATTAAATTTGCTGGCTGGAAGCCACTGGGACAGTTGCAAATGGCAATCAAGTTACTGAAAGATGCTGCAATGATAGTAAAATGTGTGACTGGCAGAGGTGGTATTCAACAGGTTCTGATCAGTTCTGGAGAACCAGTAGTGGAAATTTTGAGTAGTTCGGAGAACCGGTAAATACCACCTCTGATTGGCCCCGCCCCCATCTATTATCTGCCTCCTGATCAGGAGGGAATGGAGATTTTACCATATCCTTCCCCTGCCACGCCCCCAAGCCACGCCCACATAACCAGTAGTTAATTTTTTTGAATTCCACCACAGTTGACAGTTAACAGTTGACACCATAGTTGACAGTTGCCAAGTGGTTGAAATGCAGTCGCATAACTGTGGGGATATTGCAATGGTTGTGAGAGGATTGGTCATAAGTCGCTTTTTTCCAGTACCATAAGTTCAAACAATCACTAAATGAATAGTCATTAAGTGAGGACTACTTGTATGTGGGTTACAGCTGTCAATATTTAGTGATCAGAAATTAAAACAAAAACATTTTAAAATATTTTTTAATTTCACTTCTCTGACCCCCGGAAGGCATCTTGAAATCCTCCAGGACACTCTTAAGAACTTATAATAATAATAATAATCTTTATTGTCATTGTAAAAATTACAATGAAATTGGTTAATCACAATTATGATTGACAGCAAAATTTCCTCCAAAACCCTCCTAGCAGTTCACAAAATCAAAATTATTTGCCATATATTGAAGATATTTGCAAAAAATTGAAATGTCATTCTATTATTTTTATTTGTTAAAAACTTGGGGTTTTGACAAATGTACTACTTATCTTAATACCCAATGGATTTAATACTATTATTTTTAATAATAGTATAAATATTCTACGGGTGCATCCTTTTTATTTTTTAATATGGTAAACATTTATAAATATAACCCACACAAAACAAAAGCTCTTTTGGGGTCCTCCATAATTTTTAAAAGTGGGAAGTTAAGAAACACAGATTTAGAGCATTTGAGAGTCCTCTGCGGACTCGGAATATAAAAAAACAAAGGAGACACGTCGCTCTACCATCTAGTCTCTACGTTATCGGAAGGAAAGCTCCTATTGGCTCCAGGGAAAAAAGTGGGCGGAGTCGGCGAGGCTTGCCGGTTCTCCGTTGACCAGCTAGAGGCGGGCAGAGGCGGAGCTTCGTCTTCCTGGCGCGGCGAGAATGGAGGTGGCCGTCTCGCTGCTGGGCCTCCTGCTTTGGGCCTCGGGGTCGGCGGAGAGCGCGGCCGAGCCCCCTCGGGACTCCCTGCGGGAAGAGTTGGTGCTGAGTCCGCTACCTTCCGGCGACGTGGCCGCCACGTTCCAATTCCGCACCCGCTGGGACTCGGACCTGCAGCGTGGCGGCGGTAAGAGAGGAGCTTGGGCGGGGAGCCGGGAGGGTGGCAGAGCCTTTGGGAGGGAGAGGATGAGAGGGGGTGGGGGGCGCGACAGGGCAGGTGGCTGCGCGCACCTGGCTCCGTTTGTGCATTCTGGGCACCCGAGGGGTCGTTTTCCTGCCCTTGGGAAATCCTCATTTGTAGGAACGGAGCAGCTGGCCTTTCGGCTTCTTTCGAAAGGGGTTTTAAGAAAAGCCCTCGATGCCCGTCCAGATTCTCCGCTCTCGAAATCCTCGATGAGCGGAGGACTTTAGAATACGAAAAGGATAGAATAGGAATGGAATGGGAAATGGAATAGGAATGGAATAGAAAAAGAATGGAATTGAAATAGGAATAGGAATAGTAGAATAGACATGGAATAGAATAGGAATGGAAATGGAAATAGAATGAAAATAGAAATAATAGAATAGAAATGGAATAGAATGGAATGAAATGAAAATAGAATAGAATAGAAATAATAGAATAGAAATTGAAGGGAATGGAAACAAAATAGAAATAGAATAGAAACAGAGATAAGGATTGGATTGAATTAAATTGAATTCTTTATTGGCCAAGTGTGACTGGACACACAAGAAATTTGTCTTTGGTGAATATGCTCGCACTGTACATAAAGAAAAAATAAAATAGAATACATTTCTCAAGAATCATAAGATACAATACTTAGTGATAGACATAGGTTACTAATAAGCAATCAAATAATACTAGGAAACAAATGAAACAGTATAAATGTTAAAGATACAAGCAACATGGTTATAGTCATAAGTGGGAAGAGAAGGTACTAGGAAGGAAGAGAAGAATGATAGTAATACAGTCTTAGTAGGTAATATAACAGTGTTGTGGGAATTAGTTGTTAAGCAGTGATGGCATTCGGGGTGGGGGTGGGAAACTGTCCTTGTGTCTAGTTGTTGTGGTGTGCAGTGCCCTATAGCGTTCACTCCTATTTAAAATATTGGAAGAGATGGCCTTAGAAGCTTAGCTGCTTGGGACCAGGGTTTTTATTGATCCCAGTAATTATTGCAGTGTTTGAAGCAGCAGAGAGCTTCCTGTTTCCTGCAGTAGGTCGACTTCCTGTTGTAACTGGCGGATTCTACCTAAAAAATTCTGGGAGTTGAAGTCCACAGGACTTAAAGTCACCAAGGTTGAGAAACACTGCTCCATAGACATTTGCAGAAGGACAGATAAAATGTGGGGCAGGTAGGAGTGGGAGAGAAGAGATGTTATTCTCACTTTGCTTTCCCATTCCGTCTCCATTTTCTCCCAGTCTCCCATTATCGGCTGTTCCCTAAGGCTCTGGGCCAGCTTATTTCCAAATATTCAGTGCGCGAGTTACACCTCTCCCTCACTCAGGGCTTCTGGCGGACACGGAGCTGGGGACAGCCCTACTTGCAAGCTCCTGCAGGTGCAGAACTTTGGGTCTGGTTCCAGGACACTGTCTCAGAGTAAGTAGGTTCACAGTCTCCATTCGTTTATGTACTTATTTGATTTACTTATATCCTGGGTAGGACTCCAGCTGATTTTCTTTTCTCAATAGAAAGCCTGTGAAGTAGGTTGGGATGAAAGAAATTTTCAATAAATCTAGTGAGTTACTGAACCTGGGCTTTATGGATCCTGATCTAAAGCTTTAGCCATTTGCCCTACGTAGGCTGTGACAATTAAGAGCTAATATATGAAAGTGACTTCAGCCTTCCTTTTTTGCTTGGTTACTTGTATTTGGTTATTTATTTAAAGGGCAGTACAAAAATTGTGGTTTCCATAAGTCTTCAGTCAATGGAAGCCTCTAGAATGGAAGCCACAGTAGATTTTTCTCACCATGTATAGATATGTCTGATTGGCTTCTGTTAGTCTGACCATATGTACAGAGGATGGTGGAAAATATGAT
Source organism: Rhabdophis nuchalis (assembly GCA_039707465.1). Classification (NCBI taxonomy): domain Eukaryota; kingdom Metazoa; phylum Chordata; class Lepidosauria; order Squamata; family Natricidae; genus Rhabdophis; species Rhabdophis nuchalis. The sequence goes on from CM077644.1 coordinate 30,468,555, forward strand.
ATAATACATGCCATAGAGCATGAAGAAAGGCTTGATCTGATTGTCCTTTATTCATGCCCATCATATGTGGGCATGAATTGCACATATATTAAACCATATTCAGTTTGGGGTTCTTTTGGCTTATAGTGTTGTATGAATTCATCATGGGGAGTGGGGGAGTGTTACAGGTTTATAAATGACAGTTGATAGTTTGGCAGTGATATCATGTGCTGATATCTTCTCTGCTTTTTCCACTAATGGTGTCTCTGATTTACTTGTGGAAATGGACAAAAAAAACCTGTTATTATAGTTGGTTGCTGAGGGCATGGCAACCTTATAGAAGGCCTTGGCTGACTCTGCAGTCCCAGGATCAGTTCTCTTTTCTGCAGGTGCAGTGAGGGAGAAAGAAAAAGGAAACTCTTATTTACCACCCCCAATATAAGACAAGCATAATGCAATATCCTCTAAGCTGAAATCTGGTCATATTTGGTTTTGGATTTCCACTACTTATACTCCAGCCATTTCCCTGCCTCCTTCATGGCCTGTTACTCCTCGGTAGACCAAGCAGGCCTATAAGCTTCATGAATAAGCAGAGTTCACGAATGAAACAGCCTATGGGTTGAGATGGTGTGACATTCCATTCCACCATCAAACCCTCAATCAAACATTTTGATGCTACAGCAGGCAAAACTGCCATGGGTGGCTTTTACAATCAACCCTGTATTTCTCACTGAATACATTTTAACAGAATAGTGATCATCCCTAAAAAAAAAAAAAGAAAGAAAGATACCATTTGTAACCAGCCCGTGGAAGTTAATATGGCAGTGTACTTCTGAGCTGATCTTGAATGACTAGTTATACATGACTACTAGACATGTATGTTGACATCTCTAATCACCAACAGATGGAGTATTTGCAATACATTCTGAAAGTTTCAGGTATACTCACTAGCCAAAACATTTAAAAACAAACAAATGTTGACCTCTGTTTTAGGGTGAATCCAGTTAGAGATTGTGAACGTGGCTAGTTTTCAATGGTATATTACTATTGCGACTGTTAATGCTTGTTTTGTTTCTAGGTAACAACGCCCAAGCTTCTGATATATATATTTCAAATATTAGATAGGATTCTCTGCCATAAAAATAGCATTCAAATTATATGTACTGTAAATCTACAAATACAACTTAAAATTTTAAAGATGAAATTGCTTTAAATATTTTAGCAAATACATATTTTAAATTTCAGATAACTCTTTTCACAAACATTACAATGCTTACTGTGTTTTCGTTCTGTAGTGTTGACAAAGCTTGGAATGATCTTAGTAACATCCTCTCAGGAATATTCTGTGCCTCTTTGAACTTCATTGATTCTACCAACACAATCATCCCAACTGCATCCTTCAAACCCCTGGGACTGGTGAATGGTGAGTTAATATTTATTCATCATATTTATTACGTATGGATGTAAAGGGTCTTATAAAACAAATTCTATGGGTGTTCACCAAAGTCAATTAAAATTTAAGAGTAACATAAAAATAGTTTATTGAAAAGTGCTATTTAAAAAATCTGGGTTCTTGGATAATTGGAAAAAATCATTACAGGTACTGTGATTCTGGCAATTTACAATATAGAACACTGACATTCTTTAATTTAAAATGACATGCAGCACACACCCCCCAAAAGAATGGAGCTAATAATTGTTAGAAAGTCACAAGGAACAAAAAGGATTTTAACAGCTTTTGCAAGCCTCACTGAAAGTACTATTCAGCCTCCTTTGAAGAGCTCTTGATTGAGTTACCGTAGTTGAGGCATTTCCATTTTTCCCAAGCATTTTACAAACAGATATTGCTTGTTCAACAGTAGTTTCTCTTCTTTTCTCTCTTCATCCCCTCAATCCCCCAGGACTGATCTGAGGCATACAAGAAGTACAAGAAGTCCAATCCATCAGCAACATAATAACCCATATACTATATGCTAGTATATGTGGGATGTCATTTATAGAAATAATAAATGAAGAGGCTAAAGGTTGACTAGATTTCAATAATAGTCAAACTGCAGATATCTTCAGTGTACACTTGGAATCATGTATATTTACAGGGGATAGGCATATGTCTGTAAACCTTCTCACCCAGGTGTCCCCTGCTTGGGGCTTCTGAGTGTGCTGGACTTTTAATTCCCATAATCCCTAGCAAAATCCAAGTTTGGGAAGGTTCTAATCTTTGGCTCCCTCATTCAGTAACAGATCATCGTTTCCTACGATATGCTGTCTTACCCCGTGAAGTTGTATGCACTGAAAATCTCACACCCTGGAAGAAGCTGTTGCCTTGCAGCTCAAAGGTGAGACGTGTGTTAGCTGCAGTAGTTGAGCCTTAAAGCAGCAGCATGTCCTTTGACCCCTGGAATTCTTTCATTCTTGTAAATATTACTTGGATATCTGCAACATCGCTTCAGGGGTTTTGTCTCTTCTTTGATGGGTATGTGTAACTTGAAATTGTACCATAGTATCATATGTACATATGGAAGTTGCATAGTTCCTAAACTTCTTTTGGATTCTGCAGGGGAAAAAAGGCTTCCTTTTATTTTCCAGGCTGGCCTGGCTGTTCTGCTGAAGGCTGAGAGACTGTTCCATAGCAGTTACCACTCCCAGGCTGTGCACATCCGTCCCATCTGCAGGGTGGGTTTTTGGATGCTTGGTTCATCTGTCTGCTGAAAGAGTTGAGGACAGAATGCTCAAGACTGATAATGCTGAATCTATAATCTTACTTCCCTAATACAGTGGAAGGCAGTCCTCTTAAAACTTTTTTTTAAAATGGGTAAATCAGTCCAAATGTTTAACTAGTTTGGCACTCTATTATCACCATGGCCAACCTGATATCTTTGAAAATCACAAGAACAACACTTTGCTTGTGATCCACAGCAAATTGGTATTTAGTGGCAGTTGCTTCTTAACACCTAAGGTAAAATATAACCTTCATAAGCAGGAGTGACTGATAAACCTAACGTCCACAAAATTATATGCCAATTCCCTTTTAAATTTCTAAGTTGATGATCATTGCTATATTTGCATCTTCCAGTTATATTATGGGATTTACTATGAGCTTGATTCAGAAGAATTTGCTTTTATCTGACCTGAATCTTCCACTATCAACTTCGTTGATTGAGTCCTTGGAGTTCTCTGAACTTTGTTGTTTGCTTGCAAACATTTCATTACCTGACTAGGTAACATTATCAATGCCATGCATTGACGTGACTCAGTGATCCAAAGCTTTGCCTCAGTTATTAAGTTGGACTTTCTTATTTGTTTTGGTGGTGTGTTTATAAGAGTTTTATTAGATGTTGGCGTGCATAGATATCAGGAGTAAAGCACTGGCTGCCACGATGGTGACTGTTTTCTAACAGCAAAAATACCACCAAGTAACATATACCCCTACTTAAATCTAGGCTGAATAAAAAACTGATTCTGAAAAATTAAAACTGGCAATGAGCAAGTTTAGCAAAAAGTTCCAAGCATTTATATTGGGGCTCTTAAGAACCAAAAGAAGAAAGTTATCCCTGTATATCTTTATGTTGGATATGAGATCTTATTTATATGTCTTAGGATTTCCCAATACTGTAAAATTTGTTTTGCTGGCATTTTTACAATTCTCAGGGAAGATTACCCTAGGAATTTTGGGAAGAATCTTCAGAGTATTATAGTCTTTTAACATGTTGACTTTTAAAAACATGGGTGTTTTTCTCCCTTTGCCTTTTTCTTTCAGGATAAATCTTGTCTGAGCTTATCTTGGGAACTCAGGCAAATCCTCACTGTTGTCTTTGATAGTTTTGCCAGTGCCCAGGGAAAGAAAGGTAACTCAGGCTACTGTCTCTGTATTGGTACTGCTAGCCTGGATTCATCTCTTAATTGATCTTGTGTCGTTCTCTCTTCAGACTGGTCGCTCTTAAAAATTTTCTCTCGTACCCTCACTGAAGCCTGTCCTCTGGCATCTCAAAGCAAGGTTTATGTTGATATTTCCAGCAAAACCAAGGTAACTTTTTTGTCAACCATGTTTGAATATAGTTGTAATGTTAATAAGCTGGGCACTGGGTTTTTTGGGTTTTTTTGTGTATTTGAATAAGACTTTAAAAAAATCAGGAATTGGTAGGGATCAGGTGGATGTCACTGGAGAGAACAAGACTTGTTTTGTTGAGGCTTTCTAGACTTTTGAGTGGTTCCTTTAAGTAAAATAGGTGCTTTCAGTCAGAGGGAGGGAGGATTGCTTTGTGTAATTTGAAAATACACCCAACCAAATTTCAGCAGCAAAGTATCAGCAGCAAAATAATGGCTGGGGCAGGGACACAAACGTTTGCCCTCTTCAGCACAAGCTTCCCAGCTTTATCTGTATTTCCATGGTGTAACCATGGTGGGCTTTAGACTGAGCTCTAGTGGGGTGAAAAAATCCTGATGAAAGCTCCCCATGTAAATGGACTGAGTGGGTATCAGGTGTGCTCAAGGAATTTAGCTTTTTGCAGTTGAACTCCTTGATACCTTCAATAGTAAAATTTGATTGTTGGCAGTGTCATGTAAAAAAAATGTACTGTCATTTTTAGTTTTTGTAGATTTCTTTTTGTAGTTTTGGTAGTGTATAGGAGGTCCCTTACTTCGTATAGGCATCTTACTTGGTTTTGCTGCTTTAGTGGATCTAAATTGATTTTTTAAAAAACTAGGTAATCATGCTTCTGTAATTTATATGTAAAGATTTATAATTACAGGTTTCATTACACATTTTGATGTTTTAATTGACTTTTGAAATGATTATTACATGCTCCATTGAAGAATTATTATTCTAATGGATATACACATTCATAGTGCATAGAAAGCTTACCTGTGACTTGCTGTGTTTGCTTTTCAGCTATCATATTTCCATGTGCTGCTTAGAAGAGTGTTTCACTGATAGAATTTCCAACGAATTGGGGAACTTGGGCAGTTGTGATTCTGAATGTACAGAGAGACTGCCTCAACAACTTGTGCCTTTGTAAACATAAGAAGTTACTCTAGAAGGCATACAAGGAAGGAGGGGTTGAGCATGTTTTCGCTAGCTGTGGTATGATGAGGATGTTGTATGTTGGCACAAAGCAAATGAGTGTGCTTATATTCACAGGCGCAAGAGTTCCTAGAGGTTTCCCCAACTCCTTTATCTGTCTATGAGGCATCCGTCCAGGGAGATAGGAGAACTTATGCAGTCTATGACCTTCTGAATCCAACACTCTTCAACACATCTCGCAATCTCAATGTGCTATTGAAATGGAAACGACCTCAAGATAATTGTGAGTGATCAGTGATTTCCTGGCTATTTTAATAGCATAAAGGAGACCATTGCACTGTGTCAATTAAATCTATTAACTAGGACTAATCCTTACACACTCCCATGGCCTAATACTTTAGAGCTTAATTTTATCCATGGGCATTTCAAAATATTGTTTATTTTGAAGTGGGACAGCAGGACAAACTCTGGTATTATTCCCAACCATCCAGGAGAAATTTCTTTAAAGAGACAATACAAAAACTAGAAATTCAGAGAAGTGTTCATTGTCCTCTCATGTAAAAGTGTCTAAATCATCAAGCGGTGATATTAGAAAAAGCATGAAACAATAGTCCTTGCTCCCAACAGGCAAACAATGGGAAAATCCTATGTAAGTTTAAAAAATTGAGTTTTTCTTCTGAGGTATTGCTTTAGGTGTATTTCATTTGATACAGGTGCTAAAGCTGAGTTTCTAACTTGTCTGTTTTCCTTCAGTGGGCTTGGCAGTACCGGTGCTTCATGCTCAGCGCTATGTGAGTGGTTATGGTCTCCAGACAGGAGAAATCAGCACTCTTGTGTATAACACACATCCATATCGAGCTTTCCCAGTGCTTCTGTTAGAGACTGTGCCCTGGTACCTACGGCTCTACATTCATACTTTGACCATTATTACTAAAGGAAAAGAAAATAAACCAAGTAAGATAGAAATTCTCCCTAATACCTGCTTCTTCTAATCCTTTTCTTTTTAGAAAGAGAAATCCTTTGGAAGAGAATAGTGGAAATGCAGAATTGTTGCACAGTTTTTCTTTTGCTCCACAACCAATTTGTATCCATTGGTACTCAGATCTAGAGGTTTGCCCAAGATTACCATCCACCTTTAGAGCTAATTGTTACAATTTTCGGAATGTTGAAAGTGAGCTCTGGACTTGAAATCCACACTTGTTTAAATCACAGTTCTATATTGTTTCAAGGAGAATCTCTGGCACAATTATTGTGATTCATATAAACAAAAACTATCAATGGAGCAAAGAAAGTAATGTGCAGAGCCATTATTTGGGTTTTACTTTCTAAGCCCCAGTTTAGCAATCTGTGCATGTAACTATTCCATTACATATTTATTTGCACCTAGTCATAAATTTCTGATTTATAAGCCCAGAACAAAGAATTAGGGTGGATAAATTTATTCATTCCAATTGTATCAAAACTGCTTATCAGACAGGAAGCCTCATAGCAGGAGTAGAGGAAAAGTTATTTATTTATGACCCCACTCAGTGAATAGATGGGATGATGTACAACAAAGTTACATATAGGAAAAAAACCACAAAATACAATATACAGTTATTAAAAACCTCAGTATATAACTAAAGAACCATATAAATGTCCAATCATTTAACTGTCCTAATAGTCAAATATTGGTGTTCTCACAAGGTTATTTTATTAAGAGTCTGGTGGCATATTTGTTCCAGACATAACTTGTATCAGATACAGGTAACTGTCCTGGTAAGGTTGAAAGTGATGCATGAGCTGAAGGGCTTCCCTGATCACAACTTTCACTGTTTAAACAAGAAGCCCCCAGCTCATAAACCACCTCCTCCACTCAGCATTATTCACAGGATCAATGTTCCTGGATTGCACTGATATCTTTTGATGACAAGGAAATCCATCTTGTTAGATCTCATCCAAGCTACTTTCATTCAAACGGACATTTAATCAGATGTTTAATCAGAATCCCAAAGATTCTGATTACGTTCCAAAGGGTTAAAGTGGAGCAGTGTGATCTGCTCTGCAGAGGTGTTGTGGAGATCATCTGGGCCTAAGCAAGAACATTCTTCAGTATATTTATATGAACCTCAAAGAAGGATTTCATTTATCTGAAATGTTGATTGTATTTCTTTGGTATTAGGTTATATACATTATCAGCCAGCACAGGACCGAAAGCGCCCCCATCTCCTGGAAATGTTGATTCAGTTACCAGCAAACTCGATCACCAAGATCAACATCCAGTTTGAGAGAGCCTTGCTCAAGTGGACCGAATACACACCTGACCCCAACCATGGCTTTTATGTGAGGTAAGCGGGACGGTCTGTGCTCCATCACTTTGAATCCTTGACTGCTTCTCTTTCTGAAGGGATTTTAACCTTAATTTTCTTTCCTTCTCTGGTTTTTAGTCCATCTGTCTTAAGTGCCCTAGTGCCAAGCACCATTGCCATAAAAGAGGAAGATGAAGATACAAAACCACTTTTTGCTTCACTGTGAGTCCCTAAACCTTGGCAAATGAAGGAGGGTGGAAAGTGGGAAATGTGTAGAGTTGACATTGCTGCTCTATGTAGTGCTATTGAACATGGGAATCTGCTTTCATTGTTTGGCCATTTAGTCATTACCTGTTCCATTCGCCCCAAGATATTTCTTGCCTATTCTTCTCAGCTCAATTAGGTATCCCAGACCAGGAAGGCTAAAACTGCTTTTATTCAGATTGGCTATAACAACAAAATCTTGTAACTTTGTGATTACGATCACAAGAAGTGAATTGTACCACTTTATACTGCACTAGTAAGGCCACACTTGGAATACTGTGCCCATTTCTTGTCACCATGACACAAAAGAGATGCTGAGATCCTAGAAAGTGCAGAGAAGAGCAACAAAGATGGTAAGAGAAAAACAACAAAGATCATCTGGAGGCTAAACCATATAGTGAACAGCTGATTTTTTTGCTTGTTTTTGCCCTCCCTAACCCCCAGGAGCACTTTGCAAGCCTCCAAAACACCTCTGCATGTCCATTTTTGCAAAAGGGACAGGATTTTAGTAGGTCAAGAATTCTGTATTCAGTGTATAAGACGTGCCTAGATTTTCAACCTCTTTTTTTGGGAGACAAAGGTGCATTTTATGCTCCGAAAAATACGGTAGGTATGTCTAGCCTAACAAAGAAAAGGCTTAGTGCGGAAGGCTTAGCCATCTTCAAATATTTGAAGGGGTGTCCTAGGGAAGAGGAGATCAATTTATTCTCCATAGTACCTAAGGATAGGAGAAGAAGCAATGGATGGAAGCTTATCAGAGGACGATCCAACCTGGAATTAAGGAAAAAATACCTGATAGTGGAAAAGATTAGTCAGTGGAACAGCTTGCCTCCTGAAGTTGTGGGTGATTCATTGCTGGACGTTTTCAAGAAAAGATTGGATAACCGTTTGTCCAGGAAGGAATAAGGATTTGGGGTTTGGACTAAAAGACCTCCAAGGTCCCTTCCAGCCCTACGATTCTATGATTTCCAATGATGGCAACTATGACTGCAGAGATTGTCATTTGTAAGCATTGCAGCCATGCTTTGCAACTGCATTGCTTAGTAATGGAAATTCCAGTTCCAATTATTATTGTAAGTCAAAATCTACCTTTATGGAGGGTTTCAGATTCAATAAGCAATTGTGTGCAGTTTCTTATGCCCTGATTTCCCCCCCCCCCCCCCCCACACACACACACACAAATGCCTGGTATTCTAACTGAGATCACCAGCACTTAAATTTGGAAGCCTTCTGCATGCAACAGTGCATGTGATCTGTCACTTAAGTATTTTCTTTGCTGTTGAAGCAAGCTCATACTTGTAGGAGTCATTATCTTCATGTAAGTGGGAATGTTATGCCCAAGATATATTTTATTCATATGTGTAATCCTATTTGAATGCTAATACCATATGAAGTAAATGTCCAATTCCTGAATGAAGCCTCATCCTAAACGTTTATAGTAGTTTAAGCATGCTAAAGCACTGGACACAGCTAAAAGAATCAAGGTCTTTTGACAGAAAACAGTTAATACTGTATCTTTAATCTTCCTCAGCCAGTGGCTCTATCTACCGCATTATAACAGATCTCAGAAAATATGGGATCATACCCAGTTAGGAAACGGCTGGAGGACGACTTGTGAATTTCAGGACTACTGGATTCCAGATAGCAAAGTTGAAATGCATGTTGGAGGAAGGCAGTGGATTATCAGTTCTATAATCTGCAAAGAAAATTACATTGGTCACCAGAAGTTGGGCTCGACTCAAAAATACCTTTATCATCACCTCTGATTTTAAAGTTCTGCTGATTTTTTTTAATTTCCCAGATTTCCTTCCTTTGATGGCTCCAGCTACTTTGTACGTCTCTACACTGAACCCCTCCTGGTGAATCTGCCAACACCAGATTTTAGCATGCCATATAATGTGATCTGCCTGACTTGCACTGTGGTAGCTGTGTGTTATGGTTCCTTTTACAATCTTCTGACCAGAACATTTCATGTGGAAGAACCTAAGAAGGGAGGTCTAGCCAAGCGATTGGCAAACATAATTCGTAAAATAAGAGGTGTGCCGCCTCTCTGAGGACAGCTGGTGCATGTACTTCTGAAAGCTTTAGGAACTCTCCAGCCGAGAAACGAAGGGCCAACTTGTGAGAAGGTAGATGGTTGAAGCAGGGTACCTTTTGCAAGACTTAATTTATTTTCTTGTTACGGATTGTTATTCATGATTGTTGAATAGCTTCCTTCATTGCTGATCTCAGGACTGTAAATAAAAATGCCCAGGGGATAAGCTTACTCTCTTGAAGATGTTTACATTATCTTAAAAGACAACTTCAAATAAGCCAGAATTGCTCTTGACTTTTTCTCTCCTTGGTTTTGGTAAAGTAGAACCACTCCTATCTCATTAGCTAATTTACTTCAATTGCCCTGTATACATACTGAGCTTGCACCTTGTAATTGCCATGTGCAACTTAACTGAAGGCAGAGTTTTTTGAGAGCAATGCATCAACACTGTTGGTGGACGTAAGAAAGAAAAAACACATAAACAAAATATTAAATACTTAGATTTGTTCTTGAGGGCATTCTGCATACATATTAAATGTTGACAAATTGCTATTTTAGAGGAAAAAACAATTCGAAGCACACCGATGCAACTGTCACTGGAGAATGCAGCTTTTAGAAATCTCCATAACAGTTTGTGAGTTAAGAGCATGAGCAACCTGGACAAAGAATACTCTAAAACAGAACAAACCATGGTGCTGGACTAGTGATACCCACAGGATTTAGATTAAGATGATAATCTAAATTGGGAAATGAACGCTGTTTGTATGCAAACAAAAATTGTTTTAAAAGTTTTCAATGTATAATTAACAAGTGGTATTAAGGTCTTCATAAAGATCATTATTTTAATCAGTCTTCCATGTACCAAACTGCCTGATAGTCAAGCAAAAATTTCACCCGAGTGAACCCATAGAAATCCATGCAAGATAAGGAAACTGGTCAAGGGATAGATTAGAAAACTTACCGGTTTTTATCCCATGTCCACCAATCCAGTCTGAAAGATACTGTTATTTTGGTTGATGATGAACAGCTAAGGAGAATCAGACTTGGATAGTACTTGGATGAGAGAATACCTAGTCAGTAAATTAGACTGAGAAGTTGAAAAAGCATTCTAGAGAAAGGCAGTGGAAAGCACTTTTGCAAGATTGCAAAGTAAACTACAAGTATGTACAGTGATGATAAAATTTGTGCATAGCTAAAATGATTCTGATTAAAGATGCAACACCCAAAACAGTCACTGTCTCATCTTTATTTACCTCTGATTTAAATATTGTTCACTGTTGATGTCCAAAAGCTGAGGGGGCCTGTATAGAGGAAGAAGCTCACACTAAATCTGAGTCCTATGGGTTCTCAAGCCTCCCAGATCTGGAGACTTTCTCACATGATCCAACACAGTGGGCATGTTCCAGGTCCCTTCTGTTAAGCAACAACCTTTGATGGAACCAAGAGACACATCATCTTTGCCATGGTGCGTTCCCTGTGAAACAGCATACACCTGTGATCCAGATGGCCTTCACCTTGCCAGCCTTTTGTGAAGCAATTCCACTTGGATGTTGGACAAGGATATTAAGTCTTTAAGAGAGGATTAGGCAAGATACATGACCAGCCTCAGAGGCAATGAGCTTTTAGACTGCTTTGTTTGATCCTGTTTGCTGTTTTCGGCAGATACTAGCTGTCTAGAACTGCAGTTCTGGTTGGATAGCTATCTGAATTGAATTTACAAATAAATATTGAAAAGTCCAAATGTCCAGAAAAAAATTAAATCTTTGGTCCAGAAAAAAATTAAATCTCTGTTCAATTTTGATTTGCATTGATTTTTTTATTCTTTCCAAAATAACAAACTATACCTGAAAGGGAAATTGCTAGCCATGGCCTACTCTTAATGAGTTTCAAAGAAAGTTCATTACTATTATCAACAATAAATCTACTTTGTGTGTTCTATAATCTAACCAATTTCATTGTAATTTTATTTTTAGTACAATGACAATAAAGATTATTATTATTATTATTATATGAATTTATATATTCAATACCATATAAATTTTTGCTATTACCTTGTTACAAAGGCAATTTATTGGAACATTAATTTATTCTATTTGCTGATCCTACTGCTACCACATTGGGGCTCAGATTATTGAATTTATTACTATGGCTCACTCTGTGAGGAGGCATATTGTCTTTTTGTTTAGTTCTCTAACAAGTACGTCATTTAAAAACTAAGATAGATACATGAACAGAACAGATTCAAGGTTTACTCAGTCTTCCAAGCTTTGTCTTTCTATTCAATTAATATTTGAAAATGGCATTTTAGCTATTTAATGTAATGAAATAAACCCAATTATTCCTTCTCTATTATTTGACATGTACATTTTTAAAAAAGCCTTATGAAAGAGGTATAACTGCACAAAAATTAAACCTAAGTAATGAGCAAGCTATACAATTTGCAAATCACAATGCTGAGTCTCAAAGCTCGTAGGCAAATCATACAAGGGCCTCCGTTAGAGCTACATACATTCGCTGGATTTCAATACGCCACAAAGATCAGACTTTCTTTTTGACAGTTCCCATCTAACTCAAATGCCTTCACCAGATTCTCAAGCTTAAATAAAGTACTACTAAGCACATTCCCATTTCTGTGGGTGGCGAGGAAGGGTGTCTGTAAAGACAAGAAAAAACGCTTGTACCCGTGTACATATTTATTTGATAAGTAAATACAAAAAAGTCTTTCAGCCTAGCAGTCTCATTATAAGCCATTCCACACACAAAACATAAGGGGTTTCAAACTTCTTTCCAATAAAAATAATTTAAGAAAACACACAAAAACCCAACAATAAACCAAACTAATGAAGCAACCATTAACAATCAAATGTCAGTTTAAACCAAGCGATTGGTATTGCTCTCTCTCCACTACAGCCAAGGGGCAAAGTTCATAAGATTCTGGCATCAAGAAAGGCCCCCAATTAAATATGACAAAGATATATTTCAGTATCTCTGAAAAAGTCAAAGGCTTCTGCAAATAATATTTATGCGAAGACCATAAGTAAAAGTAGTTTTCTCCTGATTTGCTATCTTTCTGCCTGCAAATGTGGGCTCCTCTCCACTTAGATTCTGACTAACAGAGTTGGAAGAGACATTGAAGGTCACCTAGTCCATCACCCACCCACCCTACACCATTTCTGACAGATGGCAGTCCCGTCTCCTCTTGAAAGCTTCCACAGCTCCTGAAGGCAACTTCTGTTCCATGGGTTGATTGTTCTCATTGAAATTTTGCTTTGCTCCCCTTCCACTTCAAATTCTGACCGCAACCCTAGATAGCATGGATCTTTCCAGGGAACTGACTTCCTTTACCGTATATAGGAAAGAAGAGCAGGGAACCAGCTTCACTTTCGCCATCACAGTAGCGCAGCCGTCCAGTCCCCCGCCCTTCCACTTCGCCTTCGAAGTCCGTTGTCTGCCGTATTCCAGTCCGTATTTTCCATTCAGCTTTCCTCCTCGTCCTCTTCCCTGCAGACCGCACAGTATTTATAATGCATCTTCGGCTTCCAGCCTAACGAAAAGGACCTTTCTGCCTCGTCAGATCGAGGGCGGTGGGGGTTGTCTACAGCAATGCCTGCTCGGAACACCCCTTGATGCTTGGGAACAGCTCGGCAGTTTCTGTAGCAGAAGAGACAAAGTGGAATGAAAGGCTCGCGCGGAAAGCCGAAGGCTTATCCAGGCTTCCAAAGAGAAGCCGAATCGCGAGCGCTGTGAAGAAGAAAAAGAAGGCGACGGAGTGGACGACCCAAACGACAGTTGAAGGTCCTACGGGAAGCGAGAGAGCTGCGAGCGAATTAGCGTGGCGAGGGGCGACAGGGCGCTATGGCGTGGAGGGCAGGTAATACAGCTGCCGGGGGCGCGGTTGGGACCTGCCGAAGGTGTTGAGGGCAACTCTCGCCGGGAAGGTATACGCGCGGCGGATTCGCTTCTGTCCCTCGACGGCAAACCCTGAAAGCATACGTCGTAACCCTGGGTGCGGGGAAGGGTGTGTCGTGTGTACCCACCCATAAGCGGGGCTTTGGCGGCACGGAGTGGGCGCTTTGGTTTAGGCGAGCTCTGTATCTCCTAGGGGCCGAGGACATCCTTCCCTGGGCTGGCGGTGCCCGTGACGGCTGATCGGCTGGATCGAACGGTCGCTTCTCCTCCCCACCTCACCCCACCCTCCCTCCCAACAGATCCGCTCCCCGGGAGGATCGACCCGGGAAGCTTATTTATTTTATTTTATTTCGTTTGTCACTCGTGTACAAGATAGCAGGAATAAGATAAGATCGCAGGGAATGGGTACAAATAAACGGGGACAGTAGGACAAGGCTGGTGCAGTTCGGCTCTGCAGACGTAAAACGGATCGGTGCAGAACCGCCCCCAGATCCCGAAATTTGCTTATGGAAAAACCCTGCAACAGTATGGGCTGCTTTTCGGTTCAGCCCCAGTCCTCTAAAGCAGCTCAGGCAGAGGGAATAGGGTAGCCAGAAGTCATGAATGTATTGGTCAGTGCCGGTTTTCTTTGGAAAGATGCCTGGCACAACTGGAACAACTAGCTTAGCTGGTTGCTCCACAAGGGATAGAAAGGGTTGTGGGAAATGGATCCATGAAGGGCTGTTACACAAGACCCAGGGTTTGACAAGAGCAGGTTGGTAGTAGAGGTGTTGCTTCTTGTGAGCTCCATAGGGGCATATAGGAAAGGCTGCCGTTGACACAGAATGATGAATTAAAGGGGTCTCGTGTCTCGACCTGTCACACTTATTAAATATTTTTACAGTGGTCATTATAACTGTGTAATTATCACTATTCATGGCTATTCATTTTCTTGCTCCTAATCTTTTCCATCGTACTCATGAATAGGCAGTAGGATGCTAGTAAGTAAATTGATTTCCACAAGTGGTAGACTAGTAAAGTCTGCCAATTTTTTTTCTAAAATGGGAGTCTCTGTCTTAAGGTATTTCAGCATAGGGATTTAGTCATCCATTTTAATAGTTCAATAAGATCTAGTACACCATGTTCACGCAGATTAGAAGATATATGGACTGTTGGGGACTGAATAAAGATTAGTGTGCAAGCCTCTTTCCTGTTACAACTTAGCACTAAAGAGCTTGAACAGAGGATTTTTTTTTCCTTACTGGAAAACTATGGAAATAATGCAGCTATTACAGTTTTTGACAGCTGTATATTTTGGGTGACTTTAGTTCTCTGTGTGTGGAAATTTAATGTTTTTTAAAAATCAAGAGGCAAATTATTCCTGCTGATATATTTATGATTATCTTTTCTGTTTCCTTATCTGAGGTATCTCCTTTAATTTTTGAAACCAGTTGATGGAGTAAGTAGAAGTGCATTGAACATTGAAGTGCAAGGAAAGAAATACATTTGTAAATCAGATTTGTGTCCAGTATATTATAGAGAGATAAAAGTAAAAGTTGAGACTACCAAGATAGTTTGATTCCACAGATCTAACTGTTGGGATTGTGCACTAAAACTTATAGTCCAGATGTGAATAAAGAAATCAGAGATTGTGACAATCTTAAATAATACTTTATTATAATTGAAGGCCCTCTCCTACTTTTATGTGAATTTTACTATTTACCTTTTTGAATTTAAGAAGAGTTTTCTGTACCAAATTGCATAGTTCCAGGGAATTTTTAGTACTTTATCTGTTTCAACTCCATATATTCTTTCTTCCAGCTCTTTTTCAATCCTCTGATTAACAATGTTTCATACAAAGAATATTTACATGAATGAACTTCTTTAATGTTCTTTAAACATTACTCCACATTTGACAATAACCTTTATAACAATAAGTCCTTCTGGTATCATTTTGACTACAGTATACATGAATATCTTGTTTTTTTTTTTTTAAGAATTATAATTTGCCAAGGAAAACCAGTTTAATGCAGTGGTTAAGGCATCTGGCTATAGACCAGAAGACAGTGAGTTCTAATCACACTTTATGCATGAAGCCAGTTGGGGCCAGTCACTTTCTCTTCCTAAGAAAAAGGAAGGCAGTAGCAAACCTCTTGATAAAATATTGCCAAGAAATTGTAGTGACTAATCCAGATAATCTCCAGAAGACAAGCACTGATTTGAAGGTACCAAAAAATGCTAATAAGTCACAGGGGAAAAGTTGTTAGTTATATTTTACCTTGTCTCATGAAGTAATTATTTGAGGTGAATATTCTTCACCTGTATGGCTTTTGTGACCAAGATTGTTTGCAGTGTATTGTTTCTGATACACAGATAAATTTCAACCTATTGCTAAGACCCTCAACAACAGTTTCATTTTCTTTAAGGGAAGAAAGTCAATCTAACTACACTGAACACCAAAGCAACAAAAAAAGGAAAAGATTTCTCCCAATGAAATTGCATGCACTAGGGTAAGAGATTTAAATAATTTTCATTCATTTGCAGCAAAAATAAAATATTGCTGCATTATTTGATTTTTAGCTCCTATAAAAATAGCAATTTAGTTTTACTGATATATCGTGGAATAAAAAGGCATTGAAACGTCGTTTAAGATGAAAATCCTGATTCATAATATTTATCCATTTATCTGAAGATTTGATTTTATTGAAGAATAGCAAGTTTCCTTGCCAAAAAGGGAAAATGCCTCCTTTTCCTTTTCTGCTTTTGAAAGATCTAAGACGAATCTAGTATTTTATTCAGTACTTTATTTCTGTTATTGCCATATATTTATGTTATATGTTATTTCTCATTCAATGAAAGTGTATAGCTTCTGCTCATATGGCTTGCATTTCTGAGAATTCAGATTCTGGTTTTAACTTTTTCAGCTCTTCTTGATAACTCATAAGAACATAAGAATAGCCTTGCTGGAACAGGCCACAGCCCATCTGGTCCAGCATTCTGTCTCACACAGTGGCTCACCATTTGCTTCAGAGTATTCCCAAGCAGATGTCTTCATCTGTTTATGATTCCCTGCAAATGGCATTGAGAAATATCCTGCCTATCTCTCCAACCCGGAGGGTGTCCTTAGGCATCCATAATGATAGCCATGGATAATCCCCTTGTTCTCCATGAACTCATCTAATCCTTTCTTAAAGGTGTCGAGGCTGACAGCTGTCACCACTTCTTCTGGCAGGGAGTTCCATAGACCAGTGATCCTCTGGGTGAAAAAGTACTTCCTCTTATTTGTTTGAGGTCTAGCTTCCAAAAGTTTCATGGAGTGCCCCCTAGTTCTAGTGTTGTGCGATAGGGAAAACAGTTTTTCCTTTTCTACTTTGTCCTCATGTTCTTCTGGTAGATTGTGGGGAAATGTTAGGTAAAAGCATTACATGGTTTCTTGTCTCCAAATATTTAGAACAAGTAAATGGAAAATGTAGGCCTCTCTTGCTCAGTGTTCATGAAAACATTCTAGGATATGGCCAAGTATAAAGGAGTCATGGTCTGTTTCATGCCACTCCCAGATGATCTCATGAGGTTGGCATATAAATGTCTCCAAGTGGCAATGAAATAGGAATTAAGTTTGTAATGGATGATGTATGCTAAAGACTGTGGAGGGGAAAGTGAACAGGCATGAACTGCAAAGTTATTGTTTTCATTGTTCTTGTACTTTGAAGTTAATGCAAACTTGATAACTTGAATGTTCCTATTAAATAACTAATCAAGGAGCGAAGCAACCTAGAATTGAAGAGAAATTTCCTGACAGTTAGAACAATTAACCTCTGGAACAGCTTTCCTCCAGAAGTTGTGAATGCCCCAACACTGGAAGTCTTTAAGAAGATGTTGGATAGCCATTTGTCTGAAATGGTATAGGGTTTCCTGCCTGGGCAGGGGGTTGTACTAGAAGACCTCTAAGGTGCCTTCCAACTCTGCTATTGTATTGTATTGTATTGTATTGTATTGTATTGTATTGTATTGTATTGTATTGTATTGTATTGTATAAATCTTTCCTGATGACTTCAGTGTAAAATACAAGGAAATATCAGATGATCAGTAGTACAGTATGTCTAATTAATGGCAACACTTAGTGAATGTTGGGTAATCTCAAAAATCTAAACAGAGTTAGAGATGAATAGTACTTGATAGGAAATCCTACTATACTGAGATTGGAATTTTGAAAAAACTTCCCAGAAGACCGTGGCAAAGTACTATACTACCATGTTAGTAGCAAGAAATTTGCAAAATCACTAGGAGTTGAACTGGATGAATCACTTGAGCTGGCTCATACTTAAGTGACAATCAATATGCAATTGTTATTCAATATACAGGTTTTATAATACACCAGATATACCTAGTATTTTGCTGATTCTACATAAAGTAGTAAAAATTGAATTATGTCAAATCCAAGCTGCTTCTCACTTTGGAAAAAAAATATAAATGAGTGATAGGCTTCTAATTCCCATAAACCTCTGCTTCCACTTCTCAGATGCTGGATTCCAACATTAGTAAGGACAGATTTAGATCTCTGATTCCTATACAATGATAGATCATTATGTTATTCGTTTATTCTGGTTTAACGTCTGTGATCTAACTTACTATACAATACAATACAATACAATACAATACAATACAATAGCAGAGTTGGAAGGGACCTTGTAGGTCTTCTAGTCCAGTGGTCGGCAAACCGCGGCTCGCGAGCCACGAGTGGCTCTTTGGCCCCTCGGTGCGGCTCTTCCTCTCTCCCTCCACCCCCCCCCCCGCGAGCGAACGGGTGGGGGGGAGCGCCCGGGGTTGCAGCTTCGCCGGAGCCATCCGACCGCTGCGCGCTTGCCTCCCTTGGGGGAGACCCAGGAAGTCCTCCCAGCGCAGGTGAGCCACTGCGGCTGCCTCCCCCTGTAACGAGCGAGCGAACGGGCGGGGGGAGCGCCCGGGGCTGCGCCGAAGCTGTCCGTGCGCCGTCACCCAGGGAGACGGGTGCCTGGCACCCGGACGGCTCGGGCACAGCCGCAGCCTCGGGTGCTCTGCTGCCGGGCCCTCCGCTGCCTCCGGGCGGAGGGGGGGAGAGAGGGAGAGCCGGACCTGAGGGGCCAAAGAGGGTCCTGGTGGAAACGTGGCCGGCTGTCCTGCCCGATGCGCTCGGACGGCAGGAGCTGCATGGATGGCCGCGGTCTCGGGTGCTCTCCCCGCCCGCTCGCTGAGGGAGGAGGCGGCCGTGGCCTCTCCGGCCAGTGTGCCGGGCTTTCCACTGCTTCGGGGGGGGGGGGAGAGAGGGAATCAGAGAGAGAGAGGCACACACACACACACACACACAGAATGACAGATGGGTGGAGGGAGGAGAGAGAGAGACAGATAAAGAGAGAGATTGACAGAGAGAGACAAAAAGAAAAAGAAAGAAAAAGAAAGTGGGAGAGAGAGATAAAGAAAGAAAGAGGTCCGCGAGGTCCCCTTCACGTTCCTCGTCTCCCCGAATGCCGTCCGGAGCCCTCCGCAGCCACGCAGAGATTTGCCGCTTTTCCATGCCGTGCGAAAGATAGGCGCGCGCATGCCCCGCCCAATTACAATCTTGGAGAGTTCGTAGCGGTGGAAACTTGCGTTATAATTGCACGCGCCTATCTTTTGCGCGGCATGGAAAAGCGGCAGGTCTGCGCGGCTGCTGATGGTTCCAGGCGGCATCCGGGGAGACGGGGAACATGAAGGGGACACCCCTCCCCCAGCGGAAGCCGCCGCTCCTCCACGCGGTATTTTGTGGACAGTGACAGACAGACAGAGAGAGGCACAGAGCGAGAGAGAGACGGACGGAGGGAATCAGGGTCTGACAGATACAAAGAGAGAGGGGGGGGGAAGGAGGGAGGGAGAAACAGAGAGAGAGACAGGGAGGGGGGGAGGGAAGGAGGCAAAGAGCCACAGAGACAGACAGACAGAGAAGAAGGGAGGGCAGAGAGACAGAGAGAGACACAGAGAATGACAGAAAGAGACAGGGAGGGGGGAGAGAGGGAGGGAAGGAGGCAAAGAGCCACAGAGACAGACAGACAGAGAAGAAGAGAGGGCAGAGAGACAGAGAGAGACACAGAGAATGACAGAAAGAGACAGGGAGGGGGGAGAGAGGGAGGGAAGGAGGCAAAGAGCCACAGAGACAGACAGACAGAGAAGAAGAGAGGGCAGAGAGACAGAGAGAGACACAGAGAATGACAGAAAGAGACAGGGAGGGGGGAGAGAGGGAGGGAAGGAGGCAAAGAGCCACAGAGACAGACAGACAGACAGAGAAGAAGAGAGGGCAGAGAGACAGAGACAGACACAGAGAATGACAGAAAGAGACAGAGAGGGAGGGAGGGAAGGAGGCAAAGAGCCACAGAGACAGACAGACAGAGAAGAAGAGAGGGCAGAGAGACAGAGAGAGACACAGAGAATGACAGAAAGAGACAGGGAGGGGGGAGAGAGGGAGGGAAGGAGGCAAAGAGCCACAGAGACAGACAGACAGAGAAGAAGAGAGGGCAGAGAGACAGAGAGAGACACAGAGAATGGCAGAAAGAGACAGGGAGGGGGGAGAGAGGGAGGGAAGGAGGCAAAGAGCCACAGAGACAGACAGACAGACAGAGAAGAAGAGAGGGCAGAGAGACAGAGACAGACACAGAGAATGACAGAAAGAGACAGAGAGGGAGGGAGGGAAGGAGGCAAAGAGCCACAGAGACAGACAGACAGAGAAGAAGGGAGGGCAGAGAGACAGAGAGAGACACAGAATGACAGAAAGAGACAGGGAGGGGGGGGAGAGGGAGGGAAGGAGGCAAAGAGCCACAGAGACAGACAGACAGACAGAGAAGAAGAGAGGGCAGAGAGACAGAGACAGACACAGAGAATGACAGAAAGAGACAGAGAGGGAGGGAGGGAAGGAGGCAAAGAGCCACAGAGACAGACAGACAGAGAAGAAGAGAGGGCAGAGAGACAGAGAGATAGACACAGAGAATGACAGAAAGAGACAGGGACAGAGGGAGAGATAAAGAGCCACAGAGAGAGACAGACAGATAGACAGACTCAGAGAGACAGAGAGAAACAGAAAGAGAGAGAAAGAGAAAGAAGGGAAGAAAGAAAAGAAAGTTGGAGAGAGATGAGAGAACATATGACCACAATTGAGCCCAAAATTTTGGTTGCTAAGCAAGACCGTTAAGTGAGTTTCACCACAGTTTCCAAGTTGGCCACGCCCATCCGGTCACATGACCGCTGAGCCACGCCCTCAAAACAGGCCACACCTTCCGGCTCTCAAAAGTAATTTCAATCGAGCTTTTGTTGATATTTGGCTCTTTTGACTAATGAGTTTGCCTACCACTGTTCTAGTCCAACCCCCTGCGTAGGCAGGAACCTTCTACCATTTCAGACAAATGGCTATCCAACATCTTCTTAAAGACTTCCAGGGTTGGGGCATTCACAACTTCTGGAGGCAAGCTGTTCCAGAGGTTAATTGTTCTGTCAGGAAATTTCTCCTTAGTTCTAAGTTGCTTCTCTCCTTGATTAGTTTCCACCCATTGCTTCTTGTCCTTCCCCCAGGTGCCTTGGAGAATAGTTTGACTCCCTCTTCTTTGTGGCACCCTCTGAGATATCGGAACACTGCTATCATGTCTCCCCTGGTCCTTCTTTTCATTAAACTAGACATACCCAGTTCCTGCAACCGTTCTTCATATGTTTTAGCCTCCAGTCCCCTAATCATCTTGGTTGCTCTTTTCTGCACTCTTTCCAGAGTCTCCACGTCTTTTCTACATCGTGGCGACCAAAACTGTATGCAGTATTCCAAGTGTGGCCGTACCAAGGCATTATAAAGTGGTATTAACACTTCACGTGATCTAGATTCTATCCCTCTCTTTATGCAGCCTAGAACTGTGTTGGCTTTTTTGGCAGCTGCTGCTGCACATTGCTGGCTCATATTTAAATGGTTGTCCACTAGGATTCCAAGATCCCTCTCACAGTTGCTACTATTGAGCAAGGTACCACCTATACTGTACCTGTGCATTTTGTTTTTCTTGCCTAAATGTAGAACCTTACTTTTTTCACAATTGAATTTCATTTTGTTAGATAGTGCCCAATGTTCAAGTTTGTCAAGATCCTTCTGTATCTTAAGCCTATCTTCTGGAGTGTTGGCTATTCCTGCCAGCTTGGTGTTGTCTGCAAATTTGATGAGTTCCCCATTTATCCCCTCATCCAAATCATTGAAGAAGATGTTGAAGAGTACTGGGCCTAAAACAGAGCCTTGGGGTACTCCACTGCATACTTCCTTCCATGTAGATGCAGTTCCATTGAGGACTACACGTTGAGTGCGGTTGGTCAGCCAGTTGCAAATCCATCTGGTGGTGATGCTGTCTAACCCACATTTTTCTACTTTATCTAATAGTAGGTTATGGTCTACTTTATCAAATGCCTTACTGAAGTCCAAGTAAATTATATCGACAGCATTCCTCGGGTCCACTAATTTTGTCACTTTGTCAAAGAATGCAATTAGATTAGTCTGGCATGATCTGTTTTTGACAAACCCATGAACCCCTGTGCCTTGCTCAATTAGCTGTGGAAAAACCCCTCACAGTATAGCTCTCTGTTTTGTTATAACATTGTCTTTCCAACAGCTACAGTAATGAGCAAAGCCATTCATACTGTAGCTGGATTCATGCATCATATCCTAAACTTCACAATACAGCGAACAACCAAGTCATATTACAGCTTGGCTCCTACATCATGCTTAATGATGATATGAATAAAGCATAATTTCCTAGTTTGATGGTAATAAAGCATGATTTATAAACCATGATGGTTAGATTTATACAACACTTTAAATCAAGACTACCTCAACAGAACTCAGTGTGTGTGCGTGTTCACAGTAATAGAGTCACACAACATTATACCAGGATTTTAAATTACAGGTTTTTGAAGAAACTATAGCATCCTGTAATATGCTAAGCCTGGGTGTGCGTGTTACTTATTTTATTAGATTTATGTGCTGCCTTTCCTGTAAGAGTTCCTTTTCCCAAATTCTCTCATAGCAACAATCCTATGGGTAGGTTGGGTTGAGGGAATATTCAAAACCACAATATGGTGAACTATGATAAAGTCCCCTTATTTTGTTAGTATTTCATTTGGGAATTAAAAGTTAGTTTTTATTTCTGCCCAAAGCTCAGAAGCTAGTGGGGTTGTTCTGTATGTGAGATGGCCATTCTCTTTCTCCCTGGCTCCCAGTTTTTGTTTTCAGCACTTTCATTTTTCCCTTGTCATCTAAGTTGAGCAGCATTTATTTAATGCACTTTAAATTTTAAAAATGATGCATATAGATTTTCAAGCTCCCTATGACATTGTCGTATAGCTAAATCAATATTTACTCCAAATAGTTGATGATGCAGGTCTGACAATGAGAAATTGTGTCTTTAAAATCCTGTTTAGTTAATTTAGGTTAATTTAAGCCATGTAGGCCTCGACTTATAACCATTCTTTTAGTGACTGTTAAAAAAAGTGAAAGCGGCAGGACCAGTTCTCACACATACAACTATGGCAACATCCCCATGGTCACATGATCAAAAGTTGGCTGCTTGGCAACTAGCATTTATTTACAACAGTTACAGCATCCCAGGGTCATGTGGTCACCATTTTCAGCCTTCCCAGCTGGCTTCTGACCAGCAAACTCAATGGGAAAACAACTGCAGTGTTTTGCTTAACAATCATGACCAAAAATATTGCAAAATGGGGCACAACTCAATTAGCAACTGCTTTGCTTAGCAACAGAAATGTGTAGAGAATATATTTCCAATTTAGGAAGCTTTTGTCATTCATATTTGGGAAGTTTTCACATGTTGATCCTCATAGTGGGAATTATTTTTGGACTTTTTCAAGTGTATACTCAAAAGCAAGGGACATAGACATATTGAAAAAGTTGTGCACAGCAGAAAAATGTGCTGATGCAAATGTTCTTTGCCCATTCTATCCATTGTCTTGGAGAAATTGCTAAAATTTTCTGTTGCAAAAAATAGTGACTAGGGATTTGGGGATACAATAACATCTTGATCACTAGCCATGTACTGTCTCCAGAGGCTGCTTATTATCCCAGCAGGCCATACTGGAACATATACACTTGTTTCCCAAACTACTTACCTATGTCATAGCTCAAGAATTCCAAAATCATCACGACACCATTTTTAATGCACAAATGCCGAAGCTTGTCACTCTCATTCTCTACCCCACCTCTGACAAACATCTACTTTTTATTTAAGTTATTGTAGGTAAGTTCTGGGTTTCTGCTGGATTGTTTTAGTAAGCAATGCAAATGTAAAGCAACCCCCCCCCCAAAAAAAAGCATGTTACTGACCTGTCCTTTTTTTTCTTCTTCCTTTTTTGTCAAGATTTTCTTGCACAGTATTCCCAGGTTTTATGAAGACTGATTACTTGGCTGGTGAAGAGCTGAATGTGCAGAGGAGAAATTTCCTACTGCGACGTGGATTGCTGCCATCACTGTGACATCCTGATCACCAGGCATCATGTACTGTCTCCAGTGGTTACTGCCCGTCCTCCTCATTCCCAAGCCCCTCAACCCAGCCTTGTGGTTCAGTCACTCAATGTTCATGGGCTTCTACCTTCTAAGTTTTCTGTTGGAGCGGAAACCTTGCACGATCTGTGCCTTGGTTTTCTTGGCTGCTCTGTTTCTCATCTGCTACAGCTGCTGGGGGAATTGTTTCTTATACCACTGCTCTGGTTCCCAACTGCCGGACTCTGCTCATGATCCCAATGTAGTTGGCACCTAAAATCTTCTACTTGGTTGCACTTTTTTTTTTCCTTTTCAAAGGACGGTTTTATGGGAAGGAGGGAATATAAGGCATGTGATTGGAGTACCTGTTTCGGTTAAAATGTTACATTCATGATTATCCGCACTTCCACAATCTTCCTGTACCATTTGACAAAAGTTGTTAGTCGTAATAGCTGGCAGTGCTGTCTGTTCGAGGGTTTGAAGCAGAACTGCTAATGGGTGCCATCCCTTCCTTCGGTATTATCGTTTGAGTTTGGTCCTTCCATTTCCAATTTGGTGGTGAAGAGACCTGTTGAGTGTTGTCTAATGTCAAATCAGAAGATAGCCATCCATCCTTTGGAACATGAGTGTCTGATCTTTTTGAAACAGTTGGAAAGCTGTTTGTCCACCTGGGTTCAGTAGAGCGCTAGTGCTTCTCACGGTGTTCAGCTGAAGGGGAACTATCGAATGGTTAATATGCCCGACAGCACCTGAAGCCACAGGCTGCTTATTATCTCAGCAGGCCATCCTGGAACATGTATACTGCCCGTTTCCCAAACTACTCATCTACGTCATAGCTCAAAAATTCTAAAATCATCACGATGCCATTTTTAATGCACAAATGCTGAAGCTTCTCCCTCCCTCCCTCCCTCCCTCCCTCCCTCCCTCCCTCCCTCCCTCTCTCGCTCTTCCTCCCTCTCCCCCACCTATGCCAAACATCTACTTTCTATGGAGGACCCTGAATTGGAAAGAAAGCATGCACTACTGTAAAGCTTGGGGAAATCTTTTTTTTTTTATTGTATTGCTTTTGAATTTTAAGCTGCCAGTGTTTCTAGCTTGAAAAGGCAATCAGAGTTCTGGGGTGAATCAGTATACCAGGTCTAATTTCTCCATACCAAGGTGGGGCTGTCAGTGGAGTAATGTGCTGCTTTTTTCTTTTAGGCCAAAAGTATTATGTTATCACAAGTAAATGAGCCTGTGTTCACATATATAGGTGAAAGAAAGCAACATCTGTTTAGGCTGCATATCTTCATAGGATTCTGTGAAGCCATTTTTCTAGTGGTACCTGGTTCATGGTTTTATTCTTCTCTCCTTTTCTCCACCAAGACTTTGCTTTCTATCCTCTTCAAGAGCTAATCGCTGGTGTGAAGTTATAAGGTAGCCTGAGGAAAAAGCAAACAGAAACTTTCTCTGTTACTTTCCAAAGTTATTTTCTCATTTGTCTCTACACTATCTTCTTTGGAAGAATATTGCTGAAAAGGCATTTCTGTCTCTCTCAAAGGACATGGAACTGAAAATCCAGTCGTGAAACCTCAGTAGTTTTTTTTTTTTTTGTTGGTTTGTTCATTGCACAGCTGTTCAACAGATTTAATAAAGCTTTATAAACTTTGGTCTGTGGATTAGTGCCATTTATGATGCAATCATATCTTCACTGGACTAAGACCTTTGCTTTCTCAGCAGCTTATTTTTTTCACAACTTCCTAAAGTTTTTTTATTTCCAAAGTGATTTGATTGCAAACCCAGTAGGTTTCATGTGCCAATCTAGACACTGACCTGACCAATTTCACAAAATGTTCCAGTGACTGTGTACGTTGATATGGAAAACAGTGGAGCTTCCTGGACAATAATGAGTAACAAACTATTTTCTTCCTTAATTGGCTTTTCTAATCTTCTAATAGTACAGGGAGTGCTGATGACCACAATTGGCACTGTAACATCATTCGCTGTTAAGTGAGTCATGTCTGACTTCACAACTTTTTTGCCATGGTTGTTAAGCAAATCACACAGTCATTAAGCAAATCTCGCCTTTCCCTCTGGCATGAGGGAATTTGTAGATGTTAAGAAAGTAAAGAGGTAGTGATACAGCAAGAGCGGTAGATTATAAAACAGATTTAAATTATAAAATTTAATTTTTGATAATTTAATTTGATAATTATGTAGCATTTCTAAGGTTTTGAAATACATATACTTGCTATAAATTTTATTTTTAAGGCTGTCCTTTTTGGACATAATTTTGTTTCACATTTTAGAAAAAATAGTTGCATGAGTTCGTGTAGTAGCAGAAAACTGTCTTTGACAATAATTAACAGGAAAGCTTTCCTTTACTATTGATTGAACTTTATTCCCAGTCAATAGTAAAAGATATGTTTAAAGATAGAGACAATCCTATTAGTTTATAAATATTTTAAGGTAGCTTCACTGATCACCTCAGTGAAATCATCCTGCATTTTGTTGAGGCACATAACATTTCCTCCAGCTTTTGCCACAATTACCCTATGTCCATGATGGCAAACCCATGGCATGTGTGCCAGAGGTGGCACTCAGAGCTCTCTTTGTGGGCACGTGGCCATCGCCAGCTGCTCTTCTAGTTTCCAGCGCACACATCCGCAGGCTCTGGAGCGCTGGAAAACAGTCCGAAAAATAGCCTGAAAGCACCACCCAAAACAGCCTGAAAACAAGCATGTGCACACCGGCCAGCTGGTCTTTGGGTTTTCGGCACATGCACACGCATACATACACATTCTGGGTTGGGCATCCAGTGCCAAAAAGGTTCGCCATCATTGCCCTATGTGGTAGTTTGTGGCAGAAAAACGGTTCAAAGTCAAAGGATGAGGGTGGACATGAATCTGGATCTCTATAGTAACAGTCAAACAACTTAATTTCTCACTAGTGTTGGCAAATCTATCACATGCCTATCAAAAGTGACATGCCGCTATCTTTTGGGTGACACATCTGCGTTCACCAGGACTCCCCAATTATTCTTAAAAACACACCCTGCTCTCAAGCAATTTCTGGAGGTTGCACAAGAACGGGTTGTGATCTGCGTCCTCCAGAGCCTTTGGAAGTCATGCAAGAGCACCACCCTCTGAGGCCTCGGCAAATCATGCAAGATTTTGGGGCATGGTTTCATGTGGTTTTCGAACACTGCAGAATAGCCCCCAAGTGGCTTCAAAGGACAAAGGCCTCGTGCAACTTCAAGCAGCCTCAGCTAGGCCACAGGAGCCTCCTGTCAACACAAAGAGAGCGCTGCCTGAAAGTAAGCCAGTTCCTGTGGAATGCTGGACTTTGCAGGGAAATTGCATTTTGGGAAACAGCTCAAGACAGCCTTTAATCTACACCTGTGATTGCAAACCTATAGCACGCATGCCAGAGGTGGCATGCACGACATTGGCATCTGATCTTCTGGTTTCCAGTCTTCGTGGGTGCCAGAGCGCTGGAGAATGGCCTGAAGAAAAGAATTATACTGGCTGATCTGAAAAGTTTACCAGCTAAACCGGTAGTAAAAAAACCAAAAGCTGAGGATCTCGCGGCTCAACTGTGAGCCACGTGATTGTTGGAAGCTTTTTACACACACACACACACACACCTGGGGTGGGTTTCAAATCTTTTTAGAACCTCTTATGTAGGTGTGGCCTGTTTTGTGGGAGTGGCTTGTCAGCCATGTGACCAGATGGGAGTGGCTTGTCAGCCTTGTGACTGGGTGGGAGTGACTTGTCAGCCATGTGACTGAGTGGGCATGGCCAACTTGTAAAATGTAAAACTCACTTAACAACGCTCTTGCTTAGCAACCAAAATGTTGGCTCAGGAACTCTGGTATTTGAAGAACGCAAGTCTTAAAGCTGTCAAGTTACAAGACCCTTGCATCCCTAACCCTTTATTTAAAAAACCCCAGGGGTGTTCAAACTTGACAGCTTTAAGACTTGTGGACTTCAACTCCCAGAATTCCTCCTCTCGCTCCTCCTCTCGCTGTGCGGGCAGGGGGAGGGAGCTGGAACCAGTTCTAAAGGGCACTGTAGATTTGTGGAACCTCTTCTATAGAAGAGGTTAGAACAGGCAGGAACCCGCCCTTAACACACAGACACTTTTTAAAAGCATTTTTTTCCCTGCCTATTTGTTTGAACCAGCAGGGAAAAAATGATTTAAAAAGTGTGTGTGTGTGTGTGTGTGTGTCTAGGGGATCTTCTGATGATCATGCAGCTCAGCTGTGAGCCATGCATAGAAGTTTTTTCCCCCTCCACTTTTTAAAAACATGTTTTATTAAATAAAAAAGATATTAATTTGCAAAGATTTGTGAGAGCATCTCCAACTTTTGTGTGTTGTGGGTTTAAATAGACCTCTTTCCTTATTTCTTCTGTTGGAAGAAATGTCCATCTGGGATCAGTTCCAAGTGAGTTTGTATTCTGATTGGTTGTCTAAGGGCAATAATTACTTTCTTCCAGCAGGAGCTAAATCAAAGGGAGAAATGAGGTGAGAACCACAAGAAGGAAAGAGTAAGGAGTGAATAGGAAGGAATCTTCAGAATTATTCCAATTGGAGTAGAATTCTGTACGCTGTTATACTCCATTCTTCTGTTATAGCGTGGCCCTGTTCCCCTTATGATATGTTGTTGTTGTTCAGGAATGATGGGGGGATTTTCAGCCTGTTGTGCTCTGCCCAACTGAGTGACTTAGTGCTTTAGACTTTTAGAGAACTTTGCAAAGACTTTATTCTGTCCAGAGTATTGATGCTTGGGAATAGATAGAGTCTACTCCAATGCAGATTATATAACTGCCCATGTTTTAACTCTGGGAAACAATGGTGGGATTCAATTTTTTTTACTACTGGTTCTGTGGGTATGTCTTCATGGGCGTGGCTTTGTGGACATGGCAGGGGAAGGATACTGCAACATTCCCCATTCCCTCCACACTCCTGGGGGAAGGTTATTGCAAAATCCCCATTCCCTCCCCACCCCACTAACCTGCTTTCCAGCTCCGTGCTCTTGTTCAGGGCAACAAAAGAAGATCAGTTGGGGGGCGGGGCCAACCTATTTGCCGGTTCTCTGAACTACTCAAAATTTCCGCTACTGGTTCTCCAGAACCTGTCAGAACTGTCTAAATGCCACCTCTGCTGGGAAGTCTCCCAATGAAAGTTGAAACTTACAAAACCATATTAATGCTATAAAACTGAATAACCAATTTCATTGTAATTTTATTACAATATTATTACAATGACAATAAAGATCATTATTATTATTATTATTATTATTATTATTATTATTATTATTATTATTATTATTATTATTATTATTAAAACATGAAAAACAACCAAGTCCCAGCTGCATTGCTGAATGTGCAATTCCCCAATCTTATCCCAGCGTTGAGGGAATAAACTTCCTCTTTGGCTTTTTGCCAGCAGAGGCAGACTCCTCTGCTTTGAATATGGCTGTTTTCAGCTGGCTGATCGTTCTTTCCATCCTATTCTTCTGGTTTTGGAAAAACAAGCGTCCGAGAGATTTTCCCCCTGGGCCATGGGGCCTGCCCCTGCTTGGCAATCTGCTTCAGTTCAATGTTAAGGACCCTCTGAAGAGCTTCGATCAGGTAAGGCTCCTTAATTGCTGTTATATTAAACTCCGTGGAGTCCATTTGCAGAAAAGCAAGAAGTTTGGCTGCATTGTTTAAAAGGAGGCTGGCTGAGTGGTGCTGTGTCTGTTAAATGTTTCTGCCTGCGATTGAAAATACACTCTGCAGCCAATTGAGGAGAAATAGAATAGAATAGAATTCTTTATTGCCCACGTGTGATTGGACACACAAGGAATTTGGTGCATATGCTCTCAGTTTACGTAAGGAGAATAAAATACATTCATCGAGAATAAAAGATACAACATTTAGTGATAGTCAAGGTTACTAAAACAATATAAATTGTCAACATACAAACAACATGGTTTGATTCCGGGCAATCCTAACCCCGAAAGACATTGAGCTGCTTCCAAAAGATTCTCCAGAGTTTATTTGCATTGTGTGGAGGAGTTATGAATGTTTGAACTGAATTCCAGAGTCAGGAATTTCCTAGACCAGGGGTCTCCAACCTTTGCAACTTTAAGTCTGAAGCTGGCTGGCAAAGCTGGCTGGAGAATTCTGGGAGCTGAAGTCCTTCAGACTTAAAGTTGCAAAAGTTGGAGACCCCTGTCCTAGACTACAACCAGAAATCTTTTTAAACCACCTTAACCCCCCCCCCTCCCCCCTTTCAGGGAAGGAGAAAAAAGGTCATGCAGCTGCTGGAAGTCACTGCTTTCACTTTCTTGTAAACATTGCAATTCCATTCTGTCACTTTGATGCTAAATTTCCATTATGCAATTAGGGGAGATTGTTTTTAAACAAACATCAATGTGTAGCAATTCCCCTGTATAGAATGTCCAAAATGTTATGTATAAGATTTATAATGTATACAATGTTAATTTGAGATTTTAAAGAGGAGGCTTCTGATGAAAAGCTTCCAATAATTATTGTTAGAGTCTGCAGGTAAATTGTCACAAATGGTGAAAGCTAGGGAAAGGAACATGTTGCTCCTGTGTATTTTTGGCCTATTGTTAGTACAAATGAGGCCAAGGCCACCACCCTCTTGGAATACATATTCTGCCAGGCATCATTCTTTGAGCTGAATTATCGTATTTTTCAGAGTATAAGACACACCTTTCCCCCACCCCCCCAAAAAAAGAGGGTGAAAATCTGGGTGCGTCTTATACACTGAATACAGCAATTTTGCAAAAATGGATGTGCAGAGGATTTGGGAGGCTTGCAAAGTGCTCCTGGGGGCTGGGGAAGGCAAAATAGAGCAAAAAATACCCCAGCCCCCAGGAGCACTCTACAAGCCTCCCAAAACTCTGCATGCCCATTTTTTCCCCCAAAAAATGACTCAAACGGACTGGTTTTTTTGCTTGTTTTTGCCCCCCCCCCAGCCCCCAGAAGCACTCTACAGGCCTCCCAAAGCTCTGCATGCTCACCCTTTAAAAAAAACAAAAAAAACCCCCAAGGTATGCAGAGGGTTTGGGAGGCCTGCAGAGTACAAAAACTTTTTTTTTTAAATTTACCTCTTCAAAATCATGGTGCGCCTTATAGTCCGAAAAAATATGGTAACCTTGGCACATTCCTACTTACTATTTGAAGGATTAGCATGAAGTACTGCCACACAAGGGATTACACAGTGTCTCAGTGGCTAAGACATTGGGCTTGTCGATCAGAAAAGCCGGCAGTTTGGCAGTTTGAATCCCTAGCGCCGTGTAACAGAGTGAGCTCCTGTTACTTGTCCCAGCTTCTGCCAACCTAGCAGTGGCTAGTGGTGAGCAACACCAGCATCCCTGCCTCCTTCTCTTGAGATCCACAGCAGCGGGGAAACTGAGGCTTCTTTGCCAGTCTCATGCCTATATGGGGTGGGGATGGGGGCAAGTGACTGTGTGTGTGCATGCGTGAGTGATGTCAAGTAGGCCATGCCCACTCAGTCGTATGAAAATTAAAAGGTTATTTAGACTTTGAAGTGTAATCATGTTGTAAACAAAGTATTAAAATGAGGTTGCTGGAAATCATACTCATATTTATCACTTACAGCTTTTATGTACACTGGGACCTTATGCACCAAAGACAAATTCCTTATGTGTTCAATCACATTTGGCCAATAAAGAATTCTATTCTATTCTATTCTATTCTATTCCATTCCATTCCATTCCATTCCATTCCACTATTCTATCTATTCTATTCTATCCATTCTAATAGTATGGTCTTTTGATATCACATTCAAATGAGTCTTTTGCCAGCTCGCAATGTACATTTATGCATCTGAACTAGACTGTGTTGTTTCTCTGTGTCATATAATATATGTGGGTATGTGGCTATATGTTTATTTATTTATTCATTATTTTATATTATTGTCATGTTTATGTCATGTATATTGGAAGTGGTGACCCGTTGAAAGCTGTATGCAACAAAATTTCATTTTAATGTATGCTGATTAGTGTACATTTAAGGTGACAGCAAAGTGATTCCATAGTCTAAGTGAGCTTATATGTTAAAAGCATGCCAAAAAGCAGGAAGAAAAGCTGTATTGTTATCTAGAAATATAATTCTTTTCCCTCTACAATATGGTACAATATTCCTACTAAGTAGTCCAGTGAAAATTCTGCATACATGCTTATAAGTTGAATAGGAAGGGATAACAGCGGATCACTTTGAAGAGTGGAGCAGCATGGAGCTACAGGCAATTGTTTAACTTCATCACCTTGGTGAGGCTATGTCATATCATTGAAGCGATTGGTTCTCAATGATTTCCTAGTAACTCTTTGCTCATCCTGTGTTTTGTTTCAGTTTGCAAAAAAACATGGGCCTGTCTTCTCTATTTATATGGGAAGCAAACCTGTAGTCCTAACTCATGGATTTCCTCCAGCGAAAGAAGTTCTCGTGATAAAAGGCACAGAATTTGCTGGCAGATCAGAATTTTACATTATGGATATGATCACTAAGAGAAAAGGTAATGATACAATTTTCAAGCAGCTTGAATGCCTCTTCAAGTTACCGTATTTTTTGGAGTATAAGATGCACCTTAGTTTTTGGGGAGGAAAATTGTATGTGTGTGTGGGGGGGTGGAATTCTGCATACCAGGTATTCATCTGGCTAGTCCTTAGCCTGGCCAGCTTCAGCACATTAGTTTACTCACTGGTTTTGAGGTTGGGGGTGATGGGGGCTATGCTTCTATTGTCAGAGGGAGCAGCAATTAGAAAAGCAGGCAAAGCACGGAAGATCGCTTAGCTCATGTTTGGGCTGAAAACCAGCTTCAAAAGCACAGCTGATCCTTGGAGGATGCTCCAGTGACTAAAGTGGGCAAAGCTGGGAAGGGATAAGAGAAGGTAGCAGCTGTTCCAAGTAGCCATTTTGGGCACCGCACGTCGAAGCCTGAAAATGCAATGAAAATGCAATGCACGAGCCCAAAAACACAAGCCATTCTCAGTGGCAATCTCTACAGACAGGAAGAGGACATGCAGAGGCTGAAAGGTAGGGGCTGGTGGGTGGGTGGGGCTACATTCAGAGTATAAGACACACCTGAATTTTCAGCCTATTTTAGGAGGGGGAAAAGTGCGTCTTATACTCTGAAAAATATGGTATTTGTTTTGTTAACTAATGTCCTCTCTCCTTTTTCTTCTGAATACTACTATTATTTACTGTCAAGTGATCAATTGAAATTTTAGAATCAGTTAATCAGAAGGAAGTTTCAAAATGAATGCTTGTTTGCTAATTTTTCAATACAAGTAGTCCTTCATTTACAACCATCCATTTAGTAACCAATGGCACAGAAAAATTAAGTTATGATGGTTATTCACACTTACAACCATTGCAGCATCCCCATGGGTACGTGATCAACATTTGGGTGCTTGGCAACTGACTCATACTTATGATGGTTGCTTTGTCCCAGGGTTGTGTGATTGCCGTGTAGAAAGTTAGCACCCACCCATCTACTAGAAGAGTGAAATATTCTAGGAACTATTAAAAAGGCAGAATATTATATTTCCCTGGATGAGAAAAGGAGAAACATGTTTTTCAAGACAAAGAGCAGCTCCCTGCCCCCAGCAGGTATTTGGTGCACATTAAGACTGGACCACCCTGTCTACAAGACAATTAGACCTTCAGCTCCAGGGTGACGGGATTAAGACATGACCCTCAGGACATGAGAGGATTAGCCCTCTACCCATCTAGCAGCAGGGCTCCCTGCATTGCGAAATCAGCTGAGGACATTACATCACCCAGCAAGGTTCAACCAAATTTAATTCAGACAACCTAAAAAGTTAGCGACAACCTCCGTGTCAGCGTTCCAAATAGCATCCAAAAGTAAATCAGAGTCCAAGGCAAGGTATTGCTCAAAGTTCCAATTTATTAAGGGAGTCATGTTGGCACATCTGGGAAAACCCAAATCTGAAAGCTTCCCAGTTTTCCCCACCTAGTTGAAAGTTCAAGATCTTGCCCCCACACCCACAAGTCCATCATATGGTCCAATCTCCCACTGCCATGCTGACAGTTCCACCCATCCAATTCTGGCCAGGTGCAGCTGGGCAAAAACAAAGGATGACCTTGGCTTTCTAGAAAGAATTTTGTTATGGCTACATAGTATGTTATTCCTTACAATCCCCCTCCCATTTTCCTACAATAGAAAATGCATAGCAGAATAATAGAAAGTGTGGCAGGCCAAAGATCCAAAAGAAAAGATGGCTGCAGGCCTGACACCCCGCATAGTCCCCTGGAAGTCTGACAACCAATAGAATACATTTCTTGTACAGGAATAGGACGCTCAAGGGCGGGGCCCAAGAGGGAGTAT
Organism: Rhabdophis nuchalis; assembly: GCA_039707465.1. NCBI lineage: Eukaryota > Metazoa > Chordata > Lepidosauria > Squamata > Natricidae > Rhabdophis > Rhabdophis nuchalis. Next base: position 30,502,922 of record CM077644.1, read on the forward strand.
AAATTACCCTCACTCTCCACTCCTGTGGTCAGCTGCTCAGGACCTAAAACCCATGTGGTCCTGTCCATCAATAAAGGATTAGGATTAGGATTTATTGGATTTATATGCCACCCTTCTCCCAAAGGACTCAGGGTGGCGTACAACATAAAAACACATTTTACAAAAGTTAAAAAAAGATTAAATAGTAAATCCAATAACCAATTGACAATTTATAATTAAATTTAAAATTAAATTAACAATTAACAATTAACAATTAATAGTTTATTTTATTCAGGCCAGGCCGGCTGGCTGGAAAAGACAGCTTTTTAGGGCGTGCCGGAAGTAAGGGAGGTCAGGAATTATGCGTAGCTCCGGGGGTCTTTCCATCTTTCCAGACACTCTCCATGCTTCCAGTGTCTTTCTCCTAACTTGGAACTGAACCAAGATGGATATTTCTTCCAACAACCTTTTGCGACCTTCTGACAAGCAAAGCCAATGGGGAAACCACATTTGCTTGACAGCTGCATGACTCACTTAACACCTGCTGTGATTCTGTGGCAAAGAAGGTCATAAAATGGAGCAAACCCCACCTACTGTGTCACTTAGTGACTGAAATGTTGGACTCAATTGTGGTGGTAAGTCAAGGACTTATCTGTATCAATCTTTGACTTGACAGGCATAATCGCACAGCAATATGGTGAAGTGTGGAAGGAGCAAAGGAGGTTTTCATTGATGCTTTTCAGAAACTTTGGTGTGGGGAAAAATCTGATGGAGGAAAGGATCCTGGAGGAGGCATCGTATTTGAGTCAGGCTTTTACCGAGAACATGAGTAAGCTCTCCCGGGTGAGGGTGGGATGGTTGGGAATTGTCACTTTGGCGCTGCTCCCTTTTCCATAGGACACAGTTGGCCTCAAAGTTGGCCATTGAATTGGTGCACTGGTGCAGAATGGAAGAAACGTAGAATTATGATTGCGTAAAATTCAAAGCCCTATTGGTCAAAATAAGACCTACTTTTCATTTTATTTTCTGTTTTTATGTTTCTAAGGTTGAACTGCTTAGTTCTTGGTTGGCAGAATACCTTGAATGTAGATAGAAGTTTCATCATGACTAAAATCCTAGAAAATGTAACTGTTCGCTAACGTTTGATTTCATGGAATACTCTTTGCCACCATTTAATAATACAATACAATACAGTAGCAGAGTTGGAAGGGACCTTGGAGGTCTTCTAGTTCAGGGGTCGCCAACCCCTGGGCCGCGGACTGGTGCCGGTCCGTGGCTTCATAGGAACCGGGCCGCAGTGAGCGGCACAACTCTTAGAAAGGGCCGGAGAGGAAGAGGAGGGAGGAGGAGGCAGCCCCCTGGGCAGAGCACGAGCCGGGGGTGGGAGAGCGCAGGCGTGGCCGCTCGTGCCGTTGGGGGCCCAAGAGGGGCGAGTGAGCCAACTCACCACCACCCCCGCGCGCATGCGCCGCCTGTTCCCCCTCCCCCACGCTCCCCCTCTACGCCGGCCGAGCCATGGCCACTGGTCCGCAGAATTTATTTAACATGAAACAGGTCCCTGGTGCCAAAAAGTTGGGGACCCCTGTTCTAGTCAAACCCCCTACCTAGGCAGGAAACCCTATACCATTTCAGACAAATGGCTATCGAACATCTTCTTGAAGACTTCCAGTGTTGGGGCATTCACAACTTCTGGAGGCAAGCTGTTCTACTGATTAATTGTTCTAACTGCCAGGAAATTTATCCTCAGTTTTAAGTTGCTTCTCTCCTTGATTAGTTTCCACCCATTGCTTCTTGTTCTACCCTCAGGTGCCTTGGAGAATAGTTTGACTCCCTCTTCTTTGTGGCAACCCCTGAGATACTGGAACACTGCTATCATGTCTTCCCTAGTCCTTCTTTTCATTAAACTAGTCATACCCAGTTCCTGCAACCATTCCTCATGCGTTTTAGCCTCCAGTCCCCTAATCCTCTTTGTTGCTCTTCTCTGCACTCTTTCCAGAGTCTCCACATCTTTTCTACATCGTGGCGACCAAAACTGAATGCAGTATTCCAAGTGTGGCCTTCCCAAGGCATTGTAAAGTGGTATTAACACTTCACGTGATCTTGATTCTATCCCTCTGTTTATGCAACCTAGAACTGTGTTGGCTTTTTTGGCAGCTGCCGCACACTGCTGGCTCATATTTAAATAGTTGTCCACTAGGACTCCAGGATCCCTCTCACACTACTATTATATGAAGATAGCTAGATAGCTAGACAGACAGACAGACAGACAGACAGACAGACAGACAGACAGACAGACAGACAGACAGACATTATTAGAAAATGGTTGAAAATAGCAGATACTTTTTCATCCTGGTGACTCAGCTATGGCAAATTCATGGTGAGCACTAGACTCCACAGTAGATTTACTTTGTATCCTTCTGATGATATCTCTGCAACTCATAGTCTGGCTTAAGGGATAACGTATTGCAACTACCTGAAGGGAAAAAGCAAAAGAGTGGATCTATAGCACATCTGGGCATTGTACTGTTCCTAAGGCTACATCCAGCCCTTTAGCTGTCTTTTTGCAGCGAGGTGTGGTTGCTATTATTTTGAAGGCAACTGCTATTTCCCCACACACCCTGTTTGTTTCTGTGTGTGTGCACGCGTGTGTATAAGCATGTAAGCCTATGCAACTTCACAGACCTATTGGTTTAGTCCTTCACAACCATCCCAGGTTTTCATGTGGCAAACATTAATTCTCATGTGGCAAAAATTATCCCAAATCTATAGTGACCTCTTTCGTTTTATTCTTCAGGGGCGCCTTTGGATCCTTACGAGTTCATTGACAGTGCGGTCAGCAACATCCTTTCTACCATAATACTTGGGAAACGTTTTGACTATGACAGCAACTTCCTGAGAAGGCTGCTGGACCTTATCCATCAAAACGTCACACTGCCAGCAGGACCCTGGGCCCTGGTATCCTAAACGAGAATCCACAAAAACATTCAGATTTAAAGCACAGCTGGTGGGAAATTGAAATTCAATGTTCATCATCAGACCTTGAATGAGAAATGTCTCACCCATTTGGGGAAATTGATTTTCTTTGAAATTAGAAGCCTTTGGTTTTATGGAACCATCTCATCAGAGTGCCAGGAAGAGTGGGTGAAGGCTCTCTTGAATAACAGCAGTTATCCAAATTTAATGGGGTATAATTCTTCTTCTTCTAGTGTTTTTCCCATAACTTCAGGATCCATTGGTTCCTAATGTTGTGGGTTGCAAGAAACTGACTGGCTCAAAGTCACCCAGCTGACTTTCATGCCTAAAATGGGACTAGAATTCATAATTTCTTGTCTTTTTTAGACCAACTCCTTCACCACTGCCCAAAGTGGCTCTGAATTAGGTTCTATATTTAAATTTCAGTTTATTTAAACATTTGACTCCCTTTCAAACTGTGAGGGATATTTATACGAACCCTTTAGGGATTTTTTTTTAAATATTTCAATATATGGCAATAGCACTTAGACCAGTGGTTCCCAACCTTCCCAATACCGTGACCCTTTAATACAGTTGCTCATGTTGTGGTGATCCCCCCCCCCAACCATAAAATTGGTGTCTCGGTTCCTAAGACCATCCAAAATATGTGTTTTCCGATGGTCCTAGGTGACCCCCGTGAAAGGGTCGTTCAACCCCCAAGGTGTGCAATCCACAGGTTGAGAACCAGTGACATAGACTTATATACCGCTTTACAGTGCTTTACAGCCCTCTCTAAGCTGTTTACTCAGTCAGCCTCTTGTCCCCAACAATCTGGGTCCTTGTTTTACCCACCTTGGAAGGATGGAAGGCTGAGTCAACCTGATGAGATTTGAATTGCCAAATTGCAGGCAGCTGGCAGTCAGCAGAAATAGCCTGCAGTATTGCCATCTGGCCACTGCGCCACCATGGCTCTTATATATCCTGCAAAGACTTTGCCATGATCTAAATAACCATTCTTGGCTTTTCTTCTGTTTGTTGGCAGCTTTACAATGCTGTGCCCTTAGTGAGAAATCTTCCCCTGCCCCATCAGAAAATAATAACAAAGGTCCGTGAAATGCTTACTTTGCTTGAAAAAGAAATTGAGGAACACAAGGCAACCTTGACTCCTGGAGAACCCCGGGATTTCATTGACGCATATTTAGAAGAAATCCAGAAGGTAGATTTCTTACTCTTGTTTTTGATTTGTATATTATATATTTTTTCATCTCACATCTCTAACATAACAAGTTGTACTAGTAACTAGTACAACAGTTCTTTGGCATACGGCTGTAATTTAGTCTGGTATTTAAAATACCATAAACACCTCCCTCTTTTTTGTTTGTTAAAAAAATTCAGTGTGACTCTTTTGGAATTTGTGCAATTTATGCATCTTCTCCAGGGAGAAGGAAATATGAGCAAATTCTTTGGGTCCTGCTATGGGTCTTTGCTTACCTTTTTTCTATAAGCCTAACAAAGTGAACATTCTCTGTTAAAATCAAACTGTTTACATATGAATTTCAGACAATACACATCTATAGATATTATGCTATAAATGCTATAAATATACTAATACTAATAATAATAAATCCACTGAAAGGAACTCAAAGTCAAGAGTCCCCTCCCCTCCCCAAGGTGCTGACAACCATCTTCAAAGCGCTCCATGGCTCAGGGCCTAGTTATGTGTGAGACCGTCTCCTGCCCCACATATCCCTGCGACCAATCCGCTCTCATAGAGAGGACCTTCTCCAGGTGCCGTCGGCCGGGCAATGTCAGTTGGCAACGCCCAGGGGAAGGGCCCTCTCTGTGGCGGGCCCAACCCTCTGGAACGACCTTCCTCCCGAACTTCGCACCACCTCGGACCTTCGCCTTTTCCGCCAGCGCCTAAAGACGCACTTTTTCCATCAAGCCGGCCTAGCCTGATTACCCTATAACGACGAAGTCTATAATTAGCAACAGTGTTTTAATTAGGGGGATTTTAGTAAATTTTAGTAAATTTTAGCACAAGGGTTTTCGAAATTTAATTTGTTTTTATGAAATTATTTATTATCTATCTGTATATTTATATTTGTTTTTAACCTTCTGTGCGCCGCCCAGAGTCCCTTCGGGGAGATAGGTGCGTGATACAAGTCAAATAAACTCGAAACTCGAAACTCTCCTTCTCCTCCTCCTGTTTCCATTCTTTGTTTTAACTATCAAAAGCCAGAGAGGAAAGGTTCAAGTTTTGAAGAAGAGCAGCTACGAGGCGTATTGTTTGACCTAATCATTGCTGGGACAGAGACAACGTCAGGAACCCTGCAGTGGGCATTCCTCTATTTGGTGGCCTTTCCAGAGATCCAAGGTACAGAATTGTGAAATGTTGCCCTTTAGTAGAAATAGTAATATCTTCACCAATTACATTAAATGGGAAAGAAGGGAGTTGGTATCATGGCAGGAAATTCAATAATCTGCGTATAGTACTTGGAAGCAAACCAATGTCTCCTTAAAGTCCATGAAATGTTTCTAGAAGGTAACTGAGCTACTTGTTCCTCAGATAAATGCTGGAAGGAAATAGACACGGTGGTGGGAAACAAGGCAAGACTGAAACACGAGGATCGTATAAGGTTGCCCTACACAAATGCTGTCCTTCATGAAATCCAACGCATAACAAGTATAGTTCCACTTGGAGTATCTCGTAAAGCCATGAATGATGTGCAACTTTTGGGATACAAAATTCCCAAGGTAAAGGTAGAAACCTTTTGAGTGTGAATTATGTAGTGTGGATGATTCTCCAGGCAAATCTGTAGTTGTCTGATGTGAGATCTCTGTCGTTGCCTCTGTCTATGTCTCTCTCTGTCTCTCTATCGCTCTGTGTTTTTGTGTGTCTCTGTCTCTCTGTCTGTGTCTCTCTCGTAAAGAGAGTAAGAAATTGAGGGATATCCTGATATTTGAGGTGGAAAGAAGACTATTACTAATACGCAGGGCTGGGATGGGGAGTGTGTCTTTCCATAAAGACTTTTCAACAAGACCAGTTTCTGACATCTGAGCCATCCTTAGTTAGGATTGGTGGGGAGTAGCTCATGGTGACAACATCTCCTGCCTTGGTCCCTCACTCCTCTTTTTCTAATACAGAGTTCAGCAATTTTCTGATCTTCTCCCTGCTCCTTCTCACCCTCATCTGCTGTCCTTCAACCATATCTCAATGGGGTCTATCTGGAACTTCATCCAGAGCCATGTCTGACAATGAGGCTTTTCTTCAAAGATGACCTATTTGTTTTGACTTCTGCAGGACACCACGGTTTTTGTCAATATCCAGTCTGCCCATCATGATGAATCTCAGTGGAAGTTTCCCAATGAGTTCAACCCCTCCAACTTCCTGAATGAAGAGGGAGAGTTTGTGAAGCCGGAAGCCTTCTTGCCATTTTCAGCAGGTGAATTTGTCTGTCTCTTTCTGTCTGTCCATCTTTTAACTTTAACTTTTATTAAATTTCTGTCCCGCCCTATCTCCCACAAAGGGACTCAGGGCGGCGCACAGGAACTTAAAATCCAAAAATACAAACAATAAAAATCTACAAAATTTAAAACTACAATTAAACAGTTTAACCCATGCTAAAAAGAGAAAACAATTAATTTAAAACCCAGCTCTAATAAATATGGTTGTAACAGCTATGCCAGGCCGGCCATATGGAAGAAATAGGTTTTTAAAGTCCGGCGGAAGAGGCGAAGGTCGGTGATAGTCCGGAGGTCAGGGGGGAGGTCATTCCAGAGGGCGGGGCCTGCCACAGAGAAGGCTCTTCCCCTGGGTGTCGCCAGCCGGCATTGTCCAGCGGATGGCACCCTAAGGAGGCCCTCCCTGTGGGAGTGGACAGGTTGAATGGAGGTATGCGGTAGAAGGCGGTCCTGCAAGCAACCAGGCCCACTGTCATCTGTCTGCCTGTCTGTCTCTCTCCCTCTGTCTCTCTCTGTCTCTCTCTGTCTCTGTCTCTGTCTCTCTCTCTCTCACACACACACACATATACACTTTTAACTTTCAACACCCCCCCCAACTTCCTGAATGAAGTTGGAAGCTTTCTTGCCTTCTTCAGCAGGTGAAGTCTCCTTCTCATTCTGTCTCCCTCTGTCTTGTCTCTGTCTGTCTGTCTGTCTGCCTCTCTCTCTCTCTCTCACACACACACACACACACATAGTCTTCTTCTTCTTCTCTCTCTCTCTCTCTCTCTCTGTCATGCACATGTTGACTGACAATTCTTGCACCACGCAGTGATCCCAAACAACCCAACCTTTCTTTAGAGATTTATGGAAGTCAGCTCCTGGGCTTTGATTTCACGTCAGAGTCCCCTAGGAATAGGGAGCCAAAAAGAATCACAGGGGACCATGTTGTAAACTATCATTTCAAAACAGCTGAAAAATGTTTCCTTCTGGTCACAAAATTCACTCTAGGGACATCATCTCCTGCATCTGTGAAAACCTTGTGGGGTGTTTTCTGCGTGAAAGTCTCTTAGGAGATGGTTGGGACAAGATGAAACAGGCGACATGGTGAATTCCTGAGGCCCCTTTCAGACAATTCTCCAGCCTTCTTAGTAGCTGCCTCAGTTGAAATAGATTCTCTAAAGTAAGATCCTCCAGGAGATGTTTCTCTAATAGGATTTACAGGTACTCCTCATTTAATGATTGCCTCATTTAGTGATGATTCACTGTTACAACAGGGATGGAAAAGTAACTTTCTAATGAAAGAACACATGTCTGTAACAAAAAGCAAAGCTGGAATCAGATCATAAGCCTACTTGCCCTTTCATTAGCAATCACCCTGTTCAGCCATTGAGTTGCTGGTCCCAATTGTAGGTGCTAAATGAGGATTACCTGGACTGTAAGAAAAGGCTTGCAGACTGAAAGAATTTCAGCAATGGAATATTTTCACTATGGTGAGCAAGGAAGTTTTTCATCATTCAGCCCAGACATAAAAATAGATCTAAACTTTATTCACAAAAACATACCTTGATAAGAAGGGTTGAGTCACTATAATACAAGTAGTCCTTGCCTTACGACCACAATCAAGCCTAAAATTTCTGTTGTCAAGTGCAACATTCGTCAAGTGGATTTTGCCCCATTTTACGATTTTTCTTGCCTCCGTTGTTAAATGAATCACTGCAGTTGATCTTAGTGACCCGGTTACTAAGTGAATCTGACTTCCCCATTTGTTTGTGAGAAGGTCGTAAAAGGGGATCACACCTCGGGATGCTGCAACCATCATAAATATGAACCAGTTGCCAAGCACTTGAATTTTGATCCCATGATCATGAGGATACTGCAATGGTCGTAACTGTGAAAAACGGCCAGAAGCCACTTTTTTTCAGTGCTGTTGTAACACTAAATGAACTATTGAGGAGTACCTGTATTCTTATACATTTATTGTGCTCTCCCTCTCTATGATGGAGAAAGAATGAGACAGGTAAGTACCTGCACTCTATGGTCCGAATTAGGAATGAAAAGAGGAACTAAAGTGAGAGAGGAAAGCATTGAAGATTGATTTGAGAAGGTGAATCTTTTCAAGGATAAAGGTAAAGGTAAAGGCTCCCCTCTCACCTGCGTGCCAGTTGTTCCTGACTCTAGGGGGCAGTGCTCATCTCCATTTCAAAACCAAAGAGCCAGCACTATCCAAAGACGTCTCTGTGGTCATGTGGGCGGTATGACTAAATGCCGAAGGCACACGGAATGCTGTTACCTTCCCACTAAAGGTGGTTCTTATTTTTCTACTTACATTTTTTACATGCTTTCGAACTGCTAGGTTGGCAGAAGCTGGAACAAGTAAAGGGACCTCACTCCGTTACGCAGTGATTTGAACCACCAAACTACTGACCTTTCTGATCGACAAGCTCAGCAGGTTAGCCACTGAGCCACCGCATCCCTTTTTTTCAAGGATAAAACAAGGCAAAAAACTTCACCAACTTTGGAAGTATCTCCGCTAAATTTATTTCTAGGATATTTGCAGTTTGGCCCAATATATCATTCAGTCAACCATTCCATACTTCTCACCATGACTGAGTCACAACATTCAAGCCACAGATTGAGTTCTTTCTTGAGTTTAGCATGAGTTTAATGATCCAGCTAGATGATTTTAGGACCTTTTTTTTAAATCTTGGAAGCTTCATTAAATTTGATCATAATCATTGAGCATTTCAATTTTGGAACTGTCATGAGATTTGGGATCATACTGCAGAGAACTAAACAGGTCTAAGGAATTGCAACAGGCTGCCAACTTCCAGTTGTCTGAACCTGTCTGGCTTCCCTCTTTCTCCTTGTCTTTTCAGGACCGAGAATCTGCTTAGGGGAAATCCTGGCACGGATGGAGCTCTTCCTCCTTTTCACCAGCATCATCAGGAACTTCCAGTTATCGTGGCCAGATAAATCCCAAGCACCAGATTTCACACCACACTTTGCGGTTACACAATCCCCATCCCGCTTTAAGGTGTTGCTGAAATGCCGTCAACGAAACTGTAAGTTTGAAGATGAGCTTGTCTTTCAGTGGGCAATTGTAGTTCAAAGTTAATTCTTTCAGATTAACAGATTAACAGAATTGGAAGGGACCAATGTAGGTCATCTAGTCCAGGGGTGGGCAAACTTTGCAACTTTAAGTCTGAAGGACTTCAGCTCCCAGACTTCTCTGGGAGCTGTCTGGAGAATTCTGGGAGCTGAAGCCCTTCAGACTTAAAGTTGCAAAGTTTGCCCACCCCTGATCTAGTCCAACCCCCCTCCCCCCAAAAAACAGGAGACCTACACCTAACAGATCTAACCATTGTTTTTCTCATCACTTTGAAGTGATTCAAATTTCTAAATTCAGCTAACATGCCAACACAATAGAGGAACCTTTACATTGGCCCTGTGAGGTGGACAAGACAAGAAGCATGCCTAGAAGGGCCATCACTATTTTCAGAATCTTGCAAGTCTCAAAGTATTTCTCTCTTCCTTTTACTCACCAGAAGATGAGGGAGAGGTTTTTTTTCCTTTCTGAAACTCTTCCCATGCCGTCCCTTATTCTGTGTGCTGAGATAACTTTTATCTGCCAGTTGTTTAGTCCATAAATATATGGATAAGATAGATTCTTAGACCCTACCCAAGCTGATCTTTTTGGTCACTGATCCTATTTGTACTATAGGCTTGGAGTTTTGCCTTTGAGTAAATTTTATATAATATCACTTTATAATGCCTTGGTAAAGCCACACTTGGAATACTGCATTCAGTTTTGGGCGCCACGATGTAGAAAAGATGTGGAGACTCTAGAAAGAGTGCAGAGAAGAGCAACAAAGATGATTAGGGGACTGGAGGCTAAAACATATGAAGAACGGTTGGGTTTGTCTAATTTAATGAAAAGAAGGACTAAGGGAGACATGATAGCAGTTTTGCCACAAAGAAGAGGGAGTCAAACTATTCTCCAAGGCACCTGAGGGCAGGACAAGAAGCAATGGGTGGAAACTAATCAAGGAGAGAAGCAACCTAGAACTAAGGATACATTTCCTGACAGTTAGAACAATTGCTTCCAGAAGTTGTGAATGCTCCAACAGTAGTCTTTAAGAATATATTGGATAACAATTTGTCTAGTGGTGTAGGATTTCCTGCCTAAGTAGGGGTTTGGACCTCCAAGGTCCCTTCTATTCTATTCTATTCTATTCTATTCTATTCTATTCTATTCTATTCTATTCTAAACTTTATGAGAATTTGGCATTAGACCTCTTGCATTGGATAAATTTGACCTCAATCCAGGACATTTTCAGACACTTGGTTTAAGAGGAAACTATAAATTTCCTAAACAACCAATTTCATTGTAATATTATTACAATGACAATAAAGATTATTATTATTATTATTATTATTATTATTATTATTATTATTATTATTATTATTATTATTGAAATGCATTCAATTAAGTATCCCCAGAATTTAAGTAGCCTGAAGAAAAGATTCCATGCAATTGTAATATTTGTGTAGCTCTGTCAAAGCTGGAAGAAATTCATAATTATTTCAACTATTCTTTTCCTGGCTGATTCTACTGCAGAACATGGAGCTTTCAGGGCATAAAACACCCTACTGCAAGCTAGCTTCAAAAGCACAGCCAGAAATCTAAACCAATAATGTAAAACTTTGGACTCTGACTCTGCAGATATCAAATCTTATTACGAAACCTCCCATGAGATCAATCCAATCTTTATGACGGTCATAAATCAATATATTTAGTATTGTTTGGGATATAAACAATATTCTTTTCAAAGCTAAAAAATATTTTAAATATACAAAATCTTTGACTTTCTGTTACTGGTGGCCACATTGGCAGCTTTGCTATAGTTTGACTATGGCATCCACTTTTCACAGGGTGACCATGTAGAGCAGGGGTCTCCAACCTTGTCAACTGGAAGCCTGGAGCTGGCTGGGGAATTCTGGGAATTGAAGTCCACCAGACTTCCAGTTGCCAAGGTTGGAGACCCCTGATGTAGAGTTCATGGAAGTAGGTCTCCCAGATCCCTGGGGGATGTGACAATCCACCATGGTTGAACCATGGCTTTGGGATCTTGATGAGATAATGCCAGAATAAGGTTGAATCTTTGGATTTGACAGCCTTTGGGTTTGATTGAATTAAGGAGAAAATTCCTAATGGTGAGAACAATCAACCAATGGAATGACTTCCCTTCAGAAGTTGTGGGCATTCTATCATTGGAGGCTTTTAAAAAGAGACTGGATAACCATTTGTCTGAAATGATATAGGGTTTCCTACCTAAGCAGGGGGTTGGAGTAGAAAACCTTCAAGGTCCCTTCCATTATTCTGTATTAATGTCATAACTTTTTAAGAAAACAATAAATCAAAGTACTACAGTATTGCCTTGTAGGTGAGCAAATTTCTAAAAAAAAGCCTCAAATAAAATTCTTGATTTTATTTTAAAAAGCCTTAATAAAATTCATAGTTCTGCATAGTTTGTTTCAACATATGACAGCAAGGGAATAAAATCTCAGATTAGATTTTTGTCAATAACAATGCAGTGCAGAAAGTAAATTGAGCAAGAATTTTCTTGAGAAGCAGCTGGAAAAAGTGAACAGTTTGATCTTAGTAAAATGAAAAATATTGCAATAAAACTTCCAACAATTCTAAAAAATACCTCCTCCTTCTCCACTTCCCTCTCCCTCTCCTTCTCCTTCTCCCATTCCTTCTCCTTCTCTCTCTCCCATTCCTTCTCCCTCTCCTTCTCCCTCTCCTTTCCCCTCTCTCCTTCCCTCTCCCTCTCACACACACAGATATAAGCCCATTAGTCCTAAGGACACTGGCCAGTTTCATATTAAATTACTAACCACAAGTCTGAATTTCAGGGGTGTGATATTATCATCAACATCTGTGCTGCTCTAAACGAATAACCCTGATTGTTCATCTTGTCTTTGACTTTTCAGGATCAAGGGTTTGCTTAGGAGAAAATCTGGCTTGGATGGAGCTCTTCCTCTTCCTTACCAGCATCCCCAGAAATTTCCAGCTATCTTGGCCAGATAAATCCCAGGCACCTGATCTCACACCTAGTTTTGGTTTCACCCAATTCTCGTCATGCTTCAAAATATCCATGAAAAGCCACCAGGAGAGTGACTAGATTGAGAGATTTTTCCATCACTCAAAGCAAAGTCATCCTCTCCAAAGACGCTTGGGAGATCCAGATGAAATTCATAAGCTATGTGGCTTAAAGCAGTTACATGAACAAAAGATTTATATTAGATGATATGAAAAACATTATCTTCAATATTATAAACTTGATTTAGAAAAATAATGCTGTTCTTTGAGTGTAATGGTATGTGGACCTGACCTTGGAAGACAGGAAGAAGAGGTGTAGACTAGGCAATAGTGAGTTAAGAGGCAGCTGAGCCTGTGGAAAGAAATGAGACAAGGCAAAGATCTTAGAAAGGACCCTCCCTAGTGTCTTAAATTATAAACATGGGGGGGGGGGGGAAAGTACCAGTGGTGAATTTCAAATGCTACTACTGTGGGTGTGGCCTAGTGGGTGTGGCAGGGAAAGGATACTGCAAAATCTCCATTCTCTCCCCACAACAGGGGAAGGTTACTGCAAAATCCCCATTTCCTCCCGATCAGCTGGGACTAGAGAAGCAGAGAATAGATGGGGGCTGGGCCAGTCAGAGATGGTATTTACCAGTTCTCCGAACTTTTCAAAATTTCCACTACCGGTTCTCCAGAACTGGTCAGAACCTGCTGAATTCTACCTCTGGTATAAATAACACTACGCATAGCTCATCTTAAATTAGAGTTTAAATGTATTTATATATCCACCTATCAGTGTATATGACACAAGACATTGGGTATTTATTGTGGGCCTTGATCGAAATTTTTTTCTTTCTTTTGTAAATTCTGCAGAGAGGGCGACTGGAGTTTTTGTTTCAGCTCATGTAATTTTCCAAACATCTGCCAGGGGAAGTTGGCTAGCATCTACCCATCTTTAATTTTGAAAAACTGGGTAGGATTGGATCTCGTTAGTGCCACAATGGGAGACCATCTGGATACCATAGGGCTGTAAGTGGAAAAACATCCTGCAATGGCAAATTATTTCTGCATTCATTTAGAAAATTACATCCATGTGTTCATGATTATTTTTAAGATCAACAGTTCTTTCCCATAAGCTTAAAGCATTCACTTTCCTGGGAAAAAGATTCTTAATGAACCACATTCAGTATTTCACTAAATACGTATTACACTATTATTTTACATTATTTACATTATTTACATGTTCATTTTTTACATTATTTACATTTACATTTTACATTATTATATTACACTTGCACTAAATAAGTAATAAAATACTACAACACACAATGACTTGTTACTATAAACTGATTTTATCATCCAGGCAATGGGAGCTTTGAGGATTTTTTAATGGTTTAGTTTGAGATTTAAAAGCCATGTAAAGAGATTACACCCATGATTTAGAAGTGCCATAATGGGTTTTGCTTTTAAAAAATATCCTTCAGAATCTTGAAAACAAATATTTCTCTCTTCGTTATATTAGAAAGTGAATTATAGGCAACAGATTCAGGACAATGCTTTTCATAATGAATTCACTTTTTGTACATTAAGTGCTTGTGGTTAATAACTTAGATCAGTGATTCTCAACCTGTTGTCAGTGGAACCCCTGGGGAGGATTTACTTAGTGACCTTGGTGTTCACGTAACCTCAGCATTCACTTAACAATCAATGAAAAAATCTGAGCAACATTGGATTGAGTCAAGTGGATGCCTTGAATTATGACCATTGAATATGCTGCTAGGGTCAGGTCAAAGACTACCTGTATCAAAACATAAACATTAAAAGTAAAAGCCTGGCACCACATTAATGATGCTATTTCCTCAGATGTCCTCATATGTTTTCATTTAATGATGCTATTTCCTCAGATGTAGCAAGCCTCAGTGTAGAAGATATTTTGTTTTACCCAGACTGACACTTTGTTTTCTGCAAGAAAATGGAATAGTTCTTGGCACAAGTTCCCCAGTTCTGCAGTTACATTAGCAAGATAAAATATGTACTTTGGCTGTGCTATTGGAGGTTCCCTAAATTAGAGTGATGTGCAACTCAACCCTTTATTCAGGGAATAAAGTTATAACAGATTCTATGAGATGGGTGTGGGAAATTGATACTTGTCCAGCTATTTGAGGCTGTTAGAGACTTTCTTCAACTAGATATTCAACTGCACAGTATTCAGTATAGCCCAGGAATGGGAAGCTTGTGAACCTTTAGATATTGTTAATGACAGGACCTAGCAATACAATGATATGCTGCTTGAGACTGCTGGGATGTATACTGTAGTTCAACAGCCTCTAGAGATTTACATATTCCCCTCACTTCTTGTGCTAGAATAAACTAGGAAGTTAGCACCCCCCCCTAAAGAAAAATGAAATATTTTAGGAAATATTAAAAAAGCAGAATATTATATTTCTCTGGATGAGAAAAGGAGAAACATGTTTTAAAGACAAAGCAGCTGCCTGCAGTTTCCTCCCCCCCCCACTTTGTCAATGGCCATTAAGTCCTGAGCCAGTCTATTCTACATCACAAAGATCTATCTCCTTCAGGCAGAGACATAATAGGAATCCCAAAGCCCTTTCATTACATCAATCAGCAAGGCTCACCCAAACTTGGACTCAAAAGACAGACAGCCTACAAAGTTAGCTAAGATCCCCGCCTCCTGGGGGTCTGACAGCCAATGGGATACATTTCTTGTACAGGAACAGGAAACTCTAAGGTGGAACCCATGAAAGGGTATAAAATTCAGGCACTCTCAGCATCTCTTTCCTTTTCCTTCTTCTTGACCCAACATCTTCAAACCATGTGGTCCTGCCACCATTAAAAACCATCTTTCCAAACAACCGTGCCTTTCCTGTGTCTTTCTCCCCACTTGGAACTGAACCCAGAAGGACATTTCTTCCAACAAAATTATAGATATTTTGTAGAATTTAAGACTCTAGGAAATAAATGTTTTAGAGGCCTTTAGATGTACCTGTATTTTTTGGAGTATAAATAAGGTGACCAGACGCCCCGCTTTTGGCGGGACAATCACGCTTTTTCATAATTAGTCCCGCATCCCTTTTAAAAACTCCCATTTTTTAAATCTTTCTCCTTCACGTCCTCCTTCCCACCCGCCACTCCTCTCCTCCTCCTCCTGCGGTCCGACTTGCCTGCTTCGGTGGAAGATCCGGGTCGTGAGGCGGGAGCAGGAAGTAGCATGGGATGCTAAATCTGGAGCAGCGCTGGAGCTGGAGGACTTGTACAGCTAGCGGGCAGGGCGGGCAGGTGAGCAGGGCGCTGCTGCAGTGCCCAGCAACATTCCCTGCCTGCCCGCTCCGCTGGCTCACCCACCGGGGCGGCGCTGGGGCTGGAGGACTTGTATGGCCAGCAGGCGGGCAAGCAAGGTGCTGCGGCGGCGCCCAGCAACATTCCCTGCCCACCGGCTCCGCTGGCTTACCCACTGGTGGCAGTTCCCTCCCCCCCCCCCCCCGTGGAGCCCCTTCAGCCCCTGGGAGGCAGACAAGTGGCCGGCATGCTGGCTAGGGAGGCTTCAGCTGCCTCTTTCGCCTTGGGACATCCGGAGCGCTTCCCAGGGGCTGAAAAGGGTCCCAGGGAGAGGGGGGAGAGACAGAGAGAGGCACAGAGAGAGAGAATGACAGAGGGAGGGATTGAATCAGAGACAGAGGGAGGGAGGGAGGGAATCAGAGTGACAAACACAGGGAGAGCCTTCCTTCCAACTCAATCTCCAATTATTCATTTTATGTAAATGCTGATGTATAAAGAACTTCACCAGTAGTTCTTGAACTGAAAGATGGGATATCCATAGCTAACTTCCTTCAATTTAGCCCTTTTAAATAATGGTTAGAAAGGAAATAGCAAGGTGGGGAGAATTAATGCTGTGTTGATTGGTTTGGAGAGACAGAGAGAGGGAGAGAAAGACAGACAGAGACACAGAATGAGTGATTAAGTGAGTGAATGAGAGACAGACAGACAGACACACAGTGACCGATAGGCGGAGGGAGGAGAGAGAGAGAGATACGGAGAGACAGACAGAGAGAGAGAGACAGAAAGAAAAAGAGAGAAAGTGAAAGAAAAAAGAAAGAAAGAAAGAACTTTGACCACAATTGTGGCCAAAATTTTGGTTGCTAAGCAAGACCATTGTTAAGTGAGTTTCACCACATTTTCCAAGTTGGCCACGCCCACCCGGTCACATGACCACTGAGCCACTCCCACAAAATAGGCCACACCTTCACCCCCCTCTGGTCAATGGTGTCCCTCTTTACCAATATTAAAATCTGGTCACCTTAAGTATAAAACGCACCGGAGTATAAAATGCACCAAGATTTTGAAGAGGCAAAATACACCTTCTATCACATTTGAGGAGTTCTTTTTTTCAGGAGAGCTAAAAGCATCTTCATAAGGATTCCAGGGTCTCTTGGTAGACCCCTCATGCAGGCTTTCAGCCATAGAGCTCAATAAGTGGGATTCAACATTTTTCACTAGCAGTTCTGTGGGCGTAGCTTGGTGGGCGTGGCGTGGCATGGAGGGAATGGCTTGGTGGGTATGGCAGAAGGATACTGTAAAATCTCTACTCCCACCCCACTCCAGAGGAAGGCTACTGCAAAATCCCCATTCCCTCCTGATCACCTGGGACTCGAGAGGCAAAGAATAGATGGGGGTGGGGCCACTCAGAGGTGGTGTTTGCCAATTCACCAAACTACTCCAAATTTCTGCTACCAGTTCTCCAGAACTGGTCAGAACCTGCTGAATACCACCTCTGATAGAGCTGTCTCAGGGGCTTTCAGCCATCCTTTGCTCTGGCCTGATGATACAGAAGGTACTTCCACCTTTGCCTATGGATATTTTCCCCTCTTAATAGTCCAATAAGGATGTTTCTGTAAAATCAAGTTCTGAGAGCTGTAATTGTTCTCACTTGCCTTGCTTTTCTATGCAAGAAAATATAATGCAGCCGTATGCTGTGCGCTTAAAGTCCAAAGGAAATTGCACTTTTGGCCCTGGCACTTAGAATAATTCAACTGATTAACTTTGAGTATGATGTTTCTTGCTTGACTTAAGCATTTCAATAATTGGCTTGATGGCTTTAAGTGTCATTGCTTATTGCCTCATTAATCCAACAGCAGCCCTGATTAGTAAGGTTAACTGTGATGAAAAAGATTCCAAGTGAAGGTCAGGCTCTGTGTGTGTGTGTGTGTGTGTGTGTGTGTGTGTGTGTGTGTGTGTGTGTGTGTGTGTGTGTAAATGCATGTGCCTAGGTAGAAGAGTGGAGATAATTTCAAATGGCTTTTCACTCCCAGACTATATATGGGTCAGTAAGTGCAGCTTTCATACTAGTTTGAAGAAAAAAAAGGTTGGGCCATTTGATTTGAAACTACATACAGAAATATGTCTACTTGTAACTATAAACCTAGTCTTTTGTTAAAGAGGAAACAGTATTTAAAAATTCAGAGCCTCTCCGAGTTCTGTGTCGTCAGTTTCATTGAGATGATAAGACAGCCCGACAGTTTTGTGTAAGGGCCTATTATTAGAAGCCTGAGAAATGCGAGTGGCCCCTGAAAGCTTTGAATGTAGGCATAGAGATGTCTGGGTTTTGTCACCAAATTGTATTTGTTTAATGCGGGGTTTTTTGTCTTGGTTTCAACCATCTCTTTTTATAGCATGACCTGTAGCTCTCCTATCAGGAGACTTTTGTATTCCCGCTATAGAGGATGTCCTGCACAATTATTTTATTCTTTGATTCAGAAATACGATTAAAATGTAGGGACTCTTGGATGATGGGAGAAGCCACATTTATCTTTTGGTTCTTTTGCGCTGCTGCACGAGTAAGATCAGGAGAATGTAGGAAATGCAACACAATTCCTATTTTGCCTCCCACCTCAGAAGCCCTTGTTTCCCATCTGGCTACCATGAACCTCCGTCACATTGGTTAATGTTCTCTCTGTTTTTGCAGAAACAGACTGGCCACTGGTGGAACATAAAACTGGAGATTCAGCCAACATTTCTCCTCTTCATCACCTCTTAGTATTCTTTTGTGGTAAATGATTATTTCTGAGGCCATTGCAGAAGCCCTCTAACCGTGATGGTGAACCTATGGCATGCGTGCCACTGGTGGCAGACAGCGCCCTTTCTGTGGGCATGTGAGCCTTAGTTCAGCTTCACCATGCATGTGTGCACACCTTCCACTGGTTAGCTAGTTGATGGGTTTCTGACATGCATGCATAGAGGGTGGGTGTCATGACTGCTTCCATCATAAATCAAGAAAGAACACACTTAAACTCATTTGGAAAGTTTAAGGCTACTTTTACTGAAAATGATAAGACTGCAGCGAAAGTCAAGCAAGGAATGAAACATTTAGACGCGCAACATACGTAACAAAGCATAATCCAACCCTTAGTCTCATTGACCCCAGCATATTGTCCAATGCAAAGCCGGCCACGACATCAGATGCAGTTCCTTCCCAGGGTCATCATCAGAATGGAATGCAGGCCGTTAGCTGAGGTGATAACAACTGTGGCCATCTCTCTCCCTCCTGCCCCCTTAGTAGCTTAGCAACCCCAGCCCTTCCCCCGTTTCAATATGACAGACTATGCAGGCAAAAGCAGAGGCTGACAGTGGGGGGCTGCACACGCATGAGGAGGTCACATGTGGAGAGGCTGTGTATGCATTGCATTTGGGGGGTTTGGGCGGGCATGCACACTTTCATACGCATGCTTGCACTTTGGGCACTTGCTCTCGAAAAGATTATCCATCACTGCCCTATAAGCTCAGTCATGGATGAGTTGCACCAAGCCATGATAACATGTTGATTTCTACAGGGGCATAAAAAAAAATCTCAGGAAGCACAATTGAAATTTACAATTCCGAAGAAATGCTGTAAAGAGTCTGCCTAAATTTCCCACTAGAATATTATCTGTCTCACAATGTCCTGTAGGAACCATGCTCATGGCAATGGGCAGGAGGCCTGGTTTGGAATGGTAAGACCCTTCCAATGGAAGAGTCCGCCATAAATTCTGAGGCTGATGCATGATCCACTTTTAGAATACATCCCTTCGTCCGATCCGCTCCCACAGAGAGGGCCTTCTCAGGGTGCCGTCGGCCGGGCAATGCCGGTTGGCGACACCCAGAGGAAGGGCCTTCTCTGTGGCGGGCCCTACCCTTTGGAATGACTTACCCCCTGAACTACGCACCATTTCTGACCTCCGCCTCTTCCGCCAGTGTCTAAAGACACACCTCTTCCATCAAGCCGGCCTAGCATAACCTTCCGCTGTGACTGTTTTTAGACAGATTTAAATTGGGGATTTTAATTGATTTTAGCACAGGTTGGGAGTTTAATATTTTTTAAATTTTAAATTGTAATATTTGTATGTTTTAATTCCTGTGCGCCGCCCTGGGTCCTTCTGGAGAAGGGCGGGATATAAATTTAATAAAATAAAATAAATAAAAATAAATGGAAAAGCAAGAGGTTTGAACATCAGGAATGTGCCTAACATGCCATAAAATCTCTGAAGAGAATTTCTCTTGAATAATTGATTTATTATTGGCTTGTTCTACTTCTCTCTAATCTTCCCATTGCTGATCCATCTGGGTTGTACAGCTCGTTTCCAGGTACTTAATCGCATTCTTGGGCTCCATTTTTCATCAAAATGGCTCCTTCTTGCATGACTGCAGTTGACTTGTGCAATAGATTAGATTGTTAATCCTTATTAAAGGTGAAACCATTTTGGGAGGGGGAGGAACCATTCTTAAAAATTATACGTATTTACACATTTTAGACAAAGAGGCTAGGCAGAAATACCTCTTATTATCTTTGGTATGACAAGATTAATAAAAGAGATGAAATACCTTAAAAGACAAGGGACCAGCTAAGAAACAGCTTGTGGGGCGAGAGAAAGAGAATTGCACATTCCTTCCTAGCCCTGGATCCTGTTGCCCTGGAAACAGCATCTCCCACCAGCTGTTTTTCTGGCAATGCCCCACCTCCCTCTAGGTTCACACAGCCATCGTTCCATGGATTGGCAAGGGTGGGGAAGGAGAATGCAAAATGTACTGTATTGCTCTGTCGTTGGAGCCCTATCCTTGGGGGTTTGAAGGTATGAAAACAACCAGATGCGGCATTCCATAACAATTCAAAAGGAAGATATTCATGGCACAGTGCTACATAAAAGGGAAACTCTAACCAAATGAAAAGGAACACTTTGTAGATTTATCACCATGGCTTTAATGGGCTGTTTTCACTCTGCAGGTACAATTAGTTCTTCCTGGTAAAAAAAAAAATTCTTCTGTTTTAAGACATGCTGCGTTTACATCACTTGATATATTTTCCTGTTATCGTGCAGCAAAAAACTGTCCAATTCAGAGCTTATTCTTCCTCTCTGGTACAAGCAGGTTGATTCAAGAATAATCCCAACCATGTGGGTCAGTCTGGCAGCTGTTTTCCTGGCTCTAATTGGGAAGTAGGCCCATCCATCAATATAAGTGCTATTTCTTGCCCTGAGCCAGTTAATTCTGCCTCCTGGGTAGGTGTGAGAGGTTTCTCATTCCAAATCCCAGGTTCCAGTGACTGAAAATTTGTTTCTTACTCAGCAACGGAGGGAAGAGGGACAGAAGCTGCCAAGGTCCTTTGTTAGGCTTTGGTTTTATTTTGGAACGCATTACAGACTCTCTCCTACTAAACACTATTTTTTTCCCCCAGCACCAAAGGCAAATGCTAGCTGTCTCTCAAACGTATTCCTCCTTCTTTTCCAAAACAGGTTTTGATGCCATTCACACTGTTGTGGGATTCAAATAATCAAACAACCGGTTCTCTGCCCTAATGACCACCTGGGTAGGCGTGGCTCGGTGGTCATGTGACTGTGTGAGTGTAGCCAACTCAACATCACTCACATCGATGGGCACTTTGCCTTAGACCAGGGATAGTCAACCTTTTTATATCTACCGTCCACTTTTGTATCTCTGTTAGTAGTAAAGTTTTCTAACCGCCCACCGGTTCCACAGTAATGGTGATTTATAAAGTGCTTCAGTATCAGACAAAACCCCTACTGCCCACCATGAAAGCTGGAACGCCCACTAGTGGGTGGTAGGGACCAGGTTGACTCCCACTGCCTTAGACTGTTACAATGGAATAAGGGTTAACTGGAGAGGCAGTTTCTTTAAGCAGGGCAATAAAGATTAAGCTAGAAACAACACCAGAATGTTTCCTTCTAGCCTTCCTTACAGGATTAGCCCTGTAAAGTGGGAAAAAAACAAAATAAGATTTCTTCCAACAACCGGTTCTCCAAACTGCTTAGAAACTTAACAACCGGTTCTCCTGAACAGGTGCGAACTGGCTGAATCCCACCACTGCATTCACATATATCATTCAAAAAGTCTCACCAAATCTAGTACTGAAGTGGCACGGGCACCTTTAGTAATGAAGCCATTATTAAGCAAGGCTAGTCAAAGGCAACTGTTTAGCAGACTTTATACAACAGATTGCATACATTTTGCTAGGTCTACAGAATTTCTAGTGTTCCAAGATATTTACTTGGCAAAGGCAAACATCTTTTCGAAGAAGATGGTCAGGACCTATTCTTTCTTGATCCTAGTGCAGGAGACAAAATGCAGGTAATCCTCGACTTACCACAGTGTGATTAGTGACCATTCAAAATTACAACAGCTCTGAAAAAGTGACCATTTTTCACACTTGTGACCATTGCAGCATCTCCATGGTCATGTGATCAAAATTCAGATGTATTTATTTAAGAAATTTATATTGCCACCTATTCGCACATAGTGACTCAAGGTGGTTTACAAGAATATAAAAACCTCATATAAAAAACCAATAAAGCTGCACTGGCTGCCTGTGGCTTTCCGGGTGCGCTTCAAGGTGTTAGTAACCATCTTTAAAATGCTCCATGGCCTGGGTCCTGGTTACTTGCGGGACCGCCTCCTACCACATACCTCCCTTCGACCTGTCCGCTCCCACAGGGAGGGCCTCCTCAGGGTGCCGTATGCCGGGCAATGCCGGCTGGCGGCCCCCAGGGGAACAGCCTTCTCTGTGGCAGGCCCCGCCCTCTGGAATGATCTTCCCCCCGACCTTCGTACAATCACGGACCTGCGCCTCTTCCGCTGGCATTAAAAATACACTTGTTTCATGCGGCCTGTCTTTAGTAAGGGTTTTAAATCTAATTTTAGCACAGGGTGTTAAATTTAATCTATTTTTATTCTATTTTTACTGTATTTATTGTTACTGCTTTTACTACTTCCTGTGCACCGCCCTGAGTCCCGTCAGGGAGATAGGGCGGTATACAAATGCAATAAAACTAAACTAAACAATAAAGCTAATGAAAGAGAGAATCATATAATCAATTAATAAAATAATATAATAAAATAACATACCATATTTTTGGGAGTATAAGACACACCTTTCCCCCCCAAAAAAGAGGATGAAAATGTGAGTGCGTCTTATACACCAAATACAGCATTTTTGGCCTACCGAAACCCCGCCCCCTTTGCAAAAATGGATGTGCAGAGGGTTTGGGAGGCTTGCAAAGTGCTCCTGGGGGCTGGGGAGGCTAAAACAAACAAAAAAGGCTGCTTTTGCCCCCCTAGCCCCCAAGAGCACTCTACAAGTCTCCAAACTTTCTGCATGCCCCCCTCCTTTTTTCTTTCTTTTTTTTTTGCCAAACACAACCCACTCCCTGCCCTGGCAACAGCACATTAAATGAGCCATTTAATGGGCTCCATCCCATTCTGCATTCCCCAGGCCCGCTGGCAGAACCAGGTCTCCAGTGCCTTCCTGAAGAGTGCTAGGTGGAGGCCATTGAAATCTCTGGGGGAATGATGTTCTAGAGCAGAGGTTCCCAAACTTGGTAACCTTAAGACTTGTGGACTTCAACTCCTAGAATTCTCCAGCCAGCTCTGCAGAGCTGGCTGGAGAATTCTAGGAGTTGAAGTCCACAAGTCTTAAGGTTGCCAAGTTTGGGAACCTCTGTTCTAGAGGAAGGGAACCACCACAGAGAAGACCCTATTTCTGTGTCCCAGTTGCTTGGTAACTGTCTCCTATTTATGATGGTTGTTATGTCCCAGGGTCACATAATCACCTTTTGTGACCTTCTGACAAGCAACGTCAATGGGGAAGCCAGATTGACCTAACAGCCACATTACTAACTTGACAACGGCAGTGATTCACTTAACAACTGTGGCAAGGAAGGTCATAACATGGGGCAAAATTCACTTACCATCTCATTTAGCAACAGAAGTTTTGGGCCCAGTCATGATCGTAAATCAAGGACTACCTATCATGGGATTTCATTACCAAAAAAGCAGATGCTGATTAAATATTAAAAAAGATTTTCCAACAGCAGTTTGACAGTGAAACTAATCAGAGAGGTGGCGTGCTTCCTTCTTTGGATTGTTCAAATCCATTTTTGTCCTAAATAAAAGATGAGGAATTAATGTTTTACTTAATAGAGAATTAAATGAGAATTCGAAGTGATGATTATTATTTTTGTGGCTCCAGCTTATGGGAAGTTGGCATATGTTTTCATAATGTCAATTTAATTATTTTAAAAGCCTTTTCTACCTCTGTGCCTCTGTTTACAGCTTTATATCAGTGCCATCAATTTGTTTTCCGATCTTAGCAGCTACATAGATTTTTCTCCATGGCGATGATCTCTCCCTCACCTGTTCTTTTAAGCCTC
This sequence comes from Rhabdophis nuchalis, assembly GCA_039707465.1. Lineage (NCBI taxonomy): Eukaryota > Metazoa > Chordata > Lepidosauria > Squamata > Natricidae > Rhabdophis > Rhabdophis nuchalis. The sequence continues at coordinate 30,527,099 of CM077644.1, forward strand.
CCAAAGGTGCACGCATTGTTGCTGTAACCGAGTCCATCCAGCCTTGCTGCTGGTTGTCATTTCCTCCTCTTTCATCAAGTAGCAATCCTGAACTGTTTGGTCTTGGGAACATTTCCAAATTGGGGGTGGGTGAGGGGCGGGGCGGGGATTAGGTTCATATATTGTACCAAGCTATGGTTTTATTAGAGGTGTGTTGAACATACTGTAGTTAAACTGGTTCACAAATAATGCAAGAGTATAAAAAGGTTCACAAGTTACAATGATGGTGCTCAGGGGTAGGATCAGTGGTGGGATTCAATTTTTTTTTACTATCGGTTCTGTGGGCGTGCCGTGGTGGGTGTGGCTAGGTTGGTGGGCGTGGCAGAGGAAGGATACCGCAAAATCCCCACTCCCTCCCGATCAGCTGGGACTGGGGAGGTAGAGAATAGATGCAGGTGGGGCCAAACAGAGCTGGTATTTACCGGTTCTCCGGACTACTCAAGATTTCTGCTACCAGTTCTCCAGAACTGATCAGGACCTGCTGAATACCACCTCTGGGTGGGATTGAAAACTGTTAGCATCCGGTTCTCTGTCTGGTTGCTGGGTGGGTGTGGCAGTGGTGGGCGTGGCCTACCCAGCCTCCTGCACCATGGTGAGGAGGGCATTTTCACCCGCCCCAGGCTCCGAAGGCTTTCCTTGAACCTCTGTGAAGGTGAAAACGGCCTCCCTCAGGCTCCAGAAGCCCTCTGGAGGCCAGAAACAGATCCGTTTTCAGACTTCCAGGAGGCCTGTTTTTCGCCCTCCCAGAGCATCTGCGCAGACCCTGCACTTACCTGGCATAATGAACAGGCTGTGTGGAGACGCCTGGGAGGGGCCAGCCAGTCCTTGCAGCAACCGGCTCGGCAAACCGGATGCAAAATTAACATCCAGTTCGCCCAAATCGGAGCAAACCAGCTGAATCCCGCCCCTGGTTGTGCTTTGTTTTCAGAAAAAACACACCACCTTTTTTAACTGTGATGAAGCCGTGAATTAGAAGTGTAATTCACTCAGGGCTCTCTCCAGTTTGAAAACAATGGATTTAAAAGTTGTGAATGCATAGATAGGCTCTTCTGCTCAAACCTTTGCCAAGAGAAACCCATCTACTTTCAGCATTGAATGAGGTAGTCCTTGGAAACAAAGTCGCATCTTTGCAATGCAACCCCTGCAGTCATTTTCAGACGTTAGAGCAGGGGTCTCAAACTCAATTTACCTGGGAGCCACTGGAGGCAGAGTCTGGGTGAGGCTGGACCGCATATTAATATTATATATTATATTAATATTATATTATATATTATATTAATATTATATATATTATATTAATATTATATTATATATTAATATTATATTATATATTATATTAATATTATATTATATATTATATTAATATTATAATATATAATATTATACTTTCATATCACGGTGGGGGCCACAAGATACCATCCTGTGGGTCGCAATTGGCCCGTGGGCCGCGAGAATGAGACCTCTGCGTTAGAACAAAGGTATTACTTACCAGCCTGTGTCATTTTCAGGTGGTTCAGGAAACAGGAGTTTTCAGAAATTATTTTTGAAAGATCATCTTCTTTTTAAGTTCTAGCGCTAGTGCTATTTCTGTCCAAGGGCATTGAAATCATAGAATTGAAGAATACTTGAGCTTAGAAGACTAACTTAAACAGAATGATGTAGGAAGCTCTTCAAAGAAAAGTATTGGATGTAATAGCTACTCCTAGGTGGTTGAAAAAGGTTCTCTTTTTTTTAATAAAAAGAAATAGTTAATTTTAAATATTGTACTTGACTTTCTTCCCAAGAGGATGGTTTTTTTTTAAAGATTTTAATAAAATTATGCTTAGCAGAAATCCTCTTGTTCCCAAATAGAAAAGAATATACCGGTGATGAAGGCATCAGTTCATGTGGTACAGACGTACGTGGAAGCTGACAAGGAATAAGGAAAATGTCCTTTCATTTTGTTAGTGATTTTATAGTACAGAGTTTTAAACATGTAAAAAATGAGACTTTTTGTAGCCTGAGAAGCAGAAAAGCCAAAATAGGCTGATGTAAGGTAAGCAGTGAATAGAGATGGATTGGCTGAACACTTTTCAAAAATGAGAACTTGTACAGAAGAATATGTATGAAGAATGAGAAAAATGCTATGATTTCTGTGCACACGAGTAGTTCAATCTCTCTCTCTCTCTCTCTCTCTCTCTCCCTCTCCCTCTCCCTCCCTCCCTCCTCCCTCCCTCCCTCTCTCAAGAAGAAGAGAAGAAGGAGAAGGAGGAAACTGGTCAAGATCCAAGCTATTTTAAATAAATGGATAAAATCAATTTGATAACATGAACTGGATTCTAGTATCCAATCCTTTTCAGGAAGACTGGATTAAAGAAAAACATACCAAATGGTGGGATCTTTCTAGCAATCGGATAGACACTTAAACAGTATTTCTACAAAAAGTAAATTACACAAAGTATTATTTGTGCACCAGTCATCCCACATATCTCCTTATAAATCGTTCCAAAATAGCTGTCCCTAATCCAGTACTGTAAATAGCTGGGATTCCAGGGCCAATTGCCTTGCTGGAAGATTTCTGGGATTAACACCTCCAATAATGCCTAACTGGGCTAAGATGCAATAAACATGCAATGTGTCCAGTTCATTGTAGGTGAGTGGCGCGGTGGCCTATAGGTGGAGCTCTTGCCTCACAATCAGGAGGCTGTGATTTCTATCCTAAGTAGAGGCAGACATTTCTCTCTCTGGGTACAATGAGAATACATCTGCTGGGTGGGGAGGGGAACCCTCCACATTGGCAACAGGAAGGGCATCCAGCCAGTAAACATTCAGCTCCATTCAGTTGCCCAGACTCCACCCTGCAAGGGATTATGGGGTTGGTAAAAGAGGATGGTTAAAAGAGGATGTACAGTAGGATGTACAGTTTTTTATCCTCAAAACTGGGAGGATAAGAAACTGAAGCAGGGAACTGGTCATTTTCAGAGCTCAGACTAGCTCTCCCCTACATGTAGCAGAATAGGACTCTAGAGCAGGAATCTCCAACCTTTGCAACTTTAAGCCTAAAGGACTTCAGCTCCCAGAATTCTCCAGCCACCTTTGCTGGCTGGAGAATTCTGGGAGCTGAAGTCCTTTAGGCTTAAAGTTGCAAAGGTTGGAGACTCCTGCTCTAGACAATAATCTACACTGAATTTCAGTGCCTCGGTTTAAGAATGCGTTTATAAGGCTTTACTAGTATATTTGTCACTGTATCAGAATCAGATTTTATTCAAGTTCCACCATTCTTTTCAGCACATTGAAGGTTAGGATTACAAAATAGAAAGATTCTTGGATTTGGTGACTTAAATGACTTCTTCCAATTCTATGAATTTTATCATTTTAGTCATTTTTGTAATATCCATTGTGTTTATTTTCACAACATAAGAAATGGCACGCTCTGACTCATCGCATTCACACTAGGGTAGGAATGTACAACTTTCTTAAATCAGATGCTGCATTTTTTTAAAAAGTAAGTGTTGACGATCTCAGGTGACGGCACCTGAATGGGTTGGGTCAACTTAACTATAACGGAGAGGTTTGGGATGCAATGTCTTCAAACTCGACAAAGTTTAAGCCACAGTTTTGTCCTTAATTCATCCCCATGTTACCTAAATGTTTAGTCTTGCTTGCTTTGGAAATCTTCTAAGGTCTGTGGAAGGGATAAGGACAAAGCATATGCAGCCCGCTTTAATACACTGCTGTTTTGTTTAACCATTATAAAGTATTTCCTAAGCCTTGCATTGGTTGGATTCCCTCATGAAACTAAGCTATAAACCATGGTCTCTAAATGCCAGAGATTAGTGAGAACGATCAACCAATGGAACAGAAGTTGCCTTCGGAAGTTGTGGAGGCTTCATCATTTTATTTATTTTATTTTATTTCTATACCACCCTCTCTCCCCAATGGGACTCAGGAATAATAAAACAGAAGTCATAAATACAATCAAACATGGTTAAAAATAAATCAAATCAATTTTTAAGCCCGTGCTAAAATTAATAATTAAGACCCTAACTAAAAATCAATAATACAAGACTATGCCAGGCCGGCCACATGAAAAAAGTATGCTTTTTAATGCCCGGCGAAAGAGGCGTAGGTCCATGATTGTACGGAGGTCGGGGGACAGGTCATTCTAGAGGGCGGGGCCTGCCACAGAGAAGGCTCTTCCCCTGGGAGTCGCCAGCCGGCATTGACCAGTCGACGGCACCCTCAGGAGCCCCTCCCTGTGGGAGCGGACAGGTCAAAGGGAGGTATGTGGTAGGAGGCGGTCCCGCAAATAACCAGGACCTATGCCATGGAGCGCTTTAAAGATGGTCACTAATGCCTTGAAGCGCACCCGGAAGGCCACAGGCAGCCAGTGCAGCTCGCACAGGAGAAGTGTAACATGGGAGTATCTTGAGACCCCAAGAATCCCCCGTGCGGCCGCATTCTGAACTAACTGGAGCCTCCGGGTGCATCTCAAGGGCAGCCCTATGTAGAGAGTGTTACAATAGTCCAGGTGGGAGATGACGAGGGCTTGAGTGACTGTGCGTAGGGCGTCACTATCCAGAAAGGGGCGCAACTGGTGTATCAGGTGGACCTGATAAAAAGCCCCCCTGCCTACGGCTGTCAAATGGTCATCCAAAGACAGCCAAGAGTCCAGGAGGACGCCCAAGTTGCGGGCCCTCTCTGCGGGAGCTAATAACTCGCCCCCGATAGCCAGAGATGGAACCAACAGGCTATGTCGTGACGCCGGAAACCACAGCCACTCGATCTTGGACGGGTTGAGTCGGAGCCTGTTTCTCCCCATCCAGACTCGCACGGCCTCCAAGCACCGGGACATCATTTGAGACTTTCAAGAAGAGATTGGACTGCCATTTGTCAGAAATAGTGTAGGGTCTCCTGCTTGGATGGAGGTGGTGGTGTTGGACTAGATGACCTACAAGGTCCCTTCCAACTCTGTTAATCCGTATCTGTATCTATGAGCCAGAGTGCCACAGTAGTTTGAGCGGAGTACTGCAGGTTACTTCTGCTGATCACAGGCTGCCAGCAGTTTGGTAGATCGAATCTCACTAGGCTCAAGGTTGACTCACCCTTCCATCCTTCAGGTGGGTAAAATGAGGACCCAGATTGTTGGGGGCAATATGCTGCCTCTGTAACCTGCTTAGAGGGGGCTGTAAAGCACCGTGAAACAATATATAATCTAAGTGTTATTGCTACTGCTATCATGCTACATACTAAAATAGTGAATTTATCAAAACGTAGCTGCTGTCCAATTAAATTGTATGCCTTCCTACGGTTTATACAAGATTACTATACTACAAAACCTGCCCTTTGTGGTCTTTCTTCATTTCTAAACAGTGCCGGTTACTTTTATTCAAAAAACTGTGTTTTTATGTCTGTGTGAAAAAGAAATAGAAGTACACCACTGAATTAAAAGAGGACTTTCACCTTCCTACATTTAGAAGTTTTAATATTTCAAAACATTTTATTTTTAAAAAGGAGTTAGATTTCAGACACTAAAAAGGCAAGGGCAGAAGAGAGATCATCACATTTCTCTGCATAGTAACTGAGATTTTACAAAATGTGTGTGTTTTCATAAAAAAATATAATAGCAAAAGAAATCCATATTCAGACGTGTTTAAACTTCATGCAACAGAAGAGCCCATTCCAAGATTCCTCTTTGATGGGCCTTTTCAAAAGCAGAACGAATAAGGAATGACAAAGCCAAGACAGGAAGTTTGTTTAATGCTTTCTTCAGTTCATGAATTAATTGCAGAGGTCAGCCAGGCTCCGATCCTTAGATGGGGTCTGGTTTCCTGCCTCTGGGTCAAAGACTACATCATGCACGAATAAAGGAAGTGATGATTTTACAAAAGGGAACCAGCAGCCATTTCTTTCTTTCAAAAATTTGCCCTTAATAAAGAGGAAAAGCAAGATTAAGCATGGTGTTCATTTAAATTAGTATTCATCATCATTATTGCTACACCAAAATCAGGAAAGAAATCTGCCATTTTAAACTGACCTAAAACTTAAAAAAAAGGTATGTATTTGGAAAATGGTCATTTTTACACATTAGTATCTATACATGTACACTGTCATACATGCACACGTTGGTTTTAGCGACCACAGTAAAAGTTTTCAGAAGTTGATATGTGCTCCATTTTGCATTTGTTAAGAAGCTGTTTCTTTCTCCATTTAATCAAGTATGTCATATAAAAGGTATTGGCATGAAAAAGCAAGAACCCTTGTTCCTTATTGGCAAAAAAGGCTTATCTCCAAATTTAATTACACAGCAATAGTAACACAAGTGAGATTTCCTTGGAAAGAAGGATTATCCCCTTTAAAAGAATTGTTCCATCTTTTACCAAATATGCCCACCCAACCCCAGAACACACAACATGAAGACACAAATGCTAACAAACAAAATGTTCTACTTTTTTTTTTAAACACAGTATTATATATGAGGAAGTGGAAGAAAGATTTTATGAAGTTAATTTTGGAGCCAGATCACCTGGCCCCCCACTTTCTCAGATTGTAGGTAGGAGCTGCTGGAAATAACTGACTTCCCAACCAATCCTAAACGTAGAAAACTACAGTAGACACAAGAGAAGGTTTTAACCAAACCACCTCCTAATACATAGCTAGTGTTTTAGATCAAACACTTTTGTTTTAACAAAGGAAAATGAATTCGGATGCATGTCAGCACATTACAATTCGGGGATGGGGGCGGGGAATGGCTAAAGTCCGAAAGTAATTCTGGTCCCAGCAATGGAAGGAGGAGAGATGTGTTCTGTTTGGAAGGAGAAGGAAAGAAATCGAAAAGTTTAGAGATGTGGAAAGGCACAGTCTCTATTCCTGATTAAATTGCTTTCTCATTTGATGAGAGATTGTACAAGAATGCCCCATCGATCAATCAGAGATTTCAAAAAGGAGCAGGGGGGAAAAGGTTAAATTGAATTTTGCAAGTACAAATAGAGAAAAACAGGCAAGGCATATTACAAACAAAGGCAAGAAAGAGTTTTGATCGTTTGACACAGCATCATACCCTGGTCATATTCAAGAAAGGAAATTGTACCCTGTTCTCAACACAATGCAAATAGGGGAGTTTCACTCTGCAGGAGAGAGGCATTTTGGCATGTAACTAAGAGAACAGTCATGGGCCACTCCCATTGTTCAACCCATGAGAAGCCATTGCTAAAGTTTATACCTATTGCTGCAGTCACTGACTATTTTGAGGTCCTGAGGTATGTACACACCTTGGCATAAGAAGCAGATTTGGCTCAATTGTCTAGAAAGGATATTGACATCCTCAGTGTAAGAAAAAAATTTGAATTTGAACTATTTGGGGAAAGAGCTTGTGCAAACCATAGGAACTATCCCTTGTCTCAGATCCCTTTTCCTAAAAAGAGCAGTTTAGAAACCAAGTTAAGAGGAAGCATGTGAAACCTGGGCACCAATTCAAATCCTGTTTGGTGCTTTCTCAGCTATCCTCCCTAGTTGTCTGATAAAAACAATCTCTTGGAAAACGAAAGCAGCTTTGGGAATATTAACTGAAGCACTGATAGAGGTTCTATGTTCTAAATACATAATTGTTAGAATGACACACTTCTCTGCCTAAGGCAGATGTGTGAGATCTCAACTTTGGACCTTTCTAAGCAAAAACTACCAACAACAACCCCCCACCCACCCCCACCCCCAGCAACACACCATATCATTCTAACATACAAGATGACATCAACAAGAATGGAAGAAGAAACAAGCCAGGTATCTACTTCAGACTAGAGCAAACGACATATAAACTTTTGGAAGTAATTTCTTTGTCCTGACATAAATTGGTCATGAAGGATAGTTCATCATGGAATAAAAGTTTTTGCTATTGGAGGGTTGTTGTTGTTTGTTTGTTTTTGGCACATCAGAGAATATCAAAAACTTAGACATGGAAAAATAAGATCAAGGGATGGCAGGCTGACAATATTTTCCAGCTAAATACAATTGCAACAAACATTCTTCTTATTGGGGCGGGGGGGCATGCACTTAAGCTGACATCCAAAGTCAGCAAGCAACACTCGCTTGTCTGACTCAAGGATTATATACAAAAGAGGACTATCTTACAATTGGTAAGAAATTCTCCCAGTAAGACAAAGCTGGTGCACAGCAAGTGTTTTTTTGTACCGCACTGGCAACAAAGTTGTTGCAACAAAAGGCAGATGTGTTTACATATGGCTTGGATTGCTATTAGTCCTTGCATTTAATTCAAGATTTGCAGAGATCTTCACTGGACCTAGCTAGACATATCAGTAAGGATTGCTGGACTGACTTTCTTTGCATTTCTCTCCCTTAAAGTTGTATGTGTTGCCAGTTAGGTTTCCAAAGACTGCCTCAAAGCCACCTCCAATTTCTGTTCTCCATAGGGGAGGAGCTGTTTCTTGGACTGTAGGCTTGGAATCTCAGCTGTCAAAAAAACTCAATCTAGAGAATGAGATCAGCAGTACAAAATATAAGACTCACACATTTTGTGAAGGTCAAAACTACCTGTCCAGTCTAGTCTAGTGATAACAATATAAATATTGCTTACACAAAGTTGCTATTCATGTGGTTCTGCCGGTGTGGACAGCAAAGTGTGAATCTAACTAGCTTCAAAAGAAACTAGAGGGACTTCCATCAATATTTTTTTCTATAAATCTAGGTTTGTTCTTACAGCGTCAGATCATTTTTGAGGAAGAAGATGGAGCGGTCCATATTCCAATGATGAAATTTTTCCTGTTTAAGATAGTACTCAACTGGTTTATTTTAAAACATTTCTTCGGCCTCTGCTTAAGGCCATGGCCTAACCCACAGAAAAGTCATATAATATGAATCTAGAATGTACAGTTCTGTTTGCCCTACTGTTACTGGGTCTGAACATACCTGCCAGGTCCCAGATAGTGTCTCAGGTAAAGTCCTACCAGCTGTTGTTCTTACATCTGTTCCAGGATGCAGATTTCCTGGCTAATATAACAGGCATGGTGTAGCAAGCCAAGTGGAGCTCCGTTCATTTTTCTCCTCTTGGTAAATGCCATGGAACTAAATCACTATGACACTTGGTTTACAAATAGTGACCATGTGCAGTTTGCTGCCTATGCTTTTTTTTAAAAAAATGGAATGGAATAGGCCTATAAACAAAGATGTAAGTCAATTTCTACTGTGTATGCACAAATCTAAATGCAAGCTACATCTTGTTACTCGGATGCAAACTGCTGAGAAAATATGTTTGAATATGAAAGTCTTTATGGGTTCAGGGAAGTTAAAAAATTAGCAAAAAAAAGAGACTAGTAAAGTGTGAGTATCCACAAGTAAAGAGTCTTATGGCCACATTATAGGTACAATGCAGTTATGTGTACTGTAATTTTCCTAACAAGCAGAGGAACATCCAATTGTGTTTATATATATATATATATGTATGTGTGAGTATACAGAGATTTATGTTAGTGTTTCAAACCTTCCAACTATTTTCACATTAAATATAAGAGATTCTACTTATTTTTCCCCAGAGGTTAATTTTTTTTTGCTTGCGATGGCATATTGGTCCAGACAATTGGTTTGGGCCAGTATGTCAATATCCCTATATATATATACAGGGCCTTCTCAGTACATTTCCTACATTATCAAATTGTGGAGCTACCTACCAAATGACTTTTACCAAGCATCATCATTATAATTTCATAGAGGCCAAAGATTTGCTAAACCATTTGACCTTTAATGGCATGATCTAATTGGAAAATAGGATTTTCATTACTGTACTGGCCTATTTTTATGCTTTTAATTTTATTTAAATTGTTGTAGGCTTTTCCCTGAAAGAATGTTTACAAATTAAAGAATTACCTTACTCTCCAGAAGTAAAAGATTAAGTCTTCATTTCTTCATGCTCCCTTTGCCAAACTTTACATAGTCCATTATTTTTTAATGTTATTTTTATTGAAAATAAAATAAGAGAACAGGGTTTTAGATTTCTTATAGCAGCTTCCCTCAAAGACAATACTCTTCATATGTTTTGATCACAATTATCATCATCCACTTCCTGGCAGATGGTTATTTTTAATCCAAAGTAGTTGAAATGCATTGGGTCGGGGAAGGAAGACTAAGAATCACTCTGGAAGGAGCCCACGTAGATTTTGCAGTGTTTTCTGCATCAGGAGACTGGATTTAAATCCCTGAAATTATATTCTTTAACTGGGAAGACAGTTAAAATGGCTGAATGGGGAAAGTGGGTAAGGATACGAGATTTTACAGAATTATATAGGCTTTCCTAAATTTTGAGTATGTTTACTTCCATCCTTCCAGTGTATGTTGCTCAATTATAAATCATGGCAAAGAAAATGGATGGCTGTTGAAGCAGTGATTAGACCATGAGTATTATAGTAAACACAACTGGCCACTTCCTGCTGCAGTATTATGCTTCCAAGGCACTGAGGAATCCCAAACTGGGTTAAAATTAAAAGGCAGTGATGTGAGCTGAGTGTGTGCTTAAAGAATTTATAGAATGCTATGTGGAAGACTAATATTTCCTAGGCAGGAGACTGGTATTAACAGCTTAGCAGTTCAGTTCAGGTAGAGAGAAGGATTTATGATCCTACCACCTTACTTTTTTTTAAATGGGTTGAAGAAACTGATAATCTTCAGCTGTCTATTGAATTAAAGGGCTAGATGGGAAGACAAGCCTCCAGTCCAAGATCTAGCTCACTGTCCTGAACAATTTGGGGATCTTTGTTTGCTTTATGACATTATATGCCCTATCTTACGCAAATGCTGGGTATGGTTTCCCCAAGAATGTCCTTTAGTTTATTTACAGCCAGAAGGCAAAGAACAACACCTTTTCTAAACAAGCCCCATATATCCAGTTCCACCTATTATATGGCTAAGATTGGCAAGTGCACCTCCACGAACAGGACAAGACTGGATAGACAGTGGCACAGAAGGAAATGGTGTTGAAAATAAAAAAGCAGAGGATTACAAACACACGAAATGTGCAGTGTCCACAACAGAAGCAAGCTACTTTCTTCTTCTTCTTGGATTCAGTCAGCTTAGATCCAGATATTTGAATACAAGTAGGGAAATTGTGCTGGTTTTGTCCATAAAGAAGAACAAAAGCCACGAGAGTCTGAAAGGCATACTTCCTTAGCATCTGCATTCAATCAGCAAGGACTCAAGTGCTTTGATGCAGGACGGTCCTACATCAAATGCAGGATTGTCCTGATTGCAATTCCTTCTAATCATAGTCAGGAGTGGTTTTGATGGGGGACACGGTCCTGAAAATAAGTGACCTTCAGGAGTAGGATCCTTGCTCTTTAATTTTATTTTTAGTTTTTTTGCAGAAAGTTTTGGTGTTCCTGAAACTCCTCTGCTGTATTACAACCAACTTCATATTGAAATGAGACTTTGTTCACTCACAATCCATCAAGGCTTTTTGTTAACCACAAAGAAAGTAAATTGGTACAATCCTTAAAAAGAAGGGCAAATTGCCAGAATGATGAAAACACCCTGGGTAATACTCCAGCAGGGATCCTAATATGACTCAAAAAGTTCCTCTCTAGAGCACATTTGCCATTGGAGCAGCATAAAGTCTTCTGGCAACTGGTCCAGTCCTCAGACCTATAGATTTTCTCCTGGCTGATACTGGGGCTCTGTTGATGTGAAGTAATCCTCCAGGAAAGCTTGGAGGTATTCAAAGGTTGGCCTTTCCTCAGGATCCTTTCTCCAGCACTGGCACATCAGATCGTGTAGGGATTCTGGGCACTCTGGTGGACAGGGCATCCGATAGCCTCGCTCCACTTGATCTAGGACTTCCCGATTCACCATGCCTAGGACACAAAAAAAGGGGAAAGAAAGAGACAAAAGAAGAAGAAAGAGAAAGAGAGAGAGAGATTCTTAATATAATTGGTACAGGAGTGAAAATACTTGCAACTTGTAACTTGTTTCACAATTTTGTTCTTCTTTATTTTGTTGGAATCAAATAGTATAGCCGTGTTTCCCTGAAAATAAGTCCCTGTCTTATTTTTTTTTGCCACCAAAAAAGGCACCAGGTCTTATTTTCTGGGGGGAATTTCATCCACTGACTCACTTCACTTGCACGTGGCGCCCCCAGCTTCTTTTTCACTATCTGAGGCCTTCAGGAACTTCTTCATCTGGTAAAGGTAGCAAGGCTTTCCTGAAGGTCTCTGTAGCCAATAACAGAGCTCTGGACCGATCTGGAGCTCTGTTATTGGCTACAGAGGCCTTCAGGAAAGTCATGCCAGCTGCAGAAAAAATGGGCGGAGGTGTGCGAAAGTAAGTAGTAGGGCAGCTCTACCCCCCATCCCCATCCTATCTTAATTTTTACCTGTGCACCCTGGAGAAGGTGGGATCTTAAGGTAAAGATAAAGGTTCCCCTTGCATATACAGTGGTACCTCGCTTCACGAACGCCTCTCTTCATGACCAATTCGGAGCACGACCAGAAATTTTCCAAAAAATGTGCTCCGCTGCACGAACTCCGCCTCGCTGCACGAACTCCGCGTGGCGGCCGGTCCATTGAGGGCGCAGGCGAATTGTGAGTTCGCACTGCGCCTTTTCCGGGCTGCACCCTGCCGCGGTTGTTGTGAGCGAGGGGGACGTGTGTGTGTGTGTGGAAGCGAAGGCGGGGGGGAGGAGCTGCCTTCCCAGCCGGGCTCCGCAGCCGGGCTCCGCAGCTTTCGCCCATCTCTTTCCGGGCTCGGCGCTCCTGCTTCTCGGGACGCTTCCCAAAGCCAGCAGCCCCGCGGCCAGCCACTCCGTTTCTCCGTCTTATTCGTCGGTCGCCTCTCAGGGTCCGGACCCGCCGTCGCCGCCGTGCTCCCCGCCGTTCCACCCTCACCAGCCCGCCGGCGGGGGCGCGGCGGCGGCGGGTCCGGACCCCGAGAGGCGACCGCTGAATAAGACGGAGAAACGGAGTGGCTGGCCGCGGGGCTGCTGGCTTTGGGCTGGTGAGGGTGGAACGGCGGGGAGCGCGGTGTGTGTGTGGACACAGGGGGGAAGGAGCTGCCTTCCCGGCCGGGCTCCGCAGCTTTCGCCCGTCTCTTTCCGGGCTCGGCGCTCCTGCTTCTCGGGACTGGCAGCCGCGCGCGGTGTGTGTGTGGACTGGCAGTCCCTGCATCTCGGGACTGGCAGCCGCACGCGGTGTGTGTGTGGACGCAGGGGGGAAGTAGCTGCCTTCCCGGCCGGGCTCCGCAGTCGGGCTCCGCAGCTTTCGCCCGTCTCTTTCCGGGCTCGGCGCTCCTGCTTCTCGGGACTGGCAGCCGCGCGCGGTGTGTGTGTGTGTGGACGCAGGGGGGAAGGAGCTGCCTTCCCGGCCGGGCTCCGCAGCCAGGCTCCGCAGCTTTCGCCCGTCTCTTTCCGGGCTCGGCGCTCCTGCTTCTCAGGACGCTTCCCAAAGCCAGCAGCCCCGCGGCCAGCCACTCCGTTTCTCCGTCTTATTCATCGGTCGCCTCTCGGGGTCCGGACCCGCCGCCGCCGCCGCGCCTGAGAGGCGACCGACGAATAAGACGGAGAAACGGAGTGGCTGGCCGCGGGGCTGCTGGCTTTGGGAAGCGTCCCGAGAAGCAGGAGCGCCGAGCCCGGAAAGAGACGGGCGAAAGCTGCGGAGCCTGGCTGCGGAGCCCGGCCGGGAAGGCAGCTCCTTCCCCCCTGCGTCCACACACACACCGCGCTCCCCGCCGTTCCACCCTCACCAGCCCAAAGCCAGCAGGTCCGCGGCCAGCCACTCCGTTTCTCCGTCTTATTCATCGGTCGCCTCTCGGGGTCCGGACCCACCGCCGCCGCGCTCCCTGCCGTTCCACCCTCACCAGCCCGCCGGCGGTGGCGCGGCGGTGGCGGCAGCGGGTCTGGACCCCGAGAGGCGACCGATGAATAAGACGGAGAAACGGAGTGGCTGGTCGCGGAGCTGCTGGCTTTGGGAAGCGTCCTGAGAAGCAGGAGCGCCGAGCCCGGAAAGAGACAGGCGAAAGTCATGCTGGCTTGCTCCATCGCCCCTCAGCTGCTTTACACTGAACCCTATGGGAAACTGCCTCTGTTCACGACCAATTCTGTTCGCGAACAGAGTCAGTTCAAGAATCACGACCAAAAAACAAGGTCGGAACGGATTAATCGGATTTACATTGAACCCTATGGGAAATTGTGCCTCGCTTCACGACCAATTCGGATCGCGACCAGAGTCATTTCACCAATTAAGTTCGTGAACCGAGGTACCACTGTATGTGCTAGTCATTTCTGACTCTAGGGGATGGTGCTCATCTCCATTTCAAAGCCAAAGAGCAAGCGCTGTCTGAAGATGCCTCCATGGTCATGTGGCCAGCATGACTAAATGCCGAAGGTGCACTGAACGCTGTTACCTTCCCACCAAAGGTGTTTCCTATTTTTCGACTTGCATTTTTACATGCTTTCAAACTGTTATGTTGGTAGAAGCTGGGACAAGTAAGGGGAGCTCACTCCATTATGCGGTGCTAGGCATTCGAACTGCCGAACTGCCAACCTTACGATTGACAAGCTCAGTATCTTAGCCACTGAGCCACCATGTCCTTAATTTTTACCTGTGCACCCTGGAGGAGGTGTGTTCTTAATTAGGGCTTATTTTGGGGTGGGTGGGTATGGCTTATATTAGGCACACATGTAAAAATCAAGCTAGGACTTACTTTCTGAATAGGTCATATTTTTGGGTAAACATGGTACTCTCCAATCAAAACATACAGGGACATTGGCACTCTATCTCTATTGTATGCTATGAGACAAATGTTTTGGCTTGGTCATAACCCATCCAAAGGTTGGATTGAGAGGGTGAAGAGCTGGAGAGATGAGTTTTAGTTGCCACGGCCTGTATTTACATGGCTTGGTCTTCATCACTTACGGTTAGTAGGGCCTGCCTTACAAGGGGAAAGAAATGCAGTGTGAGCCAAAATATGGCCACCCATACTCTAGCCTCCTCTTTCATGAATTATCTCATTTTCTTCATATTGTATTCCTTCATTAGATTTTTTTTATCCCACAGAAACTGATGGCAGATGGAAAGAGTTCTCTACAGATGTGTTTGAAGGTCTTGGCACCTATATCAAAACTGAACAGACTCTTACCGGGATATGGTACTCGACCTTTGGTGGCAAGTTCTGTCAAGAGTATGCCAAAGGACCAAACATCTGACTTGATAGTGAACCGACCATACAGAGCAGCTTCTGGGGCAGTCCATTTGATGGGAAATTTAGCACCTAAGCACGGAAACAAATGTAAATAAAAAGGCTGAAAACTCTCATTCAGGTTTCTTGTCTAGGGATCACAAGAAGAGGGGCCAAACGAAGGTGAATTACATTCACATGTGCTGCCATATCTACTAACTACTTTTTATCATTCAACCACTGTAAGCAACACTATAGTAATTTGAAACATACCTAATTACCATATTTTTCGGACTATAAGACACACCGGAGTATAAGACGCACCAAGATTTTGAAGAGGTAATTTTTAAAAAAAAGGTTTTGCACTCTACAGACCTCCCAAACCCTCTGCACACCTCATATTTTGTGAAAAACGGGGGCATGCAGAGAGTTTGAGAGGCCTGTAAAGTGCTCCTAGGGTTGGGTGGGCAAAAATGAACAAAAAGGCCAGTTTTTCATGAAAACGTGCCTGTTTTTTCAAAAAAAAAAAAAAGGGTCATGCATAGCCTTTAGGAAGCTTGTAGAGTGCTCCTGGGGGCTGGGGGGGGGGCAAAAAAGAGCACAAAATGGCTTGTTAATTGCTCGTTTTTGTCCTTCCCAGCCCCAGGAACATTTTGCAGGCCTCTCAAACTCTCTGAAGGGGTTTCAGGAGGCCAAAAATGCTGTATTCAATGTATAAGACGCACCCAGATTTTCATGCTCTTTTTTGGGGGGAGGGGAAGGTGCATCTTATACTCTGAAAAATATGGTATATATCTTGCTGGCAAATGAACCTCTTGCTGAGCGAGAGGATGCCTACATCCTACTGATACTACCTTCTTCCCCTCTGAAGCAGCAATGCTTTAGGAGATGGTATTTTTTTACCTAAACAGGCTAAAGAGGGAATCATACCTTGTCTTGCTGTGTATTCATTGTCCTCAATCAGTCGTGCCAGTCCAAAGTCAGCTACTTTGCATACCAGGTTCTCCCCCACAAGGATGTTGGCAGCTCGGAGATCTCTGTGAACGTAGTTCATCCTTTCCACATAGGCCATGCCAGAGGCAATCTAACATCATTCCAAGGGCAAATTAAAGTCTGAGGCAGTTTGACAATAATTTTGTTCTGCAGATTTTACTCCTTGAAGCGTTAGTCAAATCAACTAGCCTTATTCACTTCGTATCAAGGGAAATTCTGGGTTACAGTCATTGGTGTAGCAAAGTCTTTATGATGGTGATCTTAAAATATCAGCATTGGATACAGTCTACATAATAGTTAATGATGAGGCTGACTATCATTTTTAAAGAACATTACTGAGGCCTCTGCTGCAAACTAAATCGCTTATTTGGAAGCACTCAGAATTTCACTAGCGTTTACAGAAGATACCTATCTACAGTAAGTCAGTTAAAATTGTGTAACTACATTTGCACAACAAATAAAGCTTCCTTAATGTTAACACTTCTTTGTGATTTGGCCTGATGCACAAGAGCAAGCTATTTGCTTAATTTGTAATTCAATATATTTTGCAAACATTTTAAAAAGTGGATTAATTCAATAAGCAGGTTATGTTTGCTATATTAAAGCCAATATATATTTTTCCCTGGCCTGATTCACATGAAGTTACAAGAAGAAGAATCTTGAATGTGAATGCATTTATTAAAATGGTTATATTTCATTTTATATAAATAAATCTTAGATAAGGTACAATCAATTCAAACTTGACAAAATAACAACATAGCTCCAACAAATCCAGTGCATTAAAACTCTTATCACTGAGATCCAAAAGTTCGAGGAAACAATCATTTTTCCTTGATACACAAGCTGATGCCATTCTAACTGGGTGTTGTGGTTGTGGTGTTTGAACAGAAAAGCCTCAGTCTCTCTCTTTCTGCCCACATAATTCATTGCAATGAAATGGACAGCAAACAAATAAATACAACTGATGTATTGCTTCTCATGGTGGGAGACAAATAAAAACTCTTGCTAATGGTAGATGTTAATGGTCAGGCAGCTGTCCACTAGGGGTGCCCCAAATATGGCGATTGCAAAAAGAGGAACAGGAAACAGTAGATTGCTTTCTATACCAGTTCAGAATCTACCTCCCAAATGCTGAGTTGTGATATAGATGTGAAAAAGATGCATTAAGTCAGGGCTGTCAAACTCCCGGCCTATGGGAGTGGCCAGCGTGTCACGCGCTGGCCACTCCCATACCTGGTTTGGCAAAGGGGGAGGGGGGAAAGTCCCAATACATCATGTGATGCCGCTGTGATGATGTGAGTTCTAAGTTATCTGCAGCCTATGCAAAGCTTTTTACACTCACCTGTGCAGCCATGTCCACCAGCTGGGGCAATCTCAGATACTTGCCCATCTCTCCCTTCAAAAAATCCAGGAGGCTCCCTACAATATAACAGACAGTGGTCAGGAATTCTCGTAGGGGAAAATGACAAAGTCATTAAGCTTTCTACAACCCGTCATTATTATCACTTAGCCACACATGTAAATGGGGGTGTAATTTTCTACTCCTTGAGTTTTATTATGACACGTTAAGTAAGAACTGAATTGTGAACTGCCTATGTGGAATCACACTTCGGTGCTTGCTAAACAGTATATGACTTCATTCAGCCCAGAATTACGCCACCACATCTTTAGTTGTGTAAATGCATTTTTAGCAGTCAGCCTCGTGTTTCACATGCAATTGTATTCAGTAACATAAAAATTATAAATATAGCTAAGAGAAGGTATATTTTCCTTCCAGTTTCAGATTTCTCCTCTGTCTCTGTTCTGCCTATTTCAGTTTGAAGGAGAAGATAGCATATAGAGAAAGAGAAAGCGCAAATAACAACAAACGTAAGCACCTTTGCACATATACTCTGTTACGATGTAAATTGGCTCTTCTGAAACCACAGCATACAACTGCACCAGCTTTTCATGGCGCAGTTTCTTCATAACCTGGGCCTCCTGTAGAAATGCTTCTGGGGACATTGTCCCAGGCTTTAGAGTCTTGATTGCTACTCTGGTGGTACCATTCCAGGTCCCTGGAGAAGAAACAGAATTAGTTTTCTCATCAAGAGGCATGACTTGTACAAGCCTAGCTCGCCTCCCAATCAGGAGGTTGTGAGTTCAATTCTAGGTAGAGGCAGATGTAGGGTCTCCTGCTTGGGCAGGGGGTTGGACTAGATGACCTGCAAGGTCCCTTCCAACTCTGTTAATCTGTATCTGTATCAATCTCTTCAGATATTAAAACATGTAAGATGCCAAATTTGGAGTATGCTGATAATACTACAGTCACTGTTACATAGTTATATACAAAATAGATGTGGTGGTGCAGTGGTTACAATGCAGTACTACAGGCTAACTCCACTGCTCACTCCGGGAGTTCGATTCTGAGCGGCTCAAGGTTGACTCAGCTTTCTATCCTTCCGAGGTCAGTAAAATGAGGATCCAGATTGTTGACGACAATATGCTGACTCTGTAAACCACTTAGAGAGGGCTGTAAAGCACTATGAAGCAGTATATAAGTCTAAGTATATCCAAATGGATGGGATGTACTATACATACTGAATATAGCAGAGTACAATTACTGTCAAAAGCAATAATCCTTGTGAATTTGATGCACAAATGTTTAACTTCAAAACACCCATGCTGTCCTCATATAAATCCACAATTTCATAAAGAACTAGTCGAAATATAACAGTCAGAAATGAATGTCGAGCTAATTTTAAACTTTGTACCCCTTTCCTAAGAAGATGCAAATGCAGGTAGAGTTCCAATTCCACATACAGTTCTGTAATATAAATGGAAATGCAAAAACAATCCTCCAGTTTGGTATCAAACAGGCTCAGCCCTCTTTAGTTAAAATGATTAAGAGATCTTCATGGATCTGTTTCCTCAGAAATCTTATATTATGGCTCTTATTTATTTGTTCCTTGGCTTATTGATTTGTATGCCACCTCAGTCACTGAAGTAACTCTAAGCACCTTACATGTTTGGATTAAAATAGCCATTGAATAATGAAATAGTAAACAGCAGTAATGCATGGTTACTACAAGATCCCACATTTTTTTGGTACAAGTCCACCAGCTGATATCATATTATTAAAGCAGCTGTTATAACTGACGTTACGCCTTTTGTTATAGCAAGTCATAAAACAATGCAACTGATTCCTTAGCAACTCAACAATCACCTCTGAAGTCATAGAACAGCCAAAAGTGAAAAGTTTGTTCTAAGTGCTTTTTCATGCCTGAAATTGTCCTCGATTGGGGACCTGTACACTGCGTGAGTCAAGAAGAGGGCCGTGAAAATATTTACAGACCCCTAGCATCCTGGAGATAAATTGTTTCAACTCCTACCCTCAAAACGGCACTATAGAGCACTGCACACCAAGACAACTAGACACAAGAACAGTTTTTTCCTGAACGCCATCACTCTGCTAAACAAATAATTCCCTCAAACTATTCACTAAGGCTGCATTACTATTACTATTGGTGTTCTCATCGTTCGTATCACCCATCTCCTCCTACTTATGACTGCAGGACAGTAATTTTGTTGCTTGTATCCTTACAATTTATATTGATATTGATTGTTTCCTGATTGCCTATTTGTACCCTATGACTATCATTAAGTGTTGTACCTTATGATTCTTGATGATTGTATCTTACCTTTTATGTACACTGAGAGCATATGCACCAAAGATAAATTCCTTGTGCGTCAGTGGTGGGTTTCAAATTTTTTAGAACCTACTCTGTAGGTGTGACCTATTTTGTGGGCGTGGCTTGGCAGTCATGTGACAGGGTGGGAGTGGCCACCTTTTAAAATGTGGTGAAACTCATTTAACAATGCTCCTGCTTAGCAACCAAAATTTTGGATTCAATTGTGATGATAAATTAATTAATTAATTAATTAATTAATTAATTCTTTCTTTCCTTCTTTCTTGCCTTCTTTCTTTCCTTCTTTCTTTCCTTCTTTCTTTCCTTCTTTCCTTCCTTCCTTCCTCCCTTCCCTCCCCTTTCCTTTCCTTCCTGTTGGGTCACTGGCAGCGGCGGGCCAGATTTACTTCCAGGTACGCCGGTGGAACCCCCTCTCACTGGTTCTCTAAATTTCACCAACCGGCTCTCGCGAGTAGGTGCGAGCCTGCAGAAACCCACCACTGTTGTTCATCCAATCACACTTGGCCAATAAAGAATTCTATTCTATTCTATTTATCTATTCAAAATACATTTTCAGAAATGCACCATTCATCAGATAAAATGAGCATGTCTCTTCTTGGAAATTCTTACCCATCCAGACTTCTCCAAAGCAGCCTTGTCCAAGTTTGACCTCTAGCCGCAAAGATTCCCGGGGGATTTCCCAAGCATCTTTTGCCAAGCCCTGTGTCTGAGGCTTGCTGGTTGGGCAAACATTGGTAAGACGGTGGCACAAACCATCTGCATGTTCTATGAAAGAATAAAATCAGTTGCAGAACAAAAGAACACCTATGAAGACCCATATTGTTGGGGGCAATATGCTAACATTGTAAACTGCTTAGAGCAGGGGTCCCCAACCTTTGCAACTTTAAGTCTGAAGGACTTCAGCTCCCAGACTTCTCCAGCCAGCTTTGCTGGCTGGAGAATTCTGGGAGCTGAAGTCCTTCAGACTTAAAGTTGCAAAGGTTGGAGACCCCTGGCTTAGAGGGAGATGTAAAGCACCATGCAGTAATATATAACTCTAAGCGCTATTGCTATTTATTTATTTTAGACCAGCTTTATTTCCACTTTAAGTTTCCATTACTTGACTGGGATTATTATATTTACTCTACTTCATGTTGAGTATAGGGTTCTTGGCAAGCAAATGAGCCCTCTGATTGAATATTCCCTACAGCAAGGATGTTAAACTCAATTTCATTCAGAGCCATTTCAGGGCTGTGTTTGACCTCATGGGACCAGGGTGGGCATGGCCAGCTCAATGTCACCCATGTTGGGAACACCTGTGGTGGTCAATTATTAAGGCATGACTTCCCTCAGACCCTCCCTCACTCCCATTATAATCTCCTTCCTTCCTGCCTGCCTGCCTTGCCTCTTCATTCTCCTTTCTTTTTCCTTCCCCTCTTTCCTTATTTTTCCTTTCTTACTCTCTTCCCACCTTCCCTTCTTTTTCTGTCTTTTCTCTTTCCCTTTCTCCTTTCCTGTCCCTTCTTGCATGCTCAAATGCAAAAGGGGAAATATTTCTCCTTTTGTTTTTAATTTGTTTTGCTAGCCCTCTGCCAGCAAAAACGGAGCTCATGGAAGGCCATGGGTGCTCCTCCCGAGCTCCATTTCCACTAGTAGAGGCACTGTGGGCCGGCCCTTTGCTGGTTCCAGGGTGGCCCGGTGGTCGAGAGCTAAGAACTCAGCAGGCCAGATCTGGCCTGTGGGCCTTGAGTTTGAAACCCATCCTACAGGTGCTCCTCATCGTATCCTGTCTTTTTATGTACATTGAGAAGATATGCACCAAAGACAAATTCCTTGTGCGTTGAATCGCACTTGGCCAATAAAGTGTTCTGTTCTGTTCTGTTCTATTAGTAACCACAGTTGTAACCAACAACTTGGCCATTAAATGAAGCAGTTGTGAAACATCCAAAATATATTATCTTTCTTCAATTTTCCTTTGCTTTATTGACTGCAGATTGGTTACTTTTTCATTACTGTCGTAACTGTAAACAGTCTCTAAATAAGGCAATCACTAAATGAAGACTATTAATATGTTGGTTTAGACATTACTCTCCTTGCAAACGCTATAGCTAACTCTTTCCTGCCTTCTCCTAATTTCTGCTCACATACTGGTTGCTAATCTTAATACATATCGTTTGTTGTTTAGTTGTGTAGTGACTGTGTGTGGGGTCTATTGTAGTAATTGTGAATGTTTGGAATTAAGTGCAAGAGTGATTTGTATTCTTGTTTGGATTTATGAATAAAGCAGACTTATGAACAGCATCTTGGAACATTTTCTGTCAGTAGAGGAATGTCTATACACTGAATATTTACTATTCAACATGTCACTGTATTCACAAAATGTGTACTTTATTTTATTTTTAAGAGCAATGAACAGAAATCTCATATCGCTTGCAGTGACAGTTCAAAGGTAGAAAGGCAATATACTGTCAAACATTAGAAGAGTTAAATTTGGATTCAATGATGCAATCTTTCATTGTTCATTTCATATTTAATATTTGATTACTAGATGTAATCAAGTAATCAAGTATTTCAAATATAGTCCAAATATATTCACTCTTTTCCTTATTCTGGGATATCTTGGACAGAGATCTTTGAGGAGGACACAACCCTCATTAGAAGCTGAAATGACACTTACTGGAATAATAAGCCACTAATTGCTGAAGGCTGCTGAACTGTGTACGGGATGTGATATAAAAGCCACCATTGTCCAGTTTGCGAATTTTGTAGTGCTTCACATTGAGGCCCTTGGCATTGTCAAAATCTGAGACAGAGAGGCAGTAGGCACCTGTAAAGAAAAAGTGAGATCTATTTAAGGCTATAATCTTAAAGATAATTTGCAATCAACATTTATTAAGACTGATTAACCCAAGATGACAAGGCTATATTTTGTGTCTAAGTATATGTGCATCTTCCTCCCTCCCTCCCTTCCTTCTTAAAAAAAGTATCAATCCTAGAAAAAGGCCATCAATCTCCAAATATCTAAAAGTTTCACATCAAAGCATATATGCAATTAGGTCATATGATATGTATGTATGTATGTATGCATGCATGTATGTATGTATGCATGTATGTCTCTAATAAAATGCAAGATGCTGCTTCCATTTCACATTTTAGAACAGGGAAAGCACTGCATGCATACATAAGCAAATCTGTCAGAGCAGAATGTCTTGATCCAAGTTATATAAAAGCAGATACTAAGGCTATAGTCACCAGGATATCAGCTTCACAGCAGGATTAAGATCTGGTTGAAGGGGAATGCAGAAGGGACAACTTTGAAGAAAAAAACTGAACGACCCAGGCTGATCTAATTATGGCCTGCAGATGAATCTGTCTTCATTCTGATCCTGTCAAACCTCAGCAGCTAATTTGTATGGGGCCAACACAGAAGGCCTTGATGGCAGGTCTTTGCAACAACTCTGAAGCGGAAGAAATCTATAGGGAAAACCACTTTCTCCTTTGCTGTTGGTTCACTGCTCCAATTAAATAGAAAAAGTGCTGATCTATTAATATCACTGTGGTATCAGTTTTAGGGTATTACACAAAATTCAGGATTCCAAAATGTTTTAAAAACATATACAGTTCTGAATTAGATCCTTATTTCCTCTATGACTTGTATCTTCATCTCAAAATCTGGCCATGGGGCAACACTTTGACCACAAGTAATAATACAATCCAAATGGTTGACATCAACATGCTTAGAAACTCTTGTAAAGGTCTCAGAGATTATTAGGAAAACGTATTTCTAACATTGCTGTTTAGCATTTATGAAGAATTTTGTTGCTCTTGTTAGTTGCAAATCATGTCAGACGCATCACGACCCCATGGACAACCTTCTTCCAGGCCTTCCTGTCCTCTCCCATCCTCTGGAGTCCATTTAAGCTCACACTTACTGCTTTGGTGACTCCATCCAGCCACCTCATTCTCTGTCATCCCATTCTTCTTTTGCCCTCAATCTTTCCCAGCATTAGGCTCTTCTCCAGTGAGTCCTTCCTTCTCATTAGGTGGCCAAAGTATTTTTTTAAATGGCCTAAATCACCTCATGGGTGATATGGTCCTCATACTCATGGCCTGTGACTTCTTTTAGGAATGGACGTTTAATCTTATTATTTTGGACAATTTTCGTTGGGAATTTGACTAACAAAATTGGATTGAAATCCGACTAAGTTAGACATGTTTTATTTTTATCTAGGAGACAAATCACTCATGGATAACTTTGAGTCCTATGACTAGCTTGTTTGGACTAACTCACTGAAAATGAATAATGGCAGGCAAATGAATGGTCTGAAGGCACTATGTTGAATGTTGTGTGATCTCTTGTGCCAGGTCAATATCAGCTACAAACAATACAGTACTTGATTTTAAAAATCACTCAAATCAAAAGCTGAGATTCCCAGCAGTCTGAAATTTGTATCACTGTTATTGTTCTTCTCCGAATATGCATATGTGAGACCAAGACATATATGCAAACTTTACAATTCTAGGTGAGTTTCACTATTAGAAAAATGCAATATATGGATAATGAAAAATCAACTCTGTGCTTGTGCATATTTTGTGGCTAGTTACATGCAAATTGTTTGTTGCTGTTCTTTTACTCACAAACACAATCTCTATAACCTGTTCCATAAACTTAACAAGTAACAGCTCATTGGCAGGGTAGAAAGAGAAACCAGTGTTTCCTGTTGCTATTAGTAACCCAGCTATTTCCCCATCCAATGACCTAGTTTCTATAGTTTTGTTTTGTTTTTTACAAAAAAGAGAAGTACAGCACTGAAGTCTCTGTTTACATTTAAATCCCATCCAGTTCTCCACCCTTCACACCAGTATACAAGGGGGAAATAGAGAGGATGTAGTCTCCTTGACAGAACCAAATGTATGTATTGTAGATAGAATGGAGAAGCAGGGATAATAAGCATGCTATTAACATAAGAAACAAGGGATGGGGTGGCTCAGTGCCTAAGACCCTGAGCTTGTCAAACAGAAAGGTTGGCACTTCGGGGTTTCGAATCCCTAGAGCTGCGTAATGGAGTGAGCTCTTATTACTTGTCCTAGCCTCTGCCAACCTAGCAGTTTGAAAGCATGTAAAAATGCAAGTAGAAAAATAGGGACCACTTTGGTGGGAAGGTAACAGTGTTCTGTGCGCCTTTGGCATTTAGTTGTACTAGCTACATGACCACGGAGATGTCTTCGGACACTGCTGGCTCTTTGGCTTTGAACGAGAGATCAGGAGCACCCCCTAGAGTTGGGAACAACTAGCACATATGTGTTCTTTTAACATAAGAAACGGTATACCTCTTGTGATTACTGCATGCCTTTATAATGTATATCAGGCAAGAAAAAAGACCCTTGGAGAGACAATACATGCTCCAAGACCCCCAAGTCTGAAATCTTTCTCTACTCTACTATTGCTTACATTTAAAAGCTAGTTTAACCATTATTTACATGGCTGCAATAGTTCATTGTTCTTAAACTAAGATAACCCATATTAACTGTTGCAGATAATTGCTTTTTATTGTCTCAGACAAACGTAATAAATAGAAACGTAACAGAGGAACGATTCATTGGTGTTTGCCTCATCCCATTGGTTCCTTTGCCTCATCCTTCAAGGCTAATGATTCTAGTTACTACTGTCTGAAAATATTACATGTTCTGCTTTAAAATGACAGGAAGCTCTGGGAGCTGCAAGATGTGTAATGTAAACACGGGCATTAATACAAGTCTTCAAAGACAAAAAATCCAATTTCTTCCTCATCTCTAGAAAGCAACAGGAAACTGCCAGACGCCCAGTGTGTATGATGTGGACACATCTATGCTGAGTTCCTGCATAATTAAATATTTTAAAGATGTTAATTACAGCCCATGACCACTGAGATATTGCCAATATTTGGGGTGAATGAGAGATAGTCTTCAGCTTTGGGTAGGCGAAAAGTGTGTAGTTTAGCTCTTAAAGGTTTGGGAAACATCCTTCTACAGGCAGAGAGAGAATCCTATTGTCTCCATTGAAGTGGAAGACGGAGTTTCTAATAAATTCTCCTGTAAGCATCCTTTTCTTTTCCAATTATTATTACCTTTTGTGGTCTCACTCTCTCTTGCCAGAAAAGTTCCTCGGGGATTCTCTGGATTGAGCAGCAATCGTTCAGATTCTCGGCGTGTTATCTTGCCAAAATACCACCTGCAACAGTAGAATACAGATAAATGTAGTGAGATCCCACGTTCATTTAAATCACTGCAAAAATTTCTGCAGGTAGAGGAATCCAATATTTTCTCCTATAAATATGTAGCCTCCAAAGGTTGCCAAAATAATTTTAGTCAACAGAAAAGAATGCTGGTATTTTTCAGCTACATTCTAGATAGCAAAAGTCTGGATTGGCAATGATTAAAAAATCTCATTAGATTTCAGCTCTTTCAAAATATTTTATCATCTGAAAGCTGGATGTGAGATTTTTGACAATTTGCACATTGTATATTATTTTAATTTAATGTGGAAAGAGTATTAAATGCTATTTTGGCATGGATTGACCTCACTGCATTTCTAGGGCCCATATTACTACAGTTTATAAGTTTCTAAGATCTCAGAATTGAAGTAGGAAATAGCATTGAACAGGCCCCACTCATTAAATATTCTTATTCTTGAAAAGCTGATGCATTAGGGACCCTTTTTGATTTATTAGGAATCCTTTTCTTGGATATATTGATGTTTCAGCTTCACAGTTTTTCAAATATGTTTTAATCTGATCTAATCACCTTGTACTGTGCACTTAAATTTACATTAAGCTCTAAACAAGGGGTGTCAAACTCGTAGCCCTGGTGCCGGATATGTCATGTTCTGGCCATGCCCACCCGCAGTTTAGTGAAGGGGGGGAAAGTTGCAATACATCACATGTCGATGTGTCGTCAAGAGTTTGGCACCCCTGCTTTAAACCTTCCAGTTGGTATCAGAAGCATTAAACAAGAAAGCAGTAAACACCTGCATATTTTAGATGCTGTGATGATGGCCATTGATTTAGATGACTACAAAAAGAAGCTAGATCAATTTTGTATGCCTATCAGCAGGTAGTTGATAGGCATACTCCAGGCATCATGTCACTAAATGCTGAGGCAACATCAATCCTTTGAAAGAAGGCTTTCACAATGCAAAGGAGCACATATGAAAATCTCTCTTCAAATCATTAAAGCAGCTACCGTGTTTTTCGGACTATAAGATGCACCATGATTTTGTAGAGGTAAATTTTTAAAAAAAGTTTTTGCACTCTGCAGGCCTCCCAAATCCTTTGCATGCCTTGTTTCCGCCCCCCGCCCCCCCAAAAAAGACATGCAGAGGCTTTGGGAGACTTGTAGAATGCTCCTGGGGGCTGGGAGGGGAAAGGCCCATTTTGTGCTCTTTTTTCCCTTCACGAGCCCTCAGGAGTACTTTGCAAGCCTCCCAAACCCTCTGCACGTCCGTTTTGCAAAGGGGGCGGGGTTTCAGTAGGCCAAAAATACCCTAATCCTAACCCTAACCCTCTTTTTTGAGAGAAAAAGGTGTGTCTTATAGTCCGAAAAATATGGTACATCTTCTTTCAGACTCATATATCTGCTTTGGAAGGTGCCAAGTATCTAGGATTCCTCCAGTTCAGCATTCTAGATTCTCCCTATACAAAACTGGGTCCTTTTTTAGGAGAAGGGCGGGGTATAAATTTAATAAAATAAAATAAATAAATAAAACGTTAGTAATAAAATGAAAAACAAAGCACAATTTTCTAGAATCTCTTCAATCTTACACTTGAAGGAAGAGACCAATCATATATATCATTTTCCTATAGCTTGTAAAAGTTCCCAAGATTAATATGCCTGCTAATTTGCTATTGAGGTCCCAGATTGTTGGGGGGTAATATGTTGACTCTGTAAATCACTTAGAGTGGGTTGTAAAGCACTGTGGAGCAGTATATAAATCTAAGTGCTATTGCTATATAGTTTCAAAGCTGACCTAACAAAGTCAGCTTGGAACTCAATACCAACTTAGTACCTACCCATCACAAATAAGATTAGCAATCTCATTCTTGATATTGAGAAAGTTATATGGTTTGTAACAAATGAGTGCAGAATATACCTGAGATGAAGGATGGCTTAAGCTATCTGATAAATTTGTATCTATCAGCACCTTAGCAAATGCCAGAAAAATACTAAGCTTGTTGGTTATTGCTATTTTCTTTTATTTCTGAAGTAAAAAGAAATGTGGGAACTCATCTTCTTGAAACAAAATGTGTTTTCTGCAACTAAAAATTCTTCCTACCATCTGTAAACACACCATTCGACCAGTGTTGGGATGCAACCAGTTTAACAGCCAGTTCAGTGAACACACACTTTGTGCATACTCTCAGTGTTCAAAAACCACCCATTTTAAACTTAAAAACTTACCTTCTATGTCAGTGCTGGTGAGTAAAACAGCTGACGCATGGCAATCTGCTATGCCGCGCGGATCAGCTGAGCTAAAACCCAGGAAAATATAGGACAGGAAAGGACAGGGGCAGGTGGGTGGGGCCAACTGCTCACCGGCACAACCGGTTCACTAGAACTGATGCAAACTGGTAGAATACCACCACTACATTTAATACTGAAAGTTATCTAGAGCAGGGGTCTCCAACTTTTGCAACTTTAAGTCTGAAGGACTTCAACTCCCAGAATTGAAGTCCTTCAGACTTAAAGTTGCAAAGGTTGGAGACCCCTGATCTAGAGAACATACATATTTGTGAACTAGTCATAAGTCACATACTCAGGAACTCTGTTTAAGATAATTACAAATTATTTGAGGGTTGCCCTCGAAAGGTTATATCTAGAAAGATTTTGCCAATAATAACTGGCAAAAGGCTTAGCATAATTCTTTTCAATCTAGTTATAATGTTTTAATTACTCTTCTGCTTGGATGGAGTCTGAAGGTGCGACGTAGTTACTGGGGATGTAGCCTTTCTGGCCAGTTGTGAGGGAGTGAGCCAGCCACCAATCTCCTTCCCTGGAAAACACAAAGCAAAACAATACTTCAGTGAGAATACATTGATGAAATTACCTTCTCTATCCATCATTATTGCCAGTTTTACCCAAATATTTTGCTTCGGTTCCTCGTGCGCATTGGCTTAGGCCAAATCTCTATTTGAGGGCAAATTCTGTATTAGACGTTGGCCAGAAAACTTTCTTGAAAGCTCAGGCATCCAGCAGTATTTCCAATCTGGGTGTCCTCTAGAACAGGGGTCTTCAACCTTGACAACTTTAAGACTTGCGGACTTCAACTCCCAGAATTCTTCAGCCAGCTTCTGGGAGTTGAAGTCCACATGTCTTAAAGTTGCCAAGGTTGGAGACCCCTGCTCTAGAAGTGAGGAGACTAATTCTAGAATTTTCAACCAGCATGACCTTTGGCTAGGATTCTGGGAATTACAACCCCAAGTTATCTCAAAAGCAGCCCCTTGTTAAGAGAAGAAGAAAGAAAAACTCCCTAACAGTCTATTTATGGAGATAGCAGAAACAAAATGATTTTTTACATTCACTGTGATTCAGATTTGCTGGGAGGCAATTCAGGTTTGCAACATGGATGCTGGAGGCCAAACACATTCCTGTACATGAAATAGGAGTTTATTTTAAAAAAATTCTTTTTGGAACAAGTCACAGATTGTGGCTTAGCCACCCATTCAATTTCGTATGTCTTCGAACAATGCCACACAGTTCTCCGTGCCATTAATGGATTATAATAACCGTTTTCATTTATGCTTTGAGACATATTCATATTTAAATATGCATTGCATACATATGAAAATTAATTCAGATGGAATGATGGGTAAGAGTACGCAGAACTGACATGGAATAGAGAAAAAAAAGAAACAAACACCCCACTCCCTATTTTGTAGGATACCCATTGACCATCCGGGTCTAGGAAACGAGAAAATGGCAATGAAATATAAATCAGCCCATTCAAACACTATTTTTCAGACAGGGTCAATGAATGCCTGCTCTAAGTAAAAAAGCTCATGGAAGAAATGTATTATTATTATTATTATTATTATTATTATTATTATTATTATTATTATTATTATCATTATCATTATCATTATCATTATCATTATCATTATCATTATCATTATCATTATCATTATCATTATCATTATCATTATCATTATTATTATTATTATTATTATTATTATTATTATTATTGGTCACACAGTCAGCCAGATGTTGAGACTGGATTTGGCATTTGATTAGTCTGGTTAAGTGACAAACCAACACAAGGTCCTTTTAAATAAGGTGTTTCCTTACTTAAAAGGGAAGGGTCGACGCCCTGTTGAAAATACCTTTGCAGCCCTTTGAATTTGAACCAGATCTGGTTGCTGAAGGAAGCATTGGAAGTCCGTGAAAGCAGAGGTGGGATCAGGAAGGAAATAGGCATACAAACATAAGAAGAAACATTGTGACAATAAAAAGGGCAGGCACAGCCAAAGCAAAGTTTAAATGCGTAACATCTAAAAGCAGCTGCCAATGATTTCAGCCGCTTGCACAGTTTGGGAATTATTGTAATCCCACTCCTTTGGAGAGTACCCAGGAGAGAGAGAGAGACTGCCATAGAATAGCGTTAAGAACCTAATACTAACATTCATTTGTGCCATTCAAAAAAGATGAAAAAGAAGCTGGGGAGAAACGTAGAGATAGTCTTTGACTTACAATCAGAATTGAGGCCAAAATTTATGTTGCTGAGTGAGGTAGTCGTACAGTTAATTTTGCTCTATCTTACCAACTTTCTTGCCACAGAATCACTGCAATTGTTAAGTTAGTAACATGGTTTTGTTTTTTTTAATCAAATTGCAAGGACCCAGGGCGGCGCACAGGCAATATTAAAAACCATACAAAATTACAAAAATACATTATTAAAAAACTATTAAATTATATCCCGTGCTAAAAAACCCTTATAAAACCCTAAGAATTAAAATTTATACAAATAAAAGTCAGAAACGGGGGGTTATGCTAGGCCAGCTTGTTGGAATAAATACGTTTTGAGATGCTGGTGGAAGAGGCGGAGGTCCGAGGTGGTGCGTAGATCGGGGGGTAGGTCATTCCAGAGGGCTGGGCCCGCCACAGAGAAGGCCCTTCCCCTGGTCGTCGCCAACCGGCATTGCCCGGCCGACGGTACCTGGAGAAGGCCCTCTCTGTGGGAGCGGATCAGTCGAAGGGATATATGGGGCAGGAGGCGGTCTCATATGTAGCCATGGAGGATTTGAAGATGGTCGTCAGCACCTTGAAGTGCACCTGAAAGGCCACAGGTAGCCAGTGCTGCTCGCGCAGGAGAGGTGTTATGTGGGATTGCCTTGAAGCACCCATAATCACCCGCGCGGCCGCATTCTGGACTAACTGTAACCTTCGAGTGCACCTCAAGGGGAGCCCCATGTAGAGAGTGTTGCAGTAGTCCAGCCGGGATGTCACGAGTGCTTGAGTGACTGTGCAAAGGGCCACCCGGTCAAGTAAGGGGCACAACTGTCGTATCAAGCGTACCTGATAGAATGCCCCCCTGGCCACGGCCGTCACATGGTCCTCCATGGACAGCCGCGAATCCAGGAGGACACTCAAGTTGCACGCCCTCTCCACAGGGGCCAGTTGTTCGCCCCCAATAGCCAGTGTTGGACTTAGCTGGCTGAACCGGGGTGCCGGAAACCACAGCCACTCGGTCTTGGACGGGTTGAGCTTGAGTTTGTTACTACCCATCCAAACCCGTACAGCCTCCAGACACTGGGCAGCACCTCGACGGCATCGTTGGGATGGTTTGGGGTGGATATGTACAACTGAGTGTCATCAGCGTACAGATGGTATTCCACCCCAAAACCACGGATGATCTCGCCCAGCGGCTTCATGTAGGTGTTGAACAGAAGTGGCGAGAGGACCGACCCCTGAGGAACCCCACATGTGAGGGGCCTTGGGGCCGACCTCTTACCTCCTGCCAACACCCATTGAGACCGACCAGAGAGGTAGCACGAGAACCACCGTAAAACGGTGCCTCTCACCCCCAACCCCCCCAGTCGGTGCAATAAGATACCATGGTCGATGGTATCAAAAGCCGCTGAGAGGTCTAATAAGACTAGGATAGAGGAGCAACCTCTATCCCGTGCCCTCCAGAGATCATCCACCAATGCGACCAATGCCGTCTCGGTGCTGTGACCGGGCCGGAAGCCGGAGTGGCGCAGGTTTAGATAATCAACTTCCTCCAGGTGTCGAAGAAACTGTTGAGCCACCACACTCTCTACAACCTTCGCAAGAAAATGAAGGTTGGAGACCGGACGGTAATTTTCCAACAATGCTGGGTCCAGGGAAGGCTTTTTGAGGAGAGGTCTCACCACCGCCTCTTTCAAGGCGGTAGGTAAGAACCCCTCACTCACACGTTCACAATGTCCTGGAGCCAGCCTCGTGTAACCTCCCAGGATGCCAGTAGAAGCCAGGAGGGACATGGGTCTAATAAACATGTGGTGGCCCTAAGGCTGCTCAACAACCTGTCCATATCCTCAGTAGTAACAAAGTCAAACTCCTCCCAAGATGTTGTCTCAAGACCAGCATCGGATAAACCGACTGGACAACTTTCAGTGGAGGGCAACGCGTTCCGAATCTGAGTGATTTTATCCTGCAGATAGACTCCAAATTCCTCTGCTCGACCCTGCAGAGGGGCTTCCCGCGGCCTCTGGTGGAGGGAGCGGGTCACCCCAAACAGGGCGGCAGGGCGGTTATCCGCGGACGCGATAAGGGTGGCACAATACTCGCGTTTAGCCACTCTTATCGCCACTAAGTAAGTCCCAATATGGTCTCTTACTAGTGTTCGGTCAGCTTCGGACCAAGAGGATCTCCACCTACTCCCTAGGCGTCTCTTGCGGCATTTCATCTCCCGCAGCTCCTCGGTAAACCAGGGAGCCTGGGTGATTTGACGCCGCGTGAGAGGCCGCAAGGGCGTGACTCGGTTCAAGGCCCCCGTGGCCGCACTATACCATGCGGCCACTAGGTCCTCAGTCGAGTCGCGGGGCAAGGACACCAGTATTGGCCCAAGCTCCCTCTGGAACCTTTCAGGGTCTAGCTCAGGGGGGTTTTAGGCCTCCACCAGGGCCTCTGCCGCTCCGCCGCTCCGCCAGGGTTATTAAGGGAATCTGGCTTCCCCTTTGACTCTGCTTGCCAGAAGGATATCATGATCATGTGACCCTTCCCCTACGGACATTGCAACCATCTTAATATGAACTGGTTGCAAAGCATCTGTCAGGGTTCCAAAGAGCATCCAAAATAAAATAAGAATCTGAGGCAAGAGATTCCTCAAAGTTCCACTTTATTAAAAGAGTCATGTTGGCACATCTGGGAAAACCCAAATCTGAAAGTTTCCAGGTTTTCCCACCCAGTTGAAAGTTCAAGATCCTGCCCCAAACACCCACAAGTTCGTCACATGGCCCAATCTTTCACTGCCACAAAGACAGATTCCACCCATCCAGTTCTAGCCAGGTGCAGAAACAAAGATGACCTTGACTTTCTAAGAAGAATGTTATTATGGCTACACATTGCCCAGCTCCCCCCTCCCATTTTCCCACAGTAGAACGTAGACAGTAGAAAGTGTGGCAAGCCTGGAACCTAAAAAGAAAAGATGGCTTGCAGGTCTGACAGCGTCCTAATTTTGATCATGTGACCAGGAGGATGCTGCAATGGTTCTAAGTGTGAAAAATGGTTATGTCACTTTTTTCAGTGTCGCTATAACTTCAAGCGGTCTCTGAAAGAACTGTTGTAAATTGACGACTACCCTTATGCTAGAGAAAAGGAAACAAGCATGCTTACCCAGAAACCATAAAAACAAACGTCTCTAAATGGATAAACTAAAAAGATCGGCCTTCCTTAGTCTGGGCCGCTTCTGATGCACTGACTAGAGAATTCAAGGAGTTTAAAGTTCACACATCCAAGGGGTGACAAAGGCTGGGAAGTCTGGTAAACAAAACAGGGAAGTGTCAGACCTGGAAGCCATTTTTTACCTTTTGGACTTCAGTCCTGCCACATTTTCTACTGTGGGAAAAGGGGAGGGGGGAATTTTACAGAGTGTGGGTGATATGTAGCCATAACAACATTATTTCTCAGAAAGTCAAGGCCATCTTGCCCTGCAGCTGCAATGAAGTGACTGGGAGGCATCTCCTGTTTTGGATGGTACCTGGTTGGATCATTTGATGGACACGTGGGTGCTGGGCAGGGACTTGAACTTGGGTAGGGAAAACCTGGAAACTTTTCCCTGATGCACCAAGATGACATCTCTAATAAAATGGAACTTTGCGGAAACTCAAGCCTCGGAGTCTTATTTTGTTAGGGGTGTTACTTGGAACCCCGACAGGAAGGCAATCTGCTTCACAGAACCAACTTGTGTTTGTAGCAGAGTTAACCCAATGTTACAGTTTTCCACAATGCTATTTGTTAGGCAGGGTGTAAAAGAAATATGAAATAAATTCATTTTACAAGGCATTCACTTAAGACCATCAAGAGATGGGGAGCTAGTTCTGAGGTCGTGTACAGGTAGTCCTCGACTTACGACCACAATTGAGCCCAAAATTTCTGTTGCTAAACAAGGTAGTTGTTAAGTGAGCTGTGCTCCATTTTACAACATCTTTGGCCACAGTTGTTAAGAGATGCACTGCTCTTGTTAAGTGAATCTGACTTCTCCCATTGACTTGGCTTGTCGGCAGCCAGCTGGGACAGTTACAAATGGTGACCCCATGATCCCGGAACTCTCCAACTGTTGTAAATTTTAATCACATGATCATAGGGATGCTACAACAGTTCTAAGCGTCATAAAACAGTCGTAATTTCATTTTTTTTCATTATGTTATTGTAACTTCAAAGTAAGTCAAGAACCAGCTGTATTCCTTTCCTCCTGGAAGGAATTTTCTCCCTTCAAAGATAATGCTTTGTATTGGATTGTCTGTTATTATAGGGTTTATATTGTTCAACTTTGTTTACTGCTTACTACGTTTCTTTGGCCTTTATTTTGATTTTGTCCTGGGTTCTTGTTGTATAACCTCAGAAAAATAGAGATTACTTAGCAGACTAAATGCAGAAGGTATCAATACCTGCACTATTAACAGCTCCTACTATCCCTTAAGGCAGTGCTTCTCAACCTTGCTGACTCTATGTCCTGTGGACTTCAACTCCCAGAATTCCCTATGTTGGCTGGGGGATTCAGGGAGTTGAAGTCCACAGGACTTAAAGTCGCCAAGGTTGAGAAACACTGCCTTAAGGCGTAACATTGTTTTCACACTTGGGAAGTCCAGGAGCAGCAATATCCAGTCCTTACAGAAACAGGTTAACAAATTTAGATTTGGAAAGTGCTTAAAGGCCACTTCTTCCTTCTACTAGTGAACATGTCACATTAAATAAAATTCGCAATGCATCTTAGGAAGCATTAGGGTAAAAAAAAATAATAATCTTGGTCTTGAGACCAGCATTGCAAAATCCCAGTAGAAGAATTCAGTATCTGATTTGTACTCCAGACCCAGTGAAAGCGGAACAAAATAAGAACAAAACTTCAAATATCCAGAAGAGCTTCAACCACTTGCTATGCTCCCAAGAGCGAACTAGGTCAAAGGTGAGGAACGGGGCCAGGGCTCCCTCCAGGAATTCATTCTGTGCTGGCTCTGCGTGACCCATCCAACAAGCATTCACAGAATGTCCAGGTGTCTTGGAATGGCTTTATCATGCAGAATCGCTCCGAGACGGCCACTAGCATAATGGCATCCGCACAAATATTCCATCTAATCCTCCACAAATCCCTAGGAACCACAACATTGGCTTCTAAATTCAAATTTATCTGAGGTTTCCAAAGGTTTGTGGGGGCTTACTGATAATCCACCCACTTTTGCTCTTAAAATATGTTCTAGGAAGAATTACAGAATATTTTTGAGACAAATTTCTTTTTTTGGCCTGTTTTCCCCTAGGGTTCTTCTGGTGCAAACTAAATAGCAGCTGGAAAGTGTGCACTATGTTACTTAACACTGATCGCAGAATTATATGCAGCTGCTATATTGTTATTGGGATATTTTAAATCAGGCCTGTCAAACCGACGGCCCATGAACGAGATGCATCACACGCAGGCCACGCCTACCCACAAAGGCAAAAAAGGCATGATACGTCACGTGACATGATCGAGTTTGACACCCATGTTTTAAATCAAACTTAGCATTAATCATGGTCTATACCAGGGCCAACATAACAATTAACAGAAATGTATGGGTCCTTTTCTTCTACAGCTGGCATGTTAGTCTTTATTGCATTGGCAGTTAGCTAGCATTGTTGTTGTTGTTGTTTCTTTGTTTGCTTGCTTGTTTCATGTTTTATTAATTCTTCTAGGAAGAAGAGAAGGTAACTAACTGGGCAAAGCCTACTAATAAGACAGGAAAAAAATTGCTATTATGCAATTCATACTATGATTGAAGCAGAGGGATTTTAAAAAGGCAAATTTGAGGGGAATGTCAGTTACCTGGCAGATGTTCTGCTATTTGAGGTGTCAGAATTTAGAAGAATATCCATGCAAAAAAAATCTAAAATAGGGATACCAATTAGGATGGCTCCTTGCTGGATGTAGGAAATGCAATGTTAAAGCATTCATGAGAACTACTCCATTCTGCTTAATCCTGTCCTCTATGTGTTCATCCTTTATTTAAGAACTCTTTTATCTGGAAATGTCAGGAACAGGAAAAGTACAGGTAGTCCTCGACTTACAACCGTTCACTTAGCGACCGTTCAAAGTTAGAATGGCACCGAGAAAATGTGAGTTTCACATTTCAACCATTGCAGCATCCCCATAATCACTGGGCTCCCTTTTAGGATCATCTCACAAGCAAAGTCAATAGGGAAACCAGAATCACTTAACAACCATGTTACTAATTTAAGAACTGCAGGGATTCACTTAACAACTGTGGCAAGAAACATTGTAAAATGGGGCAAAATTCATTTAACAAATGTCTCACTTAGCAACTAAAAATTGAAGCTCAATTGTGGTTGAACGTTGAGGACTACTTGTATTATGCACAATGGAGCTCTGTTCGTCTCCTTTACTCCTCTACCACACACGTTTGATATATTTTGGAATGCTGATTAGCTGAACACAACAGTCATTCAAATATGATAACACTGAAAACTACCCCAAGAGGAGAGAGAAGGATAGGGTGTTATTTAAGGAGCAATTCTGGATGAAACAACAGTTTCTCTTAGCTATTTTATCTATTGTAAGGTGATGGTCACAATGAGAACAAACACTTTTTGTCGTAATCAGTAGAGTAACATTGCTTTAAAACCTTTAATTTTCATATTGGGAGAAATACATGAACTTGTCATTTTCCCCTACAAACAAAATAAAACAAAAAACATAGCATTGCCCCAATTATCAGAGGTCTAACCATCGTGATGCTGAAATGACAAATTATGGATTGTGATGTCAAATGCAAGTGCTGTCCATTTGTACTTGTATTCTGATGATTGATGGAAAGATTTAAGGCGTAGAGTTTGTGTCAATGTCACAACAGATTCGATCTCTCACTCAGATATCTACGCTTATTATAGAAAATTAGCCTTAAGAACTTTTTCTCCCTGAAAGGCCAGACAAAAAAGGATGGTGTTAATGTGCAATTAAAAAGCAGCAGTGCCAAAAAGAAATTGTTATGACATACTATATAACACTATTTTGAATTTTCCAATTTAGGGAGAAAAATATTTTAAACTACTGTTGACAAAATACTCAAAACACAGTGTTAAAAGCAGATGTTCAGGCTCCAAAGAACCCTGGACATCAGTTCAACAGCTGCTAACAAAGATTATTTTAAGTTATTTCTGTAGAATAACTAGAACATCCAGCTGATGGCAGCATCTAACGGATCTTGATGTTACATTGGCCACCAGGATGCATTACATTTCTAGTTTTATCCTTATTGGGAATCATCAGACATAGCCAGATCAGTGGTGGGTTCCTACTGGTTCGACCAAACCAGTAGTGGTTTGCCAGCCTGGGTGTCGCTGGAACCGGCAGCAACCTAGGCCTGCCACGCCCCCAAACTGGTTTTCTGATTGGCGCCATTGGCGCCGCCATCTTACTTTTCAGTTCTGTGCATGCACAGAACAATTTTAATTGTACTGTGCATGCGCGCACATGAGCAAATCAGCAGTAGTGCCAGCTGGAACCCACCCATGAGCCAGATATTATACTGTGGGTTCAAACTTTTTCCTGAAATTGAACTCACAGACCTTCACACTTTTGAATAACGATATAGAATTCTTTAGATTTAGGATGTATCCAAATCCTGATGTTCAACAGCTGCAGAAGGAATATCTTACAAGTCTTCAGCTTTTGTTAAACTCCCAGAAGATCTTAGGATCTTGAAAAAAAAACTAAGTTATTTGGACTGGTTGGTTTTGGATTCAGAGACTGCCAGGATTCAGACCACTAATTTTGTAATCTAGATTGGGAAATTGGGCAGTCATCCTGAAAGAAGACAAAGGCAATCTACCTCTGTACTGCGGCCAATAAAATAGGTGTTCACATAATCTCTTTTGAGACATTTTGCTTTCTGGTTATCATTTTTTTACATAGAGGCTTGGTAAAGACTCAGCTAGCCATCGAAAGGTGCGGTTTCAGGTTACAGAATGGATGGAAGGTGGGAGTTGCATATTTACAATATCCTTCAAATGCAAAGTCATAGGGCCATAGTGGCAAAGTGGATGTGCTCGTGTGATAAAACAGAGAGCTCCAGAGTCTGCAAAATCACACTTAAGGTGCATGCTCAGAGTAGCCAAGAGAATTTAGCAGTTGAGCTTTCATCCTCAAGTGACATGGTGCTTAGACAATAAGTGTTAGCTACATCCCCACAACCATATGCTGATCAGTTTCCTCTAGTCTAGAGTCCTCCAGATGTGCTGGTTGAACAACTAGGACAAGCCTGTCAAACTCATACCCTGTGGGCCAGATGTGTGAGGTGCAAGCCATGCCCACCCCAGCTCCACAAAGGCAAAAAATGTTGTGATACGTCACAATATGTCATACGATGCAATTGAGTTTGACACCTATGATCTATGGCAATTAAAGTTCAACACTGCTATGTCAACAAAGAAGAAGGATCTTTGTTTTTAATAATCGCATATTGCTGTTTCCTACATTTTCTTATAATAGAAATGTAACTCAAGGAAAGAGCTATTCAGCTATTATGAATATTTCAAATATAATTGATTTTCTCCATCTTATTAAAAGCAGTGTCTGAGAAGACCTTTAAGTTGGTATTGTTTACAACTCCACTTAAACATTAAATTTACAGTTAAACAGATTGCCTTGTTAATCATGCCAATATTCAATTTAGGACTTCAGCTCCATTGCACGGCATAATGAAATTATACCTGCATCTATGGGAAGAAAGATTTGTTGGGAAGTTATAGCAAAACAACCCAGGATGCATAGATAAACTCATCTATTAAAGAAGTTGACAATTTTTTTCTCTTTCCATACACAAACTCTCAAAACTCAAGCCCAAAAAAATTATTGAAATTGGGGCAGAAGTAGGAGGAACTGAATCAGAGACTCCAAATAGTATTCACTTG
Source organism: Rhabdophis nuchalis (assembly GCA_039707465.1). NCBI lineage: Eukaryota > Metazoa > Chordata > Lepidosauria > Squamata > Natricidae > Rhabdophis > Rhabdophis nuchalis. Next base: position 30,566,578 of record CM077644.1, read on the forward strand.
AGAAGAAAATCTGAAGATGATTCCCTGCATATTAGAGACGGAGCAGATGTCCTCCCTCTGGTCATGGCATATCAGTGTCTGTCTGATTTTCCCACAGGGAGAAACTAATTTTTATGCTTTTTATAAGAAGAAGAATTTTCTCCTAACATAAATCTTTAGGGAGTATATCAAAAGATCAGAAACTTCTAAGAACAAGTGTGCAAGGTAACATCACGTAGGAGAAGGAGATATGGAAAAGATAAATGTACCTAAATGAACTGGCAAGGCCTACATTCAAAGCCCTTTTCACATGTAATAGCGTTTAGATGCCTCTGAGTCAGTTACATCCTTTCTGAGCATAACCTACTTTGCAGGGTTTCCCAGAGGATAAAATGGGTAGAATGAAAAGAAAAAAGCATTCAACTTGTCTTGAGCTCTCAAAGGAAGAATAGAGACACCAATGGAATCAATAAAATAAGTTTTGCAGAAGGTATAATCAAATCCATTAACCGCCCGTCTCAGGAAACAGTATAGGAAGCAAATATTCAATGAAATATTGGGGATATAATCAGATAATGCGTTCAAAACACAGGAAACGTTACAGCAAAAATTATAGCCTTGGCAAATATAATGATTCCTTGGTACTCAACTGCTTTGAAACTCATCGTATTTTGTAGTCAAAGCATTTTGACGTGAAAATTTTATCCCAGTGCTCATCATTTGTTTGATACTCAACCTATAAGCTAGAATTTGTCAATGTTGGCTACTTTGTGACTCACTACATTATTTCTTGTGGGAAAATTTTGTTTGGTACTCATCATTTTTGGTACTCATCACACCTCATGGAACCAATTAATGCTGAGTACAATTAATGATGTACTACAAGCATTCTCACATAAAAAACAATCAACGTTCACTTTCTGGTTCTTCACACAGCCCCATTAGAGTTATTGAGCAGCAGAGGATGACCTTTGTATTTCCCAAATCTTATTAGACCATCTGAACTACACTTTCCAATATTTTCTACCAGCACTGGATTTGCACCTGCATTGGAATCTTACAGAATCACGGAACTTAATAAAATGAACTCAGGCACATATGCAGCTCTCACCACACTTATATTTCAGCTCAGAAAGATATTTGCAATAGAAAAAGTAGAATCACTGAGGCATGAAATAATATATATTATATAGATGTGGTATGCTCGCAGGAAAAACTGCCTAGCTATCAAACCTTTGCCACAACATGTTTCATTGACAAAAAACATTTGATGTTTTGTCATAATGTATCAGTTTTCACTTATAGACTATCAGGTGCTTTTCTAAGTTCTCCTTCTAGTCCCCTTTGTTTAAGCTAAATAACATGGAAGAAGAAAAAAAGAGCCGAAAAACAAATGAGGAAATGGTAAACAAAGGAAAATGCTAAGCCTCAGGAAACTCCCCGAATTTCAGCCGCTCTAACGTGACAGGAAAGTATTTCTCGGAAGATATTGTGACATGGAATAAATGTAAGGTAAAAGAGGAAGAGGAGAGGATGCTAGAACTATCTTCAGCTTGTTTTAAACTCGTAATCTGCTTCCAGTCTAGTAACTGCATAGAATGTGGAAAATGTACTGCCAGTAACTACTTTTCCATCCATTTCAATGGAATGACTTAATAAGATGACATATGAATTTCTACTTTGAGACTAATTGGAGAATTCACATGGACCGCTGGCTGTGGTTCAGCTTAGCCTTTATTCTACTTTCTTAAGAACGAGGGAGCTAATTGGATGCCAATCTTTTTTAAACATGAATGTTCCTTCCAATAGAAGAAAATATATCTAGCTTAGGTTGGAACTGTGATGTTGTTGGTGCTCTTTGAGCTCGGTTGCTTGTTTCAGATGTTTTATTATCCCCCAAACCACATAATCAGTTTGAGTAAGTGGGATGTTTGCTTCTCTCTTTACACAGAGTAGCTTGCCACGAGCGTATTCATGCAGGTGTGGTTTGCTCCTTGGTGGACTTTGATTAGGGAATTATTTTTTTGTTTATCGAGTCTTAATCCCTGCTTATCTGGATGTTGGCTGTTGGAGAGGATATGTTGTGGTCTTTTTGTTTCCTTCTTAGATTTTTTATTGTATTTTTAATTGTGTGCAAATTTGGTTTATCTGTCTGTTGGTGGCTGATTTGTCTAAATCAATTTTGTCTAAATCAATTTTTAGCACAGGGATAATTTACTTAATTCAGTTTTAATTATTTATATTTGTGATACTATGTGGTTTTTCATTTCCTGTGCACCGCCCCGGGTCCCTTTGGGGAGAGGGTGCGGTTATATAAATCCAACAAATAAAATAATAAATAAATAATAAATAAATGCCACACTTAATACAATAATACAATAGCAGAGTTGGAAGGGACCTTGTAGGTCTTCTAGTCCAACCCCCTGCGTGGGCAGGAACCTTCTACCATTTCAGACAGATGGCTATCTAACATCTTCTTAAAGACTTCCAGGGTTGGGGCATTCACAACTTCTGGAGGCAAGCTTCCACGAATTCCCTACTGTTTTTGCATTTAGCCCAGTCTAGGATGTTCACAGTTTCTCAGATGAAACTGTGTTGAGTGTATGTGTCTAAATTGGAATGTCTCAAACAGAAAAGTTTTCTAAGTATATTCACTACACTAATATGAACACAAATCAGCTCTCAAAATTGCCAAATTTCAGCCTTGCCAAATTTCAAGAGGTTTTGAATGTCAATTTTTTGTTAAAGCCGGGAACTAATTATAATGGAGGCATAATAAAGAATTGTTTTTGTTGTTGCAATAACCCCTATGACAACAATTACTGTTTTTAAAAGAAACAAATATTATTATTTCTTATCAAATCATGTAATCACACCAATATTCAAGAGACTTTAAAATGCTTTCCACCCCTTTGCCTACATCTGCTTAAGTCCTGGGGTTAACTATAACATAGTGATGAAATGTTGCTGCTCCTTCAACACAACGTGCCAAAGGAATGTGCTTTTTCTTTTGGAAATTTCCTCCCTCTGCAATACGTTGCTAGGCAGAAGGCCAAAAACCATAGCCATCCAAGAAATTGCAGTTCATTACTGCCACAATATCACTGTGAGAACCCAGCATTTATCCGCAGTTCCAACAGTGAAGTGATATTGGATACTGTCGATTATATGGCTTAAAATTCATTTCCCTCCTAGAGACTTCACAACAATGCCATTTAAAGGAAAACTCATCATCTTGTGATGGCTGTTTTCTTCTCAGCATTATTTATATTAGCAGTAGCGTATCAACCGTATTTCATTACACTTAATCCAAGTTGGGGGAGGGGAACCCCACAAAATTGCTTTGCAATTAAAAAAATCTGTAAGAGTTTCCAGTGAAAACTGATTTTCTTTTTTTTAAATAAAAGAAAATGAAGCTTAATAATGTAAGAATGATGTTTACATTTGAGGATTGACAGGACTGCAAAATGCAAGATTTGCCCAGTAGCTTGGCAAGGTTGGCTAACAAAAGCCAAATGGCTTCCATAGTTCACTTTTGAGGGATTCATCAATAGGAAGACAGCTAAACAACCGTGACTGGTCAGCCATTTATTGTAAGACATCTTGTGTAACTTCCTGAGACAGCAATAAAATCTATATCTCCTTTATTCCCGTCTCAATGGTGCTTAAACTCAGTTACAATTTTGATTTAGAGTGCATGAATGGTATTTATAGGGAAGACCATTGACCCACATATCAAACATTTAATACAAAACCCAGAAACTTTAATTCCCTACATATATTTTCCATTTGGAAGCTACAAAATATTCATATGTTGTTATGCACAAGCATCTGAAGTATCTTTAAAACCTGGAGAAAACAGTAGTTGATCACTGGTGTTAAAAACAAATCCTTAAAAAAAAAAAACCTCCGCATGTTTTAACCATCTAACTGGGATCAACTAGTTTCTTCTGCACTATGATATTGTGTATACTCATTGGAACTTTCTATTTGTTCTGATTTCATATGTTCCTGTCCTGAGTTCTTCATGGATTTGAACATTCCTCTTAAGTTCATATGAACCTTCAGAACTGAAGAAGCTTCTTGGATGAGAAGTGGAATTTTTTCAAAGAAAAAAAACCTAAGGAAGTCCAGTTCCATTTTGGAAAAAGCATCTTTGGGACAATCATGATTTGGATGATTGACAATCTCCATAGACACTCACCTTTTCCAATTAGTGTAAGCATGAAATATTCAGAACTTAATTTTATTTGCAGCATCCTATGCATGTTGCCAAAGTCACAGGATTCTTTTTTTTAAAAACATCCTGATATATTACTATTTCAGAGTAGTAATGCTATAAGAGAACCTTGATCTGTGAACTTGTTTTGACCTTGACTTTGTCGGCTATTAAAATGTTTTTCTTCAATCTTAAGAAATATCATAATAAAAAAAGAAGGCCAAGACCACATAAGGTCAAGATTTATATTCCTGGATGGGACAATCAGCATATTTTCTGAATCAAAAAACCCTTTTCCATCTCCATACTTAAAAGCTCCAACAGACACCTTATCATTCATGTGGGGGGGGGGCAGTATTTTTTCCCCTTCTGGTGTGTACTACATGGCTGTACACCAAATTTATAGATAGAAGTCATGCAGCTGGGTCAGTGGGAAGAATCTCAAAAGATGAAAAAAGCAGGTGTTTGTCAGAAAAGAGATAAGCCACGAATATTTTCATTCGGGGGTGGGGTGGGGTATGCAATAAAAATAGCAGTTTTTTATTTGGCTTCTTTTTAACCAATTACTTGGTTACAGAGCATGCAGATGTTTATAGCACCAAATAAGGAAATAAAAAATAGGAAAGGGGCAAATGAAATTGTATAGTATGTAACACAGACTTGGAAGTGTTTTTCATCTTGGTGGTCTTTGCTTAGTTAGCTCAGATAACAACACAACAAGGAGGCTCTCCCTCCCTTCTCTCACTGACATACAGGCAAACCTCAAGTTACCACTGTAATGCTCATTACAGTCATACGTTGTGCTGGATGTAAATCAGGTCAGCCACATGATCAACCTGATTGTGTCATTTTTGTGGTGGTCTTTAAGCAACCACCATGGTCATTAAGCAAATGGTGCAGACATTAAGTGAACCCATGGTTTGCTATGGGTTGATTTTGCCCCAAAAGAAAAGTAAATGCTGGATTTTGACAAAATGTCATAAAACACACTGTGGGATGCTACAAGTGGCCATAAATGCATTCTAGTCATGTGAACATCAGGGGAGCAGTCATTGGAATTTCAAATCTGGGTCATAAGTAACCCCCAGAGAGGTCCATTGTAACTTTGGATGATCGCTAAGGCTGTAAGTCAAGGACTACCTGTACCCCAAAACCCAACTCACAGGTTCTAATCCATCCCACCAACATTGCTGAACAGTGCACACATTCAGAGAGAGCGCCTAGCAACGCAGTCAGGAAAGCAGATACAGCAGCATGGTGCTTCTTGAACCAATCCATGCCATGCAGACTACAGAGACAGGAGCAAGCATTGCATTTTTCAACTGCAACTTATAGAGGTCACCTGCAGAGCAAAAACGAGTGTAGTTTGGCTCCCTAATAACTCATTGAGTCAGGAATTTCTATGCAGTCATTCCTTATGCCAGAAAAACAAAATGTTTTCACTTAAAAAATAATAATAATAATAATAATACAGTAGAGTAATGCAGAATCTGTTTTATCTGTAGAGGAACCAAGGAATTAAAATCACAGAAATGCCAACGCTCTTTTACTAAAAAAAGCAATATTCAAGTTCTTCTAGTGTTTCTTGTGTATAATAGGAGGGAAATACAGAAAACCCAGACTCCGCCTCTATTTTACACACACACACAAACACACACACACGGAGAAAATGCCATTACCATATCTATATCCATATCAATTTTCATCTTTGATGTAAATTATTGGAACCAATTCAACTTTTGTTGGACTCCTTCCAATTCATGGCTGAAGCAAATGTCTGCTTACTATGTAAGAAGTGTACAAATACGCAAGCAGTCTAGAACCATGGTGGCGGACCTATGTCCTTGCCCGCACCCCATTTTTGGTCCTAGGAGGCATCAGGGAGGACTGCTAGGCCCAAAACAGGGTCCAGGGGAGTCACATGCGCATATGCGATGGGGGGGCGGGAGCATGGGGGGGCACACACGCATGCACAGGGGGCAGGGAGAGCACAGGGATGTCACATTGAGATTGCATTATGGGTGTGGGCACGTGCGCAAGCGCTATCACGCACGCTTGTGTACTTTTGGCAGGTGACAATAAAATGTTAGCTATCAATGATCTAGAACAGGGGTCCCCAACCCCCGGGCCGCGGACCGGTGCCGGTCCGTGGCTGGGTGGGAGCCGGGCCGCAGGGCCGTAGAGGAGGAGGAGGGAGGAGGGGGCAGCCCCCTGGGCAAAGCGCGCGGGAGAACGCAGGCGGGGCTGTTCGCGCGCTTGAAGTGCACCTCTTCTTCCACCCTTGTCAACGGCGGGACTCCTGGGGGAGCAGGGAGAAAGGGACTCTGCAGCAGTCCTCCCTACCGGCCGCGGATTCCCTTCCTCCCTGCCCCCACAGAGCTTCCCCAACCGGCATGCCAGCTACTCGTCTTCTTCCAGAGGCTGCGGAGGTTCCTCCCCCCCTCCCCACGGAGCCTTCTCGGCTCCTGGAAGGCGCCTGACCGAGTGCACGAGCGACCAAGCGCAGCGGTGGCCGCCCGGGTGGGGCAGGCTAAGGCAAGTGAACGAGTCGAGCCGGGCTGAGGAGACTCCGCGGGGGGGGGGGGGAACGGGACGGGACGACGACAGACCAACAGAGAGAGGCATAGACACAGAGAGAGACGGGGAGGGAGGGAATCAGAGAGAGTGACACACACACACACACACAGACAGAGCGGGAGGGAGAGAAAGATAGACAGAGACACAGAATGAGTGATTAAGTGCCTGAATGCGAGACAGACACACACACACACACCCAGAGTGACAGAGATGGGCGGACGAAGGAGAGAGAGACAGAAAAAAAGAGAGAGAAAGGGAAAGAAAGAAAAAGAAAGTGGGAGAGAAAGAAAGACAGACAGAGAAAAAGAGAAAGAAAGAGACAAAGGAAAGAGAGAGAAAAAGAAAGAGAGAAAGAGAGGGAAAGAAAGAAAGAGACAGAAAGAGAGAGAGAGAGAAAGAGAGGGAGAGAGAAAGAGGGAAAGAAAGAAAAAATGAGAGAGAAAGAAAGAAATAGGGAAAGAAAGAGAAAGAGAGAAAGAAAGAGCGAAAGAGAAAGAAAGAGAGAAAGAGAAAGAAATAGAGAGAGAAAGAGAAAGAAAGAGGGAAGGAAAGAAAGAGACAGAGAAAGAGAGAGAAAGAGAGAAAGAAAGACAGAAGGAAAGAAAGAAAAAGAAAGAGAGAGAGAGAACTTATGACCACAATTGAGCCCAAAAGTTTGGTTGCTAACAAAGACCGTTGTTAAGTGAGTTTCACATTTTCCAAATTGGCCACGCCCACCCAGTCACATGACTGCTGAGCCACTCAGCCGGTCCGCAGAGTTTTCTTTAAAATGAAACCGGTCCCTGGTGCAAAAAAGGTTGGGGACCCCTGATCTAGAACATATTAATCCATTCACTTAGAAATTGACAGGTCCAATTTTGTGTATTTCCGTTCATTAAACTACATGAAAAATTATATGCAACTATTATATGCAAAAATTATATACAACAGAGGAATGTTCAACACTGTTTATGTGATGTGAAACCCAGTTTTCTTCCCCCACTCTTAAAATATTTAAATTGATGCTCATGATTTCTCTCAATTACCACATATTCGCCAATTCTTGTTTGAAACTATAAGAATACCCGAAGGCCAACCAACGCTCATTGGGAACAGGGTTTCAAAAATGCATAATTAGTTAGAATGCAAGAAGAAATAGCTCATAAAATCAATATCGTATAAAAATAAAAGGCTAGGATTTACGCATAATTTAAAACATCAAGCATCTGAAACAGTCCTGAACATTCAATCCTTTTTTCATACCGCAGACATGAAAACATTGGTTGGTACTTTCCCTCCCCTCCAATATCAAAGAAAAGATACACACCTGACATCCACTTTTCGCCTAAATGAAAGCATGAGGAACAGGATAAAAGAGAATGAAAGACAAATAGACAGATCTTAGATTAGATTAGAAGAAGTGCAGTTTTGGAACAGTATTGAAAGCGAGAACAGTAGATTGGACTGAATCCCTTTTCCCTTTTCTTTAGTACAGGGGTCTGCAAAGTCGGCTCTTTTAAGACTGGTGGACTTCAACTCCCAGAATTCCCCAGCCAGCTATGCTGGCTGGGGAACTCTGGGAGTTGAAGTCCACCAGTCTTAAAAGAGCCGACTTTGCAGACCCCTGCTTTAGTAGAAACAAGGCATTTCATAGCGGACATCTCCCTCTCACCCACTTTGAGTGCAGATCTAGAAAGTTTGGAAATTGCTTCCTTCAGGAAGAAATATCTTCATCCCAATTTCACAGTGGCAATCCAGAAAAACAACAACAGAAAAGTAGGAGAACGTAACAGATGTGTGAAACAATGTTTATGTGCAACTGGCTGCCAATATTGATGAGCTTTCTATACATTTTTCATTTCCTTTTCTTCTTTTGCAGGTGTGGATGGATCCAGGGCATCTCAAAATAAGAGAGGATTGCTACCTGATGCTTCAGCTGGGGTACAAGAATTCAATATATTTGTTTAATAATGGAAAACATGGAGGATCTATTGGCAACTCTACAGAGGTCCTGAAGGGAGGGGTGATGCATTATATCCAAGATGTTGAAGTGGTTGTACTTCTTGTGAAACGGGCTATAATTTTCTATAGAATAGGCTTATTCTATATTGTTTACGGGCGCATTGGCTAAAACGCTGAGCTTGTCGATCAGAAAGGTTGGCAGTTCGAATCCCTAGTGCATAACAGAGTGAGCTCCCGTTACTTGTCCCAACTTCTGCCAACTTAGCAATTCAAAAGCATGTAAAAATGCAAGTAGAAAAATAGGGACCACTTTGGTGAGAAGGTAACAGCGTTCCATGTGCCTTCAGCGTTTTAGTCATGCCGGCCACATGACCACGAAGACATCTTTGGACAGCACTAGCTAATGTAAGATTGTCTGAGACTCTTCTCATGTAGATCTTGATGACACATCTAACATTTAGTTTGTGTCATTTTTTCTCTAGCTGGATATTGCAGTTGTAGCCAAAGGAAGAAACAATTGTTTCCTGGCCCTGCTGAATCCTAAAACTCTTTTTAAATTCTACATCTAGGAACTGCAGAGTGCCTCCAAAAATCTAATACAGCACAATTGTTTTTATTTAATAAGATGAAAAGCAATCAAAGCTATGTATAAATTAAATAAAGGTAAAGATTCCCTTCGCACATATGAGCTAATTGTTCCCAACACTAGGGGACAGTGCTCATCTCTGTTTCAAAGCCAAAGAGCCACCACTGTCCTACGGTGTCTCCATGGTCATGTGGCCGGCATGACTAAACACTGAAGGTGCATGGAACACTGTTACCTTCCCACAAGAGGTGGTTCCTATTTTTCTATTTGCATTTTTACATACTTTCGAACTGTTGGTTGGCAGAAGCTGGGACAAGTAATGGGAGCTCACTCACTAGGGATTCGAACCGCCGACCTTTCTGATTGGCAAGCTTAGCCACTGAGCTACCACGTCCCCGATAAATAAATTAAATAGTAGTACAATAAAAAAACAGTTTCCATTTGAGGGGAAGGAGTGGTATTAGCATAATTAATCTTAAATGTTTGTCCTGCTTCGAAGACAGTGAGGTTTGTCTGTTTAGTTTAGGATGAACTCCAAACTAAAAGTTTGTTTCTTGCATCTGAAGGTCAGTCTGGTGAATGGGAGTGATAAAGTAAAGTACATAAATCTTATGTACAAGATTCCCTTAAAAGATCTGAAAAAGGCTCCCTAAGGTTGCATCTTTAGGAATCATTGATAATGTAGTATCTACACAGTTACAAAATAATAGTGAATCTAAAGCTTAAAAGAATTTTGTGAAACTGATTTGGTGGTTATGAAATGGAGAATACAGACATTCAAATCTGCTTCGGTCAAGGGACACTTATATTAACATAGGATAGCAAAATGTGTTTCAAAATTGTAAAGTTGTAGGGGGCATATGGGCCATCTCTATTCTTCTATTCAGTGTGCTAGTTGAAATTAAAACATTCCCACTAAATATCTGGCCAAATTTTGCTTAAAGCTGTTCACTAAATGAGAATTCACTGCCTACCTTAGTTCTCCCATTCTTTAGCTTCATTCCTTCTTAATTCAGTGCTATTAATCATCTTCATACAATAGTAACAAACCAAACATCCAATCTGGATAAATTTTGGCTATTAACTAATATCCTAGTAACTCTCAATGTGGGCATTGTGGAAAGAACTGCAACACAGCACTTAAAATAGATAAGTATAACACTTGCTACAATGTTCTCTTTGCAAGAGAGAAGGGAAAAAGGGAATTAATTAACCCACTGTCTTTCATAAACATCTCTTGTTGTTCAAAGTAACTTTAAGAAAGAAAGGAGGAAGGCTTCAAGCAGAAGTTCAGATACGTTACAAGGCAGATGAAATGTTTAGACAGAGGAATAATGAATGAGAAATATTTCCAACAAAGAAGCAGAAGGAGGGACCAACATCTGCCCTGAAAAGTCTGTATCTACTTGTTCAATTAAATAGCAAAAGATACCATTAATTGGTCATAACACGTTTTAAATAAACTGTATCCTCTTCAGTTTTTATCCTGCCTATCTTCATGGTGATTTTAGGTCAGCCTTCATCAACTGGGCATTTTCCAAATACTATCAGACTACAAGTCCCAGAAATCTGTTTAATTGTAAAGTGTTGAGCCCGACAGTTCCAGCATATTTTATAGTACATCAGCTGCATGTGGCAATGCGCATTCTTTTAATTTGACTACATTTGTTTTTACTTTTTTTAAACTATCAAGAGAGAATCCTCCTTAGAACATGTTTTTTTTCCGTGTTAAAATGTCTATTAGCATAAATTGGGACGGACAACCTGTCTCTTTCCAAATCATCAAGTTATAATTCTCAGCATCCCTCACCCTGGACCTGGAAGATGAAGGCTGTAGTTTAGCAGCATCAGAAAATATATAGATGATCCACCCTATTTTTTTTAATCTCCAGTTGCTGAATTCCAGATGAATAATAACAAAACGTTAACTCAGCAAGATCTATTACAAAGATTACCATTCCAATGGATTTGAAAATTGCTCCAGAAACTTAGAATTGCTTTCTTTTTAACACCCATGCTGTAGATTACAATAAATCCTTCCTACATAATGTGTTAGAGAGAAAGAAGCTTTACATTTGAACCACTGTGGCATTTCAGTAGAAAAGCCTGGTTCAACACCTGTACCAAATACACACGTTCTTATAGTGACAAAAAGTACTTACGTGTTATTGAGGATTTGGAGGCGTTCTCCTTTTTTGAAAGAAAGATCTGATTCTGTCCGTGATTCATAATCATAGAGGGCCACAAATGTTGTGACTCCACCTGGAACAACATACATTCACACAATAAACACCACAATTTCCACAAGAAATTAATCAGCATTGTTACTGCATTATGAAAGGATATGTAGTAAATATATTGAATCTTTTTTTTGAAAGCATCTCAGTACATTCAGCTCTATCTGTACAGGTACTATTTCTGTGTATTTCAGGGGTGTCCAAACTTAGGAACTTTAAGACTTCTGGACTTCAACCCCCAGAATTCCCCAGCCAGCCATAGCTGGCTGGGGAATTCTGGGGGTTGAAGTCCAGAAGTCTTAAAGTTCCCAAGTTTGGACACCCCTGGTGTATTTGATCACTCTCCTTTTCTAGATAATAAAACAAATAGATATTCATGAGAAAAAGGAGTATTCTGTTTCTCTTCTAACATAGTCATTATTCAATAAGAATTTTTGGCAATGGTTTAAATATTGTATGTAATTCTAATATCTTCACAATTTTATATTATGGAATTATAAGACTGGAAAGGACCTTGAAGGTCTTCTAGACCAACGTCTTGTCCAGGGCAAGCTCCAGTAATGGAGCAGGAGACGAGTTTAACAGGTGATGAGCTTAAAAACTCTTCTGGTCAAGAAAATGCTCCTTATTTTGAGTTTGGAACTTCAAATCATTGGCGATATGAATGAATAGCTTTTGCAAGCACAAACATTAAAAACGTATGGTTGGCTATATTTGCACAACACAATGAATCAAGAGATTGGCCTCATAAAGATATTAAATCAGTATCTTGGCTACCTAATATCTTAGTGAACTGTGCTAATGCAGTCATTATGTAATATGTATCCAGGCTGTGTGCGTAATTTATAATTTACTATTGCATGAAAGCTTAGAAACTGGGTTAATTGAAGAAACCATGGGGACGTCTTGAAAGTGCTCTTCACTTTAATTCAGCCATCAACAAAGAAACCCTTTGATGCAGTTCCACAAAATGAACATCGTTCTTCTTCCAGACACTACAGTAGATCCAGTGCACTACTGTACATCAACACAGCTGCTTCACTGGTTTCAATTGTCCTCTGCTAATGCTGGCATCTGCACAGAAGGCATTTCCACCAAAACAAACAAGCTGGGCAAAGAGAAGGGGTTTGCCACATCATCTCAGGTGGCACTGAGGAAGCGCATCTTGTTCTCCCCCCTCCGACCCCCATGATATAGTCACGCTTTACGTGATATAATCCAACCACAAACTGTGTTGGCTTGCCCAGCCCTAATAAACAAATTGTGTGAACTTTTGATCACTGCATCCTCTTAATCCTAACCCTCAGTTTTAGACATAAATTAAAAATTCCTCCTCTGACAGAAAACATACTTACCAGCTAAAGCGCCACAGCGCTGAGGAGAAGTGACCATATCTGATGTATTTGATCCCCCAAAGAGCTTTGGTTCTGTAACTGTATTTCCAAATAACCGACTAGGGGTACGATGAGTTTCTGGAACAGTGGTCTTGCTGGGAGTTTGAGAGGTAGAGCAGCTGCCATGTATATTTTCTGTGGAGTCCAAACTGCGTCTCCGTTGGCTAGGGTCTTTGGGTTTGCTTTTACTGCTCCCCATGGTCCAAGCTGCAAGAGAAGAAGACAGCAAAGGCGATATTATATTTTTGGCTATGGATGGTAGGCTCTTCAATTCTGGAAAATGTTGGATGGCCAGATCAAAAATTAAGCAATTAGGATGAAGTGACTGCTTTAAAGAAAGCACACTCTGTTCTGGCAAATATTTATACAGAGCAACCTGAATAGACATGGGAAAGCTTTTATTCTGGTTACTGTCTATAGCTTTGGACTTATTGCTGAGCCTCAAAACACAAAAGCACAGCTACCTCTGTTATTCCATGAACAGATCCTTTACAAACGCTGACTGAAATAACCAGGTCCTCCTTGATTTTCTAGGCTTTAATTTCAGCTCCAATAGTAAAGAAAAGGGTTTCAAGGACAAGAAGAAGGAACTTAAATCTTCCTTTGGATTTTCAAAACTTGGCCAGCATAATCATATGGTCCATTTAGCTTCATAATCTATATATGCCCTAAAGCTCAGCTGCTCTGGATAAAAGCTTAAAGTAGGTTCAGGCTTAGGCCTGACTGAGCATATTATTCAAAGCATCTTTCCCAGAGGGTTGCTGCTGAAGCACATTTGCTTATGTAGTACTGTAACAAGGGGTGAGTTCGACCTCTTCCTGACATGTTTTCAAGGACTTTGGTTGAAATATACACAGTAACAAAAAGAACAGTGTTGTAGTTGTCACATCGGTTCCGCCAAAGAATAAAAGGTAAGAATTATGCCCTCGTCCCAAGATAGCAGCAAATTAAATCTAACGTATTGTCCCAAGCCACATCATAATATCTAAGGCTACAAATCAAGTAAGAGCTATGCCTTTTCTAATGATGCAAAAATGAACATCACCAAGAAATCATGTCCATTTTTCATTGTGATATATATATATATATATATATATATATATATATATGTAATTGTTTCACAACAACCTGTTATTATTAGGCCCCAATTAAGGGAGGAGACATACTGTTTCCCTTACTGCCTATCGGCTCATCACTAGAGACCATCCAGACAGCAAGCCAAGAATTACATTGTATAATATTTTAGATATGTGTGTTAGTTTTATGAGCTGATCAATAAATTAAATTAGAGAGAGACCAGGATAGATCTATTTTGTTTATTGAACAAACCATGGTTAAATAAACAATGACATGAAACAAAATATGAATTCAGCCATGCACTTTTGAGATGAAGAATTGACAAAGATGATAAAAACAACATGCAATCTATACCCCATTATTCCAACAGAGAGTTTTGGTGGAGGAACCTTCATGTGGAAGGGATATTGTACACACGGATTCTTTAGTTCCTTTATTAGAGACTGCTTCCCAATCACACAGGAATTTCCATGCTAACAACTGTCCTAAATATACATTGTTTATTTCTGATCCTGCTTCTCTATCTTTTTGTGTTGGCTAAGAATGTACAACACACTTAACTAGGGCACTGAAATTTCTAGATTTTTCATAATACATTGAATCATTGCCTAATCAAAGTCCTGGATTTGCACATCAGGCTAAGCCACATACATAATAAGATTCAAGTTAAACAAGCTTAGTTATAGCATACTAGGCTTTTTGCTGATCTGATTAAGCATGGTTCTGTGGATACAGCCATTCTAGGTTCCTTATATATTCCAAGGTATATGCTTTAAAAGCACTTTTAAACATCTACCTTCCCTTTGTTTAATGACCTTGCAATTGATTTCACACCTGGTTTGCTGGTGATGTGAATCAAACATGAATGTTTGACTGGAGAGAAGGATTCCTCTTCTCCTTGTGCTTGCCTGTGTTTAAACAAAGTGAGATGAAGTGCTTTTGGAAGTAGCCTGCTATCTCAAAGTCTCCTTTCTCACTGATCTGACATGGCATAATAATGGAGCCTTTCCTGCAGCTGATTTGCTAATGAGGACAAGTCCAAACTGGTAGTCTTCAGAGAGAAGGGCTGCAAAAGGACACGATGACTGTTGCAATGAGTTAGACTTTTTCTGCCCTGATAGTAAGGCCCTCAGTATGAACTCTATATTTTAAAAAAAACATGGGCAGTATTGAATTATTTTAACTGCATTTACAAGCAAGCAATAATGGGATTTGTTTAGTAAACCTAGCCATTGTTGGAGGAATCAGTAATATGGCATCACATTTTACCTCGAGCTAAATATTAAGAGAAATTAAATGACTCCACCCTGCACTTTCTGTGGTGGGTCCCTAGTTTTGGTCTAGCATGAATGTGGCCCCAAAACACTTGATGCATGCCTGAAAGGGTGGGATGTTTTGTAAAATAGACTCCCCTGTGTCATTTCATTCAAATAAAGGCTGAACTGGCATAGACCAAGCTTCACCTTTGTAACGGAATATTATAGAATAATGAGGAACATTGGTTTAACTCCTAGAAGATTTCCAATTTGCTGTCTAGATTTAGAACATCAGTGAGCGTTATCAGTAATTAGATCATGTAAGACTCTTTCCCCAAAAGCTGGCCTCTAGTCAACTCCCACATTCTATAAAAAATGAGAATTGTTCAAATAAGGAGAAAACAAATAAATATTAAGTTCTGTATTTCAGATGACTGCAAAGAAATAGAATCCTTTAATTCCCACCTCACTCCCGCTGCTATTCTGTCAGAACTAATCCTTTCATCCTCCTTACCATCCAGTCAGAACTGATGAAGCTTCTTGGATGAAAAGCTAAATGTCTTCAGGGGGAAAAGTCCAGTGCTTTTTGAAAAAGCACCTTTTAGACAATCATGACCTGGATGACTGAGAATCTCCCTTGATCCTTTGATGACTGAGAACCTCCCTTGATATAAATCAGTGGTAGTCAACCTAGTCCCTACTGCCCACTAGTGGGTGTTCCAGCTTTCATGGTGGGCAGTAGGGGTTTTGTCTGATACTGAAGCACTTTCCTTTTTTTAAATTTAATTGACTTCCCTACTTTATAAATCACCATTACTGTGGAACCAGTGGGCGGTTAGAAAATTTTACTACTAAGAGAGATACAAAAGTGGGCGGTAGGTATAAAAAGGTTGACTACCCCTGATATAAATGAAGGACTGCAATCAGTCTGGTTAGATAGATTTTTTCAGTGGGCTTCAGAATCAAGCAAATTTGTATCTATGACTGCATTTATTTCTTCCTGTTGCTCTCAGTCCCAAGCCTCTAATCATTTACTTCTTGGAGTCATTGTAAAGCTTCCTTCCAACCCTCCTAAAGGTATTTTTTAGCACTTTAACTTTTTGTTAGTTGTGTATTTTGCCATTCAAGTGATACTTGAACTGTGTTCTAAAGTTGTGAAGATATTTTAAACATAATGAAAATGAGCAAAAGTCTGTTTAAAGCAGTATACAAATTATATTCGTGAAAAGGAATAATTCATGCAGGATCTAATCTGGGTCGGTCACAGGGACCAGAGGTTTAGTCTTCTGAGCTTTCAGACTCATGCTGAAGCGCATCCTCAGGGAACTTTTCTCTCGTCAGAATGTGTGATTTGAGTTATTTTATCTGTAGTATTTATGTGCTGCCTCATTGTGTATGGCATTTCGTTTTTGATTGGGGTGTGTTGATGGCCTGTTATTAAGTTGCTTTTTCCTTGTTCTCCAAATCCTTGGCTCCTAAGTACCTGATAAGCTGGTGGTAAACCAGAACTCCTGTTGACTGACAAGGAGCCTGCTTCACAGACTTCAATCATTTCTCTGGCTATGTTTGTACCTTCTCAGCCAACAATCTTAGTAGCTGTGAAACTGAATGTATGTCCTTGTTCATTGTAATGTGAGGCTACCAACGAGTTCTCGTCTGAACATTTGTATTTTTACAATATATGGGCTTCTTCTCCATCTGTCCTACATAGTCACAGGAGCAATCCATGCAGGGGAGCTGGTAGATTCCAAAAGTTCAGAATTCTAAACCTCTGGTTTTGGACCAATCGAGATTGGATCCTCAACATTATCCTGGGCCATGTATATTTGCCTTCATTCAGAACAATTCATCCCTATGTTGCTATAAGCAATATCCAATATTTCCTAACCGATTATCCTGATGGACTCTTCCTTCTATCGACCTTCCATCAATGACAGCATCTATGAATGTATATGTACTGTGTGTGTGTGAATAGCAGAAGAGTTTCCAATTTCTGACTATGAAAATAGGATTATAGAAGTATCATATTTTGAGATCACTCCCTTGGAAAAAGAATGCAAAATGGCTACCCTTGGAAGAAGAAATGCACAACAAAATAAATCTAGGAAAGTCATAACAATACCAACTTTCTTCAATGCCTCTTTCATCAGTTTTAAAACAGTTGCCAATTCTCTCTTAAAAGACCATGTTAACACTAGAGCTAAAATTAAAGGATAGAGCGTAAGCTCCTTACATGTACACATCACATTTGTAAATCACTGACAGAAGGAGGAGGAGCAGGAGGCTGACTGCTTTTGTGACCTTTCATGCATGAAGAAGGGACAATTCTCCGCTCTACTTCTCTAAGTCAGTAGGACAAGAAAAGGAGGTGAAGGTTGTTAGTAGCCCATGGCTATCAACCCAGCTTATGCAGCAAAGTCTTTGATAAAGAAATAATGCCATTTTATCTAGAACCCACAAGGTCATCCTGACAGGGAGAAATCAAAACAAAAGGAAATCTAGCAAAGCTAGCGTTTTTAATGTTGTAGGTAAAATTTGTGAGTTAATTCTTACACAAAATTGTGTTCTACAAAGAATCAGAGTTGAAAAGACTCCATAAGCACATTCATTCTTGATAAGCCTACAAGATGAAGAATAAGATAGATCTTCTGCCACAGGGTCTTAACTTGCCACAGAATTCCTCCACACTGTGTGTTTTACTAGTTATATTCCTCACAGTTGTGTCTTTTATAAGAGTTAGTAAAAGCACTAGCTCTTCAAGTAGCTATATACCTGTGATGGAGAACCTATGGCACGCATGCCCAAAATGGCACTCGAAGAAGTCATGTCGCCTGGCATGCACGGCCTTGCCTGTTTGTCTTCTGAGCTTCTGGCATGCATGTGCATCTGTTGATCAGCTATCCTTCACGTGTGTGGCAGTGCCAAAAACCAGTGTGCGCATGCGCGCCAACCAGCTCATTGTCAGGCGCACATACATGCTAGAACCCGGAGGTTTGGTTTTTCCAGAGCATGATCCCTTCACATGCAGGGCAGTGCCAAAACCTGGTGTGCACATGCGTGCCAGCCAGCTGATTGTCAGGCGCTCATGCATGTTAGAACCCAGAACTTTGGCTTTTCCAGAGCGCGATCCTGACAAGCGTGCGTGTGCATGAGCGATGTTTCCGCGCAATCTTTTTGGCACTCAGTGTCAAAAAGGTTCGCCATCACTGCTATATACAGTGTTAAAGGAAGAGGAACTCAAGTATTTAAGCTTTATTTGTTTATTGGGTGTAGAGGTGGTAGGTCCTGCTGTGTTTGAAAGGAATCATTTTATTTAATACAGATTTGTCTCTAAGAGGTTAGCCCTGGCAATCATTATGAGCAGCTAGCTATTTCTAATTAAAATAACATTTTCCATGTAAGAAATTGCGTTCCTCCCTCCTTCCAAACACACAAACATACACCCACTTAATAGGAAACCAGAGGACAGAGTCAATAAAATCAGCACACTTTCCGAAACTGCAATCAACAACAGGGTTATAAATTAAAAAGATTTGATTTGAATCTTTCTTCTGGCTATGTTATTTTAAACATAAAACTATGTCATTATTTGTTTCAGTTCCTCTGCAGTTAAGCACTGCAATTATGACTCTTTTTAGTCATCCTTAGTTTGTTTTCACCAGCGCCCAGGAGAAATGAGAAAAGAATTAAAATGGCCAGAATACCCATGGTTTCTCTTTCTCGAACCATATTAGATAAAATAAATGATTTATTTCCAACAACAATGCTTTCAAATCGTAAAATAAATTGGATCCAATTAAGTTCTTCTTTCTTGGGGATAAGCTACATTATTAAGAGAAGATAAAAACAACATACTGAATAACACCTATTTGATAAAAGCCTGCCTTAACTATACAAGTAGTCCTCAAGTTACGGCCACAATTGAGCCCAAAGTGCATGTTGCTAAGTGAAACATTTGTTAAGTGAGTTTGCCCCATTTTACGACTTTTTGCCTCAGATGTGAGTCACTGCATTTTTTACATTAGTAAGTGAAGTTGGCTTCCTCATTGACTTTGCTTGTCAGAAGATCCCAAAAGTTGATCACAAGATCCTAGGACACTACAACTGTCATAAACATGAACCAATTGCCAAACATCTGAATTTTGATCATGTGACATAAGGATGCTGCAATGGTCATAAGTGTGAAAAATTGTCTTAAGTCACTTTTTTCAATGCTGTTGTGAACAGTCACTAAATGAATTGTTGTAACTTGAGAACTACCTGCATGTGTCTCCATTGATCTACTTTACAGGATCTCTGGAAAAGGACACAAACTCAGAACTGGTTAAAGCAGAAGATTACACCCAGCCTTCAACTGAAAACAAATACACAAATAGATCGGCCCTACATTTTCTCTTATCTGAAATTTTCTGAAAAAGATTCAGAGACAGGTGACCATCTTTCTTTTATAGGAGTCATTAGCTTATCTAATTATATCTGACCCTAGAGCTCTTAGTTCAGTAAGCATACTTTAGTTGTAGGGGAACAAATCTAAAATCTGGAATGTCATAGAGCATCCTGTAACTTGTAGAGTAACTGTGAGAGGGATCTTGGAGTCCTAGTGGACAACCATTTAAATATGAGCCAGCAGTGTGCAGCAGCTGCCCAAAAA
Source organism: Rhabdophis nuchalis (assembly GCA_039707465.1). Classification (NCBI taxonomy): domain Eukaryota; kingdom Metazoa; phylum Chordata; class Lepidosauria; order Squamata; family Natricidae; genus Rhabdophis; species Rhabdophis nuchalis. Next base: position 30,586,495 of record CM077644.1, read on the forward strand.
GTTCTAGGCTGCATAAACAGAGGGATAGAATCAAGATCACGTGAAGTGTTAATACCATTTTATAATGCCTTGGTAAGGCCACACTTGGAATACTGCATCCAGTTTTGGTCACCATGATGTAAAAAAGATGTGGAGACTCTAGAAAGAGTGCAGAGAAGAGCAACAAAGATGATTAGGGGACTGGAGGCTAAAACATATGAAGAACAGTTGCTGAAAATGTGGTTAGGTCAACTTTAATGAAAAGAAGGACTAGGACTAGGGGAGACATGATAGCAGTGTTCCAATATCTCAGGAGTTGCCACAAAGAAGAGGGAGTCAAGCTATTCTCCAAAGCACCACAAGGCAGGACAAGAAGCCATGGTTGGAAACTAATCAAGGAGAGAAGCAACTTAGAACTAAGGAGAAATTTCCTGACAGTTAGAACAATTAATCAGTGGAACAACTTGCCTCCAGAAGTTGTGAATGCTTCAACACTGTTTTTTAAGAAACAGTTTTTAAGAGGCTGGATAACCATTTGTCTGAAGTGGTGTAGGGTTTCCTGCCTAAACAGGGGGTTGGACTAGAAGACCTCCAAAGTCCCTTCCAACTCTGTTATTCTATTCCAGTGATGGCGAACCTTTTTTGGCTCGCGTGCCAAAAGCGGGGGGAGCGCAGGGGGGTCATGCATGGGCATGCCACACCCATAATGCTATGTGCATGAGCCCCTGCTTTTGGCACACTTTATTCGTCCTCCCCAGGCTCCAGAGGCTTTCTAGGAGCCTGGGGAGGGTGAAAACAGCCTCCCCCACCACCTCCAGAGGCTTCAGGAGCTTCCCTCCAAAAACAGCCTCAAAAGAAGGCCTACATCAGCTGGCCAACACACACATGCGCACTGCAGCTGACAGGGCAACGTCTCGCGTGCCCTAAGAAATGGCTCCGCGTGCCGCCTGTGGCACACGTGCCATAGGTTCGCCATCACTGTTCTATTCTATTCTTTCTGAACCTATCCCAAATAGATACCCTAGTGAGTTTTTAACTCCAAAATGTTTTGCCGTTAGGGAATAAAAGCGTTATAGTTCAAAACATAAGGAGGGCACTAGGGTACAATACATTTTGCATAGAGACTATGGAAAGATTGCCAAGCAATACCCCAAACAATTGCAGTATTTTTAAAGACGGATCTTGTAAAGCTTCCTAGTAGGCTGGGAGCTATCATAAACCTTCTCTGCTGTACCATCAAGAAAATGGGCAATGATTAATAGCCTGAACATGGAGAACCTCTGGTCAACAAGGAATGAAAAGACACTTTATCTGAGCCTAAATTTGAGACTTTCATACCATTCTTGACTTATTTTATTTTTACACAGAATGTGTCCTATATGGTGTTTTCTGTTATATTGGTCAATATATACCTATAGCACTTAGACCTTTATACTGCTCCATAGTGTGTTACAGCCCTGTAACACACTTATAAAACAGAAATGATGTTTTATAATTGGACTCAAAAATAAGTATATTGTGTGAAGGTAGACTGTTTGAATTAAGTACTTCAACTAATGATTGCAGTATATACAAATAAGCCCAGCCCCTTTACCTGGATTTATAACACTGGGTTTGACTTTGAATAAAGGACATCTTGAGACCATAGACAGACCTTCTCTTTTTTAGTGATGTCCTACAGCTAAGGAGAAGGCTAATTATTATTGGAATTCTTACTTGCAATTTGAAATTATGCAATCCGAATATATTTTTATTAGCTCACCTGCAAATACAGACTACAAATAACGTATATTATTCTAACCTCTACATTTCTTTACATTAATAAAAAGAGCCTTCTAAGACTCGCAAATTAATGTTATTTTTTATTTTTTTTAAAAAATTATACAGCTACTCAACTTACTCTCGGTGACTCCAGGCAGCTTACAAGAATAAAATTCCAATACAAAAAAACAATAACATCCCAACCCCCAAACAATGTATAGCATTTTTTTCACATCCAAACTGTGTGTTTGGAGTCAACTTTTGCCTTGGATCTGCAACCAATATAAAGGAATAAGAAATGAATGTGTTGGACTGCAGCATCTATTTTTAAAAAATTATTAAACATTCTTGCTTGGCTTAATAAATGTTGTCATTGTTAGTCGCGAAGTCTTGTCCAATCCATTGTGACCCCATGGACAATGTTCCTCCAGGCCTTCCTGTACCATCCTCTTGAGTCAATTTAAGCTCATGCCTATTGCTCCAGTGACTCCATCCAGCCACCTCATTCTCTGTTGTCCCTTTCTTCTTTTGCCCTCAATCTTTCCCAGCATTAGGCTCTTCTCCAGTGGGTCCTTCCTTCTCATTAGGTGGCCAAAGTATTTGAGTTTCATCTTCAGGATCTGGCATTCTAAAGAGCAGTCAGGGGTGATCTCCTCTAGGACTGACCAGTTTGATCAACATGCAGGCCAAAGGACTCCCAGGAGTCTTCTCCAGCACCACAGTTCAAAGGCCTCAATTCTTTGGCGCTCAGCCTTTCTTGTGGTCCAACTTTCACAGCCGTACATTGCAACTGGGAAAACCATAGCCTTGATTATACACACTTTTGTTGGCAGGGTGATGTCTCTGCTTTTTAGTATGCTGTCTCAATTTGCAATAGCTTTCCTCCCCAGGAGCAAGCTTCTTTTAATTTCTTGGCTGCAGTCCCCATCTGCGGTGATCTGACATTACCTCCATTTCTTCCCCATCTATTTGCTAGGAATTGAGAGGGCTGGATGCCATGATCTTAGTTTTCTTTATGTTGAGTTTCAAGCCAACTTTTGCACTCTCCTTCTTCACCCGCATCAAGAGACTCTTTAGTTCCTCTTCACTTTCTGCCATTAGAGTTTCACTTTCTGCCAATAATGTTGGGACCCAACTAATTTGGAAAGTAGCAAAATGGTGATTTATAATTTATACCTTTATATTGCTAATTTTCCAGAGAGATGTTTTTCAGTCTGGTATAGTTTGGTTTAGCCATTGTTTCCTTAAAACAATTAAAACATTCCCTTAGAACAGCAGGAGGGAACCCCTTTTTCCAAGGAAAACATTGCCTTAGTGGCAGGGTGGTCCAGACCCTGCAGAAAATAAGTGAGCCTTTTTTCCCTTTTTTTCATCTATCCCATTTTCTCCTGGTCCATAAAAGGGGAAGTTGTTGCCAGAAGAGAGCTTTTTTAATTGCAGCAAGTACAGGACACTCTGGTTGCTTTTTAATCCTTAGTGGGGTTGTTTTCTTTTGTGTGTTGGTGCTTTGTTTACATATCCGCTGATGCAATTCACTTAAAAACACTAAGGGGTGCTCTCTTGAGGGAGGGGGAAAATGCATATCCCAGCTTATCCAAAATTCCCCCACTATGTAATCACTTACCCTAGGGATGAGAAATATATGATTATTGGCTTTCAAAATACATACTGTCTCCAGGAGACAATCACTCTAGTTCTTAAAAATAAAATTAAAAAAAGGAATATGATTTGGATCCTTTGTAAGACATCTCTTTTGCCAATCAACATTTTGTGAAAGGGGAAAATAGAAACAGTTGTTTTTCATCTTCAAAACCAGGCATCGAGCTATCAACGAGGAACAGGAGTTGTATTCTTAACTCATATGAATTGAGCTATATTTGCATGAATATATAAGTCTTTCTCTAGCTGATGTGCTCAGGTGCTTTAAATGCTGACTCTGGCATGCTGACAAGGAATAAATGCAAGCTGGAAGGAGAAATCTTACCAAGAAGCTCTGGGAGATAAATCCTATTCATTTTGAACATTCTGCAATAATTTAAAAAACGGTTTTCTTAGAGCTGATGAAAATTAATAATGTTGCAATGTTATAATTTTACCTGAGCTGCCTGTAATTAAAAATTACTGAAATGATAGCAAACGCTTTAGTGAAGGTGTTGATTTAATGTGTGCCAGCAGTGAAAGAGGCAAATTCTACACTGGTGATCATTAGGAAAGGGATGGAAAATAAAAGTGTCCATGTTGCAATCTCTTATGCATATCCTTATAAGATATATTCCTGCATGTGGAATATGGGATATAGTTTTGATTGCCAATTCTTAAAAAAAGGATATAATAAGGCTGGGAAAAATACTGAAAAGGATAGTCACAATCAATCAAGTGAGATACTAATACCACTCTATAAAATCTTAGTATGATTCTTGCTTTACTTTATTGTCATTGTACATATATACACATTATACACATACAACGAAATTCACATAACACCCAGAGACCAGGCCCAATACACATAACAATCCCCAAACACCCCCCACCCATCAAAAAAATTCCCTGCCCCTAAACCACCCAAACATCTACACAACACACCAAGTAGTGCTGTCCAATAGCTCACTGATGGTGGCCCTTTAGTTCATTGTTGAGTGCAATTATAGCTCTGGGATAAAAGCTATTCAGAAGACTTGTCCTAGTTTTAATTGTTCTGTATCTTCTGCCAGAAGGCAGCAGTCTAAAAAGATTGTAAGCAGGATGGGAAGAGTCTCTGAGAATGTTATGCAACTTCCCCAAACAGCGAGATACAAAGTTGTTATCCAGGGCTGGAAGCTGGAGCCCAGAGATATTCCAGGAAGTTTTAATGATTCTCTGTAGAGCTTTTTTTTGTCTGCTGCAGATCTGTTCCCATACCATGCAAGAATGCCGTATATCAGGACACTCTCAATAGTGCTGTGATAGTAAGACAGAAGTAGATGCTGAAATAGATTTATTTTCCTTAGCATTCTCAGGAAGTACAGCCTCTTCTGTGCCTTCTTCACAAGCATGTTAGCATTCATGGTCCATGAGAGGTCCTCTGAGATATAAATGCCCAGAAATTTAAAACTACCAACCCTTTCCACCTCCTCTCCATTTATGTACAATGGTAAATGTAAGACCACACCTAGAATACTGCATCCAGTTTTGGTCACTACACTATAAAAATGATTTGGAGACTCTAGAAAGAATGCAGAAAAGCACAATGAAGATGATTAGGGGACTGGAAACTAAAACATATGGTGAACAGTTGCAGGAACTGGGCATGGCTAGTCAAGGGAAGGACCAGGGGAGAAATGATAGCAGTGTTCCAATATTTGAGGGGCTGACACAGAGAGGAGTGGGTCAAGCTATTTTCCAAAGCACCTGAAGGCCAGACAAGGTAGAATAGATAGAAACTGAACAAGAAGAGATTCAACGTGGAAACAAGGAGAACTTTTCTAATAGTGAGAGCAATCAACCAATGGAATAGTTTGCCTGCAGAAAGGAGCTTCATTACTGGAAGCTTTCAAGAAGAGGCTGGACTACCATCTGTCAGAAATGGTGTAGGAGGGTCTACTTGGGTGGGGGGTTGGACTAGAGGATCCTTCCAACTCTGTTAATCTTTAATATTAAAGCCAAGGGGAAAAAGGGGAACTAATTTAGAAGTGAAGGCCAAAAGGTTTAGGTTTTAGAGGATATCCAGGATTTAGCTTTGGATGCAAAGCAGAGGTGGTATTCAGCTGGTTCGGACCGGTTCACCCAAACTGGTACCGCTGAACTGCGGGTGGATCCGCCCACCCGCCCCAGCTCCAAGACATCCTATGTAGCTTCATTTTCGATGCTGCGTGTAGGCATGCTGCATACATGCATACATACATACATGAGCATACATACAGAAGGCTGCACACATGTGCAGAAGGCACACACACACAACGTGAGTACGCATGCTCACAATTGTGAACTGGTAGTAACCTATGTGAATCCCACCGCTGATGCAAAGTTATATCTCAGGGGTACACCATCATGCCTCCATCGCTTGAACTGACTCCATGCCATTACTTGAATGGCATGGCGAAGTAAGTCAAATGATGCTTTCTTTCTGCCAATATTTGCAATTTATTGTAAATCCATGTAGCAAAAAGAAATCAAGGAAGTTTGTATTAAGATGGAATGGAAAGGCACATTTCAATTTCTATCCAAGCAAGATTTAGGTAGTCCTCGACTTGCAACCACAATTGAGCCTGAAATTTTTGTTGTTAAGTGAGTTTTGCCCCATTTTACGGCCTTTCTTGCCTCGGTTGTTAAGTGAATCACTGCAGTCAATAACTCAGTAACCTGGTTGTTAAGTGAAGCTGGCTTCCCAATTGACTTTGCTTGTCAAATCGTCGCACAAGGGGAAATCACATGACCTTGGCACACAGCAACAGTCCTAACTAAACATAAACCAGTTGTCAAGTATCTGAATTTCGATCACAGGATCATGGGGATGCTGCAAAGGTCATAACAGTGAAAAACGGTCATAAGTCACTTTTTTCACTGCTGTTGTAACTTTGAATGGTCACTAAATGAACTATTGTAAATCGAGGACTACCGTATAGTATCTTTTTTGCAAATTTATGGTAAATATAAGCTTCTACTAGTGGAAATATCAAAGCACTATTACCTTACTAACAGAGATAAGTCATAATAAGAGAATTATACAATTAAGAAGAATGGGGGGGGGGGGAAAGGATGAAAACAAACCTGTTCAATTATATAATCTCCCATCTTTCTGTATCCAATTAGCATCATAATAATTCCTGGTAGGTAATTAAATTGAGTGGCATAATTTATTCAAAGTTACCCAGTGAGTTTCCTAACTGAATGACTGAACCTTCATGTCCCTAATCCTAGCTTAATACTGTGGTCATTGCATGATGGATCCTCCAATGACTGCCTGTAAATTCAGGAATGGTCAGAAGAAAGCATTCCATTGAAAAGGATGCACCACTCCCACATTTTAATTAAATAGCTTCTCAATTTTGTCTCATCTTTTGTTTTCCCTTAGTTGGTGGATGAGTCTTTAAAAACAAATCCACAGTCAACTGTAGTGATAGTAGCAGTATGTTTTACAGTGTGCTTACTATTTGTTACTTGGAGAACCAGCTTGGTGCAATAGTTAACATATCAGTCTAGTCACCTGGAGACTGTGAGCTCTAGTCCCAGTTTAGGCAAAAAGCCGGCCAGCTGAATGACATTGGGCCAGTCACCCCTAGGAAGCAAGCAATGGCAAACCACAACTGACAAACCTTGCCAAGAAAACAGAGACTAGGCCAGGTAGTCTCCAGGATTCAAAACCTCCCTCCCCTCCTCTCTCACGACACCAGGGGTGGGTTCCTGCCAGTTCTAACCTCTCCTATAGAAGAGGTTCCACAAATCTACAATGCCATTTAGAACCGGTTCTTGCTCCCTTCATCATCAGGATGAAGAGCGAGAGGAGGAATTCTGGGAGTTGAAGTCCACAAGTCTTAAAGCTGTCAAGTTTGAAGACCCCTGGGTTTTTTTTTCTAAAGGGTTAGAGCTGCAAGGGTCTTGTAACTTGACAGCTTTAAGACTTGCACACTTCAATGCCAGAGTTCCTGAGCCAACATTTTGGTTGCTAAGCAAGAGCGTTGTTAAGTGAATTTCACCACATTTGACAAGTTGGCCAGGCCCACCCAGTCACATGGCTGGCAAGCCACTCCCGCCTGGTCATATGGCTGGCAAGCCACTCCCACCCAGTCACATGGCCAGTAAGCCACTCCCACAAAGCAGGCCACACCTACAGAAGAGGTTCTAAAAAATATTGAAACCCACCACTGTACCACACCCATACACCAGGCATGAAATGCTCTAATCTTGGCTACCGATTTGGAACCGGGAGCGTGCTCGGGCACACGTTTGCTTTGCTCATGTGTAGAGCTTCTGCGCATGCACAAAACATTCATAATGGCTTATGGGTGGCTGGGTGGAGCCTCCCGCTGCCATGACTACCAGTTCACATGTGTAGAACCTTCTGCGCATGCGCAGAAAGTCTGTGATGATATCTGGGTGGGTGGGCAGAGTCTCCTGCTGCCGCCACAACTGGTTCACCCGAACCAGGGTGAACTGGCAGAATACCACCTCTGCCACACACTCACTCTCTCACCCCCCCCCCCAGATTTACAGATTTGTCCAAATTATACCTTACATTTTTGTTCAAAACTTATGGATGAATATCCAATCTTCTTGTATTTCCCCACAATTCTGTAAAATAGGCCAGAGTGAGAGAAATAGCTTGTCCAAATTCCCAGAGTGAGCTTTTGTGTCTGAGGGAAAACTAGAATCTGGGCCTTTCTGGTGTCAATCCAAACCACCCTTATACCACATTGGCTCTCATTGTATTCTACTTCATGTCCATTAAAGTTGAACAACATAATATATCAGGGGTGGAGGAGCATCAAGGGAGCAATGACAAAAGCAGAGCCGTATTGACACAACAGATGCGGCACACACTGCATGCAAATATGAAAGGGAGTTTGCAGAACAAAGGCCCAATGCTACTTTCAGCATTTTCATAAAGCCGTTGGATCTTGCTGTTGCCTCAAAGTACTTTTAAAAAAAGAGCTGATCAAGAAAAAAAAATCTATATCATTTTTATATCTAGCAACTATTTTTCATGAGAAAAGAATATGAATAAGAATCCAGTTCTGGAAGCCATTCTGCCTGCAATCTGTCAAGGTTCAACCCAGATACAGTGGTACCTCGGTTCACGAACGCCTCTGTTCACGACCAATTCGGATTACGACCAAAAATTTCCCAAAAAATGTGCCCCGGTTCACGAACACCGTTTCGGTTCACGAACGGAAAAGTTCGTAAAAATACGCTCCGCTTCACGAACTCCGCCTCGCTTCACGAACTCCGCCTCGCTTCACGAACTCCGCCTCGCTTCACGAACTCCGCCCTCGCATCACGAACAGAAAAGTTCGTAAAAATGCTCGGATTCACGAACCCCGCCTCGCTTCACGAACCGGAGCCGCGGACCTTTTATAAAAAAGGTCAGAACGGATTAACCGGATTTACATTGAACCCTATGGGAAACTGTGCCTCTGTTCACGACCAATTCTGTTCGCGAACAGAGTCAGTTCAAGAATCACGACCAAAAAACAAGGTCGGAACGGATTAACCGGATTTACATTGAACCCTATGGGAAATTGTGCCTCGCTTCACGACCAATTCGGATCGCGAACAGAGTCAGTTCACGAATTAAGTTCGTGAACCGAGGTACCACTGTATAGGTCTCATGATTTATACACCCATATCTGACCATGTTCAGTGGTCAGTGATGATTTCTCATTCCACCTGATGAATGCAGATTAGAAAAACAGGTTCTAGCAGGTACCATAGCTACCCAAACTGGTGAACTCCAGATGGACATGTTGAGATTTCAACTCCTACAATCTTCACAGAGCCAATCGGTTCAACCTGTATGAAAAGCACTAAGCTGAAATGGAGAATGAATTCTTGCCTGCTTACTCCTGTAGCAGCACTTTGTTTCCCCCTGCCTAAAACCCCAGCAACAGAATTGCTCCCAGTTTTCCCTCCCTGTGGTTTTAATCAGTGTGCCTACCTCCCCCACTTTTCCCCTCTTACAACTGCAGACAAAAACAGCTGCCAAAGAGAACAACAAAAGAAAGTCAGCCAAAGTGGTGATTTCCTTATTTCCTTTGGCAACTGCAGCCTAGGCAGCAGAATAGATGGGAGCAATTGCAACAACTCTTAGCTTCTCTGGAACGTAGAGCAAAAGACAAGGAACATTGTAAAGAGGCTGCCCAGATGCAACTGCCTTGTAGCTGCCTTTACAACAGCTATATAAGGGAGAAGCAGTTACTGGTAAATAAGGGCTACATGGCAACTAAGCAGCAAAATAAGGCCTACAGAGATAAGTGGATAAACAGCTCATCACCTCATTAAACTGGAAGGAGATGAGTAAGTGGGATATCACAAAATCAGTATTCTTCAATGTTTTTATTATATCTTGCAAGAAGAGATAGAGAGGATGTTTATCAGAAAATCACAGAATTGAGTGTGGTAGCTGTTACTTCAAAAACAGAAATCAAATTGAAATGAGTTCTAATAAGTTCAAGAAATACGTTGAAGATGACAACCAACAGGGAAACACCAAAAAATCTGCTTGAGGAATAGCAATAAGGATGCTTGACTTGTCAATAGTCCTTGTGAAAAAGATCTTGAAATAGGACTTGGGTACAAATTGGATATGAGTCAGCAATATGATAAACTAATGGAAGAAGCAAATACAAATTTAACTGGTACCAACAGAAGTAGAGTCTCCAAAGGAAGGAAAAAAATGCTCCATTTGTTCTAAGGCGCTCAAACATGGAATTGGAAAAAAATCCTGAAAGATCATTTAGGATAATTAAGGTAATGTAGAAGTTTGTTATATGTAGAAAGAGGGTAGACGTTGAGTACATTTACTGTTGGTTTAATAGGATGTACCTAAGTAGGGATGCAGCGTCTCATTGGCTAAGGCCCTGAGCTTATCAATCAGAGGGTTGGCAGTTCAGCGGTTTGAATCCCTAGTGTCATAGCGCCATGTAAAAGAGTGAGCTCCCATTACTTCTTCCAGGTTCTGCCAACACAGCATTTTGAAAGCACATAAAAAATGCAAGTAGAAAAAATAGCGACCACTTTGATGAGAAAATAACAGCTCTCCGTGCGCCTTCTGCATTTAGTCATGTCAACCACATGACCACAGAGATGTCTTCGGACAGCACTGGCTCTTCAGCTTTGAAACATGGATGAGCACTGTCCATAGAGCCAGAAACAATTACCATACATGTACAGCGGAGAATGCGGAGAATGGGGATTCGAAGAGGCCGACTGGAGGCTGACTGGAAGCGCTCCGGGGACGTCCCGGGGGACTCCGGGCCGGCGGCTGGGCGCCGAACGAGCTGGAGGGCCGGAGTTGGATGGCCTGGGCGGCGTGCGGCGCGCGGCTCGGAGTCTCGGCCGCGGGACCCGCTTGGCCCGCTTGTGATTCCTAGGAGCCCGGGAGCGCTGGAGATTGGTTGGAGTGGCATTGGCGCTGGCGGTATGGCGGTTTGGCGGCCTGAAACTGGAAATGGTGGGCGTCCCAATGGCGACTTTTAACAGCTGGGCCGGGGGGCGCTGAAAGAAAGAACAATCACGCCGAGGCCTTGGAAGGCCGAAACATCTGAGCCGGTGCCAGGGCCCGAGAGGTGCTAGTCGGTATGGTAGGCCGTGAGCCTGATTAGTTGGGTTCAGGCCGCAAGTCATCGATACCCTTCGTCTCCAAGAACTATTGTAAAAACTATCTCCAGAATTATTTTAAGAACTACCTCCAGAACTATTTATTTTAAGAACTATCTCCAGAATTATTTTAAGAACTACCTCCAGAATTATTTATAACTATCAAATATTATTTCTAAGAACTTTCTGAGCCAGATAATATAACATTCTCCACTGGATTTTTAAACCTCTTATGAACTGTATTATACTTATTATATTTATATTTTAACATCTATTTAATATTTATTTAACATCTTGTATAATACTAGCAGCCAGGATGCCCACTTAAGTATTCCGCGACCCATTTTATATTCTATATTTATATTTATTGTATATATTTATAGTATATATTTTATATTTATTCCATATCTATCTATGTACTCTAGAGCAGACCTGATTCGACTGCGAGAATCCCCTTACTCGCAGGTATGGCCCTCCGCTCTAACGAGGGCCCACCTTGATGAGGGATTATGTAATCAAGAGAGGTGGGCGAAACGCAGGTGTAGGGGCTTTTTAGTTAGGAGCCTGATTCGGGTTTTAGGGGGTTTTAGGGTGGAGGGTGAGTCAGGCTGGGGGTGGGAATGTTATTAGGTCAGTGAACGGAGTGGGGAAGGAAGCAGAAAGGTCTATTAAGAGGGGGGACCCACAAGTCGTTTCCATCGAGGGTTTCTCTATTAAGACGGTCGTAGGGAGGGGCAGGTGCGATGGGAGACAGGTTTTCTCTTCCCGGTTGGGGGCACAAGACCGTTGCTTGCAAGCGGTCAGATGCCACAACCCCCGCAGGCTAGGTGGTCAGGGATTACAGAGCCAGGGCTCGAGGCTGATGTTTTGTAATGCCAGGTCCGTGGTCAACAAAGCCCCCCTCATTTACGACCTTGTGTCGGAGGGGGAGCCGGACCTGGTAGGAATAGCGGAGACCTGGTTGGGCCACGAGGGTGGACTTCCCCTCGTAGAAATGTGCCCACCAGGTTACCGCGCTTTTCATCAGCCACGGGCCCTAGGCAGGGGTGGAGGTGTAGCGGTTATTGTTAGGGAAGGTCTTGAGCCGAGAGAGACCACTGTGCCACAGACCACCGGCTGTGAGTCCCTCTGTGTGAAGTGGGGCCTAGGGAGGCAGTTGGGCTTGCTGGTTGTATACCTGGCTCCCCGCTATGTAGCAGCAGCCCTGCCCGAGCTCCTCGAGGTGATTGCTACGATGGCAGTTGAGACCCCCAGACTGATAGTCATGGGGGACTTTAATCTGCCATCAGTGGGCGAATCATCGGAGGCAGCTCGGGAGTTCATGGCTTCCATGACGGCCATGGACCTGACCCAAGTAATTCAGGGCCCCACTCACGAGGGTGGACATACGCCGGATCTAATCTTTGTCTCTGGCCAGTGGAAGAGTGATCTGGGTATAGGGGATATAGTCATCACACCCCTGTCATGGTCAGACCACTCACTTCTCCGGCTCGACTTTCCAATCGCTACACCCCATCGCGGGGAGGCGGAACCTGAGTCACCTATCTGGTTCCGCCCCAGGCGCCCCAGGCGCCTGATGGACCCGGACAGGTTCCAGACGGCGCTTGGGCCACTTCCTGTATCCCTGACCCGCGCCCCGACGGAGGACCTCGTGGCCGCATGGAATACTGCGACCGCGGGAGCCTTGGATCGGGTCGCGCCCTTGCGGCCTCTCTTGCGGCACCCTGGCCCCTTGGTTTACCGAGGAGCTAAGGGTGATGAAACGCCACAAGAGATGCCTAGAGAGGAGATGGAGATCTACTCGATCTGAATCTGACCGGACACAGGTAAGAGCCCATTTACGGACTTACATTGTGGCGCTGAGAGTGGCCAAACGCCATCATTGTGCCACTCTCATAGCATCCGCAGATAACCGCCCTGCCGCCCTGTTTAGGGTGACCCGCTCCCTCTTACAACAGAGGGTGCGGGAAGCCCCATTACAGGGTAGAGCAGAGGAATTTGTGATTTATCTGCAGGAGAAAATCGCTCAGATTCAGAACGAGCTAGTCTCCATTGATGGCCCAGTGGGATTGCACGAGGCGGGCCTTGGTTGGGAGGAGTTTGACTCTGTTGCTTCCGAGGATATGGACAGGTTACGTGGGCGACTGCGAGCCACCACATGTTTATTGGACCCGTGTCCTTCCTGGTTTGTACTGGCATCCTGGGAGGTGACACGAGGCTGGCTCCAGGAGGTTGTCAACGCTTCTCTGAGTGAGGGTTTCTTGCCTGCCTCTCTTAAAGAGGCCATGGTGAGGCCCCTCCTGAAGAAGCCCTCTCTGGATCCAGCTTTATTAGCCAACTATCGTCCCGTCTCCAACCTTCCCTTCCTGGCGAAGGTTGTTGAGAGTGTGGTGGCACAACAGTTTCCCCGTCACTTGGAGGAAGTTGATTATCTAGACCCGCGCCAGTCCGGCTTCCGGCCCGGGCACAGCACCGAGACGGCATTGGTCGCGTTGGTAGATGATCTCTGGAGGGCCAGAGATGGGGGTTGTTCCTCCATCCTGGTCCTATTAGACCTCTCAGCGGCTTTTGATACCATCGACCATGGTATCTTATTGCATCGGCTGGAGGGGTTGGGGGTGGGAGGCACCGTTTTACGGTGGTTCTCCTCCTACCTCTCCGGTCGGTCGCAATTTGTGTTGACAGGAGGGCAGAGGTCGACCTCTAGGCCCCTCACTTGTGGGGTGCCTCAGGGGTCGGTCCTCTCGCCACTCCTGTTCAACACATATATGAAGCCGCTGGGTGAGATCATCCGTGGTTTTGGGGTAGAGTATCACCTCTACGCTGACGACACGCAGCTGTATATATCTACCCCAAACCACCCCAACGATGCCGTAGCGGTGATGTGTCAGTGCCTGGAAGCCGTGCGGGCCTGGATGGGAAGTAACAGACTCAGACTCAACCCATCTAAGACCGAGTGGCTGTGGTTTCCGGCATCCCGGTACAACCAGTTGACTCCATCACTGGCCATAGGGGACGATCACCTTACCCCTGTGGATGGGGCACGCAACTTGGGCGTCCTCCTTGATGCCCGGCTGTCCATGGAAGATCAAGTGACAGCCGTGGCCAGGAGGGCGTTTTACCAGGTTCGCCTGGTCCGCCAGTTGCGTCCCCTATTGGATCGGGGTGCCCTTTGCACAGTCACTCATGCCCTCGTGACATCCCGGCTGGACTATTGCAACTCTCTCTACATGGGGCTCCCCTTGAGGTGCACCCGAAGGCTTCAGCTAGTCCAGAATGCAGCCGCGCGGGCAGTTATGGGAGCCTCTAGGTTCTCCCATGTAACACCGCTCCTGCGCGAGCTGCACTGGCTGCCTGTCGTCTTTCGGGTGCGCTTCAAGGTGTTAGTTACCATCTTTAAAGCGCTCCATGGCACGGGACCTAGCTATCTGCGGGATCGCATTCTGCCTCATACATCCCTGCGACCGATTCGCTCCCACAGAGAGGGACTTCTCCGGGTGCCGTCCACTAGGCTGTGCCAGCGGGCGACGTCCAGGGGAAGGGCCTTCTCTGTGGCGGGCCCGACCCTCTGGAACGACCTTCCCCCCGAAATCAGAACGACCACTGACCTTCGCTCCTTCCGACAGCTTTTAAAAACTCATTTCTTCCGTTTGGCTGGCCTAGGGTAATTTTAATTAGTTATGGTGTTAAGGGGTTTTAGGGACAGTTTTTAGTTTTTATAGATGTTTTTAGCGCAGGATATGTTTAATTGTGTTTTTAAATTTTGTACTCTGTGTTTATTGTTTTTTAATTCTCCTGTGCCCCGCCTCGAGTCCCTCTGGGGAGAGAGAGCGGGTTAGAAATAAAAATTTATTATTATTATTATTTATTATTATTACAAGGGAACTTTTACCTTTACTAAGTAGGAGCAAGATGTGGCAATCTAAGCTTGTATTTTGTCCATTAGAGTCCCTTAGTCTCTCCCTGAATAACCAAGAAGAAAAATGTCAGAGCTTTTTGCTTACCGTATATATCTGAAGTGACATAGATAGATACCAACTATGGTCAACATTAACTATAGCGGAGACAAGACAACTTCAATTTAGTGATTTAATTTTAATATATGTTTTAATAATTTCAATCATATTTTAGCACAGACACCCCAAATTTAATTCTATTTTAAGATGTGACTGTATTTATTTTTGATTGTTTGTTGTGTTTTTAATTCTTCTGTGCACGCCCTGAGTCCCATTGGGGAGATAGGTGCGGTATAGAAATGGGATAAAATAAAATAAATAAATAAAACTTCAGATTGGTTGTTTAAACTTGTTTAAATTAAGCACAACTAATGGGAACCCTGATTTTGGGTACAGATGAGAAAACAATTTCTTTGTTCCTACCGACCACCTCTTTTAAATCGTGGCATGTGTTACAAATGTGGCAACTGAGTCTTACAACCGCCAGTCAAAATCTGGCACCTGTAACACCTCACATTTTGCCAGTTAACAATAAGGACGCCATCTTTGTTATACTAAAAGCAAGTCAGAGGAACAGCTCATTCCCCACCCCACCCAAAAAAACCTCCTTCATATCTGCAATCATGAATTTAAATCTATGCAGATGTATCCAAGAAGTGGAAGACATAGAAACATGCAGGCATGCCCACTCAAGATTCTCAGCTCATACACCACTTTAAAAACCCACTTAATTAAAATTGAGCTCCGACAGATCAAGTGGTATTCAAGAGAAACAAAGATAGTTTAATGAAATATTGGTATGTTCACTCCCCTCTTCACAAAGAAGAGAGGCCAAACACCAGGATGCCTGGCTTTACTTGAACCAACTAAAAAAAATGAAATAGTTTTAGAGAAGGACCATCAACTTATCTAGCCAAGAATGCCTTGAATAAACAAAATTTTTGAAGCTCAACTATGTGATTAGATGGCAAGCTGGAATTGTAACTTTATTGAACAAACTACAAGTCGTCTTCTGATGGGATTACAGACAATTGGCTGTCACCATCAGTTGTATTTGTGCTTGGCAAACAAGACAGGAACAACTTGCTAAGACAAGCAACATTCCACATACATGATCTATATACACCTAGCAACAGATTACTATCATCTACTCAACGGGGTAAAAGGAGGGGGGCATGTAAGGAATAAAGTGGCTTTCAACCATATGGTAAAACAGCTTTTCCCAATCTAGTGCTGTCGAGAGATATTAGGAGCCACCAGAATTTCCAGCCAAAGATGAGGCTGGCTAAGAAATCTGGAATTTGCAATTTCAACATGTCTCAATGGCATCAAGTTAGGAGAAAGCTGCTGTAAGAGTATGAATGCATGCACCAAGCCAGAATTTTGAAAAGAAGAAAAAACTGCAACAATTTACTCACCTCCGCTAAGATTATAATAATATCAAAAGTTCAGGGTGGGTGAGTTTTTGTTTTTTGTCTATTTCAATCATGGACCTTTTGAATCATAGAATTGGAACAGAGCTCAAAGTTTATCTAGGCTAACTTCCTGCTCAGGGCATTAGAAGGAAAATTGTATTACTTCATGATAGCCCAACAGCAGAAGGAAACTAGCGCTTTAGACTCCTGCTCTGTGCTGGATCTACTAAACTCTTTACTGGAAGGGAAAATGCACTTGATGAAACAATTTGTTTCATTATTAGTTGGAACTTGGCAATCTTTTTTTTTTTTTTGCTTCGATTTCATCGGGTCTGAGTCCCTGAGATTGCTTGAACAAGTTCCTGTAGTTTCTTGGCAAGATTTTTTTAGATGTGGTTTGCTCTTTCTCTCTGGGCATGTGGGCCATCGCCCATTGCTCTTCCGGGTTCCGGCCAGCTGGTCTTCACACATGCAGGAGCACCGGAAACTGGAAGAGCAGCCGCCTGGTGCACATGCTCATGCTGGGAAGATGATCTTCCGGTTTCTGGCACACAAATACACACTGGCCAGCTGGTCTTTGCGCACGCATGCATGCCAGAAACCAGAGAATTAGCCAACCGGTATGCATGCCGGTAACCACAAGATCATCTTTCTAGTGCATGCATGCACACAGGGTGGCTGCTCTTCTGGTTTCCGGGCATGCACACATGCACACTCCCATTTCAGCATTCGGTGCCAAAAAGATTCACCAACACTGCCCAATACCATTCCAGACAAGTGGCTGTCCAGGTTCTTCTTAAAATCCTTCACTGATTGAACACCCACAACTTCTGGAGGCAGGTTGTTTCATTGGTCAATGGTTCTCACTGTCAGGAAATTTCTCCTTGTTTCTTGCCTTCTTTAGTTTCCATTCATGGTGTCTTCCCTTCTGGTGCTTTGAAAAATAGGTTGACCCCCTCTTCTGTGTGGCAGCCCCTCAAATTTTGGAATACTGCCATCATGTCATAGATGTTTTTTCCCCCACCCTGTTCGTTTCAACTATCAGTCCTTCAAGATAGACAAGGGGTTCTAAGTAAACTGTAGGGATTTTAAGGAATGTTCTTTGTTGAAGGGTAAAGTAACAGAATCTTGAAAAGCCTGTCAAAGTTACTCTTTCTACAATTTATACCAAACAAAATCAACATGGGATTCTTTTGAGTTTCTTTTTCATGCTTTCCTCTTTTTCAGGACTGAGTAATCCTTTTTCCTCCTTAATGGTCATTGTTCCCCTCTCCTTTCCCAAGGCGAGGCGTACATTCATTCACACTGGACCACTTTTCATGCCTAAATCATTTTGAGTTTCCTCTTTCTCTTTGAAAGTATTAGTCACTTTTCCAAGGCTTGTGTGATCTGCAAATTTGATAATCATCTCCATAATCCCTTCATTAAGGTTAGCCAATATCATTTTCCAAACTCATGTGGAAACATTTATAAATATTTTTCAGTGCAGTCCAGTGGTGGGTTCCAGATCCCGTTCCAACCAATATGGTTGGAACAAGCCCGGCGTTGCCAACATGGATGTGCGTGGTGCGTGCATGCATTGTAGCTGCAAACGACGCTTCCGCAAGTCTCCATGATGCTCCAGCTGCTAGGCCGAGCAACGCACAGATGCTGTATGTGCCATGCATATGCACAGAAGCGCTGAAAGCTTTAAAACACCAGTAAGGAGCTCAGGCGGGCGGGCAGGTGGGTACCGGAATGGTACCCGGTGCTCCGGGAAGGCTCCAGTACACCTGTGCCGAGGCATACCACCTGCAACCCACCACCGGTGCAGTCAGTCAATAAGTCATAAATCAGCATCCCATGTTGCCATTTTATTAATGAAGATATCTTGAACAGTTGTTGAATGATAACTCTGACTAAAAACATTTCTAGCTTGATTTGTTTGTGACAAACTTTGCTGCTCTAGATGTAGAAACCACAGTAGGATGTTCTGCCTTCCTTCCACCATCTGTTATGAATTCAACAAACCTCCATCTTCCTTGCCTTTTCTTTTGTTTCAGACACATACAAAAAAAGTTTTTTGTTGTTGGTTTTGGTATTTCCTGCAAGTATCAATTCAGTCTCTGCTAAAGCCTAACATAGTCTTTATAATTTATGTACAGCATTGAATCTTTCCTTGATTATACACCTTTCCTTCCATTTCTTATATAGGTAGTTCTCAAATTATAACCTCAGTAGAGACTTGAATTTCCATAGTAATAGCACTTATACTTACAGTATATACCACTTATGGTTCTTTACAGCCCGCTCTAAGCAGTTTACAGAGTCAGCGTATTGCCCCCATCAATTAGGAACCTCATTTTACTGCCCTCGGAAGGAGGAAAGGCTGAATCAACCTTGAGCTGGTGAGACTTGAACTATCAAACTGCTGGCAGTTGGCAGTCAGCAGAATTAGCCTGCAATACTGCATTCTAACTACTGCGTCACCACAGCTCTATTTCCATCATAAGTTAGTGTGGCCATAAAGCAAGCCATCACATGATCGGATCCAATGTTAAGACTACTTTTACTGCAATGGCTAAGTGAATCACCACCGTTTTAAAGCAAATCTGGCTTCCCAAATTGACTTTGCTTGTGAGTAGCTGGCTGGAAAACCTCACAAATCATGATTGCAGGATCACAAGATTCTGCAACCATCATAAATGCGAACCAGTTGCCAAGTGCTGGAATTGTGAGCCCATGTGTGTGGAGAAGATGCCACAGATATATGGTGGCATGGTGTCCTATGATGGTTCATAAGACACTTTTTCCAAAACCGTCATAACTTTGAACTATTATTAAGCGAATGCTCAAAATCAAGGATTACCTATAAGGGGATCTTTTTCTAGACCAAGGCAAGGGAATGCCAGGCAATTTCTAGAAGTCTGGCACTCTGACCCATCAGCAATCAATAGGCACACAGATATTAACAACATCTATAGACTGTGCAAAAGGGACAAAAGGGACCAAAAGATAAAAGCACCTCTCCACCAGCAATCAACGCCCAGATCATCTTACAATACAATACAATACAATACAATACAATACAATACAATAGCAGAGTTGGAAGGGACCTTGTAGGTCTTCTAGTCCAACCCCCTGCATGGGCATCTTAGATTAAATCCAAGATTAACATCAGACTAACAATCAAGTAAACAATAGCCCAATCAAGAAACTGCCAAACAAGCCAACAGCAAACAACCCAATCAAAGAATCTCTAAGACCACCCCAGCCAACACTGACAGGCAAGCCGCTAGAATATATAAAACTGAAAGCAAACCACACTCCTTACTAGCACTGATGATGTTTCCTAGTTTGGGTAATGAAATGTCTGCAGGAAAACAAGCAAGCTCAGAGAGCACCAAGGGGATCATTTTAGAAACTTTGCATGTATACTGACCTCTTTAGATGACTTCCAGCTCCCCTTCCAATAAGACTTGTTTGCAACAGTATCTGCTTCAGTATCTGGTTCAGTAAGGTATTCTTTCTCTTTCTCAAAGACTCAAGTCATTGGATCTGACCTACCTTCCATCTGGGTTTATCTTGATCTATTGATCATAAGGCTGCTAATTCCCACCCTCCATCTCCCAAAGACACATTTAAACCAGACTACTGAATAGGAAAAAAAAGTAAATACAGTATATGAATTTGAAGGTTCTGCATAGTATTTAGATATGAGCCAGCAGTGTGCGGCAGCTGCCAAAAAAGCCAACACAGTTCTAGGCTGCATAAAGAGAGGGATAGAATCTAGATCATGTGAAGTGTTAATACCACTTTATAATGCCTTGGTAATGCTACACTTGGAATACTGCATTCAGTTTTGGTCGCCACGATGTAGAAAAGACGTGGAGACTCTGAAATGAGTGCAGAGAAGAGCAACCAAGATGATTAGGGGACTGGAGGCTAAAACATATGAAGAACGGTTGCAGGAACTGGGTATGTCTAGTTTAATGAAAAGAAGGACCAGGGGATACATGATAGCAGTGTTCCGATATCTCAGAGGGTGCCACAAAGAAGAGGGAGTCAAACTATTCTCCAAGGCACCTGGGGGCAGGACAAGAAGCAATGGGTGGAAACTAATCAAGGAGAGAGGCATCCTAAAACTAAGGAGAAATTTCCTGACGGTTAGAACAATTAATCAGTGGAACAGCTTGCCTCCAGAAGTTGTGAATGCCCCAACCCTGGAAGTCTTTAAGAAGATGTTGGATAGCCGTTTGTCTGAAATGGTATAAGGTTCCTGCCTACGCAGGGGGTTGGACTAGAAGACCTACAAGGTCCCTTCCAACTCTCCTGTTGTATTGTATTATTGTATTGTATATTAGCTGCTAGCACTGCACTCTTCGGGACAGAGAGCCAATGTTGGAGCTTCACTCCCAGCTTTGAAGTTACAACCCCATGTGTTTCTACCACCACTGGGACCACTTTTGTCTTTGCTTTCTGTTTCCTCTCTAGTTCCTCCTTCAGGCCCTGGTATTTCTTCATCTTCTTGTACCCCTTCTTTCTGATGTTGCTGACCCTTGGAACTGCTACATGTTTTGCCACTGCGGTGGCGCAGTGGTTCGAATGCAGTACTGCAGGTTGCTTCTGCTGATCACCAGCTGCCAGCAGTTTGGCAGTTCAGGTCTTACCGGCTCAAGGTTGATCCTTCCTTCCTTTTTTTCTTCCTTCCTTCCTTCCTTGGTTGGTTGGTTTGTTGGTAAAATGAGGACCCAGGTTATTGGGGGCAATATGCTGATTTTGTAAACCGCTTAGAGAGGGCTATAAAGCACTGTGAAGCAGTGTGTAAATCTAAGTATATTGCTTTTGTTATCTGGACTTAGGAAGGTCTAGCCCAGGGATGTCAAACTCAATTTCATTGAGTGCTGCATCAGCGTTGTGTTTGACCTCAGGAGGCAGGGTGAGGGTGGCCAGCTATACGTCACTTGTGTCAGGGATGCCTGTGGTGGCCCGAGAGCTCTGCCAACAAAAATAGGCTGTTTCCAGGGTGGCCCTGTGGGTCTGATCTAAGCACCCCAAGGGGCAGATCCGGCCCCCGGGCCTTCAGTTTGACACCACTGGTCTAGCCCATACACTGTGCAGATGTCCCTGTACAAAATTTCAGCTACTTGGTTGTGCCACTCCATGTACACAGCTATTGCCTGCAACTTACACCCTGCCATTATGTATTGGACTATTGGGCATGTGGGGTGCTTGCGCACGCACACACCCACAAACACCCACAAACACGCACACAAACACACACACAAGCACATACACACCCAAGAGGGTAGGTAAGTAGATAGAGAAAAAATCAGAAAGAAAAATTCAATGTTTGCTAACCTTTTTAGCCTAATGACACATCTGGAATTTTCAGAGCTTGCCTATTGGCATTATGCCTACCAGGGAAAATTGGACCCACAAAATCCCATTTACAAAATGTCTGTCATGATGAAAAACAGATAGAGACGGCAGGGCTAATTAATTAGAGAACCTGCAGGGAATGAAATTAGTTGATGGAATCTGGGTCAGATAAAGAAAAATGCCTGGGAAGCACTTGAGGGGGGTCATAAAAAATGAGAGCCATTTCCAGCCTTTGAACACAGCTCTACTTAACAACTACACCACATCTCTGAAAAATGCCTGAAAGGTACAATTGGTGAAAAATGCGGCAGCATGGCTGTTAACGATGCCTTTACAGAAAACCTGCACTGGTTGTTAGTTGCTTAAAGGCCACAGTTTAAGAGGTAGGTCTTAGTATGTTTTTATGCACTGTACACATTTCTAAAGTCATCTCACCTTCTTCATAAATCTGGGTGATATATGAATTTAAAACCAAAGCAATGGAACGCCACCAGATAACAGCAACAAAGGATGAAGATGGCTTGTTGTTAGTCGCAAAGTCATGTCAGGAAAAAAAAAATCTTCACATAAGGAGCCCACCTTTAAAATCCCAAAGGGCCCAGCAGGTGAATGTGGCTTTTCCTGGCTTGAACCTGTTACAATTTGCAGGGAAGCCTTTTTTTTTTATCATGCTAGAGAAGGCCTTTCCTTTACAGCTTCTTGACAATGGAATGTACTCCCTCATTCCTTTCTCAGCATTTAGAAAATCTACAGGTGCCTCTATTTTAAACAGGCTTTTATTTACCGGTTTTAACATGAAGTTAATGTTCTTCGCTTCTGCATTTTTAAAAAACTTGTTAGCATCTTGAATGGCCATCTGAATAGAAAACTGGGATAAAAAAGCTGTTGAAGATTTAACCCACCAGGAATTTGCTTAATGCCTCTGAAAGCCATGCTAAGCTCACAGCATGACTACACCTCCCGGCAATTTGTTCCTAGGATAAAATATATTTCACGACAAGTAAAATATGTTCTTTTGTTTAACAAAGTTGCCATAATCCCCCCCACTTTCATTTTCCAAAAAATTACAAAACCAGGACATTTCTGCACAGTAACATTATTTTAGGAATCAGAGAGAAAATTTGGGGCTCAGATTTTGCCTTCTAAACTTGCAAACTTGAGCAATGCGTTGTTCATAGAACCCAGCTAATACCTGATCAACAGAGGAATGCAGAACAGTGCTTCTGATCATGGAAGATTTATCTATATGCTATGGTTAATAAAAGAGCTTCCCTCTTACAAGTGCTTGTTAGAGAAGGAGATATTGCAGCAAAATACTAAAAACATATAAAGAATGGTTGCCGGAACTGGGCATGGCTAGTCTAGTGAAGAGAAGGACCAGGGGTTACATGATAGCAGTCTTCCAATATTTGAGGAGCTGTCATAGAAAGGGTGGGACGTGGTGGCTCAGTGGCTAAGACGCTGAGCTTGTCAATAAGAAAGGTCGGCAATTCAGCTGTTTGAATCCCTAGCGCCGTGTAATGGAGTGAGCTCCCATTACCCGTCCCAGCTTCTGCCAACCTAGCAGTTCAAAAGCACATAAAAATGCAAGTAGAAAATAGGGACCACCTTTGGTGGGAAGGTAACAGCATTGTGTGTTCCTTCGGCGTTTAGTCATGCCGGCCACATGACCACGGAGACGTCTTCGGAGAACGCTGGCTCTTTGGCTTTAAAACAGAGATGAGCTCCGACCCCTAGAGTTGGGAATGACTAGAACATATGTGTGAGGGGAACCTTTACCATAGAGAGGAGGGGGTCAACCTGTTTTACAAAGTACCTGAAGGCCAGACAAGGAATAATGGAAGGAAACTGATCAAAGAAAGATTCAACCTAGAAATACATAAGGAGAACTTTTCTGACAGTGAGAACAATCAACCAATGGAACAGCTTGCCTTCAGAAGTTGTGGGAGCTTCCTCATTGGAAGCTTTCAAGAAGAGACTAGACTGCCATCTGTCAAAAGTTGTATAGTTTCCTGCTTGAGCAGGGGGGGTTGAACTAGATGACCATTTTATTTCAACTGTCATTTGTCGGCCTTTTCATTTGCCTGGAGAGAGATTCCTATTGTGGCTGTCACTGCTTTCTGTATTCCACCTGGCGCTCAAACCAATTTCATTGTAATTTTATTATTACAATGACAATAAAGATTATTATTATTATTATTATTATTATTATTATTATTATTATTATTATTATTATTATTATTATTATTATTATTAAAAGGTGTCTTCCAACTGTTATTCTATTCTATCTTATACTTGGGATCACCAGCTACCTTAAAAGGTTTCTATGTTCATCCATGAGACACTTCCACCATGGAGTAATTTGGAGCGATCAAAGTATCCCATCCTTGTCTCAGATGCCCAACTCCTTGCTTTTAAACAAGCTCTGTCTAGACATGAGTGTTTCCCCTTTTAATTCTATGCTGTCATCAACAGCTGAGGTCAGCTGTAGACAACAAAGTCCCTTCCAAAAGTGTTCATTAACGGCTTTCAACATGGGAAGCTGTTTTTCAGTAATTATCTCAAGTACCCACCAACCCATTTTGACTCTCTGCACAGAGCACCGTAGCTTGACATTTGGAGAAGAACCAATTACAGGAGACTTAAATCATCTGCCAGTGAGAGCAACTGTCAGTTCTATGTTCATCCCCTGGGTGCTCCACCATCTGGGCAAGAAGAGTCCCCTGACACTTCAAAGCAAAAATCATACACAGCTCACATATGGTTTCTGCCTATAGAATCCATTATTTGCCAGTTTATGCCCCAGGGTGCTTCCAACCTGTCCAGATGCAGCAGGAGAGCAAAAGAAAAATTGATCAAACCAAAGAGAATACAGGGAGAAAATCAAAGTTTATATCCGCTGTGTAGAAGAAGTGAGTAAGAATTAGTCAGATGAAGCTTACCCCACTCCTATAAACACTGTTTTTCAGTTAATCATAGGAAACTGCCTAATGCCAGCCTATCCCTATATTGTTTACTTACAGGAGCACCCAGTTTTGCCTGGAGGCATCAATGTCCTTACAGGCACACCTCACTTTTGGTATACCTTAATTTCTTTTACACTTGAGCTATGTGCATTTCTGCCTAGACTCAGAAACAGTCAAGGAAACAAAATGTTTTATTTCTATTTTTGCATTCATTTTCCTCTCAACTTGTAAAGAAACGGAACCAATAAATGGGGAGCAGCCTTCTCATAAACCCAAGCATGGATCCAACCATGCAAATGGCACATTTCACTCTCTCCAGTCCACTGGACTCTATACATCTACTACACTGCTCTACGGCTGTAATAAATGTTTGGCTGATGCATATACTTCCTGGGAGAACTTTGCTGTGGGCATACTCATCAGAAGTGATATTCAGCCAGTTCTGACAGGTTCTGGAGAACTGGTAGGGAAAATTTTGAGTAGTTTGGAGAACCGGCAAATAGGCTGCCCCCCCCCCTTGGCGGCCTCCCAGCCGATCTTCTTGTGTTGACCTGAACAGGTGAACAGAGCTGGAAAGCAGGTTGGTGGGGTGGGGATGGAATGGGAATTTTGCAGTATCCTTCCCCTGCCATGCCCACAAAGTCACGCCCACAGAACCAGTAGTAAAAAAAAATTGAATCCCACCTCTGATGCTCATGTTCTCCTCCCTATTCTGACTCTGATTGGCCAAGGCAGCTTTCACTGCTGCTGCTACCATAGGATGGATTCCTATGGAGCTACTGATGTTTTAACCTAGAGGTATGTGACAAACTGCTGAGTCCCTGTTGTGAAAATGGGGTTTTCTTTAAGGGTGTTTTTAGACAGGACAATCCACCCAAGTATGGGTCTCCCAGCCAATCTGAACATTAGATTGATATGTGGAAATGAGACTTTCCAATGGCCAGGACAGCAATCAATAACATGGATCCAATACATATCCTTTGACATTTAACAGCTGGCACAGGGTCATGTCGTTCTTTCTTCAAATCACTCTCTGAAACACTGCTTTATTAATACATTATTAAAGATGCCTTTTTCATTTAGCCATAGCCTGACCTGCATGCATTTACAAACGAAGAGAGACCAATTTCTGAATTAAAAAATCTTACGTTCTTCTTGCAAGCTCGTGTGTGGAGTAATTTGGAAAACTATCAAACACTGTACAAAAGCTAGAATCCAAATAGATGTTGGGAGGGAAATTATTTTATTTATTAAGCACATTTACTTCTGATTTTTTCTTCTAGAGGTTAAGGCACCTCACATGAAAAAAAGAAAGAACACTCTGCAAAAAGAACCAGCCAAAACCATAGAGCTGGAAGGGGACATTTAGGTCAGTGGGTCTCATTTCTTAACTCTGGAATCCAGATTAAAGCATTTCTGACAGATGGCTGTCCAGGTTGTCTTATAGCATCCTGCAAAAAGAGAGGCACTGCCTTTTTAGATAATTGGTTCCACTGTCAGACTGTTCATTTAATTAGGATGTTTTCCTAATCCTTCAACTGGAAACTGCTTTCCTATAATCTAAATCTGCTATTTGTGCACTGCGCAAGATTTATATTTTAAAAAACCCACAGGTTTTCACTTCTGTGTAATATCCTTTGAAACACTTGAAAAGAGCTATGGCATCATTATTCTCTTTTCGGGATTAAATTTACCCAACTCCCTTTCAATTTCTCATCATAAGTGTTAGCTTAGTCTAATCACCTTCTTTGTTGTTCTCCTTTATATCTGTCTTAGTGCCGTGTCCAGAAATTTATTTTTTGATTTATAGCTATTTCTATACTAGCCAATTCAAATAATTTCTGGTGATTTAGAATAATACTCCTCCCCAACTCTTTTTAGGAGTTATCTGCTGCTACAGTAAGAATCTGTAGAAGCCTAAACATGTAAGCACAATTTAGGCTCAGCACAGGCTTGTTTGTGAGACTGATCATAAAAACTTTTTGTCTTTCACCACAATCACGCTAGCCATCTCTTCACTCACTTCATTTCCCAGAGCTCCATAGCAAATCCAGGTGTATCCTGGAATTTATGATTGAGAAGAGGCTGCTGAAAAGCAATTACATCCAACATGGCCATCTTCATATTCTAAACGCAGGGGTCTCCAACCTTTGCAACTTTAAGTCTGAAGGACTTCAACTCCCAGAATTCTCCAGCCAGCAAAGCTGGCTGGAGAAGTCTGGGAGCTGAAGTCCTTCAGACTTAAAGTTGCAAAGGTTGGAGACCCCTGTTCTAAAGTGCAGCCAGACTCATGGTAGAATAAAGTGGAATAATTATTGCCCATAATTCAAAACCTAAATAGCTGAGCCAGCCCAAGGTTGTTCTTCCACGATGGGTCATGTTCAGTTTATGTTGAAAGGCCAGAATTCAATAAAATCAGTGAACAATTTTAAAAAAAGGTCATAACTAAAAGAATGCACATCATTAGCCAACCCCCTTCATTGTGTAAATCTCCCATTCCTATGAGAGTAACAATGCATATAAAATATGACCTCTCCCAATTGTTTGGAAATTTAATTTCCAGACAAAGGGTGTTTGTGTGTGTGCACGTACATGCATGCGTGCACACTGAAAGTACACAAATGCTGGCATGCTGTAGTGAAAAATAGGTTTTAAAGGCATTCTGAACATTTCCCCAAAGGGAGCGCAGAGACAAAATAGGTAATAGATAATTGGACCTGCCTTTGGTTAAAAAGGGCCACTGGAGACAGAATCTACGCTTGCATGCCTGTGCAAATGTAACGTGCCTTGATTGGTAGTACAAAAGGATAGTTCAAGCAGCACATTAAGGGGATGAAAGATCTGTGCCAAGACAGTTTGTTTATGAGGCCTGAAAGACAAGCCAGTCACTTGCCAGTACCCTGGCTTTATTTGCACTATTTGGCAATGTGCAGATTCATTTCCCTGACACTGGGTGCCTCCAATTCAATTATTAAAGCCTCTTTTTGTATCCCCCCCAATGGCTATTTTGGTAGAAAGTAAAGGATTTGTCCGTAGAACGTGCTCTGAACTAATATAAGGGGGGGGGGAGAGAAACTCCTTCCATAGTTACACTCGGAGGCCCTCACTCAGCCAAGAATTCCTGCTGTGGGAAATCAAAGCTGCTCCTGTAGCTGAAGGGTTGAAGAATGAAGCTCTTTGGGCCCTGGTTTATTCCTAGAGCGGAAAAGAAGAGGCTGATACAGCCTTCGTATCTTCTCCCTCTTCGCCTTCAATCTGGCCCCATCTTCTCAGAACAGAGATACATTGATCTCCAGCTGAGAAGAGGCTCTACCTAAATTCATTAACTCCAAGATTTATTGCAATTGGAGGGTGGGTTTTTTTGTTATTTATTCATGTATTGGGCTCTGATTGAAACTGACTGTGAGTGGTTCAGTCACTTTACAGAGTGCCTTAGTTTATAGTAAGTCATCATGCGGTTGCTTTAGTTTGGTTGTAGTGCTTTATGTGAACCAACTATTGTGGTTTGTCAGCCATGGCTTCTGGCTTAATGTATTGTGTAAACTCCAGCAATTATGAAGCTAGACAGGAGCTTATTCATTTTTCCTATGACTTACAAGGACCTATATGTGATATGATTCCATCTTTATGATTGGATTCTGACAATCTACTTTGGCCTAAATCTTTTATCGGTTCATAAATTATGTATTAGTCTTACAAAGGGACGATGCCAATCATTGTTATTTTCTAAGATAATTGATGCAGCCTCTCTTGGGCACTCTTAGAAATAAACATTATGCTAAACAGAGAATAGCACCTGATCAACTTTCTCTGGATCCTGAAGCTAAGTGAAGTTAGGGTTTGATTAGTTCATGGATTGGAAACCATTAGGGAATTTGAAGCCTACATACTTCAGTGGCAAGTAGGAGAAATACTGCCAAAGAAGGCATGGCACGGGACCTAGCTATCTGCGGGATCGCATTCTGCCTCATACATCCCTGCGACCGATTCGCTTCCACAGAGAGGGACTTCTCCGGGTGCCATCCACTAGGCTGTGCCAGCGGGCGACGTCCAGGGGAAGGGCCTTCTCTGTGGCGGGCCCAACCCTCTGGAACGACCTTCCCCCCGAAATCAGAACAACCACGGACCTTCGCTCCTTCCGACAGCTTTTAAAAACTCATTTCTTCCGTTTGGCTGGCCTAGGGTAATTTTAAGTAAATTTAATAGTGTTAAGGAGGGATAGTTTTTATTTTTATAGATGTTTTTAGCGCAGGATATGTTTAATGTGTTTTTAACTTTGTACTTTGTCTGTGTCAATTTGTTTTTAATTTCCCTGTGCCCCGCCTCGAGTCCCTTCGGGAAGAGAGAGCGGGTTATAAATAAAATTTATTATTATTATTATGGCAGACTATTTCCACACTCCTGCCAATAAAACGACATGAATGTCTCATAAAAGTGAACTCATATTGAAAGAGGCATTAACTTATTTAAAGGCTGCTATCTGCTGTGCAGTAATAATAATAATAATAATAATAATAATAATAATAATAATAATAATAATAATAATAATAATAATAATAATAATAATAACAACAACAATAATAATAATAATAATAAATTTAATTTGTTGACCGCTCCCTCTCCCCGAAGGGACTCAGAGCGGTGCACAGGGCAAATAAAACAATAAATATACACACATAATAAAAACAGATTAAATGATATCCCTGTGCTAAAAATTCCCAGTTAAAAATTACTAAAATCCCCATCTAAAATTATTAACAACCCCATAGAAGGTGAGACTACCCTAGGCCGGCCAAGCAGAACAGATATGTTTTTAGTTTTAGACGGAAGGAGCGGAGGTCCGTGGTTGTTCTAATGTCGGGGGGAAGGTCGTTCCAGAGGGCTGGGCCCGCCACAGAGAGAGCCCTTCCCCTGGGCATCGCCCGCTGACAAAGTCTAGTGGATGGCACCCGGAGAAGTCCCTCTCTGTGTGAGCGAATAGGCCGTGTGGATGTATGAGGCAGGATCCGATCCCGCAAATAGCTAGGTCCCGAGCCATGGAGCGCTTTAAAGATGATAACTAGGACCTTGAAGCGCACCCGGAAGACGACAGGCAGCCAGTGCAGCTCGCGCAAGAGCGGTGTTACATGGGTAAACCTTGAGGTTCCCATAATTGCTCGCGCGGCTGCATTCTGGACTAGCTGAAGTCTCCGAGTGCACCTCAAGGGGAGCCCCATGTAGAGAGAGTTACAATAGTCCAGTCAGGATGTCACGAGAGCATGAGTGACTGTGCGGAGGGCGTCCCGATCCAATAGGGGGCGCAACTGGCGAACCAGGCGAACCTGGTAAAACGCCCTCCTCGCCACGGCTGTCACTTGATCTTCCATGGACAGCCGGGCATCCAGGAGGACACCCAAGTTGCACACCCCATCCACTGGGGCAAGATGTTCGCCCCCAATGGCCAGCGATGGAATCAGCTGGTTGAATCGGGCAGCCGGAAACCACAGCCACTCGGTCTTGGTCGGGTTGAGCTTGAGTCCGTTTCTTCCCATCCAGATCCGTACGGCTTCCAGGCACTGGCACATCACCGCTACGGCATCGTTGGGGTGGTTTGGGGTAGATATATACAGTTGAGTATCATCAGCGTAGAGATGGTACTCTACCCCAAAACCACGGATGATCTCACCCAGCGGCTTCATATATGTGTTAAACAGGAGAGGCGAGAGGACCGACCCCTGAGGCACCCCACATGTGAGGGGTCTCGAGGTCGACCTCTGCTCTCCTGTCAACACAAATTGCGATCGGCCAGAGAGGTAGGAGGAGAACCACCGTAAAACGGTGCCTCGCACCCCCAACCCCCCCAGCCGATGCAATAGGATACCATGGTCGATGGTATCAAAAGCCGCCGAGAGGTCTAATAGGACCAGGATGGAGGAACAACCCCCATCTCTGGCCCTCCAGAGATCATCGACCAACGCGACCAATGCCGTCTCGGTGCTATGCCCGGGCCGAAAGCTGGACTGGCGCGGGTCTAGATAATCAACTTCCTCCAGGTGACGGGGAAACTGTTGTGCCACCACACTCTCAACAACCTTCGCCAAGAAGGGAAGGTTGGAGACTGGACGATAGTTGGTTAATAAAGCTGGATCCAAAGAGGGCTTCTTAAGGAGGGGCCTCACCATAGCCTCTTTTAGGGAAGCAGGCAAGGAACCCTCACTTAAGGATGCGTTGACAACCTCTTGGAGCCAGCCTCGTGTCACCTCCCAGGATGCCAGTACAAGCCAGGAGGGACACGGGTCCAATAAACATGTGGTGGCTCGCAGTCGCCCACGTAACCTGTCCATATCCTCGGAAGCAACGGAGTCAAACTCCTCCCAAACAAGATCTGTCTCGTGGCATCCCACTGGACCATTAATGGGGGCTAGCTCGTTCTGTATCTGAGCGATTTTCTCCTGCAGAAAAATCCCAAATTCCTCTGCTCTACCCTGTAGCGGGGCTTCCCGCGCCCTCTGTTGAAGGAGGGAGCGGGTCACCCTAAACAGGGCGGCCGGGCGGTTTTCTGCGGATGCTATGAGAGTGGCACAATGATGACGTTTGGCCACTCTCAGCGCCACAATGTAAGTCCGTAAATGGGCTCTTACCTGTGTCCAGTCAGATTCAGATCGAGTAGACCTCCATCTTCTCTCTAGGCATCTCTTGTGGCGTTTCATCACCCTTAGCTCCTCGGTGAACCAAGGAGCCAGGGTGGCTCGCCGCCGCAAGAGAGGCCGCAAGGGCGCGACCCGATCCAAGGCTCCCGTGGTCGCAGTATTCCATGCGGCCACGAGGTCCTCCATCGGGGCGCGGGTCAGAGGTCCAGGAAGTGGCCCAAGCGCCGCCTGGAACCCATCAGGGTCCATCAGGCGCCTGGGGCGGAACCAGATAGGTGACTCAGGTTCCGCCTCCCCGCGGTGGGGAGTAGCGGTTGGAAAGTCAAGCCGGAGAAGTGAGTGGTCTGACCATGACAAGGGTGTGATGACTATATCCCCTGTACCCAGATCACTCTTCCATTGGCCTGAGACAAAGATGAGGTCCGGTGTATGTCCACCCTCGTGGATGGGGCCTTGAATTAATTGGGTCAGGTCCATGGCCGTCATGGAAGCCATGAACTCCCGAGCTACCCCGGATGATTCGCCCACCGATGGCAGATTAAAGTCCCCCATGACTAAAAGTCTGGGGGTCTCAACTGCCATCGTAGCGATCACCTCGAGGAGCTCGGGCAGGGCTGCTGCTACATAGCGGGGAGCCAGGTATACAACCAGCAAGCCCAACTGCAGTATACTAACTTCCTGTTGAAATGTTTTTTTTAAGCATCAATTGGCTAACAGATACCAAGAGAATATCTGCAGGCCATTGCCATCATTACTTTTCCTTTGAACCATTATATACATGGGAAGATTTGGGGTGGAGAAAGAAAGGACAGAGTAGAGTAGAGTAGAGTAGAGTAGAGTAGAGTAGAGTAGAGTAGAGTAGAGTAGAGTAGAGTAGAGTAGAGTAGAGTGAGGTAGGACAGAGTAAGATATGATGAAGGCTTCTTGAGGATTCTCTTAAATTTATTTTCATCAGATAACATGTAAATATAGCGAGCCTGATTAAAATTTCTAAAAGCTTGCAGCTCTTAAAACAAAAATATTGATTACACAGTAAAATAATTTACAAAATCCTAATTTTGTACCAAGACCACATTTTTAAGGAGCAAAAAAAAAATATTCCTGAGGCTTGTTTTGCCACTAGCCAGTTTTAAAATAAAATTGTAAACATCAATTTCATACTACTCCTAACAGCATTAAGCTTTTTTTTTTAAAAAAAAAGGCTATTAGACATAATGCAAAGCTAAGTAAGCCACATACCCCTCATGAAGTATGGATTGTTCCTTTTTACAGTACTGTGCAAACAAATTCCTATTTCTTCCTAATGCTTCCTACCACCCACTGACACTGAGCCTGACGGGGAGAAATATGCTTTTTAGGACATGAGCACAGGCTGCAAACCCTTTGCTGGTTAGTGTCAAAGGAGAAAAGAAACAAAACAAACCCAAAACAAGATTCTTCAGATTAGGATGGAAAACTGACCAAAAAAAAGAAAAGAAAAAACGATACAAGGAGTGGGAATTACTAGCCATACGTGTGCACATTTAAAGAAACATAGTAGTTGCTGTCTGTAACAATAAGCTCAAGGAAATTCCCCATGGCAGCTGCCTGATTTCTTTCCCTACTTTATTATATTTTTTACTTTTTAATACAATTATGTGAAAAAGTTGGCATGCTTCAAAGCAAAAGGTTCGGGCACTATTATATTTATTTCCAAGAATGGTGCTGATTGTTTTGTGGCCCCTATAAGTTCCCTTGGGAAATAACAGAGCTCTGGAGTTCTTTGTGCACTCAAAGCTTGGTTGTTTGCTTGCAGATGTTTCATTACCCAACTAGGTAACACCATCAGTTCTAGTGAGTATAAGGCTCTCTTCCTGTTTACATACAGTAACTTGCCCTGCAAGAATTAGTGGGGGTGGGTTTTTTCCCTTGGTAGTTCCTCGGTTTTCAGCTTTATTGTTTGTCTAGTGTTAATCCCTGTTTATCTCTTAGCATGGAGAGTGTGTTCTGATTTTTCATTTGTACCTTCTTAGCTTTTTGTCATCTCCTTTCAACAGTGTGCAAATATGGTTTATTTCTAGGTGTCTATTGATGACTGATTTATTTGGACACCAAGCTTCCAAATTCCCTAGCTTTGTCTAGGTCAGGAGGCTCACAGTCAAATCTGCGATTGAAGCTGTCCATGTGAGAGTAATGTGTTCTCATTGTGTCTTCTGATTGCTAGTTGGCATTCATGGATGTGCTACTACGCTATATATAACGGCAGTTGCAATCCTTACACTGCATCTTCCTGTTTCACATTGCATTCACTGTCTTCAGTCCTTACGCTGTGTTCTCCCTCACTGTATTCACTCTCATCAATTGGAAGTAACAGTTTAGTGCTTCAACTGGAAATGATCTCACCTGCCCAGAAAAATGAGAAAAGGAAGTTGAGATGTCAGAAGGACCATCCTGTGGGGCTACAGGATATGCCAGGGAACATACCACTAGAAACAGCTTGCCTCCTTTTTTCATACATAATGATATGGTTGCCAGGGCTGATGTATCTGTGTATCAGTTGTATATTTCATGGTTTTGATGACTATGAGGTAGGCAACACAGACACACGTCCCAGCTCAAAACAGCAGTCTCATGTACTGTTTTCTGCCCTAACAGCCACTCCCTATTTTATTTCATATTCCAATCCATCTTATTAAATTTAGCTCTCTTTAAATTTTAGCATCAAAAACATTCTGCCTTCTCTAACATGCTGCTTTGCAGAATTAAAGCCGTAATTTCAATTCCAATGATGATGTTTCAAAACCAAGCATTGCCAACTGACAGCAGGTCTAATAAAGGTACCGTGAGCCTTAACGTTGCATTGGATGCCTATATTAAAAACTGCCAAGATCAAAGACAGATACCGCAACCCAATATTTGCATTAATATATCCACCTCTCTCATTCGATTAATACTCTAAATTCCCGATCCAGTAAACCTTAACAGCGTCTCAGAGACGGCAGCAAGGGGAAAGGCACTCAATGCGAGTGTCATGTGAGACTCAGACAATGGGTGTTCACTGACCTGATCATTATTTTCAAATTAAAAAGTGCACAGAGGGCAGATACCACCATGAACACTTCTGTGTACAATTACTGAATGTAAAGATAATGCTGCCAACATCCGGACAAAGCAGCTATCTTCATTAGGATTCCTATCGGATGGTTTAACCCTCTCTGCGTAGGCTCCTAACTGAAATAATACTCAGGAAAGCCTGACAGATTTTTTTTTCTCTCTCTCTCCCTTTTCCTTAAAAGGAAGAGGTTAATCCTTATAAGAGCCTCCTCTTTAAGACACTGGAAGCAGCACAGAAAAGAGACAGCATGTGCAAAATGTCAGCTGAGGCGCTCAGACAGGGACACACCCACCTTTGTTACTCCAGCTACAGAGAGATGCATCAAAATGACAACAGTGGAGAGGTGCGTTGAGTTCTGCCCATGCAATAGACAAATATCAAGGCAGAGAACACACATCCTAAGGGAAAGAAAAGGACAGGAGCCCTTCTCCCCAACTAAAATTACAGGACATTATTTTCATTCCCCATTCATCCCCTCTGTTTCTTGCATTCCACCAACCCCCTCCCCATCCCAACCCATAAGTACAGCCTTCTATGAGCGAGAGAGAAACAGGACGAGCTTATTCCTCCTCATTAATTAGATCTACACTGTCTATATAACCTTTAATCCACATTCCCCCATCTGAGCACCCCCAGCTGGGGGAATGCACCTATGAGATGGAATTGCTTCTTCTAGGCTAGGTGAATACCCAATACATCTGGAAGGTATCAGGGCTCCCCTGGAGAAGGCAGCATAAATGTGTGCATCCTATTGCTTTCTCTTTTTTGTTCCCCTCGATATCAGTCACACATCAGTCACGTCTGTATGGAGGGGTGTATGTATGCACGCGTGCACACACACACACTTGAAACACCAGAATGTCAACCCTGTTTTTCATATACTGTAGAAAAGCTACTTGACCTGGACTAACAGCCACACAGTGTAGCAAAATAAGGTATTTTTCTGGATTGCTATAATTGGTTAGAAATGTTTTGGAATCAACAAGAATAAACAGCTTTATTTTACAATAAAGTATTATAATCTTCTCAGAAAACAAACCAATGGCTGCAGAACATATCTCTGTGGAGCTGCTGCCAGGAATGAGAATATGCTGGCATCTGCTAAAGGAACACAACTGACAACTAGATCATAACGCACCAAGTTGGTGTTTTTTTTTTATCCTTACCATTTTTATCTGTTCACTTGTGTGAGAATAATAACAACAGTAAACCTAAGCTGTCGTGCATCTTTGTTCTTTTTGACAGGGGTACAAGTCAAGTCCAGTGGAAGATGGTCAGAGTAAGCTTACCCAAGGGCTGAAACCTACATAGTGTGGTTCTCAAGGAATTTTCAAGATGGGAGCTGGGCCTATCATTTGGGCTTTGCAAATTGTCCTTTTATCTTTTTATTGGATGACAGAGTTAAAGCAGTCTTCGAAGACAGGGGTCTCCAACCTTTGCAACTTTAAGTCTGAAGGACTTCAGCTCCCAGACTTCTCCAGCCAGCTTTGCTTTGCTGGCTGGAGAATTCTGGGAGCTGAAGTCCTTCAGACTTAAAGTTGCAAAGGTTGGAGACCCCTGCTCTAAGACGAAGCAAGAATTAAGTATCCCCTCTGGGATCTGCTTTAAAAAAAAACTGCCATGAGTTGAGCTACTAATGTTGTATCCTTCTACTGGAGACAGTGTGCAATGGTAGAATAAATACAGCATCTTTGCCTAACAAGAGACTCTGGTTCTGTTGTATACCTAATCCCTAACAGAATTACATTCTTACTTTTTCATGCTCTTAATTTAGGAAGGTCTAACTCCCAACTTTCTCAGACATACGATCTAATTTATCAGTATCAGTAAAGAAATCCATTTGTGTCCAGGGGTAGTATTCACTTACTTTCCATACCGGTTTGCAAATGTAAGCGCACGCGCCCCATCCACGCATGCGCTCGGGCTTCTGTACATGCACTTTGATCACGCACGTGGCTTGCATGTATGCATGTGGCTTGAAAACATGCCAAAATAGGACAGCATAGAGCCAGGGTGGGTAGGCAGGCCCACCCGCGATTTTCACTACTGGTTCAGGTGAACCGGTGAATACTTCTGCTCATGTCCCAATATCATTCCTTGTTAGCCTTGTTGCAGCATTCAGGAATCGTTCATCTTTTTTGATATTTCTATAGTCAATGGAAATCCTGGCAGTAACCCAGCTGATTCCTCATTATTATATCAGAATCTCCCTTTGATCCATCCTAGTCCTCTTTAATGTGTTGGGACTACAATTCCCAGAGATTCTATCTAATATCAGTCAAGGTTGCCAGTCTGGTGGAACTGGAAGCTGCCAAATTGGGGGAGATGTTCTGACAGGAAATTAATGATCTCAATTCTGGGTGAACATGGTATACGTAGATGAACATTTTATTTGATTACAGCAACGTTGTTATAATCTGCCATGGGAATTGGGGCCCTTCAAACAATCGTACTGAAGTTATTGGATAAAGGCACTTATAAGTACGTAGGAACATTTTTTATATGCTTTGCTTTCTATATAAAGGTGAGTGTGCTTGACTTTTACATAAATACATATTTATTTAAATACATATTTATTTAAGCTAAGATATGTGTTACCTTTATGTTCCAAGGCAACACATATTTACTTTCAAGCACATCACTCTAGTCTTCCTTGCTGGAAGACTCATGACTTTAAAATGAGGTTGAATTTCACCTCAGCAGTTTGGAGATCAAAAGACTACCGGGCAGAAAAGGGCAGGTGATTGTTTACAGCCCTGGCAGATCATTTCCATTGTTTTCTTCAGCATCATGCCATTATTTTTTTTTTAAAGGAAAAGGAGCAGATGATAGCTGCAAAATGTTCAGTTATTGCAGCAGATTGAAACTCCTCGGGCAAAAACAACAGTTCTCAAATATAAACAAGGACAAATACGAAAATGCACACTAGCTATTTGTATGACACTGATAGTTATTGATAGGCCTGGAAAGCAATATATTATCTAATTCTTCTCCCTGACCTTGGACTGTTGCTTGACAAGGACTACTGCTGGGTATCCTAAGCTTCAAGCACTCGGAGAGGCCCCACAAGTCTACTCACTAACAGCAGGCAACTAGTTTTTCCATCAGTCTGATTCAGAGATAGACAGATGGCTGCTGTACACAAATACCCAGAGCTAGGTGGGATGCAGTTGTCTTACATGACAACTGCCCCACATGTGCTCATTTCTTTCATGTACCACCCACAAACATCTATCAAAATAGAACAGCCTCCATAGTTGCTTGCTCTTGCACATGCTGACTTCCTACATGCTGTGGGCTTTAAAACTCAATCATCTGTTGTATTACCCACATAAGAACAATCCTTCAAAACACCTAACTGCAAATGTGCACAGGGTACTGCCCTGTTCAAGCTTCACTGACGACGGCACAGCTTCCTTTGTATAAACATGAAGAGGTTTGTTCTGACCATATTTCATACAAAGCTTCAGCAGCTCTTAATTTTCATAGGACAGGATAGAGGATTTATCTCGCTCCTTGGTGTCCAGAATGACAGACAAAAGCTCCCCAGAGTTTAAGACGAGAGTCTTTCTCAGTCCTACCATCAACTGCTACATTAGGAAGCTACCTTAAGTAGGGAATGAGTTGAGACACAGTTCTGGTCTGATGCACTTTGTTGTGCCTATCATGCCTAATGTGGCCCTTTAAAGCAGGGGTACCCAACCTCTCGGGCCTCAGGGACCATTACATTCATAATTTTAAATCCCATGAACCACTAATATGATCTGCCTAATGACTGCCTGGGTGGGCGTGGCTAGGTGGTCATGTGACTGGGTGGGCGTGGCCAACTTGATGTTACTCGCATCGAGGGGCGTCTTGCCAGCCTCTACTTTCCCCTCCCCTGCCAGCCACTCCTTGCCTGCCTGCCTGGGCTCCTTAGGGCCCCAACAGGAAGCAGTTGTTGGAGCTAAGTAGCCACCATGAGAAAGAGTTGGCAAAATAGCTGGCTCAGTTCAAATTGGATCTGGGCTCAACAGAAGCACCTCAGTGAGGAGTATGAGCATACGCTTTCCAAGCAGAGGGAAGATCTGCAGAAGTGCAAGTCCAGGTACCGATGCCTGGAGGCTCAGCAGGCTGAGATGGTTTAGCCCAGGGGTCTGCAAAGTTGGCTCTTTTAAGACTGGTGGACTTCAACTCCCAGAATTCCCCAGCCAGCATAGCTGGCTGGGGAATTCTAGGAGTTGAAGTCCACCAGTCTTAAAAGAGCCAACTTTGCAGACCCCTGGTTCAGCCACTTCCAGGCCATGATACAGTCCCACTGGAACAAAGCCCTCCAGCTTTTTGCCACCAGCGGTGCTTCCCTCCAGCCTTCACTCAAATCCCAGCACCAGGAGGCTGAAGCAGACCCCAAGTCGGAATTTCTGCCCCCCTCCGACCCACACAAAAAGACCCCAAAGGGGGGAAACTGCCTGCAGCAACACAAGCGTTCATTGCACAGATCCGGCCCAGGGGGGCGTAGTTTGAGGACTCTGATTTAGTGCAATATAAAAAATGCAAATATTTTTTCTGTGGACCATCAACATTTTCTCACGGACCACTGGTGGTCCATGAGCCACCAGTTGGTGACCGCTGCTTTAAAGCACTTGACACCTTGGACAAACCCTATCTACAAAGAGAGATCCTCAAGAGTGATGCATTATAAAATGACTGCAGCAGCTGGTAGGAGCATCTACAAATGTCCTCGCCTGAATAGCCTTTCAAAGTGATGTTCTTAGTGCAATCTCCAGCAAGGCAAGCAGCACTGCTAATGGAGAAAAGAGTGCAGAGAGAAGCACCTACAGCAAAGGCAGGGAGACTAATGGCAGATTGTCCTGCGTTACATGTGCCCCAAAATAACCTGGGAATGTCTGAGCTCAACCTTCTTTCTCAAAATCCCAGGCCATTCCACAAATCAAGAGTATTATTAGACTAGAGAGCATTTAATCGTCTTAACTTTAGGATTTCATACTAAGATAACTCCCTTTTCTTCAACCAGAATCAGAATTCTGAGAGTTATTAACTGCACGCAAATCAAATTCACTTGCTTGACATTTTGTTTCACAGTGTGTGTAAACATTAAGAAAAACTAATCTATTGCAGTGCACTCAATAGACTAAACTGAAGGAAGATTACAATGTTGCAATATCCACCAGCGTTGCATATACACTGACTGAACCGATTGTTTAACCCAGGGGTTCCCAAACTTGGCAACTTTAAGACTTGTGGACTTCAACTCCCAGAATTCTCCAGCCAGCTATGCTGGGAGTTGAAGTCCTCAAGTCTTAAAGTTGCCAAGTTTGGGAACCCCTGGACTAAACTGAAGGAAGATTACAATGTTGCAATATCCACCAGCGTTGCATATACACTTTTTTTGCTGCCCTAAATTTTTAACCTTAGTGCAGGGTGTGCTGGGCCATGGCCCATTGGGAACTGGGCTGCACAAGTGACATATGAGCATACAAAGCTGCATTTGTGCAAGAGGCCCATGCACTTGGAAAACCATCCCCTCTCCCACCGCCGCCAGTCCGCAGAGCTGGGAAGATTGGGGACTGCTGCCGTAGTGGCTTTTTATAATAATTTTTTCAAAAAGCTTCAAATTTGAAATTTGCTGGATAAAATATCAACCTGGAGTAGAATGATAAGACAACATAGTTTTGTCTACTACTACTTCTCTGCAGTTAAAAAGAGAGTCTGTATGGGATGTTTTAATAAAACAACCCTACTGGGTTAAGGATACATCAAGGTCAGCATCCTGTTTTCTAGAAAGACCAATTAGATTCACACCTACGCATGTTTTAAGATAATGGATCTCTTCTGTTCTGACAATTATGGAATATAAAGGCATGTGATGTTTTCAATAACCAAAGTATCTAAAAACAACTTCTGATGTTTAGACTTCTCCTAAATATATTTACGAGGAAATGACCTAGGATGCATGTTTTGCAAACAAAAGAATAAAAATATATTATTTATAGTTCACGGTAAAATTAAGGTTGCTCCTTTATTAAATCTTGGGTTCCTATGGCAGTCGTGTTTAGGTTTAGCCATTACATGAGCTTATACAAAGTTAGGTGCTTCTGACCCTTAGTACTGGTACAACAAAATTAAATAAAACAAATATCTGACACGATTCTCATATATGTTCAACAATTTTCAATTGGGCTTCTAATACGGCCTGGATTTCAGCTCCCCTAAAGACCTCATTAACTGAGAATTATGGGAGTTGAACTTGGAGGAAATCAGCACAGCGAAGACTGCTATGTGGCAGTAAAGCCCTTGAAAATTTTTATTAAACAAAGTATGCTAAAATACAATTTTATACAACACATATTTAGGCTTTTATGATCATCATAAACCACAACACTGATTCAATGAATGCCAAACTTTTAACACACGGCCATATGTTGTTGATGGGGCTTGGAGCATTCTCATTTTAATGCCAGCTTCATCTCTACAGCAATTCATACATCTGATCATTAGTGCCAGTTCAGACTTTCCCGCCATATGGCTCAACTAACTATGTAAAAATTACTGGCTGCTAAAAAGCAGTTTCTGAGCAGCCATATTAAGGATTCTTCATAATGTAAATTTCCAATAAATGCTGTATCATCTTACACAATCACAAGCATTTCCTACCGGCATGGTTCATTTTCTAAAACGTTGTAAGCAACGAGATTTTTGGAAACATAATGAGTCAAAATCACCCTTTTGATGTTCTGTCTAATAAGCTGAAAATCTTTCCTAAGCCTCTGGCTTTTACTTAGAAAGATTTTCATACATATCCTTATTTTGAAATTTCTCCATATTTGAGACTACGTGAACATAACCTTCCTTCCTTCTGACCTCTGGTATCCTGTTTCCCTGAAAATAAGTCCTCCCCTGATAATAAGCCCTCCTTGAAAATATTGCAACACAGCAGCAGTCATGACGTGACCATGCTCGCCGCCTCCTGTGCCTCAAAAATAATAAGACCTCCCCAAAAATAAGGCCAAGTGTTTATTTCAGGGGTCAAAAGAAAATAAGACCCTGTCTTATTTTCAGGGGAACATGGTATATTACTTTTTTAATGGACAGTTGACAGGTAAACCTACAGTTTCTATTTAAGACGAGTACTTATTTCTCCTCTCATTCTTTATCAAGTGTCAAGTATCTTCATTTAGATTTGGGATGGACTGCTTTCATGTTGGCAGAATTCACCACCCTTTCTGGCTTTGTGGACCGGGGGGGGGGTTTCTGTGCAAATGGTGGGCAAACACATGTGTGCAGCTGCATTTGCGCAAGGGGCAGGCATATGATTGTCCGTTGCTCGTGCAAATGGAGCTGCGTGTGCAAGTGTTGGCTCATTGTTTGTTCAAGTGGGGATGCATACACGCACACATGCTCACCCATCATTTCCAGGGACTGGTTCCAAATGGCTCAAGGCCCAATAGTGGGCCATGGGCCAAAAGGTTGGGAACCCCTGTTCTAATACACACTGTGAACAATGGAAAAGACAACAGGCTAAACTACTTATTATCTGGAATATTGACCTTTGTCTGGATTGTGAAAATCTGAATTACCTCTAGACAACAGTAAAAGATTTGTGCACCTGTACGCCACCTTCTAGAGCAGTGATGGTGAATATGCACGCTCGTCTGGATTGCAACCTGGAAGAGGAGCTGCCCAGGGGACATGCGCATGCTGGAAAATGAACTTTCGGTTTCCAGACTGCACATCAGCCAGTTAGTCTTCCGGTTACTGGCACGCATGCATGTGTGACAATCAGTTGCCCAGCATGCATGCTCTCACCGGAAAATGGAAGACCAGCTATTCCAGTTTCTGGCACTGCAGAATGCATAAAGGCACACTGATAATCACACATGCATGTGCACCAGAAGCCTAGAAGTACAGGCAACGCCACACATGCCAGGCGACATGGCTTGTGTGCCACTTCAGACACGCGTGCCATACATTTGCTATCACAGCTCTAGAGGTTTTCTGGATTTTTTTCCAGTCCAGGTTGGGTCTTGTTGCAGCGGATAATTTCTGCATTGGCATTTTTGCAGATAGCAATGCTTCTAGTGGGAGAATAATAAAACATCAAGGTCCTGAACTCTTGCATAAAGAAAAGGATAAAGGTAAATGTTCCCCTTGCACGTATGTGCTAGTCGTTCCCAACTCTAAAGGGCAGTGCTCATGTCTGTTTCAAAGCTGAAGAGCCAGCGCTGTCCAAAGATGTCCCCATAGTCATTTGGCCAGCACAACTAAACTCTGAGCTGCACAGAACGCTGTTACCTTCCCACCGAAGGTGGCTCCTATTTTTCTACTTGTATTTTTACATGCTTTCGAACTGCTAGGTTGGCAGAAGCTGAGACAAGTAATAGGAGCTCACTCCATTATACAGCACTAGGGATTCAAACTGCTGAACTGCTGATTTTACTAATTGGCAAGCTCAGCATCTTAGCCACTGAGCCACCGTGTCCTTTTAAAGAAAAGGATAATGTTAAATCAGTAATGTCAAATGATCAGTATTATAGATCAGGAATATTAAACACGGATGACCCCATAATTCACAGTGTTTTAGCTTTTTATTAAAATACTAATATCATCATCTATTTCAGATTATCCAGAATTAATAGTTGCCTAACAATTTTTATTTAGTTATTTCCATAGTCCTCACAAAACCGGAAGATGTGGGTTAGACTAAAACAATCCCTTGATAAACCAACATAAAAAAATCTTGCACTTATTAAATAAAGTATGAAAAAATACAACTGTATACAACATATATTCTAGAAAAGAGAAGAAGGAAGGAAGGAAGGAAGGAAGGAAGGAAGGAAGGAAGGAAGGAAGGAAGGAAGGAAGGGAGGGAGGGAGGGAGGGAGGGAGGGAGGGAGGGAGGGAGGGAGTTCATTAATATTCTTTCTTGAATCTCTGTTTTTCTGCTTCTTTCGGGGTTGACCATAAGGAAGCTCTGGGATTTAGAGTGAATGTGATGTGCTGCGAACATAATGAAGCACTTTCATTCCAAAATTCTTTTGACATCTTTTTTTTCCCCTTTTGCCATCCCTGCTGAGTGTAGAAAATATCAGGACGAAAAGAGCTTCCCTTCAGCTTAGCTCTTGACAATTATGTGAGCATGCACGCACAAGAGTAGTATGTGTGTGTGCGCGCTGAGTGATAGAGGGATTACAAGATTCTTGGCAGGGAAAGGCAGAGAAGCATGCAACTTAAGCAATTAATTTGGGCTGAAGAGGGAAAGTCACAAGTCCTAGTGCCACTTTTGGGATTTGGGATATACATATGTGGGTGTAGCAAAAAAGCTCTTCAGGACTGTTCTCCAAATGACATCCTAAGGAAGATATGTACCAGGGAAGTATGTGGCAGCTATTTATTTTTATATACCGGTATTTGATTTATATCCATGGCATGCATGGGGGTTCCTGGTGGGTTGTGCAAATTATGGCATAATAATTCAAATTACTATTAAACTTTCAAATCATTGATTTACTTTGTGGATCTGGTCAATACTATCAATCTAAGGAATACCCATACCCTATTTTTGATTGTATTAACTACACTAAGGAATAAAAATGAGAAAAAATAGCTTCTCAATCCACAGGTCATGGTTGTCCCAAAGATGCTTTTTCAAAAAGGCAACTGGGCTTTCTTGGTTTTCTCCTGGAAATGTTTTGCTTTTCATCCAAGAAGCTTCTTCAGTTCTTCACTTCTTGGGACTCCATGGAAAGTACTTCAAATTCCCTCTAAACTCCTTGCATTACCAAAAGATACATTTATTTTATATTTCTAAGTGAAAACATACCTCTCTAGGGAAGACCAATAATGCAAAATGATCAAAGGCCAACAATGCAAAATGATCAATTCTAACTTTACTGCTTAAAAAAACCATCCTTCACCAGTGTGGAGGGGGATGAATGTGTTTGATTCGGTGTATCCTGGACTGAACACCCCAATTTCAATAAACACAAAGAGATGATAGATGAAAAAAGAAGTTAAAAGGGAAAAAAATAATTCAAGATGGATGGGAGTTATTAAAGGATAGGACAGTGATG
This sequence comes from Rhabdophis nuchalis, assembly GCA_039707465.1. Taxonomy (NCBI): domain Eukaryota; kingdom Metazoa; phylum Chordata; class Lepidosauria; order Squamata; family Natricidae; genus Rhabdophis; species Rhabdophis nuchalis. The sequence continues at coordinate 30,631,017 of CM077644.1, forward strand.
GCTAACCTTTTTTGGCTCGTGTGCCAAAAGTGGGGGGAGCGCAGGGGGGTTGTGTGTGTGTGTGCTACACCCATAATGCTATGTGCGCGACCCCCTGCTTTTGGCGTGCTTTTTTCACCCTCCCCAGGCTCCAGAGGCTTTCTAGGAGCCTGGGGAGGGTGGAAACAGCCTCCCTCCACCTCCAGAGGTTTCAGGAGCTTCCCTGAAGCCTCCAGAGGGCGAAAAACAGCCTCAAAAGGAGGCCTAAATCATCTGGCCAGCGCACACATGCACACTGGAGCTTACAGGACAATGCCTCGCGTGCCCTAAGAAATGGTTCCCCATGCCACCTGTGGCACCCGTGCCATAGGTTCGCCATCACTGGGATAGGATAAAGGAAAAATTGGTAACTGTTATAACAGGAAACATGAGTAGATCAGAAGAAAACAATGTGGCCACACAAAAAGCTTAGAAAAGAACCAAAACAAAAAAAGGATACACAGAGGAAAATCAAAAAAAAAAAGGACCAGTTCACAAAGGAAGAGCATAACAGTGGTACAGAAATGTGAAGCTGGTGTCAGGAAATCAAAAGTTCAGAATCAGCTGAGTTTTGGAAAGGGTGTTAAGAAATACCCTTTACAAATGGACAGACAAGCAAAGGAAAAGAAGCAGTCTACCAGTTGTTTAGTGAAGCTACATGTTTCCAAGTAATAATGAAAAAGCAGAACGCCCACCTTAGAAGGCAGTCAGAACTTTCACAGTGGTTGTAAAAGATTAGATAAATGGGCTGCAAATAACAGAATGAAATTCAGCAGAAACATGTACAAAGGTTATTCAGTTAGGAAACACCAAAAAAATGAACGTACAAATATAGGAAAGAAAAAGCTTGCCTGAAAATAATAAGGGTGTAAAAACAAAAGTGGGCAGTAGGTATACAAAGGTTGACTACCCCTGGTGTAAAAGATCTCAGAAGAGCAGTTAACTTAAAACTGAATGTAAGCAGAAGTGGGATGTGGCTGCCAAAATGTCCCAATCTTATGTTGCCTCCACTGAAGTATAATGTCCAAAAGTAATTCTTCCACTTGATGGAAGATTAGACTAGATTCAGTTCTGAACCCTATTTTAAACTGATTATTGAGAAATTGGGGAAAGGGTTAGAAAAATTCAATGACAATGATCAGAGGATCAGAAACCAAGTTCTATGAAGACTGAATAATATTAGTATATTTAGCCTTGAGAAGGGGTAATATATAATACTTCATGTATCTGGCAATTTGTCTGAAGCAGGTCAAGACTTCTGTCCTTTCTCATCCCAGACTGATGACACAGAATGACCATTGTCCTACCTGAAGGGTCCATCTCTGTGCACTTCCGCAGTGGCCAAGGAAGGGTTAATTTACGTCCTCACTGCCCATGGACTGGATTGAAAGCTTCTTAGTCCCGCCTTTCTTCCCACAATCCTCAGTTTCAATGAAGGAAGCACCGTCATGACGGACCAAACCCTCGATATCTCTCAGATAACCTGCAATCGACAGGTACATACAACAGAAAGAGAGAGAAAAAAGAAGGGAGGGGCCTTGGCCACTGCGGAAGTGCACAGAGATGGACCCTTCAGGTAGGACAATGGTCAATCTCCTGTGCACTTCCTTCAGTGGCCAAGGAAGGGACATGCCCAAGCAATAATGTCACTGGGCGGGTGTCACGGCAGGTCGGCCGGTGTCAGGAATCAGCAGCTACGACGCTGTGCAGAACGCGGCGGCCGAAGGCGGCGTCAGCAGAGGCGTACTTGTCAAGCTTGTAATGTCTGGCAAACAAGGATGGTGTCGCCCACGTGGCAGCTCTGCAAATCTCTTCTAGTGGAGCCTGTGAAGCCCAGGCGGCAGTGGTTGCTGCACTTCTGGTGGAGTGGGCTGTCAGTCCCACCGGCTTCGGCTTGCCCTGGTGTTCGTATGCGAGGGAAATGCAAGCCTTGAGCCAGCGGGCAATGGTGGTAGAAGACACTTTGAGGCCCATAGTGGCGGGCAAAAACGATATGAACAGGCTTTCCGATCGGCGAAAGGAGGCGGTGCGTTTGATGTAGTATTTCAAAACTCTCCTCACGTCCAACGTGTGCCAACGCCGCTCCCTCGGGTGCGTTGGCCGCGGGCAAAAGTTTGGAAGGACGATCTCTTGAGCCCTGTGAAAATGCGAGTTGATTTTGGGTACAAAGCTGGGATCAAGTCGAAGAACGACCCTGTCGCTATGAACCACACAGAGCTCCGCCCGGACAGACAGAGCGGCCAGCTCCGATATCCTCCTAGCCGACGTTATAGCGACGAGGAAGGCCGTCTTGAGCGAGAGGTGGCGCAGAGACGCAGTGGCAAGTGGTTCGAAGGGTGGATCAGACAGGGCACGGAGAACAGTGGAAAGATCCCACGATGGGAACCTGTGAACTGTAGGGGGGCGGAGGTTGGATGCCCCCTTAAGAAATGCCCGAACGGTGGGGTGTCGAGAGAGAGGCAGGCCTGAATCTGACGAGACGACCGTTGCCAGCGCCGCCACCTGACGTTTCAAGGTATTGGGTGCAAGACCCTTGTCGACACCGGATTGGAGGAAGTCCAAAATGTGAGAGACCGAAGCCGAGAGGGGGGACAGGCGGCGGGATACGCACCATGCCGAAAACGACGACCAGGTGGCCCCGTAAATTCTGGTGGTGGACGGGCGCCTGGCTGCCTGAATGGTGCGGATGACACGTTCCGATAGGTGAGCGCGAGCTAAGAGTTCCCGTTCAACCGCCAGGCGGTCAGGTTGAGCCAGTGGGGCTCGGGGTGGGTCACGGCCCCCTGGCGAAGTATGATCAGGTTCCGCGGGATCTGCCACGGAGGACTGGTTGACAGGTTGCGGAGGTCGGCAAACCAGGACCTGCGAGGCCAGTATGGGGCCAGCAGGAGAACATCCGCCCGCTCCTGGAGTATCTTCCTGATGACACGAGGTAGGAGCGGAATTGGGGGAAACGCATAGAGAAGCCCCGGAGGCCACGGACTGTGGAGGGCATCCATCCCCTCCGCCTGCGGGTGGAGGTATCTGGCGAAGAAGCGGGGCAACTGTGAGTTGGCCGGCGTGGCAAACAGATCCACCAGCGGGGTGCCGAACCGATGACAGAGGAGCTGGAACACGTCCGGGTGAAGCTGCCATTCGGACGGGTCGAGTGTGGTTCGGCTCAGCCAATCCGCATGAACATTGTCCACGCCTGAAATGTGTTCCGCCCTGATGGAGCCTAGGTGACGTTCGGCCCATCTGCCCAGTGCCTCCGCTTCCGTCATCAGGGCGCTGGATCTGGTGCCTCCCTGGTGGTTGATGTGCGCTTTCGTCGCGACATTGTCCGTGCGCACTAGGAGGTGTTGACCCTCGACAACCGACTGGAGCCGACGCAAGGCAAGGCGGACCGCCCTCAACTCGAGCCAATTGATGTTGTTGGCGAGTTCGCGGGGCGTCCACCTGCCCTGGACCATCCTGTGCTCGAGGTGTGCCCCCCATCCGAACAGGCTGGCATCCGACGTGAGGATCAGACGTTCTGGCTCCTGGAAGAGGGAGCCCTTCAACAAGGCTGGGGAGAGCCACCAGTGTAGAGATCGACGAACCTTCGGGGGAAGCTGCACACGCACGTTGGAGTTGCTGGCATTGGCCCTCTGCGAAGGGAGCAGGAACCATTGCAGTTCCCTCGCATGAAGGCGGGCCCAGGGAACTATTGATAGACAGGAGATCATCTTTCCCAGCAGTTGGGAGAGAAGGATGATCGGGACGGACTTGGAGGTTAGGACCTTGCGGGCTGTGGCTTGCAAGCTGGTCACGCGGTCTGGGGAGAGACGGACCATGCACGAGCGAGTGTTGATCAACGTACCTAGGTGAAGCACCTCTGTTGATGGTGTGAGGTGGCTCTTCTCCCGGTTGACGGTGAACCCGTGGTATTGGAGGGAGTCCATAGTGGTCCGCAGGTCCTTGTTTGCGTGGCCCCGTGAAGATGATTGAATCAAGATATCGTCTAGATAACATTGCAGACGAACGGGGCGCTTCCTGAGGTCCGCTGCCACCACGGCCAGAAGCTTGGTGAACACTCTCGGGGCTGATGACAAGCCGAACGGGAGGGCCCGATATTGATAGTGGCAGCCGGCATAGTAGAAGCGGAGGAATTTCCGGTGGACTGGGCGGATGGGAACGTGGAGGTAGGCCTCCTTCAGGTCTATGGAGGTCATCAGGTCGCCCGGGCGGAGGCAGCCCAAGATCGAATGGAGAGACTGCATTTTGAACCTCTTGTAGGCGATATGGAAATTGAGGTCCTTTAGATCTAGGATGGCTCGCCATCCGCCGGAGTTTTTGGGCACGAGGAAGAGGATGGAGTAATAGCCTCTTCGCACCTGTGTTGGGGGAACAAGCTCCACTGCCCTGATTTCTAACAGATGCCGGATCTCTGCCTCCATGAGCCCCTTCTTGGTGGCACACCTGGGGGTGGGGCATCGGATAAACCGACGGGGGGGGGAGGAGAAACGAACTCTAAGGTTAGACCGACTCGAACCGTTTGCAATACCCACGCATCTGACGTGGTCGCCTCCCAGCGATCCGCAAACAGCTGAAGCCGGCCCCCTATGGGTGCTGTTAGGTGGTGGTCACTTGTTGCGGCGGAAAGGCCTGTTGGCCTGTCCACCACCACGAAAGGGTCGCCGGCCATAAGACTGCTGGCGGTACCTGTCCCGAAATGGCTGCCTATCCTGGGGACGGTCAGAGCCCTGGGAAAAATTTCGGGGAAATGCAGAAGACGAAGAGGTGGAAGGGGCCGCCTGGGTGGTGTAAGCCCTGAAAGATTGCTTGCGGAAGGAGGAAGGCCGTCGGTCCTGTTTACGGGACACGGAGGGCATGACCTTCCTCTTGTCCTTGTTCTCTATGAGGACAGTGTCAAGGGCGTCACCAAAGAGTTTGTCCCCCTTAAAGGGGGCGGAGGCCAGCTTCCACTTAGAGCGCATATCAGCGTTCCAGTGGCGGAGCCAGACCAGGCGTCGCGAAGTGATATTGGAGGCCATGGCACGCGAAGCGAACTTCGCGGCGTTAAGTGAGGCATCGGCGGTAAACTGCACCCCTGCCATGATCTTGTTAACATCTTGGCGCAGGCGAAAGTCGCCCTGGGGGAGCTTTTTAAGCAATTGACGGAGCCAAGCGATGGTCGCCCTACTGAAAAAGGAAGCGGAGGCCGATGCCTTGATGGCCCAGGCAGTGGCCTGGTGAGTCTTGTGACAAGAGCGTTCAGCCCGCTTATCCTCAGCCTTAAGTCCCTCTAGGAGGTCTGGGGGCAGGATGGAATTAGAAGTCATGGCCGCGACCGGTGGGTCGACCTCGGGCAACTTGAGGATGTCCTCCATGGAAGGATCCATGGAGTAGAAACGCTTGTCATTGGCACTGGGAGTGGTCCAGGAAGCGGGCTGGGTCCACTGGCGCTGCACTACAGACTTGAACAGCTTAGGCGCAGGGATCAGATCCGGGGCCTGGATGTCGTCATCAAAAAGACCCCCACTGGGGTCATCAGGGTCTGTAGACTCCTGAGGGTCAGCCGGGGCTTGGGTGGAGGGCGGCTTAGTGTCCATGTGCGTGATGACCTTGGCCTTATATAACATGGACTTAAACATCGAAGGGGGAAAGAGCCCTGAAAAGGCAGGCTTGTCTGCCTCCCTGCCCTCGTCATCAGAAATATCTGGTTCAGCCAAGTCCCCAAGTTCCGACGCTGACTCAGCGGTCACGACGGAGGGTTGGGGCGAAGAGGCCCTAGCGGGCCTGGCCCTGTAACTGGAGGGCCGGGTGATAACAGTGGCCTGTTCCTTCATGCCCTGAGCTATGCCATCCGAAATGGCGGAAGCAATCACTTCCCGCATCTCAGCAGATAGACCGGGGCCACGGTCCTCAGCAGGCCGAGGGCCGGCCTCCGAATCCCTGGAGGGGGCTAGCCCAGGGTTAACAAGAGGCACCCGGACAGATGAGGCCTCATCTGCAGTGTCCTCGCATTCAAAGAGATCAGTGCCCCCCCCAACGGAGGGGGAAGGAGACCTGGAATAGGAATGGTCTGAGGAGATGTCCCCTAGACCGTGAGCCTCGTGAGTAGGGAGCTGGATGGGGTCAGGATCAGCTGCCCGGTGTACCTGGGCAACTGTGATCGTTTGCCTTTGGGCCCTATCAAAGCTCCGTTCCAGGGCCCTTTGGCTCCTGGCCTCAGCCCTGTCCTGTGCTGAAGGGGCCCTCCTAGCATAAGGGCCTCTAGCAATCCCTCTGATAGCCTCCCTCGCTGCTCTCCCCGCCCTCCTGGTAAAGGTCCTGTCCTCTCTAGTTGGAGGATCCTGGGCCTGGATCTCCATAATTGCGTCCTCCTCACCAGTGGAATGAGTGGAGGCCATGAGGAACGCTGCACGCGGCCTGACTGGAAGGAGGGAATTGCGGGACCCAGGGGAAACCCAAAGGGAAGGCAGGCAGGAGCGGTGATCCCAGGGAGGGGGTGAGAGAGAGAGAGAAAGAGCGAGGGAGAAGTAGATGGGGCTTGCGGAGGCCGGCAGAAGCAAGTCCTCCGAAAAACAGCCCGTTTTGCACTTGCCCAGGTTCCTGCGCTGGCCGGAGGAGAGAACAGATCTCTAGCAAGGCTGGAGCAGTAATGCGGTGGCCGTTGGAAGAAGCGGGATCTTTTCGCGCCAAAAACAGCCCTCTGCGCAGGTCCAAGATGGCCGCTCCCAAACGCGGCGGCGGCGCGGGCGGCCTCGGCTTCGTCGGGACGACGGACTGCAGCTGGGTGGCCTCCCAGAGCCGAACGGGCCGCCGAAGGCTCGGAAACGACCCGCCGGTGAAGAGGGGGCTGCACGACGATCCCACGCTGGGGCGAGGAGCCCGGGAGGCGGAGAGGCGCGCTGCTCTCAAGCGAGCGATCTGGCCTCTCCCGGCAAGGCAATCAGCTGGTAAGTCCTCTTGCTGGATTCCCCTCAAGTGAGGGAACGTTCGTTCCAAGGAGGAAAACGAAGTGAACTTAAAATGCCCACAGAAAACTCAAAGCCAAAGGGAAAAATAAAACAATAAAGAAATAGCTAAATAAAGAGGAATCAAACAATCTAAAGGGAAGAAGGCAAGGAAAAATAAAATAGCTTAAAGTAAGGACTAAGAAGCAATAATATAATGATAGTAATATTTCCCAAGGAGAGGGAAAATTTTGCGTCCGAACTGGGCTGGACTGAATTGAAACTGGGGATTGTGGGAAGAAAGGCGGGACTAAGAAGCTTTCAATCCAGTCCATGGGCAGTGAGGACGTAAATTAACCCTTCCTTGGCCACTGAAGGAAGTGCACAGGAGATTAACAATTCTAAATTACAGGAAGGCAAATTCTGATTCAACCATGAAAAAATACTTCTTAATATTAAGAACAGTTCAACAGAGCCTTCTCTGTGGCGGGCCCAGCCCTTTGCAACGACTTACCCCCTGAACTTCGCACCATCTCCGACCTCCGCCTCTTCCGCAAGTGCTTAAAGACACATTTGTTCCATCTAGCCGGCCTAGCGTAACCTCCATAATGACTTTTAGATAGTTTTAAATTTTGGGAATTTTAATCTGGTTTTAGCGCAGGGTTTTTATCGAATAAGTTTTTTAAATTTTTTATGTATTTTTGTATGTATTTTAATATTCCTGTGCACCACCCTGGGTCCGTTTGGAGAAGGGCGGGGTATAAATTTAATAAAATAAAAATAAAATAACAGAGGAACAAATTGCCCAGAGAAGTGTTGATTCGCATTTATTGGATGTGTTCAAGCAGAGACGAGATAGCCCTCCATTCTGGATCCTTAAATTTGAATTTGTTTTTTCTTTCCCTTTCTATGATTTGTCTCCAATTCTGCAATCAAGTCAGAATCCTTGTAAAGCAAAGAATTTCTGTGCCTCGTATAGTCCTGAATGTTTAGTCTCATCAGTGAAAGAGAAATAGTTTGAATCTGAAGTCAGAGTCAGTTCAATCCCACACCAGCTCCAGCACAGCCAGTTCTGCCCAATTATCCCACTCAGAACTCTTGGGAGAAATCCATATTAATACCTATGTGTCATTTGTTCACAGTATGAAAAAGTTCAGATTACAGACCAATGTTTATTTTCTAACAGAGGTAAATGCAATTCTTGTCTTTTCCATTATTTGGTATTTCAAATTGTTGATGTGGAACTATGTGGTTATATGAATATTAAACCTGTTCTGACTGGTTTTTGAATGAATTCCCATTTAAGACAATATCAAATTCAGGTAATAAAGAAATGCCATTATGAAAAATCCAGAAAAACAAGAACTAAACACCAGGCCTTGCCCTGTTTGGATGTAAAAATCCCAATTCAATCCCTGACATTTTCTAGTTTTAGGATCTTTGGTAAGCTGTATGTTAAACACCTCTACATACAAATATAGTGAATAATACCATTATTAAAAGGAAATACAATGAACTGATAGTTTTTAATTAGGTAAGTCAAGGCATAACTGTTTCATTTCCAATAATTAGCAGAGATATTATTATTGTTAAAGGAATAACAAGAACAAAATAAGTAGGAATATCCAGACAGTCTTAACTTTTTCTTCTTCAAAGTATCATGGGGAACCCTAAGATTGTTACTACAGCAGCAAGGTCACAGATGATTAGTTTCAGCAGGTAAAATGTGGGGCAGAATGTGAAAAACATAAAATTGAAGGCCAAAAAGATTTACTACACAGTGCGTATGTGAAAAGAGTATGGAAATAACTAAGTCTAAAAACCACTAACCAGCATCCAGACAAAATAATCCAAGCAAGATGAAAAATCTAAATCAGTTTCAGCAGAACAAAATCTTCCATCCTTGTTTTATCATCCTAACCAGATGGTCTACAGATTCAAAATGCAAAGAATCTCTCTTTTTTTAATGTTTTGTCTTTCTATTAGGAATATTCTGAGCCCTTCTTAATTTAAGTAGCTTCTAAACCAGCAGTAAACATTCACTTCACATTTAAAGAGCACTTTGAACACATTTAGATTATTTTACATATATGATTTCAAGATAGTATTAAGATATATATTAAGTTAATTGACCGTCTCTCTTTTGAATTGCCCTGCAAATAAGGAACTGAAAACTAACAATTTTGACATCACGATAAATCTAGAGAGGAGACCTTCAATCCGCTCCAGAAAACATGGTTGTGGGAACCAGAATGGAACATGATAGACAATCCTTCAAATGAATACAACTGGGGTGGTAGAAAGGAATCAGGTCTACATAGCTATTTAAAATGGTAGACTAAGGAGTTCATTAATAAAAGGTGTCTTCAGGCGTGTCTCTCTGCAAACAAGCATTATCCAAGATGATCTACGTTCAATGCAGAATGGGGTTGGACTAGAAGACCTCCAAGGTCCCTTCCAACTCTGCCATTGTATTATTGTAAAAATAAAACAATACAATAAAAATAAAAAAAATAAAAAAAATAGGAGGTTGTGAAGGACCTGCAAAGAGGTGGAGCTCTTGCCTTCCAATCCGGAGGTTGTGAGTTCAATCCTAGGTAGAGGCAGATGTAGGGTCTCCTGCTTGGGCAGGGGGTTGCACTAGATGACCTGCAAGGTCCCTTCCAACTCGGTTAATCTGTTATCTAAAATTTGGGTTCAGGATTTATGATTCATAGTTCAATTTCTTAACTGTTTGGTAAATCAGTGATTACTGATTAGTGATTTACCACTGACTCCTTCACTGCTCAGCAGCAGTAGGACATGGAAAATAGCAGATATCCCTTCCCACGTCCGCCTCCATGCTACTTCCTCCTCCCTACAATTCAAACAAACTTTGAAACACAACAATTTAGAAACACAGCAAACTTGGAAACTCATTTGGCCACCTGTCAGCATGTGATCACTGGAGTACTACAGCAGTGTTTCTCAACCTTGGCCACTTGAAGATGTCTGGACTTCAACTCCCAGAATTCCCCAGCCAGCATTCGCTGGCTGGGGAATTCTGGGAGTTGAAGTCCAGACATCTTCAAGCGGCCAAGGTTGAGAAACACTGTACTACAGTATTCTGCTATGCAGTCAACACACATTCTAGAGAGCTGAAAACAGAACGTCAGGAAGTAGGGACATGGATGGTCTGTCTTACTTCTTTGCATTCCCTGTTTCCCAGGTTTACTTTTTAAAAACAATCCAGAATACTATGAAAGAAGCCTGGCTGAGAAATTCGGGGAGTTGAACTCCCTACGTCTTAAAACTTGACAAGTTTGAAAAACACTGCTTTAGATTCTGCCAATCTTAACAGATGACCACATTGTGAGAAACAAATGAATAGAGAACATTTATATAAGGCCTAAGTGTTTTGAGCAGTTTCAGATACTGCAATTTTTAGTGATGGGACAAATCTAATTGACTGAATAAAAACAGCAGAATTATTAGCCCATAGCAACCACTCTAAGATGTATAAATAACAGAAACATTGTTTTGAAAGCAACCACCATAGAAAGAAACATATCTCATTAGCATATTCTCTACTTACAGTACATCACCAGATTGCATCATATTGCACACAGGCAAAGTTTTACTTGGACCATAATATGGCAGTCTTGGCAATCAAGGCCTTAGTGGCACCAGGATGGGCGACACCATCAAATTGGTGCCATCAAAAATATCAAAAAGCCATATAGGTTGTATGACATTTTGTTCCTAATAGAGCTATGGTGGTGCAGTGGTTAGAATGCAATACCAGAGGCTAACTCTCTGCTCACTCCAGGAGTTTGATACTGAGCTCAAGGTTGATACTGATACTCAAGGTTGACTCAGCCTTCCAACCTTTCAAGGTAAAATGAGGACCCAGATTGTTGGGAGCAATATGCTGGCTCTGTAAACCACTTAGAGAGGGCTGTAAAGCACTGTGAAGTGGTATATAAGTCTAAGTATTATTGCTAATAAAGATGACTTTAGCCGAGGGAATATTTCATACTGTCATTCATCAATAAGTCCAGAGTTGCATGTTTGGCTGCCTGCAAAGCCAAAACTTTCTGTTTGGATAAAAGTTGCATTATTGCCAAGAAGGGTCTTTTTAAAATGGGAATGTTGCTACTGTTTCACTCTAGCAAAGGTTTCATTTTGCTTTAACTTATCTTGATGAACACACACACACACTAACTGTATGTATGTATGTATATATGTATGTATGTGTGTGCGCGTATGTATACATACACACACACACAGACTGACTTGGAACCTCCAGAGACAAAAGAGACCCCAAAGAGGAAACAGTTTGAAGAATATTCTTGAGTGGTTTTTAACAGCATCTCAAACAAGACGCATCAAGAAAGCATTTTGGCCACGCTTTGTAAAACAAGTCCGGAAGAATTGAACTGCGGAAGTAATGTCTACTGGGAATTAATTCTGAGATAAGGCACAAGCTTGAAAACTGAGCTGCAATGGAGAGTGAAGAGGAAACAATAGATCTTTAGATAGCTTTTCAAGTTTCCTCAAGTGATGCCAGTAAAAAACATTGCAGCCATTAATAAGAATAGTTTTAAAAGAAAGTCTGAGGCAGAAGTTAAACATATTTTTTTAAAAACCACAGAAATTCAATTTATTATAATTAATTTCCAGCAGCCTAAATCAAGCACTACTCTCCACCACCCCTATCCCATACCTAAATACATGGTAAGAAAAAGAGACACTTGTTATAATTTTGTGGTCATTAATTACAGCAGAAGAAAATGTAAGTTTATTGGTTAAACTGAAATTTATGAAGATGTACAAAAGTAGGAAGCTCTTAAACACCAGCATCTTTTCCTCTATATCCACAAGATTACGGATTCATGGGTGAAATCCACCCAGAGCTGAATGATACATACAGGTGAACAGCCACAATGAAAGCATATAATTGATTACTGTAAATGAGCACTTCTAGACCATATAAAACTGTCTTTTGATGAGGGGAATTCCAGAATTCATCTATGAAAAATCAGGATGGACTTTCCAGTGGTCATCTGATTTTCAGTTGTTTCTGAGTCAGAATAATGCAGCATTTGCCTTTCAACAATGGCATCAAAAGCAAATAGTTTGCAGTATGTATTACAGTAGTGTTTTCAAGGAGCATTCACACGAGAAACATAAAGAACAATAAATGTCTGGAATTCTAGACCAAAAGTTATAACCTTATTCTGGGAACCTCTACTGATCAAACTCGGGTTTTTTCCCCACTTGTCAAGTTAGACAAATACAGAAAAATTTCCAAACAATAATCAATGTACTTATCATTGAAGTATTAAAAGCAGAAAAAGTTAATCATTTTACTGCAGATAAATCATATTGCAAATATTCATCTTCCATTACTTCCCCTTACTAGAAGAACAGATCTTTAAATTATACAGAAAGAGGCCAGATAGCGTTTTGGCTTAATCAGAGCAGTAATTTAGGGTGTCTATCAATTGAATGACAGATTGGCCTGTTCTTTGAAGATGATGCTTAAATTTCTTCAAAAGCATTTGAAACAGAGGAACAATGAAAAACAAGTACCGGTAAAACCAGCCAGTTTGGGATCTGTTCTAAATCAAGCTTTTCTAATCTGGCATTTTTTAGATATGGCAAGAGACCCCTGCCTTAGAATTTCTTTCTAATCTGGTTTAAAGGAATGTGGGTTGGAATTTCTGGGAGTTGCATACTTAGAGGATGGCAAGGATTTGTGAAAATTGATTTAGATAAACTTTTGTATTCAAACTACTTTTGCAATGCTAGTCTTTTCCCCAGAGATGAAAGTGAGCTCTTCCATGGACTGTTCCAAGAAAGTATCTGGAAAATTAACAGCTGCCTTGTTGGTTTAATATTGGTAATAGTTTTGTCTCTTTTTAGAATCCTACCAATTCTTCAAGCTACAACAATTAGTGATATTCTCTTCTCCCCATATCTTAATATGGGAATCTCAAGATACCCACTAGCTGAATATCAAATAATGAATAATTGAAGATAATGTTATCCCTTATTACAACTGCTGGGGGGAAAAACAGCAGGAAAGCTGTTTTCTGTGCCTACAAGTTTCTGGCATATTTTTAATATTTTCCATTTTATTGTTATTTATACTTTGAAAGATGATAATACAAATGAATCAGTGGATTCAATATAGTAACGGAACATAGGTGGATAAACAACAATTAAAATGCTTATATTAAAGAAGCTACTTAGATAAGCAGCAAAATGTTTTGAACCAAAAGAAGAGAAATCCAGTTGCCAAAACCTGGATGACTAAGAATCTTCATTGATATACTTTTGATATACTTCATTGATGGACTTTTGGGGAAGAAATCCTGAGGTTAGTACAGGAATTAAATTCAAATGTTCAAATTAAATAGACAAGCAAATTGATTTGTTTTAGAGAAAGTCATTTCTTCATGTGTCTCTAAATTGAGGCATCAAATTAAACTCAATGCTTGAAATCAATCTTGATACTCTGAAACAAATATTAGCATCATTATATTTCTAACTACTACTATTGGGAATAAATGCCTATTGAGATTCTCAGCGATCCAGGTCAGGGTAGTTCAAAAGGTGCTTGTTCACCTGGACTTTCTTTGTTTTGCTTGAAGACTTTTTGTTCTCATCCAAGAAGCTTTAGTTCTGATGAAGCTTCTTGGATAAGAAGTAAAACATCTTCAAGCAAAACAAAGAAAGTTGCTGTTTGAAAAAGCACCTTTGGGATTATTGTGAATAGAGAATTTTGGATCCGCGTTTCTAACTTAGACATACAGCTGGATATATAATTATTATGAACAAGGCAAACTTTTCTTCACTCTTGATTTAAAGCCAAGAAAAAAGCTTCAGCTGTTTGTTAACTTTGCAACCAATTACAATATAACTAGAAAATCACGAATTATTCTCAATCCCTTGTTCTTCTCAAGAATCTTGGTAAACTAGAGCTAACTACCATAGTACTACTGCAGAATTATTTCTAAAGCGAATACCACTATTATCTATCTATATCTATTTATCTAGGTTTACATAATTCTTTATATAAGGATGGCCAACAATGTTCATGATGTAGTTATTTCTACTAATAAATATCCAGTGTCAATTCCAGAGTGCTATGTACTCTCAGTGAAGTCTTCTAACCTGGAGGAGGTGACATGTAAATGGGGAATTTTCTTAGCTAGCATCATATTATTCTATTCAAGTGTGGAATCTCAAGTCCTGGATTGTCCTACTGTGTGGAGCTAGGTCAGTTCTAGAAACACCTCAAATATAATATCTCGCAATAAATCAATTGGCTTAATGATTAGGAGAAATAGACAGCTAAGCAATGCTCTGATGAGACAGTGGAAGATACATGTGAATCACCTTCTGTTAGTTAATGGCACAATTGGGCCAGCCAACTGAAGCAAAAATTTTAATTTCAAAGAGCCTGGGATGCAATATTGCTAATATTCTTTACAGAGATTTGTGGCACTTAATCAGTCTAATGGTCCCTCTTACGTAAAAACCTTGACCTGGTGTTTTCATGGCCATTGCCAATTAACTTTATTAGCAATAATATGAAAATGATTGGCCAATGCATTCTTTGGATATATTTTTTTCTATTCCCTGTTTACAGACCAGGGTTTTTACAATAGTCTTATTCTAACTAGTTTTATAAAAGCAAACCCTAGTTCATAGATTAAATTAAACACCTGCAGTTAAAATGCTAAAACTCTGGTTAAAGACCTTGCCTTGCCATTTAACTCCCTCTTTCCAACATGTGCTGCTCTTTAATCAAACACTTGACATTTATAGTATGTGAACTCATCATTTTGCAAATATTGGATGGTACAGCTGATTTTATGTCAGAGGTAGAAGACCCTTAAGTTCAAGATAGGCTAATGCCTAACTTCAGCCAATGCACCATCTGCTTGTGCAATTTACTATGCAATATCAAATTTGGTGCTTTCTAGATCCTATGGACAATAATTGTCGTAATCTCCAGCAGTTAAACAATGGCTAGTGATAGGAGGCTGTAATATAAAACAAGAGGGTGCTAAGTCCTTGGTAACCACCTAGAACAGTGTTGGCGAACCTTTTCAGTACCAAGTGCCAAAACAGGAGCGTGCATGTATGCGCCACAAACCGAAAGAGCAGCCACCCAGTGCACATGTTTATTTATTTTATTTTTATTTTATTAAATTTATATCCTGCCCTTCTCCAAACGGACCCAGGGCGGCGAGAAGATAATCTTCCAGTTTCCAGTGCACGTATGTGCACCAGCCACCTGGTGTTCCGATTTCTGGCATGCATGCACATGTGAAGACCAGGTGGCTGGTATGCATGCATGTGCTGGAAACCGGAAGAGCAGCTGTCCAGTGTGCATGCGCATGCCAGGAAGATGATCTTCCCATTTTGGGCATGCGCACCGGCCACTTGGTCTTCTGGTTGCTGGTGAGCATGCGTGCATGAAGACCAGCTGGCCAATGCACATGCACATGCTGGAAATTGGAAGATCATCTTCCCAGCACACTCATGTGCATTGGGCACCTGCTCTTCTGGTTTCCACCACTCTCGCATGTGTGAAGACCAGCTGGTCTGCAGCCAGAACCTAGAAGAGCAACAGGTGATGGCTCGCGTGCCTGGAGAGATGGCTCTGCGTGCCACTTCTGACACACCTGCCATAGGTTCGCCATCACGGACCTAGAATCTTTGGGAATCGATGAAACAAACAAACAAACAAATAACTTCACGACAATAGATAAACCAGTGGAAATCAGTTTACTCGAATGGTTAAGGCACCAGGCTAGAAGCTGGAAGCTGAATTTTAGTAGGCTTTAGGCATGAAGACAACCAGAGATTTAAGCCAGTCACTTTCTCTCAGCCCTGGAAAGAAAGCAGTGGCAAACCACTTCTGAAATCTTGCCAAGAAAACTGCAAGGACTAGTCCAGATGGTCACCAGTCAATACTGACTCCAAGGCACATACACAAATTTACATAGATACATATCATATATCTAAACAGAATCCTCCAATTTTATAAGAAGTATTATTTTGAAAGGCACAGCTTGATTAGATGCATCAAGAGATCAGACGCATCAAGAGATGCCTTCTTTTGCACTAAAACATGTACAATAAGGATGCACATATTACAGAAAATGTTTGTTTAGATCCAAACTTACATGAATGGAGGGCTTCTACGACATGTTTCTTTTCAACTTGGGGTCACTTCTCCCTACAATTGCAGCTCACCTATCATGTCATCTGACCTAGGGCATTCTTAACACTCCCAGGTAACTTTTCTGGAGGGCAGTAAAATTTAACATGAGAAAAAGAATAACCAGTCGTTCATATCAATCTACATGTATTTTTTAACTAATCTACTTTTAGTTTACCCAATACATTGCCTAGATTTTGAGAAAATAGGAGAAGGAAGGAGTATTAGGTATGTTCGCCACTTTACTTATAAAAGTGTTAAATGTGAGATTTTTAAAAAATCATATAAATAAGTGCCTATTCCAGAGATCTTCAAACTTGGCAACTTTAAGACTAGTGGACTTCAACTCCCAGAATTCTCCAGTCAGCATATAACAGATTAACAGAGTTGGAAGGGACCTTGCAGGTCATCTAGTCCAACCCCCTGCCCAAGCAGGAGACCCTACATCTGCCTCTACCTCGGTGGTCACAAGTCCACAAGTCTTAAAGTTGTCAGGTTTGGGAACCGCTGGCCTAATTCCATATACATACATACATACATACATACATACATACATACATACATACATACATACATACATACAATGTCAGTGATATTTACAACAGCCTTGTAAAGTAGTGCAAGGACACCGACCCACCTCCCTCAAGTGCTGCATGTTGTTTCATGTCTATATGGATTGACAGGCAACCACATAACTCTCAACCAGTGTAGTAGCCTCTGAGAAGAGATCCGGAGTGACTCAGGTTGCATATCCTTTAATAAAGAGAAGCCACACTTTAGAGCAGGAAGCTTGGAAGGAATAAACCCGGCAGGTCTATTAAACAAAGCAGAGGTGGGGGGGGGGGGGGAGAGAGAAGAGGAGCCAATATGAAAGCCTCAAAGAAAGCTCCAGGAAAATCAAATCTCAAGATCGGACAAGAGACGATTCAGAGGGAATCCAACGTAGGCACCGTTCCCAGCTGAGCCGGCCCCGCCAGGTTCTCCTCTCTGGAAGCTGCCAAAGAAACAACGGAGTTCCCACCTTACATTCCTGCAATTTCTATACACCGTTTCTATTCGCCTGTCCTCCCATCCCCCCACAAGTCTTTGAGGAGCATTGGCCAACCTGCGTGTCTTAAGACGGACGGAAACCGTCTCGGTGTCGCAAGGAATTAACGAGACACCGGCGAGCTTCAGACACAAAGCAGCAGAAGTTCAAAGGCTCAGCTCGCCCAGTTTATTTACCGCTTTATTGAAAGCAAACCTTCCCCTTTCCCCACCAGATTCAATCTTACCTGCCGGTTTAAGGCGTGACCAGGTGAAGAGACAAGGAAGTCGGAGTGGGGGGGGAGGAGGTGTGCTCCCAGGTGATCCTAGGACTCCCTAAATATTTTATTTGTTTCCTAGTATGATTTGATTGCTTATTAGTAACCTATGACTATCGCTAAGAGTTGTATTTTATGATTCTTAATGAATGTATTCTATTTTATTTTTTCTTTATGTACACTGAGAGCACATGCACCAAAGACAAATACCTTGTGTGTCCAATCACACTTGGCCAATAAAGAATCCAATCCAATCCTTACATCCCATCCCATTCCTATTCATTCCTATTCCTATTCTACATAGAGAGCAATACAGTTTCCTTTCTCCAAAGTCCCAGCGAAAACGAATGTTTTCACCCAAACTCCCACGGGGAAAGTCTTTTTAAAACAAACACACCAACAAACCGAGCAAGACAAATTTGAAGCCCCTTTCCTATTTTAGACGCCGCTACCAAACACCCGCCACCCACCCAAGAGAAAATCACTCCCGGTTGCTTTACCCCAAGCGATCCGATATATCGCGGGACCGCGCTACAACACGGCATCCCGCACCGAAGTCCGTCGCGGAATCATAACAAAATCATAACAAAAGAAAGTGGACCGAGATTAAGTCAAAGCCGACTTGAAATGGAGCGACCGCCGGCAATTCTCCTGGATGGGCTACATTCTTTCAGACGGAGCCCCTCCAGACAAAAGCCCGGCGCTTGAGCAACAATGACAACAACAGTCAACACGGGTTAAAACGATAGTCTCCCCCCTCCCTCTCCCTCCTCCCCCCCCCGCCCCCCCCACGGCCGCCTTTTCAAAGAAAGACCTTTGAGGTATAAGCGGTCGAGGTCTCGGGGGAAGAGAGAGATTCGCTCGCTTACCATATCAGAAACCGTCCCTGGAAGACAGTCACCCACCCAGCAATCCTTCCCCCCCCCCAAAAAAAAAACCCCCTTTGGCGCTTCGAGTTTCGCCTCCGCTCTCCTTTTCCTCCCCGTCCCTTTCTCGCCAAACGATCTTAGTAACAAAGATCGCTCAGTCAGGCGCAACCCGGCTTAGTCCGAGCGCATTCCACAACCGAGCAGAGCGACCCGCGAAAGGCGGTGGCCCCGCTCCCTCCCTCCGGATAAAACGGAGTGTCGTCTCTTTCCCCCCCCCCCCCTTACACACACACATCGGTTTACCTTTCCTTCTTCCCGGCTCCTGGAAGCAGGAACACAAGAGCCCAGATGGAAGGCGGCTTCGCCCTGCCCGCCGCCTTTCGCTTCTCTCTCTCTCTCTCGCTCTCTCCTTTCTTCCTGCCGAGTCCGGGGCAGACGGTGCTTCAGAGCCGGAGGAGAATGAATCGGGGGAGACTCGGCTGAGGCAGGAAAGACGCGGTCGCCAGCAATGCAGCCGGAGTTCTAGGCGCCGGCCCGCGGGTCGTTCCGGGAGCTTCTCTGACCCATCGCGCGAAAAGAAGCCCCCCAAAAGAAGAAGGCAGGCAGGCAGGAGAGGAGGGGAGGCGGCGGGGCGGGGGCAGCCGGGAGAGCGGAACCCAAGCGCTGGCTTTGTGCGAAGCGAGCCCGGGAAGGAAGGAAAGAAAGCGAAGGAAACGCCTCCAGAAAACAACGTTGCCGGCGAGGACACGGGGAAGCGGGGGGAGGGCGGGGGGTGTTGGGGTTGGAGATGTCTTCTAACGCCGCCGCCGCTGCTGCTCCAGCCTCTTCCCCACCCGCGAGCCTAGAAACGGGCAGGCGGCTTGAGAGACGGGTTGCAACAACTTGGAGGGGTTGCGAGAAGTGAGCTCAGCCCCCGAGGTCCACGCCCGTCCGCGGTCCAGACGCCGCCGTCCCCTCCCTTTTTTCAACCCCCTTTTTAATTTTTGACTCGCGCCCCGCAGTCCTCTCAGCGCCTCTCCGACGTCAGAAGAAGGACCCGGCGCTCCCGCGAACGAAAGCCCGAGCGCTTCCTCCTGACGGCCGGCCCCGTGGCCCCCAGCGCTGGCGCGTCACCGAGGGCTTCTCCCGCTCCCCTCCTCTTCCTTGCCCCCGCCTCCCTCGGCTGCCCGCCTTTATTTCATCTGGGAGTCCCTCAAAAGCCTCCCTCCCGCTTTCAAAGAGAGAGAGAGAGAGAGAGAGAAGATGGCAGCAGCAGAACCGGAAGCAGCTTTTAAGAAAAGGGGGGGGGGGAGAAACCTCTCCCTCCTTCCTCGGTTATCCTTCGCCGCCGCCGCCTCCTTCTCCTCTCTCCACCTCCGGCTGCTGAAGGTGGCTGGGAGAGTTGAGTTGGAGTGAATGTATGACGTAGCTGTGACCCAAGCCGAGACGTCGGCAAATACAGACGTGGGGCGGTGTGTCTGTGGGCAGGCGGCTGCCGGAAAGCGGCGAAGGAAGCTGGCTTGGAAGCCGCCTTTGTCGAGGCGGTCGGGGACGCGCGTGGATGTTGCGCTTGGATGACCTCCATTCCCCCCTGGAGGCTGGTGGGCGGCCTTCTCCTAAAGACCCACCGCTCTCCCGTCTGAACCGGTACTCCTTTCCGGAAGGCCCCAAGGTGCTTTGTTAGGAGGCAACTGGACTTTCTCGGTTTTTTTTTCTTTTATTCGAAGATGTTTCGCTTCTCATCCAAGAAGCTTCTTCAGCTCTGACTGGATAGTGGGGAATGGAAAGATTTATACTCCTTGCAGACAGCTGGTCATTCACATGGTTTTTTTAGAGGGTCGTTGGAGCAGTGGTGGGATTGTAAAAATTTTACTGCCGAAAATTATTACTACCTGTTCTGTAGGCATGGCTTGGTGGGCGTGGCAGGGGAAGGTTACTGTACAATCTCCATTCTCTCTCCATCAGCTGGGACCCAGGTGGCAGAGAATAGATGGGGGTGGGGCCAGTCAGAGGAGATATTTACCTGTTTTCCGAACTAGTCAAAATTTCCACTACCGTTTCTCCAGAACTGGTCAGAACCTGCTGAATACCACCTCTGACTTGGAGGTTTATCTGGTTCCTCAGGGTCACTCCTTCAAGAAGTTGGGCCATTTCACAGCCCATCTGGGCTTGACATCCAAGTCAACCTGTCTGACCTCGGAACAGGAGGGTCTGCTTGCATTTATCTTTAAGCTCCAGGTAAATATGGGCAGCCATTTGGTGCCCTGACCTTCTTGTCTGACTTCCTGGAATGGGTCAAGAAGGATGACCCTGAAGGATGGAGGGAAGATCTGCTACCAAGGCAACAATCAGATAAAGGAAAATTGAGCCCAGGCTGGGAAAGTGGTTTATGGGAATGTCTCAAGACAGCCCCACTCCCCTCTTAATTCTCATGAAGATAAAAGGAGGGGGAAGGGAAGCATATTCAGACTTGCAATATTTAGCTACAGTAACTGATTCTAATAAAAAATAGCTTTAGATATGCACTGTGTCTGGTTTTTAGTCTGGTCTACCTTCTATGACTGACATGTCCTCAACCTCCATAGAAGATTGGAAATAGCTACCGGTATCTTATGGTTTTGTGTTGATTGTGGTGTAAGGTTTGAGAGATATTATGGTGTTGTTAACATCTTTATTGCTCCTCCATCTGAGCAATAGGAAAGCATAAAGAAGACTATTCAATCCCTCCCCACATTTTTAATCCTATCTCTGTCCATTTTACTGGTGATTCCCCCCTCCACCTCCCCAAGTGCAGAAGGAGATACAAAACCACCAAGGATCTTCCTCTTAGCTGCCTTTACAGATCTGTAAAACACTGTGACTGACCTGCTAATGGAAAGATGGGAGAAGCTGAGGATGAAACAGACAAGTCTCAAGCCGTCATTAGGGAAATGAGCCTGTCATGAGCCCCATAGACATGCAGTATTCCTAGTGTACTTTCTGGATGCACCAGGCCTGAACAGAAAGATTGGCTGAGCTGCAGAACAGAGATGATGGCAATAGGGTGTCCAGAGCTTGTGTGCAGAAATGCCCTCCATCCCATACAATTGCATACAACTTCCTAGGGAGGGGAACTTCAGTCTGCCCAGATGATGAATGACAATTCCCAAGATTCCTCAACCAATAACTGTTGATTGGGGCCTCTGAGGGTATAGTTCAGCAACATCTAGGAGAAAACAGATCTAATTATAATTTGTCAATAAACTCGACAACTTCTGCTGGCTGATTTGTTCCAAATCTTTCACTTCTGAGCTTTTGAAAAGAATTGTTGAGGGAGCAATTACTGAAAAAGTAAAGAAACTACCCTTTACCTGTATTTCAGGCACTTGCAGATTCTTCTTACCAGGTTAAATGGCAATAGGAGGAGCTATAGGTATATTTTATAAGTAATAAAGTATTTGCTTTACTTGCAGAAAGTCTCATGTTTAGCCCCTGGCCTTGCAAGAGAATTGCCATAAAACATTTCCAAGAAAACTTTAAGAGGAATTAAGCCTCAATTTAAAACAGAGGTTATGCCCCAATACCTGTAGTACTCATTTAATGACTGCCTCCTTTATCAGCTGCTGGCAGTTAGTAATTAAAAAGTAATTTTGTCACCTGCCCTTCCATTTATGACTTTCACAGATCTGCAAAGTAAAACTGAAGTAAGGTCATAACATCATGATGTTTCATTTAGCAACTGCTTTGCTTTTACAACTACATTGCTGATCTCATCTGAGGTTGCTAAACAACAACAACAGTGCTTGCATTGTGCTGAATCTGCCTAGCAATGTCTGAAAATGTTCTTTCCCCAAATGGGGTGTCCATTTTCCTACCTTTGGGGAAGTTGTTTGATAGTGCATTTAAAAATTATCTGCACTAAAATTTTGAATTGGCTTGATGGTTGGAGATGCAGAGTCTGCAGCTGTTGGTGATGTTTTCTGGCTTCACATTTTTCTATAATGCTCCTGCCTACAGTTCCCAGTCTGAGTAGCCCCGATGGGAATTCTCTCAAAGGGTTTCACTTCCCTTTGGATTTCAACAAGCCTGGGAAACCAGGAAGGCTGCAGAATATTAGGTTATTGTAGAGTGAAAGACAAGACAGTCATTTTCCCACACACTCATTGGCAACCTTATGATTAAATAAGTAGAAGACCTCCACACACCATCTGTAAGAACTTTAATGAAATTCTCTTCTAAAAACTTAACTGTATTTAGCAGCCAATGTGACTGGGTTAATGGAAACCTTTTTTGAGAACTGACCTAATATATTAGTTCAGAGACTGAATTACAAACAGCATATTATCAGAATGAATAACAAACTTGCTAGATAGCTTTAGGCAATTCATTTTTTTCTTACCACAACTTCCCATCTGTGACATAGGAATAACAATCCCTGTATTATAACCTTGTGGTTGTACGTGCGAGTTCTGCAATAACATATGAGAAATTCTGTTATTCATGGATGCATAAATACTATTATTTATATATGAACAAAATATACTGTTTTTCTATGCATGCCTGCTAAGTTTATTAGGGTGAGGCTAACTGTTCTTAGAGTAACATCTTATGTACCATCTAAGCATTTGCTTTTAAATTCAAAGGATGAGATCAAATTATATTGTCACATTCTTTTTAAAAAAATATATTTTTATTCATTTTCTATTAATTACGTTTCTTAGTGCTTAATAAACATTGTGTTGTCTGGGTTTTAAATTTGCTTAACAATACAAATGCCATTCTTATTCTCTACCCTTTTTTTCAACCACTGGTAAAATAAATTCCAAGTTTGATAATATTCTGTGACTTCTTTCTGCTTAATTTTCAATGTAAGTGTGTCCATTTCTGTAGTCTAGTATCTTCTTAATTATCTCTTCCTCTCACTCCCCTCCTCTTTAATTAATTATCTCTTCCTCTTTTGGTGTTTCTCCATCATTCCAATAAGTTCAGGTTTAAAATCTACATGTTTCCCTATTAGCTTTTCTAGCCATTTATGCATTTTTGCCCAAATTTCTTTTGTTTTAGCACAAGTCCACCACATGTGATAAAATGTGTCTGTCTTTTAATTACATTTCCAACATTTGGTAGACATTTTTAAACATTTTAGCTAACCTAGCAGGTGGTAAATGCCGTCTATACAACATTGTCATGTTCATGTGTGTGTGTGTTAGTTTTATGAGCTGATCAATAAATTAAATTATTGTTCCGGCTTCTGGTGGCAACGGACGAGTCCTGGGACTCGTCTGCCGTTTTGTTCTTTTTCCGGCCCCAAACGGGGCGGGGTGTGCCTTTTTAGGGACCCCCCCGTAAGGTCGGCTTGCCTGGATGGGAACAAATAGCTGATTTGGAGAGAGCTGGAGCGTTCGAGCCAGATGGCTTTGCCAGGGCTTTGGCGGCGAGGTGGAGTGTAAGTGACTCTGACTTTTTTTTGCTAGCAGCTTTGATTAAAAGAAACGATGGAGGGGGGTGTTTGCTAAACCCCCCCTCGGATTTACAGCAGCGGCGTTTGGAAATGGCTCCTCGAGCGCGAGGAAGCGGATATTTCTCATCCGGACTTTGCTGAAGAAGTGAAAGTCCTTTGCGGTTTGTTTCTAGCTACAATGTATCGAAGTCCTGCTATAATGGAACAATTTTCTTTGTTGCTTTCTCCTGCTGGCTTCCAGATTGGGCGGGGGAAGATGGCTTCCCTTTGTTCTTAAATGACTATTCTTTATGGAAAATTTCCAACATTCCTTTGTGACCTGGACTGTCTCTCTCTACTAATGGAGGATTTTTGATAAATGATTAATTGATTCCTTCCCTGGAGTGCCTTCTTTGTCTTCATAATTGACTGTGAAATTTGCCTTTCTCTCTGGATTTTACAACTTTCTACAACTTTGATTTGAACTTTTTCTCTGGACTTGCTCCAGCGGCTGCACCCAAAAACCGCCATCTTATTGGCACTGATTTAAACAGCTCACCATGGCTTCCAAAAAGCAACCAGAAAAACCAGACACAGATGCAAGATTAACAGCTATGGAAGAAGTGTTACATTCTTTGGTACTGGAAATTAAAGAGCTTAGAAAAGACCACTGCAGTTCTAAATTAGAGCTTTTGGAGACACAGAAGAAATTGATGCAGAACACACAGAAGACTGAAGAGTTGGAATTGGGGCTGGCTGGGGCAAAGGGAGAACTTAAAAATGTTAATACTGAAATTGGAGATTTAACTGGTCATATGTCTAGGATGGATTTTGAAAGGATGTCATATTTTTTAAGATTTCAGAATATTCTGGAAGCATCTGGTGAATGCCTTCTTGATCTTATGAGCACAATTTTAGCAGACTACTTACACAAACCTAAGGAAGAGATCAGGGGGGACATTGACCTGGTTTATAGAATAAATTCAGCATATGCCAGGATAAATGAACTACCCAGAGAGATACACATTAAATTTGTTAGAAGGTCTACCAGGGAGGGAATATTGAGGGCGCAGAGAGAGGGTCCGTTAATGTACCAACAAAAAGAAGTCGCCATCTTGAAGCAGATCCTGAAAAAGATTAGAGAGGTGAGGAGGAAATATTCCTTCTTATCTAAAAAAATTGTTTAAACAGGGGATTTGGTTCAAGTGGGTGATGCCAGAAGGGATGTTGGTGTTCTGGGAAGGAGGAAGAGTAAGGATTAAAACAGTTGCTGAGGCGGAAGCCTTTCTTAAAAAATATTCCTCTATCCTGGAGGATGAAACTGGAGGAGCGGAGGGTGCCACGGCCTTGCCCACTGGGGGTCAGGGAGGAGAACAAGAAGACACAATTGCTAAGAGACTTAGATCTAAAAAATGACTTTTTAAATACAGTATAACTTTTGTTTGGATGTTTATACACGATTGCTAGCATAGAATTTAGAATTTACAATGATGTATGCACTTCTCTTCACCTTGTAGTACTATTGAAATATGTATTATCTATGTTTTGTTAAGAAGCCCCGGAGGGGGCCAACAATCTCGACGTGAAAGTTCTCAAAATATTTTCTCATCTCACCTTACCCTACCCTACTCAAAAAATTTGTAAAACTCAATACAACTTTTTCAATACAAAATAAATTAAATTAAAGGAAACAGTATGTCTCCTCCCTTAATTGGGGCCTAATAATAACAGGTTGTTGTGAAACAATTACATATATATATTCTTGTAGACATTTCATTATTCAAAATATATATATATATATATATATATATATATATATATATATATATATATATATATATATATATATATATATATTTGTTTTCGTAGATTTTCACGGGTGTAGGTATGCTGGCATGGCTGGCTTCGGGGATTTTCCCGTGACAGAAGCCTGCCTGATGATGACAAGTGAGATCTTGTCGAAATGTTGCAATAACATCTCCATGCTATATACACAGGAAAATCCCCGAAGCCAGCAATGTTTTCAATGGCAAAGAATGAAAAACAATAAAGGAGAATATTTGTAGAAATGAGGGGTCCTGGGTGCTCTGTGAGCTTGATTGTTTTCTTGCACATGTTTCAATACCCAAACGAGGTAACATTGCTATTACTGGTGATGTTATCTAGTTTAAATAATGAAATGTCTACAAGAAAACCACCAAACTCAGAGAACATCAAGGCTATAGATAGAAACTAATCAAAGGAGAGAAGCAACTTAGAACTAAGGAGAAATTTCCTGACTGTTAGAACAATTAATCAGTGGAAAACTTGCCTCCAGAAGTTGCGAATGCTCCAACACTGGAAGCTTTTAAGAAGATGTTGGATAATAATAATAATAATAATAATAATAATAATAATAATAATAATAATAATAATAATAATAATAATAATAATAATAATAATAATAATAATAATAATAATAATAATAATAATAATAATAATAATAATAATAATAATTTAATTTGTTGACCGCTCCCTCTCCCCGTAGGGACTCGGAGCGGTGCACAGGGAAAAACTAAAACAATAAATATACAGACATATTAAAACAAATTAAACAATACCTGTGCTAAAAATACCCCATTTATATACTAAAATTCCCAATTAACAACTAAAACCCCATAGAGAGAGACTACCCTAGGCCGGCCAAGCAGAAATGATATGTTTTTAATTTTAGACGGAAGGAGCGGAGGTCCGTGGTCGTTCTAATGTCGGGGGGAAGGTCGTTCCAGAGGGCTGGGCCCGCCACAGAGAGAGCCCTTCCCCTGGGCGTCGCCCGCTGACAAAGTCTAGTGGACGGCACCCGGAGAAGTCCCTCTCTGTGGGAGCGAATCGGCCGTGAGGATGTGTGAGGCAGGATCCGATCCCGCAAATAGCTAGGTCCCGAGCCATGGAGCGCTTTAAAGATGATGACTAACACCTTGAAGCGCACCCGGAAGACAACAGGCAGCCAGTGCAGCTCGCGCAGGAGCGGTGTTATATGGGTAAACCTAGAGGTTCCCAGAATTGCCCACGCGGCTGCGTTCTGGACCATCTGAAGTCTCCGGGTGCACCTCATGTAGAGAGAGTTGCAATAGTCCAGTCGGGATGTCACGAGAGCATGAGTGACTGTGCGAAGGGCGTCCCGATCCAATAGGGGGCACAACTGGCGAACCAGGCGAACCTGGTAAAACGCCCTCCTAGCCACGGCTGTCACTTGATCTTCCATGGACAGCCGGGCATCTAGGAGGACACCCAAGTTGCGCACCCCATCCACAGGGGCAAGATGTTCGCCCCCTATGGCCAGCGATGGGGTCAGCTGGTTGAATCGGGCAGCCGGAAACCACAGCCACTCGGTCTTGGTCGGGTTGAGCCTGAGTCTGTTACTTCCCATCCAGATCCGTACGGCTTCCAGGCACTGGCACATCACCGCTACGGCATCGTTGGGGTGGCTTGGGGTAGATATATACAGCTGAGTGTCATCAGCGTAGAGATGGTACTCTACCTCAAAACCACGGATGATCTCACCCAGCGGCTTCATATATGTGTTGAACAGGAGAGGCGAGAGGACCGACCCCTGAGGCACCCCACATGTGAGGGGTCTCGAGGTCGACCTCTGCTCTCCTGCCAACACAAATTGCGATCGGCCAGAGAGGTAGGAGGAGAACCACCGTAAAACGGTGCCTCCCACCCCCAACCCCCCCAGCCGATGCAATAGGATACCATGGTCGATGGTATCGAAAGCCGCCGAGAGGTCTAATAGGACCAGGATGGAGGAACAACCCCCATCTCTGGCCCTCCAGAGATCATCGACCAACGTGACCAATGCCGTCTCGGTGCTATGCCCGGGCCGAAAGCCGGACTGGCGCGGATCTAGATACTCAACTTCCTCCAGGTGACGGGGGAAACTGTTGTGCCACCACACTCTCAACAACCTTTGCCAAAAAGGGAAGGTTGGAGACTGGACGATAGTTGGTTAATAAAGCTGGATCCAAAGAGGGCTTCTTGAGGAGGGGCCTCACCATAGCCTCTTTTAGGGAAGCAGGCAAGGAACCCTCACTCAAGGATGCGTTGACAACCTCTTGGAGCCAGCCTCGTGTCACCTCCCAGGATGCCAGTACAAGCCAGGAGGGACACGGGTCCAATAAACATGTGGTGGCTCGCAGTCGCCCACGTAACCTGTCCATATCCTCGGAAGTAACGGAGTCAAACTCCTCCCAAACAAGATCTGTCTCATGGCATCCCACTGGGCCATCAATGGGGGCTAACTCGTTCTGTATCTGAGCGATTTTCTCCTGCAGAAAAGTCACAAATTCCTCTGCTCTGCCCTGTAGCGGGGCTTCCCGCACCCTCTGTTGAAGGACGGAGCGGGTCACCCTAAACAGGGCAGCAGGGCGGTTTTCTGCGGATGCTATGAGAGTGGCACAATGATGACGTTTGGCCACTCTCAGCGCCACAATGTAAGTCCGTAAATGGGCTCTTACCTGTGTTTGGTCGGATTCAGAATGGGTAGACCTCCGTCTTCTCTCTAGGCATCTCTTGTGGCGTTTCATCATCCTCAGCTCCTCGGTAAACCAGGGAGCCAGGGTGGCTCGCCGCCGCAAGAGAGGTCGCAAGGGCACGACCCGATCCAAGGCTCCCGTGGTCGCAGTATTCCATGCGACCAGAAGGTTCTCGATCGGGGCGCGGGTCAGGGGTACAGGAAGTGGCCCAAGCGCCGTCTAAAACCCATCCGGGTCCATCAGGCGCCTGGGGCGGAACCAAATTGGTGACCCAGGTTCCGCCTCCCCGCGGAGGGGGGTAGTGGTTGGAAAGTCGAGCCGGAGAAGTGAGTAGTCTGACCATGACAAGGGTGTGATGGCTATATCCCCTATACCCAGATCACTCTTCCACTGGCCAGAGACAAAGATGAGATCCGGTGTATGTCCACCCTCGTGGGTGGGGCCTAAAATTAGTTGGGTCAGGTCCATGGCCGTCATGGAAGCCATGAACTCCCGAGCTACCTCGGATGATTCGCCCACCGATGGCAGATTAAAGTCCCCCATGACTAAAAGTCTGGGGGTCTCAACTGCCACCGTAGCGATCACCTCAAGGAGCTCGGGCAGGGCTGCTGCCACATAGCGGGGAGCCAGGTATACAACCAGCACGCCCAACTG
This sequence comes from Rhabdophis nuchalis, assembly GCA_039707465.1. Lineage (NCBI taxonomy): Eukaryota > Metazoa > Chordata > Lepidosauria > Squamata > Natricidae > Rhabdophis > Rhabdophis nuchalis. The sequence goes on from CM077644.1 coordinate 30,659,917, forward strand.
CCTCCCTAGGCCCCACTTCCATTTGTCTGAAGTGGTGTATGGTTTCTTGCCTAAACAGCAGGTTGGACTAGAAGACCTCCAAGGTCCTTTCCAATTCTGTTATTCTATATCTCAAAGAATGAAAAATAGGAAGGCATTTTGTATGAGTGAAAACCATACAGGGTTATTTCGCTGGATTATTTTAGGCTTCAAATATAACTTACCCCAAACCTCCATCCTAAAATAAAATTAAAACATAAATATCCAAGCGCTCTTGAGTGTTGCAGAATGAAACTGAAGCCATCCCAACAACCAAGTATCAAATTTTATTAAATGCATATGTCCCATTCTCCTTCCCACAGTTTTAATATTATTATTAAGCCACAATTGCAGGAATCCCATATGTCTCTCCACCTTCTGCTTTTGAAAGACCACAAGAATCCACATGACAGAGCTTAAAAATCAGTGCCTGAAACAGTTATAATTGCCAGAAATGCTACATGAAATCGCTATCATAATTGGAAATGTGCAATATGTCTTTATCAGTGGTTTTACAGATTTAAATTCGGTGAATGGTTTCTGATTGGGAATGTTACGGACATGCTGTGTAGTTTATTGAAATGACTGATGATTCCCAAAACTGCCATAACAAAATTGCCTTTCCTTTTCATTTTAAGGCTAGAATCTTATGCATAATTATGTAGCAGCAAATCTCTTTGAACTCAGTATACATAGAATAGGATTGTATGTGTGCTGTTGGCCTAAAGGAAATACCCTCTCTTCATGCTCCCAATAGATGTTTTTCTAGTATCTATTGTTAGCTGTTAACTCTTCAGTAAGAGATATTCCCAAAGGGGCAGCCGTATAAATTTCAGCAACAAGAGGCATGTGGTACATTACTGAAGCATTATGATACAATTTCATGATCTTCATTGACTTGATGAAATGGGTTCTAAAACTGATCCCAGCATGGCCCCATTGAGTGGCAGTGATTATACATGGAGACATCTAGAGGATATCACACTGGCAAAGTTTTCTTTTAATTGAAACAAGGCTGTTCTGTGTCTATATTAAGGTCAGATGGTGACATCCCCAATTTGATTCTAGGGATAATACCGTGTTTCCCTGAAAATAAGACAGGGTCTTATTTTCTTTTGATCCCCAAAATAAGCATTTGGTCTTATTTTCAGGGAAGTCTTATTATTTTTGAGGTGCAGAACATGGTAACCTTGTGGCTGCTGCTGTGTTGTGCATTGCTGGGCCTGCCACTCTTTTTGCAGCAGCCATTAGCATGACAGAAGGGGCATGGTGGCTAGGGTTGCGGGAGCGGCTGTTAGGTAAGGGCGTGTGGGGTGCATGGGGCATGTTCCCCCCTCCCTTCTCCCTTCCCTCTGGCCTTGCATCCTCACTTTGTGTTGTTTTCATGGCAAGCAACCAGAGGAAATGGCGGGGACCAGCTGCACATGCATTTAAACATTTTTGGGGAGGGCTTATTTTGGGGGGAGGTCTTATTGTAGCACATGCGCTCAAAAGCCCAGTTAAGCTTATTATCTGGGGAGGTTTTATTTTCGGGAAAACAGGGTACCAACTGAAAACAATTAATAATAATAATAATAAATTTTATTTATAACCCGCTCTCTCTCCCCAAAGGGACTCGAGGCGGGGCACAGGAAAATTAAAAACAATAGACACAAACAGAGTACAAAATTTAAAATCACAATTAAACATATCCTGCGCTAAAAACATCTATAAAAACTAAAAACTGTCCCTAAAACCCCTTAACACTATAAATTACTATAAATTTATAATTTATAATATATTTATAATTTATAATATAAATTATATTTATAATTTATAATTACTATAAATTAATTAAAATTACCCTAGGCCAGCCAAACAGAAGAAATGAGTTTTTAAAAGCTGTCGGAAGGAGCGAAGGTCTGTGGTTGTTCTGATTTCGGGGGGAAGGTCGTTCCAGAGGGTCGGGCCCGCCACAGAGAAGGCCCTTCCCCTGGACGTCGCCCGCTGGCACAGCCTAGTGGACGGCACCCGGAGAAGTCCCTCTCTGTGGGAGCGAATCGGTCGCAGGGATGTATGAGGCAGAATGCGATCCCGCAGATAGCTAGGTCCCGTGCCATGGAGCGCTTTAAAGATGGTAACTAACACCTTGAAGCGCATCCGAAAGACGACAGGCAGCCAGTGCAGCTCGCGCAGGAGCGGTGTTACATGGGAGAACCTAGAGGCTCCCATAACTGCCTGCGCGGCTGCATTCTGGACTAGCTGAAGCCTTTGGGTGCACCTCAAGGGGAGCCCCATGTACTATATTACTATAGAATTCAATATTTATCGCAACTGAGAAAAATATGTAATGTTAGATTAAGATGATAGAATAAAGAAACTCTGGATTTTGTAATCCCCACACAAATTAAGGAAAGGTAGCGTTGGATGTCTACCATATTATCAAAACAATAGAATAAATCTTTCTTAGGTGAGCATAGAATCAGGTTAGAATAGAAAAGAATTGGGTTTAGAATTTCACTTCTGCCATTTTCTCAACTTGCCTCATTGGGTCAGAGATTTAGTTCCCTGTGAGAATTCCTCATTTTCTTATCCCATTGCTTTGTGAAAGGTAGGATTGAGAATAAAGCTGAAACTGGTTACTAGTTCCCTTTATTTATTTATTTTACTCACATATAACTTTTTTGAAAGAGAACAGAAAATGAATTTATGACATTCTACACTAAAGTTAAATTTAAAAGTGATACTTTTCATATATCTTAGTCATCAGGGTATTCTATCCTTCGAGACTATTTCTTTATTCTTTATTCTTAACATCAGAAGTTATTAATAAACTGCAGATGGTGTACAGAAGTGGAGCCCCATCTATCATTTGGGAATCTCTGCAATAATCTATTCCCCAATTTAGCCTCAATCCTATATTTTCCTTTTTTTAAATCTTCCTGTCTATTAAAAAGAACAAATTGGGCAAACCAACCTCTAATTAGATCCTATATTTGTTATTCTATGAGCCCAGTAATAAAAATCCCAGTATGCTAGGGGGGATTTCTGGAAGAAACAGAGAGCAGGACATAGACAGAAAATAAGTTAAAAAAATATTACTACTCTGTTGTTTTGCATGAATACTGAGAGCTGCTGCACCAGAGACAAATATCATGTGTGTCTAATCACACTTGGGATTTTATTCTATTCTATTCCATTCCATTCCATCCTATCCCATCCCAACCCTGAAAAATGAAAAACAAACATTACTTCTTTTTTCACCACCTATTCCCCTTTATTTATTGCTCCTGACAGTGCCAAAAACCAATGTGTCAGTGAGTCATCAGGAAGGAGGCAATCATGGAAAAATTTGGTTTCATTCCCATTATTAAAGTCCAGCATGCTACTCACTGAAGCTACGGTATTCATCCTAGGCATTCTCTTGATAACTTCCTTGTGCATTGGCTGCTGCAGCAGACTGCCTGTCCTCCAGTACTATCCTGCAGCTGGAAGAGCTGCATCACAGTGGCAGACCATGTGCCTATTGATGGATGGCCTAGGATTTAACCCCTGAGTTTCCATGTTAATAGGTAAGAGGTGATGAAGGAGGCCTCTGCTTGAAAGTTGAGAAAGCTACTTTAGCAGGCAGATTGTGCTAGTTGGAATCTCTCTATAAAATCACCTCCCTTTTTCTAATAGTATTCCATTCCACTTGCATTTCCTTGTTTAGATTGCAATAGCGACAGTAACTGAACTGATCACAATAGTTCCTAGACCAGTTGAAAAAAAGCTACATGGAATAGATATGTGTTTAAGGTTGAGATCATCTGTAGGTGCTTTTGCTCTCTGGCAGTATTCTCAAGTGTGACCTTACAGGTTAAAACATTGTATACATATTGCAATAGGGGCAGCACCTGCTTGACTTGTCTGGGCTTGGAAGCTGTTAATGAAACATTTATATTCCTGTGTTTTGCCTGTTATTTATACTTCATGTGACTCTGACTTTAAGAAAAAAAAGCCTTTTCCCCTTTTCTCCTCCTTTATTAATGACTAGCCTATATTTTAGACAAAGACGTTACTTCCCTATTTTCTATCCTCTTATCCTGTTACCCTTTAATTTCCCTCCCTGCTTTCCCATGGTCACTCTAATAAATCTTCATTACTGGAGTTTTCCAATGCCTGCTTATGACCAGAAAGACTTGCTTTGTTTGTTTTGATTTCAATGGGTCGATTTGATTTGATGGGAGAATATTCTCCCATCACTAAAGTGAGATTGACTGTTACCTGACCTCAAGCATATTTTGTTTTAAAAAAATTCCTATCTACACTATTCAAGACTTATTAAGTGTCTCTATCACAGTAAGCACTATGAGCTTTGCATTATTTTAAATAGCTGTTTATTTGTAGTTATTTATATTTCATATTCCTTAATTCCCATCTCCCTCTGCAAACGATCATTTCAATACAGGTAGTCCTTGACATATTTCACAATTGTAAGTGTAAAAATCATTGGTAAGTAGTGGTTGCTAAATGAGGCATTACATGATCACACCCAATTGTACCTTTTTTCACATGACCACAACTTGTGATTTCCCCTGCCAGCTTCCCCATACACTTAGCAATAGCAACAGCAGAGTTGGAAGGGACATTGGAGGTCTTCAAGTCCAACCCCCTGCCTAGGCAGGAAACCCTATACCATTTCAGACAAATGGCTATCCAACATCTTCTTAAACACTTGTAGTGTTGGGACATTCACAACTTCTGGAGGCAAGCTGTTCCACTGATTAATTGTTCTAACTGCCAGGAAATTTCTCCTCAGTTTTAAGTTGCTTCTCTCCTTGAATAGTTTCCATCCATTGCTTCTTGTTCTGCCTTCAGGTGCCTTGGAGAATAGTTTGACTCCCTCTTTTTTGTGGCAACCCCTGAGATATTGGAAGACTGCTATCATGTTTCCCCTAGTCCTTCATCAAGATACCTACCATAGCTTCTATAATTTCATTTGTATTGTCCTGTTTAATTCATTGTAGAAGAACATGTATTAAAAGTTTATGTCAAAACTTTGTATCACTTTGAATCAGCACTTTGCAGGGGAGAGAGAAGGAGGGAGGGAGAGATCTGTGCTACGTTTCTTCCAATTCTGGAATTTAAAATGAAACATCATTGCCTTTTGCCCTGATTGCAAGTATTGCTGATTTCTTTAGCATAGCTAAGCAGGTCAGGCCTAATTAGTATATGGATGGTAGACCACCAGGGAATTCAAAGGCTGTGGGCTAGATTGGGAAGTCAAAAACACACACCAGAATAAGGCAATGGCAATACGGTTTTGTTCTGTCAAGAAAAGGGTCTGGTTGTGCCCATGAAGTTGCCAGGCATTGAAGTCAATTTGATATTAATTGTAAACATGCCCTTTTGTTAGCAGAAGTATAATTTTTCAAAGGGAAGCAGTTGTATCACTTTATTCTATTGTGGACAGATACCGTATCTATTTCTGGCCACCGCTCTTTAAGAAAAGTTAGAATGACTACTGTAGAATAGTTCCAGAGGAGCGCATTGCAGATAACAGGGAGCCAAACTAAGCCCTGTGAAGAAAGACTGAAGGAGCTGGGTGGGTTTATAAATAGTCCTTGACTTATTACCACAACTGAACTCAGAATTTTTTTTACCATGGTTGCTAAGCAAAGCACATGGTCATAACTCCGAAGCCAGCTTATTCAGTGAACTTTTTTTTTTTGCCAGAAAGTGGCAAAAAATATTAAAAGCAAAGTGTGTTCATGTGACTACAGGGCACTGCAACCTGTTGTAAATGTGAGCTGGTTGCTCAGTGCACAGAATGTGATTGTGTGACTGCAGGGGTGGGTGGTAAGGTAGTTATAAACTTTAAGGAACTTTTTTCGAGTCCATCATAACTTTGAACAGTTGTTAAACAAATGTAAGTCAAGGCCTACCTGTAGTCTTGAGAAAAGACAGCTGGGAGAATATAATACAACACTCTTCAAATATCTGAAAGGTGTCACCCAATGTGTCAGCTCTGAAAGCCATCTTGGGCATTGGATTTTCAGGCCCGCCATATTTAATGCTTTGGGAAAATGGGAGGGGGGAATTATATGGAGTATGGGAGATATATAGTCATAATAACATTCCTTTCTCAAAGAGTCAAGAACATTCTGCCCTCCACCTGGAGGGGTGTGACTGGGAGGCATCTGCAGTTGGGACAGTGCTTTCATTGGACCATGTGATGGACATGTGGGTGCTGGGTAGCTGCTTGAACTTTCTTTTGGGTGGGGAAAACCTTGAAGCTTTCAGATTCGGGTTTTCCCAGATGTGCCAATATGGCATCTCAAATAAAATGGAACTTTGAGGAACTTCAAACCTCTGAGTCTTCTTTCGTGGGGGGTATTACTTGGAACTTTGCCATGAAGGAGATACTAGGGAGTTCTCTCATGTGAGAATGCTCTCTCATTCCAAGGTGTTGGAGATGGAATTGTGGGTATAAGTTTTAGGAATGCAGTTTCCAATTCATTATTAGAACTATATTCTTAACTATAAGGGAAGTTTGACAGTGTGACCAATTGCTCAGAGTTCTTGTGGGCTCCTCTTGGTTGCATTTACAGTAAGTAGAGGCTAATTGGGAGGGGTGGGTTTTGGCAGGCACTACTGCTGATTTGCTTGTGAGTGATTTGCACACACGCACGCACATGCGCAGTACAATTAAAATTGTTCTGCGCATGTACAGAACTGAAAAACAAGATGGCAATGCCTATGGTGCCACCCAGAGAATTGGTTCAGGGGCATGGCGACCCAGGCCGCCAAACCACTACTGTTTGACCAAACTGGTCTGAACCGGTAGGAGCCAACCACTGCTAGACATACATCTCTCTGGGAGGCATTTATCCAAATTCCTATACTTACCAGGGGATAGAAGTCAATAGCATATATGACTAGTTATTTGCGAGACCGCCTCTTGCCCCATACATCCCTTAGACCAATACGCTTCCACAGAGAGGGCCTTCTCAGGGTGCCGTCGGCCGGGCAATGCCGACTGGCGACACCCAGGGGAAGAGCCTTCTCTGTGGCGGGGCCAGCCCTTTGGAATGACCTACCCCCCGAATTACGCACCATCACCGACCTCCGCCTCTTCCGCCAATGTCTAAAGACATACCTATTCCAACAAGCCGGCCTAGCCTAACCTCCCATGGGGACTTTTAGATAGTTTTATTGGGTATTTTAAAATTGGGTTTTTAGCATAGGATAAGACGGTTTAATTTATATTTTAAACTGTGTATTTATTTTTGTACTCTGTATGTTTTTTAAATTTCCTGTGCGCCGCCCTGGGTCCTTTGCGGAGAAGGGCGGGATATAAATGTAAATAAACTAAACTAAAACTAAACTCCTTGCAAAGATATCATTCTACGGTAGACTATGGCTCAGTATACAGATACTCCTCCTCGACTTATGGTCACAATTGAGCCCAGAATTTATGTTGCTAAGTGAGACTTTTGTTACTTGAATTTTGTTTACGATTTATTTTGCCACAATTGTTAAGCGAATCATTGCAGTTAGAACAATTAAACAGTGGAACAACGTGCCTCCAGAAGTTGTGAATGCTCCAACACTGGAAGTTTTTAAGAAGAGATTGGAGAACCATTTGTCTGAAATGGTATAGGGTTTCCAGCCTAAGCAGGGGGTTAGGCGTGAAAGTGTGAAAGACAGTCACAAGTCCATTTTTTCAGTGCCGTGGTAACTTTGAACAGCCACTAAATGAACTATTGTAAATCAAGGACTACCTGCAGTTGCCTGGTTGGTATTACACGATGAACTATTCTTGACCTGTTTTGATATTCTGGAAGCTGGAATGGCCATCCGAATGAACAAACCCCCTAGACTTGCTCCTGAGTTTTCCATATTCTGATCTGTGGAAATCAGCAGGTAAAACTTTTATTTTGATTATAATTTTCTTCCCTCCTTCTGCTCTTCCCTTTGATGTTTCTAGTCTAGATTCCCTGTGAGACAGATGCCCTGAAGCAGCTTGCAGAAAACAGTAGAAACAGCTTCTCTAAAACATTTTAGACACAAAGAGCCCAGTAAATTAAATTGCTGGCATAAAGTGAAAACCCTACAACATCAACAAAACTGAAAAGGAATTCAATGGTTTGTTAAACAGTTAGATTGCCATGCTTTGAAACACACCCAATAATGTTTTCAAATGCCTACAGAGAGCAGTGGTGAGATGACCAGGCTGATTGCAGTGTTAAAGTACATTCTGGAAAATGAATGCCTCTTCAAAATGCGCTATAAGCCATATCTCTCTAGTTATGGGAGTTTAAGTAGGGCTTCTAATGTTAATATGCTGTTCAGTAAAATACCATGTCAGTTAGGCATTCTGACTGAGAATGATGAGTGTCCTAGTCCAATGTATCTGGAAAAAAACAGTTTGTGGATGGCTGCATATGGCTCTTTGGTGTTTATTAAACAATACAATTATTATTGTATTGCAGCAGTCAATACAATAATATCAACAAAGAGGCAAAAATGACAAGAGGCAGTTTTGCATAAAACCCGCATACTCATTTATATGCATGAGTGCACGTTTGTAAATGAATACTATAATTTAAATAGGGAAAAAATATGTCTTGCGACAGATGGGGGGGGGGAGAAACACTTACGGTAATCAAATGATTTTTCACCTCCTGATGAGAAAATTCAAGTCCCCTACTTTGCCTTCTTGCCCTTCCTCACAAGACTAAATAGGTCTTCAAACTGACAAGATTGTGTGTCATCAAGTCAGTCCTTAAGGAAACACTTCTTCAGACTATTTATTAAAAGGCACAAACCTTTGTGTGCTAAGCTCACTTCATCAAATGCAGTTCATCAGAACTATCTGATGAAGTAAGCTGTAGCTTTCAGGAATGTAGGCCTTTTAAACGGTGAAATCTAATTTTTTTTGCCACCGGTTCTGTGGATGTGGCTTGGTGGAAGGGATCATGTGGCATGGCCAACTTTTTCTCACTTTTTAAAGCATTGTTTTCCTGCTGGTTTCGGGTGACTAGGCAGGGAAAAAATGCTTTAAAAAGTTTGAGTGGGGGGGGGGGAGAGAAGCTTCTGACAATTGCACAGCTCAAGCTGATCTGTGCGATCATCGGAACCTTTTATTTTTCCTACCTCTTCGCAGAACCAGGGACAATTGTCCCTACCAGTTCGGCCGAACAGGGCTGAACTGGGAGGATTTCACCCCTGCTTTTAAATCAAATTTATTAGTTAGAAAAGTTGCTACCTCTAGCAATGTTTGGCATTGTTCTCTTCAGGAAGAAGTCAGAGCTTTCCCACAACAGAGTTGGTATAATGAAGGCTGCTTCCAATGAACAAAGTCAGAGGTGATTCTGTTTTATGCTGTAGTATGCCACATGCAGTGGTGAAATTCAAACTTTTTTAGTACTGGTTTGATGGGTGTGGCTTGGTGAGCACGGCAGGGGAAGGATACTGCAAAATCCCCATTCCCTCCCCACTCTGGGGCCAGCCGGATCTAGACTATCTAGATCCGCGCCAGTCCGGCTTCCGGCCCGGGCATAGCACCGAGACGGTATTGGTCGCGTTGGTTGATGATCTCTGGAGGGCCAGAGATGGGGGTTGTTCCTCCATCCTGGTCCTATTAGACCTCTCGGCGGCTTTCGATACCATCGACCATGGTATCCTATTGCATCGGCTGGGGGGGTTGGGGGTGGGAGGCACCGTTTTACGGTGGTTCTCCTCCTACCTCTCTGGCCGATCGCAATTTGTGTTGACAGGGGGGCAGAGGTCGACCGCGAGACCCCTCACATGTGGGGTGCCTCAGGGGTCGGTCCTCTCGCCCCTCCTGTTCAACACATACATGAAGCCGCTGGGTGAGATCATCCGTGGTTTTGGGGTAGAATACCATCTGTACGCTGACGACATCCAGCTGTACATTTCTACCCCAAACCACCCCAACGATGCCGTAGCGGTGATGTGCCAGTGCCTGGAAGCTGTACGGATCTGGATGGGAAGTAACGGACTCAAGCTCAACCCGACCAAGACCGAGTGGCTGTGGTTTCCGGCTGCCCGATTCAACCAGCTTACTCCATCGCTGGCCATAGGGGGCGAACATCTTGCCCCTGTGGATGGGGCACGCAATTTGGGTGTCCTCCTGGATGCCCGGCTGTCCATGGAAGATCAAGTGACAGCCGTGGCCAGGAGGGCGTTTTACCAGGTTCGCCTGGTTCGCCAATTGCGCCCCCTATTGGATCGGGACGCCCTTCGCACAGTCACTCATGCTCTCGTGACATCCCGACTGGACTATTGTAACTCTCTCTACATGGGGCTGCCCCTGAGGTGCACCCGGAGGCTTCAGCTAGTCCAGAATGCAGCCACGCGAGCAATTATGGGGACCGCAAGGTCTACCCATGTAACACCGCTCTTGCGCGAGCTGCACTGGCTGCCTGTCGTCTTCCAGGTGCGCTTCAAGGTGCTAATCATCATCTTTAAAGCGCTCCATGGCTCGGGACCTAGCTATCTGCAGGATCGGATCCTGCCTCATACATCCTCACGGCCGATTCGCTCCCACAGAGAGGGGCTTCTCCGGGTGCCGTCCACTAGACAGTGTCAGCGGGCGACACCCAGGGGAAGGGCGCTCTCTGTGGCGGGCCCGGCCCTCTGGAACGACCTTCCCCCCGACATCAGGACAACTACGGACCTCCGCTCCTTCCGTCTTAAATTAAAAACTTACTTTTTCCGTCTGGCCGGCCTGGGATAGCCTCCTTGCCTTGGGATTTTATAGAATAGGTTTTAGTTTAATTGGGATTTTAGCACAGGGTTTATTTAATTGGTTCTTAAATTTTGTTGGTATATTTATTGTTGTTTGTTATTTATTGCTTTTATGCTACCTGTGCACCGCCCCGAGTCCCCATGGGGAGAGGGGGCGGTCTAGAAATAATAAATTTCATTTCATTTCATTTCATATTTGCCAGTTGTCCGAACTACTCAAAATTTCCACTACTGGTTCTCCAGAACCTGTCAGAACCTGCTGAATTTCACCCCTAACCACGTGCCCCTCTGAACATTTGATCATGCGAAAGGTTTAAGAAGTACAGAAATGTAATTCTGGAATCAAAGAGGTTACCATCAAACAGCAGATGTACCAACATGCCTTGGTAACTATGACTCAAGAAAAAGCCAAGGTGACTAAAAAGAAAGCTCAGCGAGAAGAGGAAGCTTAGTCTGTCATTGGCTCTAGCAGTCATGACTCATCAGTTTGGCCTGGGACTGCTCCGGTAAATGCACAATGGGCACAAAAGGAAAATGTGAGGGTTGGCATTTAATCATAGTTTTCCATCTGCCAATTGTAGCCTGTAGGTTGTTCCCTTGTGAGTCTGCCTTGACCCATTCTCTGAGTTCCTCCAAGACAGTGTTTCTCAATCGTGGCCATTTGAAGGTGAGTGGACTTCAACTCCCAGAATTCCCCAGCCAGGAAGTTGAAATCCACAGAGTTTAAAGGTTGAAACATTGCTCCAAGGTAACTTGGAAATGAGTAGCATAGATGACTATCTTCATGGAAAAAAGGGTAGGGTATATTCCACAAGGTGGTTTGTTTCATTTTGTCTTATTAATATTGTTTAAATCCAGCCAACCTGATTTGGGAAGAAGGCTTTATCACTTTGCTTTCTGTTATATTAAACAAACAAGCATTATACAAACTATGGCTTACTTGGTGCAGAGGTGGTATTCAGCCAATTCTGAAAGGTTTTGGAAAACCAGTAGGGGAAATTTTGAGTAGTTTGGAGAACTGGCAAATAGGCTGGCCCCGCCCCAGCTGCCCCCCAGCTGATCTTCTTTTGTTGCCCTGAACAGGAGAACAGAGCTGGAAAACAGGTTAGTGGGTTGGGGAGGGAATGGGGATTTTGCAGTAACTTTTCCCCAGGAGTGGGAAGGGAATGGGATTTTGCAGTATTCTTCCCCTGCCTATCCCACAAAGTCACACCCACAAAACCACGCCAACACAACCAGTAGTAAAAAAAATTGAATCCCACCACTGACTTGGTGTATATGTATTTGAGGTATTTGTTCTATGCTTGATGTACCGTATATGACCCATATACATTTAACATTTTTTTCATAAATCATATTGGCTGAACTCACATAGATGTCAAAACTTTAAGCCATGGTTTATCAATTACAGTGGCTGATTCACACAACAAAGAAGTTTATTACTTTGGATATTAAAAATATTCTGGGAACTTCAAATAAACATTCTCTGTCATTCTTTATCATAATATTCCAAGATGGCTAAGTACTGTATCGTAATAGTCATGTGGCAGATAGGAAATGGATGTAAAAGAGAGTGATTCGACATAGCTGACCAACTTGGAAACTGACTTCTTGAAGAGAAAATCCCACTGATGGGAAATGTATCTAGGATAGTTTATAAATCCAATGATGACCTCATGAAAAGATTCAAATAGGACAGTAATTTTGGGACAGTAATTCCAAGTTTCCTTGAGGAGAAATCTGCTGGGCACCCACTATTAAGTTTGAAACTAGTTAAGGCCAGGACTAGTTAGAATTAAAAGTTCCTTCTTTTTAAACAGTTTTTAAAATCTTGGAAGTCCATCTCAGAATTACTGAATTGCATTAAAATGGCTTTCCTTATAGACAGCATGGTCCATCTCTTTCACTACTGTGGAACATATCAAACATTAGAAACTGATTGAGTCATATTTCTTGCTAAATCATATGTTGGCCATTTTTGCTAGGCATGGGCTGCATTTTGTTATTTTGAGGGAGAAAATCATATATATTATAATGATCAACCTCATCTTCATCATGTTGCTTTGCAAGGAATTTAGCATCCATATCCCATGACATTGTTTTTTATTGATTACAGTATGTATCATTAAGTTAGTGTCAATTCTTGGTGACCTGGAACGAAATCATCAAGACTGCAAGAGGCTGCCCAGTTGCCTTTCCTATAGAGATGGATTGATGGGGGAGGATGAGCATTTTCCTTCAGAATTCCCAATCTGATTGGCCTCATTTTCAAACTTGTTTCTTTGTTGGATTCTGTTACATCATCAAATTTGATCCTCTTCTGTTTTGGACAATTATCCTGCTGGCAGACAGAGAGATGGACAGAACCCCGAGATCCTTTACATAATTTCTTTCCAAAATACAATTGTGTTTAAATAATTGTGTCATTGAAAACCTGAATATAGTAGTGCGATGGGAACTACAAAATGAGTGTTGCTCAGCTTTTCATTAAGTTTTAATGAGGTTTGAAATTCATAACCTCTCCTTAGTGTGATGCCTGAAACTACTCAATAGTAGTGGGGGTTTTTCCAATAAGCCATTATTTAAGAATCCCTGGCCTACCATACCATGTGAATGAGGTCATTGTGCCCTTAATTATTAGTTGCAGCATGACATTAACTCTTATGGTGCTGAATTCTTAGCCCAAAGGATTCCAGGTGGACTGGCTTCAAATATTAAAGCCAGAAAAGATTCCAAAAGAAGACAAGAAGACAATCAGTTCAGGATTTAGTTTACATATCAAATGCCAACAAAATTAAGTGAATCTCTTAAGAACCCTGGACATTACCGGTTAGAGAACAACATTTAAAACTAGAAGTTATTAAGCAAATTGTGTGTGTTTGCTTTTAATGCTGTGATGACAAACACTATAATTACATAGAAGAGGAGAGCATACAATTTCACCTGAAAAATGTAGAGCTTCCTTAATGAGGGAGTGCCTAGTCTGTTTAAATAAGTTAACGGAGATTTTAATTTTATAGATATACCAATCTGGGCCTTTGGATATGACTGTTTTCATGAAGAACAAAGAAATGTATTTGATAAGAGATATGATAGCTTATTTGGAATTTCCCTATAAAATTTAAAATTGGCTTTTGTAAGACCCATCCTTATCAATATTACATAATGGCAAGATGAAATGATACCGAAGCAACAGCAACTCAGAAAAATAGGTATGGTGAATACAGCCATTAGTAAAGGTGGCCTATTTTGATTGGTGCTATCTTATCTAAACATATAATGGTTTTCTCTGTATAGTATTGGATTCATCCAGAATACTCTTATACTTATTTTGGACTAGAGTATGGATCTTCTTAGGGGTGCGATGGCTCAATGGTAAGATGCTGAGCTTATCGATCAGAAAGGTCGGCAGTTTGGGGATTTGAATTCCTAGTGCTGCATAACAGAGTGAGCTCCTGTTACTTGTCCCAGTTTCAGCCAACCTAGCAGTGCGAAAGTATGTAAAAATGCAAGTAGAAAAATAGGGACCACCTTTGGTGGGAAGGTAACAGCATTCTGTGCATCTTCGGCATTTAGTCATGCCGGCCACATGACCTCGGAGATGTCTGACTACAGTATGAATCTCCTTAGTGAAACTGCTTCCCAATATTACAGGGACGGCTGAGGTTTGCCAGTAGCTCTCTCACATGGGAAGTCCCTTACTCTTGTCCAGACAAATTTTTTAATACTTGTGTGAATCAGGTAGGTTATAAATCAAATGAATGAAATCACGCTCATTCCCAGCTCCCTAATTTACAGCCATACATCTGTGTCAGGAGAATATTCTTATTTTCATAAATTGTTTACAGCTTCAGGTCCTTGCTTCAGAAGAAGCCAATCAAGCAGCCACGCAACAGCTCTAAACCATCTGTTTCTGAGGCCTGAAGAAGCCAGGGCAGGTATCTGCCTGCCTTGAAACAGCCCCGAGCTGCTGCTTTATCTCTCTTCCAGGAACAACTTTCTGCCTGGGTGCACGCAAGGCAGGGAGTCAGTGCACCAAGACAAAAGTAAAGGAGATCTGAAAAGGATTAATCAGGACTTAAATGAACTGTGCCCCTAGGATTATTGGTCATGAGCTACTTCTTACAGAGCCTCCTGTGGGACCTGATCGCCAGAACAAGAGCTGAATAAAGACATGCTGTTAACATAATCAATCTCAGCCAACAGAAAGCAACGAAATGAAATATAATAAAAGGAGCAGATTACAAAGGGAAGAATTCTCAACAGACAAATATATTTTTCTCTTAATGAAAAATGCCATCATCCTAGTTGTTAATGCTGAGAGGGAGAAAAGTCAAGTCTACCAGAATCCAGTGCAGAAATCTGGGCATTGTCTACTGGGAACTTCCAAAATAGGTCTTCCGAAAGGAGAAGGGGGAGGGATTTAATAGAAGAGAGCACTCCTTGAGGAGCATTTAATTACTGCTCTCATCTCACCTTAGAATACAATTATCCCATGGAGAAAGGAAAGTTAATCTAGTCTTGCTATTATTGAGAATATTGGCTGGGGATGATGTCCCTTGGAAGATTTGCAAATGCCTCTAAAATCTGCGGTCCACAAAGTAGATGATTGGAAGTTGACTTTTGCGACGGAATTGGGATGATTTTATTAGCTGCTGTGACTATTTTACCCAGAGGGTAAAAACATCCTCAGTTAAAATAATAATTGCTAAAAGACCAGAAACTGGAAAGTAGTAATAAAAACTTCTCAGCCTTTGGAGTTGAACTGATATTCATGATTTTGTCAATTTCAATTATTTATGAGTGGCAGGATTTCAAGGGCTTTGAAGCTTACCTTATAAGCAGACAAAGAAGCTAAACAAAAACGTATTTTCACTGAAACTCAGTTTGCTCCTGGTTCCATTGTGTTTAAGTAAAATATCCTTCTTGTTAAAATTGAATCCTGGTGATTTCATGGGCTATTAATGTGCTTTCCTTAGAAAGAACGTGAGCTTGATTTGCCATTGCCTTTTTCTGAGGATGCTTTTAAACTTTCAAATCTAGCCCACAACTTTGGTAAATTCTGATATTTTCCATCATAACATTCCAATATCAGCATAACTATTATTCTTTAAAATACTAATGTACCTCTGCTAATGAAAATACTATGAAATAATTAACCAAAAGAATGTTTAATTTGAAGAGACTGAACATGCAACAGCTACATTTGCATGCTTGAGTCCTAAAATGAATTTATTAGCCCCCTTTCTGCCTAATCAATTTTATAAAAGGCACAAGATTTCATGAATTTCCATTCATTTCACCAAATGTGAGAAGTGGATCAACCGATATGCATTTGATGAAGTTAGGTGCGACTTCTAGTATGTCATTTTAACACCAGGTCTTCCATTCTGAACTCTTCTTCATCTAGATTCCAAAATAAATTGAGGATTTTAAAAAAAATTGCATTTCTACAGGCTTTTTCCTACTTCCCTGGCAATTATTGTTCCCCAAACATTCCTGCCAGTTTGCTTTATGCTGCAATACTTGCAAAGGACAATTTATTGTGTTTTTGCAGTATGACTGATGAATTCTGGAAGCTGAAAGTTGCTAAGATTGACAAACAATATTTTAAACTCAGTATCTACATCCTGAACTTTGAATTTAAAGGGGGTGAGGAGGGTGTTAGGGTTCCAAAAAACACCCCCAACGAAATAAAACTCCAACGTCTGAAGTTCCTCAAAGTTCCACTTTATTAGAGATGTCATGTTGGCATATCTGTAGAACCCGAATCTGAAAGCTTCCAGGCTTTCACTACCCAGTTGAAAGTTCACAACCCTTGCCCCACACCCACATTCATCACATGGTCAAATCCAATATAATTGAAGACAATCTCCAACTACTCCTATCCAGGTGCAGGCAAGTGTCCTTGGTTCCCAGAAGAAAGAATGTTGTTGTGGCTAAACTCTACTGCTCCAACCAACCCCCCCTCCCAAATTCCCAGGCTAACATATGTGGCAGTCAGGAAGCTGAAAAAAGAAAAAATGGCTTCCACAGACAGAGGGTCTCCATCACCTGCTGTCCTGATGCAAATGGTATTGGAAAGTCCTTTTGTTAGGTCTGAGATCTGTAGGAATAGTGACCTCTGGAAGTGTTTCATGAAGTTGAGATGCCTAAGCAGGGCTGAAAAAAAGTTATTAGGTGAAGATCTTTCTGGAAATAGCCATGGAAGGACAAAGCCCCATGGGTGATCTGAAGGGTGACTTTACAAGTCACCCAACTTCCTCTGGCTCCTTTTTTTCCCCTTTTATGACCCTGTAGTCCCTTAATTTGAGGTAGAATCAGGGCGACTAAGTGGAGCTAAGCATTTACTGATCATATGCCCTTCCTGATGCCTATGTGGAGTTTGCAGTAGATAAATTTTCTTTGCACCCTACGAGAAAAACATCTGCCGCTACCTAGGATTGAACTCTCAGGCTCCTTCTACTGATACATCATGATATTTGCATAGAAGGGTTTGTTCTCTTTATCCCATGGACGGCACTACTTTCCGTGGGATTGGTTTGCTCCAGCTTCATGGATCTCATGGCAGACACGACACATTTGACCTATTGTATAATAAAGTCGGCCCTAAGTAAACGTGCCTGTGGAATATCGTAAGATGGCAGGGGCAGACACATAGCATAGCAGATTGTATATTTTTGATATTAACATAAAGATATATATTTGGCAGCATGGAATATTTTTGTTCAGGTTTAGTTTTTATCTAGTTAATCCCCTCCCTCCCCATCTGCAAATTTGGGGATTTTCCCAGGAATGTGAACAGATGCTTCTAGTTTCTCAATAGCTCTGTTTTGGCTACATAGCCACCACAATTCTGTCTTCAATTTGCTATCAACAGCATAACAAAGGGCTATCTCACTTGGAAGTACATTTTGTTTACTAGTAGAAGATCCACAACTGACCTGCTGATATCCCTACAAAGGCTTCTCCTCCTCCCTTCTGTTTGTGTCTGATTGTCGGAGACTGCTTGAACAAATTCTTGCAGTTTTCTTGGCAAGGTTTTTCAGAAGTGGTTTGCCATTGCCCCCTACTAAGGCTGAGATTGAGTGACTGGCCCAAGGTCGCCCTGCTGGCTTTGTGCCTAAAGTGAGACTAGAACTCCCAGTCTTCCAGTTTCTGGCTTGATGCCTTAACCACTACACCAAATTGGCTCGGAGACGTTTTTTATTGGCACAGAAATTGTTCATCTTTTGTTGAGTGGGAATCATAGTTTTCATTTATTCAGTCCAATACGCTTAAAGAGAATCTGAACCAGTTGGTTTATTATACCCAAGAATAGGGAAACAGTAAAACGCCAAAGAATTATCAAATTGAAAGAAAGCTAAATTCAGACACAGCTATTAGGACTGTTTTTTTTAATAAAAGAAAACAAAAGGATAATAATATAACCAATTATATTAACAACATACAAAAGTAGTAGAGTGTTCAAATCCTCTTTTTAAAAAATGGAAAAGAGTGATGTGGTGGGACATGTCTATGATCCAGTTGTCCCTCAAACATTGCCTCCCCAAAAGATTGTTTTCCTGTTACTGAACCAAACCAAACTGTAAGATATTTCTCACTAACCTTACAGGTTATTTATTACAGATCTGGAACCATTTTAGAAAGTGTTATCTACTTCCTCAAAACCAGAATAAGGACAGCTTTGCAGTGTGATCTTCACTGCAATTTGACTTGTTGCCGTAAGGTTGCTGTGAAAATTTCATCACATTTTATCGTTTCTTCTTTGTTTCTTTTTTGAGCTTCTTGTTCACTGAGAGGGCAGCAATTTTGGGTTTCTTGACTACTTCAGCACTTTTCGTTTCAAAGCTTTCAGTATCCTGTTAGTTCATTAAAGGAAACAGAATATTAATGATTTTGTGGATAGGTGATAGATCTTTTTTATTATTTGCTGGTACATGAGAATGTTGGATAAACATGCTCATGAATCATTTATAAAATCAAAGGCAGTTTTACAGTTTTACACAGAAAAAATTAATTTACAAGTTTATTCAGGCTGACCCTAGGCATTTTTATTTGGAAGAAGCTTATATGAATGTCATTTTTTAAAAACAACAACTCTACAGTCTTAACATTGGACATTACCACCTGTATTTTGAGGTGATGAGTGCCTTTCAGCACTGCTTTGTAGCCAAGGTGAAAAATATATAGATGTATGTATGCATGTATGTGTGTGTGTATTTAGTGTGTGTGTGTGTGTGAGAGAGAGAGAGAGAAAACATAATTAAAATGTAACAATGAATAAATTAGCTGATTATTCAGAAAATAGCAAATGGCCATTGATCTTGAATAGGGAAAGGGAGAAAGAAATGCCTCAAAGAACCTAAGTCAGAGCTGTATCACAGAGAAGGAAAAGCAGCCAAGATGTTGAGAACCAAGCGGGGGGGACGGGACGGGGGACGGGGACTAATAGATGATAGTAGTAAATGGCTTTACCCAAACAAGACTGAAAGGTTGTGGATTCTAGGGCTCCCTAAATCTAGAGACTGTTTAACTTTTGGGATAGGATTTAACTTGCCAGACAAAACTTGTGCACAATTTGGGTATCCTCTTGGATTTTCCATTCTATTTTAAGAACAATTGGCAGTCATGACCAAGAAGGCCTTTGAACAAATCCACCCTGTGCCTTAGTCGCTTCATTATAACCAATTTCATTGTAAACAAGTACAATGACAATAAAGATTATTATTATTATTACTGGACTGCTGCAAGTCATGCTATATGAGGCTGCTCTTAAACACCATCAAGAAGTACAACTGGTCCAAAATGCAATAGTGTGTACAGTTATAGATCAATCAAGGTATCCTATATAACAGTGGTGGGCAAACTCATTAGTCAACAGAGCCAAATATCAATAATACCACGATTGAAATTTCTTTTGAGAGCCGGAAGGTGTGGCCTGTTTTGTGGGAGTGTCTCAGCAGTCATGTGACAGGGTGGGCGTGGCCAACTTGGAAAATGTGAAACTCACTTAACAATGGTCTTGGTTAGCAACCAAACTTTTAGGCTCAATTGTGGTCATAAATTCTTTCTTTCTTTCTCTTTCTTTGTCTCTCTCTCTCTCTCTCTCTCTTTCTCCATTTCTCTCTCTCTCTTTGTCTCTTTCTTTCTGTCTCTCTCTCTCTCTCTCTTTCTTTCCCTCTTTCTCTTTCTCTCTCTCTCTCCATTTCTCTCTCTCTTTCTTTCTGCCTCTTTCTCTCTTTCTTTCTCTCTCTCTCTTTCCCTCTTTCTCTCTTTCTCTCTCTCTTTCTTTCTTTCCCTCTTTCTCTCTCTCTTTCTCCATTTCTCTTTCTCTCTTTCTCTCTCTCTCTCTTTCTTTCCCCCTCTCTCTCTTTCTCTCTCTCTCTCTTTCCCTCTTTCTCTCTCTCTCTCCTCTCTTTCTTTCTTTCTTTCTTTCTTTCCCTCTTTCTCTTTCTCTTTCTGTCTCTCTCTTTCTTTCCCTCTTTCTCTCTCTCTTTCTCTCTCTTTCTCCATTTCTCTTTCTCTCTCTCTCTCTTTCTCTCTCTCTCTTTCTCTCTCTTTCTTTCCTTCTTTCTCTCTCTTTCTTTCTCTGTCTATCTGCTTCGTCTGCCTATCTCTGTCACTCTGTGTGTGTGTGTCTGTCTGTCTCGCATTCAAGCACTTAATCACTCATTCTGTGTCTATCTTTCTCTCCCTCCCTCCCTCTCTCTGTCTCTCTGCGTGTGTCTGTCACTCTCTGATTCCCCCCTCCCTCCTTGTCTCTCTCTGTGTCTGTGCCTCTCTCTGTCTGTCTGTCTGCCCTTCGCGGAGCCTCCTCAGCCCAGCCCGCGCGGTTACTCACTTGTTCGCCTTAGCCGGGGCCGTCTGGCCGCCCGCCGCGTTCGCTGGCCGCTCAGGGTATTTCCAGGGCTCGGTGTGAGGTGGGGAAGGAATGGTGACCCTCTGGATGCCGGTTCCCTCCAATCGCCCTGGATGTAGCCTGGCTCGCCCGATAGCCCGCCTGTTCCGTATGTGGTGGGGAAGGCCTTCTCACCCCTGGAAGTAGCCCGAGCGAACGAGTGGCCGGGCGGCCGGGCAAGCCAGGCTACGTCCAGGGTGATTGCAGGAAATTCCCTTCCCGTGCCCGCGGAGACTCCGCAGCGAACGAGTGTAGCGGGAGAGAATTTCCTCCAATCGCCCTGGATGTAGCCTGGCTTGCCCGATAGCCCGCCCGTTCCGTATGTGGTGGGGAAGGCCTTCTCACCCCTGGAAGTAGCCCGAGCGAACGAGCGGCCAGGCAGCCGGGCGAGCCAGGCTATGTCCAGGGTGATTGCAGGAAATTCCCTTCCCGTGCCCGCGGAGACTCCGCAGCGAACGAGTGTGGCCGGAGAGAATTTTCTCCAACCCCCCTGGATGTAGCCTGGCTCGCCCGATAGCCCGCCCGTTCCGTGTGGGGTGGGGAAGGCCTTCTCACCCCTGGAAGTAGCCCGAGCGGCCGGGCGAGCCAGGCTACATCCAGGGGGATTGCAGGAAATTCCCTTCCTGTGCTCGCGGAGACTCTGCAGCGAATGAGTGTAGCGGGAGAGAATTTCCTCCAATCCCCCTGGATGTAGCCTGGCTCACCTGATAGCCCGCCCGTTCCGTATGTGGTGGGGAAGGCCTTCTCACCCCTGGAAGTAGCCCGAGCGGCCGGGAGGCCGGGCGAGCCAGGCTACGTCCAGGGTGATTGCAGGAAATTCCCTTCACGTGCCCGCGGAGACTCCACAGCGAACGAGTGTAGCGGGAGAGAATTTCCTCCAACCCCCCTGGATGTAGCCTGGCTCGCCCGATAGCCCACCCGTTCCGTGTGGGGTGGGGAAGGCCTTCTCACCCCTGGAAGTAGCCCGAGCGGCCGGGCGAGCCAGGCTACATCCAGGGGGATTGCAGGAAATTCCCTTCCTGTGCCCGCGGAGACTCCGCAGCGAACGAGTGTAGCGGGAGAGAATTTCCTCCAATCCCCCTGGATGTAGCCTGGCTCGCCCGATAGCCCGCCCGTTCCGTGTGGGGTGGGGAAGGCCTTCTCACCCCTGGAAGTAGCCCGAACGAACGAGCGGGCGGGCGAGCCAGGCTACGTCCAGGGTGATTGCAGGAAATTCCCTCCCCCGCTCGCGGAGACTCCGCACCCCCTGGAAGTAGACGAGTGGCGGCATGCCGGGCTGGGGAGGTTCCGCGGGGGAAGGGAATCGGTGGCCGGTAGGGAGGGTTTCTCCGGTGGGTCCCAGGAGTCCCATCGTCGGCGCGGGTGGAGGAAGAGCCACACGTGAGGGGCCAAAGAGCCGCATGCGGCTCGCGAGCCGCGGTTTGCCGACCACTGCTATATAATATCAGTATTACACAGCTGCATTAGGCATCTACAAGTTCCCCGGTTCACTTCATGGTGCTGGTTATTACTCATAAAGCCCTTCATGACAGAAGCTCTGTTACTTGAGGGGCCACATATCTCTGAGTGTTTCTGGCTGACCCATGGGATCTGAAGGGTGGACAAGCTTTGGATCACCTCTATGAAACACTGCCACCTAGTGAGACGAAAGAAGCATGCCTTCTCTGTCTGAGCACCTGCCCTTTGGAACAGCGTTATCACCTGAGATTTGGATAATCCTGACCATGTTGGTTTTCTGTGAGTCCTTTAAAAATGTTTATATACGACAATCTAGTAATTCATGATGTGCTATTTGTTTTGTGTTAACAAAGATTAGTATGTGTCCGAAATTAGCAGAACTCTGAATACAGACTATTCATTTGAGACTGGTATTTTTAGGCTCTATCCATGCAAAATTTATGACTTTAGTATCAGCTTTAATTTTAAATATTTCTTCCACCCTCTGTCTAGCCTACTTTGATACATAATGCTTGATAAGTTTATTAAAAAACTGGTGGAATTTTTTGGGGAAACATATGGGGAAAACAGGTTTAATTGGAATCAAAGTATCATCTTGAGAAAAAAAGAAAAAAGAATGAAAAGGAGGAAGAAAGAAAGAAAGAAAGAAAGAAAGAAAGAAAGAAAGAAAGAAAAAGAAAGAAAGAAAAAGAAAGAAAGTCATATTCATGACATTTTTAGAGGAAGCCAAATTCACAGATTGCTTTCCCTCATTAAGCAAGTTTTGATATAAATATTTTTTGAATTCTAAAGATGTCCACAATTAATATATGCCGACGGGAAAAAAGTCACAAAAACGGACACAGGGTTCTATGCTGATTTTAAGCCTCTTAGAAAACAATGTGAATTTTGCTCTGCCGGAACAGGAAGAAGGCCTGCTAGTATTTTTATCATCAATGAACCTGGCTGAAATCTCTCCTCAGTTAAATTGGCTATGGCAATTTGCTTATGTGCCCTTCCAAGAAAGGGTAGAGGACTTGCATGCCAAGATATGTGATTCACCCACAGGAAACACCAACCCTTTGGTCAAACAGAAGCAAAAGCATTTATCATTCAGAGACTTAAAGTGCATAATTTAAAGGTTCCTGAATAAAGAAAAAAACATGTAAACAGAAAAATTACTATGCTAAGTAAAGATTATCCCAAGCTTCCTTTTAATAACAGAACAAATGTTTAAATTGGAAATAGGCCATGGCAAAGGATGATTGTTTGTCATCAGGAGATTCCCCGGATAACTTAAACCGCAATCAGGTGCAGAAAGAAGAATTCTTTCTGTTTACCTAACTTTTTTCTGCAATTCATTGATTCTTACAATCTCAAGCAATGCTATACTACTTAATCACAGGGTTAATTCCTATGTGAAAATGTGTAGCTTATGGAATAAATTCCTGCCATTTTAAAAATATTATAGCTGCATTATATTCTGGCATTTGCTTTTCACTGAGGAAATCTGATCTGTTTATTATTTGCTGGAAAGTTGACTTAGGTTACATTTAAAGAGTTTTCTTTGCTACTAAATAATTCATAATTAAAAACTCCTTAGCTAGTTGGCATGATACTCAGCATTTGGGGCTAAATTAAAACTATTTATGTTTACTGAAGACACGTGCAAAGGAAGAAAAAACAGTCCTGCCAAAAACATGGATACCTAGAATAAATTTGAAACAGGAAGAGGAAGGGAAGCTATTTTTTTAAAAGTACCAAGTAACAAACACACAATTGTGCCACCAATAGTCTTATTCAAAATTTGAATTCTGAAAATCCTGCTTTAATTTTGAAGAGGGAGGCCCAGAGATTGGTTAGTCATACTTTGAAACCAAATAGAAGTGACAATTATAGAACAGTGATTTTGTCAGTGGTATTTTGGGTACTGAACTATAATCTCCATAACAAATAATCCATGATATGCAACTACTTTTTGTGCAAGGAGTATATAAGAAAACATAACAATGATCACAGTGTTGCCTAACACTCATGTGTCCATAAGTAGTTAGAATCCTGATTTTTGCCAAGCTAGAACCTTGTGCTTTCCCCTAATCTAGAATCCTTTGCTGTATCACTTCCTGGTAAAGAGATGACTTCTAATTAAGAACAGTCCTCTTTGTTTGCCAGATATCTGTATCTAACCTGTCATCTCTTTCCTTATGTTAATTTTCTGCAATGATTGTCACTGAATTGGATTAAATCTCTTAATTTTGTTCCCCTCTTCTCTTCCCAGAAAAAAAGAACAGAGAGATGTGGAGAAGAACGAAAGAAATCAGAGTGTGGATGAGAGATCTTACAAAAGTACTGGAGGAAATAAAAGTATCTACCTTCAGAAGTGTAAAAATGGCAATAAGCTTGGTGGAGCAAACATAGAAATAGACGATTGATGAAATAAGAGAAGAGGAGAGAGAGAGAATTGGTGGGGGAGCCAAGAAGAAATGGAAATGCTAGCTTGGGCTACTCTCAGTTTCAGTATGAGCTACAGGCTATATTGACTTTTGTTGTACCCAATTCTACCATGTTCTGTCTCTGGAAGATAATATTAAAAAATGTGGTCACCTTCAGCAAAAAAAGGTTCTACATTTCTGTTCTAAGGAAACAGCTGGCATTGTTGGGATGCCATGGGCTTCCTATCATTCACAGGATGCCCCTAATAAACGAAACACCGCTCAATTGATGTCTCTTTGTCCTTTGTGTTTGGAAGAATGAAAGAAAAAAACAGTGTATTTGAGAGAGAGAGAAAAAACCAGATAACAATCGGATTGTTGCCAAACTGGCATTTAGCTACAATGCCCAGTTGTAGTAGCATGTAGTAGAAATGCTTACCATTTTATATGTCTTTGGAACAGGGAGGATTATCGCCAGAACACAAATGAGCTGGAAAATGGCACCAAAGAAAAGGCCATAGTGTAAGATGTTCTCCATAAAGGTGGGCTCTGGGATTTCAGGGGGTGAAAAATCCAACTCAGCAGCCATTAGTGAAGTCCTTAAGTACACTTCCAACAAAATTGAACTGCCTTGTTTCTGCAAAGAAAAAAAGTGCCATTGAAATATGCATTTTTTTTCATAAAGTCATAATCCTCATTCAGAAACTCTGAAAGGCACAAAATGCTGAGGCAAATGGCCAGGATGGTGTTGGTTATTTGAGTGTGATACTGAGCCTACACGAACGGGTACCTTGCAGATGTGTTGAACTCCAGGTCTTAGAAATCTCACGTAGCATGGACGTTGAAGTTTAGTTCCACAGGAGTCCAACAAACATGTGGAACAAGTCAGATTGACAAAGGTTATTCTATTCTATTCTATTCCTCCTTGACTACTACCGGTCCATTTCTGGGAGTGACCAAAAATGGGATACTTATAGGGTATTACTCCAGCCACCCTAATACAGATTTGCCCTTATATTAATATTAGAATTCGCGTTGCTGCATTTCCCACCCTTTGAGAGGATTGATTAGTGGGAACAGTAAATTGGCTTTTCCTCTTATAGTACATTTGCCCTAAGAGATTCATTTTGTTCACTCTTTACCAAGCTAAAGTTTTGCCACTGCAGTAAATTTTTGATCTGATCACTGCCTGAATTCACTGACTGTTGGAACATGAAGCCTGTACTTAAATTCCTCTTTATATAGGTTCCATTTAGTAAATTGTATAATGGCCTGTCTTTTGTCAATACAATTCCTATTACCAATATTCAAACTTTGAGGCAACCATTTCAATGCATATATTAAAAATATAGAGGGATGATATCTGTGTCTATTTTTATACAGAAAGCAGGCTTCTCTGGAATACCTGCTTAAAAGTAGATATGGCAATTTTAATCCAAAGACTTAGATGGTGAATAAAACCGTGATGATGTGATGAGGCAGAATTCTCAAACACACTAATACACTACAGAAGTACAAGAAATAACTGAACAGTATCAAATAGGAATTTGATAGCAGTAGAAATAGCAACCAAAGCTTCATTTAACATCTATATAAATAAAAATGTAAAATAGTTTGTACGAATCCACTAATCTCAAAAACTACTGAACCGATTTACACCAAACTTTCACACAATGTAGCCAAGGACTTCCGATAATAGAATAGCTACTCATTTTGTGCCTAGCAAACGTGTATTGTGTGTTAGGTAAACACAAATAAAACGTACTAACTGAAAAATGTTTTTACTCCCTATAACTCTGCCCACCAACAGTCATTAACTACCGCGGCCTCTTAGGGCCAAAAAGGCACTGGAGTCAAACTATTCTCCAAAGCACCTGAGGGCAGAACAAGAAGCAATGGGTGGAAACTAATCAAGGAGAGAAGCAACTTAGAACTGAGGAGAAATTTCCTGACAGTTAGAACAATTAACCAGTAGAACAGCTTGCCTCCAGAAGTTGTGAATGCCCCAACACTGCAGGTCTTCAAGAAGATGTTGGATAGCCATTTGTCTGAAATGGTATAGGGCTTCCTGCCTAGGCAGGGGGTTGGACTAGATGACCTCCAAGGTCCCTTCCAACTCTGCTATTGTATTATTGTATTACAGTAGGTAGGTAGATAGGGGAATAGAGAGAGAGGGTTGCCACAAAGAAGAGGGAGTCAAACTATTCTCCAAAGCACCTGAGGGCAGAACAAGAAGCAATGGGTGGAAACTAATCAAGGAGAGAAGCAACTTAGAACTGAGGGGAAATTTCCTGACAGTTAGAACAATTAACCAGTGGAAGAGAAATTGCCTCCAGAGGTTGTGAATGCCCCAACACTGCAGGACTTCAAGAAGATGTTGGATAGCCATTTGTCTGAAATGGTATAGGGCTTCCTGCCTAGGCAGGGAGTTGGACTAGATGATCTCCAAGGTCCCTTCCAACTCTGCTATTGTATTATTGTATTATAGTAGGTAGGTAGATAGGGAAATATATAGATAGGGAGAAATACAGTAGGTAGGTAGGTATGTAGATAGAGGGATAGATAGGGAGAAATACGGTAGGTAGGTTGGTAGGTAGGGGGATAGATAGATAGGGAACAGCACAGTAGGTATGTAGGTAGGTAGGTAGATAGGGGGATAGATAGAGAGGAAGAAATACAGTAGGTTTGTAGGTAGGTAGGTGTATAGATAGATAGCGAGAAATACAGTAGGTAGGTAGGTAGAGGAATAGAGAGAGAGGGAGAAATACAGTAGGTAGGTAGGTAGAGGGATAGAGAGGGGGAAATACAGTAGGTACGTAGGTAGGTAGGTAGGTAGGTAGAGGGAGAAAGGAAGAAATACAGTAGGTAGGTAGGTTGGGGGTTATATGGTGGTTGTGTGTATGTGTGCAGGTGTAGATCTACACATAGATTGGTTGGCCATTTAACCAGACTGGGCCACAGCAACGCGTGGCCGGGTATAGCTAGTTTACAATACAATACAATACGATAGCAGAGTTGGAAGGGACCTTGGAGGTCTTCTAGTCCAACCCCCTGCCTAGGCAAGAAGCCCTATACCGTTTCAGACAAATGGCTATCCAACATCTTCTTAAAGACTTCCAGTGTTGGGGCATTCACAATTTCTGGAGGAAAGCTGTTCCACTGATTAATTGTTCTGTCAGGAAATTTCTCCTCAGTTCTAAGTTGCTTCTCTCCTTGATTAGTTTCCAACCATTGCTTCTTCTTCTGCCTTCAGGTGCCTTGGTGAATATCTTGACTCCCTCTTCTTTATGGCAACCCCTGAGATATTGGAACACTGCTATCATGTCTCCCCTAGTCCTTCTTTTCATTAAACTAGACATACCCAGTTCCTGCAACCGTTCTTCATGTTTTAGCCTCCAGTCCCATAATCATCTTTGTTGCTCTTCTCTGCACTGTTTCTAGAGTCTCCACATATTTTCTGGGTGGGAGGCACTGTTCTACGGTGGTTCTCCTCCTACCTCTCCGGTCGATCGCAATTTGTGTTGGCAGGAGAGCAGAGGTCGACCTCGAGACCCCCCACATGTGGGGTGCCTCAGGGGTCGGTCCTCTCGCCTCTCCTGTTCAACACATATATGAAGCCGCTGGGTGAGATCATCCGTGGTTTTGGGGTAGAGTACCACTTCTACGCTGATGATACGCAGCTGTATATATCTACCCCAAACCATCCCAACGATGCCGTAGCGGTGATGTGCCAGTGCCTGGAAGCCGTGCGGATCTGGATGGGAAGTAACAGACAGACTCAACCCGTCCAAGACCGAGTGGCTGTGGTTTCCGGCCGCCCGATTCAACCAGTTGACTCCATCACTGGCCATAGGGGGTGAACACCTTGCCCCTGTGGATGGGGCGCGCAACTTGGGTGTCCTCCTGGATACCCGGCTGTCCATGGAAGACCAAGTGACGGCCGTGGCCAGGAGGGCGTTTTACCAGGTTCGCCTGGTACGCCAGTTGCGCCCCCTATTGGATCGGGATGCCCTTTGCACAGTCACTCATGCCCTCGTGACATCCCGACTGGACTATTGTAACTCTCTCTACATGGGGCTCCCCCTGAGGTGCACCCGAAGACTGCAGCTGGTCCAGAATGCAGCCGCGCGAGCAATAATGGGAACCACCAGGTACAACCATATAACACCTCTCTTGCGCGAGCTGCACTGGCTGCCTGGTCTTTCGGGTGCACTTCAAGGTGCTAGTTGTCATCTTTAAAGCGCTCCATGGCACGGGACCTAGCTATCTGCGGGATCGGATCCTGCCCCATACATCCTCACGGCCGCTCCCACAGAGAGGGACTTCTCCGGGTGCCGTCCACTAGACTTTGTCAGCGGGCGACGCCCAGGGGAAGGGCCTTCTCTGTGGCGGCCCCAGCCCTCTGGAACGACCTTCCCCCCGACATTAGAACAACTATGAACCTCCGCTCCTTCCGCCAGAAACTCAAAACATACTTCTTCTGCTTGGCCGGCCTAGGTCTGCTTGGTCGGCCTAGGTTAAATTAATTGCAGGGACAATTAATTTAATTTGTTTTTATCTGTATTTATTCTGTATGTATATTTGATAGCGTTTTAATTTTTCCCTGTGCACCGCTCCGAGTCCCCTTGGGGAGAGGATGCGGTATATAAAATAAATTATTATTATTATTATACATTGTGGCGACCAATACTGAATGCACTATTCCAAGTGTGGCCTTATTTAATCCTTCCATGCTGATTCTTATCACATTTTCCTGTTCTGGAGGCTGGACAGCATCTTTCTAGGCTCAGCATTCATCAAAAGCACTAGAACTTTTGGTTTTGTAGTGTTTTGCCACTTCTAATATTATACATTAAAAAAAATGTCAATCAATGGAAGCCATTGAAATAGTGTAACTAAAGCGATCTTAAAACAGGAAGAGCAGAGCCAACTGTATACGACCAAAAATTTAGTTTAAATAGTCATCTGCCCAAATGCCATGTGCATTTTTAAAGCAAGCAAGCAAGCAAGCAAGCAAGCAAGCAAGCAAGCAAGCAAGCAAGCAAGAAAGAAAGAAAGAAAGAAAGAAAGAAAGAAAGAAAGAAAGAAAGAAAGAAAGAAAGAAAGAAAGAAAGAAAGAAAGAAAGAAAGAAAGAAAGAATCAATCTCTTGGAGACATTTATTTATGAAGGGATAGATTTTCTCCTCTCTTACTTTCAATCCCCTCATTGCTAGAGGTTACTTTAACAAAAATATGTCTAATAAAATCACAGCCGTTGGGAAGGCATTAGACCAATTTGCTAGACGAAATTCAGGATTTGTTTAAGCGGGGGAAAAAAGAAGAAAAACATTAGAAGAAATGCGAAAAGCTTGTTCGTGCACAGATCAATAAAGTTTGGCTGGTCTAGCGCTAGAATAGAAATGATAGAAAAGCCATCATTTTTCTCCCTCTCAAACGAGGGTCTACAGTGCCCCCCCCCCCCCCCGCAAAGACCTCCAGGAATCTTATCAACCTCTCCCAGCGCCCCTCTTACCTCCCACTCAAGCCGAACCTCGTTCCCAGGAAGCGCTTTTGATCCCCCAGGAAGTACTTCCTCCCTTAGCAACGGCCGTTAGCAACGCATTGCCCACATAGCCCCGCCCCTTATTCCATCGACCCTTCGCTCGCTGGCGTTGCGAAGTCGTCGTCCCCCATCCCCCCCGTCTTACTTATCAGACCCGATGGGTTCGGAGCATCACCAGCCAGGGGAATCTGGGTTAAGGGGAAGAACCGATCCAAATATTACGAAACGGGGTTCTTTGGGGCTCCTACACTCACGGACGGGGTGGGGGGGTGGGGGGGAAGAGCTGGAGCTGTGGAACTAGCCGCCCTATGGATAGCCTTCCTGTTTGCTTGTTTGGCCTTAAGCCGTTGCTTTGAGTTGAAGCAGGGAACTCAGATCCTACGAAACGAAATGGCGAAGAAGAGAGTGCAAATCTAGAATAGACGGAGGACTACCAAGCCAGAACTCTGGGCAATGATTCTCTGTTATTCCTTAATAACAGAGGAATTGACAGATTTGGTTACAAAAAATAAAAAAAGATCTGTAGGAAACACTAGAGAAGACGGAGTGTTATTATGCTATGCTTTCCTTATTGTGCACTCTGTCCCCTTTCAGAATTATCAGAGAAAAATAGAATAGGAATAGGAAAGAATAGAACAGAACGGAACAATAGAATAAAAGACTTTATTGGCCAAGTGTGATTGGACACAAGGAATTTGTCTTTGGTGCATATGTTCTAATAAAATATACAATAGCAGAATTGGAAGGTCTTCTAGTCCAACCCCCTGCCCTAGGCAGGAACCTTATACCATTTCAGACAAATGACTATCCAACATCCTCTTAAAGACTTCCAGCGTTGGGGCATTCACAACTTCTGGAGGCAAGCTGTTCCACTGACTAATTGTTCTAACTGTCAGGAAATTTCTCCTCAGTTCTAAATTGCTTCTCTCCTTGATTAGTTTCCCCCCATTGTTTCTTGTCCTGTCCTCAGGTGCCTTGGTGAATAGTTTGACTCCCTCTTCTTTGTGGCACCCTCTGAGATATCGGAACACTGCTATCATGTCTCCCCTCGTCCTTCTTTTCATTAAACTAGACATACCCAGTTCCTGCAACCGTTCTTCATATGTTTTAGTCTCCAGTCCCCTAATCATTTCATTTCATTTATTTTTCATTTATTTATATTTATATCCCGCCCTTCTCCACAGAGGACCCAGGGCGGCGCACAGGAAATTTAAAAATATACAAAAGTAGGAAAATAAATACATAATTTAAAATATATATTAAATTATCCCGATCCTATGCTAAAAACCAATTTGTTAAAATACCCAATTTTAAAACTCTCTAAAAGTCCCCATGGGAGGTTAGGCTAGGCCGGCTTGATGGAAAAAATATGTCTTTAAACATTGGCGGAAGAGGCGGAGGTCGGTGATGGTGCGTAATTCAGAGGATAGGTCGTTCCAAAGGGCAGGGCCCGCCACAGAGAAGGCTCTTCCCCTGGATGTCGCCAGTCGGCATTGTCCGGCCAACGGCACCCTGAGAAGGCCCTCTCTGTGGGAGCGTATCGGTCTAAGGGATGTATGGGGCAGGAGACGGTCTCGCATATAACTAGGCCCCGAGCCATGGAGCGCTTTAAAGATGGTCATCAGAACCTTGAAGCGCACCCGAAAGGCCACAGGAAGCCACTGCAGCTCGCGCAGGATCGGTGTTATATGGGAGTATCTGGCGGCTCCCGTGATTACCCGCGCGGCTGCGTTTTTGACTAGCTGTAGCTTTCGAGTGCACCTCAAGGGAAGCCCCATGTAGAGAGCATTACAGTAGTCGAGACGGGACGTCACGAGAGCTTGAGTGACTGTGCGAAGGGCAGCCCGGTCCAGTAAGGGGCGCAATTGGCGCATCAGGCGTACCTGATGAAACGCCCCCCTGGCCACGGCCGCCACATGGTCCTCCAAGGACAGCCGGGAATCCAGGAGGACACCCAAATTGTGCGCCCTCTCCACGGGGGCCAGTGTTTCTCCCCCAATGGCCAGAGTTGGAGTAATCTGGCTGAACCGGGGTGCCGGAAACCACAGCCACTCAGTCTTGGCAGGGTTGAGCTTGAGTTTGTTGCCACCCATCCAGATCCGTACGGCTTCCAAACACCGGGACAGCACTTCGGCGGCATCGTTGGGGTGGTCCGGGGTGGATATGTACAGCTGAGTGTCGTCAGCGTACAGATGGTACTCCACCCCAAAACCACGGATGATCTCACCCAGCGGCTTCATATATGTGTTAAACAGGAGGGGCGAGAGGACCGACCCCTGAGGAACCCCACATAAGAGGGGTCTCGAGGTCGACCTCTGCCCTCCCGTCAACACATATTGCGACCGACCAGAGAGGTAGGACGAGAACCACCGCAAAACGGTGCCTCCCAGCCCCAACCCCCCCAGTCGGTGCAATAGGATACCATGGTCGATGGTATCAAAAGCCGCTGAGAGGTCTAACAGGACTAGGATAGAGGAATAACTTCTATCCCGCGCCCTCCAGAGATCATCAACCAATGCGACCAATGCCGTCTCGGTACTGTGACGGGGTCGGAAGCCGGACTGGCGCAGGTCTAGATAATCAACTTCCTCCAGGTGTTGCGGAAACTGTTGGGCTACCACACTCTCAACAACCTTCACCAAAAAGTGAAGGTTGGAGACCGGACGATAGTTCTCCAATAAAGCTGGGTCCAGGGACGGCTTCTTGAGGAAGGGCCTCACTACCGCCTCTTTCAAGACGGCAGGTAAGGACCCCTCCCTCAAAGATGCGTTGACAATGCCCTGGAGCCAGCCTCGTGTCGTCTCCCAGGATGCCAGTACAAGCCAGGAGGGACACGGGTCGCCCTAAGTTTCCTTGACAGCCTGTCCATATCCTCGGTGGTAACAAAGTCAAACTCCTCCTAAGATGGAACCTCAAGACTAGTCTCGGACAGTCCCACAGGACCACTGTCGATGGAGGGTAGCTCATTCCGAATCATCTTGGTTGCTCTTCTCTGCACTCTTTCTAGAGCCTCCACATCTTTTCTACATCGTAGTGACCAAAACTGAATGCAATATTCCAAGTGTGGCCTTCCCAAGGCATTGTAAAGTGGTATTAACACTTCACGTGATCTTGATTCTATCCCTCTGTTTATGCAGCCTAGAACTGTGTTGGCTTTTTTGGCAGCTGCTGCACACTGCTGGCTCATATTTAAATGGTTGTCCACTAGGACTCCGAGATCCCTTTCACAGTTACTACTATTGAGCAAGGACCACCTATACTGTACCTGTGCATTTTGTTTTTCTTGCCTAAATGTAGAACCTTACTCTTCACCATTGAATTTCATTTTGTTAGCTAGTGCCCAATGTTCAAGTTTGTCAACATCCTTCTGTATCTTAAGCCTATCTTCTGGAGTGTTGGCTATTCCTGCCAGCTTGGTGTCATCTGCAAATTTGATGAGTTCCCCATTTATTCCCTCATCCAAATCATCGATGAAGATGTTGAAGAGTACTGGGCCTAAAACAGAGCTTTGGGGTACTCCACTGCATACTGCCCTCCATGTAGATGCAGTTCCATTGAGGACTACACGTTAAGTGCGGTTGGTCAGCCAGTTACGAATCTATCTGGTGGTGATGCTGTCTAACCCACATTCTTCTACTTTATCTAATGGTAGGTTATTGTCTACTTTATCAAATGCCTTACTGAACTCCAAGTAAACTATATCAATGACATTTCTCTGGTCCACTAATTTTGTCACTTTGTCAAAGAATGCAATAAGATTAGTCTGGCATGATCTGTTTTTGACAAACCCATGTTGGCTTTTGGCTATTACTTTGTTTATTTCCAGGTGTTCGCTAATTCATTTCTTGATTATCTTTTCCAGAACCTTTCCTGGTATTGAAGTCAGGCTGATAGGTCTGTAGTTTCCTGGATCTATGTATTTTCCTTTTTTGAAGAACCACATTAGCTCTTTTCCATTCCTCTGGCAGTTCCCCAGTGCTCCAGAATCTCTGAAAGATATAGTTCAGTGTATAGTTATATATCTCTCAGTGTACATTAAAAAACACGATACATTCATCAAGAATCATAAGGTACAACACTTAATGATAGTCATAGGGTATAAATAAGCAATCAGGAAACAATATCAATATTGAACAATGGCACATTAAAGTCCTTTTGATGAGATTTGGAAGTAGAATGTAGCTTTTCTGGATTTCTACATGGGGCAGACTTAGACATATTTAAGCAAATTGTGAAATCAGTCAAGAATGACATTTTTCTTTTTATGTTTATTCAAATATCATGTTATATCTAGACATCACAAAGTTCCAAGATTTATCCATGAGGTACAAAAGCTATAAATAGAAAAATAAATATATACGCATGACCCAAGGCATTTTGTAGCTTTGACTATCAAGTGGCTATAAGTTGCAATAGATATTTTTATGACGTGAAGGAATTCCTATTTTTAAAAATATCTTATTTTATCAGTCCAGACATGAGTTTGATGAATTACATCTTTAAATGTCTTCAAAGCATCTATTAAAAACAGGATACCAAAACAAAAGGTTGGTATCATTATGATTTTGATGGCAGCTGTGGTTGAGATGTGACTGATGCAAAATCCTGGGTAGATGATACAATCATTTCAATAATAACTATAACCAAAAATACAAAGTTGTACTCAGCCCAGCTAATACAATTTAGCTTAAACAAAATGTTACTGCTGGAATGGTTAAATAATTATTAAACAGTGACATCTGCTGTTGAACAGCAATAACCACTCTATTCTCCATAAGTTTAATTCTTAATATTTTTTGGTATTTTTTTCTTGCTTTACTTAATTATAGTCTTGATGACTTCATGAAAACTTGTATCAGACAACAATAAATAAAATAACAATGTAAAGCTCTTCTAAATGAAACACTTTGGTATTTTTAAAAAAAGATGCTGGCTATTTATGATGGAGAGTATAGAAAATATTTAAGAAAAACATGTCCATAAAACAAAAATGATGGAAATTACATTGGAAAAGGCAATGTAATTTGGGAAACACAACTTACATTCTATAGCCTAACTCTGATCTCATTTCTTGAGCAAATCATACCTGTAGAATTTAAGAAAGGTTATAGCATGAGGTGCATTAAATATCATATATATTGGTTCTAAAAAGGCACGTCTCTGGCAAGTGACAGAAAATTTGATAAATAATACATTACCTAGATATTTCATATTGTATGATGTTTACATTTTAATGGAAGCATACAATATGCACATCAATAAAAAAAGTTTGACCCAAGACTATTTTATTACAGAAATGAGAAGATTGTGTGATCACAGATTACTTCATCAATATCTGTCAAACATGTGACGTAACTATAAAGGATGATAAAGGCTGAATGGGAGAATCTTTGTGGAATCTATGGCTTCAGGTATTCAAAATAACAGGTCTCTTTTTTTTTTCTTATGCATGACTTCCAGCATATCAAACAACTCTTGTATGATGAGATATACTACTGATTTTTATGAAAGTTGTCCCATCCTAAATTAACTTTTTGTTTGCCTCTTTTAACATGTAACAGATTTGTGTTTTATTAATATGAGAAAAATCCTTCAGAGAATTGCTTAAAGATAAACTCTGTGCATTCAAGACCTCTGAAAGGCATGAGAGTCTAGGAATGTGGTTCAGTAATTGTTACACTAATAGTTTAGCTAAAACAGAGATATACAGGATAATCTTTAACTTTGGCTCAATTTTCACACAAGAAAAGGTCTAGGTTTGTTAGAGTTCCACTTCCTCATACCTCAAAACCAGGGGTGGGTTGCTCCTGATTTGGCCCAGATCGGGCGAACCAGTAGTGGTGGTGGACAGGAGGCTCTGCCCACCCGCCTGGACACTTCTGCGTATGCAGAAGTAGAAAGTTGAGGAAACGAGTAACATGACATTTGTTTTGTTCAAATATGTGAAGACTGCCAGATTTTGTTACAAATTTTTGTTGATGCTGCTGTTGCTTAAAACAGGATGAAAATTAATAGGTTCAAAATTGTACAAAGACAGGATTGCAGCTAAATGCCATAAAGAAATTGTTGACTGTAGGAAGTATTTCAATAAAGAAACAAACTGTCTTGAAAGGTGTTTTTTTTTTAAAAATAGAGGTTAGATGCCCACTTTTCTAGAAAGTTGGACTGGATATCTCTAAAGTCTGTTTCTGTCCTATTGGCTTTTTCTTTGCTCATATGCTATTGATATTTGCAAAACACTAATGCATGTTCATATAACTGCAGCACCAAGGCAAAGGAAGGTAATTCTGATGATTTAGAGCAATACAATATATTATAGAAACAATCTCTTTACAAAAAATGTGGGGTGGGGGAGATAGTAATGGTTAATTTTCTATCATAGTTGGCTTTCATGTTAAAAATGGGTGTTTTTTAGAAATGCAAAATTTACCAGTAGCAAGTTATTTGTTCTATCTAGTGGTGAGGATGTTAATTTGCATGTCAGAGACCTCAGCCCCTCCACTGATGCATGTTTCTAACTCTCTTTGTAAGATAAGGATGCTAAATACGGCTTATTGGAATGGTTGGAAAGTAATTGATCCTCTGACGTTCAGGAATTTGCAGATTGGATGAAGACATGAAAGTATAAAAGACCAGGAGACTCCTATAGTTCAAAAGAGCTGGACTGAGTTCTCTCCATTTCATCAAATATCACAAACAACAGAAGAATTAACAAGAAAAGGCAACAATTTATAGACTTGAAAGTACGTCATTCCCAAAGGAAACTGTAAGTTGATACAATTAATGTTGTTATTTCTTCATAGATACAGTACCATTTTCATGGTGTAGAAAATGAAATTGTAGATTTTGTAGACTGACTAAGATTACAATTCTAGGTATACTGACTTGAAACTTAACTTCAACCAAATTTTGTAAAAATTGTAAACACTAGAAAGTAAATTATAGACATGAATGTTAATAATTGGATTCTGATAAATCTAATGTAGTCTAGAATAATATTTCCCAGAACAATCTTATCTAATTTAGACTTACTTAATATAGTTAGAAAGATACACCATTCTTAAAAAAAATTGTCCCCAGATAATAAGTAAATATTTATGTTTTTATATTGCCTAGAAGAAAATGTTAAAAGACAAAAAGAAAAGGAAGTTATAAATGTGTTATTTAGAAAGCAAAGTATGAAACAGACATTTCAGAGAATATACTCTCATCTGTCCGTAAAAACTTGCCAAGCATAGGCAAAGCATCGTAGACCTCTCCTAGTCCACATTTTAAAAAGCAATCTCCATTTATCTCAAAACAGAAGGTACACTTGGGACTACATTCCTTATGACATTCATATATTCTTAATGTAATCCTAATATATTACACACTTCATGGGGAACATTTCCATTGATTCAGTGGGGTTACCTTTGAGTTACAGAAGTACTTTGTAAAAAGTACAGAAATATTGTATATGACACACTAATTTAATGACTTGTCTCATGCTATTATTTTCCACTCATGTTATTATTTTCCTTACATTTACATTATGCAAGTCCTTAGAACGATGTCAGAAGTGCAATCAACTAACAGGGATAGATTTATGTTTTGGGATATCTATTTCAAAAGAGGATTTTCTTGTTTATCCATTCTTCATACCACAGTATTCTTTGTTGCTTACGGAATTTGGTAGCATCTTTTCCAATTAACACATTTTATTAATTTTGTGGGATGATGATTATGCCTCTGATGAAAGGACCTGAAGCTTATGTCTTTTAATACAATTAGTTGGAAAAGGTTCCAAACTCCTTGTGATTTTTGCCACCATGGACAAACATGGCTGTCTTAACAATTTCTGCTACTTTAAATTCTAAAAATGGAAATAATAATACTGTAGTATCTTTGGTTCTAAAAAGTAATAAGTCTTGTTAGGCTATCAGTTAATACGGTGTAGGAAAGGAAGTGTTTAAAGTCCTCTCTTTTTATTTTCTGAAATTGCAGAATGATTGGATCAAACCTCCTTCCTAATAGAAGTCATTTAACTGCTTTTTTGAAAATTCAACACTGCTTGCAGGGGTGAAATGGGCAGGGGGGAAAGCTTCAGACATAGCTGTGCCTATCTCTTCAACTGCACAAATGAACAGATATTAAAAAGTCTATAGTGTGAATCCTAGTGACTTTTTGAAGGTGTCTAAGTAGTTTTCTTGGCCAAAAAGAAACGAGATTTCCTATGACTTTCTTCTGGGATACCTTCTCAACATCCCAGTCTTGCCTAGATCCCTGGTGAAAGAATTAAAAAACAGAAAAATGTCCTTCTTGGTGATTGCATCCATGCAGTTTTCTGCATCCATGCAGTTATAAAAAACATTTTGCTTTGTAGCAGAACTGTGTTTGTCTATAGTAGCAACCAGGAGCCTGATAGCACTTTTTTAGACTAGCTGTTGCCTTTTTCTGAAACAAGGTTTTGTTCCCCAGTCAAACTAATACCCTGAACTTCTCAGATGGTGTCACATCCAAAAGTACTAATGAGGCCCAATTTACAGTAGGTCTGCTGTATTTTCTTAAACTGATCACATAATGATTTATAATTCGACAATCTTAATTTAAAATAAAAATGAAGAAAAGAATTGATGGTGGAAAGAGTGCAATAGTTTAAGCAGTTAAAACACAGGAGCCTGAAAACCCAAGCTTTAGTTTAAATTCTTAAAATTTTATTAATCTGCAAAAATATTCATGAATTTAGGGCAGGTTCCCTGGAATTTTGGACTACAAGCAATGAGTTGCCTGAGAAATGATCTTTTTCTTCCAACATCTAAACTATCAGATATCTGCCTTGAAGTTTATTTGGCTAAAAATATACGTTAAAAAAGCAAAAAAAAAAAAAAAAAGGATATTTTTGAGGCTTCACAGCATTGTTCAATTCCCCCACCCCCTTTTTATTTCTGGTGTGACAGTAGTTTCCTGTGTTGCCAAAACAGCTAGAACCTCACATGGTGAAAGTTATAAGCGTTGGAAAAACAATGAAAATAATTTAAAAAGCAATACAATATATCTAAGGATGCTCAGTGACTAGAGAACTGAATGTGTATTCTTTGGATTCCATCTCCTCTTATGCAGTGCATTTGTAATGCTTCCATCACAACAATTCTGTGAACTAGAACATTGTTGATGATCCCATCTGCATTTTTTGAATCTCTGGAGTAGATCACCTTTCAGTAGCTATATTGGTCAAGAGACCCCAGTAGGAATCAAAATCCTTTCTTTTCTCTCCACTAACATGCTTGACAGAAGTACAGAAAGAATATTAATGCAAGATATTGGATTTTACTGGAATTTAAGATATTGATTTTAGATTACCAAGGAAAGAAAGCTCAGTTGACTTACAACTGATTTGAAAAACATACAGAATTGTTATCCCTGTGGTGATTATTTTCAAGTGCCACAATTAATCCCAAATTCTTATTTTATATTGCAGTCTGCCCTAGAAAACATTAAGATGTTGGACAGAGCTATTGCTTTCCTTTTCCTCCACTTTGTTGTGTGTTCCCGTTCTTCTCCTCTTTATCCACCACTCAGGTAATTGATCATCTATTTTCTGCTAGTGAAAATGTAGGGTTGAGCCTATTAGTTTCATTTCTCCATTGGAAAAGTCTTTCTTGGGTAGTAGACTCCTTGCTGCTGGAAGACACTAGTCCATCTCTAACAGAAGGGCCATCTCTGTAGTAACATGGCAATGCACTAAACACTATAAGCTTTTTTGGAACCAAGTTAAAATGCTTGTTTGTCCATTTGATTTTACAGATTAAACTAGTTTATACTTATCAGTATTAGTTTATTGACCTTTTCTCTCAGATCTCAATATGTAAATGGTTGTTTCCTTTTATTTTATCCCAATATCCACATTGGATTGGGCGGACTGAAAAAGATGATTGGCCTCAGATCACTCAATAAGCCCTAAAATGAGGATACGTAGCAATATTTTCCTTCCTCCTTCCAGGAGTGTCTAATTCTCTCTTCAATGTTCCATAGAATGAGAAATATTTTTCCTTATTCTAATTGTTTTTAATGCTGTTATTTGTTGCTTTAGATATAATCCAATATCCATTTCTGGCAAAGCAGGGAGCTTTCAACTACAAGAAATTAGTCCTGTGCATAGCCGCAATCTTTCGGTAGAAGAGCAAGTACAGAACTTTCTCAGCCCTGTTGACAAAAGGTGGGTATATTAATGTCAAAATAAGTAACATTACCTTAGCTCTGCTCAATTAGGGCTAAGTTCCATCTACTTAGGTACCCTTGTTTACATCAGTGGTCAGAACTTCCAACAGATTATGAGGACAGGTTCCATGAAAGAATGCAGTAAATAGTATTTATAGTTGTGAAACAGAGCCACTAAGGTGTTACATTATGTCAACTTTCTTTTTAAGAACTTCAGTTAAAAATGTTGAGACATATTTATACTTTTTTTCTGCCTTTAAAATTTGGCAATTAGAAATACATGCATTCACAAAAGATCAAAATACACGATTCAAAACATTGGAAAATGTGTTTTCTATTACCAGCCTAAAACTTGGCAAAATCTATTTGGCCTGTCTTGGGAGAAATTTCCAGACACAATACTCCTGTGGAAAAGATCCTGTTTTGCCATTTAACTTCTTTAAGCATATAAAAAGGGTACACATTGGTGTTCCATATTTTATAGGTTTCAAGAACAAATTATACATAAGAAAGAATGCAAGGAACTCATTTTTATTTAGCACTTTGCTTGTTGTCCAAAAGGGATAGAAATTAGAAATGCAGAGAATTTTTCCTTTGGGATAGTGTAGTTTTGAAGGTATATAGAACTGCCTTTTCCATCAACAGGAAGTGTTCACGTGATGGTCCTTTGCAAGTGGGCACTGCATCAGAATGACAGCGCATTTTTATTTGTTTAGACGCCAGCGTCATGCAGATGCCATATTCACTGACAGTTACCGGAAGGTCCGAGGAAAGATATCAGCGCGGAGGTTATTACAGGGCATAGTTGGGAAAAGATTTAAGTAAGTGTAATGAATATCCATTATTTACCATTACCGATCATCCTAGTGGTGGTGACAAAGTCTTACAGCCACAACAGATATTTTTCTGATGAGACATGGCCAAAAATATAGCTGTTGGCAATAACTAAAGTTATTATAAGGTGTGCTATATTGCAAAGGGCCTTAATTATTCACTAGAGGAAATTTGAATGTATGTAGTATCTTAACTGGAGCTCTCATTTCACTCTGTATAGCCTTGGAAAAATCTGGGCCTATATCTGATCTACAATACAAAAATATTCATCTTTATAATCCAAATAAATATTTTCTATAACCATTTCTAGATTTTCCTATTAACAAGTTAAAAATTCCAAATATCTCAAGATAGCAAACTGTGCTGAGATGTGTTAGACTACAATGTCATCTATGAAGCTAGAAGGAAAACAATTAGTGGAATTTGCATTAGAAGAATTTTATTTTAGCTTAAGAAATTGTCTTCAAAAATAACTATATTAAATAATAACTTTTTCAAGGCCAATTTATGAGGCTGATAAGTCAAGCAGGAATAGCTCTTGCCTATGACCCTTGACTTCCTCTATAGTGTGTTTCTCTGTAGCAATCATTTTGGTTGTTTTGTAGGGAAGAAAGCCTGGGAGATGAGCAACATGAAATCTTGACTAGGCGCCAGTCTGATAGCATTATGATGGATAGTCACTATTACCAACAGATGGTACTCAGGAATTTCTTGGGAGCAATGTTACAAAATCAAGAGTAAGTAGTTTTATAAATACATAACAATCACATTCTGTAACATACAGTACATTTTGAATATGCAACTGCTACTTTTGTGACTTGTATAGCTTATATAGTAATGACTGCAACAAAAACACACTCTAATGAGTTGTAATTTGTACACATCTCTTTAGTATACTTCAGTGTACATTCAAAAGTTTACTCTGTATATTAACCCTGAGTAAACTTGCATATATTAAAGTGATTAGTCAATTAAATTCTGCTTGTGTTTGAACTGCTTCTAAGTAGTTTTTGACATGGAAAAACAATTTGCATAAATTCCTGTCGTCACAACTTAATGGAAAACATTTCTACGTAGACAACTTAGTCAGATGGCTTAAGTTCAAAACATTTAGAAGGAGAAACTGACTGAATACTCATTATTGTTCAAGAAAGGGACAAATAAGCAACAGATTTTTTTTTTAATCTTGATCAAAATAAGTACTCTGTTGCGGGAGCCAAGTACCTTATCTTGGAAGCAACTGTGTTCCACTGAAAGCAGCCACACTGTTGTCACACTAAGATCTCTTCTTTTCTTTTCCAGGCCTCAGTATGTTGATAATGACAATGTAGAAGA
Source organism: Rhabdophis nuchalis (assembly GCA_039707465.1). Lineage (NCBI taxonomy): Eukaryota > Metazoa > Chordata > Lepidosauria > Squamata > Natricidae > Rhabdophis > Rhabdophis nuchalis. Next base: position 30,702,351 of record CM077644.1, read on the forward strand.
TTTTACCAGTGTTCTGATCAAAGTGATGGAACTCTAGACTGATTTCATCCCTTCCCTTTCTCAGTTTGGTTACTGCCGTTCTCAGGATTGGCATAAACTGCAGGAATGTGTGTGTGTGTGTGTAAAGAAATGAACAGGACACCTAACTGATAACCAATATTACTGAGAACTCATCTCCTTCTATAAGCATAGGACAAAAATTGAAAGCAAATGTTTATATGTGGAATTGTTTCCTGTTTAATTTATGCCAGACAAGAATGCTTATTGTATAGTAGCCTCATTTCAGTTTGAAAAATAAACGGCAGCTGTAGCAAAATGCTATATCCAGATTATTTTATTCTACTAAGACTCCATAATCAACAGTCATTGAGTTGCCTGACAAAGTGAAAACATGGGGATTGTACTGTGAGTTTAAATTGAGAAGTGCTGAATGGAAAGTATTCAATGACTTCTGGTTTCAGCACCATGGAGAGTTTTTGATTGCTATGCAGTCTTGATAGCGTGTAAAGAATTTGTCAAAGGTTTTCTGATTCTTCAAAGTGTATTTTAACTGCTTTTTATCATCCAAAATTTTCTTGCATTTTCACACAAAATATGGAAATGCTCTTCTATAACTACTTGAAGCATAATACAATACAATACAATAGCAGAGTTGGAAGGGACCTTGTAGGTCTTCTAGTCCAACCCCCTGCGTGGGCAGGAACCTTATACCATTTCAGACAAATGGCTATCTAACATTTTTTTAAAGACTTCCAGGGTTGGGGCATTCACAACTTCTGGAGGCAAGCTGTTCCAGAGGTTAATTGTTCTTGATAAGCTTGATAATGTTTGCTTTAGAGAATCACAATATAATAAAAGAAATTGCAGTTGGCTAGACCTTTTGTCTTATTCTCTTTATTTCATGAAGGAGGCGGTAGAAAAAAGATTTTTAAAAAATGACACTTTGGGAGCCCATCTGTTTCTAAAGTTCTTACTGTTTGACAAGGCAGCTGTACCACAAATCAAAGTACTTACACATTCAAGCAAACACAACATGTGGGGGTATTTTTCTTCTTAAAAAACACTTTTTAATATTACAGGCAATTATTTTCCACACTTCAGTTTCTGGTCTTCGACTGTTCTTTGGCTCCTTTCCTTTTTTTACTTATGGTTTTTCCCCCCGTTCCTCTGTTCTTCTCACATTAGCGTGTTCTGGAAGGATACAAAGAAATCCTCTTAAAGTTAAAATTCTTGATGTTGAAGAGTTCTTCATTTATGAAGCAGTTACCTCTTTTTGGAATAGGAGAGTGAAATGTAATATTTTAATTGCCCAATTTAAAAAACTTGAAGAATGCAAAGAATACATAGTAAACTAGAATTTAATGCAAAAAACAGTTAATTATCATGCAAACTTGAATTTATGTCATATTTGGAGTATCTCTTGTGTACATAATGCTACAACTTAAATTTAATAACCTATTCCCCTATTGAACTATTTTATTTATATCCTGCCTTTATCATTTTTACAAATAAGGCAATGAACATATTTAATATGCTTTTCTCTTCCCACTTTCCCCACAATACCCCTGTAACGTGGATAGGGCTGGCAAAGTGACTGGACCAAAATCACTCACCTGGCTTTTGTGCCTAAGGCGAGATTACAACTCACACATAGTCTATCAAGTTCAAATGATTACATTAAAATTAAATTTAAAAACAATTAAAAAGAGACACAAATCTTAGAAATATCTCCCCATTCTAAAATAAATATAACATTCTTTTTGTAATTCTTTAAATGTATAAAAACAATTAGAATCAGAAGGAAATGACGAGGAGATGGCTTTGAAAGCAGGATTTAAGATCTTAAATTATGACATTCATAAACTCAATTCCATTACACAAATGATATATAAAACAATACAGTTAGACACTTATTTTTATCTGTAAAACTGCACTGAGATTGTATTTCCAAATAACTGTTTACTTCCTAGGTATTTTTGGGGGGAATAAAATGATGAAATAACACTTTTAAAAATTATCCATAATCTCCAGTGGGATAAGAGCTTCAACTAAGTCCCACTAATAGATACTGGTTAAAACAAATACCACAAAATCAGTATTTCTCTCACCACACTGTTTCTCACCTAATAGTTTCATGTTTTCTTTGCCAAATTAGGAGTGCTGCTTTAAAATATATCCTGTTTTTAACTATTACAGGGCTGTCAAACTCGTGGCCTACGAGCCAGATGCATCACATGCTGGTCATGCCCGGTTTACTGAAGGGAAAAAATATATATCTCCCAATATGTCACGTGACGCCCCGAGTTTGACACCCCTGAACTATTACAATCACTTAAGAGGGAAATTGTACCATTTATTTAAAGCTGACCAGGCTTGTGCAGACAAGCCGATAAACAAAGATTGGGGAATTTTTATAACATTTGTGTGGGTAAAGTGGGGAACAAAACTCAGTGTTTTAAGAGAAGATTAAACCCAATATTTAGCCATTTTTAGATATCAACATCTGATGATTTCAATTATAGTATGTAGCAGTAGATCCATCATCTTTGAAGTGTTTGAAGGACTATATATTAGCATAGTTTTAAATTTCTTATGTATTAGAGTGCATAATTATTTTTTCTTCAATAAAAAGATGAACAATCAAGAGAGTTACATATCTTATATTTATGTGGGTATATTAATTTCTTCCCCAACTTTAATCTCCTTTGAAATCTGATCTATCTTTGAGTGTTTATTCTCTCGCTCCCTGACACCTAGCTGGCTTTCTGTTTAAGATGTGACTAGAACTCATGTTTTCCTGATTTCTAACCAGATGCCTTAAACTAGGGGTGTCAAACTCATGGCCCATGGGCTGGATGCATCACACTCTGGCCACGCCCACTTCCATTTCAGCAAAGGGTAAAAAGGTTGCACTATGTCATGTGATGACAACGTGTTGTTGCGAGTTTGGCACCCCTGCCTTAAACTCATCCACCAAACCAGCTCTCAATTAATTCTGAAGTCATTTCCATTCATTTATTATTTTAGGTGGGTGTAGTACTGCAAAATTTGAAACCCCCCTTGTTACAATCTAATATTGTCCTACAATATTTCTAATTCTTCATGTAATCTATGAAATTGACAGCTGTGTGTTTCAGAAAATAGAATTCAAATACCTGTCTTTCAATACGCAGAGATTCAGAGTAAATCTTGGAATTTACACAATTAAATGCTTATATCCTTATTGCAGACAAGAATACATCAATTTATATTCTTTAATTTTATATCCATAATCATTACTTCAAAATATTTTTGTTGGTACATGCAAAATTTATATTTTTGTGTGACCACATAACTACAAAATCTGGAAATATTATATTAAAAACTCTATTTTAAACAAACATAATACTTTCTTAATGCAGAAACCAGAAATGAAGATAATGGTTGGTCAAAGTAATATCTTCTTACTCAGATTATCCTATCAACCTACAATTCCTCTCTTTTGATTCCATCATCATCTTTTTTTTAATGACCCCATAATCCCTTGCGGGGTGGAGTTTGGGCAACTGAATGGAGCCGAATGTTTACTGGCTGGATGCCCTTCCTGTTGCCAACACGGAGTTATATCCAGCAGCTATATTCTCATCGTGCCCAGAGAGAGAAATATCTGCCTCTACCTAGGATTGAATTTACAGCCTCCTGATTGTGAGGCAAGAGCTCCACCTCTAGGCGACCGCACCACTCTCCATCCAATATTCCATATTGTTGCAAAAAAAAACAATAGACTTGGCAATCTAGTTTATTAATGCATTTAAGCAGCACGACTTATTTTAATTTAGAATACTTAGCTTTTAAAGGGGTTCCTGTAATAATGAATAGGAGATATCATAACAGTAATTCATGCATTCCACAGCATGCAATTAGGCTACCAGAACATGCTGTCCTTTAAGTTGTTTTCTGAAGATAACTCAGAAACAATGCTTGATCCTAAGTATCGAAGCCAGGTGCTAATAAGTAAGAATTGTTTTAGTAATGTAACAGTGTTCTAGTCACTGCATTATTTGCCAATCAGTTTCAAAATCCAGCTCAAAATACAGGTAGTCCTTGGTTAATGACCATTGGTTCAGCAACCATTCAAAGTTATGATGGTGATCATTGAGAAGATTTATGACCGGTCTTCACAGTTTTGGCTGTCACACCATCCCTCCCATCTCATTATGTAATGCAGGTGCTTGGCAATAAGCTCACAGTGTGTCCCACAATAACATGATTGCCATTTTTTACTTTAGCCACCCGATTTTGACAAGCAAGTCAATGGGGAACCCAGCAGGAAATTACAAATAGCAACTTTATGACGTTGTGCTTAACGACCACATGGGATTCAGTTAATGATAAAAACCGGAAGCGTGCAATTGCCATGTAAGTCAGTATTGTCATGTAACATTGCACTTTTTGACTGCATTGCTTAGTGTTGGAATTCATAATTCCAATTACTATCATTAGGCAAGGAGTACCTACATTTGTTTTAGCCTATAAAGTTCTTAATGGCTCAGCTCCTAGACACCTTTGGGACCAGCTTCTCCAAACTGATTTTTTCCCCCCTTCTAATGAAGTCTCTGAGGCAGATGATGTTTTGAGAGGTAGAACTGTCTAGAAACTGATGCTATATCTTTTTTTTGTTAGTGCCTTGTTATGGATCATTTTATCCACTAATGTGAAACTGGCCTGGAAGAAAGTCATGGTAACTGTTTCATTTAAACATGGTTTTAATTGGTAATAGGATGGCTGGATGGCTGTTTGTTGCTTCGGTGAATTTTGTAGACATTCAATGTTTTAAACAAAATGTTAGATTGTTTATGATGAATTTCTGCTTCCCCAAATGCTGTAATCCGCCTTGACTCTGAGGCATAAAAAATTAACAAACAAACAAACAAAATATGCCGTATAAAAGCAACTGCAACTAACAGACAAAAATCCATCTGGCTCACCGGGCTCCTTTTTTCCAATAAGAATAAACAGGCAGAAAGAGAAAATTCAAAATATTACATGCAGGACTATAGATAACATGGACTCAGATACTGTGTCAGGCTATGCAACTTCATGAAACAAACTGAAGCAGGCACGTCCAAAAATTTGCGTCAATGTAATCCTGATTAGCTCAGCCATGTCATTCTAAAATCCCAAGATGTTCCCAAGAATCTTGTTCCCAAGATTCTTAACTTTTTAAATTACATAAATATTGATTCTTTGCTATTGGGAAAAAATATTTTTGCATGGATTGGACTGGGAACAAAAGCAAAAGCAACATATGGGCAGATGGACCAAGCAAGAGTTGTGGAAGACATAAAAATGAGAAGTCTAGAGAAATCTAGAAAGCATTGCTAGCAATTTCTCTAGCAATTGATTCTTTTTTTAATAATGTGGAACTGTAATGGAGTTAAACAATAATGGAGTTAAACAATAAACTCAAAATAGATAGCTAAATCATGCAAATGTTCCTTTTGCAATGGTCAGAAGCATAATAGGCCTAACGGCACTGACTTCTGCTAAGGCTCCCCCCACCCCCTCCTCAATCTCAAACAGTGATAAGCATAAAATGAAGCAGCCACCATGCTTAGGAAAAGCAACAGCCAAAGACCCTTACTTCTAGGAAGGGCTGGTCACTAGTATACCCCCTTTTTACCGTAGCGTTCTATACTTTGCCAACCTACTGCTCTGTTCTGCAGCGATCCTGCCAAAAGGAGAAAGGAATTAAAGTTCAGAGCAGACAGTGAAGTGGAAAGAAGTATTACTTTAGGAACTGACAACACATTCAAAAGAAGCATGCAAACCAGGCTTCCAGAAATTCTACAGAGATTGAGTGAGCATCAAGAAAATTGCCACTTTTTTTTCACAGGAGAATTTATGCTGCTATTATTGGCTGAATTTTAAGCCAGCCACTAAAGTAGGTAAAAACATGGTTGCACTAATTTCACCAAATAGTCATCAGAGAAGAAATCAGGTAAGAGACAAAGAGCACAATTATAAAGTTAGCCCTGATGCATCACAGATATTAGCAAGAAGCATTTTTATTACAGGCAGTCCTCAACTTACAACCATTTGTTTCGTGAACGTTCAAAGCTACAACAGTGCTGAACAAAAAAGATTTATGGCCATTTTCCACACACTCTTAAACCATTTCAGTATCCCCATGGTCAGTGATCAAAATTCTTTGCAACTGCTTCATATTTATGATGGTTGTGATCTTCTGACAATCGAAGTCAATAGGGAAGCTAGATTCACTTAACAACTGTGTTACTAACTTAACTGTAGAGATTCACTTAACAGCCACAACAAGAAAAGTCATAAAACAGAGTAAAACTCACTTAACAACTGCCTTGCTTAACAACATAATTTTTGGGCTCATTGTGGTTGTAAATCGAGGACTACCTGTATTGGTTCATGCCACTAGAAGCCCTGGTGTAACTTAGAAACTTTGCTTCCTCATTTAATACTCACTACTACAGAAAATCCACAAGACAATTACTTCTCTATGATGACTTTTCCATGCAGCAAGAAATTTTACCTGTATAAGGTAGATATACTAACTTGCTACTAACCTCATGGTTGCCTCAACCCTGAGAATGCCTAATGACCATCAAGATTTTCTGAAGGCAAACCTATACATTTTTTTCCAGAGTTAAAAAAAGGCAAGCATTTAGACAGTAAAGTGAGGTTGTAGGTCCTGCAAATGATTTGAGTTACTACATTGGAAGCTTTGTGAGAAATGACACTGAGCTTCTAATCTTTTAAAAAGAAGAAATCCAGAAAAGATATTCCTTATGTTGCCGATGGGAAACCTACAGTTTTCCAGATGTCACTCAATTTATAAATGCATGACGCCTCAGGTAGCATGGACAGTAGTGAGAGAAGCTGAAAACTGGAATGTAGATACGTACACAGGACCATAAATTCTTTCTTTGCTATAGATGATTACAACACAGGTAGTCCTTGGGTTACAACAGCAACTGGGGATGGAACTTTTGTCGTTAAGCAATGTGGCATTAATACATGATGTCATGTGAATCCATCGTTTAGTGAGGGCAATTCAAGCACTTCTGGTTACCACTGGAATCCCAGGACCATATGGGTTGTTAAATGGGAAGAGGCAGAAGGCAAGGAGCGCAAGGGAGTTGGGAGTGTTCAGGGTGATGCAGCAAGCAGGAAGCGCAGCTGGGGCCACAGGCACGCTATGTGCACACTACAAAAAAGGCAGGAACAACTTACAAGGGATAAGTTGTGACCCTTCCTGCCAGCTTCCCTAATGACTTTGCTTGTGTAACACAGGCAGAGAAGGTTGCAAATGGTAATCACGTGACTGCAGGATATTGTGACACTGTAATCTCAAGCCAGTTGCCAAGCACACAACTCATGATTATGTGACTGTGGAGGTACTGCAATTGCTGGATCTTCAAGAACTAGTTATAAGTACCATTAGTTCAGCTTTGTTGTAACTTTGAACAGTCGCTGAACGAGTAGTCGTAACCCAAGGACTATTTATACTAAAAAAGAAACCATTCCAAACAGTATCTCATTACTTGGACAGTTAGAATCCCTCCCTTAAATGACTGACTTCAAAAGTCAGAACATGGAATTAAAACCTAGAACGTTTCAACTATTACATAAGGTGATATATACTGATGAATCAGGAAAGAATAGCTAGGAAGTTAGCAATGGATTTAGTGCTAATAGCACATACTTAAGTTTTCCTTTACTATCACTACCAGGGTTTTTTTTTTTTGTAAAAAAGAAAAAAGAAATCCAATTTTTGTCTCTTACCTTTTCACTGCTTTTTGAGCCAACATTCTATTGCCTGCTAGGAAGGTGAGGCTGCCAAGGAGAGCCAGGTACTTCAAGGTTTGAAACATGTTGAGCTGAGTCCAGTAAACGTACATGAGCCCCAACATTGCTAGGAAAAAGTGGCCAAATAACACTTTGTAAAATTTGATTTCTTTAAAAACATTTCACAGGAATTCCAGTCCTAAATTGCAACAAAATCAATTAAAGTACCCGCATTATATATTAAGTAACAGTTGCAATGCTGTACTAAGGTGTAGATAACAACCAAGGCTCCAGAATCTCTGAAAAATACTATTCTCTTCAAGTGCAAATATTTAATTATGTACATAGGAAAACTGACTGGCAGAGAAGGAAGCTGGCAAAAGGGAATATTGAGGATCTCATTTACCAGGTGCAAATGCTAAGCCTTTCACCTGGAGGGATGGATTCATGACTCTTCCAATATGAAAAGCAATCCTAGCCATACACATGGGCATAAATAAGGTAATTGGAACAAAAATAATCCTCAAATGAAATAAAATCAACCTTCTAACACAATATGCTGACATTTATAAGACAGAAAGCAGTTAAATGAGTCATTCTCAACAGTGAGAAAATGTCAAAGGGACCAAAGTATAAATAACTTGAAATGTAAAGCTTACATTTACAACTATCTTCAAAAAGTAAGCATTTGCTGCAGTGGTATTCACATTTCTGTGCTTGTTTTATTTTTTATTTTTGGTTCATTATATAAGATGTAAGAAGAAAGCAGATATTAAAACAAGACCAACAAAATGGAAAAAGCTTTATGTATTATTATTTTTTTGTTGGCTAGTCTGTTAGATCTATAGAGAGACAGTTCATAAGAAAAGATGGCCATATGTCATCAACATATGTCTCACTTATTCTCTATTAAAAAAGGAAACATATATATTTACAGGCAGTCCTAAATATTCTCTATATACATATGTTTATGTTCTTCCCCCAGCCTCCACAGGCAATTTCTCTTTAAGCCTTAAAAGCTTTAAAAAAAATAAACCCTGTTCTTCCAAGGTGAGGCAGAGATGGTCCACCTACCATGTTCACCCCCCCCTCCCCTCGCTCCAATGATTCTTGGAAAAATATGGTTCTGTGGTAGCATGTTTTTGGGTGTGAATTCCTGCATTTTTCTGGCCCTTCTCTCCTTTCATTTGCACCCCTAACCCAATTTCTTCATGATTCTCTGCTTCTCAACACAAAACCTGGGTACCGATGCATTCCTATTATATGTGGGCTTTCCTCCAAATGCCATAGGAGTCCCATTTCAGTTTCAGATGGAACATGCAGGCATATACTGTCTAGGTATCACCCTTAGAACACTTCATGCTGTGTCAACACATGCTGCCGCTATGTTCATCTAATGTTCCATGCTATCCAATCTAGAAAATTACATGGACTGCAAGTGTGTGCAGTGTCTGAACATCACAGAAGGCCAAGAAAGCAAGGTCAGGCAAACAGGCTTGTAGACTGTTTCTAAAGTATGTACATTCAAGTAGGTGGTGTACCTTTGACCATAAGTACAAGCTCCCTGTGATTATGAGCCCAAATAAAACACAATCCTAGATCATGTGGATAGCTGTACTCTAGCAAACAGAAACACAGCTACTGTTCAAGCCTCCCAACTGAATATATGGAGGTTAGAAGAGAGGATAGCATCATATGGAATGCCCCATTCCCTCTCCTCTTTTGGCTAAATTGGTGAGTTAGGGTAGAAAATCTTTCATGGTGGCTGCTGAAAACCAGGATGTCCTGGATAGTTAACAGGGATGCCTGCATTCCACAGTGGTACACATATAATAAAGTGAGAACCATTGATGAAAGAGTCAAATGAAAAATTTAAATATCTAATTGGCTAATTAAAGTTTTTTTTAAAAATAATAATGCTGGTTTCTCTTAGGGAAAATATAAAGTTGTAAAGAAGATTAAAGAAAAGAACCTTTCTAAGATTAAAAGACAACAAAGAAACAATTCAAGATAAGAGGCCTTACAACTTTTTAAATTTTTAGTCAATTTAGCATGTTAAAGCCAAGTAGCATATTCCAAGGAATGCAAGAAGTCAATAGCTGTTTCTGATCAAATTAACACACACTGACTGAGAAGAAATCTAGGCACAGATCAAGGTACATAAAGAAGAGTACAAAAATCAAAACATCACAAGGTCATACATACTAAAGGCCTGATGCCCAAAATACAAACTCAGAACATTTTGTACTAACAAATGTATCTACATACAAGAAAATACATTGAAACTAATCATAGCTTTTAAAACTGATGGTAAACATGCATTTAGCCATACCGGAATAATTCTGAAAGATGGGCTAGGGGAAAAATGGACAAAAGGAAGGGATGTAGTGTCATTATGTCCATTATAGTTAATAAGCTGTGAGCTCATCTGTCATCAGGCTCTTACCTATAAAGCCAACAGAAAAAAAAAGGATAATGGAGAGGAATTTCTCCACCACTTACCTGCATGACCCAGATGGAAGATAATGGTACTTGGAGCAAAACTGAAGTTAGAAATATTGGCCCCAATCTTTATCCACTGAAAAATGGCAAAAATATACATTAAGGGAGGATAACAGTTTCCAATCAACTTCAAGAACATTCCAGATTGCTTTAAGTCCTTTCAAAATATTTGACTCCTTCAGATATTAGCCTTGAAACTTTGAGAGGCCTGTCTTTTAAAAAGGGCCTTTCAAATCAAGGCAGGAATTTGGAGGAGGAGTAGATACAAATTAGGAAAATTTTAAACTTTCACCCAAGGAAATCTTTCACAAACCTATTTTATGAAAAATTAGCAATGTTATACTGTATTTAATATTGGTCTTCAGTTGCCTGAAAAACCCAGCAGCTGAGTAACAGCAATAAATTCAGTACTAATTAGAAAGTGTATATGAAACACTTACCAGTATAAAGAGCAAAAGCAGTGGGGAGAGTATCATCGCTGTGAATGTGTTTGATACAACAGTGGGAGGCCTCTTCTCAGGTTCTCTGAACAAATGCTAGTGAAGAGGAATCCCAGGGGGAAAAAATCAGAAAAGCAGTGTGTCTCACCAGACGGTAAATTCTGGGTCAAGATACCCAAATATTGTACACATACATACATACATACATTCATACATATATATAATCTAGATTCTACCCAGTCATTAGTGTTGTTTTCTTATTATCTATACTGCCTGATTGCAAACTCTGCTTGTTTTTATATGGTACTCACCTAGTTCTTATAGCAAAACTGACAGTGAATGATACAACAAGGGGTTTTATTTATCAGCTGACTCATGCAAGTCAGGCATTAATTTGGGCTGGGAAAGAGTGATTGATTGAAAGTGAAAGATTTCCATGCCTATGCAAGAACTAGAAGTTGGATTCTTGAATTCATTATAAATCTCTAGTGAGGAAATGACCATTTTCCCTTTTTTCCTTTGTTGTCATATTCAAGTAAGGCTCTTTTTCATACATAACCAATTAATTTAACTGCTCAGAAAAGGATAGGTGTGTTGTAAGATGCTTCTAGGTGCAAGAACATTATTTTTCAACTTTCTTTAGCTAAAAAGTGATTCTTGAAGTAACAGTAGAAAACCCAGTATCTTACTCTTGGTTTTTGCAACCATCTATGGATACATGCATACTCAAGTTAAGAATTAATTATAGTCTGCAAACATATAGGGTTTTTTAATGGCAGGTAATATTAAATTTAGTGTTCTAATCCAATTACAAAAAGAGTAAAGGAAGCAAAAGCATTCACTGATGGAAGAGATGGAAACTGGTACCTTACTCTACAACTACCCCAAGCCTGATCACAAAGTTAAGTTAAACAAATAAAATAAATAAAAAGCAACGGTCTTCCAAATGTAGAATGCAGTGAAACAGAGTGTTCTAATGTGGAGTGTACCTGTATCTCAGGTTTAGGAGTGAAAAGGCTTTTTGACTGGACTGTAGATGGAGCATCTTCTTCTGGAAATTTGATGACAACATCAGCCTGGGAAGGATTAAAAAAGGTAGATGCTAATTGAAGGTTATTTATATTTGACTGTTTTACCTTTCCATAAATAATTAAAAAATATTCACTTAATCCAGCCTTAAAATTAAGACCTCCAATAGTTAGATAGTTGCTACCTTTATAGGATTTGGGTCCTAGCTATATTCATGAGATTGTATTTCCTTCATAGAAATTGCCTATTCGATACAGTTGGGCAGAGATTCACAGCTAAAGGTTCCTTGTTATCAGAAGACACTCCCCTCCTCTGGAACTGTTTGCTTTACATTAGATTACCATGATCTAATCTCATGGCCTTCCAAAAACTTGTATAAATCTGGCTGCTTTAGAAAGCCTGTGATTATTGGTTAATATAGCTATTACTACTCCATAGTATTGGTAATAGGTTTTGTATCTGTATAATTCTTCTGAAAGGATTTAAATAATAGAAACGATACAAATAGGAACAATTTATCTTAATAAGGTTTACTAGCAAGGTAGTAATGCTCTTTTGCCTTACAACTGAAAGGCAAATATCACTGATTTTCAGAATAGCTTTATATAGAAAATATTGATAGAAGTTTTTCTCCCTTTCTCAGAGTATCAGAACTCAAGATCATCCATTGAAATTAAATTCAGGAAAGGCAGAGGGAATATTTTTCCACAAGGTACATATGTTTTGGAATTTCAGTGATCTTAACAGCCAGATTGGATGATTTTGGATATTTGACAGGTTCATGATGGATCAGGTGACCAAAGCCTACTAATATTAAGGACTGACTCCTACCTCTTGGCAGTAACACACTTTAAATGCTAGTGGTTGCTAATTGTATCATGAAAGATAGACACTGCCCTCCAATCTGGGAGTATAAGTGAGATTCAAAAACTGGACACTGGGTAAATAGAAATGGACAAAAATTAATCCAGGATGTTCTCTGTCTCTTTTATTTAGAACTTGATCAAGTTAATTCCTTGAGCCTACACAATATCGAACTCCTCAATCTCTCTAATTGATACCAATCTTGCAGGTAAAGCATTCTGCAATTGGACCAACATACCACATTCCAGAGGATTGGATTTTCCAGAGTGGCGTCACCAATGATCAAATAAAGAGTGTATATTCCAGAGGCTGAATCAAACTCAGTTTTTCTCTCAGAAGTGTCCAGTTCAAATTTGTAAATGTTTTTGCTGTCTGGTTCTGCAACAAACACTACCTCCTGCCCAGTTTTTTGATTGTGAAGCCGTACAAAAGTCTAATTTGAACAGACAATGAAAGTTATGTTAGCATTCAATACCATAAAAGAGCAAAAAAAAATAATACTATTGTTATTTAACAAGGATTGAAGGAGAATACGCTCCGTTTAAGAGCTTTGAAAAAATTCCAAGAGCCAGTCATTTTACAAATTATTATGCCCAATATTACAGAAATAATGGAAGGATAAAGCAAGAAAAGTTGAAAATGTAATTTTCTGTTTTATATGATTCACATTTAGACTGTCACTATGCTACTGTATAACATACTTTGCAAGATAGGAATTATTTTCCAGATTCTGGCAAGAAACTGGAAAAATTAATATGAGTTTATTTCAAGAAATAATATTAAAAAAACTATTTAGGCATGCTGTTCTCATGTAGATTTTTTTTTAAAAAATGGTATAATATTCTTTCCTTTTTCCCATCATGCTTCTGAAATTAAGCTGAAATATATCTAGAACTATAAAGATAGGCTATTAGAGGCTTTCTCTTCACAGCGTATTTCAAACTTTTCAGCCAGAATTGAACTATGTTTTTATATACTTTATGAAAAGACACCAGCTTAGCCTCAGTAAGCATGTGATTTGCACATTCAGTCTTCATTGCTTCCACATGAAATATGGGTAGCATAGCTGGGCAAAAATGGGTTGATACAGCTTCTTTGAATGCTGTACTGATTTTGTTAAACTTGGCAGGACTGGTCATTTTGACAGCATCAAACAAACTTTGCAATATTTTTATTTATTTATACCCCACCTTTATTTTATTATAACTTAAGGTGGCAAACATACCTAATATTCTTTTCTCCTTTCCCCCCCCATACCGACCCTGGAGATGGATTGGGCTGAAAGAGAGGGACTGGCCCAAAGTCACCAGCTGGCTTTCATGCCTAAAATAGGACTAGAACTCACACTCTCCTTTTTTCTAGTCTGGTGCAAACATGCTCCAATCTGAGACAATGGAGATGATACAAGCCAAAGATTTGCTATTTCAATGAAACATACCTGATTTTGATAAGATTTCAACTTTGACGTTTTAAAGAATTCTAGTGCAAAAAACTCAATCAGCTGAATAAACAACTTATCTGGCGTAAGATATTTTCATAAGTATATACATAGGTCTGTCTGTTATTTTGTCCATTAATTTAGACAAGAGAGCTAGCAAATCACAACTCGCTCCTTGTCTTCAAGTCTGTTATGTACAACTGTCACATTTGCTTAATGTTTGTAAATTTTTATAAACAAAAAACAACCTGAACCTCTTCTCACAAGTCTTTTTGCTAAAATGTCACTCTGGATTAGTGTAGGCATGCATTAACTAACCTGGTGAGGGATTAATTCTGCTCCAGTGTTCACATCAACCAATTGAAAGGACAAGGCAAAATTTTGATGGCTGTCAGCTGTGAATGATCCTTTGGCTTTGGCTGGGTAAGTGACCCTGAAAACAGAAGTGAACTGTTGCTAAGAAAGAAAACGTGAATCTGTGTAGAAACTAGATACAAAGTGGATTGGGAACTACTCATAAATCTAGTGATTTGCAGTTAATCAACAACAGCTTCTAATTCCTTATAATGTTATATAATGTAATACAGAAACAACTAGAAAGCTTTGTATTCCCAAATTAGATTGCTTAGAGTATTTGTGAAAACCCTTTTTCTACAGGAGGATTCAATTTGGGTCAAGCACTGATCCCAAATTTCTGGTAAACCAATACTTAGAAACACTCAAATATATAATTTTTAATATGCATGTATTTATTTTATTGACTATAATTAATAGGCCCTATTCTTTTAGGCAAATTAATTTGCAAGTCTAAAATCTGTTCATCCCTGAATAAAGGAGGAGAACACTATGGAAACTTGCAAGTAGTTTTTCTACCCTCATAAAGACAAATTACAAGAAGACTGGTTATGCTTCAAATTCAATCCCATTTGAATAAAATTATTGTTATGTCAAAGTCATTGCTGAATCTCAACTATGATTTATTGAGTTCTAGCCCGAGAATTAACTTTTATTATATGTATAATTACTGAGGACCTTTTTAGCATGAAGAGAAGTGGTTGTCATCTCACAGCACATCGGTAGTAGTTTGGCAGCCTGGGTTGCTGGAATCAGCAGCGACCTTGGTCTGCCACACCCCCAAACCAGTTCTCTGGGCAGTGCTATAGGTGCCGCCATCTTATTTTTGGCTTCTGCACATGCACAGAGCAATTTTTATTGCACTGTGCATACGCCCAAGGTGCGTCCACAAATGAGCCCAGCAACTGCCAGAACCCACCCCTACTTATGGCCCTTTCAAGCCAGATAACAGCGCATCATTAAAGGCATCAGACAAGTCTTAAAAAGATATTCAGCACAAAGTAAGAATTACCAATTGCATAATTGAATTATAAAAAAGAGAAAGATGGTAGGTAGGTTGATCACAAAATGAAATTGTAAAAAAAACAAACACCAGCAGAAAGAACAATATCACTTTCTAGAATTTTAAGAAGTGTAACTGCCCTTTACAACTTTCATTTTCAAAGAGAAGCAGGCAAGGATACAAGAGGTTCAGTAAATAAATTAAAATAACAAATTCTCTTTAAAATGTGTTCTGTTTACTCCGGCTGAGTGAGTGGTTAAGGAATTAATAATCTGATACTTGAAATTTTTTAAAGGATTAGTTGCAGCTAAAAGTGTAAGTACCCAACCATGTACATCTGGTATAAAACCTAACATTTTAAATCTCAAAATGCAGATCAATTTACATAATTTATTTCTTTGATAACATATTGCAAAATCTACATTTAGAATGTTGGCATTTAGTATTGAGTTGTATGTACTGATATTTTACCTGGTAGTTTTGGGTGCAATGCTCTGGTCTTTATCCACAGTAAAGAGATCCACATTTGTAATACCAACTTCAGTTGAGACTTTGACTTTCAACTGCAAACAAACAATAAATATAAATCTCTCTTTCTTTCTCTCTCTCTCACACACACACATTTACAAACATAAAGTATGCTGCATTTTAAATAGATAATATTTTATTCCTGCTTCATTTTTGGAAATTAGGCATACTTCCACACCTGTTTTGTTTCTTTCTTTTTTTGTGAATGTATTAAAAAGGAGTTCAACAATCAACTTTTGATTTTGGATATAATTACTAATTTTCTAATCACAGGGAATACTTACTATGGTTCTCTATGAGGCACTCTGCAGGATTATGAGGTTTTTTAAAAATATCTTTGGTTAAATTATAGTAGTTGAGATAAACCAACATTATGCATTTAAACAACGAAGGGAATGTCTGTCCTTAAAGTTCAACTTAATTTATTGTTTTTATTTGTTAGTTATTGGAGCTTCGTTACACAAATGATGTTATCTTTTGCTCCCTTCTTCATTTCAATCTCTTTCTCATTTGGGGTCATTTCAATTTTAAAGCGTAGGTTTTAATTTAAAAAAGTTCGTTCATTCCTTTTCTGCAATAATAGAATTGTACTTTACTATTCTAACTCATTTTACAGTATTTGGATATCTAATTTGTTTCTTGGATTCATGAACTTTTAAAAAGCATAAACTGAAAGGCATATGAGACAAATTTTAACACTTGGGCATTATGTATTGTAAACCAAAGGTGAGGGAATGAGCAGCACCATGTTTGGAATATGCTCAGATGGATATCATGAAATTAAGTCCCAACTGATAGCAGCCATGATACCCAACACAATACAATAAAATACAATGCACAATGAAACAATTAGCAAAAGCAATTTGAGGTACCCAAAACATTCCAGCTCAAAAAAACCTGTTTTCGAGTATTCCAAGGTCAGACCAGAACACCAAGAGTTTACTCGTGAGCTTAATTTGAGTACAGTACTCGTCCACAGGGATCAATGGGAATTTGGAACAAGATTTTCTTCTCCTTTCCAGAGGCATAAAAATATGTGAACAGTAGTCTGAATAATGTTTCCTATTTGATCAACAGCACATTTTACTTTAATTAAAATTTCCACAGTAAACCAGGGAAGCAATTATGATTTTTTTTTAATACACGACACTTTGAAAATGACATTTGAGAATATTTAAAATAAAGATTTATCTTTTGTTTTGCTCAGGTTTGTCTACTGTGTTTAGCACATTACATTCATGCACACACATTAATGAATGTGGAAGAATATGTTATTTTTACTTAACTTATTAAAGTTTAGCTCATAATTGTTGAAACTGCTAGAGCACTAAGTAATCTAATGACAACCTCTAATAAGCAGCCCATCTGACAGCTTTCTCCAGTAATAAAATGACTTATTATTAAAGCTGTATTCTTACTAAGCCATCACTGTTAATGCATGGCCACTAGTACTCACTTATGCAGCTAGAGTGCTTAAGCAACTCCATAAATCCCTCTCTGATGCTTTAAGAGAGATTATTACTCCAATTACCACAATGATTTTGATATGTATGGCAGAGCTTGGCATGTGTATGCTGAGTGAGCAACAAGTCTTAAATGCTAATTTTTCAATTAAATAAGCAATTGAGGGGGTGAAGAGCATATCAAATATGGTAAACAGCTCTTGAACAAAAATAGTACACATACAAATTGTTTCCAACTGCCATCCCTGTCACTTTTGGAATGACTTAAAAAAAAGAAACTCAATAGGAATGAAAAAATTAGACTATGAAGAAAAAAATTCACAATGTGCAATCTGGAAATTGCTTTGTTTTAGATCTATCAAAATATCGATGAAGTAAGCTACGGAATAATATTTGCTACTTCAAAATAAATATTTTTTATGTTTTCAGTGTCAGTGAATAAAAGGCTTTTGGCCCCAAATTCAGCTGGGCAACTTGTACCCCAGTCTTAAAACCACCCTGTTTTCAGTTGCTGAAACATCTTCCAACTACACTGCTGAAATTTCATCACAAAATTAATGGTAGTTTCCTGACACTGCATGTCTCACAATATGTTTAATGCATTAAAATTACACTTCAAGGGTTGTCTTGGAAATTTAGAAAAATAGTGACCCATTCCATTTTGCACATATCTTCATCCACTGAGCTCCTCAGGATAAAAGTTAGCCTTGTCAGAGAAAGTGTCTCTCCACCCTATATTAACCCTTAACAATGAGCAGGAGATAAACATCCAAGGTTTTTTTTTTAACTCTGTATATATATTTATTTTAAAGCAGGAGGAGGGGAATAGAATGACCTGCCAAGCTGGTTACAACTGAGCCCCTTTCCAACAACATGAGTCATTCCTGCAGGAGTTCCAGATGACTATGTCAAACTTGCAGACTCTCATGAAGGAGCAGTTACAAGTCCTGCTCTGTCATTCTGAAGCAGATAGGCAGCTGGACCTCTCCTTTATTCTTCTAGGGTCAACAGCCCTAGAACAGCCTTGTACTAGAATCTGTAGAGATCCTAGTACAAGGGAAGACAGGGAAAATCTGCCTATCTGACAATAGGGAGTAGTTTTCAGAAGGGAAGCTCTTAACCCCAAAGCATCACAGACTGTCAAGAAAGATACAGTGAACGTGAGAAAATTAGGGTATGCTTGATATGAACCAGGGTGGATGTCTGCCACTACCAAAAAGCCAATAATTTTAAATATTTATAAATATATAGTATAGTCACATCAGTTACACTCATTTAATTAAAACCATGCTTTTTATTGTCCTCCCCATCCATTCAATGCAACATATTTTTTTACCCCGGGAATTTTTTTATGCACAGAGTCCCCAGAGTCTGACCATCACACATTCTGATATAAAGCTTTTGGCCTAGAATTATGGCAACAGTTATTTGGGAAGGGAGAAAGGAAAGGACATATTCCATTCAGTACAGCTACGTGAATTAAAAAAATAACACAACAACCCATGAAAAACAAATGAAATGAATGAAGGGTTGACTATATGTGTCACGGGATAATATTGCAGAATCCAAACTGCATCAGCCACTGGGACCAGAGATTTTGTCTTCCAAGCTTTCAGACTTGTGCTGGAGCCAACCCATCTTCAGGGAACTTCTCTCTAGCTTCTAACGACCAGAGAGAAATTCCCTGAAGATCAGCTCCAGCACAAAATCTCAGAAGATAAAACCTTTGGTCCTGGTGACCAACCCAGATTGGATTCTGCGACAAATTATATGTTGACAAAAATAAGTATTTTTCAACTAACAAGAACCAAAAGAATTTTAATGAACAAGTTTCTTCCCAGAGTAAAAAATGGCATAGAATATATACCTACCTCAACTTTGTTTGCTATAAACCGACTATCTCCATTAATAGTGATTGTAAAATCATAATAACCGCTAGCAGGCTTGACACTCATGAAATTCAGCTCAAAGACGTCTCTGTTAATAAAAGCATAGTTGTAAATTTGCACAAAATTAATGGCCATATCCATAACAATTATTAAAAATGCCAGAAGCAGGATGCACTTGCTTATAACAGTGGCTCACAATGGCAAGGGAACAGAATGAGATTACAAGATACTATTTGGAAACAAAACTATAATATAAGAACATAAGAACATAAGAATAGCCTTGCTGGAACAGGCCACAGCCCATCCAGTCCAGCATTCTGTCTCACACAGTGGCTCACCATTTGCTTCAGGGTATTCCCAAGCAGATGTCTTCATCTGCTTATGATTCCCTGCAAATGGCATTGAAATGGCATCCTGCCTATCTCTCCAACCGGGAGGGTGTCCTTAGGCATCTATAATGATAGCCATGGATACCCTTGTTCTCCATGAACTCGTGTAATCCTTTCTTAAAGTTGTCGAGGCTGACAGCTGTCACCACTTCTGGCATGAATTCCAAATGTCAAAAACAGTGAGCTATTCATGAGCATTACTGGATCCATATCTATTTTTTATCTCCCCACGCTTTCCATATTCTTGGGAAGAATGGGGATCTTCCAAGCTGAAAATGAAGAACAAAGGTTTGGAAAAACAATATTCTGCTTACCCAGACAGAGAAAAAGTAGACTGCTGAAGGACTGTGGCTTTAGTTGCAACAGACTTTACGTGATCCAAGGTTACAGTTGCTTGAGTTAGTGGCTGTGACATCACGTTTGTCACTTTAAGCTAAAGAATGTAAAAGATTTGTAAAAATATTTTTCTTCCTCATATATGAAGACTATCAGCGAAATAACAAATTCCAGGAAAAGACAAAGCTATGGAGAAGTCCTGACAATCTTCTGTTTGTTTTACTTCAGATATCATTTTTGGCCATCTTCCAAAATCTACATGTAATTAATGCCTTGTTATAGCTTTAATTCTTGTTATTTAAATTTAAATCATATAGTATAATCTAAATATAGCCTATCTTTAAAAAATACTCCTTTTCCTCTTATCCATCAATTAGGTGAGACACATAATTCAATTTTCCATGTATTTTTATTTTTCTGAAACAGCTCAGCTTCATTCTCTCACCCTTATAGTTCCAAGCATACATTTTGTATACTTCAAAGTTTTCTCTGTGATGAAATGAGAAAAGAAAGCTAGCTTCCATGTGACATTTTTAAAAACTTTTTTACCCCACTTTTATTTTGTATAAGTAACTCAAGGTGGCAAACATTATCTAACACTCCTCCTCCTCTTTTTCCTACAACAACCCTGCGAGTTGAGTTGGACTGACAGAGTGCGACTGATCCAAAGTCACCCAGCTGGGTGTAAGGTAGGACTAGAATTCAGTCTTCTGGTTTAAAGACTTTTGCCTTAACCACTAGACCAAACTGTATCACATCTTTTAAGAAATTACCAGCTACCAAGAAACAATGCAGCTGCACTTTGCACTTTTTTTCTATCAATGTAGAACATGCGGGAATATTTAGAGCAGGCTGTCAAACTCCCAGCCCGTGGGCCAGATGTATCACACGCTGGTGATGTATCACACCAGATGTATCACACGCCCATGCCCGGTTTAGCAAAGGGGGGAAAAGTCCCAATACATCACATGATGCCACGCTCCTAGTCTTTAACAATATATCGCCAACAGCTTAGATAATAACCTATAAAATGGATGATGAGACTGACAGCTGCTTTCTTAATGCTCTATTTTGCTCCATGGTCCACTGTTGTATAACAATGCATTATTAACACTGTAGATCACTTCTGGTGCAGCTGACTGTACCAACCCTGGTTTATTCAAAGAAGATAGCATTCCTTCTTAAATTTACTGGTTTGGTCTTTTTATCCAAATTACTTTGGAGAAATTTGGGTTCAGAGGTGCTT
Organism: Rhabdophis nuchalis; assembly: GCA_039707465.1. NCBI lineage: Eukaryota > Metazoa > Chordata > Lepidosauria > Squamata > Natricidae > Rhabdophis > Rhabdophis nuchalis. The sequence goes on from CM077644.1 coordinate 30,723,632, forward strand.
TTAAAATTTACAATAGTGTTTTTAATGAGCAATAAATATTAATTTTACAAGATTAATAAACAGTACCAATCTAAATCACTATTAAAGAATGGACATGGCAAACCAAAAGAATCTAGAATAACTCAAAATATAAAAACTAAAAACCATTACAAAAATAGATTGGACACCTAAAACCACCCTAGGAATTTAAAGAATTGACTAGAAAGCAGACCTTCTCAGTAAAATCCTATCTCTGGAGATCAGTCATCCAGGTCATGGTTGTCCTAAAGGTGCTCTTTCGGTTTTTTTGCTTCTCGTCCAAGAAGCTTCAGAGCTGAAGTAGTTTCTTGGATGAGAAGCAAGCATCTTCAAAGAAAAAACCAGAAAGTCCAGTTGCCTCTTGAAAAAGCACTTTTGGAACTTCTCAGTAATAGCCACCCCATTGTGGGACATCTTGACTCATGTGATTTGATTAGCCTCTACCCGCCTCTCATTTAGGAAAACACTTAAAATTAATATTCAGGAATTGTTTTCTAGCAGCAAGCCGAAAATATAAATTGTATTTCTTCAATGTTAGGATATGTAACTACTAGTATTGGTCATTCTGTCTGGGCCACTGGGAATTCAAGCTTAAAAGGAGTGGAAGAACTATTGCTGTCTATTCTTAACCTACTTAAAGAGGAATTCTAAAGGGTCATTGGCATCTATTTAACTATCCATTAACAGGCTTCCGAGTTTATACCTGGAATCATTAATCGTACTATGATGCTATCTTTTTTACTGATCACCAAGCAGTGATCTATAAGCAGGGTACAGCACAAATCAATTTTATTTGCTTCTGGGTAGCTTTCCTAAATTCAGTTCAAGCTGTACTATAAGATTCTGCTCAGTTTAACTCCAAAGGGGGAAAATAATAGTTGCATGGGAAAGGCATTCTATATTTTTAAGTCTCTCATTGTTTTTTTTTTAATGCAATTCCCCAGACACGACTTGGCATTTTATAATATGCATTTCTATAAAATATTCTGAAATTAATTTTTGGTTCCCAGTTCATTATCAGAGGATAGATTGGTTCCAGAAAATGTCAGTCATTTCTACTTTAACAACCATTTTTTGTATTAACTTCCCAATGCAAATATTTTCACTTTCTACTTCAGGCATTAAGACACTCTCGGTGTAGCCACTGACCGTGAGTATTGGCTGATGGTGAGAAACTGCAGCAGGCCCCTCAGTCACAGCAATGACCGGCAGATGGTAACGATTCTGGGAAAGGGAGGCTGCAGCACAAGCTACACTGAATGCTTCGGAAAGAATCTCAAAGTTTTTCTTGCTGAAAACTGCATTCATCAGCAGGATGAGCTGATCCTGAAAATAAAAAAATAATAAGCAAAAATTTGTTTCAGCATTTTATTGCTTTAAGAGACAAAAAGAAAGGAACTATGGAAAAGAGGAAAATTAAAAAGCTGTATTATATACAGCAAATCATTCAGTCAAATTTCTAAACATATCATTAAATCTTGATTACATGAAATAGTTATTATTGCTCAGTCTTTCCATTACCGTGATATAGAGCTAGTTCATAAACAGAAAACAAGCATATACTTATGATCCAATATCAGTCTATGAATATACTGAAATTTTTTTGGGGGGGAGGTTGTGTCATATGTTAAAAAAAAATCACTATCAATATTTTTACATATATGGTTAACCAGAAAATTTGACAATAGATTGCAGTCAACAGCAACTTCAAAATGAATTTATAATGGACTTCTAATAGTACTAGGGCAATTACCTCAACATATATTTTAAACTCTCAATAGGATAAATATTCAAAATAGTAGTTTCTCCTGTTTTTATACACTGATGGTACCTATTCTCACAGATATACAGGTTCTACTCAAAAAGACAGAGATTATCATGTAAATCTAAATGGGAAGCTAAATTTCTGTACTCAGAAAAGGAAAGTGCTATCACTCAGAGGACCAATGACTGGGCATGTCTCAAAGCAGCTGAAGGAAACAATGTTTGCATGGGGCATAGTAATCATGATTTCTGAGACATTTAAAAAAAGACTGTAAGGAAAAGAAAAGGTTTGTGAACCTTTTGGGAAAAGGGTGTTACTAATTTTGAATCCCATTTGTCCATATTCTTCAAACAAAGTGATTTTGTTATTCTTGTTATAAAGAAAAGGTAGATAGATTATTTTTACCTCTATTTAGGTACCTAATCAAAATATTACATCTCATTAAAAGCATTGTGGCTGGTTTGAAAATTTGTCAAACTTAATTCTTTCTGTGGAATCATATGAAAGCATGCCCATATAAATAGGCATAGTCCTATTAAATTACAAAAACCTCAAGCAGTTTTAATTTCTCCAATGAAATAGAATTTATTAACACAATTTCTATATATAAAAAAATCTCAAAGTTCCTGACAACACAATGCACTACTCACACCAAATAATTACTTTTAATTGGACCAATTTGGGACTTCGATATTTTTAAAAACACTTTATGACAAACAGCCTATGACACATCACTTTAGATTCACCTAACTAATGTTTAAAGATGTGATTTAGAAAGTATTGGTTTTGCAGCAATTCTTAAAAAGTGGAAATAGACTTGAGACCTTTCTAGGCCATTACACATTCCAAATACTAACTGGAAATAACAGGCGCTAATTATATTTTCAGTTCAGCGAAACATAATTTTGTGACTAGCCCTTAACTGTCAAGACAAAACATTTTTTTTAATATGACATTAAAAAAGTTTCATAAATAACTTGAATCTTTCTCCACATTATGAGGTCATGTGATGTAGTCCATTAATTAATGCTTTTACCTGAAATTTATAAAATTTCCTTCCTTTCAACTTGTTAAATTCACTGTTTCCATCCTGTCATTGTGAGTAGCCTAATCACACCTGACATCTGAGCCAGAATAACTCAGTATTCCTACAGATTACAAGCACTTTCTAGTTTTCCTGTAATTGTTGACCTTCCCATAAAATTTAAACTTATATCTTAATGTCAATTTTACAAACTGTAACTTTTCAGTGCATACCTAGATAATTAACATTTTATATCTTTTTTTTAAACCTTTGCCTGCATACAGTTTTTATCTGTTTGCTTTATGTTTTAAAGATGCTGTAGGACTCTAAACAGTGACTGAAGATTGATGAAGATTCTCAGTCATCCAGATATAGTTGTCTGGAAGTTAAACAATGGCAATTGGACTTCTTTTTGGTTTGAAACATTTCGCTGCTTTCAACCAAAAAGAAAAGAAATCCAGTTGCTAAAACTCCCAGAGACTGTAGCAGTTTTACCATATATCATGTTGAAATTATTTAACTTCAGAATTAAGGTAAGGTAAGGTAGAAATAAACTATTTGTATTATGTGCAATCCAGAGCAGAGTTTAACAGAGTTTATTTTTCTCCTCTTTCCATACAAGATGCAAGAATAAGAAGATGGATTTAAGAGGTAGGCAGTACCATACACCGTGAGGCCAATGCCTAGGGCTATTATATATTTTCATTACCATCTTAACATCTTAAAGTGGTGTGCCTATTTGTTTCATTATTTTCTGGACACAGTGCTCATTTATTATTATTTTTTTAACCCTGCTTTTTTGGCTGAGAATGTAAATTCAGTATGGGAATCATGCACATTTGTCTTACAATTGCTCTTCAATTTACAACCATAATCAAACCCGAAATAATGGTCATCAGTCATGGCAGTCATTAAGTGATATGACTATACCTGGTTTTATGACCTTTTTTGTAGCAGTATTTAAGGAAATGCCACAGTTGTTAAGTGAACCTATTTCCCCTAATAAGCGTTTTTTGCCAGAATGGAAAGTAAATGCTCAAAATTAAGGCCACAGGAGTATGGGATGTGCCAAATGGTCCTAAATGTGAGCCGCTTGCCAAGCACAATATCATAGTGCTAGCAATGGTATTGGAAAAAAATGCAAATGAGCTCTGTGTTGTTAAAACACCTTTCTGCTTTGATACTGGCATTAAAAACTGACATTTTATTGTCACATAACTGAAACCTGGATATTTAAATAGAAATTATTATTTTTTTTAAATTTATTTTATAAATAATTTATATCCCGCACCTATCTCTGGATTGGACTCAGGGCAGCGCACAGGAAAGGAATAAAATGTAAAAAACAATAAATACAGGATATTAAAAATAAATTAAATTAAATTGCACCTGTGCTAAAATTGCCAATTAAGACCCATTTCTAAAATAAGATTAAAATTTAGAGCTATGCCAGGCCGGCCTCGTGAAAGAGATATGTTTTTAGAGCCCGGCGGAAGAGGCGCAGGTCCGTGATCGTGTGGAGGTCTGGTGGTAGGCCATTCCAGAGGGCAGGAACTGCCACAGAGAAGGCTCTCGCTCTGGGGGCCGCCAGCCGGCATTGTCCGGCAGACGGCACCCTGATGAGGCCCACCCTGTGAGAGCGGACAGGTCTAAGGGTGGTATGTGGTAGAAGGCGGTCCCGCAGATAACCAGGTCCCATGGCATGGAGCGCTTTGAAGGTGGTCACTAACACCTTGAAGCGCACCCGGAAGGCCACAGGCAGCCAGTGCAGCTCGCGCAGGACAGGTGTTATATGGGAGTTTCTCGACACTCCCAAAATCCCCCGCGCGGCTGCGTTCTGGACTAGCTGGAGCCTCCGGGCGCACCTCAGGGGGAGCCCCATGTAGAGAGCGTTACAGTAGTCTAGTCTATGAACCCATTTACATCTTGCAATAGTCCAAATTCAGGTTTTAACTTATAGTCCTTTATTCTAAACCATTACCATAGCCTGTTCCAAAAGTTACCTACTTCTTTTATTGCTGGCTCAGTGCCAACATGATCTGAGAGTCTGTAAGTGGAGGCTACAAATAATGCAGTTGCTTCAAGCCCTTCTTCAAATTGTAGATACACTCCTCCTAGATCATCCAAGCGTGCAACAAGATCCTATAAAAAGATCACAGCAAATAATTTTATACTTATTTCATCCATTTAATAATGTACAGCACGTCCTCCCATACCCAGAGGTTTGGCTGCCTTTTTTCCTTTCACCTTATTAATCTTGGGATATTGTTTTCATATCTAGGGAACATGAAATGGAGAAAAGGGTATTCTGATTCTAATGAATGAACAAAATTCAGTGCAGAAAAGAACCTGAATATTAAATGCAAACAAAGCAAAAAAAATTGCATAGTGGAAACTGGGAATAGGCTGACAGGACAGCAACAGCCTTAAGCATCCTAATTCTGTAATAAATGGACTTTGTGAGAGTGAGGGTGCAAAATAAGTAAAATGTGGTTAATGAAAAGATAGAGAAAAGGAAAGTTTGACCTCTTTTTGCATCCCTCTGACACTAGCTACAACTGATAAGTATCCCCACCTCTTTGAAATATAGTCCTTGAAATAAAAAATTGTCAACCTTTTGATCAGGTGGCATGGATTCATGAAAAAAATGAATATTTGAGACTTGAGTTAAACAAGTTAAGAATATTGTTGATATTTAAAATATAGTTACAGGTAGTGCGGTAGTAAGACATTTGTTAAGTGAGCTTTGCCCAATTTTACAGCCTTTCTTGCCATAGTTGTTAAGTGAATAACTGCAGTTGTTAAGTTAGTAACATGATTGTTAAGTGAATCTGGCTTTCCCATTGACTTTGTTCATTAGATGAATGCAAAAGGGGATCACAAGACCCTGGGATTTTGCAACCATCATAAATATGAGTCAGTTGCCAAGCGTCTGAATTTTGATTACATGACCAGGAAGATGCTGCAGCGGTTGTGTGAAAAATGGTTGTAAGTCACTTTTTTTCAGTGCTGCTGTAACTTTGAATGGTCACTAAATAAATTTTTGTAAGTCAAAAACTGTATGTTGTTTTAATAATTGTTTTAATATATTTTATTTAGTTTGTTAAATGTGAATAAAGCAGAAGGGCACATTATAACAAATAAATTTAAAACAAACCTCTATTTCTTCCACAATACTTCTTAAATCTGCCTGCTGTGATAAATAGGATGCAGTCTGCAAAGCCTGAATTGTTCTGAAACAACAGAAACCATAATATATGATCCTACCAATTACAAGTGGATTGATCTCAGAAGTATGAAACATGAATATCTATTAAAAGCAGCACTAACAAATTGGGATTCATTTGGTAAAAAGGTTTGCATAAAATATGATGTTACTAAAAAGTCATATGATTTGATTAAAGTTAATTTTATTTTCCTAGACTAGAAACTGTAGCGGTTTCCAAATTCTAACATCCAGGTGTGATAATTAACATTTCTATGAATAGCTAAGTCAATCCCAAAACCTTCAACGTACAGTAATCCAATTATATTCCCAATTCTGTTCCATGCTTATGGCTCGTTAAACCATGTGGCATAAGTTACATAAATGTCAGTAAACTAGAACTTGTTAAATAACTCAATTCATCTGAAGAGAAAAAAACTATAATGCAGAAATAAATTACAACACAACAGCCTAGCCTTGGCATTCCAAATGTTTCTCTGAGTGATCCTCAAGATAAACACTTACGCCAAGATGTTTTCTTCTTTGCTAAGACGAGAAGTGAGTGCAGTCAGGGCTTCTTGGGAAGCAAGAGGAAGCCCAAAACCATTCAGGGCTCCAACAGCATGATAAATCTGAGTAATTGAAGAATCTTCACTGATAGCTTCAAGTAGCAATTCCCTGGTTTCATTTGAAATTGCAATCTAGGAATAATATACTAAATGCAGTATACATAAATCATTGCCACAAGTGTTTAGTATTATAGTTAACTGATGGAAGTCAAGTCTCCAACCCCTCCCCCCTTCAAATTAAGAAACAAAAAGCTGACATGCAAAATTTCATTCTATTTATTTTGTACAATGACAATAAAGGCTCTATCTATCTATCTTTCTTTCTATCTTTCTATCTTTCTATCTTTCTATCTATCTATCTATCTATCTATCTATCTATCTATCTATCTATCTATCTATCTATCATCTATCTATCTATCTATCTATCTATCTATCTATCATCTATCTATCTATCTATCTATCTATCTATCTATCATCTATCTATCTATCTATCTATCTATCTATCTATCTATCTATCTATCTATCTATCTATCTATCTATCTATCCATCCATCCATCCATCCATCCATACATCTATCTCAGACTATTAGGCACAGTACTGTCCATTCTGATGCACAACTCCTGAATTTCAAGCAGAGGTTTTTCCCGTTAACTTTATGTAATCTCTTTTAACGGGAGGACAAGGGATTGAACCCAGGATTTTCTATTTATACTACTGTTTACATCATACTTAAACTTTAGTGTAGGTTCTTCAAAACCTAATGATACTGTCCTCTATAAATGAGCAGTACTATTTTGGATATACAGAGAGAATTGAGACTGATGTTCATACAGCTGATTAAATGAAACATCTTGAACAAAAGACAAATTCCAACTATGGTGCACTCCGGATTATACTTGCAGTCTAAAGTCATTGCAAATTCTGCTTTAAGGCTAGTACTTAAGCTTAATCAACGTTTCAATGAGCAGAATGGAAGAAAATCTGGAAACTAATCACTTAGAGACAGCTCTGGTTCTGCAAAAATCAGAAACCAGTAAAATGCCCTCCCATAAATTGAATGCATATCATACATTTCTGCTTATAAAATTGAAAATCATCCAGAATCACATATGTCACATTCAGCTACTCAGAAATAAAGTCAATTATAAGAATTTAACTACATAAATAGAAACTGTATCTCACATAGAACAAAACTATACCTAACTTTATTTTGAAGCCCTGGTGATTTAATTTGCACTGTCACATTGCTTAAAACAGGTTAAATAATCTGCCTTCTGCTATAATTTTATTTAATATAACTCCAATAACTGCTTATTTTAGTCTACAAACAGATGTCTTGGAAACAGCTGTTATCAAATTAATTATAAGACAAACAGATGAAACATTTGCACAAGAGAACATATTTTTCCTGTAAAAACTGAACTTACCTCACATCCAGCTAGTGCCTGACTTCCCTGTGCAGCATAGAAGAGGGAATCAATACTATCAGGGTCCAATTTAGATTTTATAAAATTGCAAGCAGCCTATCAATGAAAAAGGTGGAATTAAAATAATTAAGGCAATTAGCACATGCTAAATATAATGTTCCCAGTTATTTACCAGGAAAAATCTTATCAATTTTGTTTTGTAAAAAAACTAGGCTAGACATACACAATGAGATATGGAATAAGATAGCTCATGATTCATTTATTTCCTTCCTCTACAATAACAAAAAATGAAAATACAAGTTCCTTTTCTATTGCCTTTCTTGCTTATATTACAGGCTGCTTTGCTCCTTCATTCTCAAAGACATGAGGCTTTTTATCTATGGAAACAAGCAGAGGCATCTATAGAATATTTTCAGTACATAATAGATAAATGCTTGGTGAAACATGGGAGTACCTGATTTAGGAAGGTAACATAGAATAATGCTGGATGGATAGATGGAAGCAAGAAAGGAAAGTATCTTCTAGTTCCTATAAGTGGTAGCTCCAAGGCAATTACACTAAATCAGAGATGGATATTTATCAATTTTTTAAAAAAAAAAAACCACTTTCAATTCCTGGTGACTTTATTGATATGATGTCCATATTGTTCCCTGGGCAGCTACATAGAAGTCACTATTACAAACTTTTTGGAAGTTTCTCATCTAGTCTGTAATCTGGTTTTCCTTGGAGGTCTCTCATCCAAATACTAAATAACACTGACCCTGTGTAACTTTCAAGCCAGACACAGTTAAGAAGGCTGAGACTCTTTTATGAGTTTAATTAAAATATCTGATAGAGAGCAAATTGTTCTAGGTAGATAATACAAAAATGGGCAGCAAATGAAGTGTTAGCACCATCTATTGGAGGAATTCTATTGCTAAATCCAGAAAAAATTATAAATGTTCAGACTCATTCTCATACATCCCTTAGACTGATACGCTCCCACAGAGGGCCTTATCAGGGTGCCGTCGGCCGGACAATGCCGTCTGGCGACACCCAGGGGAAGGGCCTTCTCTGTGGCGGGCCCTGCCCTTTGGAACGACCTTCCCCCTGAACCTAGCACCATCTCCGACCTCCGCCTCTTCCACCAGTGTCTAAAGACACATTTTTTTCATCTAGCCGGCCTAGCGTAACCTCTGCAATTGACTATTTTAGACAGTTTTAAATTTTTGGGGATTTTAATTTGGTTTTAGCACAGGACGGTTATTAAATAAGTTTTTTAAATTTGTTATTGATTTTGTATGTATTTTAAAATTCCTGTGCACCGCCCTGGGTCCGTTTGGAGAAGGGCGGGGTATAAATTTAATAAAATAAAAAATAAATAAATAAATAAAATTCATAAATTATATGTCTGAAATAATAGAATACATATAGCTGGATTAAAATACTTTGAAGAAGATATGAGCAGCAGGAATAGGCATCAGTCTTGCAGAGAAGAATATATTCTGCATGAAGAACATATTTCTGTTTCTATTACTTCCAGAAAAATCTTGCGTGAAATCATGAAGCAACATTACCAATATAGACAATACTGATAAACTGAACACTATTCTGACTCAACATAAGCCAGATTCATTCTATTTTAAAAATAAATAATACATAGCTCATTCCTAATTGATCTAAATCAGGATGATGCAAAATAGTATATAACAGGTTATGATCGTTCCAAAACCAACAAGGACACCAGCGCATCTCAGCTTTTACTGTCATGGTGTTGAACAATCCTGTCATTCAATTTCATCTGTTGAGTATTATGGCTAGCTGGGCTTTGAACCTTGATTTCCTTAATCAAACATATTGTTAATTACAACACAGTTCTTTCATATATACATATTGGCTGCTTCTAGTTTTTCTTGCTTTTGCTTTATAAAAATCAAGATGCTGCTTATCATATGAACAAAGTTATATTCTTAAGTTTCTGTACTCCACACTTATACAAAGATATCCAAACTGTGATGCAAGGTGACTGAGAATGAGACTGATTAATAAAAATATGGGCAATTCAACTCAAAAAAAGATAGAGAAGAATAAAAGTGAAACAAATATATTTTATGGGTGAATAATAAATTACATTATCATGTTAAAATGTGATAGTTTTTTATTTTTTAACTTATATATCTTTTTATCTATTATATAATTTATATAATTTCTTCTCTATTTCCTAAAATGTTAATAGAAAGGGTTCAGGTATGCATTAGCCAATGATTTTAAGAGGAATTCAAAATAAGCAATTGCCTGATACAAAAGAATAAACTTTTGTTTAGGTTTCATTGCTTTTCTTACTTTTGATGTCTCTCCCATGATCCTCTCCCAGAAGTAGAGACATTAATGTAAGGCTTATTAATGCTGTTCCAAGTATGTTTGTTAAAAATACTTGCAATAAAATTCAATAACTTGAGACTTATATAAAAACAACAAACAGAATAAGGCTAAAGCATAAATAATTCCAGGTAAGAATTCTTAGATTTTAAGAAATAAAAACTGTATAAGAACTCTCCTGAATCATTATGAGAATTGATTGTTTCTCAGTTTGTCCTTTTGCTCTACAACATTTTCAGAGCAATTTTCAGCTACAGGGAAAAGAGGAGATGGTTTTGTGGGAGGGGTAGGTGTATGTGTGTGCACATGCAGGCAAACTCGCACTGCTTGTGTGAATAGGGCCACAAGCACGACTGCAAGCACCCGTGATGATGCAATGACACTCACGTGGGTGGGGCAGTGCGTGCCCATGGCCCACAGGTTGGGGACCCCTGAAGTACATGATATTTGTACATCTGAAAGAAATATTACTTGCCCAGAGCAAATGGCAAAATGTATGCTTACAGTAATTTATAATTAATCAGATAATCAGTTCATTCATCATGAATTCATCAATATTTTGAATGTCCCAAAGATATATCCTCACCTTTTCATCAGCTACTTTCCCACCTAATTGATTCAATCCTACGATGGTATAATAACTTCCTTCTAAATCAGTAAATGGACGATCCAAAGAGTTTTGTAACCTCTGAACATCATGCAGTGTGAGATAATGACTAGGAGTCAAGGCTGCTATCTTGTCCACAGATATTAAGGCCAAAATGAAAAATGTAAGATACCCTGAAAAAAAATCCCAGAAAAGATAAATGCCTGTGAATATAGTTGTTGAGCGCATATATTAGTTTTTGAATATTTTTCTTTAACTGGTTGCATCATTACACTATTCAAATATCCTTAGCCCAAGGAGAAAAAGTATTATAGAGTCAAAAACATATAATTAAAGAAATCAATGTGATGCTCATGCACAACATACTGTTAACAAGTTTTATTAAAACAGGCTACCTTTCCAACATAACAAGTAATATATTTGCAAATACTAAAATTCATTTGTTTAAAAAAAAACAGCTGTGTTCTTCTACATATGGTGGGATGAAAAAAGACTGTTTTTACTAGCCTAAATAAAAATGCAAATACCATAATTGGTTGAAAGGAGACAGAAGGGGAAATTTGCAATCAATTTCCTGCTACCTATAGTACAAAGAAGCTTGGAAAACACAAGGGTTGGAACTAGCCATTCAAAAGTGACACTGACAGCCAAAAAAGTTTGTCACAGGACTTGAAGATAGACAATACTATCACCTTCCAATTTCACATTCACCCCATTACAATGAATGAATACAAACAACTTTTCAAGCTACTTAATCCCAATTTTCTTGCCCTTCTTGAACTGTACAGAGATCGACCTTGTGGAAGAGAAAGTGGCAGAACCCACGTAGGTATCGAACCAGGCTTACTTATCAAAAGGCTGAAATTATTACAATCTTCTAATGCAATTTTATATTCAAGAATGTGTTTTCTGAACCAGATTACATTTACATGCGCATACTGATATGGAGATTTAAGAACATAATTACCTAATGCTACTTGACAGAAAGCATCAAGGAACATAAAATACAAATGTACAGGATGAAGGCGTAGGGAAATAAAGCCTTTACTGTATCAACCTTGTTCAGTTAATGCTACAGTAGCGAACAGGCTCAGTTCTATTTAGAGTAAGTTTAACGAACGCACACAATTGCCACTTGCTTTAAATAACATTTTGGAGGCATTTCGCTCCAAAAAAGGCTTCTTTGTGGTCCTCAACTGCTTGACAGGTAGATATTCAGCAGGTGAAGCTTTTGCTATCAGCCTTGACATGATAGGTAAGATTCATTCTGATCGTGCCAACGTCCTTTCCCAGATTCCCTGAAGGAGAACTCACACCCCAGACTTCAGAAAGGGTTCCTCTACCCGCCCTCCCTAAGCAGGACTGCAAAAGCAACAATCCCTTTCCACGCCGTCACCACCTCACCACACTCCTTACCCGGGGCCGCCATTTTCCCCCTCGCCTGCACACCAAGGGAAGACCCCACTTCCGCCCGGAGCTGGGGAATGTACCATTTAGCCCGACGTAACACTTGTTCTTAAACAGCAGGATTAATATTTGGAAAAGGCAGACCGATTCGCTCCTTTCAACCTGTGGGAGTGGAACGTAGTTTAAAAAATGGGAACGCCGGCTTTGGTGCTCATTTCCCCTGGGTCAGCGCGAATGGTACGTTCCAACACGGTGGCTTTGGTACTGGGCGGAGCTTCAGGAAGGATGTGGCGTCCGCTGAATGGCTGGCAGTCGAATCCTTTATATCGAAGGAGGCACATTCAAACCAGCCTGCTGTGGAATGGTTTTGTGGGGGGCGGGTCCAATTCTAAATCTGTACTAAGGAAGTTTTCGGCCAGGTTGGGAAATTGCAGGCTGTCGGGGGCAGATTATTACCGGGCCATACAGAATAGTCACATACATCACTTAGAGTCCTCATAGCTAAACAAATATACAGAATATTTAGACACATCACTTAGAGACCTCATAAGCGCACCAACGTGCATAAGGTCCCTGTCCTACTGTCCTCATTTATTTGTACCTATTTCCTGTATTCTTATTCATGTTTATTCTTATTCCTGTTATCTTGTACATGAGTGACTAAATAAATAAACAAACAAACAAACACATGGAACCATTTTGCATCCCACCTTTGGGGATTTAACTGAAATTGTCTTTCCCTGTGGAAATATTTTTTTAAAAGCAAATCCTCTTTCATGGCAATGAATGAAAACTTAACCCCATAAGGACTTTTTGCTGAAAAACAGAAAAAAAATGGAGATGATTTATGAGTTTAACGAATAAAAAGGAGAGATTATGGAAAGGGAAACTTAGATCTGAACTTTAGAGGGCAAAGTATAAATGTACCTATAAATGCATCAAAATATAAATATATGACTGCTGTAAAGAAGATTGGAAGCCATTACTTCATTTTTATTTTTTCTTTTCTGCTTTTTTATATTTCTTTTTTACCTTTCTATTTCTTTTCTTCATTTATCTTAAACTCAACATTTGTATTATTTTTAATGTGTGGAAAAATTTCTTCAGTAATGTGTAGGTAAGTGTGAGAGAGAACTATTGAAATACAGAATAATTTCTGTGCTTAATCTAATGAGGATACATCTTTCATAACTGGGCTTTCTAACTGGGCATGAATAAAGTGGGTGGAGCTTGGATCACAAGGCTACGCCTGCTATATTAACATTTTGACTTCCATCTCTAGACACCACTGGTGCTATTAGAAAAAAATGTAGTTTTGTCCAGATTTTAAATATTCAAATCTTATCTTGACAGACAGGGGAAAAAAACCCTACATTTTAAAGTAGCCTATCCAGATAGAATGTATCTCTCAAGCAATTTATGGTTGGATTTGATCGACTGAAATTCTTTCAGATTCTCATATTCTAAATAAATTAATAAAGATTTCCAAGCAATGACAAAAAATTAAGCATTTTGCTTTTAAAATTCAATCTTACCACTCCTTGTAGTAATTAAATAAATGAATGAGCAAAAGCCTGTAAATACGAAGGACTAGAGGGGGAGATGGTGTAATTCTTAATCTAACCCACAGAGGGTAACGGAATCATTTATTGTTTCTTCTGGAAGAATTCAAAGTTTCAAAAGAGACTATAAATAAGTCATAAATATATTTATGAAATTTATATTCATAAATATATTTTGAAAAGTTTATGCTAATAAAGTACTGTACAAGTATTATACTGTAAATGAGAAGCATCCTGTTGTCAAATTTAGATTTGAAGAATAGGCAGCAATTAGCTTTGTTATAGTAAACTCTCAGCTCTGTTTCATTTTCAGTTATATGAAGAGAACTAGAAGCATAAGAGATTCGCCTGGAGTTTGCAATAGGGATCTTTTTTTAATCTGCTTGCAGATTTTATTATAGTCCAATAAAGCCTACATCCAAAAGCTTATTCAATTGCCATAACACTGCTGAACCACCACTCAGCAAGTTACTGTCTTTTAATTATTAAAGTTATTATTTTTTATTATTACACAAGAGAGCAAAATCCAAAAAGCGATAGCTGATGTCATTAAATATTTTGACTCAAGAATATTAACTTCTTTTTAAAAGCAGGAGAACAGCATATAAAATAAGTACCAGATGACTGTTAAAATTGTATTTATTACATTTTAATAAGTCCATGAGTTTGATCTGTATCCTATTACTAAACTGTTAAAACTTTCCATGAGAACTTTGGAGCTTTCTCAGTGACTGTAGATGATGTCATATTCATATTGCTAGCATCAATACTTACAGGGGTTGACAATTATCTTGTATTTAAAAAAATTAAGCTGTTTTTGATGCTTGTGTGTAAACAAAAAGAAGATAATGTAGTACTTGTGAACGTATGGGAAATAAAAGACAGTTTACTTCTTGCTATTGTTTAAAGCAAGCATGGGAAGGGGACTTGTACTTCTAGCCAAGATTAAAATCCTGGAACTAAATTGTGTGAATGTCATTTGCACAAAGCCAGATAGGATAAAATATAAATAAATTTACAGCTACTGTAAATATTGAAAACTCCCTTTTATATCTCTCTTGTTTTTCTTGCCCTTTTTTATTTGTTACTTATTAACTTACTTTCCTTTGTTTCCTTCTATTTTGTCTGAATTTGAATTATTTTTATTCTGTAAAAAATCTTTTCAATAAAAAATAATGTTAAAAAATCATTTGCATTGATTCTCTAAGTGCAATTTTCAGGATGTTTGCTCAGAAGTAAGTTGCAATGGCACACTGTAAATAAGTCTGTTTAAGATTATTGTTGGGTTTTCTTTTTCACATGTAAATTTCAGTTTGAGGAATGACAATGAAATTAATGACTTGGACTGTGTGGTTGTAGAATTATCCATCTGGATATTTGATTACCATTAGTGAACTTCTCATGGAGTAACTAATAAATGACTAAGGACATTAAGTATTATTATTATGAAATAATAACAACAGCAATAATAATAACAACAACATTTGGACTGGAAAACGCACAAACTTTTGAATATGTATCACACTTTACATCCACAAAGTAACATCAACAGGTTGTATCTGCCATGAAAAATAGGGGGCAGAAGGCTATTGCAAATTCATCAAACTGTAGAAGAAGAAAATGAAGTTTGAATTATTATGTTAACCAAAGTACAGAAAAATTGCTATAAGCTGTGAAAATGGAGAACAGTATTAAAAACAACAGAAACAAAGGCAGAATATAAGGAAAAACAGCTGGATGATAGATTAAATAGATGGAAAACCAAAGCTTTGCATGGACAGCATTGGAAAAACATTGAAGGAAAATGTAAAGCGAACTTGACATGGACATAGCTTAAGATGGGAACCATCAAGAAAAACAGAAGGTTTAATACTTGCTGCTCAAGAACAAGCATTACAGACTAATGCCATGAAAGCAAAGATACAAAAATCCACTGACAATCCAAACTGCTGACTTTGTAACAAGAAAGTTGAAACTGTTTCACATTTAATATGTGAATGCAGCAAAATTGCACAAACTGTTTACAAAGCTAGACATGACTGAGTTGTTAAATTAATCCGCTAGTCATTATGTAAAAAATACGATTTACCTGTATCCAAAAGGTCATGGGAGCACAAAGCTGAAAAAGTTTCCAAAAATGAGAAGGTGAAGATCTTGTTGGACTTTCGAATACAAACAGATCATCATTTGGAACACAACACACAGTTGTATCACAGTTGTAGAGGGCCGAAACATACAATTTATTGACATCGCAGTAGCAGGAGATGCCAGAGTTAAAGAAAAAGAACTGGAAAAATATCATGAAATATCGCGACCTGGCCATTGAAACTACCCGATTATGGATGAAGCATGTAACCGATTGTCATTGGGGCACTTGGTACCATGTCCAAGAATTTTATAAGATACATTAACAAATTGCAGCTTCCTGCAATAAAATCAGTAAAAAACTGCGCTACTTGGAACATCGTATATTTTAAGAAGGCACTTGGTTGATACCTAGGATGCTGGCAGCAACCCATATCAACCATTAGCACCAGTCAATGGTATTTGTGATACATTTTTGAATGTTTAGTTGACTGAGTTTCATGTTTAATGAATAAAGTATAATAATAATATAACAAACATTTCTCAATGTCTGAAAAGTTATGCTTTGGCTTTTTGGCAGGCGACAGAGTACTGCAATGTATGGAGGACTAGAGAAATACGGAAGAAAACTAAATTATAGAATTCTCACTTGTTTGGAAATGACAAATTCTACCTACAAACTAAAGGGAATTTCTATGAACATCAGAGAAATTTGTAGCACAGACTCCAGCATTTATACTTTCCTATTTCTCTTATTTTTTCTAGCAGGTTAGTTTTAGTCTTTCCTAGAATGAGAAACATTGGAGCTGCCATTCTAACATCTTAGGGGTCACCAGGTTGAACACCTTTGAGATACGCCTTATTGAGGCAGCTTTGATTATTTTTGAAAAGGTATTTCACAGAACTCCACATCTCCTCTGCCACTTGTCATAGCTGGAGAAAGCCCCAGAGCAGTGCAAAGTGAAGCAAACCCTCAGGTTACTTTGTTCAGTCTGAGAAATGAACAGGATACATAGCTTCGTTAAGTACATTGAGAGTTTCTTCCCTGAGAATATTCTCAAGAGATCCTTGACAACAACCCCTGTAATTGCAGTCAACATGCCCAGCAGCCAAGCTTAGAAAAGCCAAGAGGAATGGGTCTGACACATTTATGTTATGTGCACAGGTTATAAGTAAGGTAAAGGTAACAGTTGCCCTTGCACATAGGTGCTAGTTGATCTTGACTCTGGGGGGCGGTGCTCATATCCATTTCAAAGTCAGAGAGCCATTACTGTCCAAAGACATCTCTGTGGTCATGTGGTAGGCATGACTAAACACCAAGGTGCATGGAACACTGTTATCTTCCCACCAAAGGTGGCTCCTATTTTTCTACTTGCATTTTTACATGCTTTCGAACTGCTAGGTTGGCAGAATCTGGGACAAGTAATGGGAGCTCACTCTGTTATGCAGCACTAGGGATTTGAACCACCGAACAGCTAACCTTTCTGATCGACAAGCTCAGCGTCTTAGCCACTGAGTCACCACATCCCAGGTTATAAATAGATGCAGTTAAATTAGCAAAATTTAGCCAAGAAGGTCCCTCCATTTCCTTCCATTTTTTTCTTCACCCAGTCAGATCTTCTGACTATTTATTTATATGATCACCCACAAACCTGCCATCCTGGGCCTAACGTTTGGGAAGCCAGGCTCTGCCTGTCACAAGCCAGCACAAAGGGTGAGTGATGGAGGAATAACACCTCCTAAAAAAACCTTGATCCAGCTGGCGTGGCTGGTAGCACCCCATAAGGGCCCCTTTCCAGAGTTACAGGAGAAGACGGTCAATAGTGTTGTAGGCGGAAGAGGGCTCTACACTCCAATGGCAGATAAACCAGCAGTGCCATCTTCTAGGAGAAGGGAAACTCTGATTACAAACCTCCACTGCCTTGTGGTTATATCCGCTACTGGAAAAGGCTTCTGGAGTCAACAAGACAAAATCTGGAGCCAGAGTCCCAGAAGCAGTTTATGACTGTGTACAACCATGTTCTGGTAACTCCTGTGACACAGCTGAAACCAATCATATTGGCTCCGCCATTCCATTGGTCTATTTCAGCGATGTGGAGAGGGGGGATCTGCTGCTTGGGTAACAGTCTATCCTCCATATTAATCTACCCAGGCCTTGTGCTGGAGAGGACACTCCAACTTTGACCTCTTTCCAGAGCATGATACCATAGTCTTTTGTGACTGAAAGATGCCAATGCAATGGTCACCCACTTACTTTCAGTGATTCACTTCAGCTACTTACAAAGAATTAAAAACCCACTATGAAAGATTAAAAAAACAGTATCTCCCCCTCCCAGCAACAATACACAATCCAACGAGCCACTTGATGAACTCCATCCCATTCTTGGTTCTGTCTCATTGTAAACCACAATCTAGTCTTTGATACACAGTTGTAGGTTTCATGAGAGGGACATTTTACATCTGCAGGAGCATTAAGATTCCCCCTTCTTGGATTTTTCTCTCTGTGTGTCTCTGTGGTGGGTCCTATAGACTTCCTTCTTTGGTTAAAAGATGCCTAGCAATGCCCTTTTTAGGATCAATATTGCATGTGCTATGTGGAATGTTAGTTCATTTCCCCCTCCTCACTTGAGAGCCTTCCAAGGCTGAAAGGAGGTTATGAAAAACACTGAACAAACATTGCAAAGCATCTCCTGATATGGCTGCTAATGGGTTTCCACTAGCTAGTCTCCTTCTAAATAGCCATAGTTCATTCTCAACAGTTTGCAAATGGATTTTCAAGATTGTTTTTTATTTCCCTTCCAAACACACTCAGACACAAACACACATCTTATTTTCCAGGATGCTGTTTCTTGAGGAATGTGCTCTGTGCTGATTTTTCTTGATGCTTTTTCAGCCTTCAAAGCAACTGCCAGGGTAGGGGGAGAGGGGAAAAACATAGAAAATGGATTTGCTTGCTAAGTAAACTAATGTAAGTGAGTATGAAAGACACCTTTTTGTTCTAAGATGGTTGAAAAAGAACTGGGTTGTTGACCCAGCCTACCTGCCGAGTAGGGTGGTGGCCTTTTTCTGGTGCCAGCTGAAACCATTTTGATGCTGCTCATCTTACCTAACGTTTCTTGTTGTATTAAAAATCTTGCATTGATGAATCCCAGCTGGGTTATTTCTTTTGTGTTAAATGTTTGGTAGAAATGTATATATACAAATATACACACACAGAAAAGCCAGTATTCCCCTTTCTGGCAGCAGCAGAATTATGCTAGCGTCGGCTGAAAACCTTGCTTAGGAAGTATCCTTTTCTTTGTTTTTCCTGCATAGTTTCAGGTCTTTAAAACAAAGGTGGGCATGTAAGAAAGAATATCAGTTCTTTCGTTACCAAAACTTTCCAAACAAACATAATCAAGTTTAGTGAGATGTTTGTAATTCTGTATTATATCTGGATTCCTAATTGGCAATAAATGCCAGTATGTTTTGTGTCCTTTTGTAGGGGAAGGGATAAAACAGTTCGTATTTTAGTTATAATTGACTACAGATTGTCCTTGCCACCGCCCAACTAAAGTGACTGGCCTTATTTCAGTATTCAACTGGATTTCCAATTCTTGGTTCTCAACCTTTTCTTCACCACGGATATATTTTGTGGCCATGGAGCATGGCCATGAACCCTCAAGATTTAAATCAGAATATTTCTTCAAGCCTTCATGCCCCCCCTGTGACAACATCGTGGCTCCCTAGAGATCTGTAAACCAACAAAGGGTACATCATCTATAGAGATATCATCTGTGTTCAAACTACTGTTCATTGTCACATTCTTTAATTTAATGCCCTTTTAACCTAAAGTAAATTTCTGGGATTGTAGTTTTCAGAAATTACAGTATCACAAATACGTTTCAAAAATATTTTTTACTATGTTGCAAGAAGCTCCAACATGAATATCAAAACTGTAGAGAGGACAAAGAAAAAGCATAGACAGTGGCTGTCTTAGATCAATTACAGGGAACAGAATAGATCTGTCAGGTAGCATATTGGAGAACAACTTGCCACAATGATAACCAGAGAAAGGTAAATATCTTTTGTACTCCATGGAGATGAAAATGCAGCTTTTATAAGAAAAATCTATATTTAGGGAAAGGGCAGAAACTCAGAATCTCCGGTTAAAAGATCTCAACAATGTAGGAAACCTTCACCTGAGTCCCTATAGAGATGGGTAAACTTATCTACTGAGCGTATGTATCAAATTAAGTCAGACACTGGGATTTACAATCATACAATAATAACACACTCCCACACCTGCCATACCTAACTAAGTACCAGTAAGGAGAAGAGGTTAATTTTTAGCAGAAGGACTTTGTTTTGATATTGTAGAAAACAAATTTCTGGGTTGTACTTATAATTGAAAGGATTCTATTCCTTAACTTTGTGACTGAGATACTACACCATGCCAGCAACTCTTACACCTGGAGTAATAATATACAGTTTCTGATTTCATATAACATGATGGGCCTAATGCAATAAATTATCCCATATTCTGCTTTAATATGATAGCCTAGTTTGTACAATGAGCTAAGACAATGGCGGATTCCCATCGCATCACATATACGTCTAATCCAAATTCTAAAAACCTGTCTAATATGTTGCCTGAATCCAGCCAATGTTTCTGTGACCTCCAAACACTTGTATTTCACACTCAAGCTCTAGTCAATGGAGGATAAGATTTTAGAGCAAAGCAAAATAGTTGCCATAGAGTTGTAGCCAGTTCTCTACTGGGTCAGAGGGTTTTGAATATTGAGCAACATAGTGCTTGATGTTAAAATGGGAGGAATTCCAGATGTTATCACTGATCTCATACTTCATAGTTGCTTTAATGTTCAGTAGTCAGATATGGTCTAGAACTGAGTACAAGATTAATGTATCTATAAAAAGACAGAGAAAAATTGCTCATCTCATATTGTTGAGAAAATATCAGCGATATTGAACAGAAATCCAGTGCCACCATGTCTTGCTTGCAAGGATTAATTTGCTATAGTTAAATGTCCAAAAAGGCACTTTCAAAACCCAAGTGTCCTACTACAATTAGATCTGCATTTTTGGCCAATGCTCCCATCCCACCCAGATCCTGTTTGGTTTAATACCGCTCGTTTAATCAAGAGATAGTTTCTTACCATTGTTCAGGTAGTGTGCAATCAGGCTTTCCAAATTAAGAGCTGCAATCTTGGAAAATATAGAACCTGTGCTCACTTTCCCCAAACCTGCCTGGTATCCCATGAGCCCATGTTCTGGAAGAATATTGGCAAAGGTTTATTATGTCAATGACTTGTTTTCCATCGGTAGACATCTGAAATGATAGCAGTGGATGTGATTTTGGCAACCAACCTGGGTTTGGTACACATACCCTGTGATGCTAAGCCTTCATAGAGGGTTTTGTAATGGAACACTTTCCTTTTTAGCAGTCTGCCTCTTTTTCTTGGAGGACTAAACGAACAGGGCTTGGACATTGCTACGATTGTCAGAGTTGAACAACATGGTTTTCTATAGGAGTGGTTTGACTTACAATTGTCCTGTAGGGTTAAAGCTGGCTGTTAATAGGTCCAGATAGCATAGTGCCACTGTTAACAATTTGGCTAAATATATTGCAAACTCTGCCAGTTTGTACAGTCTTAAAGAAGAAACTAGGTGCAACAGCAAAGGTTCAAATTTCATTATACACCTGCAATCTTTCTCCACCCATTTTTCCCCCACCCCAAAGATCTTTTCTTCTATTAATCATCACCCAATGTATTGCACATCATCACCTGCTTCCTGATAACCTGGGCACATCTGCTGCACATCTGTACCACTGACTGAATGAAATATGGCAGAGATGAAAGTGGGAAAGGTTGGGGGCCTATACTCCTATTCCATGAAAATGTCACACCAAGGGAGACCGTCTCCCTCCCCCTCCTCCCCTATCCCAATATTGGGTGTTTCATGTGGTGAAATGCAGTCGGCATCCTTTGATAATATTCTGAGATGAAAGGAACTCCTCAGAAGGTAGCCAAGCTTGCTTTCCAAAGCCTCCTGTTTTTACCCTCTGCACTAAGTCAGAGGCATTTTGGCAGTGCTTCTCTCTGTGTGTTTGATGAAGGAATTTGGAGAAAAAGAGAGACTGAATTGGAAATATAAATTACTTTGAAAAATTTGTTGGAATGATCAAAGAGAAAACAAACATGGTTGCATCTGGTGGGATTTAGAGGGAACACTCCATTCCAAAATAGATAGTCCAATGCCCTCTGCGCCAAAGTAGTCTTTTGTTGGCATGGCATACATGCTTTTTTTGGGACTGCATTTCTGCACATTGGAAGAAGCCCCACTAAAACTCTATAGGACTTAGTTCTGAAAAGACATGGATTGGTTTGATAGCGTAGTTTATTTTAGACTAGTAGCCTTATTTTTAAAAGGGGGGGGGGGTGGAGGCTAATTTTGGGAAAAAAGATTTTTATGGACAATTGGAACTGATGTTTTAATTGTTGCAAGATTCAGCCTTTACACTATGTAGGTGTTTTGTGCTAGAAATAGGAAGGACCAGCTGCTTATGAATCAGGAAAGAAAAATAGAAAATAAAAAATATAAATAAAGTGACTTCAGAATTTCTTTGGTGCAGTTATAAGTACAATTGTAGATTTCTTCCTTCCTCTAATGTTGCATTGTGACTCTGGCTAATTCATCCTACTTCATTGTCAAAACCACAGATCACAAGCTCATTTTGTTGTTGTTGTATGCTAAGTCCATAAAGGGTTTTCAGTCAGCAAAAAGTATAGACACTGTCTTTTCTCTAACCAGACAGGTCTACTTGGCTATCACTTGGCCATCAAGTTCTATCTTCTTTACTGACCATTCCTCCATTGCAGATTGCCAATTTTTTTCATCTTTGTGCATACAATAATACTACTGCAGTTATCATATATAAAAACAGAGTTCCATGACTTTTTTCCAACTGTTTATCCATAAGACCCAAGAGGAAAACTGCTGTTTTCAGTTTAAATCTTTCGTCTTTAAAATTCTCTGAATCTTTTTTAAAATTAAAGTCGAATTATATCCCTCCTTAGGTGTTAATGCTATATTAGCCTTTTTTTCAAGTCTATCACATCTTTCCCACTAGAATACACTGTATTTTGTAAAGTTTGTAAAAGTTTATCCTCAGAGCATCTGGTCCAGGCATCTTTCTTGCTTTTGTCTTTTTTTATAGCTTTGCAAACTTCCTTTATTGTTATGGGTCCACCCATAATGTGTTTCCTTTTCTCTTATCTTCAATAGGGGTATGTAATACATGTAATACCTCCCTGGTTCGAATCCCAGTAAGGGTATGGCTAGCTGATGAGAGCTAAAAAAAAAAGACACAACGAAACTAATAGCTTTCTGTCTGGATGGTCTCTGGTGATGAGCCAAAAGACAGAAAAGGAAAGCAGTATGCTTCCTCCCTTAATTGAAGCTTACCAGGGTGTTGTGACACAAGCATATACTTATTCCCCTGTCTCAGCTGATCAGGATAGAACCAGTGGTCTAGTGGCAATTACAACTGCCTCACATGTAATACTTCCCTGATTCGAATCCCAGTAAGGGTATGGCTAGCTGATGAGAGCTAAATAGCTTGAAATAGATCTATCCTAGTCTCCCTTGTTTATTTATTTATCAGCTCAAAACCTAACACACACACACACACACACACACACACACACACTGGTCTTGTTGTATTCGGGTGTTTTCCCATGTAAGAATGAGATCGTCTTTGCAACGTTTCGGCAAGATCTCATTTGCCATCTTCAGGCTTTGGTCTGTGGCTGCGTAGATCTTGCCGAAACGTTGCAAAGACAATCTCATTCTTACATGGGAAAACACCCAAATACAACAAGACCAGCATACCTACACCCGTGAAAATCTACGAATATATATATAAAATTGAGTTTGCAGATTTTATATATATATATATGTGTGTGTGTGTGTGTGTGTGTGTGTGTGTGTGTGTGTATCTGCAAACTCAATTTTTGCTTTGTTTTGCATAATTCATTTTTATTTTCATTTCTCTTAGTGCTATTATAGGCAATTGTTACCATAGAAGCTAAAGTTGATAAGATTAAAACTTATTTAATGCTTCTTCTTTTATTTTATGTAACTCAAATAGCTTGTGCTTTCTGTTGCCTCTTTTGAGTTCACTGTTAAGTAGTATAAAGTAATTCTCAGGAAAACTTAGCTTGCATTTCAAACCATTCTTATATCTGTACTGTTATTAAGATTATTTTTTTAAAAACTGTTTAATTTTACAGTTCTCTACTCTTGCTTCCTTCTGTTACAACATTACATTAAACTTACATATGAAAGAATTCGGTTTCAATTTAAAACCACACTTACTACCTTATAATATGAAAATATCTTTGGTAATGTCTCAACTTTTTAAACCCTAATAATAATAATAGTTAAATTAATAGTTAAATTTATTAACCGCTCCCTCTCCCCACAGGGACTCGGGGCGGTGCACAGGGGAAATAAAAACAATAAATATACAAAATACATACCAATGTAAAAACAGATTAAATTAATTCCTGTGCTAAAAACCATTGACTAAAACCATTGACTAAAAATCCCCATTCCCCAAAAAACCCTAAAAAACCCTAAAAACAGAGGAGAAGTTATCCCAGGCCGGCAAGGCAGAAAAAGTGTGTTTTCAATTTAAGACGGAAGGAGCGGAGATCCGTGGTGGTCCTAATATCGGGGGGGAGGTCGTTCCAGAGGGCTGGGCCCGCCACAGAGAGAGCCCTTCCCCTGGGTGTCGCCCGCTGACAAAGTCTAGTGGACGGCACCCGGAGAAGTCCCTCTCTGTGGGAGCGAATCGGTCGTGAGGATGTATGAGGCAGGATCCGATCCCGCAAGTAGCTAGGTCCCGAGCCATGGAGCGCTTTAAAGATGATAATTAATACCTTGAAGCGCACCCGGAAGACGACAGGCAGCCAGTGCAGCTCGCGCAAGAGCGGTGTTACATGGGTGTACCTTGTGGTACCCATAATTGCTCGCGCGGCTGCATTCTGGACCAGCTGAAGTCTCCGGGTGCACCTCAAGGGAAGCCCCATGTAGAGAGAGTTGCAATAGTCCAGTCGGGATGTCACGAGGGCATGAGTGACTGTGCGAAGGGCGTCCCGATCCAATAGGGGGCGCAATTGGCGTACCAGGCGAACCTGGTAAAACGCCCTCCTGGCCACGGCTGTCACCTGATCTTCCATTGACAGCCGGGTATCCAGGAGGACACCCAAATTGCGCGCCCCATCCACAGGGGCAAGATGTTCGCCCCCTATGGCCAGCGATGGAGTGAGCTGGTTGAATCGGGCAGCCGGAAACCACAGCCACTCGGTCTTGGTCGGGTTTAGCCTGAGTCCGTTACTTCCCATCCAGTTCCGCACGGCTTCCAGGCACTGGCACATCACCAAACAAATTCTTTAAAATCCAAATCATATTCATTCTTGAAAAAGATCTGTATCTTTCAGAAAAAGAAATACACTCTCTTCAACAAGCAATAAAGTGTCCATCAAATTTTTTAAAAGATTTTGGTAGTTTACCTTGTATAATTTTAATTTCTCAGAAGTTCTGTCTACTTATAGGGAGATCACTTCTTTATAGAACTTTATCTTATCCTTATTTGGGGCCTAAATTCCCAGGATCAGAGTCTTAACCCTATGCAGATTAAATTCCAACAAATGTGCCAAGCTGATCATCCCAGATAACTAAGCAGACCATATCTCAGTCTCTACTTGCATGGCTGGAGTCCAACTCAAAACAAATTCAAGCAACTTCATTCATCAAATGTTGAGACTAGTCCTCAAAGTGGCTTTACAGGAGCTTCTATGAGTGCAGTGGAGCACTGGTTAGAATACAGTACTGCAGGCTTCTTCTACTGACTGCCGGCTGCTTGCAATTTTGGCAGTTCGAATCTCACCAGGCTCAAGGTTGACTCAGCCTTACATCCTTCCGAGGTCAGTAAAATGATTGTTGGGTGCAATATACTGACTCTGTAAACCGCTTAGAGAGGGCTGTCAAGCACTGTGAAGTGGTATGTAAGTCTAAGTGCTATTCCTATTGCTATCCTTACCCTAATGCTTTCTTACTGATTTTTCAATATTTTCATTTTTAATATCTATTCATTTTTGTAGAGGTAGGACCTAATTACATGATTTGAGACAGAGAGAGGGAAAGTTGGACAGATACTCAATTAGACAAGTCATATTCTATTGTTTTGCACATTGTTAGCTGTATATGATTGAAAACATTAATAAACTATTAATGAAAAGAATTTCAGTCTTGCTGACTTATTTTCGTATAATATTTTCCACTACAATATAATTTCCCCCCCCTAAAGCATCTGAGCACACTGTGCTTCTAAGACGGAAATTCCACAAGTTTTGCAATCGGGACTTTCAGAACATATTGGTCATCAGTGTTTTTTTTAAAGATGTCCCTATATCCTCCTCGCCTAAGAATGCATAATAATTTAAAGGCAATGGAGCCAAGATCTTAAAATGAAAGTCTGATTTTAAATCTCTCCATCCATGCATTAACTGTTGGAGCAAACTATAAGAAATGACATTACAACATAAATTGTATTCAGCTGTTATTTCAGGAAGAAAGGTATCATGAGTCTGGGCAACTTTTTTGAACTTTTTCCAAAACAGAGGTTTATTGGGATTGTGCTTGGCCATTTCTTCTGTTCTTCAGCCAAACACAGTATGGCATATTTTGCACCGTCTGCTCACCTGGGCAGAGAGCTCATCTCCAGTGAGGCACAATTTATTGCTCTTCAAAGTGTATCTTCAAGATCATAATTTACTTGGACAATTCTTTAATGGTACAGGTGTCACGAAAAGGATTCTCAATGCAGATTGGTAGCAGATTTCCATATACAAAGCAATTGTAAATTAGACAAGATAACACACACTTCAGCTTTAACCACAAATCCAACTGGAAACCAATTTTAAATAAAGCTAAGTCTAAGAACACAAGACAATTACTAGAAGCCTGGCTTTCTGATAGACAAGCCATTAACTGACACATGAGATAAACATAGTCTACAAACTAGTTAAATAACAAAGGGCCAAGAAAGATGCAAACAGTTTGGAGGGATATCCTTATCCTACACCCAGCAACCAGTTTATAAGGGAGAACCAACAAAATAGGTAGAAACCATCTATACAGCAAATCAAGCCAGGGGGATCATTCAGAACCAGGCTCATAAACTCATCAAGACAGGTATGCCAAGTTGTCACACATAAAGAGCCCTCCTTTGTGTCAAAGCATTGACATTGTTACATAAGAAAGTAATGAGATTTTTGCAAGAAAACCAAGTTCAGTGGATACCATAAATAAAGCTCTCCATAATTGCATGCAACCTGCAGTAAAGATGAACTTTGTGTGTTATGTTCCCAATGCATTTTATTTAGTTCTTCTGAAAAAAATGTGAAGTCTTTCTTTAAAAGAAAACTCTGTCTTGTGGCAAATGGGGTAAGGCAACAATTGTTAGGGTTTTTTGTCGTCATTTCCAATATTTTATATTTTACAGCAGTGAAGACAACCATAAATGAGCTTGAACTGTTTTTGAGGATTTGTTGCAGTGTCAAAGGGACTTAGCTTCAGCCAAGGAGGAATCTGTTATGAATTGTTATATTTGTCCTTCTCTCTCGAATTAAGCTGTTTATTGTATCTGACCTCTTTGAATATAGGATATAGCTCAGTAGCCATCAGATTCTAATTTAGCTAAAATCTTTTAATGTTCCACAGTTAGTTTTCATATTCAAAATCTCTCGGCTTTTCCAGCATGTGTGTTTAGCATCTTAAAAGTTTTGGATAGCCCCACAGATACTGAGAAATAATCTGCTGATGTTAAACAGGCAGCTGAAGGTGCATTACTTTTCCTAACATTGACCAATGAGCAGAGGAATGGCTTCATCTTATGAAAATGACAGAGTCGGAGAACATTTCAACAATGCTTATATAGCGTCACTCTTCCCCCAAGTATCCTCCACAGGGTAAGGAGCTATAGTTAACAGTGGTGGGATTCAATTTTTTTTTACTACCGGTTCTGTGGGCATAGCGTGGCTTGGTGGGCATGGCAGGGGAAGGATACTGCAAAATCCCCATTCCCTCCCCACTCCAGGGCAAGAATACTGTAAAATCTCCATTTCCACCCAACTCCGCTAACCTGCTTTCCAGCTCCTTACCCTGTGCAGGGCAACAGAAGAAGACCTAGCTGGGACTCCAATCAGCTGGGACTTGAGAGGCAGTGAATAGACGGGGGGTGGAGACAGCCAGAGATGATATTTTCCGGTTCTCTGAACTACTCAAAATTTCTGCTACCTGTTCGCTAGAGCTGGTCAGAACTGGCTGAATACCACCTCTAGTATGGTACCATCCACATAGGCTAAACTCAACTCCCAGTAGCCTAGAGGTACACTGAAATATACCTCTGTCTTCAGCTTTTTCTGGAAGATAGCCAAGGTAGCTAGCAGCAGACAAATGTACTGCCATTGAAAATGACTGCCTCTGAGCATTGCCTCCTTGACCTTCTAGAAATGGAGAACTGTTACAAAATATAGAAATGATAGTGGAGGATTACTATATAGCCATACAGATTAGTAAATGACAACTCTAGACTGCATACTAAAAGCAGAGATATCATCCTGCCAACAAAAGTGTGTATAGCCAAGGCTATGGTTTTCCCAGTTGCAATGTATGGCTGTGAAAGATGGACCATAAGAAAGGCTGAGCGCCAAAGAATTAAGGCCTTTGAATTATGGTGCTGGAGAAGACTAGAATGGTCAGTCCTAAAGGAGATCAACCCTGACTGCTCTTTACAGTTACCATGAGCCTTACTGCTTAATGATTTTATCTGTAACAGGAAATTCTCCTCCAGAACATAAAGAAGCATAGATTATAATCATAGATGCAAACTAAATACTGTCATCTACTGGCTGAATAATTCTGTAGTTGTTGCAATACAAAATACATTCTAACATGTATTCCAATCAACTGCTAACCCAGCCATAGTTGTGGCAATCGGGTCAATTCCAATGGGGAGATGCTTTAGGTAATTTGGAGCCATGCTTAGAGGATTTTATAGTTAACACCAGAACTTTAAGTAGCCACTGTAAAGTAGTCCTCCCAATTCCCTAACACCTGCAAATAGTTCAGAAAGATTCCATAGTATTGAAGGCCACTGAAAAATCCAACTGGATCAGGAGACGTTCAGTATCCCTGCCAGAACAAAAGCGTTTATTACTATATCTGCTCTAGACCTGAATTCTGACTGATTCAGGACCAAATAATTGCTTCTTCTAGAGTACTTTGTAATTGGACCTGAACAACTATCTTAACAACCTTTGCCAAAAAATAGAAGCTTGGAGACAAGTTGATAATTGATCAAACTTAGATCCAGAAAGGACCTCTACAGAAGAAGGGGCCCACCATAGCTCTTTTTCTAGCCTAATGTCATCGTCTCCTTTCCCATAAAGAACTTTTCAGATCCAGAAAACCAACCCCTTCTAGCTGCCTGAAGAAGCTGGGAAGGGCAAGGTCCAGTAGGTAAGCACACTCTAACCACTGCACAACTATGGCTCAATATATGTATTGTAGAATCAAAAGTGGATTAGAAGTCCCATTTCCCCCCCCCCCCCCCTTGATTACTTCTTTTTCTTCTTTCTGATGGCGTCTTAACTGGGCTTATCCTTGTATCCCCTTTATCATGTAACAAATATGTTGCAGTAACTGCTTTTTATGACATTTTCTCATGAAGTTGCCTTTGTTTCATCCTCAGCCACCAGCTATGCCTCCTCTTTTCCAAGCAGCAGAGAAGTACAGAACTCTTTCTTTAAAATGGATTTCTACCTAAGAGCATTGAAATTCATCTACATGAAATTAGCCAAAGGACCATTCCATTCTTCTTTGCTTCTTTTTATCCATGCATTATACCAACCTGTGGCCATTTTCACAACTATGGCAAAAGGTAACTAGTATAAATGAACAAATATCAGGGGTTACAGATGTAGTCTGACTCCAGGGAACCATTTTAGGAGAACAGCTTTTCTGTGCAAGGAGACCCTGAATCAATCATTTTCCAGCAATGCCTGCATGACATTGAAGCACCTACAGACAGCTTTAGCATCAAGGAAGACAGCTTGATGTAAAATATTTACATGTAGAAGATTGCCCTTCCGTATGCCAAAGGTGTGCTCAGATACCTTCAATGATCATTTCTAAAACTCTTTGCTCTCACAAGAAAATGAGAATAAATGTCATTATTGTGGCCACAGCAACTTACATGAGAAAAAGAAGCACCTACTGGGCCAGTATGTCCAGATCTGGCAATCCATCAGTCCATCCATACTTGTCTATGGTAACAGGAACACCCGCTCAGTGTATTTATATGAAAAGGCAGACACATCATGTTGATCCTAGTCCAATGCATTTTGTACGTGTGTGGATGCACATTAAGAAGGGGTTGTGTTTGGCTTGTGACATCACATTTGCCCTCTTGCCCATTTTGACCTGTGCTCAATGGATGTTCTATTATGCTCTATGGATTAGGCACAATGAAGACTTAAATGCTGGGTTCCATTTCCCCCACCCTTATGATGCAAAGGAGTGGAAGATGCCTTTTTTCTTCAGGTTATTTATTATTATGACTACTTCCATAGCATTTCCATAACAAACTGCTTTGTTTTCAGCCTTCCCTCTTCCCAGCTTCACATTTTCAACCCTCACCCTCTTGATAGTTTCTTTAGATATGCTTTAGATATTCAGGACTGTTTGCATAGCAAATCTTTCAAGATTAACGTGTTTTATGAAACCAGCCCATTGCTTCCCTTGAGATGAGCATGATGTTACACAGTTTTGTCCTATCCTTTCCAACCATAAGCTCTGTATTAGAAAGATAGTCTGCTTTAGATTTCAGATGTTTCTATTATCAGGTTGTCTGCTTGTGAAGCTGCTCTCAGCCAAGATATGAAGCAGCATAAGGGCTACACACTACAACGTCTATGCACGAGTCTTTCAGATTCCAGCCTAGGGAACATGACAACTTTTTCAGCTTGAGGTTTGTCTTGTTGGCTGAACATGTCCTGACCCCTCTCTCGGCAGGATTCTCTTGGCCCTACAAAAGAACAATGATTATTATTCTTTGGAAAAACAATTCAACTTCAGTACCACGGTACCACAGATAATAGAAATGTGTTAGTGCATGAAAGTTCACCAAAGAGACAAGGAAGAATTCATCAAAGACACTCTCTTGGTGGGATGTTTAGTTTAGTTTTAGTTTTATTTGATTTATATACCGCTCCTATCGCCGCAATGGACTCAGGGTGGTGCACAGGAAATTAAAATACGACAACAAACAACAATAAATACAATACAATAGTGAAATACAATTAAATTAGGTAGCCTGTGCTAAAATGTTTAACTAAAATATTTAAAACCCCTACCAATCCGATTAAAATTCATCTCATCTAAAATCTAAGCTACAAAATCTGTGCCAATAGCTCCAGGTCTTTGCCATAAAAGCCTAAATCACATGGAATCATCTTTAAAAGTTATTGTTTCTGGTTTTATTCCATTCTCACTACTTTCTTGGTCAGACAGAAACCAGACCCCAGATAGTTTCAGCTAAAAAGTGTTGCTCATGCTAACAACCGCTAGCCATGAGAACAAGAAAATGCAATGTATTTTGGAACAAAGAAATTAGAGGGATACTACAGTAACCATCAACAAAGAACAATTTAGTTTGCTCCAAAAAAGGAGCCCTATGGATCTAAAATCTGTAGAAGTCAAGATTGCAGTATGAGATAGAAAAATACTAAAAATAGGAGTTTTCTGCCTTGTTTTTCATTTCTGGTTTTGTATGTATTAGGGACGACATACTTACAATACAAAATTCAGAATAAAATTGTTGGTTTATGTGATGGCAAAACCTTGCTTTCTACATCTTTTATTAAGCTAAATGGTGAGGATTCTATGCCTAATCTGTACCATCCTTCAGGTTTGATTGTGCTGATTGGAGCTATTGGAAGTTGTAACTCAGGAACATCTGAATTGTAGTTGCCTCCCTATCACCTCTAGTAAATCTCCCAACAGATTTATTTTGTAGATATTTGTAACTGCAGGAATCTATGGCACTTTGTTTTCCAGCTTAAATCAATGCAAATTCAAGCATATAATCCAGAAATTATGGAATAGCCATAATGGTATGAGATATGGGCATACCTTTTTGTGGAGTTTGTCTCATACCCAGGTCTGAATCCTGTTTGAAAGGATCCAGGTAATCTGCTTTGACCAAGGCCCTCTGAAGCTATTGTAGAGCCACCTTCCCCAAGAAATGGATGTGAGATATTGGATGGAAATTGTTGGGTATGGTGGGATCCAGCAATGGCTTCTTGAGGAGGGGTGAATCAAACAGTAAAAGGACAATTCCTCACTCAAAGAACTTCCCTGTAGTTTCAATCCAGTGATTCTGGTCTTGCTCTCAAACATTTAGTGATCAAGTGTATTCCATTCTTTATGCCAAACATTTAAGATATCTAAAAACGTCTATCATATCTCAGTTTTCGTCTGCTGAAACATACTGATTCCTTGAATTGTTTCTTGTAGGACATAGTTTCCAGGTTCTCTCATCATCTTGGTAGTCTTCCACTGAATTTACTTCATTGATAAGGGGCAAGAGCTAACAGAAACAATTTAATTTCAACATGCTTAATTTTCTATTTTTTAAATTATACATTTAAACAATACATTCAAGATACTATATATTTAATTAGAAGAAACCTACTCATCGTGTAATACAAAAAGCAATGAAATAGTCACAACATTCTAGCTTAAGGGTTAAACTGAATACACAAGATAAACCTTTCCAGCTGCAGAGGCTCTTTTTTTAAACCCGGGACTCTCTAGTAAGCTGGTGAGTGAATATTTTCCTAGACAAACCTGACTAAAGTAATAGTAGTTTTGCCCCAGTTTGACAGCATTTTGTAATATGCGTGTCTGGAAACTAGAATAAAAAGGATTAAAAATGTAAATGTTTAGCACTTGGAAGCATTGTAGGGAGAGAAGTATGTTAAGATGTTAGCCAAAAATCAGGAGGATTCTGGTAGCACCTTTTCAAACTAACAAATGTTATAAAAAGGCATACAGTTTTATTAAAAGGATGGCAATGTCTTCTTTCCTTTTAGCTTTAAACTTCAAACTGGAATTGTATGATCCCCAGACAAATACTGTAAACATACTCTCATACACCTGGAGATGCTCGATTTAAAGAGACTTTCATGAATTCCTTAACAAAAGCCAACACAAGTTTCTGGCTTTCATCAAACTTGCTCTGATCTTCAGCCAATGAAATAATGGGAGGTAGAACTGGAGTTCAAGATATTACCAGCTTATAAAAATGTGAAAGTTTGTTAAACACAATCCCTGAAAGTGAACATTTTTTTTAATGTATATATAGCCAAATGTCTTTGAGAATATAAGAATCTAAGGCCTACTGAGTCAAGTCAAGGCCTCTCTAGTACTGCGTGGTAAACAACCAGATGCTAATGAAAAACTATAGGCTATGACGGGTGAAATCAACTTACCTTTGCTACTGGTTTGCAAATGTGAGCACCCTCACATGCGCAGAGTGTCAAACACGATGCGTGATCATATCCAGGTGGGTGGGCGGAGCCTCCCGCAGCCAGCACTACTGGTTCTCCCGAACCAGATAGGATTGGCTGAATTTTACGACTGGGTTATGAAATAAGTAGTACTCTTTCAAAGTATTTATTATATGAACATAAGATTTCTAAAAACTATCTAGAGAAGGAGTCCCCAACCCCTGGGCTGCGGACTGGTGCTGGTCTGTGGCTTGATAGTAACGGAGTGAGCGGCGGAGAGAGTAGCGCAACTCTTAGGAAAGTGTAGCAAACACTCTGCTATCCTGGAGGCTGGCCGGGGTGCTCCCTGGGGGCAGGATGGGGGCAACAGCCTGCATTGGGGGGCTTGGGGCACCACCCGGCCCTGCACGGGGGGAAGGAGCTGCCAGGCCCTCCTGCCCGGCATGCAGCCCATCCTTCCCTGCCCCCGCCGAGGATCCTTCGCCCGGGACCCCTGGCAGCTTTCCTGCTGGTTGCACGTGACCGCCGAACGTGCGCGCTGCCCACGTGACTCGACTCACCCGCTGGAGGCTCCCACTGGTCTGTGGAATTTTTTTTACATGAAACCGGTCCCTGGTGCCAAAAAGGTTGGGGACCCCTGATCTAGAGTAGATACACATATTAATACAATCATATTTAAAATCAAGCATGATAAAAATCAATATGCATAATTGCCTCTAGTGTTATTGTGAATAAAGGTAATGAAATTTAGTTCAGTTGATATCATTAAGAATGGTCTCACAGTTACGTAGCCACAGTAGCCAACAACTCTATGGAATTAATATAAAATCAACTCTTTGTCTGTTAATAGTTTAATCACAATGTCTGGGTTTATACTTCAACTTTATATGATAAGGAAACCTGGGCCATTCCTTATTTATCAAATTGGTATGTTATCAGTTTCATTCCAATTCATTGAATTGTGGTTTGTAGAACTACTTACTGTTATGTGTTATGTGTATAGGATCGCTTTTGCTTGTTCATTTATTATTTCTGCACTTTATAGTAATTATATTATACATTTACTGTAAGCTCCCTAGAATTCTCTTATCAGGCATGGAGACAGGGAACAAACACTTTAAAACAAACCCTGTTTAATATCAGGAGATTAACATCCAAGAAGAATCTCAAAGCAACACACCTATGTTCTGAAAGAATAATGACCACAAATGGATAGTCAGACATGTATCTGTGAAACCAGAGTAGATCAATGGATTAGACTTAGACTTAGAATAACTTTATTGTCACTTTGAATGTACACTAACTGGCATACATTAAAATGAAATTTTATTGCATACCGCTCCCAAAAGATCTCCAGCTCTAATATACACTACATAAGCATGACAAAATAAATAAATAAATAATTTTTAGGCATACCTGGTGCTTTTTATTTTTATTTTTATTATTTATTTATTTTATTATATTTATACCCCGCCCTTCTCCAAGCGGACCCAGGGCGGCGCACAGGAATATTAAAATACATACAAAAAACATATAAAATTTTAAAAAACTTATTCCAATAAAATCCTGCGCTAAAAACCGAATTAAAAATCCCCAAATTTAAAACTATCTAAAAGTCAGTAATGGAGGTTACGCTAGGCCGGCTAGATGGAACAGATGTGTCTTCAGACACTTGCGGAAGAGGCGGAGGTCGGAGATGGTGCGAAGTTCAGGGGGTAAGTCATTCCAAAGGGCTGGTCCCACCACAGAGAAGGCTCTTCCCCTGGGTGTCGCCAGTCGGCATTGTCCAGCCGATGGCACCCTGAGGAGGCCCTTTCTGTGGGAGCATATTGGTCTGAGGGATGTATGGGGCAGGAGACGGTCTCGCATGTAACTAGGCCCCGAGCCATGGAGCGCTTTAAAGATGGTCGTCAGAACCTTGAAGCGCACCCGAAAGACCACAGGAAGCCAGTGCAGCTCACGCAGGATAGATGTTATGTGGGAGTGTCTAGGCGCTCCCGTAATCACCTGCGCGGCTGCATTCTGGACTAGCTGCAGCTTTCGGGTGCACCTCAAGGGAAGCCCCATGTAGAGAGCATTACAGTAGTCGAGTCGAGAGGTGACGAGTGCTTGAGTGACTGTGCGTAAGGCACCCCGGTCCAGTAAGGGGCGCAATTGGCGCATCAGGCGTACCTGATGGAACGCCCCCCTGGCCACGGCTGCCACATGGTCCTCCATAGACAGCTGGGAGTCCAGGAGGACACCCAAATTGCGCGCCCTCTCCACGGGGGCCGGTGTTTCGCCCCCAATGGCCAGAGTTGGAATAATCTGGCTGAACCGGGGTGCCGGAAGCCACAGCCACTCAGTCTTGGACGGATTGAGCTTGAGTTTGTTACTACCCATCCAGATCCGTACGGCCTCCAAGCACCGGGACATAACCTCGACGGCATCGTTGGGGTGGTCTGGGGTGGATATGTACAACTGAGTATCATCAGCGTACAGCGTACAGATGATATCCCACTCCCAAACCACGGATGATCTGACGTAACACTTAATCATTTCCTTGGCTCAGCTGATAAGGGAGGAGAGCTTGTGGCTTAGAGGTTAATATAACTGTCTAATATTTAAAAACAGCCCAGGTTCGAATCCCAGTAAGGGTATGGCTGGTTGATGAGAGCTAAATAGCTTGAAAAAGATCTATACTAGTCTCCCTTCATTTATTTATCAGCAAAAATGCAGCACAAAAATGGTTTTCTGCCTGGAAGGCTCCTAGGATGGAGCTGAAAGGCAAAAGGGAAGCAGTATATGCCTTCCCATATTTGGGCATACCAGGTGCTTTGACATAACACTAACTAAATAAATAAATAAATAAACAAATAAATAAATAAATAACAAAATTATGCATATACCCACATATATTATATGACATGGAGAAACAACACAGTCCAGTCCGGATGTATACAGGTATATGGCAAGAGAAACAAATCTTGCACGTTTACCAGACGGATGGCATAGGAAGCAAAGCTGTTACAGAATCTGGTACTTCTACTAGAAATACTTTGAAACCTCCTCCCAGAGGGGAACAACGGAAATATATTATAAAGTGGGTGTACGGGGTCTTTGATCTGAGGACCAACTGGACTGGCATGGGCCGGCAGGGTAACATCGAGGCCGCAAGGCCTGGCTGGGCCGGGCCGGGCCTAAGGAGATCTGGGCCTGGCAGGCCGAAAGATACCAGGAGCGCTGGAGGCGTTGGGGCCGAAGGAGATGCCACCGGGGACAAAGGTGGGCAGTGGAGGCTCCAGGTCGAGAAAAACTGGCCTCAGCTATTAGAACTCTTCAGCTGAGGCCCTTAAGACTCCTGGTATTGTGGGACTGGAGGAGTCCTTGAGGACTACAGGCCGGGACTAATTTACAACTGGAAGGCCAAAGCCACCCTCTACCCCCAGTCTGATATATCTATATGAACTAACTCTCCCACCTTCGATGACAAACTAACTATTTATGAACCATGATTAACTATCTTTGAACCATGCATGATTTTTATGAATTTATGAACTATTTATGAACTTTTTAGAACCGGTCTAGACGTCTCCTGAGTTTAACTTGTACTATACATATTTTAACATCTATTTTAATATTCAATAACATCTAGAATTTTAATGCCCTGTCTAACAACTCCTCTGACCTTATATTTTATATATATTTATACATATTTATATATATCATATTTATGACATTCACCATGAAGTACTCTAAGGCAGACCTTTTCTACTGCGGGAGTCCCCCACTCGCAGGTATGGCCCTCTGCGTCAACGAGGGCCCACCTTGATGAGGGATTCTGTATCAAGAGAGGTGGGCGGGTCGCAGTTCTAGGGGTGTTTGAACAAAATTCTTAATTTGGCTTTTAGGGGGTTCCAGGGAGGAGGGAGGGATAGTTTACAATTTAAATGGGGGATTTAATCTGGTTTTAGCGCAGGTTTTGTCATTTAATAAGTTTTTAAATTATAATTGGTACTATTTTGTATATTGTTTTAAATTCCTGTGCGCCGCCCTGGGTCCTCTCGGAGAAGGGCGGGATATAAATTGAATAAATTGAATTGAATTGAATTGATCTCTAAGCACATAGCGCTTATAAACAGTATCCTGAATAAGAGGAAGCAAGTTGCCCAGTGATGCAATTGAGCTGGTTCTGTCTGGTTCGGGTGAACCAGTAGCGGTGGTGGGAGGCTCCGTCCACCTGCCCAGATGTCATCATGACCTGTTTTTGAAGCTCTGTGCATGCGTGAAAGGTCCTGTGCATGTGCGGAGGTGGTGCATGCAAGGGGAGTGTGCACGCTCACATTTGCAAACCAGTAGCAAAGGTAAGTGAATTTCACCCCTGAAGCTTCCTATAATCTTCTCAGTTTAATCCATTAATGAATGGATTCACTTGGTAGCATTTGAAAAGTTTTTACCTTTTGGAAAATTTATTTAAAAGAGTTAGCATGAGGATTGAATTGGCAAAATTCATATATTCTGGTCTTACTTCCTGGAAGAAAGGATAGGATATAAATCTTTTAAGTTAAAAGACAAATTTAAAAAGAGTTGTATTGAATGCTAAAATAGCCTCTTCCGATCTGATTTTTCCAGTTATGTTGCACTGCAACTCAAATAATCATTACTCAGTATGGAAGGTATAGTCTTCCATCCATATCAGTATGTATTGCTTGATAGTATTGTTAAGCACTTTATTTCCTTTAAGGAAGTATCTGAAAGCAGCTACTTCTGGCTTGGAGTAATGTTTGGAAAGTGTAGTCAAGTGGACGAGAGTGAACAAACAAACCTTAAAGCTGACAAGATAGAGAAGAAAATCTGTGAAAGGACATTTGTTGCTAGAGGCAAATGAGATTCTTACTCTGCTGCCCTGCATAAGCAGATAAAAAGTGTGAAGCATTACTGGATCACGCCTAATTTTGAGGTCACCTGCAGGATTTACAGCTTTTTAAAAAAAACACACACAACTGTTCTCAATCACAGAGGCCTTAGAGCAGTTGTTAAACATTGTGCCCCCTGGTCACATGACCACATTTTGGATGCTTGGCACTTTGTTTGCATCTGTGTCTGGCTGCCAACTGCCCTGCACTCATGTTATCGCCATTTTCAATCTTCTTTGAGGACTTCCCCTGAAAGTCAATGGGGAAAATGACCAGAAAAGTTGCAAGCAGAAGGAACGTTGGATTTGAGGTCTGTTTCCCCACGATGCTGAGGGATTTCCCCTCTCCTCAGTGCATACTGGAGGAACCTGATGAAAATGCTAGTGAAGGTCAGCATTTCTGCCCCTCTGGAAGGAAAATTCCTTAATGCGCTGGAGGGATTTTTGTCAAACCTGACAAAAATGCTAGCAAGCTCTCCTAAAACAGATGAAAGAATTATGGGTGTTCTAGCGATCCAACAGCAATAGATAGGTGTTGTGGCAGATGAAATACTTAGACTAAATAAACATGATGTAAGGTGTTACAAGATCCCAAGGGAGAAGCATGAAAGATTTACCAAAAAGTCAATAAGAGTTGAAATTCTAAAAAGGCCAAGAGATGATGGATAGATATAGAATACTTCCTAATATGGTGGCTATTTTATTAAGAGTTAGAAAAAAGAGGTAGAAAGTAGAAATTGGGAAAATAATATTATGTATACTACAGGGTAGGAAAGCTATGGCAAATCTAGACAGCATACTAAAAAGCAGAGATATCATTCTGCCATCAAAGGTGTGTATATAGTCAAGGCTATGGTTTCCCCAGCTGCAATGTATGGCTGTGAAAGTTGGACCACAAGAAAGGCTGAGTGCCCAAGAATTGAGCCTTTTGAACTATGGTGCTGGAAAAGACGCCACTTGGATTGCAAGACGATCAAACCAGTCAGTCCTAGAGGAGATCAACCCTGACTGTTCCTTAGAAGGCCAGATCCTGAAGATGAAACTCAAATACTTTGATCACCTAATGAGAAGAAAGGACTCACTGGAGAAGAGCCTAATGCTGGGAAAGATTGAGGGCAAAAGAAGAAGGGGACGACAGAGAATGAGGTGGCTGGATGGAGTCACTGAAGCAGTAGGCCTGAGCATAAATAGACTCAAATGGATGGTAGAGGACAGGAAGGCCTGGAGGAACATTGTCCATGGGGTTGGACATGACTTGGATGCAACTTGGGCACAACCTGGACGCAACTAACAACAAAGAACAACAATACTGATATATAATAGACTATATTATAATTACCATGTATACATAAATGTTAGAAGTTGAAAGACTATGGTTATGTATATTATTATTTGTATGTGGTTAATCTTTGGTGAGATTAATACAATACAATACAATACAATAGCAGAGTTGGAAGGGACCTTGTAGGTCTTCTAGTCCAACCCCCTGCATGGGCAGGAATCTTATACCATTTCAGACAAATGGCTGTCTAACATCTTTTTAAAGACTTCCAGGGTTGGGGCATTCACAACTGCTGGAGGCAAGCTGTTCCAGAGGTTAATTGTTCTTACTGTTAGGAAATTTCTCCTTAGTTCTAAGTTGCTTCTCTCCTTGGTTAGTTTCCACCCATTGCTCCTTGTCCTGCCCCCAGGTGTCTTGGAGAAAAGTTTGACTCCCTCTTCTTTGTGGCACCCTCTGAGATATCGGAACACTGCTATCATGTCTCCCCTGGTCCTTCTCTTCATCAAACTAGACATACCCAGTTCCTGCAGCCGTTCTTCATATGTCTTAGTCTCCAGTCCTCTAATCATCTTGGTTGCTCTTCTTTGCACTCTTTCCAGAGTCTCCACGTCTTTTCTACATCGTGGCGACCAAAACTGTATGCAGTATTCCAAGTGTGGCCTTACCAAGGCACTATACAGTGGCATTAACACTTCACGCGATCTAGATTCTATCCCTCTGTTGATGCAGCCTAGAACTGTGTTGGCTTTTTTGGCAGCTGCTGCACACTGCTGGCTCATATTTAAATGGTTGTCCACTAGGATTCCGAGATCCCTCTCACAGTTGCTACTATTGAGCAAGGTACCACCTATACTGTACTTGTGCATTTGGTTTTTCTTGCCTATATGTAGGACCTTACTTTTTTCACAATTGAATTTCATTTTATTAGACAGTGCCCAATGTTCAAGTTTGTCTAGATCCTTCTGTATCTTAAGCCTATCTTCTGGAGTGTTGGCTATTCCTGCCAGCTTGGTGTCGTCTGCGAATTTGATGAGTTCCCCATTTATCCCCTCATCCAAATCGTTGATGAAGATGTTAAAGAGTACTGGGCCTAAAACAGAGCCTTGGGGGACTCCACTGCATACTTCCTTCCATGTAGATGCAGTTCCATTGAGGACTACACGTTGAGTGCGGTTGGTCAGCCAGTTACAAATCCATTTGGTGGTGGTGCTGTCTAACCCACAATTTTCTACTTTATCTAATAGTAGGTTATGGTCTACTTTATCAAATGCCTTACTGAAGTCCAGGTAAATTATATCAACAGCATTCCTCTGGTCCACTGATTTTGTTACTTTGTCAAAGAATGCAATTAGATTCGTCTGGCATGATCTGTTTTTGACAAACCCATGTTGGCTTTTGGCTATTACTTTGTTTGCTTCTAGGTGTTCACTTATTTGTTGTTTAATTATCTTTTCCAGAATCTTTCCTGGTATTGAGGTCAGGCTGATGGGTCTATAGTTTCCTGGATCTGTTTTTTTTCCTTTTTTGAAGATGGGAACCACATCTGCTCTTTTCCAGTCTTCTGGCAGTTCCCCGGTGCTCCAGGATCTCTGAAAGATATAGTTCAGTGGTTCTGAGATCTCGTCTGCCAGTTCCTTCAGAACCCTGGGGTGTAATCCATCCGGTCCTGGTGATTTGAACTCGTCCAGGGCAGACAGGTGCTCACTTACCATTTTCTTCTCTATTTCAACTTGTGTTCCTAATCTGATATTTGTGGTGCTGTTTTTGATTGATTGGACTGTTTTATCCCTTTGTGTAAAGACAGATGCAAAGAAAGAGTTAAATAGTTCTGCTTTCTCCCTGTTGCTTATCATCTTCTTGCCATTTTCTCCCAGCAGTGGACCAATTGTTTCCTTAACTTTTTTCTTATTTTTAACATGTTGGAAGAAGCTTTTTTTGTTATTTTTTACTTTTTTGGCAAGCCTTTCTTCATTGTGAGCCTTAGCTTTCCTCACTTCATCTTTACAGGCTCGGGCTATTTGCTGATATTTTGCCTTGGTTATGTCCCCCTTTTTCCACTTTTTATATTTATCCTTTTTGTCTTTCAATTTGTCAGAGAGTTCTTTATGCAGCCATGCTGGTTTCTTTTGGGAACTGTTATTTTTCTTCTTCATTGGTATTGCGCTGGACTGGGCTTTTATAATCTCATTTTTCAAAATTTCCCAAGCTTCTTGAGTTGTTTTCCCCTTGAGGATTCTCATCCATGGAATCCTTCCCAAGCTCTCTCTGAGTTTGTTGAAATTAGCTCTCTTGAAGTCTAAGACTCTAGTTTGACTTTGTTCAACTACTTTTGTTTGCATAATGTTGAATTCCAGTATTTCATGATCGCTTGCCCCCAAAGTTCCTGTAGCTTCTACACCTTCTATCATTTCCTCTCTGTTAGTGAGAATTAAGTCCAATATTGCTGATCCCCTTGTTCCCTTCTCTACCTTTTGGGAAACAAAGTTGTCTGCTAGGTTTGTTAGGAACCTGTTGGATCTTCCACTTGGTGCAGAGTTTGTTTCCCAATTGATGTCAGGGTAGTTGAAATCTCCCATTACTATTGCAGTGTGCTTCCTACATACCTTAGTTAGCTGGTTAGCAAAAAGTACATCCACTTCCTCTGCTTGGTTGGGTGGCCTGTAGTATAGACCTATGACAATATCATTCCCCCCCCAACCTTTAATATTGACCCAAATACATTCAAGATAGTTCTCATCATTGTTGTGCTCTATTTCTGTAGAGATGTAATTATTTCTTATATATAGTGCAACTCCACCTCCTCTTTTATTTGGTCTATTTCTTTTAAATAATTTAAATCCTTCTAGCTGTATGTTCCATTTGTGGGTTTCATCCCACCAAGTTTCTGTAATGGCAACAATATCGTATCTGCCCTCATTTACTTGAATTTCTAATTCACCCTGTTTATTCCTCATACTCTGTGCATTGGTGTATAGACATTTGAGTCCATTTTGATTGACCCTGTGTTTTCTGTCTACGAAACCTGTGTTATGCCTGACTATGGTTCTCTTTGCCCCTATTTCTTTGCCACTTGTATGGTTCATGTACATGGTATGGCACCCACTGTTAATTGTTTGGTTTTGCTTGACAGCAGTGTTGATAATATTACCTGCACAATTATCTATGTTACACGCACTGATAACCCTATGAATTTTAGTTTGCTGGGGACAGAAATATTCTTTATCTATTGATTCTCTGTCCCCACTATTCAGTTTAAATGTTTAGCCAGGAAATCTGTGAATTTAGTGCCAAGTAACTCAGTCCCTTTCTTGGATGGGTGCAAACCATCTCTTTTGTACAGTTTATCATTGGACCAGCTGCAGGCATCATGACTAATAAGACCAAAGCCTTCCTTTTTACACCACTCCTTTAGCCACACATTAAACTCTGCTATGCGCTGGCCCTTTCCTTTTTGTTCCTTGTATACTGGTATAACCTCTGAGAAGATAAGCCTACAACCTGTACTACTAAGTTCGTACCCCAAACTCTGGAAATCATTCTGCACAGAAGCTACATCTTTTTGGGACAGATCATTTGTGCCAAGATGTATAATAGCATCAACTTCACAGTCCTTACTTGCATTCGTGACTATCTTAAGAATACGCCTCTTGTCTCTGCTGGCTGTAGCACCCGGTAAACATCTGACATCTTTCAAAACCTCCATATCCTTACCTAAGTTTA
Organism: Rhabdophis nuchalis; assembly: GCA_039707465.1. NCBI lineage: Eukaryota > Metazoa > Chordata > Lepidosauria > Squamata > Natricidae > Rhabdophis > Rhabdophis nuchalis. Next base: position 30,767,197 of record CM077644.1, read on the forward strand.
CATCTCTTACGATTGAGTCACCAATCAGGAGGTGACTTCTCTTTTTGGGTACCTTGCTCTTGTTGTGTGACTGATGCATGATCCCTGGTTCACACTTTTGCATTTCTGAAGTAGGTTCTTCACTTTGGACCACAATCCGCTGCTTATTTGAGTCGTCATTATTACCTTGACCTGTCACTTTAGTGTCCCCATTAAGATCAGCAAGGGCGCTATATCTGTTATGCTGGGACACAGCGAAAGTTTTGTGTTTGTGGGTCACAGCTCTCACCCTGCCAGATCCCACAGTTGTCCAGGCTGCTCTTCTTCTGTGGGATCTTTGCGGTAGGGGAGGCTGGTAGTGTGGCATCTCCACAGGGTGGAGTGGCCGAATTGGACACTTAATTTCTGCCTGGAGATCACAAATTACAGATTCAAGATATGTTATGTGTCTATGTAATCTATTAATTTGTCTGCAAGGGGGACAGTATCCAAATTTGAAAAGAGTACTGCGGAAGACAGGTGCAAAACAGATTCACAGCCTTTGGGGCTGGTTGGTAGCTCAACAGCTCGAGTCCTAACTAACGACCTAGGAACTGTTAAGGTAACATCAGAGGATATAAGCTGTTCCAAGTAGGGTGTTTTTTTGTAGAATCAGAATGCTCAAGTCAGGTAAATTTAGAATTTCCAAATAGCGAGGTAGCCCTTTAGATATTGCTCCAAGGGCTCCAATTACAATTGGGACAACACTTGATTTCTTTTTCCATAGTCACTCAACTTCAATTTGCAAGTCCCGATATTTTGTGATTTTTTTCTTGCTGCTTATCTTCAATTCGTGCATCACCAAGTATTGCAATATCAATGAACCAAACTTTTTTCTTTTCCTCCTTTTTAAATAAGACATTTGAAAAATAATGCAATACCATGCAAAACCTGTTAATAGCCACCAGGGGGCAGTGCCGCTGTGTCACCTGCTTTCAAATTCTTGCTAATTTAAAAGGTTGCGCTCTCTGCCTCTTTTCCGTTACTGTTCTTCACCGTTCTGAGAAAGCTTTTCAGAAGATTGAAAAGAGTTTTCTCTACTGTCTTATTGATTTTCCAATAGGCTAAATATAGTTTGGGATGTGCAGTTTGGGATCTCTTCTATTCCACTTTCTCACACAACCAAAGGAAAGGAAATAAATCATTTTCATTCAGTTAGCAAGTAAGCTGTCTCAAAATGAAGGCATTTTAACCTTAAAGGTAGTTATGAAAAAACAAACAAACACTAAACTAGCATAATGTCTCTTAGATTTATTTATATATTAAAAATTAGAACCATTCCTTTACAGATCTTTCCTCTGACGCCACCTTCAATGAATTTTCATTTTAATGTATGCCGATTAGTGTACATTCAAAGTGACAATAAAGCTGTTCTAATATTCCTATCCTTTCATTATACTGATACTTCTTCACTGCAACTTGCATGGCTCTCCAAGTTTTAATGAAATCTGCATGCTTATCCAGGGGTGAAATCCGCTTACCTTTGCTACCGGTTTGGGAAACAAAAAACAAACAAAAATAGCAGAACTGTCATTATTCCAGTAGGCTAAAGTTCCTGTGAAGATGGCTGTTCCTCAGCTGGCCAGACCATTTTTGATCATCTTCTGTAAGCCAGGATCAATGTCAGCCAACCAGAGACTGGATGATTCCATTAATTTGCACTTATAATGATCTCTTTGTTGTCTGAAATATGCCTTACTATTTTCTAGCAGACACATGCATTCTGATTCCACGTATCCCACCTTCATCGGATGTAAAGAAGTCAATTCCGTTCAGCTCTTTAACCTTGACTTAGATATTTACACTTGGATGACAACTATTGATCTCTGCTGGTCTGTCTCTTATATGCACTCACCTCTACTACAGTACTTATGTCCCTGCATTTGCTTTGTCAGCCAGAAAAGGTTGAAAGCAGGCTTCATTTGCATTTGGCTAAAAAGTAAGTCAGGCATGGGTGGCCAGGTAACAATAACAATAATAATAATTTTAATTTATAACCCGCTCTCTCTCCCCGAAGGGACTCGAGGCGGGGCACAGGGAACTAAAAATACAATTAAAACAAACAGAGTACAAAGTTAAAAACAAATTAAACTTGCTCTGCGCTAAAAAACCCTATAAAACTAAAACTATCCCTAAAACCCCCTAAAACAATTAAAAAATTTAATTACCCTAGGCCGGCCAAGCAGAAGAAGTGTGTTTTTAGTTTCTGTCGGAAGGAGCGAAGGTCCGTGGTTCTTCTGATTTCAGAAGGGGCAGGTATTCTACTACAGGTATTCTACTACAGAAGGGGCAGGTATTCTACTGCCCCTTCTGTAAATATAAATATCCTGTTAGGGCTTAAAGACTGTACTCAGGTTGGCAAAGGCTGCATGCACTTCCTTTATTTATTCAACCTATGTGCTGAATATGTTTTAAGGAAAGCTGGATAGGAAGAAAATGAGTGTGGTTTTAAAATTGGAAGAAGAAACATCAATTACTTGCACTATGCTGATGACATTTCTTTAATAGCCAAAAATGCACCGGATCTGCAAGCTCTAGTCATAAAAATCAAGGAGTGTGGTGGGAAAAAAAGAGGATAGGTAATCTATATAAAGAGGTTCAAAATAATGCCAACAAGCAGAACAACCAGCCTTAGAATTGACAGTGAAGAGATTGAAGTGGAAATTAGCTTCTGTTTTTCCGAATCAAGCATCAACAATAAAGGAACCCGCAGTCAAGAAATCCACTGCATTCTAGTACTTGATAGAGCAACCATGAAAACCTAGGAAAAGATAGTCAGATGCCTGATGTGTCTATACCTACAAAGATCGAAATACTGCAAGGCAGAGTATTCCCTGTTCCCACTCAATGGAACCAAAGTTGGATGTTGATAAAACTACCGCAAATAAGGATGTTGGTTCTTTAAACTTTGGTGTTAGAAAGTATTCCTGACTATACTATGGACAGCCAAGAAAACAAACCAATGAACCCTCAAACTAATCGACTCAGAATTCTTGCTAAATTGTGTAGTGGTGTGTGTCAATTTCCATACAGCCTCACTTCACAAGAATCACTAAATCTGCTTTCCCATTCCATTCCAGTTGAGCTTTTCAGAATGTTACAATGACTGATAGTGGAGACTGGAGAGAGTCACTGAAAATCCAGAAAATCAAGAGGCTACTTCCATCATTCAGCACCAAGTTAGTATAGCAGAAGAGACTGCACTGGAAGGGGTTTAAAATTGGGTTTAGCACAGGGTTGGGTTAATTTAATAAGCTTTTAGAATATTTATGACATTTATTGTTTGTATCTGTTATATAATAATAATAATAATAATAATTTTAATATTTCTAAACCGCGCCCTCTCCCCACAGGGACTCGGGGCGGTGCACAGGCACAGTAAAACAATAAATACATATAAACATTTCATTAAAAATAAATTAAATCCAAACCTGCGCTAAAATTCCCATTAAAACTAAGCAATATTACAAAACCCCAATAAAACCCCAAAGACAGAGAGACTATCCTAGGCCGGCCAGGCAGAAGAAATGAGTTTTTAATTTGAGACGGAAGGAGCGGAGGTCCGTGGTCGTCCTAATATCGGGGGGAAGGTCGTTCCAGAGGGCCGGGCCTGCCACAGAGAGAGCCCTTCCCCTGGGCGTCGCCCGCTGACAGAGTCTAGTGGACGGCACCCGGAGAAGTCCCTCTCTGTGGGAGCGAATCGGTCGTGAGGATGTATGAGGCAGGATCCGATCCCGCAGATAGCTAGGTCCCGAGCCATGGAGCGCTTTAAAGATGATAATCAACACCTTGAAGCGCACCCGGAAGACGACAGGCAGCCAGTGCAGCTCGCGCAAGAGCGGTGTTACATGGGTAAACCTAGTGGTTCCCATAATTGCTCGCGCGGCTGCATTCTGGACTAGCTGAAGTCTCCGGGTGCACCTCAAGGGGAGCCCCATGTAGAGAGAGTTGCAATAGTCCAGTCGGGATGTCACGAGCGCATGAGTGACTGTGCGAAGGGCGTCCCGATCCAATAGGGGGCGCAATTGGCGAACCAGGCGAACCTGGTAAAACGCCCTCCTGGCCACGGCTGTCACTTGATCTTCCATGGCAAGATGTTCGCCCCCTATGGCCAGCGATGGAGTGAGCTGGTTGAATCGGGCAGCCGGAAACCACAGCCACTCGGTCTTGGTCGGGTTGAGCCTGAGTCCGTTACTTCCCATCCAGACCCGCACGGCTTCCAGGCACTGGCACATCACCGCTACGGCATCGTTGGGGTGGTTTGGGGTAGAAATATACAGCTGGGTGTCGTCAGCGTATAGATGGTACTCTACCCCAAAACCACGGATGATCTCACCCAGCGGCTTCATGTATGTGTTAAACAGGAGAGGCGAGAGGACCGACCCCTGAGGCACCCCACATGTGAGGGGTCTCGAGGTCGACCTCTGCTCCCCTGCCAACACAAATTGCGATCGGCCAGAGAGGTAGGAGGAGAACCACCGTAAAACGGTGCCTCCCACTCCCAACCCCCCCAGCCGATGCAATAGGATACCATGGTCGATGGTATCAAAAGCCGCCGAGAGGTCTAATAGGACCAGGATGGAGGAACAACCCCCATCTCTGGCCCTCCAGAGATCATCAACCAACGCGACCAATGCCGTCTCAGTGCTATGCCCGGGCCGAAAGCCGGACTGGCGCGGGTCTAGATAATCAACTTCCTCCAGGTGACGGGGAAACTGTTGTGCCACCACACTCTCAACAACCTTCGCCAAGAAGGGAAGGTTGGAGACTGGACGATAGTTGGTTAATAAAGCTGGATCCAAAGAGGGCTTCTTAAGGAGGGGCCTCACCATAGCCTCTTTTAGGGAAGCAGGCAAGGAACCCTCACTTAAGGAAGCGTTGACAACCTCTTGGAGCCAGCCTCGTGTCACCTCCCAGGATGCCAGTACAAGCCAGGAGGGACACGGGTCCAATAAACATGTGGTGGCTCGCAGTCGCCCACGTAACCTGTCCATATCCTCGGAAGCAACGGAGTCAAACTCCTCCCAAACAAGATCTGCCTCGTGGCATCCCACTGGGCCATCAATGGGGGCTAACTCGTTCTGTATCTGAGCGATTTTCTCCTGCAGAAAAATCACAAATTCCTCTGCTCTACCCTGTAGCGGGGCTTCCCGCACCCTCTGTTGAAGGAGGGAGCGGGTCACCCTAAACAGGGCGGCAGGGCGGTTTTCTGCGGATGCTATGAGAGTGGCACAATGATGACGTTTGGCCACTCTCAGCGCCACAATGTAAGTCCGTAAATGGGCTCTTACCTGTGTCCGGGCAGATACAAATCGAGTAGACCTCCATCTTCTCTCTAGGCATCTCTTGTGGCGTTTCATCACCCTTAGCTCCTCGGTAAACCAAGGAGCCAGGGTAGCTCGCCGCCGCAAGAGAGGCCGCAAGGGCGCGACCCGATCCAAGGCTCCCGTGGTCGCAGTATTCCATGCGGCCACGAGGTCCTCCATCGGGGCGCGGGTCAGGGGTACAGGAAGTGGCCCAAGCGCCGCCTGGAACCCATCAGGGTCCATCAGGCGCCTGGGGCGGAACCAGATAGATGACTCAGGTTCCGCCTCCCCGCGGTGGGGGGTGGCGGTTGGAAAGTCGAGCCGGAGAAGTGAGTGGTCTGACCATGACAAGGGTGTGATGAATATGCGTATTTTATCTTTCCTGTGCACCGCCCCGAGTCCCTTCTGGGAGAGTGGCACGGTATATAAATTTAATAAAAGTAAAAAAGGTGGGGTTAAACATGTCATCAGTTTAGAGTTATTGCATTGTCACAAAAGACCTAAGTCCAACCCCCTGTGAACTTTGTTGGCCCTTAGCTAATGCAATTTAGCTATGACCATTAGTTGACTAGATTATACTGTAGCTAGCATTTGCACTCTTTTGTGGTTTGAATACAATGAATGCTTCTGATTATTTTATTTATTTATTTTTTATTTTATTCGTATTTATATCCCGCACCCATCTCCCACAGAGGGACCCGGGGAGGCCTTCCATTAAGTTTCCATTGATCAAAGCAATTTCACTGGTCATACCAACTCTGAAACTATGGTGACATTGTCATTTGCTGGCCTAAATTGTTCTCTTTCATACATGGGATTCTCTTGTTCTCTTATTCTCTAACATGGATGGATGGATGTGTGATCTTGGCTTAGGGGAGCTAGTCATCGAGCCCCTGTCATGGTCAGATCACTCTCTCCTCCGGCTTGACTTTCCCACTGCTGCACCCCACCGCGGGGAGGCGGAACCAGAAGTGCCGAGATGGTTCCGCCCCAGGCGCCTGATGGACCCAGAAAGGTTCCAGATGGAGCTTGGGCCGATTCCTGAGTCCCTGACCCGCGACTCGACTGAGGACCTAGTGGCTGCCTGGAATAGTGCGGCCATGGGGGCCCTGGATCGAGTCGTGCCCTTGCGGCCTCTCACTCGGCGTCGATCCACTTTGGCCCCCTGGTTTTCCGAGGAGCTAAGGGAGATGAAACGGCAAAAGAGACGCCTAGAGAGCATTTGGAGGTCCACTCGCGCCGAATCTGACCGGACACAGGCAAGGTCGCATTTGCAGACCTACCTTGTGGCGATTAGAGCGGCGAAACGGGATTATCGCGCCGCTCTTATCGCATCTGCAGATAACCACCCTGCCATCTTGTTTAGGGTGACCCGCTCCCTCCTTCACCAGAGGCCGCAGGAAGCTCCTTTACAGGGCCATGCAGAGGAATTTGGATGTTATCTGCATGATAAAATCATTCAGATCCAGGGCGAGTTGGCCTCCAACTGGGTTAGTCCGTCAGGTCTTGAGACCATTGTCTGGGCTGAGTTCGATCCTGTAACTCCTGACAACATGGACAGGATGCTGGGACAGCTGAATGCCACCACATGTTTATTGGACCCGTGTCCCTCCTGGCTTGTACTGGCCTCCCGGGAGGTTACACGAGGCTGGCTCCAGGGAATTGTTAACGCTTCTTTGAGTGAGGGGTTCTTACCGACCATCTTGAAAGAGGCGGTGGTGAGACCCCTCCTCAAGAAGCCCTCCCTGGACCCAGCTGTATTAGCCAACTATCGTCCGGTCTCCAACCTTCGCTTTCTTGCGAAGGTTGTTGAGAGTGTGGTGGCATGACTGTTCCCCCAGCACCTGGAGGAATCCATCTATCTAGACTCACGCCAGTCCAGCTTCTGGCTTGGGTACAGCACGGAGATGGCATTGGTCGCATTGGTTGATGATCCTGGTCCTATTAGATCTCTCAGCAGCTTTCGATACCATTGACCATGGTATCCTATTGCACCGGCTGGGGAGGTTGGGGTTGGGAGGCACCGTATTATGGTGGTTCTCCTTCTACCTCTCCAAACGGTCGCAATTCGTGTTGGCAGGAGGGCAGAGGTCGGCGTCGAGGCCCCTTATGTGTGGGGTGCCTCAGGGGTCGGTCCTTTCGCCCCTCCTGTTCAATATTTATATGAAGCCGCTGGGCAAGATCACCCATGGTTTTGGGGTAGAGTTCCATCAGTACGCTGATGACACCCAGCTGTTCATCTCTACCCCTAACCACCCCAATGATGCCGCCGAAGTGATGTCCCGGTGCTTGGAGGCCGTGCGAGTCTGGATGGGGAGGAACAGGCTCCGACTCAACCCGTCCAAGACTGAGTGGCTGTGGTTTCCGGCGTCGCGACATAGCCAGCTGGTCCTATCTCTGGCTATCGGGGGCGAGTCATTAGCTCCCGCAGAGAGGGCCCGCAACTTGGGCATCCTCCTGGACTCTCGGCTGTCTTTGGATGACCATTTGACAGCCGTAGCCAGGGAGGCTTTTTATCAGGTCCACCTGATACACCAGTTGTGCCCCTTTCTGGATCGTGACGCCCTACGCACAGTCACTCAAGCCCTCGTCATTTCCCGCCTGGACTACTGTAACACTCTCTGCATGGGGCTGCCCTTGAGATGCACCCGGAGGCTCCAGTTAATACAGAATGCAGCCACGCGGGGGATTCTGGAAGTCTCAAGATACTCCCATGTAACACCTCTCCTGCGCGAGCTGCACTGGTTGCCTGTGGCTTTCCGGGTGCGCTTCAAGGTACTAGTGACCATCTTTAAAGTGCTCCATGGCTTGGGACCTGGTTACCTGTGGGACCACCTCCTACCGCATACCGTATTTATTCGACTATAACGCGCAAAATTTTGTACCCAAAAAAGAACTCAAAGTTTGGGTGCGCGTTATAAACGAGGGTTTGGGTTTCTGCACGGCGGTGGCGGTGGCGGGGGGAGAAGCGGAGCCAGAAAGAGACGCGGTTTCCTCAGCTGCGGAGCCCTTTGCCCTGCCGGTGGACTGGTGAGGGTGGAACGGCGGGGAGCGCGGCAGCGGTGGCGGCAGGGGGAGAAGCGGAGCCCAGAAAGAGACACGGTTTCCTCAGCTGCGGAGCCCTTTGCCCTGCCGGCGGGCTGGTGAGGGTGGAACGGTGGGGAGCGCGGCGGCGGCGGCGGCGGGGGGAGAAGCGGAGCCCAGAAAGAGACGCGGTTTGCTCCATTGCCCCTCAGCTGTGGAGCCCGGCCAGGAAGGCAGCTCCTCCCCCCCGCCTTCGCTTCCACACACACCCGTCCCCCTCACTCGCAGAGCTCTCGCTGGCTTCGGGAAGCAGAAGCGCCGAGCCCAGAAAGAGACGGGCGAAAGTCATGCTTTATAAAAATCGGTATAAAATAAAAAATTTATACCGATTTTTAATCGAAAATTAGGGGGTGCGTGTTATACACGTGTGCGCGTTATAGTCGAATAAATACGGTACCTCCCTTTGACCTGTTCGCTCCCACAGGGAGGGCCTCCTCAAGGTGCCGTCTGCTGGACAATGCCGGCTGGCGGCTCCCAGGGGAAGAGCCTTCTCTGTGGCAGGCCCCGCCTTCTGGAATGACCTGCCCCCCGACCTTCGTACAATCACGGACCTTCGCCTCTTTCGTCGGGCATTAAAAACATACTTTTTCCATTTGGCCGGCCTGGCATAGTTTCTGTTGCCGATTTTAGTTGGGGTTTTTATCTATGTATTTTAGCACGGGGTTTGAAATTGATTTAATTCTTTTTAACCACTTCTGATTATGTTTATTGTTCTTTGTTTTTATCCTTTCCTGTGCACCGCCCTGAGTCCGGTCAGGGAGAGAGGGCAGTATAGAAATATGAAATAAAGTAAAGTAAAGTAAAGTAACATAATTACAAGCTAAATATATAGGTAGAAATAGTATAGAGCAGAGGTGTTATACTTGTTTCGTAGTGGAAAGATAATTGATTGCCTGATACGTAGTAATGAGTTTCATTCTAGACTAGGAAAGAATGAACACTCATTGTTGAAAGAAATAATGATATCTGAGGAAAAATGAGATTAATAATACAAAACAACAAGGAATAATGATCCGAACTTATTAAAATGCTTTTCAAAATATGATGCATTTTCAGCAATACAACAGTTTTACAATCCAGCATATCATATATATCAGCTCATATGATTGGAAGTTGAATGTTACTTTACTTCTAGAGAACCAGTGCGGTGTAATGATTAGAGTGTTGGACTAGCATTGCTCATGAAGGAAACCCAGGTTCACATCTATTGTAAGCCATGGAAACTTTCTCTGTGTCAAAACTATAGGGTTATTGTTGTATAGGGGAAATATGGGTGGAGGAAAGATTGTATATTCTTGAGCTTCTGATGGAGAGATAGATTATAGATAGATAGATAGTTAGATAGATTTTATTTTTCTATACCGCGTCCTCTCCCCTGGGGGACTCGGAGCGGTGCACAGGGAAAAATTAAAACAAACATAAAATATATACATAAATAAATACAATAAAAACAGATTAAATCAACTGTCCCTGCACTAAAATCCCCATTTTTAAAATTAACATTCCCTAACCCCTGAGGTAGAGACTAACCTAGGCCGGCCAAGCAGAAGAAGTGAGTTTTTAATTTCTGACGGAAGGAGCGGAGGTCCGTAGTTGTTCTAATGTCGGGGGGAAGGTCGTTCCAGAGGGCTGGGCCCGCCACAGAGAAGGCCCTTCTCTAAATAGCAGTAGGACTACTTCCTGTAGAGCAGGGGTCAGAAACCTTAAACACTCAAAGAGCCATTTGGACCCGTTTCCCAGAGAAAAGAAACACAAAACCCCTTTGGCATGTTAAAATGAAGATAACACTGCATATATCATTTTTTACCTTTATGCTATGTATAAAAAAATGATAGGGTGTTGCATTTATGAAATCAAGGAACTGCTACAGAGAAAACAAATTTTTATATCTGCATGCAACAAAAACATTTTGAACTCTGAAAAAAAGCTCATCGAAAAGCTCAATAAATCGTGTGCTGGCAGGTGTTGCACATTGGCGATTGTGACGCATATTTTGAGCGATGGGGAGCCACAGCAGAGGGATGAAAGAGCCACATGCGGCTCCAGAGCTGTGGGTTACAGACCCCTACTGTAGTGCATATCGGGGCGGCAAGATTAGAGAATCCAGGCAGGTTCTGTGACTCATGTTGTTCTATGCTACAACAAAGGGATGGATAAATGGGTTCAGAGGGACAACCATGAAGCTCTACTCTTCCTTTCATTTCCCCATTTTCAGGTAATAGTGGTGATTCATTTGTTCAAATTGTACAGCCAACCCCAGTCTAGATGGAGCCGTTTCATTTATGATTTATAAAAGGCCCAATAATCTCCCCAAGGCATCTCACAAATAGAGAAGCAAGCTCTTCATTTCTAAGTTTAGGAGGAAGCCTGAATTGTGGGTATGATTCCAAGAAAAGTAAAATCTTTCCCTGGTTTTGGGTCGAATCCCTTTTCCTTGTGCCAAAATACTGGAAATAGTACCTTCCGCTAAACTCTTATGTTAGTGATTGAGCCAATAAATGTTGGGTTTCTTATAACATTTGGCAAGGACCGTATTACTGCCTGGTGTTTTATTATTTTTTAACTACATTAATTATATCTTTGACCCCTTTGGTGGTGAGCTCACAGTTGGGCAAAATTGCTTATTGCAAACTGAAAGGATGTAGTCATTTATATTGACTTGTCAAAATATTAACGTTTCAATACTGATGGGAACTTTTGAGATGTAAAATTTAGTATAATTATTAGCAAGCCTGCCTAAAAATTCAGGCAATGAAGAAGAGCTGGAAGAGTCACTGGAAATAACTGAATTTGCAGATCCAGATCTCAGCATGGGGAACTGTTAAAACAACTAATTTAGGCAAGACTGACCACCAATTTTAGTTCTGTTATTTGATTCAACTTCTAAGCTGAAGTGGCAGTGAACATTTGAATATCAGAAGGTTTCAAAGCACAGGTTGCATGGACAACATCTGTCCATTGAAACATTAGAGAGATACCTTAACTAGAGGTGGGTAGCCTTTTTGTAATAGGTTTTATGCTTTTATGCATCTGGTAAACTCGCAAAACTCATTTTTCTCACCATCTGAATGAGATTGTGATATTTCTTTGTGTGATATAATACATGTGGGTATGTGGGTGTATGCATGATTTTGGATTTATTTATTCATTTATTTTGTCATGTTTGTGTAGTGTATGTTAGAGGTGGTGACCCTTTGAGAGCTGTATGCAATGAAATTTCACTTTAAGGTATGCCAAGTAGTTTAAAAGCACAATGACTATATATTTATACTCTTCTGTTATATCACCTTTTTATTAAAAAAGAGGAGAAAAATTAAGTATGCATATTGAAAAAGAATTATAAATACCATCAACCTAAAAAGGAGCTTGCTCAGAAGCTGAAATATACCAAGAAAATGAGATGAAGAGTGGGAAGTAGAGGAGAAAGGTAAAGGGAAGAAGAGAGGGATAGGAGAGAGGGCAAAGTGGGGGAGGAGAGAAGGAGAGAAATGAGGAGTGGTAAGGGGAGGGAGGAGAAGGAGAGAGGAAGAGGAAGTTGAGAAGAGAAGGACAGAGGGAAGAAAGGAGGTAGGGAGGGGAGGAGAGAGGTAGAAGAAAGTGATGGATAAAGCAAAAAAAATGGTGTATGGAGAGCAAAAGAGCCAATAATTGGTTTTTGGGAGTTATTGGTAAGATGTATTGATGTAAACATTTGATAATACGATATGATGTTTGTTACGTAATAGTATACATGTGGATTATATGTTATGAAAATGGAAAAATAAAAAACTTTAATTAAAAAATGGGTACGCTGATTAGTGTACATTCAAAGTGACAGTAAAATTATTGTAAGTCTAAGTAATGAATGGCCATAGAGTGCCTGGGAGGGGATAGTAATGTAATGACATCTTGTAAGTGAATAGGTGTAGCAAAAGATTGTGGAAGATTTCTGCTTCAAAAAAAAATGTTTGGAGGCACAAACTTTGGCATTTCTAATTTATTTCATTTCCCCCCCTAGTAATGGGGTAAGGGGAATTATGTCATCGGGTTTGAACAATTCATGTTGGATTTTGGTGGTCCAATATTGAGGAAGTTTGGAACCATCCAAAAAGTATTTTAAGAATTGCCTAAAACAGCTCTTGGTTTTGTGAAAGGGCGTAGCTAGGCAAGGCTAGAAATAGTGTTTCTCTGCCCTTAGTCCATCCCCTTGGAGAACTACAGTAGATCAAACTGGCTTTCACTGTGATTACAGTTGTACAGTTGTAATAAAATTATATAAAGAAATAAAAACTAAGCTTAGAGTTAAAACTAAGAATGTTAGACGCGGTTAATAAAAAGATATTTAAGAGGCTGGAATGATTAAAAGTCCCAAATAGCCCACAGGACTCTGTAGGAATTTGTGACAGGGTCTTTTGCATTGAAGCTATTTCCTTCCTGTTATTTGGCAGAAGGCACCAGATAGGTCTCGGGGGTGGGGGGATAAGAAGACATTTTAATATAAACATAGTTTAAAAAAAAGTAATCAGATCTATTTTGATATTAAACGAAAAGATTCTGGGGCCACATCGGATTCCTTTCTCCTGAGAGAAAACACCAACTTTGCCAGTTTTTATTTGCTTATCAGTAAACTAAGAAACATTCCCTGCATGCCAATCACCCTATTTTAAGAGCTAATGAAAAATTGTGCTACTCATGAAAAAGAATTCAAACCAGAGGTGGGCTGCTGTCAGTTCGGCCCGTTTCGGCCGAACTGGTAGTGAAAGTCAGGCCTAGGTTGTAGAACCGGCAGCAACCCAGGCCTGGCACGCCCCCAAACCAATTCCCTTGCTGCCACTTGGGCACCGCTATTTTGAATTTTACTGCATACTGCACATCAGTGGTGGGTTTCAAATTTTTTAGAACCTACTCTGTAGGTGTGGCCTATTTTGTGGGCGTGGCTTGGCAGTCATGTGACAGGGTGGGAGTGGCCACCTTTTAAAATGTGGTGAAACTCATTTAACAACGCTCTTGCTTAGCAACCAAAATTTTGGACTCAATTGTGATGATAAATTCTTTCTTTCTTTCTTTCTTTCTTTCTTTCTTTCTTTCTTTCTTTCTTTCTTTCTTTCTTTCTTTCTTTCTTTCTTTCTTTCTTTCTTTCTTTCTTTCTTTCTTTCTTTCTTTCCTTTCTTCCTTCCTTTCCTTTCCTTTCCTTCCCGTTGGGTCACTGGCAGCGGCGGGCCAGATTTACTTCCAGGTACGCCAGTGGAACCCCCTCTCACCGGTTCTCTAAATTTCACCAACCGGCTCTCGCGAGTAGGTGCGAGCCTGCAGAAACCCACCACTGCTGCACATGCACTCAGAACAATTTACATTGAATAACGCATGTGCACGCACGTAGTACATGGGTTGCAAACTGGCAGTAACACCAGCAGCAACCCACCTCTGATTCACACATATCCTAAAATATGCTTGGGCCAATATTTGGCCTGTGGGAAATGCCTTAGATTTCAAATCCTTTTGATGTAGAGATTATCTTTGGTGCACCCTTGAAGTCAATGTGCTATCAGTTCTTCGTAAATGGATGAATTAACAAATAACTTATTAATTAACAATTAACAAGTGACTATGTCTGTTGGCAAGACTCTGATGGGGCCTGTCAAGGAGCCCGGAGTTTTGTAAGAATCAAACAACTATAAGGGTAAACTGCAACAAGCAAAACTGATTTCTTAAACTACCCAATTGGACCATTTCATCTACAATTAGATAAACAAGAAACAGATCAGGACACACCGATTTTTGAGAATGTTTTTTTTACAGCTAGTACCAGATAAAATAAAAGTGACTCTGAGCCATAAACAAGCTTTATTCAACATGTCTCTCTGGGAGTTTGTCAGCCAACACTAGCTGCACACAACACTTCAGATTGCTGCCAGATAATTTTCCCTTGTCATGATTTCAAGGAAAAGAGCTCGTAGCAGCCTGGTTCCTAAAAGAAAGATTGGATTCTTGTTGAATCATTCCACAGAATTCCTCCGGTGTAATGGTTTTGGACAGGAGATTTGTCTTGTAGCAACTGCTCTCTCAGAGCATAGTGGAAATGCACAATAAACTTGGGGTGTGACCCACCACAACCTTTCCAATTTTTTTAATGTGAGAGGAGGACATTATTAAATATATTGATTCTGGGCCTTTCTCCACTACTGAGTTAAAGTGCTACACCAGTCCATCCATGGTCAGAAGAGAAGAATTTAAAGGTAAATTGATGGTCACCATTCCATTCCCTGCCACCATTCCAATGCTTCTGCTTTGACTCACTATCTGCTGTCCTATACCATATCTTTATAGGATGATGGTGAGGTCCAGAGTTGGTATTCAGCAGGTTCTGACCAGTGCTGGAGAACCGGTAGCGGAAATTTTGAGTAGTTCGGAGAACTGGTAAATACTACCTCTTACTGGCCTCACCCCATCTATTCTCTGCCTCCTGAGTCCCAGCTGATCAGGAGCAAATGGGGATTTTGCAGTAACCTTTCCCTGCAGTGGGGAGGGAATGGAGATTGTACAGTATCCTTCCCCTGCCATGCCCACCAAGCCACATCCACCAAGCCATGTCACGCCCACCAAGCCACATCTACAGAACCGGTAGCAAAAATTTTTGAATCCCACCATTAGTGAGGCCTCTGTCTGGCATTTTTCCCCCATTGATTTTGATCAAACTGTAGCCAATATATTCCTTGTGCATTTCAAAAGAGCCTAAAATAATATAAAACTTAATTCAACCTAAACAGCAAATCGGCATGGCTCCTTGCCTCAGAGGAAAAACAACCACTAATCATTTCAAAAGTAGACAGCACCAGTAAAAATAAATAAATCCATTTCATTTAAATCATATGTGCCAAAATAAAATGTATTTAAAACTCTTGCAAATTAAAGCTTTCCATATATTCAATTCATCTTTTTGCACTTTTACCAATTTCTCCCTATTCCAATCTTCCCCAGATTTAAAATAAATAAATCTAGTAATTCACACAGACATTCAGACATACTTTTTCCTCAACAATCTTAGAAGGGGCTAGAAGCTGCTTTTTGGTAGAGTTATTAAGGTTACTGTTCAGCACAGCTGGGAAGAAAAAAGAAAATGAAAAATAGGGCATTCTTTTATCTTACTTTTCAAAATGGGGATGATTTACTATATTATTCATTGTGATACAGTAATATTTGGGAAATTTCTAGATACTATCATTTGGCGGTACATTAATACACTACTGGAATTCAGTGGTTAAGGAGCCAGACGAGATCCATGGATTAGAGATTGTACATCTATGTCAGTGTTTTTCAACTTCAGTAATTTTAAAGTGTGTTAATCTCAGTTATTTGAAATGAAATCTTTGAACATTGTTTGTATTCTGAAGCTATTCTTACTCAGCAATTTGCACTATGTAATAACAACAGTGTGATAACTTTTGCAACACAGCTCTTGTAATAGGACTGAGGATCAAAAGGAAATAAATCTCAAATAAAGACAGGAAAAAATGGCATAGATTCATTCCATAATGAAGTGATGAGCAATTTGGCTCTACTGAAATATAGTTTTGGGCTGTTCAAGTAGATTATGTAATCTTGCATTTAGAGGAAAGGCACTTAGAGAAAATCTAACCACTGGCCCTATTTATATAAAAGAATCCACTGGAGAAAATATAATCTGGGATTATTATTAGATTTTGCAGTAGCATTTTTCTGACAGAATTTCCAATGCTTGCTTTGAAGCTAACTATAAACTTACTTGAACACTGTTTCTAATCAAACTACTTTAATCCCAATGGAAGCATTCTGAGAAAGAAAGAAAAAAATCTGAAATTGGGAAATTCTATGTCAGTGCTTATAAAAATTGAGCTACTTTTGGGGGAAAACTATTTATAGAAATAGGTTAATCATTACCAACTAGAAAGCATACCTACTTTAGAGGTGATATTCTGTAGAAAGAGGCCAACAGTTTAAAGGAATAATAACAATGACTTAAAAAATGGAGAAGCGCAAAATATGAAACCTGGGGTGTAGAGCAAGAAGTGAATTCATAATCAGAATAAAATAGTTTCACACCAGAAAACAAAAAAGGGAAAAGTGATAAGTGAGTAAATCCTATTGTGTGAATGACAGTTCCCTGTCAAACTGAAGTGTCAAAATGGCATAGTGTCATTGGCAAAAATCAAGACCATTGCTAATAATTTGTAATAACATCCACTGTTGTGATGGAATTTTATAAATTATGCAAATAACTTTCCTATTTTTATAATTGTCCCAACTCCTACATTTCACCTATTTAATTGTGATCTCAAAGACATAAAAATAGCAACTCATCTAATCTGACATAGCTGCAATATCACCATTTCAGGCCAGATGTCCTAGTCTCATGAGTAACAACTCATTATCTGGGCGATTATTGCATTTTGAATTAATATGGTAGTTGTATACTCAGTCCAAGATTAAACATCAAGTTTGCCAAGCTCAGCTCAAGATTAAACAAAAAACAAGATTGAGAGGGGAAAATTAGCAGTGAAGCCCAAGGACAAATAAAACTTGAAGTTAAAGCTTCATAAGCAATCTATGAAACTGAATTTTATAATATATGACTTATTTTTTAATTAAAAAATAAAACAAGAATAAATGAGACAATCCCATTTAAATGTAATATTAGATCCATGGAATTACACATAAGGAATTCCTTGAATTTTTATTTTTTTTACATGCCTAGCATCAAATTTAAAGGGGGCCTTCACTTGTTTGTATCCACTTTCTAACAGCTTATTCTGATTAGAATTTTATCAGGGGACATTGTTTTAAGTGGATTCAGGCACAAAAGCTTTAAGCCAACATTCTCAACCAAGCATCTTCCAGATGTGTTGGATTACAATTCTGATCACCTCCAATTTAAGTGTCTTGCTGGCTTGGAAGTCACGGATTTAATTGCCAGTACATATGGAAAGCACCAGGTTGAAGAAACTTGCATTCTTCTTTGGTTCTCTCTCTCCCCCCCCCCTCCCTCGCCCAGTGCTAATTTACGCTTAGTTCTTCCTGCATTCTGGTCTTGACTTTTATACAATCTTGGTTTTAGTGTATACATTTACCTTGGGTAATCTGAAACCAGTCCTCTTATTTATTTAGATTATATTTTAATCTCAGTATTTAGATTAAAACCTGATGGTTTTAAGATATAAAATATATTTATGAAATGCATTGATGACATTGAATACGGTGCCATAGCGACCTGCTGAACAACCACAATAACTTGCCACCAAAATAACGGGCTCAATTGTGGTCATACGACAAGGACTACCTATATGCAGGTATTGCCACCAAAATAAGCCCTATTAGGGAAAGCTACAACCCACATTCTTCATAAATATGGCAAACAGCCTACATTGTTTAAAGAGGTTGGGGAGATGTCCTATTAGAACAGTGTTTCTCAACCTTGGTGACTTTAAGTCCTGTGGACTTCAACTCCCAGAATCCCTCAGCCAGCATAGCTGGCTGGGGAATTCTGGGAATTGAAGTCCACAGGACTTAAAGTCACCAAGGTTGAGAAACACTGTATTAGAATGTCACGAGGACACTGTAAGCTCCAATGTCTCTATATCTTTGACTTGCATTCTACTGAACTCCAGCGTAAGAACTTGTACAACAGCAGAATGACGCGCAGCCAATAGTCCTGCTGTGTTATGATGGCAGGTTTTGTTCCCCCCTTTTGTCCAAATCTATAACAAGAAATCCATTTCTGTGTGAGGAAGCAATGGGCTAAATATTTAGATTCCATGGTAACATGTGGACGAAAACCTACTTGGGGTACAGTCCAGATTTAAGGAAGTCCCTGAGCAGAATGCTTTCTGGCAAACTCTGTCTTTCATGCATGGGAACTGGAAAATGTATTTGGTGGTGGTAGCAGTAGTGCTTCAGGCAGCTAGATCTATTCACTCCAGACAGTCCTTGTCTTACAGCCATTTGTTTAGCAACTGCTCAGTTACAACAGCATTGATCAAAGCCACTTACAACCAATACTTACACTTACAACCCTCAAAGCATCCCCACGGACAAATGATCAAAATTCAGGCACTTGGCAACTGGCATGTATTTACAATGATTGCAGTGTCCCAGGATCGTGTGACTTTTCCAGCCAACTTCCAACAAGCAAGTAAAGTGAATCTGGTTTCCCCCAGATTCACTGTACAAATTTTGATTCATTTCACAACTCTGGTGATTTGTTAACAACTGTACAAAAAAAGTTGCAAATTGGGTTTGACTCACTTAACAATGGCTTTGCTTGGCAGTGGAAATTCTGCTCCAACTGTGGTCGTATATTAACGACAACCTATATTTACATTCTCCGTAATAGATAGTTGCTTGAGCCATTGTAGGAAATAACATTGATCTTTGCTTGGCTCACCTCCTAGCTGCCTTCTTTTAAAACACAGTGATAATATTAGTCCCGGTTATGTTCTCTGAATTCTAAGTGTGAAAAAAAGAAGAAGTCTCCCTGCCTCCTGGCTTTGACTGATATTAGATTATATGTCATCAAATCATTATTGATTCTTAATGATCTCATAGATTGATTTTCTCAATGATAATGTCTTCTATATCTGATCTTTCAGGTCTTCCAATGATGTACTCATTGCCACTGTAATTTATACACCTTGCTGCTGTACACACTCTTCTTCTCTTTCCTTCTACCTTTTCTCGAGATCTAAGTATTCACATAATTCATCGAAAGTAGGATAATTTAAGTGTGGTGTTAATTTGTGTCTCAAGTGATAATTTGGGTTGATTTGCTTGATGGTCCATTTAGTTTTGATCACTATCCATGGTTTATTTTCTTTGCTGTCCAAGGAATTTTCAGGAGTCTCCTCCATCCCAAAGTTCAAAAGCATTACAGGGAATACCATGCCTTGTATGATTCTGATCTTTGTAGTCGTAGACACAATGCAACATTTGAAATTTTTTTCTAAGGCCTTTGTGGCTGCTCTAAGTACTAGTCTGTAGTATTTTTCTTGACTGCTGGTTTCTCCATTGTTGGTTGATCTTAGAAGGCAGAAACTATCCACCACTTAAATATAATTGTCAATTCTAAGTCCGGTTGCTGAGAAAATAATCCTTATTTACTGTATTTTATTAATTGTATGTATATTGACTAACATGAGTCCACAGCTACCACCATTAAGAACCAATATAAAAAAGCTCAGCTATCTTCAACTTAGTGACCTCTAATAAGTTCCATAATTCCAAGATAGGATATTGGCAATCATGGAAGTTGTAGTCTAACACATCTGGATGGCACCAAGTTGAACTTGGGAGAGGCTGAGGCAGTTACTCGTAGAAGTTTTAACTTCATTGTTTTGGCATAAAAAGCCTCAAAAAATATTTACAAGCTCACAATTTAACACCACAAAAAAGCTTAGTTGTATGTCTCGCAATCTGTAAAGAGTTAGGAAATATGGAGTATATTAGAAAACTCAGCAAATTAATGTGTATGCTTTCATGAAGAAAAAAATGCAGTACCTCGGTTTAGAAAAAGGATCACAATTGATAGGCACAGAATTAAACATTTTTAGAAACCCAAACACTTTGACTATTAACTTAATAAAGGTGTTATCTGGAACCTGAAGTACATAAAAATGAATGTCTGCCATCAATGACTTACTGGAATCCACGGACTTCACCTGTCCAGAACCAGTAACAGCAGCAGTGGGTTTCTGCAGGTTCGCACCTACTCGCAAGAGCCGGATGGTGAAATTTAGAGAGCCGGTGAGAGGGGGTTCAACCAGCGGACCCAGAAGTAAGTCTGGCCTGCTGCTGCCGGTAACCCAATGGGAAGGAAAGGAAAGGAAGGCAGAACGTAAGAAAGGAAAAGAAAGGAAAGGAAAGGAAGGAAGGAAAGAAGGAAGAAAGAATAGATCACAATTGAGCCCAAAATTTTGGTTGCTAAGCAAGAGTGTTGTTAAATGAGTTTCACCACATTTTACAAGTTGGCCACTCCCACCCTGTCTCATGACTGCCAAGCCGCGCCCACAAAATAAGGCCACCCCTAGAGAGTAGGTTCTAAAAAAATTTGAAACCCATCACTGAGTAACAGCTGAATAAACAGATAAGGATCTGTAGGTCTATGACTGGATTAGGTTAGAAAATGGCATGAGGTAGAAATAGCCTTTCTCTTTTTATTCCTTTTCAACCCAACAGAATGTGTGTGTGTGTTGGGGGGATAAATTATGTAAAGACAATCGGAACAAAAAAGTTCCAAATTTGCAGATGGAGGATAGAAATTGTGAGAAAGAAATATCTATTTTTATTTTATTTATTTATTTATTTATTTAAATTTATATCCCGCCCTTCTCCACAGAGGACCCAGGGCGGCGCACAGGAAATTTAAAAAACATACAAAATACAATAAATATAATTTAAAAACTATTAACTAAACCTATCCTGCGCTAAAACCAAATTTTAAAAACCCAATTTAAAACTATCTAAAAGTCCCCATGGGAGGTTAGGCTAGGCCGGCTTGTTGAAACAAATATGTCTTAAGACATTGGCGGAAGAGGCGGAGGTCGGTGATGGTACGTAATTCAGGGGGCAGGTCATTCCATAGGGCTGGCCCCGCCACAGAGAAGGCTCTCCCCCTGGGTGTCGCCAGTCGGCATTGTCCGGCCGACGGCACCCTGAGGAGGCCCTCTCTGTGGGAGCGTATCGGTCTAAGGGATGTATGGGGCAGGAGGCGGTCTCGCATATAACTAGGCCCCGAGCCATGGAGCGCTTTAAAGATAGTTGTCAAAACCTTGAAGCGCACTCGAAAGGCCACAGGAAGCCAATGCAGCTTGCGCAGGATCGGTGTTATGTGCGAGCACCTAGTGGCTCCCATAATCACCCGCGCGGCTGCGTTTTGGACTAGCTGTAGCTTTCGAGTGCACCTCAAGGGAAGCCCCATGTATTTTGAAAATGGGCTTGATCATTAAAAAAAACAAATCCTTGCATCCCTATGGGAGAGACTGTTGGGCAGCAGTTTGAATGTTGATAGCCATTTCCCACTCAGGTGTCCCAGGACAGGTTATATGCAGCCCACCACATACTTCTCAGAGTATACTTATGATATTATAAGGGATTATACAATATTTAAGACCCTGCAGTCTGCCTAATTTTCTACTGTTTTTCCTTATGTTTGTGTGAGCCTCCTCTCCATATAATTCAGAGTCATGTGGTTGACTTGGACGGCTGTGGAAATTGTATGAAATGTAAATGAAGTAAATACATGAATAAGTAAGTAAGTAAGTAAATAAATAAATGAATAAAATTCAGAAAGCTCCCTGTGTTTTCTCTGGTATTTCAATCGCTTTGGTCACCAAGTTGGGTGACCAAAATATATTGGACCAATCCAATTCCTATCCATGGGAATTGATTTTTAAAGAGACAAATTCTAAAGTGAAAACAATCCAATCGCTGAAGTTTCTGTAACCTTATTCCTTATTTTGGGCACATTCAATTGTAGGCTGCTGAGGTTCCTTCTGTTTCAAGCAATTAACACAGGTAGGAAAGGATATTTTGGATCAGTGTTTCTTAACCGTGGCAGCTTTAAGTCATGTGGTCTTCATCTCCCAGAATTTCCAGGCCAGCATGCTACAGGGAAGAAAAGCAATATTGTATTCTTCCTTTTCTCTTTCTCCCATTGATAATCCTTGATTTACAAACATTTGTTCAGTGATGAAAATTACAATGGTGCTGAAAAAAATGGACATGCTATTTATATCTGAATTTATGGCTGTTGCAGTGCCCTCACAGTCAATGATGAAAATTCAGGTACTTCGCAGTTCAAACCCCACTTATGACTGAGTGCAAGTGGGCTGCAATTTTCCCCACCAGTATCATTTTCCAGGCCAGGTGCACCTGCGCACTGGAGGGAGTTATTTATTTATTGAATGTATATTGCCCTTTATTCACCCATGGCAACTCAAGGCGGCTTACAGAATATAAAACCACATTTAAAACAATAAAAATTAACAAAAAGAATCAAATAAATTAATATAATACAATATAATAAAATCATACACACCCCAACCTCCCATTCCCCCACCCCCCAGGAACATACATCCCTTAGACCAATACGCTCCCACAGAGAGGGCCTCCTCAGGGTGCCGTCGGCCGGACAGTGCCGACTGGCGACACCCAGGGGGAGAGCCTTCTCTGTGGCGGGACCAGCCCTTTGGAACGACTTGCCCCCTGAACTCCGTACCATTTCTGACCTCCGCCTCTTCCGCAAGTGTCTGAAGACACACCTATTCCAACTAGCAGGCCTTGCGTAGCCTCCAATACTGACTCGTAGATAGTTTTAAAATGGGGATTTTAATTCAGTTTTAGCATAGGCCTTTAGTTGAATAAGTTTTTTAAAAGGAAAAGTTTTTATATGTTTGTATGTTTTTAATGTTCCTGTGCGCCGCCCTGGGTCCGTTTGGAGAAGGGCGGGGTATAAATTCAATAAATAAATAAATAATAAATAAACAGCAGATCACACAAGCCATTTAATGGTCTCCATCCACTCTGGGTTCCCCAGGCCCCCTTACAGAACCAGGTCTCCAGTGTCTTCCAGAAGAGTATTAGAGTGGGGGCCATTCTAATCTCTGGGGGAATAATGTTCCAGAGAGAGGGAGCCACCACGGAGAAGGCCCTTCTTCTGGGCCCCGTCAGGTGTATCTCTCTCGGGGATGGGATCCGCAGCATTCCCTGCCTCCTCGCTCTAATGGGCCCGGTAGATGTGATCAGCAAGAGATGGTCCCTCAGATAATCTAGTCCCAAGCCATGAAGGGCTTTAAAGGTGACAGCCCTTTATAGAAGTAATATGTTTATTACTACAACTAACCCCAATCATTCCCCAGACCCCACCATGCATATAAAATGCCCTTGTAGCAAAAACCATTTCAAGGCAGTGTGATACGTGTCTCTCACAAATCTCAGGCCAACAGTAACAAAGTTCAAGCCCCAAGCAAGACAAGGCACAGTGCCTTCTGCTCCAAAAGGTTGCAGGGCACAGGAGAAGGGAGCCAAGACGGCAAGCTTATATGCAGAGTCACAGCTGGGCAAGATGGAGACACAACCATGGCATGACAACTGAAAGTGTTGAGATTGCAGTCATTGAGCAAATCAAACACCTGGATACCTTGCTTAATGACCACAACAATTTGATGACCAGAATTCTGGCCTCAATTGTGGTCATACCTGTGCTCACCTTCAATTGTTTACACTCCTATCTGGAGAACAAACAGGCCACTGTTAAAGTAATAGATCTGAACAGGTGATTCATGGACCACTGCTGGTCTGGGAGGATTCTGCAGATGGCCTGGGGTGCAAGCATCAAACGTAATACCTCTGTCTCTGTTTTCTATATATCATCTATACCTGTATCAGAAAGGTATTTATTTATCTACAAGAATTTCTAATACAATGGAGCTCTGAAGATTCTGGGTGATTTTCTAATTGAGCTTTAGGTAGAAGCACTGAAATTTCAGGAGACATGGCAATATTTAGCTATTTTTCAAATTTTATTTTCAAATTTTATTTTTATTAATATAGGAGGCCTGTGAACACATTCAATGGGACCTCATGCTTATTAAGATTCCTGCACGAATCTCAGTGTCGGGCTCAGTGTTAAATAGTAATCTGTGAAAAGTTTTGACGAAAAAATGACATTTTTTTAGAGTTGTTTGACCACTGTAACTCAGTCAGTATAGGAGGAATAAAAGTGGAATTGAATGTCTTTTCCAAAAGATACACTTTAGCTTAATTTTTTTTAAAAATCCCAACAGGATCAAAAATGCATATGCAAAACAATAACTTTCTTGTGTTCCGTAGAAAATGATTATAGAAAGGGAATTGGTTTGAGTGGTTACCCAAATATAAATTGAAATAGTCAGATGAGAAAGCAAAAGTGAAGCTATATATTTGATTAAAGTTCCGAAATCTTAACAAATTTTTAGATCGAGATTTCTGGGCATTCTAGAACAGATTTACTGGAAAATGCCATATTGACAACTGATTTTTTTTAAATCAGATTTTTTAAAAAAAAGGTTACATTAAAAATAATCTTTTTAAATGTTTAAAAAAATAGATTTGACTTGCTGAAAACTTATTTATTTTTAAATGTATTTGTGGGAAAAATTTCTTCCCCATAATTTCCCAGGAGCATATGTCTTCTGTTTTTCAAAGGGTTTTATAATATTAATGTGTCTTCATACATTTCAACAGCTAGCAGTTGCAACTGATCCTAACTGCTTCTTTGGCCAAGTTAGATGTAGTTGATTTCTAGCCTGCACATGTTAGTTAGATAGACTAACCTTAGGCCAATACTGAATAAAAGTGTGGTTTGGGTCTATTTGAAGTTAGTTATTGGTAAGTTGCTGTGCTGAGCTCAGCAATCAATCTTCCCTACGTTCGACTTTCATGCATCTATTTTATTTAGATTTTAATTGGTGCAGTTTCCCATGCCACCCTATCTAGGAATTTGCGTTTGAGTATCAAGTTAGCCTTCTGGGACCGCTCAGTCTCAAAGTTAAACACAGCTGAAACTGACAAGTTTCACATTGCAATGAGCCAAAGCAATGAGGACGGCACATTATTCCAACGCAAAACTCTAAATCAGAGCAGAAGTCTCTTGAAACTGGGCCAAAATTTGACTGAAAGGTTCATGAACCTTAAAGAATCTTTTGATGAGTTTGATCTGAAAGTCTGAGTTGAAGTGAAACCCAAAACAAATGGAGTTTTATGGGCTTTATGTCAGTTTAGATTTGGTTGTAAATATTTTATGTGACTGGAGGGACTTGGCTGTCCAGCAAAGACACAGTATGACTTCTTGATGTCAGTGAAACTCTTCTGCATTTACAATGATATACAGAGGATCTTTATTAGAACTGCAAAAACTTAATATTTGTTCTTATCTACATGTGCTTTATTAGATCCTAAAATCATTATATTATTACCCTTTTCAGAATGCAATCTAGTTTTACCTGATTGTACAGCAAACGCATTATGTTGAGCCATTCACAAATTATTTGAAGCATGTGGGGATTTCTTAAGGACAGAATACTTTTTTGCTTAAAGAGCTTGATCAAAAACATTCACACCATGCTTCTGATTGTAACTCCACCACTACAGGTGAAAACCATTTTTGTTTTGTGTTTAATCCTTACAATGGAATGAAATTTATCTACCCAGCTGATAAGGGTACCACATGATTGCATTATTGTTGCCTGCTATGTCATAATATGATTTGTTAAAGGTAAAAGGTTAAAAGCAAAGGTTCCCCTCACACATATGTGCTAGTTGTTCTTGACTCTAGGGCGTGGTGCTCATCTCCGTTTCAAATCCGAAGAGCCAGCGCTGTCCGAAGACTTCTCCATGGTCATGTGGCCGTCATGACTAAATGGCGAAGGCACATGAAACGCTGTTACCTTCCCACCAAAGTTGGTTCCTATTTTTCTACTTACATTTTTACATACTTTCAAACTGCTAGCTTGGCAGAAGCTGGGACAACTAATGGGAGCTCACTCTGTTATGTGGCATTAGGGATTCAAATCACTGAACTGCTGACATTTCTAATCAACAAGCTCAGCCACTGAGCCACTGGGTCCGTATTATTATTTGTTAAGTTTAAGCTAAAATTGTTAGGTAAGTTTACGGAAGACAACAATTTTGCTAAAATACTATAATTTATGGCTTAGTTTTGTATGAACTGACCACTATTGCTTGTTAAAGAAAATATGGTAAAAGTATTTCATGTTTTGGCTGGTGCAAACACAATACTGTTTATAGCAGATAGGACTTACTTCCAGTGTACTTTCCCCAAAGTTTGGTCTTTGGCCTTATATCATCTCATGTAGAAAAATATATCAGATCTTAGATAATATATTACTCTCTTTTCCCTCCAAATACCATGTTGCAGCCACCTGGATAAGCTAGTCAAGAGGACAACTTGCCCATATTTCTGTGCTGCAGATGCAGTAGTTTTGAAGAAACATAATTTTGGAATATTGCAGGTTGCAGGAACTGGGTATGTCTAGTTTAATGAAAAGAAGGACTAGGGGAGACATGATAGCAGTGTTCCAATATCTCAGGGGTTGCCACAAAGAAGAGGGAGTCAAACTATTCTCCAAAGCATCTGAGGGGCAGGACAAGAAGCAATGGGTGGAAACTAATCAAGGAGAGAAGCAACTTAGAACTGAGGAGAAATTTCCTGACAGAACAATTAATCAGTGGAACAGCTTGCCACCAGAAGTTGTGAATGCCCCAACACTGCAAGTCTTTAAGGAGATGTTGGATAGCCATTTGTCTGAAATGGTATAGGGCTTCCTGTCTAGGCAGGGAGTTGGACTAGATGACCTCCAAGGTCCCTTCCAACTCTGCTATTGTATTGTAATATCTGCTCATAGTTCCACATTGCCATGGGACATTCCTCCTTAAATTTAGTTAGGTTTCTAATATGGATATATATATTGTCAATTTTGCCATTGCTGCATATTCACCAATTTTTGGTGAATATTTTGAGTAAGCAGCGCATATGAAAGAAATGTTCCTTCTTTGTAATAGAATTGCCAGCATTTCTTTTTATATGATTTGTCTCTCTTGGCAATTATTGATGGATTTATATACAATGATAGCCTGGTAATTATTTTAGAACCAGCTCTTCTGGTCATTTACAATATGTAAAACATTTTCAACTAATTTTCTCTTAAATGATATTGTGGAGTAAATGTTATTGATTTCCCCCCCACCCAGCCCATAATTATTCCCATTGTTGTGCTGTAATTATTTCTTTGAAATTTTGCATCCCCTTTATTATACAATTTATTTTTATTTGTGTTATATTTCAGTGACTATTTCTTGAAATGTAACCATTAAAACAATTTAACAACATGTTTATTTCTTCGAGCCACCTTCCCAAACGTGCCCCTTTCTTTCATGGATCTGAATCCTGTGCCTTCAAGGTTTTAATGAAAACCTGAGCACCAGCATCTTCACTACGCTTGGCAATAAACAGGCATTTAATACAGTGGTAGGATTCAATTTTTTTTACTACCTATTCTGTGGGCATAGCTTGGTGGGCATGGCATGACTTTGTAGGCGTGGCTTGGTCAGAACCTGCTGAATATAACCTTTTATCTAATATATAGGGGGAGGGCCTTCTCTGTGGCAGCTCCGGCCCTCTGGAATGACCTACCCCCTGACCTTCGCACAGCCGTGGACCTGCGCCTTTTCTGCCGAGCCCTGAAAACCCATCTATTTTGTGCGGCTGGCCTGGCATAGTTTTAATTTGCTTTTACTAGGGGTTTTAGAGGGTATTTTAGAACAGGCCTGTGTTTAATTTATTTTTAGTATATTTTTAGTATAGTTACTGTATCAGATGTTTTATTGTTGTTTTTATTATCGCCTGTTCACCGCCCTGAGTCCCGTAAGGGAGAAAGGGCGGTATATAAATCCGAATAAATGAAATGAAATGATAGCAATAGCACTTATATACTGCTTCATCCCTCTCTAAGCAGTTTACAGAGTCAACATACCGCCCCCAGCAATCTGGGCCCTCATTTTACTGATCTTGGAAGGATGAGATGTAATATAACTTTGTTCTTCCTGATTGATACTTCTTTTGGTGCAGAAAAAAATGGAAATAGTTGAATTATCAGTATTGCATAGCTATTCAGGTTGACGGCAAATATTTCTGGATTGTCCCCTCCAGCAGCCACACTATGCATTAAAACTGGCTAGTGTGGGCCTGCTTGGCATACACATGAAAGAATGTGAAAGCTTGGATTTCATATAGCTGGTTACTGGAAGAGGAATACAATGGTTTAAAGTAGTTTAGGCATCAAAAATTCCTACCTCTTTCCTACTTCATCTATAAGCCCTAATAACCTTGGGGCACTGGAAGTAGGGGTCACTCTGAGTGCTGTGGGGTTGCAGAACTGCAGATGCACCCTTGATGTGTTTTGACAGGTCTTAAGGACACCTGCTACTTTGAGAGACTTTTCTATTTCACTAACAGGTTTTATAACAAACATGTTGGCAAAAATGGGGGGACGGGACATATCACTTGAGGGTGGTGAGATGGACCAAATGGGAGGTGGAGGTACATTTCAAAGTTAATAGACCAGAAGGAATTTTCGTCCTTCTTTTCCTATAACAAGGGATGGACAATTTAATTAAAACTGCCAAACTTTGTTCTACATAGCGGCAGGTTTTAGATGGTGCCTTTCCCTCATCTTTATTAATTAAAAAAAGTAGATGAATGCCACTTTTCATTTGTGTAGATACTTATAGCAAAACCATGTATTGTTGCAAGAAAAAAACCAGAGTAAATTAAATATTGCTAATGTTGCCTATTGATAAAGTTTCAGAATTAGTCTACTAAAATGGATTCTTTAATACTTCTCAATTGTGGTATTGGCAAAGATTTTAAATAGTGTCTAATATGGGGATCCTAATAATTATTATAAGGATATTAGTGTAAGACTAAGGATTTAAAAAAAAAATAGAATGAAGGTATTTTCCCTTTTTCTCAAGCCTTAAGGAAGCACACTGATAGCTTCCCTAAAACGAGAGTATTAAAGATAAATATCATAATCCATTTTTTTCATCCCAAGTACATTGAAGTTGGTTAACAAAAATAAAATAACTCAATAAAGAAAAAGCAAATTAAAAACAGATGTCCAACAAATACATAATTGTTAAATGAATTTTATTCCAGTTACATAAAAGATGTAAACTCTCAAAGGCTCCCCTCAAAGGCCCATGTAGAAGGCAAGATAGTCTGCAAGATATCATTTTAAAAAGTCAAGGAAGTGGTCACAATGATGTGGTCAATGCTCCAGCTTTTTTGTTATGAGGGTCACACAAAAAATGGGCTGCCCACCTTCTTGATTTTTTTTTTACAGGCACCTCTGGGTCATCAGATAGGATTTTGTAAATATTCTTCTCATGTTTGGAAACAGAACTGCTTTATCTACTTATGAAATCTATAAACTGAATCAATCTCAGGGATATTACACAATGTACAAGAGCAATGGAAATAGAGCCAGTGTAATAACAAATGGAACAGTAAGGTATAAAACAAAGCCTAATGTAATTATACCAGTAATGATAACAGTCACATCGAGGCCAACAATTATATAACAATAAAAATTTAAAGGCTTTTCAAAAATGGCAAAGCCATGAGAGTGGGGGCATTGTGTGTTATTTTGGGGGCTACTCTCAACTTTCCTTTGGTAAGCAGGGATTGTCAAGATTTGAAGTGCGCTTTTGCTGTTGCAACCATTATCTCTTCTCAGCTTGCCAATGAACCAGG
Source organism: Rhabdophis nuchalis (assembly GCA_039707465.1). Classification (NCBI taxonomy): domain Eukaryota; kingdom Metazoa; phylum Chordata; class Lepidosauria; order Squamata; family Natricidae; genus Rhabdophis; species Rhabdophis nuchalis. Next base: position 30,796,924 of record CM077644.1, read on the forward strand.
GAGGAGGGAAGGGGGAGATGGAATGTTGGCTCTAGATGACCGTGAGAGCCAAGGACATTTCAGCAGGTATTTGCCAAAGCCAAATACTTTTTCTCATAACAATACAACAAAACTCAATTGGACAATGTGACCTAATTTGGGGGGAGGGGGATCCTATAGTTTGATTATTTGAGTTTCTGCGGGAATTAGCTAGATCTGGTTTTTCTCTCATCAGTGCCGAAAGGATGTACTCAATAAAGTTTTGCATTAAGAGAGTGGATCATCTCGACAGTGCCTACTTTGGTTGGATTCATCAGTCAGAATGTTGATAGGGATTTTCAATAGGCTTTTTTTTACTTGGAAGACAGAATCTGCCTAGGTGGTGGTCAGGTAGATACTTAGGCATTATATCATATAGAGTTTTATCTGTGTAATATATTTGAGGAGTAGGAGAAGAGCCACAGCTAAGAAATAATTCAGATAAAAGAAATCTGAGTCCAGGGCAGAAATGAAATTTGAAAAAGCATCTCAAACATGATTCCCCCTAGTTCTTATAAAAATAAAGGTGGGGCAAAGGCCATTCATATTTCCAAAGGCTGTTACCCTAACTTTACACATAATAACAGTGCTATTAACTTCCATGTCTTCGGTTTCCAAATTTAATGTAGCTTGAAGGGCTGACAATTGGTAAGAACCAGTTCCTTGAACCACACTCAGGAATATAACAGTAGCCAATACAGCTCTTGCAGAATCTGAAGTTGCATCTGAAATTAGTAGTGAGACTGCCAAACAAGTATATGGGCCCCCATATTTTGTATTAACTTAGGGTTGGATGGGCTCAATTACAGGATATATCATTAGGTAATTTGATGGACCATATTAGGGACAGATTGTCATAGAGAAAATCCATTGATGTGTCCTCTAAAAGTTGACATGGACTTGACAGCACATAATAGAAATCCACCAATCATCAGATATTATGTCATTTGGCTCCAACTGACCATTTTAGCTAGTTCCTCATTCAACATTAAATTGTTGGTTTTGCGAAAGACCTTATTTAACATCCATTATCTGGGCACAGATTTAATGTGCTTTTTCTTCACTCTATGAGATGGCACAGAATACATCAGCATAAAATTATTTCATTTTCATAACCCATCTCTGCTGCATTAATTAAGTTAAGGTGCTGAGATTGGTGGGTTTATCTGTTAGCAGGAAAAACATCCACCAATCCCTTACCCTGCTGTGAGCTGGGGAGGAGGTGAGTTTTGACAGATGGAAAGAGCAGCAGGTTTAACCATGTGTCATAACCTTTAAATATAAGAAGATAAGAATCTTAGTGAGATCTGCCTGTCAGATGCACGTATAAACAAATGCCACAACAGGCAGATTGCGCTGCAGGGCATATTTTGCTTCTGCATAGACTGGCAGGCAGGTCACAAAGATTCTGGCCTACCAGCTGTGTCTAGAGCAGTACCAACAGAGAGAGGCAGTGGCCCTTAAAATCACTAGAAAAAGCCACAGACTGGAACCTATCTAAAGTGAGCAGCCTGTCAATGCCATGTAGAAACAAAGAAGACCCAAGAACTTCATTTTCCAGTTGGGACTTGTCTTTTTGTGTGGGTCTGTCAGTCTGCTAGCCAATAGTTTTTTCTCTAGCAATGTTGATGGTGCTGATGCTTGCCACTTCAGCATCAGAAGCCAAAATAGCCACTCAGAGAATTGATAGTGAGGGGTGAGAAGGAGACATGCTTCCAGTAGTTGAAAACAACCAGAGGATCTGGACGGATATTTCAGCGGTTATTTCTATGGAGTATGAGATTATCCTACACCTAATTTCCACAACTCTGATTTTGAGATTTCAAGATAAACAACTTTCAGGTAGTTTAACCCTTTTGAAAAAATTGGTGTGATATTTAAAATCTCTTTCGTCATTGTGAACTGAAATGGATTCAGGAATTTTCTGTGGTATGACATTGAACAGAAAATTAACTATACAATTGAAGCAATAAATGTAAAGGTAAAGGTTCCCCTTGCTAGCCATTCCCGACTCCGTTTCAAAGCCAAAGAGCCAGTGTTGTCCAAAGGCCATGTGGCTGGCATAACTAAACGCTGAAGGCACACGGAACACTGTTACCTTCCCCCTCAAAGGTGGTTCCTATTTTTCTACTTGCATTTTTATATGCTTTCAAACTGCTATGTTGGCAGAAGCTGGGATAAGTAATGGAAGCTCACTCCATTAGGCAGTGCTAGGGATTCGAAACATCAAACTACCAACCTTTTCTGATCGACAAGCTCAGCATCTTAACCACTGAGCCACCGTGTCCCTATAATTAAAGCAATACAATATGCCAAAATACCAGATCTCAAATTTATGAATTCGTAGATAGCCAAATGAGAAGTTCCAAACTTTGGATCTGCTTAATTTTGATTTCTACATTTTGCATCTGTTACCATAAATGGTTTCATTATGTGTTAAGCACTTTACTAGATAAAAAGCCTGTAACTGAATGAAGCAAAAACATCTAGATTTACATACATGTGTATCAAAGTACAGTGGCAAGTAACAACATGTTATTAGTAATAGTATACAAGAGCTTCAGTTTGGCCTGACGTGAGCCAACAAAGTACTAGAACAAACCAGTAGTCAGATGTTAAGATTTATACTGAACATTTTTTTTGCCAAAAAAAAACCTACTAATTTTTTTTGTAGCTTTCCAAAAATACTAGCAGGATTTTTCCAACTCTCAAATTTATTGAATATGCCATGGATTGTCCCTGGGTTGGCTTGCTTATTGTATTTGTAAACGTTCAAATCAACAAAAAAGGATTCTTGGCATATCATGTGCTCCACAGTGAGTTATGATCCCTGTATTGGGTGAGGAACTAGCCAGATGTCTAGCGCCAAACATTCAGAAACACATCAGAGATCCCAAAGATATTATTACTTAAATAAAACTCAACAGGAAGAGTAAACACTGCATGTATCAGAAAACTCCAACAGTCAACATGGGCTGTCTAGGGCAAATATTTTCAACATGGCTTCTTCCAGACATTTTGGACTGTAAATCCAGTGCCTTTAAGCTTGTTGTTAATGAAATGTATTAGTTGAACACATGTGGAAAACACCAGGTTGCAGACAGTTAAGGAGATACTAGTGAGAAAGTTGGAAATACTTCAGTGAAAATCAGCTACCTACAGTTCAGTACCTCTACACATTTCAATAGTTCCTAGTAGGAAATCGAATCAAGGTTCCATATGTGCATTTATAGCTCAGTTTTGAATTTACTCAAAACATGTTTAGATAATGTGTTCCTACCAAGGGTGTTATGATAAATGAAACATTGAGTTTAAAATCTCAGTACAAAGGAATAAGGGAGGCTTTCCTTGCAAGAGAAATTTCGTTGTCATTGTGAGTATAATGTATAGTTGTCCCCAAAGAGACTTATATTCCTTTGCAGTGTTTTATAAGTTGTGTATCCTGAGACAATTTGGAGGGGTTCTTTATTAAGTCTTATGAGATGCTGCACATTATTTCTTTCTGTTTTTTGTTTTATTTATGAATATTGGATTGATGGGACCATGGAAATTGTCCCACATTCTTTCACTTAAATGAATATAATGTGCCCTTTTGTAAGTGTATGTGTTCCAAAGTACTGGTTGTTGTTGTTAGTTGTTAGTTGTGAAGTCATGTCCGACCCATTGCGACACCATGGACAACATTCCTCCAGGCCTTCCTGTCTTCTATCGTCCTCTGGAGTCCATTTAAACTCACGCCTACTGCTTCAGTGACTCCATCCAGCCACCTCATTCTCTGTCGTCCCTTTCTCCTCTAGCACTGACAGGTTTGATTGCCTTGCAGTCCAAAGGGCTCGCAGGTGTCTTCTCCAGCACCATAGTTCACAGGCCTCAATTCTTTGGTGCTCAGCCTTTCTTATGGCCCAACTTTCATAGCCATGCATTGCATGCAACTTGGAACACTATAACCTTGACTATACACACTTTTGTTGGAAGAGTGGTATCTCTGCTTTTTAGTATGCTGTCTAGATTTGTCATAACTTTCCTCCCCAGGAACAAGTGTCTTTTAATTTCTTGGCTGCAGTCCCCATCTCTGGTGATCTTGGAGCCCAGGAAAATAAAATCTGTCACTACCAAAAGTACTGATAATTCATATTAACTCTGACTCCTGTCAGTGACAAATAATTATGTACTGTCTGTTGTGGCCCAGCGGGGACTGGCTGAACTGATGATGGACTCTGATAGTGAGGAACAATATGAGTCTGTCCTGGAAGCTGGGGATATTCGAAGTCAGAGCAGGGACCAGGGAGGCTGGTTGGCCACCAGGAGGCGCCTGAATCATGGAGCAGTGGGGAAGACCATAGTCTGTCCCTGACGCTAGAATGTGAAGAGCTGAGAGGCAGAGGCAGCAACTCAGGAGGCAGACTCACAGAAGGTGATTAGGCACCAGGTGGTTGTTGATTGATCCCTCCCAGACAGCTTATAGGTGAGGCGATGGGAGTGGACATTTGCAGGAAACAACCTTTCAGTGAAGGAGTCATGAATGTCTGTGTGAGTTGCAGCCTGTGCCGGTCCAGTTTCCTGTGAGTTTGAAGGCTTGTATGAAAGTTTGCTGTGAAGCCAAGGGACTGCTTATCTGGCTTATTAACAGTGGCAACCAGCCACGTTTGGCTTCTTGTTTATTCTGAGGCCACGGACAGAACAACTGTCCATGTATTCTGATGTATGAATATTAAAGGGTTGTCATTTGTAGTTTTCCAGCCTCTATAAGTGAATTGATTTGAATACAATTTCTGGCCAGCAATGGAATGAAATTTTAACAGCTAACTATGGATTTGCCGTGCCACCCTTAATTCCCTAAAATGCCCATTTCTCATTAGATATATTACTAAAAACCTTATCTCATGGCACAATAGTTTTCAACATTAAACGAGCTGCTAAGCAGTCACAAATGTCAAATAGAATAATTGCAGTTTTGTAAGTGAAGAGTTGAACTTTTCTAGGTATGTAGAATAATTCAGAAAGTGATAACAGAATCAGTCTGGTCCCCTGTTCCAAGAACTTTCTTTTCAGCGTCTGCTTTGTTTGTTCATATGCAAATTCCTAGATATTCCAGGGAAATTATAAACGTTTGGCAACTGGGATTGAGCCCATTTGTTTCTCCTTGTACACGTGGCAGCCACTTTATAATCAGCCTCAGCCCCAGTAAATGTAGCTTGGCCTGGTGTTATATTTCCTGCTTCTGCACACAGGCAGCCCGGAGCTGAGCAAATAGCAGACTTCAAAGCCATCTGACTCAAGGCACATCTCAACCTTATTTTTCAGCCAGAAGAGGTCAGAAGCTATGCTTAGATAGTGCTATTTTTTAGCCCCATGAGGCACTCCACTTTTTTCTGGTATAAGTTATGTAGCCCATAGCTAAAACATAGTGATGCCTGGTGGTCTGGTGTCGAAAAAGTAGAAAGAAATAGTATTAGCAATGTCAAGAAGACAGAGAGAAATCAAATTGATAGTTCTTTGAAAAATTTAAGCATGCATTATAAATAATATGAGCTAGAACTTTTGACGGGAAATAAAGTAACTTCCTTTACTTTATATTTCTAAGAATAATTCAATTTGGGAACATTTACCTCCTGCCTGAAGCATAATAGAAAACCTTTTATTGTTAAAAGCCATAGAAATGCATAACCTTCCATCCAAGTTGAATGCTGATGCCTGAATCTCATAAAAATCTAATCGGTCTCCCACACAAACACATTATGGCTCTACAAATAGTTATACACAGCCTTCAGGCAGTTTAGAAATGACTCCAAGCCAGATCAGTCTTGTTTCTTCATGTTTGAAGGCTTCATATCATCTCCAATAATATTTCACTGATTTGAGAGACTTATGCAGATATGTGTAAGAGATGCCTCCAGCGAAAACGGTGCAAAAGAAAAACACAGGAAAGAAGCCAACTTCTATAGTGACAGTAGCACAGAACCAACAAATTATGGTAAATGCTAATCATATCAAGATCATATGTTTGGGTAATAATAGACTAACTAGCGTTTGTTTACTTATTTTTTGTTAGAAAAACCTACAGTGACTTGTTTTCTAAAACATGCTAAGCTATAGACCCATGATGGTGAACCTATAGCACATGTGCCAGAAGCAGAGGTAGGTTCCAGAGTGTACCGGGCATACTGGAGCCAGAAATTTGCCATACTTTTGCATTACTGTAGCACAGGAGTGTGGCCATGCCCCTATACCAGTACGTTTCCCTGGCCTGCCCCTGTTTGCAAAGAGAAGGAAGTGAGAGCAGGGCTTCTTAAGAGTATCTCAGGCAAGAGCAACATTGAAGCCCTCTCTGAAACAGCTGGAAAAGGTACGCATGGGTCGGGGGGGGGGAGGAAGGAATTCAAACTTCATTCTCCTGGTGTGGTGTAGGGCTTTGGGAAAAGGCTGGTGGGAAGGGCCCTGACTAGTTCACACTCCCTCCCTCCCTTGTGCAGTTTAATGCAGCCTGCACTGCAGTCAGTGAAGCTGGATGCTGCGAGGGCTAGCTTTTTGCATAGCTTTATCCAGCTGTGTGTGTGCGTGTGTCCGGAGAAACAGATGGGGGTCTGGGAAGGAAGTCATTTCCCCTCCCCTGAAAGCAGGATAAAGCTATGCAAAAATCCAGCCCAGCTTCACTGACTACAGGTTTGAAAAGGCAACGTGGCTCCACCTGCAATCAAACTAGACTGGGGAGGGAGAGCACGACTGAGCACTGAGGAGACCACATGAGGAGGGAAGCCAGGCAAAGGGACATGCTGTAGCCCACACACTTTGCTGCAGCCCTATTCTTTTGGAAGGCTCTGATCGGCTCCCCTCCGGCTTCTCTGCCTATCCTCTCACCCCAGCCTGCTAGCAGGAGGTGAGCTTTATTGCATTCCAGGCATTTCCTACCCAGACAGCATGCTGCATTTGCAATGGGGGAGGTGTTTGGGAAGGCAGTGGGGGAATTGGGGGTGGCAGCAGAGGGGCTGCTTTCAAGCCATTGGGAGAGATATCCAATCCAACTTTAGGGTATATGTGTTTGAGAGAGTGAGTGTGGGAGGGAGGGGGAGAGGGAGGATGGAGGGGAAGGGAGAAAGAAAGAGAAAGAAAAAGAAAGAAGGGAGTTTCTTTCGCAAAACAAATGCTGTCGCTTTAAATTGGAACTGAGCATGCTTGGCTGTGGAATTCTGGGAGTTGAAGTCCACAAGTCTTAATGCTTCTAACTTTAAAGTGAAGCTTTAAATTGAAAAGGTACTGGGAACCACAAATTGGTTATATGTTATATGGTTTTATGTTTTTGAAGTTTTGGGCTTTGTGCTTCTAAAAGGATTTGGATGATTCCCTGCTTATGAATGGAGCCAAACTTTCTCCAGGGTCATTATCTCATTATCTCTATCCAGCAGGAATATGGAATGAGCCTCAGTATTTAAATGCAAGTGATGAGAAAAAGAAACATGGTCCCTGGAGCAACTTGTTTCAGTGCATGGGAGTCATTGACAAAAAGGGCTTGTCGATCAGAAAGGTCGGCAGTTCGGTGGTTCGAATCCCTAGTGCTGCGTAATGAAGTGATCTCCTGTTATTTGTCCCAGCTTCTGCCAACCTAGCAGTTCGAAAGCACGTAGAAATGCAAGTAGAAAAATAGGAACCACTTTGATGGGAAGGTAACAGTTTTCCATGTGCCTTTGGCATTTACTCATGCCAACCATATGACCACGGAGACATTTTCGGGCAGCACTGACTCTTTGGCTTTGAAATGGAGATGAGGACCACCTCCTAGAGTAAAGAACAACTAGCACATATGTGCGAGGGGAACCTTTACCTTATACTTGCACTCAAGCAAGTAGATTCAACATCATCAACTGATCAGGCAGAACAAGTTATAGAGACAGCTTGTGCAGTCTGTTTCTCTCTCTAGTTTTAAGCTTTCATTTGAAATGTATACATATGGTAAATTGTGGTTTCTTGGTTCTTTACATTCTTTCCTAATACCCTTTACCCTGGGCAGAAACCTGGCCCACATTTATTTTTCCTTTTTCCAATAAAACAAAAATCCCTAGACGAATATAGCTCAGTAAAAAGATATACTGGGTCCCTAGGAATGTAGCACGTTATTTCTGCCCCAGCTTTTCAAAGAGAATTTTTCATTATCCTTCATCGAGATGGTGCTCTTCTTTGAGATTTTGACTATGTGGAAATACATTAGACTGCTACAAGGCAAGCAAGAGATGAAATGGGAGATCTTTGGCATACATGAAGCTAAAAATGGTTGTGCCTTTTCTTCCTATATGAAGAGTTTAAATCCTATCTTATACTCGGTTTGTTCAAACGTATTCCAAATTGTGAATAGCATTCAAGTCTGGCTCTTTAAAATGCATCCAAGTTTCTCTAGATGCTGGAAAAGAAGCTCATAGATAGCAGCCAGCTGCTATTATTTTTTTTTTAAAAAGAACTGTTTTGGTTGAGAGTTTAGATATATACTGATGTTCCTGAATCTGAGCAGTCAAAGTGATGCTTTTGTATTCTACAACTCATGAAAAACAATGATGGGGAAAAAACAGCAGATGCTTTGTCTCCGTGTCTCTTCCAGCACAGCAGTGAGACATGTGAAAGCAGCCACGAATAGCTCTGAAACTCTCTCTACCTTTTTGGGGAGATTAAACCGAGCCTCTGGGTGGGCAGACCGAGAGTCCTAATTTATATTAGAAGGTTCATTCCAGAGTTCCACTAACTATTGCTGGTTGAAGAATTCCTGGCCCGCATCAGACCTGCTGCGGAAACACAGCATGCCCATTGGCAGTAGCAATTGCCAAAGGACAATTTGTACCACAGGCTTCAGTACGTCCAACCAGGATATAAGTGAAGTTTATATTGTCTAGAAACATGTGAACATATTATTCAACCTAGGCAGCATTTTGCATGCAAACCTAAATGCCACAGTGAAAAATACAAGCTAGAATAGAGGTGAACTGGTATGTCTAGTTTGCAGATCTCCACTATTTGGTATTTTAGAATTCAACCCTGAGATTTGCCTAACTGTAGGCAAATTAATAAAGTTATCCATGTATTTGTAATCTTTTCAGTTCATTATATTTTCAAATAGAACACTTTAATCAATGTATTGCCTTTTCTCTAGCAGCTCATGGTGACTTCCATGTCACATGCCAAACCGAGGAGCATCAGCTAAAAATGAAATGATCTTAAAAGTTATTTTGGAAAACCATCTTAATGTAAATGTGCATAGAAATGAAGTAGGGATCCGAATTCAATATTCCTTTTTTGAATTTGTAAGGGAATAATACTATTTTATAGTAGGCCTTTCCTCTTTGGTGTTTTGCAAAATAGATATATCATTAAAAAAAACCCAATATCTGTAGCTCAAAGATGAGTCTTCGATGCTCTGAGCATGCTTATAGACATTTCATTACTCATCTGGGTAACATCATCAGTCCAAGTCCAGGTGATGTTCCATCACACTGATTATATTATCTAGATGGATAATGAAATGTTTGCAAACTAACAACCACATTTAAAGAGCATCAAAAACTCCATAAATAAATGTGTTCTTAAAATGTAATTTACCAACGCATCAACAAGTGATTCAAGTAGACGAATATAGCTCATTAACAAGATATACTGGGTTATATACCATGACAATTCAACAGCTGAACATTTCAAACCTTGACAATATGTATTTCATGAATTTGGCACCTGGAACTACCACCTTGAGAAGAATCTCTGAACTGGAATATGCTCTTCAGAAACTATCTCTAAGCATATCTCAGTCTTGCTCTCTGTACCACATCATGGAAAGGAAACTGTAGACAGCCAAGGGACCCAAAGACTTGGGAGAAAAAAATGGAAACATTAGAAAAAGAAATACATTTCCCTAAGTCTTTTCTGCTTTCTTCTAGCAAGTTTTTGAATATGAGAAAATAGTGACAATGAGACATCAAAAGAAGAAGAAAATTTAACTGTTAATAATATCACTAATTCAGAGAAAAGATTGATGAGAAAACATTTAATGTGGCAACATGTACAGTGTATTGTAAGGCTTGTTATTCTCTCCAACCCCTTTCCTCAGTTTTTTTAAACCTGAAAATGAACACTTCTTTCATTTCTTTGATATAGCAAAGGATAAAATCTAGAATAGATAAATTTGCTTTGCTATAATATTGATCTTTTGCTATTGTTTCAACATTAATTTTTGGTTTCTGTTTCTCCTAAAGAAACAAAAATGAGAAGATGCTTAGAGCTTAGTATCTTGTGGCCCAATTTGTAACAAAAATGTAAAGCATCAGTGAATGAAATGTATATTACATTCAATGCACTTTTATTTGGAGAGTTGGGAAAAATTTCCATAGCATTTCAGTGGCTATGTCCACAGGAGATGCTGGATTAGAAATTGGCCAAGACAATTTTAACCTCCCATGTGTTGTCAATCCAGTTAACATTGTTTATTTATGTTTCAATGTGTTGGGCGAACTTAGCTTATTTGGTTAATGCCGGAAACCATGGCTACATTAACCTAGGGAAGCATGTCATCTAAACATATCCATTAACAGCTTCAGAAATGCCTTCTTCACTGATATTTATGTTCCAATATTAAGAACATAACCAACACTACCAGCTTCAGAACTGAATAAAAAAAATGAAAATCTTCACTTGGAAATTAGAAAAATATCATTACTCTTTCCAAAAATACCTGTTTCTCTCCTTGATTTCTTCATAAATTATTTCTGCAATGACTTCTCTGGATACCCTTCTCAGAATTCATCAAATTTCCTTGCTTCCCCCTTCCCTCTGCTTCCTCATCCATCCATCCATTGTCCTAGTGGACAACTTAAACATGTGCCAGCACTGTGTTGCAACTGCCAAAAAATCAATGCAGTCCTAGGCTGCATCCACAGAGGGATCATATCAAGACCACATGAAGCAATACATTACACTGCACTGTGTAAGACCACAACTGGAACACTCCATCCAGTTTTGGTCACCATGATACAAAAAAGATGTTGAAACTCTAGAAAGAGTGCGGAGAAGAGCGAAAAACGATGTTTAAGGGACTGAAGGCTAAAGCATGCAATGAATGGTTGCAGGAACTGGGTATGTTTAATGAAGAGAAGGACTGGTGTGACATGATAGCAGTCTTCTGATATTTGAAGGGTGGTCAAAGAGAAGAGAAGATCAATCTATTTTCCAAAGCATTTAGGGGAAGAACAAGAAGTAATGGATGGAAACTTATCAAAGAGAAATTCCTCCAAGGAATTCTCCAAGGGAGATGGACAGTTAAGAAATATGATAAATAAATAAATATAGCTAGAATTAAAGGAAAAAAATTCTGTTAGATAGAACAATTCATCAGTTCTGGAACACCTTGTTTCCAGAAGTTATGGGTGGTCCTCCACCACTTTTAAATAAGAGATTGGATAGCCATTTGTCTGAAATAGCACAGGTTTTTCTGCTTGAGCAGGGGGCTGGACTATAAGACTTCCAAGGCCCCTTTTAACTCTGTTATTTTTTATTCTCTTCCATTGCTTAGGACCATTCCTTTACTCTGTGTAATTCCAGCCATTCTTTGCTTTACAATCCACAAGTGAGCATTTTCTGTCAGGTCAATCTTATTCCTTTCTCACTCCACAGTCCCTGTTGGAGTGTGGGACCAAATCTGATGAATGGAAATCTATAGCCAGTCAGTCATCCACCAGGGGTAATTCATTCAATTTTCTGCATTTCCTTGTGAAACACCCCTCCTTGAACTAATCTGAAACTGCAAACTGCCATAACTCAGGGAGAAAAATGGCAGAGAATGAACTGGGTAACCAGAATAATTTTTACCCATAGGCTTTCTTTCCACCATGAATAGAAAGTATGCTGTGCCCCCCGCCCCAGCCAGTAATTCCACTAGGATTATGTTGGGGCAAAGGTTTAAAAACCCCTCTTGCTCTCATTCTAAAAGAGTCAGACAGCTTATTTTACTTCTTTTTTTAAAAGTAACATGCCAGAGCTAATTAATGTCAGCCTCCAGTCTGGCCCTCAGAACCCAGAGATGTTGCTAATGGGGAAAATATAAAATATGGTTATTTTCAGTACAGAACATTTTCATAGACTATGCAGCATGATTGTTATTTATAATAAAAGTCCATCGCTATTTACATCTGAATAAAATTGGGCCAATAGAACCCTGGGTTGTGTTGGCACACTTTTTATTTATGCAATCTAAAGGCATTGGAAAGAAAATACTGGAAAAGCTCTTGAGGCCTATTTAAAGATAAGCTTACGTTATACTTTACTCAAAAGAAAAAGGCAAGGGTATTAAGGAAGGATTCTTATAGACTACTAAAATCCCTAACATCTAATACTAAACTTTACAATTGCTTTGTGCTAATTTTATATAGTTTATCTAGTTTTAAGATCAAATATTTTTCAAGTAATTTATGAGTTTCGTTTTGGAACTTAATCCACGGGATCAGAAGAGTCTGGAAAAGCTCTTTGAGGGTTAGACGTAATCTATAATCTTCCAAATTTTTTCTTTGCTCTATAGCAACTCTTTTGAGTGACCAAGGCTGGGTTCAGATAAAACATGAATCTATAAAGAGGTTTTGCTTGGTTTTAGCTTAACAAACTTTATGAACCCAATCAATTATTTATTTTACCTATTATAATTAGTATAGCTATTATAGTTGCTGTTATTATTGTTACAAACTTCGTATTCATTCCAATTTGCATCAGTTTTACAAGCAAGAGAAGATTAAATAAAATTACAAAGATGAAACAGTCAAATAAAGCAATACCGTATAAAGCAATAATAGTCTAATAATTATAGGCGTCGGCTTCAGTGTACAAAAAAGATATAATTATATGTCAAAAGTCTATGGAAAAGTTTCTTTTTGACAGTCTCTGGAATGAGGCCAAGGTGGGTGAAAGCCCTCAGGGGAGACAGCTGTTCTACAAGGCAAAGCCTGTGATTGAGAAATATTGTGACTAAGTCCCACTAAAGGAGAATCCCTAACTCTCACCTCTTGTGTCAGTTCTACATGCCGAGAAGAGCATCACTTAGTAGAGAAAACCACATAATGCCTGTGGGCTGCCTTTCAAAGCACAGTGGCTCTACATGGATTACGTGTTCCTCTTTAGACATCCTGAAAAGGACCAGGGAAAGAACATTATTTGTTCAAAGCCCGCCCAATGAAATTGCGGAAGCATTGTCTGCCCACAGTCAGTGGATCATGCATAAAAATCTGAAATGATGCCAGCAGTAGAAAGAAAGAATATGTAGGAGGAATGACATAGAAAAAAGAAAGTTGACAGTTGGGAATGCTGTTTTTTTTGTTTAATTCACTAAAGAACAACATCATGTATCGCCCTGTTTCTGAATAATCATACTGAATCCAGTAAGTTAAGGACTTGGCAACATTACTCTGGTTTAGAATTTAATTTTTTCCCCCACAAGAACTAAATGAGTAAAAAGTGGGGTTTTAGACTGATTTCTGTGCAGAGCAAAACAGGAAAGACTTGAGAGCAACACATCAAGGAAAGATAGAGAGTTGCATTAAAGTGATATCCACCAGGCCTTGAGCCAACAGAAATTGTTCTAGCATAAAATTTGCTGCCTTGATTGCCAAATCCTATTCCTATATAGTAACAAGGCTACTAATTGGTCTGTCCTTATTGCTTAAATGCTGGACAGGTTAAGGAAAGGTTAAGGCAAGTGATGGTGGATTCTTTTGGCTTTTTTTTTTTCATTTCCCACCGGGAGCCACTTACTGATGGGAAAATGATCAACAATCATTCTAACATGTGGCTAGGTAAATTCAAGAGCTTGGAATATTGTGTAGCCCGATTTTCTCACCTGCCTAACTAATGGCCAGATGCATGGGGGTATTTCGGACCTGTTACCAGATGGTCTCACTATATTTGAAGATGGGTCTAATGTAGTGTTTCTCAACCCCAGCAACTTTAAGACATGTGGACTCTAATTCCCAGAATTCGCTCCACCACCGTCCAAAATGTAAAAACTGTAAAAAAAAAAAAAAAAAGTACAACCACACAACTCTGTTGGCAACATTTGTTCTGATGTTTCTTTTAGCAGAAGCAGTAAAAATCTTACAATGTTGCCTTGGCCATGAAAGCCATCTGGGTAACCTTGGGCCAGTCTCCCTCTCTCTCAGCCAAACTCTGCTCACAGGTGTGTTGGATATATTCATGCCCTTGAGATGTGTTGGATATATTCATGCCCTTGAGTTATTTGTAAAAAGGAAGGAAGGAAGGAAGGAAGGAAGGAAGGAAGGAAGGAAGGAAGGAAGGTGAATGGATGGATGGATGGATGGATGGAAGGATGGATGGATGGATGGAAGGAAGGAAGGAGAATGGATGGAAGGAAGGAAGGATGGAAGGATGGATAGATGGATGGATGGATGGATAGAAAGAAGAAAGGAAGGAAGGAAGGAAGGAGGATGGATGGAAGGAAGGAAGGAAGGAAGGAAGGAAGGAAGGAAGGAAGGAAGGAAGGAACAAACTGACTGACCAGTTGGGGGAACCTCACTCTCTTTTTCAATTTAAATAAACAATATAGTTCAAGACTGCTACTCTGTAAAAAAGAACATGAAACCCATATTTAAAATATAGGTCTAATGTCTGATAAATCCATATTGAAAAGGTTTGTAAGGCTTGTGTATGAACTGACTTATGTTGTTCAGGTATTATGTGGGTAAATGCTTTGGCAGAAGCCAGGTATCTGTTCTGTCCTGCAGTTCAAGCTAATAGGGCTTTGAGGGGCATAATAGAGTGGAAGGGAGAGGTGTATGCTCAGAGCAAACTAACAAGTGCTAGGAAGAGGCCATCTCTGACCAGGTTTCTAGTTTGATGCTTTAACCCAGGAGTGTCAAACTCACATTATCATGGAGGCGTCATGTGATATATAAGTCCTCCCCCCACTTCACTAAACTGGGCTTGGGTGTGGCCAGTGTATGACACATCCAGCCCGTGGGTTGCGAGTTTGACAGCCCTGCTTTGACCACTCACCAAAGTGGCTCTTAATCATTGTAATAACTGTTACCATTTGACATCACACAATCACATACAGTTTTAAATCCCCTGGTGATTATTAAAGGCTGAGTGACAGAAGAATGCTTTGCCTAGAACAGTGGCCTTGTGATGTCTTCAATGAGAACCTATCATCAGAGATCAAAAATTATCTATTTCATTAATCTCTTTTTACCATGATTTTCTTTACATGTCTCATGATTGATCTATCATTTCAGGACCAGTTTAGTGTAGTGTTTAAAGGTAGCAGTTGAGAAACTAGGACATTGAATACTAGTCTTGCTTTAGACATGAAACTATAGTAGTAGAGTGATTTTTTTTATCAGTCATTCTCTCTCAATTGAATAGGAAGGCAATAGCAAACTACTTTCACAAATTTTGTCAAGGCTTAAATACTCCTATCTATCCCCCCCCTTTGCATTCTAACAAAATAATTCATGTAGTTTGTACTTGCTATATAATGATACTTTTTTTAACAGTAAGAAAATGGAATGACATAAGCTGATGATGTTTGAAAGTGAGACTCTAGGTTTCAGATCCATATCATATCTAGTGAGAAAGGAAGGCTTGTGGGAATCTTTAAGACTTCTGAAATTTTGAAAATGTATTATAGCATTATCTATTTATTTAATTGGCCTTTTAGAATAAAGACTTGAGTTTTTTACTGAAGAAAATACAAGGGAAGAAAAACAAAATACACAGGTACAGTACAGGTGGTATCTCGCTCAATAGTAGTAATTGAAAGAGATCTTAGAGTCCTAGTGGACAATCATTTAATATGAGCCAACAGGTGACAAAAAAGCCAACACAGTTCTAGGCTGCACTAATAGAGAGATAGAATAAAGATCACATGAAGTATTAATACCACTTTATAATGTCTTGGTAAGGCCACACTTGGAATACTGCATTCAGTCACGATGTAGAAAAGATGTGAAACTCTAGAAAAAGTGCAGAGAAGAGCAACAAAGATTATTAGGGGACTGGAGACTAAAACATATGAAGAATGGTTGCAGGAACTGGGTATGTCTAGTTTAATGAAAAGGACTGGACTAGGGGAGACATGATTGCAGTGTTCCAATATGTCAGAGGTTGCCACAAAGAAGAGGGAGTCAAACTATTCTCCAAAGCACCTGAAGGCAGGACAAAAAGCAATGGATGGAAACTAATCAAGAAGAGAAGCAACCTAGAATTAACAAAAAAATTCCTGACAGTTAGAACAATTAAGCAGTGGAATAACTTGCCTACAGAAATTGTGAATGCTCCAACACTGGAAGACTTTAAGAAGAGATTGGACAACCATTTGTAGGAAATAGTATAGAGTTTCCTGCCTAAACGGGGTTAGACTAGACGACCTTAAAGTCCCTTCCAACTACTCTACTCTACTCTACTCTACTCTACTCTACTCTACTCTACTCTACTCTACTCTACTCTACTCTACTCTACTCTACTCTACGTTAACCGAGTTAAGAAAAAGATTGAACAATGAATCATCAGAGGAACAAGAAGAAGAACTGAAGTTTTATAAATTCTAGATCTTCTTTATAGTTTCACTGTTATTAACTTATTTTAATTTAGTCATGTCCTTTTTTTCTTTTGAAGGAACTTTACAATTCACTGATTTTACTTCATGTGTGGGATACTAGTCATATCCCTTGTCAAGATATCAGTAACTGTTAGATGTAATCTTGAGTGTGTCCCATTCTTCCCAAAGAAGTTTAGACCTTCATTGCTGGATCAAACCAAGAGCCCAGAAGTCTAAGATTCTTTGGATGAATCTTAGCAATAAGAAGGCAGTAAAGGCTAAGAGGGGAAAAACCTCACAGCTGAGTTAAATGAAAACAAACATATATATACAGTATGTTACACCATGATGGAAAATTAAAAAAAGAAATCCAAAAAAGTGCAACTTGTAAAGGGGACATCACATGCAAACCTTGCCAGGAAAAAAAAATCAAATTGATTTTCCACCATGTTTTTGGATGTGCAACTGGAACTGTGTTTGGTATGGAAATTGGAATGATTATAATCATACCCTAAAAAATAAATCCATAAATGGCACAGTCAGAAATGAAGGAAAAAATCATTCTTTTGGGACTCATTCAGAATGAGAGATTTCTTAATTATTCCATCCTTTTTAAAGACAAATGTTTTCTACACATAGAGAGGGGAGGCAGAAACCGATGGAATTTTTTCCCCTTCCTTTTCCTCTTTCCTTTTTAAAAGTGCAATCTTCGCTTAGCTCTGCCTTTCTTTTTTGTCATTAAATGGGTTTAAAAATTCCACAACATACAGATGAGGTAAAATAAGCTGGCTGAAATACATTATATTCTTGGAGAGAAGTGCTATTGATCTGAAATTATAAAAAGCAGGAGACTTTAAAAAAATATGAACATTTGAAAAAGTGTATCGTAGAAGAAAAAGGGCAAATAAAGTCTGATGGACAAAATGCAATTTATGTGTGAGTGAACAATTATGGAGACAGAAACTAGCTGACTTAAAAGTGCTATATATGGGGTATCCAGTTCTGCTCTCAGGAGCTGTTGATTTGCCCACAGATGCTTTCCTTGTTTCCCATCAGGCTCTTTAATAACTTTTCATATTTTTAAAGCATCATTTTAATTAAAAGCAGTATTACTGAATTATTTTCATTAAAAGAAGCCAAGTATCCTGGCTGGGGAATTCTGAGAACTGAAGTCCAAACACCCTAAAATTGCTAAGGGTGAGAAACACTGTTATTGAGTGTATTTTTAATGATCCTGAAGCCTTCCCATAAGCTTTCTTAGAAAACAAAAACTATGTAGCCCAGTGATTTATTTGGAAGTGTGTCCAGCTTGCCTGAAAGAAAAAAAAAGAATTCATGCAGACAGTGCTTTGCAAGAGAGGAAAGTAGAAGGGAGGACAGGATAATTCCAGTAAATGAGTACTGTATAACTAGTTTTATCCTTCCTACTTTTGCTATTGGGCAAGTCCTCTCCCAGATGGAGAAGAATTTAGCTGTGGCCTTGAGAAAGGGGTGGGAGAGATAAAAGCAGCCCTTGGAAAGCATAAAGCATGAGAAAAAAAATCTCACAATGGCCCCATTTTGATCTTCCTGCTCTTAAAAAGGGATGAGGAAGATTTCAGAGTAGTTTTCAAGTTCTCTTAATATATCCCACTACCAGAAAGCAGCATTCCTACAATCCCTAAAATAGAATGGTGTGTATTTCTTGACCTGGCTTATCTTAAAAGGCTGCCACAGAAGTCAGTTTGTGAGACCACCAGTGGCATATTCTCAAAATTCTAAATACCTATCAACTCAAACACATTTGCTTACCCTCTGTGGAAAGCTTTAGGATTTGACTTCTGAAACAATTAAGGATTCTCAAAATGGATCATTGGTGATTCTGTAATCTCTGTTGATATAGTTCCTGAACTTGATTCATTTTTTTTTTATACCACAGATTGAAATCATTCTGATTCCAGCACAGTCATGACAAACTGGAGAGGCCTATAAATTAGACAGATAATTAAGCAGGCTAACTTAAGGTTTTAAGTGTTTTAAAATGCTTTTATTGTTTAGATTGAAATATATTTTTTGAATATATATATTGAGTCATTGATGAGCAGCTGTAGAATGAATGAATGAATACATAAATGTGATATTCACTGTAAGTAAGTTTTAGTACTCATGCATTCTAAGGAACTATTCTCAGCAATCTGGTTCCTGATCCAAATTATTAATATAACAGTTGTATCCTGCCTTTCTGTTCTAAGATTCTCAGAAATGTAGTGGTAAAATAGCAGGAATTGAGCCCCTCTGGCCAAGCAATGCTTGCTTTCTCTCTTTCAACTCTGTTCTGATTATAAAAAACAAACAACTGTCTATTTGGACAAAATCACAGTCCATTTGTACAAATTGGATTAATGTTGGGCCCCTAAATTTCTGCCTAAAGACGGCCTATGCTGAAATATACTGAGCATGCTCAGAAGTGTGTGGACATTCTTATTCGATGAGTAATATAATGAAACCAATTCATTGTTGTGCTCAGACTAAGCTGCAGAGATCCAGGTTCAAAACTTTATTTAAGAATGAATTTGAGTCAGTAAGTTAGCCTAATCTACTTGATGGAATTGTTATGAAGATAACAATGGAAGGCATGTGGACCTCTAGTTGCCTGCAGGATGTATATATATCAAAGGTATACAAACGTATGCCTTCCACGTGTTCTACATTTCAACTTCAACCAACCTACCTTGATCAGTGGTATAGGACTGGGAGAGATTTAGTTTGAAACATCTGCTAGATAGCCTACCCTGATGCAGATGAATGGGTAGAAGACGTGTGCAAACTAATTAAATGCAGAGAATTGGAGGCAATGTATTTGAGTATGCAAGACACTATACAAGATGGCATGGCACTTTGTGTTTTGACAATGGTATTCACAACGAAAGATTAGTATTATACAGTAAAGCATTAATGATGTGAATTTATTCTACTTTGCATGTGTGTGGTAGTTACAGTAAAAGGCCCATTTGGCAGCTATTTAATGTCAACAATTGTTTAAATATTAGTTCTTTCCTCCATTGGTTTCTCAAGGAACTCCTTGACACAACGAATATGTTTTGGCTGAGTTGGTTAGTGGAGTCTTAAAAGCATCCGGAGAAGAAAACAGTAAAAGTACTTTTCATTCTCTTTCTTGTTCCATAAGCTCTTGTATTTATATTTTCATTTTAAATATTTATTTAAAATTGGAGGGTCTGGCTGGAAAGCAGCAGATGGTCCCCCATCTGTATTTCAGAAGGGAAAGATGGATCTATAGAGTGGGTTTCCTCAGCTGCATCCATCTATGTGTGGGAAGGGCTCAACATGTCTCCCCTTCAATTTGAGTCATTTATTTTACATCTGCTATGTAGTTCTATCCTGCCATGAATCAACATAGCAGTTATGGCCATGTCAGTGATGGAGTGCAGTTGCCAAGAGGATAAAGAACCCGCATGCATGTAGGGCAGGTTAATAGAGGAAGCGCCTTTCATTTGCTCAAGTTTAATTCTGTTGTAAGTCACAAATTATCTGTCATTGAAACTATCTAACTATCTAAGATCAAGTTACAGCCGTGGCCAGGAGGGCGTTTTACCAGGTTCGCCTGGTACGCCAGTTGCGCCCCCTATTGGACCGGGATGCCCTTCGCACAGTCACTCATGCTCTCATGACATCCCGACTGGACTATTGTAACTCTCTCTACATGGGGCTCCCCTTGAGGTGCACCCGGAGACTGCAGTTGGTCCAGAATGCAGCCGCGCGAGCAATAATGGGAACCGCTAGGTTCGCCCATGTAACACCGTTCTTGCGCGAGCTGCACTGGCTACCTGTCATCTTTCGGGTGCGCTTCAAGGTGTTAGTTATCATCTTTAAAGCGCTCCATGGCTCGGGACCTAGCTATCTGCGGGATCGGATCCTGCCACATACTTCTTCACGGCCAATTCGCTCCCACAGAGAGGGTCTTCTCCGGGTGCCGTCCACTAGACTTTGTCAGCGGGCGACGCCCAGGGGAAGGGCGCTCTCTGTGGCGGGCCCTGCCCTCTGGAACGACCTCCCCCACGATATTAGAACAACCACAGACCTCCATTCCTTCCGTCTGAAATTGAAAACGCACTTTTTCTGCTTGGCCGGCCTAGGGTAGCCTCTCTTCTATAGTTTTATAGGGTTATATGATTTTAGTGTATTGGGGAATTTTAGCGCAGGGTTTGATGTTTAATTTGTTTTTATTGAATTATGTGTATTTCTATGTGTATTTATTGTTTTAACTTCCCTGTGCACCGCTCCGAGTCCCCTTGGGGAGAGGGAGCGGTCTAGAAATTAAATTATCTTATCTTATCTTATCTTATCTTAAATTCAAGGTGAACATCATTATGAGCCATGGTGGCACAGTGGTTACACTGCAGTACTGCAGGGTACTTCTGCTTGATTGCCTGCTGTCAGCAGTTCGATTCTCACCAACTCAAAGCCTTCCATCCTTCTGAGGTTGGTAAAATGAGGACCTAGATTGTTGCTGGGGGCAATATCCTGACTTTATAAACTGCTTAGAGAGGACTGAAAATCACTGTAAAGTGGTATATAAGTCTAAGTGCTATTGCTATTATATTAATAATTCCTACATAGAACTTCTTAGATAAGATCTCCGTGACGTTATTTTAAAAGGCAATCCCAAATCTTTTCAGTGTGGTGCTCAAATGTTGAGAGTCAACTATGCACATGCTTAGACAAAAATCACTAGTTGATTAATCAAATGAGAAACTCGTGAGAATGCTGTTCCCACCAGACTGTGAAGTTGCTCCTTAACTGACTTTTATCTGGGCCTTTAGTACATTCATAACAAAATACTGAGAACAACTCTATTTTTAAAATAATTTTGTGGTATCCAGAAGCACTGTTATAAATAGCTTGAGGTTGGCACTTCATTTTACTGCCTGCTAGTTTCCCATCATTTAAAAAAAAATGAAGTGGGGCAGAGAACACCCACAAGTTCTGTCAGAGGGCAGATGCCAGATAATGAAATGTCTGAGCCATTCTCTTACTGTGATCCTTTTTTGGGGGGATCCTGCACTGGGGAAATGGGGAGATGGTTCTTTAAAAAGGACTTTGCTGCTTCAGAAGAGATATTTTCTGTTTTTAGCATCAGGAGGAAGGCTTTGGTTTTGTGGCACAGCACAAGAAAAAGCAGGACAAAGAGAAACAATTGAAAAGAAAGACAGAACTGGAAGGAAAGAAACAAGAAACTCTCAAGATACCAGACACTTGAAGATGGTGGCATAACAGCTTCCCTTGAAGTCACCAACCTAAAGCAACCTAAAGACCCCTGCAGAAGGGAGAAGAGCAGTGGTGAGATTCACTTACCTTTGCTACTGTTTCGCAAATGTGAGTGCACCTGCACAGCAGGTTGCGCATTACGTCAGGGCGGGTGGGCAGACCCTCCAGTAGCTGTTGCTTCCAGTTCACCCGAACCGATAACAACTGGCTCAATACCACCTCTGCAGAAGATGTAGATAAGGCAGTTTGCTACAATTCTTTTATTAGTTATTTATTATAACCAACAGAATCCTGCACATGTGATTATTGTATAGCTGTTGGCTTCTTATTATAATCCAGTGAATTAGAGAAGCACCTCCTGAGCTGCTTCCAAATATTATCTCTGTTCTTGATTTAATGTTTCAGCCCTTTTTGCTTCAATGACCATGTTTGCATACTTTCATCAGGTCATCTTCCTTACTTTCTGTACTAAGGTAAAAATAGTCTTCATCTTATGATCACAGCTGGGACTACAATTTTCATTGCTAAGCAAGGCAGTTGTTAAGTCAATCATGTGGTCTGTTAACCAATTGACTTCCCCCATTGGCTTTGCTTGTCAAAAGACAGCTGGGAAGTTTCGCATGACCCCCATGTAGAAATAAGCAGTCTCACAGCAGACCTGCCAGACCAATTCAAAATCAGCATCTGAACTGCATCACTTCAAACTTGTTCTTGCTCCATGTGCCACCGATTCTCCAGATGGAAGATCTTTAGTTAGTAAAAGAGAGGAAACAGCACTTTAAGAGTAGGACATCTAGAGCTGTCCTCAGGCTGGCAGTGGAATACATGTTCCTAATATGAGGACATATTCTGTATATGTGCTCACATACTGTACATATCAAAGGATGTCCTTGTACACTCACAAATATTCTCACTCTTGTTGTTATCTCTGAGATGGATTTATGGTTTTATCAAAATGTATTGGTTCATTTTCCCCATCATGATTTAAGAAGCAAATAAGCAAGAACTTACAATACAATACAATAGCAGAGTTGGAAGGGACCTTGTAGGTCTTCTAGTCCAACCCCCTGCGTGGGCAGGAACCTTATACCATTTCAAACAAATGGCTATCTAACATCTTTTTAAAGACTTCCAGGGTTGGGGCATTCACAACTTCTGGAGGCTTTGGTCTTTGGTCAAATAGAATGTAGAATGAAGGTTGATTAAGAATACAGTGTTTGGGAGACTTCCGGTTCCGGCTCCAGCGGCGATGGGCGAGCCTAGGGTTCGTCCGCCGCTTTGTTTCTTTTCCTGCCCCCCCACGGGGGCGAAGCGCCCCGTTTTTGGGGGTTTCCCGTAGGGCCGGCTTGCCTGGGTTGCTCCCCCCCCACGGCAGTAGGGAAGCGACCCTTGTCTTCGGCTCAGGTGGAGGAGGACATGCTGCGGGGGGTTTTCCCTTCGCCAAAGGAAGACGGCATCGTTCACTAACATGGAGAGAGCTGATCGGCTGAGTCGGGGCTTCGGCTGCGAGGGGGAGAGTGAGTGATTTAAAACTTTTTTTTCTTTGCTGTCAGCCTGGCTGAAAGAACTTGGAGGGGGGTGCTTGCTTGTTAAACCCCCCCTCGGATTTAAAGCGGCACTTGAAAATGGCTCCTCGCTGCGAGGAAGCGGATATCTTCAATCCGGATTGTTTGCAACAAGGGAAAGTGATCTGCGGTTTGTCTTGCAACAAAGTTTCTAGGTCTGGCTGGCTTGAAACAATTTTTTTTACCACTCTCTCCTTCTGGCTTTGAGCTTGGGCGGTGGAAGATGGCTTCTCTTTGTCCCTGAATGACTATTTTACTTATGGAAAATTCCCTGCATCTCTTTGTGATTTGGACTTCCTCTTGTTACTAAAGAAGAATTTTTTTTTTTTGGATTTGTGATCTCTTTTCTGGAGTGCCTTCGTTATTATAATTATTGATCTGGAAAACTGTTTCTCTCTTGGTTCCTGAACTTTACAATCCTGATTTGAACTTTTGGCTCCTGATTTGCCTCAACAGCCCCACCCAAAAAACGCCATTTTAGTGGCATTGACTTTAACAGCTAATCATGGCACAAGAATCAGCACTGGCAAGCTTAGAATTAAGGATGGCTTCTCTTGAATCTGTTATACAAACTTTGGTACAAGAAATCAAGGCCCAGAGAGAAGAAAATATCAACTTTAAAAAGGAGCTATTGGACACACGGAAACAAGTGCTGGAGAACACACAGAAGAATGAAGAGTTGGAAGTGGGGCTGGTGGGGGCTAAGGGAGAGATTAAAAATGTTACTAATGAGGTTGTGGAAATAAACGGGCATGTGTCTAGGATTGATATGGAAAGGATGACATATTTTTTGAGATTTCAGAATGTTTCTGAGGAACCTGGTGAATGTCTCCCTGAACTCATGAGCACAATTATAGCAGACTATTTACATAAACCTAAGGATGAGATCAGGGGGGACATTGACCTAGCCTACAGAATAAACTCTGCATATGCCAGGATAAATGAAGTACCCAGAGAGATACATGTTAAATTTGTTAGAAGATCAACCAGAGAGGAAATCTTGAAAGTGCAAAGAGGAGGTCCGTTAATTTACCAACAAAAGGAGGTTGCCATCCTGAAGTAGATCCCAAGAAAGATTAGAGAAGCGAGAAGGAAATTTTCCTTCTTGTCCAGAAAATTGTTTGATCACGGGATCTGGTTCAGGTGGGTGACGCCCGAAGGGATGCTGGTGTTCTGGGAAGGAGGAAGAGTGAGGATTAAAACAGTTGCTGAGGCGGAAGCCTTTCTTAAAAAACATTCCTCTGTCCTGGGGGAAGATCCAGGGGGGCAGGGGGGGGCACGGCCCCGCCCGCTGGGGGCCTGGAAGGAGAGATAGAAGATACAATTGCCAAGAGACTTAGATCTAAAAAATAACTTTGCTTTGATTTTTTGAGTAATATTGTATAATATGTGTATCTGGATTTTTGTAAATGACTGACAGCATAGAACTGAGAACTTAGAAATATGTACTTGCTTTCACTTTGTAGTGTATGAAAAATGTTTTTTGTTAATGATCTATTTTGAAGTCCCGGAAGGGCCGACGACTTTGACGTGAATGCTCTCAAAATTTCTTTGTATCCCTTACCCCACCCTATTGAAAAACTGTAAAACCAATAAAACTTTTTCAATATAAAAAAAAAGAATACAGTGTTTGTAGAAAGAGGAGCAGATTGGGAGAGATATTTCCAATGAGCAATAGTACTTAGACTTATATATAGCTTTGCAGGCAGTTTACAGAGTCAGCATATTGCCCCCAACAATCTGGTGCTCATTTTATCAACCCTGATGGAAGGCTGCCAGCCTTGAGCTGATGAGATTCAAACAGCCAAACTGCTGGCAGCCGGTAGTCAGCAGAAGTAGCCTGCAGTACAACATTCTCCCCGCTGCACCACCATGGCTCTTAACAACATAGCAATCATGAAAATTTGAAGAAATGTTCTCCAGTGTTGATTCCGCAGCCTTTTCCTAGAATATCTTTCTGCAGGGGCTAGGTTTCTAGACAACAAATGTATAATGTCTCTTTTTCTATAAAAAGGCAGAAATCTGTAGGCTTTAACGATGGAATTAAATGGATGTCTAACTATCAATACAATCAACATAGCAATGTATAATGCTTGGAAAAGAGCCAGGTCTTGAAGGCCACAAGAGTCACGCCCATTTCAACCTTGAGGAGGATGGTGGTGCAGTAATTAGAGTGCAGTACTTCAGGCTACTTCAGCTGACTGCTAGCTGCAGTTTGGCAGCTCAAATCTCACTGCCTCAAGGTTGACTCAGCCTTCCATCCTTCCAAAGTGGGTAAAATGAGGACTCCAATTGTTGGGGGCAATATGTTGACTCTGAAAACAGCTTAGGGAGAGGTGTAAAAACACTACGAAGCGGTTTATAAGTCTAAGTGCTATGGATAGGTACTATGAGAGAATTTTTCATTAAATAGCATTTTTAAACACAGGTGATCCAGAAAATGCCCTCTGAATTACATATTATGGATTAGCTCTACCTTAGCCATTCCGGAAGGTAACTGCAAAGAACTTTATATCCAAGAGTCACTTCGGTAGGTAAAACCTAGCTGAGTTCATGTGCGCAGAAAATGGAAACCAGCACTGGACCCAGTCAGATGCAAGGCAGCACAACATGAAGCGAGGTGTGCTGAGACTGGTGGAGGAGCCTGGAACAGCTAGAAACCTGAGTGCCACAAGTCAGCTGATATAAGCTACTTCACCACCTGCGGTGCACCAAGGATATATCCGCAAATGCTGAATGGAATGAACTAGCAATTTAAGCGGTCAGGACTGCATCGTGGCTAGCATTTGTAACTTTTCCTGACGTTGTATGCCATGCACTACATAAATAAACCAAAGGGCACCAACATACCAAAAGAAACATATGGGGCAAGATGGTCCTGAAAGGCAGACCAATTGGATTCTAGAGGGAATGAAAGCAATTCTTGGCTCGAACATCTTTGTGCTGGACTACAAACCAGCTCTTATGAACAGGCTTGGCAACAAGATTCAACTGTGGTGCTAAATTTATTTTTTTAGTAAGCAATTTCTCACTTTCCTTTTCATGATTTGAAATCACAAGATTATTTTTGGGATTGGATTTGATTTATTTTCTCCCTCCCATTTAGGTGGCATTAGGGTATCTGTCCATCCAGGCTGTTCCCAAGCTACACTTTCAAACATGTGAACTCTTTTCTTATGCTTTCCCTATTTCTGATGTCACTGAGCTGTCTTTTTTTTGGGGGGGGGCACAAAATACTATTTTCTCAGCTTCATGAGGAGTCCTTGCCACTGTCTGAGCTTGGTTGTTTTCTTGCAAATTTTTATTATCTAAGCTAGGTAACATCATCAGTCCTAGTAAGGAGTGGGATTTGCTCTCAGTTTATATTCTGTGGCTTGTCCTGTCAGTTTTGGTGGGGGTGGCCTTAAGGGTTCTTTGGTAGATGGTTTTGGCAGTTGACTTGTTTGACAGTTCCTTGATTGGGATATTGATATTGTTTATTTTTTGATTGTTGGTCCAATGTTATTATTGGAATTAATCTATGCTCATCTAATGCTTGGTCAGGTGTTTTGGTCTTTTTGTTCTCTTTTTGGCTTGTTGATTGTCTTTTTTGCATAGTATGTAGATAATATTCATATCTATGTATCTATTGTTGGCTTAGTCATCAGTTCTTGAAAATGTTCTGCCACTCCTCTGCCCGTTAATCCTTCATAGTGACTGTTACAATCATTACACTGTATGTTGTAGGTGACTCTTGTTGTTTTTCTAAGGCTGCTGGGTTTTTGGTTTACTTAGGATGTCTTGAATTATAGTTCAAATCACAGACTGAACCACAGTTTCTTGCTTGAATCACAGACTGAACCACAGTTTCAAGCAAGAAAATGTGACCATCTTAGACCAAGCTGAGTCCAAGGATCCCTCATTTCAACCCCAATAAAAATATTCTTATTTATTGGTTTCAGTGCTATGTTTTCCAGACAATAAATATGTAATAAATACATACATACATACATACCTGAAAACTATTGAGGCTGAGTGGCAGGTAGAAAGTTTGGAATGAAGTAAGAAGGAATGTCTGAACTCTTTCCTCCCATCGTGCTACATGCTCAAGTCAACTGGTGGGTGCTTTTCCTGGCCGGAGAAGAGGCTAGGTGGGAAGAGAAAAGACAGCAGGGAATCTACCAATCACTGTTACTGAAATTGTCCTGTAAGAAAAATGGTATGAGTAGTAACACTCCCCAGAGTCACTGCTGAACTGCAATAAAATTTATGTTGATATAAACATACTTTTATATCAACATACTTTTCTGGTGACTTAAGAATGGGAGGCTGTTAAAGCAGCTGTCTGGATGAGCCATAATAGAAACTATTTAGAATTATCAGGTGGCCAGCATTCACATAATTATATTGATAGACAGACTATCACCAAATCTACAACTTGATGTGATGCCAATTTATTATGGCTTTCCCCAAAGAATCCTAGGAGGTGTAGTTTGAATTTGAAAATGGTGGGAGTACTCCACTAGATGTTTCCTGTCTTAGAACTGTTTTTTTCCTGGGGAAGAAAGTGCTACTCCTATTTCCGTGTTGCATTTATATCCACATTTTCTATCAGAAAGCATATTACAATGCCTTACCAACCTAGATTGATCATGAAAAAAAGCTAATCAGAGTTAGACCTGATTAGTACTTGCATAGAAGACATGAGGAAATCCTAGGATCAACTTTAAAAAATATCCATAAAAAAGTCATTGGCAAATTAATGCCATATTTTCTCTAGAGAACTAAATGATCAAGTCCACAGAATCATCAAAATCTAAATTTGAGAGTCTTTACTTTTGTAAGATGGTGGCTTAAGGTGGCTATTCTAGTTTTGGCCCACAATACCACATCTGTGAGGTAAGATGAGCAGATAAAATGAATACTACTCCAAATCGCCCAGTGGAATTTGAGATCAAATGGGAACTAAACATGATGTTATACTGGCTGTCTTACATTTTTTTTATCTTTCCTCCAAAAACTCAACATACATAGGTCTTCCTCCCTCTTTTATTCTCCCTACAGCCTTCCGAACAGATGGCAATAAAGTAACTGACTAAGACATGAACCTCATTCTGTCCAATTTTACTCTTCTATTGAGCCTGTTCTACAAATGAGCGGTGATTCACTTAGCTTACAGTAAAACCTCTGATTTTATGATCTTTTGAAGTATGCCAAAATGTTTTAGCAAAACGTATCTTGAGGAAATAGCATGCCTAGAATTATTTTTCTTTTTCATTCAGTCCTTGATGGGATCGTATGTTGTAATGAAGCACAATAGCTGCTATTATTATAAAGATATCTCACTTGCTTATAAGAATATATCTGTGTGGAACATCACCTGGAGAAAATGGGTGAGAAAGTCCTATAACAAGCAGATGAAACAACACTGGATTACTGTAAACAATTCCTAAGGGGCAATAGTTGAAAAGATAGTGAATTTTGCCAGCATAATCATACTAAATGGTCACAAAAACTGTTGCCACAGAAAAGGGAACTAAACACCCAATAAATCTTGCCTGGAACTATGGAAATATTAAACGTGCATTGTATTGAAGTTAGGATTTGGGAGTTATGACCATGATAAATTTGACTAATGGGCTAATTAATTACAAATTTTGGCAGCTAGGCTAATTAAAACCATTTTAAATCTGTGATGCAGATCTGTTTGGAATATCCCAATGATGCAATGTACTCCCATGAAACCACTGTCTCAGAGGCAGTCCTGTAATTTGGAAGCCAGTGTACGTCTTTCTAACTGAGTGCTATAATTTATTTCTAGTTTGTTTGCTGGAGAGCATTTTCTGTTGCTGCAAGGAAATCAGGTTTTCCATTGTCAAATGTCCAGACCAGCACTTGAAGATCCATTAGGACAGGAGTAGGTAGGAGAAAGAAAAAGGGAGGGGAGAAAGAAGGAGAAAGAGAAGCTGGAGGGATTTTTTCATCTAACCCCCCCCCCCCACCTCCACTGTTAATTCCTAGTAGCAATTCCTCTGTTTTAAGACACAGTTATAAATTATTTGAGGTAGACAGTCAAATATTGATTGATTTAGCCTGGCTTTCTGAAGAATGGCCCCTTTGTTCTTCATTCTTCTAAAGTCTTATTCTCATAAAAGAAGGAATGCCGGCTGAAATATATTTTACAGTAGAGTGGAGGCAGACTAGTCTTGCCAGTTCTAAAAATAAGGAGTACATGGTAGGATTCTAATACACTATAATGCACACTCCTACACATATTAACATAAATAATATAAAGCAAGATATATTCTTGCATTATATATTCTTCAACCTACAGACATACAGAACAGTAGAATTGGAAGGCACCTTGGAGGTCTTCTAGTCCAACAATCCTGCTCAAACAGGAGATTCTACATCATAGCATTTCAGACAAGTGGCTGTCCAGGGTCTTCTTAAAAACTTCCACTGATGAAGCACCCACAGCCGTTTCACTGGTTAATTGTTCTCACTGTTAGGAAGGTTCTTCTTAGTTCTAGATTGCTAAAACTATATGACATGTTCATTTCTTGCATTTAAATGATACCTTGCTAAACACATTCTGGATAATGCAACTAGCTTTGTCTCTCTACCAGCAACATCAGCAGCATTTTCATGAAACCAAGTCTCTTCTTCTTTATTCCCTTAAGAAAGCCATTGCCCATTCCCTTCAGCTAGTCGATACAGAAGAACAAAAGCTAACTCTAGCTAGCAATCTGTCTTCTTCTGGGGTCTTCTGTCAGAACATTTCCTTTGATAAGGTTAAAAAGTAATTTTTAAAGGCTCTTCTGTGGTTGTCCAAAAAGGCCAGAGTGACAGCAAGCCATCTTGGAAGTAATTTCAGTTGTGAGATAATGACTAGTTCATCATTACCAAAAATGCCTTGAACCTGGGTCTTTCAGTTCCCTGTTACAACATCTTAACCACCAAATCACATGGGTTCTTAATGAATGTGATACAATGCTAGTTTAGGAAAATAACTCAAGAATCTCTTCCAAAATTATTCAATCTATGCCAATGTAAGCAGAGACCAATAAACTGTAGCTTTAATGTATTTGCATAAAAAGAAAATATTAAGGAGAACTATTTGCAGACTAGACAGCCATGACTATTTACTTTGACTGCTATATTCTTTTTCTATGTTTTTAGATAAAGGAGTTCAAAGCAGACATATAGCATTTCCAAAATAGCAACTTACTATAATATCTGAGACATCCACATTCCGAAGCCTTGTGGTTGCAGGACCCAAAAAGTCAACACAGCAGGAAAATAGTAGTATTCATTCTACTCATGTAAAATAGCCATTGTGGTCTCTCCATACTTCAATTAACACCTATAATTTCCAGCACTTCAATTAACACCTGTAATTTAAAGTAGTTTGGCAAGGCTGTATACTGCCTTTTTAACTTATATGCAGAGCACATCATGAAAAAGGTGGGGCGAGATGAATCACAAATTGGAATTAAGATTGCCAGGAGAAATATCAACAACCTCAGATATGTAGATGATACCACTCTAATGGCAAAAAGTGAAGAGGAGCTAAAGAGCCTCTTGATGTAGGTGAAGGAGGAAAGTGCAAAAGTTGGCTTGAAATGCAACATTAAGAAAACTAAGATCATGGCATCCAGCCCTCTCAATTCCTAGCAAATAGATGGGGAAGAAATGGAGGCAGTGACAGATTTTATTTTCCTCGGCTCCAAGATCACCGCAGTTGGGGACTGCAGCCAAGAAATTAAAAGATGCTTGCTCCTGGGGAGGAAAGCAATGGTAAATCTAGACAGCTAAAAAGCAGAGACATCTCCCTGCCAACAAAAGTGCGTATAGTCAAGGCTATGGTTTTCCCAGTTGCAATATACGACTGTGAAAGTTGGACCATAAGAAAGGCTGAGTGCCAAAGAATTGAGGTATTTGAACTATGGTGCTGGAGAAGACTCCTGTGAGTCCCTTGGACTGCAAGGTGATCAAACCGGTCAATCCTAGAGTAGATCAACCCTGGCTGCTCTTTAGAAGGTCAGATCCTGAAGATGAAACTCAAATACTTTGGCTACCTAATGAGAAGAGCCTAATGCTGGGAAAGATTGAGGGCAAAAGAAGAAAGGGACAACAGAGAACGAGGTGGCTGGATGGAGTCACTGAAGCAATAGGCATGAGCTTAAATGGATCCCAGAGGATGGTAGAGGATAGGAAGGCCTGGAGGAATGTTGTCTATGGGGTCATGATGGGTTGGACACAACTTTGCAACTAACAACAACAACAATTTCCAGTTCCACTGGATTACAGATAATGACATTTTTTTAGTCTCTGTTTTCTACATTACAATTGCCATGGAATCTCTGCATCAAAAGTTGAATTGCTCTATAAGCAGTTTTGAAAATATATAGGGGGAGTGGAAGATCTTTTAAGGCACAAAGATGAGAAGCTTTCCCATCATCCAAGTCTTCTGATCTCACAATTGGCAAGCCATTATATTTCTAATATTTACAGTATGCACAGAGAACAAACAGATAATCTTATCTTATCTTCCTCATCAAAGGATGAATTGATTTGTGCCTTAGTGAGTTAAAGCTTATCTGTTGGCCAGGAAGAGGTGCTTAATTCTACCTTTCTAATTCTGTATGAAAAGTTAGAAATACCTTCTGTTCTTTAAAAAGCAGTAATTTGTTTGAAATGTTAGGGCTGGTTTTTTTGCTGACACCTTGGAAAGTCTGCTTACCATTTGATTGCCTTTAACAATTCTACTAGGCTAGATAACCCTAACACCATTTCTTTTACCTATCATCCTATGACCTTCAGTGGTGCAGTGGTTAGAGTGCAATATTGCAGGCTACTTCTGCTGACAGTTGACAGCCTGCAATTGGCAGTTCAAATCCCACCAGGCTCAAGATTGACTCAGCCTTCCATTCTTCCAAGGTCAGTAAAATAAGGACCCAGATTGTTGAGGAAAATATGCGGACTCTGTAAACTGCTTAGAGAGGGCTGTAAAACATTGTAAAGCAATATATAAGTCTAAGTGCTATTGCAGTCTATCAACAGATCTGGTTTTCTTTTAATGTCCTTTAACTTACTATCTATTCTAAACTGTTTGTTTTGTTGTTGTTCTTGTTTAATTCCATCATGATCTTTTGGAAACTAGTAGGAAGGTAATGAAAATAGATATTTCACATGAACATGATACCATAAAGCTGGAAGATCAGCCATTCTTCAGTTGTACTGTACAGCACCATGAGAAGACCTCGGTCTTTATCTATATTTGAACAAGCATCCTGTTTGGAGGAGTATTTTGAAATCTAGACTATGTATACAAACACATAGGCTTAACTTTTAGTTTTGGTTTCTATTGTTAAGAAAAAACGATTGAAACATTCCCCCTCCCCATTTAATTGTACAGCACAATACATGTGCAAGATTAATTGAGGAAGGGCAGAGTCTGGCAGGAGCAACAGACTTTTCCTTTCCCTTTCCCTTGCCCCAGAAATGTAGATTTGGGTTATCTGCATGATCTATTCTTCTCTCTTTCTCAGTAGCAATACTTGAACTGGCACCAGAATCTCAGCATTTGGCAACCTTTAAAAGCACCGCAGCTGTTATAGGTTCTTAAACTTCCCTTTCAACTTTTAAATGCCTTTAAGGTTTATGAAAAGGTGATGGACTCAGTGCCGCAGTTCTTCTGTTGTTTGGAATATGGATGATGTCTGGGCAGCAACTGTGAAGTACTTTGTGATAAACTGTCAGTAGTTTTGGGAAGATTTCAGAAAAGAGACTGAAACTAAACAAAAGCAGATGCCATTTTGAACTTGAAGAGACTGATGTATCCACAATAGAAGATTGGATTATAAAACTGACAGAACTTGTGGAAATGGCAAACTGATCATTTTGGTTGGGGAAAAATGATTCAGACTCTTTTTTTTTTCTTAGGGGCTGGAAACTTTATATGGACCTGTTGCATATGCCAGCCATTCATTTTCTTCTCAAGAGCAATGGTATTTGCATGAAACTTTGCCATGTGTAGGGGATATAGAAGGTTTTTATATTTCTCGGTGGCGACTGCCATTTGTGCAATTGATGAATCACAAACCATTTATGCACATGCTTCAGCCATGTCTAAGCATCTCACTTCCATCGTTTTAGTTGAGATTTCAACCTTATAGAAAAGATGAATGTAACTGATGAATGCATCATCTATTATCAGGTTGAGATCATGTTTCCTGGGCTGTGATTTGGGTATGCTGGATTTTGAAACATTATTCTTAAATGCCCTAAAGGTTCTTTTTCAAGATGCAATTAGACCTTCTCATTTTTTTTGAAGATGTTTTGCTTCTCATCTAAGAAGCTTCTTCAGCTCTGAAGAAGCTTCTTCTTCTTCAGCTTTGAAGAAGCTTCTTGGATGAGAAGCAAAATATCTTCAAAGGAAAACCACAAAGTCCAGTTGCCTCTTGAAAAAGAACCTTTGGAACAACCATGACCTGGATGACTGAAAATCTCTATAGACATTACTGTCTATAATGACCTTAAGCAATCTCTCTTCTGCTGTGATACTATAAGTATGTTGCTGCTAAACATTCTATGCACAGTGATCTTTTCTTGCAGGAAGAGTAAACTATAATATCCAAATCTAAAATGCACAGAAGGTTAATTGTAATTTAGGTGATACACCAAGTTGTGGCATGAATCAAATAGGTTCTATGCCCTAGGCAAATATGGACTCAGATATGAGCTGTACTGCTTATGTGCAGACTTAATCTCCATATGAGGATCAGTCACTATGCCTTCTACTGCAATCTTATCATTGAACCAAGTTGGACACTGATGCTTTATGTTGTTTAATTTATTGCTTTATGTTAAAATACTCTAAGTAAATATATAATTTTCCTGCATGATTATATTAAAATTGTCAAAATTGCTTTGTTATTGGATCTGTTTTTTAAGTCATTATATTTATGTTACTTTATTAAAACTTTATCAGTGAGACATCAGAAAATCATTGTATATTCTTAAAGATAGCATGTTTTTATGCTGTTTATAAAACCACACAATGGTTTTATTATTGTTGTCGGTCATACAGTTAGCCAGATATGTAGACTGGATTTAGCATTTTACCTGCCTATCAAGTCCTTCCCAAGAAGCTAGGATAAACAGATATTGTTTGGTGGTGTCAAAGATATTGTTGCTGCATGAAGGCTATTCCAATTAAAGTGGCCTTTTGCAGTTGACTGGTGGTAATCTTGTCAATGTCAGTGGTATTCAAGTGTGTTCCAGATGTTTTGGAATTGCACTCAAGACACATATTATTATGGGTGAAATTCCAAAAATAATAGGTCCCATAGTAATAGGCACGTTGGGTGGAATTCCAATTATTATGGTTGATTGCACAGTCAGCCAGATGTTTTGACTGGATTTGGCATTTTTATCTTTCTATTTATTATTATTTGCTTAACAAGTAATAGCTGGATAAGATATATAGTAATTGTCCTTTCTTTGGGTAGGAAAATTCATTCCACAATGCCACCATGCATAGGTATCAAGTAAATCAGAATAGAACTTGGAGCTCTTCTAGTCCAATCTCCTGCTCAAGCAGGAGACTCTATACCATTTCAGATAAGTGGTTGTCTAGCCTTTCCTTAAAAACCTCCAGCGATGAAGCATCTACAAAGAGCAAGCTGTTCCACTGGTTAATTGTCCTCACTGTTAGGAAGTTTCTCCTTAATTCCAAGCTGCTTCTCTCCTTGATTTGTTTCCATCCATTGTTTCTTGTCTTTCCTTCTGGTGCTCTGGAAAATAATTTGACCCTTTCTTCTTTGTGGCAGCTCCTCAAATACTGGAATACTGCTAGATATCTGTGAATGGAAGAAGAGAGAGAGAGAGAAAAGATAATGTCTTCACTATCTAACTACAGAGCTGTGCTGGTGCAATGGTTAGAATGCAATGGTTAGAACTCTTCCAAATGCCAGCAGTTCAATCCTGACTGGTTCGTGGTTGACTCAACCTTCCATCTTTCCAAGGTTGGTAAAATGAGGACTCAGATTGTTGGGGGCAGAAGCTGTAAAACACTAAGAAGTGGTATATAACACTAACACTAAGAAGTGCTCTTGCTTTTGTTATTTTGGTTAACTGCGATTGTATGTTGTCTCTAGTGGTCTCCCATTATGGAGGAAAAGAGAAGAAACAACAAAGTTGTTTCTGATAGCAATTATCTCAGAAGTGGTATTCAGCAGGTTCTGATCAGTTCTGGAGAACCAGTAGCAGAAATTTTGAGTAGTTCAGAGAACTGGTAAATACCACCTCTGACTGGCCCCACCCCCATCTATTCTCTGCTTCCTGACTCCCAGCTGATCGGAAGGAAATGGGGATTTTGCAGTAACCTTCTCCTGCCAAGCCCATCTAGCCATGCCACACGCAGCAAGCTATGCCATGCCCATCAAGCCATGCCCACAGAACTGGTAGTAACATTTTTTGAATCCCACCACTGAACTATCTGATCTGTATGATACCAGCTTCTGTCCTCAGAGTAGCAGCACTTCATAGCTTGCATAACCATTGACTATGTAAATATTTTATTTGCTCATAATACATCCATATAAAAAAGAATAGCTTGTTCATAATAAGGGATTTAAAAAAAAAGTACTGTGGGAATTCTAGGAATTTTTAGCCTAAAAATAAAGATAAATTGTGCTGATTTTTGTTAGATTCTTTAGTTTGGGTGTAATCCACTTAGTCTTTAGTTTCACAATCTTGATCCACCGCACTGTCAATCCAGTGTAGTTGGATAGTACTCAGGAATGACCTATCGACTGGCTTTGGAAATTAAATCTATCTAAAAGTAAAGCCAGACCTAAATACACTGACTTCCAAAATATTCTCAGATGTGTCTTTTTGCCTCTTCCACCTACACAACTACCCAAAAAGAAATCCTGCAAATTCCAGAATCTTGGCATTCAACCCATAATTTAGATTCCCCTTCTGTCACTACTTACAGCATGAAGTGGGAGGTTTTAGTATCAATGGCTCATGAAACATTGTTTCTCATAAACATAATCCAAACCAAATAAACTGCTCCATATGCTGTTGGAACAGGCAAAAGATGGCTTCCAGACCCAACACAGGCACTGTTTAGAGATCTGGTATAATAGCTCTGTATATCTATGTTCCCATCTGTATCTCTGTGTGTGTATTTTAGTCATTCAGATAGATAGATAGATAGATAGATAGATAGATAGATAGATAGATAGATAGATAGATAGATAGATAGATAGATAGGATATCAATTTCTGAGAGCTGGATTATTGAAGGCTGACTATACAACCCTACCTCCAAATTGACTCCCTACAAAGGTGTTGGAACTGCAATTCTAGAATCTATTAATTTACATTTCTAATGCCTAAGACAGTTTTTGTCAACTAACTGAAGACTTCTGTGGAATTAAGTTGACACATCTTAAAATGGCTAAGGTTGACAAACACTAGCCTAAATAGCTGCCATAAATATAGATTTGACAAAATATTAAATGAATTTGTCAATTCTTTTAATAGATACACTGAATCCCAAAGCTTGGTAACTCTTTTAATCTAATCTTTGTGCTTCTATTTCAATGGGATTTAATTCTCAACAGGATTGCATATAGGACTGAGTTATTACTTATTCTTTTTATATTGAAAAAGTTTTATTGGTTTTACATTTTTTCTATAGGGTAGGGTAAGGGATACAAAGAAATTTTGAGAGCATTCACGTCAGAGTCGTCGGCCCTTCCGAGACCTCAAAATACACAATAAAGAAATAACAAAAAAAAAAGCATTTTTCATAACACTACAAGGTAAAAGCAAGTACATATACCTAAATTCTCAATTCCATGCTGTCAGACATTTACAAAAAATCCAGAAAATATTATGCAAAATTGTTCAAGAAAATCAAGGCAAAGTTATTTTTTCGATCTAAGTCTCTTGGCTATTGTATCTTCTTTTTCTCCTCCCTGGCCCCCAGCGGGCGGGGCCGTGGCCCCCTCCGTCCCCCCTGGATCTTCTCTTCTTATTCTTGATGAAGTAGATATTATTGGGATTGTTTGGAAGCTTTAGGTGAGAATGAAAAGATTCATCTTTAAGACTTTATGGAATAATGCTTCCCTGCTGTTAGCTCAGTTCTGAAGAAGCTTCTTTGATAAGATGCAAAGCCTCTTCAAGGAAAAACAAAGTCCAGTGGCTTTTTCAAAAAACACCTTTGGGATTCTCACTGTTGTATTAATCAATTAATTAAGCAATATAATTAAGCAACATCTCCATGGATGTCTCAGGTAGAGTAAATTTAAGTCATTCAAGGGCTATAAAAATTCAGCAGGCATTGAAGTGATTGTCTCTGGAGGGAGTGAGGGATGGGTCAGAAAGTAAAGGATCAAGCCAAAGCAAAGTGAATGAAAAATTAAGTGAATCTGATTGAAGCCGTTGTTTTCTTCTGTTCATTCTATTTATTCCTAGCATTTCTGGATATAAACAGTAAGAAATTGGTGGTGACATAAGGGCAATTTCATTGTGTTAATGAAACAAAGTTGTGCAAAGGAATCATAATGCAGAGGAGAGAAAAAACCTTTTGAGAATTTACTTAAGGAAAGATGAAACATTTTAAAGACTGCTTCATGAGAAATGATTTTCTAAGTTTTTATCTTTAAAATAACTGGCCTGGAACATGGCTGATTTTATTTTCTTAATTATCCTTTGAAACCCAAAACAAACCCAAACAAACACCACAACCCATATTTGAGAGGAAAAGGAATCTTGGAACAATAGATCAACAACAAAACTGGACCCTTCCCACTTCCAAATTATATAATTCAGAATTTTTCAGCCTTTGTTTCTTCTTCTCTCTCTCTCAAGTCCTCACTGTCCCTTACTAGGACTAGTTGAAGAACAGATATTTGAGTGTTTTGAGAGTGTAGAGAAAGCTTCTTGCAAAGAAAATAGAAAAAGTAAGTGGGGAAATGCTATTCAAATGTAAGCTTGATGTCTGGTCTTTTAAACAGAGAGGCGGGGAATAGCCCAGAAGTAGTATTCAGCCAGTTCTGACAGTTTCTGGAGAACCGGTAGTGGAAATTTTGAGTAGTTCAGAGAACCAGCAAGTAGGCTGGCCTTGCCCCTGCTGCCTCCCAGCCTCCCAGCTGATCTTCTTTTGTTGTCCTGAACAGGAGACAGAGCTGGAAAGCAAGTTAGTGGGGTGAGGAGGGAATGGGGATTTTGCAGTAACCTTCCCCTGCCATGCCCACAAAGCCACAGTCCTTGACTCCCAGAGAAAAGAATGTAGTTATGGCTGTATATCTCCACCAACTCCATGCAACTCCCCTCCCATTTTCCCACAGCACTAAAGGTGGCAGCCCTGAGATCCAAATAAAAAGATGGCCTCCAGGGCTGACAATAATAATGAGCTTGGAGTTATCAAAATAATGCTATTTCTTTCTTAGGTAATATCAGAAAGAAGTCTTCACAGTCATAAACTATTTTATTTCAAACATATAAATGTGGATACAGATAGTCCTCGATGTATGACCACAATTGAGCCCCAAAATTCTGTTGCTAAAAGAAAATTTGTTAAGTGAATTTTGCCCCATTTTATGATCTTTTTGCCACAATTATTGATGGCCTTATTGTAGTTGCTAAGTTAGTAAGGAGGTTGTTAAATGAATCTGACTTCCCCATTAACTTTGCTTGTCAGAAGGTTGCAAAAGGTGATCACATGACCCTGGGACACTGCAACAATCATACATATAAACTAGTTGCCAAGCATCCAAATTTTGATCGCGTGATCATGGGGATGCTGCCATGGTCATCAGTGTGAAAAAACAGTCATAAGTCACTTTTTCCTATGATGTTGTAACTTTGAACGATTCCTAAATGAACTGCTTTAAGTTAAGGACTACCTGTATTTGTTTATTTCACACTTTGGTGTTCCAACTTGAATCTAATCAGGGAGGGGAAGAAGAAGTTACAGTATATTACATGGGCAAACAATTGCTACAAACCACTTCAAACTCGATTGCAGAAAATACGACTTCAGCCACAGAGGGGTCAATGCCTAGAATGCTCGACCCGGCTCTGTGGTTACAGCCTCAAACCCTCACAACTTCAATCTCAAGCTGTCTACTATGGACCTCACTCCACTCTTAAGAGGTCCGTAAAGGGGGCGTGCATAAGCGCACCAGCGTGGCTACCGTTCCCTGTCTTACTGTCCCCATTTATCTGTTTTTAATTCCTTTGCTCATGTTTATGTTCATATCCATACTTGACACCTTGTACATGTTTGACAAATAAACAAACAAACAAATAAATAAATAAATACTTTTGACCTACAAAATCTGAAGTCAGATAGACTATAAACTATGGAATGGAAAGGGAAGAGACCAACCCCAGTTCATATACAGAGAAGCAGTGCCTTTTTAAGCTTTCCCGGCCTGGTCCCTCCAGATGCATTAGACTCTAGTTCTGATCATTTCCAGACAAGGCAGCAGGTGGTTGGGAAACATTGGACGATTAAGACATGTAACATACATATGCTGAGGACAATTTGGAAGACAATTTGGAAACTGATCGCTCCACTTCAAAGGTTCAATTTACAAGCCATACTCCTAGCCAGGATTCGTGTTCGCAGGGGTTATCTGTTGGAGACTTCTTCATTTAGACACACTACTGAAATTGCTTGGGCAATTGTGTCGACGAGCAAATCAGCAACACGACAAAATTAACGTGACAAGTTAAGCACAAGCAGGATAATTCCTTTTAATAATAAAGGAGGACAATTCCTTCCGAAGTTTCAATGGACCCCTCCAAAAGTACTTAGGATCTAGTCATGAAGTTCTGACACCCCCAATCAGATGACTGCATTTTAGGTGCTCGACAACCAGTTCGTATTTATGCTCCGTTTGAAGGATCCCTCAGGCATAATTTACAATGTTATTACCAAAAATTGCTATTTACTTCCAATTTTTGACAAAAATGCCCCATAGCAAGCAAAGGATTTACTTAACAGTCATAGTGTTCATTTAATGACCCCCAGAAAAAAGGTCATAAAACTGGGCATGATCTGCTTTATGACCATTATAATTTACAGCTACATTCAGGGGTGGGATTCAGCTGGTTCGGACCTGTTTGGGTGAACCAGTAGTTCCGTGAGCAGTTGGCCCCACCCACCCACCCCTGCCCATACCTGTTCTATATTTCCCTGTTTTTTTAGCTCAGCTGATTTGCGTGACACAGCAGATTGCTATGCATCAGCTGTTTTACTTATCAGCGCTGACATAGAAGGTAAGTTTTTAACAGTGTTGGGTTGCCAATTTTTTTACTACTGGTTCAGGTGCACTTGTGCGCACATTCGCCACTGCAGTGCATGTGCAAAAGCATCTGAGTGGGTGGGCGGAGCCTCCTGCTGCCACTACTACTGGTTTGGCTGAACCGGCAGCAACCCATCTCTGGTTTTTAAGCTTAAACTGGGCAGTTTTTGAACGCTGTGCACACATGTGGAGCACACATTAGGCACGTATGCAAAGCGGGCACTCACCAAACAGGTTGTTAAACTGGTTGCATCCCACCACTGACTACATTATGGTCTTAAGTTGAGGACTACCTGTATTCTGAAGAAACCAAGGCAGGCTCCTCCCTGATTCACACGGTTATAAGAGGAAAGAGAAGTAAGGCACGATCAGGCTTACAAGATTCTTTAATGACAGTTTTTCTCAAAAAAGTAGTATTCTAGTCTTCATGTGGTGGTTGAGTGGTTAGTATGCACTATTGCAGGCTAACTCTGCTCATAGCTTGGAGTTTGATTGTGACCAGCTCAAGGTTGACAAAATCTTCCATTCATCCAACATGAGTAAAATGAAGACTCAGACTGTTGGGAGTAGTATGACAACATTGTAAACTGCCCAGAGA
This sequence comes from Rhabdophis nuchalis, assembly GCA_039707465.1. Lineage (NCBI taxonomy): Eukaryota > Metazoa > Chordata > Lepidosauria > Squamata > Natricidae > Rhabdophis > Rhabdophis nuchalis. The sequence continues at coordinate 30,838,248 of CM077644.1, forward strand.
ACTCTGTAAAGCATTGTGGGTGGTATATAAATCTAACTGCTATTGCTTTTGCTAAATAGGTATTTAATGAACAGAACAGTAGTTATACCACAGCAAACTCAGGAAGGAAGAATTGTTAATTGTTAGTCCTGGTCCCGACAAAACTCCTTTTATCAAACAAATGTGCATTCCTTTCATTCATATTCAACAAGGCCTGGCAAACAGTCTTTCAAAGGAATATTTATGACCACAGACCTTATCTATCTTGGAAAGCTGCCATGTAAATATTTTCCAAATGAGATGCTGTGCAAGGAAAGACTAGGCAAAGAGTTTCTGAGATTCTTGGACAGATCTTCACACTCCTGAAACAAATCTATAGACCGACCGAACAAATTGTTTCCTGCAGAAGCCCATTCACCTTCCACCTGTGACTTTACTCCCAAGTCTACCCTGATTTCTGAGTTGTTCTTTTGTTCTGGTAGCTCTGAGCGTACGCACACTGGAAAAAGGCTGTTCCTCTGCCTCACTGCTGTCTAGCTCCGTAGGCACCTGATCACTGCCAGACAACCTTGGCCCTATCTCTGCCTCTGATGCAGAGCCCTCTTCCAAGCCTTCCCTAGCCTTTAGGACTGACCCATGCTCCTCCCCAACCTCCTCACTGCCTGACTCTGCTGCCAGCCAGCTCTGCTGGCCACTGGCAGGCCACAACAGATATTAAGAACATGAATTTTATTCATTAGCTCCTTGAGCCTTAACAACTTGAAATTCTCTACTCGGCTCCTCTTGCTACACTTGCTTTCATTTTGAAAGCTTTCCTGGGGAGACTGTAGACAATTCATCTCCTCTCCATTTGTCCACCATCCATCACTTTAGAACTCCTCCCTGTCAAAGCAGACACAGAGGAATACTGGTGCTTAGATACAAAGAACAGATAGCAGATGAAAGGAAACGATGATTATTGAATTAACAAAAAATGGTTGCAAGAATTCTATGGAACTTTGGCTAACAGGAATCCATTGTCAAATTCTTTGGAGAGAGCATATTAATGATTCCCCCTTTTTTTTAAAAAAAAAAATTAAAACTGTAGTGCTAACAGATTCCAGATGTCCAGCGTTATGTAACAGAGTTTGTCTTGATGCATTCAACTTCCAGATGCAAAGTTTGGAAAAAAGAATTCAAAATTTTTCTCCAGGGCCAAGTAGAGAATAGCCAGCCTAAAGCAATTGCCTGCACTTAAGAGAAAGAGGAGCAAGCAATATTACAAAGAGCAGGATCATTTTTGACTGGTCATCTTTTTCTGTGTCATAAAACATTACTCCGAATAGGTCGCAATTGCACGATTTCTATTTAACTTTAAAAGGGTTCATCACAGTGGAAGTAATGTTATGTTATGAGTCTGCACAGTAGTGTGAGAGAAAGGAGGAGTATCAGTGCACTGAATTAACTAAGGTTACCATGAAATATAATGTTGAGAAAAGGCATCTCTTTACAATGCAGTCTTAGCATTTATTGTAGAGTGTAATTTATGACAACGGAGATAGAACTAGTTTATAGAAAATTATTTTAACTTGTTCTTTTAACTTTTTCTTCTGTCTACATATTCCATTCCTGTAATGGGACAGACATGTTTATCTTCAGACCTTGGTGGTGTTGATATGTAATGGTAAGCTGGAAGGGCTGAGAATTTTGACTTATTATATGTATTTCCCAAGTAAAAACAAAGCAGAGTGTGAAAACCGGGTTTGAAACTGCTTGGTTCTTTTCTCCAACAAGAGAGACAAAACGTGGAAACAAACATTTCCTGTTTCCTGAGTGGCTGTTTCATTTGAACTTTTCCTGGAGCTGATTTCTGGCTGTGTGCAGGGGGCAAGAAAGGTAAAGATTTCCCCATTTTGAACCACTTGAGGCTAAAGGGAGGAGTTTCTGGCTGTGTGCAGGGGGAAAGAAAGGTAAAGATTTCCCCATTTTGAACCACTTGAGGCTAAAGGGAGGAGTTTCTGGCTGTGTGCAGGGGGGAAGGAAGGTAAAGATTTCCCCATTTTGAACCACTTGAGGCTAAAGGGAGGAGTTTCTGGCTGTGTGCAGGGGGGAAGAAAGGTAAAGACTTCCCCATTTTGAACTACTTGTGGCTAAAGGGAGGAGTTTCTGGCTGTGTGGAGGGGGGAAAGAGAAAGGTAAAAGAAATAATACATTCTAGATTTGTGCGCTTAAGACTGTGATTGTATTTTATTTCAAAATGACTGGCTTAGTTCAATGTAATAACTGTTTTGCACCTGTCTTCCGCAGTACTCTTTTCAAATTTGGATACTGTCCCCCTTGCAGACAAATTAATAGATTACATAGACACATAACATATCTTGAATCTGTAATTTGTGATCTCCAGGCAGAAATTAAGTGTCCAATTCGGCCACTCCACCCTGTGGAGATGCCACACTACCAGCCTCCCCTACCGCAAAGATCCCACAGAAGAAGAGCAGCCTGGACAACTGTGGGATCTGGCAGGGTGAGAGCTGTGACCCACAAACACAAAACTTTCGCTGTGTCCCAGCATAACAGATATAGCGCCCTTGCTGATCTTAATGGGGACACTAAAGTGACAGGTCAAGGTAATAATGACGACTCAAATAAGCAGCGGATTGTGGTCCAAAGTGAAGAACCTACTTCAGAAATGCAAAAGTGTGAACCAGGGATCATGCATCAGTCACACAACAAGAGCAAGGTACCCAAAAAGAGAAGTCACCTCCTGATTGGTGACTCAATCGTAAGAGATGTAAACTTAGGTAAGGATATGGAGGTTTTGAAAGATGTCAGATGTTTACCGGGTGCTACAGCCAGCAGAGACAAGAGGCGTATTCTTAAGATAGTCACGAATGCAAGTAAGGACTGTGAAGTTGATGCTATTATACATCTTGGCACAAATGATCTGTCCCAAAAAGATGTAGCTTCTGTGCAGAATGATTTCCAGAGTTTGGGGTACGAACTTAGTAGTACAGGTTGTAGGCTTATCTTCTCAGAGGTTATACCAGTATACAAGGAACAAAAAGGAAAGGGCCAGCGCATAGCAGAGTTTAATGTGTGGCTAAAGGAGTGGTGTAAAAAGGAAGGCTTTGGTCTTATTAGTCATGATGCCTGCAGCTGGTCCAATGATAAACTGTACAAAAGAGATGGTTTGCACCCATCCAAGAAAGGGACTGAGTTACTTGGCACTAAATTCACAGATTTCCTGGCTAAACATTTAAACTGAATAGTGGGGACAGAGAATCAATAGATAAAGAATATTTCTGTCCCCAGCAAACTAAAATTCATAGGGTTATCAGTGCGTGTAACATAGATAATTGTGCAGGTAATATTATCAACACTGCTGTCAAGCAAAACCAAACAATTAACAGTGGGTGCCATACCATGTACATGAACCATACAAGTGGCAAAGAAATAGGGGCAAAGAGAACCATAGTCAGGCATAACACAGGTTTCGTAGACAGAAAACACAGGGTCAATCAAAATGGACTCAAATGTCTATACACCAATGCACAGAGTATGAGGAATAAACAGGGTGAATTAGAAATTCAAGTAAATGAGGGCAGATACGATATTGTTGCCATTACAGAAACTTGGTGGGATGAAACCCACAAATGGAACATACAGGTAGAAGGATTTAAATTATTTAAAAGAAATAGACCAAATAAAAGAGGAGGTGGAGTTGCACTATATATAAGAAATAATTACATCTCTACAGAAATAGAGCACAACAATGATGAGAACTATCTTGAATGTATTTGGGTCAATATTAAAGGTTGGGGGGGAATGATATTGTCATAGGTCTATACTACAGGCCACCCAACCAAGCAGAGGAAGTGGATGTACTTTTTGCTAACCAGCTAACTAAGGTATGTAGGAAGCACACTGCAATAGTAATGGGAGATTTTAACTACCCTGACATCAATTGGGAAACAAACTCTGCACCAAGTGGAAGATCCAACAGGTTCCTAACAAACCTAGCAGACAACTTTGTTTCCCAAAAGGTAGAGAAGGGAACAAGGGGATCAGCAATATTGGACTTAATTCTCACTAACAGAGAGGAAATGATAGAAGGTGTAGAAGCTACAGGAACTTTGGGGGCAAGCGATCATGAAATACTGGAATTCAACATTATGCAAACAAAAGTAGTTGAACAAAGTCAAACTAGAGTCTTAGACTTCAAGAGAGCTAATTTCAACAAACTCAGAGAGAGCTTGGGAAGGATTCCATGGATGAGAATCCTCAAGGGGAAAACAACTCAAGAAGCTTGGGAAATTTTGAAAAATGAGATTATAAAAGCCCAGTCCAGCGCAATACCAATGAAGAAGAAAAATAACAGTTCCCAAAAGAAACCAGCATGGCTGCATAAAGAACTCTCTGACAAATTGAAAGACAAAAAGGATAAATATAAAAAGTGGAAAAAGGGGGACATAACCAAGGCAAAATATCAGCAAATAGCCCGAGCCTGTAAAGATGAAGTGAGGAAAGCTAAGGCTCACAATGAAGAAAGGCTTGCCAAAAAAGTAAAAAATAACAAAAAAAGCTTCTTCCAACATGTTAAAAATAAGAAAAAAGTTAAGGAAACAATTGGTCCACTGCTGGGAGAAAATGGCAAGAAGATGATAAGCAACAGGGAGAAAGCAGAACTATTTAACTCTTTCTTTGCATCTGTCTTTACACAAAGGGATAAAACAGTCCAATCAATCAAAAACAGCACCACAAATATCAGATTAGGAACACAAGTTGAAATAGAGAAGAAAATGGTAAGTGAGCACCTGTCTGCCCTGGACGAGTTCAAATCACCAGGACCGGATGGATTACACCCCAGGGTTCTGAAGGAACTGGCAGACGAGATCTCAGAACCACTGAACTATATCTTTCAGAGATCCTGGAGCACCGGGGAACTGCCAGAAGACTGGAAAAGAGCAGATGTGGTTCCCATCTTCAAAAAAGGAAAAAAAACAGATCCAGGAAACTATAGACCCATCAGCCTGACCTCAATACCAGGAAAGATTCTGGAAAAGATAATTAAACAACAAATAAGTGAACACCTAGAAGCAAACAAAGTAATAGCCAAAAGCCAACATGGGTTTGTCAAAAACAGATCATGCCAGACGAATCTAATTGCATTCTTTGACAAAGTAACAAAATCAGTGGACCAGAGGAATGCTGTTGATATAATTTACCTGGACTTCAGTAAGGCATTTGATAAAGTAGACCATAACCTACTATTAGATAAAGTAGAAAATTGTGGGTTAGACAGCACCACCACCAAATGGATTCGTAACTGGCTGACCAACCGCACTCAACGTGTAGTCCTCAATGGAACTGCATCTACATGGAAGGAAGTATGCAGTGGAGTCCCCCAAGGCTCTGTTTTAGGCCCAGTACTCTTTAACATCTTCATCAACGATTTGGATGAGGGGATAAATGGGGAACTCATCAAATTCGCAGACGACACCAAGCTGGCAGGAATAGCCAACACTCCAGAAGATAGGCTTAAGATACAGAAGGATCTAGACAAACTTGAACATTGGGCACTGTCTAATAAAATGAAATTCAATTGTGAAAAAAGTAAGGTCCTACATATAGGCAAGAAAAACCAAATGCACAAGTACAGTATAGGTGGTACCTTGCTCAATAGTAGCAACTGTGAGAGGGATCTCGGAATCCTAGTGGACAACCATTTAAATATGAGCCAGCAGTGTGCAGCAGCTGCCAAAAAAGCCAACACAGTTCTAGGCTGCATCAACAGAGGGATAGAATCTAGATCGCGTGAAGTGTTAATGCCACTGTATAGTGCCTTGGTAAGGCCACACTTGGAATACTGCACAGTTTTGGTCGCCACGATGTAGAAAAGACGTGGAGACTCTGGAAAGAGTGCAAAGAAGAGCAACCAAGATGATTAGAGGACTGGAGACTAAGACATATGAAGAACGGCTGCAGGAACTGGGTATGTCTAGTTTGATGAAGAGAAGGACCAGGGGAGACATGATAGCAGTGTTCCGATATCTCAGAGGGTGCCACAAAGAAGAGGGAGTCAAACTTTTCTCCAAGACACCTGGGGGCAGGACAAGGAGCAATGGGTGGAAACTAACCAAGGAGAGAAGCAACTTAGAACTAAGGAGAAATTTCCTAACAGTAAGAACAATTAACCTCTGGAACAGCTTGCCTCCAGCAGTTGTGAATGCCCCAACCCTGGAAGTCTTTAAAAAGATGTTAGACAGCCATTTGTCTGAAATGGTATAAGATTCCTGCCCATGCAGGGGGTTGGACTAGAAGACCTACAAGGTCCCTTCCAACTCTGCTATTGTATTGTATTGTATTGTATTGTTATGATTAAATATGAGCTCTTAATTTGCCATTCATTTAAAAAAAGCAGAGTTTGAAACTAGGGTTTGAAACTGATGTAATATTCTTATATTGTAGACATTACCAAAAAAAAAAAGAGTTCTGCAACATCTTTCTGAACTAACAAATCTTATTAAAAGGAAGTGAGTGGCAGCTCCTCATGAAAACATATACCTTTTAATAAAATTTATTAGTTAGAAAAGATGCTACCAAACTCATGATTTTCCCCCCTCTATTTGATTAATGATTGTTGGGAAAGAAGTAATTGTGTGTTTAGATGAGTGTTCCTGAGAGTGAATCTAACCAGAGCAAAGAAGTTTTATAAACTGCAGCAGAAAGATGTCTATGGAGATTCTCAGTCATCCAGGTCACAGTTGTCCCAAAGGTGCTTTTTTCAAAAGGCAGCTGGATTTTGTTTTTCTTTAAAGACATTTGACTCCAATCGGGATTTTCATCTAATTATGGAGTGGGGTTGAACATCCCAGCCCTTACATTTAAAAGCCCTGTCGCTTGAAGCAAATACTATTCTGTGCCACAAATGTTAGCACAAGTTTTCAGGAACATATGGAGAGGTCAGGAGAACAGGAAAGGGAATAGAGTTCAGCTTGTCACACCTGGGACTTAAGGTGAGGGACATGACTAATTCCTCAATGACACGAAGACTCAATCTCATGGCTCATGCAGCTGCAAGAGGTTGGGAAGAAAAGATGACCAGCATTGCCCAAAGGATTGCTTTTCTCAGCGAAATGCACATATCACCAGTTGCTTCCTGCAAAGGCAAATGAACTGTACCTCCTCACAGGAAACAGCTGGAGACAGTGTTGGCTAGTAATATGCAACTTGGCATGCAGACGTTCCTTTACTTTAAAAGCACAGCATGATTACCAGACTAGAGCATGGGGAAAATTAAAGCAAACAAGGAAAATAGTGCAGGTATTGGCAGTCTTCAATAAGATTCTCACATTTCTATCTTTGCAGTGAAGGCCAGGATAGTAAAATGGTTAAAGATGACAGACTCTGTTTCAAATTCTCATTCAGCCATGAGGTTTATCAGAGCAACCTTGGTTCAATCACTTCTTCTTAGGGTAACCAATTTCATAGAAGTATTGGTGATGTAAAATGGGATTGGAGCTGACTTGAACTCCTTTGAGAGAAGTTGAAGTATAAATGGCATAATGTTTAGAGGTCAAAGATTTTTTTTATGGTCTCACAGAGATCTGTAACTTCAGCTCACCTTTGATATTTCTATCCATGGGTAGAAATATTCTGGCTAGAAAACAGCCAGAAAAGACAAAGTGATTGATTTAATAAATGTTTTGCATTCCGTACAGGTTATACATTAGAGGATTTCACATCATGTAACAGCCCTGAACTGCAAGTGTTTATTCCAAATCCAGTCTTCTTAAATAGAAATCATTAGATACAGTATGGGCAATATAGTATTTATATGGTAAAAGGCAGGGATGGGTTCCTGCTGGTATTACTACTGGTTTGGCACACACAAAATTCAGTGTGCATGCGTATTTGCACTTAAAATGGTCTGCTCATGCGCACAACATTTAAAAAGGAAAAAAGTACATTTTTTCAATGAATATTGTTCTGTGCATGTGCAGAACAGAAAATCAAGATGGCACCGCCGAGGATAGAATCGGTATGGCCACGTGTCCAGCAGAGTTACTACCTATTCGGTCGAACCGGTCCAAACTGGAAGGAACTCACCTCTGGTAGAAGCTAGTCACTGTATCTCTCAACTCAACCCAGCTTGCAGGGTTGTTGTTATCAGGAAAATAGGAGGAAGAAAGAGTATTAGGTTGGTTTGTTCCCTTGAACAGTAAAGGCAAGAAAGGATTAAATGAATAAAATATATAAAAGTGAAGGATAGGATTCTCAGTGTTATGACACTTCTTTCCTCAAATTATTCTATTCGGTTCTGTTCTGTTCTATTCTTCTTAGTCTACATTGGATTTTCAGACCAAAAGATTCCTTGCAGGGAGAAAAATCACCTCTTTGCCTTCTTTTTATATCCAAATCAGACGTGGGTTCCTACCGGTTTGGATCGGTTCAGCCAAACTGGTAGTAACTTGGCAGCCTGGGTCTCTAGAACTGGCTTCTGCGCATGTGCAAAAGCTTTTTTTTTAGTACTACGCATAGTTGCATGCTATGCAACCACGAGTAAACCGGCAGTAGCAGCTGCCAGAACCCACCCCTGATACAAATCAATAAACTAACTTCTTCATATATAGAAATATCATGTTCCACATTCATAAATAGTAGGAAAAGTAATCTTCATCACCAGCTGGTTCCCATTGTATTGATTAGCAGATGCTAATCTGCTCAAGTCTTAAGAGACACTACTTCTGGATATCCCTCTACACCAGGAATGTCAAACTTGTGGCCTGCAGGCTAGATGCATCACACACTGGCCACCTCCACCCCTGGTTTAGTGAAGGGGAAAAATCATGAGACATCATGTGATGACAATGTGTTACTGCAAGTTTGACAGCCCTATTCTACACTGATATTTCTATTCACAGAAGTCTTCATGAGTAGAGAATTAGAGAATTGAGAATATTCTGTCAGGAAGGAAGGAAGGAAGGAAGGAAGGAAGGAAGGAAGGAAGGAAGGAAGGAAGGAAGGAAGGAAGTTTAATACTGCATTTTTCCATTAAGTCTAACTCTTTATATAGACACCTAAAATAATTCCCTAAGCAACAGTTTATATATAATATAGAAATCCGTAACAGTCTAACAGCAGAGGAAAAATTGAATTGCCTTAATATTAGCGTAAAATGGCTGCTACTTATGGACAGGATTTTAATTACAAAGCCACAGATGCGAGAAATGGAAAATGCAAGAGGACTCTGTGCACAGTTTGGCTTCTGTTTCTAAAATCCTTCTAAGCACGTAAGTGGGTGGAAAACTAAAGGCTGGGTGGAAATATATGGGTTTAACAGAGCACATTCGAAAAAGCCAGTTAATTAGATTTAATCTAATTTTTGGCACACAGATGGCTTGTTTCTTATTTATGGCAATGTATATACAGTATACTTATAACATGAGTAAGTGGGCAACCCAGGAATCTCAAAAGGGGTTCAAGGGAAGAAGGAATAATATACTGTGAAAGTGTTTTTCTTTTAGTACACACACCAATCCCTGCATCGCTTTCAAAGAAAGGTGTGATGTGTTCAATGAAACATTAGAAAAACTATGAATAACTACCCCTCCCACATATTCTCAGAGAAGCTTCTGTGGTATTTAGTATTTAAAAGCAAAACCAAAAACTTTCATGCTGGACAGAAGAATTGTTAAGGACAAACCCCTAAAATATCTTCTCCGGTTGAAAAGCAACCAAACCAGACAAGACTGCATTCTCCTAGATCAGTTTCCCCCAAAGGCCATGTTGATTGAGAGTGATGAGGAAGGATATGTTACATAGTTGGAGAGCTGTAAGTTGGGGAAGACTACCCACATTTGCTTTACCATTATTTCTTGACCATTTCAACTTAATACATAGAAATACGCATCCTGTGATGCATTACATTTCAGGGGCTTTCCCCCCACATCCCAATAGTAATAATATGTTCCCTTTGCTGATATTAGCTCTCAGCCCAAGCATTAAAATGGCATTCTTCCCTGGTTGTAGAGTATGAGTTGGGGACAAAGTTGTTTCTTTGTTGAAAGAGGCTTGTTTGTTTGAATAACTCTGTGGTTCAAGGTTGTTGAAGTCACAAACCCATGCTTCTCTTCTTTTTTAATAAATCAAATCTTGGAAACTGGAGGAAAACAGGATAATCTTGACCCAACTTGAGATGAAAGATAGCCTTTGCTCAGTCAGAAGAAAGATTCATCTAGTCTAGGTCCCTTTCCCCCCACAGTGACCAATTAGGAATCTCAGAAGCAGAAACCTTCTTCTCTGGAACATTCTTGTACTTCATGCAATGGAAAAGATGTGGGTATAAGAAACTTTTGAGTCAATGGTAGGATTCAAATTTTTTACTACTGGTTCTGTGGGCGTGGCTTAGCAGGCATGACTTTGTGGGTGTGGCTTGGTGGCGTGGCAGGGGAAAGATACTGTAAAATCTCCATTCCCACCTCACTCCAGGGGAAGGTTATTGCAAAATCTCCATTTCCTCTAGATCAACTGGGATTCGTGAGGCAGAGAATAGATGGGGGTGGGGCCAGTCAGAAGTGGTATTTACTGATTCTATGGACTACTCAAAATTTCCACTACTGGTTTTCCAGAACTGGTCAGAACCAGCTGAATACCACCTCTGCCCCTATAGAACCCCATAGAGGTTAGACTTATCTTCCCTGTCAATACTGACAGGAACTGACCCCTGAGAAAGAAGAACCCTCCACCACCACCACCACCCCCATACCCAACCCCTTTAACTTGCCAGGAAGCATTTTTAGCACTTTGGTTGCTCATAAGCATCTGACACAGATCTACCCTTAGGGAGTAACTTTACATTTACATTTGGCTTCTCTGAGTTGATGTCAACTTCCACCAGAGATATGCATGTGCTAAAGGCTTAATCCTATTGAAACCACAGATCTTAAGCTAAATCTTTACATGTGTCAGAATGCAGAATAATTTAAGAGACTAGGTTACATTATTTATTTGAAAGGTACTGTTTTTGCAAAATCAGCCTCTTCCCATCCAGTTTAATCAATCCTCTCCATCAGTCTGTTTTTAGGGATGGGCACATCTGTCAGTTTCGATGATATCTAGTTTCTTATTTTCCTATTCTAATCTTTATTTGATTTCTACATCAGTTTATTATTTTAAAAGCAACCAGTGTTAAAATCCATATGGATTTTGTGCACATTTTTCCAAATATGCCATTGATGCATAATTTTACCTAAAATATACTTCTCGCAAGCAATTTCCACTTATATAGTGCAGTTTATAGGTACCTTTCACTATGAATTTCAATACCCAATTTTCTTTAATATAAATAGTTTGATTGGAGAACTGTGTGACAAAGAACTGCATCAAAATAGCAGAACTATAATAATGCACATAATTCTTTTTTTTTTTTTTTTATTGAAAAAGTTTTATTGGTTTTACATTTTTTAACAGGATAGGGTAATGGTTACAAAGAAATTTTGAGAGCATTCACGTCAGAGTCGTCGGACCTTCCGAGACCTCAAAATACACATTAAAAAAGTTAACATAGAAAACATTTTCCATACCACTACAAGATGGAAGCAAGTACATTTACCTAAATTTTCCCTTCCATGCTGTCAGACATTCACAAAAAGTCCGGATAGAAATATTATACAAAATTGTTCAAGAAAAATCAAGGCAAAGTTATTTTTTTGATCTAAGTCTTTTGGCTATTGTATCTTCTTTCTCTCCTCCCTGGCCCCCCGCGGGCGGGGCCGTGACCCCCTCCGTCCCCCCTGGATCTTCCCCCAGGGCAGAGGAATGTTTTTTAAGAAAGGCTTCCGCCTCAGCAACTGTTTTAATCCTCACTCTTCCTCCTTCCCAGAACACCAGCATCCCTTCAGGTGTCATCCACTTGAACCAAATCCCGTGATCAAACAAGGTTTTAGACAAGAAGGAAAATTTCCTTCTTGAATCTCTAATTTTTCTAGGGATCTGCTTCAAGATAGTGACCATTTCTCGTTGATAAATTAAAGGTTTCTCTCTCTGCGCTTTCAGGATTTCCTCTCTGGTTGACCTTCTAACAAATTTCACATGTATCTCTCTAGGCACTTCATTCATCTTGGCATATGCAAAATTAATTCTATAGGCTAGGTCAATGTCCCCCCTGATCTCATCTTTGGGTTTTTGTAAATAGTCTGCTAAAATTGTACTCATAAGATCAGGTAGGCATTCACCAGATTCCTCAAGAACATTCTGAAATCTCAAAAAATATGTCATTCTTTCCATATCTATCCTAGACACATGCCCATTTATTTCCCCCACCTCATTAGAAACATTTTTAATCTCTCCCTTAGCCCCCTCCAGCCCCCCCTCCAATTCCTCGGTCTTCTGTGTATTCTCCAACACTTGCTTCCGGGTATCCAATAGTTCCTTTTTAAAAGTACTATTTTCAGCCCTCTGGGCCTTTATTTCTGATATCAAAGTTTGCATAGAGGTTTCAAGAGAAGCCATCCTTTGTTCCAAATTTACAAGTGCTGCTTCTTGTGCCATGGTTAAAAGTTAGAGTCACTGCCACCAAGATGGCGTTTTCCGGGTGGGGCTGGTGGAGCAGATCAGGAGCTCAGTTCAATTCAGGGATGTGAAGTTGCAAACAATTCAGAAACCAAAAGAGACACAATTTCCCAAATCAGCAAATAGTAATAACGAAGGTATTCCAGAGAAGAAGTCACAAATCCATCAAAAGAAATTTTTTTTCAAAAATCCAGAGAGAGTCCTGCTTTCAAAGAGACGCTGGAAATTTTCCTTAGTTGAAATAGTTAGGCAGGGACAAAGAGAAGCCACTTCCACCGCCCATCTAGCCAGAGGGAGAGAGTAGCAAAAAAAAGAATTTTTTAAGCTCAGCCAGACCTAGAAACAATGTTGCAGAAAGTCACAATCCACTTTCCCTTGTTAAAGACCGTCCGGAGTGAAAGTTTCCGCTTTCTCTTTGCAGAGAAGCCATCTTAGTGTGCCGCTTAAATCCGAGGGTTTTTTTTTAAAATTAAACACCCCCCTCCCAGTCCGTTCAGCCTGGCTGGCAGCAAGGAAAAAAAGGTGTTCTTTTAAACTCACTCCCTCTCGCAGCTGAAGCCTCGGCGATCCGCCCGACCTCTCCGTTCAGCCCTCTCCATTAAAGCGAATGGCACCGACAGCCGTTGGAGAAGGAAAAAACCCCCGCTGGCATGTTCCTCTCCTCCTAGGTCGCAGAGAGGAGCGCCCTCCCCACCGCCGTGACGAGGGCCGCTCCCTCTGAGCCGACCCTACGGGAAACCTCCGGTAACCGGAGAGTTTCGCCCCCCTGGGGGGGCAGAAAAGGCAACAAAGCGGCGAGCGAGCCCTAGGCTCGCCCGTCTCCGCTGGAGCCGGATACCGGAAGTCCGATAATGCACATAATTCTTAAAAATTCACTTTTTATTCATAGAGTCCTTTTTGGTTTGCGTTTGATATTAATTTAAGAATAATGCACATAATTCTTAAATTAATATCAAACGCAAACCAAAAAGGACTCTATGAATAAAAAGTGAAATACAAAGTGAAATGAGAAATAAGATAAGATTGCTCTTATTTCTTCAACAGATCTTCCCATTTAAATTCCAAAGTTGCAGTAAAGTAAGCTTTAGAAAGTTCATTATACCCAAATGACAACTGTTCTGTGAACCTGTCTACATAGTTTCTTAACACTATGAAATATTTTCATTTCAAATTCATTTCTTCCTTCCCTTTTTAATACAAAAGCTTAGTATAAATGCTCTATCTAGTCAAGCTCAAAACACTAATTCAAGCTCATGCGCTACAATCTGTTGTATTCCTGCTATTGTATGTTTGTTTAATTAATTTATTGTCATGATTTTCAGCAAAACCAGATTGTTGTTACATGCAGATGTGCAAACTAATGCCAAAATATGATTACCTGAAATTCATAAACAAATATGCTAGGTTCACATAGTGTGCTCAGCCATTTTTAAGTATTTTGTGGAACAAACCATGGTAGCCTACTTAAAGCTAAATAATGAACTATGGATTCATACTAACAATGCCTGTACATGATGCTGAACCAAATCAACGAAACCACATCATAGCTTAAGCTTAGTACATTTTCCACAGGATGCTTAAAAAGTCAAGCAGTAACCTAGTCAAAAACACACATTCACTCACCCCTTAATGGTAGTTCTGTCAGCACACAAGTGTACAAAGGAAAAGAGAAATGTAGTTAGAATTCTATCCAAACAGAAAACAGAGTACAACAATAGATATTCTCATGATTTCTAAAATCATTTAGATAGCAATATACATGCTTGATATTGGCAGTTCTGGGCACACTGTTCCTGTTTATTTTGCAAAACACAAAAGCAATTGGACAAGAACTGCGAAAATGTGTTTTATGTATGAACAATGGGTGCTTTGATTTTTTTTTTTTAATAAAAGAGAGATGACTCTAAGAATGTAGCATGCAAACTCCCCACAATTGAATCAATTTAGGTCTAATATTGTTTATTAGTTTGATGTATATGGTGCTTTTTTTCTGTAGGATACTTCTGAGCTGTTGTGGTTTTTCCTGAGCCTAGCACTGAAATAAACCTCAGGGACTCTTTCCCCCCAAAGCTTTCACCTACTCATAAAGTTCACAACTTCCAATGCTGTGTCTGTGGTTTAGAAGTACATAAAAAGAGGTATGTCTTTGGGAGGTTGGTGAAATTTATCTCTGGGTATGGGAATTTTATTTTTTTATTTTTTTTAAATCAAGGTAATTCTGAATCAATTCACAGTGAGTATTGGGGAAAGTTGCCTGATCGAGCTGAACTCTTGGAGAATCTTTTCTTCATTTTCAGTGAAGTTGTCAGAAAATTAGTACTTGCTTTATCATTCATTCAAGATGGAAAAACCTACACTCTAGACAAGAGAATTGGGAATTTGATGATTTACAAACCCATATACATGAGCTCATAATAGATACAAACTTAACGTAAACCGCTCCAAACTTGATTGCAGAAAATATGACTTCAGCAAAAGAGTGGTCAATGCCTGGAATGCACTACATGACTCTGTGGTTTCATCCCCAACCCCCATAACTTTAACCTTAGACTGTCTATGGTTGACCTCACCCCATTCCTAAGAGGTCTGTAAGGGGCATGCATAAGCACACCAAAGTGCCTACTGTCCCTGTTTTACTGTCCCCACTTATTTGAATCCATTTCCTGTATTCATAATCATGTTTGTACTTATATCTGTCATCTTACACATGCTTGGCAAAATAAATAAATCAAATTAAAATAAAATAAAATAAATATATTCATAAAGCCATATATAAAGATAGCCATTTGGTTGTGGCTAAAGCACCAAGCTAGAAACCAGGAGACTGTGAGCTTTTGATTCTGCTTTAGGTAAAAAAGCCAGCTGGGTGACTCTGGGTTAGTACTCATTCTCAGCCCAACCTACCTCACAAGGTTATTATTATGGGGAAAATAGAAGAGGAAGGAGTGTTAGGTGTGTTTGCCACCATGAGCTATTTATAAAAATAATAACGATAGAATAAAAATAAATACATAAATATTCTCCTTTCAATGCCACATATGATAATGTGTTCCTGGTTCCACTTATCAGACCAAAATTACTTCTTTAATTTGGTAGGTTACATCATTGTTTCTCAAATTTAGCAACTTTAACATGTACGAATGTCAATTCCCCAGTCAACCTCCAACTGGGAGTTCTGGGAGTTGAAGTCCACACATAAATTGCTAAGATTGAGAAACATGGGCTTTCATGATCGTATAACACCATTGCAATTTTATAAGTTGAACTTACTGCTCACTCAAGATCACTTCTAACCAATCCTTTGTCCTTCCTTTAATTTGTTGTATCCCAACAAACATATGTGAACATTTGAATGTATTACAGCATAGTGTGGTATAATCTGTATTTATTTAATTTGACAGGAATGGATGGTTCGTCCAGAAATGTTTCTTTGAAAGAAAAGCACAAGTAGGGCAGAAATTTCAAATTGGGATGGGAGTTATAAATGTTTAAAGATGACAGCAAACAGAAATGGCAAGCAAAAAGTAAGTGAATGCTTGTTTGTTTTATCTGCTTCTGAAGTGAAGTCAGGAATTAAAAGACAAATTAGCACACCATGCCTTCTGCTATCATAACAAGAAAGCAGTTTTCTGACAAAATGTTTGAACTGACAATGGCATCTATAGTACAGGTTTGTATCTATGGATCTTTCCCCATGATTCAATTAAAATGCTACTTATTTGTACTTGGACCAGTAAAAAAAAGCAACACAACTATGCCCATTTTTTGCTGACCCTACTGCTGATTCTTATCTCACTTTAATCCCTGGATTGTCTCTGGTAGGTGGTAACCTGATTTCAGGGCATTTTATTGATTTATTAATCTGATTTTTATTCCACATTTTATTTATATTCTCTGAGAATGATATGATTGGTACCTAAATTTAATAAATAAAAGTAAAATAAATGACAGGACAGTATGGTTTACATGATAGCCCTTCCTCCTATTTTTTTTTTCTCCACAACAATCATATGAGGTAGGTTGGGCTGAGAGAAAATGACTGCTTCCATGGCTAAGAGGGAACTATAATCTAGGTGCCCTCCCTCCAAGTGTACTACTTTCATTACTATGCCACATTGGTTCTACTTATATTAAGTAAGGCCATTGATCAAACCTTAAACATCACCAGCAAGAGGGAAGTCATCTGCAAATCATGACCATTGATTGGTGGATAATTTTGACAGATGGTTGAAAGGCCTTTGCACCTGGGCATTTGTCAAAATCTTTACAAGCACATTGATCAATGAGCATAGATCTGGAGCTTTGAAAGTACACTTAGTCTATAGGCCAAAACCCATCAAAGCCCAGTATCTGCCCAGGTCCAGTGGCACAGTGGATTTAAAAGTGTGGGACTCTCCCATATTACTTATTACTCCTGATGTCTGTCAGACATTGGTTCTGGGAAATGTGGATTTGAAAGAGTAGATCTCTGATCCAAGTTCAACACATTTACCCCTAAATTTTATCCCAGTTCATCATCATCATATGGACTGGCCTGTGCCACCATTACAGGCATTACTTGGCTGGACAATACAATGTTTTCTAGAGATTTATCCACATAGATTCAAAGTTATCTCCCTGTGTCACAGAGTAAGAAATAACATCGGAGCAATAATATGATCCAACTAGGTCACATACACAGACACAAAGAATGTGAAGATTTCTCAATATGAGAAATCTCTTCCATAGCCTCATATTAGTTAAGGGTACATCATATCTGTGACAAAATCTTTGAAGAAAGATTATTTAGAAAACTCCATACTTGTAAAGAGCGGAACAGATAAACAGATTTTTTTTGGGGGGGGGAGGTCAGTATTGCCATCAACCCTAACCTTAACCTAGCAAACCCACCCAAGAGAGAACATTTTAATCATTTTTTTGTCCATTGAAAGGTGGCAGTACCTTTACTGTTATTGAAACTTAGTTCACATTTGAAATGTTCTAAATTTAGGGTTGGGGAATAGCCAAGGAATGCAATTATAGTGTTTGGGTAGAAGCCAGCTTTCCAGTTATGTTCATGACATGGCTGTTGCAATCTATTCAGTATGTTCCTCATTCCTCTTTCCTCCCCACATGGGATGTTCTTTCATATATAGTGAGTTCTTAAGAAGTTGAACCAAAAGGTGCTATGAGTACAATCCTGTATAATTTACAATCCCTTACACTTATCTTGATAGTAAATAATAGGTGGAATTTTTTTTACATGCAGTTAAACATACTTGAAAACAACTTCAAGTATGAAAATTGTATAGGCAAATACTGTATGCTATTATTAACAAAACATTAGCAATATTTACTATAAGATTATAATATTTAATTGTCAGAGCTAAAGGGAAGGAAATATCAATAAGTAGACTTGGTCATATCAATATGGCTGCTCCAAACTTTGCATGCTTATAGTTTTTGACAGTAACTTCTGTTAAGCACAGATGGTATTGGCCTGCCCATTTGGGCAATTATTCAGGTCCATTCAGAGTGATTTAAAGCAAAGTTACAGACACAGGCATTTGGTAAGCCAAAAGGCTTAAGTACAGTTTAACTCACAGGGGGGGGGAAAAGGAAATTAAAGACTCACAGGGCTGAAAGAACTTCAGAGGATCTGAACCAACCACACTTCATTGTAGGACAACTGTTTCAAACTTTATCTATTCCCTCTTTATATATTAAATAAAATCTTAATTACACAAAAAAAGCATTTAAGGCTCTGTATATTTTGTTTTTTTAGAAACACTCTAAAATAGTACAGGTGTGAATACCTGGGAAGACCTTAGATTAAGAGGCATAGTCTTTCTAATTATGCAATATTCCTTTACTTATAGGGGTGGGCAACTATTTTTTCTGCTGAAGATTGAATTCCTCAAGGAAATATTTAGCAGTTATATGTCAGCACTGGGTGAGGCCATCTGTCTTTCTGATATCCCATTTCTGTTTTCTGTTTTTCTTTTTATCCTTTTGGGTCTCCGCCTCTCTTTATCATCTCTCCCTGCAACAAGTCAGAACAGACAACCCATGCCAAAGGTGTGGCCTTGTTGTTTATAGAGGTCTTTTGAAATTAGACCGAAGGCTGAATAAATGTGGGCATGAGCTACACATGATTCTTAGGGCCTTTCCCACTTGGCACCTAGCTGAGGTATGTACATGTCCCGGCAATCGCTTTTACCTGCCTTGTCCTCATAATGCTTCCTTCCTTTTATCTCCATCTCATCCTCAAAGCAGCTTAAAGTTGTCCTTAGCTGTTCTGAGTTCCTTTTTTTATGCCCCCTTTCCAAAGGTTTCTATGGCCTCTCCAATTTAACCATGTCTTAAAATATGCAGAGCTTGGATGATGACTATCTATTAGAACAAAAAAATATGTGTCTCACTGTTAATTAATAGGACACAGAAGTGAAATACAAATCACACAGTGACAAGGAATAATTAACAAATGATTAAGTAATTTAATTTAATGTAATGTAATTTAATTTATTAAATTTCTATACTGCCCTTCTCCCTTCCGGGACTCAGGGCGGTGTACAGGCAGCAATAAAATCAGTGATATAAAATATAAAAAATACATGAAATATATATTTAAAAATATATTAAATAAAACGCCTGTTCTAAAACCATCAATAAAACCTACTAAAACCATTTAAAAAATTACGCCAGGCGAGCCGCACAAAATAGATAGGACTTCAAAGCCTGATGGAAGAGGCGCAGGTCCGTGGTTGTGAGTAGGTCGGTGGGTAGGTCATTCCAGAGGGCAGGAGCCACCACAGAGAAGTCTCTCCCCCTGGGAGTCACCAGCCAACATTGCCTGGCCTACGGCACCCTGAGGAGGTCCTCTCTGTAGGAGCGGACTGGTCGGTAGGAGGTATTTGATGGCAGGAGACAGTCTTCCACGTAGCCAGGTCCCTTGCCATGGAGCGCTTTAAAGGTAGTTACTAATACCTTGAAACGCACCCAGAAAGCCACAGGCAGCCAGTGCAGCTCGCACAGGAGAGGTGTCACATGGGAGCATCTAGGAGCTACCAGGATCCCCCGTGCGGCCGCATTCTGAACTAACTGGAGCCTCTGGGTGCACTTCAAGGGAAGCCCCATGTAGAGAGCGTTGCAGTAGTCCAGGTGGGAGATGACGAGGGCTTGAGTGACCGTGTGTAAAGCGTCACAATCTAGAAAGGGGCGCAACTGGCGTATCAGGGAAACCTGATAAAAGGCCCCCTGGCCATGGCTGTCATATGATCTTCTAGCGACAGCTGAGAGTCCAGGAGGACGCCCAAGTTGCGAGCCCTCTCTGTGGGGGCCAAAGACTCGCCCCCAATAGCCAGAGCTGGCACCAACTGGCTATATCGTGATGCCGGAAGCCACAGCCACTTGGTCTTGGATGGGTTGAGTCGGAGCCTGTTTCTCCCCATCCAGACTCACACGGACTCCAGATACTGGGACATCACTTCCACAGCATCGTTGGGGTGGTCCGGGGTAGAGATATACAGCTGAGTATCGTCAGCGTACTGGTGGAATTCTACCCTGAAACCATGGATGATCTCATCCAACGGCTTCATATAAATGTTGAACAGGAGAGATGAGAGGACCGACCCCTGTGGTACCCCACAGGTGAGGCACCTTGACGTCAACCTCTGTCCTCCTGCCAACACAAATTGCGACCGGTCGGAGAGGTAGGAGGAGAACCCCCGTAAAACCACCCCCAGCCCCATCAGCTGGCGCAACATGATACCATGGTCAATGGTATCAAAAGCCACTGAGAGGTCTAACAGGATCAGGATAGAGGAACAACCCCTATCCCGAGCCCTCCAGAGATCATCCACCAACGTGACCAATGCCGTCTCTGTGCTGTGCCCAGGCCGGAAGCCGGACTGGAACGAGTCTAGATAAGCAGTTTTCTCCAGGTTCTGAGGCAGTTGTCACGCCACCACACTCTCAACAACCTTCGCGAGGAATCAGAGGTTGGATACTGGACGATAGTTGGCCAACACAGCCGGGTCCAGGGAGGGCTTTTTGAGGAGGGGCCTCACCACTGCCTCTTTCAAGGCGGCCGGCAAAAACCCCTCACTCAAAGAAGCATTGACAACTCCCTGGAGCCAACCTCGTGTAACCTCCCGGGAGGCCAGTACCAACCAGGAGGGACATGGGTCCAGTAAACCTGTGGTGGCGTTCAGCCGCCCCAGTATCCTGTCCATGTCCTCAGGAGTCACAGGATCGAACTCTTCCCAGATAACAGTCTCAAGGCCTGCCACCGTCGGCTCGTCTGAACTAGTCCAATCGGAGGCCAACCCATCCCGGATCTGAGCGATTTTATCATGCAGATAACACCCAAATTCCTCCGAACAACCCTGCAAGGGGGCATCCTGTGCCCTCTGGTGAAGAAGGGAGCGGGTCACCCTAAACAGGGTGGCGGGCCTGTTATCTGCAGATGCGATAAGAGCGGAGAAATAATTACGTTTCGCCACTTTTATCGCCACTAGGTAGGTTTTCAAATGTGACCTTACCAGTGTCCAGTCAGACTCGGAGCGGGTGGCCCTCCAACCACTCTCTAGGCATCTCTTCCGACGCTTCATCACTCTTAGCTCCTCAGAGAACCAGGGAGTCAAGGTGGTTCGGCGCTGGGTGAGAGCCTGCAAAGGCATGACCCGGTCCAGGACCCCCATGGCCGCACTATTCCAAGCGGTCACTAGGTCCTCAGTCAAGTCGCGGGTCAGGTTCTCAGGTATTGGCCCAAGCTCCAGCTGAAACCTCTCAGGGTCCATCAGGCGCCTGGGGCGGAACCATCTCACCTCTTCCGGTTCCGCCTCCCCACGGTGGGATATAGCGGTTGGAAAGCCCAGCCAAAGGAGAGAGTGATCTGACCATGACAGGGGTTCAACAGCTATTTCCCCTAAACCAAGATCACTCAACCACTGGCCGGAGGCAAAAACTAGGTCGAGTGTGTGTCCCCCAGTATGGGTGGTGTCATGAATTAATTGGGTCCGGTTCATAGCCATCATGGAGGCCATGAACTCCCGTGCCATCTCAGATGCCTTGCCTATTGATGGCAGGTTGAAATCCCCCATGACCAACAGCCTGGGGGTGTCAACCGCCATCTCAGTATCACATTGAGAAGCTCGGGTAGGGCTGCTGATACATTTATTTATTTATTTATTTTATTCATATTTATATCCCGCCCTTCTCCACAGAAGACCCAGGGCGGGGAGCCAGGTACACTATCAGCAAGCCCAACTGCCTCCCATGACCCCACTTCACACATAGAGACTCACAGCCGACTGTCTGTGGCACAGTGGTCTCCCTCGGGTCCAGACCCTCCTTTATAAGAGGGTTTATAAGTAAGAGACTTGGCCCAATTATGGGCAGCTTTTATTCTGCTTTCATTATGTTCGGCTGCATATTAAAGAGTCACTCCACAGGAAATCCTAAAAAAAAAAAATCTCTAGAAGAACATTCATTTTCTGGCTGCTGAGCTCATTTGATTTGCTTTCTTGGCTATTCTACATTCACTGGAAGTTTCCAATTTCCAAAGGTTTGGTGATATATTTTTTTTTGGCCAAGAAGCTTCTGTATTCCTCATGATCCGATGGAAAGATCTATGTGGCAGTTATCCTTTTATCCAATGACTGTCCATGTTTTGTGACACCCTATTGTGGATATCTAGAGTGAAAACACATCACCATAAATCCATCAATTACTGCAGCTATTGGAAATCCCATAATAGGATCGTGCATAAACTCCAGAGTACTAGATAGTAAATGAGTCTAACTAATTACACAATGGTTTCCTAATATTTGAAAATGTAATATGTAGTTGGAAATAGAAGAGAACAGTACATCATCTGGGCCTAGGCAAGAACACAGAATTCCATTCAAGTCCTTAAATTTACAAATGTTCTTCAAGAGGCATTTTTGAGGGATTTCCTGTGGATTGATTCTTCTAGTACATAGCAGAATATAATGAAGCAATTAGAAATAATAAGAGACAAATGGCATACTTCTGAAAGTCACTTAATGTAACCAAAGCCATTTGTGTCACCACGTTGCACAATTGGCCATCCAAGTGTTTAGTATTATATTGCTTCAGCTATTTTATTTTAAACTGGTTCATTTATTTATTTGTCTTTTTCTTATAGTGTGTGGCCTATCTTCCTGTTGTAAGCCATCTAGAAAAAATCCTCCACACCCTGATTTTCCCTAAGTTAATGATTATTGTTGTAGAGATCACAGTGTATACATGGATGTGTGGCATCCAAGGTCAAATCCCTTCTCAAAGCTACATTTTTGACTAGAGTTCCATAGTTGAAACGACTAATATAAACAGCGTTTAAAGTGGTAACAAAAGAAACTGTAAAGGATCAAGCCCTACTTATTAGCACATACAAATACTAAGATGGAGGCTTACCTGAAACTTTCAAGTAGAGACAGATAGATAGTTTAGGGCTTCAATAAAACCTGATCTGTAACAGTTCCCCAGATTCTCATTAGTTATAATTAATGATGATTTTAGAAATAGAAATGAATAACAAGATGATGTTACCAGGTTTTTCATAGTTACAATTCTGAAATGGGGGAATCGGTTTAAGGGTTGCATTTGAAGGACACTGTTTATGCTGGAATGTGTTCTACATGTCCACCATTTGGGGTTAAATAAACCACAGATAGGTTAGCATTGATAAACGCCTCATCACAAGAACAGACTGAATTGATTTTTAATCAAGGCTGTTTTCTTTAAAATCATGAAGAAACACTTACTGTGACTCTTAGGCTAAAATATTAAGTCCAGGATTTATAAAATTGTTTGAGAGTTGAAGGGGTAGGTAATGTCACATACGACACAAATCATGGTTCTAAAATATACCATAGCCACCATTCACAGGAAGTAATATTCTATTCTCACCAGACAACGTAGCATCAAGATGACATTTTGCTAGAACCCATTTTTCCTCAATCAGATCAGCCAAAAAGTGTATCCGAAAAGAAAGGCAGAGAACTGAAAAATGCATAAAATGTTATTTGCCTTAGCCTAGATTGGGAAAAATAATTAATATCAAAGATGGAAAGTATGTGTAATCTACACAAAAACATTCATATGCTATTTACATTATTTAAAAAGCATGAGGGTGGTCCTTGCTTACCAACAGCCTTGTTTAGTAACCATTCAAGCTATGATAGTGTAAATAAGATAGTGAAGAATGCAAAAGTAAAATCTCAAGCCACGGTTGCAGGTTGTCTCACTTAATCAACTGTTAAGTGATTCACTTAACAATTGAATGGGAAATGACGTTGTAAGCTCATCATGGTCATGTGACATTTTGCTTACTGACCAACAGAGTTTCTGGGCCTAACTGAGGTCACAATGGGTGGAAACTAATCAAGAAGAGAAGCAACTTAGAACTAAGGAGAAATTTCCTGACAGTTAGAACAATTAACCTCTGGAACAGCTTGCCTCCAGAAGTTGTGAATGCCCCAACCCTGGAAGTCTTTAAAAAGATGTTAGATAGCCATTTGTCTGAAATGGTATAAGGTTCCTGCCCATGCAGGGGGTTGGACTAGAAGACCTACAAGGTCCCTTCCAACTCTGCTATTGTATTGTATTACTAAGCAAGGACTACTTGTATATGTATGTATATATATGTGTGTGTGCGTGTGTGTGTGTGTGTGTGTGTGTGTTAAGATACACACATACAGTAGGTTAAGAGGCCAGCAAAATATAAGATTCTTTTTTAAGTTTCTTGAAATTTACCTTTCCTAAAGTTTCCTTGATACTGACTACAGAGTTATTGGATACATTAAAGCTTTCTCATTTACAATGAATGACAAAAAGAAAATATTCTATTTCCATCCTGTTTGAATTGGTTCTATTCATAATTACCGTACTATTAATGTGAATTCTCAATGGGACAGTATCGCCCTCAAAGTACTTATGTCCTCCCCACCTCATTTCTTTCCATCCTTGGTGGTGGGACTCATATCTGCGGGTGATGAGTCTGCCTATTGAGATGAGGTGGACCAGTTGCTTTCATGGTGTGGAGACTAACTTGGTCCTTAACACCAATAAGACCAAGAAACTTATAGTGAACTACAGAAGGAATAGATCAGACATCCAGCCCCTGCTTATCAATAGAGCCTGAGTAGAGCAAGTGGCCAGTTTTATGTTTCTGGGTGTTAACATAAAAGAGGATCTGACCTGGGCACTCACATTGCAGCACTGGTCAAAAGGGCCCAGCAGAGATGATACTACCTGAGACTTCTCAGGAAACAACTGAATGGAAAACTGCCGGTAACCTTTTACCGCTGTACCACAGAGAGTATTTTGACTTACTGCACCTGTGTATGGTTTGCCAATTGCACAGTGGCAGATAGGACAGCGCTCGAGAGGGTTAACATCATTACCCAGAGGATCATTGGTTGTCCTTTCCCCTCTTTGGAAAAGCTTTATAGCTCCTGCTGCCTTAAGAAAGTTCAAAAGATTCTTAAAGATCCATCTCATCCTGGGCACCCTTTTTTTGAACTATTACCATCTGGCAGACGATACAGGACAATAAAAACAAGGACAGATAGGCTGGAAAACAGCTTCTATCCCAGGGCAGTAACTATATTGAATTCTACAGTATAGTGCCATGGTAGTCAACCTGGTCCCTACCGCCCAATAATGGGCGTTCCAGCTTTCATGGTGGGCGGTAGGGGTTTTGTCCAATACTGAAGCACTTTCCTTTTTTTAATTTAATTGACTTCCCTACTTTATAAATCACCATTACTGTGGAACCAGTGGGCAGTTAGAAAATTTTACTACTAACAGAGATACAAAAATGGGCAGTAGGTATAAAAAGGTTGACTACCCCTGGTATAGTGCAATATTAACGCAATAACGGGTTTTCAATTTCAATTATATAGCATGCAAAGGATGTTTGTTTGTGTTTTTATTTTTATAGTTATAATGTACACTGAACATGGCATTTAATTTTGTGCTACGATGTGCAATAACAATAAAGTAAAGTAAACTTCTAAGAGAAGGAGTTCATTTGCAAATGGATCCTAACAGAAAGGTGAAGATTCCTTCTTTCACTACACATATGGAGTCTATCTCATTCAAAGAGAATCTGACTGCTGTATTTTCCCCTTTTTGGCCAAACTCACTTCACATGTCCAGATCCCAGTTTGACTCCAGCTGTGAGTAAGGAACAAAGATAAAGGAGGTTGTTTTCACTGGGCTCTCTAGAAATGCTTCATGATAACAAGGGAAAAAATCTGCCTTCTGAAGATTTATAACAAATATGTACCAACTTTTCCCACAGGATCATATGTGGCCCCCAGAAACCTTAGGTGTGATTCCTGCCTTCTCTGACTGGATTTAGTTAATTAGCAATTGCAAGGTCATAAATCCAGCAAGCAAAGGCAGAATCATAAATACAGTCCAAGTTTAAAGGAAATAGAGTTCCTAATAATATTCACAGGCTTCCCAGAGTAAGGCGGTGTTTAATATACATCTTCCACGTGAAGCAAGAACTTGATACATCCAGAACTATCTGGAGCAAAACTGACATAGCACCCAGCGCATAGCATTTCAAATGGGCCACCATGGAGATACGTTTTTTAAAAAAAAGACTGTATTCAATGGGTTATTGAAAACATGAAGTTCAAACTGCCCTGTGCTGACTAGTTCTGATTTCCAGAAAAAACTGCTCCTGAGAAGATCCTCTGTATCAGATGCTTTTGTCTGCAACTTTGCCTTCCTATTTATATATCCATCCATCCCTTCCACCATCCTCACCACCCATCCATCCTTCAGTAATGGTAGCATTTCCATGGCTTTTGTGCAGTAGTGAAATGTAAAAAAAATTACTACTGGTTCTGTGGGGGTGGCTGGGTAGACATGGCAGGGGAAGGATACTGCAAAATCCCCATTCCCACCCCACTCTGGGGCCAGTCAGAGGTGGTATTTGCCAGGTCTCCAAGCTACTCAAAATCTCAGCTACCGGTTCTCCAGGACTGAATGCCACCCCTGCTTTTGTAGATAAATCTTCACTTCTAGGTCAGGAGTAGTGAATCCTAAATTCAATCAATCTTCTTATCAAGTCCCAGAGCCTCTGTTCATGATTCCCACCCCCCACCCCAAGTTGTTGTTTTTTATAAATGTATCAAATCAATGCATGAACAGTGTGGCACCTGCGTGTCATACATTCTAATACAAATAAAACTAATAAAGTTAATCATAATTATTACATTCAATCAACTTATGTATTTCTAATAATAATACACATTTATATTAGGTTGCAATCTATCGTTGTCCAGTTGTTCCACATTTTCTCTTATTATTACTTTCATTTTATTATATATTTATTTTTTATTTTATTTTTATTTTATCGAATTTATACTTCTCCTTGTTAGGACCCAGGGCGGCCTAAAATGTATACACTAATATTCCCCTTCTCTTATTTCTATTACTTATAGCTTTTAATCATGTCACCCTTCATTAAAAGACTTTTCATTTCTTTCCTAACTTCTAAGCATGTGACCTACCTAAAAAAAGTGATAAGGAAAAAAGAGAGAGAGGAGAAGCAAATCTGAACAACAACAAAAAAGAAAAATCATCCATCCATCGTTTCTTGCATGCTTCAATACTTCAATTGCTATGCTTTTTTATTTTAACTTGCCTTCCAAATTCCTCTCTTAAATCTTTATCTCTGTCTATGTCTGCTTCTTGGATGTTCAATCCAGATATTCCTCCCCCCTCTCCCCTCATCCTCTGTTCATGGTCTTGATTGTCTTTTCTTGATCTTCAGTTTTATTTTTTCATTTTTTCACTTTATTAAATTTGTATACCGCACCACTCTCCCAAAAAGGGACTCAGGGCGGTGCACAGGAAAAACTAAAAACACGCATATACATAAAACCGATAATAAATATGTCATAAATATTAAAAACTTATTAAATTAACCCAACCTGTGCTAAAACCAATTAAAACCCCAATAAAATCTAATTCAATTTAAAACCAGTAGATGGACTCGGAAGATTAAGCCAGGCCAGCTAAGCGAAAAAAGTGCGTTTTTAGTTTGCCTGAGTAGAACTGCACTGGTTACCGTATCTACAGTATAGAGTTTTGGATGCACTTATTTTATTGAAGATGTTATTTGGAATCCTAACAGCACTTAGAAGTGTTGGTTTTATTACCCATAAAGTCTTTTTTATTCCTATTATGTTTGGGTCTGTTTTCTCCAAGTTGAGTCTGCCTGTCCCACATATCTGAGTTGGAAAGGTGTGCTGCAGATTCTTCCTTCCCACATGAAACTAATGGGATGTGGAACAGAGAGCAATCTTTTTCCAGGACTGCCTTGAACTTATGGAAAAGCTTGTGTCCCCAAGTAAGGAATGTTCCCCTTCTTTTGACTCATAGGCTACTGGTGTAGTTTGAAAAAGAAAAATAAGTTGGGTGCACTTACTCTATTCTTATGGGTATTTTTTTATGATTTTGCTGTTTCTGCCTTGGGAATCACCCAAAGTCATGATTGTGGTAGCGTAAAAATGGTGTAAAATAAATACAAATGTTATTTAATTGTAATTGCCAGTAAATGGAATCAAATCCAATTTCATTTGCTCAGTCAAAAGCTGCATCCCATTACTTTTTAGAGTGCAGCCCTCATATGTCATTCTCAGGCCAAGTATGGCACCCAGCCCAGAAAATCTGTGCAGCCCTAGTTTATGAGAATTGCAGGACCGTTGCTGATTTATTTCTTAATTCCTCCATTAAATATTATACACGGAGATCAGTGGCTCCAGAAAACTCCAAAAATAGATCAAATAAAAAGGGCATTCTAATATGAAGGAAAACTTTTTGATATTTTGAACTCTTTGGCAGTAGAATAGACAACCGTGGAAAAATCTTGACTAATCGCTAGCAATGTGCACACAGGGGCTGAATGATCATCTATATTGAATATTGCAGCAGCCATTTGCTGCTTTGGCAAAGGTTGATCTAAATTGGTGTTTGTCTGCTTTGGTGACTTGATGTGTGTACTTCACCTCCCAGAATTCTGGGAGATGAACTCCACAAATCTTAAGGTTGCCAATGTTGAAGGACACTGGTCTAGATAATGGGGAGGCAAACGGCTGCACCTTTACATTCTCTCCTTACTATTTCACAGAGCTGCAAGGAACATGGCCAACGACAGAGTGACATCATGGGAGTGGGATGAATGGTTTGGCCGACTTTGCTGCAGGCTATTTTTCTGCAGATTTTTGGGATCGGAGCTGGGTAGCGATCCAAAATGATGATAAAATAAGTGCATTAAACATCCTGGACTTCACTAAAATTTCTGACTCTATGCACAAATGGTGAAATTCAAGCCTGTCCCTGTGCTGAATGCTTTTCCAGGAGAAAAATAGATTTCTCTAATAATTCAGGAGGAAACTGGAAAGGGAGGGAGAAGAGAAAAAGAATACGCATTTGCTTTGTTTGTTTTCCTGAGAAATTTCATCCTTATTGTTATCTTTGGGTGTTCACCAGAATCGAAATTCAAATATCTTTGGCTTTCCTGATTTGTTCTCACAGTAATCTAGAAGAACCAGCAATGACATCTCTGCAGATTCATACTGAGTAATAAGTATATCATAATCAAACATATCCTAAAGTTATACTTATATTATCTTAACAAAACCAGTACATTTAAATTTAATGTTTTCCTCATATTTCCTTATGAGAAATATTCCTTACAGAATTAAAAACCATAACCAATTTCATTGTAATTTTATTACAATATTATTACAATGACAATAAAGATTATTATTATTATTATTATTATTATTATTATTATTATTATTATTATTATTATTATTATTATTATTATTATTATTATTATTATTATTATTAAAAAGAACCACCAAAATGATGAGAAGATGGGCCTTAACATGGTAAAACTTCCTGAGCTTTATGAAAAACAGCAAAAACTGCAAATATTTACATATTTATTGGATGTCACCAGTTGTAGGTATTTAAGAAATTCTTTTATTTCTCAAAGAGCAGAGAAGGTAAGACAATTTTACTTACAATATTAAAGGATGTTATTCTGCCTTCCACTTTTGGGCCAGGATATATCATTTTTATTCAGAATTATAGTAAAACATAATGCAAATTAAAGAAAGAAAAGAGACTGGAAATAGTAAAAACTACAAGTAAAAATAAGGAAAAAGAAAGAGATTAGGAATATATAAAGAAGTGACTTTTCGCCATCACAAATATAAACAAATGTATTAGCATCAGTCTCTCTACAGATTCAAATATGTAGCTCTTCATTCTATACTCATCTTTTATCTATAGACATATGCATTAAATATTATATTTTCAGTCCTGTCATCAGAAAGCTATAAAGAGTAGTAAAAGCATGTATTAAACTTGATCAAACAAACCAACTTTATATTTCTTTTTCTTTTACTTCTAACTTTTACTTCTTAATATTTGGTTCATTCAAATTTGTTGTAAGATTTGATTGTTTTTTTCATTTCATTTCTTATTTATTCTATTGCACAGAGTTCTTCAAGGCTTTATGTTTATGTTATGTTTATTGAATTTGTATACCGCCCTTCTCCCTTGTGGGACTCAGGGCGCAACAACAACCCTCTTTAACAACCCTCTTTTGTAAATCCTACCTACAGGCCAGGAAAGCATGCACTTTTTCTACATTTCCTGGCTGAAGCAGTGGTTGGAACAATAAGCAAAGTTCCCAAGACCAGACAAGATCCTTCCCTTGAGTGTTTTTTCCTTCATCTCTTTTAGCAATCTGCTATGCAACTAAGCTCTAAGCCTGCAAAAACACTGGATTACACCAGTAGGAGAATTAGAATTGTTTGCCAAGCAAATTAAAGTTCACTCCACACTCCACATGCTCAAGTTAAACTCATTGGTAGTTTCCAAATCCCAAGCCCATTTTATTTTGATTTCCCCCCACCCTCTCTCTCTCTCTCTCTCTGTATTGCAGAAGGACCCAAATGCTTCAGATTTGGCTGGGTTCTCTTGGCTGAATTTATATTACAAAAAGCTAGTAACATACACACACACTCTCTCTCTCTTTCTCTGTCTCTCTCCTTCCCCCCACACCCATATGTATATGTGCGTGTATAGTGTGTGTGTTTGTGTGTGTGTGTGTAATGTTCAGCTATAGTGATGGAAGCTAAACAACATATAAACATTATTTTATTGTCTTGCTTTAGCCTTATGCTCTGTGACAGCTTTTGTAATATGTACTTCTAAGCAGAGAAAGAACAAATGAAAAGATAGAAGTCATGACATAAAATAGAAGGCATGAAAAGGAGAAAAAGCCTTAATGGGTTCTGTAAAATGAGGGAATTAACAAAAATATGTATTGAAGAACCTCAAAAGAGAATGAAAGCTACTGTGTGGCATTTACTAAAGAGCCCATTGAGTTGAATAATCTAAAAGGACAGGAAGTGAAATTTAGTTTGAGAAGGAAGAAGGGGGGAAATCAATTCAGAGTCGAAATAACAAAGATTCCATTGTAAATCTCATTAGAGGGGCTTAAATTTATATTTTGGAATTTGGGGGTGTGTGCTGATTCTTAGAAGCATTTCTTTGTCAGCCAATTAAAATGATGGTTTCTGCAAAGTTAACAAGACCCATCTGGATCTTAGCTGCAGTCAAGAGTGTTAAATTAGTGTGGAAGATGGAGAAGTCAACTGCAGATCTCTTTTCAATAATTTAGAGAATATATTTGTCACTATGTCTAAAAGAGACACTCTATTTTCTTCCTGACATGAAAAGCTGCCAAGTCAGTGCGTATTATTTTTTAAAAAAAAAACATCCAGTAAGGATTGAATTCTCATCTACAAATCACAGCATCAGATAATAATAGTTTTTAAAGTAAAGTCAAAATGCTGTAGCAATTATTTTAAGATTTCCAGAGCTTAGGATGTAAATATCAAGATGACCAATAGTAATGCGTTAGAAATTGTTCACATGTAGTGGCTATTTAATTCAAAACTGCTAGTTGTATATTAATTGGTGCTAATTCCCAATTAAGGCCCAGTTCTGGAGGCAGGATGAAGCTGATTTAGGGTGATCTTGGAAAAAGTTAAACAAATATTTGAATGGGGGACTATTTTGAAATCTTGGTGCTGTAGACTAGATTGGAGAACAGAATAAGCATCTTGGAACAAGGCAATGATAAATTACTTCTACAAAGATGAGTACTAGCTCATACAGTTGGCAGGAGTGGAACTGAACATAAGGGAGTCTTTACCTTGGTCTCAACTAGCTTCTGAATCCTTGCCTCTAATAGGGACCATGTTGGACATGTAACACCGTGCAAAAAAGTGGAACTGCATTACTTGTTATTGGCATAACAATCATAGTCTTGATTTAATTGGAAATCATGGTACCTGCAAACTGGCAGGATGGGATGTAATAAAACAAAAGATAGTAAGTCATACTATGGGAGGACATAAGAAGCTTATTTTGACTTGCATTCTTAATCTCCCTTTTACAGTACTTTTTTATAGCTTGGTCTGTTTCTTTACCTATTGTGTAAAGACAGATGCAAAACATAAGTTAAGCAGTTTTGCTTTCTCTTTGTTACTTGTCACCTTCTTGCCATTTTCTTCCATTCATGGACCAATCATTTCATTGACTGTTTTATTGTTTTTTACATGTTCAAAGAAGCTTCTTCTTTTTTTACTTTTCTCACAAGGCATACTTCATTCTGAGCCTTAGCTTTCCTGATTTCATCTTTGCAAATTTGGGCTATTTGCTGATATTCTGGCTTAGTTATGTGTACGTTTTTCCATTTTTTATACTTATCCTTTTTGTCTTTCAGTTTCTCAGAGAGTTCTTTGTGCAGCCATACTTTGTTTTGAAATCTCTTATTTTTCTTCTTTATTGGAATTGTGCTAGACTGGGCTTTTATAATCTCACTTTTCAGTTTCCCAAGCTTCTTGAGTTGTTTTCATTTGAGGATTCTCATCCATGGAATCCTTCTCAAGCTTTCTTTAAGTTATTGAAATCAGCTTTCTTGACATCTAAGACTCTATAGTTTGACTTTGTTGTATTGCTTGTGCTTGCATTATATTGAATTCCACTATTGTAGGGTCAGTCCCTCCCAAGGTTCCTGTAACTTCAAAACCTTCTATCATTTCCTTTCTGTTAGTGAGAATTAAGTTCAGCATGGCTGACCTCTAGTTCCCTTCTTCCCTTCAGGAAACAAAGTTATCTGCTAGATTTGTCAGGAATCTGTTTGATCTTCCATTAGGTACAGTTTGTCTCCCTGTTAATGTAATGATATTTAATGTCCCCCATGACTATTGTGGCATGCTCTCTACATATCTTACTTAACCAACTAACAAAAAGTTCATCTATTTCCACTGTTTGGTTGGGTGACCTATAAAATACACCTATGGCAATGTCATTCTTTTCTCCTTTTATATTGACTCAAATGCATTAAGATGGTCTTAGCTAACATTTGGTTATAGAATCTTGCAAGGAACCAAGATAACCTAGGCTAAAAGAAGGCTGTTCTAATATACATTCTAATATATACAGGATTATCTGCATTTTAATATAGGCAGGGCTATCAGATCTGGGCTGCAAAACCTGATAGCCACATAAAATCAGCATTTTAGAGTTGAACTAAACAATATACTGGTTAAAGTATATTGTTATACTTTAGAAGTACAACAGAAAGAAAAAAGAAGGAGAAGAAACAGAAAATTAGAAATCTAAAAATATCCAGGATGGTAGGAATGCCAGAATGATGGAGAAAATTGAGTTGAATATCAATACTATTTTGGAATTGCACTTTCTGTTTATTATGAGACATTGATCAAATGGACCGTGTGTATCTGAGCATGTGCATTAAATAAATAAATATTCTGCTTTTCAATGCTTTCATAAGTTCCAGAAGAACAGCAGGAAAATGCAAAAAGTCTACTTGAATGTGTGGTATCTAAACAGCCCAAACTTCTGTATCCTTTTTTAGATGTCCTACAAGCATCTGGTTTCTTCCATACCAAAGGAATAATATTTATTTTATTTTATCTATATATTTAACTATCCCCTTTCCCCCTTTTTGGCCCCACCTACTTTTCCAGACCACAAGCACATTTTGAAGGCAGTCTTTGGCAATTAATCCAGGACTGAATGGGGCTTTCAGTCCACAAAATGTTAACCACTCCCAGTTTAAAGAGGAAGTTAAGTGATTATGCTGGGAAGTTTGAGATTTTTGGTTTTAACTCAATAAGAGTGACACATTCACATGTGTGTGCAAGTTAACTCTGAATGATAGATGGCAACATAAAGTTGCTCAACATTCTGTCATCTAGTGATCATTTGGATCTTTGCACACAAGATATAAGTCAACTTATCACCTACCTATTGCCTATTCTGACTACCAGAATTCTGGTTAGTACTTGATTATTGTAAATAACTAAAGAACAGAAACAAAAGGCTTGCCAATTACTGTTCTATCACTGATCCATGGTCCTCCCCATAATATCAAGGTTAAAAAATAATGATTATGTGGTTAGGTAGAGCAGGTAAAAATACAATGAATCCAGAACTTACTTTTTAGTATTCAGTGGCTACAATTAGTACAAGGAAACAAAAAAACCCCCCCGCTCATTCAATTTGATGAAAGAGAATGTGCGTTCAAAATGTTTGAATCGGTGTATGGGCATAATGAAAGCAAAGTTAGTTTTCCTGGTTAGAAATGTATTCTTGTGCCATATTCATCATTGGACGTTGGCGATCATGTTGGCAATCCTATTTTTGTCAACAGCTGCATGAAAAAGTGCTGCTGAGTTCTGTCCAAACCAGCCCCTTAAGTTAGAAGCCATGATGTTCTTCTTCTGCCTGGATCTCATTTATTTATTTTATTTATCAAATGTATTTTATTTATCAAATTTGCCTTCAATTTTTCCCTGGAGGATTAAATGAAGTACACCATATATGTGTCACATCACATGTCCAGAATGTAGAAATGTATAGATTGATACAATAAATTGTCTTTCCTTGCTATCATTTCTATGTCTTACTGTTTACTGTATCTACACTTTGCATAACTTTATTTTCCATGAAATAAGCCTGTTATAGCTCTATGGATATGTTTGCATATATTTTAAAAAAGAAGTTAATTTTACAAAGTTCTCATGGAATGAGCTTAATGTTCTTGAACTTATTTAATCATGAAGTGGCAAAGATTGTTTGTAAACATCTTGTCTTTCAATGTAAATAGTATATCCCAAGATCTGTATTCTTCCTAACTTCCCATGCTTCAATTAAATCCCAAGAGACAAAACTCCTGCTAGGGTCTTCACCACTGTAGTCAAAATAACATGTCTGCCTTCCAGACAGTGTGATTTTGTATTCAGACATACATTATTCATCTTTGATAATAGTATATACATGAAAAAACAATCACACATGACATGGATACCTATATGTCCCATCAATATCAATATCT
Organism: Rhabdophis nuchalis; assembly: GCA_039707465.1. Classification (NCBI taxonomy): domain Eukaryota; kingdom Metazoa; phylum Chordata; class Lepidosauria; order Squamata; family Natricidae; genus Rhabdophis; species Rhabdophis nuchalis. The sequence goes on from CM077644.1 coordinate 30,873,259, forward strand.
TCAGGGAACAAGAGAACGAAAACTGGATCGGCCATCTTCATGGCCGATCCAGTTTTCTTTCTCTTTCTCCCTGAAGATCTTTATTTACAAGACATTCATTAATGACATTTTCACCATCTGGGCCCATGGAAATGAATCTTTTATCAAATTCCATCAAGACTGCAATAATTTCTACCCAGAACACACCAAAAATCTATCATCTAGAACAGGGGTGTCAAACTTGATTTAATTGATGGCTGCATCAGGGTTGTGTTTGACCTCGGGGGGAGGGGGCAGCATGGCCAGCTCAATGTTACTCTTGTTGGGAGTGTCTGTGGTGTCCCAAATGCTCTATGAGCGAAAAAGAGATCCTGAACTCTGTTTTCAGCTGCAACGGCCTCCTGCAACTGTCTGCCAGAGAAAACAGAGCTCAAGAGGGCCACAAAGGCTGGTCTTTCACTGTTTCCATGTCAGCCCCATGGGCCAGATCTTAAGCATCCCACTGGCCAGCTCCTGCCTGTGGGCCTTGAGTTTGACACCCCTAATCTAGAATCAGGCTTTATGCTACAAACACATTCATTCTTAGTCATTTGGTGACATGCTCAACTGATGGAATTAACCAGACTTTACAATTTGGGGTGGGAGAAAACTCCTAAGAATACCACGGACATTCAAGAAAACCAACATATGGAGCACAGAACAAATGAGCCTGGAATTCTCACTTTAGGAACAAGTGATTAACTCAAATTATCCTACTTTGGCGGATTATGTGAAAACTGAGTGCTCTCTAGAAGCCTTCAATGCTGAGAAAAGTGGAAAAGAAGAGAAGAAGATGACATGCAACAAACTGATTTGGGGGTCAATGACAGGGACAATGGGTGCAACATCAGAAGATTTGAAAGACCAGATTAGGAACCGATTGTTCTCAAGAAAAATCTGTCTTTTTGATTGCTAAGAGCTGGCCTGGTTTGATGGCATAGGAAGCAGTCATTTAATTAGCAATATAGTCATGATATATGAAACTTTTAGGCAGGCTTGTATGAATCTTTTGCTTCATTTAAAACATAAGTTTACTATTTGGACTTATTGGACATATTGGACTTAATTCTCACTAACAGAGAGGAAATGATAAAAGGTGTAGAAGCTACAGGAACTTTGGGGGCAAGCGATCATGAAATACTGGAATTCAACATTATGCAAACAAAAGTAGTTGAACAAAGTCAAACTAGAGTCTTAGACTTTAAGAGAGCTAATTTCAATAAACTCAGAGACAGCTTGGGAAGGATTCCATGGATGAGAATCCTCAAGGGGAAAACAACTCAAGAAGCTTGGGAAATTTTGAAAAATGAAATTATAAAAGCCCAGTCCAGCGCAATACCAATGAAGAAGAAAAATAACAGTTCCCAAAAGAAACCAGCATGGCTGCATAAAGAACTCTCTGACAAATTGAAAGACAAAAAGGATAAATATAAAAAGTGGAAAAAGGGGGACATAACTAAGGCAAAATATCAGCAAATAGCCCGAGCCTGTAAAGACAAAGTGAGGAAAGCTAAGGCTCGCAATGAAGAAAGGCTTGCCAAAAAAGTAAAAAATAATTAAAAAAGCTTCCTCCAACATGTTAAAAATAAGAAAAAAGTTAAGGAAACAATTGGTCCACTGCTGGGAGAAAATGGCAAGAAGATGATAAGCAACAGGGAGAAAGCAGAACTATTTAACTCTTTTTTTGCATCTGTCTTTACACAAAGGGATAAATCAGTCCAACCAATCAAAAATAGCACCACAAAAATCAGATTAGGAACACAAGTTGAAATAGGGAAGAAAATGGTAAGTGAGCACCTGTCTGCCTGGACGAGTTCAAATCACCAGGACCGGATGGATTACACCCCAGGGTTCTGAAGGAACTGGCAGGCGAGATCTCAGAACCACTGAACTATATCTTTCAGAGATCCTGGAGTACCGGGGAACTGCCAGAAGACTGGAAAAGAGCTGATGTGGTTCCCATCTTCAAAAAAGGAAAAAAAACAGATCCAGGAAACTATAGACCCATCAGCCTGACCTCAATACCAGGAAAGATTCTGGAAAAGATAATTAAACCTCAAATAAGTGAACACCTAGAAGCAAACAAAGTAATAGCCAAAAGCCAACATGGGTTTGTCAAAAACAGATCATGCCAGACGAATCTAATTGCATTCTTTGACAAAGTGACAAAATCAGTGGACCAGAGGAATGCTGTTGATATAATTTACCTGCACTTCAGTAAGGCATTTGATAAAGTAGATCATAACCTACTATTAGATAAAGTAGAAAATTGTGGGTTAGACAGCACCACCAGCAAATGGATTCGCAACTGGCTGACCAACCGCACTCAACGTGTAGTCCTCAATGGAACTGCATCTACATGGAAGGAAGTATGCAGTGGAGTCCCCCAAGGCTCTGTTTTAGGCCCAGTACTCTTTAACATCTTCATCAACGATTTGGATGAGGGGATAAATGGGGAACTCATCAAATTTGCAGACGACACCAAGCTGGCAGGAATAGCCAACACTCCAGAAGATAGGCTTAAGATGCAGAAGGATCTAGACAAACTTGAACATTGGGCACTATGTAATAAAATGAAATTCAATTGTGAAAAAAGTAAGGTCCTACATATAGGCAAGAAAAACAAAATGCACAAGTACATTATAGGTGGTACCTTGCTCAATAGTAGCAACTGTGAGAGGGATCTAGGAATCCTAGTGGACAACCATTTGAATATGAGCCAGCAGTGTGCAGCAGCTGCCAAAAAAGCCAACACAGTTCTAGGCTGCATAAACAGAGGGATAGAATCTAGATCACGTGAAGTGTTAATGCCACTGTATAGTGCCTTGGTAAGGCCACACTTGGAATACTGCATACAGTTTTGGTTGCCACGATGTAGAAAAGAGACTCTGGAAAGAGTGCAGAGAAGAGCAACCAAGATGATTAGGGAACTGGAGACTAAAACATATGAAGGAGCTGGGTATGTCTAGTTTGATGAAGAGAAGGACCAGGGGAGACATGATAGCAGTGTTCCGATATCTCAGAGGGTGCCACAAAGAAGAGGGAGCCAAACTATTCTCCAAGGCACCTGGGGGTAGGACAAGAAGCAATGGGTGGAAACTAATCAAGGAGAGAAGCAACTTAGAACTAAGGAGAAATTTCCTGACAGTTAGAACAATTAACCTCTGGAACAGCTTGCCTCCAGAAGTTGTGAATGCCCCAACCCTGGAAGCCTTTAAAAAGATGTTAGATAGCCATTGGTCTGAAATGGTATAAGGTTCCTGCCCACGCAGGGGGTTGGACTAGAAGACCTACAAGGTCCCTTTCAACTCTGCTATTGTATTGTATTGTATTGTTTTATTTTGCTACGAAGACTGTAGGTATAGTCCAATAAAGATGAATGTTGCTTTAAGATGTTGAAAACATCTCAATATAGACTCCTATATAGAATCCATGATTTCCTGTCATGTGTACCATAGTAGTCTAACATGAAATGTAAAGAAAACAAACGTTCCTTAGTGCCACTCTACAAAATCCAGACATATATAGAATAATTGAGAATATCTTTTTTATTTATTCCAGTTTGTAGACTGTGCCAAGTAATTCAACAGTCCATAATGTAGGAAGCCTCTTGGAAGTTTCTTTTCCACTGCTTTCACTTCTCTGGTACATTAGTGGATATGGGATATATTATTCTTTTCCAGCTCATAGTTCCAAGAATTTCCCATGTCTCCTACTGACAGGCCAACCAGTCCAAGAGCAATCACCCAACACACTGTGGTAATTCTATTTGACCTCATCATCTATTGAGCAAGAATTTTAATGAGCCCCCCTCTTCCAAAGATAGAAATCTCTGGGAAAAGTAGTTATGGGAAGAGTTGTAAAAAAAAATAATCCCAAACATAATTATTTTTATTTTCATATTCCTCCTGCTGGCTCTGTCCAAAAAACTCACATTAAGGGTCAGTGCCTGGTGGGGACAACACCCGGAAGTCACTGGGGTCCTTTCGTTCAGGGTGGCCAACTGACATGCCTACTTATTGAGGGCTGTAGGAAACCCGTGACATAATAGGCAGAGATACAGCAAGGAAGGAGCTAAGTGCTTACACAGCCAAATTAGACTTGACAAATGCTAAGCGGTTCTTCCATTATTGAAATTTTTTCCACCTTCGCTGGCATTTTAAATGTAATGCATTATGAAAGACCCAACAATAATAAACAATGGCTTTATTGGCTATTTCAATGAATCCCACTTTCCAGTATTCCAATATTACATGTACTCAATAGCAGCATGAAGGTAGATGAAGAACTAGGAACATTTCTGTTTAAAGCTCTTTGAGAAAATTATCTCCTCCCCATCATAGACACAATGTGTATGTGTGTCTACGTGTGTGTGTGTGTGTGTGTGTGTATCTATTTAAATATGTCTGTTTATCTAAATATACGTACATGCATGCATGGACACGCAGACATAATTCATCTCTGGTGCTAACTTGAAATGATCAAGAGCACAAGCCTAAAAGCCGGGAAACTATTTATTATTTATTTATTCATTTGAATTTATACCCCGCCCTTCTCCTTGCTAGAAACTAGTCCTGCCTTTGGTACAAAGTCATCTGGGTCACTTTGGGCCAGCCCTAGGAAGGAGGCAAGGGCCAACCATTCTGAATTTTTTGCCAAGAAACCTACAGGAAAGTGTCTAGGTAGTCACCAGGAAGTAATACTGACTCAAAGTTCCTCTTCCCCCCAATAAAAAACCCTCATCAATCACTCTAACTAAATAGCTTTCCAAAAGGGGGAAAAAACCTTTTTGCACTGTGCAAACCTCCCCCAAATGGCCCGTTTTTCACAAAAATTGGCCTGTTTTTTTTTTCAAATAAAAGGCATGAACAGCCTTGGGGGGGCTTGCAGAGTGCTCCTGGGGCATGTGGGGCCCAAAATGAGAAAAAACGGCCTGTTTTTTGTGTGAAAACGGGCCATTTTTGGTCAACAAATTTAACTTTTATAAATTTGTACAGGGGATTATTTAATTCAATTTTAACTTTGTATGTATTGTTTTGATTTTAGTAGTTTTAATTTTTACCTGTACACCGCCCCGAGTCCCTTCGGGGAGAGGGGGCGGTCTAGAAATCAAATTAAATAAAATAAATACAAAATAGCATGAATAGCCTTATAGAGTGCTGCTGGGGGCTGGGGGGGGGACGGCAAAAGTGCCCTGTTTTTTGCTCATTTCTGCTCTCCCCAGGCCCAGGAGCTCTCTGGAAGCCTCCATAAGGGTATGTGCACGGCCATTTTGGTGAAGGGGCGGGGTTTCAGGAGGCAAAAAAATGCTGTATTCAATGTATAAGATTCACCCAGATTTTCAGCCTCTTTTTAGAGGAAAAAAGGTGCGTTTTATACTTTGAAAAACACGTTATATATGCTGATCATTAGCATTTGGCCTGCATCATTAATTACTAGTTCCTTACAATTTTTCTGATTATATATATATATTTCTTTCAGTTGATTTATTTGACCACCCATGTTACAAATGTGACTCTGAACATGTTCAAATATTGGCTAAATGTAATTGGTTTTGGAGATATGTGTGTGTATCTAGATGGAGATTTGTTACTGTGGGGTGATGCATATGAAGAGCACAAAAGAATGTGTTACTATCCTAATTTTCTTTTGTTTCCTGTAGTTTCTGCGAATCTCGTCTTAGAATCTTTTTCTATATTTCAGTGTTGGCTTTGGAAATGGACAAAAGAGTTCTCACTCCTGGGTATCCACTGGTTTTCTGTGCAGAGTGTGGAACAACAGCTGGTAACCATCTGTTCTTTAACTGCAATTCCGTAAGTCTAATCCATAAATGATTCAGCCTGGTTTTTCAAACTAAGCACTCTTAACAACCAACATGACATAATGCTAACATCATATTTCTCTTAGTCAAGAAATGTACTAAAGAAATGTGACTAGAATACAAAAGTGAGTGACCAGTACTAAAGCAATATGTTGAGATAATTTGGTTGCATTAAACCAAACCAAACCTGGCAGCACCCATTTTTCTGATCCTCAGTTGCCAGAAAGAGAATTGGGGGAATGAGATTGGACTGCTTTACTAGACAAAACAGAGAGCTTTCTCATGAGAACCAAGGTCATTTTTACTGGCAATGGATAAGGTTGTAGAAGGATTGCCTTCAATTAACCTAATTAGCCAACATGACCTATGGCAACTGGGGATGGGGTTATTTCATAGTTTAATTATACAGAAACCACAGGAAAGATTTAAAACTGCTTTTCCTCTAAAGCTATGCCAGTAGGATATACTCAATGAAGAAGACTTTTGGGAAGGAGCCTAATCTCAAAGTTCTGATTTGCTTGGGTTCGTTAGTTGGAGCAGAGAACAGAGAATGAATGTGGATCAAACTTGTATAGGAATAATGAATGGGTTGAGAAGAAGGGGGAAACTGAGAAAGTTATGGTTAGAAAGACTTGACGAAATTCTCAGAAAGACAGAGTTGAGAAATTAATAAAAAAAATGAAGACACTGTATGAAATAGTGTGTGTGTGTATGTGTGTGTGTGATACAATATCACCTATCCTTTTCTCAGCCTGAGAAATTTGAGATTTGCAAATAATGTTGTTCTCTTCTCACAAGACCCAGAAGAGCTACAAGGCACATACAAGAGCTGCAGGAAGTGGGAGGAGCATTTGATTTAAGAATAAACCTGAAAAAGACCCAGGTTATGTTTAATACATTCACTAAAGAAAGAAAGAAATATATCTGGAGAAGAACTAGACGTAGTAGACCACTACATATACCTTGGCCAAAGGATCTCAATGGACGGTGATACAACAAAGGAAATTGTTAAATGTGATTGGCAGGCATTCGGCAAGCTAAGCATAATTTTCATGAACAACCTCCCCTTAAGCCTAAAGAGAAAGATTTTCAATCACTGTGTGCTACCTGCTCTAACAATTGCTGCTGAAACATGAACACCAATATCACAATCGATACAAAAGCTAAGACTGACACAAAGAGCCATGGAAAGATACATGCTTGGCATCACAAAGCAAGATACAAAGATCTGCACATGAATTATAGAATAAGCTAAAGTATCTGATATCATCAACAGAGTAAAAGAAATGAAATGGAAATGAGCTGGTCACATAGCAAGAAGAACTGATGGCCAGTGGACCAAGGCAGTCATAGAATGGATTTCACTTGCCAAAAAGCATCCATAAAACAAGATGGATCAACAACATCACCAAGTATTAGTGACTGTATTAGTTGGAAACATATGGAAGAGGACTTTATCCTGCAGCGGATAGACAATGGTTAAAATGGTGATGAGGAGGAGGAGGAGGAGGAGGAGGAGGATGATACACATACACATATACATATATTTTATATATGTGGTAAAAGCAAAGAATCCACATCTATAGAGCCTGCGTCCTGAGCACACTCTTGTACTGCAGTGTGTCTTGGACCCTTTACATACGGCAGGAGAGAAAGTTGAATACCTTTCATATGCACTGGCACCGAGATATTCTTGGCATCACCCGGCATGATAAAGTTCCAAATAGTGCAGTCTTGGAATGTGTTGGAATTTCTAGCATGTATACAGTATTGAAACAGCGACGTTTACGCTGGCTTGGACAAGTCGTGAGAATGGCTGATGGTCGGATTCTGAAAGATCTCCTGTATGGAGAATTAGTGCAGGGAAAGCACCACAGAGGGAGACCACAGCTGCAGTATAAGGATATCTGCAAGAGGGATTTAAAGGCCTTGGGACTGGACATTAACAGGTGGGAAACCTTGACCTCTGATCGTTCAGCTTGGAAGCATGGCCCTCTCCAATTCGAAGAGACACTTGTTCGGCAGGCTGAGGCAAAGAGGCAGTCCCAGAACCAGCAAAATCTGGGGACTGGGCAGGGGACAGAATGTATCTGCCCTCAATGTGGAAGGGATTGTCACTCTTTTTTTTTTTTATATTGAAAAAGTTGTATTGGTTTTACATTTTTTCTATAGGATAGGGTAAGGGATACAAAGAAATTTTGAGAGCATTCACGTCGAAGTCGTCGGCTCTTCCGGGACCTCAAAATACATTGATAACAATAAAAAAAGAAAACATTTTTCATAACACTACAAAGTGAAAGCGTGTACATATACCTAAATTCTCATTTCTATACTGTCAGTCCTTTACAAAAAGTCCAAATACAAATATTATGCAAAATTGTTCAAAAGAAAAGTCAAGGCAAAGTTATTTTTTTGATCTAAGTCTCTTGGCAATTGAATCTTATTTTTCTCCTCCCTGGCCCCCAGTGGGCAGGGCCGTGGCCCCCTCCGTCCCCCCTGGATCTTCCTCCAGGATAGAGGAATGTTTTTTAAGAAAGGCTTCCGCCTCAGCAACTGTTTTAATCCTCACTCTTCCTTCATCCCAGAACACCAGCATCCCTTCGGGTGTCACCCACTTGAACCAAATCCCATGGTCAAACAATGTTTTAGACAAGAAGGAAAATTTCCTTCTTGCATCTCTAATCTTTCTAGGGATCTGCTTCAAGATAGCAACTGTTTTTTGTTGGTAGATTAACGGACTTTCTCTCTGCACTTTCAGGATTTCCTCTCTGGTTGACCTTCTAACAAATTTCACATGTATCTCTCTAGGCACTTCATTTATCCTGGCATATGCTGAGTTTATTCTATAAGCTAGGTCAATGTCCCCCCTGATCTCATCCTTAGGTTTACTGCTAAAATCGTGCTCATAAGATCAGGGAGGCATTCACCAGATTCCTCAGGAACGTTCTGAAATCTCAAAAAATATGTCATTCTTTCCATATCAATCCTAGACACATGCCCATTTATTTCCCCAACCTCTTTAGTAACATTTTTAATCTCTCCCTTAACCCCCACCAGCCCCCCTTCCAATTCTTCATTCTTCTGTGTATTTTCCAGCACTTGCTTCCGCGTGTCCAATAACTCCTTCTTGAAGTTGATGTTTTCTGCCCTCTGGGCCTGAATTTCTTGTACCAAAGTTTGTATAACAGTTTCAAGAGAAGCCATCCTTTGTTCTAAACTTGCCAGTGCTGTTTCTTGAGCCATGATTAACTATTGAAGTCAGTGCCACTAAAATGGCGTTTTCAGGGTGGGGTTGGTGAGGCTGACCGGGAGCCAAAAGTTCTGATCAAGGTTGTAACGTTGTAAAATTCAGGAACCAAGAGAGAAACAATTTTCCAACTCAATAGGTGTAATAGCGAAGGTACTCCAGAAAAGAAATCACAAATCCAAAAGGAAAAAATTCTTCATTAAAAGCCAGAGAGAGTCCAAATTGCAAAGAGACGCTGGGAATTTTCCATAAACAAAATAGTCAATCAGGAACAAAGAGAGGCCATTTTCCACCGCCCAGCTCAGAGCCCACAGGAGAGAGTAGTGAGAGAAATTGTTTCAGCCAGACCTAGAAACATTGTTGCAAGCAAACCGCAAACCACTTTCCCTTAGCGCAAACAGTCAGGATTAAAGATTTCCGCTCCTTGCCGCGAGGAACCATTTCCAGGTGCCGCTTAAGTCCGAGGGTTTTTTTTAAAAATTTTTAAAAAATATGGAACGCTTCACGAATTTGCGTGTCATCCTTGCGCAGGGGCCATGCTAATCTTCTCTGTATCGTTCCAATTTTAGTATATGTGCTGCCGAAGCGAGCACCGAGGTTTTTTTTTTAAAAACAAACACCCCCCTCCCAGTCCTTTCAGCCCGGCTGATAGCAGAGAGAAAACAAGTTTTTGAACACTCACTCTCCCCTTGCAGCTGAAGCCTCGGGAAGCCTTCCGACATCGACGATTAGCCCTCTACATAAATGCGAATGGCGCCGTCTTCCTTAGGCGAAGGGAGAACCCCCCGCAGCATGTTCTCCTTCACCTAAGCCGAGGACAAGGGTCGCTTCCACCACCGCCGTGAGGGGGGGCGTCCCTGTCGAGCCGGCTCTACGGGAGACCCCCAAAAAAGGGGCGTCTCGCCCCCTTGGGGGGGCAGAAGAAGCAACAAAACGGCGAGCGAGCACTAGGCTCGCCCGTCGCCGCTGGAGCCGGAACCGGAATCTCAGGGATTGCCACTCTTGAATTGACCTTTTCAGCCACAGCAGATGCTGTTTTAGGACCTCTTCCAGAGCATGATACCATAGTCTTGTGAGACTGAAGGATGCCAATGCTATGCTATGGTAGAAGCAAAAACTGGTTGCAAGCAGAAAAAGATATGACGTAGTTAAATTTCCCATTTTTCTCCTTTATTTCTCTATCTTACTATTTATTATTCCTCTATGCTTTGCATAATGTTGCTTAGCCCGATGGGTGATTATGGGTGTATGTATGTAGTATGTATGTTTTTCTAACTCAGTTCTCTAATGTTTTCTCTTCTTTTTACATTCTCTCTCTAGAGAGATATCTGAAAGTTTCATTCAATTTTACATTTTCCTGTTTGACTATATACACATATACAATGGCTACATGGAAACTATTGGCAGCATTTCTTCTGAAATTCACTGGATACTATCCATTGGCTTAAAATCAAACACATTTTCAATAAGTCATCTTTTCATTATATAATAAATAGATTTAGTGTATGTTAGACTGATCTCTCACTTTACCAATGGATCCACATGGTTAAGAGACACGTGATCTCTTACTTTCCATGCCAATCCATTGGCAGTATTGTTGCTTTAATTAAAATGCCTTAGTTGCAAACAATCAATAATGAATATATAAATGTAATTTTGCCTAAGTAAATGGAGCTTGGCCATGTTCTGGGTTGGCAGTTGTATAAAATAAACTAAGTTCTTTTGGTATTTTTGATCAGTGGATGAAATTTACATTGTATTGAGATTCACATGCCAATATCTGCAAGTCAGATGCTATTAAAGATTCAGTTACCATAGCTGCAGGTTAAAAAGTCAGCTTCTTTTAAAAACAAATATAGTTAATTATGCACAGTCTTGCACAATAACCAGAAAAACAGTTAAACCAGAATGTACAATTATAAAATATGTTAACAGTGGAAAGATAGTGTTACAGGATTTTACACTGTGTCCTTTATATTGAATTTAACTACAAAATATACCATGAGAAATGTTGGACATGAAGATACAGAAATTGGAATTAGAATTGCGGGGGAGAAACATTAACATCCTCAAAAATGCTGATTTTGAAGAACGAAGCAAAGAAGATTTAAGGAATCTTTTACTGAAGGAGATGAAACACAAAGCTGGCTGTTCTTACTCTTCAGGTGATGCATCTTATTTTGATTAACCTGCTCTGTACTCAAAAGGTAAAGTTTCTCCTGTCCAGTTGTGTCTGACTTTAGGGGGAGATGCTCATCTCTGTTTCTTAGTCAAGAGAGCCAGCATTGTCTAAATATACTTGCATCGTCATGTGGCCAGCATGACTATATGACAAGGTACATAGAATGCTGTTACTTTCCCATCAAAGTGGTACTTATTTATCTACTTGCATTTGAATGCTTTCAAACTTCTATGTCGACAGAAGCTGGGGCGAGTAATGGGAAATCACTCTGTCATGCAGTGCTTGGGTCTCAAACCTGGACTGTCAGTTTTCCAGATGACAAGCCCAGCATTTTTAACTAGTTAATCATCAATTTCTTCAAATGTGGCCGGGGGGTGGGTGGGGAGAAAAACTAAATGGATTTTATGCCTATTTTTATAAACACAAAAGCAGAATCTTAAATGTACTTAATGGGCAAATCCACTGTACAGTATGAATCTTATATCTATGCAATGCTATCAGTTTGAAAGTAAACATTTCAGCATTTAGAAGAAGTTTAGAAACATGGATTAGAAACCTAACACCATGCCAATGGTTGATCTTATGAAGCAGGTACGTATATGTAGTTGTTGAACATAGGTAGTGTGTCCCTACACAGTGGTGAGATTCAAAACGTTTTTGCTACCAGTTCTGTGGGTGTGGCTTGATGGGCGAGGTGTGGCTTGGTGGGTGTGGCTTGGTGGGTGTGGTGTGGCTAGGTGGGCATGGCAGGGAAAGGTTACTGCAAAATCCCCATTCCCTCCTGATCAGCTGGGACTTGGGAGGCACAGAATAAATGGGGGTGGGGCCAGTCAGAGGTGGTATTTACTGATTCTCCAAACTACTCAAAATTTCCTCTACTGGTTTTTCCAGAACTGATCAGAACCGGATGAATACCACCTCTGCCCCTATAGAACCCCACAGAACTAAGACTTATCTTCCCCATCAATACTGACAGGAACCAACCCCCGAGAAAGAAGAACCCTCCATCCCCCCCCATACCCAATCCCTTTAACTTGCCAAAAAATATGCTAGAGATCAAGGAGGATTAACATGGTGCACTACTATCTTTGTGATCTCATCCAAGACCGCCCACCAAACACTTGGGATTTTATCTGGTGCTACGCACAAAATCCAGATGGCATGTTCTGAGAGGATATACCCCTTTGCATCCATCCATATCTCAATAATCATGCCAGACTAACTTTCTCTTCTATAATTAGGCCTTGGATGAGAGAGGCCTTATTAAAAGACCGATTGGCATTTAGTAGCAACAGCAAGATTCTAAATAAAATATAGTTCTAATCTTCCTTTGAAAACAGTGTCTACTCAAAAGGCTGGTGTCAATCTTGTAAGCCTGATTGTGTCTTACCTCCCCTTATATTGCAATGAATCCAGAAGGAGCTTGCCTGAGTTTCTTCCAGTTATTATTTTGTTTCCCAGGACATAAGGAATGTTGCAATATTCTTGGCTTATATAATTATTCTTGCCTATTTTTCTTAAAACCTTTTCCATGAGTCTCTACACTCTACTTCACTCTAAGGTCTCATCCAGTATTTCCAGCATCTGGAAGCATCATTTGCAAATGCTGAAGGAGGCCTCAAAATGATACTAAACATTTCATCTCCTCATCCCCCCTTTTCATTCAGTCCTATTGGTCATAAATATACAACATTCTTGAGCACTAAATATCTGTCTGTGCTGTTCGGTTTTGTGTAGTCGCTACTCAGCAAGTAATAGACAGTCCCAGAGAACTGCGATGTAATTCTTGTCTTCCTTTTTTACTTTGTGCCTCTTGAGAGCTGCAAATCACAATGAGAATTGTGTTGAAGATTTAGCCCGTCTACTTGTAATTATTGAAGTCATACGTTGCTCTTTTACAGGATTTTGAGATAGCATACAAATGTCAACACTGAAAATGAGTTTGAGTGAAGAATGAATCTGCACACAAATAAAAAAACAAAATCAAGCAAACAAGCAATTGCAGGGTCAGGGGACAGTATGACTGCATTCAGCTAAATTAAAATACATTTAGATTTTCAGATCTGAAAATTTAACAGATTTGGGGAAGGAAAGAATATGTTTGCTGGTTCCAAAATGACATTGCATTATCACTAAGCAGGGACGTTCCATGTTGTAAAAGCCATAGAAGGCTTATATGGAAGTTCTAAGAGCACTCTACAGATGCAAAACACTGCATCTGTACAGCAAACAGTGTTTTAAGAATCCCAATTAGCTGGGCCTAATAGGCACAAGACAAAAAATCTGCAGCAACATTGCCTAATGCATGCAATTAAGATTGTACTTATTTCTGCAGCAACATTGGTGTCCACAGGTATTATACTTTTGAAGATAATTCAATGCCTATTTCTTCCCAAATAACTCCAGCTATATGGATTGATGTTTACAGCCTAATGCATGCAATTAAGATTGTGCTTATTTCTGAGTGACAGAAATAAACACAATCTTAATTCCTTATTTCTGGGTGACTTTGAGAAACACAGCCAGATGCATGGATCAAAATTGCTCACAAGGAGTTGTTAGTTTCCTAATCAAATTCAGAATGTCAGAGTTCTTTCAGAAAATCATTCTTGTACATTTACTTTCTAATACCAATTTCAGTTGTATATCATGGAGACACACACGAAAACACACACTGATTATTTTTGTTTGTCTTTCAGATTATCTTTTGCAAAGTAAGACCTTTTATTTTAATTTCTATAAGGTAGGGATGTTAATATTATTTCTACACCTAGAGTCACTATTTTCCCATCATCAGATTAAGTTATCTACTTGTGACATATAAGACCACCTTTCCTAAATTCAGTTTATTATTTTCATACTTTAGTTTGCACTAGTTTTAATATGTCCCAAGTCCCCAATTTTTATTCCTTATTTGCAGAAGGTAAAGTCTATTGATATCAGGGACTTTCACACAACTAAGCCAAAAATATCTACTGGTGCATAATCCTTCTTAAACATAATTACTCCTTGGTAAAGGTTGACATAGGCAACAATAACAACAATAACTTATTATGGCTGCCTCATTCTAGAGGGATTATGTGGCAGAGACCTCCCTCTAACATCTAATGAATGTCATCTTGAGGTCATGCAAGCAAGGACTAATTGAGTTCCAAGGATTGTGATACAAGAGGGGGAAATGTTATATAGGAAATCTCAGGGATACCTCAGACTTGACCTGGGATATCTTCCTGTGGTTTAGGAACATCTAAACATTATTATTATTTTTTAAAAAGAACCAATTTCATTGTAATTTTATTACAATGACAATAAAGATTATTATTATTATTATCTTCTGAACTAGGAGAGTTTCTGATCTTATTGGTCCAGAATAATAGAAATTGAGCAAAGGTCCCAAACTTTTTGAGGAAGAATTATTCTATAGGATTCCCAAAGGTTTTTCCCCCCTGACCGTTGCAGTAATTAAACAAGTTTTACTTAGTTTGTTTCTTCATTGGCATTTATGAATTATCAGTGTTAATTATTTTAATGCTGATAATAATTAATTAATATTTATTTAACCATGAACTATTAGCAATTAAATATTACTCATGATTAAATTATGAATAATAGTTCTAATGAATGCTTTATTAATTTTAGAATCCAGTCAGCAATCAAAGTTCTCTGGACAGATTATTAGACACTGTCAAAGCCATGTTTTTTCAACTGTGAATTCTGGAAATACACTGGTTTTAAAAATGCCATCCCAGCACATGAAAGTGCTATTTTCTGCAATTAGTACTATACATTTTTTTGGTAAATGTATATATGAACATCTTGATGCTCTCTTCTCTCTAAGAAGCACAACAGACATATGGTTTTAGCTTTTGGAGGAGATTTTGATAGTTGATCGTTCAATAAGAGTAACAAATGCATTAATATCTGAATGCTTTTTCTCATCTTTTTCCCGGGCACCCACAAATATCAATGATGGAGGCACTTAATTTAAGAATTTAAGTATCATAATTCTATGTTTTAAAAGGCAACATGTGTTATAAGATGTTGTGATATCTAATTTATATCTCTTTAGAAAGAGACTGGACAGTCACTTCTCTGAAATGGTATGGCTCTCCTATTTGAACAGGAGGCTGGGCTAGAAGACCTCCAAGGTCACTTTCTCTTCTCTTCTCTTCTCTTCTCTTCTCTTCTCTTCTATTCTATTCTATTCTATTCTATTCTATTCTATTCTATTCTGAAACTGAACTATAGTTGAAAGAAAGAGAAGAGTCCTGGCAAACTTCAATGGACTATTGAAAATGTTTACTTAGAATATATCACTTACAAAGTAGTTGAATAAACATTTTGGACTAGATTTCAATAACCAAAATGAAACTTGTTAAGATCAATTTCCAGCTAAGGCAATACTTAGTGATTAGGTTAGTTCAAGAGTAGATGGATGAACCCAAAGCAAAAGAGGATGAAGTTTGAACAGTGTATAGATTTTGTCACTAGGCCCTAAAGATGTTTTGATTTTCAGAAATGTACTTGCATTGTCAGATAAATCTGTATATACACTTGTGGTGTTATTTGAAGATTTATCACAGAACTAAGAAAATAATATGGGGAAATAATAAAGGAAGCCAAAACATCAACTCATAGGATTTATTGTATAACATGTTTTTCCTTTTACATGCTTATTGATTAATAGTGTTTAGTCTTTCTGGTCAATGTTGACTTGGATCCAATACTATATAATATTCCAGAGCATCTTTCAGTCTTCAGTCTTGCAATCTACTTCAATACCTCAAGCCCAAAATCAACAGATTCTATTCATAGAGCATATTATGATTGTCTCTGTGCCATTGGTTGGTTAAACTGCTCTGCCAAACCATACTCTTGTGCAGAAAAGCAAGCTCTTTACATGATTTTGGGGGAACCATTTCAAAAAATGACCTGCATTCATGGATGTATTGATGTACATTTGTGCAGACATTATAACTGACAAATATATTTCCTGTGATTGTACCCATATATTTAAACTGTAATCAATCGCATTTCAAGAGAAGGGGTGAAGGGTTGATCCAGCATTCCTATGAATCAGTGTCAAATTTGTGTGTGTGTGAGTTGTCTCTGATCTTCTCTTACTTACTTTAAATTACCAGTTTCTCTAACAGGGTAAATATCCTGAAAAAACATATTAGAAAATAATTTGTATTATTTGTTGTAATCAGTTAAATTCAAGATTGAATACATGAAAAGACAACTTGAAGCTGTTGGCTAATACTTTATATGAAATAAGAAATGCTCCTTAATAATTTTTAAGATCTAAATTTCAGATACAATTGCCCAACAGTTTTATTATTGATTAAAAATAGTTACTCTGAGCATGCTTTGCTGATTTAAGCATGCACCTTCTGAAATAGTGTAGTCCTCTCGTAGGACTTTCCCAACTCCATATTCACATTGTCAAGAGATTGTTTAAAAACATCCTTATGTGAAAATTGCAACCTACATCGAAAACCAGCACCTCAGAGAAGTGCTTTAAAGATTATCTTCTCTTTCAACTGCTAAATTTGGATCCACTGTGAGGTTTTCATGTGAAGGCGTGTACTTCTTTGTATATAAATGTGGTACAGTCTTTCAAGAAGATGGTGAGAAACATTTTAATTGAATGTATTTGGTACTCACTGCAATGGATGTTCTAGAATGGGTAGATGTAGGGTGATTGGCATTCCTACATCCTAGATACATTCCTATCTTTTGACACGTTCATTTAATTCAGCTCCTGTTTGTCCATGTAGCAGAAGGACACTTACAGAATTTCTTATTACAGCTCAAGGTAATACAAGAAAGCTAGTTTGAACTAATAGACAGACTAGACATCAGGTAGAAAGCAGGAGGCTGTGACTTTTTTTTATTTATTTATTAAATTTATTTTTTATTTATTAAATTTATACCCCGCCCTTCTCCTTGTTAGGACCCAGGGCGGCGCACAGGCATTATTAAAACTACAAAAATACAATAAATATCAATTTAAAATATATTAAATTAGATTAACCCGTGCTAAAACCCATGTTAAAAAACCTTCCCAAATTATAATTTATTTTTTTTTTTTTTTTTAAAAAGTCAGGAACAGGGGGCTATCCTAGGCCGGCTTGTTGAAATAAATACGTCTTAAGACGTTGGCGGAAGAGACGGAGGTCCGAGATAGTGCGAAGGTCGGGGGGTAGGTCGTTCCAGAGGGCCGGGCCCGCCACAGAGAAGGCCCTTCCCCTGGGTGTCGCCAACCGGCATTGCCCCGTCGACGGCACCCGGAGAAGGCCCTCTCTGTGGGAGCGGATCGGACGAAGGGATGTATGGGGCAGGAGGCGGTCTCGTAAGGTGGACTTTAAGTCCACCTTAACCATGAAAGCCAGCTGGATGACTTTGGGCCAGTCACTCATTCTCAGGCCAATCCACCTCACAGAATTGTGTTGTAGGGAAAATAGAAAATAGAAGGAGGAAGTGTGTTGGATGTGTTCGCTGCATTGAGTTATTTATAAAAATAGTAAAAGTGGAATACAAATACATAAATAAAATACATGTTAAATGGGTAAATGAAGAATGTAAAAATAAAATAATGGAGCACTTAATCGAATAAATATGCAGAAATCATATTAAGAACCTTGGAAGAATTGGCAAGGACTGCACATAAGTGTCATTGAAGTCATTGGTTTATTCTATGAAATAAAAGACCTGGGATTTCTCCTATGGACTTTCCGGATCAAAATTTCAGAATAATGCCTGCTATACCTATGATGTTGTGAAATGCCGTAACTGTGAAACTCTAAGATTCTAGGAAAAAGAATAACTTGGCATAAATCCATATCCACAATTTTAATTTCTACCTTGCCATTTAATTTCTTGGATGCTGAATAAAAGGTCTATCTCAGAACAATTATCTCACCTCTGAATCCAACAGTGGTCATGATGAAGCTAACAGATAGATATGGTGTATAGTCCTTTGGGCATGAAGCAAATACACTGCACAATTGTCTGTTGAACAACCATTTATCTGAAATGGTATAGAGTTTTCTGCTTAAGCAGGGAGTTGACTAGAACACCTCCAAGGCCCTTTCCAATTCTTTTATTCTGTTGCCACTGAGAAAAATGGTTTGTAAGGCTTTATGAAGTCATGGGATTGAGCCTAATGGATGCGACATATTTTAAGTGGACCAGAATCAGATTTAGAGTCCTATTTGTGCTTATTCAGACATATTATATTCTGCTCAATATATCCTGATACTCAATGAATTTCTTAACATTTATACCTGGCCATAAGATTTATATCAGAAAGTAGTAAAATTCCTCTAGAACCAAATAGAGATGCATAGAACTTCAGTTCAAACTATAAGTTTGAATGAGCCCTTTAACTAGAAGGTACAAGTAACATGAAATTCCTGCCAATCCTTTCTTATAAAATCTATGTAAATAATATTAGTAACTGGGTTTATACATTAATGCTGTAAAATAATTGTCTGATGTTGCCATAGCTTGTTTATAAACTCAACAATTGTTTTTCTATTGTGATTTATAGTTCAATGCAGTATGAAAACCTAGTAAATTGTGGCTCAATCATCATGATACAAGTCACTGGGAGATAGATGATAAATAAATTTAATAAATTATTATTATAATCAAAACATTTTTATAGAACCTATACCTTAGAGCCTTACGTGAACCCTGTCCAACCTGAATCTCAAATATTTCTAGATGTACAGTTCTTAATTCTTGTTTAAATCATTGTGCCAGATTAGCAATGGTTTGTTTCATTGGTATCACTGGGAAACAAGTTAAATTAACTTAGTCTGGAATGTACTGTATCTCATAATATTATTGTTTTATGCCTGTTTTCTCTTCTGAGAAACTGTTAATCAAACAGCCACTCACAAGACAATTCATTTCTTGGATGCTTTTGAGAGGCCTTATGATGATGAACTACTTTCTTCTCTTTCTCTCTCTCTCTCTCCAGTTATTGACCTTTAAATGCAAGTCTATCTGCAGATTATTCAATCCAAATGATATTCCATAGCATAGCTCATTTCTGTCCTTCATTTATTACATAGCCCTGCAGTCACTCTACTCTTTCCTATTAATCTGGAATCTCTTTACTGCTGCTTATACTCAGCCTCATATTTCAAATTCTTCCTGAGTGTATCTGGTTTTCATTTAAACATATTGCAAAGTTCTTTTGAAAGGAAAAATGGAACAATAATAACCAGGATGGATTTTTTTAAACCTAATAAGTGGACCATGCAAGTCCACTTATCCAGGCTTATGCAGTGCACTTTAGCTAAGTCGGTCACTTGTTTATATTGGCTGGATGAATATAAAGCATTATTGGATACGGTCATCAGTCTTCTATAGTATGTATATAATACATACATACACATTGCCAGGAACAGCAGAGATCCCATGAGTTATGAAGTCTTCCTTACTTAAAGAATAAAGATGGTGGACAGTATTTCTGGAAGCAATCAAAATGCCTCCATCTTAGTGATTGTAAAGCAGCCATATTTAGTGGAGCAGAAAGTCAGTTGAGAACTTTTATTATGTCACAATCAAAAAAACCAAACTATCAGTTCCACCACTACAAAACTCAAAGATCAAGTTCAGCAAGTCAGAAAGGGAAGAGAAAAACATGTTACGGTGTTTTAGATGAAATGATTGGGAATACCAATGGAAGAGTCTTCGGCTTCTAGGGGAAATAAAACGTCAAAATATTAGTTTAATATTGAATAGTTCCAAAGTTGATTCTAATGCACCTGCATCTCAGATATCAATGTAGAATATTGTAAAATCTATAAAGGAAAAAGTTTCAACATTTCTTTCACGGAAGAGAATGGAATCATGTGGTGCCTACCAGACTGAATACCTTGCAAGCTGTTGCCAAAAATATGTCAGTCCAAATAGGATATTTTAAAACAAGTATAGAGTCAGGCTGGCACAAACACAGGGCATAAACAGATTAAATATTAAGAGTAATTGTGTCCCAAGGAAAAAAAACCTGAGAAAATGGAGAGTTATGAATTATGAGATGGTTTATTTTATTTTATTTATTTATTTATTTTTTATATTGAAAATGTTTTATTGGTTTTACATTTTTTCTATAGGATAGGGTAAGGGATACAAAGAAATTTTGAGAGCATTCACGTCAGAGTCGTCGGCCCTTCCGAGACCTCAAAATACACAGTAATAAAATAACAAAAAAAAAAACATTTTTCATAACACTACAAGGTAAAAGCAAGTACATATACCTAAATTCTCAATTCCATGCTGTCAGACATTTACAAAAAATCCAGATACAAATATTATGCAAAATTGTTCAGAAAAATCAAGGCAAAGTTATTTTTTCGATCTAAGTCTCTTGGCTATTGTATCTTCTTTTTCTCCTCCCTGGCCCCCAGCGGGCGGGGCCGCGGCCCCCTCCGTCCCCCCTGGATCTTCCCCCAGGGCAGAGGAATGTTTTTTAAGAAAGGCTTCCGCCTCAACAACTGTTTTAATCCTCACTCTTCCTCCTTCCCAGAACACCAGCATCCCTTCGGGTGTCACCCACTTGAACCAAATCCCATGATCAAATAAAATTTTAGACAAGAAGGAAAATTTCCTCCTTGCTTCTCGAATCTTTCTAGGGATCTGCTTCAAGATAGCAACCTCTTTTTGTTGGTAGATTAATGGACTACCTCTCTGCACTTTCAGGATTTCCTCTCTGGTTGACCTTCTAACAAATTTCACATGTATCTCTCTAGGCACTTCATTTATCCTGGCATATGCTGAGTTAATTCTGTAGGCTAGGTCAATGTCCCCCCTGATCTCATCTTTAGGTTTTTG
Organism: Rhabdophis nuchalis; assembly: GCA_039707465.1. Classification (NCBI taxonomy): domain Eukaryota; kingdom Metazoa; phylum Chordata; class Lepidosauria; order Squamata; family Natricidae; genus Rhabdophis; species Rhabdophis nuchalis. Next base: position 30,894,376 of record CM077644.1, read on the forward strand.
TAAATAGTCTGCTAAAATTGTGCTCATAAGATCAGGGAGGCATTCACCAGATTCCTCAAGAACGTTCTGAAATCTCAAAAAATATGTCATTCTTTCCATATCTATCCTAGACACATGCCCATTTGTTTCCCCAACCTCTTTAATAACATTTTTAATCTCTCCCTTAACCCCCACCAACCCCCATTCCAATTCTTCAGTCTTCTGTGTGTTTTCCAGCACTTGCTTCCGTGTATCCAATAGCTCCTTCTTGAAATTGATGTTTTCTGCCCTCTGGGCCTGAATTTCTTTTACCAAAGTTTGTATAACAGTTTCAAGAGAAGCCATCCGTTGTTCTAAACTTGCCAATGCTGTTTCTTGAGCCATGATTAACTGTTAAAATCAATGCCACCAAAATGGCGTTTTCAGGGTGGGGTTGTTGATTCTAATGCACCTGCATCTCAGATATCAATGTAGAATATTGTAAAATCTATAAAGGAAAAAGTTTCAACATTTCTTTCACGGAAGAGAATGGAATCATGTGGTGCCTACCAGACTGAATACCTTGCAAGCTGTTGCCAAAAATATGTCAGTCCAAATAGGATATTTTAAAACAAGTATAGAGTCAGGCTGGCACAAACACAGGGCATAAACAGATTAAATATTAAGAGTAATTGTGTCCCAAGGAAAAAAACCCTGAGAAAATGGAGAGTTATGAATTATGAGATGGTTTATTTTATTTTATTTATTTTTTCATATTTATATCCCGCACCCATCTCACAACCAAGGGACCCGGGGCGGTTACTGTGAGCTCTGCAAGAAGAACAACCCACGTTATCCCTGGGCTAAATAATGGTTCCATGTGCCACCTGTGCCATAGGTTCGCCATCACTGCCATAGGCCCTAATCTGCACTGAAACCTTTTTGTGAGAGGTGGAGCTGAAAAGGCTTAGAGACACGGTGCCATTAGGAGGGGTTTTTTAGGTGTGTTTTGGAGATGAAAAAACAGATATTTGTTGGAGAGTATGAAAATGCTGCTCATTGGAAGAGAAAAGCACAATGGTACATCTGCACTGAAAAGATAGAAAGGTTCATAGCATGAAAGGAGGACTTCCTGAAAGAGGACTGTAGCTGTTCAGAAATCTGATGATTAAATATCTAGAAGTGAAAAGAGAAAAGAGATTAATTGGCAAGACTATGTTTTTATAAAGTTACTAAGTTGAGAAACTGATAGAGAAAAACCACAGGGAGGAAACAAATGCATGTTGAACTCACTTGGGGTTAAGAGAACTTTCCAAAGTGGTGAGGAGGAACTGGAAGCAAGAAAAAGATTAATAGAGGTTGAAAAATGAAAGCAAGAAGAATTTAGAGATAAGAATGGGGAAGAAAATAACAATATTTAAGAAAAGTTGCATTCTTTACGTATCATAGATCAACTTAACAAAAGTTGTTTTTAACCTATAACAGTGATGTGAATGAACATTGTGCTATGAAAAGCAATTGTGCATGTCAAGATGGAGGGAATTATAAGACGGGGATGAAAAGTGATCGGATGAATAGATGGGATTAAGCTGATCACTGAAATGGCCTTATAAGTGTTTTAAGTTATTAAGTTAAGGATAAGTCAAGATGGTGAGCATTGGGCTATACATTCACCAATAGTCAAATTCAACTCAAAACATCTAATTGTCTGTTAGTGAACAAAAGGGCTGCATGTTGTGGATTTTATAAAGTCTCTGTATGGTTTGCCAATAGTTAAAAGTAGCAGGTTTTTCTCATTGCCAAGGGTTAGCTGGTATTGTTTATTTGCAAATGCTAACTGATTTAACCGCATGTTCATTTCTCAATTTCAATGCTAAATTGATTTTTTTTTAAAAAAGAAAGTTATTTACTCTCGGATATGGTTTAAGTGCATTTGTGGGATATTTCCCTCATCTAACACTTGGTTCAAAACGTTCAAATGACACAGCTAACAAAGACTATAATTGCCTCCTTTTCACTGGTCACCTTTTACGTGGCAGAAATGGAGACTTAATAGCTTGTTCTGGCTCTTTTTCTGCATCTGGAAGAAAAAAATACCAAAGAAGGGGAGAGGGAGAGAAAGAGAAATTGGAGCTATGAGAAACATAAATAATAGAAGCAATACAAGGATATATTGTATAGCTGAAGAATATACAGTATTTAGACTGCAGATCTCTGATTAAACCCCATCTAACTAATGGGAGGACTAACATTTTAAAGTAACTGCTTACTCAAAATATTTCAGTCTAGCAAAAGCCTACAGCAGTCACAAGGGTAGTCTGAAGGAGGCCCAACTGTTTATTTATTCAACTCCAAAATAGTTTACATGCTTAGGAACAGTTAATGTGAAAGGAGGTGTTTGTCTATGTATGTGTATATATGTGTATGTGAGAGAGAGAGAGAGATGGGAGATAAAGTTCCAAAAGACAAAACTTTAGGGAGGCCCTTAAGGACCGCAGAAGGATATTTTATGAGTAATAACAGTATTAGACTTCTCTATAAAATTGTAGCCAAGTGAGGCAAAATTAGAACATTTATTGATCATTGGCCAAATGATCAATAAATCATTTGGCCAATGATTGAGAGGGCAGATATTTTGTTGTATATCCAGTTCCAGATTCCCCATTTGTCTTGAGTTTTGTTTGCTCTTATGGGAGCAGGATATTTAACTGTAAAGGTACGTTCATTCACAACAGGAATTTTCTTAAAATGCTGGGACTTTATGGAAAGTTATCAACACTTCCTCCCACAGCTCAGTCATAGTGGGCATGCCTCCTTAAATTAAGTTTGTCTATTGTCTACTGCAGTATATGACCAGAAGAGACAGCTGCATGCAATCTAAGATGCCATACCAGTTTATAAAATACATGCCAAATAAGCTAATTCTCTCAAAACAAAGGGATTGTATGGAAAACATTGAGCACCAATACTGAGCATCTAATAAATTAGGGTGGAAAGTCAGTCATATTTGATAAGTTTGGAAATCAATGATATAAGAAATGTCTAGGATTTGGTCCTATAAAACCTAGCTCTATTGTTCTTTACCATCTAGTTCTAAGAAAATAATCAATCCTATTATTTATTGTCTAGTTTTGGTAGACAATAATGAGGCTGGATGAGGGAGAATAACTGAAATTAAATTAAGATAATGATGGGGAGTTTCTGGCAAATAGAAAACTGGACTTAAGGACAGAGTTTCAATGTAGTTTTGATAGAGCTGCAATCTACCTGAAAGACCAGGCTGCAGTCTGAGGGTGCTTCTTGATGCTTAGCTGTCATTGGATTATCAGGACACAACAATAGCAAGGGCACTCTTGCATAGTTATGTCTAGGGTACCAGTTGCCTTTTTTCCTGAACTAGTGGAAATGGTTATCTAATGGTTTACAATGCAAACTTTCAGCCTACTCAGTTTTAGTCAGCTTTCAACAATAGGCACAACTGAAGGTGCTTTTGAAATCTCTTGACTTGATGTGTGGGACAAACCATGCTGAAGATGAATTCAAGCCAGATAGAGTTGCTGTTTGTTCATCGTGGTCCTCTACTAATTCCAGTGTTGTCCCTTGAAAAGATGCCCCAGTCCCTGAGGGAATAGGTCAAAGACACTGAGGTTTTTCTGGGTTCATTATTACTGCTGTATGTGAAGCAGCTATGGTGTGGTAGCAGTCCTTCTTGGAATGGGAAAACCTTGTTACATTGAGTCATGTTCCTCTTACTTTTGGTTGGACTTTTGCAATGCATGGTGCTATCTTTGAAAACAACATTGAAGCTGTACATTCTTAAAAATACAATTGCCAGCTTCCTGACTAGTGCTTGCTGCCGTGAAAATATTATAGTCTATTTGTGGGTTCAGCTTTGACTAACTATAAGTTCCAGGTAAAATTTAGATGTGATTTGGCACCAAAATACATTTAGGATCACCTGTACTTACTATGGTCCATCCATCCAAGATGAGCCTCCCAGAGGAAATTGCTATTGGGTACCCCATTTTAATGAAAGGACCAACCACCCCTATCAGCTCCCTTCATGATTGTCTTCCGGAAGACAGCGAAAGCCAAGCAATTCCAGACAGTCCTTTGAGAGTTTTTAGATTTTTAAAAGAAAATTGTATAGTTTGTTGGAATCAGTGCTCTATTTTCTTAGTTATTTCTTTTTAACCTTTACTCACATTTTAAACAAAAGATGACTTCAGATAGCTGGCTTGGTAAATAAGACATACTGTATATTTATATTATATTTATATTCCTAATTCTTTTTTTCCCTTTTCTGTCTTTTAAAACAGGGGTCCCCAAGGAGGAGGGAGCAGCCCCCTGGCAGAGGATGGCCGAGCGCACCTCCACCAGCTTGTTCCGATGGCCACCGCGGCGCACTGCACTTTCCGGGGCTTTCTGGAGAGGCTGGCATGTCGGCTGGGAAGGTTATCCCGCAGCGGGCGGCCGAAGGACCAAAGCTGCGGCTATCTTAAGCGCCCGGACGGCTTCAGCGGCGCACACGGAGCTGGAAGGGAGCTGGGCGTGCAGCGCCCGGATGGCTTTAGCGGCACTTAAGAATAGCCGCAGCTCGGGTCCTTCGCCCGCCCGCTGCGGGATAACCTCTGCAACCAACATGCCGACCCCTCTGCTGCTTCCCCGGGGGGAGGGAGGGAGAGAATGGCAGACACACAGAGAGGCAGACTTAGAGAGACAGAAATAGAGAGAGAGGGAAACAGACACACATACAGACACACAGTGACAGAGATGGGTGGAGGGAGGAGAGACAGAGAGAGAGAGAGACAAAAAAACAGAGAAAGAGAAAGAAAGAAAAATAGAAAAAGAAAGATAAATGGAGGGTGGGAGGGAGTGAAGGAAAGAAGGGGGAGGGAGGAGGAAGGGAGAGGTGAAAGAAGGAAGGAAGGAAAGGAAAGAAAGAAAAAGAAAAAGAAAGAGGGATAGAGGGTAGGAGGGAGGGAAGGAAAGAAGGGAGGCAATGGAAGGAAGGAAAGGAAGAAATCTATTTTCCTATTTCCTTTATAAATTTAATAAATTGAAATTGAAATTCCACCTCAAGCTACCTGTTTGGTTAACCAGGTTAAAGATCTATTTTTCTCCCAGTGGTCATTTCAAAGGAATCACATCCTCTGAGTCATTTCCTGGATTCAAACCAGCATCCCAAAGAGTCATGGGCTGCCTTTATATATAACGAGTGCCCATAAATCCATTTTTACCATCTTCAGAAGACCAAAGACCAGCCAGAAATGGAAGAAAGAAAGAAAGAAAGAAAGAAAGAAAGAAAGAAAGAAAGAAAGAAAGAAAGAGAAAGAACTAACTTATGACCACAATTGAGCCCAAAATTTTGGTTGCTAAGCAAGACTGTTAAGTGATTTTCACCACATTTTCCAAGTTGGCCACGCCCACTGGTGTCACATGACAACTGAGCCACTCCCACAAAACAGGCCACACCTTTTGGCTCTCAAAAGAAATTTCAGTTGTGGTACTGTTGATATTTGGCTCTATTGACTAATACGTTTGCTTACCACTGCCCTAGACGGCCAAGTGAACCGACTCCCCCCCCCCCCGCATGCGCATGCGCTGCCTGTTCCCCCTGCCCCCCTCCTCCTCTAGGCCAGCCGGTCCGCAGAATTTTCTTTAAAATTCTGGTGCAAAAAAGGTTGGGGACCCCTGTTTTAAAAGCTTTCACAATAGAGCAATTCTGCTCATTTCAACACATCTCAAAGTATTCTTATGGAAAAATCGATCCTCAATTTATACTAGAGGTTGCTTCTCTCTAAACTCTTTTCATTTCAACCTCACAATTTAATATCTTTCAATTGCTAACTGTTTTAGCATACAGGCAGTATATCCCATAGTACATATCAGCAGATGAATTCAGTGTTGGGGGAAAAAATGAGATGAGCTGTGATCACCATTTTGTCTTCATTTTATTTTTTTGCTCAAATTTTCCATCCTGCCCTTTTTAAACGCTGAATAGGTTGTTATCTTGCTTTGATGTCATTCTTGCTTCTTGTGATGAGAAAAAGTTTTGATAGATGAGGGACTATCAGTCAATCAGTGACAAATTCTACCAGACCATAACTTTGCTTAAGCTCAACAACTGGATAATTAGTTTAGCAGAGAACAGAAAGAATGATAGTATAACAACACTATCAAGAAAGTTGTCATTAAAATTTAGCCTAAAATGATATAAACTTCACTTTCTTCTAGACATTTCTGTGGAATGCACACAGACTTTTTAAAGCAAATTTGGACTGAGCAGGTTTAAAAGGTTAAGTTCAGAACAGTTAGATATTTAGACTAACAAATTAAATTTGCATCCAGAAATACTTTTAGGGCAGATTCCTTTCTTCCTGATCTTTTCCACAATTACTTTATAGATAAATGGGGTGTCCTTTGAATGACCCCCAGTTCTTCTACCAATATTTTCAGATGTTTATAATATCACAGAGCAACTAAAGTTTACTTATATTTTCATTAAGAGCTTAATGTCCCTACTAGCTTATTGTTTCAGGTTTTGTAAGAACTAGGGACTCCCAATTTACTATTATTAAGCTTCAATGTTTGCAATTTCAACAATAGAAATTTTCTTTTAAAAACTTCAAATATATTCTAGTAATCTTGCAACAACTTTTTTAGAAAGGTTTATTTGGGGTAATTAAGAAGAGCATAATAATACACTTATTATTAAATACACTTTAAATTTTAATTATTTACTTAGATATGAAATACATTTCATTAATTTTTTGTAAAGCTGAAAGAAGAATCATCTTCATTTATTTAGAAGTAAGTCAAACTGTAATCAGTGTGATTCTCTCAATACATTCACAGATTAGCTCATAGGTGCAACAGTAGAGTTGAAGTATCTATTGAGGTTAATAGACTTTGCTTCTTACTGTGATGCTATATTACTCAGCACACTTTTAGCAATGATTAAAGTGTGACTAAATGAGAAATAATTCATGTTTATTACATGTCTTATAAAATCAGCCCTGGCTCTCTGTAATTCAGAAAGTCTTATATATGACAGTCAATGGGGCTTCTGTTTCTCTAATAGGCAACTAAAATTATAGCAACTAATAATACAGAAACCTTATATCCTTTTAGATATGGCTAGCCTACTGTGATATTTATTACATGGAGCGGTTTATCTGATCTGTTTTGGACCAAAAATCCCATCACTCCAGCTAATGAGGCTAATGATCAGGGATTATAAATATTGTCATCCAAAGCATCTTTTTAATCCTTTTTAAGCAGATTTCTGCAACATATGTTTTCACTAACAGAAGAAACATATTGGCTGCTGTCTGTTGATTTCAGAAGAGTGATCACCATGAGAGATTGCTTATTTTGTCTTGATCGTTTGTTTTAATTCACGGGGGTCATTGCAGCTGTTGAGTTTCCTCAACAAGATTTGAACTCCTCTCCGTTCCCATTGAGATCTGGCAGAATTCAGATGATCCTGTTCCATCTTTCAATAAATATGCTGGTTTTCCAACGTGTTTGTTCTAAGGGTCAGAGGAAGGTAATCTAGAAAACTAAATTAGGGACAAAAATAGTGTACCTATCCCGTTTGGGGAAAACTTTCACTAGAACAGAATGCCGAGGTGGCATTCCATTTGGAGGGGAGAACACCGGGTCCTTTTGGAAGGATAAGCAAATGTAAGAGCAATAAATATTCTTGGTTTCCACACCTTTAGTCTTATAGTCCTCAACTTATAGTCATTCAGTTAGTGACCATTCAAAGTCACGATGGCACTAAAAATGACTTACAACTGGTCCTCACACCTTTGCAGCATCACCCTTTTCAACTTTCATAGCTAGCTTGAAGCAAGGACTCAATGGGGGAAGTCAGATTCACTTAACCAACATGTGATTCACTTAACTACTACATGATTCACTTAACAACTGCAGTGATTTATTTAACAACTGGAAAAAAAGGTTATAAAATTGGGCATGACTCATTTAACAACTGCCTTGTTTAGCAATTCTGGTTCCAATTGTGAATGCAATTTAGGTCTATTGGTAGCAGCAAGGCAATGCACATTAAAAAGGTCTATTTATACTGTTTGACTCTATGACAGGAAGCTTATTCTGATGTACTGCCTTGGTACAGGTACAGACTACATTAAAGTTGGCTCAATACCAGTAATTGTGAGAGGGATCTTGGAGTCCTGGTGGACAATCACTTGAATATGAGACAACAGTGTGTTGTCCAACACTGGCCAAAAAATGCCAGTACAATCCTAGGTTGCATTAATAGACAGTTAGAATCAAAACCATGTAAAGCATTAGTACAGCTTTACAAAACTTAGTAAGACCACATTTGGAATACTGCATCCAATTTTGGTCACCACAATATAAAAAAGATTTCGAGACACTGGAGAGAGTGTAGAGAAGACTAAGAGATGATTAGGGGGCTGGAGGCTGAAACATATGGAGAACCGTTGCAGGAATTGGGCATGTTTAGTCTAGTGAAAAGAAGGACTAGGGGAGACATGATAACTGTGTACCAATATTTGAGGGGCTGCCACAAAGATGAGGGAGTCTACCTCCCTATACGAAGTTGTGGTCGTGCAGTGGTTAGAGTGCAGTGCATGTTTGGTTCATTTGAATTTAGATCATTTTCTCAAAAGCCTTGAATTAGTTTGTCCTGCCTGATCCCAAGCCACAGAAGAAATCTGCATGCCTTCTTCACCTACTGAACAACAAACCTTTTACCCAACTGACTGTGGGACTGTGTTACCAAGCCAAGAGGTGGACAGAGGAAAGAAAGAAGACTGGCCTACTCACTGACATTCCATCCTCACCCCTCAATTAAGAGTAAAGCTTGTTCTCTTCACAAAGGAGGGTATTGTATGAGATCAAGATAGAGCAAAAAAATATTATGCGGAAAATGGGATGTGAATATAAATTCTGTAAATATTTTCTTTAAGTCACCACTTGTGATCCCAAGAAACAGATCCAGTTTCACTGTGGGGGAAGGCAATTCATTTTCCAGTTGCCACAGGCTTCTCTGAAACTAAATGTTTTATCCCTTCAGGGACTCTTTAGACATTCTTTAAACACTGTTCAGAGTTGACAGTACACTTGAAGATGTGAAAAGAAAGAAGAGCGACAGTGTTTTTAAAAAATATGTGAGAATAGTTAATATACCACTCAATTTTGCTCAAATGAAAATTAGGGCATTGTTGTCCTAATTCCTTTATTTACAAGGAAGGTATTCCATGGAAGCACACCAGGGAATCGATGGGAAAAATTAGCAGCAAGGCTAGTAGCCCTGAACATGCTTGCCATAGTCCTAACCTACCTGAGTTTGTAACTACAGATAATTTTTAGTTAAGGTCTGTTTATCCAGTTCGAGTTTCTCTACTCTTGAGTTTCCCAATGAACTTCTGTAATAAATAGAAAAAATGTTTGGAGAAACAATCTGATATGTAGCATTATACAATTACAATAATTGCCTGGTTTGCTTTTAGTCCTCCTGCTCCAATTATGCAAGTGTGTTCTACACCTGTTATACATTAAATTGTCTATAATTAGGGCTTTTATCAAATTAAAGAGAAGGCTCACAAATGTTTCACTGGATATGTACTTTTATTCAGGTTCATAAAAGTGATGCAGTTGTAAAACATTTAGAAATATAGCAAAGAATAGGAAAGAAAAGCCACACAGGAATATTTTATTAAGGGTATACAAAAGTTTAAATATGAAATATCCTGGACCCTAAATGAGCTGTTAGTCTTTAATTGGTTCCAGAAATCACACATCCTTGGAATAAGCCTCAGAATGTATCAGGATCAGCTCACTTCTGATTATACTTGGAACAACCTATTCCAAAGTCAGAACATTTCTTGACATTTATTCACTCCTAATTTTGTTGTGTTTATGTGCATACAAGTAGTCCTTGACTTACAATTGCTTGTTTAATAATGGTGAGAAGTTACAACAGCTTTGGGAAAAAAAGTGACTGCACCCCTTAATGTCACATGATCACAATTTAGGCGCTTCACAAAGGGGTTCCCATTTATGATGTTTGCAGCATTTTGCAATTACGCGATCATGTCTTACAAACTTCCCAGGCAGCTTCCAATAAGAGAAACAGGATTTGCTTAACAACAGTGTGATTCATTTAGCAACCATATGATTTGCTAAATGACCACAGTAAAAATGATTGCAAAATTAGATCTGGTCATGTGATGGTTTGCTTAACAATCACATGGCTTAGCAATCAAAATTCCAGTCATAATTGCAGTCATAATTCAAGGGCCACTTATATATAGGTACACTAATGAGGGACATATAAGGTGGACTTTGTAATACTTGCAATATAGGTTTTGTAGAAGCCTCATTTGGCCAGCACTAAGCTAAAGAAGCCCGCATTATGGAATGTTGGCTGGGGAAATCTGAGAGTTGAAATCCACACATCTTAAAATTGCCAAGGTTGGAAAACACTGATCTACAGAGTGGGATAGGAATTGTTTGAAAAGGAAAGCAATATGCTTACGATGGATGTATCTGCCATTTTTCAGAAATAATATTTCTTGAATCATAAAGCAGGAACACATGAAGGTAGTCATTAATAAAGGATAAGTAAATGAAAGAATGTATCTGTTACATAAGCATTGCCTAGGAATAGATGTTCAGTTAGGGCAATGAGACCTTATGGATGCAGCATGAAAGAGCTTTTTGAGCTCTTTCATTTTCTTCAATTATTAGTATCAGGAAGTTTGCATGTCTGTTTGTATGTGCTTAAATACTTACAGTATGTATGTTAGTCATGCATTTCTGTCTGTATGTGCTTAAATACTTACAGTATGTATGTTAGTCATGCATTGCTGTCTGTATTCCCAAAACTTGTTCTGTTCAGCCTAAAGGAGATTCTCAAAAAGACAACTTTCCCCATCTCATTTATTTTAAATTCTTTTCTCTTCTATAATGAAAATAGATGAATATGTTGGTTGTATATAATACATTAAAGTGAATTGCTCTGCCATGGAACATATGGAAACTCAATAAAGATATATGGAATGTGGGCTATATATGAGATATATGGAAGCTCAATAATAAAAAAAAATTCTTCCAAATTTCAGTGACAGTGACTGGGGATGGGGGAGAAAGGAGGGGAGGCGAGTCTGTTCTATCTCCTTTGTGCCTTAGCGCCATTCAATAAATGCTGCTAATGAAAATTTTATCTAAACCTAAAGAGTATATGTTTTATTATTACCAACCAGATGTGACTACAGTCTGAAAAGGCCTCTGAATTGCTTGTTGCTTTCCAACAGTGCTGAGGGGTCCAGGAACATCTCATCTTTCATGCCTAGGTTGGGTTTAGTTGCGTTAGGCCACAATGTTCCTTAAAAACATGAAGCCAAACTGGAATTGTGTGCAGTGCACCATGTCACTATGATCAGTCTATTCTTGCTAGAACTGATAAAAAGGAAAAAGGTTTTAATCATAAACCTACAGATCTGGCATCCACCAAGTTTTGAGGTAGGAAGTTTCTTTTGCTCTTCAAAGTGTCAGCACTTTGTACCGTCTCCGGAAGGGACCTGGCAAATTACTGACTATATTTTCCTGCCTGTCATAGGAAGATGGGACAGATAGGAACAAGTTAGGAAACTGCAATTAGACTTCTTAGAGCTCACCAGGTTTCCTGAACTTTGATTCCTACACAGTAGCTTTCATTGCCAAGAAAATATGTATTTTGAGTTCAAGAGGCATTAAGGAGGTAGTAGTGTGAGACCATATGTGGCTTGTGTCATACACACCCAGGTGTTCTCTCAGGAGATTGTGAAAAAGCATATTTGTTAAGTTCATTTCATTCTCAAAAAGAGCACACCTAATATATATTTAATATATTATTTTAATATTAAATCAAATGTACCAAGAAGTTTTCCAAATGCCTTAACTGCATTGCAGCTGTATTCTCCACTAAGGACACCTAACTGTATATTGAATTAAACTGACTAAAGGATGAAGCCAAAAGATGACAATTAATTTTGAAGGATTCCTTTATTGTAAACCAGCATAATTTCCCAAGTCAAGAAGTTAAGGAGACATATGAGGTCTTGAGAACATTATTTTTTGTCAAATGCCATAATGCGTTTGCTCAACTAAATGGAATAAGGACTTACTGAAAATGACCTCTTGTATAAGATCATTCTGGACTACTTAAGCATAAATCATTTTATAAAAAAAGCAAAGAGAATCAAATGTTACAGTAAAAGGTATTGTCACTAAGGCAATTGATTGATTTATTGATTGATTCATTGATTGAACTGATTTATATGGCTGCTCATCTCAACACAGTGATTCTAGGCAGTTTATTTATTTATTTAGTGTATGGCAAATACATGGACTTATAGTAGTTAGAGAGCCAGAAGTTCTACAAAGATTTCTGGCTGCCAACTGTCGTTGACTGCCAATTCTTTAATGTAGTCTGGCTGAGTCAACCTTGACCACATCAGAATCGAACTCCAGGCTGTGGGCAGAGTTTGCCTGCAATACGGCATTCTAAGTACTACACCACCAAGTCCTCAAGGACTCCCTTCCAGCCCTGTGACTACTCTAGGATTACTCACAGAATTTCAGCTCTTACAGCCTGTCTGTAAGCATTGTTTATAATATATAGTATATCTAATTCCCCTACTCCAGCTACTGCAAAATCATGCAACTATTGGGAAAGCATCTTATTGCAGAATTCTTTACATACAGTACTATCATTTCCCAATTATAGTTTGCAAAAACCTTTTATATATAGGAGGTCAACTTTCCTAACAACTAGAAAGCTTCCTCTCTTATCAGCCACTCAGATTTCTCCTGCTAGAGTGATCAAACAAATGTTTACAATATGAGCTGAATAAACAGAGGGGGGCTAATAATATTTGTTTGAATGAGAATGAGCAGTTTTTTGACCTGGACACTGACTGAATGATATTCTTTACATTTCCCTATTTATCGTCTGGACGGTGCACTGATTAACTCATGGTGTTCCCCATGTTTCAAGGCTTACAAAAGCGAAGATGATCTCAGTTTGCATTCAAGGTGCTTTGAAGGGATTGAGAAGCAGAAATTTTACTGGAGTGGAAAAGTCCACCATTATAAGCTTAAATCGATTTTTGCTCTTCAGGGACATGAACAGACACATTGTATTTCTGCAAATGTATTGAAGAACTATGAGCAAGCATGATAGATCTGGAATTAACCCACTTTATTTCCTCCAGCTGAATGGAATAAAAAGATTATGAATGAATGATAATTACATTAAAAAAAAAAAAGACAACGCACTTGAAACAAGACTAGCCAGCAGTAAAATTGAATCACCACTTAATTTGTTGTTGGTGCAATATGTCTTTCAGTCACCTAAATTGTCTACTCTTTCGAGAAATCTGAAATGATTCTTCTGTGGAATCACATGGAACTAAACATTGGTAGTGCTAACATTGGTTATGTTAACCAATTTAACATTGGTTAAATTAGGCTTTTTAATACACGGATGGTCTTTTTCTTCCTTTTTCATACTACTGTAAGTAGCTTGTCACAATAAATTGCAGTATTTTATACTCAAAATCACAAAAAATACATCAATAATTATATGATAGGAATCTGGTATAAGCTACAATGGTATCATGTGTGCCAAGTCCCATTGGCACTTGCCTCCCTCTACACCAGGGGTCTCAAACTCGCGGACCACGGGCCAATTGCAGCCTGCAAGACAGTATCTTGTGGCCCCCCCACCGTGATATGAAAGTATAATATTAGTGCGGCCCGCAGGGGGAGTTAATCCCTTATGCGGCCAGCCTCACCCAGACTCTGCCTCCAGCGGCCCCCAGATAAATTGAGTTTGAGACCCCTGCTCTACACAGATACCCATTAAATATTCCTCTGCTTTTTACACTATTGTGCCTTCCATTTCAATTAAGCATTGAAGAAAGAATGTCTGATACTATAATACTTATCTGTTAAGAAATGAGGGACTGATTTTCTTTCAAAGTGGTATTTGAGATATTTTCTCCCTGTAGAAAAATCTTTGTTTTTAATTATCCAAACTAAACTTCTTCGCAGATTTGTCTATTATTCGCCATCTGTTTTCCAGACAAATAATTTTAATATAAGGTTTATTATTATTTTTTTAAAAATGCTTTTTACAATCTCTACTATTTTTTCTTTCTATGGCAACATTTTCTTTAATCTCCATCAAAAAAAATTAGACTTTATTAACCAAAGTTACAGAATCATGATCTGAAAAGTCTTTGGTACTATCTGTATACTAGAGATAGTAGCCAAGTTCTTTTACATACAAATCATGTTTGTTCTTGAAAAGGATCTCTGTCTTTCAGAAAAGTAAATACACTTTCTTAAATTTCCATTTTTCTGTTTTATATCAACCAATCACAAAAGGAGCATCAAATCAAAGAAAACCTTTGCTAATTTGCCTTGAGTGATTTTTCTCAGTTCTGTCCAGTCATAGGGAGATCACTGCATTCCAATTCAGTATCAATCCTTTCAGTTTCCTGTTGCACCTGTTGTTTTCGTTTAGTCTCCTTTGACACTTCTATGTATTTGAATCTCCTCCAATTCCTCTTTCTCTAGAAATTCCCTTGCCTTCTAGAGAGCATTCAGTCAAAACATTTGCTGTTTAAACATAAGCATCACACATTTGTTTGTCTGTTTGTTTATAACATTTATAAAACTGCCCATCTTACAATCAACTTTGCTGTGGTGGCGCAGTGGTTACAGTGCAATACTTCTGGCTACTTCTGCTGATCACCGGCTGCCTGTAGTTTGGCAGATCGAATCTCACTAGGCTCAAGGTTGACTCAGCCTTCCATCCTTCCGAGGCTGGTAAAACGAGGACCCAGATTGTTGGGGGTAATATGCTGGCTCTGTAAACCACTTAGAGAGGGCTGTAAAGCACTATGAAGCGGTATATAAGTCTGCTATTGCTATTAGTTTGTGTCATCTGTTGATAGTACTTTTTCAAAACCTCGCATTACTTGCATTACTTCCTGAACCAGTGAAAATGGTCAGAGTCCAATTGAGATTGGAAGAGATCCACACACATGTTTATAGATACATTTAGCATCTTGGAAACTACAGACAGAATTGGACTAATTTTCAGATGTATAACAGATGTGTGTTAAATTGATTCATTTTTCAGATTAATATAGAAGCAGTTGTGGCGCATCCACCTAGAGCTTTTTAATAGATGACAAATGAATATATATATATATATATGTAAGAATTGTTTACTTATTTTGAAAACTATTAGCACATATATCCCATTATCCTGAACCATAATGTACTTATTCATGCCACATAAAATCTTATTTAATTGAAAGCTAATTCACCATGTTTTTCCTTTGTAAAATTATCTAAATTGGTATAATCAAGTGCATAAGACATAACACAAATTTTTCAATAAAAATGTAATGTGAATTTTACAGAATTTCTAATATATATTTAGTTAAAATACTTGGCACCTGCATTTTCATAGATGTATACTTTATTAAGTAACACTTTACAATGCTTTCCTTAATTCCTAAGATGGTTTATATAATATTTTTTATGTAAGTTGTGTTTGTTTAAATATGTGATCCATATGCCCTGGCAATGGGACATCTGTTTTACTTTAATCAAAGTCATTCCCTTTTAATAATTGAGAATTAATAGATGAAGTCAAAACTGATTAAATATACAGTACTGTCATTAGAGGTATCTATTTAACAGTAGTAAATGAGAAAAGGAATATGAGTCAACCAAAAGCCTATTTGAGTTGTAAAAGCAAATGCATATCATGCAAGACATGGAAATTAATACTGTTCTTATTAGTAATGGTACTGTTGACATTGGTTATGGCTGCCTATTGGTGCTGTGCATCATATGTGTATAAATGGAGACCAAAGTTGTTTAGGTAAGAGCAACTCAATATGGAGAAAAGATGATAGAATTTAGCATGTCAGACTTCAACAGTATTTCATTTTTAGGGATTTCTCATTTTAAGGATAACAGTAGAGTTTCCAGCAGAAGGAAGAGTTTGCTTGAAAAAAAACCTTTGGAAGCAATTGCTGTAGATCAGTAGCAGAGCACTTAGTTTATATGTAGAAGAGACTGGGCTCAATCCCCGATTACAAACTCTAAAACCCAATCTAAATCTATGACTCCACTTATCTATTGATTTGTCACTCCAATCGGATATGGCTTTGAATGACCGATACTTCTGATTTCAGAAATGTGACTAAACATTGTAAGCAGGGATGGCATTCACTTACTTTCCCTAACAGTTTGCAAATGTGAGCACATGTGCTCAGCCTTTCACGCATGCACTTTGATCTCGCATGCATGTGGCTTGAAAACTTACCTAAATAGGATAGCATAGAGCTGGGGTGGGTAGGCAAGCGCGATTTCCACTACTGGTTTAAGTGAACTGGTCCGAACTGGCTGAATACCACCTCTGATTATAATATACAGTACTCAAAGTAATTAATTGCACAATGCATCAAGGCTCAGTCAAGAAAGTAATTAGCAAGCACTTCCTCTGCAGGAAGAATCACAACTCTAAATATGTTAGCTTCCAAAAATGGTTGATGGCTTTCTGAAATCTTAGCAGAATTGCAACTAATCTGACTTCAGAGGGGAGAGAAAATGCTTTTCCAGAGACAAGAGAACAGTGACTGAGAAGATCTGCCCTATCAGCCTGAGGTAGGAATCCAGAGGGAGCCTTTCCTTTCAGATTTTATCTGATAGAACCTATGAGATGATGCAATCCTCAAGAATTCAATATGGTTACTGCCCTCAGATAGAAGCTGTTTGTCCTTGTTTTTATTATCCTGTACCGTCCTCCAGAGAGTAATAGTATAAAATTAGGTGCCCAGGATGAGATGGATCTTTAAGAATGTTTTGAACTTCTCAAGGCAGCAGGAGCTATAAAGCTCTTCCAAAGAGGGGAGAGGGCAACCAATGATCCTCTGGGCAATGACATTAACCCTCTGGAGTGCTGTCCTATCTGCCACTGTTCAATTGGCAAACCATATATAGGTGCAGTAAGTTAAAATATTCTTTATGGTGCAGCCGTATAAGGTTACTAGCAGTTTTCCATTCAGTTGTTGTTTCCTGAGAAGTCTCAAATAGTATCATCTCTGCTGGGCCCTTTTGACCAGTGCTGCAATGTGAGTGCCACAGGTCAGGTCCTCTTTTATGATAACACCAGAGGAGGGTTCCTAACAATTTGGACCAGTTTGGCTGAACTGGTAGTGGTTTGGTGGCCTGGGTCACTGGAACCGGCAGTGACCCAGGCCTGCCATGCCCCCTAACTGGTTCTCTGGGCGGCGCCATAGGTGCCATTTTGTTTTTTGCTTCTGTGCATGCGGAGAGCAATTTACATTGCACTATGCATGTGTGCCCAGTGCACATCAAGTGCGCATGTGATGCAGCCACACCCCTGGATAACAGCTAGAAACTTAAAACAGACCACTTGCTCTACTCAGTCTCCATTGATAAGCAAGGGCTAGATGTCATAGCTACTTCTTGGTCATAATTACTTGAGCTACTGTATTCTGGAACAAAATTTTAGTTTCTGAATGGTTTTCAAAGGCAGAGTGAACTGCAGTAGTCCAAACAAAAGGTGACTAAGTGATTAAAGACTGTGAGCAGAGCTTTCTGGTCGATAGAAATGACATTTTTATCCCCGCCTCGAGTCCCTTCGGGGAGAGAGAGCGGGTTATAAATTAAATTATTTATTTATTTACATAACTAGTATATAAGATATTCAGGACAAAAAACAGTCACAATGTCACTACAAAGTCTCATTCCAGGGAAGCAACTCAAAAATATATATTTAACCTATGAAGCCAAAAGCTGCTTGGATACCCAATAGAAGCATTAGACCTTCTCTGGTACTAAAGTAATTGAAGCCATACATTTCAATACTGGAACTGGTCATAAATTCTGTAATGTAGTAGATTTCAGGAAAATATTTTCAAAAGCAAAGTCTAACCATTGCATTTTGTGGCATGAAAACATGGTTTCAAAATGGGGGTTGTGACTATTTGCGTCCATTTTCCTAGTTCATATCTTGGAGCAGTGGTGGTTTCCTAACTGGTTTACCACCGGTTTACTCATACACGTTCTCACGCTCAAGCACACAATGCTTCTGCACATGCGCAGAAGGCAGCTGGGCCGGTGGGTGGAGCCTCCCACCACTGCCACTACTGGTTCAGCCAAACTGGGCCGAACCAGGAGCAACCCACCTCTGTCGTATGAGTTAAAATGGGTCAGGTGTTATAATCATTGGGTTTCAACAAACCGTAACATTCACTTCAGCATATACACGAGCACTTTTATTTCAAAAATATTATACCATCTGAGTGGTTTTTACTTTCCTTTCACAATATAATAGCCTTTTGTTCACTGAAAAAAGCTCTTTGATAATTCCGAATGTGGTGAAGAAGTATTTATGTGTTACTGTCACTGCCATAGTCTTAGCCCTCCAATGAAATTTTTGCTTATATTCTGTGGGGTTTGCTCGGAGTGCCCTGTCATTCTCTTTACATCACAGCTACCAGCAATAAAGTTTGTTTGCCTTTACTCTGTGGGAGAGACTGCTCAGAAGCTATTGCCGAGGCCATTTCCCCCTTCAGGGGTAAATTGTAATTTCAACACAATCATCTATCAAGAATTCTCACAAGACTTAAAGGAAACCATTCGGATTCATCAGTCTCTTGGGGGGTGAACTATTTTAATTGACCGAGAAATTCTGAAAATCCAGACTTTTGCAACCTTTGTTGTTCTTCTCTACACGTTTTCTAGTTCAAATCCCAGTAAGGATATGGCTAGCTGATGAGAGCTAAATAGCTTGAAATAGATCGATACTAGTCTCCCTTTATTTATTTATCAGC
Source organism: Rhabdophis nuchalis (assembly GCA_039707465.1). Lineage (NCBI taxonomy): Eukaryota > Metazoa > Chordata > Lepidosauria > Squamata > Natricidae > Rhabdophis > Rhabdophis nuchalis. The sequence goes on from CM077644.1 coordinate 30,913,260, forward strand.
AGAAACATAACATGTGTGTGTGTGTGTGTGTGTGCGCGTGCGTGCATATATGTATATACGTATATACGTATATATAGTATCATGGTGATCAGATCTGGACACAGAATTCCAAGTGTTGCCTCACTAGTGCACTATAGACTGGTACTATCACTTCCTGTGATTTTGATGCTGTCCCTATGTTGATGCAACCTAGGACTGCATTGATTTTTTGTCAGCTGTTCACTCATACTTAAATGGTGGCACACTGGGACACCTACAGTAGACCCCTCTCACAGGCACTACCATTAAGCCAGGTACTACCTTACCCTGTACCTGTGCATTTGTTTTTTTTCCCTACCTAAGTGCAAGACCTTACTTTTTCTTACCACTGAACTGCATCTTGTTGGATATGGCCCAATGTTCAAGTCTGCCAAGATCCTTCTGAATCTTGAGTCTATCCTCCAAAATATTAACTGATAGTAGATGCACGCTGTACTTGACACAAAGGAATATATTTTGACTACATTAATATTGAAGTTGCAATATGGTCCAAGATGATGGTAGTCATTCTCTTATATGGCACAAGAACACTTTTAGAAAAAACCAAAGGTGCTCTTTCAGGAGGCAACTGGACTTTCTTTTTCTTTCGACGATGTTTCACTTCTCATCTAAGAAACTTCTTCAGCTCTGGCAGGATAGTGGAGAATGCAAGGATTCCCCACTTACCAGCTGTCTGCAAGAAATATAAATCTTCTTGGATGAAAAGCAAGATGTCTTCAAAAGAAAAAAAAAGAAAGTCCATTTGTATCCTGAAAAAGCACCTTTGGGACAACCATGACCTGGATGACTGAGAATCTCTACAAACGTTTTTAGAACTTAATATTAGTGCCTGAAGACTACATTAGAGAAAATTTCTCTAATGTATCTAATGAATCTCTGTGAAGAGAGGTAAACTGTTTAATTAAGATGCAGCTTCTTGTTCAACCCTTTTGTTCCTCTAATATGTTTGTTCCTAATTACGGAAGAAGCTGAACTGTCTGAAAGTTTTTGAGGGTTGTTCATCCTATTTTTGCAAACATTTGGGATAGTTGGATGGCATACAAATACAGTAGTAACAGTCCAGTAATAGTAGCAGTGATGGTACCAACAACAATAGGAGCCATTGCCTGGAACATACAACTGTGAATAGCTGCCACCTTGTGGGTTTTTATCAAAATGCTTCTTGAGTTCTTATATTTTTATTGGCAGAGGCTCTTGTGGCTGAGAATCTCATATAAGACAGAGAGCTGGGATGAGTAGAGTGAAAAAATACAGAGCCAAAACAGTGATATAAAAAGCATTTGTCCCAGAAGCTGTAGCAGATGAGAATCAAGTTTGCCAGAAATGTATCAGGGCTTTTTATTTTATTTCATTTCTATTGAAAGCATCTTGATCGTGGAGACCTTCTTTGCTGGGGCTGTGTTTTGAAGCAGATCTGGAAAAAAGAGGAGTTGAAGAAGGAAGGCAACTTCCTGATCTGAGAACTGATAAAAGGAGGAGGTGAAGATAACCAACTGACTTGCCTGATCTTTCTTTTATTTCAGTTCAGACCCTTTGGGCTATTGGGCCGTGTCTTAGCTTGGAGTCTGGCCAGCATTCCATGTTGAGCAGGAAATCAACAACCCTTAAACATTTCAAATCTGTGTGACAGGCAGAAGTCCAATACACGATGCAGCCCCTGTCATGGGGATGGAAAATGAAAAAGTATTTGTCTCTTGAAAGTTTGCCTGTTGTGCAGCTGATATAAGAGTAGGGGGAGAATAAAACAAGTAAGAGAAAAGAGCTCAACCCAAACCAGATTGGCCAACTTCTGTATTTTCATAATACCTCCCTGTTTTCTAAGCTTAATTCACTGCATACAGTATATAAAATGCACAGGAAGTATTTAACAATTAAACATGGCTATACTTTAAATTTTGAATGACCTTTTCTTTTCCAGATGAACAAAAGGATGAACAAATATTTTACTGTACTTGGAGAAGAAAACTTTAGAAGAAGCCTTAAGGGGAAGGTGGATAGTTTGAGCTCGAGGGACATCAGTTGTTGAAGCCTCCCACTATACTGTGTATGTGTTTAATTAACAAATGGATTTAGACATCTGGTCAAATTCTGAGCTCCTTGAACAATCCAGACAATAAGAGACCATATATTCCCCATGAGTAATGTATATGTATGTCTTCCAAAGGTATTATAAAATTTAAATGCAATATTCCTATTGCCAAGAGTGAAGGATTTTTCTTTTCTTTTCTTGTTTCTTACATGACAGTGAAAAATTGTTTTGACTGATAACTTCTCTACAGATTTGGGATTATATGCCTTTAATTGTACATGAATCCCTTTTAAGCATCTTTTCGTGCATTGTTTATTTGTCTTAACATGACAATGCCTGTGATGGAATGTGTGTTAAATTTTGCTCTGGCATTAACATGCATTCCAGAACAGATATGATTGTCTCGTTGTATATATTTTAACAGAAATGTCATTCACCTTTATAGATTGCTTTCAAAATACCCAGGTAATATGTCAACAAAAGTACTGTAAATTTTAAGGAATTTTGAAAGATGCAGTGAGATAACCTGATCAAAGAGGGCCAAGAATTTAATCCACAATGCACTAACTTGAACTTTGCATTCTCTCTAAGGACTGAATAGAAAGCATTTTATTGATGAAAACAGGTGAGATATCTGTTTTCCTAAGATGAATGATAAAACAGTCATGAAAGGTGAAGACAGAAGTATTTTCCTTATAGCAGGGAATGGCAAGTGGGAACTGAGTTATTTTTCTCCATATAAATTAATGCCAAGTATTCACTAAGTGTAAATGCATGGGAATGATGCCAAAATTTTACTATGAGTGAAGATTCATTTAATTTTCCTCAGTGGAAATGAATGGTAGTCAATTTTAACAATTAAGACAGATATTATGTAAAGAAGAACTCAAAGCACATACTGTACCTCAATCACCTTTTACTCAGTTGCCAATATTATATTTCAGTATACACTGATTGGGGTGGTGTGTGTGTGTGTGTTCAAATCAGTATTAACTCTTGATTAACAAGTCCCTGCAGTTTTCTTGCAAAAATTTCTGAAGTGTTTTGCCATTGTCTTCTTCTTAAGGCTTAAAGTGACTGGGTGAAGGCCACCAAGTTGACTTCATGCCTAGGGCAGGACCTAGAATTCACAGTCTTCCACTTTATAGCCAAGTGCTTTAACCACCTGTCAATCTTCCTAGGAAGACTAGGCAGGTGAGTTAATTCTACTTCCTTATAAGACAACACTAACAGAATCTTGAAAGTCTGAAAGTACACGTGTCCCACCCATTAAGCAGCTGCTGGTTCCACCCACTCTTTTATCTGATCATTCCTTAGGCAGCATCTCTTTCCTCCCCGTCTTTCAAGGTCATTTCCACACACCATGATATCACTACACAAAATTGGTTCTCTCTATATAGATAGATAGATAAATAATTAGATATATATATATATATATATATATAGATAGATAGATAGATAGATAGATAGATAGATAGATAGATATAGATATAGATATAGATATAGATATAGATATAGATATAGATATAGATATAGATATATATTTGTTAGTTTTATATGATCAATAAATTAATAAATTATATAAATAGATAGATAGATAGATAGATAGATAGATAGATAGATAGATAGATAGATAGATAGATAGATAGATGATAGATAGATAGATAGATAGATAGATAGATAGATAGATAATTGTTGAGAGATAATTATCACAGCTCCTGTTAAGAGGTCCCTTTAAGGGGAGGAGACTAGGTGAGTCTCCTCCCCTTAAAGCAGTGGTTCTCAATTATTTTCTGTCAGGCCCCCCTAGGAAGAAGAAAACATTTCGCGCCCCCCCAGCCCCGGAAAGCGCCCCCCCCCCAGCCCCGGAAAGCGCCCCACCCAGCCCCGGGGCTGCCCCCTCCCTTCTTTCCCTCGCCTCCTTCCGAGCCAAGGATATTTATTCTCCATGGTGCCGCCGTTGCCTTCTCCGCATGGCCCGAGCGCCTGTTCCTTACTGCGATGGTCTCAGCAGCTCCCAACGCAGCCAGTCGAAAGCCGGGAGGGAGGCTGCTTTTCCACGCCGTGGAAGGGGGTCGCCTCCCTCCCGGCTTTCGACTGGCCAGGCGGGCAGCGGGCAAGAGCCGTGAGCGGGCGAGCCGGGCAGCGCGCTGGGAGCTGCTGAGACCATCTCAGTAATGAACAGGCGCTCGGGCCATGCGGAGAAGGCAATGGCGGCACCATGGAGAATAAATATCCTTGGCTCCCCAATGCCTTTCTCAGTCGGTGGTATCGGCTCCTGACTATCAAACGCGCCCCCCCTTACGGAGCCTCACTATTTGAGAAACGCTGCCTTAAAGGGACCTCTTAACAGGAGCTGTGATAATTATCTCTCATTTAAGAGTCCTGTAAATTGGCTGATATATCAGGGATACTGGATAGCTCAAGGCATAGAGAAGCCTGTCTCATATGCTGGAAAGCACCAGTTCAAATCCCAGTAGAAGGAGTATGGCCAGCTGAAGAAGGCTAATAAGCCTGAAATGGATCCATCCTGGTCTCTTTATTTTCAGCCCTTAAAATTCTAACATAGATAATTGTTATATATATGTTTCACAACACCCTGTTAGAGCCCCATTAAGGGAGGAGACATACTGTTTCCTTTTCTGCCTTTTGGCTCATCACCAGAGACCATCTAGACAGAAAGCCATGAGTTCCGTTGTGTTAATTTTTTTTTAAATATGTGTGTTAGTTTTATGAGCTGATCAATAAATAAATCAGAAAGACTAGGATAGATCTATTTCGACGTTTTTAGCTCTCATCAGCTAGTCATACTCTTTACTGGCAGAGCCCTCAGGCCACCACAGGTGCTCCCAACACGAGTGATATCAAGCTCTCCACACCCACCTTGGTCACCCCACCCCAACCCCAAGGTCAAACACAACTCTGATGTGGCCCTCAATGAAATCAAGTTTGACACCCCTGCTCTATACAGTTGGGAATTGGCTCCACTCCACTCCACACCTGTACGATCAGACTGTTTTAGGAGCTGAGCTAGGCTCTCTGGTGCAGACAATCTCATTGACTTAATTTTCTCCGTATATCACAAAAAGGGAAGGGGAAAGATTGCTTGCTATTCCACATGTTTGATTTGAGCATGCAAACTAACTCCCAAAGAGAGGTAATTCCTGAAAACAATTTAGAAGCAGGGTAAGATAGCAATAAGAGATCTATCTGTCACTGCAAATTTAAATATAAGAATTCATGCAAAAGTGCTACAAAAACAGGAATTGGGGCTTAAATGTCTCAGAAAGACTTAGAACAATAAATGAACATAGAACTTTCCAGCAGGGTTTTTTTTCCTAGCATGCAGACATGGTGGGCTTATCTTCTAATTTGGGGGCATATTTTAGAAATAGAATTTCCTAGGGATGAGATTAAAATTTCCCGTGAAGCCAAAGAACCAATGAACTCTGGCAAACATATAACAGTAGCAGCATTTCTGAGACTGCTTTTTATAGCACTTTTTCCTCACACAATAATTGTGTCTAGCCATGGTAGTGCCTTACCTAGTTTTCAACAGGAAAAGCAAATTATTTCATTATTACCTATATATGCCTGACATTCTGTGTACAACACTGCATTCTCCAGTGCTAGGAATGCTACCCAAAACAACACGTAAACTATGATGTGAATGTATTTACAGCCTTCCTATTCAATAAAATATGTGTTCAATTCAATTCAATTTCAATTCAATTTATTCTGTGTTAGTTTACAGAACCAGTTTACACTGCATAGTCTACTCTGTAGGGCTCTGCATTGTTCAAAAGTGATCCAGAGGTGCTTTGGACTCCGTGTAAGTCTGAGAATAACTTTTTTCAAGCTTCTGCTCTCCCACAAAAATGATTAAGCTCCATTAAGAGTCCCACTGAAATGTAATGAGTGTGTTTTTAAAAATTGTTCACAAGAGACTTGCGAGGAAGCTGAAGAACATGGAACTGCTCTAATAAATTGCAGGGAAGTGCTCACATTCCTATCAGTTCCAAAATATTTTTTTCCAAACCATTTCCAAAGTGTAAATAATCCTTATCTGTTTTTTGATTAGTAACATTGGGTGAGTAATAAATATAAATTTGGCCGTGAATTTTTTTTTTACCTTTATACTGAAAATAGTAGATGTCTCTTCGAAAAGAAAAATGCAATCTATTCCCATAGTTAATTTTGGAATAAGTCATCACCTTCTGCTCATTAATTCTATATTGCTGTCATTCTGTTTGCTTAACGAGATTTCACTAGTCAATCCAGAGGTGATCTTAATGATCCAGTCTCCTCATGCAGGAAATCTCCAGCTATGGTGCTCCTCATAATGGCTGTTCTACTTTCAAATGAGTTGCTTCACTATTAAACAATCCATATGGTTACAACATTCTTCATGTTTTAGTCACTCATTCTCCTCCCCCCCCCCTTCTTTTTTTTACTAGCATAATTTATCTTTTGGAAGAATCCACTTTTTATCATATACGTGACCATCTTATAAATATTCATTACCATTCTCCTCTTCATTATCATTTCTCCAGGTTAGACGCAGCAAATAGGTTCACATTTTCTTCATAAGAATAACTCCCCAAACATCTTATCCAGATGCATTCCAGTTTCTCATTCTTAATAGTAGTGCCCGTTATCTCAGTATTCCCAGTGAGACTGGACTCAGTTCTTTAAACTGATTCGATTAGTACAATCCAGCATAGAAATAAGATGAAGAATCCTATCGATTTCAGTTGACTTAACTGTTGCAAAGTTGGATTGTGATCATTTCATTATAAGTAAAGCACATAAGGGCAGGTTGGGCTTTACTTCCTATGGTTGTATAGCAGTTGTAATTTTAGTTACTGAACTGGCATATTATTTGCTTAGTACACAAATGTATAGATAGAGGGAGGGAGAGGGTTCAAATCAATCTTGACTCCTGGCAACTTCCTAGACAAGTCCCTGCAATTTGCCAACCTGTTTTGGAAATGGTTTGCCCTTGCCTTCTTCTTCCTAGAGACACAGGGACTGGCCCAAGGTGACCCAGTTGTGGTGACACAGGGTATCACGTTCAGATACTGGATGAAACCATACCAACTCATCCCTTGTTAGCATTCCCTTGCCAAAAGCACATGTATTTCATTAGGTAAAAGATGAAATTGCCCTTGGTTCTTTCTCAGGTTGATTGCTTTCTTGCAAAGGTTCCATTACCCAAACAAGGTGACATCATCTGATGATATTATCTAATTTGGCTAATGAAAAGTCTGCAAGAAAACAACCAAGCTCAGAGAGCACCAAGGATCCCTCACTTCAACCCTAAGCTACAAATATTTACAAAATTTACAAAATATAATATATGCAAAATTTCAACCCTGAGCAACAGAATGGTCAATGTCTGGAATGTACTACCTGACTCTGTTGTTACATCCTCAAACCCCCATAACTTTAACCATAAACTGTCCATCATGGACCTCACCCCATTCCTAAGAGGTCTGTAAGGGGGTGTGCATAAGTGCACCAGCGACCTACAGTCCCTTTCCTACTGTCCCTATTCATTCGTACCTAGTTCCTATGTTCATGTCCATGTTTATACTTATACCTTACAAGGATTACAATAACAGAGTTGGAAGGGACCTTGGAGGTCTTCTAGTGCAACCCCCTGCCTAAGCAGGAAACCCTATATCATTTCAGACAAATGGCTATCCAACATCTTCTTAAAGACTTGCAGTGTTGGGGCATTCACAACTTCTAGAGGCAAGCTGTTCCATTGGTTAATTTTTCTAACTGTCTGGAAATTTCTCCTCAGTTCTAAGTTGCTTCTCTCCTTGATTAGTTTCCACCCATTGCTTCTTGTCCTTCCCCCAGGTGCCTTGGAGAATAGTTTGACTCCCTCTTCTTTGTGGCAACCCCTGAGATATTGGAACACTGCTATCATGTCTCCCCTGGTTCTTCTTTTCATTAAATTAGACATACCAGTTCCTGTAACCGTTCTTCATATATTTTAGTCTCCAGTCTCCTAATCATCTTTGTTGCTCTTCTCAAAGATGATTGATACCTGTTATCTCGTACATATTTGACAAACAAAATAAATAAATAAAATAAATAAATAAATGTTCTCCTTTATTGGTACTAAATAGCCCAAAACTGGGAAATCTATAAAAGAAAAAACCTACCTCAGAGAGAGAGAGAGAGAGAGAGAGAGAGAGAGAGAGAGAGAGAGAGAGAGAGGGAGGGAGGGAGGGAGGGAGGGAGGGAGGGAGGGAGGGAGGGAGGGAGAGACAGACCACTCCCTCAGTTCAGAGACTAACATCTTGGGTAGATTCAAGTAAAGAATTTTTTTCTTCAAGGCAAAAGTCCAAAAGTTATTTTAAGTGATAGCCTGATCTGACATTTTGAAGCAGTGCTTTAATGCAGATGTCTCTCTTCTGTCACATTTACTGGAGACATTCTCAACTTTCAATAAATGAGTTTTCTCAACCATCTATCCAGATTAGCAACTAGCAATGGAGCAAGAGCTGCTGAAACAGGGAAGATACTGTGCACCCTTGGCTTCACCAGCTGCAAAATTACTTAGAGGATAACTAAACAAGCCAGAGACAAATGTGTCTTTAAAGCAGCAATTTCCCTGCCTGCTACACGTTCATACTTTTTTCTTTCTTTCTTCTAAACAGCCCTTTCCCTTTCTCATTCTGCCACGTTCAGTTTTCAAAGCTTTAAAAGCATTTGTGGTGCCCCTGAAAAAGAGAAAATTATATGAATGTGCCAGAAATGCAGAACAATTCTTGCCAATGGTACTTCCCACCCCCACCCCCCAAGTCCATAATTTCTCACAGTATTTTGAAATTAGGAAATCTTTTCCTTAATCTTAGTGAATGCATGAAAGAAGATAGAAAACCTTGCTCCTAATCTCAGTGAAATAACGTTCAGGTTTGACTCCAGCCAACATATAAATAGCACATGCCTAAGCAATCTCTATAGCTGCAAATCACACAAAAGGCATGGCCCTCAGCTAATATTTTCAAAACTCACAGAAATAGTATACTATAAACATTTTGAATTATATAGATCTTCCTGTAAGCTAAATGATTGCATTGCAAGGGTGTTCTGATGTATTTATGTGCAAATGCATTTTAGTCGTTTGCATTTTGCTTAACATTATCCAGAAATCTTGGCTCAAAATTCAATTTTGTTTGCATTTGTGTGTGTGTGTGGATAAAATGTGGCCCAGCTGAAAGAAAGTGAAGAAACTGCCAGGAGCGAAGATGTTGATTGCTTTTGTCTGGGTAACTGTGTGCCTAATGAAATTAAGAGATGCCTACATACCTTTGCTGACTAGATTGAGGGGAATTTTCCCCTAGGATAGGACAGTCATGCCTTCCATGTCTAGTTAAAAGTCACTTCTTAAAAGATGAAGCCCATACTAATGAGTCTATCAATAGGGCAGGGCAGAGTTTTAGATCATACAGTGAAGGCTTTCAAATTCTTTGCAAAATACAAAACTCCATGGCACATCAAAAAAGACAATATTTTTTCCTTAGTCTGTTTTTTGTTAAAGAGATTTGCTAACAATCAAATAATTACAAATGCCTATACACCCATCAGTCTGGCATAGGAGTTTCACATTCTAAAGGAAACAAGTGTTGCACAATTACTGGTTCCGTAGTCCAAGGGTGGCAACATTAAGGCTTTTCATATGTAGAGGTCAAAGGGAAGAAAGCAAAGTATCATATTTGTTTTTCATCATATTACTTTGGTCAGGCTATGCTGATGACTAGGCCATGACACAGCTGCTGAAGGTATGGTGGAGGACAGTTGAATGGACTGTTGCATGGTGGTAAGTCCATTGTCTCTGCAGAAGAGACCCTGAGACCTTTCCTGTGATGTGGAAGTCTTGGTAGTGCATAGTTGGACTTGGGCTATTACCCTGAAGCGGGCTTGCAGATCTTCCCACTGCCCCCCACCAATCAAGGCCTCCCCTCTGCCTTCTTAATAGCAAGGAAGTACTATTGTGGTGATGGTGGAAGGAGGAGGCAACTGCTTGGTCTGTTTATTTACCATGACTGTGTCTTATTAAGAGCTAGTGGTGCTTTGTCCAAATCTGGAGTCATTTGACATCGGTATCTGCAATGAAACCTTATATATCTCTGACAGTCAGCTGACAGTCAGTTATGACTCTCAGGGACCATTTGCATGTCTGGTTTATATAAGAAGAGTGAGCAGAACCATAGACATTGTCCATTAAGTGCACTTGCACTGAGGAAAGTAGGTCAGGGAATAGCACGGAAGCCCATCTAGTCTATCGTTTTATGAGTATTTCCTTCTGGTTGCATTCTTCAGATGAAGCTACGTTCCTCATTTTGCAGTTTAAGCTCCCAATGAACAGATGCTCTGACTGTTATTTCATACAGAACACAAATGTTGCCATTTTAATGAATGTAAATATGAATGCCTAAAGTGAGATTTTAGTACCGGTATTTAGAGACAGACAATTATCTAACCATTGGATTAAGTTCTAATTGGTCATCCTCTGACATACTCAAAAGGTTTATCATTTTCATTTCAATTTTTGATTCTCTGCAGCTATATTCGGATGAGGTTTCTTGAACACTGAATATGCAATCAACCAATAGCCCTATAAACTTTGTAGATATAGTGCATGTTAAATATGCAGCTGAAACCAATGTTTGCTCTAAAACAAGCTATCTAAGAATGTTGATACCACTGAGAACAGAACTTTTTCCAGTCCAAATTGTTCCCTCTGTTATCATAATTTATGCAATTGCAGTGATATTTATGGCCAATGTGAAGCAAATTCTATATTTGGCATATTCCTTAGATCAGGAAATTCCTTGAGAATTGGGAGCTTCTCCAAAGCTCAACCAAAGTTATTCTTTACCCAGTGGTGTGTATGTTTCACTATAGAGATGATCTATTTCTTGACAGAAGCAAAATGGAATTTTTAACAAAAAACACACAGACAAAACAGACTAGAGCAGATGTGCTACCTATGGAAAGAGCTGCTTTCACAGGAGAATCAGTTCATTTATCAGTTGTATCTCTTGGGGACACATTGGGAAAGAAATGAATTCCACAGTCAGGAAGAACAGGGCTGAATTGCATGGAGAATATTTTGAAGGGCCAAAGGAAAAAGTTGCCTAAAAGTTAACTTTTAATTTTAGTTGTTTTCCTTCATTACAGTTACCAGATGCTTTTCTTCCACATAAGCTTTCTATAGAACCTCTGTTCACCTATTCTGCTTGGACTTGGGTTTCTACTTCACCTTCCTGCTAAAAACATAATTTGCCATGCTTATTCCAATACAGTGGGTTCATCCTCACTTCCTCCTAATCATGGCACAAATATTCTCATGAAATTGTTTGTTTATAAGCCTCATGCGCTATGTTTATGTCTTTGTCTCATCTCCAAGGTGTAGATAAAGTGACTTAAAGTTGCCTTTAAGTTTTAGAGTAGCATTTTCTCTCTTCACCAATATAGGACATATTCTAGGTTGCTTCCTTGAAAGTGTGTCAGTGATGAAATACATTCAGCACTTATGGGCCACCGTAGGCTGTTGCAGAGCCCCCCCCCCTTCCCCTCACTAGATGGGGAACAGTCCTTCATGGCCATTTGGCTTAATCTGCAGGAGAAACTAGACCCTATTATAATGACTGATGAAGGTTTGATACTTTTTTGGAAGAGCAATAAACCTGGTTTTTTTTTAAAAAACACACCACCAAACACCATTTTTGTACAGAGCTCTAAATTAGTATTTAAAAACAAAACTACCCACTTTTTAAATCAGGAAAGACAGCAATGTTTTGACATTGCTGTGTCTGTCACTAGTATGTACTTTATATAATTTCCCCAGCTTCTGTTGATACAGTTTCATACGGCCATATATAACCTATTGGCTACATCTGATCTTGCCAGCTATGGCCACTTATTATTTCTTCCCAGCACTTCATCAATGCTGCTTTGACAGAGCATCCACATTAAGCACTCTGTGCCATTCCACAAGCTAAGATGTGCTTAATGTGGAATGTTCAACATTGCTGGCCTTTTAGGCACTCCAGCTGGTGGTGGGATTCCAAATCTTTTCCTACCAGTCCTATGAAAGAGCGCTTCGCTCCTGTTCCGGCTTCTGGCGGCGACGGATGAACCTTGGGGTTCGTCCGCCGTTTTGCTCTTTTTTCTGCCCCTAACGGGGCGGGGTGCCCCCCTTTTTTCTGGGGGGGACCCTCCGTAGGACTGGCTTGCCTGGACTGGTTCTGCCGGAGGCAGCTGGGGAACGGTCCTTGTCTTCGGTCTAGGTGGAAGAAGACATGCTGCGGGGAGCTTGGTTCCCTTCGCCAACGGAGGACGTTAACGAACAATGAATTCGGAGAGAACGGAGCGCTCGGGTCGGATGGCTTTGCCGGGGCTTGAGCTGCGAGGTGGAGAGTAAGTGTTTTTAGCTTTATTGCTGGCGGCTTTGGATGAGAGAGACGTGGAGGGGGGTGTTTGTTTGCTAAACCCCCCCTCGGATTTACAGCAGCGGCGCGCAGAAATGGCTCCTGGTATGCAGGGAGCGGATATTTCGCATCCGGACTGTTGCGCAACAAGTGAAAGTCTTCCGCGGCTTGTTTTCATACAATGTATCTAAGTCCGGCTTGACTGAAACAATTTCTCTGCTGTTTTCTCCGGCTGGCTGTCAGAGTGGGTGGTGGAAGATGGCTGTCCTTTGTTCCTGAACATTTATTTCTTTATGGAAAATTTCCAACATCTCTTTGTGATTTGGACTGCCTCTCTCTATCAATGGAGAAATTTTTTGGATTAATTGATTCCCTCCCTGGAATGCCTTCTTTGTCTTAATAACTGACTGTGAAAATTGCTTCTCTTCTGGGCTCTACAACTTTTTACAATTTTGATTAGAACTTTCCTCTCCTGACTTGCTCCAGCGGCCGCACCCAAAAAACGCCATCTTAGTGGCACTGATTTAAACAGCTCACCATGGCTTCAAAGAAACAACCAGGAAATCCAGGATTGGAAGAGAGAATGACAGCTATGGAAACAGTGTTAAACTCCTTGGTGCTGGAAATTAGAGAATTTAGAAAAGATCTAGCACTAAGCTTGAACTCTTGGAGACTCAGAAAAAATTGATGGAGAACACACAGAAGACCGAGGTGTTAGAGGTGGGGCTGGCTGGGGCAAAGGGAGAACTTAAAAATGTTAATACTGAAATTGGAGATTTGTCTGGTCATATGTCTAGGATGGATTTTGAGAGGATGTCATATTTTTTAAGATTTCAGAATATTTCTGAGGAACCTGGTGAATGCCTTCCTGATCTCATGAGTACAATTTTATCAGACTATTTACGTAAACCTAAAGAGGAGATCAGGGGGGACATTGACCTAGTCTACAGAATAAACTCAGCATATGCCAGGATGAATGAAGTACCCAGAGAGATACATATTAAATTTGTTAGAAGGTCGACAAGGGAGGGAATATTGAAGGAGCAGAGGGAGGATCCGTTAATTTACCAACAAAAGGAAGTCGCCATCTTGAAGCAGATCCCAAAAAAGATTAGAGAGATGAGACGGAAATATTCCTTCTTATCTAAAAAATTGTTTAACCACGGGATTTGGTTTAAGTGGGCAATGCCAGAAGGGATGTTGGTGTTTTGGGATGGAGGAAGAGTAAGGATTAAAACAGTTGCTGAAGCGGATGCCTTTCTTAAAAAACATTCCTCTATCCTGGGGGAAGATTCAGGGGGGACGGAGGGGGCCACGGCCCCGCCCGCTGGGGGCCAGGAAGGAGAACAAGAAGACACAATTGCCAAGAGACTTAGATCTAAAAAATGACTTTTATTTTTATTTGTATTAATACAGTATAATTTTTGTCTGGATGTTTGTACACGACTGCCAGCATAGAATTCAGAATTTATATGTAAGCATTTATTTTCACCTTGTTGTATTATTGAAAAATGTATTACCTATGTCTTGTTAAGAAGCCCGGGAGGGCCAACGTTCCCGACGTGAAAGTTCTCAAAATATCTTTTTAACTCACCTTACCCTACCCTTTTTTGTTAAAAAATTTGTAAAACTCAATAAAACTTTTTCTATATAAAAAAAAGAAAGAAAGAGCGCTTCGCGCGTGCACCCAGCACTCAAAGGCCACCCTCGGTGTCAGCACTGGTGAGCTGAGCTGTGTTTTAGCTCAGCTGAGGCAGAGCAATCTGCTCTGCTACACAAATCGGCTGAGCTAAAAAAACAAGGGAATATAGGACAGTGAACAAGGGGCGTGGGAGGGTGGGGCCACTCAGAGGTGGTATTTGCTGGTTCTTTGAACTACTCAAAATTTCTACTACCGGTTCACCTGAACCGGTCCGAACCAGCTGAATATCACTTCTGGAACCAGCCATCCTTAATCCCATCTACATTTACAAATACAATCCAGAAACAAGCAAGCAGTCTTTCTTGATATGAAACTTGCTTTCAGACAAGATAATTTATACAATGGGTATTTTATGTTTTCTATCTGCCTGGTAAATTCATTCAACATGGGACCCAGAATATTGGTGCAAGTTTATATAATTTCCCATATTCCAAGGAAATGTATTTAATTAATTATTTAAGTTTATATGCTGGCAACTCAAAGCTCAACAACTCTGAAAGCAGTTCAGGAAGGAAGGAAGGAAGGAAGGAAGGAAGGAAGGAAGGAAGGAAGGAAGGAAGGAAGGAAGGAAGGAAGGAAGGAAGGAAGGAAGGAAGGAAGGAAGGAAGGAAGGAAGGAAGGAAAATACAATCTAAGACTGTCAGGTCTTCAAGCCCATTCAAAACACGGAGGGGGGGGTGTTTGCGCTATTTGGATATGTGGGGGGAACATCATTCCAATATCAGCAGTGCTCCAAACTCCAGTGCTACAGAAAAGTGGGCTTGTTTAAGCAAAGGAATCCAGAATGCACCAGCCCTGCCTGGTGAAGCATCAGATGAATTGACTGGATAGAAACTATGGAAGATGGCAGTCCTTCATATAACCAGCCCTATGCCACAAAAGGCTTTATAAATAACAACAAGCACCTTGAATTTTACCCAGAAGCAAACTGGTAACCAGTACAACTCACAAAGCACAGCCCTCATTGTCACACTAAAAATTATTTAGACTTTTGAGGAAGTTGGGTGTAGGAGGAAAAAACAGACAGTAGGATTTTCTCCATCCAGAATTTCTCCCCCCACCCTTGAAAGATGTTTATTTTGGTTGCAAAACTTATTTTTTCATTTTTTGCTATATTGACACACTCTGTAAATAGAAACTCTTGCATAAGAAGAATGGAGAGGTATATTTGAACAGCAAGGTGCTGAGAGGAGCTTCATCTATTTAAGTGGTATGGAAAGAAGTGAATTATTTCTGTAACATATGACATCATATTTTCCTGCTGGAAGGCAGCCACCTCTTGGTTCTAACATCTTACAGGAGAGAAAAAATTGGCTGAAGGCAAAGAACAGAAAATGGCTTTGTATATAAAAGCTAACAAAAAAGCAACAAGGTCCTACACTGCATCTGGCTTGTGTACAGCTGCTATTTGCTTTAACCAGGTAATTGCAGACATTTGGAATAGCTTTTTTACAACTCATATCCATAAATCTTAGTTCAGTTTTATGGAAGAGCTGGAACTCTGCTTTATAGGAATAGGAAGGAGAGGTATCAAAAAGTCATGCAGATGTACTTGCACGGATACACCTGTCAGTATCAACTTGAATACCATTCACCTCTTGACATGATGACCATGATTACGTGTCATCAAATCACTGTTCATTCTTAGTGGCTACAAAGGTAGATTTTCTCCATGATGATTTATCTCTAAAGAAGTGTTTTGGGTCTTTCAATAGTTCACCACGGTAACTGTAAGTTTGCTGCTGATTGTTCTTTCTCTATGGCTGGTCTCAAAGAGACTAGCTGATTTACATAAGGAGCCATATAATGTGAGGATAGACACACACATTGGCAAGTGTGTGGTCCTGGGCTTGGTTATTTTCTTGCAGATATTTCATTACCAAACTGGGTAACTTTATCAGTACTAGAAGAGAGTGAAGTTTGCCCTCTTTTGATATTGCCCATTCAATTGGCAAGTTTAGAAAGTGGGTTGACATGCAGTGAATAAAGAATTGACCTGTTTGACACATTCAGCCTTTCCAAATCATTCCTGTTATAGATGCATTTTGCAGAGTCAATGATGCCCCATTTGAAAAACAATTGTCACCACTAAACTACTAAAAGGCAGCAAAAAGTGAGATTTAGTTACATCTCTTTTTTACCACTTAGTGGTGTTCTAATTTCTGCAGCCCAGATGTTGAATCCCTATTTCCCACACATATTTTTGTACTATAGAAGTGTTTTTTAAAGTATTGAATGGATGAACTCAATTAGAGAAAAATAATACCTCTGAAAACAAATTTTCATTTCCAACATTGAAATATGGAAAATAACGTATTTAGATGCTAGTAAACAATCAAGATCATAAAATCAACGTTCATAGCATAAGAACCACATCATTGCATTCAATAAACCAAAATAAAGTGTTTGAAGAGAACATCGTACTCTATAAAAGATAATGTTCATTTAATATCAAACTTGTAAAATTTCCCTGAAGAAACACAGATTTTCCCGTAGCTCTGGAAAAACTCATTTCAATGGGTAGTTGGACATTTGGCCTATTTCAATATATCTTCATTACAAATCTTAATAAAATGTAAAGCCATGGAAAATGGCATCGTATGTGAATTCCTGAAATGGTGCAATGACCTTCTTAGCTTGTAATTCTGGCAGTATAACTGATAAATCCTCAACTGTTAACAAATTTGGACAGCCATAATATTACAAAGAATTATTCAAATATTGTTCATATATGTTAAAGCATGGATTCTGTCATTTTGAAGTAGAAATAAGCTGTGTTTGACTATTGAGGGGTGGTGTGAAATGTTTCTTTTGCTGTCTGCATGCTATGAAAAGGGGCCATGGTTGAGAAGTCATCACTAAACCCAATCTCATTCCTAAATTCATATTTCTGCATTGAAAGAGAAAAGCATGCATGATTATTTCCACGTGGTCATTCAGCTTTCCCCTCTTCATCCTAATAACCATCTTCATGCAACTGCAAAAAACAAAACAAACCCAAACCCAACAGTTGTCCCACCTTCTCATTGTTGCCATCCAGAACTTTTTCCAGCCAGCCAATTGGATCATTGCCTTGTTTTGACTGTTCCCTTCTTGACATCACCGTTTCAGAGAAAGGGAACAGAAGTTAAAGAGAGGAAAAATAGGCCAACACCATGAGAGAAATATCAAAACCCTTTCTTCTATTCACAAGGGAAAGGGTGAGAAAGAAACCAAGGCTCTTCCACCAAGGGTCTCATCCTGTAGTCCGGGAGGAACTGCTTCAAAAATGACATAGGGAAGCAAAATGGAGACTGTGTCTAATGTATACACCTTAAAATCAAAATTGAATCAGTTGATATGTATCTTGGTGAAGGATCAGTCTTAAGCCGCCGTTGGTTTTGTTCACATAGGCTGCCATCAGTTCTGCAAGATTTCTGGCAGCCATAGCTGGAGTTGCTGGGGATTTAACTTTGAACTTCTTGCAACTGACATATGCACTTTGCCTCTAAGCAATAGCTCTTCCTCTAATTGTTAATCCAAGAAATAGAAATAAGACGTGCAAGGAAACCAGAACTTGTTCCAAGTAAAATCTTAAACAAGACACAACTAAGGATGTTTCTTGGCAGTTGGTCTTACTTTTGGCACAGAGAGTTGGCACTCAGGTACTTTGCTTGAAGGTAATGCAGAATTTCTGGCACTATTCAGATAAAACGTTTGTAGGCTGTAGAAGTTGTGCAGGTACAGATGTTTCCATGACATCCCAGAGCTGTATATTTTGCAGTTTGTCCTCTTCAAAACTGCTTCATGGAAGTTTCATAAACACTGCTAATCCTGCACTGCCTTGCTTTCTTTGACACTCTTCTAAACTGCAAGGGTAAAATCAGCATATGATCATTTCTTCACTGTGCCTGAAAACAGTATGTATGTATTTACTCCCCTCCACTCCCCTCAGCAATGGTAATAACCTAGCTTTGGCGACAAAATTTGAGACTTCAGTCAGATTTTTGTTTATATCGAATTTATAACCCGCACCTTCTCCTAAAAAAGGACCCAGGGATGCATTCAATATACTTTATGCTATCCACATTTGTACTGAAAATGAAATAATTCTGTTGTTTTCTTGTCCATTTAACAATTCCTTTAATTAAAAAAAAGCTAATTTTATTCTTTCTGATGCTATGATTTTATAACCATCCACATCATGGTGTAAAGATTAGTTCCTTTTCCTCTTTTTTCTTTGCTATGTTATTCTTTAGAAGTATTTCTAATAAAGATATATTTAGGAAGAAAACCTAATTGATATTCGATGAATTATCAATAATTCAAAGTCAATACCAGCAGTTTCCAGTTATGAAATGGTAATTTGTTGTCAAACCCAAGCAATAGATCAACAGGTGAAGAGTTCAAGTTAAGTATTTTATTTTATTGCAATTCTACCTATAATACAGGAATCTCTCCAGAATGCTTACCTTTGCTTGGGAACAGATAGATGGAACTTCAGGGGGGCAAGGAGGAAAGATCAGTCCTGGATCTTTGTGGTTACACAATGATTCAAGCTAATTCCTAACTTGATTCCTCCTGCTGCCTGGCTGGGTATTTCCAAACATCTAGCTACATAGTGATGTCTTAATACTTTCACAGGTAAATCTCCATGAAGAGTTGTCTCCAGGATGGTGTATCCCGAGACTTTGTTAGCCACAGTTTCAGCCAATTTTCTGGATGTGTTTGAGAGACAAGACACACATGTCCCATCAGCTTCCTAAGACTTTGGAAAGAATAAATAGCAAATCTAACAAATTACACACATGTACACAATTATAAAGCATTTCCAAGGAACCAAAATATGTCTGAGACAAGAGAAGAAGTCTTCCAAAGCAGTATTTGGAGTGATCCTTTGCATCTACTTCATCAATTCAATTGCTGCCTGCTATTACCCCAGTTTTTTTTTTAAAAAAACCACCAGAAGACCTGCAAATAAATTGTAATATTACTTTGGAAAAGCTCAATCCCTATTAGGACACACAATTAATCTTGACATATGATAACAGAGTGAGAGCTTGACAAGCCAGAGATAAGGATGGGAAACCACTTTAAGCAGGCATAGTTTTCCCATGAACAAGTGACTTGAGGGACAAGTGACTTCACTTGTCTGATGAACTACTACTGTGATGATTCTTGGACATGCCATTGCAAAGGACACAAGATGAATGTTCCTCTTGGGAGAGGCAGACATTCTGCCCTCAGCTGCTCAGGGAAGGTTTGTAGATGGCTGTGTATATTCTTGAGAAACAAAACAAGACATTTAGAACTTGGCCACAAATTCTTAATAATAATAATAATAATAATAATAGTTAAATTTATTAACCGCTCCCTCTCCCCACAGGGACTCGGGGCGGTGCACAGGGAGGATAAAAACAATAAATATACAAAATACATACGAATTTAAAAACAGATTAAATTAATTCCTGTGCTAAAATCCCATTAACTAAAAATCCCTACCCCCCAAAAAACCCTAAAGACAGAGGAGTAGTTATCCCAGGCCGGCAAGGCAGAAAAAGTGTGTTTTCAATTTAAGACGGAAGGAGCGGAGATCCGTCACTGAAGGAGATCTTCCTTCAGTTTCTGTTTTAAACCTTCTTTTGTCTAGAACTTGAGAACGCATCTTCCCTGTTTTCAAACCAGAAGTGCAAATGGCTGAGTGGGTGAGACCACCCACGATTTCTGCTATCAATTTGGGCGATCCAGTCCATATTGGTAGAATACCACTACTGATTGGGTGCATGTCACCAAACAGTTGCAAAGCTGGACATCAGTAGCAGCTTTATTCACATGCAATTCTTTCTTAAAATATATGCATGTATTTTCTAAGAGTATACTAAGTTCTAACTGTCCAAAGAGTAGCTCATAAGAATTAATTATTGTTTTTATTTACCAAATGTCAATGCCTTGAGGGAGGGGGATTCAATATAGTTCCCACAGGTTCTTTCAAGGATGTAAAACTAATATCTCTCTTGAAATTTTAGCAGTAGCAATTCTGGAGAAAACAAATCTCATTAACCAAATTTATATAATATTAATTTCAATTTAAATGTAGTCATCTTTGTATCCTAATTAATGAGATCTAATTTAGAAGTCGTATCCAGATATTAAATGCAAAATTTAATGCTTGACCATAAATACAACACTACTGAAATCATTCTTTGTTGCACACACAGAGAGGGACTTCTCCAGGTGCCGTTCACTAGGCAGTGCCAGCGGGCAACGCCCAGGGGAAGGGCCTTCTCTGTGATGGGCCCGACTCTCTGGAATGACCTACCCCCGGATATTAGAACGACTACGGACCTCCGCGCCTTCCGCCAAAAAGAAAAAACCTATTTGTTTCATCAGGCCGGCTTGGCCTAATCTACGCTTCTCGCCCCAGTCTGTTTTCTCAAATTGTTTATTGGGTTTTAATGGGTGGTAATTTTAATGGTTTTTAAATTTTGTACAGGGTAGTTTAATTCGTTTTTAATTTGTGTGTATTGTATGTTTTTAATTGGTTTTTAATTTTCCTGTACACCGCCCCGAGTCCCTTTGGGGAGAGGGGGCGGTTTATAAATATAATAAATAATAATAATAATAATAATAATAATAATAATAATAATAATAATAATAATAATAATAATAATAATAATTATTATTATTATTATTATTATTATTATTATTATTATTATTTACAACAAAGTAAGTAGTCGTGGAAATTTCCCCATGTAATGGGCAGCATTTTAGGAGAAGTTTTGTGTACATAATATTCTTTTATGATTACTATCTACAAAATCTACAACAAATCACTAAAAATAATTTTCCCTACTTCTAAGAAATGGGTGACACACAAAATATCATTTAATTGAATTA
Source organism: Rhabdophis nuchalis (assembly GCA_039707465.1). Classification (NCBI taxonomy): domain Eukaryota; kingdom Metazoa; phylum Chordata; class Lepidosauria; order Squamata; family Natricidae; genus Rhabdophis; species Rhabdophis nuchalis. Next base: position 30,934,360 of record CM077644.1, read on the forward strand.
AATGTCATCATAATTCCTAATTTTTATAATTGTTCAGTGAAGTCCAGATTTTGATTCTTATTTATCTGGGAAGTTGGAATTACTGGACATGCTTCCACTTCGGATGCAGACATGAGACATAATGCTCCTACACTGACAAATTAGGAACGCTGTTGAGGGACTGAGGAAGGAGGAGAATTTAGGAACTCGAACTGTATCTTTTTCTTCTTCTACACCTGGTGTAAGACAAACAACTCAGCTGTTCCTAAACTCTTCACCTTCAGCATAGACATGCAAGGAAATCTCTTACCCAGATGGGAATGCAGGTCAGAATTTGCTGATTTGTTGACTCTTGAAAAAAGACGTTTATCCTGCAAATTATGCTACACAAGTGCAAATTAAGAAGGCAAAAGAGAGGCGGTCACTGTTTGATGTCAACCATGTGTTAATTTTAGTCTCTAAGTGGATGGGTCTTATTTCAGAGAAAGTCAAAACTCCTTGTCAAATCCTTGCACTTAGTTAACCATGCTGCCGCTGTGGCCTAGAGATAGAGCTCTTGCCTCCCAATCAGGAGGTTGTGTGTTCAATCCTTGGTAGAGGCAGATGTAGGGTCTCCTGCTTGGGCAGGGGGTTGGACTAGGTCCCTTCCAACTCTGTTAATCTGTTATCACTAGCTGTAGACCAGACCATAATTATATGAAGTTACGTAGAACTCATGGGTCTTAATGGCCAAGTTTCTTTAGGGCCAGTCTGCTGTTCTTCCGCATCCCAAGAACCTGGGGTGGGTAGGAGTAGGTGCAGTGGTGGGACGCAATTTTTTTTACTATCTGTTTGGTGGGCATGGCATGGTTTGGTGAGCGTGGCTTTGTGGGCGTGTCAGGGGAAGGTTACTGCAAAATCCCCATTATCTCCCCACTCCACTAACCTGCTTTCCAGCTCCATTCTCCTGTTTAGGGCAACAAAAGAAGATCAGCTGGGAGGCTAGGAAGGAGTGGGGGCGGGGCCAGACTATTTGCCGTTTCTCCAAACTACTTAAAATTTCCACTACTGGTTCTCCACAACCTGTCAGAACTGGCTGAATATCACCTCTGGGTACGCGGGAATACTGGAAGCTTTTACTAGAGCTCATAATTATCCCTCTAAGTAAACAATAAAAAAATCCCTTGAAATTGGGCCGAATACCTGGGCAGACCACCACCCGTTACTAATGAAATGGACAATCGCACAGGCTAGGACAAGATGGTCTATGAGAGCCAGTCTTATGAAAGATGATAACTTTGTAAAAATTATTGAAAAGGAGCTTCAGTACTTCTTTCTCGAAAATAAAAGACAGGATACCTCCCTACAGAATATATGAGATACGGCTAAGGCAGTGATAAGGGGGGCAGCAATAAAATATATGGTTAGACAATGGAAAATAGGGAAAGCAAAAAGAATGGAATTAATAACGGCATTACAAAAACAAGAGAAGGAAGCCCAGAAAGATCCATATAATATAAGGGTAAGAGAAAAAATAAATATTTTGAGACATGAAATCTCCCTACTAGACCAGAACCAACTTGCAGAAAAAATAAAGAAATGTAGGCAATCCCATTTTGAACATGCAAATAAAATAGGAAGATGGTTGACATATAGGCTAAGGAAGGAAGCAGAGACAAGAAGAATAAAATCCCTCCAAGATAATAGTGGGGAAATTGTAAATACCATAGAACAGAAACTAAAAATAGCACAAGATTTCTTTGGTTCACTCTATGCTGATGAGGCACAACAAAAGGAAAAGACTAACTCTTATCTTATAAAACAACATCTTGGAGTAATCTCTGACACATATAAAAGTACATTAAATACAGAGATTACAATGCAAGAGGTAGAAAATGCAATTAGAAAACAGGCAAGTGGGAAAACCCCAGGTCCGGATGGAATACCAGGAGAATTATACAAAGGTATTTGGGAGACTTTAGTCCCACAAATGAAGGACCTATTTAATGAAATCTTGGAAAAGGGGGAAACACCCCAATCATGGACCGAGGCCTAAATCTCTTTAATTCCCAAACCTGACTCAGACTTAACCCAAATTAAAAATTATAGACCTATTTCACTTTTTTTTTTTATTATTATTTTTATTATAATTTTCAACAAATTATACTTCTACACATAAAATTTACTTTTTTTTTTTTAACAATAATCAATAATCCACCCGGTGCTATACAAAACGAAAGGAAGAGTTGGTTCTTTGGATTATTTCACTTTTAAATGTCGATTATAAAATATTCGCGACAATTCTGGCTGGGAGGTTCAAACCATTTTTATCTAATTTCATCCATCAGGATCAAAGTGGATTTCTACCAGGTAGGTATCTGAGGGACAATGTACAAACGATAACTAATTGCTTAGAATACTATGAGGCACACGCAGACAAACAAATGAGCATGATCTTCTTAGACGCGCAAAAAGCATTTGACAGGGTTAATTGGAACTTCATTATACAACAACTGCAAATTATGGGATTCGGCCCTAAATTTGTTAAAGCAGTGCAGGCCATTTACACGATGCAATCGGCAAAGTTGCTATTTAATAAGGTCTTATCAGACCGGATCCCAATATGCAGGGGCACTAGACAAGGATGTCCGTTGTCACCCCTCTTATTTATTTTGACACTGGAGCCCCTCCTAAACACAGTTAGACAAGAGAAGAACATTAGAGGACTGCAAGTCAGAGGAGAAGAATATAAAACTCAAGCATTGGCTGATGATTTAGTCTTTGTGATAGAAGATCCTCTGACCTCAGGACCGAAATTAATCACAATAATAGAAGAATATGGAGAGGTGGCCGGTCTAAAAATTAATAAACAAAAAAAAAAATTTTCTTTAAAGTTTAGTCTCTACACAGTTTTCAGAAGAATATCAGAAGTTGTTGAAAACTGCCTAAAAACACATAATGTAAGAAAACATATGAAAACAGATAATGATTAAACAAAGTTGATTTACTGAGTTATTTCAATAACTTGAATAAATAATTAAATCATGGGAGCAAGGCCTCAGGAGAACAGCTAGGATCTACTACACAGGTGTCGAACTTGTGGCGTCACATTGCCATCATGTGATGTTTCCCCCTTTGCAGAGCTGGGGTGGGCGTGGCTTATGCATGGTGCATCTGGGCCTGCAGAGAGCCAATTTGACGCCCCTGATTCTACCACCTTGACTCGTCTTCTTTCAATGACTTCATTCTTCACCAGTATTTAATCATCATCCGTTTTCATATGGGGGTGCATTTCAGCAAAAAATGGGGAAGAATTCTTCCACTACGAGATAACATCTCCCATCTGGTTTTTTTAAGATCAGGAAATATTATCAAGCAGGGATATTCTCAACTGGAGGCTGTGCTGATAGTGTCAAATAAAATGATGGATAGGTGAAAATGTCTAACATTTGTTTTTTGTAAGTTTATATTCAGAGATTGTAGACCGTATAAAATTTAGATGTCTTGTTGCACCAATTATGAGCAATCTTTTTCCAAAGCCTGAACTTAGAAGAAACACTAAGATTACATTCAGCAATAAAGCAACAACAAATACAAAACAGAAAAAAAGGGATGATTACAAGTGGGAAATGCTTATAAGATTAAAATGAAACAATCACCTTATGACATTTCAATCAATCTTAAGGAGCCATTCTGCAGTTACTATTTGCAAGGATAAAAATTGATGAACACGAACACTAAACTACTGCTTTCAATAAAACACTGCAGCCCTTCAATTCACAAGACTGGTAAAATTCTGCAGCTCTGCTTGATGGACAGCCAATCACTTGATCTGTTTCAGCTTATTTTCAATGTGTGCTTTAATCCAAGCAAAGCCTCAGCAATGTGCATGATTTATATTCTTAAATGCTGATGTTTTTCTATGCTGCTCAAAGAATTGGATTTTCCCCCCTTTTCTTTTCTTCTCTCAAGACTTCTGTCCATAACAGACCTGCTTGTATAAAGCTAGGCAGGAAAAACATAACTTTTCCTCCCCCTGGCCTTCATCTTGTCTGTTTGCCACATCTGGCTTCTTCATATAATACAATATTCATGCATCAAAAACCTCCCTCCAATAGGAATTAGATTGAAATTCAAATAATCACATTTTATAGTGTTCCACACATGTTTCCACTGAAAATTTATATTCAGTTGGTTAGTTAAAGGACTAGTTGTTTAAAAGATGAACATATACATTGCTTTATACTGTAGTACAAAATGGCTCAAGATTTTTTAAAAAATAAACCAACAATCAGAAATGGGAAAGAAAAGAGAGCAAACATTAATTCAATGCTTAGGGAAACTATCTATAAATCAAAACTGGCTAAATAAGAATTAGGAAACAAAACCATAGATAAAGTTGAATTAAACAGGGTCTAAAGGCTGGCGGATTCCTACAGCAGATAAGAAAAGGGAGGGAGGGAGGGAGGGAGGCCACTACCTAGTACCTAAACCAGAATTTCCCAATCTTGGCAACTTGAATTCCCCAGCCAGCCTTGAGTAGTTGAAGTCCACACTTCTTCAAGTTGTCAAGGTTAAGAAATTCTGTCCAATGTAGACGAGAGCAATCTTGGAACAGAGGACTGTTATTAGACACAGTTATAGGTAATTCCACCAAGCATCGCTCTACAGGAAAGGAAACAATCTGCAGACAATCTTCAGGCCCGATCTCTCATTCCGCAGATTTGCAGAATGACTTGGCTACATGGCAGTTTCTGTCTAATGACAAAAAAAACATTGCATGAAATGTAAATAAGTTGTACCTTTTCACATAATTCGGGGTTTTTACCCATTATACTTTTTTGAAATGAGAATTGTATAATTATCTTCTATGGTTCATTCTGAGGAGCAATGTTGAGGTTCCATGTTGTACCACACTGAAGCTGAGAAATTTGCCCTTTCTTGGCACAGGAGAATTTTTGACCCTGTTTTTCAAAAGGGCTCACCTTCCTGGAGATATGGAGTGACCTCTGCTGGACAAAGGTGGTGGTGGTTATCTTTCTGTGGTTTGTCCTGGAGCAAAGTATTAAATAATGAACCTTAAACCAGCGTTTTTCAACCACTGTGCTGTGGCACACTAGTGTGCCGTGAGATATTGTCTGGTGTGCCGTGGGAAAAATTCCAATTCCAATATCAGCTTTGTGTTCAGCCAAAAAGGCCCAGGTTTCGCACTGAGTAAGTAAACAGAAATATGAACAATTATAAAATACTTTATTATTTCATAATAAAGTAATTATAAAATAATTTCTTTGTGTTTATTTGATTCCTATTCAAGAGAATTACTTTATATATAGTCAATATAGGCACAGAGTTAAATTTTTTTAACATTTTCTAATGGTGGTGGTGTGCCTCGTGATTTTTTTCATGAAAAAAGTGTGCCTTTGCACAAAAAAGGTTGAAAAACACTGCCTTAAATCATCCATGTAATGCAATAGCCATGGTTCATAGAGTTATTATATACTAAGCATGATCATCAGTTCTTAGAGAAGCAGCAAACATCTCTGTAATTCATTGGAATAAACTGGACAGTCTTCCAAACAGCTACAATCAATGTTCAACTTAATTAAAATGAAAAATATAAAGATAATTGCTTAAGCAAAGAGGGATGCAACATTTCACTATAGCAGCTTATATATTTTTTTCTGCTTTTAGCAACTAGATTAGAGAAAGGACAACTTTTCAAAGAAACCGTCATTTTAATTTATTGTTTACTTAATCCTGTAGTTTTAAAAAAATATTAAAATATTAAAATGGCATTTTAAATTTTGTCTCTGGATAATAGATAGGCAAACCTATAAACAAATGACTGTTCCCATTAATTTCTGAGTATCCCATGTAGCAATGGTGCCAGGTTTCCAAATAACATCCCCAATTAAAGAAGACTCCAAGGCTTGAGTTTCCTCAAAGTTCTAGTTTATTGGAGATGTCATATTGGCACATCTGGGAAAACCCAAATCGGAAAGTTTCCAGGTTTTCCCCACCCAAAAGAAAGTTCAAGTCCCTGCCCAGCACCCACATGTCCATCATTTGTCCCAGTCAGGCACCATCCAAAACTTGAGATGCCTCCTAGTCACCTCATCACAGCTGCAGGGCATGGTAGCCTTGACTCTCTGAGAAAAGAATGTTATTTTGACTATACTGTATATCACCCACACTCTATACAATCCCCCCCTCCCATTTTCCCACAGTAGAAAATGTGGCAGGCCTGTAGACCCAAATGTAAAAGATGGCTTCCAGGCCTGACAAATAGCACAATAACAATAGCAGTTAGGCTTATATACCACTCCACAGTGCTTTACAGCACTTTCTGGGAGGGTTACAATGACAGCATTATTTGCATACGGCCCCCAACAATCTGGATCCTCATTTTACCAACATCAGAAGGATGGAAGGCTGAATCAACCCTGAGCTGGTTAGTATCAACCTTCTGGCTGTGGGCAAAGTAGCCTGCAATACTGCATTCTAACCACAGCACTGCCACTGAAATAGATATAGTCACAGTTGCAGTTTAAGGTAAATTCTCACAACTGTCTTTTTTTAAAGCATTCCATTGCAAAATGTGCAATACCATATCTGTTCATCATAATCAGTCTAACTATTGGCTCTTATACAGCCTATATCTGGAGAAATGAAGTAAATATATCCTGGGTCATTTCACAAATTATATTTGCTCTTCTCTTCTTATCTCTATTCTAGACTGGGATTTATCAAGGGATTCCAATGATCTCCAGTTTGGATTATAGATGTGTTCTTCTATATTGTGTGGCATATTTGTTATTGCTATGACTGTAAAATCCATAATAAGGAGAGAGACAGTAAATGGCTGACTAATGGAGGAAAATCCATGTACAGAAAAGCTTTTGGCTGTGTATATTTTCCAGATTGAGTTGCAAAGGTAAAATTTGTCTCATAATGAAGAATGAATCTCTTTAACGAACTAGGACTGAATGGCTAGATTAGCGACTTCCCAAATGCTGGGCAAATTGAAAGGGAAGAGGAGGAGAAGATGACCAGTAGCAAGGTGGAGGGACCCAGTTACAGTGTCAATGAATACACTGTTGGGAGACATATAAGAACATGGTAGGGAGAGATTGTTATGGAAAAGCTCTATCTATGTGTCTCCAGAAGTCAAAATGAGAACCACTGGGATGTAGTGCTTAAGGCATTAGGCTAGGAACAGCTTTAGGCACAAAACAGTAACTGTATTGAATTCTACTGCATAGTGCAATATTAATGCAATATCGGTTTTCAATTCAATTCAATATAGAATGTGGAGGATTTGTGTCTGTGTTTCATTTTTATAGTTATAATGTACACTGAAGATGGCATTTAATTTCATTGTGTTGGGTGCAATGACAATAAACTAAACTAAATTAAAACCAGCTGGCTGATCTTGAGCCAGTCACTCTCTTCCAGTCCTAGGAAGGAGACAATGGTACTTTTGAAAAAACCTTGCCAAGAAATCAGCCGGAATTTGTCCAGAAAATTTCTAGAAATTAATATTGACTTGAAGGCACACACATGTACATACAGGAGTCAAAAATGACTTAATGGCATATAGTCAATCAGTCTGTGGAAACTAATCAAGGAGAGAAGCAACTTAGAACTAAGGAGAAATTTCCTGACAGTTAGAACAATTAACCTCTGGAACAGCTTGCCTCCAGAAGTTGTGAATGCCCCAACCGTGGGAGTCTTTAAGAAGATGTTGGATAGCCATTTGTCTGAAATGATATAGGGCTTCCTGCCCACGCAGGGGGTTGGACTAGAAGACCTACAAGGTCCCTTCCAACTCTGCTATTGTATTGTATTGTATTGTAAAATTGGAGAGAGTTAATAAGCAATATGACAAGTCAGTCAGTTGAACAATCAATCAATCAACAGAGAGCTAAAACCTGTCCTGTGCTGACAGATTCACAGAGCCATTCATAGAATATTTACAAATATAGCAAGGAGAGAATAACAGTGTCTGTGCTGTAATTTCTATTGATTGTAATGCCTTGAATTAATTTTTGTTTAACAATGTTCATTGATCTTGATTGGATATCATCTTGGGTTTGTGACATGTTTCCAATGTCAGCATCCGTGGGAAATCTTAATTACATTTTGCATTTTGGCTCCAGATTCATGTCTTTAGAACCCTGGCACTTTGCTACCTACTTTGGACTTACTTTGTGCCTCAAAATTAGATGAGATTTGTTAAGGCAACTTGATATGGAAGCCGTGAGCAGCATGCACATGTAATGCATATTTTAGGAAAGGATGGGATAAAAGTTAGTGCCCCCATTAAAAACCTCCTTCAGGTTGAGCTTGTCCCCTTGTGACTTTATACAACAGCATTTCTCAATTTCAGGAACATTAGGATGTGCAGTCTTCAATTCCTAGGATTACCCAACAATCATGAAACACCATTATAAATTCTTCCTTGTCATTTTCTTGGCAGTTGCATGGAAGTGGTTTGCCATGAAGTGTTCTTTTTTCCCTTCCCACTCTAGCCTATACAGTTGCCTACTTATGCCCGGGTACAGTATTTGCCCATCCCAGTGCTAAGCATGCCTGATCCAGCTTAGTTCTGAGTCTAGACCAGAGGTTCCCAAACTTGGCAGCTGGCTGCTGGCTGGAGAATTCTGGGAGTTGAAGTCCACAAGTCTTATAGTTGCCAAGTTTGGGAACCTCTAGTCTAGACAAGATTGGCTAGTGCTGCCATCTGCTGAAACAATACTAATACCAGATTTTTAATATTTAACGCAGCAGCTTCAACCAGTTTGCTATGCTCCAAGTGAAGGGAAATTTTAGGACTTTATTCCTAACACACTTAAGGAGCATCCTGTTGGAGAAGGCTGAGAAAATGTATTTTCAATGCATAAAACTGAAATATAATTTTAGTGTTTCAGTTTCATGTGCTGAAACTCTAAGCCGTCTTCTCCCATCTGCTGATTTTAGGAAGTATTAGAAGTACCATCGTTGGAAATCTTCAGCAAAAACATAAATGAATAAATATTATTCTTAAGTATTCAATAGTTTTTTCTGAGAAGTTGCCAGAGTTCTCAAATGCACGTTTCTTTATATTCTCATCAGACAGAGCCTCCAGAGTTCTTTGAGGGATGCTATGAATGTTAGTGGTGGTTCAATGGCTAAGTTGTTGAATTTGTCAATCAGAAAGATCAGCAGTTTGGCGGTTCGAATCCCTAGTGCCGCATAACAGAGTGAGCTCCTGTTACATGTCACAGCTTCTGCCAATCTAGCAGTTTGAAACCATGTAAAAATGCAAGTAGAGAAATAGGAACCACTTTTAGTGGGAAGGTAACAGCATTCTATGTGCCTTCGGCATTTAGTCATGTTGGCCATATGACCACAGAGATGCCTTCGGACAGCGTTGGCTCTTCGGCTTTGAAACAGAGATGAGCACCGCCTCCTAGAGTTGGGGACAACTAACACATACATGCTAAGGGAACCTTTACCTATGAATGTTAAACAGCTAGAAAACTGGCTGAGAGAATAGCTGCTGATCCCCATGGGAGCATGAATTGCCAGAGCCATCATGAGATCATAAAGCCGAAAGTTAGTTGCATTATTGTCCTGTTGCATATGTCCACCATGTAGCGGGAAGAAATAGAAGCAATGGCTTGATAATCATGACGATGAAGGGCTATGAATTTCTAAATCAACATAAGATTTGAGAAACCCAGAAATCTGTGGGAATACAGGGTGCTAGAATCTAGAACATGTGTCTCTTTCCCAGATTTCCTAGAACATGTGTCTCTTTCCCAGATACTGCTGAGCTACAGCTTCCAGCATTCATAATGCTAGAGTTGCTGACAGTTGTTGTCCATCAGCATCTGGAAGGTTACAAGTTATTTGTCCCTGGTCCAGAAACTTCAAAAAGTTAGGGAGACCAATGCAGATTATTTGTGGCTGAAGAAAACATGGTTCTGGGGGAAAGGGAAAGGATATGGGTTCCATAAATCCCTTTCTTACAGGAGAGGCCATCAGTGATGGGATACAAATTTCGTTTGTAGAAGATACCAAACCTTCAACTAGTGTCACACGACATTACCAACACTAAGAACAGCTTTAATGGGGCAGGTGGAGAAGTAGCCCCAGTTTGAATAAGCCATTGTCTTCCACTCTGTTTTCCTGGCATTTGGGGAGAAAAGTGAACACCTAAGTTTCAAAAATACAAGCCTGAAGCAAAAATGTATTGTTTCCCATCCTTTAGCTATCGTGTTTTGAAATGTGCAGTTAAATGTCATTTCCAGCATGATAAACCACTACTGGTAGGAAATTTGTAAATGAATTTGGTCACAAGTCATTATTTGTGCGTTAAATGTCATAATGAAAGAGTTACACAAAGGGTTGGGGCAGGGGTAGTCAACCTTTTTATACCTACCGCCCACTTTTGTATCTCTGTTAGTAGTAAAATTTTCAAACCACCCACCAGTTCCACAGTAATTATGATTTATAAAGTAAGGAAATCAATTAAATTAAAAAAAAGCTCTAGTATCAGACAAAACCCCTACCGCCCACCATGAACGGTGGAACGCCCACTAGTGGGCGATATGGACCAGGTTGACTACCACTGGGTTGGGGCATTATGACTTAAAAATTCAGTGGAACGATCTTCTCGTAACCCATGCAGAATTTCCAAACTATTCTGCAACTGGTATACATCTGTGGGGTGCACCAGATTACATTGTATGGAAAGCAGAGACAGAGCATAGCTGCGGGGAACTTCCAGATATATTATAAAAAAGAATGCTAGAAAGCTCAACAAAGATTTTGCTCATTTTATTACAGATAAGAGAAAGCTGTCGTCTGTATGGCCAATAAACCCATGTAAAGATTTGAAACAGAGCTTCAACCATTTCTTCCTGGATCAAATGCTGCTTTGCATGATTATACATTCTGAGCATATAAAGTCTTATATACATCTAGCTGATAAAAATAATTCTTTCTATTCTGTATATTTTGAACACATGTGGGTTTGATCACATTTTGGGCAATGGATTCAATATATGTGATTTTGTTTGCTTTTGATTGTGAGATCTTCTATACCTAATGTGTAGTCTTGTCACTTGCTTCTGAAATTTATGGATGTTCCATATTATGGGAATTTTCAGACCATGTGCGTGTTGGCCATTGCATTCTTTGCACATGCAACCATTAAAAATAAGAATCAGTAATTTTTTAATGGAATATATTTTCAGTTGCCCATATTAATGTGGCTTTCTGCAAGCTTTATAAATGCCAAAAATGTAAACGTCCATCTTCATTGGAGGGACCTGATTGAAAAATAGTCCTTAATCACTATTCACACACACACATACAAACACCATCCAATTTATGTTAGAGAAATGAGTTCAAGACTTGTCCTGATCTATTCCTGGCATACTACTGGCCAGAACAGAGTTCAAACATGGAAATATTAGCAGCAAGAGTTTCAGTTACAAGACACTATTTTGAAATCCTGAAAAGCTTCTCCCAGTATTGCCTAGATCAGTGGTGGGATTAAAAAAATTTACTACCAGTTATGCGGGCTTGGCTTGGTGGGTGTGGCTTGGCTTGCTGGGCGTGGCAAGGAAAGAATGCTGTAAAATCTCCATTCCCTCCCAATCAGCTGGGACTTGGGAGGCAGAGAATAGATGGGCACAAGGCCAATCAGAGGTGGTATTTGCCAGTTCTCCGAACTACTCAAAATGTCCACTATTCATTTGGCAGAACTGGTCAGAACCTGCTGAATACCACCTCTGGGCTAAATAGATCAAAAGTATTCTCTGGAGCTATGAACTGCATTCACATTTATTGGAACATAAATCATTCTTGGATCAAGGATATCCAAAGGTCTTTAGGCAAGGCCAAATTGTTTTTGAAGGAATTACAAATGGGAAGAGGAGCTGAGAGTAAGATCATAAATCTTCAGCTGCCATATATAGAATAGAATAGAATAGAATAGAATAGAATTCTTTATAGACAGTCATGCAGTCAGAAGTGGGAGGAGATAGGTGATAGGAACAATGAGAAGACTAATAGTAATAGTAATGCAGTCTTAGTAAATAGTGAATATAATGAATATAGTTAGTGAATATAATCAGCAAATTCAAAGTTGCTCATTTAACACTGAGTTTTTCAACTTGAACAAAGTACTGTTTAAGTTCCATAAAACAATCTGAATGAACCAAGCATGTTCCTATGATAAGCTCTATACTACACACCCTTGCAGCAGATGATGGTCCATAAACTTCGTTCTGTTTCCTTGCCTTGGAGCTGCTGCTACTTTTCTCATTTAAAAACAACAACAACCCTAAATTGCGATCATCCAAAAGTGAAATATGCAATTATGTACACTCTTGTGGACTGCAGTTACCACCACTCCATGTGTCTGTAAACTGCTTGATGTACTGGGATACCCAGAGGTTTATGAAGATGAGAATCAGAACAGGGGAGAGGTCGGAGAATCGGTCACCTCCCGCCAACATTCCTGGAAGGCGGCATTCTTGAATTTGGCACACTGCGGTTCATCTCCTCCCTCTCCCCTTTTCCTCGGCCTTTTCCCTCCATGTAGTTTTCTCATCCCTTGGTTTTCTCTTCCCTCCCGGTCAACCCAATCATCACCCAACACATTTCCCTTCCTCTTTCCTTCCTTCTCTTTCCCTTTTTCCTTCTTTCTCCTTCGATTTTAAAGATAGTGTCTGATGCAGCGCTGCGGGGGATTGCACCCGGATTGGCTGGGCCAGCATTTCAAAGGCCAATCGGCTGGAGGAGAGGATGGAAGGAGTATTATGCTAATCCAGAGAGAGGTTGGGGGGGGGAGGGTCCCGCCCCTCTTCCCTGCCGTACTAGGGACCCGAGCAGCCTGGAGAAAAGTGAATGGCAAGGAAAGGTACAAAAGAGCGTTGAGCTGGAACCAGCAGCTCGAGCCTCTGCGGAGAGCGCGGCTTCCCTCCTTTCCCTGGGCAGAGATTCCCTTCGCCTGGGTCTCTCTCTTTAGAGGCAAAGAATCCCCCCTCCCCTCCTTATTCCGTCAAGGGCTTTGAGAAGAGCAGATCGCAGCCCACCTTCTAACTCCGGAGAGACCTCCCGCCCCTCCAGACTGGAAAGCCGAGAGCGGGCTCCCTTCAGCGGACCTTTGGGAGAAAGTTGACCGCGCGATCTGTGGAGGGGTTGGGGGGGGGGATCATGACTCGGGCGAAGGGCTTCTCCAGAGCAGTTGCCTTTGGCGCCTCGGTCTCTTTGCTCTGCGCCGGGACGCTGGTGTGCCTGACCGAGGCCAAAGGGACATATTACCGCCACCCTCTGCCGATCTCCTACGGCAACCGGTACAACCTCTACACCTCGGGATCTAGCCCTCAGCTCACTCCGGAGAAGCCCCTGGCGAGACATAAGTAAGGCACCTTTCGTTTTGTTTTGCGCGTTCTTCCCGGGTCTTTTGCAAATCCCTGGGGAATCCGGCGTTCAGGTTACCCATTTCCCGTAAAGGCAGCGTTGGGGTTTCTTTACCCATTTTCTCCTTCTTTGCTTCTTTGCTGTGGTTTCGCAGTCCGTTTCATGGATGGGTCAATTTCAATTTGCCCCAGAGGATTTCCCCCCACCCTTCCCCGGGTCCCCGTCGTACTACTGAGGTAACACGAATCGGAGAGTGGTTTTTTTTCCCCACCTTGAAAGCACGACGCGTGGAAAGAGAAATCGGGGTGTTTCTACTCCCTTCGCGCCGAGTTTCTTCTGGGACTTAACTTCTCTTCCCCTTCCCCGCTGCCCGCCCCCGTCCTGCTCCCCCTTTGCCTTCTTTCCAAGAAGATCGTAGATCTGCAGGATTCCTATGGATTTTAACCCATGTGGAATGCTCCGCGGAAGGGCTGGAAGGACGGGTGGGCGGATGGAGACGCCTGCGTTTGGTTCGATTTTTTGGTCGCTCCGAAGGGGAGTCAGTAAAGCGGGGGGGGGGGGATGTCGCTATTTCTGGACGGATTTAAGGCAAGGCAGCCCAGTAGATGCAGCATGGCGAAAGGAGGGGCGATTTCTCGCTCGCTCGGCAAGATTTTGGGCTTACACACCAGAGATCCAATCTATACTTTCCCCTCCGAAACACTCGGAACAGATCGGGACGCTGAGTCGGGACTTCGGGAGGGAAGGAGGGAGGGGCGGGTGATTCCTTCCCCGGCCGGCCCGCTCCCACCCCCGGGTACCCTTTCTCCAGTTCAGGGCTGCGAGGAATTTTCCCTCTGAATTCCTCGAGCTGAACGCGCCTCCTCGCTCGCTGGCTGGAGAAAAGGCGGAGAGGCGAGGGCGTGCCCGAAGTGGGAGGAACCGCGGCTCTTTTAGCTGGCGACGGAGATCACCTGCTTTGGCTCCCGGACAAGGGGGGTGCGGGGTGGAAATGGGACTTCTAGGCCAGGTAGATGGATAGGCGGTGGATGGCAGGGGTGTATGAACCATTAAGCAGACTGAGTATGTGCTTAGAGCACCAGGCTCAAAGGAGGCACCACAAAGTTGAGAAAGAAAGAAAAACACCAATGAAGATTTGTACAGTATGTGCAAAGGATGGGGGAACCAAGATTGATCAATGCTTGGGGTACCAGTGAGCCTTAATCCACCACTGGTGGATGGCCATATAGAGAGCGGAGGACGAGATACTGCTAGTGGGGTAATCAAGGCTGGCTACAGAAGGAACAATACATGGCAAAGAGAGAAATTGCCCAAATTAAGCATCATTCTAGATCAGGAGTCTGCAAACTTGGCAACTTTAAGACTTGTGGACTTCAACTCCCAGAATTCCCCAGCCCGCTGGCTGGGGAACTCTGGGAGTTGAAGTCCACAAGTCTTAAAGCTGCCAAGTTTGAAGAACCCTGTTCTAGATGAATGGGACAGTGTGCAGCTGGCTGCCTTCTGAAGCTAAAGAGTTTGTGGAAATTGCAAAGTAAAAAGGGAATTGTGACAAGCAGCTCAGGCACCAGTGGCCTCCCCCATGCTTTATTTCAGTGTTAGGTCCCTTCTTTCTTGCAACAGTGAGAGAAAGTTTGTGTAGTGCTCCAGAAATAGGGAGGATAAGTTACACAGAGAAATGTGCAGAAGACATGAACCAGTTTGTCTGATGATAAAGCTGGGGTTCCAGACTGGCTCCCAAGAATCCCTCAGCCAGTTCCTGCTAGTGGGTGCAATAGTTAAAGCATGGGAGTGGAACTAGGGAGACTAGCAATAGCATTTAGACTTATATACCACTTTACAGTGCTTTACAACCTCTCTAAGCGGTTTACAGAGTCCGCATATTTCCCCCAACAATCTGGGACCTCATTTTACCCACCTCAGAAGGATGGAAGGCTGAGTCAACCTTGAGCCTGGTGAGATTCAATCTGCCAAATTGCAAGCAGCCGGAAGCTGGCAGAAGTAGCCTGCAGTACTGCACTCTAACCACTGCACCACCGTGACTAACTTACTCTCTTTCATCTCTCCTATTCCTGTGCAACCAATTGGGCCTAAGTTAGCTAATCTGCCTAGTTCTACTTCCATGCTTTAAGTATTTGAATCCACTGGCAGGAACTGGATGAGTAATTCTTGGATACCATTTCCCTCTGTTAAGTATTACACCCCATTGACAGGAACTGAAAGATATTTGGGAGCCAGTCTGCAATCCTAGCTTCTAGCCCTAGCTCAGACTAAGGGCTTTATGTGCCCCCACATTTCTCTATGTGTAACTTGTCTTCCCTATTTCTAAGGAGGCTGCAAGGAAGCTTCAATCAAGAGTGGAAGCATGAGTAAAAAGCACAGGCCACATTCCTGCCACAGTATCAGTGCTATTATATTGCAATCCTGAGAAGTTTTATTTATGTAATTTATATGTGCTGTCCAGAGTTTATTTGGATAGTGAGATGGGCAACATATACATTTACTAAATAAATAATGTGCTCAGAATTGCAGTCTAATAGATAACTTATTGATGAACAATGTGTGTCATTCGTCATCACCTTTGCATCTGGGTTGAATACTGGTCATTTCCTGGACCAGTCCCTGCACTTTTCTTGACAAGATTTTAGATGCAATTTGCCATCTTTCTAGGGCTAAGAGAAAGACTGGCTGACGGTCATTCAATTTTAGCTTGGCACCTTAACCACTGCACCACACTGGCTCAATTAATCCTTATTTCTGTTCAATTGATACCATTGGATATTTATTTGGAATTTAGGTTACATTCCTATATCGTATTATTTACTAGGAGTCAACCCCTTGTACTCAGGGAGACTTATTATTGCTATGTAGAGTTTTGCATAGGCTTGCACTTTTCGTCTGTTCCAAAAATCCATTCTTTTTCTCAAATGTGAAGCAATTCATTATTTACAGCCTTTTTTTTTCCAAAAAGGGAAGCAAAAGGCTTGCCCAGATTTCAGTGAAAGCCCAAGGGAGGGGGTAGATGGCAGAAGAGAGGGTTTGTTTTTTTTTAGCAAAGTTTGAAGCTGACAGGTGCATTCAACTGTGAATTGCAAACAATTGTTTACATCAGGTGCATTTACTCCTTTTGCATTTTATATACCATCTTTGGAATGAGATTGAGCCACTTTTTCACAGCCTCCCCTCTATCCCTCTGAAGTGCTACATAGAGATCTTTGAAAGAGGTAGGCGATTGGGAAGGTAACGGAGGTTGAAAGGCAAGGGGACATTGTCCAAAAATTGCATGAAGACAACTTTTACATGGGAATCTTCATTGATGAACTTAGTTTTCAGTGATCCCATATCTATGGTTAGTGCATTCCAATAGAGTCCTTTGGTTGTGCAGGATTACAGCGAGGAGAAAGATTCCAAACCTCCCTAAATCTTGATTCAGCAGGTTTTATTTTTTAAATTTTAATGTAGCAGCATTATTTGTTCCGCATTGTTATAGTTACATTATTATTATGCTCTATTCATCCAACAAAATCCATAATTTTTAGATTGGGCATTTTCCATTGATTTGGGTTCCAAAAACCTAGGTATCATCTGTCTTCTTTTCTTTCTTCTTGTCCTCTTCCTTCCTTTTCCTCCTCCTCCTTCTCCCCCTCCTCTTCCTTCCCCCCTCTCTCTCCCCCTTTATTTCTTTGGCAGTTAATTTTAAATAACAATCTACCACCAGTATGAAGAATAAATAAAGTAGGACACATCCTTGTGTTCCTGCAGAATAATCACAAATTGGTTGAAGTAGAATTGGGGTCAACAATTCCTCCCAGAAATGGCACTCCTGAGAGAGAGAATGTGAGAAACTTTGATTCTCCTAAGAGGACACGCAATAAAACCGAAAAATAAAGGATGGTGTGGAGCAAGTAGATAGAGCAGATTCTCCCCCTTTCCATAATACCGAGAACTAGGGGTCACCCAATGGCAGGAGATTCAGGACGGACAAAAGAAACAGTGTCACACGACCCATAATTAATTCATGGAATGTACTGCCAAAGAACATTATTGGACTGTATTCCAACCTGTCTATTGGGCTAGAAAGTTCAAATCAGGTTGATTTGCTTCCAAATATGAGCTTTCTTAATGAAGAAAGGTTTCACCACGCATTAGATTATGTGAACCATCTACCCCCCACCCCCCATTCTCATAAACCAGCCACAAATGCATCTTCTGTTGGTTCAAAGGCCAGTTCTCACATTACATGCCAAGAGTCATATATCAAAAGTGGGCATAATTAAGGCCTATTTGGGGAGAAAAGTTCAGAAGTTTTCAGGGGTCAAACACAGTCCCAAATGCAAAACTAACAAAATAAAGGTGGTCCTTGACTTATAACATTTTGTTTACTGACCATTCAAAATTATGACAGTGAAAAAAGTGACTTATGACCATTTTTCACACTTATGACGGTTGCAGCATCCCCATGGTCATGTGATGTACAGTGCATTTGGATGCTTGACAACTGACTCACATTTATGACAGTTGCAGTGTCCTGGAGTCATGCGATCCCCTTTTGCGACCTTCTGACATAAAATGGGAAAACCCACTTAACACCAAAAATGTTGGGCTCAGTTATCATTGTAAGTTGAGGACTACTGTATTATTAGCTCTCTCCATGTTGGATGACTCATAAAAAGGATGTTAGGGAAACTTGGAACATGTGAGCCAAACCTTTGGCACCCATCATAAGCCAAGTGTCTTCTGAATGTAATGCCTAACTCTTGCTACTAGTAGGATAGTCCCAAAGATGCTGTTTCAAGAGGCAACTGGACTTTCTTATTTTGTCTTTTGAAAACGTTTCACTTCTCACCCAAGAAGCTTCTTCAGCTCTGAGGTGATAGTCGGTAATGGGCCCTCTAAAAGGATGCAAATGTCCAGATGTTTGCAAGGAGTATAAATCTTTCCATTCCCCACCATCCAGTCAGAGCTGGAGAAGCTTCTTGGATGAAAAGTGAAACATCTTCAAAAGAAAAAAAAAAAGAAAGCCCAGTAGCCTCCTGAAAAAGCATCTTTGGGACAACCATGACCTGGGTGGCTGAGAATCGCTACAGACTTTTAGCTAGACAATTTGGGACGAACACCCTTTGAATGGTGTGGGAGTAGGAATGGATTTCCAGAGGGGGGGGGAAATTGCCGACTACAGAAACCAGGAGCACCACTCAGATGACCCTGAGGACACAGATAAACCTCCAAGTGCTTCAAAGCCCCTCTAAAAGGATGCAAATGACCAGTTGTCTGCAAGCAAGACAAATCCTCCCGTTATCCTGTCAGAGCTGATGAAGTTTATTGGATGAGAAGCGAAATGTCTTTCAAAACAAAAAAAACCCAAGAAAGTCCAGTGGCCTCCCGAAAAAGCACCTTCGGGACAACCATGGCCTGGAAACTCTACAGTATGACAGTACACTTCATTATGGAGGAAAGAGTTGCTGGGAACTGTTTCTCAGCACCGCTCAGAGTGCATGAGGCTGAATGGAAAGCAAAATTTTTAATGAAAGACAAAATAGATGCA
This sequence comes from Rhabdophis nuchalis, assembly GCA_039707465.1. NCBI lineage: Eukaryota > Metazoa > Chordata > Lepidosauria > Squamata > Natricidae > Rhabdophis > Rhabdophis nuchalis. Next base: position 30,953,279 of record CM077644.1, read on the forward strand.
TCCTCTGCAGATGCTGGTAAGAGCATCTGGAATGTGTGTTTCCTATGCTCTTGAGAGATCCACTGGATGAAGATTGAAGGCTGCGTCCTCCTGCTGAGTTATGGGGCCTTTCCAAAAGAAAAAAAATGGACAGGCAGAGTGAGGAAAGGCAGGCAACATGTGTGAACTGGTGGGCTCATTTGGAATTTTAAGAATATTTCAGGGATGGTGACACACTGCTTTTTATTAGATTTATAATCTATTTTCCCTCTGGAGCTGGAAGTCGTTTACCTTGGAATCCCCATTCATGTTATGTTCTTCGAGATAGGCTGGACTGAGAGAGAACAACTGGTTCTTCGTGGGCAAGAGTGACACAGATTGAATGAAATCAAACCAGGTGGAGACAGGTTGGGATAAGGAACTTGGCGGGTGCCACAGGAGAGGCCTGCAGGCGTGTTGCGGCCTGCTCTGCTCCTGACACAAATAAGGTTAAAACCTCTGATATTTTAAGCATTTGCTTTCATCCGAAGATTCTCAGGTCTGGGCTGAGAGAAGTGGTGGTTGAAGTAAATTAAATTAGAAACAGTTTGAAAGCTTTCAAGAAGGAATCAAAGGCAGAGCCTCACAAGTCTCTGCTTCAGGATCTGAAGAAGTGATGGGTTCCTACTGGTTCCGACTGGTTCAGCCAAATCGGTAGTGGTTTGGCAGCGACCCAAGCCTGCCATGCCTCCGAACTGGTTCTCCTGGTGGCAGCAGTGCCACCATCTTATTTTTGGCTTCTGCGCATGCACAGAATTTTTTTTATTGTACTGCGCATGTGTGCGCATGTGCGTGTTGTGCAACCACGAGCAAATTGGCAGTAATGGCTGCCGGAACTCACCCTGATCTGAAGGGATTAATCATTATTGTGCATTATGCAAGACTCTGCGTTGTCATGCATGTTATTCCAGCCTATGCATTCCAATCCACCCTGGCTTGCCCCCATACATGAAATTCCCCCTAGCTTCTTGCAAATATTTGCCTAAACATTTTGTTTAATCAGGTTTCTTTTCTTTTTTTTATGGCAGGCCAAATGTTACTGATGAGTTACACAGGGGCTATTTCTTCAGTCCATGAAAAGGACATTGTATGACCTTTTTGTAGCCAAACTTCTTATAGGAGAGTTTAAAAATATTATTTCTTAAATAAAAGCCATTCTTTAAAAGAGCTGGTCATTCAATCATTCATCTTTTGGCTGTCCCCTTCATTGTCATGGGAATTCTCTGGCCTTGGCATAGAAGGCTTTAGAAACATATCAGAACAACCCTCAAAGGTTTATTATAGCTTTTCCCCAACTTGCTACCCTCCAGATATTTGGGGATTTCATCACAGATAAAAGACAAGATTGGAGGGTTTCTTGCTCCTAAGGGCAATAAATGAAAGGAACAGTGGAGGCTGGTTATAACTGTTCCATATTCTACACAAGTTTTTATAGAGGCATCTGGTTAGCTACTATGAAAAACAGGATGAGAAACATATGGGTTTTTTATAGATGCAACTGAGATTAACATTTGCAGTTTTCTAAGTCATCTGCTAAACTTTCATGAGATTATTTGGCCTTTAGAATTAATATTAACATAAAGAGGCATGTTATTAAGAAAAAAATAGAAAGTTTGAGGATAGTGAACACACACACAAAATGCATGAAAGTAAGCACTGACCCAATCATCATTTTTGCATATAGGTAGTCCTCAACTTATGACTATAATTGAGCCTGGCAATTAGAGTCGTAAGTTGTGACGGTTGTAAAGCAAATGATCACATAACCAGACCTCATTTTTATTACCTTTTTTTGCGGTGGCCATTTCACAAATGCTGCGGTCATAAAGTGAACACAGTTGCAGAGTGAATGCTGCAGACATTAAACTCTTTGTTGGCTATGGGCAGAAATAAATGTTGGTTTCTGGCAAAAACACCTCAAATCATGATCACGTGACTGCAGGACATTGCAAAAGAATATAATTGTAGAATTCAAGTGCAGGCAGAATTCCCAAAATGTGGCCACATAACCATGGGAAGAACTGATGTCATAACTTCAGAACTGAATCATAAGTACCTTTTGGGAGTCCGTTGTAACTTTGAGCCACTGATGAGCAGCCGGTCATAAACCAAGAACTACCCTGTACTGAACATTGGTTTGTATCTTCTTTCTCCTTGATAGACAGAAGGTGAGTTCTGCAGCATGTTTTACTACATCCATTCAAACTAATGCAGCTGCTTAACTCACACCAAAAAGGGAAAGGATCCATTTAGGTACAGGCATGTAGGACACAGGTCCATTCATTTTCTCTCCTCTCTCTCCCGTCTCCTCTCTTCATAGCTGCTGTTTCGGCTGAAAGTGCTTGGATTAACACACAAAAAGAAAGGGCCAGGCTCCATGTCTACAGTGTGAGAATCTGCTATTCTTTCTCCTGGGAGAATATGTAAACACAGAAAGAGATTTCAGTGCTTGGGCTGATTGTTTGGATGGATGAATAGAATAACTGACTGATAATCTGGAGGGAATTTTAGGCTCCCAACATCCAGAGGGTGGAAATTAAGCATCCCGGAGACCTATCGCATGGCAGAACTAAAGGGAAGCTGGCTGTATTTGCAGAACATGCTTCACCAGGTCTGTTAAAGGCTGAGCGGCTCCATTTGCATAATGAGTGAAGCTTGGTTAGTTTTACGTTTACTCTGTTGTTTTGCGGCTTAGCGCACTGTGTAAACTCAATCCGTTTTGTTTGTTTATAGGTCAGCCGATTCTGCAAAACCAGAAATCTGATTGATTCAGTAGCCAGACTAAGCGGGTTGTGTTAATGCGGGCAATCCATCAGGCTGATTCAGGGAAATATCCGATATGTATTATGCATGGATACACTGAAATAGGCGACTGTACATCTCCGACTGCAGATGGGAACTCATCTTACAATTTGGAACGTTTCCCATTCATTCAAAGTTAATGCAGCAAAGGGAACTCTTCAGAATAAAACCTCTGTTTTGCCTGAATAGAGTAGGCCATTCCATGGAAGCCCAAATCAGCCAGCTGAATAAATTCTCTGCCTGAATAAAATACAGAACAATCTCTCTTCCCCAGGATCCATCTGGATTGGCAATTTCACCTTGCCATGTTCAAGGCCAGCAGGTCTGTCTGTCTGTTTGTCTGTCTGACTGCCCGCCTACCTGACTGACTGACTGACTGACTTGGGTGCTGCCTGGAATAAAAAAACTAAACCAAAAAGTCTATTATTAATCTCATACGACATTTATTTATTTGTTAAACTTGAGACTTCCTATGCAACCATGGGTGGCTCAACTTTTTGTTTATAATATACTAAAGCACTGACCAGAAGAACAAAATATCAACCATAAACCTCCCAGAATTGAAATAATTGAAATAATGATACACCCTGTCCCCAAGGCCTAGAAGTACAATTAGGTCCTTAATGATTTCCTAAAAGCTATAATGATTTGATTCATACATATCAGAGGTGGGTTGTTCCTGGTTTGGCCCAGATCAGGTGAATGGTAGTGGCGGTGTCAGAAGGCTCCGCCCACCCATCCGGACACTTCTGTGCATACAACGAAGCATTGCGCACACGAGCGATCCAGTAGTAAAAAAAAATGGAAACCCACCATTGATACAGATCTCTGGGGAAAATCATTCCAGAAGGCAGAATCTGCAGGAATACATGTAGACAGACTTCCTGGTCCTATGAGTTGACATTATATGATTGACTGGGCCACGTATGCATCCATCTTACTGGATCACAAAACTAGGAGTTGTGGGGCTGTCCAAAAGAGGGACTCGCCAGGATACTCAGGGGCAGTGGCTAGAGGACTGACTGTCCTATCTCATCACCTGCCGAGACATGCTCCCATCCCACTAATTCTCCAGTATTCTTTCTCTTTCTAATGGCAAACTCAGGTGGTGAGGACTGATTGGGTCCTTTTTTAGGAGAAGGGCGGGGTATAAATTTAATAAAATAAAATAAATAAATAAATTGAGTTGGATAGAACCTCTGAGAAACGAAGGGATGTATGAAGAATCTCAGAACAATCAGAACAACCTACCCCAAATGTTTTACAAATTCCGAGGGAGTAAGATCTTGGCCAAAAAACCCAATGAGTATCCATTGGGAAAAAAATGAGGGCAGAAATAGAAAACAGGATGGAACAATGAAATAGAACAGAATATCATGGGAAAGTACATGGAAACCCCCAAAATTCTGACCAGAAATTCTTCTATTGGAAATGAGAATATATAGCAGCTTTTTGTTGCATCTCTTCCTCTCTTGTTACAGTCCTGTCTTTAAATCACCACCCACCAGTGTACCTATTCTCATATTCATATCAGATGTGGGTTCCTACCAGTTCATCCCATAACTTAGCCGCTGTTGCATCCGAACCAGTTCTACCGAGTGCAGAAGCAATTTTTAACCTAATGTGCATGGGTGCATAGTGTGCATCAAGTGTGCACGCATACCCAAAGTGCATCCCTGAGCGAACCGGCAGTATAAAAAATCTGGAACCCACCCCTGATTCATATAATAGTGATCGTGTCATATAGTAGTTTCATAGTAGTAATTACATTAGAAAATAGGTAGTGCAGTAGATTACGTTAGAATATTGGAAAATCATCTCAGAAATAACATATTGTACTATTTCTATACAATTGCCACGAAAACCCCATGGAGGTGTCCATAAAATCACCAGGGGTTAAGCCTAATTCAAGGAAATTATTAGTTATTTCAGAGGTGGAGCCAAGTTTAAGTCTTAAAGAATACAGAATAATGGATTTGAAATGGACTTAGAGGTCTTCTAGTCCATAACCTGCTGAAGCAGGAGACCGTCTAACAGATTTCTCCATCCTTTTTGGCTTTGCAGACCAGTGATGGGGGAGGGGATGGTCGCCCATAGTGACAAGCTCCATTTGCACTAGTAGCAGGCATGCCCACCACTTGTGCAAATGGAGTGCAGGCACACATGCTCACCCACTGTTTGCCTATGTGGGGATTCATGTGCCTGGTTTCCCGCCACTTCTCAAGGCCCTGAAGTGGGGCACAGCCTGGGGATTGGGGATCCCTGCTCTGTATCATTTTGGACAAATGGTTGTCCGATCTCTTCTTAAAAACCTCCAGTGACAGAGCACCCATAATTGTGAGAGGAAAGCTGTTTCTCTTAAATCTTCAACTTTCAGCCTGTTATGACCCAAAGAGCTCAACAAGTAGCTTTCAAGCCCCATAATTGATTTTTCATTGTGATGTATTTTATTTTCAATTCAGGGAATTCAGCTTTTGATGATGATAACTATAATGTGCACCTTAGTGGATCGTGTCAAAGGTTTAAGGTTTTCAGCACTTTGTATTGTCAGAGAGATGTTCAAAAAGTTTGGGGTGTTTAAGTGCGCTTCGATTTTTTTATATTAAGTGATTTTCATTATTATCAAATTGCAAACAGATGGCATTCCACTTGCAAATTAATGCAGCCATATTACCCGAATTCCAGCTAGTGCTGCAGTGGATTTTGGAGAAGACATTATCTGCCAAATTCTCAATGTTCATTGTTCAAAGTCTCTGTTTCAGATGGGATATGTATCAGCTTTGATAACTATATTATTTACGTTGCCATATAACTGACCTCAGATACAATATCTGCAATATCTTCCTTTATTTCTTGTTGCATAAAAGAACATCTTCTTGCCTTTCACAACTTTAAGCAAATCTCCCAGTAATCCAGGCATACTCCTTACCAGTGATTCTGGCAACACGAGATCACACTAAAAATCACATTTTTGGGAATGCTGGGTCCTCATTCACTTTCTCCAGGAAGTGTTTGGTATTTCTTGCTTCAGTTCACCGGCAAGATGTTATTCATCGTGTTATATGCTAGCCATTTGCATTTTATCTAGAAAGGCAGAATTAGGGTTGGCTTGGCTGTTGTTATCAGACTTTGGGAGGGGTGTTCTGGGATGCTAGACCTTAGCACTGAGTTGTCTGATGGAGAAACTTGCTTTTTCAGTCACCTATCTTCTGATGCTGCTACTCCCCCCTCCTCCTCCCTCCTCCCTCCTCCCTCCTCCTTTTCAAATGCACATTTCATCCTTTTAAAAAAAAAAATCATTGTGGTTTTGTAGTGGACATTAAGGGTCCCCATTACCCTTAATCTGATCTACCTTCCCTTTTCTCCCACACATTCTGTATATTTTATATCTTCGGTCCAAGATTCCTGATCTGGATCCATCAGTTCTAGGGCTAGGCAACTGTAAGGATCCCTACAGCTTTCCTTAAAGACAGGCATTCTTTATCAGTACAAGGATTTAATGGTAACCTACTCTCACTCTCTTATGGTTGAGGAGGCTACTAAGTCCAAGTATTCACACTGACCCCAAGCAGCAAGTCGACCATGATCAACTGCAAGCAGAGCAATGAATTTCTTCTTCTGTGATTTGGTGCCCCTTCTTGACCATTTCCAGAAGCCTTCAAATAAAGGAGAAACGGGCTGTATTATCTTCTATGTATACAGTCCTCTCAAGGCTGCTATTAGTTTCTCATGAACAATTCCAGCTATAAAAACACTTCCAGATGTAGGGTGCGCCTTTGCTGAGTCCTCCAAGGAACTGGAATAGTTGCTTTTCAATTTATTTATAAATGATCAGAAGATAGAGTTGAGCAATGAGATATCCAAATTTTGAGATAGAATAAATCATTCAGGGTGGGAAAAAGCAAAAGAGATGTATGAGGGGGGGGGAGGCAAGTGCAGTTCACTATAAATGGGAGCAAAAGGAAATGATAAAAAAAAATCATCATAAAAAATATCACAGATGGGAGTGGAGAATCAGTTAAAATATGGGAGTATGGCAGCTATAAAAAGGTGAGTGCTATGTTAGCTTTTATTAGGAACTAGACTGAAAGCAGCCAATACTGTAAATACTTTACACAAATCAATAATTAACTTAGATATGGAATAGCAACAAGTGCTAGAAAGGAGTATCTAAAACAAGCAGGAGGAATGGAGCAACTCCTACTGTGCTTTCCACTTTGTTTCTTCTCATCTTCAGCCCATCTCTATGAGAAATTCATAACAAACTGTGGAATAACGATGCCTGGCTGAATGTCAAAAATAATTATTTTAAGATATGGTAACAGCCAACAAAGTGGTAGCTTTAGAATGCAGTTAAATAAATTCATAGATATTAAGATTATCCATGCTGCTATTGCTCTGTGTGTATTTATAGGATCAGAGGCAATAATGATTTGAGGTGGCAACTGATGGGAAACAAGAGGGATGTTGAAAGTTATTCTCAATTCCACTCATCTGTGCAGTTTGTTAAAAAGGAAAAAAAAAAACCAGTGCTTTTAACATGCAGTGCCAAAAAAAGAAGAACAAGGAAAGCTCAAAGAGAACAGAATCAAAATAAACAACATGATAGCAATAGCCTTTAGACTTATGTACCACTTCACAATGCTTTACAACCCTCTCTAAACAGTTTACAGCAGGGATGTCCAAACTTGGGAACTTTAAGACTTGTGGAGTTCAACTCCCAGAATTCCCCAGCCAGCATAGCTGGCTGGGGAATTCTGGGAGTTGAAGTCCACAAGTCTTAAAGTTCCCAAGTTTGGACATCCCTGGTTTACAGAGTCAGCATGTTGCTCCCAACAATCTGGGTCCTCATTTTACAGAACTCAGAAGGATGGAAGGCTCAGAATCGAACTTCTGGTGTGAGCAGTGAGTTAGCCTGCGGTACAGTAAGTGCGGCATTCTAACCATTACACCACCATGGCTCTGTGATAATATTAAAGTATCATAGGTAGGAAGATAGGTAGGTAAATAAATAATATCCATGAAAAAAATCAGTTTTTTAAAACAACTGATTAATAATAGATCATGAAGAGGGGAATTGGTCTTCCTTTCCCCCTAAAAGAAAGTGTGCTTGAGGAACACAACTTTATAACTTCAAAATACTGTATAAACATATTAAAAATTCCAAGATGTTAATGTCAAGTATGGAATGTCCTTTTATCATGGTAAAGCAGTCTAATTAGCTATAGTCCACACACAATAAATCCAGAGTACTCGGTACAATAATAGCTCCCACATTTTTGAATGTAGGTCAACATTTCATCGACATATTTAAATCTTACTTCTTTTGCCAGCACTATAACTTTATAAATATTAAACCAGAAAGGAATAATCTTGGAAAAGCCCCAGAACACATGTGTCAATATCTAGTCCACTATTGTACTGAGATTGATTTCTAGCCTTTACTAAACATCCGCTGAAGTATCCAAATCACTCAATGTGGGATTTGTTGTTGAATTGCAGAAGTGCATCTTAATAGCAACATACAGAAATTTTAAACTCATAACCCACTGATATTTTTTTTTAAAAAATGGGAGATTCCAATTTTTAATTCTATTTTGCTTTCAACATACCAATATCTGTCTTTATAAAATTGCTCAGTTGTCTATTAAAAATAAATTGTAGGCTTGGAATCATCCAAAAACTCTTAGTAGTTATAATAATATTTGAGAGGTTTCATATGCTTCTTATATGCCTGGTCCAAATTATGCAATATTAACTGAATATATTACCATTCAGCAGATTTCAACAATCTGAATATCACGGCAACATAAGAAATGTTTTAAAATACTGATTAACCATACAACTGATATAAACTATTTACTCTATTTTTGTTCCATGAGCTCAACATAGAAAGAAAACAAAATCAGTTAACTATACCAGAAATTCTGAAACTGAAATTGTTTCAGAGTCCCTTTTTAATAGCCAAATACATCTTGCAGATTTTAACGCCAGAAAAACAACTGGTATGGGCAAAAAACAGAACTAGCATTTACTCAAATTTCAAGGGAATTAAATTGTACTGGCTTTTCTGGATTTTCACCAATTAGTACCAATATGGTATATCTAAATAAATTTATACTTTGAGGGAACGGAATGTCTCAGAGTTCAATTTGTGATAAATGCATTACTTGGAACCTGACAGCTAGTTTTTACCTTGGCACTTGATGGATAGAAAAATGCCACAACCTCGGCTGAGACAAGGACATGCATAACAGATGATATCCTGGCATGTGCTAGATATTTATTTATTTATTTTTATTTTATTCAAATTTATACCCCGCACCTTCTCCAAAAAGGACCCAGGGCGGCGCACAGGAAATTTAAAACAATACAAATATAACAAAAATTCAAATTTTAAAAAGCTATTAAACCCATGCCCTGTGCTAAAATAGTATAAAATCCCCCGAATTAAAATCTATCTAAAAACAGTCAAAAACGGGAGGTTATGCTAGGCCGGCTTGTTGGAAAAGGTGCGTTTTAAGATGCTGGCGGAAGAGGTGGAGGTCTGAGATGGTGCGCAGTTTGGGGGGCAGGTCGTTCCAGAGGGTAGGGCCCACCACAGAGAAGGCCCTTCCCCTGGGTGTCGCCAACCGGCATTGCCCGGCCGACGGCACCCTGAGAAGGCCCTCTCTGTGGGAGTGGATCGGTCGAAGAGATGTATGGGTCTTATGAATTGAGAATTTTCACGTTCATTTATTTAAAAAAAAGAAAAGATTTAGAATGCCAGTAAAGAGTATAATGGAGATGGTATTTCAAAGCTAACACACAATAGGGATAATGTAAATTTCAGTGTAAGTTTCAGAACTCCTGGAGACAACGGAGTACAAGAGAGCCTAGCTTGCTATGGTGCATAGGGTTGCAAAGACATGACATGGCTTATCAACTGAATAACAACAAGAACAACAAAAGTTCCAGTAGCCTTTGGTTTGTATGCAGTGCATAAAATGGGCAGATTCAGAGGAAAAGGATAACAAAGTGGATATATTTGCTTCAGGAGTGGGTTGCTGCTGGCATTACTGACAGTTCACTTCGTGCATGCTTTGTGGTTTGCTTCACGCACGGGTGCACATTGGCGACTGGAGAACTGGTTTGGGGGCATGGCCAGCCTGCCATTCCTACTGGTTTGGCAACCCAGTTACAATTGCCAGTACCAGTTCCAGTAGCAACCCATGTCTGATTTGCTTCCTTTGGAGGAGCCGCTTTGGTGTAGTTCAGAGGTGGGTTACAAATCTGCACATGTGTAGAAGCACCCGGGTGGGTGGGTGGAGCCTCCTGCCGCTGCCACTACCAGTTCACCTGAACCAGGCCAAACAAGGAGAAACCCACCTCTGGTGCAGGGGTGAAATCAGGAGGCTGAGTTCTTGTACCATTGTAGACATGAAGCCAGCTGGCTGACCTTGGATGAACCACTGTCTCTCAGCCCTAGGAAGGAATAATTGCAAACTATTCTGAAAAAACTTGTCAAAAAAAAACAAACATGCAGCAACTTCCCCAGTCAGTTTCCAGGAGTCAAAAAGGCTGCAGGACACACACAGTGGAAGGAAAGTGCCCTTCCATTCCAAAAAGGTTTTGCATTCTATTCCTTGCAGTCACTTTAAATACATCAAAGATAAAAATAGATATGTACATTACAAATTTTTTTCCATCAATCTCAACTCTTGACTTCACAAGAATCTGTGTAACTTCATTTCTTGGTAACAGTATAGAAATGGTTTGTCTTTTTCAGGAATGTTGTTCAATTTTTCACATTCTATGGCAGGGGTCTCCAACCTTTGCAACTTTAAGCCTGGATGACTTCAGCTCCCAGAATTCCCCTGCCAGCTTTGCAGTCCTCCAGTTGAAGTCCTCCAGGCTTAAAGTTGCAAAGGTTGGAGACCCCTATTCTATGGTCCCAGTATTCCTTGGAGTTTTCTCCTTTGAGTATTAACCAGACCATATCTTGCCTAGCTTCTAAACTCAGACAAAGTCAGAAAAAGACTGCCATTTACTAATATACCTCAAAGATAATGACTATCTTAATCTAAGCCTTCTAAGGTCTGTCAGCCTCTGATTCACAGTGGAGTAACTATTCTGAACTTCTTAGCACATTAAAGTATACAGAAGATGCAGTGCTTGCAAATAAATCCTACCTCACCCCTTGCTCATATTGTTCACATTACAGTTTTTTGAATGGGGCTATAATAAATGACTTTGTGTGCATGAGTGATGACAATCAGAAAGAGATTGTAAAAGTAGGATTGGTTCACAGGGTCTTTCAGTTGCAGTTGTTACTCCTGGGAATGAATGTGTAGAGGCATCAATCTGTTTTCATTATTTATCATTGTTGCATTTATTGATCTTGTGTTGCAAAGGGACAGAGGTCTTAAGATATAGAAGAACTGTACATACATTCATTTTAAAAATTATCCATCAATTTATGTCTTTCTAGAATAGGTGTGTAGAGATGCTTTTTCTGCTGTAGGTGCAACATTGTTGGGGAAAGGGGTGGGATAGACAACCTAGTCACCAAATAGCAAACAGAGTGGAGTTCAGTGGTGGGATTCCAATTTTTTAATACTGATTCTGTGGGCATGGCTTGGTGGGCATGGCAGGGGAAGTTTACTGCAAAATTCCCATTCCCTCCTGATTATCTGGGACTCGGGAGGCAGAGAATAGATGGGGGGTGGACAGTCAGAGGGGGTATTTACCGGTTCTCCAAACTACTCAAAATTTCCACTACTAGTTCTCCAGAACTGGTCAGAACCTGCTGAATCCCACCTCTGGTGAAGTTGCTAAAATGCAACTTTAGAAGAGAAGTGCCTTTTACATACTGACATCTGTTAGGCTGTCATTGCTGAAAAAGCTCCAACTGAAATTATCCTCGTAATAGTTTTGTTACTGATTCAGCTTTTTGTATGAATCCCATACCTCAAAGTGTTAACTACTTATTTGGGTTCGACTTCTCAACAACCCTGAGTACTTTTTCCTACATAGATTTTGTTATGAAAAAAATGGCAGTCATCTAAAAAGTATCAGAATATTGGAGTGTAGAATTTGAACTTTAACTTTTTACTAGGTCACCCAGACAGCAATTACCTAACTAGCATTTGTACTTTCATAGTTGAGTCCCTCCAAATCAGATCGTCTGAAACTTTCTGGTTGGTGGTCTTTTTATTTATTTATTTTATTTTTATTTATTTATTTTATTAAATTTATACCCCGCCCTTCTCCTTGTTAGGACCCAGGGCGGCGCACAGGCATTATATAAAACCATAAATACAATATACATCAATTAAAAATATATTAAATTAATTCATAGTCTCAACTATTTAATCATTCCCTGCTAATGAAAAACCAAAAGGAGAACCCTTTAGCTGTTTGCCCAACTGGACAACTGCAAAGTCTGGCCTGGAGGTTTGAGAGGGGCTGGGAGATCAAATCTGGTTGTCAGATGTTTAACCAAATCTGACTTTGCTTCTCATGCAGGATCTATTGTGCATATGTGGTGCAGAGGAATGTCACGTGCACTCTTCAGGATGGAGTGGAGAGCTATGTGAAAGCTGAGTATCACAAGTGCAGCTGGGGACCGAAGTGTCCTGGAAAAGTCGTGTGAGTATAGCCAGGGATAAAGATGTAGAGATCTTTCAACATTTTGAATGTTCAGACTTTTCCTGAGAAAAGTCGCTCCTGAATATTGATTTAATCACAAATAGTACCAAAAGTCCTGATTCCCCTTCTTTCATCTTATTGGTCTTCTGAGCCAGTGTGGTTTCACTGGCCCAAGTTGAAAAGTGAGGGTGAGGGAGTACTACTAATACATTCGTGTTGAAAGCACTTACTTAATTTAAAAATAATCTTTATTAATATAAATATAAAATCAAACACTTAACAAATATAGGATAGGGGTAATAAGGACATACATAAAAGAAAAAAAGAGAAAAAGAAAAGAAGAAAGAAAAGGGGAAGAGAGGAAGAGGACATACTGGGGGGTATAGCTACTCCCCTAATTTAAGATTTATGTTTGTCCCAGCCTAACATCAGTTATTATTTACAGTTGTGCATAGATGTCTACATATATATATATGAAATTGTCTCAAAGTTCACTGTCACTTTGTTTATTCCTCATTTATATTTCACAATTATTTTATCTAATTAATTTCTTTGGTATCCATTATTCTCTTATTATACCATGTATACCATTTTTTCCAGGATTGGGCATAGATTGAGTTTGGCTTGTCTTTTAGGATGTACAGTATGTTAGCTTATCCGATTCTGCGCAATTAAAATTTTTTGATATAATTAGACGCTCTGTTGGTGGGTTGGTATCTTTCCAATGTTGCGCAATGGCCATCCTAGTCGCTGTTATAATATGTATGAAGAGATACCAATCTTGATTTTGAATTTCGTTTGGCTTAATACCCACCCTTAGTCTATAGAGTACTACTAATACATTCGTGTTGAAAGCACTTACCAAGACCCTTTTGGGTTGAAAGGATTAGCCAGTGAAATCATCATTGTCTAGAGGACACCTGAGAAGACTCCTTTCATGTCCCTGTTATTTTCCCACCAAACTAGTACCTATTTATCTACTTGCATTTGTATGCTTTTGAACTGCTAGTTTGGCAAGCGTTGGGACAAACTAGGAGCTCATTTGTTGTGTGGCTCACACTCTCAGGTTTTGAACTGCCAAGCTGTCGATTTTTCAACTGTCTTCTAACTCAGTGTCCTAACCATATGAGCCACTAAAGCCCCTCATGGATGATTTGAGACTAGATCTATCTTTCTCTCAGCCCAATCAATTCCACAGGGAGTTGCAATTCCTAAGAGCTGGTCTAAGTTCAGAGAGTAAAAGTGGAATGTTATTATTACTATGCCAATGCAAAGTCAGCCAGATGTCTAGACTGGATTTAGCATTTTTATCCACCAACTTGGGATAGGCAGATATTGTTGTTTGATGATGTTAAAGATACTGTCCTATGAAAGGTGTTGCAAATAAATCTGCTTTTTGTAATTGACTGAAGTTATTTTGTTAATGCCAGTAATGTGTGACTTGTTCAGTATCGTTGATTGAGGAATCAATACAATGAAAAACAGTAGAGTTGCAAACAAGCCTTCTCTCAATCTATCACCATTGACGACCCTCATCATGCTGGGGTTAATCCCTTCCCCCAATATCATAATATTTGAATCATTGTATAATTTGTTGGGGGTGAGGAGTGATTTAGCTGTGTGTGTTCCTCCCCTTGGCTCAGTCCCCCTGCCTCCATTTCCCCCTCCCGTGTTCCTAACCAATTCTGATATGCTTCAGGGAGGGAAATGCTATTAAAGAAATGAAACAAATGGAAATTCTTCTATGGCACAACTGACTACAATTGTGTTTTTCGTTGTGCCATTGATCGTGCACAAAGCTTCTAAGATTTATAGAGAATTCTATTATTTTTAGGCTCTTGATTACTCACTCAATGTGGCAGGTAGTCAATTGTCTTCTTGCAATCAATCTAAGCTACACTCAAATTGGTTTTCCAAAATCACCTTGTGAATTGTAGGCAGTCCTTGACTTACAACTGCAATAGGGACTGAAAATCCCTTTGTAACTTGGTGAGGTCATAAAGCGAGTAATGATTGACAAGTCCTGATTTTACAACCAGTTTACCATGGTCATTAAGTGAATCACCGTAGCAAATCTGGCTTCCTCAATTGACTTAGCTTGTTGGGAGGCAACTGGGAAGGTTGCAAATCATGATTATGTAACGGGAAGATGCTGCAACCATCATAAACATGAGCTGATTGCCAAATGCCTGAATTGTGATCGCGTGATCAGAGGGCTTGTATGATGGTTGTAACTTTGAGGACAGGTAATAAATCACTTCCTTCCAAGGCAATTTCAAATTGTTGTTAAATAGACAATTATAAATTGATGATGTTCCTATTCTGTTTGGGCACTTTCTTTTCTTCTCAGGTGGAAAGAGTTTATTTTTAACTAGATGCTGTTGGACTCATCATTACCAAATTGTTGGTAAGCAGGTAATTAGCTTGTAGTTGCCTGATGCTCTCCCTTTTGTTGGATCATTTATTGTCAGGTACATTTTGTCAGATGTTAAACAATCTTCAGTTTCAGCTCCTTGCAGTTATTAAACTGCTTGGCAATCAGAGAGTGACTGATTAGACCAGTGGTTCCCAACATGGGCCCCACGCCCCATGGGGGGTGTGTGTGACAATTTGATTTTTAATGGGGGAAATTTGAACCTTGTTTAAACCAAGTTAATGGTCTTTTAGGCTTCTTCCAGGTGAGTAGAGTTCACTTTTTGAGTAAATTAAGAATTATATGTGATGTGGGGTGGGGCATCAGGATTTTAAATATGCTTAGGTGGGGCATGACCAAAAAAAGGTTGGGAACCACTGGGTTAGCCCATTAGAGAGTTCTGGGAACTGAAGTCCACATATCATAAAGATGCCAAGTTTAAAAATTATACCACTAGACATTTCCAAAAGAAAAACTATCCAATCCAGATAACCAGTAAGCATCACCAGAAATAAGACAACTTTTAAATATAGTCAGATAAAACAGTTTGTGGTTTTTCCTTCTTCCTCCCAGCCAATCCTAAGTCTCATAAATATAATTCCAACTCCTGTTTTCTTCTAATATCTTTTCCTCCTCTCTCAAAATGCTTAGCGTCTTTCAAGTTGACTTGCAATTTTCATAAAGTAACTTCAGTATATACAGTATCTTATATTTCAGTTTAAAAGGGTAGCCCGTGATGTCTTTTTCAATTTTCAAACGTTCCCAA
The DNA here is from genome assembly GCA_039707465.1 of Rhabdophis nuchalis. NCBI lineage: Eukaryota > Metazoa > Chordata > Lepidosauria > Squamata > Natricidae > Rhabdophis > Rhabdophis nuchalis. The sequence goes on from CM077644.1 coordinate 30,968,908, forward strand.
CGGCATTTGTAAATTGAATATTTACATCTTATAAATTGTGATTTTTAAATCCACCTTAGAATTCACCTCAGTTATCTCTGGAAGGGTTTGTTCACTAGAGGTATTTGTTCCAATACAGTTCAAGACTTCACAGGCCTAGAAATCAAACAATTCCTTTAAAGTAGCCAACATATGCACTAGTAATTGATCTTTAAAGTCTTGTTTGTAAACAAGATACAGTATATTTTTCACACACAAGAAGCCCTTTCTAATTAACTTCAGAACCTTTCTTTTTAAATCAATTTCACAAAGCTTTCAGCATTTATAAAGGTTTCCAGAAATCACTCTGGAATCACCTCTTTGCTGTATATTACAAGAAGTTACAAAAAACATATATTAAAAAGCTACAAAGATGTGGTATTCTTTCTTTTTAAATGTATTGAAGAGAATCCCACCCAGTGACCAGGAATCCTGTGATTCTGAAAGTTTTTTCAGTCTTAAATAAACAACAAGAAAGGTAAAGCTTCCAAATGATTAAAAAGGCTTGGTCAAACCAAGACCTGAAAGGCTGCATTTATGGCTCAGAGCATGATGGAAACTTTGACTTCCAGTTGATTGTAAGTGACTGTAAAAACAATGGTTTCTGCAGTCTGCTGACAAAAATCAGCTTTTCTAAGGACATATAGGCAATATTAAGTTCTCTCTTTCTTCCAGAGAGAATTTTGGTATATCCAGCTGCTGGGGTGAAATCAACCTACCTTCGTTACCAGTTTGCAAATGTGACCACGTGTGCTACCTCCACGCATGCACAGGACCTTCTGTGCATGTGGAGAGCATCAAAAACGGAATGCCTCCCACTACCACCGTTACTGGTTCACCCGAACCAGATAGAACCGGCTGAATTGCACCACTGTCAACTGCCAAATTTGATCTTAACGCCCCTGCAAAAAATGTGGGGATTGGTTCTCCTCACCTCACCAGATACTGTATCTAAGAATAATGGAAGTTTTCTGATGTAAAACTATTCACGAGAGAGAAACAGATAAGAGTTTCTCCATATATGAATGTGATGCTTACGTTAGGACCACTTAGACATGAGTTTCCCATGCCTCCTTTGCTTTCCCACATCATATTTTAAGTGACAGAAGTGCTGTGGTAGTTAAAAAATTGTAATGGATGTAATGCTTGCTTCCAACAAAGGCTCACACAAGCTAAGAGTCCAATAACTGCTCATGTATTTCTTGGAAGTTGACCCAAATATAGCATAAATCTTTCTTGTATTATGGAGTGGGTCCAAAGAATTGTGAGTGAAAGGAAAATAGCTGTCAGCCCCATTCCATAGATGCTTTCACAGACCTTTTATATGATGCTAGTGGAGGTGGGTTCGATAGCAGTTGGTCAGTAGAAGGTCTGCAGCCAGGCTAACATTTTTGGAAGTAGCTTTACTTTCATTACGAGCCAGAAAAGCAAATGTTTTAAGATGCTTTCTGTATTTTTTTCAATGTTATTCTATGATTTCAGCACTGAAATGGTACAGAGATAGATGAGGATTATGTTGCTTGCTCAGAGGTGGGTTGCTACTGGTGCAGCCTTGATTGGCCGAACCGGTAGTAGTGATGGGTTCTGATGCTGTGCTTTCATTGTGGGAAGCCGGGACATCAGGCGGAAGAATGCTCAGAATCAGGTCCGAGCCAGAGGTGGGTTCCAACCGGTAGGGGTTTAGCAGCCTGAGTCGCTGAAACCAGCAGCAACCCATGTCTGCCATATCCCCAAACCAGTTCTCCTACAGGGCCACCATCTTGATTTTCAGTTCTGTGCATGCGCATGCACAGAACAATTGTAATTGCCCAAATTTAATTTTATTAATATTAATTTTATTTAATATTATTAATGTTAACGTTTTGCACATGTGCACTCCTATTTTCGTGCAAATGCGCATGCACACAATTTTTTTGTGTGCACCGAACCGGCAGTAATGCCAGGAGCAACCCCACCCCTGGTCTGAGCTGTATATTGTCCATATACACCATTTTCAGAAACAAAGAGAAAATGTAGAAAGAAAGAGGGCTTACAGCTTAGAAAGAAGGATAACAGGAAAAAGATGTGGACAAGGAAGAAAGATTAAATTCAATTGTGAAAAATTCAATAAAATGAAATTCAATTGTGAAAAAAGTAAGGTTCTACATTTAGGCAAGAAAAACAAAATGCACAAGTACAGTATAGGTGGTACCTTGCTCAATAGTAGCAACTGTGAGAGGGATCTAGGAATCCTAGTGGACAACCATTTAAATATGAGCCAACAGTGTGCAGCAGCTGCCCAAAAAGCCAACACAGTTCTAGGCTGCATAAACAGAGGGATAGAATCTAGATCACGTGAAGTATTAATGCCACTGTATAGTGCCTTGGTAAGGCCACACTTGGAATACTGCATACAGTTTTGGTCGCCACGATGTAGAAAAGACGTGGAGGCTCTGGAAAGAGTGCAGAGAAGAGCAACCAAGATGATTAGGGGACTGGAGACTAAAACATATGAAGAACGGTTGCAGGAACTGGGTATGTCTAGTTTGATGAAGAGAAGGACCAGGGGAGACATGATAGCAGTGTTCCGATATCTCAGAGGGTGCCACAAAGAAGAGGGAATCAAACTATTCTCCAAGGCACCTGGGGGCAGGACAAGAAGCAATGGGTGGAAACTAATCAAGGAGAGAAGCAACTTAGAACTAAGGAGAAATTTCCTGACAGTTAGAACAATTAACCTCTGGAACAGCTTGCCTCCAGAAGTTGTGAATGCCCCAACCCTGGAAGTCTTTAAAAATATGTTAGATAGCCATTTGTCTGAAATGGTATAAGGTTCCTGCCCACGCAGGGGGTTGGACTAGAAGACCTACAAGGTCCCTTCCAACTCTGCTATTGTATTGTATTATTGTATTAAAATGTATATGCAAGTTAAGTTACTATAGGAAAGAAGCTTTTTCTAAGCAGCCTCTCTCCAGATGCACAGGTAGTCCTCGACCTCCAACAGTTCATTTAATAACTGTTCACGGTTACAACAGTACCAGTTTCAATTTATCTTACTACCAGTTCACTCGTGCGCATCCAGGTGCTGGTTCGCATGTGCAGAAGTGTCTGGGAAGGTGGGCGGAGCCTCCCGCCACCACCACTACTGGTTCACCTGATCCGGGGCAAACCAGCAGAAACCCACCTCTGAACAGCAATGAATAAAGTGATTTTTCACAGTTACAACCTTTGCAGCATCCTCATGGCCATGTGATCAAAATTCAGATGCTTGGCAGCTGGTTCATATTTATGATGGTTGCTGTGTTCCAAGGTCATGGGATCCCCTTTTGCGATCTTCTGACAAGCAAAGTCAAGGCAGGCTCATATAACAATCAGATTACAAACTTAACAACTTCAGTGATTCACTTAACAACTGTGACAAGAAATGTTGTAAAAAAAAATTGCCTTTCTTAAAAAACATTCCTCTACCCTGGGGGAAGATCCAGGAGGGGCAGAGGGGGCCACGGCCCTGCCCACTGGGGGCCAGGGAGGAGAACAAGAAGACACAATTGCCAAGAGACTTAGATCTAAAAAATGACTTTGCTTTTTATTAACATAGTATAATTCTTCGTCTGGATGTTTGTACATGATTGCCAGCATATAATTTAGAATGTATGATTTACGCATTTATCTTCACCTTGTTGTATTAATGAACAATGTATTACCAATGTCTTACCACGCAGCCCAGATGGGCCAAAGACTTCGATGTGAAAGTTCTCAAAAAAATTTATGTATCACCTTACCCTACCCTATCCCAAAAATTTGTAAAACCAATAAAACTTTTGCAATATTAAAAAAAAAAATGTTGTAAAATGGAGCAAAACTCACTTAACAATGATCTCACTTAACAGAAAATTTGGCTTCAATTGTGGTCGTAAATCGAGGACTGCCTGTATAAGGTTACATGGGAGCTGTAGTTTACATACTAGAAAGTATCAAGGAATTCTGCAATGTTATACTGGGAAAGGTGATGATCATGCCAAGATTATGCAGAAAAGTGCACCAGGAATAATGAATGGACAGGTTTGGGATATAATCCAGGCCATCTATGCCAGAGAAAATATGTGTTTCATTTTTTAAAAATTGAAATCACTAGAATTTGTGCATTCTTCCTATTTGTATACAGATGGTGATTCCCTAAATTTCAAATCTAGTTCTGTTACCTACCATCAAAAGGGTCTTGTATCAGGGTTTCAAGTAACAGACCCAATGCAATCAAAACTCTGAGGCCCAGGTGTTCCTCAAAGTACAGATTTATTAGACATGTCATATTGGCGCATCTGGTGAAAACCCGACTCCGAAGGTCCCATGGTTTTCCCCACCCAAATAAAAAGTCAAAGTTCTTTCCCCCAATCCACATGTCGATCACACAGTCCAATCCAGTCACATCCCCAACTCCAGTTGGTTTCAGTCCACGCCTCCCCAGCACCTGATGAGAATATCCTTGATTCCCAGGAGAAATCATTTTATTTTGGCTACAAGTCCACAGCTATCTATACACCCCCTCCTGTTCCCACAGCCCCAACCAACATAGCTGTGGCAGCTCTGAAGATGCTCCCAAAATGGCTTCAGGGTTGACATCTTGCCTATAAAGTCACTATGTGGGTTGTATACAAGATCACACAGGATCACCTGGGCATCCTGAGAGTGGGTTTCTGAAACCTGGTAGCAGAATGGCTGATTTGCAGAGGTGTGGTGTTTTTTTTCTAAATAAAGATAATAATAATAATAATAATAATAATAATAATAATAATAATAATAATAATAATAATAATAATAATAATAATTATTATTATTATTATTATTATTATTATTATTATTATTATTATTATTATTATTATTATCATCATCATTATCATTATTATCATTATTATCATTATTATCATCATCATCATCATCATCATCATCATCATCATCATCATCATCATCTTTATTTAGAAAAAAAACACCACACCTCTGCAAATCAGCCATTCTGCTACCAGGTTTCAGAAACCCACTCTCAGGATGCCCAGGTGATCCTGTGTGATCTTGTATACAACCAACATAGTGACTTTATAGGCAAGATGTCAACCCTGAAGCGACTCGAGGCGGTGCACAGGGAATTTAAAAATACATATATAAAACCACAAACATAATACAATATTAAAATGAATTAAACTAAAACCCTGCGCTAAAATCCCATATTAAAACTAAAACTAAACCCCTAAAAACCCTAAAAACTGTTCTATTATCCCAGGCCAGCCAAGCAGAAGAAGTGTGTTTTTAGTTTTTGACGGAAGGAGCGGAGGTCCGTAGTTGTTCTAATTTCGGGGGGAAGGTCGTTCCAAAGGGTCGGGCCCGCCACAGAGAAGGCCCTTTCCCTGGGCGTCGCCCGCTGGCATAGCCTAGTGGACGGCACCCAGAGAAGTCCCTCTCTGTGGGAGCAAATAGGCCGCAGGGATGTATGGGGCAGGATGTGATCCCGCAGATAGCTAGGTCCCGTGCCATGAGAGGAACCAACTCCATTTCCACAATTATATGGCCCCATATATTTATTTATGGAATTTATATTGCCGCCTATTTGCCCGTGGCGATTCAAGGAGGCTTACAGAATACAAAACCCCATTTAAAACAATAAAAACTAACACAAAGAATCAAATAAATTAGTATAGTACAATATAACAAAATCACCCTCTCCCCCACATCCCACCCCACTCCGGCGACAGCAGATCACCTGAGCCATTTAATGGGCTCCATCCTGCTCTGGGCCCCCCAGAACCGCTGACAGAACCAGGTTTTCAGCACCTTCCAGAAGAGTATTAGAGAGGTGGCCATTTTAATCTCTGAGCAAATGATGTTCCAGAGAGAGGGAACCACCATGGAGAAGGCCCTTCTTCTGGGTCCCACCAGGTGTATCTCCCTCGGGGATGGGACCTGCAACATTCCCTGCCTCCCTGCTCTGAGGGTTGGGTAGATGTGCAAGAGACAGTACCTCAGATAGCCTGGTCCTAAGCCATGAAAGGCTTTAAAGGTGACAACCAGCACCTTGAATTACACCGGAAGCAAATTGGCAACCAATGCACCTCCCACAGGAGGTCTTGCAAAGGTTTAGTTTCAACTCGTTGCTCCCCATGCAGCCCCTAACAGGCTCATATAATTGGAAATTTAGCAGAAGTGCATTGCTAAGTTCAGAAGTGCAAAAACTGGGTTAAAAATCAAGCTTATGTATTAATTTGATAGCTCTGAAAAAATTAGAAAATCTACTTTAATGGGGTATTTTAGCTTGACCTTCATCATTCACACAAAGATGAACTGTGATCAATTTTCACTTATGGGACTGCTGCTTGCTTACTTGAACTTCAACTTGAATAGTTTCCTGGCCATGGATATCAGCCCTATTTTGATCTTCTACTAGCTTTCATGAAAAAAAAAAGTAAGCACTGTTTAAACATTACTTTCACATTACTGTTTATATTTCCAAGTCTTTAACATGCAAAGCACTTTGCAAACAATTTGTGATTGTCATCAGTTTAGCCAACCTCAAAATGTTGAGAACATCATGAGAAACCATGAGTGTTTGTTCCAGCTGAGGAAGAGAAAAATGCAAGAGATACTGTACATTGAGTCACAACCCTGGCCTCTAAGCCATCACAGTCTTGCCATTCAAAAGAAAAATAAATTTAAGCACTGTGGTGAGGTGTATATTGGGGAGAGTTGGAGGGTAAGAATAGAGTGATTGAGTTCAAGAGCCAAAAATTGGGGAGAGCTAAGAGTTATGACCAATGGAAAAACTGATTACTTACAAACTATACTGCTGCTGCACCATTGGATAAAACAGTAGCTTTGTTCTAGGTTCAAATAAGCCATTTTGGATCCAGGAAAAAATATTTACAAGAATACCCAGTATACAGCCACACTGGTTTGGAGTGGTTATCAACCATGGCAAAATCCTGATGTGGAAGTGGATACATTTTCCACAAGGCAATTCTTATGTTGATTTGAAAAGTTAAGAAATTGATGAGTTTTGATTATTTTTATTCCCGCAGTGAAAAGCTATTCATTCATTTATTTGACATCTTTATAAATTGCTTCTTAATTCCATTGAATTCTTAAGGTGGTATAAAAGTTCAGATGAAACAGTTCCTTACTTTAGCATAGGGGGGAAATCTTAGGTATTGTGGTGATGCAGTGGTTAGAAAGCAGTATTGCAGGCTAATTCTGCCCATAGCCAGGAGTTCAATGCTGACTGGCTCAAGATTGACAATCTTCCACCCTTCCGGGTCAGTAAAATGAGAACCCTGATTGTTGAGAGCAATATGCTGACTATGTAAACCCTTTAGAGAGGGATGTAAAGCACTATAAAGTGGTATATAACTCTAAGTGTTATTGCTAAATCTTACAGATTTCAGTGAGAGAGCTAAAGCAGGTGATTTACTACCTCTATTAATGGATTTTATAATCCAAGTAACCTAATAATAATAATAATAATAATAATAGTTGAATTTATTGACCGCTCCCTCTCCCCACAGGGACTCGGGGCGGTGCACAGGCTTGATCACACCTTTATTATAAATCATTCTACCTTTAACGTATCTAGGCAGTGCATGCCCCAAATTATGATGACTGCATTTATTTCTGGCAGTATTCTTAGAAAAATAACTAGATTCCAATTTCAACCAGAATGTTGTGACCACTTGATGAGATCTGACCCAACTTTGCACATTTTACTATTGTCAGCAGCCTCACTAATGACTTCCTCAGTATGTTTGCTTGGCTCTTGAAAAAGTTCTTTGGAAGAAAGATATAAAAGATTTATTCCAAGTAAACATGCCGTGAATCATAGTTTTAAATATGACTGAATCCAATTGGTGAGTCTGTCCTAGTATATAGAAACAAACTATCATATGCATGTATTTTATAGGCGTATGGACACTATCATAAGTTACTCCTGTAGGTAGATATGTGTTTGATGTGTTTTAGTATTAAATATTATTACTGTATGATTCGCAACTAATGTTATTGGACAACATTTTGTATCTAGAGTGGATTTTCTGTGTTTCTGCACCTTGATAAAGGTACAGTATATAAATAATAGCAATAATAAAAAATGTGATTTGCAATTTGGGTTGAAAGATTATGATCAACATATCAATTATACAGTAATTCACTATTTTGGTTCATCAAATATTTAGAAATTATTATAAATACTAAGTGCCATACCATTCATTTTGCAAAAGTCTATTTGGACAAAGCCACACATACTATCCCAGTGCCCCCATAATTTTTAAGTCCGTGCCTGAATCATTGGTGTCAGCACCAAGTTGATTACACTGTGATGCTCATTTTGGACAATTAGAATAATAATAAACAACAGAGCTGTTAACTGGATCAGGCAATTTCCATCTCACGTTTTTTACTGGAAACTAGTTTTGTGTAGGGGTGAGGGTACTGGCCTAGAAACCAGAGGACAATGAGTTCTGGGCCTCCCTTAGGAATGGAAGCTAGCTAATCAGTCTCTCAGCCCAATCCACCCCACAGGGCTGTTCTTTGAGAGAACATAATAGGGAGCACGTCCTTGAGTTTGGAGGAGGAGGAGGAGGTCAGGAAAACAGATATTGCAGTATCTGGAGACAGCAGAAGAGAAGAGAAAGAACTGGACAAAAAAATCATGAAGCACCAAGACCTTCCAATAGAAATAGAACACCTATGGCAGTGGTAGTCAACCTGGTCCCTATCGCCCACTAGTGGGCGTTTCAGCTTTCATGGTGGGCGGTAGGGGTTTTGTCCGATACCAAAGCACTTTCCTTTTTTTTAATTTAATTGACTTCCCTACTTTATAAATCACCATTACTGTGGAACCGGTGGGCGGTTAGAAAATTTTACTACTAACAGAGATACAAAAGTGGGTGGTAGGTATAAAAAGATTGACTACCCCTGACCTATGGCAAAGGAAAGCAAATAGTAATAGACACCTTGTGTGCAATCCCAAAACAACTGGAGCTCAACTTGAACACCATCAGCACTGACAAAATCACCATCGCTCAATTGCAAAGGTCAGCTCTACTTGGAACATCCTACATCCTGCCAATGTGCATTTAACACCATTAAATAACAGCTGCCTATCTCAAGTCCTTGGGAAGGACTCATAGGTGGACAAAGATTTCAAATCCAGTCTAAACATTTGGCTGACTGTGTGACCAATACAATATCCTCTTCCAGGTAGGGAAGAGGGCTAGGCTAAATGAGGCTATGCTCGGCAATCTCTCAGGGTTTGAGGGGATCAAGCCTCAATCATAAGTTCACAGATGTCTTTTTGACTTTTTTTGAGCCCCTCCAAGGACACCCTTGATTCTGCCATTGGTTGAATTTAAACATTGTGGCTGGCTACCATTGATACTTTTGATTCAGTAGCATTAGGTAAAGGGAAAGGTTCCCCTCGCACATATATGCTAGCCGTTCCTGACTCTAGCGGGCAGTGTTCATCTCCATTTCAAAGCCAAAGAGCCAGCACTATCCAAAGACGTCTCTGTGGTCATGTGGGTGGGAAGGCACACGGAATGTTGTTACTTTCCCACCAAAGGTGGTCCCTATTTTTCTACTTGCATTTTTACATGCTTTCAAACTGCTAGGTTGGCAGAAGCTGGGACAAGCCATGGATAACTGTTTATAAAGCTGCCATAAATACTTCCTGTTATTGACATGTGAAGTGTGGATGTGTTTTGAACTTTGAGAAGATGTATCTTTTTTTCCCCCTGAAAAGAAGAGTCTCGCTTCTAACTGGAAATAGCAGTAAGGGCAGCATAGCCTGTTAGAAGAGATCTGATGCCAGCTGTTTTCCTCCTTTGGTCTGTGAAATGATTTGCTCTTTTTACAACTCTGACCTTTGGCCAAAACAAAAAGTCAGGCAGTGGCCCAGATGTCTGCAGGGAGCCAGAGTGATGGTTTGTGTGCCAGGCAAACAGTTGGCCGTGGTTCAATACAGCAGCTTTTTCTACATCCAACCCAACTAAGCTATTTTGTGGTAGGTGGGTGTTTGTGTGTGCCACACGCACCAGAGTTGTTCATCACAGCAACCTAGAGATTCCTTTGGGGGAGCAAATCTCCCTAAGGCCTTATTTTCTTCGATCTTCCACATATCATTCAACAAAACAAAAGGCAAACAGAAGCTTATGGCAAGTTCAACAGCACACAGACTTAGGGCAGATTCCCAAGCAGAGGCTGCCAGAAGCTGAGGATTTTTCCAGTATCCTCCATGCCAGAAAATAACAGAGGAATTGCCAAAAACATTTGTTCAGCAGAGGTACATGCGTACAGGAACCTCATTATATTTGGTGTTAACACAGCCCATCGATTAGAGAGGATGCCTGCCCAATGAGTCTTATGACAGGACTGACAATGAGCTATAATAGCGGGAGTCAACCCATGACGCTCTTAGCTATTTCGTAAAACAACAGGAGACTTTCAGTTACAGAAGAGAGTGGCAGGCTATGCCTCAGATCAGGGCTACATCTGAAACTAATCCATAGCATTTGCTTGAGGATTATCTTTAGCCTGGCAGATATGTAGAACATTAGCTTAATAGCATGAAGTATGCATATGTGACAATAAGGGTTACAGTATGGCATAATCAGGCTGTGCATTGAGAATTGCGGCATCTGCTCACACAATCCCATAACTCCAAAGCCTTGTGACTTTCTCTCTGATGTTCAACCGGCATGTCTATACCTCACCAGGACTTTCTATAATTGGTCTCAGCACATGGTATTATTACAACCAATGTGAAGGATTTCAAGAATCAATGTCATTATATGGATTATAATAGACGAATGTAAAGATTTGAGTGTCTCCAAGGATCCATTTATGCATCCATCTCACTCACTGGTGTAGTAATTTTAGTGTTTCTGTTAAAAATCTCACTGAGGACATCAGAATTTCTGAGTGGAATTGTTATGGATTGCTTATGCTGTTAGTGCTCAGGGAGCTTTCACCCAATGGCTGGCAGCAAAACGCATGAGCTGGCTCTAGAGGAAAATATGATGCCAGCTGAAGTCACGTCAGGTGATTTGGAAGTGTTTATCTGTGCAATCTGATTAAACTCATTAGGTAATATGGAACATGGATAACTTCCGCATAGAGTTCATTTCAGAATTCATTTGTTCTGTTTGAAGTTTAGGAAAAACTCCAAAAGTACAAGCAGTTCAAAAACGGAATCAATTATCCAGAAAGATAGTGGGCTCTTCTTTACCTACTGTGCTCAAGTAATGGCTGGCTAGACACCAACTGTTGTTGTTAGTTGCGAAGTCGTGTCCGACTAGACAATGTTCCTCCAGGCCTTCCTGTCCTCTACCATCCCCAGGAGTCCATTTAAGCTCACATCTACTGCTTCAGTGACTCCATCCAGCCACCTCATTCTCTGTGGTCCCATTCTTCTTTTGCCCTCAATTGTTCCCAGCATTAGGCTCTTCTCCAGTGAGTCCTTCCTTCTCATTAGGTGGCCAAAGTACCACCAATTAGGGTGTTTTAATTTTAACATCTGATCATTTAAATAGACACTATCCACTATCTGAACATCTGATCTGTTTTTTATTTTCAAATTCTGGCATAATATGGGTTACAGATAGTTTAACAATCCTGATATGGTGATTTGTATTCCTGTATTGCAACCTAAGCAGACCAAGGTTGCACACACTATGTGTGGAAGTTGCTGCCCTCTAGTGTTCATATACATTTTGAAGTTATAGTAAAAAAATATACTATTCGTTTTGATTTTCCTACTTGGTGTATGGAGAATCTCAGTCATCCAGATTATGGTTGTCCCAAAGGTGCTTTTCCAAAAGGTAACTGGACTTTCTTGGGGGGTTTTCCTTGCAAATGTTTTGCTTCTCATCCAAGAAGAAAACATCCAAGACAACTGAAGAAGAATCAAAATATTTTCAGGGGAAAAGAACAAAAAATTCCAGGTGCCTTTTGGAAAAGCAACCTTGGAATGTTCCTAATTTCTTCTTACAATTATAGTTGGGACCAATTTTTTTGTTTGTTCATATCCCATCTTTATTGTATTCTTCGTGCCTCATCATTTCACTTGTTTCCAGGCAGAGGTTTGTCAAGTATTCCCAGACATAACTATGTACTGTAAAACTATTCTAAACACTGTGCAAATGTTCAGTATGTGAAATCATTGCCAATCCTCCTTGGAAGGTAAATGCTTCATATAATCTTAATTTAAACTAAAATTGTGTGTGATTCCATAATCCATCACCCTCTCCTCTTAGGTTTCCGTGACCCTTGTGTTACAGATATTGATATCCACATTTTTAACTCACAGTTTTGCTCTACCTTTCTTTATTCCTTGCTATTAGGTATCGCACATTCTTCAGACCCAGGTACAAGATTGGATACAAGACAGTCACTGAAATAGCATGGAAATGCTGCCCGGGTCTCGTGGGAGAAGGATGCCATCACGATAATCCCACTAATCAAGCAGGAATTCCATCCCAGCATCCCGGCCCCAAGATGCCTCCAACTCAGAAAATATTTCCAGGTCCCAGAGCTCCACCTCATCCCAAAATCCCTGTGGACTCGTTTCCTATACCAAAAAAGAATAATTATGGTGAGGATCCAAATCTAAGTTTGTCACACCAGAGATCACAAAAGAGATATTTATAATCTTGCCATTGTTTCTTGCTCTTTTTTATCCAGATACTAGCCATTCTCGACCACGTGTTGCTGTGGCCCAGTTTGGTTAAATGGCCAACCTATCTGTGTGTAGATCTACACCTGCACACACAAACATGTACACACAACCACCGTATAACCCCCAACCTACCTACCTACCTACTGTATTTCTCCCTCTCTCCCTCTACCTACCTACCTACCTACTGTATTTCTCTCTCTATCCACCTACCTACCTACCTACCTATCTATTTACTGTATTTCTCCCTCTCTCTCTCTATCCACCTACCTACCTACCTACCTACCTATTTACTGTATTTCTCCCTCTCTCTCTCTCTATCCCTCTACCTACCTACCTACCTACCTACCTACCTACCTACCTACCGTATTTCTCCTTGAATCTTATGGACAGTATCTTATTTCATAAAGTATGACATAATATCTGTGGCTCACTGCTCTCTCTGTATCCATCTACCTACCTTTTTTACAATTTTTTACATTTCCATTGTGTGTACCTGGCACAGGTGTGACATCTACACAATCTATATATATAATTGATGCCGTATTTGAAAAGAATGTTGTGTGAAAATTTGGAAGCGATTGGTGCAGTACTTTCGGAGATTAGCGGTTTTGAACAATCTCTTGTTACATTTTTTTATGTAGATGTTGGACGTGCAAAAACAAGCACAAGCTTACAACTTTTCTTGCTTAGCCTCTGAATGAAACTGTTCTGATCCAGCTCCCCAAACATGACAAGCCCTCTGAAGTTAACTCAAAGATACCTCTATTAGGAGCGCCAGCATCCCTAGCAAACAATTTCTCTCTCACCACAGGCTAACAAGTCCGGCCGGCCGGAAGATGAATAGTTGCCTGCCACATCTATTCATCTCCACCCCCTGCCTTTTATCCCCAGAACTAGGTTGGGGCTTCACTAGCAGCGGTGGTTCTTCCTTCACAAGGACCAGCCCATAGATTCCTGCTGTTGTCCTCTTCTCTACCTTCTGCGCATCTGCGCATCAGGCACTGTTCCTCCACTTCCTCATCAGCCACCTCCAGACCTGGGGACTGTTAACTCTCCATCTGATGGCTGACAGACAGCCCAGGCTCTGCCACTGTCTCTCTCTCTCTCTCTCTGCCAGCCAGCTCCATTCCCTCTCCCCCCTCAGATCTCTCAGGTTGCCTTGATGTTCATCCTGACTTCCACGCCTCCTCTTCCTCTGATTTGGCTGCTGGAGGGGCCAGCAGCCAGCAGGCCACAACAGAAACACATCACACATTTTTATGTTCATACCTACCTACCAAAGTCAAAGTTTGGCTGACTGGAAAAATTAAGACAGGATACATACCATGCATAGTAATCCGTTCATTGTGATTCCTCCATAATGCCCATAAATATAAAGGTAAAAGTCTCCCTGTCCAGTCATGTCCAATTCTAGGGACAGTATTCATCTCCATTTCTTCACTGAGGGAGTCAGCATTGTCCAAAGATACATGGTCATATGGCCATCATGATTGTATTCTGAGGCACAAAGAACGCTGTTACTTTTCCACTGAAGTGGTACCTATTCACCTACTTGCATTTGCATCCTTGCAAGTAACTGGAACCCACCCCATTGTGCTGCGCTCGGGTCTCAAACCTGGGCTGTTGACTTTCCAGACAGCAAGCCCAGCACTTTAACTGCTGAGCTGTCATGCACCTAATTGCTTCCATACACTTTTATATTGTATTTTTATAAAAGCAGTCATACTTGTGGTTAAAACTTTAAAAAAAACCATATTTGGGTATTTGTCGCTTTTTCAAAACATCCACAAAATAATGCTGAACTTTTGATTTTTGCAGAAATTACCAGATAACATCAAAGGAAAAAGCAGGAATGGGGAGCAAATCATTACATCTAAAAAATTACAGACTATTTATAATTTAAACTTAATATCAGCATAAAGACTAGGTGCTAGACACAGTTAATTAATGACAAATATTGCTGAACATTTAGTACCCAGATAATGGCTCTTCTCCTGACTGATAAAAACCATTAGACTTATGATGTCTTGTAGTGTGCAAAACCATGATTTGGTTTAATTATGGCTTATTGAATCAACTACATCTGGGTTCATATCTCATATAAAATTAGAATTATTAGATTAATGTTCTATTTCAAGTTCATATAACATCAAGGACATCACAACCTTTTTTCGTTTATAAAAAAATTATTTGTGGAAAGCTGCTAGCCCTAAAATAACCTGAACAGCACAGCTGGGAGAAAGAAGAAAAGGGAATATTTTGCACATCCTGAAAATCCAAACAAGCTATATTATAACTTATTGTGTGATCTGAACCCAGACAGACTATTCAGTGCATAGAAACAGAGGAGAAATTTTTCAGATCACTATACAAGCTGAAATGCAATTCTTTTCTTTTTTTCCCCTTTTTTCTCTTTCACTGTGGGTTTGACAATACATAGAACCATAGACAATATATAACTTTTTCTTTGTTTTTCTTTCTGGCCCCATAGGAATAAATTACACTCAGAATTAACAAAATTTTAAAGCATGGTTGAGTCAATGACGACAAAGGAACAAGGGCAAAATTCAAATACGTCCTTTAAAAAAACTAGCATTTTTTTTTAAACCAGACAAAACGTGAACCATAGAAACTACGATGCCAGGAGGCCCTTCCAGAATGGATGGAATAAGTCCTCATACACACACCACACACATACAGTACCAGCCGCAGCAGATGATTTGTGTTGGGTATCAGTTGCTACACATTCACAGCTCTTTCTCTCGCTTCCCAAAAACCACCTGACATTACTGGGGGCTGTGGAGTGGGGAGAAAGGGCTGGAGTAGCCAAGAGCCTCCATTCCCCCCACATCTCAGCTTCCTGAGTGGGGAGGGAGGTCCGCTTACCAGTTAGCTCCCTGGCACGCAATTGAAGGCCTGATTTAATCTTTTGGGATCCCCTGCAACCGGTGCCAGTGAGCAAGGCAAAATCCAGAAGCAAAATAGGGAATTCACCCCTCTACACCCCAAGGAGGCAGGGAAATTAGACAATGCAGCCTTTTCTGCCCATCCAGCAAGGGGAGGTTTAGTTTAGTTTAGTTTAGTTTAGTTTAGTTTAGTTTAGTTTAGTTTAGTTTAGTTTAGTTTAGTTTAGTTTAGTTTAGTTTAGTTTAGTTTAGTTTAGTTTAGTTTAGTTCAGTTCAGTTCAGTTCAGTTCAGTTCAGTTCAGTTCAGTTCAGTTCCGTGTCATTGCACATGGTACAACAAATTTAAATACTGCCTTCAGTGTACATCATAACTATAAAAATAAAAACACAAACATACATCCTTTACTTCTATATAATTGAAATTGAAAACTCAATATTGCACTATACCATAGAATTCAGTTTGGTTACTGTCCTGGGATAGAAGCTGTTTTCCAGGCTTGTTTTTATTATCCTGTACCGTCTGCCAGATGGTAATAGTTCAAAAAATGGGTGCCCAGGATGAGATGGATCTTTAAGAATCTTTTGAACTTTCTTAAGACAGCGGGAGCTATAAAGCTCTTCCAAAGAGGGGAGAGGGCAACCAATGATCCTCTGGGCAATGACGTTGACCCTCTGGAGTGCTGTCCTATCTGCCACTGTGCAATTGGCAAACCATACACAGGTGCAGTAAGTCAAAATACTCTCTGTGGTACAGCGGTAAAAGGTCACTAGCAGTTTTCCATTCAGTTGTTGTTTACTGAGAAGTCTCAGGTAGTATCATCTATGCTGGGCCCTTTTGACCAGTGCTGCAATGTGAGTGCCCAGGGTCAGGTCCTCTTTTATGATAACACCCAGAAAAATAAAACTGGCCACTTACTCTACTCAGGCTCTATTGATAAGCAAGGGCTGGATGTCTGATCTATTCCTTCTGTATTTGTGTGCTACTGTAGTTCTCTGGGGTAAAAAAAACAGGCACCTTTAAAAAGTTCCTGCTTTGAAGCTTGGATCTCAACTCCTCGGATTAAACCCCTGGAGAGGGAAGGGCACCAAAGGCTCACTTGTGCACACAGAGACCCACAATCACAAGAAAACAGAAGGGCAATTCTTTGAAACACAGACTTCGCTCTGTTTAGCAATGCAATAGTTAATTCCATAAAGGTTTTACACTAGATGAATTAATGAAACGTATACAAAAATGCTGAATGTGGTGAAATGGGGGAATGGTTACAAGATGTGTTCACTAGAAATAATGTCATTTTTGATGTGATTTTTTTTTACAAAATAAACAAAAGAAGAAATGGATTAAACCAAAAGTAAAATGGAAAAGTAAAATAAATTGAACTTGCCAGATTCACTCACCACTAAATAAGTTCAAGAGTCTATTGGGAATCAGGCAGAACATCCTTTGTGGGGCAACAGAAAAAGTCATTTTAGCTGCTTTTGCTCTTGAGGACAATGGGCTGACTGCAAATGGATGTCTTGTTTTGACAAAGACTTGAACAAGGGAATCCCCAAAACTGCTGGTGAAGCAGCCATTCCCTCTTACTTCTAAAAGTGAAGTGGGCATGGTGCATATTCATACATTTTAACTTATTCTGGCACCATTGAAACGTAGAAGGATGTGACATATGCATAGAAGCCTTTTTGGACTTTTGCAAATGCCATTTGACATTCCCATTTCAGCCTTGTAAGGTAGTCCAGGCAAGAAGCACTAGCTCTAAAATTATGATAAAGTTACATTAACAGAATCTTGCAAATCTCAAAGTACATCTCTCCTCTCCTATCTTTAGGGTCCTAAATGCTAGGGAGGGTCTCTTCTCAGTTCTTTTGGCAAACTCCAGTTCTTCTGCAGACTGCTGCCACTTACAATACAATACAATACAATAGCAGAGTTGGAAGGGACCTTGTAGGTCTTCTAGTCCAACCCCCTGCGTGGGCAGGAACCTTATACCATTTCAGACAAATGGCTATCTAACATCTTTTTAAAGACTTCCAGGGTTGGGGCATTCACAACTTCTGGAGGCAAGCTGTTCCAGAGGTTAATTGTTCTAACTGTCAGGAAATTTCTCCTTAGTTCTAAGTTGCTTCTCTCCTTGATTAGTTTCCACCCATTGCTTCTTGTCCTGCCCCCAGGTGCCTTGGAGAATAGTTTGACTCCCTCTTCTTTGTGGCACCCTCTGAGATATCGGAACACTGCTATCACTTGTTTAACACTGTCTAATTTATGGTTCTTCTACTGTCTCGCAAGGTCATTCCCACATACCATTACACACACTGGCCTAATCCTTTGCTTGAGAAGGCACAATTTGCAGTGGTTTTTGGTCCCGATAGATAGATGGCCTGAATCCAGAAAATTACCATCTAAGTGTACCTACAAAAAGTAATAATAATAATAATAATGAAATAATCACATTATTTCTGTTTATATCTTGTTCCTAGGTCGAAAAATGCCTAATGTGTTTGGAGATAGACTGGACCACATGGAAGAAGAAGTCAGACGTCTCTCACAGTCTTATGATACCTTATACAATATGGTGAGTGGCTTGGGGGATCACCTGCGACTTGCCATCCAGGAAGATACGAGTAAAATGATTGGCTCCCTCATGAATAGTCCAACTGTTCCTGATTCAACCATGGGATTCGGGATCATTCCTGAGGGGATTGTGGATGCTGCAGACAAAGCTGAGCTCTCCCCCTATCCACCTGTGGGTGAGATTCTAGGCAAAGTGACTGAGATGAGTGATTCACTGAAAATCAAGACTAACCTACTTGAAGAAGTGCATGGCATGGTCCTAGATCATGATGGGCAGATCAAACACTTAATGGAATCAGCTCGGCCTTCACCACTCACCTCGATTGATATGTTAGAAGAATATATAGACAACAGGCTTAGCAACCTGAGAGTGGAGCTTTTGGATGGCTTTGAGAAAAAACTGATAAATATTCAGAGTACCTGTGATTACCAGATCAAGGAAGTAAAACAGCAGTGTGAGGAAGAGAAAGCAGCCAACCTCCGACTTCAACAGATCTTGGATGGCAAAGAACTAGAAATCAAGAAAGACATTTCTCAACTGGAAACACAGATTCAAGGACTGACAGTTGTAGAAAACTGCTGTAGCAACTTGAACTACCTCACCAAACGGATGGATATTTTGGAAAAAGGCCTACATAGTATTTCTGAGTCTCAGAAGAATCTACATGTGAGGGTAGATAATGAATTGTCCCCCGACACTTTGGGGGTCCTCTTTGAAGGACGCTTTGTGGACCTTGAGGCTAGGCTGAATTTTACAGAGAGGGAGATAGGAAGTTGTTGTTCTAATGTAGAAGACAGCATGAGAGGTTTGATGGGATCAGAGCTAGACGGCACAAAGGCTCTTTTTGAAAACAAAATTACAACCTTGGAGGAAAGGCTGATAACTATTGTAGGAGATGTGAATAATGTCAGTTCTGCAGTGGGACTAGATGGAGCTGTAATGCCATTCTTGGAAGGAGAGCTTGCTACCATAACAAGGGAAACAGATGAGAAGATGGAAGTACTACAGAGCCAACTGACTAACTTGGAAAGCACTTGCTTGTTGGGTTGCACTTCCAAATCCAAAGATGTAGAAATCTTCCGGTCAGAGATAGAAGACTGCCAAAACAAGAATCAAGATTTACTGCTAAGAATGGACAGCAACTCAGATCTGCTGCATAAACTCAATATTACTATCTTGGAGATGCAGAGACGGATTGAGGAGGAAACAGCTGGAACCTTGCAAGGTGAGATCACATTATTAAAGATCAACTTGAACACCATGACTAAATCTCTAACTGGGCTGAAGGATTCTGTTTCCCAGTACTCTGACTCAGTACTGCATGTTAACTCATCCTTGGATGATCATGAGCGTAAGATAGAAGATGAGGTCCATTCACTTCAAGAAATGATCAGTAATCAAGATTCCCAGCTTTTCTTCAGTAACAAGCGTGTCTTGAACCTAAAGGGAGACCTTGAAAGGTTGAGATCCAGGATCATCAATGACATGAGCAACTGCAAAAGTCTGGCTCTCAGCCTGCAGAAAGAAGTGCTCCAATTTGATGACCGTGTGGCTCAAATAGAAGATACGTGTGGCCGACTGGGTACTGTGACAGGAAGCCTGGAACACATCAGAAATGAACTGGAGAACAATGCAGGAAGTATGTGGGGCTACATGAATCATATTAACAAAACTTTAGCTACACACACCGAGGAAATAACGGTGCTCAAGAATAACTTGTTGGATTGCCAAGCAAAAATTACAGAACTATCTGAAGATGTTGGTCTCCTAGAAGGCAAGCTGAAAAACAACCAACATTAGTTTATATTGGGTCCAAAGTATACCTAACTTATATCATACAGACTCCAAAGAGATGGTACCAGGATTTTTGTTTTATTTTGGTTTTCGAGAGGGGGAAGTTCACTAAACTTTAAACGCTGCTATAGTCCTTTCCCTGATTTCTACGGTATGGTTTTTAAAATTACAATTTAAGTATGCTTGCCGTTAACTGTTCTTTCTACAGGTATTTACCAATTGTACTTACTGTATGTAGCAAAAGTGCCTTCCCATATTTCAGGTCATATTTACCTTACATTTCCAATACATCATTCAGTTCAAGAGAAAACTGGAGACAGATCTTTTTAAAAAATGGTTTCTTTGCTTTGGGAATAAATCAAAATTTAATACTTAAGGACTGAAACAAAGAAATCCAATATCTGTCAGATGTATTCATCTACTAGATTTTCAGAAGCCATAGTACAATACCCAGAGTCATATGAAGGGTCTGACTTAAGATAAGACTCCCTCTACTCATTTTATATAAACCCCCCCTCCCAAAATCTCCAAAATATGGGCTTGAATTCTACACGATAGCATCAACTGATGCAAACTTATGCAAACTCATGTAGGTCAGCAGCATAAGAGTTATAAAAGATAAAACAATGCCCTTGTACAGAACATATTTTCGGTTTTGCATTGTCCTACAATAATCAAACTGAATTTTTCAAGCTGATATTTTCAAAAACTGCAGTCTGACTTTGCATGAAGGATGGTAAGGCGCGGGTCACTGATTAGGTCCAATAGGTAGCTCAGGGATGTCCAAACTTGGGAACTTTAAGACTTGTGGACTTCAACTCCCAGAATTCCCCAGCCAGCATAGCTGGCTGGGGAATTCTGGGAGTTGAAGTCCACAAGTCTTAAAGTTCCCAAGTTTGGACATCCCTGAGGTAGCTTGTTGTAATTCTAGGAACAGAAGAAAAGAAAGCACACATAACATAGTGTTGTAGCATTACTATACTGTTGCTTCCTATTTTTGTATAAAAATGGAAGAAGTCCAGTTGCACAAAATAATTATTATTGTACCCATTGTATTGTAATCTGATTTCTTCTTGGGCACTCTTGAACAACCAATTCCTCTTCTATTTATTCTCATTTATTTATTTTTGAGAATGATAGCCTTTGAGAATGATTCCTTTCAAAGGAATTACTCTTAAGCTAATGTAACAGCAATGGCATGTAACAATCCAATTTAGTTTAGTTCACATTTACTTCATTTCAAGTCAATCTACAAGTAGAAGCAAATATTCTTCAAAATTCATATTATTCCCCATTCAGCAATACAGAATGTGTTTGTGTTTGTGAAAATATCAGACAAATATATTTTAATGTCATATAAAAATTATAAGCAATATTGATGAAAATATATTTAATTTTTAAAGGAAGTTGTTATGACCCAAACTGAAACAGAATCATGTTGAACTAAATTTAAAACTGAGAAATAAGAAAAGTCAAACTTAATGTATTAATCCATTGCTATGTGTGACTACTGCTTGATGCTCAAGAGAATGTCAGAAGAACTAGATTAACTTCAATAAGAGGTTATTGAGGCTAATTCTGTTCTGCAGCTGAAAGTCTCTTCTATGCTATTCTCCTATGATTAGACCCATTTTTACATGTTTGCTTCCACATGAAGACTACATGAAATTACTAGGCAATTCGCATAATATCACATAAAGTTTCACAGTGGCTAGAGAATATGTTTCATTGAAGGGCTTGCCATGCAATAATTAAGAGCAAATTAGATTGGCTCCCATGTGATAGTTATGAGTCATTGGATACAGAGTAGGAAAGTATGCTAGATCCAACGTGGGTTTTCTACTAGTGAGTGTAACTATTTTAGCACATACAGCCCACACTAGGTCTGAAGAGCCGTTCCTCCTTGAGATCCAAAAGCTGCCCTTCTACTTGCGACTCCTAGAAGAGCTAGTTCCTACATGTACCTTCTTTACACAATACACAACTATGTGTTTGGTGGATTGATTTTGTGCAATCAAGCTGGCCTCAACTGTTAGTAGACACATAAATTACCATTCTTGAAGGATGTCATTTACCTGGTCCTTCAAGATTTTCATCCATCACTCCTATAATTAAGTCCACCCACTTTATTGCTGGTTGTTCTCTTTCCTTCCACCTCTCCCAGCATTAGAGATTTCTGAAGTGTCTAGTCCTTGCATAAAGTGTCCGAAATATAATTTGAATTGGTCATTTGTGCCTCAGGTGAGAGCTCTGGATGGAATACTATGCTTATGTTTATATGAAGAAATGGAAGTGTAATCAAGACTGTATATAGTTACTGCAGCAGGGTGTATTTTTTCCTTTTTGGCTCATTTGCTAACCCTTCTCTTAGCTAATTCGCAACCTTTAACCTAATCAATTGCTAATGAAGAGGATCAAGAGATGCTTTCCTAGTATACTGTAGCTGTATCATTCTTCATAGTTAACCTGCTAGTTCCTTTTCTTGTTCTTCTTTTTCTTTTTTGGTCTAGCAGTCCAATGGGCAATCAGGAATGATCTACTCTTACTGAGAGTAGTACCCAAGAAATTAATCCAAAGTGGTAATTTTATTCCAGTGCACAAAAACTGCCCCTTCTGAATAATAAAATAACGAGCAAAGTTGAAAATCAAAGAAAAAAGACAATACTCTTAATGAAAATGAAGAAATTATCCTAGTGCATCTTGTATTTTTCTATAGGAATTTATGTTTATTAGGGGGGGAAATATTTCCAGCCTAAACTTTGCTCTAAACCAGAGTATATTCCATTCATCTTTCCCTTTCGTTTATCTTGCAGGGTTGTTGTAAAGATAATGTGCATGAAATGCTTTGAGCACTTGAAATCAGCTATGTAAATGTTGCTTTTATTAAACTGAGAAAATATATCACATTATGTCAGACAGTATAAACATATGTACTGAAAGATATCCCATCCAGAAAGAGATTTGTAACCTTTATGTTATTTGTCCTCAAATTCCAAGCCCCCCAATAGAGCAATTAAGTATTATATTGCAAGGTTATTCTGCAAGCAGAACAGAATGACCCAGTTATCAGGGAATATTCAATGGTTGTTTCAGGCAGCAGATTAGGGCATTAATGTATTGATCTCAGGACTTCATCCAATGCCCTCCTGATGCAAATCTAGGAGAAATCCGCTATCTCAGTGTTACATTTTGAGGGCTCCTCAGATAAAGGTGAGACTGCAATTCCATAGTGTGGTTTTTTGCCTTGGTTCCTTGCTCTGAGAAGTCCCAATATGGCATCTAATAGCTTTCCTCCAATAGCAGCAACACTGTAGAGCAGGGCTGTCAAACCTGCGTCACGGTGGTGTCACATGATGTATCACAACTTGCTAAACCATTTGCTAAACCAGGTATGGGCATGGCCAGCAGGTGACGCATCTGGTCCACAGGCCATTAGTTTGATAGCGCTGCTCTAGAGCATATTCAAGACCCAAATAATGCATTAAAAGTATGTAAAAGTAAGTAAAAATACATTCAGAAGGTGATGGGTGAGTAAGATCACTATGGCAACCCATCTAGGATGCGGAAGAGTTCACAGTGTCTTGATAAGATGGGAGCAATTGGCAAGCCTTGTGGCCCAGGCCAGTAGGTTAACACCACCAATATGTTCTGAGCCTCCCCTCAAATAGAGCTGACTTATCCACTCTTCTGTTTGAATTTGGTGGCATTAGTTATGAGTGATATCCTGAACTCAATCCACTTTTTCTGAACATTCTGCATTCCCTGTGAAGAGGGCACTGGTTTCACTCTTTCCTCCTTTCTTTTGTGTAACAAATTATCACGGGGTGATAGTGTGGAAAGGTTGGAACTTATTAGTGGTTTCATAATCAACGTTTTTGTGCCTGGCAATTGATCTTATTGTATATACATTTACCAGAAATAACTGTAACTGGTTTCAATTAAACTTACGCCTAAGTTGTCTAGGATTTTGAACATGAAATATAAGTTCAGCATTCTGAGTTGAAGTCTCCACTCTCTATGAAAAAAAAAAATAGAGACACTTATGAAATTATAGTTGCATCCTGTTTACTTCCAGGCATTGGAGGTACTACAGTTCTAATGTGGAGATTGTATTTTATTTGTTATCATTAATGAATAGACCAATTTGACAGTTACATAACCTCGTCTCTTTTTCTTGGAAGTATTATTACGTTAGTTTCTATCACATGCTATTGGAGTGACCTCTATTAAGAATTACAGTACATCACAGTGCATACCTTCCATTTGTCAATTCCAGACTCCAGACTTGTAGTTAATCCATTTTCAGACTGCCAATTTACCAACCAGGTTTTTGCTGAAATTTTCGAGAAAGAGGGCATTATGCTAATTGTGAAGATTTCAAATTTATTTGTTGTTTCTGGTAGGTTGTGGCCATAATTGTAACAATAATGATAACCTTGTTTAGTCTAGCTGGTTTTTTTTTTTAAATGTACATTTCCTGATGGTTAAAACTGAAAGGTTATTTCTATTGCGGGTAGGGGAAGAGAGGAAACTCTCACTACTTTTTTCTAGAATTGTATTACTGTAACAGTAAAGATAAATTCTCAGAAAACTATATAGACATTTAAGATATTGAGACAATGGAACAAAACTGACTAGCAATGTTATTTTCTGGATCATTGGTAAAAAAAATGGAAGAGATGTATAGATACAGATATAAGTTATACTTTGCGGCAGTAACAACATTTCGATTTGCAAAATCACACCATTATCAAACCAGGAGGGAATTACACCACTGAAAGGAAGTCTAAGTTTGTAAAGAAAAATGCTCATATGTACACATTTGGAATCAATCACTAAAATTTAAACAGAAGAACATCTCTTCACTATGGGCAAACTCATGACCATTTGGGATGCTTCTCCCCACACCATGGAAATTAAACTCCTCCCCATTCTTTGATATATATATATATTTTTAAACTAAGGATTTGATTGGAAATCTTTCAAAAGGAGACCTTTTGTCCCCCTAAACTAGAATACATCAGCTTTCAGTTTTGAAGACAATGTAAAATGATCACCTTACAGTTTTGAAAATGGTATCTTCGGTCTTCAAGCCTGTACAGATCCAGCATGGCAATTGGTGTTGATTTATGATCTTTTATTTAGCTCTTCAATCTTCAAACCCAAAATCTTAATTATATAAATATAATTGTTCTTAGGGGAAACTGAAATGGTGTGCCCCTATAGTGTCCAAGCCCCTCGGGACCTAGCTATCTGCGGGATCGGATTATGCCCCATACATCTTCCCGGCCGATTCGCTCCCACAGAGAGGGACTTCTCCGGGTGCCGTCCACTAGACTTTGTCAGCGGGCGACGCCCAGGGGAAGGGCCTTCTCTGTGGCGGCCCAGCCCTCTGGAACGACCTTCCCCCCGATATTAGAACAACTACGGACCTCCGCTCCTTCCGTCAGAAATTAAAAACTCACTTCTTCTGCTTGGCCGGCCTAGGTTAGTCTCTACCTCAGGGGTTAGGGAATGTTAATTTTAAAAATGGGGATTTTAGTGCAGGGACAGTTGATTTAATCTGTTTTATTGTATTTATTTATGTATATATTTTATGTTGTTTTAATTTTCCCTGTGCACCGCTCCGAGTCCCCCTGGGGAGAGGACGCGGTATAGAAAAATAAAATCTATTCTATTCTATTCTATTCTATTCTATTCTCCAGGAGCTGTGTTCAGCCCAATGATATAGTAGCAATTTAATATATAATGCAAGGCCAAAAACAAACAAACAGACAAATCACATTATGGTTTAGTATGCTGGACACCTAGCCAATCGCAATCTATTTGTACAAATCAGACTGATAAACTCGATAATGTTCAAGTCCAAATTCAATAAGTGCTGATAACGTTCTGAATCATATTACATACTAATTTAGCATATTAAAGACTAAGTCATCAAATAGGAAACTAGCTATGGGTAAGTTTTCAAATGTACAGGATCCTTCAAGTTAAGTATGCACTAATGTACTGTATTTCCCATTCACATCACATGTGATACTAAAATGATGTTTATAGAGTATTGGGATTAAGAACGGGAAGTCATTGTTGCTTAGGATACCACATAGCAACAAGGATGACAAAGAACACTTTTTCCTAGGGTTCTCTTCATATGAAAATACTTTCTGCAGTTTTTCAGCATTTGGGGCTGTGACTATGTCACCTGCTACCTAATCCATTAAACTGATGCCAAACTTTGGAATTCCCACATATCTAGCATATATTTCATAACGAGAAATCATCTCCTCTTGATAGAAAAAAAGGTATAATAATAATAATAATAATAATAATAATAATAATAAGAAGAAGAAGAAGAAGAAGAAGAAGAAGAAGAAGAAGAAGAAGAAGAAGAAGAAGAAGAAGAAGAAGAAGAAGAAGAAGAAGAAGAAGAAGAAGAATTTAATTTGTAAACCGCTCTCTCTCCCCGAAGGGACTCAAGGCGGTGCACAGGGAATTAAAAATACATATATAAAACCAACAGACATTGTAATACAAATTTAAAATGAATTAAACCTAGACCCTGCGCTAAAATCCCAGACTATCTAAAAACTAATACCCCTAAAAATCCCTAATAAAACAATTTGAATATTCAGCTTGAGGTAAATGGGTCGATTAAGCCAAGCTGGCCAGGCAGAAGAAGTGAGTTTTTAGTTTTTGACGGAAGGAGCGGAGGTCCGTAGTTGTTCTAATTTCGGGGGGAAGGTCATTCCAGAGGGTCAGGCCCACCACAGAGCAGGCCCTTCCCCTGGGCGTCACCCGCTGGCATAGCCTAGTGGGCGGCACCCGGAGAAGTCCCTCTCTGTGGGAGCGAATCGGCCGAAGGGATGTATGGGGCAGGATGCAATCCCGCAGATAGCTAGGTCCCGAGCCATGGAGCGCTTTGAAGATGATACTCAATATCTTATGTATAATGAAGACCATAAGAAATTCATAGAGTGTTGCAAATAGATGGCTCATAGGACATGAGTGAAGTATCACTTTTGTTCATTGTATCCCCACCTACATTTAACGAAGGAGGAAATCGTGTGACATAGAACAAGAACTGGTCCCCTGAATCCAATTTTCATTAAATTCACAGCAAAACTATAAAGGAGGGGGTGAGAGAGAAATTTGCACAAATCTTACAAAACGAGTAATTTTTGCTTATTGTATTGCACTTTTCCATCTTTATTATTGGTGCTCTTGTGATAAAGAATATATAATCTTGATTTGCAGAACTACCATGCTAATGGACATTTGGTGTTTTCACTATATCACTAACAAAGTCATTATAAAAAATACATAATAGCTCATAAAGAAAAGCATTTGGCGGCCATTAATTACCATAAGGTCAAAGACTACATTTTTCTTTTATCGTCATGATTTAAAATATCCCGTTGCAGCAAGTCACAGTATTCATGCCTGTTGCTACATTCAAGAGACAGAGTTGAGGATTCAGAAGAGACTCTGTAAAACCAGGGGTCTAGTTCAGAGCAGCAGTAGAGATTATTATATTTTAAAAAGTCCCAGTACTTAGAAGTAATGTTTAAAGAATGTTCTAACCATATAAGATAATACTGTAATCAACAAAAGTAGTAGAGTACTGAAAGCATTATGAAAAGGGTACCATTTCTTGTAGAATACTAACGTCTAGGTCAGGGGTCTGCAAAGTCGGCTCTTTTAAGACTGGTGGACTTCAACTCCCAGAATTCCCCAGCCAGCATAGCTCTTTTAAGACTGGTGGACTTCAACTCCCAGAATTCCCCAGCCAATTCTGGGAGTTGAAGTCCACCTGTCTTAAAAGAGCCGACTTTGCAGACCCCTGGTCTAGGTGAAATGTGGTTTGGTGGATTTTAAAGCACTGTGCTGGTGAGTAGAAGAAAAATGTTTGATATAAGCTGCTTATCTTCAAGTCCCTGAGTTGTGTTGACCCCCAAACACTGGGGGATGAAAGGCATGGAGGCTTTCAGCCCTTATTAACATCATGAAGCCTATTTGCAATCTAAGAACAAAGACTAGAGTACAATCACTTAAAAACATCACAAATACACATTTCTTGAAAATACAGCATATAAATTAAATCTTGGGTTGAACGATCACATTTCCACACGAGATGCTCCTTACTACAAACGTACATCTTTTCTAAAGGCTAAGGACCTTGCATACTGGATGAGAAACAGCAAGCTTTATTTTGCTGCCCATCCATCACATTGGAGGACCAAAAGTTAAGGATTCTTTGGGAAATAATGTTGGTTCTGAAGAATCAGACAAAGTCTTCAAAGTCTATGATAGGCAGGAGTGTTTTCCAGTAAGAGAATTGGCTGAACTCCGGGGAAGCCATGGAAGCAGTCGTATCTTTGCCAATAGGTGGAAAGAGAAATTCTACCACTTCACCCAGACGCTCATACCTAGAAGAAAAAGGACATGAACAATTAAAGAGAACAAGCATATTTTCTTGCACATTTATAGTTTCAGCATACTCAACTTTCCTAAATTTTAAGGAAGCAAATCCAAGTAGTCCTGGTATAATTGGTATCTTAGCAACTGTTCAAAGTTATTCTGGACCCCCCAGGGGTGAGTTTCAAAAATTGCAACAACGGGTTAGCTGTCCCATGGCTGGGTGGGTGTGCCCATGATGGATGTGGCCTAGTTGGCCTCCTGCACCATGGGGGTGGGGGTGTTTTGCCCTCCCCAAGCTCCGGAGGCTTTCCTTGAGCCTCCAGGAGGGAGAAAACTGCTTCCCCCGGGCTCTGGAGGACCTCCAGAGTTCAGAAATGGGCCTGTTTCTGAACTCTGGAGGTCCTCCAGAGCCCAGGGGAAGCCATTTTCTCCCTCCTGGAACCTCCCATAGGCCACCCTCCTCGAGCCTCTGCACTTAGCTGGCACGATGAACCAGCCACATGTAGACTTCTGGGAAGGTTGGGGGGGGAGGTGCAGGGTGGGTTTGGCCAGCCAGGGATGGCATTTGGGGGTTCACTGAACTGGGCAGAATCCTAGCTAGAGGATTGGCTGAACCCGTGCAAACCCCCAGCAGCACACCCCTGGGACCTCCCCTCCCAAAAAAACCCAGGCATTTATGATCTGGATTTGAAGTTAGGATGGCTGGCTTCCTTCTGAAGTGATCACATTTGGGGCACTTGGCAATTGGCTCGCATTTATAGCTGTTTGCATCATCTCATAGAGATATGATTGTGATTTATGTTTTTTTTTGCCAGAAACTGGCATTTACTTCCTATTTCTGGTAAAAACAACAACAATCACTCACAGCAGATAGTTTATTTAATAACTGTTGCAAAAAACCTCATAAAATTAGATCAATCTCATGGTGACCCATTTAATGACCAGCATTATCTATGACTATAACGTTGGGTTCGATTACGCTCAAAAGTCGAGGGTTACCTGTATTTACTCATGTTATTTATTTATTATTTTAATATTAATAAATGCATTTAATTATACCCTTATGTCCACCCCATGCACATACTCCTGAACCATGCATCTCCCATTAAACCCATTACAGAGATTTCCAGTAATAGTGGTAACCCATAATAAACTTTTTTGGTTATGCTATCATTTTTAGGAACACTTGCCGTATAATGCACTGACATTGCCATTAATGCTTCCATAATTTCCCAAGTTACATGTAGCCTCTGAAATTACATCTAAAGTGCCTTCAAAAGTTGTAAAGATTATAGAATAATTGTAAAAGTTAGAATAGGGAAATGGTACTCTGTTTAAGTTTAGTAAAACCTGAACTTATAAAATATATGTTTAATTTCGACAATTTTTATTTTTGCCCTGGCTATTTCTACTTTTTAGAAATAGCCAGGGCAAAAATAAAATTGATGTAATATAAATGTAGATTAGATTTTATGTTCAGGTTTTATTAAGGTTTTCTCCCAATTGTGTTGGATTTGGATGGAGTGCTATGGATACCTTTTAGAATGTATCCAACGGGATTGCATTCAAATCCAGCATCATTAGGAGAAAGCTTTATGTCTGTGCTGTATATGATTGAATGATGTTGGTAGAGGTGAAAGAATGTTTCAGCTGAATCACATGATGGAGAAAGAAACCCTCTCACTGCATAGTTTTGGCCTATATTAGCCACTTACACATTTTGTTTAAGCAAATTGTTCTTTAGAACTTCAAGGTGCTTTACAGACTGAGAAAGAATGGGCTGATTTGCAAACTTACGTGGATTTGGTAATTTTTATGAGTTCCTGGGTCAATTCCCCTTTGGGATTTACAGTGAATATACGGGATTCTGGCAATGCCACTTCCTTGTAGGCATAGACATCCTGTTGAAGAAATCACAAGCAGCATATATGTCAAAATCATCATCACCACCAAAGGTAAGAAATTCCCTTTATACATTCTCTTTACTACACATGTTCCTCATTCTGCTGATACTCACAGTTAGTCTGTTCCCAAATGCAGCATGGAAAGGCCGGCTATTGGAACCAAATAAATTTTGGATATCTGTCAGACAGGCAATTTTGAACACTTCTGGCTTCTTCTCAATCACTTCCCTATAAAGCAGTGGATAAATAATTTAGAAAAGTGAACTGCCTTTCCCTCTTCCTGATCAAGTACTTACAGATTTAAAAAGAGGAAGAAGTAATGGTAAAGTATTGATTTCCAGCATCTGTTTACCAAGGTAGGTTGTAATTCCAGATGCGAACCAAAGTTTTAATTTACAGCTTTCCTCTTTCTCCTTATGTGGAATCATAATCAATGAATTCCAGGTGATACTTACTCAAACATCCCATCACTACTAGGCATCTCTATGATCGCTGAAGAAAGGAGTAAAACACTCAAAGTAAGACACACCCACCCTCTACCATTACATGGAAATACTTGCCTGTGAAATGCCGAGAAGAGGCTGCTAGGTGCAAGCAGGATCGGTCCTTTGGGGAGCATCCAACCTTGGTCATTGACACATTCTAAATATCCTTTGGTGATGTGTGCCATGCCAATAGCTCTGGCTGAACAATAGAGAAACTTGTATCCGTTGCTAGAATGGAGATGATACCAAATGGAATGAAGCCATTTTGCTTAACAGTCCCCACATCTGATCTCCCACTCCAATAGGAATGGTATAACTACTTTTGTTCCTGATCAGCTCTTACAACTGGGTCAAAGGGACACACACATTTGAAAGCAATAGAACAATGTAATATTCTTTGAGTATTTCTAAAAGACCTCTCCACATCAAATACAGGCAGTCACCAACTTACAGCAGTTCATTTAATGACCATCCAAATTTACAACAGCACTGAAAAAAGTGACCTATGACCATTTTTCACTGTTACAACCTTTGTAGGTTGATCATGTGATCAAAATTCAGATGCTTGGGAACTGGTTCATACTTACAACCATTGCTGTGTCCCAAGATCATGTGGTCTCCTTTTGCAACCTTTTGACAAGCAAAGTCAATGGGGAAGCCAGATTCACTGAACAGTCGTATTACTAACTTATCAACTACAGTGATTCACTTAACAACTGTGGCAAGAAAGGTCATATAATGGGGTAAAACTGCCTTAACAAAAGACATTTTGGGCTCAATTGTGGTCGTATTTTGATGACTACCTGTATATTTGCTCTTTCAAATGAATATTTTCCTACTTCAGTGTCCTTTTCTAGACAGCATTAGGCCACTGTCCTTCCCCCTGCAAAATCCCAATAAATCCTGGAACCTATTATAGATATAATGTTGCCAATCAAATTTGATTTCCCACTGCAATGTCACTATAGGCAAATAAGGTGAATGAATTACTGTGAAGACAATATTCTATGTCATATTGGTTATACAGGCAAAGACGCCTTCAAGTTAAACTCAACATCTGGACAATTTTTGGATGTATAATTTGGAGCTGTATAGAAATGGTTTGTCGTAATCATCATCTTTTTTCCCCAACTTCCCAGTCTAACCTAGCCCTAGGATTTCCTTTTGGCATCCCAACCAAGTGCTAACCATGTCCAACCCTACTTTCCTTTTGGGGGGGATTTGCTCAAATCAGCAAAATGTTGCAATTTGGCTAGGTTTTAATCATGTAGGTGATACCAAAAGCAATATTTTCAGGACAATACTTCCTAAATAATTGAATAGCAACAAATGTTGCTGTTGAAGGCATTTTTAATAGTGGCTCAGTGGCTAAGACACTGAGCGTGTTGATCAAAAAGATCAGCAGTTCAGTGGTTCAAATCCCTAGCGCCGCATAACGGAATGAGCTCCCGTTACTTGCCCAAGTTTCTGCCAACCTAGCAGTAAAAATGCAAGTAGAAAAATAGGAACCACCTTTGGTGGGAAGGTAACAGCGTTCTGTGCACCTTTGGCATTTAATCATGCCAGCCACATGACCACAGAGACATCTTTGGACAGCGCTGGCTTTTTGGCTTTGAAACGGAGATGAGCACTGCCCCCTAGAGTCAGGAATGACTAGCAAATAAGTACAAGGGGAACTTTTACCTTTACCTCTTGCTCAAGCAGTGGGCGAGCATGTGCACGTGTGTTCTATTTGTGTGAGCAGTAGGCGTGTCTGCTAGCCGCTTGCACAATTGGAGCTGTGCTTGCTCACTGGCCACTCACATGGAACAAATCCCTTCCCCCCCCCCCACTGGTCAGCAAAACCAGAAAGTTTGGAGAACTCTGATTTAGACTACCTAATTGATTAAGTCAGGCAGATGCATGATTTTCAATGGCTAGTATGCAAGAAGATTCTTTTAACTTTAAATAATCAAGTTAAATTTTCAAAAATAACAAAAAGGGGAAAAATTCAATCTTCATGAGATACACAAGTCATCAGCAATCAGGTTATATAACAATATCCTATCCAAAAATGTTTTTGCTTGCTGGCATATGAGTAACAAAAAGGAGAGCTAGCTTGACCTGACTTTGAATAGGGGATCTAATATTTTAAAAGGATCAGCAAGTTAATAGAGCTATTGTTGTACACGGACTATAGTGTTCTCTTCATATCTCTGAACTATCAATACCTACAGATGGATTTTATGGAAGAGCTTAGCAATGCCTTGATGAGTCCAGTCTTTCCCAAGATGTGGCAAGATATGTCCTAGAGCATCAGACCTGATGAGGAGAAGAAAACAAGTATATGATGAACTCTGCACAATGTAACTGCAAGTTGTCCTATAAATGAAGCAACAGTGATAGCAGAATGTTCATAACTGGACATGCAGTGACATGCTTCAAGATAACCTATTCTAAAATGGGTGTTTTTTGTTTTGGTTTCAGCCCACTAAGAGCTTAAGCAAGCCAGCTTGTTTCTGTTTCCCCCCAGAATGATCAATGAAACTCTTTAGTCCATATAAATTATATATTTTGACTAGAAACAGGTTGACCCTTTGATTTTGTTTTTGTTTAAATTACATAAATCCCTATGCCAGTCTAATTCTCTCTGCAATGCTGCCATGTCCCAGGAGCATTCACGTCATCTATTGCTATCTCTCTCCTTTCACTGCCTAGAGCGACAATTCTCAACCTTGGCAACTTTAAGATGTATGGACTTTAACTTCCAGGATTTGCCAGCTAGCATGTCTACATATTAAAGTTGCCAAGGATGAGCAACACTGGCTGAGATTTTCAGCATCCTCTTCCTGTTGTTTTTCTGCAGGCATTGGTGAGATGTATTTACTTCTTTCTCCCATTCTAGCAATTGCAATAACTTGCAAACACATTTACAGTTACTGGGATAAAAATGCTCAGTTGCAAAATTGCTAGTATGCTATCCTTTCATCATAATGTTAAACACTCAAGGAAAACATGCATTATAGCTAGAAACCTTTCCCTGAAAGCAATAATTCACATGTCTTTTGTAAACTGTGAAGTTGGGGGGATGGGGGGAGGGTCTTTTTAAAAAAAATCATCACCATCTGAAGTTCAGTTAGATCATAGATTAACTAATTAGGGAACTCAGAGAGATTTCTGCACATTCTCTACAAGCTTGGCAAGGCTGCCAAAAGTGTAGACAACTACAGATAAATTTTAAACCCCTTTGGGGAAGTGTTAAGAGGAAATAATGGGGGCATAGAAGAGCCCACAGTCGGGTATTACAGGAAGCATTATTGCCAGAGGGAATCTACCTGGTTATGGTGCCATCAATATCCGAGATCACCACCTTGTCATACCAATTCCATAAGTAAATGTTAGCTTCACAACGACACGTGCCCTGGTACTGAGTGGTCACACTGAACACAACGTCATTGAGGCCATCCTTCAGGTTCAGCTTTTTCTGCAGCAAAAGAAGAGGAAAAAGAGGCAATTACAATATCTTTATTTAGAGCAGTGATGGCGAACCTTTTTTCCCTCGGGTGCCAAAAGCATGCGTGGTTGCATGCACTATTGCTCGCCCATGCGTGCCCACACCCGTAATTAAATCCCCCTCCACATTCTGCCCACCTGCACATGTGTGCGCTGCTCTACACACATGCACACATGTGTGCATATCTTTCTTGGAGCCTGGCAAAGACAAAAACGCCCTCCACCGGCCCTCCGGAAGCAAGAAACAGCACAATTCCCAACTTCCAGTGGGCACATTTTTCATCTCCCCAGGCTCCAGAGGCTTTCTTGGAGTCTGGGGAGGACAAAAATGGCCTTCCACGCCTCCCCCCCACCCCCCACCCCCCCGAGGCCCTCCGGAGGCCCTCCGGAAGCCAGAAATGGCCCATCTCCAAACTTCCATTGGGCCCACTAGGCCTGTTTTTCTCTATCCACAGACTTCAGGAGGCTTTCCTGAAGCTTGGGGAGGGTGAAAACGCCCTCCCCATGCCCTCTGGAAGGCAAAAAAAATCAGCTGACATAGGGCAATGCCTCACATGCCCTCAGATATGGCTCTGCCTGCCATCTGTGGCACCTGTGCCATAGGTTCATCATCACAGATTTGGAGCATGGCATTTCTCAGAGCAGTTTCTATTTAGAGGTGCCACAGAATTCAGTACTGTTTGCTTTCTAAATTATTATTTATTCAATTTATATTCCACCCTTCTCCAACAGGACCCAGGGCGGCCTGTTGGATAAATAAATGTGAACATAAGGATAACATCATTCTTCTTTCTCTGCTCCCCAAGCAATCAGGCATAATATAGCAACTCATCTGTCAATCGCAAATTTGCTTCTCTCAAATGTTTAAACTATTTGGAAAAGCGAAGCTACTACACCAGAGTCTTCTTTGTTGCTCAACAATTATTTAATTTACAAAGTCACAATTTAATTGAAATTAGGATTTTAAAATATCTTGATGTTAAAGAATTAAATGCATATTAATATAATTCTCAATTGAAATTGATGCTCATATAAAAAGAACAGCAGGAATTGATGCTCATACTGTCTTTGGTCATGCCCCTTGTGACTAACTACTTTTCACTGAAAATGAATTAAACAAAATGGTTCATCTTGAGAAAGACTTGGTTATATATTATCTCTTCTTAATAAACTCTGAATTTCAAAATATACAATACAATACAATACAATACAATACAATACAATACAATACAATACAATACAATACAATACAATACAATACAATACAATACAATACAATACAATACAATAGCAGAGTTGGAAGGGACCTTGTAGATCTTCTAGTCCAACCCCCTGCGTGGGCAGGAACCTTATACCATTTCAGACAAATGGCTATCTAACATCTTTTTAAAGACTTCCAGGGTTGGGGCATTCACGACTTCTGGAGGCAAGCTGTTCCAGAGGTTAATTGTTCTAACTGTCAGGAAATTTCTCCTTAGTTCTAAGTTGCTTCTCTCCTTGATTAGTTTCCACCCATTGCTTCTTGTCCTGCCCCCAGGTGCCTTGGAGAATAGTTTGACTCCCTCTTCTTTGTGGCACCCTCTGAGATATCAGAACACTGCTATCATGTCTCCCCTGGTCTATATAAATGTCTATATAAATAGACATTTCTTTTAGTTTGATTTTTTTTAAAAAGTAGAGCTGTATAATCACTTCCAAATCTAAGTATGATAGTACTCATGTCCTTTTTCCAAAGCAGTGAAAGGAGTTTTCAGAGTTTTACAAAAGAAAAATTGACTTTTCATATGGAAGTATTATTTTTAATTCCATTTTAAAGCAAATTCAGATTTGGTCTTGTTTCTTATTTTGGAGGTTGTAGTCAAACTTGCCATTGAGATATGTGTACAAATTGTGTATGCCTAAATAATTTTAGCCTCTGCTTCACTGATATTCTCCCCATCCCTTAAGATCTCAAAGTGACTTACATGGAGTCATCATTTATTTTATCTGCATGATGTAATGGAGTGCCACATTAGGTTAAGAGAAAGTGTCCAGCGCAGAGGTCCCCAATGAACTCCATAATGGATTGAGGACTTGCATCTGGATTTCAGTGATCTCAGTTCAATGTTTTACCCTCTGGAGAAGTGGTATGATGTAGTATTTAGAGAACAACTAGGGAGATTCAGTCATGAAAGCTCATTGGTGACTTGACTTTGGGCCAGTCACTTTCTCTCCAGTTAAGCAACTTCCAGGAATTGAGAAAAATTGGAAGAAAGAGTTACAAACATTCCTTTAGGCTCGTGGATCAAAAAAGAGAGAAATGAAAATTTTATGATAAATAAATAAATATTACTGTACATCACTTTGGAAAATAAGTATTGATGATCAGTTAACAGAGGAAAAACCTGGCCCACAAAACTTCATCACCTACTCAGATTTTAAGCTACCCTTCAAATGTCCAGTTTGCCCCAACATTTCTTAATTTCAATTGGTGTTTTTTCCCCCAACATACAACTCATAACTGAGAAGTTTGAACAGTAACTATGAAGTTCACCTAAGAAGAATGCCAATTAGGTAGTATGTTTTGGCAGCCCTTCTCTGAACAGAAAGTTCTCTTCTGAATCAAACAGGAATATATAGAAAAGAAAATTCAAAGCTACATACAATTTCATCAGAGGAGAGTCTTAAGGACTTCTTGTAGGTTGGAAGAAATTTCTGTGTAATGGCATCTGGTATGGATCTGACTCCTTGATGGGAGGATACAGCATCTTCATCACTGGAGGAATCATTTTGTCTCCTATGGCTCACAGGACCAAAATAGATTGTCAACATAAAAGAGAGTAAGGGCTAAGAAATATGGTCAAATATGGGTCAAATATGGGTATTTGGGGGGTAAGGCTTATATTAGGCGCATGCATAAAAAACATGTTAGGGTTTATTTTCTGGATAGGTCTTATTTTCAGGGAAACAGGATATATAGAAGCAGACACTCTTAAAATTAACTTGTTCAAAAATATTCTTCAGTATATCCAATGTTAAATATTTTGCTACATTGCGTTTTAGGAAGTCATTTTTTTCTTCTTCTTTAAACATAATCTTCAGTTCCTTCTAGTTCCCTCTCGTGTCCAACCTTCAAAGTCACATACTATCATTTTTATGAGAATTTAAAACAAAAGCATTTTCTTATGGGAAGAATTCTTATAATTAACTCCAAAATCTTATTTGAAATCCATCTGGAGGCTCAGTCTATTTTCCAAAATCAAAGTTGTTATCAAACATTTTCTGTTTATTCCCAAAAATTATTTTAAGTCCTTAAGCTTGCATGTAATTTTTTTTTTGTTAAGGATAGCAGCAAACTCATATGGTGTTGTAAAACCTGTTGAACTAAAGGTACCTAACAGCGGGAAAACATTTAACAAGCAATTTATTGCTTGTAACTATTGTACAATAATAATAATAATAATAATAATAATAATAATAATAATAATAATAATAATAATAATAATAATAATAATAATAATAATAATAATAATAATAATTTTAATTTATAAAACCGCACCCTCTCCCCACAGGGACTCGGGGCGGTGCACAGGTAGAATAAAAACCAAATACATACAACAATTCTAAAAACAAATTAAATATAACCTGCGCTAAAATTCCCATTAAAACTAAATAATACTAATTCCCCATAAAACCCCAGAGGCAGAGAGACTCATCCTAGGCCGGCCAGACAGAAAAAGTGAGTCTTTAATTTAAGACGGAAGGAGCGGAGGTCCGTGGTCGTCCTGATATCGGGGGGGAGGTCGTTCCAGAGGGCCGGGCCCGCCACAGAGATAGCCCTTCCCCTGGGTGTCGCCCGCTGACAGTGTCTAGTGGACGGCACCCGGAGAAGTCCCTCTCTGTGGGAGCGAATCGGCCGCGAGGATGTATGAGGCAGGAACCGATCCCGCAGATAGCTAGGTCCCGAGCCATGGAGCGCTTTAAAGATGATAATTAACACCTTGAAGCGCACCCGGAAGACGACAGGTAGCCAGTGCAGCTCGCGCAAGAGCGGTGTTACATGGGTAAACCTAGCGGTTCCCATAATTGCTCGCGCGGCTGCATTCTGGACTAGCTGAAGTCTCCGGGTGCACCTCAAGGGGAGCCCCATGTAGAGAGAGTTACAATAGTCCAGTCGGGATGTCACGAGCGCATGAGTGACTGTGCGCAGGGCGTCCCGATCCAATAGGGGGCGCAATTGGCGGACCAGGCAAACCTGGTAAAACGCCCTCCTGGCCACGGCTGTCACTTGATCTTCCATGGACAGCCGGGAATCCAGGAGGACACCCAAATTGCGCGCCCCATCCACAGGGGCAAGATGTTCGCCCCCTATGGCCAGCGATGGAATAAGCTGGTTGAATCGGGCAGCCGGAAACCACAGCCACTCGGTCTTGGTCGGGTTGAGCCTAAGTCCGTTACTTCCCATCCAGATCCGCACGGCTTCCAGGCACTGGCACATCACCGCTACGGCATCGTTGGGGTGGTTTGGGGTAGATATATACAACTGAGTATCATCAAGCTATTGTACAATAGACTATTGTAACTCTCTCTACATGGGGCTCCCCTTGAGGTGCACCCGGAGACTTCAGCTGGTCCAGAATGCAGCCGCGCGAGCAATTATGGGAACCTCAAGGTTTACCCACGTAACACCGCTCTTGCGCGAGCTGCACTGGCTGCCTGTCGTCTTCCGGGTGCGCTTCAAGGTGCTAGTCATCATCTTTAAAGCGCTCCATGGCTCGGGACCCAGCTATCTGCGGGATCGGATCCTGCCTCATACATCCTCACGGCCGATTCGCTCCGACAGAGAGGGACTTCTCCGGGTGCCGTCCACTAGACTTTGTCAGGGGAAGGGCTCTCTCTGTGGCGGGCCCAGCCCTCTGGAACGACCTTCCCCCCGACATTAGAACAACTACGGACCTCCGCTCCTTCCGTCTAAAATTAAAAACACACCTTTTCTGCTTGGCCGGCCTAGGGTAGTCTCTCTATCTATGGGGTTTTTTAGTAAATTTAATTGGGAATTTTAGTGAACGTCAATTGGGAATTTTAGCACAGGAATAATGTTTAATTTGCCTTTTAGTTATGTATGTATATTTGTATATGTATATTTATTGTCTTTTATTTTTCCTGTGCACCGCTCCGAGTCCCCTGGGGGAGAGGGAGCGGTCTACAAATTAAAGTTTATTATTATTATTTATAATTTCCAAAAGTTATTAGAAAAGAAAGTATGCAATTGCACCAACTGCAGTTTGAGCAAGATGGCTATTCCTTTATCTCCTCAAGCTCTAAACCAACTGAAGACCAAATCGTGTGGCCTCACTATGAGAAGCAATTGCATGGAGCTCTTGTGGGTGATCTCAAGTTCTCCCTTTGTCTGGAGAGGACTCAGAAGGAACAGGTCTATTTGCTACTCACTATTTCTTCCCTGGAAGCCTGTTAATTCTAGAGGACTGACATATTGAAATAGATTTCTAGTTACAAAGATCTAAAAGAAGATAATTGAGCTTAAATCCCAAAATGTCCTCTGAGGTTTTCCAAAGTTTTTTTTAAACTTGCATTTGGATCTGATGAACTGAGCTTCAGTCTCAAAAGTATATATACCTTTTAATAAAATGTATTATCTTGAAAAAGTGCTACAAGGTCCTTTTGAATCAACTCATTTTA
Source organism: Rhabdophis nuchalis (assembly GCA_039707465.1). Taxonomy (NCBI): domain Eukaryota; kingdom Metazoa; phylum Chordata; class Lepidosauria; order Squamata; family Natricidae; genus Rhabdophis; species Rhabdophis nuchalis. Next base: position 31,008,868 of record CM077644.1, read on the forward strand.
ATTTGGAAGCTGCTCATCTCAGATACATAATTCTTGTTTTCTAACAAGTGCTAGCTTAAAAACAGAGTAGAAGAATCAATAAACAGCATAAATGGCAGCTGAAATTAAATAAAAACAACCAATATAGTATTTAAAATAAAATTCTGGTCAAGGAATGGGATGAGAGGGGAAAGAGGGCTAATTATTTTATTCCAAATTTCTAAGGTAAGTTTTAAATGTGGATTTGTACTGCCCTGTTTCCCCGAAAATAAGACCTGCCTGATTAATAAGCCCAATCGGGCTTTTGAACGCATGCACTAAAATAAGCCCTCCCCTGAAAATAAGCCCTCCCAGAAACTATTGCAACACAGCAGCAGTCATGAGGTGACCACACTCACCACCTCCTGCACCTCAAAAATAATAAGACCTCCGTGAAAATAAGACCAAGTGCATATTTCAGGGGTCAAAAGAAAATAAGTATCTATCTTATTTTCGGGGAAACACAGTAATAAATATTATTTGTCATTTTGAGTTAAGACATTTTAATCAAAACTATTAAATCTCCCCTATAATTATTCATAAAAAATACAGCCATGCCCTTAGATATGCCAAATTCAATGCAATATTAATAAATCACAACTTACCTCTGAAGAGAAGTGTCCTCCTGATTCTTGCCTACTTTGTTGGACTTCATGGTACTGATTTCATGCTACAGATACATAAAAATAACTTCAGTTAATGTTCCTTCAAGCAGTAAATCATCTTTCTTCCATTTGATGTCTCCTAGATACGTTGGGATCACACACCCCAGATTCCCCAGTCTGAATGGGAAATCTACCATGTTACAGAAGGTTTCATTAAATTAAGGAACTCATCCCTGCTACAAAGGATTGGCTACAAAGATCGTAAATTTGGCCACATCTCTAGAAAAGGAGAGATGTGTTAGTACCTAATTTGACTAGGCCTATGTACATCTGACAGAAGTCCACTTCAACTGCAACATTTTGTTCTGGACGTTATAGAGGGACGTTTCCTTTTCCATATTGCCTACATATGTACCTCTTTTCGCCTCCAAGAAAACCACCACCTTCCAACTTTCTTGGGCATCTTCTCTTTCATTAATCTATCAATAGCATTCTGAAAACAGAAGAAAGATGAAGAAATTTTATGGTGAATTGGTTTGAATCTAAAAGCAGCTGTTACAATCTTAATTAAGATTGTAACAGTTCCACAATTATTGGATAATCCCTAACCTTCAAACATGTCATCAATACCAAATATCTAATTCAAGAATGAAGCAACCAGACCACAACTTTCAGTGTTCCCAAGAATAAGGTAGATGGATATGAGTATTGCTGCAATTGGTTCAACAGCATGAAGAAATTCAGGACAGCAAAAAAAATGAGAAGTCAGAAGAGGTTTCCAAGCTTCAAGGCAAATGAAGGATGGCACTGAATTACAAAGCCTATTCTGTGGAGGCCTGGGGGCTTTCTCAGCTTGGTTGTCTGCTTGCAGATGTTTCAGTGCTAGTAAGTATGAGATTTGCCCCTTGTTTACATACAGTAGCTTAAGACCCTATTCTGTGATGGAAATAAGTCATTTACCTAAGAAGGAGGCTTTTTTTTAAAGTAAAGCAAAAAGGCTTAAATTGTATGTGGAGAGCTAACAGGCTGGATAGTTTCTCTCATTGAAGTCATAGGAAGGTTTTGGTTTTTTTAAATTGGGTACTAATTTAAAAGCCAAAGTTTTCCAAACTGGCAACTTGCTAAGAGTTGAAGTGGAAATTGTTAATGATAAGACCATGTTGCTTAAAATTTAAAAATATAATTTAATTATATATTTTTCTTCCAATAAATGAAAGGAAAAGTATTTAATGTAATCTACACAATAGGAATTTAATGAAATTTGCAATATTAAACTTTAATTTATAAAACATATCTTAACTATTAACCACTCAGTTAAAGTGTTTTCTTTTGTTAATATACAAGAAATGGCAAAATGATTAAGGCAGAACTATGACCAGTAATGTAGGTGGAAATACTTTTTGTAATTTACAATGACATCAAGTTTAACTTGTTTCGCTACTTTATTATACAAACATCCTTTGAACCACAAAACATTTGAGGTAGAGCATCTTACTTCTTTAGTTATCTTATTGTAGCATTTGTTTTTACAGATAGCCAATAGTTATTCACCCTCTTGTTTATGCAATTCTGCCCTACTTTTTAAAAATATATGATGAATATATTTTATTTGTGGAATAAGCCTAATTCATATATTAACAAGTCACAAGAAAAAAATTCTTTGACCATTACTGACAAATTCTGGGAAGTTGGCCTACTTATCACATAATTTTAAGTCAGTTTACATCAGTGCTTCTCAATTATTTTCTGTCATGCCCCCCTAGGAAGAAGAAAACATTTCGTGCCCCCCGCGCGACTGTAAATAGTATCATTTGTCTATAAAATTGTTATAAGTACACCTCTGCATAACACTGTATCCTTATTAATGTATAAGAGAATAAAAAAAGAAAGAAATGTGGATCAATTTACAACAAAGAATAGCTTTATTAACTGTAGCAGAAAAGATTTAAAGTGCATTAGAAATTTAAAAAAAATTAAATCCTTTGCCGAGGTCAAACGCGCCTCCCTTTACGGAGCCTCGCGCCCCCCTGGGGGGCCCGCCCCACTATTTGAGAAGCACTGGTTTACATCAACCTTTTCCCCACTTTCTATTATTATTTTCATGATTATTAATTTTGAAGATGTATCATTACTACAGTTCGTGTATGTTTTTCTTCTGTTAAGTAGGTTAGCCATTTAATTTGAACATTACATTGACAAAATTCAGATAGCAGACTTCACAAATTAGCTAACTATATTTCTAAAATATATAACTATCATAATCTCATAGTAAGCTATAGTGTCCTATTAAATGTTTTAAGAATGTGTAGGAATACACAATATGTAGTTACATTTGGATTGGTAAAATGGAATATGGAAAATGGAGTATAACTTTCCAATCCTAGCATCTAATGTTTGAACAGAAAATTGACATCATGTCCATAAAATATAAGCAACTATCTGGGCAAGTAAATTGTCATTTTTAAAAATTCATCTTCTAAGCCTGACTATCATTCTCTGGAAATGAAATAACAAGAATTCATAAAAGCTGCACAGAAAGAAGTCAATTTTGATAAATTGAATGCTGCAATAGCATTCAAAAGCTTTAAGGTAACTTGAAAGTTTGGCTGAAAGGTTTTCTTCTCAATAGTCCTGATTAATTAGTCTGGTCATTTAGAGAGATAATACCAATTAGTTTATTAGGGTAAATATTGTTTACCATTCTAGAGATTAAGAAACTATCACACCACTTTTTAAATGTTGAAACATAAAAACCTAACTAAGAAATTATAGTTCATTACTAAACACAAAATCATATTAACTTACTCTGGAAAGATTCTTTTGGAAGGCCTGTAGTGAGAGAACCATAGGAGCTGCAACTGCCCAATTGTAGTATCTACAATGAGAGAGGAGAATCAAAATAATCTATATATAGCGGCATGAGCCTGATAGCAAAGTAATAGATGGAAAATGATCATCAAGATTACAGAACTGAAAGATGATGCAGTACAAATGCACCAGAGGTGGTATTCAGCAGGTTCTAACCGGTTCTAGCGAACCAGTAGCAGAAATTTTGAGTATTGTTCCCAAGCCATGCGCACCAAACCACCCCCACCAAGCCACGCCCATAGAACCATTAGTAAAAAAAAATTGAATTCCACCACTGAAATGGATGAATGTATGAAGGTTTTTAAGCACTGCACCAAATTATTTTCTTATCACGTTACACCATAACAACATCACAAAACAATGGCAAAGCCCAATGTTTCAACCCAGCCAGATTCAACTAAATCTCATCGTTTCATGAAGTATCCGAGATATTTGTGACAAGAAGCTGAAACGTACTATAAATCTGCAGGTATATGTGTGTCTGTTTCCTAAATATATAACTGAAATAAGTTTCATTATATGTTTGCGTAAAAATCTAAATCTGGTTTTCTAGCTAGCCTCTAGAAGGAAGACTTAACTTATAATAACATTTGCAATCGAGCACATGACAAGCCTAGTCCAGCTACAATATATTTTCTGCTATCATGGTTGCTGAACTCAGTTTACGAAAGTATATGAGCTTTTATTCTCACGTATAGGTCTTTTTAAAAAAACTTTTTGGGGAATGATTGGGAGTCAGAATACATTAGAGCAGGGGTCTCCAACCTTTGCAACTTTAAGTCTGAAGGACTTCCACTCCCAGAATTCTCCAGCCAGCAAAGCTGAAGTCCTTCAGACTTAAAGTTGCAAAGGTTGGAGACCCCTGCATTAGAGGGGAATGTAAGTTCCACTTTCATACAAAATTCACTAACTCAGCAAAGCAGCCTTTAAGGAGTGCCCGTATGAACATTTTTCTCACAGAATACAACTAGAATTCACTCATGCACACTCATGCACGTACATGGCTACACAAAGCTCTTTTGGGGAACACAAACAACACAAATGAAAGTGGCATTTCTACTCACTTCTTTTGGATCTGTATTACCAAGTTTGGGTCTTCAAGAATTGCTGGGTTCTCTGCAAACTCCTGATAGGACACTATATGCTTCATAAACTTCTCTGCTAAAATGGAAGGCAATATATTTATATGTTTAAATTTCATATTTCATTATAAACTTCCCATCTCCCTCAAAGAGGAGCTCTTTGACAGATAGTTGTCTCTTAATTCATTCAGTAACTGGATACTATTTTGCCTACCCAATAAATATCTCCTTTAGAACAACTTTATCTACAGATAGTCCTGTAGAAAGCCAACTCAAAGTCAGATCTTCATAAAAATTCTTACAGTACCAAATCGCATTCCCTCCTTTCCCTCTAAACATACCATGAGTTAATTCTCCATCATCTCCAAGACCTCCACAGAGAGACAAGAGGATGGGGCTATTTTCTATAGGTTCCAGCAGATTATCTGCATTGCTGTCTCCTGTTGCACCAGCCAGCACATGGGAATGAGAGAAGATTCCAGGGTCGGATTGTGCTCGTGGCCAATTCAGTTCAGCATCACTGAAACCCAAATAATAATAACATCAACAACAGCATGTCATACATGTTATTGTTGTGGTTGTTAAATAATACTAACAATATCTACACCACCTGAATCCCTATTATTCCTTGAAGGCAAGAAAAATGATGGCATATTTTTCTTATTTGTGGAAAAATTCCCTATTATTCTCATCTCTGAGCCTGGACCATCTGTTACAATAAGATTTGCAAGAAGCAATACAGAAAGTTTTTCAAAGTGACTAAGTTATGACATTATCTTTTAAATTCTGAGCCCTTGGACTGGTAGAAATTGGAGTCCAGTAATTTTTGAAAGAAAATCACAAGTTTCCTTATTTTTGTTTTATTTATTTATAAACACACACATCTAAAATGTCATTTTACTTGTACTGGATTAATATTAACCACCCTGAATATAGGCATGTTGTCTCACATTTACTGAAACAGTTTGCACATAAATGACAGTTTTATGCCATATACATGCGTTATAGACTTATGGAATCATCTTTTCTGATATGGTCATAAGAAATTAAGAAGCCAAACTCTTAGTTGCAAAGCTTCTGGAGTTGCCCATTGCACAAAATAATATTTAACTATTGGCAGATTATAGGGCAGATTGAATATCCTGTTCATATTCCCACTTTTTAAGGACTTTGATAAATTCTGCTAATATACAGAAGCTTCAGTAGCATCTCTGGTGACTACAACTAAATTCTTTAGATATGTCTAAACTTGAAGATGAACAATGTTAACAACAATGAAACATGCTACTCTGGTATACCATGGCCTTCCTTTTGATGAATAATTTCAAACAAAGATTATGTGGCTGTTGGTCATGATTAATTACCTGCATTTTCTTTTGGTCAAGACATTCAAGGCTCTTTTCTACTGTAACTTGAATTGAATAATTCTAATTTCTCATCTATAGTTTCTCCAAAGAAATCAGAAACAATAGCCATACCTCTTGGGGAAATAAAGTGCTAATTGCTCCGCATCCAAGTTTGAAAGATCATCTAAATAAATATCACTAGGTCCCAGGTGAGGGTTTTTCTTTATGGAACCTCAAAGAGATTAAGAAATGATTACAATGGGCCAGACAATTGAATGAAGAAACTATATTTCTGTAGACATTTCTGTAATCACTCACCCTAATAATGAAGACAGTCCATCCTCCTCCCACCCCAGAAAAAATATCTCAGTGAATACCTATATACTGTGTAAATTGTTTTATTTTAATCCATAAAACAATTTCATAGAATATCAAGAATTCAGTTAGTAAGGTGATATCAAGGTAGTTTCAATTTCTGATGACTGGAATAATACAAAATGGTCAGGATTGTATGTAATGACACATTGCCCAAGGTCAGCTAATCCCCACTCTTTGTAAAATGGGTAAAAGCAGTCCTCTTGTACAGAGCATTTAGGAACAAATATTTTTTTATCTAGAAGTCAGCAACTGTTTTTGTTTTCTTTGGTATTTCATTATATGTTTCAGTACGTTCAATATTGTAAGTTGCATAGAGTCTGACAAGAGAGACGCATAAATATTAATGTAATTAATCCCCTTTCCTCCTTTAATAACGAGGGACATGGACATTATAAACTCACTTGTCTCATTGTCTGCAAAATAGACTTCTGAATTCAGACTGAATATTCTAAAGTGGCATTTCTATTTGGAGGGCTCTTTCTTATGGATGCAAGTTGTAAACAGACCTTTTGCAAGTACAGATAGTTCTCGTCTTACTACCACAATTGGGATCAGCATTTTTATTGCTAAGCAAGGCAATTGTTAAATGAGTTGTGCCCAATTTTACTTTTTTGCCATCACTGCAAATCACTGCAGTTATTAAGCACATCCTATGATCATTAAGCAAATCTGACTTCTCCAATCGACTGTTTTTGTTACAAACAGAGCTGGGAATGTTACCAAAGGTGATCACATGACCCGCAGGATGCTGTCACTATCATAAATATTTGCTGAATTTTGATCATGTGACCATGGGAGATACTGCAATGGTTGTAAGCCACTTTTTTCAGTGCCATTCTAACTTTGAATGGTTGCTAAAATAAATGGTTGTAAGTAAAAGACTACCTGTACTTGATTTAGGAGTCTCGGTGGTTTCTATAGTTGGGTATGGAAAAGGGTTGGGAGGGATAGAATGTGTCGAAGATTAAAAATGGTACAGCTTCCCCTATCCTCAAACTATAAATAATGTTCAAGATTCTTCAAAATATATATGAAAAGACTCTTCAGTGAGCTCCAAGTACATTTGGAAGGCTGGAGTCTTCTAGGTTGATCAACATAGCAATAGCACTTAGACTTATATACTACTTCACAGTGCTTTACAGTGCTTTACAGCCCTCTCTAAGTGTTTTACAGAGTTAGCATATTGGCCCCAACAATTTGGGTCCTCATTTTACCCACCTGGGAAGGATGGAAGTCTGAGTCAACCTTGAGCCTGGTGAAATTTGAACTGCCAAATTTCAGGCAGCCGGCAGTCAGCAGACGTAGCCAGCAGTACTGCACTCTAACCACTGCGCCACCGCAACTCATATAGCAAAAAATTCTCTTAGAGTTTAAGGATGCCCCTTACACTTTGTTGACAGATTGCTCAACTCTGTTATAATAGCTTTCCATCTCTACTTACTCCTCCTCTTCTCCTGGTTCACCTCTGGATCACTGCAGGGTTCTATGCTTGACAAAGGATTTTTCAAAGAAGACACTTCCAAATCTGGATATGTAGTCTGCACATCTGACTCCTTGATAGAATTTGATCTGTTGGCTTCTGCAATTGCTGCTGTTACTTCTGTATCTCCTGGAAGTCCATGATCAGGGCCCACCTGATCTAATGCCGCGCAAATGGAAGGACAGGGCTCTTCATCTCCCAGAAGTCCATTTCCAGAAGGAAAAACAGGGGTTGGCTTAATTATGGAAAAAGATGCTGTATCATCACAGTCCACTGTTCCCAAGTCACTTTCTGAGCCAGCTGTAATAGCCACAAAGTGAGTTGTCTCGTCCACAGGGATAATAGTAGTTGGGTCATTGGCTGCTGTTTCAGAGACATTTAAGACAGGTTTGGTTGCTTCTACATGGTCTAATTTGCTCATCTTGAAAAGGAAAAAAACTTGTGAAACATCTCACAAAAGAGATAAAACAAAATGATTTGGGGACACAATTGTTTTTTTTTTCTTTTTCTAATTCTACAGGTGTTTATTATTGCATCATGCATGCACATGTATACAGGATACTACTCCCAAATGAGTAATTTTACTGGAATTCAAACAAAGATTGCAGAATGTAAAACAATGCAAAGAAATGAAATAACTTTTTTAAAATTTAATTTAAAATTTAAAATTAATTTTAATGTTTTAATATTAAAATATTAAATTAAATAATGTGTTCTTGAAGTATCTTGTTTTGTATAAAAAAGAGATAAGGGTCTTCATAAAGTCACACACTTTGGTTTAAATTACGTTCACTTGTAATTATTTGTCAATTTATAATATATTGATATAAATCAGAAAACACAGTCTAAGGTCACAAGTAGATTCCAAACTTCTAGTCTCATTGATCCTTGTTGAGTGAAGTTGCTGAAAAAGTTTGCAAGGACAATTCCAAAATTGTAATATAAATCTTAAATAACCATACTACTGATTGAAACCACTTATTTCTAGTAATTTCTACTCAAACACTAAGAACTAGAAAACTGGACTTTCTTCAGATATCACCCATTCAGGTAAGTCTGTTACCCAACTACAGATTGTGGTGGCATAAAAGTCTAGTAAATCCATCCATCCATCCATCCCCAGGAAAATACTAAAATACTGAAAACCCTGTCCTGGCCACTTATTTGCATATTTCAGTTCCTGTCTCCACCTCTCTGAAATATTACGTACATTTTAGACCAGTGATGGAGAACCTTTTTGGCACAAACCAAAACGTGCATCATGCATGTGCATGTGCGTGCGATGGAGTGCCAGAAACCCAAAGTCCAGCTGGACAGCATGCACATGCCTGTTTTCAGGCTGGTTTGGGGGCCATTTTCTGGTGCTCCAACCCACAGATGTGTGCGCCGGAAACCAGAAGAGCAGCTGATGATGGTGCATGTACCCACAAAGAGGGCTCCTAGATTTGCCATCACAGTTTTAGACCATCCTGTTATAAAGACCATAAAAGGGAGTTCTAAGCATACATATAAACATGTGGGTATTCTTTTTTATGATTATGATAATAATGGAGAACATTTTTGCATCTATTCATATAAGACATGAAGCTATGCATCTCAGAGATTCTTCCTTTATCTACACCCACCTCTGGCAGTCTTCCCCAGGACCATTGTAGCTGGGATTCAGAACCAAGAGGTAGTTCGGGATTTCTGATCTCCAATTCAGAGTCGCTTTTTGGAGCAGATGAACAACTTTGAGAAAGGCTGAGGAAGGGAGATAAATCGGAACACTTTTAGTATTGATAGCAGAGAATACTGCTTATTGCAGATAAATGCATGCTAGAAATCCCCACAATCAAGAAATCATCATAAGAGTTGATGTAATAGATCAGGAAAGAGGAGTTTAGGAATACCAGTAACTTCAGAGAGCAAAATCAATTGAAGGATTAGAAAAAGAATCTGGCTATTTTATTCCTGTCATCTAGTCTCTCCTAAGGAAGAGTGCTTATCCTTTTCTTTCGTTTAGTTCCACCATTTCATTTGATTTGAATCTCCTCATTCCCAATCAATACTTTGGCCAAAACTGATCCAATCCTATTATCTTCAAACAAATATCATCACCTCTTCTGTATTAGCTTCTGGGACACTTGAAGAGGCCACATGTCCTTTTCTATAGACATACAAGCAACTTGAAGAGAGTTATCCAAGGTCACTTTTCTTCTTTGACCATTGTGTTCCCTGAAAGCTCAGTCCAATAGCCTTCCTCTATTTACTCTCCAGAAATGCTAGCTATTCGTTAAATATCAACCGTTAGACCCCTTAGATGTCATGAACCTCTTCAGAGAATGCCAAGTTTGAAAAACCTGCTATATTTCAGCTCTTCTAATGCTACAATATTCCCATACTAGCCAAGATCCAGAGTTCTTCAAATATGTCCAAAAAGTTTGGATGTCCCAATAGGAACCGGACTTTTTCTTTTCTTAGAAAAGTAGATACATCATATCAGAAATGGCATACAAATGGGATAGTCCTGGATCCATAAGTACAACCATTGAGTTTCCCGAGTCATATCTTATATTCAGCCAGGTAGAACTGTTTGGCTCCTTTGCATCTCTGCTATATTTACCTCTGCAGGGGAGCTAGCTCTCCATCAGAGTATGGATGTACTTCTTGAAGTTGTAGAGTCCCATCTTCTTGTTGTGGGACATCTCCAAAGGAGTAGTACAGTGTGTTACTGATGAGAAAAGATAGAATGAAGTTAGGTACAAAGACACTTAATAATAATAATAATCTTTATTGTCATTGTACTAAAATTACAATGAAATTGAAATTGTACTTCTATAGTGATAGGTGATATTCATGTGCATTGACCAAAAACTAAAGTGCTGGCTACCTGCATGGCTGCTTTCAAAAAAATGTTAGACGAAGTCATGTAAATCACAGAAATCAACATGTATTTGCCTTGTAACGCCTCTGACATCCATCTTACAGGAGACTAGTGGATTCCCTTGTGCATTGATTGACCAGTGTGAGAATAGACTGCTGGGCTAGATGGACCAGGAATCTGATTCAACTGGATACTTTTATATTCATGACAAGAAAGAGCTTTGTACTGATATGATGGCACTAGCGATAGCACTTAGACTTATATACCATTTCACAATGTTTTACAGCCATCTCTAAGTGGTTTATAGAGTCAGCATATTGCCCACAACAATCTGGGTCCTCATTTTACCAACCTCAGAAGGATGGAAGGCTGAATCAACTTTGAGGTGGGCAGAATCGAACTCCTGGCAGTCAGCAGAATTAGCCTGCAATACTGCCTTCTAATCACTGCATCACCACGGCTCTCGTGAGCACTGCATAGAAATATTCCAAGTGATTTGTGACAGTTAGCTGCAGTGCTGGGAAGCTCTGTGGGTTACATCAGACTTGTAAATAACCAAATGATGGTTGCAGAATGTGCATTTGCAGACTACGCAGGAGGCAGAGATAAAATAGTAGAGGCAGTCCTTCACTTATGACTGTTTGTTCAGTCATTGTCAAAGTCATGGTGACTCTAAATGAAGGGATCTACAGCCCCTGCCCGAAGTTACAGCTGCAGTCATGTGATCAACATTTGGGCATTAGGCAGCATGCAGGCCCTTATAATTGGGCACAACTAACAACCAAAATTCCAGGCCCAATTGTGGTTGCTGTGAATTGCAATCCTTTACAGACTTACTGGGGGGAAAAGAATGGAATGAATAGAAATTTCTCCAATTCACATTTTAATGCAAGCTTAACTCTTTATTCTTCTGAAATCTATAGGCAAAGGAAGCTACAATTATTTGTTTGCATCTGGATTTTTCAGTGCAACTGTCTAAGCAAAAAAATATATGCAGATAAAAATGCATTATGTTGAAAGAACATGCTTGCAAAATGTGCTTATTTAGAAGAATATTTTCAATTATTCCATATCCTGAAAGTAAAAGGTATGAAAATGTATATGAATCTTTTTTGAAAAATCTAAACTAATGCAAAGACAGAAAACTGATAAAAGTAGTCAGAAAAATGAGAAAGGGAATCTCATATGTACAACAAACCTCACTTTTCTAAGCACAAGGATAGGACTACAGATGAAATTCATAAGAAGCTGAATTAATCCTGCTGCTATTGCTTCCATAATCTTGTATAAATAAGAATATTTTAAGCAACCCTGTGATTCATGCACCAGCTTGTTTCTGATGTTTTATAATCATGGAGGACCGAGAAGGGAAGAAGATGCATGTCTCAAAGGCCAGGCAAAATAATATATTCATGTATGTATTGCTCCCAAATGATTTTGAGCTAGACTTTTCAGGTGGCTCTTATAATTCAAATAAGGAGTTTTGCCACAAGCCCTCCAAATGTCTCAGTGCGTTTTGGGAATGGAACATGCTGCTTATGTACAAATAAATTCAGCTTTAATTAGCCAACTATGTTACTGTGATTTCTTCAATCAGTTGATTGCCAGAATACAGAAGTCTCACTGGGCTCCATGCTCAAAGGTTTCTTGACTGATGTGGCAGGCAAGCATGCCAGCTGATCAAATTCTGGTTCATGACTGCAATCTTGTTTGTTTGTTCACCGTAAGCAGTTAAAATCCATATTTTGACAAGCTTCCACGAGACTTTAATTTCTAATTATAAATACATAGCAGTATAACAAACAAAAAGCTCGCTGCACATATTATGTTAATGAAAAAAATCCTGGAATTTTTTTTTAAAAAAGAGTTGCCATTATAATAGCTTCAAAGTAGATGCTAAGCAAGCTTTCCTGGGAATGAATTCTGCAGCCAAAGGCCACGATCCCCATCACCTACTTTTGCATCTGAAATGCATGAAAAAACAAACCCAAAACTATTGGAACCTTATTTGCAAGGCTGATATTTCATTAGCTTAGCATTGCTTTCATTTGGCGAGGCAAACCTTCTTAGCACATATCAAGTGTTATCTGACTTTATATCTTTTTTTCCCCATGTCACTGGTGAACAGCAACATCTGTCTTTGGAACCTTTAAACTATTATGAAATTTTGAACAGACTTGTTTCTAAAAGCCACAGAGTCAGTTCTCACTTCTTGTCTTTTGTCTCAGAAGATCACTCGGCAAATTCAAAGATCGCACCTGAGAAGTTGTGCATGAATAACCTTGAGAATTTCATCAGCATGAATTCATTTGGATTGGGAAAATGAGATGAATGGGGAGGGTGTGCCTTCTTATTTGCATTCAGAAAAAAACACAAAAGCTGAGACTTTATTCCACTTAAGCCCTACTTGAAAACAAGAAGGCTAGAGAAATGCCATTCTGTCACCCAGAGACTCAAAGTACATTTCATTACATTACAGCAGAATATATTAAATTTCAAATGCATAAACACTGTGGGAGAAATTAAGATTTTGAACTGCTAGAGACTTAAAAATCTTAAGTTCAGCATCCTTTCTCCCAGTGGGCCTCATTATTCTGAAATATGGAAAAGGCAATCAACCATGACACAAATGCTCATTAGACAAGATCAAGTAATCTGAAACCTGAACATCTGCCAATGGTCTCTTAAAATTCAGTAATATATTTCAAGAAAGTTTGATCCACCAAATTAAATACAAACTGATAGTTATTTCAAGTTGTCAGTTTCAGCCATCTTCCTGTTCCTCCATCAGAATAGGTAGAAAATAAAAGATTTTCATAAAACCTGTGAAGAATCATAATACCCTGTTTCCCTGAAAATAAGACCTCCCCAGATAATAAGCCCAGTGGGGCTTTTGCGCGCATGCACTAAAAATAAGCCGTCCCTGAAAATATTGCAACACAGCAGCAGCCATGAGGTGATGATGCTTGCTGCCTCCTGCACCTCAAAAATAATAAGACCTCCCCGAAAATAAGGCCAAGCGCTTATTTCGGGGAAACACGGTATATGGAGGAGTGATTACATTCAGTTTGATCAAACATAAATTAGATAGGCTTTAGGATACCAATATTGAATTCACAATTTATAAAGATCACCAAGTGTGCAGTGGTTTTTTCCCATGGATTTCCTTTCCAGTAAAGCTATGCAAATTTCATAATTAAAATCAGGGAAGACATCCCTATCTGTCATTCGGGCAAACAACTAACCCTAATTTTAGAAGAACTGTTTATTTTGTTAGGTTATCTTTACATCTTTCATTCATTTATTGATTTCAGATTAGAAACAAACCCTTGGAAGTTAGCAGGCCAGTGAATTTATGCATTTCTTTTCACAGAACTAACAGCTGCTTCATCCTTTCCTCTTAATTTGCTTTTTCAATGTATCAGCTGAAATATTGAATATAGATAGTCCTTGACTTATAACTGATTGCTTAGCAATTGTTCTAAATTACGACAGACTTTGGTACTTATGACCCAGTTCTGAAGTTCTGATGATGCCCCAGCCCTGCAGTTATATGACCACTTGGCAACTGGCCTGCATTTACAGCCATTTGCATAACCTTTTTTGACCCTTTTTCCTAAAACCAGTATTTACTTCTGAGTTTTGGCAAAACTGGATCATAGCAAACCATTGCATCGCTTAACTGCCACCAAAAAAAGGATAACAAAATTGAGTCACTTGAGTCAACTTATTTTATGACCATCATGATTTATGATCTTGATGTGCAGGCTTCATTATGTACAGTACTACTGCCACTTTGGTATACACACTTACTTGGAAATCAACAATTTTCGCTTCTCCTCCAGAGATCTCTCACTCTCAGTCCCTTCTTCTTCCGATGTTGAATCTGCAGATGATTCTCTTTTCTTTGGCTTCTTCTTGCGCCGTCTTTTCTTACGAGCAGCTCTATCGGAGCCCAGGCCATCAGAGTTCCCATATAACTTGGCAGATTTGGCTACAGCATCAATGCTTTTCTCAGTGGGGATGGGAGATGTGCACAAGAAGCTTGGGATCCTCTCCTGGGAAACAGAGGGCACAAATCTGATCAGTTTCTCTGCCAGGACTGAGTCAGGTTTAAGCCATAACACTTGGAAATTCAAACTGCAAACTCAGCACCAAATATAAACCAAGGACTGCAGACTAGAACAGGGGTCTCTAACCTTGGCAACTTTAAGACTTGTGGACTTCAATTCCCTGAATCCCTCAGCCAGCTGCTTTAAGTGTTAAAGTTGCCAAGGTTGGAGACCCCTGGACTATAAGAGCTACATATTCTGATTTTACAACTCCAGGAAACTATGGATATATTCACCCCATGTCTACCAGGGAAAAATCAACTCAATTAGTCAGGGTAAAAACAGCAGCTACAAGAGTTAGACCTTCTCCCTCAACCATTTTTTTTATATTATTAACAAACACTTGTTATGATGTGGTTCCCATCTTAAAAAAAAGAAAAAAATAGATCCAGTAAACTATAGACCCATCAGCTTGACCTCAATACCAGGGAAAATTCTGGAAAAGATAATTAAGCAACGAATTAGCGAACACCTAGAAGTAAACAAAGTCAAAGTCAAAAGTCAAAATGGGTTTGTCATAAACACATCATGCCAGACTAATCTTATTACATTCTTTGACAAAGTGACAAAATTAGTGGACCAGAGGAATGCTGTCGATATAATTTACTTGGACTTCAGCAAGGCATTTGATAAAGTAGACCATAACCTACTATTAGATAAAGTAGAAAAATGTGGGTTAGACAGCATCACCACCAGATGGATTTGCAACTGGCTGACCAACCACACTCAACGTGTAGTCCTCAATGGAACTGCATCTACATGGAGGGAAGTATGCAGTGGAGTACCACAAGGCTCTGTTTTAGGCCCAGTACTCTTCAACATCTTCATCAATGATTTGGATGAGGGGATAAATGGGGAACTCATCAAATTTGCAGATGACACCAAGCTGGCAGGAATAGCCAACACTCCAGAAGATAGGCTTAACATACAGAAGGATCTTGACAGACTTGAACATTGGGAACTATCTAACAAAATGAAATTCAATTGTGAAAAAAGTAAGGTTCTATATTTAGGCAAGAAAAACAAAATGCACAGGTACAGTATAGGTGGTACCTTGCTCAATAGTAACAACTGTGAGAGGGATCTTGGAATCCTAGTGGACAACCATTTAAATAGGAGCCAGCTGTGTGCAGCAGCTGCCAAAAAAGCCAACACAGTTCTAGGCTGCATAAACAGAGGGATAGAATCTAGATCACATGAAGTGTTAATGCCACTGTATAGTGCCTTGGTAAGGCCACACTTGGAATACTGCATTCAGTTTTGGTCACCACGATGTAGAAAAGATGTGGAGACTCTGGAAAGAGTGCAGAGAAGAGCAACCAAGATGATTAGGGGACTGGAGGCTAAAACACATGAGGAACGGTTGCAGGATTTTGGGAGCGCCTAGACGCTCCCATGTGACACCTCTCCTGCATGAGCTACACTGGCTGCCTGTGGCTTTCCGGGTGCACTTCAAGATACTGGTGACCACCTTTAAAGCGCTCCATGGCAAGGGACCTGGTTATCTGCAAGACCGCCTCCTGCTGCCAAATACTTCCCACCGACCAGTCCACTCCCATAGAGTGGGCCTCCTCAGGGTGCCGTCAGCCACACAATGTCGGCTGGCGACCCCCAGGGGGAAAGCCTTCTCTGTGGCAGCTCCTGCCCTCTGGAATGACCTCCCCCCTGAATTATGCACGATCACAGACCTACGTCTCTTCCGTCAGGCCCTGAAGACACATCTGTTTGGTGCAGCCGGCCTGTCATAGTCTTTTAATTGGGTTTTTAGTATTGGGTTTTATAATAATAGGCCAAACTATTTAATACTTACTAATTTGTTATTTTAACTTTTGTATTTCCTCTTTTTATTGTGGCTGTTCACCGCCCTGCGTCCCGAGAGGGAGAAGGGCGGTATATAAATTAAATAAATGAAATGAATGAAATGAAATGAGGAACTTGGTATGTCTAGTTTAATGAAAAGAAGGACTAGGGAAGACATGATAGCAGTCTTCCGATATCTCAGAGGGTGCCACAAAGAAGAGGGAGTCAAACTATTCTCCAAAGCACCTGAGGCAAGAAGCAATGGGTAGAAGCTAATCAAGGAGAGAAGCAACTTAGAACTGAGGAGAAATTTCCTGACAGTTAGAACAATTAATCAGTGGAACAGCTTGCCTCCAGAAGTTGTGAATGCCCCAACCCTGGAAATCTTTAAGAAGATGTTGGATAGCCATTTGTCTGAAATGGTATAGGGTTTCCTGCCTAGGCAGGGGGTTGGACTAGAAGACCTCCAAGGTCCCTTCCAACTCTGCTATTGTATTGTATTGTAAACACTTGGAAAAGATTTTAAAATATTTGTTTCTTGGGAATAAAAATGCAGAGCATACAATGCCTCGTCAACAATTATTTTGAAATTTCATCCTCTTTTTGAAAAAAATAAAAGACAAACTGTCGAGTCCTCAATTCAATGATGACCATATTTAAATATCCATTTGGTGGATATTTCAGAGGGGAAGTTTACAGTGATGTTTTCATGTTTTCCCAGTGAAGAGCAATCCTTAGCAAAACCCAAGAAATCAATGAGAAATCTGATTTGGGTAAGTGTGTGTGTGTGTGTGTGTGTGTGTGTGTGTGTGTGTGGTGTGTGACACAACAGAGCTTAAGAATACTATGCCTTTGGTATAACCCAGTGTTTCTCAGCCTTAGCAATTTTAAGATGCATGGACTTCAACTCTCAGCATTCTAGGAGTTGAACTCTATAGATCTTGAAGTTGCCAAGGTTAAGAATCAGTGGTTAGGCCTACTAAGAAGTATGTCTGGAAAGAAATGGCCAGGTGCATATTTATGCCATGTAAATATGCCCACCTTTTGTTCTTCTGACTCCTGGACAAAAAAGGCTTCTCCATTGTCACCCAGCTTCATATGCAGATTGACTGGCTCTCCATTGATTTCTATGTCAACCTAATAAAAAGAGGAAAAGTCAAATTATTTTAAGCCTAGGAAACCATTTCTGAACAAATTCCAACCATTTCCTGTATCAGAAATTGAGGGTGAGAAAATGGATGTGGTCCACACGCATTTAGAAATAAAGAGATCAAAATTTAAGTTTATTCAGCAGCATTTCTGTCATGTTGCCATAAAAGACAGAACTAAGATATCAATGTTTATGCTGTGTTTTTTAAATAGGAAATATGTTTAAGGTGTATTTCTACAGCCAGTATATATAAAATGTCTAAATAAATAAGAGCATGCTTACTTGTTAAAGAAATCCACAAAAATCTATGGGCTTCAGTCAAATTTTATTACACATATCTTTACAAAACAAATAGATTACTGCAGGGGAGAAAGGGATGGAGATATGGAGGTGAAAATATTACAGAGTGGAAAAAAACCTTTTTCTCAATTACTGCTAATATCCAAGTTGGATCCAAATTGTCACCTTTAGAGGGGGGAAAAAATTAAGGTAGTGCTGCTACAACCAGGATTCTACCACCTGATGTCCCTTGCATAAATACTGAGTGCCTATGGAGATTCTCATTCGTAACTATAATCTTTATTGTCATTGTTCTTGTTTACAACAAAATTGGTTGTTGGTCATCCAGGTCATGGTTGCCCCAAAGGTGCTTTTTTCAAGAGGCAACTGGACTTTCTCGTTTTTCTTTGAAGATGTTTCGCTTGTCATCCAAGAAGCTTCTTCAGCTCTTCACTGGACCCTGCCATGTCCTTCAACTCTCCCAGGTCCAGTTTAATTAATGCCACTTTCCTGTTCCATTTTCTGCTGTGGAGGGTGCCTCCCTTTCTTCATTCTCCCTTTTATCAGTAGGAATGACAGATTTCAACAGAGCAGGAAATGGGCGAGAAGATTAAAAGTACACAGACCAGTTTAAAAATACCTGGTGTGCTGCTGCCAATGGCTCCACAGAGAGACAGCTTTGTGCAATGTACGTCATTCAACAGATACACAGAGGACTTTGCCTCTAATCCAAAAATATCAGAAGGCAATATACTTACCTTCTGATTCAAATGCCTTAACTAGCCCTTTGCTACAGGTTGATTTAGCATAAACAACTAGTTCTCATTATTCAAATAATTATTATTCTAAGTATTACAGGGCTTACATTACGGAGCTCAAGCTGGCCCCTCCTTATTCAGTTGAGGAGAGAGTTTGAAATGTTGAATTTAGCCAAGCCCTTTAGAATTGCATTGTTCCTGGTTGCTGATTTTGATGCTGCAATTGGAAAATGGGATGTTGTTGTTTGTATTATAATTCAGTAATCTGCCTAAAATGATTGCAATCGAGTGGCATACACATGCATTAAATAAATATGGCTTTGGTAGTTGAGGCTATGTAAAAACAATCTTAGGATTCTGCTGTATATACCACGTGTGGCATAATTGACAATAAAATGAGGCAGATGGATTTAGGCTTCAAAGCATGTTGAATTTTCAGTGCTAAAAAGTAAACAGGAATGGAGACTATTCCATTATTATTATTTTTACATATATTGAGCATTTTCAGAGACTAATGCAGGGGTTCCCAAACTTGGCAACCTGAAGACTTGGCAACCTGAAGACAGCCAGAGCTGGCTGGAGAATTCTGGAAGTTGAAGTCCACAAGTCTTCAAGTTGCCAAGTTTGGGAACCCCTGGACTAATGAAAAAAAATATGAATTGACAATACAGGAGATGATTTTTTTTTTGCCTTCCATATATGTTATACAATACAATAGCAGAGTTGGAAGGGACCTTGGAGATCATCTAGTCCAACTCCCTGCCTAGGCAGGAAGCCCTATACCATTTCAGACAAATGGCTATCCAACATCTTCTTGAAGACTTCCAGGATTGGGGCATTCACAACTTCTGGAGGCAAGCTGTTCCACTGATTAATTGTTCTAACTGTCAGGAAATTTCTCCTCAGTTCTAAGTTGCTTCTCTCCTTGATTAGTTTCCACCCATTGCTTCTTGTTCTGCCCTCAGGTGCTTTGGAGAATAATTTGACTCCCTCTTCTCTGTGGCAACCCCATGTTAGTTCATAGCTGCCATAATCACTTTGGATAGTGATAGTAATCATTCATTTCCCTTTGGATACTGAGATGGACAACATATATACATTTAATCAACAAATAATCATTGCCAGCTGAAGAAATTCTGGTTGAAGGCTGAAGCACAAAAAAACTGGGAAGTTTATTAGATTCTTTCATGATATGATTATTAGATTCTTTCATGAAATCTTTGTATCATGCATAGTATAAAGATTTGTGAATATGCCCAGTGGCTTTAAGCTTCTGCTTTCTACTCTAAAGAGAATGAGTGGGTGGGCATCAGATGCATAATACAATGAGGCTTACCATACAGCTTGGTTCCAGTGAGCAGCCAAAACTGGAGCAATTTTGAAAGAACATTCTATTAAAGACCACATTTCATAACAGTGCCAACTTTTCCTATGTAGGCCGCCTTTGTCCCAGTTTAATGGCTTGAAAACATGGCTATTTTGCTTATTAATGTGCATCCTGCCAATTAACACACACACACACACACAGAGAACCTAAAGGAATTCTGTTTAAGTTGCAGAAAATTAAAGCGTTAGCTGCCACACATCTGTAACCACTTACCACTTTCTCACTGGAATGCAGAACTCGGAGCTTCCCAAAACGCACGTGGAAAGGTGAACAACACAAGGAACCATCTGGTTGCCTTACCACAATGACATCAATGCAGCCCGTGAGGGTGGCTGGATTCAGACCCCTGTACAGCTCCTTCACCGTGCCAAACACAGTTTCAGCAATCTGGCCCACATAGTTCATTGTCTGACTCTAGGAGGAGAAAGAACAACAAAACCCTATTTAAATAAAGCATTAACTGCAGTCACAGGGTTGGATTGTGACACCCAACAGTTTCTGAGGTTAAGAAATGGTGTCCTTACAGATATTCATGAAACACTAAATGCTCCCATTTCTCACAAATTTGCAAGTTTTCAACATTATTCCACAGCAAATAATGATGTCCTATGCCAAAGTCTCTAGAAGTCCTATGCCAGGGGTCTGCAAAGTTGGCTCTTTGAAGACCGGTGGACTTCAACTCCCAGAATTCCCCAGCCAGCTATGCTGGCTGGGGAATTCTGGGAGTTGAAGTCCACCGGTCTTCAAAGAGCCAACTTTGCAGACCCCTGTCCTATGCCAAAGTCAACCTCAGGTTGCATCTCCCCCACATGAGGTTCCCCCCCTCCTGTTCTACTGCTCACACCCACCCACAAGGTTCTTCTGGACCTACTCCTTTTCCCCTTATCCTCTAGCCTGTTAGAGATAAGAATAATTAAAATGGTAAGTAAGAAATTCTAGCCAGTTGCCCTCTCCATCCCCATCTTGGCTTGGCTGCTTCTATTCATCCAGGGCAAAGGACTCACTGTTTGAGAAAAGGCAAAGACTGTAGAAGAGAAGCCATTTATCTTTAGTAAAGTTTTGACATGTGCAAATCTGAGACCCAAAATTATAAATATCCTAATTCCTCATGATGGAGCAGAATATGAGCATTTTGTTCAGTTCATTTTCTTTGCCTGCTTGCTATCGGCTGCCATAGAAATGAGGAGGGTGGGGGCTCTTGGTATTTGGGGGGGAATAAGTACTGGAGGACATATCGCTTAGGGAGTTTTGTCCTCACCATTTCAGCGCATGCTGATGGCTCATGTTTGGGTTTGGTCAAGGGTAACTGTCTCTGCATACCAACTGAATGAGGCTATTTGAAGATGCACCCCGCATGACACCTTTGGGAGCTGGAGATTGGACATTGATTGGGGTAACTGGGGGGAGGGTTTTGGGCAAATGTTTGATATGTACAATTTTGCACTTTTTTGCTTGAGATCTTGCTTCACTTTCGCTGTTTTCATTTCATGTCCAGTAAAAGTACCTTTCTCTAATCAAATGGAGTTGGGGATTTTTTGGATTTTGAATGAGGCACGCCTGACAGTTGGTTTTGTCATCCTCAGTCTGTATAAATAGATATATTTTTATAAAAAATTTTTTAAAAAACCCTCTGGTCTCATCAAAATCAACTTTCTTTTGTTTCTCTAAAATTAAATTAACTAATTAAATTAACTTATACTCAGTCCTGAGTCCTTTGGGAGAAGGGCTGCATATAAATCCAATAAATCCTAATCCTAATTAAAATCAATTTATTGGAACAGCTCTGCTTTTTTGGCTGTATTTAAGCACTAAACATTGAGGCTTGCTAGAACAAGATTGGTTGGACTAGAAAACCTCCAATGGCCCTTCCAATCCTATTATTCTATACTCCTAAACAATAGAAGAGACTATCTCTTGCTCAGGGTTCAATTGTGGAGTTCTTGGTGTCCTCTGAGCTTAATTGCTTGCTTGTAGCTACCATATTTGGCAACACCTCTATGCTTGAAGGGAGAGAGGTCTGCCCTCTTTTTTGGTACTGTAGTTTGGCCTATTAATGTTGGTTGGGGTGTTGCTTCTTCACAGTTCCTGGATAGGATTTTATTTACTATTTGTTTGTCTGAGTTGGTGCCCTTGTTCTTTGATTAGAGCATTATATACTGCTTGTTTGTATGATGCTAATCATGATATCAGTTCCCACTTAGCTAGGTATTGATTGATTGATTGATTGATTGATTGATTGATTGATTGATTGATTGCTGGCCAGGAACGTCCTAGAATTTAGGGATTTAGCTTGGGTTTTGGATGCTTACATTTCCACAATTGAACCCATCTGTCCATGTGTTTGTTGTGTAAGTAAAGATATTTTATCATGTCTTCTGACTGTAAGTTGGTATTATATGGATGTGCTCCATATTTACATCAAAACTTTGATAAGACAATTTTAAAAAACTTACTAGAAAAGACAAAAACACAAAATAATTCCTTGCTTGCAACCAACATCCAACAAATGAAATACCAGGATCAACACCAGACAAACAGCCCATACACCAGCCTAATCAAGAACACCAACACTGATAGGGAAAGCTTCTGTACATAAACAGAGAGCAAATTCCACTACCTTCTAGCACTGAAGATGTTATGTGGTTGGTAATGAAACATCTGCAAGTAAACAACCGAGTCAGAGAGCACTAAGGACTCCGCAGTTAATCCTACACATCTAGCCAGGTTTTTTTTTTTGCCAATAATCTTCTGGGCTTGCGTTTTACTCTGAACAATCCTAATTATTATAGATAAATTTTCATTGCAGACGATCAATAAAATTTGACATAAACAAATAGAAGACAAAGGAGACGTAGACAAATTTGTACTGTTGGCAAAACAAACTTACCTCTATGCTTTAGAAAACAAACAGGTGGGTTGGGATATATATTAAATCCACGTGAATCGCCTTAGCTTTCATTTCAATTAGCTATGGGATAAGCTTTTAACTTGGTAACAAAGACATCAGTAATGACAAGGCATTTAGAAGTCTTCTTTACAGGACGGTATTGATATTTCTTGGCTACCAGCATGTTAGGCAAACATTCAAATGAACACTTAGTCCTTGTTCTTACAGAGAAACTCAAAGCTGTCCCAGATTTATACTCCATCAAATAGATAACAATGTAGGAAGAAACCTCTTTCCTACTTGGAAACTTTTAAGAGGATTTTACTGTACAGACAATGGTTGTCCCTTCCCTGTCCAGAAAAAGGAAGATCGATTTTCAAGCATTTTTAATGCCTTTGAACTTAGGAGTTGGAGAAAACTCCTGAGCATAATATGGGTACCTAAGACAGCAAAATGGATCAAAGAACAAATCAATACAGAGGTCTCATTCAAGACACAAATGACCAGGATCAAATTACCATATTTTTGAAATATATTGTGAAGACCATATCCTTGTCCATAATGCTGGGGAAGGTAGAAGGAAAAACAAGAAAAGGATGGCTAGCAGTAAGGTGGATGGACCCAGTTATTGCAGCCAGAAGGACACCATTGGAAATGTGGGGTGCCAATTTGGAAGGAAACTCATCCTGGAGAAGCTGTATCTATGTGGTTAAAATCAGCAGCAGTTTGATCCACATAACCAGTCAATCTATCTTCAGCAACTGATGGTGAGAGCAAGTACAGAATTCTTCTGGCCACAGGCAATTCTGGGAAGTGATAAACTGAAGCCTCTGAAGATTGTTCATAGTTGATGTAGGATATCAGCAAACCTCCTGTATCTCTCAACATAATCATATGAATTGTCCAGCTCATTTCTACCCTATTCCACTTTCAAGTTAAGGTATGTAGTTTTCTACTTCACCAAAAAAATCAAACATGCATGTGTGGCACTAATGTAGTAAGAATTAAGCTACTGGACTGGAATTTTCACGTCCTCAAGTCATGAAAGCTCAAAGAGAGATTTTGGACCAGTCAATATCGATCAGCCTAATCTACTACACAGGGCTGTTGCAGAGATAAAAATGGAAGAGGAAATGCTGTTGAGGCATCTGATCTTCTAGAGCAGGGGTGTCAAATTCAAGGCTTGAGGGCCAGATCCGACCTGCAGGGTGGTTAGATCTGGCCCATAGGGATGTCCTGGAAACAGCAAAAGACTGGTCTGCAGTGCCTCTGCCAGGAAAAATGGAGCCTGGGAGGGCCACACTCAGTCCTCCCAAGCTCCATTTTCGCTGGCAGAGCATTTGGGCCACTGCAGGTGTCCCTGACACAAGTGATGTCAAGTTGGTCACACCGACCCTGGCCAATGCCCACCTGGCTCCCCGAGGTCAAACACAACCCTGATGTGGCCCTCAATGAAATCGAGTTTGACACCCCTGTTCTAGAGGAAACTCTAATGCAAATCTAATATATAAATATCTTGTTCTTTTGTGAGAAGATAGACATAGTTAAGTACAGTACCTTTAGTCTGAGGAGATGGCTAGGCAATGTCAGGAATAGAAGTCAACACAAAGATAACCATTACAGAGAAAAACTGATGCAAAACAAAACCACTGCCAATTAATAGTTAAAAAACTTGATAAACCACCAACTTCTAACTAATGGTCCATAATCGCAAGTTAATAGTGAAGTAGGGAATCAGGAAGGTTGATCATTCTGATGAGTAACAGAGCAGCATCCAATCACCATTCACAATTATCAAAACTTTAAGTGAGAATAAAACATGGCTTTATGCTCATCCCATTCCATTCATCTGTTTATTTGTTTTAGGTGATGAATAGTAGCATGGGATTGTGTCACTCTACTGTTTCTATCTAAAGTCTCAACAGCCTTAGCATAAGTGACTCTGATGGGTTGGGAGGAACAACTACATCACATCAGACTGGGAGAGGCTGTTTTAAAGGAAGTGGAAGAGTCAGTATAAAGATATTATTAATATTTTAATGACATAGTAACCTTCTTCATTCAAATCGGGAACCTGGTCTTTCAGCAAAGCAAATAAATCTGCCATTAAATTTCCCTCACCAAAAGTAAAACACTCACCTTAGTTAAATACAAAATAAAAGTCCAAATCAATGGTATTTTTCAAGAATTAATGCTCAGTAAAATCATCTAAAGCTGGGGTCCCCAACCTTTTTTGCACCAGGGACCGGTTTCATTTTAAAGAAAATTCTGTGGACCGGCTGGCGTAGAGGAGGAGCAGGGGGGAGGGGGAACAGGCGGTGCATGTGCACGCGGGGGGAGTCGGCTCACTCGGCCCTCTAGGGCCTCCAATGGTGTGAACGGCCGCGCCTGCGCTCTCCCACATCCGGTGCACACTCTGCCCAGGAAAATAACCACAGATATTTCACAATATCCTGTGCGTTAACTAGTTTGCAATTGTCAGCTGCACGTTGATTATGAAATGCAGGATGTGATCTAAGGACATTCCAACATTATCCCATAATATTTTAAAATATCACCAATACGTCATGTATAAAAGAGGGTGGCCCAAACAAGGAATATTGCAGATTCCAAAATCAAACTGCAGTAAACTGATCAGCCTTTCATCAAGTTCATTGGCTACTGCCAAACAGTATTTAACACACAAACACAGAGACAAAACCAATTGGCTTCCATTTCCAAGAAATCCCGTGATGGAAGTTTCCCCAATTTCATTAAATATTATAACTGGAAAAGTTTAGCAGAAAAGTTTACAGGTAATCTCTGGGTTATGAGCGTTCTCTTAGCAAATGTTTGAAACTTATGTGATAAGCGCCCTGTAGCGTTTGCGAATAAGGCCCTTACACCCTTACAAACAACTGCAGAGGCTCTGCAACATTCATCCTGCACGTTGCTGGCCTAAATGGATATTCTGAGGGCAGATCATCCCCTCTTAAGCCCCATTCAGGCATCCAGAGTCCTCCCCTGGCCCATTGCTGGCAGAAATGGAGCTTCCAGGGACCAGATCCAGCCCTCCAAGGCCTGTTTGGCCCTCCACGGGTCTCCTCCAGCCCATTGCAGGCCAAAATGGAGCTTCCAGGGGCTTTGGTTGCAACCCAAGTTGGTTGTGACCAGAACCTAACCAAAATTAATGCAACAGCCACACATAGGTCGCTTTTGTTGTAAACAAACAAGAAATTTTGTGCTTACAAAAAAAACCCCTCAATTTGATCATGGTCAGAAGCGTTTGTGAACAGAGGTTCTACTGTATTTGGTTCACCAAAAAATCCAAAGATAAGTTGGAAAAACATCCTGAAGAGGAGCAATGGACAATCTTTTGCATCATTGTTGCCAAGAAAGCAACAAGGATGCATCTATATAGCTACTAAGACGATGGTGGGTCCTACCGGTCCTTCCCGAGCTCCATTTTCAATGGCAGAGGGTTGCAGGAGGCAGTCGCAGCCAAAAATAGAGCTCGGGAGCCGTTTTTTGTTGGCAGAGAACTGGGGCCACCACAGGTGCCCCCCTGACACAAGTGTCATCATGCTGGCAATGCCCACCCTGGCCACGCCAGTGGTGGGTTCCTACCGGTTTGGACCAGTTCAGCCAATCCATTAGTGGTTTGGCGACCTGGATTGCTGGAGCCGGCAGCGACCCAGGCTTGCCACACCCCTGAACTGGTTCTCCTACACTGCTGCCATCTTGTTTTTTAGTTCTGCACATGCGCAGAACAATTTTCATTCCACAAATTAAGGTTTTTTCATTTTTTAATGTTTTGCGCATGCGCAGACCTATTTATGTACAAATGCGCACACACACGGACTGCAAAATTGTGCTCACTGAACAACAGTAATGCCAGCAACAACTCATCCCTGGGCCACACCCACCCTGAGGTCAAACACAACCCTGATGCGGCCCTCAATGAAATCAAGTTTGACACCCCAAACCTCACCAAAAGTATCACTTGAAGCCAAGGTCACCAAATAGAGGCTGTCATACCCTGGTCGTGTCATGAGACGTGACTCATTCAAAAAGTGAATGAAAAGTTTAGCCTTTCTTACTATACTAAATAGGAGGTGAAAGGAGGGGACAATAGCAGATTCCATTGAGATGAGTGGAGAAAGCTATCTTAAACTATTTTATGGTTTATATGCCATGATAGCATAGTAATTCTTCCCCTATCCAGCTTTTGGATCAAGTAAGTTTCCACTTTGCCCAAGCTGTGAGATCATATCATATTAATACATTATCCATTTCAGAATTATGAAGCTTAACTAGACTTTAGAATCTTTCCCAGTTATCAAAGTTCAATTGTGAAAGTATCAAAAGAAGTCCAATATTTGAACTGCAAAAACTAGGCGTATATTTACATTTGAAAGGAAAAACGCTTTCTAGAAGGCTTAAGCTCCCTCTCTCTCCCCCTCCCTCCCTTTCTTTCTCTCTCTCCTCTTTTCCCCCTCCTCCTTCCTCTCCCTCTCTCTCTCCTCTTTTTCAAAGATTAAAGCAGCCTGTTGGAAATGGCCCCCTTTTCAACAAAGCACACACCTGCAGAAATATTTCAACATGAAAATCCTCACTTATTCAGCAATGACAGTTCTTTAAGGATGTTTTCTTACAAAAATTGTTACCATCTTCATCAACAAAGGAAAGCAACTTATTTTCTATACAGAAAATTTAAAAAGTAGGCTTTTTAGAGTACAACAACAACAATAATGCCATGAAAGTGAAGGGACAAAAATCCACAGACAATCCAAACTGCCAACTTTGCAACGACAAAGTCAAAACTGTTTCACATTTAATATGTGAATGTAGCAAAATTGCACAAACTGATTACAAAGCTAGACACGACTGAGTTGCTAAATTAATCCACTGGTCACTATGTAAAAATATGATTTATCTGTATCCAAAAAGTCATGGGAACATAAAGTGGAAAAGATTATTGAAAATGAGAAGATGAAGATCTTGTGGGACTTTCGAATACAGGCAGATCATCATTTGGAACACAACATGCCAGAGATCACAGTTGTCGAAAACCGAAATATACAATTTATTGATATCGCAGTGCCAGGAGATGCCAGAGTCGAAGAAAAAGAACTGGGGGGGGGGGGGGGGGGGAATCACCAAATATCACAACCTGGCCATCAAAACTACACAATTATGGATGAAACATGTAACAGTGATACCCATTGTCATTGGGGCACTTGGTACCATGTCCAAGAATTTTATAAAATATATCAAGAAATTGCAGCTTCCTGCAATAACACCAGCAGAACTACAAAAAACTGCGCTACTCAGAACATCGTACATCTTAAGAAGGTACTTGATTGATACCTAGGATGCTGGCAGCAACCCGTATCAACCATTAGCACCAGTCAATGGTATTTGTGATGCATTTTTGAATGTTCAGTTGACTGAGTTTCGTATTTAATGAATAAAAGTTTATATAATAATAATAACAACAACAACAACAACAACAACAGCACAACAACAATAACAACAACAATAGATAGATATCTGGGACATACAAAACATATTTTCCTATGCAAAGAAATGCTTGGAAAATGGAATGGAAACCTGACATACATTTCATCAAATACCTTGGTTAGCAATTACATCTATGTTTCCACTACTTGCATTCTTCGTTTTTTTTCAACCAAGATCACAAGGGTACAGCTTGCCTTTCTTCACCCATGAGAGGATACCCCTTACCACTGGGGAAACCTTTCTGGATGATGGATAACATACATATCATACTGAATGTTGGAGGCCACGTGTAATAGGGATATGGGGAAGATGGATGCATTTATCAAATCAAAACATCATTTCTCCTCTACTGCTAATCTACTCTCTCATCTTATCCAGTCATTTAAGATTGAAAAGTGGGAGCAGCTGGAAAGAGAAAGATAATAACTGAGTTGAAACTGACATTAATATTTTATGGGGAAAGAAAGACAACCCAGAACAAGACAAATGAGACTTGGCAGGAAAGAACCCTAACAAGAGCAACAAACCTATTTCATGGGGTATTATTTAAATTTCTGTAATAATTACATATCAACTAGGGCAGAAAAATAAATTAAAAAACAGAGAGAAGATTAGCAGGAGACAGTGAAAGGACTATTATTTTAATAAAACCTATCCTGTCAGGAAAACAACATAGCTATAATCTAACCATCTCACTTCATCCTCACAATCACTGGCTAAAGTTGAAAAATATAGGGCCAAGGTCCCAAATCTTTGGATCAGTCACTAATTTGCAGACCTTACAGTAAAAGATGGAAGAAGGGTAGCCAGCTGTTGCTTCTTGTAATGCATGGTGAACAGAGGGATGCAAGCTTTGTCAAGACAGGAATTATACATGACTTTTAAGTAGCATGAGGAAGAGAGGCAGGCAAGAAAAAAAAACCACAGCCATGTGGGAAAATTTTGTTTGGGTGTAAGGTAGAAATTAAAACTGACTTCATCTAGATTTAAATAGCTTGACATTACATTAAGTATATTAGTGTTCTACATGGATTTAATAATTCCCCCTTTTATTACCTTAAAACAGGCATGTCCAAAGTCCATTTGCGGCCCGGGGGTCAGTTTAATACAGCCCTCCAACAGCCCTCCCTGCTCTGTGTAAATATGGCCCTCCCTTCCTCCCTCTGTCTCTGGGGCTGTGTGGCTGGGAGAGAGGTGGATGGAGGTTACGGACGCCTCCTCCTGCAGCGGGCGAGGGAGCAGGCGGGGTGAGCACCCAAGGCTACCGTCATCTTAAGCACCACCGAGGCTGTCGCCCGGCAGGGGCGTCAGGCAGGGAAGCCGGTTGTGTCTCCATCGCGGCTCCCTCCGGCGGGCACCACGGCTTACGTTCTGGGGCCGCGCGTTCACCTCCCTCCCAGCCACGCAGCCCCAGAACGTGCAGCTCCCGCCGCACAAGGTCGCCCTGCAGGGGCGTCAGGCAGGGAAGACGGATGCGCGGCCTCAGAATGTAAGCCGTGGTGCCTGCCGGAGGGAGCCGCAATGGAGACGCGACCGGCTTCCCTGCCTGACGCCCCTGCCAGGCGACAGCCTCGGTGGTGCTTAAGATGACGGTAGCCTTGGGTGCTCACCCCGCCTGCTCCCTCGCCCGCTGCGGGAGGAGGCGTCCGTAACCTCCGGCATACCGGCCCTTCTGCTGCTTCCCGGGGTGGGGGAGGGGAGGAGAGGGGAGAGAGGGAGTGACTGACAGACACAGAGAGAGACAGAAGGGGAGGGAGGGAAAGACAGAGAGACAGACAGAGACAGAGAGAAAGAGATGGAGGGAGAGAGACGGAGAGAGACACAGATAGAGAATGACACCGGGAGGGATTGAATCGGAGACAGATGGGGAAAGAGGGAGAGACAGACATACAGAGAGAGGGAGGGAGGGAGAGAATCAGAGAGAGTGACACACACAGAGACAGGGAGAGACAGAGAGAGAGAGGGAGAGACAGATAGATAGAGACTGATTAAGTGAGTGAGAGACAGAGAGAGACACACACACACAGAGTGACAGAGAGAAAGAGAGAAAGAGAAAGAGAGAAAGAAAGAAAGAAAGAGAAAGAGAAAGAGAGAGAGAGAGAGAGAAAGAGACAGAAAGAGAGACAGAAAGAAAGAGAAAGAGAGAGAGAAAGAAAGAGAAAGAGAGAGAAATGGAGAGAGAGAGGAAGAAAGAGAGAAAGAGAGACAGAAAGGGAGACAGAAAGAAAGAGAAAAAGAGAGAAAGAAAGAGAGAGAGAGAAATGAGAGAGAGAGGAAGAAAGAGAGAGAGAAAGAAAGAGGTAGTTAAGTTTTTTAAAATTTATTTTCAATACATTGTGAAAACTCAACTGTCAGTTGATCT
Organism: Rhabdophis nuchalis; assembly: GCA_039707465.1. Classification (NCBI taxonomy): domain Eukaryota; kingdom Metazoa; phylum Chordata; class Lepidosauria; order Squamata; family Natricidae; genus Rhabdophis; species Rhabdophis nuchalis. Next base: position 31,039,748 of record CM077644.1, read on the forward strand.
TAATGTTATGAAATGAAAAGTATGTCATTTGCAATTAACTTGGCATAAAATAATTTATTTGCATTTAATTGTAATGGTTCAAAGAATGTTCGGAAAAATGTTTGGCCCTCTACCATGTTCACTTCATCCAATCTGGCCCTCTTTGAAAAAAATTTGGACACCACTGCCTTAAAACAAACCCATTAGGATACCTGGAGAGAGTCAGGTTTTACCAGCTTGATATATACAAATAAGCAGTAATTGCATTATTGGGGCAGTTCATTAGTTACGGCTGTTTCTTTTACAGTGAAGCATTGTCTTCCATAACAAATTGTAAAATACCTCGTGCCTCATTAATTTGTATCTTACTATAAATTTTGTAAAAGGGACTTGCGGTGGCTCAGTGGCTAAGACCCTGCGCTTCTTGATCAGAAAGGTCAGCAGTTCGGTGATTTAAATCTCTAGCACCGCATAACGGAGTGAGCTCCCGTTGTCCCAACTTCTGCTATCCTAGCAGTTTGAAAGCATGTAAAAATGCAAGTAGAAAAATGGGCACCACCTTTGGTGGGAAGGTAACGGCGTTCCGTGTGCCTTCGGCATTTAGTGATGCCAGCCACATGACCATGGAGACGTCTTCAGACAGCGCTGGCTCTCCGCCTTTGAAATGGAGATGAGCACCACCCTCTAGAGTTGGGAACGACTAGAATATATGTGTGAGGGGAACCTTTACCTTATACATTTTGTAACAGAAGGCTAACAAGGTAGCACTTGCTCACATATATTGAATACAAGCAAATAAAAGAATGCACAAGCAGCACTATTTTTACAACACAACTTAGACAATACAGTGAAATGTTTTCTCTTTAAAACAAGTCTTGCTGCTCAGCTAATACACTTCACGAAAAGGTTCCTCTGTTTCCAAAACAATCGCTAGCAATGTAATAAATTTTTTTTTAAAAGGCAGTAACACTCCCCAATTGCTACCAAATGATACAGGTATTAAAATGGTTACAGTTTAGTAACTCACTCCCAGTATTTGCCATCCAGCTCATCTTACCTGGAGTAGTTAACCCAACCTCAGCAGTTTGTGGACTTTGAAAGAAGCATGAGATTGAATTCAACAGGTAACTAATTACAGATACTGCTCCACCCACTGCAGCCCGATGCTTCCTGTTTTCCTCATACCTGAGCAGGTGGGAGGAGCCTATACTGCAAGCATCACAAGCGTGTTGCAATCAGAGCTTCTGGAATAGTCAGAAACCTACTCAGGCTTTCTTTCGTCATAAACCTATCTGACTGCATACATTTCAGCTTGCTGTCACTTTAATTCACTTTGTTCTGCTCTTTTCGTGCATAAGGTAATGATCAGACCTGAACTGGTTAGGAAGGGAGTTCCTCTTTTTTTCAAATGCCTATTGATTGGTAATGGGTTTAGCAATGCAGTTTCAAGAAACAGAGTTTTTCTAAATAAAGAAAAAGTAAGCAGCTTAAAACTTTCACCAGTGATAGAAAATAGGCTTTTAGCCATTAGATGGCCTTGAAAATTGCTTTTAGCAAAAAAGAAAAAAGTGCAATTTCTTCAGATTTACTTTTAAAAACCACTTGAGTTCAGTGGGAGTAGCTTCCTTATAAACAAGACAGGGTTGTTGCCAAAGTATTGTTGAAAGAAATGTCCTTCTGGGTTAAGCTCTAAGTGGGGGGAAAGATACGGGAGACATAGAGACTGCTTGGAAAGATGGTTTAATGGTGGACAGGACCACATGGCTTGAGTCCTGAACAGAAAAGGTGATCACATGCTTCAACTTTGGATGGAGAAAAAGAGAAGGGCTGAGATTATTATTATTATTATTATTATTTTTTCCGAATTTATACCCCGCCTTCTCCTTGTTAGGACTCAGGGCGGCGCACAGGCATTATTAAAAACCATTACAAAACAATACAAACTCTTAAAAACATATTAAATTAACCTAAAACCCATGCTAAAACCCTTTAAAACCCTAAAAAATTAAAATTTATAAATATAGTCAGAAACGGGGGGCTACGCTAGGCCGGCTTGTTGGAATAGGTACGTCTTAAGGCGTTGGTGGAAGAGGCGGAGGTCCGACATAGTGCGAAGGTCGGGGGGGTAGGTCGTTCCAGAGGGCCAGGCCCGCCACAGAGAAGGCCCTTCCCCTGGGTGTCGCCAGCCGGCATTGCCCGGCCGACGGCACACTGAGAAGGCCCTCTCTGTGGGAGCGGATTGGATGAAGTGATGTATGGGGCAGAAGGTGGTCTCGTATATAGTTAGGCCCCGAGCCATGGAGCGATTTAAAGATGGTCGTCAACACCTTGAAGCGCACTCGAAAGGCCACAGGCAGCCAGTGCAGCTCGCGCAGGAGAGGTGTTATGTGGCTTTGCCTTGGGGCACCCATAATCACCCGCGTGGCCGCATTCTGAACTAGCTGTAACTTTCGAGTGCACCTCAAGGGGAGCCCCATGTAGAGAGCATTACAGTAATCCAGCCGAGAAGTCACAAGCGCTTGAGTGACTGTGCGAAGGTCCCCCCAGTCCAGTAAGGGGCGCAACTGGCGTATCAGGCGAACCTGATAAAACGCCCTCCTGGCCACGGCCGCCACATGGTCCTCCATGGACAGCCAGGAATCCAGGAGGATGCCCAAGTTGCGCGCCCTCTCTACGGGGGCTAGTTGTTCGCCCCCAATGGCCAGTGTTGGACTTATCTGGCTGAACCGGGGAGCCGGAAACCACAGCCACTCGGTCTTGGACGGGTTGAGCTTGAGTTTGTTACTACCCATCCAGATCCGTTCGGCCTCCAAATACCGGGATAGCACCTCGACGGCATCGTTGGGGTGATTTGGGGTGGATATGTACAACTGGGTGTCGTCAGCGTACAGATGGTATTCCACCCCAAAACCACGGATGATCTCGCCCAGCGGCTTCATATAGGTGTTGAACAGAAGGGGAGAGAGAACTGACCCCTGAGGAACCCCACATGTGAGGGGCCTCGGGGACGACCTCTGTCCTCCTGCCAACACCCATTGCGACCGACCAGAGAGGTAGGACGAGAACCACCGTAAAATGGTACCTCTCAGCCCAACCCCCCCAATCGGTGCAATAAGATACCATGGTCGATGGTATCAAAAGCCGCTGCCGCCCTGTTCAGGGTGACCCGCTCCCTCCTTCAACAGAGGCCGCGGGAAGCTCCTTTGCAGGGCAGAGCAGAGGAATTTGGAGAGTATCTGCAGGATAAAATCGCTCAGATCCAGGACAAGTTGACCTCCAATGAAACTAGCCTAGGCGGACTGTCCGAGGCAGGTCTTGAGACCGTATTATGGGAAGAGTTTTACTTTGTTACTTCTGATGATATGGACAGGTTGCCGAGGCGACTGAATGCCACCACATGTTTATTGGACCTGTGTCCCTCCTGGCTTGTACTGGCATCCTGGGAGGTTACACGAGGCTGACTCGAGGAAATAGTGAACGCCTCTTTGAGCGAGGGGTTCTTGCCGGCTGCCTTGAAAGAGGCGGTGGTGAGGCCCCTCCTCAAGAAGCCTTCCCTGGACCCAGCGTTGTTAGTAAATTATCGTCTGGTCTCCAACCTTCGCTTTCTTGCGAAGGTTGTAGAGAGTGTGGTGGCACAGCAGTTCCCCCGGCACCTGGATGAAATTGCCTATCTGGACCCGCGCCAGTCCAGCTTCCGACCTGGGCACAGCACTGAGACGGCATTGGTCGCGTTGGTGGATGATCTCTGGAGGGACCGTGATAGAGATTGTTCCTCTATCCTGGACCTATTAGACCTCTCAGCGGCTTTTGATACCATCGACCATGGTATCCTGTTGCACCGACTGGAGGGGTTGGGGGTGGGAGGTACCGTTTTACGGTGGTTCTCCTCCTACCTCTCCGGGGGGGGCGCAATTCGTGTTGACAGGAGGGCAGAGGTCGACCTTGAGGCCCCTGACGTGTGGGGTACCTCAGGGGTCGGTCCTCTTGCCACTCCTGTTCAACACCTATATGAAGCCGCTGGGTGAGATCATCCGTGGTTTTGGGGTAGAGTACCATCAGTATGCTGATGACACGCAGCTGTACATATCTACCCCAAATCACCCCAACGATGCCGTTGAAGTGATGTCCTGGTGCCTGGAGGCCGTACAGGTCTGGATGGGGAGTAACAAACTTCGACTCAACCCGTCCAAGACCGAGTGGCTGTGGTTTCCGACATCCCGGTACAGCCGGTTCCATCACTGGCCATTGGGGGCGAGTCACTAGCCCCCGTGGAAAGGGCCTGCAACTTAGGCGTCCTCCTGGACTCTCAGCTGTCCTTAGATGACCATGTGACAGTCCTGGCCAGGGGGCCACCTGGTACGCCAGCTGCGCCCCTTTCTGGATGCCCTCTGCACTGTCACTCATGCACTCGTTACGTCCCGCCTAGACTACTGTAATGCTCTCTACATGGGGCTCCCCTTGAGGTGCACCCAGAGACTGCAGTTGATACAGAATGTGGCCGCACGGGGGATCCTGGCAGCCTCATGGCATTTCCATGTAACACCTCTCCTGCGCGAGCTGCACTGGCTACCTGTAACTTTCCGGGTGCGCTTCAAGGTGCTGGTAACCATCTTTAAAACACTCCATGGCACGGGGCCTAGTTATTTGCCTCCTACCACACACATCCCTTCGGCCGATCCGCTCCCACAGGGAGGGCCTTCTCCGGGTACTGTCTGCCGGGCAGTGCCGGTTGGCGACCCCCAGGGGAAGGGGCTTCTCTGTGGCGGGCCCAGCTCTCTGGAATGACCTACCCCCGAACTTCGGACCACTACGGACCTCCACCTCTTCCGCCAACTTCTGAAGACCCACTTCTTTCATCTAGCCAGCCTAGCCTAGACCCCAAGGCCATTCTTGCAGACTGAGTTTTAATGATTTTTAATCTTTGGTAATTTTTATTATTTTAGCGGTATTTTTAGCACAGGCTATTTTCAAATGTAATCATATTTTAACGTTTGTAGTTGTATTTATTCGTATGTAATTGCATTTATTCGTATGTCCGTATGTCTGCATTTTAACTTTCCTGTGCACCGCCCTGAGTCCCTTCTGGGAGATAGGAGCGGTATAAAAATGAAATAAATAAATAAATAAATAATGTAAAGTAGACTAGCTCAGGCTTTAATGGTTCATCGACAAAGGGAGTGGGGATAGGAAGCTGCTTTGTCTTTAAAACATATTTATTCCTTTTCACATCCAGGGAAATGTAATATTCTACCTTTTCAATATTTCCTAGGATTTTTCATTTTTCTGAGAGAGGGCCGGGTTTTAACTTCCTACAGTATTTAAGAAAAAAGCTGTTTAATTTTTTGGGAATTATATTGTGTATGACACATTTATATGTGAGGAAATAAAGGAATCATGTTTGTGTACTATTAAAAATGAAAGTTACAGTTTTTATCTTTGGAACTTTTACAGCTGTAAAAAGCAGTGTGCTGAACCAGAAACCTTGGCTTAAAGGCAGAAATGGCCGGAATGGCGTTGCGATATGGCCTTCACCCCATCTTCTGTTTAGTCTAGATTCGGGTTTCTCAGCCTTGAGAACTTTAAGGCATCTGGGTTTCCATTCCCAGAATTCTCCAGCCAGCATGGGGGGGGGGGGGGGATGGAATTCCTGGGAGTTGAAGTCTAGACATCTTAAATTTTCCAAGGTTGAGAAACTTTGGTTTAGATTCAAAATACTGATACTACCTGACTTTACGCTAGAGGATAAACTTTCCCAGCAGTGTCATACAGCTATTAAATAAGTGATCCCTCTCAGACACACCACAATATAGGCACCAAGTACAACCATCACGGAGGCTCTAACTGGAACTGTCCCTTCAAGGAGGAGGAGAACCCTTGCAAAACCCTGCTTCTCACTCCTGATCCTTGGACACAGTTGAGTAGGATATGTCGTGTCGATCCATATAGGAAAAAAGCTTCCATATGTACTCATAGAGAAGCTGAAAATGTTAGTTGCCACAATGCACCTAAACAGCCTATCCATGAATATATACTTTTAAAAGTACCATGTTTCCCATATATACTTGTGGGTGAGCTCATCTGCTGAAAAGCAGACCAAAATGTAGGTTGGTTTATCTGCGAGTGCACTTTTTTCATATTATTTTGCAGGGATCTCCAAACTTGGCAACTTTAAGACTTGTGGACTCCAACTTCCAGATTCCTAAGCCAACATGGGGTCAGTATTATTTGGGCAGCCTCCCACTCCTGAGTATGGGTGTATAATAGACATATCCCTCTAAATATGGTAATCATAATAGTTGGATTTAATGATGTCATGCCCAACACCTAGGATTTAAAGTTTTATTTATTTTTCAGTATAATATACCATATAATTTGGCATTTCCCCCCCAATATGCTAGGTACCACATTGTATATAGAAGACGGAGCTTCGTCATGGCTGCCATCTTGACTTATTTGACTATCTCCTGTGAAGCATAATAAATAATAAATTCAGAATTTTAAAATAAATAGATGCCTTTAAACGATTGCACATTCATTTTGGTCATATTTATTCAAAAGCAAGCACACTTTACTCAGTGAAATGCCTCCTTACTTTAAACATTTTTATTCACATAAAATGGCTCTGCAACTAGAGTGATTTACAAGCTGTAGAGCAGTGTTTCTCAACCTTGGCAACTTTTAAGAAGTGTGAACTTCAACTCCCAGAATCCCCCAGCCAGCATTGCATACTGGGAATTGAAGTCCACACAACTTAAAGTTGCTGAAGTTGAGAAACATTACTATGAAGGGGGGAAAAACCCATATCTGGGTGTTTTATTGCTCTTTCCTAGTCAGACTATTTCCTATCCATTGCTCAGTTGTATTTTGTGTGTTTAATATGCTGTTTCTTCCAACAGATTTTCTTGCTGTGAGGGGAAAAAAATCTGGGTGTAGCAGAAGCAAAGTACGCCTTGACTACTGATGTATCTTGCTGGGGTCTGGAGATTTTATAAAGTTCTATCATGTGGTGACAGTTTGCCATGAACTATGAGGAGGGTGGATGGGAGGGGGGGTTGCTTGGGGGAAAGCGAAAGTGACTGCTGTGTGGGGAAAGCGAGAGGAACTGCTGCATTACCACCACCACCCTCCCAGGCACTGCTTGCTGTATCAAGGTCATCGGCTGGGAGGAGAACACAGCTGCATACCAATCTATGCTTGAACGGACCATTCTCAAAACATCTTGCTTGAATCTGGTTGGTGGGTTTGCGGTGGGGAGACAGTGATGGGAAGGAGCTAAGAGAGGGAAAAGTTGAACTTAGGGCTTTTGGCACTGGATTCTCCTTTCTGGCTATTCACTACTGCAATGCACTTGACTTCTAATAAAACTATATTTTTCTCAACCAATGGGGCCAAGAATCGTTTCTATTTAGAGCAGGGGTTCCCAATCTTTTCTATATCCCATACCCCTAGAACGCTTCTGATATATTCTCGCACCCCTTACAAAAGCAAATAATTATATGCATATAATTATGCACATGCACTATAATTTTGAAAGTTCTAAACCCAAGTTTTCACACCCCTTGGAATATCGTCTCACCCCCCCCCCCCAGAGGGTGCGAGCATCCCTGGTTGGTAACCCCTGATTTAGAGGTTTAAATTGCAGCAGTAAAAAGCAGCTGCTATTGATGCTAAATATTTAGCCCCCAAAGAGAAAGAATTTTCACCACAAGATGGCAATCACTCATCTGTATTTAGCTCCTTGGCTCCATTTGTTAATCCTATTTGTTCCAGGTTCTCTATGTCCCTGCTCACATAAATGGATTCAATATAAAACAAATACCGGTATGCTACAGACATAGAGTGAGTTCATGCTATGCCATAATATGAGTTGTGTGTAGGCTTAGCATTTGTGTGGACTTAACTAGTGATCATATTTTTTTGTATATTGGCTGGATCTTTACCACTTTATAAATAAATCAAACAGAAAAATATTAAGACTGCATTCATAGAGCAAGTTAATATTGTAACATCTTAACCATGGTTTATTAAATAAAATGAGATTAACTAAATCTAAACTGCAAGCTAAATTTTACAAACCGGACTGCATTTGAAGGGCAATAGACAAAATGTAGACTTTTTAAGTAATGGTGCTAATTATATGAGGAATGTAACTCATTCCCCCAAAACCATATTTATACACTGAATTAATTATCAAATTTCTCCTTCACAAGGATGCCTCTGTTCCATTAGTTACTGTAAATAGGAAGTGACTGTCAAATGAGTAATATAATTCAGGTATAAAATTAGGTAAAAGTAAACAGTTTTCTATACCATTCCTAATTTATTACAATATTGCTCAGAGGTCCAAGTTCAGCTCAGTTCTATTTATTCTCAAGGAAAGGAGCATAGGATTGTATTTTGTCACATCTAAATGTAATCGATGATGAATTTCTATTTGAACGCAAAGCTCACCATGGACTTTGCTCTTTCAAATAGCAATTGTAGCCAATCCCAGCTAATATCATATGGTGATAAGATTTTAAAATACATATTCATGATTTTCTGCTTATGAATATTTTCAGAATTCAAAGATCCATGTTTTTCCATATTTTTGACTCCCTTAAATTTATTCCATTTTTTCCTAAATATAATATGAGGATGGAAGTGTGTCTGTCTGAGTCATCGCTCCATGTCATCTCTGGTATATTGCCCTAAAAACACAGATCTTCTCTAATGTTAATTGACATATCTATTCATAATTTTAAAGTGCCTGTTTTATAGCCGCCCCCATCTATTTGCATATCCCAAAAAGTAAATGCATATGTATAAATAAAGGATTGGAGTTTGGAAAACCTTGGAATAATGCCTAATACTGGTATCTTGAAGAGAAAATTCAAAGGGAAATGCTATAAGAGCCAACCATAATGTCACACAACAAGGTACAGATGCATAAACCAACTCATTCCATACATCCACTCCTTGTTTCTGAACAAGCACAATACCACATTTGATGGTGATGGATTTAAAGTGACTTATGAGGTGTGTCTTGATGTGTAATCATCTGGATTAACCTCACATTTTCTTCTGACTCTGCCTGTTTTTCTTCCAAATAGAAAGGCCAAAACAAGCAAGGGTATTATAGTAACCTTCTTCAAGTCTGAACTTGAATTTCCATAATTCCATACCATGAAGACAGATTAGAGAAAGATGACTTATCATTTGTTAGATTTATATCCCACCTTTCTTCCAGAAACTTAAGGTAGCTGTGTACTACAACCTCCAACACTTTTTTTCACTACAACCTCCTTGCGAGAAAGTTGGATTGAGAAGGTGATTGGTCTAAAGTCTACCATTGAGTTTGATGGCTAAGGCTGGGTTTAAACAGATAGGGGGGAGGGGAGAAAGAGTGCAATAGTACATCTGAGAAGTCCTTGATGCTCTCTGACTCTGGTTGTTGAACTTCAGTGAACTGAAAGTTTTATCTACTTGGGTAATGAAACATCTGCAAGAAAACAATGACGCTCAGAGAGCACCATTCTCTCCACAATTCAACCCTGAGCTACAAATATCCTATTAATAGCACATTATTCTGTACTGTTGCCAAGCAAGCAATATTGTTGTGTCTATGTAGTCGTCAAGAGTTTTGCTCAACTCTCAGGTATTAATTCCCAGATATACAATATCTTTCGGCTTCAAGCCTAGATTGATCTATCCACTATTATAGGCACAATAAGCACAATGGCACAATGCCTAAGGCCTATGCAAATGTTTCTTTTTTTTAATCAGAAAGAAGAAAAATAAGATAAATGTACTTAATTCCATACCTTTTAATAAATATTTATTTACCGATAAAGGAGAATATCTGTAGCACAGGGTTGAAATGAGGGGTCCTTGGTGCTCTCTGAGCTTGGCTGTTTTCTTGAAGATGTTTCATTACCCAAACTAGATTGCTAGCATTGACTAATGAAACTAGGTTGCTAGTTAGTTTGAGTAATGAAACATCTGCAAGTAAACAAAGTTCAGAGAGCATCAAGCACCCCTCAAATATTTATGTTCATACCATTTGTCAACAACACCAACAAAAACTAAAGAAAAGTACAAACTTTGAACATTAAACCAATGGTCTTATTTGTAATCTATAGGCAAAGCATGAATACTAAAATGTAGTAACCTTGATGATACATGATAGACATTAATCATAAAGAGTGCAGAGAAGAGCAACCAAGATGATTAGAGGACTGGAGACTAAGACATATGAAGAACGGCTGCAGGAGCTGGGTATGTCTAGTTTGATGAAGAGAAGGACCAGGGGAGACATGATAGCAGTGTTCCGATATCTCAGAGGGTGCCACAAAGAAGAGGGAGTCAAACTATTCTCCAAGGCACCTGGGGGCAGGACAAGAAGCAATGGGTGGAAACTAATCAAGGAGAGAAGCAACTTAGAATTAAGGAGAAATTTGCTGACAATTAGAACAATTAACCTCTGGAACAGCTTGCCTCCAGAAGTTGTGAATGCCCCAACCCTGGAAGTCTTTAAAAAGATGTTACATAGCCATTTGTCTGAAATGGTATAAGGTTCCTGCCCACGCAGGGGGTTGGACTAGAAGACCTACAAGGTCCCTTCCAACTCTGCTATTGTATTGTATTGTATTGTATCACCAATGGGAGATTATTACAAAATAATACATATTTTACTAACTTTTCCCAACTTCTCTGTATAAATACAAAAAAAAAAAATTGAACATCGTGTGAATTGTAATTTTTAATGCTATTATTTTTATGGAGGCAGACACACAAAGTCGGTATGCAGTTGTGCTTCCAACATTAAAAACTAGAGTGAACAGGAATTTGACAGGGAGTTCAACTAAGGACAGGGAAGATGCATAAGAGAGAGAGAAGAAAAAAGAAAGGGGATGAAAAAATGCTGACTGATTGCTGCTGGTTGCTTCCTGAGAGTTGCTGATTACCCATTGTGTGTGATTGCTGACCTAGTTGAATCAGCTTCAAGAGACATAAACTTGTTTCTCAGAAAATGGACAAACAGGAAAAACAAACAAGTCTTCCGTGGGGAGGCCATTGTTTGTTCATTAAAGGACAGATTCCCTCTTTTGTGATAGAGGGAATGGATCTCTTGACTTGCAGGGGATGTGCCATGTTTGTTTTTCTCCTTCAAGTGTAAGCTGACTGCCTTATTGGAAGAGAAAGTGAAGGAACTAAGGCAAAAAATGTCCACTTCCGAGCTCAACATGAAAGGTGGGAATTTATTGAATCAGATGTCAGACCTGGAAGCCATCATTTGTTTGTTTGTTTGTTTATTTATTTATTTATTTATTTAGTTGGATTTATATAACCGCACCCTCTCCCCAAAGGGACCCGGACCTTTGCATTGGGCCTTCAGGTCTGCCACATTTTCTACAGTGGGAAAGTGGGAGAGGGGATTATATGGAGTATGGGTGATATTTATAGTCAAAATATCATTCTTTTCTCAGAGAGTCAAGGACACCTTGCCCTGCAGCTGTGATAAGATGACTAGGAGGCATCTCCAGTTTTGGACAGTGCCTGATTGGGCCACTTGATGGACATGTGGGTGCTGGGTAGGTGCTTGGACTTTCATTTGGGTGAGGAAAACCTGGAAACTTTCAGATTCGGGTTTTCCCAGATGTGCCAATATGACATCTCTAATAAAATGGAACTTTGAGGAAGCTCAAGACTCGGAGTCTTCTTTCCTTAGGGGTGTTACTTGGAACCCTGACATCATACATAAGAAAATGTGTGGTAGTACCGTACTTCCAAGAAGCTTCCCAGAAGATAGAAGAAAGACAAGCAGAAAGGATCGAGGTAGAGGATGCTTCAGTATAGAATTCCAGGGCACAGCTGTTGATGATGTATCTGTATCTCTGGTTGAAGAGCTGATGCCCAAGGCTCAGAGACTAAGAAAGAATACACTGCAGGTTCTGTGAAGGGAAGGATTCCTGCATCTGGTCCAAAGATGCAATAAGTTGTAATGATTGGAAACTTCCAATAAGAGGGGCTGAAAGAACAATCAATGGGCAGACTGCCTATACCAGTGATGGTAAACCCTTTTGACACCAAACCGCAACATGTGCATGTGCGTGCATGCGTGCATGCATACATGTGCCAAATTGCTGGAAACCTGAAGATCAGCTGGCCAGTGTGCATGCATGTGCTGGCCACCTGGTCTTTGGGTTTCTGGAATGTGCATGCATACCAGATAGCTGAAGTCTGCATGTGCACCAGAAACCTGAAGGCCAGGTGGCCAGCATGCACATTTGCACTAGCCAGCTGGTCTTTGGGTTTCCAGTGCTTCGGCACACATAAAGACCAGCTGGCCAGCATGCATGCATGCCCCGAAACCAGAAGAGCAATTTGCAATGGCATGCATGCCTACAGAGAGGGCTCTGTGTGCCACCTCCGGCATGCATGCCATAGGTTCACCATCACAGACCTATACTGTATATAGCCGTGATGGTGAACCTATGGCACGCGTGCCACAGGTGGCATGCAGAGCCCTCTCTGCAGGCAGGTGAACCGTCACCCCAACTCAGCTCTGCTGTGCATGCAGGCGTGCCTCCCACCAACCCGCTGGTTTTTGGGTCTCTGCCAAGCATGTACATGCATGCCACACATGCAGGAGATGCCTCACATGCAGGAGATGTAGGCACATGCATGGCATATGGGGGGCACACACACATAGGCGGGGGGTGGGTTGCACACAGTGGGTCACATGTATAAAGGTGTCGCACGTGGGGGTGTTGCACACGCATTGCATTATGGGTGTGCATACGCACTTTTGGCACTCAGCACTGAAAAGGTTAACCATCACTGGTATATAGTATACTTTATGTGTACTTTTCAGAGTACATATTCAGGATGTGATGGAAAGATGCCGAGAGTCTGTCAAATATCACTTTCATGGATATTTGAGATTTATTGAGAACAAATGACATAGCTAGACAGAGACTTGAAGACATTTCAGTTATGAATCCCAGAATCAGAGGCTATAAACCCAGTTACTGCTTTATTCCCTCCTTCGTGTCAAAGAACATAACCGAGGAAGAGAGAAAAGAAAATAGGGAATGAGTAACTATGTAGATGATACTCACAGGAATTATTTGAATTGATGCATTTTCACAATGGATGCATTTTCACAGTGACTCCTGGCAAGAGATGGGCTGTGTCTCACAAGAACTAGCAAGAATATAAGATTATGTTTGGAAGGCACCTTGCAAATCTGATCTGTTGGGCTTTCAACTAAATTTGGTAGGGGAGAAAAAAGACAATCCAAATGATAATGGAACATCAAATATTGCACTGGGAAGGATGAGGAAGACCGACCCAACAATTACCATATAACTGCCATCAGAAACAGGTCAAATTGCACGACCTAGGGATTTCACCAACTATATATAAGTATAAAGATTTTGGGGAACAACAGGAAGAACTAGAAGTTCTAAAACATGAAGGCCGATATGATTTAGTAGATATTACTGAAACCTGGTGGGATGAAATTCAAGGTTGGCGTGTGAATGTTGAAAGTATAATGCATTGAAAAGGAATAAATCAGACAAAAAGAGAGAAGAGTGACATTTTAAAGGAAATATGTGAACAAAATGCACATGTATATTGACATCCTGAAATATAAGCTCAAAAGACTGGTCAAAAAGTTTCAATAAGAATATATGGAAGATGAAATAATAAATTATTACTGTGGGGTTATCCTATAGATCAGGGGTCTCCAACCTTTGCAACTTTAAGTCTGAAGGATTTCAGCTCCCAGACTTCTCCAGCCAGCAAAGCTGGCTGGAGAATTCTGGGAGCTGAAGTCCTTCAGACTTAAAGTTGCAAAGGTTGGAGACCCCTGCTATAGATCACCACGCCAGGCAAATGATCTTCCCTAATTTATTTATTTATTTATTTATTTTATTCACATTTGTATACCGCCCTTCTCCCTAGCGGGACTCAGGGTGGTGAACAGGCAGCAATGCCCTCTTTGAGGAAACTTTTAGGGAAGAGAGACATCTTGTTAATAGAAAGTTTCAAATATCCATTTAGTACACAAACTCAGTTGAAATTGGAAATCCCTCAGTGGCTGTCAGCCATTCAAGGTAGATCAAGGAAGGAAACCAAAATCATGTAGAATAGCAGTATGCTTATTATAAATCAATATTTAAAAATCTGGAAAGTCTAAATGTACTTCTCCTCTTATCTTTGTGAGAACTAGGGAGGACCTGAAGCATTTTCTCAGGTTACATTTCTGCCCTTAATTCACTCTTTTATCTGTCTGTTGTCTTGGCAGCATCTCTTTCTCCTTTCTTTCAAGGCCATTCCTCTTTCAGTATAATGAAACAATTATTGTTTCATTATTTAGAAGACTGTTCCAAACTTCAAATAGCTTTTACCACTAGGAAATTTGTCCTAATATTTAATAACAATGGATATTCTTGCAGTCTAAACTTTATTCTTTCTTGTATTGTTTACTGGAATAATTCTGAATATGTCATCTACCTAAATCTGATACTCTTCAAATACTACAGCATAGTTTACTATTCTCTGGGCTAATCATGCCCAGAGCCTCCAAGTGTTTCTCACAAGCTTTTTTTCCAGTCTCATCATCTTGGACATGCTCCATTTTCCCAACGGAGTCAACAATACATGAGCACACAATAGATACAAACTTAAGGTAAACTGCTCCAAACTCGATTGCAAAAAATACGATTTCAGCAAGAGTGGTCAATGTCTGGAATGCTCTACCTGACTCTGTGGTTTCTTCCCCAAACCCCCAAAACTTTAACCTTAGACTGTCTAATGTCGACCTCACTCCATTCCTAAGAGGTCTGTAAGGGACGTGCATAAGCGCACCAATGTACCTACGGTCCCTGTCCTAATGTTCCTTTTTATTCATATCCATTTCATGTATTCCAAATGTATGTTATCTAATACAGGGGTCCCCAACCTTTTTGGCACCAGGGACCGGTTTCATGTTAAAAAAATTCCGCGGAATGGTGGCCATGGCTCAGCTGGTGTAGAGGGGGAGCGGGGGGGAGGGGTAACAGGCGGCGCATGCGCGTGCAGGGGGATGAGTCAGCTCACTCACCCCTCTCGGGCCCCCAATGGCGCGAGCGGCCGCGCCTGCATTCTCCTGCCCCCGGCACGCGCTCTCCCAGGGGGCTGCTCACTCCTCCTCCTCTCCGGCCCTTTCTAAGAGTTGCGCCGCTCACTGCGGCCCCGTTCCTATCAAGCCACGGACTGGCCAGGGGTTGGGGACCCCTGATTTAATACATGCTAGACAAAATAAAATAAAATAAAATGAATAAAAGGGAAAAAAAGCTTGTGAGAAACACTTGGAGGCCCAATGTCGTCCCACTGTATTCTATACTATATACCAGAATATAATTTTTACACTCCCACAATCAACATGATAATTATAGTCACATATATCTGTAAAGATCCCAGTTAAAAAATACTGCACAAAACATGATTAAAAATCCTAGGTTTTTTTTTTAAAGGAATGGCTGTTCAGCTGGGTACTGAAAAACCTGTAGTTTTTCAGGTGCGCTTCAAGGTGCTGATAACCATCTTTAAAACGCTCCATGGCATGGGGGCCTAGTTATCTGCGAGACCATATCCTACCTCATACATCCCTTCGGCCAATTCGCTCCCATAGAGAGGGCCTTCTCCAGGTGCCGTCTGCCGGGCAATGCCGGTTGGCGACCCCCAGGGGAAGGGCCTTCTCTGTGGCAGGCCCAGCCCTCTGGAACGACCTACCCCCCGAACTCCGGACCACTACGGACCTCCGCCTCTTCCACCAATGTTTGAAGACCCATTTTTTTCACCTAGCCGGTCTGGCCTAGTCCCCTACCCCTATGGACCACCCCTATGGACTGAGTTTTAAATTGTTTTATAATAATACAATACAATAGCAGAGTTGGAAGGGACCTTGTAGGTCTTCTAGTCCAACCCCCTGCATGGGCAGGAACCTTATACCATTTCAGACAAATGGCTGTCTAACATCTTTTTAAAGACTTCCAGGGTTGGGGCATTCACAACTGCTGGAGGCAAGCTGTTCCAGAGGTTAATTGATTTTAATTTGCTGGTAATTTTTTAGGGTATTTTTTTAGCACAGGTCACTTTCAATTTAATTAGATTTTATTTATTTATATGTCTGTACTTTTACTTTTAACTTCCTGTGCACCACCTTGATTCCCTTCGGGGAGATAGGTGCAGTATAAAATTTTTTTTTTAAAAAAAATACTAATACAGTTAATACTTATACAGCCTACTTACAACAAAAAGGGACAAAAACCCATAGTGGGGGAAGAATCTTCACAACATATAATGAAAAGACTTCAGATAACTCTTACTTCTTAAGAGAACAGAGATGTTATACAGAAGCAGAAATGTACCCTCATGCGTGTACAAAATATAAAATGTTCATAAATTTTACACATGCAGATGGTACACAAGCACACATGTAGAATATAAATATCCCTCTTTTGCATGTGTATGTGCACACACAAACATATGAAAGAAGTGCATTTTGACTTTTACTCCGAAACTACTATATTAGCAGGTAGGCAGGCAGGCAGGCAGACTGACCCACTATTTTAGTGTCATTTCAATGCAGGAGGTTGGTCTTGATTTTCTTCCTTTATTTCACCAACAAATACTTCACTTAGATTATCTTTGATGATCATCATTTTTATAGCAAGTTTATTAAAAGTTACAATTAAAATGATAAACAAATAAAAACTAAAAAAAGAAAGCTTTAAAAAATAGAAGTTTTTTTTAAAAATCAGGGCAACCTGGTCTATCCAAATATGGGATGGAGCATACTGCTTCCTCTTTCATCTTTCAGCTCCAATTCAGGAGCCTTCACCTAAATATAAACTTTAAAAATGGAAAGTTGCAGAAAAGTAAAAAAGTGCAAAAGAGAAAAGAAAATAGAAAGGAAAATAAAAGCAAGACGTCATATGATCATGCCACTTAGCAAAAGCAGTTCCAACAGTCCCTATTTCTCTCATTAAGCAAATCCCATGTAATTCTTAGGTGAAGACCTTACATAACCATGACTACTAACTTCCCTACTGACTTTGCTTGTGGGAAGCCAGCAGGGAAGGTTGCCAATTGTGATTTCGTGACTATGGGACATTGCAACTCTTGTAAATTTGGACAAGTCACTAAGCACCCAAGCCATAATCACATGATCACAGAGGCCTGTGACAGCCAGAACTATCTTAAACTCGAGAGAGGGTGGAGTAAAGAGCAAAGTAAACTGGACTCTTTCATGTCTTGGGGGCTCAGCTGGCTCTTTGAAAAGAGCTCTTATATTTTTTTTTAGGAGATCAACAAAGAGGTATTTTTAAGGAGATGATTCAGCAAAGAGAAAACAAAACAGAAGCACCAAATCATTTCTTTCTCTCCAAGAATGTAAATTCTCATGCAGGAAAACAAAGCCCAGACCATTTGTTTATATCAGGGATGTCCAAACTTGGGAACTTTAAGACTTGTGGACTTCAATTCCCAGAATTCCCCAGCCAGCATAGCTGGGGAATTCTGGGAGTTGAAGTCCACAAGTCTTAAAGTTCCCAAGTTTGGACATCCCTGGTTTATATAATAAACCTTTATTTATTTATTTTTTCTTACAAGGGTGGTTAATTTCAGAATGCTAAAGCTCATTGCTTGTGTCAATCCTGAGGTGATCCTGGCTGAGGCCATCTTGGGGGGTTTAGGGTTGTCACACAACAGAGGGAGGGGAGAAATAGTTGCATGGGGTTTTGTAGCCAAAACAATCAAGCTTTCCTGTGGGAATCAAGGACATTTGAGCAGGTGGCTGGCCAGAGGAGCAAAGTAACCAAGCAACTGGCCAGCAACTGGATTGGACAGCATGACCAGTGACTTGGGGCGGGGGAGGGGAAAGTTTTACTTTTAATTAGATGAAAGCCACAGGAACTTTAGAGTCAGCTTTCACCAGTTGTGCCAATATGATGTTTCCAATAAACTGTTCTTTGAGGGACTTGCCTGTCTTAAGAGTTCTCCTTTCCATGGGTACATTGCTTGGAATGCTGACCGCTTGCTTGCATAGTTTTCTCATAGAATCTTCTCTTTTTCAGATTGCCTGAAAAACTACTGTTTGCTAATAGCTTTCTCTGAAGAGTTGTGGAGGTAGTTTGGTTAGGGATAAGAACTTTCCCTAACAGAGAGATATGTGGGTCTTGATTAAGCCTGGGGAACCCTAAGCAAAGTGCCTTAAGCCGAGGTGAGGAACATCCAGAGGCAACAGTGAGCCAGTATTTTTCCATTCCAGGGAAAAATAAACTAGGTCAAGAGCAGTAGTAGCAAAGTGGTCTTTGGATCTCTAGTTGATGTTATACTAAACATATCAACTCCAGATGACGTGAACAGAGAGAAGGAACTCTTGCATAAGACCTAAGAGGTCTGTAAGGGGGCATGCATAAGCACACCAGCATGCCAACTGTCCCTGTCCTAATGTCCCCATTTATTCATACCCATGTCCAGTGTTCATGCCCATGTTTATACTTATACCTGTTATCTCATGTGTGTGTGTGTGTATGTATATGTATGTATGTATGTATATTCCACATCTTCTCAACTTTTCCTCCCCAGATGTGCTTGAATTGGGGAAGAAAAGTTGAGAAGATGTGGAAAGAATTAATACCCATATTAAAAAGTTATCACATCCAGGCGACAAAACTGAGATAACACCACTACTAGATAGCAACCACAAATATAGCCCTTTGCTAATTTATATTTATATGTACTTTGATACATTATAGCTCTATGAATTGTCTGCACTCGTGGAGGCAATATGTAGGATTCCTACTTATATAGTCCAACCATAGGATCAAAGTAAGAACTTTGATCAAAGGCTATTTTCTCTGGGCCTCAGACTCAAAGGGATACTCCAAATTAGATACTATTTTTAAAATATAAAAATCTGTGCATCGTATCTCACTCAATTATAACTGCTTAAATTATAACTGCTTTATGGCCTAAAATTTAATGCCAGGCTATCATACTCTTTGTGTGGTTTTGCCTAAACCCAACCATTTGTATCTCATTTGATGTGCCAACGACATACAAATAGTGATTAAGCATGACTTGCTATGAGGTGTCAAGGTGTTTGGGTGTACTTTACAAGAGTACTGGCTTCCTGGTGTAAAACACATAGGTAAATGTGTATATCGTATCACCTGACCACCATTCACCATAGCAATAATTAAGAAGTCAGAGAGATTTCTAACAGAAAAGATCAAATCTTGTTTATTTAACTTTCAACATCCTCCTTCAGTAACATTCTGCATTTGTTTAAATTAAAGCTCACGTGCCATTTCATTTGAATAAATACTTTTTTACAGGTTTTCCTCGAGTGTGCCTTGTATAAAAGTGCTCTGTAACAAATGTCATTTGAAAGCCATTCCTCCTAATGTTTACTTTTGTTTTAAACACGTGAAGTGCATTGCAAAACCCAAAGAAAAGGCCATCTATACATATAATTTTGACAAGTGTAAAGTAGACTGATATACGTTGTAATAATAATAATAATAATAATATATTTATTTTATATACCGCGTCCTCTCCCCGAGGGGACTCGGAGCGGTGCACAGGGAAACTAAAACACATAAAATATATACATGAATAAATACAATACCTAAAAATAAATTAAACCAATCGTCCCTGCACTAAAATCCCCATTAAAACTAGTTGTTCCCTAAAAACCCTAAAGGAAGAGACTACCCTAGGCCGGCCAAGCAGAAGCAAAGTCAGGGTCTTCCTAAACACAGGGGGTAGATAGATACCTTTGCTCTGTTTATCAGGAGGAGGCTACCACTTGGGTACAGCACCAGCCTGGCCTAACCTACCGCACCTAGCCTGTAGTCTGGGAGATAAATTGTTTAATCGGGATTTTAAGGGGAACAGTTTTAATGAGTTAAATTTTAGCACAGGGCGATAGTTATTTAATGTGGTTTTAAATATTTATAATTGTTATATTTATATGTTTTTTAATTTCCTGTGCACCGCCCCGAGTCCCTTTGGGGAGAGGGGGCGGTTGATAAATCCAATAAATCAATAAATAATAAATAAAAATAATAAAAATAAAAATAAAATAAAATAAAAAAATAAAAAAATAAAATAAAATAAAATAAAATAAATACCACGTGTCACTGTTTGCACCATCATTTAAAGAAGATCTTCAGGATGGAGCAGTAAAACACCGTCATTCCAACAGTGACACCCTTTCCAATGAGTCAGACAAGGTGAAGAAGACCAAAGCTGGGTGTGGACAAACATATCATTAACTAAACAGGTTGTGCTTGGAAGTTTCCCTGAATAGTAGGGATGTAGAAATAGTAGGAATGTAGGAAGCATGTTGGCCCACATACATTTATTTACAAAGTTCCACCCATATGCATGAAGCAAATTTAGGTTCTTTTGGCCTAAACTCTGAAAGAATGTAGGAGTGAGGGTAGTTTGAAAACCTCTTACATTGAAACCTCTTCAGAAATACATATAAATACGTATTTTTCTTTCATCATTAATAAGCAATGTTACTAGTTATAATCACTTGTCTGTTTTCTGAAACTACAGATTGTTCTCGGTTAATGACTGCCCTGTTTAGTGATTGTTCGAAGTTACAATGGAACTGAAAAAGTAACTTTACAACCAGTGTTCTTACTGAAGACCATTACAGCATCCCCAGGGGCATTGATGCATTATGATGGTGGCAGTGTCTCAGAGTCATATGATCACAATTTGTGCTCTTCATAGCTTCCAATAAGCAGACTTTGGGGAAGCCAGCAGGAAACTAAAAGTCATGGTCATATGATGTTTTCCTTAACCACAGGTGATTTCCAGTGTAGCTGCTGTCATAAGCCCAGCACAGTCATGTGACATTTCATCATACGACTGCCTTGTTAATGATGAAGTCGCCAGTCCCAACTATATTCTGAGGACTACATTATTGATTCCCCCCCCAAAAGTGTTCCCAAGATAAATAACAGGGTGGGTAGTTTGTTTTGCTGGCAATTCATTTACTTAACATGGCATAACCAATTGATGAAAACCAATTTAGTCTGCAGACCTATGCATATGTATCAGAGTATGCATCATTACACATTGAAGAATTTACCCAGAGTCAAGTCATTCCTCCACATTTTTGGTGGAACGACAAGGCAGCTTCCCTGTTTCCTAAACATTATGAAGGGATGCAGATGGTGTAGCCTTCTGTTTTCAACCCTTCTCCATCTCTCTTCCCTACCAAGACACCTTTAAATATTTGATTTTTTCCCCCCTGGGGCAGTGCTTCCTCACCTTGGCAATTTTAAGATATTTATTTATCTAATTTTAAACTTCTATGCTGTTCACCTCGCCAAGGCGATTTTCACTGAGACATGTGGATTTCAATTCCCAATTAAGCCTGCATGGACCAATTTATTGAAATCATGGGGAACAATGGCTGCTAACCTTAATGGCAGTGTGAAGACCATCTCCTGGAAGACCTCCTTGTACTGTTGGTGGCCACTGGGAACAAAGACTGGTGGGTTTTGAAGGGCCAGGGCTTCAATCCAGCAGAGAACTGCTTAGGATCTTATGTGGGTACAGTATCTTTTGGTCAATAGCACATTTTCTCTAACCTCTGGATACATTGACCAAAGCTTTATCTTGCTGGGTAGGAATTCTGGGAATTAGAATTCTAAAAAATATGAGGCACTTAGTTGGGAAGTCCACATCAAACATCTTCTAGAAGGGTTGGTGGACGGAAACTTGTGAAGCACTCATGAAGCTTCTCTTAGTTTTTCACTTACAGGTAGTCCTCAACTTACAACAGTTTGTTTTGGGTTAGTTTGAAGTTACGGCATAGAAAAAAAATGACTTATGAAGTGAGTTATGATTGTTTTTCACACTTACGGCCATTGCAGAATCCCCATGGTCATGTGATCAAAGTTTAGACTCATATTTAGGACATTTGCAGTGTCCTGGGGGTCACCTGATCATCTTTTATGACTTTCTGACGAGCAAAGTCAACGGGGAAGCCAGGCTCACTTAACAACCATATTCTTAATTTAACAACTGCAGCGATTCACTTAACCACTGTGCCAAGAAAGGTTGTAAAATGGGGCAAGCCACATAACAAATGTCTCACTTAGCAACAGAAAATTTAGGCTCAATTGTGGTCGTAAGTCAAGGACTACCAGTATGAAACCTCCACTCACCTTACATTACTTATTTTGTAGTTTTAATTCATAATCTTTATGGACATCTGTGCTTAAAAACAAATAACTATGAGCAATCACATATGAGAAAGACAAGAGTGGGGAGAATTTAGTAGGATATTATCAATTTGGCGTGGCAAAAATACAGATGACCTCTGGGTGGCGGTGAAGAGCTACAGAAAAGTCTCTTTACTGTCATCTTATGGTCCTTCACATTTGGCACTTCAGATCTGAAATGGCTATTTTATAAAGTACTAGCCGATAACTGGGGGTTGCCCAGGTATTTATTTATAGGGGGAAAATGTCCAGACCAAACGTAATTTCTAATGTTGGATTTTCCATCTTACCAGAGGGAGCCCCCTTGTGGAATAATGTGAAGCCATTACCATGACAACTCCACTGCACTGTACAGTAGAAGCCATTTTACAGCAGTACAGTAGAATCCATTTAAGGCACAACAGGCTCTATCTTAACAGAGCACACACCTCAAGGAATTTTAGGAGTGTTTTACCCCCCACCCCACCCCCCACCCCAGTATTGGTTTTCAGAGAGTAAGTCATCTGTGTACCAAATTTGGTTGAAATTGCTAGAGGCATTCCAAAGTTATGCTGGAACACACACACACACAACCATGTATATATAGAAAGAAGGAAGGAAGGAAGATTGAACGGATATACCTTACTGGTTACATCATCCCATAAAAAGGTTTGCGCAACACAGAACGAAAGTAGAATTTGGCTGGCTATGGCTGATGTGTGATACAAACCCGGCTGTGGAAATTCATTCAGTAAATCGCTATTAAAGTAAGAAGCGCAAACATCGCAGCTCGAAAGATTTTGCTTTGAAAATCTTGGGGCCGTGAGTTGCCGGGTTTAATTTAATCCGAATTGTTTTGCCAAGTGGATCTCGGCTGGATAGCGCTGCCCTTCTCCACGGAGACTTGTACGATACTTGCCGGGCTGCCTCTAAGATTGCTGCCCCCTTCCTGCCACGCCCGGGGAGGGGATGCTTTTAGGACAGAGGTCTTCAAACTTGGCAACTTTAAGACTTGTGGACTTCAACTCCCAAAATTCTCCAGCCAGACTAGCTGGCTGGAGAATTCTGGGAGTTGAAGTCCACAAGTCTTAAAGTTGCCAAGTTCGGGGATCCCTGCTTTAGAACGACCCCTCCGTTTAATATTTGTGCTCTGTTAATTATAAGGAATTGAGAAACTGAACAAAAAGAGGCGGCGAGAATAAACGCGCAAAAACTGAGCCAATAGAAGAAAAGAAAGAGAAACAAACAAAACTTATCAAAAGGGAACATAAAAAAAAAAAAATCCTCCGTCAGCGTCAGTCGAACGAACCAACTCCCCAAGCCTGTCCCGACACCCGGCCGCATGCGCACGCCTCTGATTACGTCACTCCCACTTCGGCTTCGACTCCCCCCCCCCCCACGTCACTTCGTCATTCTGTGTTGCAAGCCGGGTGCTGATTTCCTTGTTTGCTGCGCTCGCCTGCGCTGTTTTTTCCCCCCTCACTCCTTTCCCCCCCCCCTCTCCCGGCCCGGCGAGCCTAGTGACTGAGCCCACCCCTCGGCTTACGTCGGTGCTGTGGCGTCGATTCGGCAGCCCCCCCCCCTCCACGAAGGAGTGAGCCACAGTGCGGGCCTGGGCAGCTGGGTGGCCGGACGTGTCTCCGATTATCCGACCGGGAGCTGCCTTCGCTGGAGAAGGTGAGTGCTGGGAAATGGGGAGCTTAGTGAGCTGGAGGAGCCCCAGTGCCGGGTCTCGCACCTGGAGCTACTCCAGGTGGGTCCCGCGGCGTGTTTCCCACCCGGCACCTTATGCCATTCCTTCCTTGCCCCCCTTCCCGCTTCCCGGCTCCGTTTCTCTTCCCCTTGTTCCCCCAGCACCCTTTCCCGCTCCGCTCCAACATACGGTCTCCTGGGAAGCGGCCCCTCTCTGTGGTTTCCACCAGAGCCCCCCCTCCGGGCTGGAAGCTCTTTCGCACTCCAATGAGTTGCGCTCTTTTCTCTTGACCCACTTCTCTTTCTCTCTCTCCCCCACCCCATGGGCTTCCTTTCTTTTCTCCCCAGCCCTTTGGTCTGG
Source organism: Rhabdophis nuchalis (assembly GCA_039707465.1). NCBI lineage: Eukaryota > Metazoa > Chordata > Lepidosauria > Squamata > Natricidae > Rhabdophis > Rhabdophis nuchalis. The sequence continues at coordinate 31,064,048 of CM077644.1, forward strand.
GCTGGCTCCCCCATCGCATCCCTCTCCCTTTGTCTCCCAGCCACACTGCCCTCCTCCCCAGCAGCCAGACGGCTTCTTTCCCAGCCGCACAAGAGAACAGAATTCCCCTCTGGTTTCCCCTCTATTCCTCCCTGCCTCCTTCCCACTCTTCAGCTGACTTGCAGTTCCTTCCATTGCTACTCTTGCATTTCCCTCAACTCTGGTAGTTTATGACTCTTTCTATCTATGACCTCTCCCCTTCCGAGCCATCCCCTCCTTTTCCGGCCTTGGCTACAAGGCCCTTATTCCTTGACTTTCCATAACTTTTTCTTTCTTTCTTTCTTTCTTTCTTTCTTTCTTTCTTTCTTTCTTTCTTTCTTTCTTTCTTTCTTTCTTTCTTTCTTTCTTTCTTTCTTTCTTTCTTTCTTTCTTTCTTTCTTTCTTTCAATGGTTTTGACATCAGTACAGGCTGTACCCTATCCTAACATTACAGGAATTGGGCCGCTGGTTGGGGCTGCTCAAAGTTGTACTGTCATTCAGCTGTCTCTGAAAGCCACAAGTTCTTCAACCTCTATACTAAAAAAAAAAAAAAATTGGCAAGGGATAAGAGACCTTTGCACACTAACTGTGGATAAGTTTTTGTGCTTGACTGGCTCTTAGGAAAGTTATTCAGTCCCAATGTTACTATTCTATGTTTTTTTTTCTTTTTCACTCTTGATTCATTCACATACAGACTTACATTTCTTATTTTATCCCTGGTCTCCTCATCTTTACTCTCATTGTTTTTAATGCCTGGATATATGTTATATGGGGAAAATAATATGCACAAGGTTGTTGTAAAGATTTTAGCTGATCTGTGCATGGAAAGCAATTGGAGCAGTCTAAAGCATTGAGGGTGTCATCTTACGCTTCCTGCCTCCTGATTTTCAAGTTGTTTGGCTGCTGCCAGGTCTTACTGCCTCCATCTTTTATCCCCTACATCTGGCAGCTTTTTTACAATCCTATTTTGCAGGATTATGTAAATATTCAATTTACCGATTTGATTTGAAATATACTTGAATGAATTGTTGAATTAAATTGAGTTTCCTACTTGAACCAGAAAATTTTATTTAATGGCTCTGAATTCATTTGGACATTTCTACATATGCAGAAACAGCTGTTGATTTGGAAATCTGAATTGAAACACTTTGAGTTAAAACTTCCACTTAAGTGCTTAAATCGAATTGACGATGATTCAGAAGAATTTAACTGATGTTCATAGTTTTGCCTAGCAAATTACTAGAAAGCTTTGCAAGCTATTTAGTTTGCCTAAGAGAATAATTTCTGTAGAGGGAACTGTATTAAGATGTAACAGTGAAACCAATGAAAAATCCTTAATGGCTCAATACATTTAAGTGGCGTGGAATTCACAAGAAGAAATGCATGAAATGACAGTTGGCAGGTAAGAGTGATGTAGAAATGAGTGAGTGAACAAATGGGTAAGCCTGAAATGAAGTGGTTGTGAAATGCTAAACATAAAGTATATAACAGTTTTTAATTTATACTCTATACATAATACATTCAAATAACGTAGAAGAAATATTGTTTGTGTGATGAAATGGACTATAATCCATGAAATATATGTCGTAATAAATCTGTTTATCTTAACTTGTCACAATATTCTCTTGGTTTATGTATAACTTACAACCACAATTGAGACTGGAATTTCAGTCTCTAAGTGATTAAGTGAGTCATCACTTGACTGGTTTCATTACAATTTTTATCATAGTCGTTGAGCTGATCATACGGTCGTTAAGTGTACCACACAGTTTTAATCGAATCCAGTTTCCCCAAGGAAGAAGGAAGAACCCTGGTGGTGCAGTGGTTAGAATGCAGTATAGCAGGCTAATTCTGCCCACAGCCTGGAGTTTGATCCTGATGGGCTCAAAATTGACTCAGCCTTCCGAGGTTAATAAGGACCCAGATTGTTAGGACCAATATGCTGACATTGTAAACCATCAGAAAGTGAGGTGATTTGGAAATCCCATTGAAAAACAATTGTAGGGCAGGAAAACTTTTGAGCTGTTTCATATCAATCTGCATTAGCAGGGCTGCATCAAATTTTTGAAGATATCTACTGTATTGTATAAAGTATGGCTGTTATTAACCATAGTTTATTTGGAATATATTTTACAAATTATTTTAGTTTCTTTCTTTTTTTTTTTTTTACAGAAAGTGTGAATCTTTCTCCTCCAAAATAGCATTCTACTTCCCCTGAACTTTTCTCCTTTTTTCCCACAAAGACCAGAAACTTTTTTTATTTCAGTTTTTGGGGCTAAAACACTGCAAGCCTGAACAGTTTGAAAGCTGCCTGGCGTTGATGTACATATTTCAGGAATAAACAGCAGTTAGAATTGTTTGAGTGCTTGAAGCATGTTGATACTTTTCAATATTGTGTCCTTATATCCTGGCAGAAAAGTCAAGTGGAATGACTAAAATGTGACACAGTAACAAGCATATAGGATACATTAAGAAGTATAGTACAGTCTCTGCTCAAAGGGTTAGTTCTGAGCGTTATATAGGAAAAAGAAAAGACAGATAGGAAAAGAGCTCTACAGAGTTGAGGGGGCCAGCAATGAGAAGGATTACAATGTGCACTTTTTCAGGAAAGACCCCTATAACAGACCTGTAGGAACAGATAGGATTGCCTGAGAAAAGGCTGACCTTCAAATAATTTGGATTTAAGTTATTTGGGACTTTGATAGTTACATTAGCATGATCCAAGTATGTGTCATAGATTAATAAAGTTACCTCACTCTGGGAGAGGGTGCTTGGTCATTATTTATTTATTTTTCAAATTTATATGGCAAACCATCTCACGGAGGGTGACTCTTTTTTTTGCATACAAAAATCCTATAAAATAATAAATATTGTTACCTATAACCATTAAAAATATTAAAAATACAAAAGCAAGACTAAGGAAAACATGGAGGCATTTTAATAATGGAGCCATCTTATGAGTTTATCTGTCCCTTGCCTGTGGGCATAACGGGGCCTTGAGGGACCTTCAAACGCTCAGGAGTGATGAGGCCTAACACCTCTCTGGTGTGGAGATTCCACAATAAAGGAGCCACGGCAGAAAAGTCCTGTCTCCCAGGACTCATCAAATATAGCTGGCAATACAGTGGAACCCGTAACGTGCCCATTCTGTTGGATCTTGTGGGACAGGCAAATGAAATCAGGAATAAGTAGTCACTCAATTAACCTGGTCCCATGCCATGTATTGCTTTAAAGGTCAACAACCTTAAATAGGACCAGGAAACAAACTGGTAACCCATGCGGCTTGCGTAGGAAAGGGGTAACGTATACAGAAACTCATGTAACTGTTCGCACTGCTGCATTTCACATCGGCTGAACTTTTTGAATAGTCTTCAGAGGCAGCCCCAGAGCACACTGCAATGGTTGAACTGGAAAGTCTTATCATGCACCTGGAGGCCATTGTATAGTGAATCATGTAAGATGTGTCACTTACAATACTGTGTCTTGATCAAAAACTGAAAACACAATCTAATCTGTAAAGTACTCTGTCATTCCACTGAGTTCTAGCATGGCAACTGTGTTGAGTATATGAAAGTAAACGTTAGTATTTTATCTCACTTTGTTTAACTTAGATGCATAAAAATAACAGGATTTGTTTTCTTTCGGTTAGTACTGACTGTTAGATTGCAATAATAATTCATGCTTCAATACCTTTTTTTTCTGTTGTTTTAAAATTCAACTGGTAGAAGCTTTTTTAAAAGTTGTGATCAGTATTAAGAGTTTTACTAATGTGGTTGTTGGTTTGTTTTCAGGCACAAACACATTTCTCTAGTATTTTTAAATATTCACTTGGAATACCATATGTAGTTTTCTTCATAAAAATGTTGATCTTGAAAATACAGAAATATAGAAAGAAGAGCAATCAGGATGATTATTCTGCTGCTCTCACAAAAGAGAATGTACTGTTGTATCTTTTTAACAAGGGCTATGCTTCTCAACCATAACAACTTTAAGATGTGAGCCTTCAGCTCCTAGCATTCTCCAGTTAGCATGCTGAGTTCTGGGAGTTGAAATCCTCTCATCTTAACGTTGCCAAGATTGAGAAACACAGAGAGTGATAGCTAAAGTCATTTTATTGATTCAGTTGCAGTAGAGAATTTAGCTTCTTTTAAAAGAGGATTGGCTTCTAATTTTGATGGTTGTGTGTTATTTCCTCAATCATAGGTAGCATACCTGACAAACAAGGTATGTTTTTCCCTACAGCAGTTAAAGCAACTGGAAATAATTTTGAGTTGGGAAAATAGTTGGTGTGGATAAAATAAAACTTGGATCTGCCCTTTTAATCCTCCTAATTGTTACGCTCTCACTTTAAAATAAAATGTCAGCAGTATAACTCATGGGTGTCCAACTTTTTGGCTTGCATTGAGTGAAAGGGAATTGCGTTGGGCCACATATGAAATATATAATATAGTTAGTGTATGTAAATCACATAATAATGTTAAAAGTTTACAATCTTTACTAGCTGTCCAGGGCTGCATGCAACCCACCAGTTGCATATTGGACAAGCTTGGTGTAGATTTATATGCTATTTTCCGGTATTTATTTACTAATTTATTGTATTTAGATCCTACATGAGTTCTTTTTCTACTTTTATCCCCATGACAAGAATGATGAGAAATAGATTGGCACACTGATCCAGGAATCATCATCAGCAAGAATCACAAACAGTCCCTAGAATTTTCATTCTAATCTTAAATCTGGGGTTAATTTTTTACATATAAAAGTGCTGTAATTAAGTTTTGAAAGGCTTGCATTTATAACATAAGTTAGTCAAGGTTGTATTGGATTCAGGGACCACTTTTTTGCATGTAGTTAGCTTCAGAAGGCTTTGGGAATTGGAAATGTTTGAGTGGGATGCCAAAGCCAGATGGAAGGAACATGTGTTGGGATCTTGCGTCACTTTCACTTGGAAGGTTAACATTTCTGGGAAATGACTGGTCTGGGATTATCATGTTCTTTAAACACTCCAGGTTTTAGGAAAGGAAAAGATTTTTATTTAAGAATTGAATGCCTTAAGTCCTTCCTGATCCTGTCCCCTTTTCTTCTAAAAGTCTTCTTTCACCCACTCCTCAATTTCTAATTATAGATCTTGGGAATAAATATAGGTAACTCTTTATTTTTATAGATTTGATTCTTTTCCATCTGCAATTTTAATTTCAGATTGATTTACTCAGTGTTCTTTCCATGTCATCATTTGTGTTTTGTTAGTCCCTAATTAGGATCATGGTGTCCTAAGAAAGTTGGATTCTTCATGGGTATAGAGAAGCCAAAGGTTTCCTCATGAATTGGAACTTAGAATGAAATATATATATAAATTCAATTTCCTTTCAATATCAGCGAGAGATGAACAAACAATAGAAAAAAAATTATAAGGCAATGAGGCACTGGAGGGCAAAATAAATTGTATTTAACAGAGCTTTTATTGCATTAAAACATCTTTATTTTATTTGATCTCTGTTGTTTAGTTGCAGCCAGTAATTTGGCTGGAAAATGATATTTTGATACTGGATATTGTAGTATTGGATATTGTAGTATTTATAACCTGGATATTGTAGTATTTTAAAATAATATTTATCTTTTATAAACAAGAGGAGTGATGCTTCTGTGGTCAATATCTTAGTCTGCAGCAAATAAACACAATATTGAACCTTGATGCATAATATATGGTATCTACATGTTCTTATAATTCATACATGTAAAGCATGTTGAATGCAGTAGATGCATATTTTTGTTAAATTTTCATGTTGAATAAGTGCTTTTTCTGAATTTTTGGCTATTTTTGTCTTGCAGCTTTAAATTGGACATCTATCTCTTGATTCTGGTTTTACCATCAAAAATTGCTTCTGACCTCTTAACACTATTATACTTATTGGTGGATTGTAGCTCCTTTATGAGAGTCATCTATCAAAAATATAGACTAATATGTAAAGCGTTAATTTAGCCCTTTCTATTTCATAGAGTTTTGTAGCATTCTTGCAACATGGTTAGCAAGCTAGCCAAGGCATTTTTGGAGGACTGTTGCTTATTGATGGCACAGGTGTTTTGAACAAAGATGTTCTTAAGGTAGCACTGAAAATCTGGCCTGAAAATCTGTAGGGTTGTAAAGTTGTTGGAGGGAAGACAACCCTAGTGTAGAGACAGCCATAAAAACCAAAGTATACTTCATTCTTGATGTTTATTTGTGTTATCCATTTTGAATGAAGTCATGAATGCTTGTGTGGATTTGAAGTGTTTGACTAGTTGATTAAGCAGTGTCCTCTTTTAATTTTTTTTCTTTGTTCCTGAACATATAGTAGCATATTAAGATTCACCCATAATCTCAGTGTTGGGGGCATTTCTAGCCACATAGATACTATTAATCTTAAATGCAGAGATTCTGATTTATTTTCCCTCTTTGATCATGACATTAAGTATGTTTTTATAGTGATGTAATATTTTATCTTTCTACATGCTAGTTTGATATACACTTTGAATACATTTCAGTATTCAAAATCAAGCATAAAAATCCTTCTGTATGAACAATAACACTGCTCATTAATTGTTCATGAGGACAACTTTGATTTTTTTTTTAAAACATCCAATAACTTGTAGCTTGTCTCCTAAGAGAAAGGTGATGTGAGTTGAGTATTAGGACTGAAGAATTCTCAAGAAAATCAAATCATCACCGGAAAATAGAGAGACTACATGGAGTGGTTTACTGCCTTCTGAATCAATGATGACTCAGATGTTCTAGCTGTGTTTGCTGCAGCCTTAGTGTGCTAATATTGAACCATCTGGTTCTTAAATTCAGAACTAAGATATTAACCATTTACAGATTATTTTTTTATTCTTATATGATGATAGACTTGTCAGTAGCAAAGTTATTTAACTCCTTGTCGCTGTAATTTTTTTTTTCATATTCTGAGCAGAGTTTCAGGATCTTCATCTTGCAGGCATTCTGGTGTTCAGAAAGTATGAATATTTACAGGATTTCAAATAGATATTTGAATATCCATTACAGGTGTTAGATTTTAAAATAAATATTAAATTAGTTTGATGGGGAGCTTCCACTATGCGTGTGTAAAACCATATGCCCAGATGAACATGGTGAAACCTATGGCCATTAAATGTTAGTTATTAATACATGGTATACTAAATTTATCATGCTTGGGAATTCCATATATTGTGGCCAAAAGAAAAGCTTGAATGCTTTAGGGTTATAGCTACAACAAGATCCATTTTAGACTGCTTCTGTGGTACCTCAAATCACATTTATTCCTGAAAACCACCAAATTGTCCCATGAAGGGGAGGTTTGTAATGGACTGGAGGACGAAAGAAATGTTTCAGAGTTCTCCAGAATGTTCTGTTTCTGAATTAGTGAATTTTGTCCATCCCTATATTTGTTACCATTTAATATAATTTATCTGCCTTAGTCCACTAGTTTTCAGGTAAAGTACAATATCCAAATTACTTTTTTAAATTAAGTACCCTGTTTCCCTGAAAATAAGACCTCCCTGGATAATAAGCCCAATTGGGCTTTTGAGTGCATGTGCTAAAACGGGGGTCTGCAAAGTTGGCTCTTTTAAGACTGGTGGACTTCAACTCCCAGAATTCCCCAGCCAGCTGTGCTGGCTGCGGAACTCTTGGAGTTGAAGTCCACCAGTCTTAAAAGAACTGACTTTGCAGACCCCTGTGCTAAAATAAGCCCTCCCTTAAAATATTTAACCGCATGTGCAGCTGGTCCCCGCCATTTCCTGGGGTGAAGGAGTGAACATGCCCCATGTACCTCACATGCACCTGCCATCCCTGGAGAATGGCCTCACGGAGGCCACTCCCACAAATTCTAGCTTCCGCACCCCTTCTCTTAGTGGCGGCCGCAAAAAGAGCGGCATGTCCAGCGACGCTAGGGCTGGCAAGCGTGTACCAGAGACAGAAATTCCAGCCCTCTCTGGATCAGCTGACCTGCGGACTACAAGCTGAGGTTAAGACCTGCACCTCAAAAATAATAAGACCTCCCCAAAAATAAGCCAAGCGCTTATTTCAGGGGCCAAAAGAAAATAAGACCCTGTCTTATTTTGGGGAAAACATGGTAGTATATGATATAGTGTGAGATAACACATTTTAATAATAAATATTTTCTGCCACTGGAGACTCCCCAGTGATCAATACCACTGATTGATTTGTTTTGCAAGCTTTTTCCAAAAGAGGGAAGAAAATACTTGCCATTGGAACTAGTCCTGTTTCATCTTGTAGTAGAAGAGAACCTTTAGCAAACACTCCCTGATCACCTGGATTCAGCAAGGAGACTCTATGTGGGAAAGATGGTCTCTTAGGTACCTGGGCCCTGAAACACACAAGTACTGTCCAGACTGTTAAATTCCACTCTAAAATAGGTAACTAGTGCATTTCCCCCACAATGGCAGTGCCAAGACTATACGGTAATCATATAGGGTGCTTCATTTGGGATCAGCTATGGTTTCCAGATATTCTTCCAGGGCAGCCTTATATGGAAGAAACAGTTACAAAGGCATGAATGATTGTCCTTGGTGCATGCTGTGCTATATTGGACTGCGACTAATACACTGGCTGAATTTGAGAAAAGACCCTCATAGCGATAACTTCTGTTAGAATATTCATGACTGGGAGAGACATGATAACAAGATCAGCCAATGAATAGGCATAGAAACAAGGTCAGTCAATGGGAGCTGAAACAGGGTTTAGCTTGCAACCTAACTCTCTCTGCTCTGAACTCTGAAATGAAACTGACTGTTCTCTCCTGCTTGTGTCCTGCTTGTAATTTCTACTACTTTGAAATAATCTACTATTGGTATTGTACATTTATTCATCTATTATTATGTATATAAAGAAGTTACTGAATCCAGCTGAATCAGTTATCTGTGTGTACTTTCTGGATTTGATTTTTCTGCAACAAACCCTGACAACTTCTACCTTCATAGACATAACTTGTACCTCATCCTCCATTGAAGGACCATGTTGCTCCTACCCCACATCTTATGACTTCAGAGTTTCAGCCCCCCTCCTGATCTTCTAAAAGGAATGCTAGCCTGGCAACTTTACATCTTTACTATAGAAGGCCAAACAAGTTGGGTGTGGCTGAAACAGACTAGGGATTGGTCAGTTTTTCCCCTTTCTTCCCAGTAAACTGTGTAAAGGGAAAGATTTTAAGATCCTTGGGTTTAAAAAAAACGTTTTTGTCTTTTGTTGTAGAAGGGGGATGTAGGGAATGTTATGGTTGCAAAAGCTTCAGTAGCTTAGAAGGGAGGAGTCATTATCATCATTGCTTGTCAGCGTTCACTTTTAAGAGTATAATGGTCAACTTACCTTCCTAGTGTTATATTTTATCTAACTATTAGAAAGTATCCCTCTCAGGGAATAAGCAGTTTTCAAATGGGATGGCATGGGGTTGTGTGGTTCTATTATGATGTATTTTGATACTTGTCCAAATGTCAGCACCTGGCCTCACTTATTTTATTACCTGAAATTTGCTAAAGTTAGCTATTCCCAAATATTTCTCAGTTGTCTATAATAATTGGGTTCTCAGGTGCACAGCTCTGAGTGTCCATGTAAGGGTTAACTCAGCTCCGCTGCCCATTGGACTGAATTAAAATACTGAGTCCCGCCTTCCTTTCCCATGATCCTTCAGTTTTCTTAATTCAGTCCAAGCCCTTCGGACACATAGCTATTTAGCTTAGCAAAAGTATAGATTTAAAAGTCAGAAATACTAGTTTTCCTTCGCAGCCTTCCTTTCTCCAACAACAAGAAGCAGAGCCAACAGGAGCCTTCGCATTGCTGGGAAGCCAGATCGCTCATCGGAGCGGCGCGCTTCTTTTTCTCCCGCAGGGGGGGGTGAACGGAGCCCTTGGAGCCCTCGACATCGCCCTTCCCCCGCTCTTCACCGGCGGGACCGTCCGATTCCTCGGCGGTCTGCCCGGCACCAGGGAGATCTTCCCCAGCCGCCTGCAGCCCCAGAGAGCCGGAAAGCTCCGCGCAGCGTCCCACGTGTAGTGGACTGGGCGCGGCCATCTTGGATTCGCCGGGGGACCAATCAGGAAGCAGCCGGCACCAATTTAAACGGCGTTTTGCCGCTTCTCCTCATTTCGTCTGAGGAAAGCAAGCGGCGGCAGCAGCAAGCAGCGGCTTTTCAAGCAAGTGCGACCCCCAGCCTCAACCGCGGCCACAGCTAGCCACAAGGAGGCCAGAGGACACGATCCGGCTCCCAGCGCGCTCTGCAGCAGCAGCATCAAGACATCAAAGGTCGTATCCCTCGCGCGCCCCCCCCCCACCCGCCCATTCCATTGCCCCAGGCACTAAATCTTTCCCATGGAGCAGCGGATCATAGCTGAGGGGCCTGAACAGGGGGATGCCACCTGGGAGGAGAGGCCCCTCATTAGGAAGGCGGGCAGGGTCGCTAGGGAGGCCATTAAGGACCTCAGCAGGGGGCCCTACTCCAGGAGGGATGAAGCAGGCCAGGATAAAGCAGAGGCCAGGCGCCATAAGGCCCTGGACCGCCAGTTTGATAGGGCCCAAAGGCAAACCATTGACATAGCACAGGCCCACAGGGAGGCTTCTCCCGAGCCTCCTGGGGGGAGGAGTTTGACCCAGGCTAGGGCCAACCCCACCTATGAGAGGGATCTCAGAGATTTATCCCTGGATCACTCTTCCCTTATCTCCCAATCTCCTTCCCACTCCATGGGGGGTGGGACTGACCTATTCAATTGTGAGATGGAGGGGGATGAGGGGATAGTCAACCCCATCCAGCCTGTAATACAGGAACTTCCGGCACCTATTCCAGAAGGGGTGGGGGGGCGCCCCTCAGAGGACCAGGGCCCGTCTCTCTCGGCTGAGATGAGACAGGTGATTAATGCAGCCATCTCCCAGGGCATTGCTCAGGGGCTCAAAGACCAGGCAGAGGCGCAACCACAGGGGCCCAGAAGTAGGCCACGCTATGCCAGGGCCTCCTCACCCCACCCTTCGGTGATTAGCGCCGAATCCATCAATGAGATAGATGACCTGGCGGAGCCTGAGCTCTCTGAGGATGAGGGCGTGACCCCGGACAAGCCTGCATTTTCGGGCTTGTTCCAACCTGCTTATTTTAAGTCTATCCTTCATAAGGCGAAGACCATCACGCGCATGTCGGTCACATCCTCTTCCTCTCAGGCGACCTCAGATCCCCAGGCCCCTACAGACCCTGAGGACCCCAGCGGGGGCCTCTTTGAGGAATCAGTCACCCCCCAGGACCTGATCCCTGCTCCCCAACTGTTTAGGGACGTAGTTCAGCGCCAATGGGTTCAGCCCGCTTCGTGGACTGCCCCGGGTACCAACGACAAAAAGCTCTATGCTGTAGATCCTAGCATGGAGGAGCTACTTAAACTTCCGGAGGTCGACCCTCCGGTCGCTGCTCTAACATCCAATTCAGTACTCCCACCAGACCTACTAGAAGGCCTTAAGGCAGAGGACAAGCGGACCGAGCGCGCATGTCACAAGACACACCAGGCGGCGGCCTGGGCCATTAAGGCGTCTACCTCGGCCTCATTTTTTAGCAGGGCATCCATAGCCTGGTTGCGCCAACTCCTCAAACGTCTCCCCCAGGGAGATGCCAGACTCCGTCATGATGTTAACAAGATCATGCTGGCAGCAGAATACACTGCGGATGCCTCACTTAACGCAGCAAAATTCGCTTCTCGGGCCATGGCATCCAATATTACTTCGCGCCGCCTCCTATGGTTGCGCCATTGGAATGCCGACATGCGCTCCAAATGGAAGCTAGCATCTGCCCCCTTCAAGGGACAAAAGCTGTTTGGGGAAGCTCTAGATTCGGTCCTAGTGGAAAATAAGGACAAGAAGAAAGTCCTACCCTTTGTTTCTCGTAAGACTGATAGGAGACCTTCATCCTTCCGTAGGCAAAATTACAGGGCACCGGAGGCTCAGCCTCCCGCCAACCCCTCCACGTCTTTCCAGCGTAGTTATCCCCAGGGTAACAACCGCCCCCAGGGTAGGCAACCCTTCCGGGACAGGAACAGGTACCAGCCCTACGCCAGGCGGCCCTTTCGTGGAGGTCAGGCCAACAGGCCTTTCCACCGCAATAAGTGACCATCACCCCTCCCTCCCCATAGGGGGCCGTCTCCAGCTGTTTGCCGATCGCTGGGAGGCGACCACGACAGATGCGTGGATATTGCAAACAGTTCGTCTCGGCCTCACCCTAGAGTTCGTTTTGCCCCCTCCCCATCGTTTTATCCGATGTCCCACCCCCAGGTGTCCCAACAAGAGAAACCTCATGGAGGCGGAGATCCGCCACCTTCTAGACATCAGGGCCATAGAGGTAGTTCCCCATGGCCAGGAGGGGGGGGGGTATTACTCGATCCTCTTCTTGGTCCCCAAGAGCACAGGAGGAGTCAGAGCCATCTTAGATTTGAAGGCGCTCAACTATCACATCGCCTACAAAAAGTTCAAGATGCAGTCTCTCCAGTCCATCCTAGGTTGCCTCCGGCCAGGGGACATGATGACATCTATCGACCTGAAGGAAGCCTACCTCCATGTTCCCATTCGACAGGAGCACCGCAGGTTTCTCCGGTTCTACTTTGCCGGACAGCACTACCAATATCGAGCCCTCCCATTCGGGCTCTCCTCCGCCCCGAGGGTGTTCACCAAGATACTGGCCGCGGTAGCAGCAGATCTCAGGAGGCGCCCCATTCGACTCCAAATTTACCTGGACGACATCCTGTTACAAGCATCGTCGCGACAACAGGCCCTAAGAGACCTGCGCACGACCATAGCCACCCTACAAGAACTCGGCTTCACCATCAACACCGACAAGAGTCACCTGACTCCTGCGACGGAGGTGTTACATCTGGGGGCGGTGATCAACACGTCCACGGGTCTTGTCTCCCTGTCCCCGGACCGCATCGACAGCCTCAGATCCATGATCCGACGGGTGCAAGCCTCCACGAACGTCCCGGTGATACTCCTGTCCCAGCTCCTAGGCAAGATGATATCTTGTCTAGCCATCGTTCCCTGGGCGAGACTACACGCAAGAGAGTTACAGTGGTTCCTTCTCCCATCCCAGAGAACCAACACCAGCAACTCCAGAGCCAAGGTCAGACTGCCTCCCAAGGTTCGTCGCTCCCTGCAGTGGTGGCTCTCTCCAGCACTGGAGAAGGGCTCCCTCTTCCAGGAACCCGACAGGCTAGTCCTCACCACAGACGCAAGTCTCTTCGGGTGGGGAGCACACCTCACCGAATCCATGGTGCAGGGCAGATGGTCGCCTCAGGACCTGAAGCACAACATCAACTGGCTAGAGTTGAGGGCAGTTCGTCTCGCTTTACGTCACCTTCGGTCGGAAGTGCAGGGCCAACACCTCCTAGTCCGGACGGACAACGTAGCGACGAAGGCGCACATCAACCGCCAGGGCGGCACCAGATCCACAGCACTGATGAGGGAAGCCGATGCTCTGGGCAGATGGGCCGAACATCACCTGGGCTCCATTCGGGCCGAGCACATCTCCGGAGTGGACAACGTTCGGGCGATTGGCTGAGCAGGGCCACCCTGGATCCATCAGAGTGGCAGCTCCACCCAGACCTGTTCCAACAGATCTGCCACAGGTTCGGACTCCCTCTCCTCGACCTATTTGCCTCCCCACGGAATGCCCAGCTCCCACGCTTCTTCACTCGGTACCAGTCGCCGCTGGCGGAGGGAATGGACGCTCTCACCTCTCCGTGGCCGACCGGCCTCCTGTACACATTCCCTCCAGTGCCCCTGCTACCACGGGTCATCAGGAAGATCCTGAGGGAGGGAGCGGAAGTCATCCTAGTGGCCCCATATTGGCCACGTCGGACCTGGTTCGCGGACCTTTCCAGCCTCTCCATCAATTCACCTTGGAGGATCCCACCACACGAGGTCTCTCTCTGCCAGGGGGCTGTCCTGCACCCAGAGCCTCAATGGCTCAATCTAGCCGTCTGGCACTTGAGAGGGATCTGCTGACCCGGGCCCACTTCTCAGACCCGGTCATCCACACCATTCAGGCGGCCCGCCGACCCTCCACCACCAGGATCTACGGAGCGACCTGGCAAGCCTTCTCAAATTGGTGCTCCCGGCGTCAATTAACACCGCTCTCTGTCTCTCTCCCGCACATTTTGGATTTCCTTCAGGAGGGCTTTGAGAGGGGCCTCGCCCCGGCCACCCTCCGTCGCCAGGTTGCTGCCCTGGCCACGGTCCTGTCAGCCGGCTACCTCCAGCCTCTCAGCCGTCATCCCAGTGTGCGGTCCTTCCTCAAGGGAGCAACCAATCTCCGGCCACAGGTCATCCACCGCTACCCCACGTGGGACCTGACCACGGTCCTCAGAGGTCTCTCGGAACCTCCATTCGAGCCCCTACGCTCGAGTTCCCTCCGGCTACTATCATTCAAGACAGCCTTTCTAGTCGCAATTACCTCAGCACGACGGGTGTCAGAGCTAGCGGCGCTCTCGACTAGAGAAGACCTCTGCCGCTTCCTCAGCGACAGAGTAGTTCTCCGTCTCGACCCATCGTTTGTGCCTAAAGTCAATTCTTGGTTCCACAGAGCACAGGAAATCGTTCTCCCGAATTTCTGCCCCAAGCCCTCCCATCCCAGGGAGCGTCGATGGCACACCCTAGACGTCCGTCGAGCGCTCAAGCACTACCTCAAGCGCACATCGGCCTTTCGGCGATCAGAGACCCTGTTCCTCTCGTTCCAACCGGCGTCCATGGGTCGTGGGGTCTCCTCGTCGACCATCGCCCGCTGGCTCAAGGCCTGCATCGCCCTCGCATACGAACATCAGGGCCGGACCAGGCCCCAGGGGCTCACGGCCCACTCAACCAGAAGTGCGGCCACCACAGCGGCCTGGGCCTCACAGGCTCCCATCGAGGAGATATGCAGAGCAGCCACATGGGCGTCACCTTCCCTCTTTGTTCGCCATTACAAATTGGACAAATACGCTTCCGCTGACGCTGCCTTCGGCCGTCGGGTCTTGCAAAGCGTAGTTGCTCAAGTCGAGTAGTCACACTGAGCCCATTCGGGCACCCTCCCTAGTGACATTTTGCTTGGGCATGTCCCTTACATGGACACTCAGAGCTGTGCACCTGAGAATGACCATTGTCTTACCTGAAGGGTCCTTCTAGGTGCACAGCGATGAGTGTCCATTCCCCCCCTAATCTCTCTAGTTGCTTGTCTGATGTATTCACAGGGGATGAATCGCGTGGCGAACACAGTCTCAAGAGGACAGAACTTCATTAAGAAAACTGAAGGATCATGGGAAAGGAAGGCGGGACTCAGTATTTTAATTCAGTCCAATGGGCAGCGGAGCTGAGTTAACCCTTACATGGACACTCATCGCTGTGCACCTAGAAGGACCCTTCAGGTAAGACAATGGTCATTCTTTCCTTTCATGGTCCTTGATTCCTAGAAATAGTAATGAACCCATCTATCCCTTAAATTGTTTGAATAGCCATCTCTCTCTTAAATTTATAATGTAGAGAAGTTGCTTTGGAGATTTCAGAATTAAATGCATTAACACTGGTTAAGGTGTGATATATCAACTTTGATTAAATAAGTATGAGACGTGCAAAATAGATATATTGCACCTTGACAGCTAGCTTTGCACAGCAGCAGACTGCATGTTCTTCCTCGTAAAGCATTGATATAGAGCTGATCTGCTGGGCTGGCAGCTCCCCAACCCTGAAATAAAATGGAGAAACCTCAGAAACCATTTTGGTCAGTCAAAGATAAAATAGTGAAGTTGCTCCACGACTCATGTAAGGGGACCATTTGTAGTTTTACTTCAAGCTAGTGCTCTGCTTGTTTGATGTTCCACATATTTCTGTGAGGTATATTAGTTTCATAGTAAGGTATTACAAATCTTACTTGGACTCCCAAAGGGGACATAGTAGGATCCAAGTAGGATATAAGGTGTATTGGTATCTGCAAATGTCTATAACACATTTGAGTTACAAATATTCTCTTCTATCGGAATTAGGTATAGTCAGGACTAAGCAGCCAATTTGATCCTGATCTTCAATTTTTTGGCTTTCCAGGGTCTTTGGCAGGGGTGAAATTCAGCAGGTTCTGACAGATTCTGGAGAACTGATAGCGGAAATTTTGGGTAGTTTAGAGCAGGGGTCCCCAACCCCCGGTCCGTGGCCCGGTGCCGGTCTGTGGCTTGATAGGAACCGGGCCGCAGGGCCGGAGAGGAGGAGGAAGGAGGAGGGGGCAGCCCCCTGGGCAGAGTGCGCACCGGATGCGGGAGAGCGCAGGCGCGGCTGTTCGCACCGTTGGAGGCCCTAGAGGGCCGAGTGAGCTGACCCCCCCCCCCCGTGTGTGCATGCACCGCCTGTTCCCCCTCCCCCCCCTGCTGCTCCTCTCTGCCAGCCGGTCCGCAGAATTTTCTTTAAAATGAAACTGGTCCCTGGTGCAAAAAAGGTTGGGGACCCCTGGTTTAGAGAACCGGCAAATACCACCTCTGACTGGCTGCAGGAGTAGGGGGGGAATGGAGATTTTGCAGTATCCTTCCCCTGCCACACCCACCAATGACGGCCACAGAACTGGTTGTAAAAAAAAATTGAATTTCACCAGTAGTCTATGGAACCATAACTTGATTGGAAATATATGGGCAAGATCATATATTTGTGGGAGGGGAGGATATATATTAAAAGGGGATTAAAAAGATAAAATGGATCTTGGAACTTTGGAAAATCATATTGCTGTTTAATTCTATGAATATGAGAAAACTGTCCTTATTTCTAGAATGTCCCGTAAAGTTAACCACCACCCATTCCAAACAAATAACCACAAATAACAACCTTGATGTCGGGAGGGGGGGGCACTCCGGAAACTGTAAAAGAGCTTAGTAAGAAACTTATTGAACCTCAATAAAGGTTCGATCTGATTTTGTTCTTAGGCATGAAGTGAAGTCAACTTTCGAATGGCATGCTAGGACTGTACAATACTCCAGAAAGTAGGTCAGGGCAGTAGAAAGAAGTGGATGGGACCAAGAAAAAAAACAACCTCAGATCAATTTCAATATTGAATATATTAGCACTTTGTGCATTTCATAATTTTTCCTTTTGCTGCAAAAGTCTCTGCAAATTACACTTAAGATTTTGGTAGCTTTGTATGGTTGTGAAATTCAGGTAATAGATTTGGTCATAAAGAGAGATAAATAAGAGGTGTGAATAAGCAGCTATGGATACTGTATGCATAGTCAAATAATATGGACGGACAATGTTCTGCTATGCCTGTCTGGTCATGCATAAGAAAGGGTTGATTGACTCCAATATCAAAACAGTAGGTGAGTAAATCTATTGTCTTTGAGATAAGTAAAATTCAACAGAAGGAATGATTAAAAAAAACTTCTGTGCTAATGCCAAGGAGGATCAACATAAGAGAGTAAACAAGGTGTCTATTTCTTATTAAGAAAATAAAAGTCAGCTGTTTTAAAGCTTGTTATGAATTGCTTTTTCTATAAATCCACTCTTGCGTGTAACCCAAACACCTTTAGTAAGGCTGTAATTATCTACAGTTGCCTAGGCTTCCAAATGTAATAAAACTCATCTCTCTGCCTAGCCAAAAATACACGATATTAATTTTAAGAGACCTGATCTAAAGCTAAGTGGTTGATGAGAATTCTAGCTAGGGTCAGGGTTAGAAATAGACTCCAAGATGTAGCAAGAAGTGAGGAAACCAAAAAGCAATATTTATTGTCCAGACGTACTTAAAACCTTTCAGGGGTACTTTCTACCCAAACTAGTATTTATATATTTGGAAGTTGCCTTTTCCTGGCTGAAGTAGTTATTCTGTTGAGTTTTAATCTGCGTGCCTGATTTACAATGTGACTTGCAAAATGAAGGAATAACAACTAAAAACATAAGGCATCAGGCAAGCATAGTGACTTCGTTTTTTAAGCAGAATGATCAAATGAGAATTAGAAATAAAATCAGCAGTATGCTACCAAGTATATTATTTAAACTATTGGCAATTATTTAAAGAAAAGATCTGAGAGTCCCCATTGGGCATGTGAAAGTTTGGGAAAATGGAAACATTCAGAATTCTCCAATTCCTCCTTCACTTTCTATTTTTCCTCGTGTATCTTATAGCTTCTAAAAGCTGTAAACTTCTTTTCTTAGGGAGCTTCGTGTAGCAGATCCTTATTCTTGTACAAATCTGTTAGGCTTCAAAAGGTGTAGTACTGGAAGTAATTTGGATAATAAATTGGAAGAAAATTTTGAAAAGATACTTGAAGTTTAAGTTCTGTACTTCAGTCCAAGAAAAGTCAAACAAGCAGGATTGTAAAATCATAGAATGTAACCTCCTCCTGCAGAATCTCCTCTTTATTGTAGAAATCCATCATTACAATATCCCTGCCAGAGGGCCATTGTTTCTTTGTTTAGAAAATGAAAAATGTGATTCTATGACCCTCCCATAGTTGTCTGATTATACTTTCTATTTGAAAATAAAATGCTGATGCTCAACCAAAATTTCCTTTTGTGAATCTATGCACATTGTTTCTAGTCCCATCTTCTCTAACAACTCAAAACAATTTTATCCAACATGGCTGCCTTTCAGATGCCTGTAGGCTGCTGTAATACTTCCCTTTTCTTCAGATTAAAATATGCAGAGCCTTCAACCATTCCTCTTATTTTTCTTTCTTTCTACACCCCTTATCTTCTTGGTTGATATCATGAGATGCAAGAGAACAAAGGGGGAAGGCAGGAGTAATAGACATGAAGAAGTGCAGAATTTATGTTGATTTGAAAATCGGTGAGATCTACTCTAAATGTTGTATTCCATTTGCAGAGTAAGATATAACAATAAACACCTATAAGAATGTTTAGAATATTTTATTCTGTGGAAGAACTTTTATAGAGGCTTTTACAGTAAGATTCACCTGCTCAGCATTTTTCATAGCTTACTCTTTTATTACGCATTATTTATTTTTCCTGGCAACTTCTTGGTAACTTTGTAGGTCAAGGTCTTTGTTGTTCAAAACTGGGTTCTTTCCAAAATACGTTGAAATCTTAATCACCAAAGAGAAAAATCATTTTGTAATATTTTTTTAAATTGAATTTAGTTGGAAGTTTAAAATACTTTGGCTGCCTTCTCTATCCTATCTTTATTTTTCGCTTATTATGGAACCTTGAGTAGGAGTGCTTTCTGAATAAATCACCACTCATAATTTCCCTTCCATCATTATGGCTTTCAGATGTGCTTGATTTCACCTTCCAGAATTTCCCTTTGGGTTGGGTTTCCTGCCTAAGTAGGGGGTTGGACTAGATTCCAAGGTCCCTTCTACCTCTCTTATTCAGTTCTGGATCAACGATTTGACTAGGAGTGTCTGAGTGAGTCCAGAAAACCTACCTACAGTGTGTAGGGTTTGCTGTGACATCACAAACCTGATTCTGCTGTTATAGTTACCAAATAGCATTGGAACACTGCGTAAATATTGTAGAAGTGACTTCCAAGTCTGAGTTTAATTGGAAGATACAGGAATAATGTTATTGTTGCTGCTTTTACAGAGGTCTAAAGTAAGGGGGCATTTTTGCTTTTAAAGTACTAAAGAAGATAACATTGATCAAGTGAAACTGGCTGAGTCACATGTAAGCTATTATAATATACTTTGCAGAACTGAAAGATCTAAGCTCTCCAAGCTGTAGTAATTGTTATGTAGTATTGTTTGTAACTGCAATGTTTGCTAGACTTAGGCCCAAAGAAATTCTGAATAACTGTTTATAAAGTTCCTACATATTGTGATTATTGAACTGGGATTAACCTTTGGTCTTTCTGTTGTTATCTCCATTTTATTGGAGATATTTACAGCAAGCCTGCAAAGGAAGTAAAACTGAGTGAAATTGGGAATTGAGCTTACTCTGTGTATATAAAAGTGAGGAAGAGAGAAAAAAATTCTTTTTCCTACAATACTATGTAACAAATCATGGGTATGTTATAAATGTTCTTACAAACATTTAAGATGTATGTGGTGTAACACCCATCATCAGAATCCACATTTCATTTTTTTTCTGAACTATTTCACAGCTGTTTTACAGTATTTTTATTCATTATTTGCAGAAGACTACATAGTCTTATGTTTTCCTGCTAAGGGAAGTCAGCATCTTGGATGGGTAGAATCCTCTGCTCTCATTGGAGGCTGAGTCTGGGCAAAGTCTTTAGTCCCGCCCTTCTGCGCACGCATGCCCAGTTTCAAACTCAGCCTCTCCTGAGGCAGACGCGTCTCTTTGGAACTCCGGATCCTTGGAAAATAGAAGAAAAAGAAAAGAAAACGTTTTGGCTTGGCAGGTACTGGGGACTGGGCCAGCGCTTTGACTGCTCCTGGAGCAGCGCGCCTTAGCTGAGGGCCTCTAAGCCCTTCAGGGCTCGTAGGCAGCCGGCTGGAGAGGGGAGAGAAAGAGAGAGAGTGGGAAGGGGAGGAATCGACTGAAGGGCTCCCCTGCTGGGCATCGTAGCCCGCTTCCCCGAAGGCCCAGGAACAGCCGTCGGCCCGGGAAACACGCCGCTGCCCCCGGATGGTTGAGCAGCGACCGCGGAGTCGGGGGGGATTTTCGGGAGAACTGCTTGCCCCCCCCGCCCGCGGAGCGACCCGGCCAAGGAAAAGCAAGCCAGGGAAGGCGCGCCGGGCCGTTTGGGGCCTTGTCGGCAGGCTTTCGGCCTGCAGGCGTGCGAAGCGCGTGGGCGGCTGGCGCCAGGCAGCTACTGCGTGGGCGGGCCTCTCTTGCATCGGGAGGCCTAGGAGCAAAAGCGAAACTATTTCTGGGACTGCTGAGCTTTTGCCTTGAGTTTGTGGCGCGATGGAAGGGCTTCCCGCTCCAGCCTCTACTGAATTGCCAGAGCCTGTGGCTGGGCCTTCTTCTGCCCCGGTGGAGCCTACTCCAGAGCAGCCCCCCCTGCCTTCCACTTCCCAGGGGAAAGGAAAAGGGAAGGCCCCTGCCAAAAGGGCAAAAGCCTCCAAGAAGTCTGACAAATCAAAGCCCACTAAAGCTGCTTCTTCTTCTTCCACCTTTGAGAAGAGAAAGGATAGGGCCTTGGAAAGGCTGCATAACAGAGCAGCAGACAGAGCGCAGGCCCAGGCCTCCCCTCTTTCTCGTAACTCGCAGGCACACTTGTCCCTCATGGCCTCTCCGGCCCAGGGACATGGTGGGGGAGCTGCCATGAATCCCATTTTTCCCATCGATGTTTCAGGGATTTGGGGGCCTGATCAACCTTCACTGCCACCAGGGCCTCCTCAGTCAGCACTCCTGCCTCCTGGGATTCAGAGAATGGAGGCAATACCTTCCACTTCTGCAGCCTTTCCCATGCCTCTGCCTCAGCCAACCCTGGATGCGGCCAATATTCAGGCCATCATCGCTGCTGCCATGTCTCAAGGGTTTGCGGCTGGCCTACAACACCAGGTGCCTGGGGTTCCCATTGGCACGGGCCCGACGGGCCTTCCTCCACCCCCGGTTCCAGAGTCTGTTCCTGCAGGGGGTGTGGAGGAGGATGACGACCTGGAGAGCGTATCCAGTGCAGAGGAAGGGGAAATCCGGGAAGGGGGCCTTTCGGAAGATGAGGGCAGACCACCCGAAAAGAAGACTTCTTCAGGTCTGTTCCCTTCGGCCCTTTTCACTTCCCTGCTCTACAAGGCTAGGGCGGCTTCCAATTTCGCCCCTGCGACGGCTCCTGCTGCTCCAGCTCCGCGCTCAGCGCTGATTTCACCAGAAAATATGTTTGATGACGACATCTTGCCATCAGAGTCGATCCCGATGCCCAAGATCTTTGTTGATCTGGTTCAGCGCCAATGGGCCACGCCTACCTCAGGGCCTGGACCGTCCTCCTCCGATAGGAGGTTTTTTAATGTGGCCGACGAGATGGCGCAATGCTTGGCAATTCCAACCGTGGATGCCCCGGTCGTTTCCCTCTACACGGCGGCCAATATGCCTGGGGCCCCGGAGGACGTCCTGAAGCCGGAGGAAAAGAAGGCCGACCTCACTTTGCAACGAGGGCATCAGGCGGCGGCGTGGGCCATCCGGGCAGCCACCTCGGCGTCTTTCTTCACTCGCCCCTGTCTTCTCTGGCTGCAGGACCTACAGCTACGTACCCCGGTTGCTGATTTCAGGGCCCACCAGGACATCGCCAAGCTGGTGGCAGCCGTGCAGTTTACATCTGATGCCACTCTGACCTCGGCCAGGTTCGCTTCTAGGGCCATGGCGTCTTCCGTGGCTTCCCGACATCTTCTGTGGCTGCGACAGTGGCAGGCGGATGTGCGCCACAAGTGGCGGCTGGCTTCCGCTCCATTCAAGGGCAGCTCCCTGTTCGGGGAGGCCTTGGATCCCTTCCTTATTGAAAACAAAGATAAGCGGAAGGTTTTGCCCACGGCCCCCAAGAAGGGGTTTCCCTGGGCGGCACCTTATCCCAGGCGGCCCTTTCGGGGTCAGGAGTCGGGTTCCTCCTTTCGGGCCTTCGACTATGGTTCGTCCTTTCGGGGGGCGGATTACGGGTCTCAGGGGTTTCGTTCCCAAGGTGGTTACTTCCCCAGAAACAGAGGCCAATCAGACCGCTTTCAGAGGGGCAAGCAGTCCAAGCGCCCTTTTCGGGGTGGGGGTCAGCGCTCCTACCGCCGGAACTAGTTCCCCGTCGGGGGGTTACCCTATTGGGGGCAGGTTGGCCTTTTTTGCGGACGAGTGGGATAGAACCACGTCCGATGTTTGGGTTAGGTCCACGGTTAGAAACGGTTTATTGTTAGAATTTCTCTCTCCTCCCCCGCTCTGTTTTAGGGCTTGCCCGGTCTCTTCTAACCCAGAGAGGTGCCGCCTCATGCTGGAGGCGGTTCAGCATCTGCTGGAGATTAGGGCCATAGAGGTGGTTCCCATGGAACAGCAGGGCCAGGGATTCTATTCTATTATCTTTGTGATCCCTAAGTCCTCTGGTGGTTGGAGGACTATTTTAGACCTTAAAAAATTAAACAGGTTTTTGCGTTACAAAAGGTTTAAGATGCATTCATTGCAATCCATTTTGTGGGGAGTCCGACAGGGGGATTTTCTCACTTCCATCGACCTCACGGAGGCCTATCTCCATATTCCCATTGCCCCGCAGCATAGGCAATTCCTCAGGTTTTCGTACATGGGACAGCACGATCAGTACACTGCGCTTCCCTTCGGGCTGTCTTCTGCACCCAGGGTCTTCACCAAAGTCTTGGCTGCTCTGTTGGCCAGCTTGAGGGAGGTCCCCATACGTTTAAACGCGTATCTGGATGATATCCTCCTTCTCTCCTCCTCCCCTGTAGGGGCTCGCAGGGACCTGGCCTCCACCATTCACGCACTACAGCTCCACGGGTTTTCCATTAATGTCCCCAAGAGCCATTTCCACCCTACCACGAGATTGGTTCACTTGGGGGCCCTGATTGACATGGTGGGAGGTAGGGTCTTCCTGTCTAGGGAGCGTTTGGAGTCGCTGGTTCGTCAGGTCAGGGGTGAGGCGAGGCCTTCCCTGGCTTCCCTCTCTAAATTGCTGGGAACGATGGTTTCCTGCATCGGGAGAGTTCCTTGGGCCAGGCTTCACACCAGGGATCTCCAATGGTTTCTTTTGCCATTTCAGAAGCGGCTGCTCAGTTGTTCCCTGGCCCGAGTACGTCTTCCCTTAGAGGCTTCCCGTTCCCTTCAGTGGTGGTTGTCCCAGGCGGTCACCAAGGGCCGTCTCTTCCAGGAACAGGAGCTTGTGACGGTCACCACGGACGCCAGTCTCTTTGGTTGGGGGGCCCACTGCCTTGGACAGTGGGCGCAAGGCCGGTGGGAGCCGACCGACTTGGCTCACAGCATCAATTGGCTGGAGCTTCGGGCGATCCACCTGGCCCTCCGTCACTTCATCCCTATGCTGAGGGGGAGGCATGTCATGGTGCTCACGGACAACATGGCGGCCAAGGCGCACGTGAACCGCCAGGGGGGCACCAGGGCACACTCCCTCATGGTCGAGGCCAAGCAGTTGGGCCTCTGGGCCGAGCGCCATCTCGCCTCCTTGACGGCGGAGCACATTTCAGGGGTCTCGAATGTGCAGGCGCATTGGCTCAGCAGGGAGGTGATGGACAATGCGGAGTGGCAGCTGTGCCCCAGCCTCTTCCAAGACATTGTGGCCCTGTTTGGGGAGCCGGTGATAGACCTCTTTGCCACTCCTTCCAACACACAGCTCCCTCGGTTCTTCTCTCGCTTCCCATCGCGGGGATCGGAAGGGACGGACGCTTTGCGGTGCAACTGGCCCCTCGGCCTCCTTTATGCCTTCCCTCCCTTGCCACTTCTCCCCCGGGTCCTGCAGAAGATCGTGTCGGAGAGGGCGGAGGTGGTGCTCCTGGCTCCGCATTGGCCCCGCAGACCTTGGTTCGCGGACTTGAGGAGTCTCTCGGTGGAGCGGCCGTGGAGGATTCCCAACGACCGGATATCCCTTGTCCAGGGATCGCTGGAGCACCCGGACCCCCAATGGTTCCAGCTGACCGCCTGGCGATTGAGCGGAGCATCCTGACACGCGACAACTATTCCCCCTGTGTCATCCGCACTATCCAGGCATCAAGGCGGCCCGCAACGAACCGTATTTATGATTCTACCTGGCGGGCTTTTGGCCGTTGGTGTGCGGGTAAGTCCATTCACCCTCTTCAGTCTACCATTCCACAGGTCCTGGACTTCCTCCAGTCGGGCCTCGAGAAAGGGTTGGCGCTGAACACCATCAGACGGCAGCTGGCGGCCATCTCATCAGTGCTTACTTGTGGGGGTTCCCTGTCCTTGTCTCAGGTGCCCACGGTGCGCCAGTTCTTCAAGGGTGCCTCGAACTTGACTCCGCCCGCGGTCCATCGTTATCCCTCTTGGGATCTTCCTCTTGTGTTGGACTCCCTCACTGAACCTCCGTTTGAACCATTGAGGGAGGTATCTCTGCGTTTCCTCTCCTTCAAGGTGGCCTTCCTCATAGCAATTACCTCAGCTCGCAGAATTTCCGAGCTGCAAGCTCTGTCGGTCAGGGACGATCTCTGTGTTTTTCACCAGGACAGAGTGGTTTTGAGGTTGGACCCATCCTTTATTCCGAAGGTGTGCTCTTGCTTCCACCGTTCTCAGGAACTGATCTTGCCGAATTTTTGTCCTGACCCTGATCACCCCCTGGAACGTAGATGGCACAAGTTAGACGTGCGCAGGGCTCTCAGGGTCTACCTTAAACGTACTAAGTCCTTTCGGACCTCGGAGGCCTTGTTTGTGTCCTTCCAGCCGTCTTCGCTGGGTAGGAAGGTCTCCTCAGTAACTATTGGGCGTTGGATCAGGGCCTGCATTTCCATGGCCTACCAGGCCCGCTCCTCGTCGGTCCCAGGCCGCCTAACGGCTCACTCCACGAGGAGCGCAGCCACCTCGGCTGCCTGGGCAGCCCAAGCTTCTCTTCAAGAGATCTGTAAAGCGGCCACGTGGGCCTCCCCTTCGCCCTTCATTACTCATTATAAGTTGGACACATTTGCATCCGCGGATGCGGCCTTTGGCCGGAGAGTCCTCCAGTCTGTAGTTCGTGCTGAGAGGCCTGTCCAGTTGTGATTCCCGCCCTGGGACACCTACCGCTTTGGTACGTCCCATCCAAGATGCTGACTTCCCTTAGCAGGAAAATGAGCGTTGGTCCTTACCTGATACGCCTCTTTTCTGCAAGGGAAGTCAGCATCTTGTCCCGCCCCAGGGGTTTGTGTTAGCCTGTTGGTTCAGGTCAAGGGTTGTTCTGCCTTGGCTTCTGTTTGTGTTTGGTGTTATGTTACTGTGCTTCTCAGTGATTGTTTTACATGGGCTCTCATTGATTGGATCCGACTGTTATTGACATTGCTACCTTCGTGGTCAAGACGCTTCGAGTCTGGCATCGTCTTCGTTTGAAACTGGGCATGCGTGCGCAGAAGGGCGGGACTAAAGACTTTGCCCAGACTCAGCCTCCAATGAGAGCAGAGGATTCTACCCATCCAAGATGCTGACTTCCCTTGCAGAAAAGAGGCGTATCAGGTAAGGACCAACGCTCATTTTAGCTTTTATGTTGATATTCCTTGCTGCTTTAAACTATTTCTTTAAGGTAAAGAATACTTACATATTCAGAATAATTTAAAAAAATCTATAATTATTGTTGAATATCTGGTAATCTAATTTTTTTGAAGAGTTAATCAAATTTCACAGTTGCTGGAAAAACAGCTGTTTGATGTGCCTGCATTGTGTGAGGGAATACTGAAAGTATATACATCTTTAAATATAATAACTTAGTCGCATTTATTTAATTATTTATTTATTTATATCCCACCTATATTATTTTTATAAATAATTTAAAAAGAATATATCCAATGCACATTCCTTCTCCTCCTATTTTCCCCACAAAAATCATCCGGTGAGGTGAGTTGTAACTGAGAATGACTGGCTCAAGATCACTCAAGCTTATCTTCTAGTAGATCAAAAACCCTAAGGAGATTCTCAATCATCCAGGTCAGGGGTCCCAAGGCTGTGGGTCTCAGTCCATTACTGGATCATGGTCTTCTCACAACCAGGCTCTGTGAGTGATGGGCTAGCGCACATGTGCATGTATATAGCTTCATTTGCATGAGCAATGGGCACCAGCACACTGCCCCACTTGTGCGAGGTGTGTGTGTGTGCACCCGCTGCTCACACAAACAAAACTGCATGTATGCGCACATGCACACCTGCCCCTCACACAAAACTATTCCTCCCCCCCCCCCCGCCCCCCTGCACCAGGCCACCTATCCAGAAAGAATGGGGAACGCTGATCCAGGTCATTAATTTTTCAATGACCTGGATCCCAAATTTTTAAAAAAAATATTGGAAAGTTTTCCTTTGGAAAAAGGTGCTTGAAACATTGGGACAACCATGACTTGGATGATTGAAAGTCCTCATAGACATTGTTGGGCAAGGTGGGTATATAATGAGTTGTGCTAACCATGGTTGTTCAGTGAATCATTGCAGTTGTTACATGAGTCACGCAATCCTTCAGTGAACCCTGCTTCCTCTGTTGACTTTGCTTGTTGGAAGGTTGCAAATGTTGATGAACCTGGGCCACTGCAATGACTGTAAATACATGCTGGTTGCCAAAAGCCCTAATTTTGATCAGGTGATCACGGGTGCTACAGTGGTCACAATGAAGGACTGGTTTATAAGTAACTCTTTTCAATCCTGTTGTAATTTCAAACAGCCACTAAATAAATAGTGGTAAATTGAGAGCTACCTATATTTCGTTGTCTGTAGGTGGGATCAGAATGAACGTTGGTTGTCTAGAGGACAGGTCCAAACAGTAGAAATTTAGAGATTTATTTGTTTGTCTAGCTCTGCAGTTTAGCTTAGACTTGAATGATTAATTATCATGCTCTTCTGCAGCTATACAAGACAGGATGTAATAAGAACCTGCCCTAGGTCTAATTCTTACGGTTAACTGTATGGATTTTTCCAAAGAAAAAGGATCTACAATGACTGTTTTGCACATACTGCTCTTTCTAAGAATTAATCCTACAATTATGCACTTCAGTAGTTAGTCAGCAGCATTGTCTGGAAGTATGTTGTTAAATGACATCACTAAATAGCTATTGCAAAGGTTTTTTTGTATGTGTTACTCAGGGTGATTTAAGAGTTCTTTAATTTAACAGTCGGTGCAAAATGTAAGTCCTGAGAGCAGGGTGATTTAATATGACTGCAGTTTGGGCTTGATCACTGGAAGGGAGTTCCATGAAAAAGTATTGACCCCGTTCATATTTTCCTGAGTGTTTGCATATCTTTGATACTGAGTGTTAGCAAAGCTTACTGGGAGTTCTATTGATACATAAAGGGAGCTTGAGAGAAGAAACAGCACTAATGTTTAGGGCTTGTTTCTTTTATTTCATAAAGAGAGTCATCCAAGGTGTGATATAACAATGCAAAAAAAAATTAGTATTTCCTGGTTGTACTATGTTTAGCCATAATAAATGTCATCACTTAATACGAAGAAATTGAAGTCAAAATGTAAGCCTAATAATACAACTGAAGCTCTAGGAAAGCTATAAATAGCTAATCCCATGACAAAAAAAAAAGAATAATGAATGTAATACATAAACCTGATTCTCTGCCAACCAATGAAAATCAGAATACATAAATGGCTGCCTGTGGCTTTCCGGGTGCACTTCAAGGTATTAGTAACTACCTTTAAAGCGCTCCTGCCCTCTGGAATGACCTACCCACCGAACTACGCATGACCACGGACCTGCACCTCTTCTGTCGGGCTTTGAAGACCTATCTATTTCGTGCGGCCGGCCTGGCATAATTTTTTTAATGGTTTTAGTAGGTTTTATTAATGGTTTTAGAACAGGCGTATTATTTAATACATTTTTAAATATATATTTCATGTATTTTTTATATTTTATATCACTGATTTTATTGCTGCCTTTATACCGCCCTGAGTCCCGGAAGGGAGAAGGGCAGTATATTTTATTTTTATTTTATTTTATTAAATTTATAGTTTTAATTGTTTTTCTATAGACTATTTCATTTTTTGTCCTGTTTTTCCAAGTACCATTTATGGCAGACATACAATTTGTATTGGAGATCAAGTTTTATTTCAGAGTATAACACTATAAACTAGTCACTTAATGAGGGATATATTACTTTCCAGTTCCATGAATTTTTGCCTACTTTGTTGTTGCAATATTGCAAGGAAATTTGATAAAGAAAAGAGGACAAATAACAATTCTTATCTGATGTATAAACAGTATGTTATCAGCATTAGAATAAACAAAAGAGAGTTTGTTATAAATCTTACCTTATCTTTTTTGTTGTTTTATTTCTGTGGGTAAGAGACAGTAATGCATAAAACTTTTCCTATTATACATTTTGTCTTCCCAAAAGTTGCATATTTTTCTTTAAACTTGTGTTGCTTACTCTAACACATTGCTCAAAAGATAGGCACTAACTCATGGACTATTGTACTTTTATGTAATAGGCTTATTTTGCAGTAAATCGTCTTGGGTTAATTTTCTTGGAAATTGTTGTACGTAGCAATTTTATTTTGAACTGGTGAAAAACATTTGTCAAAGTTCTTCACTAAAAGCATCTGTAAACATAGTTGTGACTTAAGAGAACAGAAGCTGGAATAAGCAGCTGACAAAATGCTTAGGCTTTGGGCATTCTCTACCAATTTTTTAAAAGTGGCTTCAATTTTAAGTAGTTTCCAAGTATTGCACAAGTTTTATTAATCTCAGTGGGAGGCTATGTGGTCATATCTTGCAACATTTAGTTGAGGATTCTGAAATCTCACAATATTTTTGTTTTGTTTTTTAAAATCATAATGGAAACAGAATTTCCTGTAAGTTGCAGTGGATGTCACTGATCCTTCTAATACGTTTCCCATTGCTTTTTTTAATTGCTTGCAAATTACCTAGAGTAGAAATAAATGTATAGTTTAGGAGACAGTGTGAAGGATGACAATATGTAAGGCTCTATATTAGTATTCTTGTTTACTTAAATATGTTTATAATTGCCGTGGATTAAAGAGTATCAAGTTTTCGAATGACAGCAAATTATACAGACTTAGACTTAAACTTAGAGTTTAAGAACTGAGTCACTGGATGATAATATACCAGGTATAATTAACACAAATAATTGTAAAGAGATGGGCATTGGAACATTTTCTTCTAATTTTGCATAAAAGCTGAGCTATTGGTGACCAACCAAGAAAACATTAATTTTCTTGGTTTATGGGGCCAAGATGTAAAACTTCATTACAGATCCCAGGTATGGGGAAAGGTAAATCCAATGGGACTGAAAAATAAAATGGCCATTAACAAGGTTTGCTAAAACTTCCCTATTGCAGTTGTTTGGACTTCAACTCCCAGAATTCCTCCACCAGTATGCCCATGGATCTTAAAGCTGCCAAGTCTGAAAAACACTGGGCTGCAACATTAATATTGTGACAGAGGCTTTAATATTTTTGTTCCTCTTTCACGTGTTGTTTGTATTTTCCTTTTGCTGCTACCATCCTTTTTCTATTGAGAGTTGGACAGGGTATTTGAATTGCATTGAATCAAACTGGGTCAATCTTCTGGAATATAGCAAACACACCATGAGCTATCTTTATTTAACCATGGACTATCTGTTTTATTATTCCTCGTGTTATATTACAGTGCAATATATGCTAGTTAACTTATTTTTTGTTCACATGCTTCATAATAAAATCCTTTTCAACCCAAATTCAAGTATTACCAACCAATAAATTAATGCTAAGCCTTTGTGTAGAGTAGAAAAGCAGCATATAGAAAAGCTTAACTGAATAAATATGTGTAGTGGTTTATAAAAGGGTAAAAACATCATCAGCCATGCTGTCCTCTCCCTTCCCTTTCTTGCACTGTTCAAAAATCACAGCTGCCTGTTAACTCCTACTAATGGAAGTTGAAATATTCCAATGAACTGATTGGTAAGACATTCATTGCAGCCTTGAATGGCTGCTTACACAGGCTGTAATTATCATAAAAGAGTTCAAACCAAACACCTTCCTTGGATGTTTTAAAGAGGTTTCAGTCACATTCATGGGGAAGGCTGGCCATGCATCCATGATCAGAAACAGCATAGCTTTGAATATTGAATGTGATGAGAGAGCAATAATTGTATTTGGGAGGAAGCAACGCTGCCTTCCTTACTCTTTCATTAGGAAATTATAGATAGGACAAGGACTACCGAGTGAATCTCTGTTTGAGGGGTTTGGATGTGGAAAATATCCCCTCTTTGCCTTTCCTTGCCATAGTCAAAAGCAAGCCTGATGATTCTATCTTATGAGAGTTTGCCAGGATGTATGTTAATGGATGGCTCACATCTGGTGGACTAGTGCCACAAAGAAGAGGGAGTCAAACTTTTCTCCAAGGCACCTGGGGGCAGGACAAGGAGCAATGGCTGGAAACTAACCAAGGAGAGAAGCAACTTAGAACTAAGGAGAAATTTCCTAACAGTAAGAACAATTAACCTCTGGAACAGCTTGCCTCCAGAAGTTGTGAATGCCCCAACCCTGGAAGTCTTTAAAAAGATGTTAGACAGCCATTTGTCTGAAATGGTATAAGGTTCCTGCCCATGCAGGGGGTTGGACTAGAAGACCTACAAGGTCCCTTCCAACTCTGCTATTGTATTGTATTGTATTGTATAGTCTTTGCCTAAGAAAACTGCTATTAGCCCATAGAGTTTCTGTTGGGATTCCCAGAAAGTTATCAGAATAACTTTCAGGCATGTTAACTTGACACTTGCAATTCTTTAAATTCCTGATGTTAGGAACTGGTATGGTATCTTCTCCACCCCTATTTTCTGTAAACTTTCCCCCCTAGTGCTCTGGACTTTAGTTTTAAAGTTGTAATAGTTAGAAATTGTAGTTTAAACCTTTAGGAGAAGATTTCAATAAATATATATTGCTCAATGATCTGCATTAAGAAATGTCATATATGTATATTGCAAGAAATGAAATCATTATGATCTGAGTCCTCTGCATTTTCATCATCAGGAAATGTTTTTTTCCTTTATATGTACTCTTGTAATATTTAGCCTCAAGAAACTGATATTTAAAAAAACATTGTTCAGAACACAAAAAAGCATTAATTTGCTATTTTAAAAGAGGAAAAGAAGCACACAACACAGAATAAGAATGAAGCTGCACATTTACAGCTAAAGGCTTATAATTCTTATTTTATTTTTTGCTGTATGAGTTTATCTAACCAATTCCTTGGCTAGTTGATTGTGGCATTTGGAATTTCAGTAAGCAAATGACCTTGGCAGCAGCTGGTTTATAGCATTTAAATAATTGATGTTTGTCCAGTTTAGTCTGTCCCCTCCTCCCCCCCCCCCCCCCCCATCAACCCAGTGGTCTCTAATATCTAGTCACCATATTGAAATTAAGCATGAACATTCACTGGTACTGTTTCTGATTATCACACTTTGGTGGAGTGAGAAAGAAAGACTGACACTTTTGTATCCTTCTTGGAACTCTCCCAAGAGAAATTTGCTTGGCATCTCTTGGAATTACAATGTATTTGATCTTGGTCTGAATGGTAAAAACATCTGCTTCATTGCCATGTATTGTGAGAGCCAGGAAAGTCTACAGCAGTGTTTCTCAACCGTGGCAACTTGAAGATGTCTGGACTTCAACTCCCAGCTGGCTGGGGAATTCTGGGAATTGAAGTCCACCAATCTTAAAGTTGCCAAGTTTGAAGACCTCTGATGTAGATCATATCGTGTAAACTGAGGGCGTATACCAATCTTGTATCTGATTTAAAAAATATATATAAATGATGCTGTGCTTCAATAGTTAGATGGCCCAGACACTGGCATTAGAACATAGATCTTTTTAGCATTTATATTTTATTGTGTTTTACTAATCTAGGTGAAATGTTAATATAGATTACTAGTCCATGTATGATATGCCATGTACTAAATAAATAACAGCTACTTCAACATTTTTAACTCACCTAATAGCCATAGTTCCAAAGTGCATTTTTCAGGAGGCAACTAGACTTTCTTGTTTTTTCTTTTGAAGACTTTTACTTCTCATCCAAGAAGCTTCTTTAGTTCTGACAGGATGGTGGGGAATGGAAGGATTTATATCCCTTGCAGAAATCCTTCCATTCCCACTCTGTCCTGTTAGAGCTGAAAAAGCTTCTTCTCTCTGTTTAGCATTTGGTAAAATTTAGTCACAGGAGAAGAGCAAGATGCTTGCATGTCACGAAGTGTACAAAGTATCAAGATGATAGGAATTCAATAGAGGTCCAATGGATTTTATATTAACTGCTGTTGCATCTATGTCTGTTTGTCACTTGCAGGTGGTTCTTTCCCTACTATACATGCTTTGGAAACTAATCTCCAGGTCCCATAGTTTGGGAATAGAGTAGGGAGGAAAAACCTGATAGCAAAATGATGCAGAAAATAGAAAGAAAGGAGGAAGGAAGTAGATAAACAAAAAAAGGAAAGTGGCATCTAGGTAAGCAATAAAAAAAAAGAGCATTACTGGATTACTATTCAGAACTTCCTTGAATCAAGATGGTTCGTTTCTATCTCCTCATGAATTCCGAGTTAAAGACAAAATGCTCTGTTATATTTCTAGAAAAGTTATTTGTGTGTTTCAAATTATCCCACAGATGAGTTCATGAAGGAGTTATAACAATGCTAGTGTCAAGGGTATGGCTGATTTCAAACAGAAATGGGAAAGAAAATAATTTGGGTCACATTTTAGTTTAGATTGTATGATATAAAAATGATTAACACAAATGTGATTATGAGGAGAAATGTTTGAGTCTTTGCCATTTTTTAAAAAACCAATATAGAAATACAATGACATTTATGAAAATGGGAGGAAGACTAAGTTAATTTTAAATTGTTAATTATAGATACATATACAATAAATTCTGGTATACAACATATACAATAATGTCTGGAGTTTAATTTGAAATAAAAATAAATTGTTTCTTTCCTTTGAAATAGTACTAATAATTTCTATATTAAAATGAAGTTTCTTAATGTTTTCAGGGCTGAATTTGGAATGCAGCTGAAAAGACAAAAGATCTTATGATGCCTAAAAGGAAAAAAAGAGAATTTGAATTAGACTGAGAAATCATTTATTTTTCAGGTACCACATTTTCCTTTTACTGTTTTTTAAAAATTTGATGCTTTGTTCTCTCCTTCAAAAGATCATCATATTTTGTGATATAAATATGTACAGTATATGGTATATAATTGTACAATGCATTTCAGCTTTTATTTGTGGATTTTTTAAAATGCAGTTATATTTCACTGTATGTATATATTTTAAAAAAACTGATAAGTGAAGAAACTCTCCTATTTCTCCCTTTTCATTTATTTATAGTTAGCTGGTTAAAATATTATTATACTGATGTTCTTGATGTCAGTTTAATCACTATTAAGACTATAGGAGGAAAATACATTTAAGTAGGTGACATCTGTTCTCTCCTTTTAAAGCCAAACTGGTATCTTCAAAGGGTTTTTGTCAATAGTTTTACCACAGTTTTAGCCTTATGTTTCTGATAAAGTCCAACATTATTCTTTAGTTAGCAACTATAGACACTTTTCTTTCAACATCAGTAGGAGTTTTAGCAATGAGGCTGTATCTCTGCACATATTCATCTGAGAGACAATTGCATTGAACTAAAAAAAATATTTCTGGATCACAAGATGCTGCATCCTTGCTACTCTCTGTTTTGGAAGGGGCCATCATTTCTTCTTGGCCTATAAACTTTTCATTGCTTGTGTACTTTATTTATCCAAAGCACATTTGGTATATAAACAGCTTTAAATCACAACACTTAATAAAGATAATGGCAAAATCAAAAGCAGCGGGTAAAACCAGCAAGCAGCAGATATTCATGATAATTTTAATTCCATTGTAGCGTAAGGGTAAATAGGGGTGAAATAATAGGGCACCCCACCCCCTGTCTTGATGTAGGCACTTGAATAATAGCCTGATACCTATTCAGGTAGGCCTGTGTCGCTCTTGCTCATCAAGTGTGTATTGCCTCTGTCATCTTGCTAGTTTATTCTTAGTGTTCATAAAAAACCACATGCTGGCATTGTTCAATGCTTTGCCAACAAGCTGACATAACTATGACTGAAATTATTCACTGTAGCTTTCTTGCTACTTTGCTCTAAATTGAGATTTTTCAGGTTGAATAAGCACAATATCTTTTTTTAGAGAAGAAAAGTCTCCATCACTAAGTCGCAATGGAAAGTTTGCACACAACCTACATTCATAGGTTTTGTCACTGGCAGGCCTGCTTAAATCCGTGCCCAAATCTCTAGAAAGTCATTATTAGCGTGTACAGTACAGAGCATTATGTTGATATAATGGTCTGACTTAGTAAAGCGGCTTCCTATTTAGGGGAAATGATTCCTAAGGAATAGCAATAGTACCTGTTTCTAAATTCTGTGAGTTACGCAATTGAACTCAAACGTTCCCATTTAAGCATTGGATGAGGAAGGGAACAATATTTCTCAACCATGACAACTTTAAGCAGCGAGTTGAAGTTCTCAACACTTTAAAGTTGTGAAAATTGAGCGACACAGTTCTAGAAAAATATATGCTCCATTCATTCATTAGCTTGTAATGCTAATAACCTGTATAGTACTTCATGTGCATGAGGTGCACCCGAAGACTTCAGCTGGTCCAGAATGCAGCCGCGCGAGCAATAATGGGTACCTCCAGGTTCACCCATATAACACCACTCTTGCGCGAGCTGCACTGGCTGCCTGTCGTCTTTCGGGTGCGCTTCAAGGTGTTAGTTGTCATCTTTAAAGTGCTCCATGGCATGGGACCTAGCTATCTGCGGGATCGGATCCTGCCTCACACATTCTCACGGCCGATTCGCTCCCACAGAGAGGGACTTCTCCGGGTGCCGTCCACTAGACTTTGTCAGCGGCCGACGCCCAGGGGAAGGACCTTCTCTGTGGCGGGCCCAACCCTCTGGAACGACCTTCCCCCCGATATCAGAACAACTACGGACCTCCGCTCCTTCCGCCAAAAACTCAAAACATACTTTTTCTGCTTGGCCAGCCTAGGTTAGTCTCTACCTTTAGGGTGTAGGGAATTTTAGTGTGGTAATTTGGGGATTTTAGCGCAGGGACAATGTTAATTTAATTTGTTTTTATTCATCGTATTTATTTATCTTATGTATGTATGTTTATAGTATTTTAAATTCGTGCCCTGTGCACCGCTCCGAGTCCCCTGGGGAGAGGATGCGGTATACAAAATAAATTTATTATTATTATTATTATTATTCTGAACCCAAGATTCTGAGAGATGTTTTGCTTTGTCATTGTTCTACCAAGAAACTAACATGGACACATCGAAGTTGTCACAAAGACTTCTCATTTTATCATTTTTGACAGAATGATTCAGAAAACTCTTTCCAGCTAATGTGCTGTTCTAACATTCCTAGAACTTATAAATTGTGGCAATTGAGTAATTTCAAGTCCTCCTAACTTGGACTCTCCCAATATTACAGAATTACAGGTACTCCTCAACTTACAACAGTTCATTTAGTGACCATTCAAAGTTAAAACGGTACTGAAAACATTATGACCATTTTTCAGAGTTATGACCTTTGCAGCATCTGCATGATCATGTAATTAAAATTCAGATGCTTGACAGCTGGTTCATATTTCTGACCGCTGCTGTGTCCCATGGTCATCTTTGATCACTTTTGGCAACATTTTGACAAGAAAAGTCAATGGGGAAGCCAGAATCAC
Source organism: Rhabdophis nuchalis (assembly GCA_039707465.1). Taxonomy (NCBI): domain Eukaryota; kingdom Metazoa; phylum Chordata; class Lepidosauria; order Squamata; family Natricidae; genus Rhabdophis; species Rhabdophis nuchalis. The sequence continues at coordinate 31,100,352 of CM077644.1, forward strand.
TTAAGAGCAGAGTTACTAACTAATCAGCTGCAGCAATCACTTAACAACTGTGGCAAGAAAGGTCATAAAATGGGGCAAAACTCACTTAACAAATGTCTCACTTAACAACAGAAATTTTGAGCTCAGTTGTGGTCATAGGTCAAGGACTATCTGTGCATCTTTCAAGATCCTCGGGAAGCTTAGAAAGAACCAAATTAGAAAAAGCTGGATTTGTCCCAGTTACTATCAACAAGAATAAAGTCCATGCCATGCCAATGTTTATAAGAAAGATAATTAACTTTTATTTACTGAAACCTAAGGAAAAGAAAGATGGTCAGGACTAGGCTTATTTTCTTCAGCATGTGAAACTCAGAAGAAACTCATTAGCTTCCTGATTTGTTCAAGACCTTAAAAATTGGTCTTTTATCATAGTGATTTTTCTGACTCCTCCCCCAATCCCCTCTAATGTTAGAATGCATCTACATGGGGTTCTCCAAAATGGTAAAAACACCCCCAGAAGGTATACCTAAACAAATAAATGTCAATAAGCTGGAAAAGAATCCAAAACTGCTTGACTAAAATATTATTTCTCAAAGTGAAACTTAAAGTTCTCTTCACTAAGCTCAGCAATGGGTCCCTATGGAGACTGGATGTATACAAATAAAGAAAATAAGAAATAGCTAAACAACAAACTACCGAATTCTTAACTTCTGGCTTTGTGGCTATCAGTTTCCATGCTGTTTGCATATGGTGCTATGATATGGTTCACTAAATAAGCCAAAGCTGGCTGAATACACATCATTATTAGGAAAAACAACAATAAAAGATAATATAATAGAAAGATTATAGAAAGTTACCAATCAGGGACAGTTCATCGGGAGAAGGCAGATATACCCAAGCATGTGAATTATCTCAATCTAGGTATATCGGTTTTAAAAGGCAGAAAATCTAAGTGGGACTTGAAGTTCATTTAATTTTTGTTGAAAAATCTAAGGGAAATGGATGCTTATTCATTTTAAGCAAAAAGTTATTTTAATATAATATTTTGCTGTAAGGGTTTGGTAAAGTCTCCTTAATGTTAAATTTGTTGCTGATAGCTATATGGACACATAATTTTATTGGAAATAATACAGATGTATTTTGCTTTTGGCAGGTCAGTGAAAGTCAAATTAAGGGCTACTAGCTTCTTTAACAAGGATTTACTGCATCTCTAAATCTTTTTTTAAAAATCCCTTCAAAAGAGAAAAAAACTCTTCCACTTCCTTCCATCACATTATTGTTCCATCTTACTACAGCTAAATTATCCACCCCTTTCTCAAATTGCAACAAGAAATGATTTTTTTCTTCTCATTCCTACAAATACTTGAAGAAAACTCAGGTTTCTACAACCATTCGCAAACCAGGAAGTCTCAGGCCCACAAATCACAGTTTTCCTTTCAGCTTTATTGTTCAAAAAAATAAAACAAATTGAGGGCTGTCATTTACCTCTGCTCGCTACCTTTGTGAGGTTTATACCTGCTGCTTGGCTTGACCTCCCTTGACATTTTGTATCTTGGCTCTAGAAATATTGCCAAAAGTAGAAAGAGAATCTTTTGTTAAAGCTCTGCCAGCTCCTTTCTCAGTATGGTACAGTTTGTTCTGGTATAAGAATGAGCCAGTTCAGTGATTCAATGAAGACATAGCTGTAAACCTGCAGGTTGTGGGAGGGGGTGGGGAAACTTGTTAAAAGGCTCTAAGGAAAATAAAGAGGAAAGTTTACCTGCATTTGACAGCTCAATGTTTTTTCTTTCATTGGGTTTGATACATTTTCAACTCACTAACCCAGGGGTCTGCAAAGTTGGCTCTTTTAAGACTGGTGGACTTCAACTCCCAGAATTCCCCAGCCAGCCATGCTGGCTGGGGAATTCTAGGAGTTGAAGTCCACCAGTCTTAAAAGAGCCACCTTTGCAGACCCCTGCACTAACCTGAATGCCTTCTAAATATTATTTAAATGCATGGAAATAGTTTTTAGCACTAAAGAAAAAATCCTATGAAATTTCTAAAATGCCAGCTAAAATGTGTTTATATGTGACTCTATTGTGCAAACTCTGGCCCCGAATCAATTACAAATTAACACCGGTATCAATTAAGACTCATTTATTATCCAGTTGTGCTTTGTAGATGGCATCCAATTTTAAAAATGCTTAATTGGCTTTTACTGAAAGAGAATAGAGCAGTGATGGCGAACTTTTTTTGGCTCGTGTGCCAAAAGCAGGAGGAAGCTTCCGGAGGGTGAAAAATAGTCTCAAAAGAAGGCTGAAGTCAGCTGGACATGCACACTGGAGCTGTATCTGGCACATGTGTATACTGAAAGATTAAAGAACCTAATCAATAATTTTGTTTAAAATATTTAAAGCTGTCTTTTTAATTGCCAAGACAAGCAAATAAAAATAATTAAAAATAGTGTGCATGCAGCCAAAGGTAGCCACTGAGTTTCATGACTGAGTTCAATTTGACCCTCGGATTTGAGCAATTCTTACTCAATCCTCCCCTCCCACCTGCACATGCACATGTGATTCCCTTTCCTGCACATGCGTGCACGACCGCTCTGGAGGCTTTCCTGAAGCCTGGGGAGGGCGAAACTGATCATTTCTGAATTCTGGTTGGCCTTTGGAGGCTGTTTTTCACCCTCCCCAGCCCCTGAAGGCTTTCCTGAAGCCTGGGGAGGGCAAAAAACAGCATTAATGAGCCAACCAGAAGTTCGGGAATGAACTTCTGATTGGCCTGTTGGGCCCGTTTTTGGCCTCCCCAGCCTCCAGAGGCTTTCCTGAAGCCTGGGGAAGGTAAAAATAGCATCCCCCGGCCCTCCAGAAGGCTAGAAATCAGCTTGCTGGTGCACACATGGGCACTGGAGCTGACGGTTGGCATGCCCAAATATGGCTCTGCACACCACCTGTGGCACGTGTGCCATAGGTTCGCTATCACGAAATATTGTGCTCTATTCCAGCCCTATGTTTCTCAGATTCATCACACTAAAGTTAGTTCAACCAGTAGTCTCCATTGCTGTATAGCAACTTCATGTAATCATGTTAGAGTAAACCAATCCTATGTTTTAGTAACTGCAGTCTGTTGTGCTGTGAAACTGTAATGTTGCATAGTTCTCTTGCAACTATGCAAATTCAGAAGTTCCATTTGCCTGTTAATCAAAAACATTCAGTGATGATTGGTCTGATCAGGACACAACTCAAGTTGCTGCGCCAGATTTTTGATTGTGATTATATAACTGTTCTAGGGGAAACAGAAATGTACAAACAGTCCTTTCGATTACACTTTGATATGTGGTCGCTGTGCTTCAGTTCAAGCTAACTTTACATGCAAGGGCCTAGTAAACATTAACTCTGAGGGAATAAGGTCAGGCAGTTAAACATGTCAGATTAAACCTTGTCTAGTAATTTAACTGCATCAGACTTGAGTTTCCCTGGTATTCGGTCTATAGGCGATATACTTGTCATTACTTTTAATTGTGAGAGTCTAGTCTTTTTGAGAAGATTAATGAATTTAAGGAACATTCATTGGAGCAGTAATCCCAGTTTATGAGATATATAATTAAAGTTGTTCTTTTTAAAAAACAACAACACACCCTTCCTGTTTGCATTTGAGGCCTTTTTTAAATGGGACATTGTACTGCTCCACTGAGAAATTATATCTTTTGTATCAATAGAAGGATTGATAGGGAGGGAGAGAGGGAGGGAGGGAGGGAGACTGATTCTTAAAAGTCTCCCAAAGTTGTTTGGGAAGTGGATGACCAATAAATTAAATAAATAAATGGTCTGTCAGCAATAAGGAGTAGACCCCCTTGAAGTTTAGTCACAGGTTATTTGGTTTCTGGGTTTATTTCAAGTTAAAGGAGCTTATCATGACCATGGGACTGCTGGAACGGTCATGTGAGAAATAGTAATGTCACTTGTTATATTGCCGTTGTAACTTTGAACAGTCACTAAACGAATGATTGTAAGTCGACCCTACCTATACTGCACCAATAAAACCATACTTGGAATACTGTGTCCAGTTCTGGTCATATTAATACAAAAATGATATTGAGACTCAAACAGTGCAAAGATGATTAGGAATCTGGACACTAAACAGAATGATGAATGGAACTAGGTATGTCTAGTGTAGCAAAGAGAAGGTGTAGAGGTGGCATGATAGTGGTCTTCCATTAGGAGCTGTCACAAAGAGGAGGAGGTTGTCAGAATATTCATGAACTGGCAGAGACATGGTGACAAGGTCAGCCAATGAATAGGCATGGTAACAGATCAGCCACTGAGGCTTATTTGGAAATAGAAACTTAAGTAAGAAGTCTGGGCGTGGCTCTGAGTCTGTGCTGAGAAACGAAACTTGCCTGGGCTTGTCTGCTGATCTGAACTAAAATGAAACTGTTCTCTGCTATTGGTAATGTGTTTGTGTGTGTGTGTGTGTATTTATATGTTTATATTCTTGTATATAAAAAAGTTTCTTATTTAAATCAATCCTACTGAATCAGTTATCTGTGTGTGCTTTCTGGATTTGATTTTTGCAACAAACTCTGACAGAGGTCGACCTATTCTCCAAAGCAGGACAAGAAGTAATGGATAGAAGATTATTAAAAAGAGATCCAGCCTAGAATTAAGGAGAAATTTCCATACGGAACAATTAATCAGGGGAACAGTTTTCCACCAGAAGTTGTGGATGCGCCATCACTAGAGATTTTGAAGAAGAGATTGGACAACCATTTGTACAGAGTAGAATAGGGTCTCCTGCGCAAGCAGGGAGTTGAACTAGAAGGCCTCCAAAATCCCTTCCAACTTTGTGATTCTATAACTTCGATGACTCTTTTTCCTTTCTCCTGCTCCCACTCATTTTTGTATGCTGGGTGATTCGTTTCATGCAGTTTACAATCTCCCCTTTCCTAATTGCATGTCCCTAAACAATTTTAAGCCTCTATTGGCAGAAGCCCCCACATTGGTTCCAGTTGTGTCTTTTAATAGCTTTGTAGTTATTGTTATGACCACATATCTTCTGGGGGATGCTTTACATTGCTCCCCTGGTATCTGAGATAAATTGGGCACTAGCAACCTCTATACTTCACCTTTGCCTCATTGGCAATGGAAGGAAAAAAAACCTAACAAAAATGAAATATTTTTATAGTGCCATCTTCTAACCTTGTGGCATGAGGAAATCAGCCTGTTTTCTTTTATGAACAATCTCATAAAATATAGACAAAATTAACTATAATTTTTTGAGACAACAAAAAGTTAACATTCTTTTTTTAAACTTTAGTCGTGTGCCAAACAATCTCATGGAGGAAATAAAAGCAGAGGGCAGTGAGAATCATAGACAGGGTCTCAAGAGAATTGCTAATGGAAAAACCTACAATTCAGAGTAGAATATTGGACAATTACCTAAGACACACAATTGCTAAGCATCCATCAGGAAAATACATACCGGGGATAGTGGAGACATAAAACTTACTGATATGTGTTCCCAATTAAAATTAATCTTATGCAATATTTCTAGCTCAAATGTAATGCCCGTTCTTTGGAAATAAACAGATTCTTGAAAATTTCTTGCTTGCCTTTCTGGATCTTTCAGATTTCTATAGATCAACATGTAATTAGTTTAATATTTCTTAGTTCTGTTCCAAAGCCCTTCTTTCTTTAAAGGCAATTTTTTTCCCTCTACCTAAGGGATGGGAGCTCTGGGCTGAAGGGCTCTCCTTCTGCTATGTGCCAAGGTAAGCATCCTTTGTTAGGAGGATCCTACTGGAGGCAGAGAAATGTGTTTTGAGGAAGTCTTTGGTTTATGGGACATGCATCTGATAGTCTGGACTACTTCACCACAACAGGGCTCCACTTAGAAGAGCCACCAGTAGAATGTTCTAAAGGTAATATATTGGGTCATGCTGCTTTTACTAAAGTGTAGTGAGGGTACAAATCCATTTTCCTTTGGATGTTAAATTATCACTGATAATGCTGACATATAAACAGTGTCTGCAAATTAGAGTATTGCTCAAGCAAAATGCTAAGGCATCATTATTTGCATGTGGTTTGGCAATTTATTTTGTATTCGGTTCTGATTTGAATTCTACAAAAGCAAATTGATTCTGTATCTTCTTCTATGGCTGAGAAATAAAAGCTTTATGATTATACTGGTATAAGGATTTCAGTCTTTGGCTAACGTACTGTTCCTTTGTTTTTTAGATTCAATGGCAGACACAAGAGGTTGTTCCATTTCTTGACCTACATATGCCTGGAATCATGGATTTGCTCAAATTTACTCTGCAAACTTTATTCAAAAAATAATATTTGCCTCCTAAGCTTTGATTGTACTCACTGGTTGCAATAATGGCCAGCAAAAGGAAATCCACAACACCTTGCATGATACCAGCAAAAATGTTGGCACCACAGAAATCCACTTCTGTTGGAGCAAATCATGAAGGAACTCATCAAACATTGGTTGCCAATACTCTGCCTAATTGTTATACGACCGTTGATAATCATGGGAGTGGGACCTTGTCCAATGGACACAATGGAATTATAGACAGCACTTCTTATAGATGTACAGGTTGCAATTTCACTACTCAAGAAACTAATCAGTTCCTTAGTCACCTTGATTCTGAGCACATAGACTTTAGTAAAGACCCTTCCTTTTTGTGTGTGAAATGTAATGTCTTGATAAAGAGCCATGATGATCTTTCTCATCACAATGCAGAGCACCATGTTGGAGAAACGAACTTAATCTGGAATGTAGTGAAACAAGCTAACCACATGATTGTGGAACAGACTACTGGAAATGGTAGTCAGGACCACTTGGGGGATATTCCTGAGGAGAGTCAGGAGAGTCAAGCTGAAATTATTATTACCAAAACTCCCATTATGAAGATAATGAAAACAAAACCAGAAGTTAAAAAAATCCACACACTGAAAGAAAATATGTCTAGTAAATCAGTCAAGGATGTAGAAACAAAAGGTGAACTGTCATTTACCAATGGAGCATTGCCGGTTAGCCAGTCCGGCAAATCAACTACCATTGTCAATGGGTCAGTAGTTGGAAATGTACCTATTTTGCAAGCAGGCATAACACAACTTGTGCAACTCCAACAGCAAGCACAAGTTCACCAGCACCTACCAACATCAAAATCCCTCCCTAAGGTAATGATTCCCTTGAGTAGTATTCCAACTTACAATGCAGCAATGGATTCTAACAGTTTTCTTAAGAACTCTTTTCATAAGTTTCCCTACCCTACCAAAGCTGAACTTTGCTACTTGACTGTGGTGACCAAGTATCCAGAAGAGCAGCTGAAAATCTGGTTTACAGCCCAGAGGTTGAAACAGGGTATTAGCTGGTCACCTGAGGAGATAGAAGATGCACGGAAAAAAATGTTTAACACTGTGATTCAGTCTGTTCCCCAATCCACTATTACAGTGTTGAATACACCTTTAGTTGCAAGCCCTGGTAGTGTTCAGCATCTGATTCAGGCCAGTTTGCCTGGTCATTCAGTTGGAAAGCCTGAAGGAGCAAGTGGCATGCTGGTCACCCAACCAATAATAACAAATGGATTTCGGGGAGCAACTTCATCTCATGCAATAGGTTTAACCTCCATTCCAAAGACCCAGATAGCTAAACTTCCAACCACTGTGTCAGTTTCCAGTATTGCATCAACTATGAATGTAGTTAGTGCTGCTCAGTCACAACTTTCTGCTTGCCCAAACATCTCTTCACAAGCATTCTTGGATCCTAACTTATTAAAAAATAAGAAGTCTTATGAACAGTTGTCTGCACTGAAAGATAGTTTCTGTAGGAATCAGTTTCCTGCCCAAACTGAAGTTGAGCGTCTGAAAAATATCACAGGACTTAACACCAGGGAAGTTAGGAAGTGGTTTAGTGATAGGAGGTATCACTGGAAAAATATTAGAGGCAACAAATCTGTGCTTGGTGGGGATAGCACAATAATAATAGACTCTGTACCCGAAATCACTTTTACCACTTCACCCAAAACAACCACAGAATTAACTTCCACATCAGCAGCAACACCTGTTCACACACCAGCACGTCGGCAATCCTGGCATCAGACCCCTGATTTCTCCATTGCAAAATATAAGGAGAGGGCCCCAGAACAACTCAGAGCTTTGGAAAGCAGCTTTGCACAAAATCCCTTCCCTTTAGAGGAGGAAGTAGACCGTCTGAGAAGCGAAACTAAAATGACAAGGAGAGAGATTGACAGCTGGTTCTCGGAGCGAAGGAAAAAAAAAACGGAGAAAGAAAAAAAACAACCAGCAGATGAAGATGCTGAGGATGAGTCTGTAGAAGAGGAGGAGGATTTGGACGACTTCAGAGCGTCAAGTGAAAATGGTTCCTTGGATGAAGCTGGAAGTTCTCAACTTCCAGGTGAACGTAAAGTGACCCCAATAAAAATCAACCTTAGAAACTTTAAGGTGACAGAATCAGAGGGGAAAAGTGAGTTGGCAGTGTCGGGTGCCCAAGCAACAACAGAGAGTTTTCCTAGCAGGGCACAGAAACCTAGGCTCTGCTTTAAAAAGACTGCGCAGCAGAGGCATTTGCTTAAACTGCTGTTTGTAAAGACACAGCGTCCTACTAATGAACAGTATGACCAAATATGTTGTCAGACTGGACTTCCCAGGGTTGAAGTAATTCGCTGGTTTGGAGATAGCCGCTATGGTTTTAAAAATGGAAATCTGAGGTGGTATGAAAACTACAAAAAAGGCATTTTCCCCAAAGAGCTATTGATTTCCGGTGAGATCAGCCAGGAGGTCCTCCAAGACTATTTTCAAAAGAACAAGGTTCTGTTTGAAGATGATCTCCAAGATCTCTGTGAAAGAACTCAGATGACCACCTCGCAGGTTAAATTGTGGTTTGCTGAAAGGCTAGGGGAAGAAAGCAAAGCAATATCTGATGCAAGTAGTGATAGTCCGTCCCCAAGTGTTGGTGATCCAGCCAATAGTCAGAAAGGAACTTTTGATACTTTTTCTGAAGTTTCTGAGAACAGTGAATCTTGGGAACCTGGAGGTCAAGATGGAAGCTCAGAATGTGGAGATACAGATAGTCATCTGCCTGCAATGCATTCTGGTGAGTGGTTTTGCGTTTCTTGTTAACGTTTCTGTTAACTTGGCCTTATTTTTGTTAAACTACTGCATAAGAAATGTATTGAAACAAAACAGTGGGGAAATGAACAAAAATATTATTAGATTATGTGCTGCTCTTTTTTTAAATAGGAATAATAGTGAAGAGGAATGAGAACAGGATCCTAAGCTATCTGAAGACCTTTCTTTATAACATTTGTGATTATTTTCTGTCACGCTGAATGGAGATAAATAGAAGTTATCCAATTCCTATAAGAGTGACAACGTAATTTGTATTCCATTGGGATACTAATTTTTGGCTGATTATAGTTTGGATGGAAATCTAAACAGCAATTTTGACTGTTTGCCCATTGTTTCCTAGATAGATTTAAAGTTCTGTGCGGGCATTCCCTTCTCCTATCTAACAGTTGTACTGGTGCAGCCATCCCTTCATCCTATCTTAATGTGTGTTTAGTAAGGCAATTTTTGTAGGCTCCTGTTGTGTTTATGCAAATTTTGTCAGTGATGCGAACATGTGAACAATGAGACTTCAACACAGGGAAGAAGAGCTTTGCATTAGTGCCTTTGTGTTATACTCATTTCCTTTTAACACTCGTTAGACCCTCCAAAATAAAAATAAACCAAGATTTTAATCTTTTTTTTAGAAGAAAAAGAAAAAGCTGCCATACTGCAAAGCAAATCATTTGCCTCTAGTAGTTTTTATTTTCAAGAATGCCTGTTACTTTCTTAGAAAATGAAAAAAAAAAAAAAAGTTTGGTGAGAACAGCCCAGAACCTGGAAATGTGCCAACTTCTCTTCCAAAAGGACAAAAGCTAACTTTGAATACCTTGTGGAAGTGAAGAATGGATGTCAGGCAACAAAATCATCAGTTTGTCTTCTGAAAAACTGTGGTCTGTAACTCAGCACGTCCACAGTGACAGGCACTTTATTTGAGTCCATATTATGCTTTCAACGTGTGAAATGTAATCTGCTGGCCTCCCAAAGCGTGGAGAATCCTATTCTATATCTCCCACCATGAATGTTTTTTTGGGAGGGTCAGGAAAACTCTGGAGTTTAGTTTCAGCTCTCCATATGATTATTCATGTGACAGGAGCGTCTGAATAGAGACTATAAATCAGTAAATACTGCATGTGCTTCTTAATCCTTAATTTGTATATTACAATTTATAATGGCACCTTTGAACAACAATTGAAGTTTCAACTATAGGGGAGACAATAAAAGGGGGAGAAAAAGAGAGATCTGGAGTAGTTGAATAGTTAGAAAATTCAGCTAGAGATGTAATAACAAAAATGGGTTTTAAGATAAATCTTGCTGGATAGAAAGAAGACTGTATATAATTAAATTATGATTTAATTATGATTTAAATTATAATTGAATTATGGAATTAGAATTGTATAGAATTTAGGATCTGAATTTGAAATGAATAGAGTAGAAATGATCCACTAGTGAGGAAAACTACAATTTTTTAGGGTTTGGAGAGGGAAAAGTAAGAAGCAAAAAACAAGCAGGGATTAAAATGCACAAACACACACATTCACACAAAAGTTCAGAAACACAGCTGAGAAAAAAAGCATTTTTATTATTTTTCCATAATATGAGGGCTTGGTTTTAAAGCACAATTTCCCATAAACTCTTTTCTTCTTTTCAGAGCAGTTCAGGTCATGGTGACTTTTTCATCCCCCCAGTTCTCTCTCTTGGCCCCTTTGCTTGCTAATTCATCCAATACTGTAGAACACATTGTGACACATGTATTTGTTGCTTTCAGAAATGGATTGAACCACCACTGCCTTCGTTCGAACAGACGGCCAACTTTGTAGGAACCTAGCAGCTGTGGATCATTCTGAATCTTTGTTGAAGATTGTAATGCCAAAATCTTCTTTTCATGAAGCACAATTTGAATTTGGAGGTTGCAGGGAAGACATCAATAAAGAAAACTGTAAGGTTCGGGTTGGGAGAAATCTAGTATTCTGTTTTATGATATAGGAGAGTGTTGGCCAGATATTCTCCTTCAGGCTCCAATTAGTGGACACTGTCTTTCGAACGTCATATTCATATGGAACCAGCTTGTTAAATGCCAGCAATCAGCCTCTCTCTGCATTGGATCATTCATCTGAAACATTGTGTTAAACATTCTCTCCCCCCACCCCCCATAGAAATGAGTTATTATTTGTACAACGTATTCTAAATACATTCAGTGTTTGTTCTCTGAATGCTCCATCTTTGCATTTACTGTATTCTCTTTACATTTTAATCTCTAGATTTTGCTGATTTTGAAAGTACAGTAAAAACCTTGCTCTAACAGGCCTTTTGAGCGGAAACAGTGGCTGTTGATACCTAAATTGATGTCATTTGTGGTGGCTGTTGGTACCTAATTTATCATTTAGGTAATCTGCAGTATTGGAAATGATGTGAATGCAATCACTTGCAGCAAAATTGCCATTCTCAAGGATTGAAACCACTTTCCATTGTATCTAAAATTTATCAAACTGAGAGCCATTGAACTGAGGATTTGCTGTATAGCAGGGGTCCCCAACCTTTGCAACTTTAAGTCTGAAGGACTTCAGGTCCCAGAATTCTCCAGCCAGCTTTGCTGGCTGGAGAATTCTGGGAGCTGAAGTCCTTCAGACTTAAAGTTGCAAAGGTTGGGGACCCCTGCTGTAGAGGTTGCAGTCTATGCTCACTTTCCCAAGAGTAAATCCCCCCCCCCAAATCAATGCAGCTTCCTTACATACAATGGAGTTATATATGTCACTAGATAACTATGACCTGTTGTGTCATCCTTTGAGAGAAAGGTAGCACAGACTTGTATGACTAGAATAAGTATTAAATTTTAGCTTGGTCATTTTTTTTTTAATCCCAATGCAAGATGGCGACATGATCATTTAAGAAGAAAATAGAAAAATAATTGTAGTTTCAAATGAACTTCAATAAATTAATATTTACTTACCTAAACAGATAGACCTAATGACCAGGGGAGGACAAAAAAACAGGGGGCTCAGGAACAACTTTTGACTTCCTGCCATCTTCCCCATTGACTTTGCTCATGGAAAGCTGGCAGAAAGACAGAAATCATGATCACGTGGGGAATTCAGCAATAACAACCAAATAAAATGGTTTGAAATCATGGAAATTTCAATTCCACTGGAGTAATGGGCTCTGGATTATTTTACACTTCTTTAAATTAATAGATTTAGTACCTTGATTTAAAAACTTGTATAATGCACCATTTGGGCTAACAAATAAAAACAGTGAGAGTTTTAGTAGGATATAGATAGGGAAGGATCTGGTAAATAATATTTCTAGTTCTATGCAAAAATTACAAAATGAAATTGGATAACTATAACAATCTTCACCAAATTTCACATACATAGAATGAATGTTTCTTTTAATGCATTCCAGAAACTAAAAGGGTTGAAATTTAGGTCGTTTGTGTGTAAAAGAGAGAAAATAACAAGTCATAAAAATAAAAATACCCTTGTGGATGTCATCTAATAGCAGATGTTCATTAACCATGAGCCCTGTAAGAATTTCTGACTTGAAAAGGCACCTCTTAATCCCCAAATTAATTATTAACTTTGCTGAGTTTTCAGGGTTGTAAATGCTAAATTGTGACTGTTTTGTTATTAATTGCAAATACATTTACTAATTTTATCAATAATGTAACAGGAAACTAATACCCTCAAATAGCTGTGATCATGAAGGCATTTAGTTTGCTGTATACACAATTTCTTTTTTTACATGCAGATCAAAATTGTATTGGATTCCAGCACTTACATCACAAGAGTGCAGTGTCTGTAGTTCTAACTTTTATTGCTTTTTCTAGCTATTCATAAGCTAGGGGAAAAAAACCTGAAAAGCTTCAAGCTTTGCTAAGTTCATAACACACTCAAATATATATACTTGTAGTAGGCATGTGTTTTTGTCTTGTTTTGGAAAGATAACTACTGCATTATTTTAATAATGTGGAAAGTTAAGAATATAACATGCTGGGGATAATTACTGTTGTTAAGAAATGTTTTAAATGGTTCATTTGGTGGCATTAAATTTTCCCAAAGTTCTACAGGACAGAGCCTGGGAAACCTGCTTTTGGTCAGAGCCATCTCCTGATCGTCTTCCAAAGGCAGTGAGAGATACCAGCTCTCATGCTGGGGTTGTATTTCGGATTGACTTTTATCTGTTTTGACCCAAAAGATTAACTTGCCTAAATCAACTTATACAAACCCTGGAAACCTCCCAAATATATGTTCAACTTTCAAGAGTCTCTGGCCAGCATGATCATTGTTGAGAATTCTGGGAGTTGTAATCCACTTATTTGAGTCTAGAATAGTTTTTCCCCAGTTTGGTACTATTCGTTGGAGAAAAGGAGAGTTCTTTCTAATCCAACCTATCTGAAGGCATCAGATGGGGAAAGGTTCTTGTATTTGTCCAGTTTAGGATTTTTGTCAAGAAATCTTACCACCCCTCATGGCATTAATATCCAAGATGTGCTCTGCAAACCTACCTGTGTATTCTGTACAATATATTACTAGCCACCAACTTCAGTTTAGCAAGGGACTGTCAGGATGAAAATAAGTATGCTAAAACTTATTTAAAAGTTTTAAAATGCCACAATTGATGCTGCAACTTAAAATGCAAAACCGGAAAGTGTGCATCTATGCACATGCACTGTTTCAGGTATAAAATCTTTCATATTTGATGTCATTCTCTCAATCTGCCTTTCAAGGAAAAAAAATCAATTTGCTCAAGTGCTTTTTAATTTGGCTCTTCAATTGCATAGATAAATCCATATGCTGAAAGAATATAATTGTAGCTTCCCTTCCATACCATGTTTAAAAGCTTATCCATGCCTCACAGATGTCTTTCTACAAAGGAGACTTGCAATCTGCCATTTATCCTTGAGGGAACCAAACTGAAATGACAACAGCGCTTGAGTTCCCAAAGGAAAAAGCAATGTTGGTCAGTTCAGTGGAATTGATAGAGGAGCAGTTCTCTCTTTTCTCTCCAAACATGCTGGTTTGTTTTCAGTATGTATATTCAATTAGTATTCATAGCATCCACATAAACATGATACTTATACTGATGGCTGTTTAATTGGAAACTCCACTTAACTCTTTGAGGAGAGCTTGGAGTTTGGGATGCATTGAAAGCATGTTCAAAATCGCTCTCTCCAGATTTTATTCAAGGAGGGCAGCATGGTGCTCAACCAGGTTTATTTGGAAAACAAAAGCCATTGATGTGGGAGCAACTCAATTCCTCATGTTAGTTGGATCAGAGCAGGCCAGGCTTTGTGGCAAATTTAATACCATGTGCACAAATTGCAGGACATAAATTTTTGCCCTGACTTTGGACAGAACAGATCATAGTGAAGATAACAAACATAATGAAATGGATATCTGTCTTACGGAAGTATCAAAAGTATTTCTGGCACAGGGAAGTGTGTGTCATGTGCTTGCTTGTGATAAAGTTGCTACTCAATGGAAGTAATAAATCTGTAGTATAATCACTTGCTTACAGGCAACTACCAGTTTTGATCCTAAAAGAGTGCGGAGTCCAACAGTGGCACTGCCCTAGATTGAAATGCAGTCTGATAACTTGGGATTCATTGAATACACAAATGTAGATTTAGATTTAGATTTATTTGATTTATAAACAGCAACCTATCTTCCCGAAGGGACTCAGGGCCTTCGGGGAGATAGTACACATTATGATGGATAGGATACATTTAGTTGAACCAATAACTTACTTCTGACATATATATTCCAGTAAGCCCATACTGAAACCTCCCTTCACTTTCTGGAGTCTTTCTTTTTCTGTATTAAAAGGTGATACACTTGCAGTTAAATGTATATTGAGTTAATTGTGAGCATATCTATTGATCGATCAATCAATCAATCAATCTAACTTAAATTCAGGGGGAGTTGTACTACCATGTCATGATGGAGTCTATGCAGCTCAAATTCATTTAACAAACAGGCTTTGGATACACAAGACTGTATTATTTAATAGGAAATTAGTATCTATGGTAAATGCATTATCTTGGTGTCCTTGTCTAGCAAAAAGTGCAGAATTCTGAAGCAGAATTTTAAGGGTGGATTTTGATCTCTTTAGTGGTTTTGCAACAGCATTTCTTGTCACAGGAAGCAACACCACAATGCACAAGGCTGTACATGACAAGACCAAGTATTGAATTAGATTTAAGTATATAGAGTCTTGTACAGTGGTAGATGACATTGTTTGTATTTTGAATATTTTAGGTCACTCCCTGGCATTCTAGGAAGGGTTGAAAGACCCAAGGCTGTACATAACTATAGGTAGTCCTTGCTTAACAACCATTCAGCAACTGTTCACTTTTACGATGACACTGAACAAAAGGGCTTACTTTCAATGCATGAAATTATAGCCATTGCAGAAGTTTGAACTAAGGGGTGTTTATAGACAGGTTGGGTCCAAGGGCCCCATACTGCAAGTGTCCCAGAATTTGCTTAAGAACCACAATGACTTACGACCAAAATTGTGGTAGTAAGTCAAAGAGTAGCAGAACAGTACTGCAAGTGATATTTGGCCAGCCTCCCTCAACCTTGTGCCCTTCCAACAGTTCTAGAGTACAGGTCTTATGGTCCTGAGCCAACAGAACTGGAGGACATGTAATAATATTTTTAAAGAATAATGAGCTAAATTAGTTTGTATTGTAAGTTCCCAGTTCAAGGGAACATGATTTTGGATGGAATATGAATACAGTAGATCTACCCAATCAAACAAAAGTTAATTATGAAAGAACCTGAATCTTTGGTGCTAATTAACATTAATACCGAATTAATAACAATTTTTGTATTACATTTGATTCATTAAACTAATTATTTCAAATAGAAATTGTGGCCAAAAGGGCCTTTTGCACAGGTACATTTACTGTACCAGTTGTGTCCTTTCTTGGACTTGGAGTTCATCAGGTGGTCACTCATCTGCTACTTACTTCTGGGTTTCATCATTTAAAGAATATCATCTTGGGGAATAAGGAAGCACACTTCATCTGTTGCAATTCCTCCTTTTTGGAATTTTTATTTTTATTTCTCTTCCTTCCAGAGATTTTAGGAAGATTTGCTCTCATCCTTTTAGTTTTTCAGAAAATCACTAAATGTGGTTATTCTCCCAATACTTGGGAACAGGATGATTGTCTTTTGATCTGGTTTTACTTTGTTTTGGTCTGATCTGCTTTGGTTTTGTTCTGGTGTTTTTGCTTCTCCATTTGGTTGTATTTTTATATGTCAGATATATTTTTTAAGTTAACCACCCAGATTCACTTAGGAGTGAAGTAGCCTATAAATAAATAAATGGGAAAGTTAGATACTTTTTCAAGAACCAGATTTTTTTTCATTTTTGTAATACTATTAAAATGTTTTTGTTAGAAATGTATGTATCTCTAGCTGAAAGCACTGTAAGGTTTTAGAAAGTAAAGATATCCCATTAAGACTTTTGCTAAATCTTATACACTTCCTAAAAGCAATAACTTTCACCTTCACTCTGTTTCCATCTCCCATATTTCACAAATAGGAGAGAAGGTGCAGAGTGGGCATTAAAAGCATTTAGTAAGCCCATTTACTGACTTTGCAAATAAATCATACCTGGACAGTCTCACTGATGTTCCAGTACAGTTTCAGTCTGTACCTTTATACCTTCATGAACCTAGCCATTCAAATGTAATTATTTGTATTTATTTTAAAATATTTAAAACCATTTGTTGTTAGAATAATAAGTTAAAACATAAGACATAATAACATTTTTTCAATAAAACATACTTTATGAGGGAAAGATAGGTAATCAAAAACAGTTTCATGGCAGAAGGACAGGTATGGCCAGAAAAGTTTGCCTCTCCGCTATATGAGAAATTTCAGAATCTGATCTTAGTAACATTTCCCATTATTGCCTTGGTGATCCAATCATCTTAAAAAGAGGGAGATAGTCTGATCTGAGTTGTATAGAGCATTTTTTTTCCAATCTAGAGTTATTTTATTATTTATTTCATTTTCATTTTTTTATTTCATTTATTAATTTTATTTTATTATTTTATTTTTTATTTTATTATCTATTTTATTTTATTATTTAATGATCCAAAGCCATACGAGACTATATTAGAGACATGGCAGTGGTTGGCCCATTGCTTCTTATTTTAGAAGCGTCCAAAGCGTCGTACAGAAACTTGCAAGGTTCATACAGACATTTACATCATGATTTTCATTCATCTTAAATGGGGGGGGGGGGGGGAAACCCCACCTTCATTGAGTGTTGGCAATATTTTACATCATAATTATGCAGTGCAAATTGTTAGGGAGCACATACAGCTTAAGAGTCATATATCAGGGGAAAAACACAGCCCTGTGTAGTTGGGGACGTATCTTGGGCCAAGCAAGCCTACCTCAGTAACTCCAATAATTCTGGTGTCGTTTTCACCAGGCCTGAGGTGAGAGCATTCATTTCATCACCATTTGGAACAGCTTCTACTAGGTTGCTACTTGAGAATTCAACAGAGACAATAAAACCTGTGTGTTGCTTAAAGTTTAGACGGCATGAAAATCACTGGATGGGTTTTCCTCTGTGTTTTTTTTTTACTTTCTGGCCTACCCAGCCTATCTCAAGCTGTGAGGTGAGGCCCTACACAATATAAATTGGCTCAACTGTGACAGTCCATATGTGTCTCTGTTCAAAAGTTTCAAATAAGATAGTCTAGTGTTATACCCAGAGTCATTGTGGGCCATTTCTGATTTGAAGCTGCTATCGGGCAGATCACACACATACAGAGTTCCAGATGTCATTTGGCTATTGTTTGAAACCTCGAAGGGGTTCTTTTTTTCACCCTTTGTGATTTTTCTTCTTCTCTAAATAAACAGGCACAGGGATACATGAAATGCGAGGCTGTGGGGAAATTCTGAACCAGAATGCAAAATGTTTTTAGAAGGGGGGGGGGGGTTGGAATTTGTTCAGCCAGCACACATTGTCTCTTCGTGCGGTATTTATTAGTCATACTTTTATCGCTAATTTCATCTGTTCCTGAGACTGTTTTTTTTATTATTTTGTTTTGCTTTAAATTAAGACTCAGTTCAACCACCCTTTTGGAATAGAAATAGCACATTGTAAAATGCTTAATCACAAGCTGGTATGCATGAGGTTTACAGAATAAGCTCTGTCTGCAAGGGCATCTGTTTATTCTGTTTGCAAAGAACCATGCCTCAGAAAGTGCTAGGAGGTTTCCCAACACTGGGTGAGATTTAGATATAGGAGGAGGAATGAGGGAGAACCCAACTTCCAATTAAGAGTCACCATTTGGTCCCCAGGGTCTCTATTAAAAGGCCAAAGTAGTATAATAGGTGCTACAAAAGACCAGCCTAAGCAGAACACCTGGGCCAGATGGACACGGCCTACAGTAATTGTCACCGTGCAACTCTTCTATGGAATTCCCATAAGAACTGACTGGTTTAAATATACTGTACCTGCTGCCTTTAAATAGAACAAGTTTATCAACTGGAATTATAAGCCTTGTACAAATCCACCAAACTGCCGTTGCTTACATATATGTTATGTCTGCCTAGTATGTATTTCTTCCTTAGATATTGCAAGATGGTGGGAGGGGCATGAACAAGAGTGACTGTAATACTACAGCTTTGAATTTATGCATAAGCACTCTTGAAATCCCCTAAAGTTGCAACATGCCTTTTGAATATTACTAAGACCAGCAAAAATACATCTGAAACAAAAGCTCTAGATATGTGCCCAGGATCAGCTTTGCTTATAATACTTTTCAAAACTTGTATTCCTTTTTAAAACCAGGTGTCCTGATGTTGTTAATGAGCAGGAAGGCTCTATTCTTAGGATACAAATACTGTAAGTGAAAAGCATGCCAAAGCAAAATTGCAGAATACTGAATTATCTCTCCCCCTCCCATCCAATCTTACACAGATCCCCCCTCTATTTCCCCAACAAAGTTACCTATTTAGGATAAGCGGGGATAAGGATTATTTACAGGTGCTTTTGAAGAGCTTTGTAGATACCATCTGTTTTAGGATGCTTTCTGAAGACAGATGGATAAAGCTTTTTTTCATCCTTTGTAAAATTATCTCACTAAGCAGACTAGCTAAGATCTTTAGCTTCCCAAGCTGATGATAGGAAAACTATTGTAAGTAGCGCTGGGCTAGTACAAACTTCTGTTTATATAGGAGTAGGATTAATTTACAAACCACGACAAAATCAACTAATTTTTGTACTTTTGGTAAAACTTTTTTTGAAGAAAAGACTGAAGCTGTTGATGTGGGTAAATGCTAATGTAGTTCTCCTGCAAGAGAGAACCGGCGCCTGGCAACTATGGCGCTGGCTCTTTTTCAGCAACGATGCCACTTCTGCGAAGTGAACTGCAGCAAGTTTCCCTTCATTTTGTATATGTGGCTATGAGGGTGGGAACAGCTTGCTTATACATTTTGATGAAATGAGACCTTATTGGTTTTGTCTTAAATAAACAATTGAGAAATAAACAGCTTCCTGCACATTCTTGATGAAATGGGGCATTTTTTTGGAAGGGGGGGGGGGAAAGGTCTGAATAGTAATCATTTTCAATGATGGTTACCTCCTTGAGTTGCCTGTCACAAAATCACCATCAATGTATATACACGTGGATTTGAAAAATGTGGACCACTGTCCTGTATACAACAGCTTTCCAAACTCAGTGGGGAAGAACCATGCTGCCACAGATTAGAGATTGGATCGATATAAAGATGATCAGTCTAGTTCTCACTGCAACATACTGGTAGGTGTGGGGTTTTAGTATTCTCATCAAAGGACTAATGGGTTGATAGCATTTAAATGCTATCTTTCTTATGGATCAGTTTGCTATTCAGTGGACTTTCATGGTGTATTAACTTCAGTGTATGTTTGTACTGCCCTTCAGATATTCTTCCTTTTTCAACTGTCTGGTGTACTTGCGACATTCCACAACCACCTACGGTTCGATGTCAACTCTACTGAGTCTGCTTGAAATATGCCCCTCTTGATGTTAACCTTTCCCAGTCTATCCCCATTGACTAGCCACTGTGTCTTCTATTGTGCCATTAATTTTTGCACTTTCTGATGTTTTAGTGATGTCTTTATTTTGATTATCCAGTTATGTGGTAGGGGATCAAATGCCTTTTTGAAATCAGTACAAACTACATTCAAGTTGGTCTTCCTTCTCTTAGATTTTCAAAAACAACTTGGCAATTATTACTATTATATGTACAACAAAGTGAAAGCTCCCAATTCTTTAGCTGGTGTTAGCCTACACTTATTATTGTAATTCATGAAAGTGTTTTTGGAAAATAACCACAAATGCCTATCCTAATCCTTGGGAAGGGCTCAGTAGGTAGATAAAAATGCCAAATCCAATGTAAACATCTGGCTATGTGACAAACAATAATAATTTACATTTATATGCCACCCAACGCCCAACAACTCTGGACAGTTTGTAAATGATTGAAAACAGGAAACAAAACAAAATAAAAAAGAACTGTTAGAGATGATAATCTAGATAGAACCATAGAAAAAGGGGACTTCAATCATCCTCATTAAATATCTGATCAACTGTCTTAACATGATAGTGCTAGACAAAAACAATAATTAGAACATGCTTTAGGTACAACTGGCAAGATTGCTCTTATTTAAAGTAGACATGTTCCAGCATCGTGGCTTTTTTGTTACACTTAAAACACTTAGAAAGGTACACTTATTAAAAGGTATTTCAAGGGTATGATATTTTTTTTTAAAAACTAAAAAATAATGTATTAGACAAAATGTGTTTTTATATCATCTGTTTGGGAATTGTGTGGCAAACACAGAAAAGACAAACTTTCAGGTATGGTAGCCCAAGCTGATAAATGTCTTAAGCTTCAGCTTGTTGCAGGGAAGGAGAGCAGGGGGGATAATGACTGACTGAGGTCCACAGTCTGACCTCCAGAATGAATAGGACTACTAGTACAAAATGTACACAAGTAAATTATATGGGCACATAGCATTCCTGTGTGTCCTTATTAGCTTCAGCTTTGCTTAGCAAGACACTTTGTGCACATACTTTAAATTCAGACTCCGTAACAAGTAAATCTAGTATTCCACCCCCATGCTTTTCAACTAATTCATCTTGTATTTAACTAGGTAGAAATAAACACTGTATAGTCAGCACAATGAATGGGAGAGACCTGTATATTCAATAAATGACATACATTTCCTGGCCTGGGAAGAGCTAAAGCATCATTAGCTTAAATTAGTTGGGTTTTGTAAACCCATCTGTCAATCTAAAGGCAGCCAATATATACTTTTGAGGTAACCTGGTTTCACGACATTACTCTGTCAGTGTGTACGCCTACTTTCAAAAGCTAACTCAACACACATTTGTTGTGATGTGCCTGTTTGTAAGCATGCTGTCTTAGGATGAAATTTGTAATTCACTGATTAATTTTTAACCTGGTTTTCTACCTTGAAGCAAACCTTTTATTGTTTCAAGCAATGCTACAACACACATAGCTTAATTTGAATCCCAATCTGTTTTTCTCTTCTTACAAAATACACGGCTGGATCTCAGTATATTAATTCAGAACTTTTATTGTGCAGCCTGATTCATCCCAACAAACGGTAGATCTCTATCCATACATCGGGTGGAGTTAGAGGATGTAAGCTCCTCCTTCAGAAAGTCAAATAATGCATTGTTCACACAACCATGTATGGTGAAGCTTGCCTTTGGAGATTGGGATATATCTGCTCTCCCTTTATCCGGCAAAGTAAAATAAAAACACTGGGCACTATTCTTGGGTTTTTGTCACCTTGCTAGTAGACAAAAGACAGCAGCATGTAATTTTCACTGTTTCTGTAACAATAGACATGTAAATGACACGCTGGGCAACTGGCACATCATGACAATGACAACTGCCTTCAGATGACCTGACCTAAAGAACATGGAGAAAAGCTTCCTTTAAAAAGAAGAGATGGCTTGGTCCTATACAAAAAAAAATCATCTCCTCCAAAATAAGAGGTGCAATGGTGAAAACTCAAGAGAAGCTAAAAATGCTTCCTTAGCTTGTTAACTCTACAAAGATCTGTAGGGCCTCTCTTCAGCAATACTGGTCCATGAGAACTATTGCAGCAGGGCCCATGGCCCCAGACGACTATTCTGCTCCAGCACAAGTGGCTGAAACTCTGCATTACGGAAGCAGAGACAGCAAAGAAGTAGGCAAGAGCTCTACGTCTTGCAGAGCTGGCTTTGGCTCATGTATTCCATCGGTTCCTACCTCTTCAATGTTGCCTCTCGAAATCTCAAGTCATCCATTCTCTACTGGGTGGCCCATTTCTGCTTGACACTAGTCATTAAGAGGTCACATAAAAAGGAGGCTATTGGACAGCTTTGCTGATGGTCTTCTGCACTTAAACCCCAGCTAATGAAACCCAAGATCTGCCAAAGTAAGAAACTTGGCAGTTCTGCTCAATACTGACAGATTTAAAACCTTGCATAGCTTGACACGGCCCCAAAGACCGGGCCTAGTATGCCCTATTGGGCTTGTGCTCTTTATTTTATTTTATTTTATTAAATTTATACCCCGCCCTTCTCCAAACGGACCCACGAGAATAATTGTACTTTCTCTTGAAATGGAAATACCTTTTTCTGTGCACCATCAGTGATTAAGAAGTTTAATAAAATTAATAATAATTTTTTAAAAATCAGCTGCTCTCAGCTGAGTAAAGGAAAGCTGCTTTGTTGGCAGCTCTGAGGTATTATCCTCTCTGGAACTTTAGTGACACAGAAAAAGGAAACTGCTGACTGGATTTTGTGTTGAGCCTTAGCTACTGACAAGATACACACATTCAGTACTTTCCCCCTCTGTTTTGGTTCTGGAGGTCTTTTTTCTCCTCAACAATAAAGTGATTGATGTGTGGTTTGATGTTTCTTTTCTACAAAAAAAGTTTTCCACTTGAACATCCTTCAGAACAGAAACTGGAAAAGCTGCCTGAAAGTAGGCCAAAGCATGTGACGTTTCCATAGAAACCAGTTCACAGCAATCCGTGAGAATCACAAGCACCGGAGGAGTGCTTTACAGCTGGCAAACTGGAGCTAGAGGCGGTTATCCCCATTCACCCGTGTCTTTCGCAGGAACCTGCAGGGAAAGAAATAGGAATTGCAAATTCAACTAATTTTAAAAATAGTCAAATATTGGTTGGAGTTCTGTTGGGATATCCATACAATAGCAATGGAACTGATGATTTGGTAAGTTTATCCCGAGAATGTTCTGACTTAGGCTTCCTTAACAATATAATAATAATAATAATAATCTTTATTGTCATTGTAAAAATTACAATGAAATATGAAGCAGGGTCCCGGCAAAACCTCTGTTATTTACACAATTGTGAATTCCTTTCATTCAGTCAGCAAGACTTGGCAAACAGTGTTTCAGAGGAATATTTATCAACACGAACCTTATCTCGCTTGATGAGCTGCCACATAACTAGTTTCCAACCACAGGGCAAGGCAACACTTGACACAGAGTCTCTTATAGTCACAAATAGAACTTTCCACTCTTGAAACGACTGAAGGAATGAATTGTTTCCTGCAAAAGCCCTTGCTCCATTCGCTCCTCTTTTGTTTCCTATGGGAAGGGCCAATCAATGCCAAGGTGTGGCTTTACTCCTAAGTCGATCCTGCTTTCTTAGTTGTTCTTGCCTTCTGGCAGCTTTATACATGTGCACACTGGGAATAGGATCCAGCAGTTCCTGTGCCTCACTGATGTCTATCTCCCTCTGACTCAGAGCCCTCGTCTGATCTTTTCTCAGTCCACTGGATTAGCCCCAATCCACCCCAACCACCTCACTGTCTGACTCTGCTGGCTGCCAGCGGGCCACAACAGAAAGGTAGACATTTTGCCATTGCCTATCCAACTGAGTTGTTGTGAAGATAAAATGGTGAAGACCTGAGCTCCTTAGAAGGGCTAAATCCAAAATGAAACCAAATTAAAAATAATTATTGCATGCCAGGGGGGGAAAAAAAGATTAGCAGCTTCACTGGAGCATCTGAGTCCCAATGATAGCTTAGATGTTCCTCTTCCAAAACCAATCAAGTTTTATGGCCTCATACTCGTAGAGGCAGGATGTTTTTGCATTAAATATTAATAGTTCACCACATTGTTCTCCATTGTGATAGAATGGACCACTTTTGGCAGTGGAGGTGGTGATGGGTTTGGAAATGTGACATTTTGTACCAAAAAGAGAAGCAACATCATTTGGGACATTTGGAGTATTAAAAGACAAGTGGGTAGGAGGTACTTTGTAACATGGAAGGCTGACTCCACAACATAATGTTCTTCCTTCAAAAAATAAAAAAAGGAAAATTCCATCTCAGCCATCTGGATTAATGTTTATTTGGATTCTTTGCAATGACAACTTTATAAAAGTTTAATTTCCCTCCCTTATGTGACCTTGTTGCAAATGTTTGGGAAGAAAATTTACGGCAACAATCATGGAATAAGTTAGCTGTAGAATATGTAATAAGGTATCTTGGGCCAAGCACAGTTAGCCAACACAAGCCAAGTACCATATAATGTCTACATAACCAACTTTGAAAACAAATACCAAAAACTTATTTTATTTTATTGTGGGGTGTGATGGCTCAATGATTAAAGATGCTGAGCTTGTCAGCTGGAAAACTGAACAGCCGGAGTTTGAGACCCAAGCACCATATAATGAGGTGAGCTTCCATTACCTTCCCACCTAGCAGTTCGGAAACATGCAAATGCAAGTAGATCAATAGGTACTACTTTGGTGGAAAGGTAACAGCATTCCATGTGCCTCGGGATATTGGTATAATCATGCTGGCCATATGGAAATGTATTTGGACAACATTGGCTCCCTTGGCTAAGAAATAGAGTTAAACATTGGCCATAGAGTTGGACAAGACTGGACAGTGAAGCTTTTACCTTTATTTACTTTATTAGAATTGGTCTACTATGCAGAGCATCCAAATATGTGAATTTAATTCCTACACACTTACCTTCTATCACGATTGTCAAAATGGTCTGATAGCTGCTCCTGTGAAGTCCTGAAATCTTCAAAGGGTTGCTGATATCGTGCTTCCAAGGAACCTTCTCTGGCTCTGCCTGCCACGAGCTGATTTGGGGAATCAGCAGACCTCTCTCGGAAAGGTGATGCTGCAAAGGGGTTGGTTTCACCATTTTCCTGTTCAAGAATAAAAAGAATAACAACTAAGAACTTTTGATCTCCTTTCTACAGAGAGGAAGAAAATTCAATTCAGCCAGGAATCCGCTGGATCTTCCTCAGATCTCCCCATCCAATGTCATGGAAATACTTAAAGAATTTGTTATTACATTCATGCATACACACATGTATCATCAGCAAATAAATTTGTGGAATATGAGTATATTAAAAAAATGACATCACTTTCCGTATTTTTCAGAGTATAAGACGCACCGGAGTATAAGAGTTTTGAAGAGGCAATTTTTTTTTTAAAGTAGGTAGGTAGATAGAGGGATATAGAGGGAGAGAAAGAGAGAAATACAGTAGGTAGGGGGGAGAAAGAGAGTAGTTAGGTAGGTAGGTAGATAAAGGGATAGGGAGAGAGGTAGAGAAATACAGTAGGTAGGTAAGTAGGGAGAGAGCGTGTGTGTAGATAGATAAGTAGATAGATGGATAGAGAGAGTGAAATATATATAGAGAGAGAAATACAGTAGATAGGTAGGGGGAGAGAGAGTAGGTAGATAGGCAGATATATAGAGGGAGAGAGAGAGAGAGAGAGAGAGAGAGAGAGAGAGAGAGAAGAAATACAGTAGATAGGTAGGTAGAGAGAGAGTAGGTAGGTAGGTAGATGTTTCCAGGTGTATTTACCCATGTGCTGGAGAAGGAAATCACTGACCACCTTTGGAACAAATCTTTGTTTCTGCAGGCACATTACTTGACCAACGTAATTCTTATCAATCACTCTAACTAAACAGCTTTCCAAAAGGGAAAAAAATACCCCTTTTTGCACTGTGCAAACCTCCCCCAAACGGCCCGTTTTTTGCCAAAAAAAAAAAATTGAAAATGGGCCGTTTTCTGGTCAAAAAATAGCATGCATAGCCTTATGGAGGCTTACAGATTGCTGCTGGGGGCTGGGGGGGGGGGGGCAAAAACACCCCGTTTTTTGCTCATTTCTGCCCTCCCCAGCCCCCAGGAGCTCTCTGGAAGCCTCCATAAGGGTATGCGCGTGGCCATTTTGGTAAAGGGGCGGGTTTTCATGAGGCAAAAAAATGCTGTATTCGATGTATAAGATGCACCCAGATTTTCAGCCTCTTTTAAGAGGAAGTAGGTAGGTAGATAGAGGGATTATACTCCGAAAAATACGGTAGTTAAGGTGTTTTTTTTTTTAACTTCACCTTTTTGTCCTTTTTTATCCTATTAAAATGAAAACAAACCCAGTTCTTCATAATCATTTCATTAAAATAAACAAGCTAGCTTAACTCCTTACTTAGGGTTTGAAAGCCAATTTCATTTTGCTGGCCAAGTTAAGCAGGAAGTTTGGAGAACTTTTTATAAAAAATGAGACCCAAAGCAATGGGTAAATTACAAAACCACTGAATAACACCCATTTCTCCCTTTCCCAGGGAACATAGTAGCTACAATTCTTTTTTTTTTTAAATAGAAGTAAATAAGCAAATGTATTTGGCTTAAAAAAAAGAAGACATTTCACTATAGTCCCTGCAAGTAAATTAGCTTGGAGATCCTAGGGGCAAAAGAACTAAACGTTATTAAATTCCTATCTTAACAAACCTTGGTCTAAATCAGCATATAGATAATACTGCATTATAATTACTACAAGAGCCGTGATGGTGCAGTGGTTAGAATGTAGTACTGCAGGCTAATTCTGCTGACTGCCTGCAGTTTGACAGTTTGATTCTCACCAGGTTCAAAGTTGACTCAGACTTCCATCTTTCCAAGGTCACTAAAATGAGGACTCAGATTGTTGGGGGAAATGTGCTGACTTTGTAAACCATTTAGAGAGGGCTATAAAGCACTGTGAAGTGGTATATAAGGCTAAGTGCTATTGCTATTGTTATCCTTTTGGCCCAAGTGGGCTGAACTCTAAAGAGCATGCAAAGAAAAGATTGATTGAATTTACTTTAAATACATTTAATGAAACACATTTCATATATATTTAATAACTTCCTGCTCTTATCATCATTAGAGTTCAGCAGCAATTCTGAAGACCATATGTGTCCCTGAGACATCGAATTGTGTAGCCTTGATAAAGAAGATCTGGAGCAGAAAGCACATTGCCTAAAGCAGGGATGTCCAAACTTGGGAACTTTAAGACTTGTGGACTTCAACTCCCAGAATTCCCCAGCCAGCATAACTGGCTGGGGAATTCTGGGAGTTGAAGTCCACAAGTCTTAAAGTTCCCAAGTTTGGACATCCCTGGCCTAAAGTATGCCCGAAACTACAAACATGCAAAGTTCCCAAAGAGACGTGATATCATAAGGCTATTGTTGGTATCCACCCCCCAAATCTTAGCCATTCTTAGTTAAATGTAGATTGATTAACTAGTTTATTCTTAAAGCTAGAATAACGTTTGTCCTCCTGTTCTAGTTACCACAAAATCGTGGTATTCAAACTTCATTTGTAAAATAACAACTTACCATGAGAGGAATTATATCTATCTTAACAAGCAAGGAGGCCAATTCCAGATCCTCACTATAGTTGTTCTTCAAAGGTACAGCCCGGTATCCTCAAAGGTAACAAAATGAATTATGAGTAGGGAACAAGTCAGCAGTTACAATTTTTAAAAATATAACATTTAAATAAGGTATTATGCCTTATTCATGCCATTAAAAAAAATAATCTAATGCTACAATGAGATTTTTTTGCCCCTTACTGAACT
Organism: Rhabdophis nuchalis; assembly: GCA_039707465.1. Lineage (NCBI taxonomy): Eukaryota > Metazoa > Chordata > Lepidosauria > Squamata > Natricidae > Rhabdophis > Rhabdophis nuchalis. The sequence goes on from CM077644.1 coordinate 31,128,372, forward strand.
GGTCATCTACATAATGAAAACTATGTGTTTTAGAACCATTTATGAATTTATTTTTTCAGCACTGGCATAACTTTGACCACAAGCTGAACAAGGCAATCATTAGCCAAGGACTACCTCTTTCTGTATCAACACAACTATCCTTGACAGAAGACCTTTCTTCTCATTTACCTGCCTTTAGGCCTTTAACCAAGAAAGTGGCCTGAGCTAAGAAGTTCTGGTCACTGAACATATCCTCTTCATATACCACGAAACGTAGAAAAGCAAAGTCAGGGTTACTGACATGGAACTGAAAAGTCTTTGGGGACCAAGCAGGATTCAGACCGTTGTCCACTAGAGTAAACAAAAGATACCATCAGATATATGTGGAATTTATTTTTATTTATTTATTTATTTGTTACTGCTGCCTATTCGCCAATGGCAACTCAAGGCGGCTTTATATAAGTCTTGTATTTATTTGAATACAAAGAAATGTAATACTTTAAACAGCAGTGAATTTAAATTACAACCAAGATGTTTTTTGATTACTTCTCTGCAAAGCACAAAATTGTGTTTTGGAATTGAATGTCTAAAGCACCATTTCTGAACCTGACAAATACCTCATAGTCCTTCTCCCTTATACCTAGCCTGCAATACTGCATTCTAACCAGTGTACCAAGAGCCGTGGTAGAGCAGTAATTAGAATGCAGTACTCCAAACTACTTCTGCTGATTGCCAATTGCCAGTAGTTCGATTCTCACTGGCTTAAGGTTGATTCAACCTTCCATCCTTCTGAGCATGTAAAATGAGGACTCAAATTGTTGGAGGCAATATGCTGACTCTGTAAGCTGCTTAGAGAGAGCAGCAAAGCACTGTGAAGTGGCATATAAGTCTAAGTGCTATTGCCATTATATTTCAGAGAAAAAAGATTAATAAGCATACTAAGTTAAATTTGGATGAATTCAGACAGTATTATTCAAAGTGATAATTGAAGCAATGGGTTGATTATGTGAAAAGGTAAAAAAAAAAACAAATGGACATCCATTCTAAAATGATGATGATAATCTTTCCAAAAGAATATCATGAGAAATTATTACAGGCTTTGGTAATAAGAACCTTTGGTTTGGTTCTTCTTCCCCGGGCCTCAGCAGATTGTCTATTTATCTTATATTATTATTCAAGACAATGAGATAAATCCCTGCACTAGCTTCCATTAGAAGTTAGAGGATTGCAACCAATGAAAACATGCAGCTGGATCTTATTGTCTTAAGGCATAATCTATATAAATAAAAATGTAACAAGAGTTTGTTCAAAACCGCTAATCTCCGAAGGTACTGCACCGATCGCTTCCAAATTTTTACACAACGTTCCTTTCAAATACGGCACCAATGATATATATAGATTGTGTAGATGTCACACCTGTGCCAGGTACACGCAACGGAAATGTAAAAAATTGTAAAAAAGGTAGGTAGATGGATACAGAGAGAGCAGTGGGCCACAGGTATTATGTCATCCTTTATGACATAAAATACTCTGTCCATAAGATTCAAGGAGAAATACAGTAGGTAGGTAGGTAGGCAACTATAGGGATAGAGAGAGGGAAGGAGGGAGAAATGCAGTAGGTAGGTAGAGAGAGAAATACAGTAGGTCGGTAGATAGGTAGGTAGAGGGATAGAGAGGGAGAAATACAGTAGGTAGGTAAGTAAGTAGGTAGGTAGGTGGGTAGAGGGAGAAATACAGTAGGTAGGTAGGTTGGGGGTTATACAGTGGTTGTGTGTATGTGTTTGTATGTGCAGGTGTAGCTCTACACACAGATTGGTTGGCCATTTAACCAGACTGGGCCACAGCAACGCGTGGCCGGGAACAGATAGTAATTCCTAATGGGAGAAGTCTCCCAGCCAGTCCCTGAATATGTGTTTCAGACTGAGGTTGTTTTAAAATTAAGTTTCTATCCCTCACTAAAGCTATTTTTTATTAGAGGAAAGCAATGCAGCTGCCTAACACTGCATGAAGTAAGTCGTTCTGGTTATTGAACAGATCTCGTCATATACCACAAAACGTAGAAAAGCAAAGTTAGGATTACTAATTTTGCTCATGGCTGAGCAGGAATCCTAATTCTGGTCTTTCAGGCCCAAATACCATGTGATGCAACTACACTGGCTCCCAAATATGGCTAAGTTGAAAAGGCAGGAATCGACACATTTACTGCAGCTATTGTCAACATACTTCATCTCACTTCTCATTTTCAGAGGATGGAATTAAAGACTCCACTGTCTTATTACAAAGAAACACACCAGTTACTAAGATTTCATTTCTTTATATGTCAGCTAGGACTATATAAGTTTATTCCTAAATTTGTGAATTTCTTACAAAGCATACAGTTTAAATCTGTATCTAAATACAGCCTAAACATCTTGATTAACGAAAGAGAAATAATTGTTTTAAAAACTTGAGATAGAAACATCCATCTCTGAGATAAAAGAAAACAGGCTGCAGATAAAAAGATATCCACCTGATGTACACAGATTTAAATGGAGGTAAGCTTTCATAGTTTTAAGGAAATCAGATTTGTATGGCATTAGGAATTTTAAAATAGGACAATTCTAAAAATGGCAAGTAACATAAGCTAATAGAAAAGCTACACATGTTATTTAACATATTAGGTTATGTTTTTCTCCAAAAAGTTATCTTGAAATTTAATTCATTCCAAGAAAATGTTTCACTTTTTTAGTGCAGACTGAACAAATAAAAATACTACATTTTATATTTACAAGCACAAAAAGTTGTGGTGGCCACCAACAGGAAAACTTTTAAAAAGTTTTAGACAAAGAGTAAAATCTTGCTTGTTATAATCAATATATATTTACCACTATTATTGAAAGTTGGATACACTCAGTATTATTCACTATGATAAAGAAGAAGGAAATACTATAGTAATTGTTGTAATACTGTAAGACTCTTTTTGAGGGAGATGGGTGATTTAGAAATATGAAAAATAAATAAAATAAAATAATAAATAATATCCTGCTTCTGGAATTCCCAGCATCAGTGGCTGACCACTATGGAAACAAATTGTTGGTCATCATACTATATTTTTCTTTTGCTTATATTGTAAGATCTCTGCAGATATTTAGATTTCTTGAACTGCATAATCTAATTAGTAATTGCAAACCAATATCCTAGCAACAGATGATTCCTGAAGGTGGAATCTTAATAAAGGAACAAGCATAACCAAGAACAAGGGCTACTTAAAACAACAAAAATAACAGCAACAATAGTATATCAACTTTTAGGCACTTCATGATTGAACTTTTCTTCAATTCTGGAAAAATTCTCCAATTGTTGATTAGACAATTGTACAAAGTACAGGATTAATAAAGGACAGAATTTAAAAAATAAACTAGCCCAAGAGGTAAAGAATCTAAACTCATAAAACCCACAGTAAATGCAAACTGCATTTCTATTGGTTGCAGTTTGAGTAACTAGAGTTACTAAATAATATTTACACATTAAAAATTTGTTCTGAGGTTGGCAGGGGAGAGAATGTTGACTACAGAAAAGCTGACACTTGTTTGGTTATGATCCAAAGTTGGCATTTTTCCGCATATAAATAATTTATGCTCTGACAACTTTTAATATAAAGTTTAGTTTAGTTCAAACATCTGTTCCAGTTTAAATAGCTTATTCCAATTATAAGTGCATAATTCAAAATAAAAAATATATTACATCCGTTTTCTCTCTTTCTAATGTAATGCATGTTAAGTAATTTATAGTTGTATAGGTTTATCTCTGCAGTGGCCTACACTTCCCGAGTTAGTGTCAAAATAGAAATTAGCTCCTCATCATCTGTCCCGAACAATTTGCAGACATTCAGTGAACAGGAAACATTTCGACACTTTCCGCCACAAGGTCCCATAGTAAATTTGAAATAACTGCCCACAGATTCCTCAAACATTTGCGAGCTTCTTTTTCACACTTCAACCAGTAAGTCATGAGAAAAACAGATGAGGAGGAGCAGTGTGAGATCAACTCTGCACCTGTCTGATGATGACAAAGAAGCTGATTTTTTTTAAAGTGATAGGAGAACATGTTCTCAATTGCTATCATCATATAGGACAGGGGTCTCCAACCTTTGCAACTTTAAGTCTGAAGGACTTCAACTCCCAGACTTCTCCAGCCAGCTTTGCTGGCTGGAGAAGTCTGGGAGCTGAAGTCCTTCAGACTTAAAGTTGCAAAGGTTGGAGACCCCTGATATAGGAGATATTAAATAACACTGACATCTTTGGCAATGGAATCTGAAATTGAAATGGCAGGATCACGTACTCACCCACCATCTCGGTCTTCTGTTTTGTATTATCATAATCTGCTCCTGATACCTCAACCTCTACAAATGGACAAACGATTCCCCTTCCATTTTTGGGAAGATGCCGTGCCCCCAGAATCTGGACAAGACACACAGAAGGGAGAAAAACCACACTGTTAGATAAATTTCTGGTATATCGAGCCAAATGGTTACAGAGAATTCAGTCAACGGATGCAGTTATCTGCTTCCTAAGGCTCTTCCCTTGAGAAAACTTTAACACCAATAACATTTCAGTTGAAAAAAAATCTTGTCTTCAATTAGAATCTGTGCAGGGCTTAAGTTAGTGGTGTTCAAAAATGTTGAAACAATACAATTACAAAATTTTGAGAACAAATTTTAAAAGCCCTATGGCCATAGTGATCCTATGGAAGGCCAACCAGTGTGGTTATTTAATGGCTCAAAGTGTCATAGGAATTCAGAAAATACATTAACTAGTATCATGTTTAGAGTTCTAAGTAAACAAAATTACTTAAGACTGCCAGACTGAAATACTGATTTAGGTTTCAGAATAGAAATGCTACTTAATACAATGAAATATTACCTCTTACAATTAGCTTGCATTCCCTACTGTATTATTATCAGTCACACTGGCTAGGATTCGTAAGTCCTTTATCTATACTGATATTTGCTGCCATTTTCTCTTAATAATCCTAGATTAATAATCCTACAATGGCTGGGGTAGGCATTCTGTTTGGCCTTCATTTCCCATAATCTTCAGCCAACACAATCAATTACAAGCAGCAAGAAACATCTCAAGAGCCATAAATTGTTGTCCGTTGCAATAAATAGGGCAATTCTCAACCAAAATAACAACAAAACATAGCCTATGGGGTGTGTGGTGTTTGCATCTTCTACAATCCAAGATGGCTAGAATCCATGGAGTTGGTGAGACACACATACACACACAATTAAATAAATCCCTAAACAAGATTAATCTAACTGGATTTCTAAACAAAGGGAGCCACCTATGGGTAGGAGATTTGTATGTTGTCAACTGCCTCCCTCACAGAATGATTTATCACTAGCAGTTCCAATGATTGTTTTGCTCATTTATTATTTGTCTCCATTAGGTTTTTGTTAAGAGAAGACTTGGCCAAGTAGCAACTACGGTTTTGGTTTTCTGTCACTAGAAGATTGCTCAAAACACTGACCTAAGAAGGATCAAAACCCATATCAAACAGCCACAGTACTCTATGCAGAGAACAGGTGATTATGGGCCTAATCTGAAACATGCATTTTCAGGGATCTTTGTCCACATAGGGCAAAACAAGATAGTTCTTGATAGAAATCAGGGTAGGAATGTAAAAACAGGAAAAGACAAGATTGGGGTGATGCTGTAGCAACTGTGAATATGGATAGTGCAGTAGTTAAGAGGAGGCAATAAGCAAAAGGAACAATAGGAGTTGGGAAGAACAGGTATGAAAAAGTCATATGGTATATGTTGCCACGGATGTCTCATGTCAAGTGAGACATATGTGGCAATTGTGGTGGGACGTGGGAGTGAAGGCACTGGAAAAATAATGGGGAGATGGGTCAGTTCAAAGTGATATGAAGGAAGAGATGGAAAGAAAAAGTTCTGGATTTTGTTTTGGCAAGAACGAGACATGAAAAGGTTCCGAGTTTGATTTCTGCTAAAGCACACTTAAAGGTAAAGGTTCCCCTCACATCTATGTGCTAGTTGTTCCCGACTAGTGAATGACTATCACTGAATGACTATCACTAGTGAACGATTAGCACTGAGCGGTGGCTCAGTGGCTAAGACGCTGAGCTTGTCGATCAGAAAGGTTGGTGGTTTGAATCCCTAGCGCCGCATAACCGAGTGAACTCTCGTTACTTGTCCCAACTTCTGCCAATCTAGCAGTTCAAAAGCACATAAAATTTCAAGTAGAAAAATAGGGACCACCTTTGGTGAGAAGGTAACAGCATTCTGTGTGCCTTTGGTGTTTAGTTATACCGGCCGCATGACCACAGAGACATCTTCGTACAGCCCTGGCTCTTTGGCTTTGAAACGGAGGTGAGCTCCGCCCCCTAAAGTCGGGAATAACTAGCACCTATGTGCACACTTGTCCTGAAACGGTTTCGCAGAACTTCCAGAATGTGAATGTTTACTTTCAAAAAGATCATATATTCAGGCTGTGTGTGTGTTTGCATGGCCTACTATTAAACTTATATCTATTTGAGCTGAAGTAAACAAAGCTGACAAAGCCAAAGAATGTCACCTATGGATTTTTCCTCCCAAATGAAGTTCAGCTAGTCTAGCAGACTATCTCCCTTCAGGAATCAATTTTAGATGCACTTGTTCACCCAGGTGCTAAAAGCTAAGTTACAACCAAACTTCTTGCTTTTTGAAAGAAATACATTTTCATTTATTCTTTAGAAGAGTGTTCATTTTATTGTGATTTGTTTCAAAGCACTACTACGCTTATTCTCTTGTAAATAACTCCTCTGAAATGAAGAGCAGTCTAAAAATAAAATAATTAATAATGGTAACAATAATAGCAACATGAAAGTAGTACAATATGTTCACTTTTAGTCTGTCTTTGACAGTTTATTAGGGCTGGTTTTATGGAGTAACAAGTAATAAACCCTTAAGACTTAAAATAATCTTATTGTCACTTTGAACGTACGCTCATCGGCATACATTAAAATGCAATTTCGTTGCATACAAGTCTCAAACCCACAATGAAACTTCATTCAGCTAATAGGAAGCTTAGTTTGGGTAGTAAACTGCAGAAAATCGGGGGGGGGGGGAACTGATAGATACAACTTGTTTGTTGAGCCATATGTTTCTACAGTTGGGAATGTTTGATTTTTAAGGAAAAGAAATGCGGACTTGAATGTTAAAGCAGTAAGAGAAAAGTGGGTGGGGAGAAGATGAACACAGAGAGAGCAAAGAGAAGTGGTTACCAGGATGATGGAAATGTGGGCAAAGAAGGAATTTAGTGGCAATCTTAGTTGAGAGAATTCAGAGGAGATGGGGATAAAGGAAGATCAGAATAGGATTTCTGGGCAAGGAATATGGCCCAGATCTTGACTCAATTAGAACTGCAAGCTGTTAGTAGTAGCAGTGTACATAACTGAACACAGTGTTCAGGCATCAGCCAATACCATAATGGATAAAAGTGACAGAGATGTTTTCTCTTACTGCATCTACTGTGTTTTTCTCATAATAAGATACATCTGACCATAAGACGCACATTAGCTTTAGAGGAGGAAAACAAGAAAAAAAATCTGCCTCTGCCTCCCAGCGTCCAGCCTGTATTTATCTGGTTAGCTTACTTGCAGCAAACAGAAAACAGCCTGGTCAGCTTCAGTGTTATCGCAGCCACAGCACATGGCTCATCAGGGCTCCGCTCCATTGCACCCACCATTGGTCAATTGAGCTGAGCTGCTGTTGCTGCCAGGAAACACTGGAGCCTTCACTGCTGAGCAGCTGATTGGCAGTTGGATCAGCCTTCTGGAATACTGCCAATCAGCTGTTCTAGGCGACGGAGTCACTGTCTCTGCCTATTGCCGCCATCTATCGCTTCTACCACCATTTGGGGGTGTTCCTGGAGGCCGATCCAACCACTGCTCAGCTGCTCAGCAGCGAAGACTCCAGTGTTTCCTGGTGGCGGTGAAAGCAATGGCACCAACTCCCCTCCCCCCGCCGCAATATTCGCTCTATAAGACGCACAGACATTTCCACCCACTTTTGGGGGAGGGGGGAGTGTGTCTTATAGTGGGAAAAATATGGTAGTTATCGGCATGTTTAGATTTGCTCATGTGCTATTTCCATCAGCATTGGCTGATGGTTAAAATCAGCTCCAGATAGTATTTAAACATTTTATTCGACTTTTAGGGGGTTCCAGGGAGGGGGGGAGGGAGAGTCAGGTGGGGGTATGCCAAAAAGGGCCGGCAGGAAGCGGAAGTAGAGTAACGGAGGAGGGGGGAGGGGGGGTCGTTTCCACTGGGGTATTTTCCATCAATACGGTCTTGGGGAGGGGCAGGGGCGGTGGGAAGGGGGATGGACATCACCAGTTGGAGGACCGGGGCCGCTGGTTACGGGTGGTCACGCGCTCCAACTCCCCCTGTCCCCATCGCAGACTAGGTGGGCAAGAACCACAGACCCGGGGCCCTAGGCTGATGCTATGCAACGCCAGGTCCGTGGTACAAAAAGCCCCCCTCATCCATGACCTTGTGTCAGAGGGGGACCCGGACCTGGTAGGCATTACGGAAACCTGGTTGGGCCACGAGGGAGGACATCCCCTCGTAGAAATGTGCCCACCAGGATACCGAGCCTTCCATCAGCCTAGGGCCCTAGGGAGGGGTGGGGGGGTGGCGATTATGGTTAGGGAAGGTCTTGAGCCAAAGGAGACCACGATCCCTCAGACGACCGGGTGCGAGTCCCTCCTTGTGAAGTGGGGCCTTGGGAGGCAGTTGGGCGTGTTAGTTGTATACCTGGCTCCTCGCTATGCAACAACAGCCCTGCCCGAGCTCCTAGAGGTGATAGCCGAGGCGGCGGTTGAGACCCCCAGACTTTTAGTCATGCGAAACCTCTGGTGCAGCTCGGGAGTTCATGGCTTCCATGACAGCCATGGACCTGACCCAGGTAGTTTTAGGCCCTACTCACGAGGGCGGACACACCCTGGATCTCATCTTCGTCTCGGGACAGTGGAGTAGTCATCTGGGAATAGGGGATTTAGTCATCACACCCCTGTCATGGACAGATCACGCTCTCCTTCGGCTCGACTTTCCGATCGCTGCACCTCACTGCGGGGAGGCGGAACCGGACATTCCTATATGGTTCCGCCCCAGGCTCCTGATGGACCCGATAAGGTTCCAGAGGGAGCTTGGGCCAATTCCTGTGGACTTGCCCTGCGACTCGACTGAGGACCTAGTGGCTGCATGGTTAAGTGCGGCCACGGGGGCCTTGGACCGAGTTGCGCCCTTGCGGCCTCTCTTGCGGCGACGAACCACCTGGGCTCCTTGGTTTACCGAGGGGCTTAGGGAGATGAAGCGCCACAAGAGACGCCTAGAGAGCAGATGGAGATCTTCTCACTCCGAAGCCGACCGAACACTAGTGAGAGACCATATTAGGACTTACTTAGTGGCGATAAAAGTGGCCAAACGTGAGTATTGCGCCACTCTTATTGCATCCGCAGATAACCGCCCTGCCGCCCTGTTTGGGGTGACCCGCTCCCTCCTTCAACAGAGGCCGCGGGAAGCCCCTTTACAGGGTCGAGCAGAGGAATTTGGGATTTATCTGCAGGAGAAAATCACTCGGATTCGGAACGAGCTACCCTCCATCGACAGTGGTCCAGTCGAGCAGGCCGAGGCTGTTCTTGTGACACCATCCTGGGAGGAGTTTGATTTTGTTACCACCGAGGATATGGACAAGTTGTCAAAGAGACTTAGGGCTACCACATGTTTATTGGACCCGTGTCCCTCCTGGCTTGTACTGGCATCCTGGGAGACGACACGAGGCTGGCTCCAGGGCATTGTCAACGCATCTTTGAGTGAGGGGTCCTTGCCTGCCGTCCTGAAAGAGGCGGTGGTGAGGCCCCTCCTCAAGAAGCCGTCCCTGGATCCAGCATTATTAGAGAACTATCGTCCCGTCTCCAACCTCCACTTTTTAGTGAAGGTTGTTGAGAGTGTGGTGGCCCAACAGTTTCCGCGACACTTGGAGGAAGTTGATTATCTAGACCCGCGCCAGTCCGGCTTCCGACCCGGGCACAGCACCGAGACGGCATTGGTCGCGTTGGTTGATGATCTCTGGAGGGCGCGGGATAGAGGATATTCCTCTATCCTAGTCCTATTAGACCTCTCAGCGGCTTTTGATACCATCGACCATGGTATCCTATTGCACCGACTGGGGAGGTTGGGGTTGGGAGGCACCGTTCTGCGGTGGTTCTCATCCTACCTCTCTGGTCGGTCGCAATATGTGTTGGCAGGGGGGCAGAGGTCGGCCTCGAGGTCCCTCATATGTGGGGTTCCTCAGGGGTCGGTCCTCTCGCCCTTACTGTTCAACACATATATGAAGCCGCTGGGTGAGATCATCCGTGGTTTTGGGGTGGGATATCATCTGTACGCTGATGATACTCAGTTGTACATATCCACCCCAGACCACCCCAACGATGCCGTCGAGGTTATGTCCCGGTGTTTGGAGGCCGTACGGATCTGGATGGGTGGTAACAAACTCAGGCTCAACCCGTCCAAGACTGAGTGGCTGTGGCTTCCGGCGCCCCGGTTCAGCCAGATTATTCCAACTCTGGCCATTGGGGGCGAAACACCGGCCCCCGTGGAGAGGGCGCGCAATTTGGGTGTCCTCCTGGATTCCCGGCTGTCTATGGAAGATCATGTGGCAGCCGTGGCCAGGGGGGCATTCCATCAGGTACGCCTGATGCGCCAATTGCGCCCCTTACTGGACCGGGGTGCCTTACGCACAGTCACTCAAGCACTCGTCACCTCTCGACTTGACTACTGTAATGCTCTCTACATGGGGCTTCCCTTGAGGTGCACCCGAAAGCTGCAGCTAGTCCAGAACGCAGCCGCGCGGGTGATTACGGGAGCGCCTAGACACTCCCTCATAACACCTATCCTGCGCGAGCTGCACTGGCTCCCTGTGGTCTTTCGGGTGCGCTTCAAGGTTTTAACGGCCATCTTTAAAGCGCTCCATGGCTCGGGGCCTAGTTATATGCGAGACCGCCTCCTGCCCCATACATCCCTCAGATCGATACGCTCCCACAGAGAGGGCCTCCTCAGGGTGCCGTCGGCTGGACAATGCCGACTGGCGACACCCAGGGGAAGAGCCTTCTCTGTGGCGGGCCCTGCCCTTTGGAACGACCTACCCCCTGAACTCCGCACCATCTCTGACCTCCGCCTCTTCCGCAAGTGTCTGAAGACACACCTATTCCATCTAGCCGGCCTAGCATAACCCCCATTACTGACTCTTAGTTTTAAATTTGGGTTTTTTAAATTCGGTTTTTAGCGCAGGGTCTATTAGAATAAGTTTTTTAAAATTTTATATGTTTTATATGTGTTTTAACATCCCTGTGCGCCGCCCTGGGTCCGTTTGGAGAAGGGCGGGGTATAAATTTAATAAAATAAAATAAAAATAAATAAATAAAATAAAAGATCTTACTTTTGCTTGTTACAGCAGGGGTAGTCAACCTTTTTACGCCTACCGCCCAGTTTTGTATCTCTATTAGTAGTAACATTTTCTAACCGCCCACCAGTTCCATAGTAATGATGATTTTATGAAAACTTAATGAAAATGTTTTTAAATAATGCTATGATTTTTTTTTAAAGTCAATTAAATTTTAAAAAAGGAAAGTGCTTCAGTATCGAACAAAACCCCTACCGCCTACCATGGAAGCTGGAACGCCCACTAGTGGGCGGTAGGGACCAGGTTGACTACCACTGTGTTACAGTAATAATGCCATGTGTGCTAGAATTGTTATTTAGACTATGGCAACTTTTAGATGTGTGAACTTCAACTTCAGAATTCCCCAGTCATCAAGAATTCTGGAAGTTGAAGACAACACATCTTAAAGTTGCCACAACTGAGAAATACTGTTTTAGACTCATGCTTTAGTGTCCCCAAGTATTCTTAGGAAATAATCCTAGAAGAAAAACTGAGAATTTTTTTTAAAACAGGCATGTGGCTCTAAAGTCCTTAAGTGTTTAAGTAGTTTCAAATAAGGTTTAGCTTAAGCCAATGAATATCCTGTGTCTAAAAAGAATTGGAAGCTGGTGCCATTTTTGATGTAATGCTATGTTCAGGGTAACAAAAATGAATCTATATGAATCTTGAGATTAGTCAACAACATCTTCTCTTGCAAATCTTCACCTCCAGCATATTTACAGAGGTCAAAAGCATATGCATTTTTTTTAAACTATGGTTAATTGCTGCACCTTGGTAAAGGCAGCTGGAAATTAATATTATTTATAAAAACAAGTAAACAATAAATCATGGCTTCAGGCATTGTGGTATGTTTCAATAAATCAGTTTAAACCAAATTCAGAATGTATACACAGTAAGAAACAACTGGTAGTTTAAACCAGGAAGTGGATGCCACCATCTTTTCCTTATGATAAAAATTGGCTTACTGTTTAAAAATGATATTACAAATTTAGCAGCACATACATCTTTTCATATTAAATATGTGGTCTTAAGTGAAAGCTAGATAAAATTACAAGGATCTTTTGAACTGAAAAATGTCTGTAGATGTATATGCACCACACACATCTTTTCAGGGTATAATGTAGCAATCTTTTGAAGCTCCAAGCAACCAAGAAAAGAGGCACTTTCAACCATTATAAAGTCAACATTAGAATTCATTCTAGTGGGCACTTGGATAATCATAAAATACAAACCTCAATGGAGATGGAAAGTGGCACCATTCCACGAAGGGTGTTCTTGTCAAAGGGATCAAAGACATCATCCCGCATGTTGGTTGGTTGCAATGCAAAGCCACTTTGGCCTCCAAACACAAAGAGAGCCTGATTCATTTGCATTGGCTTATCTGCAAAAACAAAGACATTTCGATGACAAACACCTCAACATCAGTAAAATAATACTGCAGTTTGGTAAAATAATAACAGTGCCTTATATTTGAATAAAGCTCTTCCTATAATTTAGCGTTTGCTGCATAGTTCATAAATCTGGAATGCAATTCTCCATGCGCTGAAGTATTAACTTTTTAGCATGAAAAAAATATCTCCACCACAATATTTCTCTGTAGCAGTCATTTTATTCAAATAACACTCATCTTAACTGAAAAAATGATAATAATACTTTTAAGAAGCCAACACTCATTCTTTAAGACTATTGGCAGTTTAAGATGAGCAACTTATTTTACTTTGACGTTCTTATTGATTCAGCATTGTCCTAGGAAAGAAAGAGGCTCATGTGCACCTATCTATCTTTTACATTCGCCTTCAAGCACATGCAGTTCCTATAAAACAGAGGGCAGGTTTTTTATTGTTTTTAATATGTTCTAGTTCTATTAATGCATACAGCTAAAATAAAAAAATAGAGCTTCCCAAATTATAAGTAAACAAAAAAAAAAGACTTGTTGGCAGTAGTATTGTTTGTTTGATATATTTACTGAAGTTTATATGCTGGCCCAACTTAAAATGACTGAGTAGTTAACAACTCCAAATACAATAAAAGGTTTTTAAAGAGAGAAAAAAATACAACACAATCATGTACAACAAAATTAGACAGGCACATAATGAACACTGAGCAGTATGCAAGTGGCAAAAGGATTCAAATTGTTCTCAAAAAGCCGGGCTTTAATAGCTATTGGAAAACATAGGGAAGTTGGGACTTGTTTGAACTCAAGAAAAAATGCAATTCCAGAAAATGTGGGCAGCAATGGAGAAGATCTGTGATAGTTAAACAGTCTTGAAGGATTGGAACTCAGAACATAAAAATCTAAAGCAATATCTTCATGCAGTAATGTTTGCCAAAATGGTTAAAGTGTGGCCTTCCAGGTATGGCTGAACTGTGGCCCCTGGCATCCCACATCGATGAACATGAAGTCTACCAGGACACCAATTCAACAACATCTAGAGGGACACATATTGCCCATTTCTGCCATGGCCACCACCATAAAACATTCACCTGGTGTTTGAAAGTTGAGCGCCACCAACTGGCTGCCACAGATCCACATAGGAAGGGGATCATAATTGGAAGAGTCCAGGCGCTGTCCTTTGGGGTATATGCGGGAAAGCTGTAATCGGTTATACTGCAGAAATTTCTTCCCTTTGATCTTGTTGACATACTTTTCTGCTTTGGTTTCGGGAAAAGATGACATATCTCTATAACAGGCTCTTTCTGTGCCGATTTCTGTAGAGAGAATATGGAGATGCTAATCTGAAAAAATCTTAATTCCTCACAGAATGACTGAGAAGATTTTAAAAAATGAGATGTATATTTCTTCACTATGGTATATATTTTAAGTCAGGATAGTCAGGTAAATTAGAGTAACAAGAGCAAGTCCCGAAATACTGAATAATGATGCAATTTTACAATATTTGTAAGATTTTGATACAATATCTCAAAACAAATAAACTTGAAAGAACCCATTCATCTTAGTTCTTGAATTATTTTTTTGTATTTTTCCACAATAGCATTAAAATATACATGGGAGTTTTCTTAATCACATTGGAACAAAAATAAATCAGTATCAACCTGCTGATACCATTAATTTTTAAATCACAATGCTCACCAACCTTAGATTTTAATTAGGGATAACCTAATTTTGTGATAATAATCTAAAAATCTAATTTTGGGATAATGTACATTTTTAAATCTATTTAATTTTTGTAATTTTAACTATTTCTATATTTATAATTGTTTTTATACAGTAATTTGTTTTTTATCGCAGGTAAGCCAACCTTTTCTCTGGATAACAAAATGGGTGGCATATAAATTTAATAAATAGATAAACAAGGATGTCCAGAGTCATGCATACTTACTGTCTTCATCAAAGGGAACAGGACGACAGTAGATTACAAGCTCTGAAAGTTCCAAAGCTATCTTTTTCCTCCGTTCCATCATCTTCCCTTCAGAGAGCTTCCAAAATAATTGTTAAAACAGATTTCAGGGCTTTGAAATTAGTACAACGTTAATTGCCCAATTTGCCCAATTATAGGTTATGAGAAACGGCAACATTCTTCACTTTTATACAATATTTTAGTTTTCCTGAGTTCTTTGTCCATTTATTTTCTATTTATATGCTCAAGTCTATACTGAGAGAGTCCTTGATAGAAACAATCGAGAATCAGTCAGTGGCAGGGACACTAAATACGAAAATGAAATTTTGCTTTTCTGATGCATGTTACTACACCCATAATCAGCAGTCCTTAAGTTGGTTGACTGACTTGGACTTCAACTCCTACAATGTGTGTGTTCTGTATGTAGGAGGAAGGAATCTCCTGTCAGGTTACAAAGCTGAGGAAACACATCTGCAAGAATAAGATGTTCTAATACATTATTGCAATAAAGAGAATAATCACAATGTTTGGGACAATTCTGAATCATAACTATCCTGTATATAGCTCATAGGGGCTGGGAGGGAAGCTAGCCACATATAGACACCTGAGCATATACCCAGAGTGTCGGTTTCTAGCGGTCTGACAAGTAGGGAGTTAGAACTGATGGAAGACTAAAACACAGAACTATAAGCCTGAATAGATTTTTGTGTGCTGCACAGCAGAGGTGCAGATGGGATCAAGTGAAAAATGTTAGCCAGGGAGGAGCAAAAGCATTTCATTCCTCACCCCATCATTTGTTTTTCTTTCCATTTGTTATGGCAAAGCCCATTGGGAAATTTCTGCTGGAATAACAATACATTCATAACCAAGAATAGAATTGGAGATTGAGCCATTCCCATAGGTGCTTTAATAAAGATTCTTAGTCCTGAACATGCCACCTGGTCTTCACTGTGAAAAGTGGAGTTTCTAACTGATAAAGCATTTTCCCCAAGCTTTGTTCAGCTCATGAAAGCAGTTACCATATTTTTTGGACTATAAGACGCACCAGAGTATAAGACGCACCATGATTTTGAAGAGGTAAATTAAAAAAAAAGTTTTTGCACTCTGCAGGCCTCCCAAACCCTCTGCACACCTCATTTTTTGCAAAACAAAAACAAAAAACAAAATGGGGGGGTGTTATGCGGAACTTTGGGAGGCTCTTAGAGTGCTCCTGGGGGCTGGGGGGATGAAAACGAGCTCATTTTTGCCCTCCCCAGACCCCAGGGGAACTTTGCAAGCCTCCCAAACCCTCTGCATATCCATTTTTGCAAAAGGGGCAGGGTTTTGGTAGGCCAAAAATGCTGTATTCAGTGTATAAGACGCACCCAGATTTTCACCCTCTTTTTTGAGGGAAAAAAGTGCATCTTATACTCCAAAAAGTACGGTAATTTTTTCAAGGTCAACCTCTGAGAAAGAAGCTTTATATTCATCAAACTGTGACTTGAATGAAGTACATACAAGGGCTTTTTTTTCCCCTTTTGACTCTGAAAAGGTTTTAAAAGTGAGCATCCTTTACCCTGGCATCAGCAGTTTGGGTTGCCTCACGTATCTTCTTCACCCAATCCAACAGATCTTCATGGGTGTCAGCCGCGACATCCAGCGACCAACGTGAGACAGATGCCATACTAATGGAGAACACAAACATACGGTTGTTCTTCCCCTCAGGGCGGATAGCTATACCAAGATGAGTAAGGAACAAAAATATAGGAGATTGTCATTAGATCTTCATAATCATCAACATGAATAAATGACTACAATCAGGGTTACAGTAAAAAAAAATGTCTCAATAGCATCACCCAGTAGAAAAATTTAGAAGTTGAAACAAAGAACAGAAAATGAGATGCGTACATTTTGTCCTGATTTCTTGTCATACATATCATAATGAACTGTTTTTAAAAAGTACTGAATTTCTCAGCCTCTAGCTCCTAATTTAAATGTTCTTTTGTGGAACAGGAACTGTTTTACAATTCTCTGTACTGTTGTCCTTTTCTCACTGTCTCTAGCTTGTAGTTCTAAATCTATCTCACTATTTTTGCACGTTTGGCTGGGTGAAGACAAGTATGCTAGACTGTGTCACTGATCAATTTACAATTGCTTATTTAAAAACCAAACTGGTTTTGCATCTACAAGGGCTCTCTAACAAGGAAGGAAGTTCTACAGAAACAGGGCATAACATTGATTTTTTTTTTAACCGTCTTTTCCCTCCATAACTTACCAATCTGACATGATGGTACATCCAGTACCCCTCTGAGTAGATCTCCCAAAGGGCTGTTTTCATCTAGCTGTTGCTGGAAGCAAAATCACAGTATATTAGTAAAGATTTTACATTTTGTAGTTTGCTCTGCCATACAAATTTCAGGACAATCCATAATGTTTATTTAGATCAATGCATTTTATTTTTAAAAACACGCATGTTAAAAAGCAGTCTAGCATATTACAAAACTATTAAAATGCTTTACTTTGCCTTAGCTACCACTGTATTACCCCCTGACATTCTCTCTCCCTTTTCTGCTTCTAGCTGCAACTATTCAGTTTCCATATCTTCCTACATCCCTGCAATTTCTGGGGAGCAAGGATCAATCGATAATAAATGCTGAACGCCAGTAAAATAAAGTTGAACATTACTGTTATGATGTTTAAAGGGAAAAGGGTTTAGCTACAGCTGCCCTTCGTTTGCAAAAAACTGTGTTTCTAAATGACGGTACATGAAGGTAAACAACCAACAGGGGCAAAACACTTCTAGCTGAAAGCCTTTGTGCATATGATTCATGCAGATGAGCTACACATGCATTATTCATTCCTAAAGGCATCTCTACTCTGTTTGCCACAGCAAGCATCCATCTGAAGTAGGGGTTATAATGCAGTAAAAAGAATAAACCAGTCAAGGGTCAGAGTGAGAACCTAACACATAAGATGAGCACTTAAGCATAGTAAGAACAGAAAGCTAAACAAAACTATAGACAAAATGGAGGAGGAGGGGAGGAGGGAAGGAAGGAGAGAGGAGGGGGAGGGATGAACTGAGAGCATACAAAGAGAGACTGAGCTAGATATAGCTACATTATTGATGGTATGTTTGCTCATATAAGATGGGTGGGCAACTTTAGACAAAAGGATGGGGTCTTTCAGATCACTTTCTTTCAAGGCAATGCAATGCAATCCTCAACTTATGGCCACAATTGAGCCCAAAATTTATTTGAGAAATTTGTTAAGTGAGTTTTGCCCCCATTTTATGAATTTTCTTGCCACAGTGAATCACTGCAGTTGTTAAATTAGTAATATGGTTGTTACGTAAACCTGGTTTCCCCATCGACGTTGCTTGCCAGAAAGTTGCAAAAGGGGAATCACATGACTCCAGGACACTGCAACCGTCATAAATATGATTCAGTTGCCAAACATCCAAATTTTATTCACATGATCATGGGAAGCTTCAACCGTCATAAGTGTGAAAAATGGTCATAAGTCACTTTTTTCAGTGCCGTTGTAACTTCAAATGGCCACTAAATGAACTGTTGTAAGTCGAGGACTACTTGTATTGAGATTGAAGACTTACGTCTTTAAAAAAAGAGACTTTGAAATGCTTTAGTTCTCTGTTCTTTTTCCAAAACAAGAACTCACCTCTCTCTCAGGCTCCAGGCCAGTTGGACTAGTTATTTCTTCTACATAATTAGACGGAAACCACAGTTGCTTCTTACCCCCATAATCTCCTCTCCACCTGAAAAAGATTCAAAGCTCATGCAAATATGTACACATTCTACAGCAATGTTACGTTACATACCGAATGCAGTTATCAAAGTTGAAATTGGTGGCATTAAACTTAATTGCAGAACTTACCAAACTAATTGAGCAGCGAAAACATCAGCAGTGAAGAAGAAAGAGAGCATGCTCTCTAAAGAATGAAATGCTCAAACTGAAGGAAAAAAATAATAAGGCCAATCGGGCTTTTGAGCGCATGCTCTAAAATAAGCCCTTCCCTAAAAATAAGCTCTCCCCCAAAATATTGCAGCACAACAACACACACTCACCACCTCCTGCACCTCAAAAATAATAAGACCTCCCTGAAAATAAGGCCAAGCACTTATTTCAAGGGGGGGGGTGTCAAAAGAAAATAAGACCCTGTCTTATTTTTGGGGAAATGTGGTAGTTCGAACTCAAGTTAAAGTGACCATGAACCTGAAGCTTAATTCAAAACAGGATCAGGATAAATATTAAGATATAATTAGGAAAGAATATGCAGTGCACAGCAGAGAAAATATATCGGGGAGAAGTGGTAGGTTAAGAAATAATAAAGCCTATCATTTCCTACTCAATTTAACTCTTTCCTAAGTACTTTTTAGTAATATGTCAATAGTCCAGCAGTTGCACACGTGACTCTGTTGATAAATATGTCTTTATCTCTAGGCATACAAATATATAAACTCGTTTTATGTGCTTCAATCACATAATGAAACAAACTTCCATTAAGCTAATATCAAAAATGAAGGAATCATCAAATCTTTTCTGGGGGAGCATTAAGAAAGATTTCATTATCTTCAGAACAATAGCTATACCCACCAGCCTCCTTCTTGTTTTTCTACGTTTTGGATGATTGCATTTTTTGTGAAGGTGAGCTCATCTTCTCGCTGTGCTTTGTAGTCAAACAAAGCTTTGACGGCGCACTAAAAGAAAGGCACAAGAATGTGGCAAGGTAACTATGGCAATAATTGGGATGGGTGTACCTATCCAAGAAGGTGAAGCAGTTGTGCTAAGGAGTTATAGAAGAATCCACTTGTCCAGATATCTTTTTCTATCTACTTTTGACAAGATGAGTGAGTGAATACGTGTGTGTGAGAGGGGGGGGGAGTTAACATTTGGAAAGGGATATGTCAAGATCTCTATCATGAAAGTCAACAAAGGTGTATTACAGGTAGTCCTTGACTTACAAACTTATGACGGACCACCAAAAGGTAAGCATATGACCCAATCCTGAAGATCCAACAAATGTCACTATTTATGACCCTAATGGGCAACTTCATTATAGTCATGACTCAAGGGCTATCTGTAACATGATTATGACATATACATACATGGACAAGCTAACTATCTTACATTGTTATTCTTGGATTTTGAGTAGGAGTTGGTATTTTTGCTAATTATGGTAAAATTATTACTTGTAAAATAACTTTTACCACAGTTTTCATGTATGTACTTCCTACCTCACTGATTTTTGGCAACTGATTCCATCACAGGTTTAATGTTTACTACTGAGGTCCCTCCAGCCCCATTGCATATACAAACCAGATAGTTTTGCTAGTAGTTTTACCTGGGTAGAAAAGTGTGACTGCATATGTACAATGTAGTAAACCAGGAGTAGTCAATCTTTTTATATCTACCACCCACTTTTGTATCTATTAGTAGTAAAATTTTCTAACCGCCCACCGGTTCCACAGTAATGGTGATTTATAAAGTAGGGAAGTCAATTAAATTTTAAAAAAAGGAAAGTGCTTCAGTATCACACAAAACCCCTACCACCCACCATGAAAGCTGGAACGCCCACTAGTGGGCGGTAGAGGCCAGGTTGACTACCCCTGTAGTAAACTAACAGTTGCAGAAAGGAAACATTTAGAAAAATAACATGCATTTTTAAAACCTTCCTCACAAAAATTTATGCAAGAATAGGGAAATTACAGTACATAATTCAAATTCATTCCTGCTTTTGCCAGCTGGTAAGTTTCACTGTACTAATTAAACTTAGAATACCATATCATTCTCTGATTAGAATTAGGATATTGTGCTTTTTAAAATTATGACAATATTCATAGAAAATCCCCATGCATATCAAAACTAGTGTTGAAAATGGGAGTTTATTACACACACACCTGCAACTTCTTAGCACAAACCAGTCTATTTCTATTAGGTCTGAAAGTGAAAACATGCAGGTATATAAAGCAAAACTGTTCTTATAGTTTCTGCAGAAGATCTTTAAAAGACTTGCAATCCTGGTAGGAAAATTCACTAACTCTTATTAGCCTAATCAAGATATCAACCAAGGAGTTAGGGAAAATACCTTAAAGGTTGGCATAGGATTGGCCTCCACATAAAATCCCGGATTCCGTCCTTCATACAGGGCACCATAATCTGGTTCCTAACAAACACAAATGCAGTACAATCCTTTGTACACTTTTGATTTGTTTATTATTTAGACAAAACCGTTTAAAAATGTAGCAGAATCATTTAAAGAAATAAAACAGAATACAGGAGAAATAAATCCATGGCATGAAAATTGGCTGGGTGACTTTGGGCCAGTCACTCTCTCAGGCCAATTCACCTCAGAGTACTTGTTGTAGGAGAAAGAAAGTGTATTGCATGTGTTCAGTTATTTATAAGAATAATAAAGGTAGGGTATAAATAAATACCTAAATAAAATATTTTTTTTTTAAATCCTTCTTTAAAAAGAGGAACATGGTCAGTTATCAGATTAGGAGAAAAAAATTAAGGTCTTTTGAATATCCAGCCGTACCACAAAACCTCTAATTAAGGACATGAAAGAATTCAGGAAGTGAAACTCTAAAAAACACCACGTATGGTCCTAACCAGTGGTGGGTTCCTGTGGGTATAGTCCGTTACGGCCGTACCAGTAATAGCCGGGAACAGCTGATAGCGTACTGGTACGGTGGCTCGTTTGGCCCACCTGCCCGCTCGTGTTCTATACCTGTTTTTAAAGCAACCAGCCAATTGCATGCGGCATGTGTGTGAGCCCCAACCAGCCGCTGGGTGTTGCAAGGGCGATGGATTGCGCATGCATGTGCAGCACATGTGTACGAACAAGATGCGCAGCATACCAGTAGCGACGCTAACAGCAACTCACCACTGGTCCTAACTGCAACCCAGATGAAAGATACTGGCTTCCACCCAGTGTAAACCTAGTGCCATACTCACCGCTGTCCCAATCTTCTCCAGTGTTTCTTCATTAATAGGATATCTCAACTTCATTTTGCGGTACAATGGATGTTTTTCATAATAGCTGATTAAATCCACCAAGCTGTCAAATTCTGAATTGCCCAAGATGATTGTCTGACCCTCCTGCTGCACACGGCAGTGCTTGATCTTTCCTTCGGCCCTAGAGGACAAAAGACCAGACCAGCAATTAATTTTCTAAATCGGGAGTCTCCAAACTTGGCAACTTTTAAGACTTGTGGACTTCAACTCCCAGAGTTCCTCAGCCAGCTGGCTAAGAAACTCTGGGAGTTGAAGTCCACAAGTCTTAAAGTTGCCAAGTTTGGAGACCCCTGTTCTAAAAAACCATGAGATAATGGAGATTATTTCAGCTTGTGCAGATATAAGAATTAATCCACAGCACTTGGCAAATGCACTCACCGAAAAGAGATTGCATAGGAATTTGACTCACTCCTCTTGCGCACCAAAAAGGCTCCATCCCGGGGCACCCTCATTAGCATGCGCTCAGCTGAATTCCGGGTGAGATTAGCATGGTACCATCTGGGAATAAAAATAAAATAATGTAGGTTATTTCCCCAGGCAGCAATTCCCAATAAATACTTGGATGCTAAAATTAATTTTGCTTCAAGAAGAAAAAAGAAAGAAAAAAGTAGATATTAGGCTGTTTCTCTGCAGGTTTTGGGACATGATTGAGCCCCAAAATTACTGGATTCAATATTACAAGCCAAGTCTTTTTCCTTTCTCAGCCCTGGTAGAAATGCAAAACCTTGTTTGGTTAACAAATCAGAAGCAGATCGTATATGGATTGTCCTGCAAGCTCTGGATTATCAGTCATGACTCTACTTCAACAAAGAGATAAAATGTTACATTTTTGCCAACAATAAATAGTCTAAATGTTAACTGGTATTCCAAGTTGGTATGCTTAGTTACCATAAGCATACACGTAGTGATTGTGTGAGATGTCAGGAGGTAGGTAATTAAGACACCAAAAGGAGGAAAAAAACATGTGATTCCATGGCTTATTCTTAATTACAAATAAGTAACAAGAGTTATATCTGCACCAGACTAAGGATAGCTGATTCTGTATGAGAATAATCACCTTATTTTTCTTTTATATTATGATCATGACCTCAATAAATACAACCAAGAAGGCATATTCAGTTAGCCTTCCTAAGTTGATTAGGAGGATAGGCACTGTATTTATTTAGAGGGTACAAACTTGTTACAAATTGATTGAAAGGTTTTATTAAAGAATTTATTTTATTAAAATTATTGGATCAGTTGTAACAAATGATCTGAATGTTCCTATTGTATATTTTAAGTTTAAAATAAATATTTGTTAAGTAGAAAATGATATGTTCGTGCTGAGAACAGGCAGTCCAGTTGCATTTATTTAATTTAAAATAAGAAATGAAGCGTTCATGCTGAGAACAGGTCAAATGGCATTAGAAAGATGTATTTTCTTTTCTGTAGCAAAACAGATTAAAACACTACGCTGGAGGGCAGTGCAAATCAGTGGCATAAAACAAGAACACTGAAGGGCTGATTTAAACCCCAAATCTTCACTCAATCTGCTAAATCCAAACTTCAGCACTACAAATTAATACTAGAAATCTTCAGACAAAATTCTATTAGAACTGAAAGACTAAAACATTCACTTGAAATTTCTATATTGATAAACTTTAAAAATGTTTCTCAGAATAATAAAATAAGAGAAGTGGCTGCAAGAAAGAAAGCTTCCTCAATTGTGAGACTCCATCCATAGCATCTCTTTCCTAGAGAAACTTGATTGGCATCAACCATAAATCCTTTCGACACTAAGCAGACACGGTTTGATTTTTATCTGTTTTCATTTCTGGGCTGTTTCATGGCATTTTATTGTTTTATACATTTCTTTTTGCCTTTAAGGAATTAAGAGACTCTGGCTGTCCTAAGTAACTTTGTAATCTGGCAGAGAACTCTGAGGATGTTTATAAAGGGGAGGGAGGGAGGGAAGAAGGGTGGGGGAGGCAGGGGAAGAGAGCGAGGGACAGAGAGACCAATGATAGAACCAATGACTCCTTTATTGGCTTACTCTTTGCTCTCATGTGCATTTGTCTGGGGCACGGGTTCTGTCAACCTCATTTCAAATTCATTGCATCTCAGTGGCACTTGCTGGTAATGAGTAATGAGATCATAGAGGCTATTGAATACCAGGTTATCAGTGAGGAAGAATTTGGGGCTGCCGGCATCTTGCCGAGAATGGATCCGGCAGTGCTGCACTTTCCCATTGCGCCTATGTAGGAGAAATAAAACAAACAAAAAAGATTAATTGTGCTGCCCTAGACATGGTTATCCAAAGATAAACTCTTTATATTCAGTGCACATTACTTTCCAGTGGATATATTTAGAGTAGCAGCCTAAGTTTGTTTTTTTTAGCATCTTATTGTGGATTATGTTTGCCCAACAACACTAATTATACTGCCAGAAAATAAATATAAGAGAATGAGTCAGGTAATGACTGAGGTCTGCATATTTGGTAATCCAATACCTTACTTTCTTTAATTTAACAGCCTGTGTGGTGGGGGAGGAAGGGGAAGGCAGACCTATTCTGCTTTCTAGCAGTGAATTCTTCTCCTTGTTTCTCAAGGCATTCCTAGGTGTTCGTGCAATGCTGAAAACCTATTTCATCTTCCCCAAACGAAGAGGATAAAGTAGCCATATGTATTACAAATGAACCTAACCGTTAAAAAGGGGGAAGCCAGAAATCAGTAGCTTCTACTGTTTTGTCAAGCTCTACCAACTGTTGACTCGGAAAACTTGCAGACAGAGATTCAAGAACACAACTCTTGACAAGCTAGTTTTACTGCCAATATTAGAAACAGCCAATGTACTGGAAACTAAAGAGAGCAAAGTGTAGGACTGAAGCCATGCATGTTAGCCCCAAGGTTTAAAACCTTCTTCTTCCACTCATAAATCTTAGTGGACTCAGAGCTGGTCATTTCTCCACAGGAGAAGCAGGGCACTGTCACTGTAACAGGCTTTTTTGGATCTAGGCTCTCTGCTTCTGATTTTCCTTATTTTGGCCCTACTGTTTTTTTCCCACAGAAAAGCTCCAGAGGATTCTGAAGAAGCAAATCCTCCTGCTGCTATAAGTGAGTGTGTAGGAAGCTTTTTTTAAAAAAACCCTATAAAAACAGAAACTCTAAAAGCAAATTCTTTACTCTTTTGTAAAATAAAACCACCACCTCTACTTTTCTCTATGATAAAGCCTTTTAGTTTAAAATGGCTCATTTCATGGTAGTCTGCAAAATCTTTCATTAACAATCTTGTAATGTAAAAGTTTGCAAATTACTACTGCCGTTGACTCTGTCGTTATTTATTGGATAATGGATAAGTTTAGATATTGAATGAACTACTGACAATGAAACAAGAATGAGAATAACATCCTTCTATTTGGCATCCTTGCAAATATCCTTCCATTTGGCATCTTTTCCAACTCTTACTTGAAAAGGTAAAGGTTCCCCTCACACATATGTGCTAGTCGTTCCCGACTCTAGGGGGCGGTGCTCATCTGTTTCAAAGCAAAAGAGCCAGCACTGTCCGAAGACTTCTCCATGGTCACGTGGCTGGCTTGACTAAACATCGAAGGCACATGGAACGCAGTTTACCTTCCCACCAAAGGTGGCCCCTATTTTTCTATTTGCATTTTTTACGTGCTTTTGAACTGCTTGTTGGCAGAAGCTGGAATAAGTAATGGGAGCTCACTCTGTTACGCGGCGCTAGGGATTCAAACTGCCGACCTTTCTGATCGACAAGCTCAGCATCTTAGTCACTGAGCCTCCACGTCCCTTTGTCCACTTAAACCAGGACAAATACACAAATGTATGATTTCCTTAGCAGACATAAACTCTTTGGATCTCATAGATGCAGAACTAATGAATCTATTATTCCCCTATTGAATATGAGCACTTTAGATAACAATTCTATGCCCAAAGGATTCTTACCAGAAGGAAAGTGTGTAATCGCCAACAAAGGTCTCACTTTCTCGCACCAGGAATGAGCCATCAGGGGCTCCAGTGTCTACACAATATTCCATTAACAGCCTCTCTGCTATGTGGCGCCCATCACGCCCTGCTCCCAGTTTGCCATGGAACCACTTTTCAGTGGAATGGAGTTCAGTGCTGTTGCTTGTCTGCCATGGAAATGAAAAACGAGCATTTGATTTAGTAGCCTACAGACCAAAAGTGGCTGAATGAGAAGGTAGAAAGACACAATTATATTAGTTTGGCAGAAGAGCAATCCCTCTTTTCCAAGTATAGACATCCAAACCCAAGGTTTAACGCAACAGGAAACTTTCCCGGGTTTCTCCAAATACCTTCATTCTGTTATTGTACCATAGCATAAACAAACAGATAGGGCTCAAGTCATGTATCTCTTGCCTCCAGGCAACATGCAATGCTAACATTTCAGAAAACAATTCACTTAAAGCAAATAACAAACCATTTTAGGAAGTTGTATAAAGTTGCCTTTTATGTTTATAACTCATAATTGTTTCTGGCTGTATGCACTACCCAGAGTTCTTTCCTTTCATTCTTCAAAAGCAGAAACAAAGGACCAAAAGATCTTCTTTCTTAGCCTTATAAGCAACCCTCCTCTAATACATTTGCCAGAAAAAGGAGAATGAGTTTTCCAAGCCCGAGTGACTGGCGAGCCAGCCAGCAATATCCAAAGTATTGGAACTTGGCAAAGTTTTGGATTCAATTGGGAAGAGCTGGTTCACATTCAGGATTGTGAATGCAGCATTTAATGACTCATTAAAAGCACCTGCATTTGTTTCTAGGATTGCATAACTGCCATGGAAGGTCTTCTGTATGCTAGGGACAAGAGCTAAGCTGCTTTAATGAGTCTCAGACAAGGGCTGCCTTTGTTCTACATGTTCTGAAAAATTATTTCAAATCAAATCAAATCAAATCAAACCTGAAGCCTCATAAGAGTTCTACAAAGCGCATGTATGCCAGACAATCTTCTCCAGCCTTCTTCTTCACAGTCCTTTCATGAAAGTATAAACATGCCCTTCTTCTAACCCTTTCCAGACTGACGTTAGTGCTAGCTTTCAACTTCAGCAGTGTTAAGTGGAAATATCATTACAAAGTTACATTCTTCCCACAGGAAATTCAAGATGGGTAAAGTTAAACACACAGCTCCTTCCAATTCAAGAAAAAGTAGATTCTTCCAGATTTCTTCCCATCAAAGGCTAAGAAGAACGAAGATATCCAATTCCTTCTCATTATGTCATAAAATCATATAAATGCAGAACATATGTAATGGAAGGGATCTTATGGGCAATTTAATCCAAGCCCTTGCTCGATGCAGAAATATCGTACAGAAAACCATCCTGCCCCTACTTGAAAATCTTTAAAGAGGGTGTATCTACCACCGTTCTAGGCAGAATAACCTAGTATTTAACTGTTTTTACCATTAAAAAATTATATAATTCAACCATGTTTGCTTGCCTGGTCTTCTAAGATATCTTCTTTCACATACCTCCTTTTGCTCTTCCTCCTCTTCATTTCCTAAATCACTGGTTGTTTCTCCAGAGTAATAGATTTTACTGCTGGTCAAGACGAAATAATGAGGATTCCAGTCCTGTAGAAACATACATCAGTAATTAAGTTGATCCTGGCATAGTCTCCTTGAAGGACAAAGCTTTATAAAAATCACTAATCTGGACTATGAAGATGCTGTATGACAATAGGAGAGAAAAAACATTATGCTCATGAATTAACTTCTAAACAATGGTTGCTAAAAATTGAATGTTCAATGCAAAGAATAATTTGTTGATATTAGTTGTTTGACACCTTCCTCAAATAAAGTTTTCAAGTCTGCAAGCTGGGGGAAATACAAAACTGTTTAATTCTAACAATGGGCCAAGAAATTGGAATGTAGTGAAGTTTCTTTTAAATCTCTTCTGAATAGGGCTCCCCTCCCAAACCTCATGTCCAAGTAACTACCATAAGGAATACGTTTGACTGGTTTATAACCAAGCCAGACATGTATAAAGGTCATAATCACATACTCCTTTTCTATTTTCTATCTAACCTAATTGTTTTCAGACTGATAGCTCTTTTGAGCAGAAACCCATAGTCTTGAATTATGCAGAGCAACTGACAAAGTTCTCTTTTTCCATGGGGCAATGAATGAAAAACCTGAAACCAACTATCCACCTTTTTCAAAAAAAAAAAGCCTGAACTGCTTCTGTTTGTTAAAAAAATATATCTGCAGAACAACTAAGCAATGCCAGGAATTATTCAGGGTTATTAATGCTTATGTGATCATGTAAAAAACATTGCTTCATCTGGGGCCAGTACTACCTTTTGTAATAGCTTTATATCATTCTCAAAAGCAAGTCATGGACATTTTTAATCCCGGACACATTTTTACTGAAGCATCCTATTGTTCTGACCTAGGCTACCTTAAAAAGCAAGAAACAGAGTCTTGGTCCTGGCAAAACCCCTTATATTTACCCGACTGTGAATTCCTTTCGTTCAGAGTCAGTAAGGCTTAGCAAACAGTCTTTCTGAGGAATACTTATCAATATGAACCTTATCTCGTTTGGAGAGCTGCCAGATAACTAGTTTCCAAGTTCAGGGCAAGGCCTAGTTCTTGAAAAGTTATGCACTCTGTATTAAAATTATAAAGTAAATTGTAACCAGGTTTGGCAATTTCTGGGGAACTTAGGTCCGGATTAGGAGGAGTGTATATATGGCCCTAGAACAAAAGTTTATGTAGGATTGTACGAATCAGTCAGCTCCAAGTAACAGTAAAATAATACAAAGACACCCACGTGGTTGATTGGGTCTTCCAGATACAGAATTCCATTCTTTATTGAATTGCTGATATCATTCTCCGAATACACTGCAGATGATGGTACTTCTTCATAAGCACTACCCTCAGCCAGTTTCTTGTGCTACAGCAAGAAATATACATGTCAAGTGATTTTAACAAAATAGTAAAAATCTAGACTGGAATTAGGAGAGGGCATGTACTCCATTGCAAAATTAACTATACTCCTTTGTAATCCTATGAAGTCATTTGTAGGGACGCAGTGGCTCAGTGGTTAAGATGCTGAGCTTGTCGATCAGAAAGTTCAGTGGTTCGAATCCCTAACACTGCAAAATGGAGTGAGCTCCCATTACTTGTCCCAGCTTCTGCCAACCTAGCAGTTCAAAAGCATGTAAAAATGCAAGTAGAAAAATAGGAACCACCTTTGGTGGGAAGGTAACAGTGTTCCATGCACCTTCGGCATTTAGTCATGCTGGCCACATGACCACGGAGACATCTTTGGACAGCGCTGGCTCTTCTGCTTTGAAACGGAGATGAGCACCACTTCCTAGAGTTGGGATGACTAGCACATATGTGCAAGGGGAACCTTTACCTTTACCTAAAGCTATTTGTATTTCCCACCTGAGCCAAGTTCTTTCTGATTAAGACTTTTTTTCCCCTGGTGTCATGTCAATCTCTGAATCCAGCCACTGGGGTAACTTTGAATCTACCCCTTCATAGCAAGGGAGCTTCACATTTCCCCCTTACAAATCACGTCTTTTAAAGTTTCTGGGCAAGTGTTCACTTAGGTGAACCAACAATGCAGAGAGGATGTCAGTCCCTGTTATTTCTGAGCACTCTTGTCAGACAGCTGCCAAGAAGAACTGATTGGCTTCTGCTATTTCTTAGCATTTTGAAGCTTGTGATTATGGTGAACATTTCTACTTGAATCAGTCCCCATTTGAGGGACTGATCAGTGGAAATAGCAGAAGTACAGAAATGCCCTTAGAGCTGCCTGCTTTTTCATGGCAAATACATATGAAATTTCTCCAACAAAAAATAATATGTGCTCTAAGGGAGTGAAAACGTTGCTGATAAAAATGGAATGGGGAAAAAATGAAGTGGCTTTTGGAAGGCTTTATGAAGTAAAATGCTGAAGACCTAAAATTAGCAACGTGTTTCCAGGTTGAAGATTGGGTACTACATTTCATTTTAGTGTAACTACAAGCCATGCACAATTATAAAAATGTTATTCTCTAAGAGACTTTTTCCTGAGAGTCATAATATTTAATTTCTGTTTGGATTTTCTGATGCACTTGGTAAAATTTCTCCTGTATATTTAAAAGATTCAGTTAAGTAGCAGTCCCAATAACTTAAATTGGGTTCTAACAAGGAGAAGGGCGGGGTATAAATTTAATAAAAATAAATAAATAATAATAATAAGTTAAAGGTTGGCTTAAGAAATAAAAACCAAGGGAACCATTATTTTTAAATTTCATTTGTTATGCAGGAAGCATAATTGTAAAAGGTTGGGTTTCTTTTTTGAATTGGGCTATTATAACGAGAGTTATAAATTTGTCATATTCACCTACTTAATTAAAATGCAATACTGATTGATGTATAGAGAGTTTTGTAGGTCTCACATACATCACAAAATGTCTACTGTAAAGCCAAGATTTATAGCATCCCTACCCTTGCAGGTTAATAATTGTTTGGACCAGGTATTCTGAAATAAGTTGCAGTAATGTGTGTGGGAGGGGGAGGAAGGTTAAGAAACATCAATGCCTAGGTCACCTTTTACACAGAAACCATTCACAAAGGCTACAAAAAGAGCTTACCTTTATGAGAATCTTCCTCTTCAGCTGGTTTGGAGATGGCAGACCATCAGCAGAGATATCTACTGGTTTGGTTAGCAGCATGTCTCCAAAGACCTTCTTAAAGTTCTGAGCCATATTCCTCTGCTGGGCAATACTGCAATGGTCTTCAATGGATAGGATAACAGGATAACTTGAAAGAAACAAAATCATTAAGAATAATTCCAGGTGTTGGTTGTCACCTCTAAAGCCTTTGATGATCTGGGGTCAGGTAAATCTAGCCCACTCACCAGAGCAGAGAGGCAAGGTATTGTTCTGACCTAGGCTTCCCCAAAAAGCATGAGGCAGAATCCTGGTCCCGACAAAACCTCTTTTATTAAACAAATGGGAATTCTTCTCATTCACATTCAGTAAGGCCTGGCAAACAGTCTTTCAAAGGAATATTTATGACTAGAGACCTTATCTAGCTTGGAAAGCTGCCATGTAAATATTTTCCAAATGAGGTGCTGTGCAAGGAAAGACTGGGCACAGAGTCTCTGAGATTCATAGATGGATTTTCATACTCCTGAAATGAATTATTTCCAGCAAAAGCCCACTCCCTTTTTGCTCCTCTTTTATTTCCTATGGGAGGGGCCAATCACCTTCCACCTGTCACTTTACTCCTAAGTCGACCCTGATTTCTGAGTTTTTATTTTCTTCTGGCAGCTCTGCACATGTGCACACTGGGAACAGGCTCCAGTTGTTCCTCTGCCTCACTGCTGTCTAGCTCTGTAGGCACCCGATCACTGCCAGATGGCCTTAGCTCCATCTCTGCCTCCAATGCAGAGCCCTTGTCCGAGCCTTCCCCAACCTCCTCACTGTCCAACTCTGCTGCCAGCTCTGCTGGCTGCTAGTGGGCTACAACAGGTATGTTACAGAGCTCTTCTCCTAAGGAGATCCACCTAGTGCACAGGAGTCAAACTCACAGCGTCCCGTTGCTGGCTCGTGGCCTTTAGGGCTCAGGTATCTGAGCTAGGGAAAGGCAAATTTCCGAAGAACATGGTTTTACAACTGACGTTTTACTTACTCAGAAGTTACAAAAGCATGTTCCTTGATGGTGGTGAGGACATCAGAAAATTTAATTTTTGTAGTTAATGTGTGTCCATGATAAATCACAGGCATCCCATCAGGACCATCCCAGCAATCAACTGAAAAAGATAGCCAGTTAAAGTATAATTAAAAATTAATTAATACAGGTTAACACTGAAATTAATTGCATTAGATAAAATCAAGCTGCATCCAAAGACAAGTAAAAATAGATGTTTGTCACCTAATTCAATACAATACAATAGCAGAGTTGGAAGGGACCTTGTAGGTCTTCTAGTCCAACCCCCTGCATAGGCAGGAACCTTATACCATTTCAGACAAATGGCTATCCAACATCTTCTTAAAGAGTTCCAGGGTTGGGGCATTCACAACTTCTGGAGGCAAGCTGTTCCAGAGGTTAATTGTTCTAACTGTCAGGAAATTTCTCCTTAGTTCTAAGTTGCTTCTCTCCCTGATTAGTTTCCCCCCATTGCTTCTTGTCCTGCCCCCAGGTGCCTTGGAGAATAGTTTGACTCCCTCTTCTTTGTGGCACCCTCTGAGATATTGGAACACTGCTATCATGTCTCCCCTGGTCCTTCTTTTCATTAAACTAGACATACCCAGTTCCTGCAACCGTTCTTCATATGTTTTAGCCTCCAGTCCCCAGGTAATAATCCAGGTAGAACACATTTCAATTAAAATGTTTTCCTTATTTCTCTGGAGTGAAAGTGATACTACAAAGGGAGGCATTTCAAAACAGATTTGGGAAAGTAACCTACAATGTATTGAGAATACCCATCGTTCCATGGCAATAAAGGAGTGCCTTTCATTTCAAGCTCCCAAGTAAATCTTCCTTAAGGGATATCTGATCAAAGAACTCTGGGTAAGGTTTATATATGTATATTTGAAACTGCCTTTATTTTTGACTATTCATCTAGCTCCGGGGTGTCAAACCTGATTTCATTGAGGGCCACATCAGAGTTATGTTTGACCTTCGGGGGCTTGGGTGGGCATGGCCAGCTCAACATCACACATCAAGGCTTCATTTTCAGCTGCAACAGCCACCTACAGCTCTCTGCCAGCAAAAAAGGAGCTTGGGGAAGTCACAGCCTTCCCAGGCTCCATTTTCGGCTGCAACCTCCCTGGACTCCATTTTCACTGGCAGGAGGTTTCAGGTGGCCGTTGCGGCCAAAAATGGAGCCTAAGAGGACTGCACACAGCTCTCCTGAGTTCCATTTTTGCTGGTAGAGGCACCACAGGCCAGTCCTTTGCTGTTTCCAGGGCAGCCCCGCGGGCCAGATCTAATTATCCCGTGGGCCAGTTCGAGCCCGCGGGCCTTAACTTTGATACCCTTGATCTAGTTCAATATAATCAATTTTAACTTGTAGGATTTCATAAAAATCCCAGGTAGACACTTTCATATCTCTTGCAATCTGATCCTTTTATCTGGAACTAGCCGTTCTCGGCCACGCGTTGCTGTGGCCCAGTCTGGTTAAATGGCCAATCAATCTGTATGTAGATATACACCTGCACACACAAACACGTACACACAACCACCATACAACCCCCAACCTACCTACCTACTGTATTCCTCCCTCTTTCCACCTATCTACCTACCTACTGTATTTTCCCCTATCTCTCTATCCCTCTACCTATGTACCTACCTACTACTGTATTTCTCCATTGGAGGCTTATTTGGTTGCTGAGGAAACGACCGTTGGAAATGTGAGGGGCGTGTGCGTAACGCATTATAAGAAGCAGATGGATGGAAGGAGCTTGAGAAAAATAACTTGAGAAGTGCGGTACTTTTACATTTGCGCAGGTGTGCCAGCCACACAATCTGTACGTATGATTGCTATTCCCTTTCTTAGCAACATTGTGTGAAAATTTGGTGGCGATCGGTGCAGTACTTTCTGAGATTAGCGATTTTGCACAAACTATTTTAAATTTTTATTTATATAGATATTCAGTGTGTAGAGTGTACACTCCACTTAAACACTTGATCTAGCCTTCCCTCATATAGAATTTTTTTTACATTCAATACCAGATCAACCTTTACTAGGCAGATGAGGAAAGAAAATGGGAAGAGACCAATACTCACGTTCAATACAGCGGCATCCCATGCGCAGGCAACGAGCATAGGCTTCCAAGGAAGACTCACTTGAGAACTGATCTCCTGTCAAGTATCTACGATGAAGGGGCAGTTATGGACATAAAAGCAAGTTGGGTTGGATTATCACACCATCAAAAAGACAAAGCAGTAGCTCAAATGCAACAGAGAATTTATCAGCAACTTTTTCATGTATACTATCCAATCAGAGTCTACTAGTCTCCAACCCAGATTTCTCTCTGTCAACTGCTCAAAGATTCCCCTTCATGGTATACAGGTAGTCCTCGACTTACAACAGTTCATTTAATAACTGCTTGAAGTTACGACGACACTGAAAAGAGTGACTTATGATCATTTTTCACACTTACAACCGTTGCAGCATCCCAATCGTTACGTGATTTATATTTGGATGTTTGACAATTGACTGACATTTTTTATGATGGTTGCAGTGTCCCAAGGTCATGTGATCACCTTTTGAGACGCTCTGATAAGCAAATTCAATGGGAAACCAGATTCATGTAACGACAGTGTTACTAATGGAACAACTGCAGGGATTCATTTAACAAATGTGGCAAGAAAAGTCATAAAATGGGGCAAAACTCACTTAACAAATTTCTCACTTAGCAACATACATTTTGGGCTCAATTGTGGTTGTAATTTGAGGACTACCTGCACTAGGGTAAAATTAGATGCTTATATTCATCCTAGCCCCAGTGTGCTCCAATCCAAAATTTCCTCTCCCTTCAAAAAGTTTGAAATAACACAATGAGCTGTCTTTATGTAATTATGCATATCAGGATTCTCTTTATCCAGAGATCCCTAAATTACTGAGTCCTGTGTTGACCTGTTGCTATTAATGGAAAGCAAAACTCAACAGGCAACTCATGATTTGCAGAGATACGTAAGACAGTGTCATTCCAAGAATTGCATTGTTACCCCAGAAGGTGCTTTTCATACGGTTTTGCACACAATTTATGGTCTCTTCTCAAAGCAAATTACAAACAGGAGAAATTATTAGCAAGAGAAACCAATTTTTCCATTACGTGTTATGAGAGGATGAGATCCAATAATGAGACAAGGGGTTGTTCATGTCTTCTGGGCGTATGGCATCCAACTCCGAGTTCCAGATGCTGTTCTCTTTGGAAAACAGGAAGGTGAGAAACTGTACAAGAAGAAGGGAAAAAATTGAGGTGGGGATGGGAGGTGAAAGATGGAACATTAAACCCCCAAATTTCAGCTGTTTTTTCAGACTTCCCCCACCTGACTCTCCCCAGATGCATTGGATTACAGCTCTCATAATTTGGAAAACACGCAAAATTACGATGCTGGAAGGGAATCTGAGGAAATCTGATATGGACCAGTTGAAGTTTCCGGGTGGTCTTCAAGATCAGTTCCATATAGAGACCACTACAGTAATTATGTTGTGAAGTGACTAGAGCATGAGTGACTATCTGAAAAGCCCTCCCAATTTAGGAAAGAGCACAACTTGGCTCACTGGACAAAATTATTTAATGTCTTTGTAGCCAAAACTGACCCATGCTTTTGAAGCAGGATCTTTGAGTTCAGGAAAAACTCGACTGCACACCAAAAGTGTAACAAATTCACCAGTGACTTGGAACAACTACATCCTACTTTGTTTCAATCTCAAAACTGTGCTGGTGAAAGGCCAATTGCTTAATAAATCCTTGGCTTATTTAGGCAGATCCTTTACATCTGCCTTGGGGAATATTCTAGATAAGATAAGATTGTTTTTGAGATAACATTCCATGCTAACTTTGTACTCGGACTAAAAAATAACAACAACCCCCCCAAAAATCAACTGCATGCTTTCTATATAATTATCTATGTTCCCCCTCAGACTAATTATCCTTACTTATAATTTCTAGGACTACATAATTGCCCAGTATTATTACAACCAATTAAATATAATTCCAGCAATTACCAACAAGAAGTCTTATCTCTCTTCTTAGAAAAGTCAAAACTGCAACTTATTTAATATTTTAAATTGCAAGAAAAGACCTGAAGAAAAAAAGGAAAGATAACTTGCTACAATGTTCCTTTCCTGCCACCTATGAATTGACCTTTATAATACATTGTAGCATTACCTACTTCAGTGTAGTGTAGAGAACACTGATACCAATGATTTGAGAATTGTAAAGCCAGTTGCCTCTATCATTCTTATTCTATTTTTTCCAGTAAGATTCTTAGTGTTACTTACCTCATCTGAAGAAAAATAAGGTTCTTCAATTACTCTCAATGGATCTGACAAGAAAGTAAACATAAAATCTTGCACCAAGGAAATGTCTGCAGCCCAAAGCTCCTGTAAATGAGGGTGGAGAAAGGTGGAGTTTGAGAAGCCAGATATTCTATTTATTACAGCGTTCAAGCTACTTTGTAAATATTCCCTTTCCCAGCCTTATAATGTTCTTGCAAAGTAGCAAGTAATTATTATCTCTGTATTGCTGATGGAAAGCTACGTGGGATTAGAGATAGGACTGGAAGGGACTTTGGAGTCCAAACTCCTGGCCATAGCAGGAATCTTCATATCATCTGAGACAAATGGCTGTCCAAATTTTGCTTGAAAACCTCCAGCAATACAGTACCGATTCCAAGACGTAGGACCACCTTTATCCCTCTCCTTTGCACTCTTTCCAATTCCTCAGCATCCTTCATCTCCTTTGTTTGGTGGTCAGAACAGGTAGTCCTCGACTTATGACCATTTGAAGTTACAGTGCTCCTTATAAAAGTGACTTACTGTTTCCTTGCAGTTCTAACCATTGCAGTATCCCTGCAATCATGATTGCAATTCAGGTGCTCAGCAACCACCACACAATTATGACAGTCCTAGCATCCTGTGGTCATGTGATTGCCATTTGTGACCTTCCCACCCAGCTTCCGACAAGTCCATGAGGAAGCTGGGAAGGAAGGTCACAAGTCACAGTCATGTGATGTCTGGCTTAACAATCACACTGCTTAATGAAAAAGTTTCCGGTCCTTATTGTGATTGTGAGTCAAGAAATGCTTAACTTCCATGTATCAGATGCTTAGGATGATAAACTTTGAAACTTAAGAGAAACTTGAAGAACGTGAGAATCTAAACTGATCTAAAAAAACAAATAATGAAGTATCTCTACCTAAATGACATAATGCCAGATTAAAATTCAAAGTGGGTGCTTACAGTTCAAAGCTTTAAAGCACTGCATTATTCAAGATCTCATGCTCTCACATTGTTTAAATTACCTATATACAATAGCTTTTTCTGAAAGATTTAAATTTGTTTCCTATATTAAGGCCTTCCTCTTTAAAGCCTTTTTAAGTATTTATAAAGAGAAATCTAATCAATATATCAGAATACAGAGAAGTGTCCCATTTCATAATTTCATCATATCTTCATTCAGATTACCCGAAAACAGAATAGTTGAGCAATAAAAAGATGCAATGGCAAACCATTTCTTAGTGATTGCTAAGAAAGGCATATTCACATTAATTACAAGAGATCAATTTCATCTTAAGCAAATCTTTTATCTGCATCAAATTTTGGTTCATACTCTTTCAACATTAATGCATGAATAGTGCTTTTCTCTCTCCTTCTCCCTCTCCCTTCCTATGATATGAACTTACCATTTGATATTCTAGCAAAAATGTCTGGAACTCTGTCAGAGAAATCCTGTTGTATTCAGCTCTTTCCCCATTGCTTTAAGATAAAGAGCAAGATAAGACAGGTTGGTTAGAAGGCAGTTGCCACTTCTGAAAAACACACAAGCTTAAATATAGAGAGAGACTGTTTACATATACCGTATTTTTCAGAATATAAGACACTCTGGAGTATAAGACATACCTTAGTTTTGGGGGAGGAAAATAAGAAAAAAAATCTGCCTCTGCCTACCAGCATCTTTCGGTATTCATCTGGCTAGCATCCTTAGCAAACAACCTGGTCAGCTTCATTCTGATTCAGAACAAGCAGCTGATTGGCAGGTGGAGTGGCCTCCCGGAATACCTCCAATCAGCTGTTCCCAGAGGTGAACTTTAGCAACAGGTTCGCTGGTTGAGAGCGTGTGCGTATCGTTGGGGCTGATACACAGCTTCAAAAGCACAGCTGATTGTCACAGGGTACTCCAGTGAGTACAGGAGGTGAAGCGTGGAACCAGTCTGAAAAGGCAGCAGTTGTTCCAGGTTGCTATTTTGGCCTCTGCGCCTCACGTTTTCAGCCTCCGTTTGAGACCCACTCAAGGCTGCAGGGATTGCCAAAGCACATCGCCGCCGATCGCTACCCCAAAATGCGACACACAGAGGACAAAAACAGGACATGCAGAGGCCTAAAATGTGATGCACAGAGGCCGAAAATCCAATGTGCGATGCGCGGAGGTGGCAATTGGTGGCAATGTGCTCTGGCGATCTCTGCAGTCTTGAACGGATCTCAAGGGAGCCATAGAGGGGGCAATGGTCTGTGGCAATCCCTGTAGACCTGAACAGGTCTAAAACGCAACACACAGAGGCCAAAGGGTGGGGTGGGGGGATGAGCAGGGCTACATTCAATGTATAAGAGGCACCCAAATTTTCACCCTCTTTTAGGGGGGGGGGGGGAGTGCATCTTATACTCCAAAAAATATGGAAACTCTCATACATAACATGAAGATTCAATGGGGGATTCACACATGACATAACATGCAGATATGCCAAAAATAAATCACATTATGAATTAGTGTCATATTTAAACAATACCAATGCCAAAATTAATATGGCAGTGAAAGTAATAAAGCTTGGCTTTTGACAGAGTTCATTCCTTTACACTGACTCTATCAGGGAAAATTGGGACAAAGAACGTATCAGTATAAAGGATTGCTTCAGACAGTATGAGACACACATTTGATAGCAATAAATAACAGACTTGAAAAGATGATTAAAAGGAGCACAGAACTTTCAAGAACACTGAAGAAAAGCTGAACTTTGTTAATAATTTTTACCAATTAATTGGTGAAAAAACAAAATAATTTGTATAAATATTGCATTTTGCTATCAGACATAAATCTGTAATGGCTGGCACCAAATGATTAGAAAAAGCATCTCTTATCCCAGAATTTGAGATTTTATATTTCCAAAACAGATCAATATAATATACAACCACATCATACTGAACACTGAAGTAGAACACTATGAATGCATAATCTGTGCTTTGACTAATTAACTAATGATTAATTATCAGCAATATTCTCATAGTTACAAGGCATTTTAATTTCCATCCCAGCCCCAATACAAAATAAAGTTGTTTACCTTTCTAATAATGGAACAGCCATCTAGATAGAAGAAACACAATTCAGTCATTGTGCTTACTAAATTTAAGCATCCTACTTCAAATGTCAATAGAGGAACTGCAATGCTGCTTCTCACAGAAATAATAAAGCCATTTTACACTATGTAGCTTACAAAGGTCTTGAACAGACCCTTTAGGGACTCCTAATGTACTATCATCAATTTGCATATATGGATTTTTGCATATGCACATGAAAATGTGTGTTAATGTGAGTGTATGTGCACCTTACAATAATACAATAGCAGAGTTGGAAGGGACCTTGGAAGTCATCTAGTCCAACTCCCTGCCTAGGCAGGAAACCCTATACCATTTCAGACAAATGGCTATCCAACACCTTCTTGAAGACTTGCAGTGTTGGGGCATTCACAACTTCTGGAGACAAACTGTTCCACTGATTCATTGTCCTAACTATCAGGAAATTTCTCCTCAGTTCTAAGTTGCTTCTTTCCTTGATTAGTTTCTACCCATTGCTTCTTGTTCTGCCCTCAGAACAAACACCTCTAACAAAATATCACTGAAAGACAAAAATAATGGCTGTGGAATAATACATTTATTGGGATTTTTTTTGTAAATGTCATCAGAATTAAGATCAGAAGTTTCTTACTCCTTTCTGTGCATTGTACATCAAGCTCTGGTACAATTGAACAAATTGTCCGTACGTGATATCCCCATTTCTCTGTTCCACATCCTGATAGTAAAGAGAAAACAAACAAACAAAAATCTTAAAATATGCTACTGTTCTGTCATATATGAGTGATTAATTATCTCGTCTGTCGAAAATAAAACACTCGCTGCTTTTTTTCTTGTACCATTTTATAAAAAAAGGGAAGTGAAGAACTTCGTGTTTTAGTAATTCATCTTAAATGTACAAAGCAGAGGTGCATTTTCAAGGTCTCTTACCATCTTTCCCCAATCTTCCTGAACTTGCTTTAGCCATGTGGGCTCAGCAATTTGGGATTTCAGAATAACATACATGGGAAGAATTCCAGATTGGGAAAGACTGGTGTATTTAGTAATAAAAAGAAGAAACGGTATTTAAGGTACTATTTGAGGATTGCCACCAAGGAAGCTCAGATTCAAGCCCACCCATGGCCAAGGAAGTTCACCAGGTGATTTAGTGAACAGTTATATTTTCAGCAATGCCTACTTCATGTGGTTAATTGTGGGATAAATGAGATGAGTCAGATCTTTGTACCCCACCCTAAGCTCTTTAAGGAAAGATCGGCTCTAAATCTAACAGACAAGTAAATGCAGAAGGTTTCAGGTTTAAACTCTCAGTAACAATGAAGTTCTTAGTCTGAGTAGAAGATGACCAATCTCAATAGATAAGTTAATTTATAGGGTGCACCAATCTGAAATCCAAATGTGACATGTAGAAGTTCTAATTCCACTTTAAGCAACGATTCCAGCTGAGGGACCTTGGGCCAGTCATACATTCTTAGCCCTAGGAAGCAGGCAATGGCAAACCATTTCTGAAATTTGCCAAGAAAACTACAAGGACTAGTCCAGGCAGTCACCAGGCATCAACAATGATGGCACAACAACAACAACATGCATTTTAAGAAGGTACTTGGTTGATACCTAGGATGCTGGCAGCAACCCATATCAACCATTAGCACCAGCCAATGGTATTTGTGATGCATTTTTGAATGTTCAGTTGACTGAGTTTCATGTTTAATGAATTAAGTATATACTGTATAATAATAATATCATACAATATTTATGTCAAGCTGCAACTTTTATCAATGCGTATCAAAGCTCTGCACATATAAACAGGGGGAGAAATCCAAATACTTACTGA
This sequence comes from Rhabdophis nuchalis, assembly GCA_039707465.1. Taxonomy (NCBI): domain Eukaryota; kingdom Metazoa; phylum Chordata; class Lepidosauria; order Squamata; family Natricidae; genus Rhabdophis; species Rhabdophis nuchalis. The sequence goes on from CM077644.1 coordinate 31,169,073, forward strand.
TAATCTCTCTCTTAGAAATCTCATGTTTGGGACACGGTAGTTGACTTGAGATAGCATATTTTTTAGGTCTTTTGCAGAAATCCTAGATTAGCAGGACAGGGGAAAAAAGAATAAATGAATAAGAGCATATTTCTGTATTTATGCATTGCCAACTTATAAAATTTGCAAAATTGCTTGAAAGACTGAAAGCACAATAAAACAAGCCAAGCATTATTATGGAACGATAAAAACATTTCCTCCACTCCACCCTCAGAAGCTGCACCTGTCAGCTTCCAGACACAGTTCAGAATGGCTGTGAAAGAGTAGCCAATGTTGGCCTCTTGTAAGGCATGAACTCCTAACCTTGCCTGTTATTCTCCCATAGATGCTGGCTTTGTGGAATCACTATGGAAACTGGATTTTTAATAAGCTTTCTTCCAGTTTTCTGATGTTCCAATTGTCAGATTTAAATGGATTACATTTACGTTTTCCAAAATTCTATGGTTTCTTCCTTAAAAATGGACAAAAAATACTTCAAGCTAATCAGTGAATGGAAAAAATAATGGGGTAAAACTATCAGCAATCCTTGGACAAATAGAAGAGATTATCTTGAAGTATTTCCAAAATTACAAATATTGGAGTAGTTATTAAAACCAGCAGTCTCAGATTATATTACTTGAAAGGAAATAGTCACTATAATTGTTGTGGTTCTTTTCCAAACAATTCAAATTATTTCATAATAAGCATTTTTTCCTTCTTTTTTCTCAATAACTATTGAAAATGAGGTTTGCTTTCTTTCAAATTCATATATTACTTGAAAAATGAGTCTCCTTCAAATAACATAGATGTACTATTCTGTATGGATCTTTAAAAAGCAATACAGAAAGAAAATCAACTCATTTGAGAAGTCATAAAACTTGATGGTTGGACACTATCAAAGCTTGACATCATCCAGAGCATAGAAAAACTCAAAGAAACAGTGCAAGATCAGAAGCTAAAAAGAGACTTGGCCCATGGAATTGCCAATAATTGATATTATTGTCACGTGAACGAATATCATCATCATCACCGCCACCACCACTATACTATAATAAACTTTTTCAAGAAAGGATATGTTTTTGGATTTTAACTGTGTGGAAGATCAGTTCTATCTATGCTTAGCAATGAGAAAATCATTAACAATGGAGAGACTTCCCTGAAAAGCAGTTATCTTCCATGATTGATCTTCCCTTGCAGTTTACAGCACTTAAAGAAGTACCTCTCATGTTTATTCGTGACGAGTCATCAAGAAGACTCAGGCATTCATCCACAGTGTGAGACAAAGCATCTCCAATCAGGCTAGAATCACTGCATTTGTGTGGCAGGAATGCAATCTAACAGTGATTTAACGTATTTCTTTAAAGATCTGTGGTTTGAAAACTGTTAGATTGAAATCATGCCTTGCTGACTACCCACTCTTATAAAAGCAATGTATAACAGGCTCCTTGAAAATTAAATTGCACAATTATTTGGCTGAGATCTGATAACAGTAGTAGGCTTAGCTCTCCTACCCAATATACCACCACATCTTTTTTACGTTCTGATCATCAGTTCAAATCATCGATTCCCCAAATGTTATACTGGAATACAGTAATCAAAACCATTCTTCTGAAAAACTGCAGGTTTCATGTGTGCTCCCATAACCACAACCAAATATTGTAGTAATTGTGAAACAATGGAAGCAGGAGTGCATGCTTTTTTCTGGATTGAGGTCACCAGAAAGACCAAGAATGTGGTGCTATTCTGTACTGAACCACTTGCTCATTAGGTTGCTGGGTTCTTCTTTCCCACAGAGCTGCTGCTGAGTTCTGCTGCTGAGTTCTTACAATATATTGCAATTTGTCAGTCAACCAATGACTGGTGAAATCCAAGTAAATCTATTGCAGATGATGAACTGTTGGCAAATAACTCATGTATTCCTGGCATCCAAGAAATGCTGATCTCCTCCACCCAGGAACAGAGACTATAAAACTCTCTCCAGAGCAAAACAAGATAGCTGGAATTAATCCACTTAAGAAGGGGGAACGACCCCCCACTTTCAGCTGAACTCCTGAGAAATGCATGTTACAGACATATAACCTTACAGTCCAACGATTAGCTCAGTCATTAGGTCAGGAAATGGAACTGGCTATAACCCATTTATGATTTCCAGATCTCAGTGGGTGAGAAAAAGTATCTTCTCTGTTTTATACATATTTATACACACACAAACACACACACACACACACAGGGAGGGAGGGTGCTTAATATTTAATGATTCCAGTAAAAAATGGAAATCCTTTCCATCATGCTCTGCCTGCTTTTTGGTCCTGCCCCATAAAGCTTCTGGAGTGGGAAGTCCACAATGCCATTTAAATTCCAACCATGGCCCCTCAGCCCACAAAGGCATTCTACCTCTGCAATATTTATTTTATTTTTTATATTATTCTTATAAACAATTCAAGGCACTGAATAGAATACTCCTTCCTATCTTCCCCATAACAATAACCCTGTGAGGTGAGTTGGGCTGAAAGAGAATGACTGGCCCAGTGGTGGGTTCTGGATCCCGTCGCAACCGGTATGCAGCAACGGGGCCGGCCATCCACCATGGGCACGAGTGCTGTGCACGCATGTGCACCCAATGCCCTGCGAAGCTCCAGCTGTTCGGTGAAGGTCACACATTGCCGTATGCTGCGCATGCGTGCACAAATGGCCCAGTTAGCTCATATAGAGGGAAGAAACGAGGGTGGGCGGGCCCTCCAAAGCACTGTTCTGGTACAGTGGACGCTGCTCCCAGCTGTCACTGGTACCCCTGTACCAGGACGTACCAGCCAGAACCCACCACAGGACTGGCCCAAGGTCACCCAGCTGACACATGCCACTGAACCAGTTTTGATTTCTTGGAAAGAGTTTAAATAGGGTTTATCTTCTGAAGAAAAAACACCCAACAAGAGTTGCAATTGTCTTCTCAGACACTGCCCAAACAAAGATGCCAAAAAGTGGTCTGTTCAACATATAGAGAAAAATAAATGGTAATACTTCAGCTAATGATGAGGACATCACTTTTAAGATTGCCAACTCTCAGTTGCTTTGCTTGTATTGAAGAACAGCTCAGGAATAACTATTGCTCTTGCCTTAATATTTGTAATACACAGGGGTGGGTTCCGGATTCTGTTACTGCCGTTTCGCTCAGGGATATGCTAAGCGCGCATGCACAGTAGTAAAACACATTGTTTCTGCGCATCCGCAGAAGCAAAAAACAAGATGGTGGGGCCTATGGAGTCGCAGATAAAACTGGTTCGGAGGCATGGCCAGCCAAGTTACTACTTACTTGGCCAAACCGGTCCGAACCGATAAGAACCCACTTCTGGTAATACACAAATTTGAAAATCAAAATCTTCAGTATTTCTTAAAGATGCCTGGTGTGTAGGTTTAATACAGCAAGGAAGCTTTAGCAGCCCACTGTCAAATATGCATGAATTGTTAATCTGATTCCCGGGACACAATTTCTCCCTTCCCTTTTTGGCTGGAAGCAAAGAGGGACTGACGCCAACAGGCAGCAGTAGAAAGCATTGCACTTAAGCAAAAACACATTGTCAAGTTGAACAATTCTAATCTGTTCTGAGGTATACTTTGAATTTTCATTGCCAAATGTGTTACATATTAATCTCATAGATTTTAGCTGGATAGCAGATTTTAGAGGACAGTAGATAGCTGCCCTCTCAAGAAGAAATCTCTCAATAGCTTGATGACCTTGGAAACACATGTAATTGGATACAGCTGTTCTATTGTCAAATAAATGTTTAAACATTAGGATTTGTTTAGAAATGTTTCTCTTCTTCACAAAGGCTGAGATACTATTGAACTGATACACATCAAAAGGCTTCAGAGACTTCCGGTTCCGCCTTCCAGCGGCGACGGATGAGTCTTGGACTCGTTCGTCGCTTTTCCTTCTTTCTGCCCCCCATCGGGGGCGAGGCACCCCCATTTTTGGGGGCCTCCTGTAGGGCTGGCTTGCCTGGCTCTGTTCCTCTCAGCGGCGGCTGGAGAACGACCCTTGTCTTCGGTCTAGGCGAGGGGAGGCATGCTGCGGGGGGAGTTTCCCTTCGCCAATGGAGGACGGTAACGATCAGCGAAATTTAAAAAGAACTGAGCGTGCGGGTCGGAAGGCTCCCTGGGGCTTTGGCGGCGAGTGAAGAGTGAGTGATTTACAACATTATTTATGCTGGCAGCCTGGATTGAAAGACGTAGAGGGGGGTGTTTGTTGGTTAAACCCCCCCTCGGATTTAAAGCGGCGTTTGGAAATGGCTCCTCGTTGCGAGGAAGCGGATACTTTGTTTCCGGACTGCTTTGAAATAAGCGAAAGTGATCTGTGGCTTATTTTCTTATAATGTATCTAAGTCCGGCTGGCTTGATACAATTTTTCTTTGGTTATTTTTCTCCTCCTGGCTCTCAGACGGGGCGGTGGAGGATGGTTCCCTTTGTTCCTGAATGACTATTTTTACCTTTGGAAAATTACCAACATCTCTTTGTGAAATGGACTCTCTCTCTCTACTAATGAAGAAATTTCTGGATTAATTGATTCCTTCCCTGAGTGCCTTCTCTGCTAAAATTTTTGACTGTGAAAAGTGTTTCTCTGCTGGGTCTTGAATTCTTTTACAACTTTCACTTGAACTGTTTTTCTCCTGATTTGCCTCAACGGCCCCACCCAAAAAACGCCATCTTAGTGACACTGACTTTAACAGCTTACCATGGCATCAAAATCAGAATTGGCAGGATTGGAACAAAGAATGTCATCTTTGGAATCAGTGTTACAAGCTCTGGTGCAGGAAATTAAAGCTTTGGGAGCTGATAATAAAAGTTTCAAGGAGGACCTTCTGGAAACACGGAAGCAAGTGCTGGAGAATTCACAGAAGACTGAGGAGCTGGAAGGGGGGCTGGCTGGGGCAAAGGGAGAACTTAAAAATGTCAACATTGAAATTGCAGATTTGTCTGGTCATATGTCTAGGATGGATTTTGAAAGGATGTCATATTTTTTAAGATTACAGAATATTTCTGATGAATCTGGTAAATACCTTCCTGATCTCATGAGTACAATTTTAGCAGACTATTTACAGAAACCTAAAGATGAGATCAGGGGGGACATTGACCTAGTCTACAGAATAAATTCAGCATATGCCAGGATAAATGAAGTACCCAGAGAGATACATATTAAATTTGTTAGAAGGTCAACCAGAGAGGGAATTTTGAAGGTGCAGAGAGGGGGGCCGTTAATTTACCAACAAAAGGAAGTCGCCATCTTGAAGCAGATCCCAAAAAAGATTAGGGAGGTGAGAAGGAGGTATTCCTTCTTATCCAGAAAATTGTTTGACCACGGGATCTGGTTCAAGTGGGCGATGCCGGAAGGGATGTTGGTGTTCTGGGATGAAGGAAGAGTAAGGATTAAAACAGTTGCTGAGGCGGAAGCCTTTCTTAAAAAACATTCCTCTATCCTGGGGGAAGATCCAGGGGGGACGGAGGGGGCCACGGCCTCGCCCGCTGGGGGCCAGGGAGGAGAAAAAGAAGATACAATTGCCAAGAGACTTAGATCGAAAAAATAACTTTGCTTTTTTAAAAATTATTATTAATATTGCATAACCTTATGTCTGGATGTTTGTATACAACTGCTAGCATAGAATGGAGAATTTAGGAATCTTGTACTTATTTTCACCTTGTAGTACTTTTGGAAAAATGTTCTTTTAATGTTTTATTATGAAGCCCTAGAAGGGCCAATGATCCCGACGCGAAAGTTCTTAATATGTTTCTGTATCCCTTACCCTACCCTTTTCGAAAATGGTAAAAACCAATAAAACTTTTTCAATATAAAAAGGCTTCAGTTATCTAGAATTCTCAATGAATCCAATGCATTTTTAACACACTGCAATTGTTAATTGATACGGTTAATTGATTATCAGCGACTTCAGGGGAAGAAATGGGGAACTGAAGATAACCCTGCTGGATCTAGAGCAAATGATCATGGCAGAATTTGTTGCAGGTTAAAAGGGGGGATAAATTACTAAAATTATCTATACGTTGAGATATTGGGAGAATCATTTCTTTATGTATTTCTCTCTTTTTGGGTAAGAAAATACTTATTTTCTTCCTTTATTTTTTATTTTCTGCATTTTATTTGCATTTTTAATTTGTATTAGTTGTATTATTTTAACTGTAACTTTAAATAAAGTTAATATAACAAAAGATAAGTTACTTGTTTAGTTTAGTTTATTTACATTTATATCCCGCCCTTCTCCGCAGAGGACCCAGGGCGGCGCACAGGAAATTTAAAAAACATACAGAGTACAAAAATAAATACACAATTTAAAATATAAATTAAACCGTCTTATCCTATGCTAAAAACCCAATTTTAAAATACCCAATAAAACTATCTAAAAGTCCCCATGGGAGGTTAGGCTAGGCCGGCTTGTTGGAATAGGTATGTCTTTAGACATTGGCGGAAGAGGCGGAGGTCGGTGATGGTGCGTAATTCGGGGGGTAGGTCGTTCCAAAGGGCTGGCCCCGCCACAGAGAAGGGTCTTCCCCTGGGTGTCGCCAGTCGGCATTGCCCGGCCGACGGCACCCTGAGAAGGCCCTCTCTGTGGGAGCGTATCGGTCTAAGGGATGTATGGGGCAAGAGGCGGTCTCGCAACTAACTAGGCCCCGAGCCATGGAGCGCTTTAAAGATGGTCGTCAAGACCTTGAAGCGCACCCGAAAGACCACAGGAAGGCAATGCAGCTCGCGCAGGATCGGTGTTATGTGGGAGCATCTAGTGGCTCCCATAATCACCCGCGCGGCTGCGTTTTGGACTAACTGTAGCTTTCGGGTGCACCTCAAGGGAAGCCCCATGTAGAGAGCATTACAGTAGTCGAGTCGGGACGTCACGAGAACTTGAGTGACTGTGCGAAGGGCAGCCCAGTCCAGTAAGGGGCGCAATTGGCGCATCAGGCATACCTGATGAAACACCCCCCTGGCCACGGCTGCCACATGGTCTTCCATGGACAGCCGGGGATCCAGGAGGACACCCAAATTGCGCGCCCTCTCCACGGGGGCCAGTGTTTTGCCCCCTATGGCCAGAGTTGGAATAATCTGGCTGAATCGGGGTGCCGGAAACCACAGCCACTCAGTCTTGGCAGGTTTGAGCTTGACTTGTAATCTGTCTGATGTGTAAATTGCATCTCCATAACCAACCTATCTTCCTCTTTCTTACCACCCATTTTACCACAATTTAAATTGTACACAGTAAACTGCAGCCCAGAAAAGCTTATGGTTTTTAATAAAATTTGTTAAATCAGAAAAGGTGCTTCCAGATTTTCTTTTGAGTGAGCATATTATGTTATTGAAAATAGTTGCAAAATGTATTAATTTTGTGAGACAGCGTTTCAACTGTCATTTTGATTGACTGATTGGTTCACTCAATCAATTTCTATAGCTGTCCAACCTGAACAGGTGACTCTGGGTAGTTTACAAGCCATAAGCTATGTTAAGTTTTCTTATTAAACAGCTTATTTAGACAATGACATCAACTTTTAATGACGATACAGTGGCCTATATGAAGAAAAAGGTTGGAGACCATTAAATCATCTCAATGACCAGTGAGGATTTTTTAGCTGAAACTTTCAACCAAAAAGCAGATACATCCACATAAAGAATTCTGCATCCACATAAAGAATAAATTTTAGAGAGTTGTGGTGGTTCCATGGCTAAGATGCTGAGCTTGTCGATCAGAAAGATTGGCAGTTTGAATCCCTACCACTGCGTAACCGAGTGAGTTCTCATTACTTGTCCCAGCTTCTGCCAACCTAGCAGTTTGAAAGCATGTAAAAATGAAAGTAAAAGAATAGGGACCACTTTGGTGGGAAGATTAACAATGTTCTGTGCGACTTCGGCGTTTAGTCATTTTGGCCACATGACCACAGAGACGTCTTGGACAGCGCTGGCTCTTCTGCTTTGAAAAGGAGATGAGCACCGCCCCTAGAGTTGGGAACGACTAGCACATATGTGCGAGGGGAACTTTGCCTTTTAATAAACTTTATGATTGTTACATTGTTCATAATTTAATTAGTCTCCTTTTACAAAAAGAAGCACATTAATTTTTTCTTGGAAAAGGGTCATTGTTAAAGCTTGCAAGTCAATTGCATCTTGGTCCTTTCTGTCTCAGACCAGGGACAGTGAGAACAGGAAAACACAGTGGAATCTTTTTAACAACACATAGAAATAAGAAAGAATGATAAAGGTTCTTTAGGTACTAGGCTAGCTTAGTGTATCTGTTGAAAACTTCTCTGATCAGGGTTACAGCTCCATGTTCTATTGATGTTATGGACTGCCTCTGTTTTGGTTTCCAGACACCCTGCAAACAAGCTAAAGTCTCTTGTCAGAGCAGGAAATCGATAAAAATAAAAACCACAGAATAGAACAGGGTGAACAGGGCACTCTAGGGCTGGAAGGAAGTCCTAGATCCAGCCCCTCATTTTCTGGTGCTTTCCAGTTTCTTGAATGCTCCTTGGCTACTCCAGCCACAGGTATCTAATTGCTAGGTTTCCCTTGAGGTTGGCCTTCACCTAAGGCCACCTTAAGCAACTTTCTCCATCTCAGAATCTTCTCAGTTTTAGCTATTTATCATACTATGAAACTTGGAAGGAAAGAGAATTGTAGCAGTGACAGGTATACCATTGAAAGGCCTGAAGAGCTGACTGGGGATGTATCATCCTGGAAAAGCTGTCTAAGTGCTTAGATTATGACCTAATGGCTCATATTCAAAAACCAGTTCCCAGCATATCATGCTCCAGGAATAAGTTGCATTTCTCAGAATTGTCTCTTTTTAATTTAACACATGGGAAATACTTATCAGTTGCTGGATTTCACTACTGCCCTGTGAGGTTTTAAGTATTAATCTTGATGAATGCTCTCAGTGCGCCCCAATGTGAGTTCTCATAGCTAAAGACCAATAATGATGGTCAATGACTGTGGTTTAGTCCAAAGGAATGAAAAAAAGGTGAATGATGAAAGTTATTGCTAGCAATCTGCCAGTCTTTCCTGTGTTGCATTATGGGTTACTGCAGAGTAACTTCATGCATTTCCCTGGTGGAAATGATAACCTAGAATTTTATTACTCGAATCCCTACATCATTTCATTACACCAAGTCTTTCTTTTTCTCCCTCTGTTAAAATAAAATAAAATATTTAATTATTATTTTATTAAAATTATTATTTTAAAAAAAATAAAATATATTTTCTTCTCATATCCCATCTATTATCTATAAATAATTCCTTAAAACCTTGTCAGCACAAATCCATTAAAGTTTGGAAGAGATAACAACATATCTGTTTTAAACTCGATCAAATAATCCAAGTTTAAATTCCTTCCTTTTACTTTTCCAAGGATTATCTAGTTAATATATATTCAGTCACTATGCATTTGGAGGTGAATGTATCATGCAAACACGACAGAGATTGTTATTTCGGGAAGCCCCGTTACAGGGTAGAGCAGAGGAATTTGTGACTTTTCTGCAGGAGAAAACCGCTCAGATACAAAACGGGTTACCCTCCATTGATGGCCCAGCGGGATGCCACGAGACAGATCTTGTTTGGGAGGAGTTTGACTCCGTTACTTCCGATGATATGGACAGGTTACGTGGGCGACTGCGAGCCACCACATGTTTATTGGACCCGTGCCCCTCCTGGCTTGTACTGGCATCCTGGGAGGTGACACGAGGCTGGCTCCAAGAGGTTGTCAACGCATCCTTAAGTGAGGGTTCCTTGCCTGCTTCCCTAAAAGAAGCGATGGTGAGGCCCCTCCTTAAGAAGCCCTCTTTGGATCCAGCTCTTTTAAACAACTACCGTCCAGTCTCCAACCTTCCCTTTGTGGCGAAGGTTGTTGAGAGTGTGGTGGCACAACAGTTTCCCCGTCACCTGGAGGAAGTTGACTATCTAGATGCGCGGCAGTCCGGCTTTCGGCCCGGGCATAGCACCGAGACGGCATTGGTCGCGTTGGTTGATGATCTCTGGAGGGCCAGAGATGGGGGTTGTTCCTCCATCCTGGTCCTATTAGACATCTCGGCGGCTTTCGATACCATCGACCATGGTATCCTATTGCATCGGCTGGGGAGGTTGGGAGTGGGAGGCACCGTCTTACGGTGGTTCTCCTCCTACCTCTCTGGCCGATCGCAATTTGTGTTGGCAGGGGGGCAGAGGTCGACCTCGAGACCACTCACTTGTGGGGTGCCTCAGGGGTCGGTCCTCTCGCCTCTCCTGTTTAACACATATATGAAGCCGCTGGGTGAGATCATCCGTGGTTTTGGGGTAGAATACCATCTATACGCTGATGATACTCAGTTGTATATATCTACCCCAAACCACCCCAACGATGCCGTAGCGGTGATGTGCCAGTGCCTGGAAGCCGTGCGGATCTGGATGGGAAGTAAGGGCCTTAGGCTCAACCCGACCAAGACCGAGTGGCTGTGGTTTCCGGCTGCCCGATTCAACCAGCTCACTCCATCGCTGGCCATAGGGGGCGAATATGTTGCCCCTGTGGATGGGGCGCGCAATTTGGGTGTCCTCCTGGATTCCCGGCTGTCCATGGAAGATCAAGTGACAGCCGTGGCCAGGAGGGCGTTTTACCAGGTTCGCCTGGTTCGCCAATTGCGCCCCCTATTGGATCGGGACGCCCTGCGCACAGTCACTCATGCGCTCGTGACATCCCGACTGGACTATTGTAACTCTCTCTACATGGGGCTTCCCTTGAGGTGCACCCGGAGACTTCAGCTAGTCCAGAATGCAGCCGCGCGAGCAATTATGGGAACCGCTAGGTTTACCCATGTAACACCGCTCTTGCGCGAGCTGCACTGGCTACCTGTCGTCTTCCGGGTGCGCTTCAAGGTGTTAATTATCATCTTTAAAGCGCTCCATGGCTCGGGACCTAGTTATCTGCGGAATCGGATCCTGCCTCATACATCCTCGCGGCCGATTCGCTCCCACAGAGAGGGACTTCTCCGGGTGCCGTCCACTAGACACTGTCAGCGAGCGACATCCAGGGGAAGGGCTATCTCTGTGACGGGCCCGGCCCTCTGGAACGACCTCCTCCCCGATATCAGGACGACCACGGACCTCCGCTCCTTCCGTCTTAAATTAAAGACTCACTTTTTCTGTCTGGCCGGCCTAGGATGAGTCTCTCTGCCTCTGGGGTTTTATGGGGAATTAGTATTATTTAGTTTTAATGGGAATTTTAGCGCAGGTTATATTTAATTTGTTTTTAGAATTGTTGTATGTATTTGGTTTTTATTCTACCTGTGCACCGCCCCGAGTCCCTGTGGGGAGAGGGTGCGGTTTTACAAATTAAAATTATTATTATTATTATTATTTCACATAATGAATGTTCCCTCCAGGATCTAGTTTTGCCAGTTATCAAAAGACCTTTAGAAAACCCTAAACAGAAATATAAGGATTTATTGTGGAAGAACCTGAAGGGAAATTCTGGCACACAAGCCTTTGTTTCTGAATCCCAGCCAGCAATTGTGCAATTATTAGAAATACTTCCTAGAAAAGTGCAACTGTCATGTAGGGAGACATCTTCTCACACCCAAACAAGTTGAAAGAACACATATGAGAGACCACAATAAAGAGTTCACATTATACATTTTGAAATATTTTTAAGGGGGTGGGTGGGTAGAGAAAGGCAATACAGAATAGCCCATCCCTATTCAGTATAATGGCAAAGCACATGTTCATATTGAGCTTTTGAACTCCCTTAATAAGATCTCCAGGTTGGAAATTGAGATTTGTTCTTATGAAAAAGATAAGGGATTTTGTTTCTCATGGTGTTCAGATATTTTGTTCTAGTTAAATGCCTTTTTAAAATTCAATTGAAAGGAATGTAGCAATATATTCATATATATCTCTTTCAAATTGCCTTCACTTTCTTGAAGAGAGAGTGAGAAAAAAGATCAGTTCTCCAGCATTCACCTTTGCCAAACTCATTCATCCTAATATGTGGATGTCAGGAAGATAAACCCTCTTTGCATTAAATTATAGAGTACCCCAGAGTTACAGTTAAATAAATGTAATTAATTATTAATTCAAGCATCGGTCTCTTCATCTATCAATTAACTTGCATACATTTATATGCAGACAAAAATATTCTCGGAATGGGATTCTAAATTTCCTGTTACAGTCAAATTCATTTTACTTGAAGCATTCTTGCATTTTTCAAAAATAATTATTATCTGCAGGGTTTCCCCCCCAAGCACTTATATTTACACATTATATTTACACACACACACACACACACACACACACACAGGAAAATGTTACTTCCCCTTTACTTACCGTATTTTTTGGTGTATAAGATGCACTTTCCTCCCCATTCCCCCCGCCCAAAAGTGGGTGGAAATGTCTATGTCTTATACAGCAAATGCTGCCAAAGCTCCGCCCGCCCACCACCGTCATCCTTTGGCCTCTGCCTCCCAGCAATTTGCCTCCTTGCAACAAACAGCAAACAGCTCCGTCAGCTTCAGCACAGCCTGATTTAGCATGAGCAGCAGCCACCTATTGCTGCCTCCTTGTGCCCCATTTTCGGCCTTCCCTTGCCCCATTTTTTTTTTTTAGGTTTTATTCAAATTTGTATACCGCCCTATCTCCCTTACGGGATTCAGGGCGGTGAACAGGCATCCATGCACCCAATTTTCAGCCCGTTGCAGGTGGCAGGGATCGCTGCCTGGAATGGACCAAAAATGGGCACACAGAGGCCAAAAATGAGGCGTGTGGAGGTGGTGATAGGTGGCAGTGGCAATGGGCAGCGGCGATCCCCGCAGCCTAGAACAACTGCTAGGCGGTGTTCTGGGAGGCAGATCCAACTGCCAATCAGCTGCTTGTGTTAAATCAGGTTATGCTGAAGCTGACCAGGCTGTTTGCTGCAAGGAGGCAAATTACTGGGATGCAGAGGCAGATTTTTTCTTCTTGTTTTTCTTCCCAAAAGCTAGGTGCATCTTATAATCCTGAGCATTTTATAGTCCGAAAAATTAAATTAAAGTGTTACTTTTCCCTGTTTAGAATAGACACTATTGCAACTTTGATTATACTTTTCTAATCATCCAAATTCATGTTTTGATTAACAAAAATTAAACAGAAAACTCATTTTTAGACTTGTATGCCCCCTTTTGTTACTCAAATACATCACATCTCATAATATACAACAGTAACTTTCTATTTACCTATCCTCTCTGTTGCGGTCGACAAAGTAGAACTGTTTCCGAAGCCACCTAAAAGTAAATAGTTTCCAAATATTTGTAAATGTGTCAGTGAATCACAAAATCTTCCTCTTTAAGAATCCCCCAAATCCTGCAGATTACATAAATTTGAACTGCTATGAAAGGAAGCACGGATTTTAATACATTATTATTAAAAATTTAATAATCTTAAATCTTCACAGTCAGAAATATGCTGGCAGTGAAGAAGAGGCAGTGAAACCTATATATAGCACCATGCCCCTTGCTTGAAATGGTCCTTCTGTTCCAATTTTTTGTTTTACCTTTCAATTTGCAATGGAGTAGCAGCTTTTAGGGTATCTGCCACAAGCCAGTTCAACCCTTTGATCCACATGTTGACTTCATCTTCGGAAGTGGCTGTGAAAATAAAGAACAAACTGAGCCTGTCAAGACATGACACAGGTACTGACCCCTATATCCAAGAAGGAAGGAAGTCACTTTGCAGCTGGTTTCCAATAGACGGAAACTAACCCCATCAATTTTGATATTTACAAATTATAATAGCCATAAAACCAGTCCTTAAGGAGGAACAATCATATCATTTCAACGTTCAGCATTCAATTCATTATGCTCAATAAGTAAGGAAGAAACTTGTTTTTTTTTTAATCTTTTGGGGCAAATCCCACATGGCAAACAAGAAAGATCTCCAGGGAACTTCAGTGATCAAGTTAGATCTTTTTTTCATCCTTTTCAAGTCACAGATGTGCATGCCAAAACTTAATTTAGCATAGCTGAATGTCAGCAAACAGTGCCATGCTGTGCAAGGCTAACAATCATTTAAGATATGTCTATTAGCCAGTTCAAGTAATTATCTTAGCATAATAAGGAATATTCAGAATATGGCATATAGTAACGTGTTTGCTTAATTGCTTCATACCACATTCACTATTCTAGTTTGAACACACCAGATTCTGCACAAATCCAGAATCCTGCCCAATGATTCATGCCTTTTAAAGAATTACAATCAACAAAGGGAAGTGAGCAAAACACAATCAGTATTGAGCGATGGAATTTCTCTTTATCTTCCAATCAGTTTACCTTAGAAAGTACTTCATACAAGAAGTACACTCCCCCATTTCAAATTTTAGAAGATATACAGGAACACACCTGTGTACTTTCTAGAATTTGGAGAGGGAAAAACAACATTTAAGACTCTTTTTAGGTTTTGAAACCATAAGAGAGTAAGCCAACACTTGCAACACAGCTAGCCATAGAGTTAAACAAGAATGTCCATGTGCTCAAAGACTCTGGTTCAAGAACTGGCAATGGCGATCAGTTCTAGCAGCTGCTAGCAATTCTAGAGTCATTCTTTGTTCCAGGTTTTACTTTAAAAAAAAAAAAAAGTAAATGAATAGCAGTGGTGTTGCTGGTGTTCAAAAAGCTACAACAAAAATTGGATTGTAATCTCATGTCAGTGACAAAGTAAAAGGCATCTAACCTTGCAAACTGAGTGTTTTCAGTCTGAATTCCATGCCATAAAGGATGACAAAGCAGTGAGACTGTTCTGGACGGAAACAAGAATCTTCCTGGTATCGGTCAAAATCTCTGGAGTTCTTTCCCTGACGAATTTCTTGAATTTCACGAATATCAACTGTTAAAATAATAATAGGAGGAAAGGAGTTTGAACCAATGCAAATGACCAGGGTTAAATTATCCTACTTCATACACATTAAGCAAAGATCTAGATTTCTGGAGAAGGCTCTAACCTGGGAAAGGTAAAAGGAACTTGAATCTAAAATTTATGGTGAAATTCTTACCTGAGTTATAATTCTCTTTATGTACACTGAGAGCATATGCACCAAAGACAAATTCCTTGTGTGTCCAATCACACAACCCATAAAGAATTCTATTCTTCTGGATTCTTCTGCTTTTTCTTACGTAGTGATATTTACTGTGATGACTTACATCTGTATACTTTGCTATGTCAGAAATTAAATTATCTACACACCCATCACATCCTGGACATAAATTGTTTCAACTTTTACCCTCAAAATGATATTATAGGGCACTGCACACTAGAACAACTAGACACACGGACAGTTTCCCCCCCGAATGCCATCACTCTGCTAAACAATTAATTCCCACAACACTGTCAAACTATTTACTAAGACTGTATTACTATTATTCTTCTCTTCCTTCCTAGTGTCTATCTCTCCCCACTTATGATATGACTATAACCATGTTGCTTGTATCTTTCCATTTATATTGTTTTTATTTGTTTCCTGGTAACATTTGATAGTTTTATTAGTAACCTTGATTATTACTAAATGCATATATTTTATTCTCTCCAAGTAATTCTAACTCTAAGCAGCACTGTGAGCAATTGACATCAGGGGCTGAGAGGCAATGACTGACCCAAAGTCAGCTTTCATGTTGTTTTGGGGGGAAAAGCAGAGCCTGCACTTGTAGGAAAATGCTAGGAAGAAAAGAATTGTACATGAACAGTCCTGGGACCACTAGAGGTCACTGTGGCAAATCCCAAACTAATAGCAAAGAATATCCTCACTAGACAACAAGAAAGAAAACTGTAGCAGAGAGTTTTTAAAAGGTCCTCCAGGTACAAAACTACGGGTGGGGGAGGAATGGGGGGAGTGGAGGGGACTAGTTTTATGAAAGTAACAGAGAACTCAAAGCTTGGTTTCTCTGTTTGCTATATGAACAAATGCAAGTTCAACAAAGAAATGCAAGTTTCCCTTCGGGGAGAGGGGGCGGTCTAGAAATCTAATAAAATAAATAATAATAAATAAATAAGTTAGCACTTTTGCTCGCAATGGATATTGTTGATTATATATTTGCTATTAAGACTAAATGAACATCTAAACATTAAAGTAATTGCAACTCACACACATATGCTATGCAAATCCTAGCCCAGAGATAAGATCTTCCTTGGCCTCCTATCCCAAATTCCAGTATGAAGGCCTTTGTTTTATTGCTCCATGAAGCAACTGCATGCATTTACATTCAGCACAGTTAACAAGAAGATTAAATAAAATTAATTCTAGATTTATTTAAATCCAGCACGATAAAGCTTAACGATGAAAGTTGAGGAATGGTATGGGGAAAATGTGAAAGGCAGGAAAGAAAGAGGAACCGAAGCTGATGAAAGACATAACACAAGTGTCCTTTTCTGCTATGGAAAAAGCTAATCACATATTCCTTCCTAAAGGAGGGTACAACCCTTCCGCATGTTCCCCCATGCATAGATTCTCCATCTCCTGGACTGTAATGAACCTTTTACACCTTAGCTATTTGCTCTGGAACAACTAAGAAAACTGATCTTTTCTGGAAAATGAAACCCAAGAACTGAATTAAAGGAAGTACTCAACTTACAACTGGAACTGAACCCAATATTTCTGTTGTTAAGTGAGACATTTGTTAAGTGAGGTTTGCCCCATTTTCTTGCCACACTGGTTAAGTGAATCACTGAAGTTAAGTTAGTAACATGGTTGTTAAGTGAACCTGTCTTCCCCATTGGCTTTGCTTGTAAGTAGGTTGTAAAACGTAATCATGGGACCCTGCAACTGTAATAACTATGAGTCAATTGCCAAGTGTCTAAATTTTGACCATACTGGTTGTGGAGCTGCTGCAACGGTTATAAGTGTGAAAAATGATGATCAGTCACTTTTTTCATTGTAACTTTGAATGGTCGTTAAATGAACTGTTGTAAATTGAGGCCTGCCTGCATTAAGCACCACCATTTTTTTCTTTTCTAATCCAGACTGGGGTTTTTTTAAATCTCCTTGAGCTAACATTTTTCTTTTGCTTGTTTTCAATGACCGTTCAAAAATGTTCAGTATGCAGAAACTCCGTGACTCCTGCTTTATATCTTGCCTTCAAGGTTGAGTACATATTAAGAATAATCTTACAGTTTGTTAGGTTTCAAGACTCCGTATTGTTTTCCCCTGATTATATACATCTTTTCATTGGAATTCAAAATTTCAGGATCTCACAATCCCATGGGCTCCATCTAATATAGAGAGGAAATAATGAAGAAGCAATCTAGTTTTCTTCTGGCGATTGAAAAGAAAATTCTCATTCCTTGCTCTCTCTTCCAAGCGAATAATTTATCTTAGAATTGTAGTCTTTCTTCGTGAATACAGGCAGAATCTTATAGCGATGAAGGTCTTGGACGTGAACCAGGCAAACATAGGTTCAAGTCTATTCTGATCCATAAAAGCTCATTGGGTGACTTTAGGCCAATCACTTTTTTCAGACCTTCCGCTTGGTGTGGTTGTTGAGGGGCAAGGTAGGAGATGCCACTACATCTGTTTGGATGCTCCAAAGGAGTCTTCAGGGCATTATCGTAGATCAAATATATTCCAATATTTAGCTAGGTCCTTCTAGGTTTATTAAGGCACTCCAAGCCTGACCAGGCCCATCTGAGACCGAAGCCGGCTGCCTGCAGTTTGGCAGATCGAACTCACCAGGCTCAAGGTTGACTCAGCCTTCCATCCTTCCGAGGTGGGTAAAATGAGGACCCAGATTATTGGGGAGCAATATGCTAACTATGAATACTACTTAGAGAGGGCTGTAAAGCACTATAAGTGCTATTGCTATCTCTATAAGAAATCACTGGTCTAGTTATATTGCAGAATTAAAGGTAACAGATAAAGCCAGAAAACATTCAGTATATGAAACTCCTTACTGACCCACCAACAAAATAAAAGTAGAACTCCTGTCAAGAGGCTGATCAGAAGTAAGTGAAGGGTAAATTCAGCCCTTTTCTCCTTGTCAGATAACTGGTTGATGGTATTTCATGTATATTTTTAACAGTTCTGCATACATAGCTTCAAAGGATTCCCAAGCACTCTACAGAAGCTTTCAAACTAGGCTCCTCATGTATCTTTTGTTGAAATATTTCATTCTAGGACCTAGATACCCGGCTGTCCATGGAAGATCAAGTGACGGCCGTGGCCAGGGGGGCGTTTTACCAGGTTCTCCTGGTACGCCAGCTGCGTCCCCTATTGGACCGGGATGCCCTCCGCACGGTCACTCATGCCCTCGTGACATCCCGTCTAGACTACTGCAACGCTCTCTACATGGGGCTTCCCTTGAGGTGCATCCGAAGGCTACAGCTAGTTCAAAATGCGGCCGTGTGGGCAATTCTGGGAGCCCCCAGGCACTACCACATAACACCGCTCCTGCGCGAGCTGCATTGGCTGCCTGTGGTCTTTCGGGTGCACTTCAAGATGCTGATTACCATCTTCAAAGCGCTCCATGGCACGGGACCTAGCTATCTGCAAGATCGCATCCTGCCCCATACATCCCTTCGACCGATTCGTTTGCACAGAGAGGGACTTCTCCGGGTGCCGTCCACTAGGCAATGCCAGCGGGCGACTCCCAGGGGAAGGGCCTTCTCTGTTGCAGGCCCTATCCTATGGAACGACCTACCCCCCGACCTCAGAACAACTCCGGACCTCCGCTCCTTCCGCCGGCCTGGCCTAATCTATCTTTCACACCTCCAGTCTGTACATTTAAATTTTTAATTGGGTTTTTAGGGGGTTTAGTGTTTTAGGTTTTTTAGGTTTTAGTGCAGGGTTATTGTAATTTAATCTAATTTTAGATATTTATATTGTATGTTTTTATGTTTTATATTCCCTGTGCATCGCCCTGAGTCCCTTCGGGGAGAGGGAGCGGTATACAAATAAACATTCAATTCAATTCAATTCAATTCAACATTTATAAATAAGGGTACACTAACACATTTAATTTAATTTAGATTGGTGTTTTAAATAACTTACAATTTTTGTTTAACACGTCTCTTTAGCATATTATGGAGACTGTGAGTATAACTTCTTTTTCTAAAAGAGAAGTGTACTATAGTATTTATTTTATAGTATGAGGGTTTTCTTTGGTTTCTTGAAAAAACTGGATCCAATCCAGATGTTCTCCTCCTTTCCATCAGCATACCTAACTAAGCAGTAGCACTTTATCAGCCCTGGTTAATCTTGAAAAGTTAATCAGGGTTGATGTGGTTAATATGTGGACGGTAAACCAACAAAAAACATCTCATATATGATGACGATAAATCCACTCATATTATTACTAAGAAAACGGTATGCCCATGAAGTTACTAGCTTGATTTTAATTAAATGTTCCTTTTTTTACTAAAGACTTGTTTTTTCAGCTTCTGAACTCAGGAGCTCCAATTGGGAATTCTATAAATCGCACCCAGCATATGTGGAGATTAACTAAGATTTAGAAGCCAAATACAAGTAATTAAACTTGTTCCAAAATAATATTTCCAGTGGAGAAAGTAATGTGACAAAATAAAGTCGGACTATCTTGCAGGAAAGATGGACTAAGGAAGTAGGGAAGGATTCCTTTCTGATAATAATGTTCCTTTTCCCCATCTGGTTCTCAAAGCAGCTTCTGCACACAGATGTGGCAGAAAATCAGACACTTCTCTGAACTGTGCGGCTGTGGTAGACTAAACTGCATACGGCTCTGTTTGCTGCCACATATGTGGTTCAAACTTCCTCTCTACATTTCATAGCAGAAAATGAGCATCTGAACTGTCAATAAAGTATTTTGGATTTCAGTTACAAAATCAGTTATGTCTCTCTTATGTACAAGATCTAATTGCTGAGTTCCATGTGTCTGGGAAATGGAAGATTGATTATTCCTAAAACCACAATACTGGCTTTCTCCATCAAGTAATACAAGTAATACAAGTAATACAAGTAATACAATAGCAGAGTTGGAAGGGACCTTGTAGGTCTTCTAGTCCAACCCCCTGCATGGGCAGGAATCTTACACCATTTCAGACAAATGGCTGTCCAACATCTTCTTAAAGACTTCCAGGGTTGGGGCATTCACAACTGCTGGAGGCAAGCTGTTCCAGAGGTTAATTGTTCTTACTGTTAGGAAATTTCTCCTTAGTTCTAAGTTGCTTCTCTCCTTGGTTAGTTTCCACCCATTGCTCCTTGTCCTGCCCCCAGGTGTCTTGGAGAAAAGTTTGACTCCCTCTTCTTTGTGGCACCCTCTGAGATATCGGAACACTGCTATCATGTCTCCCCTGGTCCTTCTCTTCATCAAACTAGACATACCCAGTTCCTGCAGCCGTTCTTCATAGAAGAATGTCAAGACATCAAGAATGTCATCTCATGATATTTTTGTGAAGGGGACACCAATTGCTGTGAGTCTTCTTATATACCGGCAGTCATAACAAAAATGATAATTAGCATCAATACATAAGCACTACCGTCAACTTCTTTTTCTTTTCCTTCCAAACTCCACTTACTTGAACCTTTAACTGAGATAAATCATACAAAAGAACCTCAATGTGGGTGATCATATCTTTTTGCTTTAAATAACTAAATCAATCAATCACAATCAAACATGAAATTAATAGCTAGTGCATCAGCAATTAGATCTAATTACTGGGTTTGTGCATGACCTACACTGGGCTAAAATAAGGCTGGATAAGATGTTATAAAAATCAAGCCATTATCTTAGTAAGTTTTATTATTATTATTATTATTATTATTATTGTTTAAATTTCTATACCGCCCTTCTCCCTTCCGGGACTCAGGGCGGTGTACAGGCAACAATAAAATCACAAGTAAAAAACAAAGAAACCTTTAAAAATACATTAAATGATAAATAGCCTGTCTTAAAACCTTGTTAAAATCCCTGCTAAAAAACCATTCAAAACTATACTATTTAAAACTATGCCAGTTAAAAACTATGCCAGGCCGGCCACACGAAATAAATAAGTCTTCAAGGCCCGATGGAAAAGGCACAGGTCCGTGATTGTCCGTAGGTCAGGGGGTAGGTCATTCCAGAGGGCAGGAGCTGCCACAGAGAAGGCTCTCCCCCTAGGGGCTGCCAGCCGACATTGCCTGGCTGACGGCACCCTGAGGAGACCTTCTCTGTGGGAGCGAACTGGACGGTGGGAGGTATTTGGTAGCAGGAGGCGGTCATATTATTTGGTAGCAGGAGGTGGTCATATTAAATTGATTTAATATGAATCAATTAAACTGAAATATATGAATGTAGCAAATATGTTTTGTTAAGAAGGTTTACCATGTTGCATTAATAAAGTCAGTGTCCCAAAGTAGAATAAGTTATTCTTCTGGTTATCAAGAAATTCCTCTCTTTCACTTTACTTGGAAGACACAAGCAATGAGATCAGTTACACAACAGAGAGAATAAAACCAATTCAGGTAATGATTGTTTCTGTAACTTGGGCTTTTCTTGATCTATCACAGGGATAGTCCACCTTTTTATACCTACCACCCACTTTTGTATCTCTGTTAGTAGTAAAATTTTCTAACCGCCCACTGGTTCCACAGTAATGGTGATTTATAAAGTAGGGAAGTCAATTAAATTTTAAAAAAGGAAAGTGCTTCAGTATCATACAAAACCCCTACCGCCCACCACAAAAACTGGAACACCCACTAGTGGGCGGTAGGGAACAGGTTGACTACCACTAGTCTATCACAATTGACTCTTTCTCATGGATGCTGCACTAATAAGATTCCTGCATTAGCAATAGCACTTAGAACTTATATAGTGCTTCATAGTTCTTTTACAGCCCACTCTAAGCACTTTACAGAGTCAGCATTTTGCCCCCAACAACCTGGGTCATCATTGTACCCACCTCAGAAGGATGGAAGGCTGAATCAACCTTGAGCCAGTGAAAATTGAACTCCTGGAAATCAGCAGAATTAGCCTGCAATACTGCATTCTAACTACTGCGCCACCATGGCTCTTCCTGGCACTAGGTAAGAGGCTGATCTAGATAATCCAACCTTTATCCATATATAATAAGTTTATATGAAATAAAAATAATATTGCAACCTGAACTGATCAGTTTAGACTGAAAAACAAAAAAATTTCCCTCACAATTATTCACTGTGCATTACAATATCAGTAGTGATATTGATAGATTATATCCACCCCACAGAAATGGAGGCAGAGGTTTTATTTCAAGTCAAATAAACTGTTGAAGAAGAAAAGTGTGCATTGGCCAATTACATAAAAGATAGCCAAGAACAAGCAATGATGCAAATTAAAAATTGGAACTTACTGAATGTGTAGGAAACAAAAGCTATATATTACATTAATGTAATAAAAACTTGAACAGAATACTGGCAAGAAAAAGCAATACTCGCTCAATTTCTACAAAAGATGCATGGAAAGTGGATAAAAATAAAATCAGACACTGGATTACAACTGGAACATTAGAAAAAGAAACTGAAGGCTTGCTTTTGGCTGCTCAAAAGCAAGCTATTTGAACCTATGCGATCAAGACCAGAATTGATTTAAAGTTCAAATTGTGCAATAAAAAGCAGCAGACAAAACACTAATCATATATTTAGCACTTGCAAGATAACACAAACTAAATATAAACAACATAATACAGTTACCAAGATGATTCACTGGAATACATGAAAAAATATGTGCCAGTAATAAAAAGTGGGCAAGAGCATATATTACATTGAAAATGTAATAAAAATTTTCACAATCAAATCAGATTTCATTGTGGTTAAAAAGAAGTGCAAATAATTGATGTTGCAATAACAAGAAATAATAGACTAGTATTTTCTCTACAGGAGGGGTGTCAAACTCAATTTCATTGAGAGCTGCATCAGGGTTGTATTTGACCTTGGGGGCCCGGAGTGAGTGTGGCCAGGGTGGGCGTAGCCAGCTCAATGTCACTCATGTTGCGGGTACCTGTGGTGGCTCGAATCCTCTGCCAGCAAAAAACGGGCTCCCAAGCTCCATTTTTGGCTGCGATAGCCTCCTGCAACCCTCTGTCAGTGAAAACGGAGCTCATGAGGGTTGCGGACGGCCTTACCAAGTTTTCTTTTTGCTGGCAGAGGCACCGCGGGTCAGTCTTTACTGTTTCCAGGGAGATCCGCAGGCCAGATCAAAGTACCCTGCGGGCTGGATCTGGCCTTGAGTTTGACACCCCTGTTCCACAGAACAGGGTCTTCTGAAATAACAAAAAGAACGCATCTCAAACTTAAGTGTCAAAAAGTACAGAAACTCTTGAGATAATTCTAAAATTATTTGAAATGTGACTTGTCACAATGTGTAAATATTTTAAGTCTATACACACACACACACAAACACACGCACAAATAATAGAAAAGATTGCAAAAAATAGAAAAATCAATGAAACACTAAACACTGAAAATTAGCTGTTTATTTTTCAATTTTAGAAGAAATACAGACTATTTTAAATCTCTTTTTTCACATGCCAGAATTGCAATATTTACATAGGGCGTTTTTAATGTTCAGGTTTTGGGAGGTGAGGATTGACATGAATTGAACATTACAGAGGATATCACCATGGAGTTCAAAATTAGTTTCTGAAGATTTTGTCCTGTGGCCCTTGATCCTTGAAAGGTAGCATTTTTAGGCCACAACTCAGCAAATAACAATGTTTTAATTGCCCTAAAAAACATTTGTCCTCTTTTAGTTAGTTTGAAATTCATTTGTAAAGGCAGAGAACAGGAAATAAGGAAAGTGTAGTTACTCCCAACTCTTTACTAATCCTTTCTTCCTTGCTGCACAATTATGGGGCATAACACTGTTTTACTGGGAACATTGGGCACTGTCTAATAAAATGAAATTCAATTGTGAAAAAAGTAAGGTCCTACATATAGGCAAGAAAAACCAAATGCACAAGTACAGTATAGGTGGTACCTTGCTCAATAGTAGCAACTGTGAGAGGGATCTCGGAATCCTAGTGGACAACCATTTAAATATGAGCCAGCAGTGTGCAGCAGCTGCCAAAAAAGCCAACACAGTTCTAGGCTGCATCAACAGAGGGATAGAATCTAGATCGCGTGAAGTGTTAATGCCACTGTATAGTGCCTTGGTAAGGCCACACTTGGAATACTGCATACAGTTTTGGTCGCCACGATGTAGAAAAGACGTGGAGACTCTGGAAAGAGTGCAAAGAAGAGCAACCAAGATGATTAGAGGACTGGAGACTAAGACATATGAAGAACGGCTGCAGGAACTGGGTATGTCTAGTTTGATGAAGAGAAGGACCAGGGGAGACATGATAGCAGTGTTCCGATATCTCAGAGGGTGCCACAAAGAAGAGGGAGTCAAACTTTTCTCCAAGACACCTGGGGGCAGGACAAGGAGCAATGGGTGGAAACTAACCAAGGAGAGAAGCAACTTAGAACTAAGGAGAAATTTCCTAACAGTAAGAACAATTAACCTCTGGAACAGCTTGCCTCCAGCAGTTGTGAATGCCCCAACCCTGGAAGTCTTTAAAAAGATGTTAGACAGCCATTTGTCTGAAATGGTATAAGATTCCTGCCCATGCAGGGGGTTGGACTAGAAGACCTACAAGGTCCCTTCCAACTCTGCTATTGTATTCTATTGTATTGTATTACTGTAGGAACTTAACCAAGAGTCAGTAGAGGAATCTTAGTTATCTTATTTCACACTCATAAATTCTCTTTTAGTTTACAAGACGCAAACTGTAAACAGCGTACTGCAAAGTGACGAAGAACACCTGAAGCAATGCTCAGGACCGGATTCAATTAATTTAGAGCAGGGGTGTCAACTTGCAGCCTCACGCTGTCATCATGTGACGTATCACGACTCTCCTCCCCTTTGCTAAACCGTGGGTGGGCTTGGCCAGCACTTGACGTATCCGGCCCATGGTTCATGGGTTTGACACTTCAGGTTTAGAGTTTGAAATGGCCATTAATAATGAAAGAGGAAACTCAATCTTTCAGCTGCATTAGTTCATGCTCCTTTTCTTCATGTGGGAGTTCCATCTTTCTAAGGCAGTTGCCTACTCTAAGTTACTTTGACTAAATTATTGATTCAGGGTGACTGGAGTTGTGGTCGAGCACAACCAGAGTACCAGAGCTCTGAGAAGATTACATTAGAGAGTCACTTTGGTTTACTAGATAAGGTACCTGCCTAGAAACCTGGAGTTTGTTTGTTCAAGTCCCACCTTAGGCATCAAAGCAGGCTAGGGATTTATGGCCAGTCACTTTTTCTCAGCCAAACTCACTTCTCAGGGTTGAGTTGCGGGGAAAATAGGAGGAGATACCTCGCACCTTAAATTATCTATACAAATAACATAGACAGGATATAAGTAAATGTAGGAATAGTTATTGAAAGTCAATACCATAGGAAGCCTATCAGCTCCTAGTTTAGTAGATATTGTTTCTGTATTTATGTCTATCTTACTACAACACATTTATCCCCAAATACTGTAATACATTTGTATAATTATTCTTTTTCAAAAAAAAATCCAAAATGTGCAAAGAAGCACAAATTCTGTTCAAAGAATTTATGCGTTTACTGTATTAAGATGCATCAGAGTATAAGACCCGCCAAGGTTTTGAAGAGGCAAATTTAAAAAAAGGTAAGTAGGTAGATAGAGGGATAGGGAGGGAGAGAAAAAAGAAATACAGTAGGTAGGTAGGTAGAGGGAGTAGTTAGTTAGGTAGGTAGGTAAAGGGAGAGAGAGAGAGAAATAGAGAGAGAGAAATACAGTAGGTAGGTAGTGAGAGTGTGTGTAGGTAGGTAGAGGGATGGAGAGAGAGAAATAGAAAGAGATAGAGAGAGAGAAATGCAATCGATAGATAGGGAGAGAGAAAGTAGGTAGGTAGAGTTATAGAGAGTGAGAGAAATACAGTAGATAGGTAGGGAGAGAGAGAGAGTAGGTAGGTAGGTAGAGGAATAGAGAGAGAAAAATACAGTAGGTAGGGAGATAGTGTGTGTGTAGGTAGGTAGGTGGGGGATAGAGAGAGAGAAATAGAAAGAGAGAGAAATACAGTAGGTAGGTAGGGAGAGAGAGAGTAGGTAGGTAGATAGATGTTTCCAGGTATATTTAACCATGTCCTGGAGAAGGAAATCGCTGACAAACGTTAAGACTTTGTTTCTGCTGCAACAGCACTTGATCAATGTAATTCTCATCAGTTAAAGAGCTTTCCAAAAGAAAAAGTTTTTGCACTCTGCAAACCTCCAAAAAATGGCCCATTTCCTGATGAGGAAAAAAAACTAAAGCACCCAACTTTATAGGAGAACCTGCTTGCCACATTTCCAGGTGGGAACTACATTGTTGGTCAACGCCAATCTTTTTAAATTTTGAACCCCACTTCAATGCAACCGAGAATGCTTAAACTCCACGAATGATTGATTCTAAATTTTAGGTCCTTCCTTCCTTCCTTTTTTCATCTTTTGGCCCTACCTTCACTTTCCTTCCTTCCCTCCATCATTTTTTTGTTTTGAAAAAACAACTTATGCTCCAACACTTTAAATGAATAAAATAAAAGAATGGAAACCAAAAGTGGCCCATTTTTCACGGAAACGGGCCTGTTTTTTATCAAAAAAATTGCATGCATAGCCTTATGGAGGCTTATAGAGTGTTGCTGGGGGCTGCGGGAGCAAAAAACGGCACATTTTATGCTCATTTCTGTCCTCCCCAGCTCCCAGGAGCTTTCTGAAAGCCTTCATAAGGCTATGCACGGTCATTTTGGTGAAGGGGCGGGGCTTCAGGAGGCAAAAAACACTGTATTCGATGTATAAGACGCACCCAGATTTTCAGCTTCTTTTTTGAGGAAAAAAGGTGCGTCTTAAACTCCGAAAAATACGGTGCCTTATAATTCTTTGTCTGAACCACCTCAGTGGAAAATGACCATTGGTCTTACCTGTGAATGGTCTTTCTCTAGATGCTGCGGAGTGTCCAAACGCGGGTTATCCTCAGCTTGCTGCCCATTGGACTGAGTTTCACTTTGATGTGTAGCCACGCCTCTTGCCTCTGCATAGGGCCAGTTCTAAAAACGAAGGTAGACCAGAAAAAACGCAGAACAACTGGAACAACACTAGTCTTAACCTTCAACAAAACATGGAACCAGTTCCCACCACGCCCAGGGTGGGATTTGGACACTTCGCAGCATTTAGAGAAAGACCATTCACAGGTAAGACCAATGGTCATTCTCCTAGATGCTGCTTGGAGTGTCCAAACGCGGGACATGCCAACGCTATGCTGTCCCTGGGAGGGGAGAGTCGTCAGAGTGGGAACTGGGAGCATCAAGGACCCTCTGGAGAACACGTCTGCCGAAGGAGGCCTCCGAGGATGCAAATACGTCCAGCTTGTAGTGTCTGATAAACGGCACAGGCGAGGACCACATAGCGGCCCTGCAGATCTCGTCTATGGGGGCCTGGGTGGCCCAAGCAGCCGTGGTTGCAGCACTCCTGGTGGAGTGAGCGGTAATACGTGGAGGTACAGCTCTGGACCAGTGCTCATATGCCAGTGTAATGCAGGCACGCAGCCAGCGCCCAATCGTGGTAGACGTGACCTTGCGACCCATGGACACCGGCTGAAAGGAAACGAAGAAGGATTCTGACTTGCGGAAGTCAGCCGTTCTCTTCTTGTACATCCGCACCGCCCTGCGAACGTCCAACTTGTGCCACCTCCTTTCCCTGGGGTGAGAGGGGTGCGGACAAAAGTCAGGTAGGACGAGCTCCTGGGATCTGTGAAACAAGGAGTTGACCTTGGGCACAAAGGTCGGGTCTAGTCTGAGAACCACCCTGTTTGCGTGGACCACGCACAGGTCCTCCCGTACGGAGAGGGCCGAGAGTTCTGAAATTCGCCTTGCAGATGTGATTGCTATGAGGAACACCGTCTTCAAGGTCAGGTGGCGCAGTGACACAGAGCGCAATGGTTCGAATGGCGCCTCAGTCAGGGCCTGGAGGACGAAGGGTAAGTCCCAGGTCGGATATCTATGGACTGTTTGGGGCCGAATGTTCGAGGCCCTTTTCAGGAAACTACGAACCCCTGGATGTCTGCTGAGCGGCAGGGACCCACCGGGCGACAGGATGGTAGCGAGAGCAGCCACCTGCCTTCTCAGGGTATTGGGGGCGAGCCCCTTGTCCAAACCCTCCTGCAAGAAGTCCATCACCTGAGGTGTGGAGGCCTCAGCCGCAGCGATGTGCCTGGCACGGCACCAGGTAGAGAAGGTGGACCATGTAGTTTCGTAAATGCGAACGGTGGCAGGACGCCTGGAAGCCTGGATCGTTCTTATCACCTTGTCCGAAAAGCCCTTTCGTCTCAGAACGATCCCCTCAAGTGCCAGACGGCTAGTTGGAAGCACTGAGGGTCCGGGTGACGAATGGCCCCTTGTACTAGTGACACCTGGTTCGGAGGAATGCGCCAGGCCTTCTCTACTGACAGGCCCACTAGATCGGCGAACCAGGACCGTCTGGGCCAATGGGGAGCGACCAGGATGACCTCCGCCCCCTCCGAGATGATTTTCCGGACTACTTGAGGAAGCAGCGGGAGAGGAGGGAAGGCGTATAGCAGGCCTGCGGGCCAATGACACCGGAGGGCGTTTGTCCCTTCTGCTTGCGGGCACCGGAAACGGGTGAAGAACCTTGGCAGGTGCGTGTTCTGCGGGCTGGCGAACAGGTCCAGAACGGGCAGGCCGAATCTCCGGGAAATCTGCTGGAAAAGATCCGGGTGCAGCTGCCACTCTGAGGTGTTGATGGTGGTCCTGCTCAACCAGTCCGCCGTCACGTTCTCCTCGCCCGCAATGTGGTCCGCTCTCAGGGACAGGAGATGCCTCTCTGCCCACCTGCCCAGAGCCTCCGCCTCCGTCATGAGCGCCCTCGACTGTGTGCCTCCCTGGTGGTTCACATATGCTCGGGTGGCGATGTTGTCCGTCAGGAGAAGGACATGGGACCCTTCTACGAGATTGCCGAAATGCCGCAGAGCCAGCCTGGCCGCCCGGAGCTCCAGCCAGTTGATGTTGTGGGCGAGCTCCCGTTGAGACCATCTGCCCTGGGCCACATGGTGATGCAGATGAGCTCCCCAGCCGTAAAGGCTGGCGTCCGTCGTGATGGTGACACGGTCCGGCTCCTTGAAGGGCGACCCCTCTCTTAGGGCGGGAGACCTCCACCACCTGAGGGACCGAAGCACTGGGGGTGGGACTGTCACCCGTCTCCTGGAGCTGCTGATCTTGCGTCGTTGAAAAGGAAGCAGAAACCATTGTAGCTCCCGTGCGTGCAGGCGGGCCCAGGGAACAATGACTATGCACGAGATCAGCTTCCCCAACAGTTGGGAAAGCGTCACAAGTGGGACCAGTCTGGAATTCTGGACCAACCCCACCAACTTCACAATGCTGCAGATGCGCTCCTGTGAAAGAAAGACTTTGCAGGTCTTCGAGTCGATGATGGCACCCAGATGAAGTATGGAGAGGGTGGGCTGCATGTGACTCTTCTCCCGATTCACCGAGAACCCGTGGTCCTCCAGGGTGCGGATGGTGCAGTCCAAGTCCTTCAGGGCCTGGTCCCTGGAAGGTGACATCAACAGGATATCGTCCAAGTAACAAACCAAACGCACAGGCCTGGATCGAAGATGCGCCGCCACTACGGAGAGGACCTTCGTGAAGGTCCTTGGAGCCGATGACAAGCCGAAAGGTAGGGCCTTGTACTGGAAGTGCTGGCCGACGAACTGAAACCTCAAGTATCTGCGATGCGCCGGGTGGATGGGAATGTGTAGATACGCCTCCTTCAGGTCTATCGAGGTCAGGAAGTCGTTCTGTCGTATGCATCCCAGGATCGTCTGGAGGGATTGCATCTTGAAGCGCTTGTATTGCAGATACCGGTTCAGCTTCTTCAAGTCCAGAATGAAATTGAAATTGAAATTGAAATTTATTAACCGCACCCTCTCCCCACAGGGACCCGGGGCGGTGCACAGGCAGAGCTAAAAACAATATACAATAAATACAACATACATATTTTAAAATAGAATTAAATAGTATTACCCGTGCTAAAAATATAAGATTAAGAACCCATTAAAATATTTGGAGTCGATAGACAGAGAGAACTATTCAAGGCCGGCCAGTCGAAAGAGATAGGTCTTCAATTTTACACGGAAGGAGCGGAGGTCAGTGGTCGTTCTAATATCAGGGGGAAGGTCGTTCCAGAGGGCCGGGCCCGCCACAGAGAGCGCCCTTCCCCTGGGCGTCGCCCGCTGACAAAGTCTAGTGGACGGCACCCGGAGAAGCCCCTCTCTGTGGGAGCGAATCGGTCGTGAGGATGTGTGGGGCAGGATCCGATCTCGCAGATAGCTAGGTCCCGAGCCATGGAGCGCTTTGAAGATGGTAACTAACACCTTGAAGCGCACCCGGAAGACGACAGGTAGCCAGTGCAGCTCGCGCAAGAGCGGTGTAACGTGGGTGAACCTGGTGGTCCCCATAATTGCTCGCGCGGCTGCATTCTGAACTAACTGAAGCCTCCGGGTGCACCTCAAGGGGAGCCCCATGTAGAGAGAGTTACAATATTGGATCGGGACGCCCTTCGCACAGTCACTCATGCCCTCGTGACATCCCGACTGGACTATTGTAACTCTCTCTACATGGGGCTCCCCTTGAGGTGCACCCGGAGGCTTCAGTTAGTTCAGAATGCAGCCGCGCGAGCAATTATGGGCACCTCTAGGTTTGCCCATGTAACACCGCTCTTGCGCGAGCTGCACTGGCTACCTGTCGTCTTCCGGGTGCGCTTCAAGGTGTTAGTCATCATCTTCAAAGCGCTCCATGGCTCGGGACCTAGCTATCTGCGAGATCGGATCCTGCCCCACACATCCTCACGACCGATTCGCTCCCACAGAGAGGGGCTTCTCCGGGTGCCGTCCACTAGACTTTGTCAGCGGGCGACGCCCAGGGGAAGGGCGCTCTCTGTGGCGGGCCCGGCCCTCTGGAACGACCTTCCCCCTGATATTAGAACGACCACCGACCTCCGCTCCTTCCGTGTAAAATTGAAGACCCACCTCTTTCGACTGGCCGGCCTTGAATAGTTCTCTCTGTCTTTTAACGATAAATTTTAATGGGTTTTTTAATTGTATTTTTAGCACGGGTAATTTATTTAATTCTATTTTAGTAATGTTTGTATTATCGTATATTGTTTTAATTATGCCTGTGCACCGCCCCGGGTCCCTGTGGGGAGAGGGTGCGGTTAATAAATTCTAATTTATTATTATTATTATTATTAATAGTCCAGTCGGGATGTCACGAGGGCATGAGTGACTGTGCGAAGGGCGTCCCGATCCAATAGGGGGCGGAATTGGCGAACCAGGCGAACCTGGTAGAACGCCCTCCTGGCCACGGCTGTCACTTGCTCTTCCATAGACAGCCGGGTATCCAGGAGGACACCCAAAGTGCGCGCCCCATCCACAGGGGCAAGATGTTTGCCCCCTATGGCCAGCGTTGGAGAAAGCTGGTTGAATCGGGCAGCCGGAAACCACAGCCACTCGGTCTTGGTCGGGTTGAGCCTAAGTCCGTTACTTCCCATCCAGATCCGCACGGCTTCCAGGCACTGGCACATCACCGCTACGGCATCGTTGGGGTGGTTTGGGGTAGATATGTACAGCTGGGTGTCATCAGCGTACAGGTGGTACTCTACCCCAAAACCACGGATGATCTCACCCAGCGGCTTCATGTATGCATTAAACAGGAGAGGCGAGAGGACCGACCCCTGAGGCACCCCGCATGTGAGGGGTCTCGGGGTCAACCTCTGCTCTCCTGCCCGCACAAATTGCGATCGGCCAGAGAGGTAGGAGAACCACCGTAAAACGGTGCCTCCCACCCCCAACCCCCCCAGCCGATGCAATAGGATACCATGGTCGATGGTATCGAAAGCCGCCGAGAGGTCTAATAGGACCAGGATGGAGGAACATCCCCCATCTCTGGCCCTCCAGAGATCATCTACCAACGCGACCAATGCCGTCTCGGTGCTATGCCCGGGCCGAAAGCCGGACTGGCGCGGATCTAGATAGTCAACTTCCTCCAGGTGACGGGGAAACTGTTGTGCCACCACACTCTCAACAACCTTCGCCAAGAAGGGAAGGTTGGAGACTGGACGGTAGTTGTTCAAAAGAGCTGGGTCCAAAGAGGGCTTCTTGAGGAGGGGCGTCACCATGGCCTCTTTTAGGGAGGCAGGCAAGGAACCCTCACTCAAGGATGCGTTGATAACCTCTTGGAGCCAGCCTCGTGTCACCTCCCAGGATGCCAGTACAAGCCAGGAGAGGCACGGGTCCAATGAACATGTGGTGGCTCGCAGTCGCCCACGTAGCGTGTCCATATCCTCGGAAGTAACGGGTCAAACTCCTCCCAAACAAGATCTCTCTCGTGGCATCCCACTGGGCCATGAATGGCCCTGACCCCCCCCCCCCGATGACTTGGGGACTAGGAAGAGGATGGAATAAAACCCCTTGCCCTCCTGCCCCCCCGGCACCGCTTCTATGGCCGCTATCTCCAGTAGGTGACCGATTTCCGCCCTCATGAGCTGTTGCTTGTGCGGGGACCTGGGAAGGGGGCAGCGGATGAATCTCCGCGGGGGAAAGGATAGGAAGTCGAGGGTGAGGCCGTGTCGGACCACATTCCGGACCCAGGCGTCCGTCGTGGTCGCCTCCCACGTGGACGCATATTGCTGTAGGCGTCCCCCTATGGGAGGGATCCCCCAGGGGTCACTTGCTCTTCTTGAAGGGACGGTTGGCCTGACCACCCTTGAAGGACCTACGCTGACCTTGGAACCTGGACCTGTCCCTGTAGGCCGGCCTGTCCTGGGAACGATCTTGGGCCTGGGGGTAGGTTCTGGAGGCCCCACCCGAGGTAGAGGGAGCCTCCGTAGACCGAAAGGGCTGTCTACGGTAGGAAGACTGATTCTTCCGGTCCTGCTTCTTGGTGACAGCCGGCAGAATCTTTCGCTTATCCTTGGACTCGATTAGGAAGGAGTCCAAGGCCTCGCCGAAGAGCTTGCTACCCTTGAAGGGGGCCGACGCCAACTTCCACTTAGCCTTCATGTCCGCCTGCCAATGGCGGAGCCACAGCAGACGGCGTGAGGTGACATTG
The DNA here is from genome assembly GCA_039707465.1 of Rhabdophis nuchalis. NCBI lineage: Eukaryota > Metazoa > Chordata > Lepidosauria > Squamata > Natricidae > Rhabdophis > Rhabdophis nuchalis. The sequence goes on from CM077644.1 coordinate 31,202,207, forward strand.
GATGCTAGAGCCCTGGATGAAAACTTTGTGGAATTGAGCGAGGCGTCGCAAGAATATTCCACCGCAGCGATGATCTTATTGACCCTTTGTCTCGATCTAACCTGTTTCTCAGGCAAGGAGGCCAATAGCTTCCTGAGCCAGAATAGGGCTGCCCTACTAAAGTACGACGCAGAGGACGAGGCCTTCATGGCCCAGGCAGTGGCCTGGTGTGTCTTGTGACAAGACTTCTCCATCCGCCTGTCCTCCGCCTTAAGCCCCTCCACCAGCTCGGCCGGGAGTGAGGATGTGGAGGTCAAAGACACAATGGGGTCATCAACCTGCGGGAGAGCCAGAATGGTCTCCATAGCGTCCTCAACAGCGTACAGCTTTTTATCCACGCCGCTGGGGTGTGCCATAGTAGCGGGCTGAACCCACTGGCGCTGAATAATGTCGAGGAACAACTGAGGGGCCGGCACCAATTCTTGGGGAGGTGTAGGTTCCCTAAAGAGACCCGCCCCAGGGTGTCCAGGACCGATGACGATGGCATTGTCCTGATCAGAGGCCTTCTTATCAGATTGAGCCGGTAGACCCATCTGCACGGCCGACTCCCTAGCCTTGGTCAAGATAGCCTTGAACATGATGGGGTTAAACAGCCCCTTGGAAGCGGGGGCCTCCGGGGTGGAGCTCTCATCCCCTGAAAGGTCGGGAGCCCCCTGGGTAACCACCTCCTCCTCATCCTCCCCCTCGGATGCCTCGCTGACTGCAGAAGAGGCAGAAGGGGAAACGCCACCCCCCTGGGCAGGAACCACCTTCCTAGGTGCCCTGGGCTTGGGGGTAGAAAGGATGGGCAAGGAAGCCACTAATTGCTTCATGCAATCCGAGATGCCCTGCGAAATGGCCTTGGACACAACCTCCTGCATGGCCGCAGGCAAGGCAGTCTCAGCGGGTGCAGAAATGGGAGTGGCCGGAGCCTCTTCTTCCTCATCTACTGACTCCTCCCCCTCCCCCACCATGGAGGACTCCTCCTCCTCTGGTTCCTCCTCCTCTAGCTCCACTTCCATTGAGGGGACTGGAGAGGCAAGGGAAACCCTTGAGTGATTGGGGGAAAACCCAAAATCCCCATCACCAGTGGGAATGGATTGGGTCTCCCTACGAAGCTGCGGGGCAGGGGGGGTCTTATCTGTCACAGCCTTGTCCCGGGCAGAGAGAGCCTTCTGGAATTGCTGCTCTAGAATCCTCAGCCGTCTATCCGCCAGTCTCTCATCAGCCTTGGTGACCTTGGCTGCACGCCTCTTCCCCTTGTCAGGACAGGGTGCAGAATCGCCCTTGGCAGCAGGGTTGGTCTTGCTACGCTTGGAGGCAGGTTCTCCTGTTTGCTCACTGGGATCAGCCATGGAGTGGCTGAAAGAACAAGAACAAACAATTAAATCCAGTCAAGGCACCCCAATCCCACCAGGGAAGAATCAATATACACTTTAAAACAAGAAGAAACTGGAACCTGGTTTTGGCGCCAAAATCAGACCCAAAAGTCTCAGGCGTTGCAGATCTGCGCTGGAGTAGACCAGGGAATGGCAACTGAATCTGCCAATCTCCCTGCAGCCGCTGGGAAGGATCTCATCAGCTGCCCCAGGGGATCCTGTCCGGGACTCCCAGAGCTAGAACCACCCCAGGAACGAAGCAGCGGCGATCTGCGAAGAGGAGTCGGGCTGCGGCAGAAAAATGGCGGCAAGTTTAAAACGCGCGCCTTTTTTCCTTTGCGAACGGCCGCCTAAGCTCAAACCGGCACTGGGGAAACAACGGGCTGAAAAACCTCAGTAGAGGCTTCCCTAGGGAGGAAAACCCCCGATAGTCAAGTTGGGGGGTCCTATCTAGCTACCTAGCCCCCGTAGAAGCTTACCAGCAGCCGCTGGCAAGCCCTCCCAGTGCCAAGCCGCTCCGCAGAAAAAGCGGGAAACGGCCACGGTTTGAACAGCCCGCTCCGCGCAACGAAGACAACGAAGACAGGAACGAAAACAAAAAATCACCTATCTAACACAACTACACACAAAAATAACAACAAAGGCTACACTAACTCACTGCTGGGGAGGTCAGATTGCTGGCAAAGGACTGCAGACTCCCCAGACGCGTCCGATAAGGGCGACTGAGTTTTTAGAACTGGCCCTATGCAGAGGCAAGAGGCGTGGCTACACATCAAAGTGAAACTCAGTCCAATGGGCAGCAAGCTGAGGATAACCCGCGTTTGGACACTCCAAGCAGCATCTAGGAGAAATATTTGGAGGGAGGGTTATTTTCATTTTACTGAACTGTTGAAGTTTTGTTTATTTTGGAGTTGAGAAAGAAGGAATTGAACTCAATTCTATTCAAAGGATGCTAAATAAAAGAAATGTTGCCATTTGGGAGAGGAAAAGGAAGAGAGAGAAGGAGAAGGAAGAGCAGCAGCAGCAAGATTAAGGGTATTCAGAATAAAACTGGGGAAAAGAACCCCAAAACCATGTCCTCCTTCTCCCCTTTACGTTTTTTTAGTGGGGGGGGGGGGCTCTCTTTTAAGATGTGGGATTCTCAGGAATCCAGATGGCAATTCTTCTTCCCAGTAATCCACATTGCATAACAATGATGGGATTATCCTTATTCTGGCAATAAGGCACTTCAAGGCACTTCCACCCACCATGCCTGTTCGGAGACTACAGTAGCCAGCAGTAAATCAGCTTGACTCTTTCACTGCTCTCTTCTCGGATAAGAACCAAGGGAGACATTTCAACTTTGATTTAGATTTCAGTTTCAACTCTAAACAAAGTAGGGAAGCATGCAGAGCATGGCTGCTGGAATTCTTCCCAATCAATTTACCAGCAGCAGCCACAGGATACATCTGTATTTTCTTCTGGGTAACAAAGTAAGATGCTAGGTCAGTTTTTTTTCTGCTCTCCTCCACATACACACCCTCCCTCCTCCATCAGTAGCATGTGTTTGTATGCATCAGGAAGCCAGAGCAATCAACAAATACCCTGCTCTGGATCACATATTCAGAGGAAGAAGGGGGGGGGGACCTACGATAGGAGGGACATTTCAAATCATTGCTCAAACTGCTTCTCCTATAGGGTTCCCTGGTAGGGCTTTGTTTGCTGTTCCTGGCCATATTCAATACCCCTCTGATCTTCCCTTTGCCGGCTTTTCCTGCAACACCAATGTTGGTCCCATTCAGTTCTGTTTACTGACAGAACTGTGAGCCTTCTTTATACTGTACACTATTCGCTTACGTTAAACTTTTACTCTATTGGGACATCCAGATCTATTAGAAGAATTTAGGATAGTTGTCCTACTGTCAACTCTTACCTGGTGCATTCCCCCCTCCCTTTTTTTTTTAAATAGAATTTTCTTTGGCCAAGTGTGGCTAGACACACAAGGAATTTGTCTCTGGTAAAAAAGCTTCCAGTGTACTTACACAACAATAAACAATAATAATATATAATATCAAAATGTGCAACATTGTTTTAGTTTTATTTATTTATTTATATTCATTTAGTTTTAGTTTTATATGTTTTGTATTATTATTATTATTATTATTATTATTATTATTATTATTATTATTATTATTATTATTATTATTATTATTATTATTTGCTTTATTCATTAAACATGAAACTCAGCCAACTGAACATTTAAAACTGTATTACAAATACCATTGACTGGTACTAATGCTTGATAGGGTTTGCTGCCAGCATTCTAGGTATCAACCAAGTACATCATCATCATCATCATCATTATTATTATTATTATTATTATTATTATTATTATTATTATTATTTCATTAAACATGAAACTGAGTTGTTGTTTTTGTTGTTGCTGTTATTATTAGGTTCCCTGCTAAAAACTCCCTATTTCTCCCATTTAAACTTAATTTTGTCCATTTAAACTCACTGTTCAACCTGTCTGCATTATTTTGAATCTTTCTTTCCTCTTTCAAAGTAGAAGCTACTCCTTCTCCTTTTGCATTATGCAATTAACTACTAAATTGTGTATTTTAAATTGTGCACTTCACAATTTAAGATACACATCATTTTTCTCTTGCTCTAAATCATTGCAAGCTCTTTTAAGATGATTACTGGGAGCGTTCTACCTTAGATCAAATCCTGCATACCTTTTCATCTGTCTAGTTGTGCTCCAGGACACAAAAGCAGAGATTGCAATAAAAACAATGCATTTTTTTCTAGCTCTTCCTCCCCCATTTCTCAGGTTTCTCCAAGTCACAAACAACACAAAAGCCCAGCCAATAGCAGTCAACCTCTGAAAGATAAACAGGAAGCGTCTTCAGTAGAGCTCCTCTTTAGGCTCCAGGCATGACAGCACACCCACTTGTTTCAAGTACAGCTCCTCTCTTGTTTCAGAAACAATGATTGCTTTAGCCAGGGTCAGAGGTTACCGATCCCACGCACTGGGGTTTGGTTACACAAACATTCATTCTCCCTTGTCAAGGCAATCATAGCTGGGTGGAAAGAAATTTGAGCCGCTGGAACAAGATGGCTGGCCGTAAGAGTAGCCTGGGGTGGTCATTTGCTCCCGTTGGCGGGGAAAGAGACTGGAAATCGGCCTCAAGGGGCAAGAGATAGATGTCATAATATGAGATTGGTGCAGATGCCGAGAAATATAGAGCAAGAGAATGGCACACAGTCAAGGCTGGAAAACACATTGTAACATTACACGGACATTATAATGGTTATAATGGGACAGGATTTGCCTCTCAAGTGACACTCCTGAGTCTACATCACTGTTGTCTCAGTTGTCACATAATGCAGTCTAGTTGGCAGTCAGCTACATAGCCAAAGTATTATTGTTTAATCCCTTTTTCTATTTCCACTCATAATTTTAAAATTGTCAGTAATAGCAGGTATCTGTGATAGTAATCCCGTCTTGAAGGACACAGACAGTCATCCAGTCAGTTATCACAATAGAGGGTAGGATGCCTAACTTCTGCCTTTGAAAAGAATTTACTTTTGCCCTGCGGCCAAGTAAATTGTATCATCCTTGCAATATGTTAATCTTGTCTCAAGGACTTGGCAACATAATTCCTCTATTTATTTGAGAAATGGACTCCCCTTTGCTGCTGGGTGGTTTTTCTGTCAGGACTGCTGCAAAGGATACTGATACTAATATATACCATACCTAATACTATAACAATCCTCTTCTTAACTTATTTAACTTTGTTAAAACATTTTCTCTATTTCATGCTTCTGCTTTTTTCCACTTTTCATATTTATACTCTAGCCATTGATAAAATAATTCCCATATGTTTATGTTATGTTTATTTGATTTATATACCGCACCTTCTCCGCAATGGACTCAGGGCGGTGCACAGGGAATTAAAATACCACAATAGACAACAATAAATACAATACAATAATAAAATACAATTAAATAACCTGTGCTAAAATGTTTAACTAAATTTTTTTAAAACCCCTACCAATCCAATTAGAATTTTATCTGATCTAAAATCTAAGCTAACATCTAAACTAAAATCTAAGCTAGGCCAGCTAGATGGAAAAAGTACGTTTTGAGTGATCGGTGGAAGAGGCGAAGGTCTTTGATGGTGCGAAGTTCAGGGGGAAGGTCGTTCCAGAGGGCTGGACCTGCCACAGAGAAGGCCCTTCCCCTGGGCGTCGCCAGCCGGCACTGACCGGCCGACGGTACCCTGAGAAGGCCCTCCCTGTGGGAGCGGATCGGTCGAAGGGAGGTATGTGGTAGGAGACGGTCCCGCAAATAACTAGGCCCCGTGCCATGGAGCGATTTAAAGATGGTGACTAACACCTTATATATATTATAATAATCAGATTGTTCCTCCTCTTTAATTTCAAGCTATTCATTTCTGCACATTCTATTTTCCTAATCACATTCCCATCCATAGGGATATCTTCATTTTTCCAATTTTGTGAAAATACAGTTTCTGAGACCATCACATGAAAGAAAGGATAATTAAGCTGTGATAAAAGGACAAGAGGCCGAGGTATCATAAACACAAAACAGAGGTGGTGCTATTCCTCTAAGCAGAAAAAAAAAAGGAAATCTTACTTAATTCCATAAAATTAGGTGAATGTGATTGTTACAGCAAGGTTGGAAAGCACACTGTAACATTATACGGACATTTCTTAGGCATCTTTTAAATATTTAATAAACCTCCATGTGTCTCCTGAGGTTGTAATTATTTTCAGTACAGTGCAGTGAACCTAAAAGGATAAATCATATAAAGATAATGCAAATAAAGCCCAGCTAAACAAGTAGTTCACTCCAAGCCTGACCTGGTCCCAAGATCAAAACTGCAAGGCAGTAACTTCTAAGACATTATGAAAAGTTCCTCATTTAACAACCACAATTGGGACCCACAAGAGAAGCGAAGCAGTCACTAACTGAAACGGTAACTTCCATTTTCTTTTGCTTTAAACATCTTCAAAGGTCATAAAATTTAAGTACTGGTCTCAAGAGTTACTTTTTTTATCAGTGTCGTAACTGTGAGTTGTTATTAAATTAGTTAATTGTTAAACAAGGACTATCTGTATTTTCAGCACCACTTCCTTCTTTTCACATTAAGATGTTATACTGATTTTCTGCAGGTTTTTCATTAGCGCTGCCAAGGCACTCCAATTGAACATTTTAGAGCTAAAATGCATATGGAATATTTATCTTATTTAGGAACTGATTTATTTAAAGTGCTGGTGTGCACTGTAGAACTTGATCCCCAATCCATTATCAGCTGAGAATAGATTACAGACATTCAAATAGAATTATTTTATTTTTCCAACAAAATCTTACTTGGCTCTTTGCATTTTAGCATTTGACATAGTTTTACATAAAACTTGTTCTAGCACATGTAACTCACTGAATTTATAATGCATCTAATGAAGCTGGTTTTAACCCACAACAGAGTTTGTTCCAATTAATTTGCTAGTCTTTCAATGCCATAAAATTCCTTGTGGTTTTTACTTCAAGAGATTTTGGTAGCTTCTTGATTTAACAAGCATTTTGGCTCAGCCATAACACAAGCACAGAGGTTGTGACACATGTCTTCCTCAATCCATATCACTTCTATCTGTTGTACTGTGAACAATCCATTTTGTTTCCTGTTTTCAAATACTTTTAGAGAAAAAACCAACAATAACAGCCCATACTATAAAATCAAAAAGATCAACTAACTAGAATCACTCCCTCGGCAGCCTATGATAACATTTTATCACCTTTTAGCAGCTTAATCTAGCCTCAGAATTACTAAAATCCATCTGTCTGTCAGTACAGTATTCCACAGCCAGTGACATGAATGAGAGCAGACAAGAGTGAACAGCTATTGCAATTAACTTGGAAGCTTACTGATATGTTGAAGAACAGGTCCCATTATCTCTTACTACTTTACCGAATGTAGGATCAGAACAACAGACCAAAACAAGCAAACTAACATGGAGGCTATCAGATTCATATGCTTGGATTACTACATTAATACCTTTTTCATTCCTGCTAGCAAAGGGTTTTTTCCCCCCTCAAGTAGGATCTAAAGACTGTATTTGGGTCCATGAATCATGTACAGTCAGCCATGATGTGCTTAACCATGGTTTACTGAATCAAACAAGAATGGCTGGACTCATAACTGTTTTCCTTCACATCTCCCAGCTGGACATGTGGAATCTAGCAAAGAGGAAAAGAAAACATTTTCTATCCAGCTTCTCCCCCTCAGGAGGTAAAATGCTAGTCTTAGATCGTTCCATGGGGGCCACAGAGTTTTGATGATAGGGTTTTGTCTTCAGTAGTCAGAACAATAATATACACCAGAGTTGGGCTTCACATAATTTAACAAACGGTTCGCCTAGTGCAGGACTGAAAATGTGAGCGCGCACGCACACTCTTCGCTCATGCCATGTATTTGAAGCTTGTGCACAGCTTCAAACACATGGCGATTTCATACGCGCAGCTTCCAGCACACCTTCTCAGGCAGCCGCGGTGCAGAAATCAGCTGAGCTGCGTGGGTGGGGTGAGCGAGCCAGAAAGTGAGATATATAGGACAGGATAGCACCGGGGCAGCAGGGGCGGGCCCAGCCGGTAGTTGGAAGTACCATTTTGCCTTAATCTGTCTGGACCATCATCAGCCCACCTCTGATATACACTGATAATATTCCATTTTCTCCATTTCTGATTTTCACAATAACATCTTTAACAATTATGTGGATACTGCATACATAAGACTATGTATTACTTCTTACAATGAATTTGCAGGGAGATCCTAAGTCTTATGTCCTATTGATCATTTTAGCTCTATAGAATTTAGATGCAGAGTAGAATTGCAGTTCTCAAAAGTCAGGAAAAATGCACCTTGCACATTAAAAACAAATTGCTTAATAAAACACACAATTTATTTTAAGGGGAAAATCACTTCCACTGAAAGCTTATAAGGTCAATAAAATAATTTGCTGAAAAGAAGCTTCATCTCTCCCATCCCTCTACTTTGTCATCATATTGGTAGCACTGCTTTGGGAACCTTATTTTATTCACAGAGCAGCTAAACAAAATATATGGTCTCATAATGCTTCCTCTTTATGCCATTAATTTTAGAGCTATATCAATAAACATGATATATTTCCTGCTAATTATACTGTTATCCTTCAAAAACCTGGAAACTACACCCACCAATCCTTTCTACAATGCTCTAATATCCAAAAGGTAACATTACATTTATTTTTAATCAAAGAAAGGGGGGGAAACTATTTTTGGAAAACCAAGCTAGATCAATTAGTGTTATCAATCTTATTTTGCATATTTTGTTTTTTGCAAAACAGACTGTAATAAAACTATTTACAGGATTTCTTTATTAAAATCTATAGCCAACCATGTCCGCTTCCCAAGATCTTCGGCAGTTTACACTGAAAGAATAAACAATCAGAAAAAAGTAACAGAAATCATCACACAACTACAAAATATCATTAGCCATGAAACAACAATGATAATATGTTGCCCCATACATCCCATACATCCCTTCGTCCGCTCCGCTCCCACAGAGAGGGCCTTCTCAGGGTGCCGTTGGCCGGGCAATGCCGGTTGGCGACACCCAGGGGAAGGGCCTTCTCTGTGGTGGGCCCTACCCTTTGGAACAACCTACCCCCGGAATTACGAACTATCTCTGACCTCCGCCTCTTCCGCCAATGTCTAAAGACATACCTTTTCCATCAAGCCGGCCTAGCGTAACCTCCATTGGGGCTATTATTAGACAGTTTTAAATTTGGGGATTTTAAATTGATTTTAGCAGAGGGGAAATTTAATAGTTTTTTAAATTTTAAATTTTGTCTATATTTGTATGTTTTAATTTCCTGTGCGCCGCCCTGGGTCCTTTTTGGAGAAGGGCAGGGTATAAATACAAATAAAATAAATAAAAAATAAATAATATTCAAGTTACAACCACAATTGAGCCCAGGATTTCTGTTGTTAAATGAGACAGTTGTTAAATGGGTTTTGCTCCATTTTACAACCTTTCTTGAAACAGTCGTTAAGTTGTTAAGTTAGTAACGTGATTGTTAAGTGAATGTGACTTCCACATTGACTTTGCTTATCAGAAGGTCACAAAAGGGGATGATCACAGGAACCCTGGACACTGCAACTGTCATAAATATGATTCAATTGCCAAGCACCTGAATTTTTTTTATCTCATAACCCTGGGGGTGCACCAATGGCTGTAAGTGTGAAAAATGGTTATAAATCTTTTCTTCCCCAGTGTCATTGTAACTTCAAACAATCATTAAACCAATCATTTAAGTCAAGGACTACCTGTATTAAAACATTATTTTAAAAAACAGTAACAAATCAAGTCATGTCATAGCTATGAATTTTAAATATGTGGCTAAAGAGCAAAGTGTTCGTGGCCATCTAAAATGATTGGCATGTAGGAGATTCGCACAGGAGCTGCCACCTATCCCGTCCTTAAATGTTTCCTCAGGAAGAGAAGAGCCTTATGACACTGTATTAAGACCACCCAAACTGACCTCCAGGATCAGACAAAGACACAAAGCAACTGAAGGAGACATTTCAGAATTGATCGCTCCACCTCACCGCGGGGAGGCGGAACCGGACACTCCTAGATGGTTCCGCCCCAGGCTTCTAATGGACCCGGAAAGGTTCCAGAGGGAGCTTGGGCCAATTCCTGTGATCCTGCCCCGCGACTCGACTGAGGACCTAGTGGCCGCATGGTTAAGTGCGGCCACGGGGGCCTTGGACCGAGTCGCGCCCTTGCGGCCTCTCTTGCGGCGACGAATCACCCAGGCTCCCTGGTTTACTGAGGAGCTTCGGGGGATGAAATGCCACAAGAGACGCCTAGAGAGCAGATGGAGATCCTCTCGCTCCGAAGCCGACCGAACACTAGTGAGAACCCATATTAGGGCTTACTTAGTGGCGATAAGGGTGGCCAAACGTGAGTATTGTGCCACCCTAATTGCATCCGCAGATAACCGCTCTGCCGCCCTGTTTGGGGTGACCCGCTCCCTCCTTCACCAGAGGCCGCGGGAAGCCCCTCTACAAGGGCGAGCAGAGGAATTTGGGATTTATCTGCAGGAGAAAATCACTCGGATTCGGAATGAGCTACCCTCCATCGACAGTGGTCCTGTGGGACTGTCCGAGGCTAGTCTTGAGGTTCCTGCTTGGGAGGAGTTTGACTTTGTTACCACCGAGGATATGGACAGGCTGTCAAGGAAACGTAGAGCGACCACATGTTTATTGGACCCGTGTCCCTCCTGGCTTGTACTGGCATCCTGGGAGACGACACGAGGCTGGCTCCAGGGCATTGTCAACGCATCTTTGAGTGAGGGGTCCTTGCCTGCCGTCTTGAAAGAGGCGGTAGTGAGGCCCCTCCTCAAGAAGCCGTCCCTGGACCCAGCTTTACTAGAGAACTATCGTCCAGTCTCCAACCTTCACTTTCTGGTGAAGGTTGTTGAGAGTGTGGTAGCCCAACAGTTTCCACAACACCTGGAGGAAGTTGATTATCTAGACCCGCGCCAGTCCGGCTTCCGACCCGGTCACAGTACCGAGACGGCATTGGTCGCGTTGGTTGATGATCTCTGGAGGGCGCGGGATAGAGGGTATTCCTCTATCCTAGTCCTATTAGACCTCTCGGCGGCTTTTGATACCATCGACCATGGTATCCTATTGCACCGACTGGGGGGGTTGGGGCTGGGAGGCACCATTTTGCGGTGGTTCTCATCCTACCTCTCTGGTCGGTCGCAATATGTGTTGACGGGAGGGCAGAGGTCGACCTCGAGACCCCTCTTATGTGGGGTTCCTCAGGGGTCGGTCCTCTCGCCCCTCCTGTTTAACACATATATGAAGCCGCTGGGTGAGATCATCCGTGGTTTTGGGGTGGAGTACCATCTGTACGCTGACGACACCCAGCTGTACATATCCACCCCAGACCACCCCAACGATGCCGCCGAAGTGCTGTCCCGGTGTTTGGAAGCCGTACGGATCTGGATGGGTGGTAACAAACTCAAGCTCAACCCTGCCAAGACTGAGTGGCTGTGGTTTCCGGCACCCCGGTTCAGCCAGATTACTCCAACTCTGGCCATTGGGGGCGAAACACTGGCCCCCGTGGAGAGGGCGCGCAATTTGGGTGTCCTCCTGGATTCCCGGCTGTCCTTGGAGGACCATGTGACGGCCGTGGCCAGGGGGGCGTTTCATCAGGTACGCCTGATGCGCCAATTGCGCCCCTTACTGGACCGGGCTGCCCTTTGCACAGTCACTCAAGCTCTTGTGACGTCCCGTCTCGACTACTGTAATGCTCTCTACATGGGGCTTCCCTTGAGGTGCACTCAAAAGCTACAGCTAGTCCAAAACGCAGCCGCGCGGGTAATTACGGGAGCCACCAGAAGCTCCCATATAACACCAATCCTGCGCGAGCTGCATTGGCTTCCTGTGGTCTTTCGGGTGCGCTTCAAGGTTCTGACGACCATCTTTAAAGCGCTCCATGGCTCGGGGCCTAGTTATATGCGAGACCGTCTCCTGCCCCATACATCCCTTAGACCGATCCGCTCCCACAGAGAGGGCCTTCTCAGGGTGCCGTCGGCCGGACAATGCCGACTGGCGACACCCAGGGGAAGAGCCTTCTCTGTGGCGGGCCCTGCCCTTTGGAACGACCTACCCCCTGAACTCCGGACCATCACCGACCTCCGCCTCTTCCGCAAATGTTTAAAGACATATTTTTTCCATCAAGCCGGCCTAGCCTAACCTCCCATGGGGACTTTTAGAAAAGTTTTAAATTGGGGTTTTAATAATTGGTTTTTAGCACAGGATTGGGGATTATTTAATATATATTTTAAATTATTTGTCTATCTTCTATTGTGTATGTTTTTTAAATTTCCTGTGCGCCGCCCTGGGTCCTCTGTGGAGAAGGGCGGGATATAAATGTAATAAAATGAAAAAATGAAATGAAAATGAAAAGGCAAAAAGTTGCATAGGGCCTCACAAAGACTCCCACAATAAATAGTCCCATAAGTGACATAGCACCTTATCCTTCCCTGAATAGATATGCAGAGGCAATACATATGAATAGTGAGGAAACAATTCAGTTTTTCAAGTTTGGCACTTTTAAGGTTTAACAGCCACACTAAAAGTTGGTTAATTGGGATGGAAAAATGCAGGTTCAAAATATACAAAAATATAGAATGAAAAGAATATAAACTGTTGTTTTCATCAATATGTTTGTGGCATCAATAAGGAGCTGGATATCCACAGAAAAGAACACCAATCTTTCACAAGCAATATCACTGTTGTGGGGGGTGGGGTGAGTGGTGAAAAATACTTAGCCAGTGGGGTTTTAAAATCTTTACATTAAATTAAATGTAAAAAATTACAGACATTTCTTTCTAGATTTAGCAGAAAAAACAAATATTCATTTTTCAAATGTGTATATGATATTATAGGAGATGACCAGGATGAATTTGAGGGAAGGGTCAAGAGCATCATCAGTCTTGAGTTCCTCACATCAACAAGTGATCTAAGTCCAATCTATTTTAACTTCCGTTGACCTTTATCTAGTTATTGCCAATCTGCTTCAGCCGTTAAGTAGTTTAGTAGTTCAGATTCTTGTAGAGTGTTAGCATGCAATACACCTGTTATAAAGTGAAATTTGAACTGCTCTGGCTCCTGATTGCTTATGCTTAAAATGTATAATTCTATTAATCAAACCATTTATGCTCCTATACTCAATTTAAGCAGTAGAGCAGGGGTTCTCAAGTGGGAGACATATGGATCCACAAGGACCCTATGATATTTCAACAGGGGCACAGAAGAAAATCATGTACCGTATTTTTTGGAATATAAGACGCATCTTTTTCCCTCAAAAGAGTCTGAAAATCTGGCTGTGTCTTATACACTGAATACAGCATTTTTGGCCTCCTGAAACCCTGCCCCCTTAGCAAAATTGGCTGTGCATAGCCTTTAGGCGGCTTCCAGAGTGCTCCTGGGGGGGGGGGGCAAAAATGAGCAAAAAACAGGTTGTTTTTTTGCTCGTTTTTGTCCTCCCCCCCCCAGCCCCCAGGAGCATTCTATAAGCCTCCTAAAGGCTATGCATGCCCCCCCTTTTTTTTTTTTTTTGAAAAAAGCACCATTTTTGGGAGGTCTGCATAGTGCCTAGATTGAAGATAGATAGCATTTTGCAAGTAGGATGATATTTGATATAAGGTAAGGTAAAGGTAAAGGTTCCACTCGCACATATGTGTTAGTCGTTCCCGACTCTAGGGGACAATGCTCATTTCCGTTTTAAAGCAGAAGAGCCAGCCCGATCCAAAGACATCTCTGTGGTCATGTGGCTGGAATTACTAAACGCCTAAGGCTCATGGAACACTATTACCATCCCACAAAGGTGGTGTCTATTTTTCTACTTGCATTTTTACATGCTTTCAAACTGCTAGGTTGTCATAAGCTGGGACAAGTAACGGGAGCTTACTCCGTTATGCAGCATTAGGGATTTGAACCTTTGAATTGCCAACTTTTCTGATCAACAAGTTCAGCATCTTAGCCACTGAGCCACTACGTTCCCTGATATAAGGTAGGCAAAGGCATTAATTTGTGATATTACTGATGTATATAAGAATAGGATTTCTGGACATAGAAGTTTGGGATAGGATATTTAGACTAGACTGAAACCTATATAGCTGGAAACATAAAGATAAGAAATTATGTCTCCGTTATAGAGAAGCTTTGTTCCAGTTTTGGAAAGAGAAAGATTCCTGAGACGCCTCTTTCTATCACTATTGTTGAAATAAACTGCTACCCTTCCACTGTGCTGAAATCCCATCATAAGACTTGCTGAGTAATCTGCTGAATTTGCTATCTATTTTTGGTAATATTCCCCTTTATAGCCTCCAAATTCCTCTTCTTTTTAAACTCTTTTAGCCCATATATAATATCTCATTACTGATGCCATCATAAAATGAAACATGGCATGGAAAGATTATATATATTTCTCCCAAAAGATTAAATTTCATTCTATGCAACTGAAACGATTTGAAAGAGATATAATGGAATCAAAACAAAGTACTTCTTCATCAGCCCAAAATTGATCAATAGACTGTTGGAAGATATTTCCTTTTGGGTTCAGCTCCAAGTGGGGAAAACGACACTGGAAACATGGAGGCTTCTTGGAAAGATGGTTTAATGGCGGACAGGATCACGTGGCTTGAGTTCCTGAGCAGAAAAGGGGGGGGGTCACATGCTTCCAGATTTTGGGTGAAGAAGAAAAGAGAAAGAAAGGTGGAAAGTTCCTGGCTTTATACTCTCTGTTCTGCCCCACTTCTCTGTTTCCTGTGTATGAAATGTATTCTGATTGGTTGTCAGACTCCCATGGGGCCATGCAGGGGCAATTCTTTAGGTTGCATTTTGAGTCCAAGTTTGATTGAGCATTGCTTTTTCCCAGGTGCCCTGTGGTGAGATAGGTAAGGGGCTAATACTATCATGCCTTAATCCCATCACCCTGGAGCTGAAGGGGGGAAACTGGTTATGTAGAATAGAGTGGCTTGGGCATTTTAATGGCCCATTAAGAAAGGTGGGGGCTATTAAGAGTGAGTCTGTTTCCTGCCTAAAAACATGTTTCTCCATTTCTGATCCAGCGAAATATTATATTCTGCCTTTTTAATATTTTCTAAGATATTTAATTCTTCTAGGAAAGGAGAGGGTGCTAACTTCCTACAAGACTATACAATCACAACATTAACTGGCATCTACTACTTTACATACTTTAAGAGTATGCAACTCAGGAAGGGACAATCTTTTTAGCAAGGTTTATAAGGAATCCTAAGCCATACATCACGAGAATGCCTTGCTGAAGACAAGGGCAGAAGGACTCTATTCCTTTAATGTTCTGTTTGTGGGCTTCCCAGGGGCATCTTGCTAATCACAGGAGGAAGCAGGATGTTGGACTAAATGGACCCTCAGTCTGTTCCAGGAGGGCTCTTATGAACGTCTTATGATTCCCACTGATAGTCTATGAAATCAATACACAGGAAAGGATGAAAGAAAATGGAAAGTATTGTATTTTACAGACAAAGAAATAGCAATAAAAGACGTAATTGGCACATCATTACATATGGAGAAATCTTATGGAAATCATATGGGAATTAACCCTTGTAAAGTATAAAAAGTTAAGATTCAAAAAAGCCAAGTCTGTCTATATCTATATCTTTATTTATATCTATAGCTATGTTCTGAAACCTGCCTCTTTGGCCTTCCATGTTTGTCTGGAAACTTCAAAAGAAAGTTACATCTTGCACAATTAATATTCCTGTCTACATTTAATGCAAATATTCTTTCTTTTAAAATGCCACTCTCCAACGACTTAGAGCAGTGCTTCTCAACCTTGGCGTGTTTAAGACGAGTGGACTTCCACAGAATGATATCTGTGCAATTATTGACATCCAAATGAGAATCATGGTAGAACCAGTGGATGAGTGGATGACTCATCCAAAATCAACCAATCAACACAGTTCTTTATCTTCCTCACACACACACCGATCACTATTTGAGAAGTAAAGAGATGGCTCAGCCAGAATCCCAAAGAAAGAAAACAGAAGCTACTTCTTTATTCTGTTTCTCCACATAATCTCAATAATCAATTTGTCTGCTGTGAACACAACAGAATGACTTATGTGGGTAGAAGAAGAAAAGTGCTGTGCTGCCATACTAGCATGGTAGATTATCTCCAAAAGGAATGGAATTGAAGACAAATTCTTACCAAGCTATGGAAAGCATTCTCTATTAAACTCACATTAGGGAAATGGAAGTAGATTGATGGACAAGTGCCAAAAGTGGCAATTAGTGACAAATGGGACATGGAAAAAGAGCACCAGAAATCACCAAACATGACCTTCCAAGAACCTCTAAGCAAGGTGGATGGAGATGCTTCTGTGTGGGGTTCATGGCAGGACTGATTTAAAGATTAGAAAAGAACTTGGATGCTGCAGCAAACTACATATGCTAGCACCAGCTTTTCAATTAGCATTTGCCAGAAGTATGCGTTTTTTCTGCCTAACAAATTCTGGTTTTAACAATCCAAATTCTTAGAAGAAATCTTGCACATCCGTTACCAAGAGTACAATTCAGTACAAATAAGCCTTGAGAGGAAGCAACCTGCAACGGGGGCCTTGGACCGAGTCGCGCCCTTGCGGCCTCTCTTGCGGCGACGAACCACCTGGGCTCCTTGGTTTACCGAGGGGCTTAGGGGGATGAAGCGCCACAAGAGACGCCTAGAGAGCAGATGGAGATCCTCTCGCTCCGAAGCCGACCGAACACTAGTGAGAGACCATATTAGGACTTACTTAGTGGCGATTAGAGTGGCCAAACGTGAGTATTGTGCCACTCTTATTGCATCCGCAGATAACCGCCCTGCCGCCCTGTTTGGGGTGACCCGCTCCCTCCTTCAACAGAGGCCGCGGGAAGCCCCTTTACAGGGTCGAGCAGAGGAATTTGGGATTTATCTGCAGGAGAAAATCACTCGGATTCGGAACGAGTTACCCTCCATCGACAGTGGCCCAGTCGAGCGGGCCGAGGCTGTTCTTGTGACACCATCTTGGGAGGAGTTTGATTTTGTTACCACCGAGGATATGGACAAGTTGTCAAAGAGACTTAGGGCTACCACATGTTTATTGGACCCGTGTCCCTCCTGGCTTGTACTGGCATCCTGGGAGACGACACGAGGCTGGCTCCAGGGCATTGTCAACGCATCTTTGAGTGAGGGGTCCTTGCCTGCCGTCTTGAAAGAGGCGGTAGTAAGGCCCCTCCTCAAGAAGACGTCCCTGGATCCAGCATTATTAGAGAACTATCGTCCCGTCTCCAACCTCCACTTTCTAGTGAAGGTTGTTGAGAGTGTGGTGGCTCAACAGTTTCCGCGACACTTGGAGGAAGTTGATTATCTAGACCCGCGCCAGTCCGGCTTCCGACCCGGGCACAGCACCGAGACGGCATTGGTCGCGTTGGTTGATGATCTCTGGAGGGGGCGGGATAGAGGATATTCCTCTATCCTAGTCCTATTAGACCTCTCAGCGGCTTTTGATACCATCGACCATGGTATCCTATTGCGCCGACTGGGGGGGTTGGGGCTGGGAGGCACCGTTTTGCGGTGGTTCTCATCCTACCTCTCTGGTCAGTCGCAATATGTGTTGGCAGGGGGGCAGAGGTCGGCCTCGAGACCCCTCATATGTGGGGTTCCTCAGGGGTCGGTCCTCTCGCCCCTACTGTTCAACACATATATGAAGCCGCTGGGTGAGATCATCCGTGGTTTTGGGGTGGGATATCATCTGTACGCTGATGATACTCAGTTGTACATATCCACCCCAGACCACCCCAACGATGCCGTCGAGGTTATGTCCCGGTGCTTGGAAGCCGTACGGATCTGGATGGGGGGTAACAAACTCAGGCTCAACCCGTCCAAGACTGAGTGGCTGTGGCTTCCGGCACCCCGGTTCAGCCAGATTACTCCAACTCTGGCCATTGGGGGCGAAACACCGGCCCCCGTGGAGAGGGCGCGCAATTTGGGTGTCCTCCTGGATTCCCGGCTGTCTATGGAAGATCATGTGGCAGCCGTGGCCAGGGGGGCGTTTCATCAGGTACGCCTGATGCGCCAATTGCGCCCCTTACTGGACCGGGGTGCCTTACGCACAGTCACTCAAGCACTCGTCACCTCTCGACTCGACTACTGTAATGCTCTCTACATGGGGCTCCCCTTGAGGTGCACCCGAAAGCTGCAGCTAGTCCAGAACGCAGCCGCGCGGGTGATTACGGGAGCCCCCAGATGCTCCCACATAACACCGATCCTGCGCGAGCTGCACTGGCTTCCTGTGGTCTTTCGGGTGCGCTTCAAGGTCTTGACGACCATCTTTAAAGCGCTCCATGGCTCGGGGCCTAGTTATATGCGAGACCGCCTCCTGCCCCATACATCCCTTAGACCGATACGCTCCCACAGAGAGGGCCTCCTCAGGGTGCCGTCGGCTGGACAATGCCGACTGGCGACACCCAGGGGAAGAGCCTTCTCTGTGGCGGGCCCTGCCCTTTGGAACGACCTACCCCCTGAACTCCGCACCATCTCCGACCTCCGCCTCTTCCGCAAGTGTCTGAAGACACACCTATTCCATCTAGCCGGCCTAGCGTAACCTCCATACTGACTGATTATTAGATAGTTTTAAATTTGGGATTTTAATTCGGTTTTTAGCGCAGGGTTTATTTATTTATTAGAATAAGTATTTTAAATTTTGATATATTTTATATATTTTGTATCTATTTTAACATCCCTGTGCGCCGCCCTGGGTCCATTTGGAGGAGGGCGGGGTATAAATTTAATAAATATAATATAAATATAATATAAATTAATGAGATTTATTTGTAAATAAACATAAATATAGAGGTGGCAAGACTCCTGAAAAGCACTGTCTTTCGGCAAAGACACATTTGAAAGATCAGGGTTCCTATGTTATTAACTATTTTTCAAAACTTAGATTGAGTTCTTTTCCTACAAAATGGAGAACATACCCTTAAAAGAGCAGACTGCACCCATTATACAAATAAGAAAATACAATTTAAGTGGACAACTCTCTAATGTCTATTATATTATATTATTTAATTATTTATTTATATTTGCCCCACAAAAAGATGACCCAGATACTTAAAAGGATTGTCCCAAAAAGCAGGCAGAAAAGCAATACAAATATAGGCAAAAATTCTGTACGTATTCAACATCTCTACCTTGTAAATATTAGATTGTCAACGCTAGTTGCAACCAACCCTACCAATTTCTACCATCTCTATCAAAAGTAAGAAAGAGACAGACAGACGGAGGGAGGGAGGGAGGGAGAGAGGTGGGGGAAGAGGAAGAGAGAGTCATATATATATAATATACAAATGAAAGTACATCTGTTAGATGCTATACTTCACAAATGACTTACCAGGCTAGGACACAAAAGTAATGTTAACTGACAATCTACAGATAACAATACATAAACAGAGTCCTCCAGCCTATGAAAAGAAACAACACAAAAAAAGGGTAGCTTGTATGTAGAAAAGAAAACAGGAAAAAAGAGAAAATAAAACTAGTCTGAGATAAGACAAAGGAAAAAAACGGATGAGGGGGAAAAGAAAAGAAAGCCCCCCCCTTTAATATTATAAAGGGTTAAACATTCACTAGACAAAAGACTATCCCAAGCTAAGCTTCAGACTAACTTTCAAAGGCATTTTACCTTTACAACACAACATGCTAATTCTTTTGTTCTCAACTGCTTATTCTATTCTTATCAAGGGCAAACATCCCTGCTATTTGTTTCAATGAGAAAATATCTTTTCATCTATAAAGGCATGCTTCTTTTCTAAAGCTTTCAGCAGTATGATACAATAATAATTTAAAACAGAGTTTCACAAAGCATTTGTAGCATGGTAAAAATATTTTAATTTAATATATATTCAGCATATTGAAAGGCCAAGAATTTACTCCACAGAGAATATCATGCCTGAATGAACCAACCCCATTTCAACATAATCACTAATCCTGTTCACTGTGAAGGCAAAGTTAAAACAAAAGACCTTTGGTGAGTGGCGAAATCCTTCACCAACATGTGCTCTTCAGGTAGTTTGCATGGACCATCCATTACCAACACAGACCTGTGTTTTAATACAACCAGAAGGTTACTGCAAACCAGTGCTTCTCAAATAGTGGGGCGGGCCCCCCAGGGGGGGCGCGAGGCTCCGTAAAGGGGGGCGCATTTGACCTCGGCAGTTTAGTTTAATTAAGGATTTAATTTTTTTTAAATTTCTAATGCACTTTAAATCTTTTCTGCTACAGTTAATAAAGCTATTCTTTGTTGTAAATTGATCCACATTTCTTTCTTTTTTTATTCTCTTATACGTTAATAAGGATACAGTGTTATGCAGAGGTGTACTTATAACAATTTTATAGACAAATGATACTATTTACAGTCGCGCGGGGGGGCGCGAAATGTTTTCTTCTTCCTAGGGGGGGCATGACAGAAAATAATTGAGAAGCACTGCTGCAAACGAAGTCACACCAACAAGCATAAGTAGCGATAGAGTAACTATTTTATGATAAAGCACTATGCTTTATCATAAAAGCACTTGTCTTCACAAAGACAACAAGCAAAATCTATATAACTTGGAAGCACAAAGTAAATTTTAATACAATGCAGTAGGATCTGAACTTTAAATTGTCTAGCAATCATATAGACAATGTTACGGAACTTCACTTTAAAAAGGGGCGATGAATTTTATCCATCAAAAAATAAATTATCAGACTGAAAACGGTTTTCCCCATTTTTCTCAACTACACGTTTCTTCCCGCATTTATTATTCAGATATTCAAGTTCCGTTATAGAGGGAGAAGTTACATCTGCATAACATTAGGAGGTTATTATCATGCTGACAAATATTTAATGATGATCTCTGGAGGGCCAGAGATGGGGGTTGTTCCTCCATCCTGGTCCTATTAGACCTCTCGGCGGCTTTCGATACCATCGACCATGGTATCCTATTGCATCGGCTGGGGGGGTTGGGGGTGGGAGGCACCGTGTTACGGTGGTTCTCCTCCTACCTCTCTGGCCGATCGCAATTTGTGTTGGCAGGAGGGCAGAGGTCGACCTCGAGACCCCTCACATGTGGGGTGCCTCAGGGGTCGGTCCTCTCGCCTCTCCTGTTTAATGCATATATGAAGCCGCTGGGTGAGATCATCCGTGGCTTTGGGGTAGAGTACCACCTGTACGCTGATGACACCCAGCTGTACATATCTACCCCAAACCACCCCAACGATGCCGTAGCGGTGATGTGCCAGTGCCTGGAAGCCGTGCGGACCTGGATGGGAAGTAACGGACTCGGGCTCAACCCGACCAAGACCGAGTGGCTGTGGTTTCCGGCTGCCCGATTCAACCAGCTCTCTCCAACGCTGGCCATAGGGGGCGAACATCTTGCCCCTGTGGATGGGGCGCGCAACTTGGGTGTCCTCCTGGATACCCGGCTGTCCATGGAAGATCAAGTGACAGCCGTGGCCAGGAGGGCGTTTTACCAGGTTCGCCTGGTACGCCAGTTGCGCCCTCTATTGGATCGGGACGCCCTTCGCACAGTCACTCATGCTCTCGTGACATCCCGACTGGATTATTGCAACTCTCTCTACATGGGGCTCCCCTTGAGGTGCACCCGGAGGCTTCAGTTGGTCCAGAACGCAGCCGCGCGAGCAATTATGGGCACCTCTAGGTTTGCCCACGTAACACCGCTCTTGCGCGAGCTGCACTGGCTACCTGTCGTCTTCCGGGTGCGCTTCAAGGTGTTAATTATCATCTTCAAAGCGCTCCATGGCTCGGGACCTAGTTATCTGCGGGATCGGATCCTGCCTCATACATCCTCACGGCCGATACGCTCCCACAGAGAGGGACTGCTCCGGGTGCCGTCCACTAGACTTTGTCAGCGGGCGACGCCCAGGGGAAGGGCCTTCTCTGTGGCGGGCCCAGCCCTCTGGAACGACCTTCCCCCCGATATTAGGACAACCACGGACCTCCGCTCCTTCCGCTTAAAATTAAAGACTCACTTTTTTCGCCTGGCCGGCCTTGGGTAGTCTCTTTTTAGGTTAGGGGGTTTTTAGGGGTAATTTTTAGTTTAGTATATGGGTTTTAGCGCAGGAATTATTTAATTTACTTTTAATTCTGTTGTTTGTACTCTGTAGTTTGTTCTTTGTATTTTTAATTGCCTGTGCCCCGCCTCGAGTCCCCTTGGGGAGAGAGAGCGGGTTATAAAATTAAATTATTATTATTATTATTATTATTATTATTAAAAACTTGTGAGAAGGAAAAGAGTGGTATGCCATTTTTCAAAATTAGTCTGCTTTATCTGGTCTCTAGAGCTAATCATTTTTCAAATGGACTGACTTAAAGATGTATGTTTGATAGACTAGAAAAACTAAGTCAACTGACTTACTGGCAAGTACCATTACAGGACACAGTATTATTACAGGATCTTCATAAGCAGCATCCAGAAAAAGGGATATTATTAATACTATCCACCAGTCTAACTCTGCCTTAATTCCTCCCTTTGTAAATATTTGGTGGCTATCAGATTTTCTCAGTGCTGATTTCTGAACATCTGCTATTATCAGCTTGACCTATAATCAAGAACATTTGGATTTTCATTTTTTTATGGTCAACATTTCACAAAGATTCCAACAAAGATGGTGGCTGGAGAAAGTTGTACAAGAATCAGTTTTCAAGAACTGAAGAAGCTTCTTGGATGAGAAGCAAAAAGTCTTCAAGGAAAAACAAAGAAAGCCCAACTGACTTCTGAAAAAGCATCTTTGGGACAACCATGACTTGAATGACTAAGAATCTCCTTAGACAACTAATTTTCCATAATAATTGCTTGAAATCATTTTGTGAGAAATAGCCTTAATAGGTGCAGCTTTTCCTCCATCTTGGAACTATATATATATTGTTGAGTAGATTAATTATGCCCTACTTCTGCTTTCCATATTAATTTTTTTAATGGTGTAGTACTCTTGAAAGTCATGTTTTTCAAGGGCAATTTATAACCAAGAAATGGCATAACCTTATTTTTCCACACATGTATTTTGTTATCCAGTACTTACCCATCATGAGAAAACGTGAGAAGGCAAAACCTGTGATATCTCCCAAAAAGTACCCATGCCCCTGGTATATATAATGGTTGAAATCTTAGCAAGATTGTCAAATTTCATAAAAAATATGTATGTGAGCTTTCATTAGGTCTTGAGAATTAGGACAAATTTCCACTGGGCCATGATGCACAATCATAACTCTGGGTTATTTGGGGCCATGGAGCATTTCCTAATATACTTCACACATCTTGTAAAGGTTAAAATGGGTATACAAAGATATCTGCAGTTCACTAGAGAAAAAGGAATACAGGTTTAGCAATACAGGTAATCCTCACTTAGTGACTACAGATGAGACTGGCAACTCTCTCACTGAATGAAGCAGTTGCTAAGGGAAGCTGCAAGTGTACTTATGGTCTTACTATCCTTTGCTTTACAAACCTGCAAAGGTCATAAATGTGAGGATAGCCATGGAGTTATTTTTTTTTTCTCATCACCATCATAACTACATCACTAAATGGGGAAGTCACTAAATGAGAGCTACCTGTAAATGCAGAAAGAAAACAGTCTTTCAAAGCAGAACTATAATAATAGCACTTCACATCACTCTGGATTGAAAAGGCATCAATTATTCTCCCTTTTATTTTTTGTTTCTGGTCCAGCACTCCAAAGTGACTTGAATTAACAATTTCTGTGATTTCCCACAATGTTCTTGAGTCACTGTAGGCTTGGTACAGATATTAAATTATGAGACCCAGCTTCCCAGTGCTGTTTTAAATACAGCTGCTACAGGCATCTACCTTTCAGAGGAAGCAGCTCACTGGAAGGGAACTGAACTCCCACCATCAATATTGGAAAGTACATCATGGTTTCATTAGTGAACAAGCCTGACCTAAAGCTTTATAAAGATACTCAGCAACCGTCAAATGGTCATGTGTGGCTTATTAAAAGTTGCTAGTCTTTTCTTTCAATTTCTCCTTCTTACCTAGATGGTGTATAGAACCCTCTATTTCTTAAGCTTCTTATTTAGGAACTTCTACAACTGGATTCAACCATGGTTTGGCAGTGGTGAATAAATCTGAAGCTTAAGATGGTATGAAGCTTAAGAATTGATGAGGTCAGTGGCATATAAATTAAATAAATAAAATTAGTATACCCCCCCCTTCCCCAAATGACTCTTCTAATAATTAAATAGCTTCTACATCAACTTTATAAAGTATCATGAGCTTGACACTGGAGTCTATAAAGCCAATCTTTCAAGAAATATCTGAAATATTATGCCAAGCTGTTTAATAGTGGGAGGAGAGGCTAGTCAAGCCTCTTCATGTCACACAACCAAAATATTTTGCAGTTTATTTGTAAAACAAAGAGTGATGTCCGGCAATAGTTGGTAAAAAGATATTTACTTTACAACATTTCTATTTTAAACAATTTGCCCTGAGATAAAAAAGTCCAAAGGCATCTTTTAAAATATTTATCACTCCATCACTCCTTGTTTTTAAACATAATTTTATTAAAGAAAATTGTAAAAGAATAAAACAAATAAAAATGTAAAAATAAAAATGCGTAGTGTCGAATAAACGTGGACGGAGACGACCACGTGGCCACCCTGCACACCTCATGCAATGGTGCCCTAGTGCCCCAGGCAGCTGTGGTAGCCGCGCTACATGTTGAATGTGCTGTGATGTTATCAGGAGGTGACTGATCCTGAGAGGAATATGTCTTTGCAATGCATGCCCTGATCCATCTTCCCAGAGAGGAAGAGGACACCATGAGGCCCATAGAGTCCAGCTGAAAAGAGACAAACAACGCTTCAGTGCCCCGGAATGATGCCGTCCTGCATAAATAGATCTTCAGAGCCCTTCGAACATCAAGGGTGTGCAACGTGCGCTCTAGGCCAGGGGTCCCCAACCTTTTTTGCATCAGGGACCGGTTTCATTTTAAAGAAAATTCTGCGGACCGGCTGGCCTAGAGGACGAGGGGGGAGGGGGAACAGGCGGCGCATGCGCACGCGGGGGGGGGGGGGGGAGTCGGCTCACTTGGCCGTCTAGGGCAGTGGTGAGCAAACTTATTAGTCAATAGAGCCAAATATCAACAGTACCACTACTGAAATTTCTTTTGAGAGCCAAAAGGTGTGGCCTGTTTTGTTTTGTCATGTGACCCAGTGGGCGTGGCGAACTTGGAAAATGTGGTGAAACTCACTTAACAGTCTTGCTTAGCAACCAAAATTTTGGGCTCAATTGTGGTCCTAAGTTCTTTCTTTCTTCCATTTCTGGCTGGTCTTTGGTCTTCTGAAGATGGTAAAAATGGATTTATGGGCACTCGTTATATATAAAGGCAGCCCATGACTCTTTGGGATGCTGGTTTGAATCCAGGAAATGACTCAGAGGATGTGATTCCTTTGAAATGACCACTGGGAGAAAAATAGATCTTTAACCTGGTTAACCAAACAGGTAGCTTGAGGTGGAAGGAAATAGGAAAATAGATTTCTGCCTTTCCTTTCCTTCCTTCCATTGCCTCCCTCCCCTTCCTCCCTTCTTTCCTTCCCTCCCTCCTACCCTTTTCCCCTCTTTCTTTTTCTTTCTTTTCTTCCTTTCCTTCCTTCCTTCTTTCACCCCTCCCTTCCTCCCCCCTCTTTCCTTCACTCCCTCCCTCCCACCCTCCATTCATCTTTCTTTTTCTATTTTTCTTTCTTTCTCTTTCTCTGTTTTTTTGTCTCTCTCTCTCTGTATCTGTCTCTCTCCTCCCTCCACCCATCTTTGTCACTCTGTATGTGTGTGTGTGTGTGTGTGTCTGTTTCCCCCTCTCTCTCTTTCTGTCTCTCTAAGTCTGCCTCTCTGTGTGTCTGTCATTCTCTCCCTCCCTCCCCCCGGGGAAGCAGCAGAGGAGTCGGCATGTTGGCTGCCGAGGTTATCCCGCAGCGGGCGGGCAAAGGACCCGAGCTCCGTCCGGGCGCCTCACGGGGCTGGAAGGGAGGTGGGCGTGTGGAGCCCGGATGGCTTTGGCGGCACCTTAAGGTAGTCGCAGCTTGAGTCCTTCGCCAGCCCGCTGCGGGATAACCTCCCCAGCCGACATACCGGCCCCTCCAGGAAGCCCCGGAAAGTGCATTGGGCCGTCGGAAGGAGCTGGTGGAGGCGCGCTCGGACATCCTCTGCCCAGGGGGCTGCTCCCTCTTCCTCGCTGGCCCTGAGGCCCGGTTCCTATGAAGCCGTGTACCGGCACCGGTCTGCGGACCGGGGGTTGGGGACCCCTGCTCTAGGCGATGAACTGGGTCAGGGCAGAAGTTGGAAAGCACCAAGTCCTGGGAGCGATGAAAGATGGAGTTCATCTTAGGTATGAATGCTGGATCCGCCCTGAGAACCACTCTGTCCACATGAAAAGTGCACAGATCTTGTCGCATGGAAAGGGTCGCTAGCTCCGAGATTCGGCAGGCTAAAATGATTGCCACCAAAAATAAAACTTTCTGCAGCATGAAGAGTAGGGAAGTGTCTCTCAGTGGTTCGAATGGAGCTTGGGTGAGTGCCTGAAGAACAAGAGGGAGATCCCAAGAAGGGTAGCGATGCACGGTGGGTGGATGTAGGTTAGTAGTGCCCTTCAGGAACTGTCAAATGAGTGGTTCGGAGGTCAGAGATCTGCACAAGACGAAAGAAAGGGCCGCAACCTGGCGATGGAGGGTGTGGGGTGCCAACCCAGCAGGAATTGGAGAATGTGACATATCCGAGCTCAGGGGAAGCCACCTTCTTGGGCTGGCACCAAAAACAGAAGGCCTTACAAGTGTAGTCATAGATGCGAATGATAGCCAGTCTCCTGGCTGCCTGGATCATCTGAATGACATCTGGGGACAGTCCCACAGTTGTCATTGAGCGTCGCTCAATCTCCTTTTGGTCAACTTGACCTACTGTGGGTCCAGATGGGACATGGCCCCTTGGATGAGACACGTGTTGGAGAGGGGGATCCTCCACAGAGGAGCGACTGACAGTGACAGAAGATCCGCGAACCATGGGTGTTGTGGCCAGTAAGGCGCTAGGAGAATCACCTCCGCCCTCTCCTCCAGTATTTTTCCGATGACCCACTGTATCGGAGGAAATGGAGGGAAGGCATAAAGAAGGCCCTGAGGCCAGCAACATCAAAGCATCCCTCCCCTCCGCGCCTGGGGTTGCATACATCGCGTAAAACCAAGAAACCTTCTTGTTGTGACTGTTGGTGAAGAGGTCAACCAGGGGAACCCCGAACCGTCTGGTCAGTTCTCTGAAGTGGGTAGCATGGAGTTCCCACTCGGCCTGATCTACCTGTGATCGGCTCAGCCAATCTGCCATGATATTGTCTGTGCCTGTGATGTGTTCGGCTTGCACGGAGAGGATGTGAGTCTCCACCCAGGACAGCAGCTGCCGGGCCTCCTTCATCAGCTGCTTGGATTGCGTTCTGCCCTGCCGGTTGACATGAGCCTTTGCTGTCATGTTGTCCATCAGGATTAACATGTGCAGTCCCTTCACCAACTTCTGGAAACACAGGAGTCCCAGTTAGATAGCTTTCAGCTCCAGAAAATTGATTGTTTGCTTCTTGTCCATGTGTGTCCACTGACACACGTGTGGGTCCACTGAGGCACCTCTGTGTCAGAATGAGGCCCCCATCCCAGCAGGCTGGCATCGGTGGGGATGGTCACCCGGCATGATTCTCGGAATAGGCAACCCTTCGCTATGACCTGGGACGACCACCAGACCAGGGACTGGTGGGCCTCAGTGGACAAGGGAATCCGAACTGACGAGCAACTGCTACTGTCCTTCTGGAATGGCAGAAGAAGCCATTGAAGAGGCCTGCTGTGAAGTCTGGACCAGGGCACTATTGCAAAGCATGAGACCATTTTGCCTAGCAGTTGGGACAGCTGGAGAAGTGGAACCCCGTGCTGTCTCTGTACCGCCGAGGCTAACTCCCGGAGGCTCCATTGGCGGTCCCTTGACAGGAAGACCCAACCTAGGGGGGTGTCTAAGAGGTAGCACATAATCCGAATGCAGTGGGCCAGGAGGTGGGCTGCCAAGGCTGCCAGCAGTTTGGTGAACACCCTGGGTGCGGATGAGAGTCCGAATGGGAGAGCCTGATATTGGAAGTGGAGCCGATAACAAAAGCGTAGAAACCGCTGGTGTTCTAGATGGATCGTAACATGAAGGTAGGCCTCCGTCAGATCTATCGAGGTCAGGAAGTCGTCCCTGCGGACGCCCTCCAAGATAGTCATTAATGAGTGCATCTTGAACCGCTGGTAGACAATATGGCAGTTCAAGGTCTTGAGGTCGAGAATCGTCCTCCAGCCTCCCGAAGGCTTTGGGGCAATAAACAGAAAGGAGTAAAACCCCTGTCCCTGTTGTTCCTTCGGCACTGGCTGAATGGCCTGAATTAATAGATGCCAAATTGCCTGGTCTACCAGGAGTATCTTTTCCAGGTTCTGGGATACGGGACAGAGGAGGAAACACTTCGGGGGGGTAGGAGAGAAATTCTAGGGAGAGGCCCGTTTTTACTGTCTCCCTGACCCAGGTGTCAGTCGTGACTTCCTCCCATTGGTCAACAAAGATCCTCCCCATCTGGATTCTGAAAGGACGACCTGCGGCGATAAGGAGCAGCCCAGTTATCAATCCAACGGAAGATGGAGGGGAGAATTTTCCTCTTATCCTTAGATTTGACAAGCCTAGGCTCAAGGGGAGCCCCAAACAGTTTGTCCCCCGTGAAAGGTCCAGAGGCGAGGCACCACTTATTATTGGTATTGGCCTGCCAAGGCCGGAGCCACAGAAGGCTATGGAAGACCCGAATACTTTAGCTCAGGGGTGGGCAAACTTTGCAACTTTAAATCTGAAGGACTTCAGCTCCCAGACTTCTCCAGCCAGCAAAGCTGGCTGGAGAAGTCTGGGAGCTGAAGTCCTTCAGACTTAAAGTTGCAAAGTTTGCCCACCCCTGCTTTAGCTGCAAACTTGGCTGCGTTAATGGAGACATCCACCGAGAACTGAAGGGTCCTGGTGAGACCTCAAATCTGAAGATGGGATCCTATCCCTCAATTCCTAGAGCCACAGGAGAGCAGTCCTGTTAAAGAAGGATGTGGCCGTGGCTACCCTAATTGCCCATGCTGCTGACTGGTGTCCCTTAATGAAAACATGTTCCATCCTCCTGTCCTCTGCGTTCAAGGCATCCTCCAGATTGCTTTGAACCACACATTAGGTGAAGACAATGCAGCTACCAGAGCATCCACCGAGGGGACCTCCAAGGCCTTGGCCAAAGCTGGTCCAATGTTGTAAAAGTGTTTGTCCTGGGCGGTGGTAAAGGGCCACAACCCTGGGGGACTTCCATTGACGCTGGACCACATCTGAGAAGAAGGGAGGCGAAGGGACAACCTCTTTTTGCACAATGGGCTCAGTAAAAACCACCCCAGCCAAATCCCTCTTGGCCGCAGGGGACTTGGTGGCCTGGGCTGCTTCCAGATTAGCTATCTTTTGGGCCTTGATGAGAAAGGACCTGAACATAGAGGGTTTGAAGAGCCCAGCTAAAGGAGTTTGCTCTAGATCTGACTCCTCATCATCAGATAGCTCAGAGTCCTGAACATCTCCTATCTCATCCGAGGATGAAGAACTGTCTGAAGATCTCAGGGACTGATCATCCTGGGTAGGGGCCTCCATTGGTGGGTCCCTGGCCACTGCTCTCTTGCCACACTTTGAATGCTTTTGGGAGGCAGAGGGTTTCTGTTGTTGGAGGCCTGTTGAAATGTCCTAATAGCCTTGGTAATGATGGCAGCCATGTCAGAGGAAGTGTTGTCACTTTGCAGGCTGGCAGCCACCCTTGCTGTTGGGGAGGCAGCAGAACCTGTGGTCCCTTGAGACCGCTCCATGTGGAGCAGAGGGGAGAAGGGGGGGCTCAGCTTCTCTATCTCCTATTTCAGAGCCCTCAATGTCTGAAGATAGATCTTCTTGAGAACAGGAAGCTTCGGCTGGTGCAGGGTCTCAGAAGGAGCCAGAACAGGCACCACCTGGACCACGGTGTCAGATTGCCTCTGTGCCTCCTTTTGAGCCTTGTCAAATTGTTTATCTAGGGCCTTTTGTCTCCTTATTTGTCCTCTCTGCATGGCTATAGAAATACCCTTGGATTTGCCTCCCCTCTTAGGGGGAGGGGACATGCAACTGCTAGGTAGGCGAAGGGTAGATGGTCCTTCTAGATGATCATCCAACTGAAGAGATGAGGCCTCTCCCGCACCTCTGTCCATTGCAACTGACACTGACTGCCTATATATCTAAGGTTAAAACAATGGAGGTGCTTATCCCAAGGGCACACCAGGGCCTGGGTTCTGGGAAAATGAGAGCAGATAATGGCCCTTGTGGACAGGCACACCAGGGCCTGTCCCTAGCCTGCAACAAGAGACCCACTGGTCCCTGTACTAATACCTCCAGCTGTTATGCGAGGCAGTGCTGGCAGTTCCTGTCCCTAGGGAGCTGGACAATTGCCTCCAATTCCTGTCTCTGAATTTTGTCCTATCTGGGGGGAGGGAGGAACAGTCCTCGCTTAATTACCTTGTCTCAGTTAGTGTCCTGAAAGGATGCAAAGTCAAAGAGTGATCCCTGAGCTTGCTGCCTCAACACCTATCACCGAGGGTACCCAGAGATGACTAGAGGAAACCCCCCCCCCGGGCCTAGGGCAGTAAGCCTAGACTTAAAATGGCAGTTGCCACTAAGTGAAGTATCCAAAATGGCAACTCCTACCCTTTTTACACCAAAAAGGCACCCAAAATGGTGGTCACAACTTAATTAGCACTGAAAAGCTGCTTTGAAACAACTGCTGAAAACATAAAACAGCGCAGAGAAGCCGATCCCGGCTCTCTGCACCCCACATGTGGCTAGAAACGGCGCGGAGAAGCCTCTCCTGGCTCTTCGCACTCCCTGCGACTTTAAACAGCGCAGAGAAGCCATTCCTGGCTCTCTGCAACCCAACGTGGCTATTTACAGCATGGAGAAGCCTCTCCGCGCTCCCTGCGACTTAAACAGCGCAGAGAAGCCAATCCCGGCTCTCTGCAACCCAACGTGGCTATTTACAGCGTGGAGAAGCCTCTCCTGGCTCCCTGCGTTCCCAAACGGCTGGAAACAGCGCTGAGAAGCTGATCCCAGCTCCCTGCGCCCTAATGTGCCCACGGCTCCGGGCTGGGCTACCAGCTTCCTCCCGATCTCCACATTCCCCTAGCAAACTCAAACACTTACCTAAGCTACCTTGCTAGGAAGCAGCAGAGGGGCAGATAAAAGCCTAGAAACAAGGAAAGGAAAGACAATTAAAACTAGAGAAGGCAAAGGAAAAAAGCACAGTAATTCAGGGAGAGATCACTAGCATGTCTGCATTCCAATGTGGTGAGTCTAAAAAAGCGGGGCGGGACTTAAACTTTGCAAGACTCACTTCTACTGGATGGTTTAAGAAAGCTTCTATTGG
The DNA here is from genome assembly GCA_039707465.1 of Rhabdophis nuchalis. Classification (NCBI taxonomy): domain Eukaryota; kingdom Metazoa; phylum Chordata; class Lepidosauria; order Squamata; family Natricidae; genus Rhabdophis; species Rhabdophis nuchalis. The sequence continues at coordinate 31,233,744 of CM077644.1, forward strand.
ATGGTGCAAGAATAGCCCACACAAGGATGCTGTCTCCACTGAGTCAGGACAAAGAACAATGGTCCTTACCTGAACTTGTCTTTTCAGTAGAATATAGGGAGGGGTTACTCATGGGTAAGTCTGATTGGTCCAGAGACTGAGGGAATTTCTTGTTGGCTCCCAGTTTCCTCGAGGTCGCATGAAGAAGCTGAAAAATACAAACAGACCACAGGCCACCCAACCTTCCACCTGGCTAGTTCTGTCTTCAGCCTAAACTAGGGAGGGATGTAACCACTCCCTCTATTCTACTGAAAAGACACATTCACATAAGGACCAACGTTCTTTTTCCAATAGAATTGAGGGAGAGGTTACTCATGGGATGTACCCAAGCCCGGTCCCAGGGAGGGAACCTAACGCCCAGGGGGAGGGGCGGAGGCCACCTGCGCCCAAAGGACGCCTCTGTGGATACAAAAACGTCAAGCCGATAGTGCTGGATGAAGGGTGTCGAGGACTGGGCCCTAGTAGCCCACACTACTGTGGTGGCAGTGCTCCAAGTTGAATGGGCTGTGATCCCTGATGGAGTTTGACCTGAGACCTCATAGGCGGCAACAATGGCTTGACACAGCCACCTGCCAATTGTGGCCTAAGAAACCCTGGTCCCTAAGGAGATAGGGTGAAATGAAACAAAAAGGGCCTTGGATCTGCGGACAGAAAAGGTGTGTCTAAGATAAATGCACAGGGCGCGACGAATGTCTAGTCCAGTGGTCGGCAAACCGCGGCTCGCGAGCCGCATGCGGCTCTTTGGCCCCTCGAGTCCGGCTCTTCCTCCACCCTCGCCGAGGGTGGGACTCCCGGGACCCGCCGGAGCAACCCTCCCTGCCAGCCGCTCATTCCCTCCCTCGCTCCCTGCGCAGAGCCTCCCTAGGCGGCATGCCAGCCGCTCATCTACTTCCAGGGGGTGCGGAGGCTCTGCGGGCGATTGGAGGGAACCGGTGTCCAGAGGATCGCCGTTTCTTCCCCACCCCACCCCACATCGAGCCCTGGAAGGAGCGCGGGCGGGCAAGCCCGGCTCCTTCCAGGGAGATTGGAGGGAACCGGCGTCCAGAGGATCGCCGTTTCTTCCCCACCCCACCCCACATCGAGCGCTGGAAGGAGCGCGGGCGGGCAAGCCCGGCTCCTTCCAGGGAGATTGGAGGGAACCGGCGTCCGGAGGATCGCCGTTTCTTCCCCACCCCACATCGAGCCCTGGAAGGAGCGCGGGCGGGCGAGCCCGGCTCCTTCCAGGGAGATTGGAGGGAACCGGCGTCCAGAGGATCGCCGTTTCTTCCCCACCCCACCCCACATCGAGCCCTGGAAGGAGCGCGGGCGGGCAAGCCCGGCTCCTTCCAGGAAGATTGGAGGGAACCGGCGTCCAGAGGATCGCCGTTTCTTCCCCACCCCACCCCACATCGAGCCCTGGAAGGAGCGCGGGCGGGCAAGCCCGGCTCCTTCCAGGGAGATTGGAGGGAACCGGTGTCCAGAGGATCGCCGTTTCTTCCCCACCTCACATCGAGCCCTGGAAGTACCCTGAGCGGGCGAGCGAACGCGGCGGGCAGCCGGGCGAATCAGAGAGTGACAAACACACAGAGAGACAGGGAGAGACAAATAGAGGGAGGGAGGGAGAGAAAGATAGAGACACAGAATGAGTGATTAAGTGCTTGAATGCGAGACAGACACACACACACACAGAGTGACAGAGATGGGCAGACGAAGCAGATAGAAAGAGAAAGAAAGAGAGAGAAAGAGGGAAAGAAAGAAAGAAAGAGAGAGAGAAAGAGAGAGAGAGACAGAAAGAAAGAGAGAGAGAAAGAGAGGGAGGGAGACAGAAAGAGACAGAAAGAGAGGGAAAGAGAGAGGGAGACAGAAAGAGAGAGAGAAAGAGGGAGACAGAAAGAGAGACAGAAAGAGAGAAAGAGGGAAAGAGAGAGAGAGGAGAGAGGGAGACAGAAAGAGAGAAAGAGGGAAAGAGAGAGAGAGGGAGACAGAAAGAGAGAAAGAGGGAAAGAGAGAGAGACAGAGAGAGAGAAAGAGGGAAAGAGGGAGACAGAAAGAGAGAGAGAGAGAAAGAGAAAGAGGGAAACAAAGAGAGAGAATGAGAGAGAGGGAAAGAAAGAGAGAGAGAGAGACAGAAAGAGAGAAAGAGGGAAAGAGAGAGGGAGACAGAAAGAGGGAAAGAGAGGGAGACAGAAAGAGAGAGAGAAAGAGAGAAACAGAAAGAGAGAGAGAGAAAGAGGGAAAGAAAGAGAGAGCAAGAGAGAAACAGAGAGACAGAAAGAGAGAGAAAGGAAAAGAGAGAGACAGAAAGAGAGAGAAAAAGAGAGAGAAAGAAGGAAAGAAAGAAAGAGAGAGAGAAAGAGAGGAAGAAATAAATAAAAAGGAAGGAAGGAAGGAAGGAAGGAAGGAAGGAAGGAAGGAAGGAAGGAAGAAAGAAAGAACTTATGACCACAATTGAGCCTAAAAGTTTGGTTGCTAACCAAGACCATTGTTAAGTGAGTTTCACATTTTCCAAGTTGGCCACGCCCACCCAGTCACATGACTGCTGAGCCACTCCCACAAACCAGGCCACACCTTCCGGCTCTCAAAAGAAATTTCAATCATGGTATTGTTGATATTTGGCTCTGTTGACTAATGAGTTTGCCCACCACTGGTCTAGTCAGTGCTAGAATCGTTCCCTTTTGTGAGAGGGGGAAGGGCAGAAATTAGGTAGAATAATCTCCTGCACTCTATGAAAGGAAGAGTTGACCTTCGGGAGGAAGGTGGGGTCTAGCCGAAGGACCACTCTATCGAGGTGGAATTGGCAGAGGTGATCTCTAGATGATAGGGCCCCCAGTTCGGAAATGCGCTGAGCAGAAGTCACGGCAACCAGGAAGGCTACCTTCAGTGATAAAAACCTGAGGTGGACTGTTTGCAATGGTTCGAATGGAGCTCCTGTCAAAGTCCTAAGAACTAGGGGCAAATCCCATGTGGGAAACCTATGTATAGGGGGAGGTCTGAGGTTTGCCGCCCCTTTCAGAAACTGTTTTACCAGAGGCAGGTGAGAAAGGGAAGATTGACCTTCCCCTCCAAGGATTGAGAACAATGCCACTACCTGGAGTTGCAGGGTGTTATGGGACAAGCCCCCATTCACTCCTTTTTGCAAGAATTCAAGCACCTGAGCAACCGAGGCTTCGGTCGGAGAGATACCAAGGGGCTCACACCACTTGACAAAGGTCGACCACGTGGAGTTGTAGATCCACACGACGGCTGTCTGGAGGCCTCAATGGTCAAGATGATCTGTGAGGACAGGTTTGCATCTCTCAGGAGGCACCGCTCAAGTGCCAGGCAGTCAGTTGGAGCCACTGGGGCTCTGGGTGGACTAGGACCCCCTAGCACAATGAGATATCCTCCTGAAGAATCCTCCATGGGGGGGTGGGAGACGGACAGTTAGACAAGGTCCGCAAACCAAGGCCACCACCAATATGGTGCTGGTAGGATGATGTGTGCCCTCTCTACTATTACGTTTCTCAGGGTCCCATGGATGAGTGGAAGCGTGGGAAAGGAGTAATAGAGGCCTGAGGGCCAGTTGCTCCTGAGGGCGTCTGTGCCTTCTGCGGTTCGGGCTGGGAAGCGGGTGAAGAACCTCGGTAGTTGTGAGTTTGCTGGAGTAGCAAACAAGTCCACCAGCAGAATAATAATAATAATAATAATAATAATAATAATAATAATAATAATAATAATAATAATAATAATAATAATAATAATCTTTATTGTCATTGTAATAATAAAATTACAATGAAATTGGTTTGAGCGCCAGGTGGAATACAGAAAGCAGTGACAGCCACAATAGGAATCTCTCTCCAGGCAAATGAAAAGGCCGACAAATGACAGTTGAAATAAAATGGCCGCCAAATGACAGTTGAAAAGGATCAATTGTACTTTGTCTTTTATTATCCATTTCTTCAAATCTGTTTGGCATTTTAGGAGTTGGTGGAAGAGGAGCACGTCTCTTTTTCTTTTTTGTTTCTTGTTGCAATGAACTTTGAGGAATCGCACTTGGCATTTTTTCTTCTCTCTCAGCTTTCCCAATAGAAAAGGATGGAATAACTGGTAGGGGTGGTGCTCTCCGCTTCTTCATTTCAATTCTTGCAGTTGCCCTTGTATATTCCCAAGAGATAATGATGGTGCCACCGTTACAGAACATAAACTTCGTGAAGAATCTGCGATCATTGTTTCATCAAGGCTTTGTTTATGATACAACCTAGGTTTTAAAAATTCTCCACTACCCAGATCTAGGCGTCATCTTGAGGATTTCTCTGCCTGAAACTTGTTTTTCTTACTTGTCCTAAAAAAATCTGAGTAATCCTTTCTTTCTTTAACTGATGTGTCACAACCAGTTGATATGTTTGTTTCTCAATAATTCACAGTAGGTTCAATGCCGAATCGATGGCAGATCTTCTGGAACAGCTCAGGTTGGAGCTGCCACTCGCCATGATCGATAGTCGTGCAGCTCAGCCAGTCGGCCTGGTGGTGGGCTGTGCCCGAAATGTGTTCCAAGACCACTGATGCCAAATGTCTCTCCACTCAGGAGTAGAGTTTCAGAGCCTCCAGCCATAGACTCCTGGAGTGGGTGCCCCCTTGACGATTTATATGGGCCTTTGTGGCCACGTTGTCCATTAGAAGTATGAATGGCGTAAACTAGATCTAATCGGGGACCTAGACCTGTTGGGGAAAGCGGGCCTAGGAACCTGGGCCTGTTTTTCCACCCTTGCAGTTTGCTTTTCCAGTGCCTTTTGTCTGCGAAGCTCATCTCGAACTGTGGCCCTGGAAGGCTGTTGGTCAGCCATAGGCTTGGATGCAGTAGCCCTTGTTCTGGCCCTGCCCTTCTCCCCTTACCCAGAGTCGCCTTGGACCTCCATGGAGGCCTGAGCCAGATCGGGCCTTGCTGCTGCCATTGGTAACACTCACGGGATGATATTGGGTCGCTGTCTGGGCCCTCGGGAGCACTGACTGTAGTAGAGTAAAAGCCTGCTGGCCTCGATGAGTGGCTGCGATGCAGGCGTGAGGCGCTGAACACAGAAAACAAAATGGAAGATGCCACATGTATCCAAAATGGCCACCAGAGACTCATTAGGTGATGGAATGGCCACCGGAGGCTCCTGCACTATGTAGACACTGCCAGTAGGCTGAGAAAGAAAGCGCTGTGATCGTCGCTTTAAACCGCAGCTAGGCTCTGCAAGCCGTGGCGCATCTCTTTGTAGCCAATTAAAGCTGCGGCTCTGCACTCTACGCCACAGCACGCCTTCTTTCAAGTTTTTTCAGCCACGGCTTGTTCTGCATGCCGCAGCACTCTTCCTGGACTGCCGGTGGTAAGGTGCAGCTCGGTCTTTGTGCAGTCGCTCCCATGAAACTGCCCAGGGGAGCCCATCATCCCCCCAAGCTCAGGAGCCAGACAGAGCGCTCAAAGCCCTGAGGCAAGAGAAAAACGCCAGGATGGTTCTCCAACCTCTTCCGAGATGGTCAGGACAGTCTCTAGGGGCTGCAGCTCAAATTTCGCAATTTTGAATGGCCAATTAGTCAAATTAAACAGAACTGTAAACTTTCCTGCTAAACTCAAAGGATCCAAAGCCAGTGCTTGGACCAAAGTCTGAGAGGAAACTGGAGCCAACAGGGAATGCTGGAACATTAAAGAAATTACCTCAGTCTCTGGACCAATCAGGCTTTGATAACCCATGAGTAACCCCTCCCTCAATTCTACTGGAAAAGGAACTGCTCCCTGAAGTTCTTCTAAGAAAGTTGGGAGATAAATTCAATACATAAATAAGATGCTTGGTCAAGACATCTTGCAGAGGTGTGATCATAAAAAAAGTAAAAGCTTGGAGCACTTCCAAATATTTATGGTATCAGGGTGGATAAAAAATTAATAATTTTTGAAAAAAAATTAAAATCCATTTTTTTATTTTTATCAAATTCATTTTAATAAAATGCTTTTGTATTAAACACTGATCTAAAGATTGTTTTCTATTTAAGATACATTAATAATTAAAAGTAAGTTCATTTAGGCAAGAAAAACAAAATGCAGAGGTACAGTATAGGTGGTACCTTGCTCAATAGTAACAACTGTGAGAGGGATCTTGGAATCCTAGAAGACAACCTTTTGTTTGCAAATAATAATATTAAAGATTTTAACTACAAGCAAGAATGAGTCGTTACATTTAAAGAGCTCCTGTCATTTCAGATCCATCATGGCAGCGCTGTTAGCGGGCATCCACTCACTTGCTGCCCACCACGTCCCTCACCTTGCTGTGTCACTGCTGCATCACCAGCTTTCCCATTAAAATCATGCCTTTTTACTAGTAATTTAAATCATGATTTAAATCGATTTAAATCAAATCCACCTTCTTTCCAATGGGATTTAATCCAATGTATTCCTCTCCAAACTTCTTTTTACTCAGGAAACATGATTCAAAGGCAAACAACTACAATTCTTAGAGTTGCTAGGCAAAAGCTAAAGGCCTCAGATTATGGCATATATTTTGAGATATTTAAAAAAGGCTACTGTATACAGGGAACCTACTTTATATATTAAAAAAATATACTGTGCTCTGAACATAATGTGTGGATTGTGGTATTAAACTATTGAATATTTAATTTATAGTCTTTGGACAATTATATGCATTAGCCAAAAGGGGTCTAACTCTATCTCAAATCTTGCTGTTAGCAAACAGAATAAATGAAGAAGAAAAAAATCAACAGTGGTTAAGAAACAAAGAAATTGTTAGCTTTGTTCCTTTTTCCTCTTCTTTGTGGCTTAAATCTAGTTTCAAAACAACAGCCATGTTTTGTTGCAAGTTATAAGCATTTCTATTATTTTCAATCCCAACCAAGTACAGTAAAGGAAAATACGAAAGTAAAGTTGCCCAAATTTTACAACTGCACATTTCTCAAGTCACCATCTCTGTTCAGCTACATCAGGAATATCAAACTCGATCTCATTTAGGGCCACGTCTGGGATGTGTTTGATCTGGGGGGGGCCAAAGAAGCGTGGCTAGGGTGGGCGTGGCCAGCTTGACATCACTCATGTCGGTGCGTCTGTGGCGGCCTGAGCACTCTGCCAGCAAAAAACAGGTTCCTGAGCTCCATTTTCGGCTGCAACGACCTCCTCCAATCCTCTGCCCGCAGCTCTCGTGAGCTGTTTTTGCTGGCAGAGGCACCGCGGGCCAGTCCTTTGCGGTTTCCAGGGCAGCACTGCGGTACAGTTCTAAGCACCCTGGGCCTTGAGTTTGACACCCCTTAGCTATATAAAGAAAAGAAAAAAACCCATTTGATATGAATATTCCAAAGAGAAGCTGGCAATTCTTCATATTATTTTTTCCCCCAATTATTGAAGGAAGATGCCCAGCAGAATCTATAGGGGGGAATATCAAGATGTCCCACCAGCTTCCAGGTGCCATTAAGCTGACTAACATTTAAATATGAATGTGATGATAAGTTAGTTTATATGATCAAGAGAAATACAGTGAAGGTCTGAGGTTTCAATGCTGTGGAAAAATAATGTTCCTGTTACGGCAACATCGATGCTCTTCATCAGTTGCTATAGTGATGAAGAGCTTGCCAGAGAAAGGAAGGACTTTAAAGAATCTTGCAGTCAAGCATGATAACCGTTATAGGACAGGTGGGCTCTGAGGCTAGATCTATACCAAACCTTTGATTAATTTATTGATGAGAAGCTCCATTTATTAGCTCTCTACTCATGCACATTTTTCTCAGTTAAGTGCTTGGAGTCAGTCTTTCATATAGATCATCTCTGAAATAAACTCTTAAGAGCAATCACTGGATACACACATACACACACACACACACACACACACACTTGTGTCACAATACCCTGTTAAGCCCCAATTAAGGGAGGAAGCATACTGCTCTCCTTTTCTGCCTTTCGGTTCATCACCAGAGACCATCTAGACAGAAAGCTATGAGTTACATTGTGTAATTTTTTTATATGTGTGTTACGTTTTTGAGCTGATCAATAAATAAGTCAGGGAGACTAGTATAGATCTATTTCCAGCTTTTTAGCTCTCATCAGCTAGCCATACTAGCTGATACCAATTAAGGGTGATGAGCCGAAAGACAGAAAAGGAGAGCAGTATGCTTCCTCCCTTAATTGTGGCTTAACAGGGTTTTGTGACACAAGTATATACTTATCCTCCTGTCTCAGTTGATCAGGAAGAGAACCTGGTGGCCTAATGGATAAGGCTCTTGCCTAGCATGTAATACAGGCCCAGGTCAAATCCCAGTAAGGGTATGGCTAGCTGATGAGAGCTAAAAAGCTCGAAATAGATTTATTTATTATTTATTATTCGAATTTATAAGCCGCACCCATCTCACCACATAGGGACTCGGGGCGGCACACAGGGAATATAAAATATAAATACACAGATATACAAAAATACAACGTTCATTAAAACTCAATTAAATTAACCCACCCTGTGCTAAAAACCCATATTAAAACCCCTGAATTAAAACTTTGGTAACTAGAGGCAGTGCAGTGTCGGGTAAGATCATGCCAGGCCGGCTTGTTTGAAGAAGTGCGTTTTTAACCGCTGGCGGAACAGGCGGAGGTCCAAGATGAAACGGAGTTCAGGGGGGAGAGCGTTCCAGAGGGTTGGGCCCATCACAGAGAAGGCTCTACCCCTGGGCATCGCCAACCGGCATTGCCTGGTTGACGGCACCCGGAACAGACCCTCTCTGTGAGAGCGTATCGGTCGTAGGGACATATGGGGCAGTAGGCTATACTAGTCTCCCTGACTTATTTATTGATCAGCTCAAAAACGTAAAACACACACACACAAACACCCACATATATATATATATATATATATATTTACATATTTAGAATGGATTTGAATAATAAATGTAGAGCTTTCCTTTAGCCCAAAATGTCACAACAACACTTTAAAAAGTTTTGCATAATGTATTTAATAAAACAATGCAAACACTCCACTATCTTCTTTCTTTAACTATACTGGGAGCATCTGGCAAAGCATTCAAATAGATATAACCACACTGGCCTCTGGATTCCTGGAACAATACTACTAAATTGCCCAGCAAAATACAACTAAGCATAGTGGAAAGAAATGGCAGCACTAACTGTGGAAGCAAAGTTTGCTTTATGATAGATGTTGACTTTCCTCCCTTTTAATGTGCTATAACACTAAAATTTGAAAATAGTTTTGTTTTCATATTTGATGAATATTTACACAGCAAATAAATCCTTGAGGAGGACAGAGCAAGGCATAGTTCAGAGTTTGGCTCGACTTTCCTAAAGTCATCTGGATGTGATCACAAAACAACTGCACTTTTATTGTTTTCTTATTGTGGTACATTGCAGCATATATGTATGGATGTTAAACTTATATGGATGATCTATAAAATCAGTCTGATTGACCTTTGAGCACACTTAAATCCTATAAGGTTTCAATTAAACAGAAATACAGTACTGGAGTAAATATTCTATTGCTTTCAAGGATTTGGAAAATCACTGATGACATGAATGTATATTTATCCTTCAAAAACAAACGACATAAACAGATATGTAAGAATACCAGACTTCCCATAAAAACGTTAAAAAAAAACCTGATGCAACTAAACCAAACCCCTAAAATGTTCCAGAGGGAATAATTAAAAATCTAGCTTTTTTATATATCAACATGGGAAAAACCAAATTTTACATGGGAAATTATTTTGTAGCAGAGACATTGTGCATGTCTATTTCTGTGTCTATGTTGATGTAGGGCAGTAAGTGTGAATAGATGTAAAAAGGGAGATGGTTATATTTGTGGTTATATGCATCACAAAAAGAAATTGTGTACTCATTCCTCTAGCCCAGAGGTGTCAAACTCGATTTCATTGAGGGTGGCATCAGAGTGTGTTTGACCTCAAGGGGCCAGGGTGGGCATAGCCAGCTCAACATAATTCATGTCGGGGGGGCGGGGGGCTGTGGTGGCCCAAGCTCCATTTTTGGCTGCGATGGCCTCCTGCAATTCTCTGCCAGTGAAAATGGAGCCCTCCTGAACTCCATTTTCACTGGCAGAGGCACTGCAGGCCAGTCCTTTGCTGTTTCCAGGGCAACCCTGCAGGCCAGATCTAAGCAACCCACGCGCCAGATCTGGGCCCTCGGTCTTGAGTTTGACACCCCTGCTCTAGCCAAAAGCAACAATAGTCATTAAGGGTAGGGGTAAATGTTTTCTAAAAAACTTCATAGCCTTTATCCAAAAGCTATTTCCTACAAAGAAATAACAAAATCCATGCCTATCGAAACTATCTTGGAAAGAAGCCATGTTATGATTTTATTCAGTCAGATTTTAAAAATGATCAGATAGAAAATTAGGATCTCCTCACAAAAAAAGTTCCTTCTGAGATTCATAGAACAAAAATAATTATTTAATTGCAACTGTTTTAACTAGGCAGCCACCTAGAACTCAAACTACAGTCCTCAATAGCCTATTGGAGAAAAAAAGTGGAAAATTTTGATCATTGGCATTTGTGGGTCATACTAAAATCAAGCATACAATCTAGAACTAAAACCATCTAGATTTTTTTTTCTGCACTGCATTCTGCTTCAGACATTTACACATAAAATTAGTGAGGCTGATAAGGCTAGACATTTTAAAGGAATAATAAATGGTGATCTGAATATACCTCAATTAAGGCCTGGAGCAACATAGTAATGCCAGGTCCATGAGATCATACACCATTCTTCATATCACATCACATCCAAAAGTTTGGTTTCCATAGTTGGATTCTATTTATTGATTTTCTGCAGCAAAATTATTTCAAGGAGAACTTATTTTATTCATGTCATGAAGATTATATTAGTTTAATTGTGTGCAGACTATAAAACTCAGGCACTCTTTTCTTTAATTTCAAGATTGGCAAATTTTATTGGGGGATGTGTGTGTTTATGTGTTTTATATTAGGAAAATGAAGCGACCATTAACCAAATAATAGTACATGTCTCCATGTACTACCGTAAGCCTATTCAACTCAAGATCTGAATTATAGAAAGAGTAGGCATCTTTTGAAAAGCAACCTTTCAATTAAAAAAACAGGAAGCAAGACAGAGGATGAGACCTTGTTTTATAAAATACAATGTAAAACTCAAACGCATTTAGATCTAAAACACAATGACCCTCACACTGAATGAAACTCAAGAAGCAGTGCTAAGTCTCATTGCATCTCAGGATGACCTGCCTATCTTGAACACTTCATCTAGCTAAAGTTAGTAAAACTATTTCCTCTTTCGCAGATAATACCACCAAGTATTGATGTGCACACTGTTAATCACCAGCTATCATAGATCACAATACTACATTGTGACAGCAGAAAGGGAAGAGTATATTTTCCTATGATTTCCATCACTTTCTAATGAAATCAACTTATATATTCACAAAGGAACTAGCTTAGCTAGTTTCCTGGATTCTTCCTTCCTTCCTTATTCCAAAACAAATTCTCTCCAGCAAGCCATTTTCTAGATCAGTGTTTTTCAAACCTGGCAAATATAAGATGAACTCCCAAAATTCCCCAGCCAGCATCTTAAACATTGCCACATTTGAAAAACATCATTGTATATATTCTTCACCTCGTACAAGAGGGAATCCCTTCCAGAAAAGAAATACTCAAACAACTTAAAAATGAATGTACTGGGTCATATAGTTAAATATAGCTAGAGAGACACCATTTGCCTATAAGACTGGAGTGCAAGGTTTCTGAGTCACACCATACTGAGCTATGATGTGCTATTTGCTTAGCGTATATGCAAAACCTTCAGTGCAATTTATAAACCAAGTTTTCTTTTTGCAAGGCTTTATGCATTATACTCACATAAAAGCAGATATTAAAAAATATTAAAGTGATATGTGAGTCAGTAAGAACAAATAATACAGCCCTAGAGCATCTTGTATGTTGGAATGAGCTACTTAAAGTATCTCTCAACTAATTCATTATAACTCTTTTCAATACACATAAATTAGGAAACATATTTTTATGGACTTCAAAGTGGTTGAATTTAATTTGCTGCTTGCTCAAGGTATCTCTAGAAAAGCATCTATCAGTGACAAATTCAATTATGTATCTTATAATCACAAAATCTCACACTATTTTATCTACCAAGTTTACTGCTAAAAGAAAAAGGAATAAGACCTGACTGAAGAGAGAGAGAGAGAGAGAGAGAGAGAGAGAGAGAGAGAGAGAGAGAGAGAGAGAGAGAGAGAGAGAATCACTGTCCTTATTCTCCATGGAAGCTTGGTGCTTCTAAAGTTATTGATCTCAAATTGAACATCTTTTTTAAAGAACCAAAGTTTCCCTGGGCTCTCCAAACATAATACATACATTAGTTATAAGTGTTAAAAACATATCTCACAAACATAAAAAAGGATTACAGTACAATTAATCAATCCATCACCCAACTGTGAAAACATCTGCTTGCAAGGCTGATAAATTGGTTGCTAATAGACTATTTAAGAGATCCGCATTTCTCAGCTCAGATTTCAAAGGATATCACAATTAGTCCAATATAGAAAGAAACAGGGTTGACAATAAATGCTGTGAACTGACATATTATGTCTAAATATATGTATTTTAATTACATTTACAGGCATGCACATGCACAAAAAATTAGCTGATCCAGAAACCAGGAAATGTAAAAAAAAAAAAAAAAGGCATTTGGGACCTCTAAGAGTAACCTAGATCTACTCTGGTTTTAAATTTCATGACCTTTTCATTCCAATATTTATATTTCTTCCCTCTCCAAATACTTCATAGTATTTAATCCACAAAGACTATACCACAATGTATTTATTAGAATTGAAAGTATTAATCATTCATTCATTAGATTTATATCACCTCTTTCCTCCAAAGGTCTAACACAGCCTACCACAAGGTATTACAAGTCTATTTGCTTTGTAAATGAGTTTCTAACTCTAGGAAAGCAAAAAGGGAGAAAAGGTTGCTTTAATTCTCAGTTTTATTTGGCATGGGAATCCAATATCCCAGCTTTCTGTATTGTATTGATGACCTCATTACAAGGACAAAGAGAGGAAGAATTATATTAAAGAATTCCAACTCTGCTTGTCTTTACTTTCCAAGGCAGATGCAGCAGTGTTTGGCAAAAAGCGCAGTTATAAAACAATTTCAGATTTGAACGACACCGCATAGAGAAACAGCATCCTATTTGTTCATAGTAATAAAAAATTGTTAGTGAAGCACTATAAATCAGGAGACATACACATAATACAACTGATGGAGAAATTCATCTTTCAAAATAAGTCCATAAAAATCAAGCAAACTTATAAACTTAATAATTAATTTTGTGCATAAGCTCTGATGCTTCCATATTGCTTATTCACGTACGACCCACACAAAAGCAAAACAAATAACAGTTGTTTATCAACTAACCTGAAAGCAACTTTTGCATCTTCAGATAACATTTTTCCTACCTGTAGAAATCATGAGTTGTGGCCTTTAGGCCAAATGTAAAGAAAGAGTTTCCGTTTTTAAAATATTTGGATACGCTTTCTCCATTTTGAGCATTTACATATATATCCAATTCTCTGTATACGCAGAAACATCACAATTCTCTTTTCCTAGTATAGGTTTGATGTTTTGAAAAGAAGGAGAACCAGAATATTTGGATTCTCAAATGACTGAAACTGATATTTAAACCATCATCGACTAAGATCATCAATAAACATAATACATAAAATATTTTGAATTCTGAGTATAGTGAAGGTTCGAAACTAAAAGGTTCCACATTAAATAACATTTTTAAAACATACCAAACTGTTCTCTAAAATGAACTGTGGGGAAATAATTTTACCAGCACCAGAGAAAACAGCACAAAACAATGTTTATTAATGATAGAGATGTACAAAATAGGTTCCACACTGAAAGAGCTGGTTGATAGTCCCACATAGTTTATTCTACAAAAGGCAACCATGCGCTTCTCAGAAAACTCCTAGGCAGGCTATAAAGTCCATTTTAGCATCGAATGGAAAAAGTAGAGATTCTATCAGGACATAGCAGCCAACACCTCCACCAATGGGGCTGATCCAATTTTAGAGCCAACTAAATCTATGAATATCACAGGCAACTCACACCTCCAAATTCTACAAACTATGTTTTGTGTGACTAACAGTATTTTCACATTAGACCAGGTTGAGAGGTAGCAACCTATTCTAGATCAGCCAAAGATCTGAACCCAAGTCTTAGTCAAAAAGTCTAGTGGGCCAGAGTACTTTGGGGACAATTCTACCACAACATGTCAACAAATTTGCAAAGTACAGCCAAGCCACTGGCAAGTTGCCTACACCAGGTAATTAGACTACAACTCCCGGTTTTCTTTTTTTAGGCCAGCGTTACACCACAAATGCCTACCACAGGCATAAGCAGCCAAAGATGTGGGACTATCTTCAGCATCATTTCTGTTTACTCTTATCGAAAGGAAGGGAAGGCGTTTATTAACTCGTGAAGACCTTCAACATAGCTCCAAGTTCATTCAAACGAACCAGCACAACCATAAACATGCTTGGTTGGAGATGGTCGGGCCAAAAATCCCGGGCGTCCGCATTCAGGGATTACCTCAAATTTTACTCGCTCGTTTTTCGGGTGCTCAACCAAGGATTAAATCCAAGCCACTTACTTGCGCCTTCGATTTTGTCCGACCCCCGGCTCCAAATGATCTGCCTGGTTTCCAGCTTGACCTGGAACGTTTTTCTCTCGGGTCTCTGGGACTTCTTGGAGTAAAAGAGTGTCATGACCGTCCCCACTTCCAGGCTCCGGCAGAGGTGACCCACTTCGGCTTCACTTTGGATGCAGGGTCCATTGGTGAAGAGAGACGCCATGGTGACTCCCCAGCCTTTTCCTCCTTTCTCCAGCTGGGCGAGGGGGGAAAAAGGAGGGGGACTTCACAAACAAAAGAGAATTGTCTCTTTTGGCACCGAAGCCAAAGCCAAAAGAAACTGGTGGCGGAAAAAAAAAAAGGGGGGGGGGGGAGGTTTGGAACGGGGGAAGGGTAGTTTTCTCGTCGTTTTAACTCCGTAGCAACATCCTTCCCAGCTACTCCTTTCTCTGCTCAGAGGCAGCACTTTTTTTTTTAAAGGTTAGTCCCCCTTCTTCCCGGGAGAGAGAAGCGCGGGGGCGGGGAGAGGAAAAAAAGAAGGCGGCGCCGGATGGTGAGGGGTGGGAGCAGGGGGTCGCCTTAGTCCCGGCCGGTTGCTGCTTCCTTGGGCCCCCTTCAACTTTTCAGTCCCAGAAAGCGGCTTGAAAAATGCCCCCTTCCTCCTCCTCCTCCTCCTCCTTTGCAGCCATGCACCATTTTCTGCCCTTGCCTCCTTCCCGTTTTTTATTTGGTTTTCCCTCCCATCCTGAAAGGAGCTTCAAGTAAAAGGAAGCGAGAGGGGAGGGGAAAAAAGAGAGGAACAAGGAGTGGGAAGGGAAGGAAGAATGAGAACGAGGAGGGCTTCCCGGCTCAGGGAAGGCTCGGAGGCCGGAACCCAGAGCGCGCCTTTTCCCTTTTCTCTTGCGGAGCTTTTATTTCCAAAGCCCCCCGCCCTCCCCTCCTCCAGGCTCTCTTTCCCTAAAAACGCAGCTTTTGGTCCGAACCGACCCCTTTCGCCCCAGAGCTGGGCCAGGAACAGCTCGAGAAGAGGGAGGGAGGGAGGGAGGGAGACGAGTTTTTTCACGGCTCTGGAAGCGAGAAACCCCGCCGAGCCTTCCTGCGACAGAGCCAATGGCACGCTCGGGGAAGGCTCTTTGGGTCCCCCGTTCGGCACGGCCTCGGCGTGAAACGAAAGCAAGAAATATTTGCCTCGCTCTCTCTCTCTCTCTCTCTCTCTCTCTCGGGCAAGCGGGCTTTGCACCTCGTCAGAGTGGCAGAGCTCGGAGTGGATTAACCATTGCTCGGCGTGGAGCCCCAGGAGCGACGCCCGCCGACTCCAGGGGCGCCCTGGACCCTGGAAGAGGAAGACAAAAGATCCCAGGCGGAAGGCCGGAAAACGACCTCGGGGTTGCTTTTTCACACATGCAATAAAATGAGAGATTTATATCAGCATACACTACTTAGCTCTTCCCCCCGCCTCCTTGCTCTCCTAAACTATATTAAAGCGTGTGTGTGTGTGTGTGTGTGTGTGTGTGTAAAAGAGGCGGGATTAGCTTTTTAAAACGACACGACCCTCCACCATATAGGGTCACGCCCCCCCTCCTCCCGCGGGCCTTGTGATTTATCTCATTTTCTTCTTTTCTTGGGAGGCTTAAGAATGGGAAGGTGGGCACCTGACAAATGCAAAGGTGTAGAGTCTGTAGACAAAAGGTCAGCTGAGTTGCACCCGTCTCTGGGCATTTACAGGCTGGGCCGGCTTTGCTGTTAGGCAAAGTGTAGGAGTGGAGTGACCACTAGAGCTACTGTGAAAGGCTTGTAGTTACTTAAGATTTCTTTGGCTGCACTTACTCAGTATACTTGAATGACTCATAACACTGAGATATTTGATAACAATCACTCTGGGCATTTGTCACCAGGAGAGACCAATCCAAATGAACGATTGTTATCAAATATCTCAGTTTTATGTATTTTGCTATTGTTGCTATTATATTTGATTACTGCCCTTTTGTCATTGATATTCTGGACTTGTAGGTGATGCAGCTCAAGCGTTATCTTCTATTGAAGCACATATACACACCAGTGGTGGGTTCTGGATCCCAGTGCAACTGGTATGGTGTAATGGGGCTGGGTGTCCACCACATGAACACACACAGCATGTGTGCGCACATGCACAGCACGCATTTCTGTATTTACTGCCTGCGATGCTCCAGCTGCTTGGCGGAGCGTCATGCAGGCACCATATGCTCCGTGCATGTGCGTGGAAGCCCCGAACAGCTCAAATACCGGTGGTGAGAGTGGGCAGGCCCTCCGGAGCACCGTACCGGAATGGTATGTGGTGCTCCCGGCAAGCACAGGTACGCCCATACCGAGACCTACTGGTCGTATGTAACCCACCACTGATACACATGTACATAGTCTTCCAGCAACTCACCAACCAACATGTCCAATGACGTTAGCTGAAGGACATCAAACTGAGTCATGTAAAGATCCTAGCAATGTTTGGGACTTTTGAAGTAGATGGATAAAGTGCTCCAGAGAAGGGAAATGGCAACAGAAAACTGCTTCAGTGGACCCTAATGGCCTCATTCCTGAGGTGTTAGGAATTAGCTCACTCTTCTAGGTCTTATTGGGTATATAAACACCACTGGCTGTTTATTCTTGATTTTTTTTTCTTTTGAATTCCAGCAGCACAATGAGCTATGGAGGATGTACATTGGCTAGTTTGCACAACACACTAAACTAAAACCAAATTGGCTAGGTTGTGGCTTAATGTATTATATAGTCAGTCACTGTGGTGCATTTGGTTTAGCACTGATTGCACTGTGTCTTTAAGTGGCAGGCCAGTGATTATACTTCAAAAGAGCGGAAAAAGAGGTTGGGCAGATAGTAAACTATGTTTCATTTTATTTATATTTTCATGTAAGAACAAATGCATTATTTCCATCTATTAAATAATTTTCCCTTTGGTTATGTCAAGCAACAGGTGGTGGCCCCTTTGATGGAATGTTGGAGTAGAGAGCATGAATTCCAGCACCTCAGTTTGTGCATGTCTGCAATAATTATGAGCTATAAACCATGGTTTATGGTTTGAGCTTCTTGAAGAAATATAAGTGCTATGTTTCACCTGATCTCACATATCCATAAGTGTTAGACATCAGTTTCCATAATTCCTTACTAGCATTATCAAAGGAAGCGGTTATGGAAAATACCCAGGTCACCATTGATCAGGTTTAAGGAAAAGCAAGTTGAACTAGTTAAGTAGGGAAAATAAGTACTGTCAAGGTTCAGTGCAAGCCATACTAGTATTCCAAACCAATGAGTCTTAATGTCTGGTTAAAATGGGTAGTACTTCCATTTAAAGAAGAAAAGCATAGCTCAGACTGTTGCTATGATTTTTTCCGCCTGTATTCTGTTGTTTAGGTATAAATTTTGTTAATATAGAAATTTTACTTCCAGCCTATTAAACAACTGATCTAGCTGTCTGCCTGCAACCATGTGTATCTATTAGGAGTAAATTCCACTGAAAGAGAGTAGCCTTACTACTAAGCATGTATAGGCTTTAGGTAGTTGAGAGACAGGATATTGATTACTATCAGATGTATTATAGAGAGAAATGAGAACTTTTGTAACAGGTACTTTCCCCTATCTTCCTTTCATGCACACATACCTAGATGCCTTTTATTCATGCTGACATCCAGTCAGGCAAGTAGCTTAACTTTTCCCCCTTTATAAATAAACTTGTCTGCTTTTAATATGTGTACATCAGGCAGAAAATGAACAATTAAATGTTTGCAACAAAACAAAGCTTCAATTGGCTCAACATGTATGTTACCAACAGAGGCCACTTGTTGCAAACAAAGAGGCAGTGTTAATGGAAAAGAAAATGGTACTGACTGTTCACACAGCAAACTAAGTCATGGTGCAATATTAATTTATTACAGAGATCACATTTGGCTGCCTTCATATAATACCAAGTTAAAAATGTTGATTTAAAAATCAGTCATTTGGTGTATACTTTGTGCTAAGCTAAAACTAAATAAGCCACATTATAGTTGGCTTGATTTACCATAGCAGGCTTGCAAAAACCCAGGTGACCACTAAATGGCA
The DNA here is from genome assembly GCA_039707465.1 of Rhabdophis nuchalis. NCBI lineage: Eukaryota > Metazoa > Chordata > Lepidosauria > Squamata > Natricidae > Rhabdophis > Rhabdophis nuchalis. The sequence goes on from CM077644.1 coordinate 31,252,501, forward strand.
GCAAAGAATTGAGACTTTTTGTAATTTTATATTCAAGGGAGGGGAGTAGTACCAGCATTGCTGTAAAATCTAAATTGTACTTTTTACGTAAAGCTCAACTCCTCCCATTTCTCTAATTGATATGAAGTTCCAAAAATAAATCTGGGTTTAAATAAACGGAGCAACAAATGGTTCATATATAAATCATTCTATGGTAAGCTGGCCAGAGTCATGTATGTGAGATGGGTAACTACGTATATAAATCAAAAAAGAGCTAGAGGCAATGGCATACTACTTCTGAAAAATCTTGCCAAGAAAACTGTGAGTCCACTCAGTTGCCAGAAGCAACTGAACTTTTAGGGATGTGCAAATAAGAACTAGGCAGAACACAAGTGGGGAAGAAACTGCATCCATTCCTACAAAGCAGCAGTTTTCAGGAGTTTTCAGGAAATTCTGTGTTTGCCACTTTCCCTGCTCCAAAGAGCTGCTTCTTCACACCACTGCTTAGTTCTGTGTGTATGTGTGCGTTGGCATTTTTCACATGTTCATAAAAATAATGTGGAAGGCAACAAAATATGTTCTTATTGTCTACAATTTGTTGATAGAGAAATCTGAGTTAATCTACAGATGTAGTTACAAAGTCCCATTGGAGCGCAACCACCATACTGAAGGCAGTAAGTTTATTCCAAGCAATACAGCCTCTTTCATTTCAGCCCTATGGACAGGAAAAGATAGGTTAATGGTGATGTGTCAATTTCATTGTCTTCCTTGCATTCTTTGAATAAACAGCTCAAGATGAAGTGGTTTGTCACAAGATCATCACTCATAAAAGCTGGAAGAAAGACAAGAGGAAGCAGTGGTGATTCATGCTTGATGTTCCTGTTCAAGACACCTTTGTGCATATCCCACTGTCCCCTTAATGTTTTCTGGCTTGAGAAGGTCATAGATGGGAACTTTTAAGCATAGAAGAGTCCACAGGCTTCACAATCCCTATTTAAGGCTTTCATGCTCTCTAGTGCAAATGACTTTTAAAATTAATTTAATTAATCCCCCTTAGATGAACAAATATCTACTTTATCACCAGAGTGCAAAACAAAATGTCCCAAAAAGGCACTTGTATTCAGTGTCATTCAAGTTGATTTGGGTGTAAATCATTTGATCTGCATTTCCCATTTCTGCCTGGGTGACATTAATAATGACTAATGAGGGGGAAAGATTTTACTTCACAGCCTGCATACTTGCTTATTTATTACTGGAAGTATGCTGAGGCATGTTCCAAATTTGCTATATTAGCATCTAAACAAAATCAAAGGAATAATTTGCCAGGAACTGATTTCAATCCATTTTAAAAGAATATTACAAGCATTCACCATCCAGAGTCCCTCTTCAAGAGATATGGGGGGGGGGGGGAGAATAAGAAATATAAATAAATATAATAAATAAATTTCTGATGAATCCAGGGAAGTTACTTCTGTTTGTGACTGCCCCCTCCCTCCATTTCCATTATGTGATATTTGTGAGCAACAGTGTTCAATGGTGAGGATGCTAAGAGTTACACTTCAGCAACAGTGAGAAGGCTCCCCTAATTAAGTGATATATATGCTGTGAACCTCTATTATCAAGGTAAGTCAACTGCAGACTGTGCAGGGCCTTTGCAAGTCTTTTTTGTGAAGTTCTTGAAAGTCCTTCAAGATTGTGGCACTGTATTTAATGAGCAGAATGTCAAATAATTATAACAATTTTTAATAAAATCCTGTCGAATAGGCATGATTAGTTTTTCTATTAATATGACATATATTTACTATAAAGCTAGTACAAAACCAAAAAGAAAAGAGGAATTCCAAATTACACACCATTTGAAAACATTGCTTCATAGTTACGCTTATTTTGTCTTTCCATGCTGTAAGGTTGTGTGAACACAGGAGATCCTCTTCAGAAGGTGGTTCCTATCGGTTCGGCCTAGTAGGTAGTAACTCAGCTGGCCACACTGCTGAACCGGTTCTATTGGGGGCACATCCTGTCTTTTGCTTCTGCGCAAAGCGCGTCCCTGATAAAACCAGCAGTAACAGAAGCCACAACCCCACCCCTGTTCCTCTTGCGTACATTGCCTATATGTCTTGGTAGTTGAAATATGAACAATGGCATATTGGCTTGCAGGAAAGATTGTAGCTGGATGAAATACTCTAAAATGCTTGTTTGGGCTTTGCTGGGCTTCTGAATACACTTCTCAAAATTAACAAAAAATGTCAGGTACTGAATGGTCCTTATTGTTAGCGAAGAATACTGTTTGTGTCATGAGTTCAGCTAAGGCCATTTCCATATTATTTACTTAGATAGACTTCCTAACATTACCAAGTTGCTGCTGAAGTAGTGTAAGTCCTATCTTTATTACTGTTATTTTGGCACAATTATGGTTGGATGACACCAGAAGATGCTACAAACACTACAGAAATAACCTAAGGATGGAAATATAGTCAACACCTAATCCATTTTGCTAACAAATGTGAAAAACTTGATTGATTGATTGATTGATTGATTGATTGATTGATTGATTGATTGATTGAAGCCATGATGAGCAGCAGAGGTCAATTATCAGATTATGATCCTGACACATGGAAGACTCAACTTGGAATGTAAGAGGAGTAAATGGCAAAGAGCATGAATTAATGAAATTAAATATGTGTCTTTGAAACTAAGAAGAAAGGGGAAAGATACAATTTGAATGAAGATCATCTTAATATATTGCAACAGAATTGAATAAATACTAGATAAGCTTTCCAATGAACTTTCGAATTTGAAAATGTCTTTCCATTAATAACAATGGTTCAGTTACTGTGTGTGTATGTGTGTATGTGTATGTGTGTATATACATACATATATATATAAACTATTAGTTTTTTAATTGTTACTCAGACTCTCCAAGAGATTGTACTGTTATAAGAGAGGTGGGATTATTTTCCATTTCTGTACAGTACAGTAGTTTTTACAATATGTGCACTGAAACCACACACTGAAGACAGTTTCTGGTACAGATGATCAAAGGTGGAAATTATCAAAATGCTTGTATATTACAGATATATCAAATCCACATAAACTGCATTAAACAATAACTCCTGAACTTCCATCAATGATTTCAGATTCTGCTTAGTTCAAAACCAAAATTAGGTTAAAGTATAAATGAATTAAAAGTGAGTATCTATCATGAAGTATCAATATTTACTACTGTGCAGTGAAATGTGTTAAACAGTCTTGCTGTATCATGCCAAAATCTTATCTAGTTCAGAATACTGTACATTTTTACATAGTTGTCATCCAGATGCATTCAAGTAGTACACAGAGATGGACAGGAGTGCAGTTAGTCTCCTAGTGTTATTTCCTAGCTATTGGTAATGACTACACGAGCCGCCATTAACAAATTAAGCCTTCCTCTTTTCCTACACAAATTTAATATTTTAAAGTTCTTTCTGCTTGTCAGCTAGTGATAAAATTTCAAATTTAGAAAACAAGTACAGTATGTGGCAGAGAAAGGGTGTGTGAGACAGGAATCCTACGTTCAAGAAGCAGAAATTTATTTTTCTCTGTGGTATCTTAAAATAAACCTTTAACAACCTCATTTAAAAATAACAAAGTTTCCTCTCTGGATCATGTAAAAGTCAGCAATCATTTTGGGATGGAAGAAAGATTTATTTTATTAAACACCACCTTTCTTGTAGCATTGGGAAATGCCCAGCCAATTGCAAAACAGCATTGGAAATAGAACAAAAAGAAACTTGTAAGAAGAAAGAGGCACACTGTATGGAAGAACAATATAAACATTTCAGAGACTGATTGTCTCCATTCCTTTTAAAATACCCCACTTCTCTTTGTTTTCCCAACTCAAAATCATTCCCACCAGACTCGGTCACTCCCAGGTTGCACCAGAATAGGTCTTCATTTAAAAATTCAAGGGTGTGTGTCCAAATACAGGCATCAGGCATGTATACAGTAATAGTACCGTAAACCTGGCTGTTGAAAAAATAACAACCACAAGATAATAACCATTCCTCAATTGTATGAAAGAAAACAATTTATCTAATCAAATCTAATTCAGAAAAGGCAACTATGTTTTTGATTATTAAATGCACAAAACCTTTGGAACATCCTTCCAAATCCCATGTTCATTGTGGTAGTTACATCACTTATCTAGGATGGGTTAGTAGGTAGATGGGTTTTTGACCTCTCATTCTAGGGCTGAGAGAACGACTAGTCAAGTAAGCAGCTAGCTCCTGTGCCTAACAGAGTACTAGAAGTTACACACTCTTTAATCTTTTACTTTTTACATTTTTACAGAAGCCATGATGGCACAGTGATTAGAATGCAATATTGCAAACTAACTGCCTACTGCCAAAAGTTCAATCCTGACCAGCTCAAGGTTGACTCAGGCTTCCATCCTTCTGAGATCGGTCAAATGAGGACCCAGATTGTTGGGATGACCTTTGTAAGCTGCTTACAAGGTGCTGTAAAGCACTACAGAGCACAGTACAAGTGATAAGTGCCATTTATAATATCTTCCTTCTACTGCTTCTGTTGTGACCACTATGTCAAGGAAAGTGTCCTTTTTTGTAGTTAATTGTATGAAATTGTCCAGATACCTTACCATCCTTTACATCTTACAATCCTTTATCTAGAAACTAGAAACCAACCCATTATTGTCCCATTCATAAATCATTCTAATAATGAAATGCATTCAGCATTGCTATTTCTTTGTGAGTCAAGAACTCCTAGATAACATTCTGAACCTTGTCTCACACCCTTAGCTGACTGATATGATAGTTAGACACAAAGAACATCAGCCCAGTGAATTGTAATAGTAGTACAATAACATGCCAACTGGATGCTTTTACATAACAACTATGAACATAGTTTGTTACTGAACTGGGAAAATCCGAAGTAAATTTTAAATAACACATACAGTAAGAAACAGCAGAAACCACAATGACAAGATGCTGATTCTCAAGATAGTTAGAAATTGTATTGTAGTTACTTTCTAGTGGTTGACTGGAACCAAGAAGCAGGGGAAGACAAAATGGCTCTCCAGCAGGAAAATGTGATGCCCACAAGGGTGTTGGAACAACAGTAGGAACTTTTGATGAGTTAGAAACTCCACATACATTTTCTATTTGTAATAAAGTGGGAGAGAGTCAGAAACAACTGTTGTAAGACTAAGGAGGCGCAACCAGGTTAAAAAAAATAAAATCAGTCTGGTAGAATGATTGTAGTTGGGTAGAAAAATTGGAACTCATGTATCCATTAGTATGTTTTTTTTAAGACTAAATGCTGAACTCCTATGCTGCACTTGCTAAATTCATTTGAAGAATACCTGTACTGTACCAAACAGATTAGATAAAGCTTCTCACCTCCAGTGGGCCTGCACGTGTGCTTAAAATTGGCAAGATAAAATCAATTTCACAGGAAATTATGCTGCTTAAAATAGTCCAACTGGAGGTTATCTCTGGAGAGATCACAAACACAGCTTGAGCTCTTCACAAGCAACGTAACAGTTTGCAACAAGAAAACCTTACTCTGTGGTAGAAATATATCATGAAACTTGGAACACTATTAATTAGTCTTACATTAACATACAAAGTTTCTTATCAATGCCTGAACCCTAATTCCACCATGGGACATATTTTATATATTTACACCATTATTCCCAAATATTCTGTTACAAGCTGAAACAGCAGTAATGAAGCAAGAAGATTAGATTTATCATGTACCGTATTTTTTGGCGTATGACGCACTTTTCCCCCCAAAAAAGAGTGAAAATTTGGGTGTCTTATACACTGAATATAGCCCCACCCACCTGCTGGCCCCCACCCTTTGGCCTCTGCCTCCCAGCAATTTACCTCCTTGCAGCAAATGGAGAAAATGGGGCTTGCAGAGGCAGTAATAGGCTACTCCGTATGGCATTCCCTGCAGCTGAAACAGCTGATTATCGAGGAGGCCCCTGCTGAAATTGAAAGTGAAACTTGCTGTTTGCTGCAAATTGCTGGGAGGCGGAGGCAGACTTTTTTTTTCCTTGTGCTAATCAGGCTGTTTGCTGCAATAACTATAAATGCCTATAGAATGTTCAAATTATTAGACTTATTTTTTAAAGACTGACTGCTTTATTATTGTTCTAGACAACTTAAAATGAAGCTTTTTTATAATAAACTAGCTATACCCGGCCACGCGTTGCTGTGGCCCAGTCTGGTTAAATGGCCAACCAATCTGTGTGTAGATCTACACCTGCACACATACACCCAACCACCATATAAGCCCCAACCTACCTACCTACTGTATTTTTATCTATCTATCTATCTATCTATCTATCTATCTATCTATCTATCTATCTATCTATCTATCTATCTATCTATCTATCTATCTATCTATCCCTCTACCTACCTACCTACTGTATTTCTTTCTTTCTCCCTCTACCTACCTACCTACCTACCTACCTATTGTATTTCCCCCTCTCTATCCCTCTACCTACCTACCTACCTACTGTATTTCTCCCTCTCTATCTATCCCATCTACCTACCTGCCTACCTACTGTATTTCTCCCTCTCTGTCTATCCCTCTACCTACCTACCTACTGTATTTCTTTCTTTTTCCCTCTATCTACCTACCTACCTACTGTATTTCCCCCCCTCTATCCCTCTACCTACCTACCTACTGTATTTCTCCCTCTCTGTCTATCCCTCTACCTACCTACCTACTGTATTTCTTTCTTTTTCACCTCTATCTACCTACCTACTGTATTTCCCCCCCTCTATCCCTCTACCTACCTACCTACCGTATTTCTCGCTATCTATACACCTACCTACCTACCTACGGTATTTCTCCCTCTCTGTCTATCCCTCTACTTACCTACCTACTGTATTTCTATCTTTTCCCCTCTATCTACCTACCTACCTACTGTATTTCCCCCCCTCTATCCGTCTACCTACCTACCTACTGTATTTCTCCCTCTCTGTCTATCCCTCTACCTACCTACCTACTGTATTTCTTTCTTTTTCACCTCTACCTACCTACTGTATTTCCCCCCCCCTCTATCCCTCTACCTACCTACCTACCGTATTTCTCGCTATCTATACACCTACCTACCTACCTACGGTATTTCCCCCGCTCTGTCTATCCCTCTACTTACCTACCTATTGTATTTCTTGCTTTCTCCCTCCACCTACCTACCTACCTACCTACTGTATTTCTCCCTCTCTATCTATCCCCCTATCCACCTACTTGCCTACCTACTGTATTTCTCCCTCTCTGTCTATCCCTCTACCTATCTACTGTATTTCTCCCTATCTATCCATCCCCCTACCTATGTACCTACCTACCTACCTACCTACCTACCTACTATATTTCTTCCTTTCTCCTCTACCTACCTACCTACCTTCCTACCTACCTACCTACCTACCTACCTACCTACCGTCTTTCTTTCTTTCTTTCTTTCTTTCTTTCTTTCTTTCTTTCTTTCTTTCTTTCTTTCTTTCTTTCTATCTATCTATCTATCTATCTATCTATCTATCTATCTATCTATCTATCTATCCATCCATCCATCCATCCATCCATCCATCCATCCATCCATCCATCCATCCACCCACCCACCCACCCACCCACCCACCCACCCACCCACCCACCTACCTACCTACATACCTACCTTATTTCTGCCTCTCTATCTATCCCTTGGGGGTCATCTAGTCCAACTCCCTGCTAGGCAGGAAGCCCTATACCCATGATGGCGAACCTATGGCACGGGTGCCAAGGTGGCACACGGAACCATTTCTTAGGCCACTCGAGGCATTGCCCTGTCAGCTTCAGTTTGTATGTGTGCCCTGGCCAGCTGATTTAGGCCTTCTTTTGAGGCCATTTTTTGCTCTCTGGAGGTGGGGGAAGGCTGTTTTCACCCTCCCCAGGCTCCTATAAACCCTCTGGAGCCTGGGGATGACGTAAAAAGCATGCCAAATGCAGGGGGTCATGCACATAGCATTATGGATGTGGCACACCTGTGCACATCGCCCCTGCACTCCCCCTGCTATTGGCACGTGAGCCAAAAAAGGTTAGCCATCACTGCCCTATACCATTTCAGACTAATGGCTATCCAACATCTTCTTGAAGACTTCCAGTGTTGGGGCATTCACAACATCTGGAGGCAAGTTGTTCCACTGATTAATTGTTCTAACTGTCAGGAAATTTCTCCTCAGTTCTAAGTTGCTTCTCTCGATTAGTTTCCACCCATTGCTTCTTGTTCTGCCCTCAGGTGCTTTGGAGAATAGCTTGACTCCCTCTTCTTTGTGGCAACCCCTGAGATATTGGAAGGCTGCTATCCTGTCTCCCCTAGTCCCTCTTTTATTAAACTGTATTTCTCCCTGTCTCTCTATTCCCCTATCTACCTACCTACTGTAATACAATAATACAATAGCAGAGTTGGAAGGGACCTTGGAGGTCATCTAGTCCAACCCCGCTGCTCAAGCAGGAGACCCTATGCCGTTTCAGACAAATGGTTTTCCAGTCTCTTCTTAAAAACACATCCAGTGTTGGGGCATCCATAACTTCTGGTGGCAAGATGTTCCACTGGTTAATAGTTCTCATTGCCATGGAAATTTCCCCTCAGTTCTAGGTTGCTTCTCTCCTTGATTAGTTTCCACGCATTGCTTCTTGTTCTGCCCTCAGGTGCCTTGGTGAATAGCTTGACTCCCTCTTCTTTGGGGCAACCCCTGAGATATTGGAAGGCTGCTATCATGTCTTCCCTAGTCCCTCTTTTATTAAACTGTATTTGCTGTCAGATGGGTGATTCTTTGTTACAGTTTGGTTCAGTTCGTATTAAACAGTTTAAAGCAGCTGCCTGCCTCCTTTTTTTTACATCAGAGAACAGTCCTGAGCAGAATTTCTCCCCCCCCCCCCCCCCCCTATGGGCCACCTGGGAGTTTGCTATCCTCTGTGCCTTTTTGGCCCCAAGAGGCCGCCATATGAGGCCTTTTCCAACAGACAGTTGAAAAGCAGTTTGATGGGCGTGGCTACAGGCATGTTAACACACATTTCAGTGGGTACTTTTTTTGTGTGTAATTTGTACACAACACACGCGTGCTAGGCACAAAATGATTAGCTATTCTATTATCGGAAGTCCTTGTCTACATTGTCTGAAAGTTTGGTGTAAATCAGCCCAGTAGTTTTTGAGATTAGTGGATTCGTACAAACTATTTTACATTTTTATTTATATAGATGTTTGATCTGAAGAGGCCCAGTGCTATTGTATCTTCTTGTAAATATCAAAGATACTTCCAGAATGCCACATCAATTTTAACAGCATCTGTACAAGTAGTCTGAAATGTAGCACCACTGTGTATATTGTCTGTATTGTTTGCTGTTTGTTGCAAGGAAGCAAATTGCTGGGATGCGGAGGCAGATTTCCCCCCTTGTTTTCCTCCCCAAAAACTAGTCTTACACTTGCGAGTGTTATACTCCGAAAAATACAGTAACGTTTTCTGGCTCCACAAAACATGGGTAGGCGTGCCGTGTGTGTGTCATGTGACAGGGTGGGAGTGTGTGACATCAAGTTGGCCATGCGCACCCAGGTTTTGTGGCTCCCTGTGTTTCTTTTCTGTGGGAAATTGATCCAAATGGCTCTTTGAGATTGCAATCTGTTTGATTGCAGACCCCTGCCCTAGGCCGCTCTTCTGGTTTACCACCATCTGCCCTTCTTCTTCAACATTTACATGAAGCTGCCGGGTGAGGTCATTTGTTGCTTTGAAGTTCAGTATATTCAATATGCTAATGACAACCAGTTGTACAATTTAACTCTGGTTGACCAATAGAGGCTGTGAAGGCCTGGATGGAAAGGAACCAACTCAAGCTTACCAAGATGAAGTACCTGTGGAAATTAGGATCTCTTGCACCTGAAGATTTTCAATCCATAATCTTGGATGTTCCATACTCAGAAGTGGTGTGCCATCTGGAGGCCTTTTCGACTCACAACTTTTGCTTAACAGGTGGCAGTTGTAGTCAATGGAAGGGGGGCTTTGCTTGGCTCTAATGAGCCAGTGGCATGCTTTTCTGAATTAGGAGGTCCTTCAGATTGTCACATGCCCTACATTAAGACTTGGCTACTGCAATACATTGTACCCGAGACAAGCTCTTGCAAGGCAACAAGGAGCTTCAGTTGGCCCAGAATGCAGTGACATGGGCAGTTATGGGCATGTCTTGGTATGCCAGTGTGAAAACTTGTTCTAGTTGCCAGTCTGAGTGTGATTCAAAGTGCTGGTTATAAGCTGTAAAATCTTAGATAGCACAGGGGCAGGCTGAGAGATTGCCTAGCTTCCTTGGTTTCAGTCTGTCCAGTATGTGCTGGCAGAGTTGGAACTCTCCTAGTCTCTTCAATTAAACAATATCATTTATTGGGACCCAGGAAGTGTGCCTTCTCTGTTGTATTATCTGCCCATTGGAATAAGTTCACTTTGAAATGTATGTGGTCTAGAGGTGGTATTCAGCCGTTTCTCTCTGGTTCGGGCAATCCAGTAGTGGCAGCTGTGAGGCTCCGCTCACCCACCCTGGCATAATGTGCAAGCACTGTGCATGTGCAGAAGGCAGTGTACATGTGCAGACGTGTCACATGTGTTCATGTTTGTAAACTGGCATGGAAGGTGAGTCCCACCACTGGTGTGGTCCCATCTTGCTGGTAAAGACAGTCCTCGATGTATGACCACAGTTGAGCCCAAAATTTCTGATGCTAAGCAAGACATTTGTTAAGTGAATTTTGCTCCATTTTACAACCTTTCTTGCCACAGTTAAGTGAATCACTGCAGTTGTTAATAACATGGTTAAGTGAACTTGGCTTTCCTATTGACATTTCTTGTCAGGTCACAAAAGGTGACACATGACTGCAAGACACTACAACATTAATCAGTTGCCAAGCATCAGAATTTTGATCATATGACCATGGGACTGCTGCAATAATTGTACATGCAAACAGACATAAGTCACTTTTTTCAGTGCCACAACTTTGAATGATCACTAAATGAACTGTTATAACTTGAAGACTACCTGTATTCTTTGAAGAACTAGTTGTTTTCCCACATTCTGGTATGTGATGGATGGAGCCTTGTTGGGTTTGTTCCTTACTTTTGTCTGTGTATTGTGATCCCATTTTGGTTTTGATTTCGTTATTTGTAATGGTATGTGGGAAACCGGTAGCAGAGTCATAGACTAGACGATCATTATCTGAAGTATCTCTCAGCCCCCAAAAGGAGATAATTGTGGGAAATTTTTCAGAAGGGACCTTCCCTATTTGCAGAGCAAAATGAGGAGGGAAGAAATACTTCAGACTTACAAGATTCTGTTAATGTTAGCTTCTAATATAGAGCTAATCCTCCTGGCTGACTTCTGGTCTGGTCTACCTGGGAGGGCTAACATTATTTGTGAACTCCTCAGTCACTTTGGAGTTGGTTGGTGTCTACATTGAATTATTTGAATAAATAGGTAAAAGAATAAAAACAGAGGAAGAAACTTACCTACCTACATGTGCACAATTACTGTATGGCAGTCCTATTTATTGACCACAGTTGCGATTAGCAATTTGGTCATTAAACAAAGAGGTTTCTAAGTGAAATTGTGACTGTGCTTGTGATCTTAGTGCAGCTTTCTTTTGCTTTCATACTTGCAAAGATTAAAAATGTAACAATTGGTCATGAAATTACTTTTTCATCACCATCTTTAGTGTGAACAGTTGTTAAATGAGAGTCTCTAAATAAGGACTGCCTGTAATAGTACATATATATTTTTCAGGTGGTTTTAGATGCTGAAAATAGTAAGAAAGCCATTATTGCTTTTTCTATATATATATATATATATATATAGAAAAAGCAAGGTTTCTAATACTCAAGGATACAGATGTCTTCATCATTTTTTAGTGTCTAGTTTCCTTTCCTCGTACTAATCCCATTTGTCCATTTTGATAATTCAGTATTTTTTAATGAAATTCTGACTCCTACAAACAGATCAAACTAAACAACACAATGTACTATGTTAAGAACATGCTGTTCTTTATATGAACTCACTTATTTGCACATAAATGTGACTTTGAAGAGAAATGGGGCAAAAACACATTTGTTTGCCTTGTAACTCTACCTTTGCAATTGTTTCTATGTAAGTATTTCTTTATCCTACTCATTTTAGGAAAGCCATATTAATCTATAATGGCAAAAAGTCAGAAATAACCTGGCAGTAGACGCCTACTATTTCTTTTTATCACCTACTTGGCAGTACTGAAAATGCCATTTTAGTATGTGGTTTCTAAATGCAAATTGAGATGAATCAAAGCATCATGGCCATAGGCTAGCAGGCAGATTTATTTTTTTAATTTATTAAATAGAAATTTGAGAGTTAGTCAAGATTTGATTTAAGTACAATTAGATGTAAAAGCAGTCTTCAGGTTAAGAACATCCAACTTAAGGATAAACCTTTCCTATTATTGGTGGCACACTGATTAAAATGCTGTATTGCAGGCAAACTCTGCCCACATTGATTGGGATAATAGGCAAATAATGTTGAAAGCCAATGGAAACTGGACTACTCAACTAAATGAGCAAATCTGTTACTTTCAGTTTCTCATCTTCTTATATGAAACTCATTCCATCCAATTTCAGCATCAATTTCTGAACAGTTCACAAATAGCACTAACATTTGTATGCAGGTCTAGTAAACAGTATATTTCCTCATTTCAGAGTGTATTTTGAAGATACTTTTAATTAATACACACTTTTTAAAATTTGAAAACTATCACCAAACTCACAGAAATATAAATGCTGAAGGAAAACTATTTGATTAAGAGGGTATTGGGAGAATTTAAACAAAAAGATGAGTTAACCCAATTTATCCCCCACCTAGTCTTGACCCGAAGTTTTGGGGGCAATCCATTCTGGAACACCTCTTCTCCACAAGAATTTTGCAGCTCTTGGTTTGCAGCCAAGCAGTGGCCTTCTGTGTACAAGAACACACGGATGCTGGCATTGTGTTAAGTTGTAGGAATTTATTTTAAATAACCTACAGTTGATTAAAAGGGAATTCATGATAAAAATAGAAGATACTTGTCAAGGAGAGACTGCGGGGAAACTTGCCTTTGCACCACACTAAGCTAACAATACTTCTAAAACTAATGGATTATAGCAAAAAAGGGTTCACATTAAAATTCTGCTTTATTTTTTTTATTATTTTTTGTACACAATTACAAAAGAAAAAAATAAAAGCCCTAAATCTTGATTTTTTAATTTTTTTTTTCTGGACCAAAGCTCACTTCCCTCAAAGTTTATTGACCTGTGAAAGTTCTTTTTACACAATAAAATCTTTCAAGTAAAAGAGAGCAGAAAGGCTTTTTTTTTATTAAAAAAAAAAGTGGAGGGGAGAAAAAAAAATCTGCCATAGGAAAAACAAAACAAAACCCACAAATGTGGATATTTCTCATATATATATCTATACATATATATATATAATGTACTCAGAACAAAGTATGATGGGAATACATTTTGTCACAAATTTGTTTGTACTCATAATCTATTAACCCTCCCCAGCCCTTTCCCTCCTATCTTCTGCAAATCTACATGATCTTTAAGATCAAGAAGAAAAAAAAAGTTTAAATATTTTAAAATAATTAAAAGTACTAAAAATTCACATTAACAAAAAAAGTAACACTCAAGTCAGGAAGGATCTTCCCATCATGCTTTGCTTTGAAGAGATGTTGCATTTTTAATTCTAGGTTTCATTACCATGATGGTGACAAGTAAAAATGAAAACAACAGGGTGTTTCCAGGACCATTGTGGCCAAAACCAGTGTGCTAAGGGCTTCAGTTGTGTTAAATTAATGAGGGTGGGGTGGGGAGAAATTAAGGAGTCCATTTTCTATTAAAATATAGAAGTTATTGCAAAACCCTAACTGTAAAAACATATCAATATCTCATTGGATTCTGTATACAGTAGATAATGATTTCCAAGCTCTTCAATGTAATGGCAAATTTGTCAGATAGAACATTAACAAATTACTCCATTCACTTGTCCTTACTGTACTCCAGAGATAAAACACAACCATACAGCTAGAATTTAGGTCTCTGAAACAGATTTAAATAAGTTGTCCATAGGACAACTGTCTTGGCTCCTCTACAATATTTCCAGGCATATCTTTACTCAAAGATGTTGGGTATTTCATCACTCACTTTCCCCGCTGACACCCCCCGCCCCCCAATATAAAGAACAAGTAAGGCTCACAGTTTATCAATCTCCCTAAAATCAGGCTACTTTCTTCCATAAAATCCAGCCTATTAAAATCACATTAAAACTCGTAGTCGTCATCTGCCATGTCAATTGCCCAGGCAAATTTCTCTCGCTGAGTTTTATTATATATTTTCTCTATCGGTATTCCAAATTTCTTGCACCTTAAAAATAGAAAGGGGGGTGGGGGGGTGGAGAGAGAGGGAGAAATAGAGATAAATAAGAAACAGTTGATAACAAAACACAAGTATTGTACTCTCAAACAAGTCAAAATTTCAGAGATACACTTTCCAAATCTATAACATGGAGTGATTTGATCACGTTTAATACTAATTCTTAAAAGCTTGCCTGAAATTTTGGGGGACACTGTAAAATAGGCATTCACAAAGAGTAGGAGCAAAAGCTTCTAATTATCCTTTAAATTGTAATATTTAAGATATACATGGGCAAATTTATGACTTGTTGCAAAACCCTCTCATTATATTTAACTGTAGATCACTAGAGGCTACTTCTATACTTGTAGAAGTACCTATGCCCATCCCTAACCTAGTGTAATTGTGATTTTAAATTTTATAATCCTGTATATAATAAATTGCAACACAGACACACATATTATATACATACACATAAATACGTATGCACACACACACAAAAATAGAGAATGATTGCCTTTTGACAAATGATGTCTTGATCTCTAAGTAACTATAGTGACTCCCCCTTGAAAGTAATCTGAGTCAGCCAATCCATGGCCCTGATGGAAGGTATTCTACAGTTCTGAATTGTGTGTTTTGCAGAGCACTAACATATATTGTTACCATCCAAGGTTAAAGCATCAATGCATTGTTTCTCGGAAATTTATTGTGCATAATTAGTTCAAATGCAGTCAAGAAACCAGGAATCTGAGGAAAAGGGCTATTTATAGATAACTTATTTATACTTTTTCTGTTTTAAGGATATACGCTGCCTAAAATGTTTGAAGAAGTACAAACAGATGCATCAAACAATCTTATAGTGGTGTTTAGGCAACATCATATTCTTAAACTGGGAATTTGGGGCACACAGAAACTTTAATCCAGTTCTAAGTAAGTTCTAAGTAAGTAAGTAAATTACTTACTTACTTACTGGATTATTATGAGTTTCACCTATTCTGTGATTTAAAAAACCCTCAAGGGCATCATTCAACTGTTATCTTCTTTTCATCCACAATATGAAGCATTTTTTTCTTCAGAATAAGTAAATACATTTGTTTAACTCACCTGCTTTTCTCCTGAACTTATTTTGAACTTTAGAAGGTCCCCACAGTTAAGGGCAATACTAATGGCATTCTTTTGTGCAAACAAGGTATTTTGTTTGATACACCATTTTTGACTAGATGTAGAGCACTTGAGTATTTTGGCACAATGAAAACCACCAACTAAAAGTCTTTGCTTTAACATACTTCTTTTGTCCCTAGAAGAAAATGTTCACCCAAACTCTATTTCCCAGAATCTTATTTTACCCCTACCAGATGTAGGCTTCATACAGATTGAATTTTATCTGCATCAGCCTTTTGAACTGTCTTGGAAAGCCAAATATGAACAAAAGCAAACAAGGACCTTCAAACCCATGAAACATAAGCCTAATTTACTTCAAAATATTATCCTCCTTTCTCAAACAAGAACTTACCAAGCAACAGAAATTCTAGGATCCAGATAATTTAGTTTGGAGGTACCCAAGGCTATTTGCTTGTTTTCCTCTCTGTCTGTTGCTTGAACTTCCAGCTTCATCAGCTGTTCCTCCACCCTTTGTACAGCTTTCTTCTTAGTTTCCACAGTCCTGTAAAAGATGAGACGTAATAAATAAAACAGGTGAGAACATTAACTTTTTGAAATATATTTTATTAACAGGAATTAGGTATCCATGCAGGGAAAAAAATCCCTCAAGTGGACTGCTAAGCACATGTTAAGTTTACTCTTGTGCAGAACTGAGAAGGGATTATCGTCATTTCCCTGTACTAGAAGCGTAGAATGTTTAACAATGCTTATTTCCCATGGTCTCCAAAGTTTACGGTAGGTCAGGACTATGTCCCTTATATAGATACAATGGGCAGATAAGATGACTTATCCAAAGTGGCCCAGAAAGACCTTGGTTGGGAAGGAAATTGAATCAAAGACCTTCTGGGCTTCATTCCAACTAATGTCCATGTTAAAAGTTCCAGCTTTTGCAGGATGCTTAAACTGCAGACACTAGGAAGACCATGGCTATTGCTTTAATTTGTTGCTTTGTATATATTTTTTAAACTGAGAATATGTATAACTGATCTTAATATGATAGCTAAAGCAAGGAATAATGATTTATCTTGCTATAGATAAAATGTTGCTCATAATCTGATTAGCCAATTATGATGTATGTTTTTGAACAGTACAGATATGAGCTAACTTTTCAAGTTTCAAGACAATGTATGCACAAATTCAATAAATGTAATACATAGAGGACATAAGAAATCTTAGGAAATGGAAGGACTGAACATTGCTATAAAGAAAGCAACAATACCAACATAAATATACTTTTAAAAACCCAACTAGGAGCTTTTTGGGAGTAGGAGGAATCTATAAGATAAAAGCAAAACATGAGAGTTAACTACAGACTTTTACTTGATATCTTGCCTACAAAACGTTTTACATGCATAGTGCTGGGAGCAGATATAAAAGAGCAAGGCAACCTGTATGAATTTATTCAGAAGGAAGACTCCTTGCTCAGATCAATAGGCACAAAACTGCAGGCCAAGATCAGAAAGAGCACATTCAAAAGCTGAATAAATATTCAAATAACAGACATTTTAAAAGATCTTTCATTTGGGGCCATACTTACTTTTTAGACTTCTCATCCCTTCGGATCTTGGCATCAGCTTTGGCGCTTTTTAGTTCCCTCTTGGCATCAGCCAACTGATCCTTCTTGGCATCAATCTAGATCATGCAAACAGATAAATCATAGTATAGATATGGGAAGGAATTACAACTGAAAAGCTGAAACATTTAGATAACTATTTTTTAAAGACTCTACTTTCTGATTCTGTAACACAGTATCTAGAAGAAAATAAAACTCTCAAGAATCCATCTTATACATCATGAATACCGTATTTGCCGGCGTATAAGACGATTTTTTGGGCCCGAAAAACATGCCTCCAAGTGGGGGGGTCATCTTATACGCCGGGTCATCCGCGAGGTCCCCTTCATGTCCCTTGTCTCCCTGGATGCTGTCCAGAGCCATACGCAGCCGCGTAGAGACTTGCTGCTTTTCCACGCCGTGGAAAAGATAGGCGCGCGCATGCGTGGAAAAGCGCTAAGTCTTTGCGCGGCTGCTGGCTCTGGACGCCGTCCGGAGAGACGAGGAACGTGAAGGGGACAGCCGTCACCACAGAGCGCGCGAGACAGTGACAGGGAGAGAGAGAGGCCCAGAGCGAGAGAGAGACGGAGGGAATCAGAATCTAACAGACACAGAAGGGAAAGAGACAGCGGGGAAGGAGGAAACCGTCTACAGCCGCGCGGAGACTTGCCGCTTTTCCACGCATGCGCGCGCCTATCTTTTGCACGGCGTGGAAAAGCGCTAAGTCTCCGCGCGGCTGTAGAGGGTTTCCTCCTTCCCCGCTGTCTCTTTCCCTTCTGTGTCTGTTAGATTCTGATTCCCTCCCTCCGTCTCTCTCTCGCTCTGGGCCTCTCTCTCTCCGTCACTGTCTCGCGCGCTCTGTGGTGACGGCTGTCCCCTTCACGTTCTTCGTCTCCCCGGACGGCGTCCAGAGCCATCCGCAGCCGCGCGGAGACTTAGCGCTTTTCCACGCATGCACGCGCCTATCTTTTGCACGGCGTGGAAAAGCGCTAAGTCTCCGCGCGGCTGCAGATGGCTCTGGACGCCGTCCGGAGAGACGAGGAATAATAAAGGCATGACAATAAACAGTATTTTCATCTATTTAATGGTTTAAAAAATGCATCAATTGTTTGACAGAGGAATTATTGAGTCTGTCATCTGCATCTCCATTATTGCATCTCCATTACAAACAAACATAGACGTCAACGAACAATTAGAATTGCGGGGGGGGGGGGGGGGGGACAATTGCTACCAATCTGCCTTCCATTGAGGGCCTGTATACTGTACCAAAAAGAGGGATGTGACAATATCTACAGACCCCTCACATCCGGGACATAAATTGTTTCAACTTCTGCCCTCAAAATGTTGCTACAGGACTCTGCACACCAGAACAATTAGACACAAGGACAATTTTTTTCCCGGATGCCTTCACTCTCCTAAACAACTAATTCCCACAACACTGTCAATAATTTATAATAAGAATGTATTACTATTATTCTTCTCTTCCTTCCTAGTACCTATCTCTCCCCACCTATGACTATAACCATGCTGCTTGTACCTTTCAATTTATATTGTTTTTGTTTCCTAGTATGATTTGATCAGCTTATTAGTAACCTTGACTATCACTAAATGTTGTATCTTTTTATTCCTGAGGAGTGAATTTTATTCTCCTTATGTATACTGAGAGCATACGCACCAAAGACAAATTCCTTGTGTGGAAGGTGTGCGGAAGAGGGGGTAGTCTTATACGGCGAGTATATAACAAACTCTATATTTTGAGTGGAAATGATGGGGGGTCGTCTTATACGACCAGTCGTCTTATACGCCGGCAAATACGGTAATAAAGCCTAATATTTATTCACTGTTTTATTTTTGAAATTTGAAAAGATATTTGAAGAAGAGTACAATTAATAGCTGTTTACAGTTATTAAAACTATTATTTTTTCATGGGCAGAAATGGTAATGGTTTTGTTTGCAATGAATCTAGATTTTATAATAGTGTGGAGGGGATGCAAAATTGCAATAGGCTGGGGGGGAAGCGCTTATGTAGTTTGACTATAGCAGATAACATGGATAGCAAGATTCTAAGTCTTATGATGCTCATTAAACTAGAGAATTGTTTTAACAGTTAAAGTGCCAGGCTAGAAACCAGGAGACTGCAAGTTCTAGTCCTGCATGAAAGGCGGCTGGAGCATTTTGGACCAGTCACTCTCACTCTTAGCCCATAATGTAAGGCTCTGGCAACAAGTTGGTTGATCAATTTCTATCAAACAATGAATCAACATTCAGTTGATCTGAAAAAGCAGACATTGCACTTGCTAAAAAAGTTAAGGGGAAAAAAAAGAAAATCATCAGCTACCAAGGTGTCCCAAGTACACATTAAAACAAAACAGCAATTAAAATAATCAGTTAAACAATTAATAATTAAAATGACTAACCCCATAGAAAAGTATATGCTTTAAATGGCTCTTTAAAAAGCTAATATTAA
Source organism: Rhabdophis nuchalis (assembly GCA_039707465.1). Classification (NCBI taxonomy): domain Eukaryota; kingdom Metazoa; phylum Chordata; class Lepidosauria; order Squamata; family Natricidae; genus Rhabdophis; species Rhabdophis nuchalis. Next base: position 31,272,089 of record CM077644.1, read on the forward strand.
GTCCCTTAACTTTCATGCAGTGCATTCCAAAGAGCTGGAGCAGCAACTCTCCCCTTCCCAAAGGCTCAGCCTCAGGTCATTACTAAACAAGCTCACAACCAGTGTATCTCTTCAAATGGTATCCATAAGCATGGGGGTATTCTCTCAAATAGCCTGGATCTAAGCCATTTCTGGCATTAAAAGTAACTATCATTTTGATCATTTTTGTCCAGAAACAAATTGATGGCGCAGACTTTATATCAGTATAACAATAACAGTCTCTTTGCATTCTTCCCAAGACAACCTGACTACTGAGTTCTTAATCAAACACAAGGGTAACCCACATGGAACACATTATTATAGATCACCAGCACCCCTACCACAATTTTAAAGTCATCATTATTCAGACAAGGACATAGTTGATATATCAATCAAATGTGCTTCAAGGTACCAGTGGCCATTGTCTAAATCTGGGAAAGTAGATCTGCATCCAGATCTACTTTCACCATGAACTGTCCTTCTTCCAGGAAGACCAAGCAAATTCCTTGAAATTATGGCCCCTCACAATGAGCATCTCCCTCTTGTCTTAATCAGAGAAGAGAACAAAATTCTACAGATTTGGAGGGGGGAAGGGAGGAGCCAGGTTTCTAAACACTACATTCAAGGCACTTATATACTTTTTAGAATTAAAAGACTTTGGAGGCCATCAAAATCTAAAGTCATCATACAGAATAAATAATTCTGATTGAAGCTACTCTGAAGATGGCTCTTTAGTTTCTACTTAAATAGTAGAAAAGAGCTAATCCTCCAGAGAAGCACCATTATACTGTCAAACAGCTGTTACCATTTCCCCCCCACCACTTCAAAATAACAATTTTCTTAAAATGTCAGCTTATTAGTGCCAACTTTTGCTTCCTGGAGCTCCATTTGTTACATGATAACGGAGATCTGAGTCCTATACCTGAAACTGCCCCTGAGGGTGGTGATTTCTTTGTTAAATGGTATATAATGATTTCACAAAGGCATGGTCAGCAAATTAGTGAAACCGGTAACATTTATGATTATATATAATAATGGCACACACACATATACATACACAAATAATTAACTGCATTTCCCTGAGCCAGAATACCTCTTACATCTAAAACAACAATGTCCTGAGAACCAAATGCATTTTCTCTATATTGCTGTTGCTATCACAAATCAACTCACTGCTTAATGAATGCCTCATGCTGGTTCAATACAGATTGTGAATCTTTTAAAAAAAGTCTACCAATCTAGGGATGAAAGAGTGACTGGCCCACCAGGGTTGGCTTCCATGCCTGAGAGAGGACTGAGTCTTCCTGCTTCTAATTCAGCACCTTAACTACTACACATGTTCTTCATGTATACCTAATTTATTTTGCTTTTACTATCTCTTATTTCTGTTTTTCAGAGTTAAAATTTACAGACACAGAGATAACACAGATTTTAGAATGGCTGAATATGATGATCTTGCACACCAAGCAGGTATTTCTGTAACAAAACCAAATAGAATACAGACAGGGAAGTCCGTAAAAACAAACCCAAGCAATTTGTGGAGTACTTTGAGAAGTAGGAAAAGAGAGAGTTAATAGTTGATTAACCTTAGTTTATCTTTCAACTAAAAACTTAGCAGTCAAATTACCTTGGTCTGTAAATTCATCATGGATTTTTCAAAGGTTTTTGGAGGTGCCCTCTGGTGGTTGCAAAGAATAGCAACCGCTCTGTTGGCACGATTGTAAGACAGGATCTTTGCTGGGACGTTATCATCCGCTGGAAGAATTCAAAACATACACATTTCTTTCCATATAGCAAGATAAACATGTATGAAAAGCTAACTTCCAACAACTGAAAAAGAACGTCAGGGTGCCTTGAGCACATATAGCAGTTGCGTTCCTAATTATGAAAGCCAGAACTTTGGAAGGCACAAACCGGAAGTCTGTTCCTGAACTTCTGGTTTGCCCATAGGGCTGGGTTTTTGCACTCCGGAGGCTTCAGGGAAGCCTGGGGGGGGGGGGGGGGGGGGGAGAGGGGGGGGGGAGAGAGAGAGAGGCTTCCTATAAATCCTCTGGAGCCTGGGGAGGGTGAAAAATGGCTTTAACAAAGGCTGAACTCAGCTGGCCAGCACGCACGTGTGCTGGTCAGCTGACAAGGCAACGCCTCGCATGCCCTGACAAATGGCTCTGCATGCCACCTGTGGCAAGCGTGCCATAGGTTCACCATCCTGGCTATATACAGTCTATATCTTGAGTAACTACTCTTTAAAAAAAGTGAAGTGTGTATTGCAATTAATATAGAAAAGATGAGACAGGCTATTTCAAAGATACTTACGGGTTGTGAGTTCCTTCAGTTGTTGCTGTAGCGTAATAGAGGCATTATATGTTCGGAATACCTTAGCTGTCAGCCCTTCCATAAGATCTTGAAGATGCTTATTTAAAATGCTAGTCTGGAAGATGGAAAAGGAGGAAAAATTATATACCAATTCAACAAATGGTAAAGAATATAAACAAATTTAACTGGGAAGTGCAAACCACAGAAACAGTAATTTTATCTCAAACAAGAGTTGCTATAAAGTTGAGGCATTTTGTACAATGGCCTGCATTCTTTTTCATATGATCCAGATATTTTCAATAATTTATTCCTATTCAGCCTGGCCCTAAAACCATTTCAAATAATGGGACTTTTGCTTCCTTTCTACTCAGTTGGATAATTGCCGATGTCTGTGTGATATTAACATGATGGCTATTAAACCTAAAAGGATAGTGGAAATGAATGAAATACACGCCACACAGTGATATTTCCTTAAGTTTTAAAGGGAAGATAAATAAGCAAAGTTCTCTATACTACTGCCTCTTCTATCATTATTCAAATGCATTATAAAACAATTAAAAGGATATAAATACTACAGTTTTCATTTTTGGAAAGATCTTTAAAGGAATTAAAACAAAGTAATTCTCGTGTGTGTGTGTGTGTATGTTTGTGCGTGTGTGGCTTTTCTCACAATTTGTTATTTTTTTTCTTCCACTGCAGACAAATTACCTGTATGAACTTTTGTACTATCTGGGCTTAGTTGTTTTCTTGCACACATTTCATTATCATACTAGGTAACATTATCAGTGCTGATGTTAGTGTTGATGTTGCCTAGTTTGGTACAGAAATGCAAGAAAATAACAAACCCGGAAAACACCAAGGACCTACAGTTCAACTCTGAGCTACAAATATTTTCTAAATTACCTGTACTTTAGAATACCATAGATCCAATGACAGATGTTCTTTCATTTGCCAATGTTTTGTAAAATCAAAACTTGGCTGCTAACCATATGATGCTAATATATTCTGAGGCAGCTCTGTAACTTTTATTAAATGCAAAATTACATCTTTTAAAAGGTTTTTAGACCTCAACTTTGGAGTGAAGTTGAGCTGAAAGAGGGTGATTGGCCCAAAGTCATGCAGCTGCCTTTCATGCCTAAGGCAAGACTAGAACTCATAGTCTTCTGGTTTCTGGTTTGCCTGTCAGCCTCTCTGCTTTGCTTGCTTGCTATCAGCTGCCATAGGAACGGGGAGGGTGGGGGCATGGTATTTTCGAAGGGAATTGTATGATACTTCAAGGTATTGACTACCATCTTTAAATCGCTCCATGGCTCGGGGCCTAGCTATATACGAGACCACCTCCTGCCCCATACATCCCTTCGTCCGGTCCGCTCCCACAGAGCGGGCCTTCTCCGGGTGCCGTCGGCTGGGCAATGCCGGCTGGCGACACCCAGGGGAAGAGCCTTCTCTGTGGCAGGCCCGGCCCTCTGGAACGACTTACCCCCCGACCTACGCACTACCTCGGACCTCCGCCTCTTCCGTCAACGTCTTAAGACGTACTTATTCCAACAAGCCGGCCTAGGATAGCCCCCCGTTTCTGACTTTTTAAACATAAATTATAATTTGGCTATGGTTTTTAATAACGGGTTTTAGCACGGGTGAGCTAATTTAATATATTTTTAATAGATGTATATTGTATTTATGGTTTTATATAATGCCTGTGCGCCGCCCTGGGTCCTAACAAGCTGAAGGGCGGGGTATAAATTTAATAAAATTAAATAAATAAAAATACTGGAGGAGTTATGCAGAAGGGAGTTTTGTTCTCAGCATCATCTGCGCATGCTGATGGCCGATGTTTGGACTTGGTCAAGGACAACCATCTCGCATATCAACTTGATGAGGCCTTTTGAAGATGCACCCCACGTGACACCTTAGGGAGTTGCAGATTGGACACTGGGGTGGGGTAATTGGAGGGAGGGGGCTGGGTAATCATTTCATATGTACTTGTTCGCACCTTTTTGGTTCAGATTTTGCTTTTCTTTCGCTGCTATCTTTTCATAACCAGTAAAAGTATCTTTAATTCCATGAACAATGCAGTTGGGAGTTTTCTTTTTTGGTTATTGATGAAGGCATGCCTGACAGTGCCTTAACCACTAGATCAAACTGGGTCTCTTGTTCCAAACCATAGCAAAATTACCAATAGGCATTAATTTCACAGAAGAAAGTTTAAGAAACATCTGTTGACGCTTACAGTAGTTCATAACAGTTTTTAAATGTAAGAAGATACTCACATTAAGCCTATCAAATAAATCATCTTCTGGCTGCTTATTTTCCATGAATAACTGAAGATTCTTAAATACCTGAAAAGTAATTACAAAGGACAGAAACATGAAGCAAAGAAATAGAGGTGTTACTTTCCTCACTATATTACCTGAAAGCATATTAAAATGATTTCTGGACACACAGTTTGCTAAGCTATGAATGACATGGATTGTTTGGTTTTGGCTGCAAGTGCAAACTCAGGAATTGTGGTTTGTAAACCAAGATTGATGGCCTAATGTGTACAACCAACTATGGCTATGCAAACCATAACCAGATGTGACATCAGATTTTACTTGCGTCCCTTTATCTGAAGTGTGCTACTTATGTTTGTAATATGTAACAGACGTCAGGTGGCTATTAATTCACTGTTAATAAATTTCCCAGACTTACAACAGAATTCTAAAGATGAATCAATGTATTGAAGCCCATTTTCTATGAGAACAGATGAAAGCATTTCTTTTTACTTGCTAATAAAATAAAGAGGGGATAAACATAATATAAGTGTTTCTGAAATTAAAAATACTAAAGGTAGGAATATTGAAGAATGTCAGTGATTATGACTGCAAAACAATTATTATTCATGCTTAATAGAAAAACAAATGTGGATTTTATTATCAGCATTTGCTGGCTACAAAGCAGAGCAAGGTGAATCTGCCTCTGTGACTTTTTGAGGATTTCCAAAAACACAAAGTTATAGCACTATGGATGCTGAACTTGATGAAACATTGATCCAATCAAATGGAATGAATACCTGAAGAGCAATCAAAAGATAAAGGAGATTTAAAAGATAAAGTTACACAGTTTGTTTTCTTTAGTAGAGTCCCTTACCCTTTTCTCAACAGGTACTTTGTTATAGTATCTTATGGAGTCTTTTCCAAGGAAATCAAATTCTACTACATATTCTTGACCATCTAATTCTGGATGCAAATTAATATGTTCCACACGGAGGGAGCAACAGCCCACTGTGTCAGCAGTCTCCCCTTCTTCTTTCTCATTGCCAGCTCTCAGAGCAAGCTACAAATATTGAATAGTGAGACAGAAAAAATAGAGGTCAGTTTAAACAGATGAAAACATTTTAATCATGTACTTGATCAGTAGGAGGTTAAATCCCTAAGCTAAGGAGCTATTTATTTGAAATTCCAGAATGAGATTTGAGGTATCTGCAAATTCACTAGAAGGATTACACTAATTTAAAAGTTATGCATATTTAGACTACTTGGATCCATGGGTATATGCACTTTAGATAAACTGACATGAAAATTGATGTAAATAAGAGAAGCACAACATGGGGTTACTAGCAGAGATGCTTCTACTCTGTTTTTCATTAATACCAGCGCTGTTATTGCAGAATATTCTATACACCTCTGACCCTGCAAAACGAAAAGCCAAATTTGTAGGTACATTCTAGGAAAGTAGGCAGAGCTTTATCTGAGCAGACAATTTGTTAGATGAGGTTGCGTATCCCCAGCTTTACTAGATAATAGTTTGTGTCCATTTAAATTCCTTCCTGTCATTCTTCAAGGATTTCTTGAATACCGTTATGCCTCATTCATGTCAACGTTGGATTCGGGAGTCCTGTTTATTTACACCAAAAGAATCTGTAAAAGTCAGAATCTCACTTTATCAATGAAGTACAATGCCACAGCCCTTTGCCGCACTTTCATCTCTTTGGATTTCCAGTCTTCTCGATATTGATTTCGAATCCTATCTACACATTTCTTCAATCTCCGAGCTGTCTCGTATTTCTGCCAGTCTTTCTCGCCCTGCCAAGAAAATCACAGGGAACGTGATGAGTTGCTCAAGTATAGCAGGGCTCTTAGTTGAAGAGGGGATACAATTTTTCATTTAATTTGATCAGATATGACCTAATTTTTGATTGACACCTAATTTTGATTTCAGAAGGGAAAAGCAGTTTAAAATCCCATTTAAGATTGATCTTTTAAAAAAATAAAGAAGTCCAGTTTAGATCTTCAGATATGTAATATATCTTTCCCAAAAAGCATATTAATCATGACAGAAATAGTCTAGGCAAAAAAATTACCTTGATTCTAGAACTGGGATTCAACATGATGTACTTAATAGATCCTTGAATATTCTCGGTCCATGATACCAGCCAGGTTACTTTGTTATCATACCGAACCTCTTTCCATTTATGGCCAGCGGGAGGTGGAGGGATTTTAGAATCCCTAGGCAGGAAAAACGTTTCAAAACAGGAAAATTCAAAAGGAAGCCATAGACTATCAGCAAGCAAATTAATTATTCAGAAGATTCAGGCAATGAACAGTAGCATCATAACAACAACTACAGAATGATACACTGTGTATGGCATTTTATTTATTTATGTCCTGCTTTTATTTTTATGTCAGTAACCCAAGGCGGCAAACATGCCAAATGCTCCCTCCTATTTTTCACACAACCAACAACCCATGGTAAGGGACCTGGTTATTTGCAAGACCGCCTCCTACTACCAAATACCTCCCACCGTCCAGTTCGCTCCCACAGAGAGGGTCTCCTCAGGGTGCCGTCGGCCAGGCAATGTCGGCTGGCGACCCCCAGGGGGAGAGCCTTCTCTGTGGCAGCTCCTGCCCTCTGGAATGACCTACCCCCTGACCTACGGACAATCATGGACCTGTGCCTTTTCCGTCGGGCCTTGAAGTCTTATTTATTTCGTGCGGCCGGCCTGGCATAGTTTTTAACTGCCATAGTTTTAAATGGTATAGTTTTGAATGGTTTTTAGCAGGAATTTTAACAAGGTTTTAAGACAGGCTATTTATCATTTAATGTATTTTTAAAGGTTTCTTTGTTTTTTACTTGTGATTTTATTGTTGCCTGTACACCGCCCTGAGTCCCGGAAGGGAGAAGGGCGGTATAGAAATTGAAACAACAATAATAATAACAACAACCCAGCGAAGTGGCTGGGCTGTCACAGTGACTGGCCCAAAGTCACCTAACTGGCTTTAATGCCTAAGGGGGCTTAAAACTCAGGGTCTCTTGGTTTCCAGCCTGTTGCCTTAACCATTAGACCAAACTGGCTTATTATTATGGGTAGTCACAGTTGACATTTCTATCTCCTTTTAGAGTCCTTCCCAAGGACCTAGGATGGGCAGATATTGTTGTATGATTATTAATATTATTGTTATGAGTATTTTATTCAATTTGTTTGGTCACCACTCACAACTCCAGATGAATAACAGCCAGTATTTGTCGACTTTAATGCCTAATAATCAGACAAGCTTGAACAATCTCAATTTTATACGTTCATGCATAGATTTTATAAATGTATTCTGAGCAAAACTGACAGGCAGAGCTTATAAATAGCACACAGCCACTAATGTGGTCAATTTGTTTTTGCTTTTGTGTGACATGTGGATTTATCCATTATGGCAACTCTCTAAGTAAATCTGGTCACTTGTTCAACAAACAAATTAGTCTAACTAGCTTTTCTGACTCCATAGGAATTCACTTTCTCCAAGGCAGCACAGAACCCAGTCAAAAAGGATAAGGAGAGGATAGATCACTTTGTCTTTCTTTGTCTAACTACCATTATTTCCCTCAGTAAGATTGAATTATACATTTAAAAACCCTCTGATGTTAAATATTGCATCACACTATGATGTTTTGAAGACAGTAAATCAAATGATGTTGAAGTCAGAGGACTTTGTCCTCTCTTATGCCTTCTTTTGCTCCATGCCCATTCCATCCTCCAATCCTTTAAATTTGTTAAATTATGGATAAAATGCTGCTCCTCAGACATAAACCTGCCAATGATTCTTAAGTTTTTCTGCATTGTGGCCAGGTTGTTCTTCGGCCTTAGACTGCATTAGGTCTTGAATCAAAGTTTCCAACAGATCAAATTCTGTCAGTATCTTCAGTATGAAAACAATCCCATTTTTATACTAAGACAGAAACTTCATTTGGGCGTGTCATGCTATCTACATGGCCTATGAAAAATGTCTATCCCGGGAAAATATGACTGGCTCCAACTTTCCCAATATTTATGAAGAAGGCAAAACTATGTCTCTTTTGATGTATTATATTAATTTTGTCTTGATTTTAGTGCTTATTATAATTGTATGGATTTTGTCATTTTTAAATATTTTTATAAGCTGTGTATATAGCAGCAGAAAGGCAGTTTGCATATTAGAACAATAAGACTGCCTATGTGTCCAAATATAAGTTGATCTAAATTTTCTACAGGAAAAAAAGGATGTAAATATAACCACTTTCAGTTGCCATTTACAAAGCTGACCTGAGCATGAGTTACTTTAACACTTCACACTATATTAAAGAAAAACATCCCTTACATACTAATGACATATTGTTTTGTATATTTTGAACAATTGGCATTGTCTGATAAAATGCACTGGTTTTCCTCTTCTAGGAGAGGTTATGGATAGAACCAACTTGAGAGAGATGCTATTTGAGTGAAAAGCTGCTATTTAGCTGCTGTTCTCTCTAATCAGAACCCTTTCCTAGAAATACAATACAATACAATAGCAGAGTTGGAAGGGACCTTGTAGGTCTTCTAGTCCAACCCCCTGCGTGGGCAGGAACCTTATACCATTTCAGACAAATGGCTATCTAACATCTTTTTAAAGACTTCCAGGGTTGGGGCCTTCACAACTTCTGGAGGCAAGCTGTTCCAGAGGTTAATTGTTCTAACTGTCAGGAAATTTCTCCTTAGTTCTAAGTTGCTTCTCTCCTTGATTAGTTTCCACCCATTGCTTCTTGTCCTGCCCCCAGGTGCCTTGGAGAATAGTTTGACTCCCTCTTCTTTGTGGCACCCTCTGAGAAATATGCAAGGTCTCCCATCCTCACTTGCTACAATTGATGATGATGTCTTCAGGCATTATTCGTCGCTTCAGCATGCCCATTTTGGGGTGGTTACCACGCCCTCTGAAGAGACCTGGAGGCTCAATCTTAAAGTTGGCAATTCTTTCCTTATGGTTATCCATGACACAAAAACCATATTCTTTTAATAACCGCTCATTCTCTTCTTTAATTCTCTAGAGGAATACATACAAAGATAAAAAATTACAACACATCTAAAGCCGCTGTATCTATTATTCAGATCAAATAAATTAGCTGTTGTTTAGCGGATTCTCAGGCACAGGACTCTTAGTGCATGTGCAGTACAAGAATGCCATTTGGTCTGTATGTTGTAGAAAGGGCTTGAAAGTTGATCAGCAAGATCATATGAGTGCTTTATAACTGTAGTATGTACACTTACCTCAGAAAATTGCATACAGCTCTACTAATAAGTGAATCCCATTTAGTTCAGTGGGTTTATTCAAATAAGCAGCTCATAGTGTGCCCTCATATACTAATCTAGAGCTAAACCTGAATGAACATAAATTTAGCATCATTTAAAATACATTTTCCTCACTCTCCCCAGAAAGTTTGTTTCCTTGTTCAGAACAAGAAGTGCTCTGTATAGTGCATTATAGGTGGTTCTGGAAAAAAAAAAGTTCAAACTACAGGTAAAGGACCCATTTTCCATATCTTTATCCTTGACTCTCCTTAGCATCCCTTTTATTCCTAACAGGATACCTTTTATTCCTAACAAGATAATATATGATTCAATTATCAATCCGCAAGAAGGGCTTATCCTTTTATGTATATAAATAAAAATGTAACTATGAGTTTGTTCAAAACAGGTAGTCTCCAAAAGTACTGCACCAATAGCTTCCAAATTTTCACACAATGTTCCTTTCAAATATGGCACCAATGATATATATAGATTGTGTAGATGTCACACCTGTGCAAGGTACATGCAACAGAAATGTAAAAAATTGTAAAAAAGGTAGGTAGATGGATACAGAGAGAGCAGTGGGCCACAGGTATTACATCATCCTTTATGATATAAAATACTCTGTCCATAAGATTCAAGGAGAAATACAGTAGGTAGGTAGGTAGGTAGGTAGGTAGCTATAGGGATAGAGAGAGGGAGGGAGAAATGCAGTTGTTAGTTAGATAGGTAAGTAGGTAGAGGGATAGAGAGAGGGAGGGAGAAATACAGTAGGTAGATAGGTTGGGGATTATACGGTGGTTGTGTGTGCAGGTGTAGATTTACACAGATTGGTTGGCCATTTAACCAGACTGGGCCACAGCAACATGTAGTAGGTAGGTAGGTAGAGGGATAGAGAGAAGGAGAAATACAGTAGGTAGGTAGGTAGTCTGGCCATTTAACCAGACTGGGCCACAGCAACGCGTAGTAGGTAGGTAGGTAGGTAGGTAGAGACATAGAGAAAAGGAGAAGTACAGTAGGTAGGTAGGTAGTCTGGCCATTTAACCTGACTGGGCCACAGCAACGCGTGGCCGGGAACAGCTAGTATATAATATAGAACCAACTATTTCAGATAGTGTGCTTCCATTTTTTAAAGTATCAGTTTATGTAGTGCCTGTCTTGCAACCATAATTCTGGACAGAAAATACTGAATGAAAATGATCAAAGAGAAAGGTAAATACTAAAAAAACACCAAAATAGTGCAGTAGCACGAGGCTAAACACATAATCATGTCAGACAAAACTACGATGGGCGTATCCAACCGACAGGCTCTATACCTCGGGAAACATCCAGAAATTCCAAGGATTTATGAAATGTCCACAAGATCAGGGCCAAATGAATCTCAGGGGATATGTTATTCCAAAGAGCAGATGGTGCTAAGGAGGCCTACCTCCTAGCTCTTTCTAGACGGCACCGTTTGACAGATGGTCTAAAAGTATTCCTGCCCTTCCAGATCTAATTGGCTGTGCAGAAACAATTGGGGAAAAATAGTCTCACAAATAACCTGGACCAATGACATGGTTTTTTAAGTGATAAAAAACACCTTCAAGTTTATCCAGAAACTTATTGAGTGCCAGGCAATTCATGGAATCATAATGTAACATAGGCTTATTGTGGTATGCCAAGTGGTTTTTAAGGACAGCTCCTTAATGTACAGTGCATTACAGCAAGGCATAAGCAATGAAATGTTTCCTGGTCCAAAACAAGTCACAAGACCAATATGCACAAAAGCCTTTGGGGCCATAATTACCATCTATTCCTTAAACAAGACCCGTGAGGCTAGGAGGACCCCCAAATTGTACATGATTTCTATCTGGTGTAGTTCAACCCCACCAAGAACTAAGTATAATGGAAATAAAGACACTTGTAAAATCTGATATACTCAGAATATACAGTGTAGCTGAAGTGCATTCCAATTATGACTTCTATTTTTAGAGCCTAATCCTAAATAAAGATACCTGCTTTTCTTCCTTGGTCATTTGCTTTCTAGCTTCTGTTTGGGCCTTGAAATACTGACTCATATGACCAAAGTCACATTTGCTGAGGCTGGTGATGGTTCCCTTTTCTTCTGAAGTCATTTCCTGCAAGAAGACAAACAGAAATATTATTAGTTAAATGAAATAAATAAAATACATGAATGAATGTAGTTGTTTATTATATTTATATCCTGCCTTTCCTCCTTGAACGAACTCTGACTTGAATGTCAAAATAGAAGTAGGCATATAATAATAAAAACCAACATCGCTTTGGACATTTCTAGAAATCATGTTAATTTTAATAGCCAAGACTTTTTAAGAAAGCTAACAAGAAACAATTTCGGTGTCAGTAACAAGCACCTAGATTCCTTCTAAATTGAACTACACTACTAAAAGACATGTGAAACCAGTGTTTCAGCTTTTATAAATGTAGGTTTTATAAACATATAAATGAAGCTGGATTCCACACTTCAAGGTTCTATTAGAGCAGAGTTCCCCAACCATTCCGGCTTTGTGGACCGGTAGGTAGTGTGGGAAGGATTGGTTCTGCATGAACTGTGGGAAAAATGAAGTGTGCGTATGTCCACTGCTTGTGGTAGGGTGGGGTGGGGTGGGGTGTACAAACATGCACACCTGCCACTTCCATGGCCCTGTTCCCAATGGCTCAAAGTCTGGTAGTGGGCTGTAGCCAGGGGGTTGGGGACCCCTGCATTTGAGAGAATTTTTGATTTACCAAGGGAGAGACGTCTGTAAATGTTCGTATTTTTAAAGGGACAAAGAAGCCCAGTACAAACTATCTTTCCCTAAAAGGCTGAACATTCATACCTTTCTCCAGTCTTTAAAGAAGTTTTTCCTGAAGATATCCTTTGTAGTGTACTCATGATCAAGCATTTTTGCAAAGAAAGTTGCAACCTCTTCTGCTTTGGGACTGAGTTTCATGACTTTACCTGCACAAAGAAAAGTAGACATGAAATAACAAGGCAACATTCTAACGATATTTAACCTTCCAGCTACTCTTAGAAAAGATCCAGAGGCACACTTACCAGCAGGTAAACAGTGCAAGCAGAATAACCACCCTGCAAACAAGCTATTTTGTTTCAAAGGAAAATGACCAATGCCTTCAGTTTTATTCCCAATTCTATAATGGTCAGTGTGACCTCAGAATGGGTCACTAGTTAGTCAAGTCCAGCTGAGAAACAGAAAAAACATCTTGTGAGGTGATCTGGGATTGATTTGAAGTGCACAGAATTCTTTGTGAGATTAGCTGCATCACTGCCCCGCTGGCTTGGTGAAAGCCAGCAAGGTGGCATTGGAGGCTAGTTGAAAGTAGTAATTCACATATTCTTAGAAAGGAGGTTGATTCCATTGGCCATGAAAGAGAAGCTGTCCCTTGACCACCCTGTACTGGATAATTATCGATCTTCAACCTTCCTTTTTATTTTGTTTTAGAAAAAGCTGTCAAGAAGACAACTGTAATAATAGAATGTGTGGATGACCTTAGGGCAGAAGAGAAGAGATGCTGCCTAGGAAACAATCAGATGAGAGAGGCAGGAGCCCCCAGTGGGTTAACAATCAGAGAAAGAAACTTAGGAGGGACCCACCATAACAAGTCAATTTGTTAAAAGTGGCAGTGGGAAGTTTGTATTTTCAGATTTGCAAGATTGATGTCAACTTTCCTAGGTAAGCTAGACAAGAGACATGAATGTAAGGCTACATTAACAGAATCTTCCAAGGCTGAAAGTACAAACTTCTCATCTCCACTTTTAACTACTTGATACCACTTGTGTTCTTGGTTCTTAGAATAGAATAACAGAGTTGGAAGGGACCTTGGAGGTCTTCTAGTCCACCCCCTGCTTAGGAAGAAAATTCTACATGACTTCAGACAAATGGTTATCCAACATCTTCTTAAAATTTTCCAGTGTTGGAGCATTTACAACTTCTGGAGGCAAGTGGTTCCACTGATTAATTGTTTTACTGTCAGGAAATTTCTCTTTAGTTCTAAGTTGCTTCTCTCCTTGATTAGTTTCCACCCATTGCTTCTTATCCTCCCCTTCCCTCTACTTCTTAGTTTTTTCCCCTAATACTTGTTAATTTTAATCTTTTTATATTTATTATTTTAATGCATTGTAAGGGACCCATCATATAGATGTAATAAATAAAAAATAAAAGATACAATCCAACATGAGGAAATTTATCAGTTTTTCCTATGCTGGATTATCGGAATGCTTTCATTCCAGAAAAACCTGAGAGTAAGAAATGGGCTGCAGATTCATAACTATTTTAGCACTGGACTAAGGATGTGTCAAACAGAAGAATATTGGTATTTCTAAATTCACCCGCGAAGGATGTGTTGTTATAAAAGGGCTGTCTTCTTCACATTTCAGCAATTTGTTACTGACCTATTTCCCCTTCACTCAAGAATATAATAGAAGCTCAACATGAAATCATAGATATGTGGAAAGACAGCTTCTTCCATAGCTAAAAGAGTAAGCAATTGCACTAATATACAATGCATCCAATGTCTCTTTTTCCTATCCAATTTGCCTAACACAGACTCAGGCTGCATAATTTGTCAGCATTCCACAGAAGTAGCAAAGAAAAACAAATACTTTAGGTCATTTTTAAATATGTGATTTTTGATAAATCCAGATACAAGTATAGTACTTCTACTTCTGTAATTATGACACAGGGAAAAAGCAAACATTAAATCCTCTTGGGTATGTTTGGCAGGAGGAAGGAAGAATTTCCTCTGAAAGTTTTAAGAATATTAGTCATACTAAGGGAAGCAGCTGAGAGTTTTCACAAGTTTGATGAAAATGCCTTGCCACCTTTGGTTTATGCTCCTACGGTATCTTTCAAATGAATTTAAAGATAATTTAGTAACATAGCAGCTATTGTCGTTAATGTATGTTGTTTTCTATTATAGATACTGAACTCTGAAAGACAGAAAAGTGAGGGTATATTTCCCCCCCCCAAAATATACATAAATAGTCAGGAAAAGAGGAGGAGGTTTCTATTTAAAAAGCAAGTGTCCATCCTTTCAGGCTACATTAGAAGCACACAGATATCAGTGCATGGAATATAAGACAAAAGCTAGGTATGTTTTATTTGAGAAGAAATAAAGCAACAGGACTAAAAATATCCTCTTCTATCTATCCTTAGAATCTTGCAAGGCCAGAAACAAGTGATCCAGTACACTAAAAATCTTTGTTAAAGGCAGAACTTTAACATAAAGGCAGAACTGGCTGAGACAAAATTCTTGTGACAGACTTGCAAATTCATTTTCAGGTACTACTTTCTTGTTATTCAATAATCTTACTTATCTTTCCATCAACCTCTACCCATTGTTTTATTTATAGACCATCCGATTCCTAAACAACTCCAGGTGGCTTACAAATAAAAAAGCAACATATAAAAGAATGTAACTGCTAGAAAAACAAATGCCAAATCAAACCTAACCAGAGCTCCATAAATAACCTGCCTTCAAGACCTAGAAGAACAATGTTAATTTAAAGTTTAAAAATAGTGTTTAATATCTCAAGAGTAACAAAATTACAGGCATTAAAACACATCCATTTCCTATAAGCTAATTTGATCTTTGGTTGAAAATGTATTCTGTGTGTATAAGAACACTGTACCCAGCTTTCACCTCCAATAACAATATTGAATGCATCTATAGATTTAAGAACAGGTCAAAAGTTTTGCCCATGAACTACAAGAGGATACAGGTAAAACACTGCCTTGCCCACGAAGCTGCTGCAACTTTCAGATTCTCTTAAACAATGGAAGGATGTATAGACCCTAAATATTGAGATACTCCTATCTCAAAAGTGGGGAGTAGTTAGTGTATAGGGCAAACAGGTAGGTAGACTATGTCACTGAAAAATCAACTGGAAAAAGCTTGGATTAGCATACTAGTATATCTGTCATGGCTCTAGAATATTTGCTAGGGCCTACACACAGAAAGCACAATCCACACTTTAAAATTCTTTTTCAGCATGTAAAGAGACAGCAATTGAAAGACAATTCTTCAAGTCAAATGAGAATTTATTAAAAATCATCATCATCTTGGTGATACATTTTTATCAGACTAAATATCACCTATATATTAAACAAAGTATAGTTTGAAAAAAAAAACCTTGCAATTTAATTAACAAAATATTTATTTATTGGATTTGTTACCCATCTTACAGCAAACAACTCAGGGAAGCTTCCAGCAGTAAAACATTAAAACCCTAACACATAAATATCTTTAAAAGAATAAAAATAGAATTCCTAATCAAAATAAAATATGCCCACAGTAACTTGATATATAAATTAATTTAATAATAGTAATAGAATAACAATAGCATTTAGGCTTATCTACCACCTTATAGTACTTTATAGTACTCTGTGGATGGTTTACAATACAGAAGTATTATTTTGCATACTGCCCCCAACAATCTGGTTCCTCATTTTACCAACCTCTGAAGGATGGAAGTATGAGTCAACCTTGACCCCGATCAGGATCAAATTCCAGGCTGTGAGCAGAGTTTGCCTGCAATACTGCACTTTAACCATTGTGCCACCAATTTAATAGGCTGAAGTATATATGAGCATCATAGAATCCTGGTACTGATGTTTTCTTCTGTAGTGTACCTATTTAAGCCCCAAAACAATACAGCCTATACCGTATTTTTCAGAGTATAAGACACACCTTTTTTCCCCTCTAAAAAGAGACTGAAAATCTGGGTGTGTCTTATAAATCGAATACAGCATTTTTTTGCCTCCTGAAACCCCACCCCCTTCATCAAAATGACTGTGCATAGCTTTATAGAGGCTTCTAGAGAGCTCCTGGGGGCTGGGGAGGGCAGAAATGAGCCAAAAATGGGCTGCTTTTTGCCCCCCCCCCCAGCCCCCAGCAGCACTCTATAAGCCTCCATAGGGCTATGGATGCAATTTATTTGACACAAAAATGGCGTGCTTTTGTGATAAATGGGCCATTTTTTGTTCATTTTGCCCCCCCACTCCCTCCAAGCACTCTGCAAGCCCCCACAAGGCTAGTCATGCTTTTTATTTGAAGAAGAAAAAAACCGGCTCCGTTTTCGCAGAGAAACTGGCCTTTTGGGGAGGTTTGCAGAGTGCAAAAAGGTTTTCCTCCCTGCTCTTTAACTGTATCTGTGACAGCAGAAACAAAGTCTTAAGGTCTGTCAGTGATTTCCTTCTCCAGCACATGGATAAATACACCTGGAAATATCAACCTACCTACCTACTTTCTCTCTACCTTTCTACTGTATTTCTCTCTCTCTCTTTCTATTTCTCTCTAGCCTTCTACCTACCTACACACACACACACTCTCTCTCTCTCCCTACCTACCTACTGTATTTCTCTCTCTCTCTCTTCTCTATTCCTTTAACTACCTACCTACCTACCTACTCTCTCCCTACCTACCTACTGTATTTCTCTATTTCTCTATCTACCTATCCCTTCATCTACCTACCTACCTACTGTATTTCTTTCTCTCCCTCTCTATCCCTCTATCTACCTACCTACATTTTTAAAAATCTGCCCCTTCAAAACCTTGGTGCGTCTTATACTCCAAAAAATACGGTAATTCGATTCTGGCCCCTTTCTTTATTATTATAAAATCCAGATAAATACCGATCAGTTGCAAGCAAAACCATTACCATTTCTGCCCATGAAAACTCATAGCTTTAGGATACTAAACAGCTGTTAATTCTGCTCTTCCACAAAGCACCAGTTTTTATAACTTACCATCATAGTAGAATTTGACATTTTCAGGCAACGGTTCATATGGGGGAGCAAACACAGGACCCTTGTGCTCCAAGAATTTCCATTTAATACCTTCAGGATAGCGTTCTTCTTCCCACCTTTAAAACAGAGGTAGAGACGAAATAAGTAAGGCTAGTATCCATCCAGCTACTGCACATAAATCCAGAATGTACAAAGCAGTATCACGGCATGCTATATGAATATCTAAATTGGTCAATTCGATCAAAGAGTCTTCCATTGTTCTGTTGTGCTTAAAAACATATCTTTATATTTATAATAGTTAATGTTCTTCACTTAATCTCTTGATTTGTCTTTATGTCACATTATTAACTTTTTTTCTGTACCAATGTTAAAATTACTTATGTTCAAGAGATGTGTAAAGGGAAACATCTCAGGAAATGTCCAATGAATTACCCCAAATTACCATTTTTGAAAAGTATATAAAATTGGTAGGAGAGTGTAAACAGTTACATACTTTGATGTCTGACCAAGGAATTTCAAGACCAAGTATCTGAATTTATATGCCAAGAATGAAACTGATAATCAATTTTAGATCACATTAGAATATGTATAAAAGTAATGCACTAATTTGTAAAAATGGGCCCATCAGAATTTTATTAATAAACATTAATTTATCTAGTACAGCATTTTTCCAATAGGATCATAGTATAATTTCAGAATATCTTATATATGTGAATACTTTCACCTAGATTATAGGAAGCTCTGAATGTTGCATGTGTATATTCAGATGCCCATTGTCTCATGGTTTATTACAAAAACAGATATCAAAGATGATTCAAAATGTTAATAATAGCAATATGTTATGCAAAACATGAGGCAGAGAAATTCATCTTGGGGTTGTTGTTTTTTTTTGCCCACTGAAATAAATAGTATGTAAAAGTCTTTACTTTGGCCAGATCATGGTGTGCAAGCCAGGAGATGCATTTCTTTAAAATCCTTTTATTTGGGGCTGTTGGGAGCAAGCAGCACTATTGACATCAGTGAAGTAGGTGGGAATAGAAAGTCTTAGGTGTTTTTGATTTGGTGAGAGGTTCAGTTTCATTGGGTGTGATGCGAGAAAGAACATTTTTACCCTCTTGTCTTCCCATTTCTCTCCCCTGCCCACAAAAAAGATAGAAAATATGCTGTCATTTCTCAGTTTTTAGAGGCACTGGACATTTTGCTTGCAAAATGCACACTATGTGAAACAGTCCTAAGTGTGTTGATGTAACAAGGAAAGCCCAGACTAACAAATGCACCAGAAACAAATATTCTGCATTAAAATTAGCTACTGCATAGAGCACACTACCGGGCAGGAAATTTGAACAATTGAAGCACTGATCATAATGCCTGCATTTCAGTAAAGAATAGCAATTATGATACAGGATAGGATAACTGACACAGAACTCAAGAAAAAAGCCACAGCTCTAGAAAGGAACAAAGATACTGCTTAGATTATTTCTCATCTACATATGTATATATCCCAAGCATCCGTTAAACACAATGACATTCAAATTACTATACATTAGCTTCAGACAGAAGCAAAAACCACCACTAAAAAACACACACATAAGATTGCATCTCAAAAAGCAGCAATAAAATGGAACAGACAGTAAACAAAGCAACAAAGAATGCTTTCCTTATTAGTCCACAATAAGGAATCAGGGGTCTGTTCTACAACCAATCATGACTGATCAGGTTCTTTATATCCCCATCCATCTTTATAACCAAATAGGATACTAGGCACAATTTAGCTCCCAGAACGGAAAATGGGAGCATATATTTAAAGTTCAGCAAGTTACATGACAATGTGTGGTGAATATGAATGAAGAACTACAAGTTATGTGAATATAATGCCAACACATTATTATTGAGTTGCTATTATTTTTGAAATAAAAAACTCTTAATGAAAATTAAACGGATAGTTTTATATTCTAAAATATGTTGAAATAATCTCTTTAAAGTTATCACCTCCTTATCATTTGATAATCCTCTCAATTTTGTTTCTAAACACTCAGAGCTGGCTATCTGAAACAACTAAAAAACAAACACTAAAGTTATTTTGTAACAGGAAATAAAAATGAAAAAGAACGAACACACATCAAAGTATTCAGTATGTAAAAATGGTTGGTATGAAATTTAGTTTTTCATCCTTAATTTAATCAGATGATAAATAAGATAAGTATTCTTAATCAACTAATGCTCTTAGTGTCTAATAGTTCAGTTATGGTTAGAGATGGGGTTGGTTGTATTGTTTTAAAGGTGTTGCATTCTGTAAATCAAAAATAAAGGGATTTCATAAAATAATGGGGAATAACACACTGATTTCATCTCACTGAGACAGCTTCTAGTTCTCCAAACTTCATAACCGGGATTGAAGCTAATAACAGGCTCTTTAGAGAAGGCTATTAATGAGCTCATAGCTTTAAAGATGAAAAACCCATTAAAGGAAGATAGAGGATGAAAGGGAAGCGGAATAGCTTCACACCTTCAAAAGACAGAAAAAGAGAAAAAGAGGTAGAAAATGTGAGTTATCAAGATAGTGACCACAAAAACTCACT
Organism: Rhabdophis nuchalis; assembly: GCA_039707465.1. Taxonomy (NCBI): domain Eukaryota; kingdom Metazoa; phylum Chordata; class Lepidosauria; order Squamata; family Natricidae; genus Rhabdophis; species Rhabdophis nuchalis. The sequence continues at coordinate 31,292,317 of CM077644.1, forward strand.
GTACACATTAGGACAAGCAAGAGCAGTGTTAGGGTTAGAGTTGTAAAGACAGACTTGAATCCTAGGCCCAGACCCCTGACCAATGATTCGCTCCCATGTTTCTGAGAAAGTTTCCTGAATATCGGATGGCATATTTATTTGGTTACTTTATTCTGGAGTTACCTAGGAGTAACCTAAATGCAGACAAACTGGGCTTTGGGTAGGTAGTTTGCGAAGATAGAAATGTAAGGTGAATGGTATAAAAGAAAGTTAGCTATATTTCCTTTCCTTTTTCTAGCCTCATACTGTTTGTTTATTATTTCTTACTTGTTTTCCATGCTGTGCATAAAATTAATATTAAAGAAAGAAATTTACATGATGGACATGTATACAAATACATGTAGGTGTTACCATTTCCATTTTTGTTCCTCTTCTTTTTTTGTTTTTTTCTTTTTCATTTCTCCTTCTGGGGGCTTCTTATCTTTGCTCTTTATTTTCTTCGGTTTAATCTCCTAAAAAGAGATAAATGAAAATGTACCATAGTAACATAAGATTCTTTTACATTTTAAAAATTAGTGTAAAATGAGATCCATCTGAAATATTCTTAATAGAAAAGGAAGGGCTATGATTAACACTGGGACTATGAGAAAGTTTCATCAAAATTAATGTCAGGATTACTATGATAAAATATATTTGTAAGTGGATGTAATAGGTCTGAGCAACATTATCAACACTGTTCAAATTAAAATATGATTTTCTGTAAGTCCTTATATGCTAAAAGTATAAATGAGAAAGTGTATACAGTAAATATGCTATAGTCATATTGCATCATCTATAAATTTGTTTAATTATCTCCATAGATCAGGCTAAATATAGGGTTCTTACTATATAAAATAAAATGTAAACAATACCTCTTCATCTTCCTGTTTTCGTTTTTTTGATTTTTTTACATCTTCAGTTTTGATCTTCTTAGGTTTGTAGTCAATACTGAAATTGCAAAATAATTGCAAATAATTCATTTCTTTTTAGCTCCATCAGTTCTATTTGAATATTAGTGCTTGAAAAAATTATCCTGCCTCCATTTCAAAAGGTTACTTTTCTGTCTGTCCAATCATCCATCTATCTTCCTTCAATATGTATGGCTGTCCATCTCAGCAAACAGCTCTGAGAAGTAAACATTCTTAAAATAAGGTTGTCATTAAACTGTTGGTTTAATAATTGGTTGTTTTAGATGCCTTTTTCAAGACTATAAAAATTATCCCAGCATCTGACAATAAATATGAAGTATCTATGCTACATCTTCTATGCTACAGTTATATGCGAGACCGCCTCCTGCCCCATACATCCCTTAGACCGATACGCTCCCACAGAGAGGGCCTTCTCAGGGTGCCGTCGGCCGGACAATGCCGACTGGCGACACCCAGGGGAAGAGCCTTCTCTGTGGCGGGGCCAGCCCTCTGGAATGACCTACCCCCTGAATTACGTACCATCACCGACCTCCGCCTCTTCCGCCAATGTCTTAAGACATATTTGTTTCAACAAGCCGGCCTAGCCTAACCTCCCATGGGGACTTTTAGGTAGTTTTAAATTGGGTTTTTAAAATTTGGTTTTAGCGCAGGATAGGTTTATTTAATAGTTTTTTAAATTATATTTATTGTATTTTGTATGTTTTTAAATTTCCTGTGCGCCGCCCTGGGTCCTTTGTGGAGAAGGGCGGGATATAAATTTAAATAAATAAAAATAAATAAAATCTGTGAAACAGCATACATTTCATGCTTTAAGTGCTTGATTCAGACAACTGCCCCTCACTGCTCCTTATATTGGTCAACTTAATTCTAGAGAACTTCTGCAAAATAATATGATAATGCATCACATGGAAAACTCTCTGATGTACTCTGAATTGTAGACCAGGTATAAATTTGTGTTCTGATCTTATCAAAAGAGATATAGCTAATTAGCTCAATGATCAAGATTCAGGGAAGACAGCTGAATTTAACACTCACTCATCATCCTCTCGGGGTCTCTTGTAATCTTCTTTATAATAGCCATCATCATCTATTTCTTCCTTTATACATGGTGGGCTATATGTGGAAGGAACACGTTTACAAAAAAATAATCATTAAAATATCATCTGGAAGCTCACTTTGCTCACTAATTTTACCTGCAACAAGAACTGACTCATTATTGTTGCATTCCTATCTACTCTGGAATAAAGCACTTCCAATATTCAATGTTAAAATGGAAACATAAAGTCCTGCAAGAATTGCATGACAAAGAACAAGAGCATAAAACCTCTCAACAATAAAACATAAGCCTCTGAGCATAAGCAAAGGGTAAAAGTTTCCCTTTTAGTTGTATCCATCTCTAGGGCAAGGTGCTTATCTGTTTCTTGGCCGAGAGCACCACTGTTGTCCGAAGACAATTTCCGTGGTCATGTGGCTATACACCAAAGGCGCAAGAAAGCTGTTACCTTCCCACTGAAATGCAATGTATTAATCCACTTGCATTTGCATGCTTTCTAACTGTTAAGTGTGGGCAGGAGCTGGGACAAGTAATAGGAGCTTCTCCCCCTTGCACAGAGCTCATGCATTCTGATACGACGTTTCAATATTTTTTTTAGAACAAGTCCTTTCCATCTTTCAGATTTCTCATGCCCTGATTCAGGATATAATAGGCTATATCCAATTTAGCATACTAGTAGGGGTGTGCATGTCACCCGATGTGAAAACCTGTGCTAATTTGCAGATAATATAGAGCAGAAGATAATATAGAGCAGAATTTCTTGTTGAAACGTATTTTATTCTTTTCAGACAAGAACAAAAATTTAGAAAGAATGTTTATGCAAAGTTGTTACTTGCCTACCTGGAGAAGCCATTTTCTTTTTCTTTCTTTATTTTCATTTCACCAGATGATTTACTCTAAAAGACGTAAGTGAGAACTGGGTCATTATACTTTTAAAAAAACGACATCAGATTTTGTCTCCATAGGACTAACAAAAGGCCTTGCATCAGAAGCTTTTGCATCTTCATGTGCTGAGAAACTTTTTGATCTGTGAGACTAATTCCAAACATTGCATCTTTTCTATTTTCTATGGCATTTATTTTATTAAACGTAAGACATCCAAATACAATGTAAATGCTTGTTTTTATTTTTAAATGTCTTAGGTTTGTGATGATAAAACACGTTTTTACAATGTTCTAAACTTACAAAGTTTTGGGAGAAAGTAGTAGATGACATTAATGTAATTTTGAGACAAAAGTTAAATTTTTCAGACAAAAATATTCTCTTGAACTATTCTTGAACTATGTAGCACTTGGAATTTGGAAACTGGATAATACATTTGGATTCTCCATGGCCTTACTATGGCCAAACGACTAATATTGCAGTATTGGAAAGGTAAATGTTTGGCCCCTTTCACTTAACGGATTGAATGTCTAGTTGCACTTGCCAATTATGAGCAGATCTCCTATTGACGTAGATTTTGTATGGAGAAATGTTATGAAATAAGGCTCTTATATATACAAAATGCAGCAGGTAAAATAAGCACAATTATATGATTGTATTAAAAATACAGATTACTTGAGTAATCACATTGGATAAGTATAAATAGAATTGTAAGTATTTACTGTTAAAAATATTTTTGTTGTTCCATTTTTTCACCTTTAAAAAAAGTACTTTCTATATATATTTTCTTTTCTTTGACAATGTATTTTTATCATAATTATCTTTATTCTCCCCTCCTTCTAACATTTTAAACAAACAAGCACAATATTAAACTACAATGATGTTGAACATAGTTTTTAATTTCATTTTTTTTATCTTCAGGACCTTAACTTTTTGTTGGCATCCAGAGCTGCAGATCAGATACCTTAGAACCTGAAAACAGAGAGAGGCTTTATCCCTGACAAAAGTACAATCCAAAGAAGTAATATCCTCATCATAATACTGTACCTTTTCTTCCTTTCGCTTCTCCTTCTCTCTATCTTTGTGTTTGTCTTTGTGTTTGTCATGTTTTTCTGAACTACAATCTTTATGTTTGGTTTTCTCCTTCTCTTTGTGTTTCTTCTCTGAAAAATCTTTGTGTTCACTGTAAGATTTAAGAATATTTTCAGTCAGAGAAGAGGCAACTGGAAAAAAATGACGCATTATCCAAATAGTCTTATCAGCATCTAAAGCCAAGCTTTCACAAATTTATTGCAATGTTTATACTGATAGAGGAAGGAATACTAGTTGTCATTAGCTTAGACTTTCTATATCTTTTCTAGCAACAGTAAAGCCAGTCTGTTTAAGAGAAATCAATAAAATTCACAAGTAACTGCATTTCTTTGACATAATTGCAGGCATATGTGTGCTTTGTTTAATGTAACTCAAATCAAATGATCTTAAATACAACACTAACTGGAATTCTTAATGGTGTAATCCCAGCTCAGTGAGGAGCATGTAAACTTAAAGAAAACAATGCAATTATAACACTACAAATGTGACTCAGTTTCTTTAAATTACTCAATACTTTCTCTTTAAAGAAAAATAGAGGCACAAATATTTCAGTAACACATCTTTGTTTAATTATTCACCAGGGAAACCTAGTAAATGTGTGCAGAGAGAGTAAAAGCACCCCAGCAGTCTTTTCTCCAGAGGAATTCTCTCAGCATATATTTTACTGAGTTCTCCCACCCCCAAAATAGCATTTACCATTAATAGATTAATAGATAATTAGATGCCAATGAAATCCTGCTGATTCTTTTAGGATACTTTATACTTCTGGAGCTTTTTATTTTCCCTTTCATTTTTTAAATCTTTCATACATAATTTTTGTAGCAGCAATACATATGTTCAATATGTACAAAATTATGATTATGGAGAAGACAAACTAGTAAGTCACATCCCAATTCATAGTTAAACTGACTATGCTTTCCCACTCATGGAAATATAATGGTTGAATTAAGATCCAGAAAACACCAAGTCTACGTTTTTGGATAGCCTGCCCAGAAGTAAATTTCACAGTACAGAAAAAACATTGTATAATGTTCAGCTGTTATCAGTCATTTATATTAATATATTATGACCTCTTGGAGAAAGCAGACACTTCATAAGCACAAAGACAAACTTGCATTTTAAAAAGGTTGCCTCTTTTTGAACAGTGATTAGACCAGGGGTGTCAAATTTACATCATCATGGTGGCGTCATATGACGTATTAGGATCCCCTTTTACTAAACTGGGTGTGTGGGTGTGGCCAGCGCGTGACGCATCCGCCCCGTGAGTTTGACAGTCCTGGATTATCCTGACTCCAACAAATGTTCAATTACTCACAAGCAAAGCATATGCTAAGCAATATTTTGGGGGGAAAAAAACCCAAAAACTAAAATAGGTGATTTAAAACATTACATAAAAACATATTAATTGTGAGGAAATATTGTATTATCTAACATTTTTATAACTAAGCTATATTAAAACATGTTCAATTAGTTTCTATTCTATGAAAGACAAAGACAAATTTTGCTTCTGTAGTTTTTAACAGAAATCTTAGTACAGTATTCTGAAATAAATGCAACAGTGGAGGGCACAAGTCAGCAAACTATGTTCCCCCTCTGATTTATGAAAGCACAGAGTTTAAATGAAAATGAAAGCTAAAGATTCCCACATTTCTGCTCCAAAAGGCACCCTATGTATTGATTCACAGGAAGGTAAGTACTCTGAATATTTATTTTCATATATTTATTATTTAATAGAAATCTAACAAACAAACTTATAAATGGACATATAGATATTTCTTCTGAAAGTATTTATTTCTATTGAGCTTTAGGAATTATGAAAAAAAGATATATATTACTTTAATGCCTTTGCAAAAGATATACTTTCTTTTCAAATTGTGATTTAAAAATGAAAAAAAAAAATCAAGAATGTCATGAAGGCTATATGGCAGTGATGGCTAACCTTTTTAGCCGGGGCCTAGCTATATCCGCGACCGCCTCTTGCCCCATACATCCCTTCGAGCGATCCGCTCCCACAGAGAGGGCCTTCTCAGGGTACCGTCGGCCGGGCAATGCCGGTTGGCGGTGCCCAGGGGAAGAGCCTTCTCTGTGGCGGGCCCTGCCCTCTGGAATGACCTTCCCCCGGATCTACGCACCATCGTGGACCTCCGCCTTTTCCGCCAACGTCTTAAAACCTACTTATTCCAACAAGCCGGCCTAGCATAACCCCGTTTCTGATTTTATAGGGATAATTTTAAATTTTAGAGCGTTAGTATTTTAGCACAGGGAATTATTTAATTAGTTTTTAAAATTCTGGACTTTTGTACTGTGTATGTTTTTTTTTTAATGATGCCTGTGCGCCGCCCTTGGTCCTTTTTTAGGAGAAGGGCGGGGTATAAATATAATAAAATAAATAAAATAAAATAAAAAAATTTTGGCTCGCGTGCCAAAAGCGGGGGGAGCGCAGGGGGGTCGTGCATGGGTGTGCCACACCCATAATGCTATGTGCGTGACCCCCTGCTTTTGGTGCCTTTTTTTCACCCTCCCCAGGCTCCAGAGGCTTCCTAGGAGCCTGGGGACAGTGAAAACAGCTTCACCCCCACCTCCAGAGGCTTCAGGAACTTCCCTAAAGCCTCCAGAGGGCGAAAACGGCCTCAAAAGAAGACCTAAATCAGCTGGCCAGTGCACTTAAGCGCACTGGAGCTGACAGGGCAATGCCTCGTGTGCCCTAAGAAATGGTTCTGCGTGCCACCTGTGGCACCCGTGCCATAGGTTCGCCATCTCTGCTATATGGCTTACTTTTAAGCCTAATTATCATTCAGGCTCTTTCCAACTATATTCTGAAATTTCCTCTTTAATAAGCATAAAATATTAAACAGATAGGAGGCCAAATCTTACCTACCTGATGCCCTCTAAATATTTTGGGGCTACCTATAAAGTTATTGGTTATGATTTCTGGAATATTAGGAGTTACAGTGGTACCTCGCTTCACGAACGCCTCTCTTCACGACCAATTCGCTGTACGACCAGAAATTTTCCAAAAAATGTGCTCCGCTGCACGAACCCCGCCTCGCTTCACGTACCGGAGCCGCAGACATTTTATCTACAAACGAATGTTGTGAGGGGGACGGGTGTGTGTGTGGAAGCGAAGGCAGGGGGGAAGGAGCTTCCTTCCCGGCCGGGCTCCGCAGCTGAGGGGCGATGGAGCAGTTTGCGCGGTTTGCTCCATCGCCCCTCAGCTGCGGAGCCCGGCCGGGAAGGCAGCTCCTTCCCCCCTGCCTTCGCTTCTACACACACCCCGCGAGCGGCTGCCAGCATGACTTTCGCCCGTCTCTTTCTGGGCTCCGCGCTTCTGGGAAGCGTCCCGACAAGCAGGAGCGCCGAGCCCAGAAAGAGACGGGCGAAAGTCATGCTGGCTTGCTCCATCGCCCCTCAGCTGCTTTACATTGAACCCAAAAAACAAGGTCAGAACGGATTAACCGGATTTACATTGAACCCTATGGGAAATTGTGCCTCGCTTCACGACCAATTCGCAACGCGAACAGAGTCAGTTCACGAATTAAGTTCGTGAAGCGAGGTACCACTGTATACTGTATATAGGTTGACCAGTCCTAAAGTCCAATTATGTATGATTGATGGAGGAACACGTAAGAGTGCCCAATATATAATTAGCAATATACTATATCTTTAGTGGCCCAAATAATTTTAACAGTATTGCGTATTCCTTTATCAATCATAATTAGTAATATACTATATCTTTAGTGGCCCAAATAATCTAACAATATTGTAAACTTCAAAATTCTAATGTCTAGAGACCAAAACCAAGTACAGGTAGTCCTCCCTACTTGTTCAGTGACCATTCAAGCTTACACTATGACCCATATTCAATTTACTGCAGCCATCACAGTATCCCTGCAGGCATGTGATTGTCATTTGTGATCTTCACAGCCAGTTTACAGCAAGCATGTCAATGGGGAAGTTGGCAGGAAGTTGCAAGTCACAATCATGTGACATTGTGCTTAACGACCCATGCTGAGTCGCTTAACTGCAACCAGAACTGATGTCATCAATTGGTGCAATCACATGGTGTTGCACGTAACACTTACAGAGTTGCTAGTCCCAACTGCAGTTAGTAAATGAGGACTGACTGTATCTTTGCAAATTCTACACTAAGATTGGAGTCAGAAGTTATAGAAAGAAGGGTACTATGATATAACTGTAGAGGTTAAAATATAATTGCATTTATAGCCACTGTGAATATTGAAGTCACTTCTTTGCATCTTTTTTTGTTGTTTCTATTTTCCTTCAATATTTTTTTTTACTTGTACGGGTTGCCTTTTCTTTCTTTCTTACACTTGACCTTACCTATTACTGTACTTGGATTTTTCTCTGTCTTTATCCTTCTTGTGCTCTTTGTGTCGATGTTCTCGGTCTTTGTGTTTATCTTTATGTTTGTGCGAATCTGTGAAAAGAACAGCAAAGAAAGGAATTAAGAAATAAAACAAGGACATAAAGGAATTATCTAAATTTCTATGATGCTACTAATTAGACAATGCCGCCCCAGGCTCTGAGACGCATACTATCAATGTTGTCTTGGTGGCTAGATTGTAAAGGTCTTCATGGGATAAAACAGTGGTGGGCAAACTCATTAGTCAAGAGAGCCAAATATCAACTGTACCACGATTGAAATTTCTTTTGAGAGCCAAAAGAAGGTGTGGCCTGTTTTGTGGGAGTGACCGGGTGGGCATGGCCAACTTGGAAAATGTGATGAAACTCACTTAACGACGGTCCTGCTTAGCAACCAAAATTTTGGGCTCAATTGTGGTCATAAGTTCTTTCTTTCTCTCTCTCTCCCACTTTCTTTTTCTTTCTATTTTTTTCTCTTTCGCTCTTTTTCTTTTTGTCTCTCTCTCTCATCTGTCTCTTTCCTCCCTCCACCCATCTGTCATTCTGTGTGTGTGTGTGTGTGTGTGTGTGTGTGTCTCTCTCTCCCTCCCTCTCTCTCTGTTTGTCTCTTCCTCCCTCCCCCTCTGTCTCTCTCTGCATGTCAGTCTCTCCCTCCCCCCCGGAAGCAACGGAAAGCCCGGCACGCTGGCCGGGGAGGCCACGGCTGTCTCCTCCCGCAGTGAGCGGGCGGGCGGAGCACCCGAGACCGCGGCCACCCAAGCACCGCTGAGGCTGTCCGGGTGCCACACGCCCACTTCCCTCCCAGCCCCGCACGGCGGCCAGCCCCGGAAAGCACGCCTTAGCGGCCTCTGCAGACGGCTATTGCTGCTGCCCCCGAGCCCTGCAACATGCAGCTCCCGCCGTCCAAGGTCGCCCAGCAGCCGCATCGGGCAGGGCAGCCGGGCACATCTCCACCAGCTCCTTCCAACGGCCACCGAGGTTCTCTAGGGCTGCCCGCCAGGGCTGCCCACTACACGGGGCTGCGAGGGAGGCGGGCGCAAAGCGCCTGGACGGCCCTGGCGGCGCCCAGGCAGCCGCAGCCCTGGGCGCTCCCCCCTCCGGCTGCAGGAGGAGGCAGCCGCAGCCCCCCCCAGCCGACATGCCGGACCTTCCGCTGCCTCGGGGGGGGGGGGGGAAAGAGGAAGAGCCACACCCGAGGGGCCAAAGAGCCGCGGTTTGCCGACCACTGGGATAAAAGATACGTTTAAACAAAAGCAACACAGAATTGCTATTTGCACATCAGGGTTTTTTCACTGACACCAGATTTGTCTTTCAAGAAGCCCTGGGATAGGGCATGTAACACCAAGGGTCCTGCACTGGTTCCCAATTCAGTTTTGGGTACAATTAAAGTACAGCCCTTAATCTATAAAATCAATAATAGCTTGGGACTTAGACATGCCTTGTCCAATCTTCAACTGTGGCAAACTGTCTCTTTCTCTCCGGCTATACCTAGTAGTGTGTAAGTCTGCATTTTTTATTCTGCATAGGGACAAGAGACTGAATTGGTTACCTGTCTGTTTCCATGTCAATTCAAGATGCTGGTTTTGAGTTTTAAAATCCTACATAGTATATTACCACTTATCTGAGAAACTGTTTTCCCCTCAATTATATCTGCCTGTACCACCAGATATAGTAGAAAAAACATGCTATGAGTTTAATCGGCTAGAGAGCTACATTTGGTAGGCTCTAGGTTGCAAAAGTGAAGCTTTTGATATTCCAAAGGACCCTCAAGACATTCAAGGGTCCTTTGGAAAGTCAAAAGTGATGAAGCCAGCTTCACTTCAAGTCCTAGGGATGGGAGAATTATTAAGTATTTCTGTTATTATTAACATTCCTTTGACTAATATTTATTCTTAGATTTTTAAAACTCTTTAATGTTTTAAAATAATTATAACTTTCATTGGAATTCACAGCATTTTTCTCTTTTTGACATTGCCATCACTCTGCCAAACAGATTAAAATGAAATTCTGACTTTCTCAAGAGTACCACATGACCTTAATGAAAACTGAACCCTGATCTCCCATAAACCTGGGGCTAGGAAACTGTTATCCTCAGAATCCTACTATTCTCTTAGCAACTGCTTCCTTATCTAATTTGTATATGCAGATTTGGGGGGGATATAAAATCTAGCTATGCTACAATTTTGAGCATTATTCATGCTACATCCATTTGACTACCATATTTTTCTAAGTATAAGACGCACCCAGGTTTTGAAGAGGCTTAAAAAAATAAATAGGTAAGTAGATAGAAGGAGAGAGAGGGAGAGAAATACAGTAGGGAGGGAGGGAGAGAAAGTAATTAGGTAGGTAGATAAAGGGATAGAGAGAGAGAGAAAAATACAGTAGGTAGATAGGTAGGGAGAGAGTTTGTTTCTGCAGGCACAGCACTTGACCAACGTAATTCTCATCAATCCCTCTAACTAAACAGCCTTCCGAAAGGAAAAAAAGTGTTTTTGCACTCTGCAAACCTCCCCAAAACAGCCTGTTTTTCATGAAAATGGGTCAATTTCTTTCCAAATAAAAGGTATAAATAAACTTGGAGGGCTTGCAGAGTGCTTCTAGGGGCTGGGGGCTCCAAAGGAATGAGCAAAAAAACGTGTTTTTTGTGAAAACAGGCCCTTTTTTGTCAAAAAATGCATGTATAGTTTTATGAAAGCTTATAGAATGCTGCTGGAGGCTGGGGGCGCAAAAATGGCTCATTTTAAGCTCATTTCTGCCCTCCCCAGCCCCCAGCTCTCTGGAAGCCTCTAAAAATTAACAATTAGGGATTGTTAATTTTAAATGGGAATTTTAGTGCAGGGATAGTCAAATTTAATTTGTTTTTATTGTATTTATTGTATTCATGTATATATTTTATGCTGTTTTATTCCTCCCTGTACACCGCTCCGAGTCCCCTAGGGGAGAGGACGCGGTTATACAAATAAATATTCGATATTCGATTCGATAAGGCTCTGCACGGCCATTTTGGTGAAGGGGGTGGGGTTTCAGGAGGCAAAAAAAATGCTGTATTCGATGTATAAGACGCACCAAGATTTTCAGCCTCTTTTTAGAGGAAAAAAGGTGCGTCTTATACACCAAAAATATGGTAGTTGATTTTTGCGATGAATCAAAACACTTCAGATGAAACTTGCTTCGGAATCACCACTCAATAAAGTATGGGGAAATAGACGGCTAGATCATTTAGCAGAATACTTTCTAACACATTGTTACTTTAGCCATAAAGAGGCATAAGGAAGCACAAGAATGTATTGGTGTTCAACATGACTTTTTAAAACTTCTGTTAATGCAGCAAATTTGTTTTCACTAAGCCATGTTACTTTGCTTGGTTTCCTAAATATACTAGCATCTCTACTCCATGTGTGAATTAATAAACTAGGAATGTAATTATATAGTAATCTTTACAGCACAAGATAAAAACTTAGGATTTATTTCTATTATTGCAATTGAGCCATATAAGATTTACAGAGTAAAATGAAGTGGAGGTGGGTAGATATGAAAAGAATAAGCAATGATTTAATTTTTATATTCTATGCTTAGCTACAGGCTTAGCTAAGTCTGTAATTAGAAGGCAATTTTATACATTTTGCAGAGAACAAATCCCAGCAAACCATTTGAATTTAACTTTTCAATGAACATGTATAGGATCGCGTTAATTGGTGGGCAATGAAATACTTTTATATATATATATATATATTTATGTATTATTTATTAATTTAATTTGTATACCGCCCTCTCTCCCGTAAGGACTCAGGGCGGTGCACAGGAATAATAATAAAGGATAAAATACATATAAATACAGTCAATAGATAAATTTAAAATTAAATTAAATAAATTTAACCTGTGTTAAAATAATAAGAAACCCTATTAAAATGATAGTAAAAAACACACTATGCCAGGCCGGCCAAAGGAAAAAAGTAAGTCTTTAATGTTCGCCGGAAGAGGCGAAGGTCCGTGATGGTACGAAGGTCGGGGAGTAAGTCGTTCCAGAGGGCTGGGCCCGCCACAGAGAAGGTTCTTCCCCTGGGAGCCGCCAGCCGGCATTGTCCAGCGGATAGCACCCTGAAGAGGCCCTCCCCCTGGGAGCGGACAGGTCGGATGGAGGTATGTGGCAGGAGGCGGTTCTGCAAATAACCAGGACCCATGCCATGGAGCACTTTGAAGATGATCACCAAAACCTTGAAGCGCACCCGGAAGGCCACAGGCAGCCAGTGCAGCTCGCGCAGGAGAGGTGTTTTGTGGGAGTGTCTTGGTGCTCCCAAGATCCCCCGGGCGGCCGCATTCTGCACTAACTGGAGTCTCCGGGCAAACCTCAAGGGAGAGCATTGCAGTAGTCTAGGTGGGAAATGACAAGAGCTTGTTTGACTGTGCGCAGGGCGTCACGATCTAGAAAGGGGCGCAACTGGCGTATCAGGTAAACCTGATAAAAGGCCCCCTTGGCTACGGCCGTCACATGGTCATCCAAGGACAGCCGAGAGTCCAGGAGGACGCCCAAGTTGCGAACCCTTTCTGCGGGGACTAATGACTCGCCCCTGATAGCCAGGGATGGAACTAACTGGCTATGTCGTGGTGCCGGAAGCCACAGCCACTCGGTCTTGGACGGGTTGAGTCATAGCCCGTTCCTCCCCATCCAGACTCGCACGGACTCCAGACACCAGGACATCATTTCAACGGCATCATTGGGATGGTTAGGGGTAGAGATGTACAACTGGGTGTTTATTTATTTATTTATTGAATTTATATCCCGCCCTTCTCCAAATGGACCCAGGGCGGCGCACAGGAACATTAAAAACATACAAACATATAAAAACTTTTTTCTTTTAAAAAACTTATTCAACTAAAGGCCTGTGCTAAAACCGAATTAAAATCCCCATTTTAAAACTATCTACGAATCAGTATTGGAGGCTACGCAAGGCCTGCTAGTTGGAATAGGTGTGTCTTCAGACACATGCGGAAGAGGCGGAGGTCAGAAATGGTACGGAGTTCAGGGGGCAAGTCGTTCCAAAGGGCTGGTCCCGCCACAGAGAAGGCTCTCCCCCTGGGTGTCGCCAGTCGGCATTGTCCGGCCAATGGCACCCTGAGGAGGCCCTCTCTGTGGGAGCGTATCAGTCTAAGGGATGTATGGGGCAGGAGGCGGTCTCGCATATAACTAGGTCCCGAGCCATGGAGCGCTTTAAAGATGGTTAGAACCTTGAAGCGCACCCGAAAGACCACAGGAAGCCAGTGCAGCTCGCGCAGGATTGGTGTTATATGGGAGTGTCTAGGCGCTCCCGTAATCACCCGCGCGGCTGCATTCTGGACTAGCTGTAGCTTTCGGGTGCACCTCAAGGGAAGCCCCATGTAGAGAGCATTACAGTAGTCGAGTCGAGACGTGACGAGTGCTTGAGTGACTGTGCGTAAGGCACCCGATCCAGCAAAGGGCGCAATTGGCGCATCAGGCGTACCTGATGGAACGCCCCCCTGGCCACGGCTGCCACATGGTCCTCCATAGACAGCCGGGAGTCCAGGAGGACACCCAAATTGCGCGTCCTCTCCACGGGGGCCGGTGTTCCGCCCCCAATGGCCAGAGTTGGAATAATCTGGCTGAATCGGGGTGCCGGAAGCCACAGCCACTCAGTCTTGGACTGGTTGAGCTTGAGTTTGTTACTACCCATCCAGATCCGTACGGCCTCCAAACACCGGGACATAACCTCGACGGCATCGTTGGGGTGGTCTGGGATGGATATGTACAACTGAGTATCGTCAGCGTACAGATGATATCCCACCCCAAAACCACAGATGATCTTACCCAGCGGCTTCATATATGTGTTGAACAGTAGGGGCGAGAGGACCGACCCCTGAGGTACCCCACATATGAGGGGACTCGAAGTCGACCTCTGCCCCCCTGCCAACACACATTGCGACCAACCAGAGAGGTAGGACGAGAACCACCGCAAAATGGTGCCTCCCAGCCCCAACCCCCCCAGTCAGTGCAATAGGATACCATGGTCGATGATATCAAAAGCCGCTGAGAGGTCTAATAGGACTAGGATAGAGGAATATCCTCTATCCCGCGCCCTCCAGAGATCATCTACCAACGCGACCAATGCCGTCTCGGTGCTGTGCCCGGGTCGGAAGCCGGACTGGCGCGGGTCTAGATAATCAACTTCCTCCAAGTGTCGCGGAAACTGTTGTGATCTCTTCACTAAAAAGTGAAGGTTGGAAACGGGACGATAGTTCTCTAATAATGCTGCATCCAGGGACGGCTTCTTGAGGAGGGGCCTTACTACCGCCTCTTTCAAGACGGCAGGCAAGGACCCCTCACTCAAAGATGCGTTGACAATGCCCTGGAGCCAGCCTCGTGTCATCTCCCAGGATGCTAGTACAAGCCAGGAGGGACACGGGTCCAATAAACATGTGGTGGCCCTAAGTCTCTTTGACAACTTGTCCATATCCTCGGTAGTAACAAAATCAAACTCCTCCCATGATGGTGTCACAAGAACAGCCTCGGTACGCTCGACTGGACCACTGTCGATGGAAGGTAACTTGCTCCGAATCTGAGTGATTTTCTCCTGCAGATAAATCCCAAATTCCTCTGCTCGACCCTGTAAAGGGGCTTCCCGCGGCCTCTGTTGAAGGAGGGAGCGGATCACCCCAAACAGGGCGGCAGGGCGGTTATCAGCGGATGCAATAAGAGTGGCACAATACTCACATTTGGCCACTCTTATCGCCACTAAGTAAGTCCTAATATGGTCTCTCACTAGTGTTCGGTCGGCTTCGGAGTGAGATGATCTCCATCTGCTCTCTAGGCGTCTCTTGTGGCGCTACATCTCCCTGAGCCCCTCGGTAAACCGAGGAGCGCAGGTGGTTCGACGCCGCAAGAGAGGCCGCAAGGGCGCGACTCGGTCCAAGGCCCCCGTGGCCACACTTAACCATGCGGTCACTAGGTCCTCAGTCGAGTCACGGGGCAAGTCCACAGGAATTGGCCCAAGGTCCCTTTGGAACCTTATCGGATCCATCAGGAGCCTGGGGCAGAACCATATAGGAATGTCCGGTTCCGCCTCCCCGCAGTGAGGTGCAGCGATCGGAAAGTCGAGCCGAAGGAGAACGTGATCTGTCCATGACAGGGGTGTGATGACTAGATCCCCTATTCCCAGATCACTACTCCACTGTCCCGAGATGAAGATTAGATCCAGGGTGTGTCCGCCCTCGTGGGTAGGGCCTACAACTACCTGGGTCAGGTCCATGGCTCTCATGGAAGCCATGAACTCCCGAGCTACCCCAGAGGTTTCGCCTGCTGACGGCAGGTTAAAGTCCCCCATGACTAAAAGTCTGGGGGTCTCAACCGCCGCCTCGGTTATCACCTCTAGGAGCTCGGGTAGGGCTGTTGTTGCATAGCGAGGAGCCAGGTATACAACTAACACGCCCAACTGCTTCCCTAGGCCCCACTTCACAAGGAGGGACTCGCACCCGGTCGTCTGAGGGATCGTGGTCTCCTTTGGCTCAAGACCTTCCCTAACCATAATTGCCACTCCCCCACCCCTCCCTAGGGCCCTAGTGTCATCCGCGTACAGATGAAATTCTATCCCATCTCACCCAGCGGCTTCATGTAGATGTTAAACAGGAGAGGCGAGAGGACCGACCCCTGAGGCACACCACAAGTGAGGAGCCTCGAAGTCGACCTCTGCCCCATCAACACAAATTGCAACCGGTCGGAGAGGTAGAAGGAGAACCACCGAAGTACGGTTCCCCCCAACCCTAACCCCTCCAGCCGGTGCAATAGGATACCATGGTCGATGGTATCGAAAGCCGCTGAGAGATCTAACAGGACCAGGATAGAGGAGCAACCCCTATCCCGAGCCCTCCAGAGATCATCTACCAATGTGACCAATGCCGTCTCCGTGCTGTGTCCGGGCCGGAAACCGGATTGGCGTGAGTCTAGATAGGCAGTTTCCTCCAGGTACTGGGGGAATTGTCGTGCCACCACACTCTCAACAACCTTCGCCAAAAAGGGAAGGTTGGAGACTGGACGATAGTTGGATAATAGAGCTGGGTCCAGGGAGGGCTTCTTGAGGAGGGGCCTCACCACCGCCTCTTTCAACATGGCCGGCAAGAACCCCTCGTTCAAAGAAGCATTAACAACCCCCTGGAGCCAGCCTCGTGTAACCTCCCGGGAGGCCAGTACAAGCCAGGAGGGACACGGTTCCAATAAACATGTGGTGGCCTTCAACTGCCCCAGTATCCTGTCCATGCCATCGGGGGTCACGAGGTCAAACTCATCCCAAACAGTTGCCTCAAGGCCAATCTCTGTCACCCCATCCAGACTAGTCCAATTGGAGGCCAGCTCGCTCTGGATCTGAACGATTTTATCCTGCAGATAAGATCCAAATTCCTCTGCACGACCCTGAAAGGGAGCCTCCCACGGCCTCTGGTGAAGGAGGGCGCGGGTCACCCAAAACAGGGCGACAGGGCGGTTATCTGCGGATGCGATGAGGGTGGCGAGATGGTCTCACTTCGCCGCTTTTATCGCCACTAGGTAGGTCCGTAAATGCGACCTTACCCATGTTCGGTCAGATTTGGCCCGGGAGGGCCTCAAGATGCTCTCTAGGCATCTCTTCTGGCGTTTCATCCTCCTCAGCTCCTCGGAGAACCAAGGAGCTAAGGTAGATCGACACCGAGTGAGAGGCCGCAAAGGCACGACCCGGTCTAGGGCCCCCGCGGCCACACTATTCCAGACGGCCACTAGGCCCTCAGTCGGGTCGCGGGTCAGGGATTCAGGTATTGGCCCAAGCTCCGTCTGGAACCTTTTGGGATCCATCAGGCGCCTGGGGCGGAACCATATTGGCACTTCTGGCTCCCCTAATCATAGATCACTCGTCCACTGTCCGGAGGCAAAAACAAGGTCCAGAGTGTGTCCCCTAGTGTGCGTGGGGCCATGAATTACTTGGGTCAGGTCCATGGCTGTCATGGAGGCAATGAACTCCCGGGCCACCTCAGATGTCCCGCCTACCGATGGCAGGTTGAAATCCCCCATGACTAAAAGCCTGGGGGTATCAACCACCACCTCAGCGATCACATCGAGGAGCTCGAGCAGGGCTGCTGAGACGTAGCGAGGAGCCAGGTACACAATCAGCAAACCCAGCTGCCACCCATGACCCCACTTTACACAGAGGGACTCACAACCGGCTGTCTGCGGCACAGAGGTCTCTCTCGGCTCGAGACCTTCCTTAATAATAATCGCCACTCCCCCACCCCTGCCCTGGGCCCGTGGCTGATGGAATGCCCGATAACCTGGTGGACACATTTCTACGAGGGCTACTCCTCCCTCGCGGCCCAACCAGGTTTCGGTAATACCCACCAGGTCCGGGTCCCCCTCAGACACTAAGTCATAGATGAGGGGGGCTTTGTTGGCCACATTGCATAGCATCAGCCTAGCAGGAAGAGCCCTGGGGATGAGAGCTTATGTTCCGTTTTCGCCACAGATAATTAAAGCTAATTTTCTAGCATCTGTATAAGAATATTTGCTTTTAAGTTTTTTAAAAATTAAAATAAACACCTTAAGAATTGGAAAACCCTTTTCCTTCATTACTTAAAACCACTTTTCTAAAAAGTTCTTTGTACAAAAAGTAGGTAAAACACTGTTGTGATTGGATATACTAAACAATACAATCATAAAGTGTGATGTCACAAGACCACATTGCTGAATGATGGCAATCCCAGTGATCATGGCTGTCACTATAACTCTGGGACTGTGCGTCATTTCACGAGGACAATGACATGGGAAGAGTGCCAAGCAAGTAGGCTGGCAAAAGCTGTAGGTAGATGGGCAGGTGCCATGGATAGGCACTGTGAAAAGTAGGCAGGCAGGCAAGTGGGAGGGTGCCACAAGCAGGTGATATGGAGAATAGGAGGAGTGCACAGGCAGGCACCACAGAATCCTGGTGGATGGGCAGGCACTTCCTCCCAGCTCCCCCATTTCTACACTGGTACAATGCCTCCCAACAGACTTACAAGTGCAATTTAAAGTGCTGGTGATCACCTACAACATTTGCTTTGGCACAGGACAAAATCTTTGATTGAAAGGTATCTTGCCTGTTTGTACATCCTGACAAGGACATACTTATGAGACCCAGTATGCCTTCTCTATGGGAAATCTGCCTTTTGGAATGATATTTTTCCTGGATGTATAGTCAGTCCCAACCATATAGTCCTTGAGGAAGGTGATTAGAATCTAATTGTTGAAATAAGTCACCACTTGTAGAAATCTACAGTTTTGTTCACCCATAAAATTACAGAATATTCTAATGAGCTATGTTATTTTACATTAATTATATTTATGTGTCACAGTGTGTAATATAATAAAAAACCAAATTTAATAAATAAAAATAATATATACTTGTACTAATTTCAATATTGCTTCATAATTGGTGTTTTCCCTTTTGAAGACAATGGAAAAACTAGTCTTTCCTATTCTATTAAAATATTTGCACAAAGATAAACTCATTGGATTTTTGATAGCAACTGAATTTGAAGGAACACAGGAATGCATGAATGCATAGTTAAGAATGAAAAAGTGGATCAAGTTCCTTTTATCTTCCACTAGGTTTTACTTAACACAATTTAGCACAGAATTATTTAATCACTTCCTGTGACCACACACAAGTTATTTCTTCAACCTAATTACAGGAGATCACAATTTCTTTTTGAGAATCAATTTGGTGTAGTAGTTAAGACAGGCTAGAAACTGGGAGACAGTTCTATTCTTGCCTTAGGCACAAAATGAATGGGGTGACCTTGGGACAGTTACTCTCTTAAAATCCGAGGAAGAAGGCAAGGACAAATCACTTCTGAAATCTTGCCAAGAAAACTGCAGGGACTTGTCCAGATAGTCTGCAGGAGTCAACCTTGATTTGAAGGCACACAAATGAACACACAATTCCCGTTTAAATTAAACAAGCCATGGATTTAACTGTGGAAGAAAATATGAGTGGGATCTTTTTTCTCTCTCATGCTGCTAAATACTATTTTAGGAAGAAAGTAGGCATGCTGGCCCCTTTCAGATATTTTCTGCTATTGTTCCCTGTTCAAAATCTCTGGCCAGTCTGGATAGGAGTAATTGGGAGTCAAAAACTTGAGAAAATCATGATTTAGTGTTACACTGAAATGTAGCTACATTTTCTGGGGTTTTTTCTCAACCAATCCTCAATGTTGCATTACAATTATAAAGAAATGTTCCATCAACCTTCAGCCTATGTGTAATTTTCATTTCTCTTTTGTTCCAGATAAATTATCCATAAAGTAGTCAAGAAAGCTCTTCTTTTGGCCAGCTGATAATTTAGAACACACCTGCTACCTATCCTTTTATACACTTTTCTTGTTGGAAGCTATAGCTATAAGTATCATCATCTACTTATTAGAAATCAAATTTACACTTCATAAAGCATTCTTTCTATAGACAAATGATAGATAGACACACAGACAGACAGACAGACAGACACACAGACAGAACAATTTTTAAAAAAATGTCCTATATGTTACTATTTAAAACAAGTAACTCAAAGACTCAATTGCTAGACAGGGTTTTAGGGATGGTACAATTAATTTTACAGCTTCAGAAACAATCCATTCAGAGTCCTCAAATTATTATTATTCAGAGGTAACTGATTTGGAACATCAAAGTGATGCCAGCATATATCTGCTTCAATTATCTCTGTAAAGATTTGTAAGGAGATGGAGTATGCTTACAATATTATTGAGAGATGGTTGGCTTTCAGCCTTTCTTAGCTTAGGAATAGCCATATATGCAACAATGTCTTATATATGCCTCCCTACATCTCTCTTAAACCTACACTTGGTAAGGTATGGGAATGACTCTAGGATTGTTTAATACCAAGTTTAGCATTCAAGAATAAAAGCACTAATTTCATACTGCTAGTTCTTCTGGAGAAGAACACACATATTCAGTAGTCAATAGACAATAATTCATTCTCTTCTAAAGCTAGGAAGTACAGGTAGTTCTCTAAAGCCACCACTGGAATACTGCATCCAGTTTTGTTCACCACATTGTAAAAAAGATATTGAGACTCTAGAAAGAATGCAAAGAGGAGCAACAAAATGATTAGAGGATTGGAGACTAAAACATATAAACAACAGTTGCTGGAATTGGGTATGTCGAGTTTAATGAAAAGAAAGAATAGGTGTTACATGATAGCAGTGTTCCAGTATCTTAGGAGTTGCCACAAAGAAGGAGTCAAGCTATTCCCCAAAGCACCCGATGGAAGGACAAGGAGTAATGGATGAAAACTAATCCAGGAGGGAAACAATCTAGAACTAAGAAGAAATTTCCTGACAGACAGAATTAATCAGTGGAACAACTTGCCTCCAGAAGTTACAAATGCTCTTAACACTGGAAGTTCTTAAGAGATTGGACAACCATTTGTTTGAAATGGTAATAGGGCAGTGATGGCGAACCTTTTTGGCACAAAGTACCCAAACCGGAACACATGTGCTGATCTCTTTGTGTATTTATGTATGCCAGAGCCCTGGAAACTCATAGACCACCTGGCCTTTTGGTTTCTGGTGCATGCATGCGTGGTGGCCAGCTGGTCTTTGTGTGCGCTGGAGCCTCAGAAACTCGAATAGCTGGTCTTCCGGTTTCCAGCACACACATATGTACCGGTCAACTGTTCTTCCAGTTTCCAGGGCTCCAGCACGTGCGAAGATTAGCTGGCCAGCGCACATGCATACGCCAGAAACCAGAAGATCAGCTGGCAACGGCACGCATGCCCACAGAGAGGGCTGTGTGTGCCATCTCTGGCACACGTGCCATAGGTTTGCCATCATGGGTACAGGGTTTCCTGCCTGAGCAGGAGGTTGGTCTAGAAGACCTCCAAAGTCACTTCCAACTCTGTTCTTCTATGTCTGTGATAGCGAACCTATGGCACGCATGCCACAGGCGTTGCCCTGTCGGCTCTAGTGTGCGCTGATTTTGGCCTTCGTTCATGGCTGTTTTTTGAAGTCTCCGGAGGGCAAAAAACAGCCCTATGGGCAACCTGGGAGTCCGTTCCTGAAATTCTGGTTTGTGCTATGGGGTGTTTTTTGCCCCCCCCCCCCCAGGCTTTAGGAGGCTTCTCAGAAGCCTCTGGAGGGAGAAAAAAGGCCCAACATGCAAACCAGAAATTGGAAAATGGGCAGTTTATGGCCTCTGGAGGGACTCAGGGGGAGATGGAGAGGCCGTTTTCACCTAAGAAAGCCTCTGGAGCTTGGGGAGGGCAAAAAGCGGAGAATAGGTTCTGAGGTGGGCATGCGAGCGTGTGCCATAGTGTGTGGGTAGCCCCTCAGAAACTCCCCCACTGGTGAGAGTTGGATAATGAAGAGGCGTGGTTTAGCTCTGGCAGTAGGATGCTGTTTGCCACCTTGAAACACACTGTTTCCTGTGCCTTACCCGGGCAGCGATGGCTAGAGTAATGGGAGGGGGGGCAGAGCCGTCAGGGCTGCTCCCTCCCTTAGCAAGCCTGGTCGAGTTGCGGGTGAGCGCCAGAGGGTCAGAAGACGCACATTTCCAGCCCACGCTTCTCTATCCCGAAGTAGGGGGGAGAGCAGGGGAAAGGGTCGGAGAAGCCTGGCTGGCTTTCCTTTGGTGTGGGGAAGACCTAATACCTCCTCAATGGTCTGTCTGCTGCTCTCGCAGTGTCTTGCACAGAATAGCAAAAGAGTGCTTCACAATGAGGGAGACTGGATCCCCTCCTCCTCCTGGAGCCCATTCCCTGCCCCACTCACCCATGGCAACACACTCACTCTCCTGGGGTGGAGAGCAGGTCATGTGTCCAGCATCAACAAACCTTGAAGTAGCCGCCTTCCGTTTCCCACCAGTCAGGCAGTGAAAGGGTGTGTGTGTGTGTGGAGAAGACAGATTCGGCTTGATTCGGCCCTCACTAAAAACACCACCTATTAGTCAGTCTCCCTCTCTGTGTGTCAATGTCTGTGAGTGTGTGTGTGTGTCTATCTCTCTCGCTCCCTGTCTCTGCCTCTCTTCTCACTCTCTGGGAAAGCCTTGCGTTCTCTCCTGGCTGGCTGTGGCAGGGTGCAAAATGGAGGGGGGAGGAAGCGGGAAGCCTCCACCACAGTTGTGCTCATTCCTTAGCCAGCCCGGATTTCCAAAAGGAAGAAAGAAAAATGGGTAGTGAAAAGCCCTAGGGAGAGCACGCAGGGCTTTCCGAGTGAGAAGAGACACAGAGACAGGGAGCAAGAGAGCGACACACACATACAGAGATAGAGAGAGATAGAGAGAGAGGACGGAGAGGAAGAGAGAGAGAGAGAGAGAGAGAGAGAGAGAGAGAGAGAGAGAGAGAGAGAGAGAGGTGAGGGAGATAGAGAGAAAAAAGAGAAAGATATGAGAAGGAGGGCGGGAGAGACAGAAAAAAAGAGACAGAGGAATGAGAGAGAGAGGAATTAGAGGGTGAGGGAGATAGAGATAAAAAGAAAGCAGAGATGAGAGGAAGTTGTGAGGGAGATGAGAAAAAGATGAGAGGGAGAGACACAGAGGGGGGGATACCTATTTCCCATATACAGGAGAACACAGGGAGCCACAGAACCTGGGTAGATGTGACTGAGGGGTCATGTAACTGGGTGGGAGGGAGTGATGTTGAGTTGGCCATGCACACCCAGGTTTTGTGGCTCACGTTTTATTTTCTGTGGGAAATGCGCCATAGTGGCTCTTTGAGTGTTTAAGGTTGCAGACCCCTGCTTTCACCCAATTACATTTTTGTTAATTTGTTTGTTGCTCTATTACAGAAATATTTGCATGTGTATCCCATTATACACATTAGGTAAACAATAAAAGGAAAAGATAAAACTACAAACATTATAAATTTAATATTCTACAAAATAATTGTCTTTGGCTTTCCCCCACAATGTTCATTGTGGCATAATGATGTAGGATACAGATTATTATTCCTGTACATAGACAGAATAAAAAGTTAAAGCCTTTACAGGGCTTGTATGAATAAACTAATATATAGTTGTTGTCATCGTCATCATCTTAGCCACTGTCTATCCGCTGCAGGACGAAGGCCTCTTCTGCATGTTTCAAACCAATACAGTCCTCAGCTTTTGTTTGCCAGTTGGACCTGCAATACTTAATATTAACATACTATATTAATAGACAAGCATTAATAATGATATTGTGTACTAGGAATTGCTTAGAATGTTAATCAATATTTATAATAATTAAACAAATCTATCAAAAATGGATAGAATTTCAATCCTTGACTTAATGTACATTTCAATGAATAAAACCTGTTGTTTTATAACGTTCAGATTAAAATGAAAATGGGTAGAACAGCCCACAGAAAACTTCATTTCCCCTTAAAATGTAGCTTGCCAAAATATTTCAAAAGAACCTTATAATTCCATTTATGTCAGTAATTTATATCAGTCCTTTTAACCATTAACAATAACTTTATCTCCAAGAAAAATTCTCCCATTGTAATGGATACAAACGGCTTGCTTAGATAAGACTGCTAGTTCATTCCGCAAGAATCACATCCAGACAGATCAGACATCTCCTTTTGCTATGTGTAAGCCCAAGACAGATCTTGCCACAGTGAAATGTTATCAGGAACCAGGATGAAGCAACTTTAAGATTAAGATATAGTACAACTTAACCAGAATTTGATATCTTAATTCATTCTATTAAAACAGATATGCTAGTCAAAACAAGTCATATCTGGAATAAAACATTTTGTATGCATAATACACAATAGTGCCGTGACCTTACTGTAGTACAAAAAAACATTCCTTGCATACGTTTTCAAGTAGTTTGGTAAGTACTGCAGCCGTTCAGATCTTTTCATGTATTCTGGAATTCATTAGTCAGAATTACATGTATTCACTCTTAACAAAGAACATTTTGGAAATTAGAAGATTGTAATAGTGCTGATTCCAAAACCTGGTACAATGTTTAGGTTTATTAGTTTTTTATACCGCCCTACTCTTGAAGGACTCAGGGCAGTGTACAGCCAAAGTACAACAGATATATAAAAGTTAAAAAAACAGTTTTAAAAGCATATTAAACAATTTGGCCTCTCTTAAAATTAAAAAACCAAAGAAACCCCAATTAAAATTAATAAAAATTCATTTTATGCTAGCCCAGCTTGTTGGAAAAAAAAGGTCTTGAGAGCACGGTGGAAGGTGCGTAAGTCAGGGATAGTTCTTAATTCTGGGGGCAATTCGTTCCAGAGAACAGGTGCTCCCACGGAGAAGGCTCCCCCTGGGTGTCACCAGTCGATATTGTTTAGCCGACAGCACCATGAGGAGACCCTCTCTATGGGAGTGTACTGGTCGGGGGGAAGCTCTCGGTGGCAGAAGATCTCGTAAGTACCCAGGTCCTAAGCCATGGAGTGCTTTAAAGATAGTAACCAACATCTTGAATCGCACCTGGAAAACCACCAGCCAATGTAGCTCACGCAGGAAGGGTGTTACATGGGAGCGTCGTGTCATCCCCATAATTACCCGCGTGGCAGCATTCTGGACCAGTTGGAGCCTCTGGGTGCTCTTCAAGGGGAGCCCCATGTTTCAGGTTCCCCTTCCCACTCCAAGTATTAGTGAAAAGAACAGCTCTCACTATACTAATTTTATAAACTACATATGCATAGGATTGAGTATACACATCTTCAAGGATGCATTTCAGCACTTAATGTAGCTAATTTCTGAGTGAACTGTTTTGCCGAGTTATGCCTTCACTGTCAAATCAGTGGAACTGTATGTGCTGTAGAATGGTATTATCACTTTTTTCATATACTCTATGTAATATTTTTCTTTTCTTAATGTTTTAAGCTACCAATATATTAATTTTCAATAGCATCAGTTTTCAAATAGATTTAAGTAACAGTTATGTAAATTCTTTTCTGGCTATTATAAAAAAGAGAAGTTTAACTAAAATTGGCAGACGTCTTGTTAAGAATTATGCTTTAGCTGAACTAACGTTCTCACTAAAATAAGAAGAATTTTTGGATGCCAACAGCACAGTAATCTGCCAAGATTTATCAGCACAATTATTTTAAAATAAAATTAAACAAGAATTATTGTGAATCATGTTGCACATTCATTGCAATTTTCATATTTTGTGCTGACAATGCACTAAAAAAATGACTAAAATCCAGAGAGCTATCAAAGAAACTTCTGAGGCTTCATTGGCAATCTTTGCTCTTATACAACCACTTTAATATATATGTGTAGTTGTTGAATTAAAGGCACTCCTTGAAACTAAGAGACGTTTTAAACTACAATTCAGGCATGAAGTTCTCATTTAATAGATGGAAGGAAATCTCATTTCTGGAATAAGTGCAGTTCAGGATACTGAGATATTTATGCTCAGATAGTTCTTCAGTATTGTACCAGTGTTCTTAAAATGTTCTTATCTCATCTACAGATATGCTTAAGAAATTGTTGACTATTCCAATGTCCACACACATAACTCCACCATTTACTCCATCATGAAATCATGAGACACTAGGACAACTTTCATCTTTTGAAAATGCTTGTCATTATAATGTTTTAGCTTAGGATATGACAACAAATGCCAAAGTTGTGAAGGGTTAATACATTTTTAAAACTAGTTTTGTCCTGACTTCTGTTTTGTACTTCAAAGTTTGTTTTGTGATCTCCATCTATTCAGAAATCATGTAATGAATATGCTACATGCATATTATAATACTACAACTTCCCTGAAGAACCAAAAAACCCCATTGTATTTATTTTCATGGCAGAGAAGTACAGAAAAAGAGGAAATACATCTGGATTGTTGAACCCACAAGGGTGATACTTTGTTAACTCCTCTAAATATAAGAAAGGATTCTTGTCCTGATCACAGATATTTCTACAACACTAGTTGGAGTAGAAAGTGGACAGCAATAAGCATCTCCATATACTGTCCTAATTAGTCTACTATGCATCATTGTGTTCTGGCAGGTGACAGATGGCTTGGCATACATTTTGTGCCCCAAAATAACATATAAATAGAAATGTAAATTTGCAATAAATTTTAAAGTCACAAGGGAAAAATATTTTTTCTTCCAGTAATGCCAGTGCGCCCTAAAGAGGAAAAGAAATTTTATTTTACACGAGTTACATTTCACAATGATTTGTGTACTACAATTGTTACAATCTGATACAGTAAATAATATTACATAGAGCCAGCGCTGTCCAAAGGCATCTCCATAGTCATGCGGCCAACATGACTAAATGCCGAAAGCGTATGGAATGTTGTTACCTTCCCATCAAAGGTGGTCCCTATTTTTCTACTTGCATTTTTACATGCTTTCGGACTGCTAGGTTGGCAGAAGCTGGGACAAGTAACAGGAGCTCACTCCGTTACGCGGTGTTAGGGCTTCGAATTGCCAAACTGCCAATCTTTCTGATCGACAAACTCAGGGTCTTAGCCACTGAGTGTCCTTTACGTTCTCCTTAATGAGCCCTAAATTTAGGTCTAAAATTAAATGTTTAATGTTTTTCTATAATGTAATCATATTTTGGACCTAATGGTAAAGAATGTCATTGTTAACTTACAATTATATCAATATACATGTTCTCCTCGAGTTTATAAAAATAAGAGCAGGATATAATAAATATCAATAGGTTCTATACTTATATCATACTGCTTGGAAATGTTTTTGCACATTACCCTTTTCCAAACTGCTTTCAACTTGTTATTTTTGCAGTTTTTCATGAACTGTTTTGCTTCAAGACAAGCTACAACTCTGCAACAAAATTAAGGCCAGCGCTTTGACTAGACCATTTCTTCTGTTTCTTTTGTGAATTTACTTGTGCATTTATGTTGACTGTCATGTTGCAGCTCATGGACAGGTACCCTGTCATTCTGAAGGAAATTTTGGTACAATCCATTGTTTTGTAAATGATTGTGAGCTGTCCAGGTCCTGAGGCTGCAAAGCAGCCTGAAACCATTATGCTTCTACCATTATACTTCATAGCTGGGATGTGGCTCTTTTGTTGAAATGTAGCGTTCTGTTTTCAAAACAATTCCACTTCATTGCATCTGTCCAAAAGAACAGACTGTTCCATCAGCACGTGGAACATCCAGTTAGCCTTTCCTGAGATGGGAAGCGGTGTGCTTTTTGGACAGGAGTTTCACCTTTCCTAACTTCTCATGCACATCACTTTTCTTCAGTGCTTTTCTGCAGATCCTTTGTCAGATCAGGATTGTTTATGACTTCCCAGATTATTATACATTATGCTGTTGGAATTATTTTTGATGGACATCTTCTCTGGGAAAAAGAAACAATGGTGCTGCATTTTCTTCATTTCTTCATCATCTGTGGATGATGGAGGGCAAAGTTTTCTGCAACAATTTTGTAAATTTTTCCAGTCTTGAAAGTCTATTTTCTGATTAACACAATCATGCGATAGGCATATTATTCATGTCTACAAATCTGTATCAACAGCAGACTGTAATGGTGTCAATCAATGTGTGCATGCTTTTAATAGGCAGCAGCTATTCAAATTCACACCTTATTAACATCTCATTGAGTAACATCTGACTCAACTTATCTACTTAACAGGACTGATTATCCTAGGGCTTCATCACCCATTTCCAACAAAGACATTGAATTAATGTGTTCAGTAAAGACATTGATTTTGTTACTGGAATATAGACGCTTCTCAGTTCATTAAGGTTCTGAGCAGCTTACCAAAAATAAAATAGAAAGAATTAAAAGAAGTAATATCCAAAATCAACAACTGTGATATTCAAGTTCATAGCTACTGCACACCGGGGAAAACAATTCTAGCAATAAACAGCCCTAGTTACAGCAAAGAGAAAACCTAACTATAGCAATAGACCCTAAAGGCTTTCCAGAACTACCAGGTCTTGATGACTTTCCTGAGTGCCAACAAAATTGGTGCTGATCTCACCCTGCATATAATACTTTATGTATCACAGCACAATATACTGTTTGCGTGTATGCTTTTTTAAAAAAAGATGTATTTTTCTACTAACACGGCTTAGACAAAAGTCTGATCACATTGTAGTCACAATGCTAGAAAATTATGGATAATTCTAAAAGGTTCAGAAAATTTCTCTCCACATCAGGAGGCCACAAATTACAGTTTGCTGTCACCTACAAAACCATCACTTCTTTTCAAGGATGGATTAGCAATCTGAAATCATGCTGGGTTTAGAGTATTTCAAGAATCCAGTATGCCTATAAAGATAAGTCTTTGCTATCTCTTTGCAAAAGATTAGAGTCCAGAAAAGGAAAGGAAGAGAAAAAATGCATAAACAGTAAGCAAATCAGACATATCACAAAATAATGGCTAAATCAGATGACAGTTTATTCATAAACAAAACTTAGCATAAGTGAAGCGAAATTTAAAAAGAAGCATTCTAAAACATGCAAAGAAACTCTATAAATAAGCCTAAAAATTTTATATCAGTTTCCAAGATTTTGTTTTTATTTTGGCACAGAAGTTAAAATTATTGAGCTAGAAATCAGGAGGCTATGAGTTCTAGTTCTGCCTTAGGTATGGAAGCCAGCTGGGTAACTTTGGTTCAATTATTGTCTTTCAGCTCTAGGAAGAAGGCAATGGCAAACTACTTTTGAAAATGCTGTCAGGAAAACTGCATGAACTTGTCCTGACAGTAGCCAGGAGTAAAGGCTAAGAGAAGCAGCAATATATAAACAATAAATTGTAATGAAATCTGTGTAGTTATCATGTTTTTGATCACAATGGGTAAGTCTTGACATTTCTGAAACACTTTGAAAGGAATTACACTGTGACACTGGTTAGTAAAATTAAAAACCAGTAATCACATTAAAATAAGATAAGCTTAGAGTGAAAATATATAATCTTATTATACTGAACACAATTTTTTTCTACTTTGTCCACACATGGTCCTAATTTTCATTTCCTTCTGTGAAGTAAGGTTTGAAAATCTAGTAATATGCTTTTGCATAGCAGTCATAATACTAACTAGGAACAGAAATGTTTTTTTTCCATGAAAAGTATGTATAGTTTATTTTGAACATGAATTTAATGTTTCCTTTAACAAATTAGCATGACAAATCAGTATTATTCAATGTCATTAGAAGCAAACTGTTTCTAGAATAATTATATTTATCAATAACATTTCAGTTGCTGTTAATTGGTTCATAAAGAAATGTCACAGTTATGCAACAACTTACATTACTGCAAAGTAGTGGCTACATTACCTGTAATAAGTAGCACAAGAATATATTATCAACAGAATGGATCTAAGATGGAATGAGAAACCCAACAGAAATTTTCAAAAGCAACACTTGCACATTGTCTGGTTTCCAAGTAACAACCCTAACAAAAGAAGACTCCAAGGCTTGAAATTCCTCAAAGTTCTGTTTTATTAGAGATATATTAGAATATCTGGGGAAACCCGAATCTGAGTTTCCAGGTTTTCCCCACCCAAATGAAAGTTCAAGTCTCTGCCCAGCACCCACATGTCTATTACATGGCCCAATCAAGCATCATCCCAACTGCAGATGCCTCCCACTCACGCCACTCCAGGTGCAGGACAAAATGACCTTGACTCTCTGAGAACGGAATGTTATTTTGACTATATCTACCCCATTCCATATAATCCCCTCTCCCAGTTTCTCACAGCAATAAATGTTGCATGCCTAAAGGCATAACGCAAAAGATGGCTTCCTGGCCTGAAAAACATATTATTTGATAAATATGGCTTTGCTAAATCCAAGGTTCCTTAAACTTATGCTTGAAATACTAGGCAAGGGGCATCTTAAACTCCTATTGTAGTACCTATTGCATATTTGGGATATTCTTTATCCAAAGCAGAGTCTCCAATATTGACAATGACAGGTTAAAGAATCAAATATACACAATTTTAAATGATGAAACTTTCATGCAGATCCTCGACTTACAACTGTAATGGAATCTGTCCATTACAGTTGTGAATCGTGATGTTTGTAAAGCAGCTTAGTTGTGTGACCAACCCTAACCAACACAATTTTATGATTTTGCAGTGGCCATTAAGCAAATCACCAGTCATTAAGTGAATCTATAGTTGTTAAGGAAACCCATTATTCACTCTGAGGTGTTTTTTTGCTGAACACCAGAAGTAAACAGTAATTTTCAGCAGAAATGTCATAAATTATGGTCATAAGACTGTGGGATACTGCAAACCAGAGGGGGCAGTCCTAAATAAAGGACTGTATTCATTTTTAAACACTGAATCATTCTGTTATAGTAGGCCAGTGATGGCAAACTTTTTAGGCACAGAATGTCCAAACCGGAAGGTGTGCATGCTTGTGCACCAGAGTGCCGGAAACCCAACAACCAGCTGGCTGGTGTGCATGAATGCCCCGGAAACCCGAAGACCAGCTGGCTGAGATGGGGTGATGGCACACATGCCTACTGTGTGCCACCTCTGGCACGAGTGCCACAGGTTCGACATCATGGTACTAGGCAGATATAGAAGAAGTAGCAGAATGTGATGGCAGAGTTAAAAAGGGATAAGCCTAGAATCCCCACATAGCCACAAAGTCCAACCCCTCCTCTTGAATTCAGTTGGCCCTTAGATAACTCCAAGCAGGTGCTGACCATTAGTTGAGAAGATTCCTGAGCTTAGATTTTTAGCAATAAATCATTTTAATTGGATCTTCATGTGTGGCCCTAGTCTTTTGCCCTGACACCAGAGTTAATAAACAATCCAATTTAGCTAATGAGCTCAACCATAGAGCACTTTCAGTATTTTGACTCAATCAGATACTATATTTAAGATCATTTGCATTGAAATGTGAAGAACTGAGATAAAACCATTAGCAGCTTGCTAAATGTCACATACAATCTTAGCTAAAAAGCCATATAAAAGGATACTACAGGAGCTATGCCAGAGGTGGGTTGCTCCCAGTTTGGCTGAACCGGTAGTGGTAATCTAGCCTGGGTTGCAGAACCGGCATCGACCCAGACTGGCCATACCCCAGACCCGGTTCCCTGGTCTCTGTTGCTGGCATCTTAGCTTACACATGCACACAACCATTAACAGTGAATTGTGTGTGCAAAATGCGTGAGCGAATGACCCAGTACCGGTTCGCGTAGGAACCTACCCCTGGGCTATGCCTGTAGAGGGCAAAGCAAAATTGCAGTATGTATCATTTGATTTGCTGCACCAGGTTTTCACATGCTTTGTTTTTAAAAGAATTAGGTTTCTTAAACATTAGCTGATTTAGGAAACTGCAAACAAATTCATTTCCTAAGAACACTAAATACAGATATTCCTGTTTGAATATTAAGTTTGGACACAAATTTAAGTGATCTATATCATCTGCAATATACTTACACTATGTATCACTATTTACAAATGAATAATTTAGCCATCTTATTTATTTTATTTTATTTTATTAAATTTATATCCCGCCCTTCTCCACAGAGGACCCAGGGCGGCTATCTTATTAAACATCACTAAGATTAATATATTTTATATAAGGCCTTTTTTGTTAGGTCTATATATATTGAGTAATGAAGTGCTATAGTTATAATTTTCTAGACAACAAAATGCTGCAAGTTTACAAATAGGACATGTGCAGCAATATACTCCTTATGTTTGCCAGCAATTTGCATTGCTTCTGATTCTGGAATTACTTTAACTTCTTGAGTAGTAACATTGAGACAGTCAATCTACTCCCCTCTTTAAAGCTGACCTCTACAACACTTAATAAGAAATGGATCCTGCTATAATTAGAACTTATTTCCAAGTAAATGGTTCAAATTATATTGCATATATATATTGCATATATACTTCAGTGAGAAGTGCTTACGTATGAATTTCAAAAAAGTTGGTTTAGACTAGAGGGTTCCTTCAAACCTCCGAAAATTATGTACTGATATCATTCAGATAATATCTTGTAAAATCAGATCACATTCAATAAAGTTTGAGAATGCATTGCAAGTTAATTGAAATTTACTATTCCCTTAAGAAACACACAAAAAGTCTTACGCACTACAAAAAAAGTTATTGAAAAAATCAGGCTTACTGCCTTTTAGCAGCTCCAAATCTTTATTTGTAAAATGAAAAAAAAAACAGCCATGTTTTGCAAACAATGCAGATATTGAAGGGTAAGAGGAATTCAAACACATACACTCTTGTTAGCTGGAGAAAAAACTCTGCTGAAATAGATTTCAAAAATTTTCCTTGGCTTGACATGCAAATTCATGTTGCAAAGGAGTAATTTCCATGGAACTATTACAACAGGGGTCATTTACTTCCAAATGCTCAGCATGTAATGTAATGATTTTAAAATCCTAACATTACTTAGTCCTCTAACCAATTACATCCTGAAAGAAGATGTAAATCCTGGAATCAAATGGTGTACCATAACTGGATAATTTCCCCAGGTTTTCCAATAGAGAATAAAGATGTAATTATTAGAATAAAATACTGAACATATTCTTATAAAAGCCAATTAAAAGCTGAATGATATACAGTTTTAAGTTTGCAATGGATCTATTTTGCTAGTTTAATCTACTTATTCTGGGGATTGGTAAAGTCCCAGGAGACTGGAAGAGAGTAAATGTCACCCCATTGTTAAAAGAGAAAGGAAGACAACCTGGGAAGCCACAGATCTAGAGACCTGTCAGTCTGACATCTACGTTGGAGTAAATCTTATTGTTAGCATTAACAAGATCCAGCACAAGTTTGCCTGACATATAGTTAATCTATTATTTCACAGAGTAGGTAGGTCAAGGGAATGATTCAGACAAAGTGTACCTGGACCTCAGCAAAGCCTTCAAAAGTCTTGCTTAAATTCTCCTTTACAAAATAGTAAAATAAGGATTAGAAGATAATACTGTTGGATGATTCAGTACTCAAAGGCACCAATTCTTCTTGAGAGAACTATTCAATAAAATGCCTCATGCCCCTATCCTGGTGAACATTTTTAATCAGTAATTTGGATGAGAGAAGCTGTTTGCAGATGACACAATAGGTAGCAGTAATGTTTTGATGAAAGAGAAAATTCAAAAAGATGTAAACAGGCTTGAACCTGTTGAAATAAATAAGATGGATTTTTAAAATGGAGAAATGTAACATCCCGCATCTGTGTAATAGGCTGCAAAACAAAGTTAGGAGTCCTTCAAATAGAGGCTGCATTGTCATCTGTCAGAAATGTTCTACGGCTCCTGCACTGAGCAGCAGATTGAACTAGTTGACCTCTAGTCCTTTGAATTCTATAGTTCTACAACATGAGCAGATGGCTAAAGTACTTTCAGAACTGCACTCTGACAGAATATAGTCGAGGTAATCTACGAGATAACAACTCTCTCTATATGTAGTTAAACATGTATATTAGCTTTCAAAATGGCAACGCTGGTTGTGAATATATATTAAATGGGGAGAGGGGAGATATAAGGAACTAAATTAGTAAATCTTCCTTTATCCTAAAATGATCAAGCTCTAAAAAGATTTTCCTTGGTGTTTTACTCAAATGTTTAATAAAATTTCTTAAGTGGTTGATACAAACATGTATCTGTGGAATAGAAAGAATCCTCTAAATAATCAAAATAAATATTAGATATTTATAAGTATAAATATTAATGCTTAAGAGTGTACAGAAGTAGGAATCTTAAGTTAAAAAACAGAACATCCAATAAAAATCACATAAATTGCATTTTAGGAAACTACCTGAATACTGATAATCTTTCTAAGATATTGATAGTCAATTTATATCAGTCAGAACCTTTAAAATCATTTTGTTTCTGAAGCCACTATAAATGTTTCATTTTATTTGCAGAGAACACTGCAAATATCAGTCTGATTCCCTGGATATCTCCCATCATCAACAAAAAAATTCTAGCTATACATCTCCTTGGCTTATAAAATCTGAAACTATGTATTTAAGGTGGCACATTACACTATATCAATTGAGCATTCATCACATCCATATAGATACTGTAATTGCCATGAATAGCTAATGTACATTGAAAAATAGGGAATGCTATTTTTCAATAAATGTAACTAAAGAAGACAATAACTTGCCAATTTTGAGTTTTAAAAACATTTTGCAATTTTAGAACTGAAGAAACTATCAACAGAGAGAATAGAGAAATGGAAATAGAGAACTCCATAAACATTCTAGAATGATGAAAATTAAACTAATTTAAAACTACACATTACTAGGTTTTTGGCAGCATAAAACTGTAGCAAATCAGTTTATAATTAGCAAAATAAAAAATATGTAACATCTTGGCACACATAAGTCAAATATGTAGGTAAAAATAACGTTTAGGTAAAACATCAGGGCACATTAAATCGGATATTGAAAACACTAACAGCAGTAGGCAATTATAGATGGAGAAATCAGTAGCAATATATAATATAGCACACATATAGTGTATACTATAGGTTAATAGAAAAGAATATGAAAGCAAATTTTGTCTTAGCGGCAAGGTCACAGAGGACATGACTATTGCCACTTTTATTACTTGAACAATATTGAAACCTGTGGCTCTATTAATTACAATGATAAAACAGTTGAGGGGAAAGATTGGGTCTATAATAGGAAGGAAAATAACATATGTGTACCCCTTCTGCTTGGAATAGCCAATAGAAATAATCCAGAATCACCTCCAAGAACAAGATACAAATTATTAGGTGTCAATTCTATGTTGCGATAAAAGAGCTAGTAGACAATTATGTGCCTGAACAAAATACATCAGTTAGATCTCCCAATATACGGTTTAATTTAAGCCAGAAACTGAAAGACTCAACATAGTTTCAATTGAATTACCCCATTAAAAAAAAGGGTAGCCAGAGCACTGGAAACACTTTCAAGTCAAATTTTAAACATATGTATTAATATGTAATTCATGTGCGGAATTATCTTCCCTTTAACAATTCCTTCATGCTTAAATTCAAGCAGTTCTATGAACTTCATTTTGGGATCAAAGATATTATTTTAAAATTTTAAATCGCTCCAATTAAATACATCTATATAAAGGAAGAAGCCATATCTACATACCTTAATATACTGTTCTTTTATCAGAAATGTCTTACACAACAGCAAAAATGTAGGTGACAAGAGTCCATTAGTAACTAATGCTTAAGCATGTTACCTAGAATATTGCAATGTTTTATAAAAGCAAAATACCCAGTACCATACAGTGTCTGAAAGCTGCATTCTAAGGCAAAATCACCTTTTTAAAAGGTGGAGCAAACCATCATGGCATTTTTGACAGATATGCCATTCCAACTTTGTGTCTCATTTTCTTCTTTCAAAGGGGCTGGGAAAGCTTGCTATCCAAAGTGACAAAGCCTTCATAAGATAATAATGACTTCCTCCACCCATTCACATACCATATACAGATTTTTTTTTTTAAAAAAAAATACACAATATATTTATTATCCCTCAAACTGAAGACAAAAGAAAATCCTCTATCAACTATTAAACTTTACCAAAGTGATGTGGGATACTATTCTGAAACCACCCACAGAGTTTTATAGCATTTCATTTCGGGTAGATTAACACAGAAACCCCACCCAATCAGTTTCTGCACTTAGATCTTAAATAGGTCCCTTACTCAAAAAGATAGAGAATCTGTTCAAGAGCAACATGTTGCAACCACCTTTTGTTATAGGGGGAAGGGAAGGAAACTGAATGGACTGAGAGAAACAGACCTGGGGGAGAAGGAACTGGGGAAGAGATATGAATTAAAAAAAAAAGACAACCCAGCGACAAAGTCAGGCTTTTAAAAATGAAAACCAAAACCAAGCGATGTTTCCCCCTTTTCAGAAAGGCTATCTTAAAACGTGGTTATTGATTAAATCGTATGTTTTTACTGCGGAAGGCTCCTTCTAGGCAGCTCGAGGGAGGAGGAGAAGGAGAAAGACACACACAGGGAAGAGAGAGAAAAAGAAAATGGCGCAGAGACTAAGTCCCGACCGTCGACAAGGCGACTTTCCGGGGCGAACAGAGGCCCAGGAGAGATTTTTAAAAAACAAAGGGAGACTGATCCGGGGTCTCAATTGCCCTCACTACGGAGAAATTGTGTCAGAAAGGCCGAGGGTCTTAAGATTTCGGAGAATTAGGAACCTCGATAGGAACAATGGGGCCGGTGAGCGAGGAGACGGGACTTAGTCTCTGGGACGCCATGTCTGTCCTTTACTATCCTTAGCAATGAGAAGGGAGAAAACGAGAAAGCGGGGGGCAGGGAAAGAAAACCTTCGATCCCACTCCCCCACTTTTACAAGGTTAGGGAAAAGGCACTCACCATTCGCTCGGAAACCTGGATCAATCTATTATTGAAAAAGGAAAAAAACGGGGAAAATACGTTTTAAAAGGCATCCCAGGACCAAGGAATGGTTTCACGCACACACACACCACAAAAACTACGTGCATTTTTAAACGAGCTAGCCTGTGTAATGGGAAAGGAATCATTCCGAAAGGACTTGTACATCAATAACACGAATTTTTTTTAAAAAGGGAAAGCGACCGAATTACGATTTTTAACACCACCTCCCTTCCCCCACCCTCACCCCCCCACTGAAGTTTTGCCCTCTGGTTTTAATTGCCCTCCTCCTCGTGCGTAGGTCTCAATTCCCAGGTTTCCTCAGACCTCCCTACCTTCCTCCTCAACCCCCAGACCTCTTTTATGAGTCCCCGTCCCGCCATGCCCGGCAAGCGGAGGGAAGTAATAGGCAAAGACAGAGAACTGGCCACCTTAAGGACCCCCTTTTCCCCCTTCTAGGGAATGGAGGCCAATTTAATCAGGGTTTATTGGAATAATACGCAACTTAAAGGGAACCCTGGAGAGGCCAAAAGGATCGGGATACGATTAAGGGCCCAAGGAAACGTGACTCCCCCCTCCGTTCACAAAAAGAAAACCCGGGAGTAGCACCCCCGTCCCCCCAAGTACCTAGCAAGATTGTATCCGGCCTGGAAATATTAATATTAAAATATTATCATCAGTTTTTCTGAGGAACCGCTTTAATTATGGGCATAAACCTTCTCCATCAGAATTCCTCCACTTTTTCCCCTCAAAGGGGAGAGGGAAAAGGCCTCAATGTCCACAGCCTTTTTTCTCTCCCCTCTCTCCCCACATTTACCAGAAAAATGAGAGCCCCCCCCGCCCCTTACCTGAGAGTCGTTATGCAGCTGATCCCCACTCATGCCTACACCACGGTCGTATGCAAAAAAAAAAACCCGGGGGAGAGGGAAGGACGTGAGGCCAAAGGAAAACCACAGCTCCCTAAACAGCCCAGTCAGTTGTGTAACAGACTAAGTCCTCATTTCCATCCACTGCGCAGGCGCCGCGACTTTTAAACGGTGGGGCGGAGCTAAATGAAGCTTCGGAGGCGAGACGACAGATCCGATATAAGAACGCCCTCCTTCCCATAACCCAGCCTATCGTCTGCCTCTCCTTCAATCAGTAATATCTGTGCTTAGATTTGCATGTAGGTCACGCCCACCAGCTCTTGGTTGGCCCGCCCCTTCCTACCTAGCCACGCCTCTTCCTTCTCCACCATTTACGAAAAATGCCGGTTGTATTTGCCCCCTTCCCTTGCTTCCGTCTGCAAAAGCCGGGTTATTATTTACATATCCGGTCACGCCCCTTCATTCGCCGCCAATAAGCAATAAGAGGAGGTCTTGGAATGAAAAAATTACAAGCCCCTCCCTCTTATTGCTTTATGAGGGAGATATTTTATTGCGGCACATTTGTATGAGCTGTAGCACGAGTATGCCACGCATGCGCGTTTTCCCTTTTGGAGACGCACTTTTAAGAAAAGCAGAGTTCTCAACGTGCGACATTTACTGTTAGGGATCTCAAGGTAGGTATGGAAACGACGTAGAAGGACTATCTTGTCATTTCGGTGCTTATTTCTTGTTTTGTTCCTGTCGCATTTAAAAAAATAAAGGATGGATATGTGGACATTATTAATATATAAAGTCGGGTACAATTAGTCTGGCTAATTTTAAAGTGGATTTGATTATTTGAATGACACCCAGCTTTATGAACTCTTTTATATAAATGTGCAAAAGGTTCATGCTTCACTAGAATTTCTGAACAAATATTATCAGTGCTGGAAATGTGCTGTTTTCAGGCATGCTGCTGGTAGAGAGTTGATTCAAACTCATAAAAGTATTTAAAGAAATAAGAACAAATGTGAAGAATAACTGTCAGTAGAAAAATCCAGTAATGATCAAATATGGCTTATAAGTACAGGTAGTCCTCGACTTACAACAGTTCATTTAGAGACCGTTCAAAGTTACGACGGCACTGAAAAAAAGTGACACGATCGTTTTTCACACTTTTAACCTTTGTAGCAGCTCCATGATCATGTGATCAAAATTCAAATCCTCGGCAACTGGTTCATACTTCTGACCGTTGCAATGTCCTGGGGTCATGTGAACCCCTTTTGTGACTTGACAAGCTAAGTCAGATTCACTTAACCACTGCAGTTAATTCACTTAACTGTGGCAAAAAATTGTCATAAAATGGGGCAAAACTCATTTAACAAATGTTTCACTTAACAACAGAAAATTTGGACTCAATTGTGGTCTTAAGTTGAGGACTACCTATATGCATATAATAGCAAGTGAGGTACAATCTTATGTATATTTTCACAAAACATTTCCTCATTCTAGACAGTCGTGGGTGCCAAGTTTTAACAAGAATGTTAACTAATTGAGAGTCTGATATGCAGAAGAACACATTCAAGAAATCAGGTTCTTTGATGAAAATAGAAAAAAGCTGAATATTGTTAGTTATAAGAAGACATAATAGAAGGGAAGAATCCATATTAAATTAGAAGAAATTTCTTAACCTTAAATACTGCATGATTAAACAAACTGTCTAGGAACAAAGTGAGTTCTTTTTCTTTTGCTGCCAATATGAGGGTAATTTGTCTAGGATGTTGCTATTTAATGTATCCCAACTTTCCAATTTTGGAATTGATATCAAAAGTTCCCTCAAATTCTAAACACACACACACACACACACACACACACACGTTACCCTTTGAGTTGACTTCTGGTGACTTCCTGGATTGCTTGCAATATTTTCAGAGGTGGTTTGCTACTGCCTTTTTCCTAGGGCTGAGAATGAGTGAATGGCTAAAAACCACCCAGCTAAAGAAGAACTAGAATTCACTCTCCTGGTTTATAGTTTGGTGCAGCTAGCCACTGCAGTAATGTAGCTCTCAAAGTTCTATTGCTCTACTACTAAATGTTCATGTAATGCTAGGGAAGATGGCATGCTATGTTGCTACTGTGATTTTACCCAAAATGTTCAAATACTTTTGAGTACAAAATACCACAAAAAGGAAAGACATTAGGCTTTCTTAGATCACCGTGTTGTGTTGTTTGTTATGGTAAGAAGTGATCTAGTGGTTTCAAAGTAATTATATTTGCTGCAGGAGCGAAATTCATCAGGTTCCGCCAGGTTCTGGAGAACCGGTAGCAGAAATTTTGAGTAGTTCGGACAACCGGCAAATACCACCTCTGGCTGGCCCCAGAGTGAGGTGGGAATGGAGATTTTACAGTATCCTTCCCCTGATGTGGGGTGGGAATAGAGATTTTGCAGTATGTCCTATATATCCTTTTTAGTGGTATACAGAGCAAGAAATGGAGTAAGAACTAGCTAGTAAGCTAAAGAAATGCATGAAGTTGAGAAAAAGAATCAGCTAAAATTAGTTTATATTAAACTCATTCAATATATTTTTTATCCCTTTCCAAATTCTACCATATCGATACACTGATGCTTACAATATCTTTCTCACCTCTTGTTTGGAGAATCTCATAAGCTCCATTTAGCAATTTCTGATTCTTCATCATCCTCTAAACCAATTCACTTTTTCTGCATATATTTGCTTTGCTTCATTTGTTTCATAGAATGAATCTTCATTCGTTCTATAACCAAAACATCTCAAGATTTTTATATAAAGTCACACACCTTTATACTTAATTGCATTAGATTTACTGAAAGTTCACTTCATAAACTTTCTTGACCACCCTGTCTTTCCTTGATACTACATTCCTGCTGCATTCAATATTTCTGATAAACAATACTTAC
Source organism: Rhabdophis nuchalis (assembly GCA_039707465.1). Taxonomy (NCBI): domain Eukaryota; kingdom Metazoa; phylum Chordata; class Lepidosauria; order Squamata; family Natricidae; genus Rhabdophis; species Rhabdophis nuchalis. Next base: position 31,332,763 of record CM077644.1, read on the forward strand.
CTAATATTGTACTTTCCTTTGACAAATTTAATTCATTACAAGTCATTACTCTTCCCCCAGCCTGATTAAAATTGGTCTACCCATGTTTCCAAATTTAACACGGAAAACATTCTACTACATTCATTTACTTGCTGTAACTCTCCTTTATGTATTAATGTGATTATTCATTTTATTTTCCCTTCAAAGACAATTCTTGAGTTATTTTCATATCTCTACTCTTCATGAAATGCGTTTTCTCTAAAATTAATACAAAACATAGGCTTTATTTATTGATCATATTTATATGGCTGCCCATCTCATGTATGGTAGTGTAAATTTGGCAGTACACAAAATAACCATAAAAACAAATTTAAAAACATTCTAAAAGTACATTTAAAAATTAATATTATAGTCTATAAAACATTCACCAACAACAACATAACATCAAAGTTATACATGTGTTTATAGCTTCAAATGTCATTGTTCCAGCTTTTCTTTGATAAGATTCTTTGTGGCTATCTCTGCCTTTATTCCTTTATCTTTTGTACCAATACTTTTTTTGTATGCCTGCACTGTTAGATAGTGGTTTCTTAGAATATTCCTTTTCTGGAGTTTGGCACTCACCCAAAGTCTAGAGTTGACTTAGAGATGATACTTTTATTACAGAATCAAGGAGCTATTATTACAGAATCAAGGAGCTATAGAAAAATAAAGTGATGCTATTAAGTGAAGAATCTAATGGTGTTTATATCCATATAATAATAATAATAATAATAATAATAATAATAATAATAATAATAATAATAATAATAATAATAATAATAATAATAATAATATTTATTGTCATTGTAAAAATTACAATGAAATTGGTTTTAACTTCACTGGTGCAAAATTATAACAGAAACAAAAAAGAGAGAAAAGAAAAAAGAAAAAACTAGCATGTGCATGGAGTGATTGCGGTTGAATTTAAAAGTCTCACAGCCCATGGATAGAAGCTACCTTTAAACCTGTTCGTTCGGCTGGCTATACTTTGATATCTTCTGCCTGATGGTAGAAGGGCAAAGAGATACCAACCAGGGTGTGAATCATCTTTGAGAATCTTCCTTGCTCTGCTAAAGCAGCGAGATCTGGCGATGTTATCCAGTGATGTCAGAGGGCAACCGATGGTTTCTTGTGCCGAATTGATCACTCTCTGTAGTGCCTTCCTCTCCGCAACTGTTAAACCAGCATACCACACTGTGATACAATATGTGAGGACACTTTCTATGATGGACCGATAGAAAGAGGTCATCAGCCGTTGTTCCACCTGATTTTTCCGCAGAACTCTAAGGAAATGAAGTCTCTGTTGAGCTTTTCCAATCACCAGAGACGTGTTGTTTTTCCAGGTGAGATCTTGGCTAATAAGCACTCCTAAGAATTTAAAAGAGGAAACCCTCTCCACACAGCCCCCCTCGATATACAGTGGGGCAGGTTCCTCTCTGTGCCTCCGTAAATCTAGCACCATCTCCTTTGTCTTGCTAGTATTTAGATGTAAGTTGTTTCTTGAGCACCAAGAATATATATCCCTGGATTTAAATTCCGAGCTGTTTTCTTCTGCTCTTTTGCAACAAACTGCTTTTAGATCTTTCCTGGCACTTGGCCCTTCAAATAGTTTTTGATTACAAAACTCTTTATTCCATTTCAAACTCCTCACAGTTCATCATTCCATCAAGTAGCCTTCCTTAAGCTTCTTATACAAGCATAACATAACATCATAGCTTTCTGTGGCAATGTGTAACAATTCTTTTTATTCTGTTCCAAGCAGGTTCTAAATCCCCTACTTTACTTCCACTAATCCACATTCAAGGTCTCTTGGATTCTTGTATCATTTGCTAATTCTTTTTGCGTAATTCTTTCCAGTCAAATCATACTTTTAAAGTCCTTTGCCAGACATATTTGAATAAATTTATGCTTAAAATACAGATTTCAAAGAGACTTGCTCCTGAACAAATAATGACCAGTCACTATTCTTACCCATTCTTCCATCTCCAAAAATGGCCTGACATCTTTTCCCATATATTCTCATCTTGTGAAAGCCCACTAGATAGTTCAGATCAATCTACAGGATGGCTAAAACTAATTTTATTGAGATTGTCTGTAATAAAAAGAAACTTCTAAGTTTGTTAGTGCTCTACTTTTTTTCCTCCTTAGATTTCAGTGAACCAGATACCGTTAGACCAGATCAAGAGACTTAGATTGGGAGACATGTTGGACATATTTTTCCACATTTTACCAGAGCTAACAGCCACTCACTTTGCTGTGTAGAGCCCTCAACAAAAATAGGACTCAGGAAATTGACCAGATTTGATCTGAGTCACATCAGTGTCTTGATTATCCAGTTTCAGTACAGAAAATGTATTTTCTTTGCGATAAAAAGTAGAACATTGTATATAATCCAAGCATAATCCCATTTATCTAATACCTATGTTTGCCAAATACATATTTCTTATTCTGGTTCTTCCATTACAAGCATTCATCACAGTGTAATATGACCATCACAACCTATATATTTCTAATCTTATAAATTAGAATCTTATACCTTCACTTGTATTTTACCATTTCCATAAGATAAAACCACTTTCATTCACATTAAAATGTCTTTGCTCTGTCTCTTAGTTTCACAGACATACAGCATATTTATTTTACTTACTTATTAGTTATTTATTTCATTATTTTTGTCATTCATTCCTCTTTGAATCCAAGTCACTATTTCCTATGATATTAAATGCATATACATACTTGATTTCTGGCACTTGTTATAGCCTTGATCAATTGAAGCTTTCACATAATGTTTAGATATAGAAAGTACACACTTGTAAGCCCAATTCCCTTTTAATAGTAATAACAGTACAGGTCAATTTCTACACATTTTAGGTAACGTGGTTATAATTACCACCAAACTCTACTGTAAGCTTACTTGTACATGTTTTGTGCAGATTTCTCTAAATCCATCAAGTAGCAGTATAGTAAATGCAGAGTAAGGAGTTTGCTGCATTATTAACTTATGGAGTAAGTAACCTTTTTCTCTAACAAAAAGAAGGTGCTATGTAAACATGATACCATGAAGTTAGTGGGCTACAAAAAAATCAAGTTGTTCTGCAGTAGGATTATTTTTTTTAAAAAACACAAACATCTCAAGATGTTACTATAACATGCCAATATATACAAAGGGATGGTCTGTAGACTAATAATTATTCTGTAAACAGTTGAAGGAAAACCAAAAATTATAATTAATGCAATTATTTATTGATGAAACTATTGACTTTATTGAGTTAATTCCCAGAGAACTGAGCAAACGATTGTACTCTTAATATCCCTTTCTGTTAGCAAATAAACCATAGTAACTGGTAAATGTAAAAATATACATTATATAATAGCATGAGAGCCGGTGACATATAATATACTATATTATAAATTAGTGTTTTGTTTTGCCTTTATATGTTGTGCAAATACACCAATATGATTGGTTAATCGTGTTTAGTGCATTGTATAAGCACCCCCTACATATTATTCATTTGTATACATTTGTATAAATGTATCTTATGATTCCTATCTAAAGTAAAGTCTCAGTGACAGTCATTTCAAAATGCATTCATTTGCTCTTTGATAGTTTCATATAACAAACACTTAGTGTGATAGATTTCCCTTTGTATACTGCCCCAGGTACTGTTACAGCACAGTATAAATAATAGCAACATCTATATTTCAAACTGTTAGCTTCCCGTTGTGTTATTTTCAGGACTGTTTCTCCAAAATGTGACATCAAATCTGAGCTGGGTTGCTTCACTTCATTTCTCTGATTTCATGCAAGAGCTGTTCTACTGCATAGTATTTAGTGCAACAATATCTAGCACAGTAAAAGCACAAGTTGCTTGTCAGTGTGAGACTATTACTACATTAACCATGCAGACTCATCACAATAAAGTAATTACTGATTTTAAAAAGGCTGACTTTGCTGTTAAATGATCATGAAGCCTCTCTAGGAACTAGTATCAGTATGAATCAGTGACCATGGGATCTCTTTAATGATCCAGCATTTGACATTTCCTCATTTCCTTTGTATAGAGATAGAATTTTGTATATGTCTGTCTGCTTATACATGTGTGTGGGTGGGTGTTTGTAGAGACAGGTAAATCAATTTCAGGAAAAGACAGATTATTTTCAGCCAAGAAATACAACATTTCAAATGGTACCACAGTATTGCTAACAATATTTTTACTATTTTTATTTGTTAACATTTTAAAAGTTTGCTAGCTCGTTACTATTGCTTTAATATTGTGATAGAGCTTGCTATATTGCTATTATCACTATTATTGATACATTTATTGTATATTCAAATAGAGGTGTCCCAGCTCCCAACCTGGATATCCTTTTCCTCCTGCCCATTATCCACTGGCTTCTTTAGGCCAACATAATGGGGTGGGGGGGAGTGGGAGTTAATTGGTGCAGCATATATCTGCTATTCCTCTGCATTTCTAATGTTGCTTACTTGTCAGAGCATAAATGGGAAGCATCAATGGCATTCATGGTGTTGTGTGAGGCTTTCTCACATGCCATCTGATCATGTCTTTGTCTGGGACAGGATAGTTAATCACATCTAGGGAGTTCATTTCAGATGTGTTTCCATCAGTGGTGGGAGTTAATTTTTTTTTACTACCAGTTCTGTGGGCGTGGCTTGGTGGGCGTGGCAGGGGAAGGATACTGTAAAATCTCCATTCCCACCCCACTCCAGGGGAAAGTTATGCAAAATCCCCATTCCCTCCCGATCAGCTGGGACGGGGCCAGTCAGAGGTGGTATTTACCGGTTCTCCGAACGACTCAAAATTTCTGCTACTGGTTCTCCAGAACTGATCAGAACCTGCTGAATACCACCTTTGGTTTCCATCAAATGATTATGGCTATGCTTGCATTATACTGCATAGAAGAAAATGGAGCTCTGTGCATTCAGTAGCCGTGCTTCCTTCCTTGTAGCCTGACTGGTCATGCCATTCTTGTCCTCTCACTGTGGAAGAATGTTTCCAGAAGAAGAGATCCTATTTTATTTGTAGGCACCCTGCTAAATTAGAACTTCAATCACGCAGCGTTTTAAATAACACAGGAACTTTAGGTCAGGGGTCTCCAACCTTTGCAACTTTAAGTCTGAAGGACTTCAGCTCCCAGAATTCTCCAGCCAGCAAAGCTGGCTGGAGAATTCTGGGAGCCGAAGTCCTTCAGACTTAAAGTTGCAAAGGTTGGAGACCCCTGCTTTAGGTAAAATGCTTCTCTGATCATACTATCTCCAGCGAGAAAACCAGACTCTTGAGTGGTAGAGTGTGATGATGATTCTGGCCAGAGTATATTTTCTTATTATTTTTCTCCTTTATCATTCCCTCTCTCTAGTCGATTTCATCAGGCCATCAACTGAAGACTATTGAGACCTTTCTCCTGACAGACACAAAGACAGCAAAACAAATATCCTCCTGCAATGGCTCGCAAATCTAATTAAAAATAAAAAATCCAGGGCAGGGAAGCTAATAACATCCTGGATGGCATAATAGCCAAACAAGCCTGTCAGGGCAAATTATAGTCAAGAGCAAATATCTCCAGTGGGAAGTGCAACATAGTGATGTAGCATGTTGTGCTCTTGTTGAGTAATTCAGCTAATAAGCCATGTTTTCTGTTTGACTCTCTTCTCCATCCAATTTTTTTTTAATTTGAATGCCTGCATCCCAATCGCCAATTAATATTCCTGCCAACCAACTTGCTCAAAAAACCCTTGAATTATTCTGGGTTTTTAAAAATCTTATTCTCCACACACACACACACACCCCCGAAATGTAAATCAAACTTAGTGCTGTTTCTTCTACATGTATGTGGATGTGATGTTTTAACCATGTAAGACATGACCCTCATAGAATATGTTAATGTACATTCATGGGTTTAATACCGTAGTAATTCCAAAATCAAGTGCCAGTGAATCATAAGGGATTGAACTTTGAACTTCAGGAGATTAATATTTTGATTTAGCACTGAAATTCAATCCTACACGCACTCATGCACGCACACACTCCAACACATCTGAAGGAGGTTCTGAGTGGAGGGCTGTTTATTCTCTATAACACAGGTGTCAAAGTTGGCCCATCATGTGACGTTTTGCAATGTTATTCCCTTCGTGGAGCTTTGATAGGCATAGCCTGTGTGAAACACAGCTGGCCTGCAGGCCACCAATTTGACACCCCTGCATAACAAGACAGCAGTCTGAAATGTCTGCTACTATTTCCAATCTACTTTTTGGAGATATTATGACTAACCTAGTGTAGTTGGATGCCAGCCAACTTATTCATTAGGTGACTTATTGCTTAGGTTACTCCTCTATTTGCCTTTGCTTCCTTATTGGCCATTACAAGTGCTACTGTTTGCCCATATTGGTTTTTTTGGTTTTTTTTAAAACTTAGTACATTGTACAAATCAAATGAATTACATTTTATTCAACAGATACTGGTTAAGTATAAATCCAGCAGTGATTGATTTTATTTAATCATGATTTACTTAAAAAACCCCACAGTTGACTTCATAGAACACATCAACATTTATTTATTTATTTATTTATTTAGTTAGTTAGTTAGTTAGTTAGTTAGTCAGTCAGTCAGTCAGTCAGTCAGTCAGTCACCTCTCTCACTGCAAAGAGATTCTGGGCAATTTACAACATCAAAATAAACACACACACACACACACACAGACACAGATATGTATAAAATTGCAATAAAAACATGTTATTAAATGAAAACCAAATGAATCAAATTCTGATTTACTCTGTTTGAATTGGGTCAGGTTTTGCTGTCCTGTGCTCTTCCTAATGAATGAATGAATGACTAAATAAATAAATAAATCAGCTTCAACAATATGGATTTCCAATGTAAATGTATAGTTCTAAATGCTCTGCCTGCACTAATATAGACAGGCCCATTACTTGATCAAAAAGAAGGCTGCATTTTAAAAAGCGTTTGCAGAACAGGCACAAAATTTTATACTACATAACCAAAATACAGAACAGCATAACGTATTCACAAGCATGAGTTATTGTTTTTTCTAATGTTTATTTTTGTACTTCTTCAGACATCTGGGCTCCTCAAGCTGGCTGATATCTCTTCTTCAAGGGGGGTATTACCAAAGAAAATGTATTATTGGTCCAAATGATATGGGAAAATATAGATAAATTAAGATAATGAGAAAGCTGCATTCAGGTAAACAAAATTTATTATGATGCAGCTACCAATATTGAGGCATCCCTTCTCTTCCACCCTCCCTCCCTTTCTCTCTCTGTTATATGGTGTGTGCAGCCATTTGTTCATGCTATAATGCCATCTGGCATCATTTTTTTTACTGCAATTAAAAAAACACCTTTATTTAAAAGCATGTTGTTACTGCACTTGATTTAAAATATTCTGAGTGGCTTGCAACTGTTGTAGAAGAGCATAAAATAAATATAAATATTCACAATATTATTACTGTACCAACAAACAACAAAAGTAGAATTCCCAGTAGAATTTTTTTCATGGAACAAAACTGCTGTAGAAAAGATCTAGAACAGAGATCTACAACCCAAAGCACCTGGGGCATATCTGTTTCCCATAAAACTTGAACACAATCCTCAAACTTCCAAAAGTTGTTGTTGCAAGTTGTAATTTTTACCATACTGGAAAAATCATTAAATATATGATTGGAGATCACCATGTTAACTACACTTAACATAGCTGAATCTAAAATGAATGATTAAAAAAAAAAATACATCAGTCCAAAGCCAGATGACATCCCAGCCTAGAATCTTTTCCCTAGGAGGACATATCAAATGGCAAGAATCTTGCATGGCCTTGTTAGTGCAATCACCAGAAGTCAAAGTTGACTTGATAACCCAACAACAAAACAAGTAGTTCTCAAACAGAATGCTAGACAAGATTGATGCAGTTATTGTTGTGCATAGCATCAACAACAACATAACGTGGGGGCTGAGGATAATAAATACATCAAGTGAAATATACTCATATTGGCAGAAAAAAGGCTATTGCAGATCCCAAGGAATTTTAGTTGGCAGGATTCAGAAGAGCTCTCTCCTTTTCTCTCTCCCTCCCCCTCCCTCCCTCCCTCCCCTTTGGAATATCTTGCAGCAGTAACAAATGAGATCTATCCCCACTTTTCTGGCCTTCAGGAGATGCTTTGAAACCTGGCTAGGCCTTAAGAGATAAGTTGTTGGCAGGAAGTAGCTAGTATAGCAACAGAGAAGTTCTCACCATCTCTGCTTGAAAATCATGTTTTTTATTAACTTGTTTTTAATCTGTAATTTTAATCTGTTTTTTATATTTTATAATTATTTTTATTTCCATAGGTTTTGTTGTAAGGCGTTCAGGGTTGCTGCACACCGTGAAGTGAGCGGCTTATAAATTTGATAAACAAATAGATTTTTTTTAAAAAAAAAACCTATAGTCCTAAAAAGTCTATACAGTAAAAATGGACATTATTAGCTTTAAGGTGTTACAGAACTATTTTGTTGTCTTTTGCTCCAAGAGACATGGTGTCATGGTCTCCTAGGATTGCTATGTTTCAAAAGACCATCTTTATATGATAGAGATAGACTATCTAGTCCAGTGATGGCTAACCTCTTTTGCTGTTGTGTGCTGAAAGTGTGTGCGCATATTTCCCCATCCATAATATAATGTGCATGTGTGTGTTACCCCCCATAGCCCATTTTGGGCCTAGCAGGCCTTCCTGAAATCTCCTGGGACCAAAAATGGGGCTCAGGGGACACACACACACACACACCACTCCCCCCCCCCTGTGTAAGCCTATGCTCTGTCGCCCTTGTATGCAGCTTTATCCCTCTCTAGCATTCATCTCCATTGTTCAGTGATGCATTTCCTGCCTCTTTAGGATTTACCTCTATCTGCTCCTGTGAGTCACTTCCTATTCCTGTTGGATGTATATTGATGTCTTGTATAGTGTTTTGCAGAGACCAGAAAAAAAGCTGGCCAGCGGCGCATGCTTGGTGGAACTCAGCTAGGGTTTGCGTGCCAGCAGAGAGACCTCTGCGTGCCACCTGTAGCACGGATGCCATAGGTTCACCATCACAGGTCTAGTCCAATGTAAAGATAAAGCAATCAATAAAATGGTGAAACAAGCCCTACTCAGTCTATTTAATAATTTCCCACAGATCAGCAGTAATGCAGTCACTATAGCTGAGTGCTGTTTCCGGTACAGTGGCTTTATACATATTTGTTTTTATATGTATTCATATGCCGGTGCAAATTTTCTGTTCAATGGTATCGTTTTGCCAAATTTTGGAAATCCACATTCCCTCTTTTTGTCATCTTAGATGCTGGGGATTGGAAACAGAAATGAAATATTAGAACACAATGCTAGGTGTTCCTTGCAACCTGCATTATCCTGTAAACTTGCTTTCTGCCCTCCTGTTACTCCATTACTATGTTTAAAAAATTGAACTACACATTTAATCTATTTCATAACAAATCTTGAATTACCCTTGCTTGTTCCCAGTGAGCTTTTTATCTGTTTATGAGACAGCCTTGGAAAATTTGAAAGGTCTAATTATGCTTGCATCATGCCTTCCTTCCTTCCTTCCTTCCTTCCTTCCTTCCTTCCTTCCTTCCTTCCTTCCTTCCTTCCTTCCTTCCTTTCCTCCCTCCCTCCCTCCCTCCCTCCCCTGTTATGTTTGCAGCAACTCATGTCTTATACTAAGAGCCTTTCTCATTACTTTTCTAAATAAACAGTATGCGGACAGACAGCAAAGAGTGCAGTATGTCAGCAGAATGCCTCTAGTCTGCCTCCTTACAGTTTTTTCCAATCCTGGTCTATATTTTCTGCATTCCTGGAACATCAATGTCAGCTTTCAGCAATTCTGACTCAATAGATACAGAAGGCAGGAGGCCCTTATACTTTTTCATATTTGTATTTAATGATGAATGTAGACTTTTGTTGATTATTAAATCTGATGGTGCAAATTCTGTTTAATTTTGTTCAGTTTTTTTTTTACAGGCAACCATTTTTAAAATATTAAACTATATTACTTTTGGACACATCTAAATGTCTCTTTTCACGGAATTCAGTTATCATAGTGCACTATGTTCTCTGCAAGTTGTGTGACTGCATGAGAAAATATTTTGTTTCACCAGGTATAGATCTTCAGTGAGATTATAGTATTGAGATAGAATATAACCAGCATACCTACACCTGTGAAAATCTACAAAACTGTGTGTGTGTGTGTGTGTTTTAAGCCAGGCTGTGTGTGTGTGTGTTACAAATATAGGCTTTAAAAGTCAGGCAACAATTTATTGTTTTAAACCAGGATAGTAATCAATAGCCTTTTAACTTTTGCTGAAGAAGTAATCCTAGCTATCTTGGCAAAACATTTCAACAATAACTTGACAGCTAAAGTTTGGCCTAAAGCATAGTTGGCCCATGCTTTAAACCATTCAGTGAATCATGGGATTATTGAAAATCTGTATGAGATATATTAGTTTGAGTATTATATAATCCCACATATCTACCAGTAAAGTTTAGAAATATCTCAGTGCCTTCTTTTGGCCCTAAGAGGCCTCCATATGAGGCCTCTTCCAACAATGACAGTTGAAAAGCAGCCTGATGGGTGGGGCTACAGGGAGGTGAAAACATGAACAGTGGGTACATTTTACATTTGTGTACCTTGCACATGACACATGTGTGCTAGGCACAAAATGAGTACGTTTTCTATTATCGGAAGTCCTTGGGAACATTGTGTGAAAATTTTAGGTAAATCGGTGCAGTAGTTTTTGAGATTAGCTGCTTCGTACAAACTATTTTACATTTTTATTTATATAGATGATGTTGGCAAGAAAAAAAATAGCTAATTCCAATTTTCCAGTTGCACATTAGTTTCAATGGCTTGTATCATGAACATGTAAAAGGATATAAATGTTCAGGATCAAGTTCCATGGCTCACCCCTATCTGCATGCTTGCAAATAACACGAATATTATCTTAATCTTAAACAGCATTCTCAGTCCATTGTATGCCAACATTGCACAATCTAAACATGAGAGAGAAATATCAACTCGGACTGTGGAACCCTATTATTTTCATAGGTATGAATCTATAGGAGAGAAATATCAATAGGCTTGGAAATAATCCCCCCCCCCCCAATTGATTGGCAGCTGAAAGAGCGGGGAGTAAAATATTTGAATGAATAGAGTATAATCCTGAAAAGTAATCTTCCGTGATGCATTTTATTTATTTGATATATTTAATTCCTATTTAGATCCATCTTTTTCCAATATCCCACTCTTTCAATTTTATTCCCATAACAACAACTTCATGAATTTGAGCCAAGAGATAGTCCAGTTATCCTGTTCACGTCAGTGGAATGTAGCCTTGAATCTGGGTCACCCTGTCCTGCAGTAGATTTTTGCAATTATGCTGAATATTCAGTGTCTTCTATCTATCCTACATTAACCATATTGAAAGAACACCCTCATCCTTATCTTTGTTTATTCTGTTTATAAATATTTATTGATTTGGGGAGAATTCTGTGGCATAAGTGAAGTCTTTAAACCTGAATTAAGAAACCTTCTGACACAGCAAAAATAGATCTGCTAGCATTTTTATCATCAGCAATGCTGTATAATTGAAAGTTCTCTAACGCCACTTTTGCTGTTTTGAAAAAAAAAACCACATATACAGTAGTCCAACCCTGCCTTCTCCAAATTGATATTTTCCTAATGAGTTGAGATGAACTAGCTGGTGATCCTAAAAGATTATCATACAGTGATGGTAGAAGTCTCCAAATTTCCTGAAAATGATCTTGTTCCATATTTCTTTATTTCTGAATATTACCTTATTAGCCTTCACATTAAAAAAAATCTAATTCAAAGTGTATTTTAAAAAATTGAATGTAAAATCACAGGGTGAACTCTGTCCATATCAAAAGTCCATCGAAACTAATCTTCATAGTAACAATTTGACGGGGGGAAATTCCTAAGCAGTCAAAACAGTGCAGAGAAGAGTGACAAAATGGTAGAAGGCTTGGAGGTCTAATCCTATGGTTAAATAATATCAAGATGTTTATTCTAAAGAAGATAAGGTAGAGAGGAGACATGATAGCAGTCTTTCAATACATGAAGGGATGTCATGGGGCAGAGGATTTTGGTTTATTTTCTACAGTGTTTCTATAGCTTGGGGAACTCTGGGAGTTGAAGTCTACATGTCTTAAAACTAGCCACAGTTCAGAAACACTGTTCTATAGCAATCAAAGATAAGAGAAAAACCAATAGGTGGCAGCTTTACAACGAGAGATCCAGACTTTCTGACTGAGAGTTATTAAAAATGGAACAGTGTGCCTCTTGAAGTTGCGGATACTCTTATCACTGGATGTTTTTAAGAAAATGGCCATTTGTTTGTTTTGAATGAAAGGAGAACTTGGACTTTGGCAGGGCTTTGGGTTAGAAGACCTCCAGGTTTCCTTCCAACCATATAATTCTATGATGGACATGCCTTTATAAATGTATTTAGCCCTCCTGAGCCATCTAAGTAGGAGACAACCACCATATCATGATATAGATTAATTCCACTTATTATTTCAAGTTGTTGGCATGGCTAGTCATTCTATTATTTGTCACCTAAGAGGAGAAGAGTTTTGATTTCAACGGATGAATTTTATATGAGGACTCCGCTTGTTTGTGTGAAATCAATTAATCGTACAACCAGATCAGTGGTGGGTTGCCAATTTTTTTACTACTGATTCAGGCGCGCTCGTGATGCTTCTGCGCATGCGCAGAAGAGTGCAGGTGGGCAGAGCCTCCTGCCGCCGCTACTAGCAGTTCGCCCGATCCAGGCCGAATGGGAGCAACCCACCTCTGAACATGATGCAGATATAGCTAACGTATGAGCTATTGTATATAATTTTCAGCATAAATTTCTCGGGTGTAAGAATTCAAAAATTCTTTCAAATGAAACTATTTGTAACTAGCTGTACCCGGCCACGCGTTGCCGTGGCCCAGTCTGGTTAACCAATCTGCATGTAGATGTACACCTGCACACACAAACACGTACACACAACCACCGTATAACCCCCAACCTACCTACCTACTGTATTTCTTCCTCTCTCCCTCTACCTACCTACCTACTGTATTTTTCCCTTCCTCTCTCTATCCCTCTACCTACCGTATTTCTCCCTCCCTCTCTCTATCCCTCTACCTACCTACCTACCTACTGTATTTCTCCCCCCCTCTCTCTATCCCTCTACCTACCTACCTACTGTATTTCTCCCTCCCTCTCTCTCTATCCACCTACCTACCTACTGTATTTTTCCCTCCCTCTCTCTATCCCTCTACCTACCTACCTACTGTATCTCTCTCTCTCTATCCCTCTACCTACCGACCTACCGACCTACTGTATTTCTCCCTCTCTCTCTCTTTATCCCTCTACCTACCTACCTACCTACTGTATGTTTCCCTCTCTCTCTCTCTATCCCTCTACCTACCAACCATGCAGTCTCCTGGGACCAAAAATGGGCCACATGGGAGTGTGCTACCCCCCATGCCTAGTTTTGGGCCTAGTAGGCATCCATACAACCCCCATGCAGTGTGGGAACGTTGGAGGCTTATTAGGTCGTTGAGGAAACGACCGTTGGAAATGTGAGGGGCGTGTGCATGATGCATCATAAGAAGCAGCCGGATGGGAGGAGCTACAGGGAGGTGAAAACCTGAGAAGTGCATACCTTTTACATTTGTGCTGCTTGCACATGACACACGTGTCCCAGTCACACAAAATGTATGTATGATTGCATCGGAAGTCCTTGGGAACATTGTGTGAAAATTTGGTGCCGATCGTTGCAGTACTTTCTGAGATTAGCGGCTTTGCACAAACTATTTTATGTTTTTATTTATATAGATTAGAATCTCCTTCTGAATGCATTTTCCAGATCCATCTGACAGAGATCTGTTTGAGATTCTTCGGCTGCCTGTGCATGGAAATAATGATTGGTCTACTCTCTTATTACTCATCAAATGTAGTTGTTGTGTTTGGTTAAATTAGAGCTTTTAATCAGTAGATCTAAACACAGGTTTATATATTCTTTCAGTACACCTACCTATCCCAACAGCAAATTAGATCTGTCTAATCTGAATATTACAAATCAGGTAGCAGGGAGGGTATACCAGCTTACTTTATGAATGAGTGGCTGCTGTGGAATTTGAATGAGAGCTTTTCAATCTTACATGTTTGTCACAAACAAAATTACCCTGGGAAAATTGTGTATTGTGTACGTACACAAATTGTGTATATATAATCATGGATGTGATGTAGTTGGACAGGTAGTATTGTCTATAGTTCAGTGTGTCCTTGTTTAACCTGTAACATTTTTATGGTTTAGTGGGTTGTATAAAACAGTCATTTCTGGGTCCACAATTAATGGATTATTGTAGTTTATAGTTTGTGAATATTCATTGTGTTGTTTGGGATTCCATGGCTCTTAGATAGGCTTAAACCTGAAATCATTTGTACAGTGTAAACACTGTTAATACATACAGCATGTACAAAATATGTAAATTTATGTAATATTTGAATAGGAAAATTTGCTTTGAAATGAAATATTTGTTGGGGGCCAAGGGATTAGATTGCTTTGGGTATATTTCTGGTTACATTTGATATCAACTTCAAGATGGCACAATAATATCCAGAGTATAATATTCTAGCTACTTGAGGACAAGGTAATTGTATGGTCAAGCTTTTTCATGGTTCTCTGATTTTAAGTGAACATAAGAGGTATTATTTAATTACTAGCACATAGTATAATCCCATGTAATTATAACCTTGAGATAAGTAGCTAACACTGCCGGCTTGGACTGTGTAAAACCTCTTGCTACACTGCTTCTCTATAAATGAATCAGACTGTTGAAATATCATTAATCTCAGGGAGGAATATAAAGACAGATTTTTGACTTGTTCTCATGTAGTAGTACTTATCATGCATTGTTCACATGCATAAATCTCACCTGACCATTCATAATTGGGTAGCAGGTAAGTGCCATGGTAGATAAAAACAAGTTAAAATGTAAAATTAAGACTCTGAATATATAGATACAATAACTGCCCACATACTAAATGATTTTAGATGATTGGTTCCATGGTAGTTTAATCTATATTTCAGGGTTGTTGTCAGAATAAATATAAAGAAAACCGTGAGTTTTGGCTTCAATAAATATAAAAGAAAATGGAATATCAATGCAATAATCAGAGTCTTCAGGATGAGTTCTAAAATATTCTATTGAAGACTTTTCTTACAGGGAGAACAAGAAATAACGTGCTTCGAACTGGTAGGAAATATTAAACTTATTATATTTTTTCCTTATTGACTAAATTCAACATCACCACAAGTAGGTGGTTTGCCTTTTTTAAGAACCCAGGTTATTATGACTTATTCAATATACTGGGAGACATGAATGGAGCCTCCTCAAATACTACATTAATTTTGGTAATTGTGCATCCCCTTGACAACAGTGTTGTCATTGGCAAATCCTTTCAATCCAGAAGCACTTTTCAGTTAGCTTTATAGGTATGTCTGACACAAAAAAAACATTATTTTACCTTGGCATTGGATCATGGGGATCCATTCAATTCTCTTTCCTTCCTGTCCTATCCACTTCTGTTGTAGCTCTGTCTCTTCTTTCCCTAAGACCTCAGGGAAGTTTTCTTCTAGCTCCTCTCTTTTTGAAACTTCCTGAAATTATTTCCTATCTCTGACACCCATTTTAATATCAAATCCTTCCGTTTTATTTCCTAATATTCTTTGTTCTGCTCTTCTTTCTGGGCTCATCCAGCCTCTAAACGCATAGCTTTCAGAGTGTCTACTTGTCATCAACTTTATGATGAGTCTTTTTCCAGGACACTGACCTTTTACTAATCATTTGAACCACTGAAGCTTTCATTCAATCATATCTCCCTTGTAAAGACCCATTTTACCGAAGCCAGTCACTTAATAGGAAGGCACAATTCCAGCCACAATTTATGAGAGACGTTTTCATTTGAAAGCAACTGAGGAACAAAGAACGAAACTTTCCTTCCCTATGCATGGAGGACCTGCTGCCACAGCACTATTTCCCAACTTTGGCAGTTTCCAGGTGTTCAGATTATTAGTCTCAAAATTCCTCATTGCCATTCATAAGAATTCTAGGAGTTGAAGTCCTCCTAGGAAGTTGACAATGTTGGTAAGCCCTGTGCCCAAGCCTAGCAATCAAACAAGTAGTTTCTGATTTTAATCAGTTCAGTGAGGGTATAAAAAGGAAATTAACACTTCTCTCCCCCCCCCCCCCCCCATTCCCCAGTTTCAAAGAAAATTTGGTGTTAAAATGTGCTACACAACCAACTGGCTTCCAAAGAAAGATCTTTTGGGGAAAGTTTACATTCTTTTTCCATATTTATTTTTATTTAATCTACATTTAAAAAACTCCTACACATGAAACTCAAAATGAGTTTTAATCTTTTGCTCTCAATGCATCACAAGGAAATGAGCCCTCCCCACAGCTTTTATCTTTCAATGATAAGAAAATGGAAATATGTTTTTTCTCCCCACTGAAAATAGGATTGTAGAGTACAAAATATATCTGTGACACTTCATTGAAAGAGTTTGATTCATTTTTTCCTTTGCATCAGGGTTGGGTGCTATCATTTTCTAGGATGCTTTTAATGGCTAAAGTGCACTGAGAAAGATCACAAAACAGGAAAGTCTAACCAAAGAGGTACTTCCTGTTGCATGCTTTAAAACTACCACTTGTCTGCCTTAGCACAAAACAGCCCTGTTTTTTGGGATAACCTGGTTAAATTCTTGGAACTACCATAATCAACACTGATTTATTATCTTTCTGTTATAGAATGCTAAATGTTCTTAAAAATTAGGCATGAAAACTCACCAAGAGATAAAATCAAGTAAGAAAGCATAGATCTTGATGTTTGAATGTCCCATGGTAGCCCTGCTGAACTAAAAAGAAACATTCATTGGATGGCATTGTGATTTATTTATTTTAATATCTATCTACTATGATTTTTAAACTACAGTTGACGCTTTAACATGCCTCTTAATAATTTGACATGCCTGTCAATTGTTGCTTAATCAACAAATTTTAACAGCACCATGTGGGAACTCCGTATTAATCCATGGTTTGTTTTAACTATGACTTACGGAGCAAGTTGCAGTGACTAGGGTCACACAATACATAACACGAAAACCAAAGAATATCATGGTTTGATGCTGTATCTGCAAAACACACATTGAAAACAAAATGTGGAATTGCTCTCCAGCTCTACTATTAAATGAAGAAAAGTCAAGATGCATAGAGTTTAGAAACTATTGGCTTAAGCAGCAAAACTGTCCTGCTAGGGTTAGGTCTTTATGTCTCTTGATAGGTTATCTTGTGAGAATCACTTGTTTTTGTGCAGTGCATAACAATTGTCCAAATTGTTATGAGCCTCTGATATGACATCTGCTAGTTTCACTTCTCCTTTCTGCTCAGTTTCATTGTATATGACAAGGTAGCTACTGTATTGCAGATCTGTAGCCTAAGTTACAAGGAATTAGATAGTGTTCACATATGAAAATGACAGGTGGGGAAGATCTGGCTTATATGAAAACCAGAGCATCTAGAAACCCAGTTACCAAAGCTGTATGAGTGGCGAATAGAGTTACTTTGTTCTGGCCATTCTATATTCACAGACAGGGACCAGGTCCATGCTCAGATTCTACCTGGGAAATAGGCTTTCCAAAGTAATAATGTGGGAATTAGAACAGACATGGCGCTTCTTTGCTTTGCTTTAGCAAAATGGTAAGTAGCAGCATGATATTTTAGTTCAAGAGCAGGGTTTCTGATTGCAACAGTTGAAGTCTGATGATTTTAGGGAAGACAATCCTTTTCATTTATTGAGATGTCACACTCTCAATTTGCCGGTATCCATTTGCTGGAGATTAAGGCAAAATATGATCAGGGTTCATGCAGTATGCTGTATCATAAACTGTTTTCTTTGGTATAGGTTAGCATAGCATGTAAACCAAATGGTTTCTGGATTATGGCACATCATGTTCTTGGAATTCAAGCCTAAAAAAGAGATAATACAAAGCCCATATTGATTTAATACTGTAGATCAGAGCTCCCCAATTAATCTAATTATTCCGCAGCCAGCATGGAAAACTAAGAAGGGCTTTTATAGCTCTAACCGTGTAAAATATAAACCATTAAGTACACAGTACAACATTGCCAGTAATGTTGAAGCACTATCCTATTCAAATTTACTGAGAACTAATTGCAATGGGAGTTACTTCCAAGGAAATGGATATAAATGCATTGAGGTCACAATGTGTGAAACGTTACCAGCTTATCAGACTTCTCTCCTGCTACTTTAGAAGGAAACAGGTCATTCAAGAAACAAGAATCCAGAGTGCGATAATTATCAGAAAGAAGCATAAGACTGTAGCACAAGAACTCCACCATGTGCCTTAATTTCAAATGAATTTCTGCATATAGTTAATTAAATCAGGGGAACTGAAGGTTTACAATGGAGAGGCTATAAAGAGGGAAGAAGGCCTTCTAGCTGCCCCTTTGTCAAGGCAGGCACCCTGCCTTTGTTCATTGCTTTGGCAACTGCTAGTTTAGCTCTTAAATGGCCCTGACCCTGTTTGATTTTTGTAAAGCTCTGAAGACCTGGCTGTTTCCTCACATGTTTAGGCCAGGAAATTAGTCAGCCCTGTTGATGGTTAGAAAGCATCCTTACCTTGGATAAGGTTTTATCTGTTGGGCTTTTAATCTTTGTATACTGCCCATGATCTCATTTTCAGTTGGGCGGCCATATAAATTATTTAAACAAATTAAATAAATACAAATTACAATCAGCCCACAATTGAACTCTCACATTGCCCCTCTTTCTCCCCCCCCCCACCACTCATGGATGCCCATTGATGCCAGATTTATTACCTTCACCCCTCCTAACGAACTCAACTCTGGCAATTTGGAATTGCAGTCCTTTGCCCCAATAGGGGAACATTCAGATTTGTGGGTTGATTGTGGGTTTTATGGGGGGGGGGGCATTATTGTAAAGATCTTGAAAAAATGGAAAAAGTCTTGAAGTTAACTGTCTATGGCAGGGGTGTCAAGGTGGATTTCTTTAAGGGCAGATCAGCATTGTAGTTCCCATCTGCAGGCCGGGGAGGGGTGGAAGAGAAGAGATGGATGCCTCCTGCAGCACCCTGCTGGCCATAATGGGGCATGGAGGGGCTGCATGTGGGCACCTCACACCCCATTTTGGTTTTCCAGGATGGCACTGTGGGCCAGATTTAAGCACCCCACAGGCCGAATCCAACCTTGAATTTGACACCCCTGGTCTTTGGAGATTCTCAATCTCCAAGTCATAGTTGTCCCAAAGATGCTTTTATGCTTTCTTTTATCTTAAGGGTAACAGAGATGCTAATAAAAGTCTGAAAGATACTAGGCTTAATATACTTAGCTAATCATTGTCTATTAACTCCACATTTTGTTTAGTTTATCTTTCCCAACCAAATTAGGTGCCTGGATCTCTTTTCTCCCACCCAGCATGGTGATGGTCGGTCATTTGATTCTTCACCAATCTGCTCCAGTTCTGGGTCTGAATTTTAAGGGTGAACCTGCTTATCTCTGGTATGTTATAGCAAAGCAGAGCAGTTTCTAACCATTTGTCTGGAGGTGACCATGTCCTTGATTTTTGATGAGCAACTACATACCTGTAGTGATGCAAACAGCTCTTCTGATAAGTAATTAATGTAATATGCCAACATTTAGTGAACACCATGTTAAAAAAATCCCTTTGACTTTAAATGAAAGTGAATAACATTTTTGTAAAGAAAAAATCAGGTGAAATTCAAATTCTTGGGAATATGTTGCTTCACCAGGCTTGAATGACACTATATAAAGGAAAGAAATGCATACCAAACTCCTAAATCAAAGCAAATATCATTATAGTCATATGTGTCAGTTTAGTTATATTTCTTTCAACCGCTAGCTGTAATGAAAAGCAGCAGATTAAAATAAGAATAAAACCAATTAATGAAACCAGCCGGTAACAATTAGGCCTAGCCATTTCTGACAGAGGGTGTATCATATATCCTTGAAATGAGTACTTAAGTAATTGAGCTGGTAATCGGATAGTGTTTGAAATTAAGTACCCCCATTGGACAACATGTAAATCAAAAACATCTTGTAACCGCCACAGTGATTTCCTAGCAATTCCATTAATAATCTAAAATTGTTCATATAGGGGAATACATTATGTCACAGTTTTCAGAAGTACGTATTATGAGATGGTAAATATTGCATGCCTGTTTCGGAATCTCAAAGCTTGTACATAATTGGTTCAAAATGGCAAAGACAAGTTCATTAGATAGAAGACATAAGATCTTTTAATGTTGCTCTTTCCATTGTGCCATTTGGAAGACATTACAGTCTAATTCCAATGAGGCTGTACGCTTAAAGTGTAATTGTATATTTTTCAGAGGCCTATAATGGGCTGATTTGTGAATGCACTGTTTGTTTATGTTTGTAATACAAAGATGTATACAAACATTACACACTGACATGTATACACCAGAAGCAACATTTTTCCTGTTCTGAGTGCCACAAAAGGGATGCCAATATCACATATTTTAGCATGTTTTCATGTGTTTTAAAATGCAAGTCTATGACATGTTTTCAGGGATTTTTGTTTGGTTTAAAAAATAAAAAAAAATAAACCAGAACAAAAACGTGTTTAAAATAAGGTTGTTGCCAAATGTTTTTCCTTTTTAAATTATTGTGACTTTTATGTTTTTTTAAATTTAAAGTTACTTTTTTGTCTGTCTGTCTGTCTCTATTGTCTGCCTGTTAATTGATCTGTCCATCCATCCATCTACAGCAAGGGTGTCAAACTGGTGGCCCACAGGCCAGAGGCACCCCAGCTCCACAAAGGGAAAAAATGTCACGAAACATCATCTAACGTGGCGAATTTGACACCTGTGATCTATAGTATCTTCTTGTGGCCCAGCCGGCTCCGGATGAGCTGCTGATGGACTCCTCTAGTGAGGAGTCCTATGAGTCTGCTCTGGAGGAGGAGGGTGACCTTGAGAGAGCAGAGAGCCAGGCTGGTCATCAGGAGGCACCTGCGTCTTGGAGTAGTGGGGAGGATCAAGGCCAGTTTGTCCCTGATGCTTGATTGAGAAGGGCTGAAAAAAGGAGGCTTTAATTGCATCAGAAGCGAACTCGAAGGAGTTGAATTAGTCCCAGCTGCCTAATGACTGGCCCCTCCCAAGAGGGTTTAAAAGGAAGTCTTTGCTAAGAAAGTCCTTGCAGAGAACAACGTTGGATTTCTATGTTTGTGGTTATTCGTGTTGATTTTCAGGTTCGTGTTTAGTCAAGTTAGGAAGCTTCGTATCTGTTCAGAGTCATTCAGGCAAGCAGCCAAGAGAGTTAGTGGCAGGCAGCCAGTCTTGTGTTAGTCGGAGAAAGGGGGGTCAGAACAGTATCTAATGTCATTTTATGTCTTTGATTGTTTTCTGGGATGTAAAAGTCCTTAGATGAGCAAAGAGGAGACTGATACTAAACCTTAGTCATTTAAATCCTATATATTATTGTTTTCACAGAAAACTCATATCCTTCCACATGAGAAAGATCTTTTATGTAGAAGATGGAATTTAATTTGGTGGCTATATAGAGACAGCAAGTTTGTACTTTTTTTTCAGTTTCATATCAGGCATGTTTCCAACTGCATTTTTTCTTAGTATCTCACTTCTTAATTATTCAGATAGAAAACTGTAATGTAGTCTTTGCTGTACTTGGTGCCTTAAAATTGCTACCTAGTCTAGTAACAAAATGTCTGCAAGTGAACAACCAATCTCGGAAAGCAATAAGGACTCCATGGTTCAGCCCAGGACTACCTATGTTCTATTGCAATATGGATTACACTGCAGAATTTAATGATATTATTCCATCAATAACTATAAACAAAGTCATTTTCCCCAAGATCGTTCTTAAATACATTATTCCTAATAGATTTATATTTTACAAATAGATTAGCATTCATCCAACATGGAAATGTTTCTTTTCCAAACATGAGTCTCATAGAATTCTCTTGAATAAGATGTATTGAAATGGAAGCATTCCGTTACAAGAATTCCAACAACGGAATAATAATAATAATAATAATAATAATAATAATAATAATAATAATAATAATAATAATAATAATAATAATAATAATAATAATAATAATAATAATAATTTAATTTATAACCCGCTCTCTCTCCCAGAAGGGACTCGAGGCGGGGCACAGGGAATTTAAAATACATATAAAATACAAAGAGTATACAATAATAAAATGAAATTAAACTAACCCTGCGCTAAAATCCCATATTAAAACTAACCCCAATCTAAAAAGAGACTACCCTAGGCCGGCCAAGCGAAACAGATGTGTCTTTAATTTTAGGCGGAACGAGCGGAGGTCCGTGGTTGTCCTGATATCGGGGGGAAGGTCATTCCAGAGGGCTGGGCCCGCCACAGAGAAGGCCCTTCCCCTGGGCGTCACCCGCTGACAAAGTCTAGTGGACGGCACCCGGAGAAGTCCCTCTCTGTGGGAGCGAATCGGCCGTGAGGATGTGTTTTTGTTCTTCAGTTCAGAACAAAAACACCCTTAATGTACAATTAAGGCACGGATTCTCTTTCTAACAGCCTTCTGATGAGGCTATTCTCTTCATTGATTATAGGGATGAGGCTATTCTCTTCATTGATTATAGGGAAGTTTGTGCTTACTTAGATAACAGACTCGACTCTTTCACAGAAATGAATTACTTACCGCTTTTTGAAGACGAATTTTGTAAAAATAAACACTGATGAATGTAATAGGTATTTGGAATACTTTTAAGGTTGTGGTCATATGATTACTTACGTATCATGAAAAATAAAAATAAATCAGGAAAATGCGAAATTAGTTAAGGAAATTTTGAATACATATGCAAGGCATGGAAATGTCTAAAGGTTTTATCTCTGTAAAAATTGGAACACAATTCCCTGTATGCATTTGATACACAATGTTACATACTGACAAACAATATGATAGTTTCCACCAAGGTCCTCTGTTCCGGTGGGAAAAATATTCAAATCTGATTGGTTGAATGGTCTGGCAGCTCCCTATAAAAGACAAAGCCTTTTCTGGATTGTACATAGTTGTCACTTAATAAAGAGCTGTTTTGTTGCTGAAGCCTGAGTCTGCCTCATCCATTCACCCTATCTAACATAGAATGTTCAATTTATCACATAAGTCTCAAACATTTTGGAATCAAGGAGAAAAGAGCTGTGAAATTAGGGGCCTCTCTCTTTAAATTATTAAGCAAAATATTCAGTTCTTATATTAAAGGTTGTTGGAGCAAAGTATATTAAAAACTATGACCTAATATAACCAACTATTTTTTAATATTTGTTTTTAATATTATAACATTTAACATTAACATTCAACATTATAATATTGAATCAGAAATTACCGAGGAAGACATTATTCATTTTAAATTATCTACCTCTTCCAAAGATTACATCTAGCCAAGCAGTTTATTTAGCTGCTTCTTTATTTCCTCAGGAAATAACAGACACAAATGAATCTATGGAAGCAGGGATAGTTCCTGTCCTGATGGATATCCTATTGGGTGGGATAGGATACATATTGATTTGCTCTTATAATGTTTGAGGTTTATAATGGTACTTTTCTGAATAACATTTTTCCAACTTCCTTTAATGAGGTTCATGTAACTTAATTTTGAAAGCTGGTAAAGATTCTGCTGATAGTGCAAGCTAGCCATTGAAAACCATTTAACCTTGTTAAACATTGATAGCAAAATTTTGACAGTGACTCTGATACATATATTACTTTTGACCGTTCATCTTGCAAAGTCTGGGTTGATAAAAATATGACAAGCATTGTATAATATTAGATTACTGACATTTATGCTGCATATTCCGATACATTGGAATTGGCAGTGATAGCCTCATTAGATGTCAAAAAGACTTTGCTATGATGCATTTCAAATTTTTGAAAGCAAATTTTGGTCAAATGTAGTCTTTTAAAAATTGATTGGATTAAAATGTGATGTTCTAATCCTTCAGTGAGGTTTATTTCAGAAATTATTATTTTTTGCCTATCAAGATGTCTTGTACAATTTAATTTGATGTCAGAACCACCATTCTACCTTGTCAGATAACTGAAGACCAGGCAGAGCATAAAAACTGCTGGAATTGATATTTTATGTCCCACTGATAATTATGAACATTTATGCCAAATATTATTCATATACTACAACAGCTTGATGACATCACATTCTCAACTAATTAAAGTAAGTTGCATACACTTCCTATACACTCTAATGCATCTATGGAAATCCATACGAATTAGGGCTGCATTTACCTCTGTTCATTTACTTCTGTTCATGATCTTAAAATAATTATTCCAAGAAAAGTATGTCGTAGGTATAAATATTTCAAAGTTTTATCTCAATATTGATTTAAAGACATTGTTAAAAATTCCAGTGATCCTATGAGGAAAGATTATTGTTGTAAAAGAAATACTACCTCAAGAATATGCCACACAGACGCTGATTCCTAGTATACATATTTGCCCCTTCCAATGCAGATGACATCTAGCTAGCCTTGCCTGATTGAAAAAAAGAAAGGGGGGGGGGGTTAAGCATGATGGGCATGGTTATTAATTCAGTTTGAATACTGTCCAACGTCAGCTGACTCTGGGAGATTTACAAATAGTAAAATAAGCAATGCAGAGCAGAACCTAGATGGGGTCTCAGTGAAATATACTGTACAGACCGAAAACCATAACTACATATAACCCAAAAGCCCCACCCATCTCATCCCGAGGCCTGAGAGAATAACCAAGTCTTCAAATTTTACGGAATGCCAACAGAGTGGAGCTGCATGGATTTGTTGGTGTGTGGTCAGTACAGAGTCACATCCATATAAGAGAGAAGAGGTAATAATAATAATAATAATAATAATAATAATAATAATAATAATAATAATAATAATAATAATAATAATTTAATTTCTTGACCGCTCCTTCTCCCCATAGGGACTCGGAGCGGTGCACAGGGAAACTAAAACAATAAATATACAATAAATATACAGACATATTAAAAACAAATTAAACGATACCTGTGCTAAAATACCCATTTACATACTAAAATTCCCACTTAAACAGCTAAAACCCCATAGAGAGAGACTAACCTAGGCCGGCCAAGCAGAAAAGATATGTTTTTAATTTCAGACGGAAGGAGCGGAAGTCCGTGGTCGTTCTAATGTCGGGGGGAAGGTCATTCCAGAGGGCTGGGCCTGCCACAGAGAGAGCCCTTCCCCTGGGCGTCGCCCGCTGACAAAGTCTAGTGGACGGCAACCGAAGAAGTCCCTCTCTGTGGGAGCGGATCGGCCGTGAGGATGTGTGAGGCAGGATCCGATCCCGCAGATAGCTAGGTCCCGAGCCATGGAGCGCTTTAAAGATGATAACTAATACCTTGAAGCGCACCCGGAAGACGACAGGCAGCCAGTGCAGCTCACGCAGGAGCGGTGTTATATGGGTAAACCTGGAGGTTCCCAGAATTGCCCGCGCGGCTGCGTTCTGGACCATCTGAAGTCTCCGGGTGCACCTCAAGGGGAGCCCCATGTAGAGAGAGTTGCAATAGTCCAGTCGGGATGTCATGAGACCATGAGTGACTGTGCGAAGGGCGTCCCGATCCAATAGGGGGCGCAACTGGCGAACCAGGCGAACCTGGTAAAATGCCCTCCTAGCCACGGCTGTCACTTGATCTTCCATGGACAGCCGGGCATCTAGGAGGACACCCAAGTTGCGCGCCCCATCCACAGGGGCAAGATGTTCGCCCCCTATGGCCAGCGATGGCGTCAGCTGGTTGAATCGGGCAGCCGGAAACCACAGCCACTCGGTCTTGGTCGGGTTAAGCCTGAGTCCGTTACTACCCATCCAGATCCGTACGGCTTCCAGGCACTGGCACATCACCGCTACGGCATCGTTGGGGTGGTTTGGGGTAGATATATACAGCTGAGTGTCATCAGCGTAAAGATGGTACTCTACCCCAAAACCACGGATGATCTCACCCAGCGGCTTCATATATGTGTTGAACAGGAGAAGCGAGAGGACCGACCCCTGAGGCACCCCACATGTGAGGGGTCTCGAGGTCGACCTCTGCTCTCCTGCCAACACAAATTGCGATCGGCCAGAGAGGTAGGAGAGAACCACCGTAAAACGGTGCCTCCCACCCCCAACCCCCCCAGCCGATGCAATAGGATACCATGGTCGATGGTATCGAAAGCCGCCGAGAGGTCTAATAGGACCAGGATGGAGGAACAACCCCCATCTCTGGCCCTCCAGAAATCATCGACCAACGCGACCAATGCCGTCTCGGTGCTATGCCCGGGCCGAAAGCCGGACTGGCGCGGATCTAGATACTCAACTTCCTCCAGGTGACGGGGAAACTGTTGTGCCACCACACTCTCAACAACCTTCGCCAAAAAGGGAAGGTTGGAGACTGGACGATAGTTGGTTAGTAAAGCTGGATCCAAAGAGGGCTTCTTGAGGAGGGGCCTCACCATAGCCTCTTTTAGGGAAGCAGGCAAGGAACCCTCACTCAAGGATGCGTTGATAACCTCTTGGAGCCAGCCTCGTGTCACCTCCCAGGATGCCAGTACAAGCCAGGAGGGACACGGGTCCAATAAACATGTGGTGGCTCGCAGTCGCCCACGTAACCTGTCCATATCCTCGGAAGTAACGGAGTCAAACTCCTCCCAAACAAGATCTGTCTCGTGGCATCCCACTGGGCCATCAATGGGGGCTAGCTCGTTCTGTATCTGAGCGATTTTCTCCTGCAGAAAAGTCACAAATTCCTCTGCCCTACCCTGTAGCGGGGTTTCCCGCACCCTCTGTTGAAGGAGGGAGCGGGTCACCCTAAACAGGGTGGCAGGGCGGTTTTCTGCGGATGCTATGAGAGTGGCACAATGATGACGTTTGGCCACTCTCAGCGCCACAATGTAAGTCCGTAAATGGGCTCTTACCTGTGTTCGGTCGGATTCAGAACGGGTAGACCTCCATCTTCTCTCTAGGCATCTCTTGCGGCGTTTCATCACCCTCAGCTCCTCGGTAAACCAGGGAGCCAGGGTGACTCGCCGCCGCAAGAGAGGCCGCAAGGGCGCGACCCGATCCAAGGCTCCCGTGGTCGCAGTATTCCATGCGACCACAAGGTCCTCGATCGGGGCGCGGGTCAGGGGTACAGGAAGTGGCCCAAGCGCCGTCTGAAACCCATCCGGGTCCATTAGGCGCCTGGGGCAGAACCAAATTGGTGACCCAGGTTCCGCCTCCCCGCGGAGGGGGGTGGCGGTTGGAAAGTCGAGCCGGAGAAGTGAGTGGTCTGACCATGACAAGGGCGTGATGTCTATATCCCCTATACCCAGATCACTCTTCCACTGGCCAGAGACAAAGATGAGATCCGGTGTATGTCCACCCTCGTGGGTGGGGCCTAAAATTAGTTGGGTCAGGTCCATGGCCGTCATGGAAGCCATGAACTCCCGAGCTGCCTCGGATGATTCGCCCACCGATGGCAGATTAAAGTACCCCATGACTAAAAGTCTGGGGGTCTCAACTGCCACCGTAGCAATCACCTCCAGGAGCTCGGGCAGGGCTGCTGCTACATAGCGGGGAGCCAGGTATATAACCAGCACGCCCAACTGCCTCCCTAGGCCCCACTTCACGCAGAGGGACTCACAACCGATGGTCTGTGGCACAGTGGTCTCTCTCGGCTCAAGACTTTCCTTTACGATAACTGCTACCCCACCGCCCCTGCCAACGGCCCGAGGCTGATGAAAAGCGCGGTAGCCTGGTGGGCACATTTCAACGAGGGGGAGTCCACCCTCGTGGCCCAACCAGGTCTCCGCTATTCCTGCCAGGTCCGGCCCCTCCTCTGACACAAGGTCATAAACGAGGGGGGCTTTGTTGACCACGGACCTGGCATTGCAAAACATCAGCCGCAAGCCCTGGCTCTGTAATTCCTGACCACCTAGCGAGCGGGGGTTGTGGCACTTCACCGTATGCAACCAACGGTTCTGTGCCCTCAACCGGGAGGATGGAAATTGTCTCCCCTCGGACCTGCCTCTCCCCACGACCTTCTGGATGGAATTGCCCTCTAACGGAATGACTAGTGTTTCCCCCCTACTCACGGCTCCTTCCGCTCCCCTCTGTCGTCTGCTGGCCTGGCCCTCTCTTTCCATCTCTATCTCTATCCGTCTATACCCTCCCCCTCCCTGGAACCCCTTAAACAGACAATAACCTAGCAACTAAAAAACCCCTAAGACCACGCTTCTTCCAGCTCCATAAACCCAGCTCCATAAACTTTCAGCTTTATAAAGATACAGACATTGTGTTGATTGAGTGTTCTAGTAGCTGCCCCAGAACTGGTCCTTAAGTTATTGTCAAAATAAACATTACTTGAGATGATGCTTTCCAAATATTTTAAGCTGTTTAGAATTGCCAGCTGGGTGTCTTCAACAGAGGTTTGCTCTATATTTGGTATCGGCTGATAAAATGCTTTAATTTTGTTCAGGCTGTTAGTCAGGTGGAAGAGCATAGCAGCATTTGAGAATTTGTTCAACACGACCTGTAGGTCAGTGTCTTTGTGTGCCGGAAGTGTACGCTCATCTGCAAGGAGAGTTTCTTGAATGACTTGATGGAAGCACTTCATCCCTGCATTCAAGCAGCAAAGTTGAAAGAGACAGCCATCCAATTGGTACTTGATAGACACTCCTCCTTCAGACCCTGCACCACATGTGACAACTGCAAGCAATGAACAGATTGAAAAGGATGGAGCCGAGAACACGCTCCATTGGAAATGGCACATGCAGCTAATGTATTCCCATTGTAAATAACCTGTCCTGTCATTCTGTTATGGAGTAGCTGAATCAACTGCATGAATTTCCTTGGGCATCCGTAATGTCTCAGTATAGCCCAGAGAGCCTCCCTGTTTACAGTATCAAATGCCTGTCAGGTCAATGAAGACAGAGTAAAGAGGTTTGTTCTACTTGATGCACTTTTCCTGGATTTGTCTTCTGGCAAATCTTGTCTGCTGTATTCTGTTCTGGCTGAAATCCACATTGTGCCTCTGGGAAGTTTTTTTTGAAGATTGTGACAAGTCTGTTCAGGAAAATGCAGGCGAAATTCTTGCCTTCAATGGGCAGCTGTGAGGAACCCCTGTAGTTTCCACAGTCTGATTTGCTTCCCTTATTTTTATATACAGCTACAAAGAGGACATTGAAGAAGTCATCATGTATCTACTCTGTGAGTCAAGATGTCTTAGAATGCTTTTAAGGTGTTTGGACTTAGTGCTGTGTAGATCTCAACAGGAACGCCACCCTACCCTGTGGCTTTAATTGAGTTCATCTCTGAGACTGCTTTCTTGATCCCATTGGTAGAGCAAGGCAGGTCTAGGGCTTCTAAGACTAGCAGCTTAGAAAACCCCTATAAAACATCTGGATTAACTATGGACATCTGGATTAACCCCTATAAAATATCTGGATTAACTATGGACAGCCTATTGAGTAGGTTGTAAAAGTGTTCAGCCCACTGGTTTTTCAGTCTTTCCTGGTCTTTGATTAGCCTGGACCTATAATAAGTCAGCAAAGGAGACCATCCTAAATTTGGATGACCAAATTTGTGCCTTTATGACACAGAAGAATTCTGAGATGGCCTGCATTCTACTTTCTCAGCCTTTCTTTGCCACTATTCATCCTGCATTTCCTGCAGTTTTACCTCTACTTAGGACTACAAGTCCAAACTTGTCTTTTTTTTTTTTTTTTGAGACAGATGATGGATCATTCTGCCAGTCTGCAAAGGCCTGGTTCTTGGCATGGAGGGCTTCTTAAATGGTCTTGTGGTTTTCATCAAATAAGTCTTGATTGCCAAGGTTTTCAGCCCAAGTGCAGTTGTTGCAGTCTGCACATCTAAACCTCATCTACTACTTTTCAGAGAGGGTTCCTACAAGAGGTAAATTGCATGAGGACTTCCGGTTCCGGCTCCAGCGGCGACGGGCGAGCCTAGCGCTCGCTCGCCGTTTTGTTGCTTTTTCTGCCCCCCCGGGGGCGAGACGCCCCTTTTTTGGGGGTCTCCCGTAAAGCCGGCTCGCCTGGGACGCTCTCCCCCACGGCGTGGGGGAAGCGACCCTTGTCCTCGGCTTAGGTGAAGGAGAACATGCTGCGGGGGGTTTTCCCTTCGCCAAAGGCAGACGGCGCCATTCGCGATCATGAAGAGAGCTGATCTAATGAGTCGGAAGGCTTCTCGGGGCTTCAGCTGCGAGGGGGAGAGTGAGTGATTTAAAACTTTTTTTCTGCTGTCAGCCGGGCTGAAAGGACTGGGAGGGGGGTGTTTGTTTGTAAAAAAAAAACCCTCGGACTCAAGCGGCACTTGAAAATGGCTCCTCACGGCGAGGAAGCAGAAATCTTTAATCCTGACTGTTTGCAGCAAGGGAAAGTGATCTGCGGTTTGCTTGCAACAATGTTTCTAGGTCTGGCTGAAACAATTTATTCTACCACTCTCTCCTTCGGGCTTTGAGCTTGGGCGTGGAAGATGGCTTCTCTTCGTTCCTGACTGACTATTTCACTTATGGAAAATTCCCAGCGTCTCTTTGCAATTTGGACTTCCTCTGGTTATTAATGAAGAATTTTTTCTTTTTGGATTTGAGATTTCTTTTCTGGAGTACCTTCGCTATTATACTTATTGAGTTGGAAAATTGTTTCTCTCTTGGTTCCTGAACTTTGCAACTTTACAACCCTGAACTGAACTTTTGGCTCCTGATCTGCCTCATCAGCCTCACCCAGAAAACACCATTTTAGTGGCATTGATTTTAACAGCTAATCATGGCACAAGAAACAGCACTGGCAAGCTTAGAACAAAGGATGGCTTCTCTTGAATCTGTTATACAAACTTTGGTACAAGAAATTAAGGCTCAGAGGGCAGAAAATATTAACTTTAAGAAGGAGTTATTGGACACACGGAAACAAGTGCTGGAAAACACACAGAAGAATGAAGAATTGGAAGGGGGGCTGGAGGGGGCTAAGGGAGAGATTAAAAATGTTACTAATGAGGTTGTGGAAATAAACGGGCATGTGTCTAGGATGGATATGGAAAGAATGACATATTTTTTGAGATTTCAGAATGTTTTTGAGGAACCTGGTGAATGCCTCCCTGATCTCATGAGCACAATTATAGCAGACTATTTACATAAACCTAAGGATGAGATCAGGGGGGACATTGACCTAGCCTACAGAATAAACTCAGCATATGCCAGGATAAATGAAGTACCTAGAGAGATACATGTGAAATTTGTTAGAAAGTCAACCAGAGAGGAAATCCTGAAAGTGCAGAGAGGAAGTCCGTTAATTTACCAACAAAAAGAGGTTGCTATCTTGAAGCAGATCCCAAGAAAGATTAGAGATGCAAGAAGGAAATTTTCCTTCTTGTCTAAAACATTGTTCGATCACGGGATTTGGTTCAAGTGGGTGACACCCGAAGCGATGCTGGTGTTCTGGGAAGGAGGAAGAGTGAGGATTAAAACAGTTGCCGAGGCGGAAGCCTTTTTCAAAAAACACTCCTCTGTCCTGGGGGAAGATTCAGGGGGGGCAGGGGGGGGCACGGCCCCGCCCGCTGGGGGCCTGGAGGAAGAGGTTGAAGACACAATTGCCAAGAGACTTAGATCTAAAAAATAACTTTGCCTTGATTTTTTTGAATAATATTGCATAATATCTGTATTTGGATTTTTGTAAATGACTGACAGCATAGAACTGAGAACTTAGGTATATGTACTTGCTTTCACTTTGTAGTGTTACGGAAAATGTTTTTTATTGTTATCAATGTATTTTGAAGTCCCGGAAGGGCCGACGACTTTGACGTGAACGCTCTCAAAATTTCTTTGTATCCCTTACCCCATCCTATGGAAAAATGTAAAACCAATAAAACGTTTTCAATATAAAAAAAAAGAGGTAAATTGCAAGAGAGTTTCTCACTAAGTACATCTTGTAACATTTGCCTGGATCTTGCAGTCTGCCACTGTTGAATATTATTCCAACAATCTTTGGTTGCTTAAGGTGTAAAGCAGGGGTGTCAAACACAAGACGATGTGGTCAGATCTGGCCTATGGGGCCATCCTGGAAAATGTAAGGGGCTGGCCTAGATTGCTTCAGCCCAGTCTACACAATATGAAGAGGAAACAACAGGCCAGCATGGCTTCGGCCCAGTCTACCCAGTGTGAAGAGGAAACATGCCAG
This sequence comes from Rhabdophis nuchalis, assembly GCA_039707465.1. NCBI lineage: Eukaryota > Metazoa > Chordata > Lepidosauria > Squamata > Natricidae > Rhabdophis > Rhabdophis nuchalis. The sequence goes on from CM077644.1 coordinate 31,365,161, forward strand.
CAGTTTGGGGAGTGGTGTCAAACTGTCCCCACCCAGTCAGCCATGCCCAGTGAGTGGCATCAACTGGAAGAACCTGACCAAACTGGGGGTGGGGGGGAGGGAGAATCCACTAGGCTGCACCTGTCTCGTTGTGAATATTCTTTTCCAGACGCTGTCTCAATGGTAGTGGGGGCAGCATGATAGCCCACTACACCATGCCATCTGGTGGGGGGGGGGGAGCTGATGGGAGACTACCTGCATGCAGGAGGGGATTGTTCTACCACTGCACCAGACACCCGACTCCCAGCTAATAGCTTGAACTGATGTTTGGATTCGGAGCATGCGAACTGAGCTGCTCAGCATCTGTGCGTGGGACAAGTCTACGTTCCAATTAAGCCTGCAGGAGCTATTGGGGTTGTTCCAACCTACATTCCAATTAAGCCTGCAGGAGCTGTTGGGCACATACCACAGAGGTGGGGAGGAGCCGCAGTAACACTTAAATGGTGGAGGGGAGCACTGAACAATAGCTCTGAATTCCATTCACTCTGGTGTTTTACTGGGTGATGGTTAGAATGTGCTGGTGCATCAAGGAGAACAATACAATTACATGTTGGTTTGTTTATTCCTTGTTTGCCAAACTGGAATCTGACATCAAGCTGGCCACACACACCCAGTTGACCACACATGCATGCATGTTCTGTTCCCCCCCCCCCACCCCCGAGGTCAACCATAGCCCTAACTAAATTGAGTTTGGTGTATAAGGACTATATTCAGGTTGAGGCATGACTGGATATAGTCAGGTAGTGCCAGTGTTTGGACCTGGGAAGAATCCAGTTTGTTTTTTACCTGTCTGTAAATCTGAACATGATATTAGTGAATGTACAGGTTGTGCGCACCACACACTATGCCTTCTAAAACTCTGACCAGCTGTCGTTATCTATCCCACCCCAGCATTAAGGCTACCTAGAATGATGTCACTGGCGGAGGTTGTTTGAATGATAGAAACCTTCCTTGTCTTCTCTGGACTTGTGAGAATTTGTTTGTAGATGCTGATGATGGTGATGTAATAACTAGCTGAGAGGAAAATAATACTTCATAATGCATTGATTTATTCCAGTGGGTAGAATAGATATGTTCTTAGCAGAGTAGTTTTGATTGCAAAACTACTTCTATTTTCAGTCTGTAGTTTCCCCTTCCAAAAGAACACTTGCTACTTCCTGCTATGAATCCTTACCTTTCAGGCCTTGACGTCTTGTCTCTATCCATCAATATGCAGATATTTTAGGCTCCAACGATGGGGTTTAAAAAATTTTTTTCTTGATGCCCAACTTTTGATAATCTCATCTCTCAAGCAAGGATCTCTCCTAGTCATCTTGGATTCTGTTGGACCTCTCTATGGCCCTAGGTACTGAGATGAATGACTACTTGTCCAAAGGCTGCCCATCTGCAGGCTTCTGACTACAACCGTCAGTGGTCATCTCCACCTGATGCTTCCTCATCATCATAGGCCTCAAATCTAAAATTATCTCCTTGTCTGGAGAGGAATTACGAAGAGTCTATTTGCCAGCTCTCCATTCTGCGTTGATTGTTAACTTTGCTTTCAGTAGAGCCACCTTCAGGTTGCAATTTCTTCCCTGGAAGTCTTGCATGCTGAAGTATTAAAGTATAATAGTATCTAAAGTATTAAAAAATAAAATCCCCATGAAGTTTTGAACGGAATTTTCTCACTATGTATGTTTCAAGTGGCAGAATCTCGGGTCCATTAAGTGATGGTGGGTAGATGGAGAAACATTTTGAGATTCTGTAATGTAGTTATTTCGGGATGCGGCGGCTCAGTGGCTAAGACACTGAGCTTGGCGATCAGAAAGGTTGACAGTTCGGCGGTTCAAATCCCTAGTGCCACATAACGGAGTGAGCTCTCATTACTTGTCCCTCCTTCTGCCAACCTAGCAGTTCGAAAGCATGTAAAAATGCAAGTAGAAAAATAGGGACCACCTTTGGTGGGAAGGTAACAGCGTTCCGTGTACGTTCGGTGTTTAGTCATGCCGGCCACATGACCACGGAGACGTCTTCGGACACAGCTGGATCTTTGGCTTTGAAACAGATGAGCACCGCCCCCTAGAGTCGGGAACAACTAGCACACATGTGCGAGGGGAACCTTTACTTTTACTTTAATCTAGTTATTAAATGGCCAAACTGAATATTATGCAGGACATCTGTGATTTGATTTCTGCCTTTTTTTGTTTTTGTTTAAATCCGCTATGTAGACAGCTGCCAATTTGGGGGGAAGAGTTTGGGAACAGGTTAAAACTTCTTGCCATATAATTTTCCCGCAGCTGAAATCTTAAACATACTGATTTATTGATCAGTGGTAATGTTTTCCCTCTTATTTGCACAATAAACAACAGACTGGGGTTCTTTCAATTAAAAAATAATGAGCATCCTCTAGATAAAGTCCTTTACAGCTATTTAAAAAAAAAACCAAGAACCCTCAAATGCCCCATAGCTGTGCTGTTTTGGTTCCAAAAGTAGTCAATGGGAAGTTACTAAGAGGCCCTAAAAAGACATTATCCTCTTTTCCCTCAGCTAAATAGCAATTCTAGGCATCCTTTGCAAGTCCCTTGTAATGATTTAAAATAAAATTTCCGTTGAGATGAGCTCAGCTCCTGGTGGCTATATGGACCTGTTCATCTTGTTTTCTTGGCAACCGCATCAGAATACTTGCCATTCTCTTCTAGGATGTCTTTTGGATTTCCTTGACTCATTTATAGATGTAGATAGAATTTAAAGATTAACCAGGTTGAACTCTGCTTACCTTCTTCAGATGGCCCAGATTGGCTGGGTGTTGCCATTTACCTGGGCAGAGAATTGTCTTTGATGACTTTTCAACACAAGTAGGAAAGAAGGTGAGGACAGAGATTCAAACTGACATGAACTCAGGAATAACAGGAACTAGTACTGTCATCCAAAGGACGAAAGCAGCATTGCATCATCTCTTTTGAACATGCAATGATGCAATGCTGCTTTCCTAATTTATTTATTCATCAGGCTTTTACCCATTGCAATTGAATGACTCTTGTGATTTAGATCAAGGAGGAATTAAAATGTTCACAGTCAAATTAAAAATCAATCGATCAATCAGAATAGAGCTGGAAGGGACCTTGGAGATCTTCTAGTCCAACCCCCTGCTCAAACAGCAGACCTATACCATTTCAGGTAGGTGGCTGCCGAGTCTTTTCTTAAAAACTTCCAATGATGAAGCCTTGACACTTTCTGAAGGCAAGCTGTTCCACTGGTTAATTGTCCTCACTGTTAGAAAGTTTCTCCTTAATTCAAGGTTGCTTCTCTCCTTGATTAATTTCCATCCATTGTTTCTTGTCTTGCCTCTTGGTGCTTTGGAAAATAAGTTTACCCCCTCTTTGTGGTAGTCCATCATATACTGGAATACTTCTATCATGTCTCCCCTCCCCTGCAGTCCTTCTTTTCTCTAAATTAGCCATACTCAATTCCTGCAACTGCTCTTCATATCTTTTAGTTTCCAGGCCCTTAATCACCAGAAGAGTTGTTCTTCTTTGCACTTCTTCCAAAGTGTCAACATCTTTTTTGTAATATGGTGAGCAAAACTGGATGCAGTATTCCAGTCTTACTTTATAAAGCGGTATTAATACTTCACATGGTTTTGATTCTATGCCTCTTTATACCATCAAGGGTTGTATTAGCTTTTTTGGTTGCTGACACACACTGCTGGTTCATGTTTAAGTGATTGTCTACTAGGACTCCAAGGGTCCTCTCACAGTTACTGATTTTGAGCTAGAGTTCGCCCAATCTGTTCTTGTACGTTTGGTTTTTCCTGCCTAGGTGTAAAACCTTGATTTTCTCCACATTTAATTTCATGTTGTTGGATAGGACCCATCGTTCAAGTCTGTCAAGATCATTTTGGATCCTAGGATGTTGACTATTCCTACCAGCTTAGTGTCATCTGCAAATTTGATGAGTTCCCCTTCTATTCCCTCATGTAATTCATTTATGAAGATATTGAAGAGTACTGGGCCTAAGACAGAACCTTGTGGTACCCCACTACTTACTTTCCTCCATGTAAGCATAAGTACCATTAAGAACTACTTGCTGAGTACGGTTTGTCAGCCAGTTACAAATCCATCTGGTGGTAAAGCTGTCCATCCCACGTTTTTCTAGTTTACCAACAAGTAGGTTGTGTCTACTTTGTTGAATGCCTTGCTGAAGTCTAAGTACACTATGTCCAAAGCATCTTAACCTCAATTCCAGAAAATAATAATAATAATAACAACAACAACAACAACAACAACAACAACAATAATAATAATAATAATAATAATAATAATGTCAACCACCTGATCAGTGGGTGCAGCAAAATTTCACAAACTGACTACCTACAACACCATGACCGCGTTGCTAAGATCATTCACTGGAAATTGTGCCAGAAGTTTGGAAGTACAGCAAAAACCATTGGGAACATCAGGTTGAGAAAGTTTTAGAGAATGAGAAAGTCAAGATCTTGTGGGACTTCAGAATGACAGGCACTTGTCCTACAACACACCTGATATAACAATAGTTGAAAAGAAAAAAGTATGGTTTGTTGACATTACAATACCTGGTGATGCACGAATTGAAAATAAGCAGCAGGAAAAAAAATCACAAAATACCAGGACTTGCAAATTGAAGTTGAGCGACTGTGGAGGAGGAAGTTGTGTGTTGTCCCGATTGTGATTGAAGCCCTTGGAGCAATACCTAGGGGGCTGCTTTGCTATATGGAGGTTCTAGGTTTGCCGGACTTGAGCATTCTGACTCTACAAAGGGCCACCCTGCTTGGAACAGCTTATATCCTCCGACGTTACCTTAACAGTTCCTAGGTCCTTGGTTAGGACTCGAGCTGTTGAGCTACCAACCAGCCCCAAAGGCTGTGAATCTCACCAAAGATTAACCACAGAATAATAATAACAATGAGACAAAACCCACTCTGTATCAGTGGTGGGTTTCAAATTTTTTAGAACCTGTGGCCTATTTTGTGGGCGTGGCTTGGCAGTCATGTGACAGGGAGGGAGTAGCCACCTTTTAAAATGTGGTGAAACTCATTTAACAACGCTCTTGCTTAGCAACCAAAATTTTGGACTCAATTGTGATGATAAATTCTTTCTTTCTTTCTTTCTTTCTTTCTTTCTTTCTTTCTTTCTTTCTTTCTTTCTTTCTTTCTTTCCTTCCTTCCTTCCTTCCTTCCTTCCTCCCTCCCTCCCTCCCTCCCTCCCTCCCTCCCTCCTCCCTTCCCTTTCCTTCCCTTCCCTTTCCTTTCCTTTCGTTTCCGTTGGGTCACTTGCAGTGGCGGACCAGATTTACTTCCAGGTACGCCGGTGGAACCCCCTCTCACTGGTTCTCTAAATTTCACCAACCGGCTCTCGCGAGTAGGTGCGAGCCTACAGAAACCCACCACTGCTCTGTATGTATGTATATGTTTGTGTGTGTATACATACATACACACAGAGAGAAGAGAATGGAAAGGGGAGGAAACATGAAAAAAGATGGCATCAAATAAGAGAAAACCTCTCAAATAATTTGGTTTTAATATTTTTCCAAAAGTCAGGAAGGGAGGGGGGAAATTTGCCTCATCTTTCACCTCTCATGAAGATACCTCTGTATAAATGGATCAGTTTCTTTCTTGAGTTGCTTTTGTCTATTAAATATAGCTACTGACATTCCCTTTTCTAGCTCTCCAAAGTGCCTTAAAAAAAATCTTCCTGACCAGCCAAAAATTCAGCCAAGCTATCTGGAACAGCTTTTCTTAAAATGTTCATAATGCTTTGCCTGCTGCATTGTTGCCAGTTTAACAGCTTATGAGGTCACTGGAAAAATAACACTGGTGAGCCCACCATTAAATAGAAGGTATTTTTTTCTTCAGCAAATTGCATTAATGTCCCATGCCTGTGTGTGTTTTGACAGATTTCTAAGTGTATTTTTCATAAGAATCAGTAAAATAACCTTTATGTCTCCTCAGTAAGTAATTTTGGGACTCAGAATTGCATTGTGTATCCAGATATTCAACTAATTCTGTAATGAGACATCTCCACAGATTTTCACCAGCTGACAGATGGCTCTGAAGACAGATAAAGATAATTTAATTTTGCCATTTCTCTTGTTTTCACCCAACTTGAATTTTCGTGTGTAGTTGTTGAGATCTCCAGCCTTAAGAGACTGCCCCAGAGAAGAATGATGATGATGTTCTTATCATTTATAAAAAGCAAGGTAGTTTTATTAGTCCATGAGGAAAAAAACCAATTCCAAATCCAGCATTATAGTATAAACCCAAATATAACAACAGTTCTGGATTATTTTTCCCTTTGGAATTTTTCCTCAGGCTTTGCAGGCATACAGAAAGTCAGATGACATTCTCAGAGTATCACAGACTGAGTTCACCTATCTTGCTAACCTGTAATATTATTTTTTTGGGTTTGTTTTAGAATGTTGTTTCGGAATGAACTTAGCCACTATAATGTTATGGCTTTGGCTTACTGAGTAAATAAGGACTCGGCAAAGTATGGCTTCATTTGATCCAAAAACTCAGCCATAATTTAAACACTGCTTATTTATTTCAGAAATGACAAAGTTAAGACAGGTACTAAAATAAGCCCTTCCCAAAAATATTGCAACACAGCAGCAGCCATGAGGTGACCACGCTTGCCACCTCCTGCACCTCAAAAATAATAAGACAGATGATCGTTTTGTGTTGTGTTCGTTTGTTTAATTAAAAATAAAAAAATCCCCCAAAATGATGATATTGACTTCCCTGAAAATAAGGTCAAGCACTTATTTCGAGGGTCCAAAGAAAAGAAGACCCTCTCTTATTTTCGGGGAAACACAGTATAAATACTTATTAGTTGTAGTAAATAAATGGTGTCTCTAGCCCAGGGATCGGGAACCTTTTTGGCTGAGAGAGCCAGAACGCCACATATTTTAAAATGTAATTCCGTGAGAGCCACACAATATGTTTAAAACTAAATACAAATAAACTTTTGCATTTTATGTAAGACCAACACTTTTAAAGTACAATAAGTCTCTTAATTCTTTTTCTTTCTTTCTTTCTCTTTCTCTCTCTTTTTCTGTGTGTCTCTCTCTCCTCCCTTCCTCTCTGTCACTCTGTGTGTGTGTGTCTGTCTTTCTGTCTCTCACTCACTTAATCACTCATTCTCTGTGTCTCTCTTTCTGTGTTTCTGTCAGTCTCTCTCTGGTTCCCTCCCTCTCTCCCTCCCTCCCTTCCTCTCTCTCTGTGCCTGTCTCGTCTTCCGGCCGCAGCCCCACTCCATGGAAAAAATAGGTGCGCGCGTACCGCACAATTACAGCCCAGAGCAGGACCATAGCCGCTCTCCCAACTGGTCCTTCCTTGCTCAGAGGGCTTCGGAGGGAAGCTTCTGCAGAAGCCCAGGCAAGTGAGGACAACCTCCCGCCATTACGAAGTCTCCGAGGCTGTAATTGTATGGGCTGTGTGCGCGCACCTATGTTTTCCATGGTGTGGAGCATCGGCCGTGGAAAACATAGGCGCACGCGCACAGCCCATGCAATTATAGCCTCAGAGACTTTGTAACGGTGGGAAGTTGTTCTCACTCGCCTGGGCTTCTGCAGAAGCTTCCCTCCGAGCAAGGAAGGACCAGTTGGTAAAGGGGCTGTGGTCCTGCTCCGGGCTGTAATTGTGCGGCGTGTGCGCGGCTATGTTATTTATATAGATTTGTCTGCAAGCCAGAAGCAGCCATCAAAAGAGCCATATCTGGCTCGCGAGCCATAGGTTCCTGACCCCTGCTCTAGCCATATAAATGTAAACTAACAGACCATATTGAGGACTTAAAATAGGTAAACATTTGGCTTTGTTGTTATTAAAAGTTGAATGTTGGAATAAGTTGAGCATTCTCTGTGCATTATTGTTGGCTCTGCACCAGTGGTGTGTTCCGGATCCCGTTCCAACCGGTAAGGTTGGAACGGGCCCGGCAGTGTCCACATGGATGCACACAGTGCGCGCATGCATCTTATCGCCTCAGCAAGCGTCCATGATGCTCCAGCTGCTCAATGGAGTGTCGCGCAGATGCTGTATGCGCCATGCGTGTGTGCAGAAACCTTAAAACACTGGTAAGGAGCTCGGGCAGATGGGGGGGCCCTCTGGACCATCGTACCGGAACGGGCAGGCTCCGGTATGCCCCTACCGGGGCGTACCGTCTGCAACCCACCACTTCTCTCCAAGCATTTATGGTGCAAAGTGAATTCCTTTTGAGTGATAATCACACAGTAAACTGCAGACATTTTTTATGACTGTCCTAAAGTTGTAAGCCCTAATAACTTGGGAACTGCTTCAAACTTAGGGCTTTGGCAATGAGAGAATGAAGTAAGGTTATTGTTTAGTTTGCATTCCAGAATATGCAGCTAATTTAGAAAAAAAAAAAATTAAAGGGAAGTTTACATCCGTTATAAAATGGAACTCTAAATATGGACAAAAATGATTTTCTTTCACTAACATTTAAAAGAACTGTCAGAAGACTTCCCTATCAAAATAATTTGCACTTGTTGAGAAGTACTTCCTCCTTTTTGAAAAATAAGCAGAATATTAATTCTGTTCAGGAAGAATGCACTCCAGACAGGGTGAGAGCTGTTAAACAAAATCATAAAATCTGCCAGTATAAAAATGTCCACAATCTCTTATCAATTTTTTTCGGGCTGCAAAAGGATAATAGCTCGCCTTTCTTGAGCAGCAAGAGACACCTAGTGGGCAAAAATAGAAACTGCAGTGAATAATACAGCACGTATAAAGAGAGACTGTAAATTACCTCTTTCTCCTCCTCCCTCCCTCCTCCTTCCTCTCCTTCTCTTCTTCTTCTTTTCTCCTCCTCCTTCCTTATGTGTCACCCAACTCTCAATGACTATGGGTGGCTTACAACAATCAAATAAGAAACTACAATAAAATCAATACATCATAAAGATAAAAGATGGCAAATCCAATGAATTGATAGGTCTCCTGCTCCCTCATCAACGCTTGGGTGAAGCAAAAATGATTATCAGAACTAATGTTTTAAAGATGCCTACAAGTTATTCCTTTATCTGCAAAGAGTCAGAACCTTTCAGTTGGGAAGAGAAATATTACACATTGGATTAATTTATATTAGTTTATTTTATTTGTTTAGTTTGTCAAACATGTACAAGATAACAGATCCAAGTATAAACATGGACATGAAAACAGGAACTGGGTATGAATAAATGGGGACAATAGGACAGGGAGGGTGAGCACTCTGGTGCAGTTATGCATGCCCCTTTACAGACCTCTTAGGAAAGGGGTGAGGTCCAGGCTAGACAGTTTAAGGTTGAAGCTGTCAGAGTTTGAGGATGTAACATCAGAGTTGGGTAGAGCGTTCCAGGCATTGACCACTCTGTTGCCAAAGCCATATTTTCTGCAAATCGAGTTTGGAGTGATTTACCTTGAGTTTGTATCAATTGTTTGCCCATGTATTAATGCGGTTGAAGCTGAAATAGTCGTTGACAGGTAGACGTCGTAGCAGACTATTTTGTGTACTATGCTTAGGCCTGACCTTAGTTGGCATTGTTCTGGTGGCATAAGGGATTCTATTGTGGATAGAGGAGTGGAGTACTCTTCTCATGAAGTACCTCTGGACTCGCACAATTGTATTAATGTCCAAAATACAGTTTGGATTCCAGGCAGATGAGCTGTATTCGAGAATTGGTCTGGCAAAGGTTTGGTATGTCTTGGCTTGTAGTACAATATTGCCAGAGAAGAAGCTTCGCAAAATTAAGTTAACAACTCTTAATGCCTTTTTGGCAATGCTGCTACAGTGCATTCTGGGACTTACATCTTAGATTTTGTGGGGGGGTTTGTGCAACTTCTCTGACAGCTGAGCAGGGGTCCTAGGGCTCCTTACAACCTTTGACTGTCTTCTCTAATCCTACAGTTGTGTTGGGACTACAACCTATTGAATACAACAGTGCCACATAGAAGTTCCAGGAGTTGCTGCCCCAGTAAATATTGAGGTTACCAGCATAGGGGAAGTGAGCAAGAGCCTTTCTCCCTTTGAGCTCCAATTTCCTCTGGATGGAAATGGAGAACACTTGGTTTCTTTCCTCCCCCACCCCAGCTGCCTTAATTATTTCTATTGTATACAACAGGACAGGGGTGTCTGCAAGGGTGAATGCAGGGGTGAAATGCTACCGGTTTGGGCTGGTTTGCCCGAACTGATAGTAAAAAAATGCTTAACAAAGTTAAAAAAAAAGTTTCCATAATTAGCTGTGCTGCGTGATGGTAGGAACTTTTTTTTAGCATTTGGGGTCAGTTTTTGCTCCCAGGAGGCTTCCCTGAGGCCTGTTAGGCCAAACACAGGGAGTGGGGGTGCTGCGAAAGAAAAAGAAAGAAAGAAAAAGAAAGAAAGAAAAAGAAAGAAAGAAAAAGAAAGAAAAAAGAAAGAAAAAGAAAGAAAGAAAGAAAGAGAAAGAAAGAAAGAAAGAAAAAGAAAGGGATGGGAGAAGAAAAGGAAGGAAAGGAGAAAGAGAGGGAGGAAGGGAGGGAGGGATTGGATGGTAGAAAAAAAGGGAGGGAAGGGAAAGAAAGAAAGAAAGAAAGAAAGAAAGGGAGGGAGGGAGGGAAAAAGGAGAGGGAGGAAGGATCATACAAACGTGCCACTAGACGCAGATTCAGAGGATACCTTGACAGAGTACAGCAATCCAGGGCTGGAAGGGACCTGCAGATCTAGTGGTAGGCAAACCGTGGCTCGCGGTTTAGTGCGGCCCCTTTAGTGCGGCTCTTCCGCTGCACTACCTCACGTTCCTTGTCTTCTGGCCACGGCCCCACTCCATGGAAAACACAGGCGCGCACTGTACAATTACAGCCCGGAGCAGGAGCAAAGCCCCTCTCCCAACTGGCTCTTCCTCGCTCAGAGGGCTTCGGAAGGAAACTTCTGTAGTCTCCGAGGCTGTAATTGTATGGGGCTGTGCGTGCACGCCTATGTTTTCCGGGAAGAAGAGGAATGCGAGGGGGATCCCTCCTTCTGCGGAGGAGCTCCAGACCAGCAGAGCCTCGTCCTTCTTTTTAGCCAGGCGATCTTTAACCAGGAGATCTTCGGCTACTGCACAAGCCTTCTCTCTGATAGCCGCCTGGTTAAAAAGAAGGCGAGGCTCCGCTGGTCTGGAGTTCCTCCATGGGGGGAGGGATCCCCCTCACATTCCTCGCCTTCCCGGATGGGCTCATAAGGGGACAGAAAAGGTTGTTCTCCAGTCCCAGGTTTCAGCTTCCTAGCTTCAGTATCTTTCCAGCTTCTTTTGTTCAGCCTGCAATTAAGGTTCTTTTTTATGTGTTAGGAAAGATCACCTGGTTAAAAAGAAGGAGGAGGCTCCGCTGGTCCAGAGCCCATCCGTGGGTTGGGAGGGAGAGACACACAGACAGAGACACACACACACACTGAGTGGTTGAGTGAGAGACAGACATACAGACAGAGAGGAAGGGAGGGGAGAGACAGAGATGGGGGGGAGGAAGACAGCGACAGGGAGACACACAGAGAGAGTGAGAGACATACAGACAGACACACAGAGAGAATGACAGAGAGAGACAGAGAGGAAGGTAGGGGAGAGACCCAGAGATAGAGAGGGAGGAAGGAGAGAGAGAGACAGAGAGACAGACACAGAGAGAGAATGACAGAAAGAGACAGAGAGGGAGGGAGGGAGAGAGAGATAAAGAGCCACAGAGAGAGACAGACAGAAAGACAGACAGACACACACACACAGAGAGAGAAACAGAAAGAGAGAAGGAGAAAGAAAGGAAGAAAGAAAAGAAAGAAAAAGAAAGTGGGAGAGAGAGATGAAAGAAAGAAAGAGAACGTATGACCACAATTGAGCCTGAAATTTTGGTTGCTAAGCAAGACCGTCGTTAAGCGAGTTTCACCACATTTTCCAAGTTGGCCACACCCACATGGTCACGTGACCGCCGAGCCACTCCCACAAAACAGGCCACACCTTTTGGCTCTCAAAAGAAAGTTCAATCGTCGTACTGTTGATATTTGGCTCTGTTGGCTAATGAGTTTGCCCACCACTGATCTAGTCCAACCCCCTGCTCCACCAGGACATTGTTAAAGTGAGTTTCTGTTGACTCCACCAGTCAAACATAACCACACCCACCCAGTCATATGACACCCCCCAATCATGCCCACAGGACCAGTAGGAATTTTTTTTTAGATTTCACCACTGAATGAATGTATCTAAAAAAATCAAGATGGTGTCTCAAATCATGTGATCAAAGCCACACCCCCTTTTTATGGGTGTTGCATATAAAAGGGGAGGGCTATTAATCACACGGTTGTGTCTACCATCCTGACTACCTTGTCCACCCCAACACTTCTATCCAAGCAGGAGTCTAGTTTCCAAATCAATACCAGGGCAGATATTAGTAGCTAGTTGGGGGGTTTGGCTTGGGAGGAAGCTGCACAGCTAGTACAAAGTGGCTGGAGTGTCCACTTCCATTTCCTCTGTCTATGTTTAGAGCTCCAGTTTTAGGGCTGTTTCACTTTACTGCCTTAATATCCTTGACTTTTTTGTGTAAACTGGCTGAATTTTATCCTGCTGGTGGTGAGGATCCAGATGTTTTGCCAGAGCAGCTGATTGGTGGAGGCCCTCCCTCTCTATTCCTCCCATTGGTGCTGAGAAAGTAGCACCTATCTTTGTGATATCTTTTGAGGATATATAGCAACACCTCTTAGACTTATATGCCACTCCTTAGTGCTTTACAGCCCTCTCTAAGCAGTTTACACAGTCATCATATTGCCCCCCAACAACCCGGGTTCCCATTTTACTGACCTTGGAAGGAGGGAAGGCAAAGGCAACCTTGAGCCGGTCAGGATAGAACTCCCGGCTGTGGGAAGAGTTAGCCTGTGATGTTGCATTCTAACCACTGCACCACCAGGGCAGTCTTCATTGATGTTTATTTTTATATGCATTGGTCTATGTCTGTGATGGCGAACCTTGGGCACATGTGCCACAGGTGGCACGCAGAACCTTCTCTCTGGGCACATGAGCCATCGCCACAGCCCAGCTCCACTGCGCATGCGTGCGTGTCTCCCGCCGGCCAGCTGGTTTTTAGGTCTCTGCCACGCGTGCACGGAGGGTGGGGTGCATGCAAGGGACATGTGCGTGCATGTGCAGGGGCACCCACATTGCATTTTGGGGGTTCGTGCATGTGTGCACCCCTCACACCCCAGTTTGGGCCTGGAAGGCTTCCTGCACCAAACTGGAAGTCAGTTTGGTGCAGGAGGCCTTCCAGGTGGGGTGCATGCACAGGGGACAATTGCGTTGCATTTGGGGAGGGTGCACACCAGGAGTGGGTTCCTGCCAGTTCTAGCCTCTTCTATAGCTCCCTCCCTCCTCCCATCCGCACATCATCAAGATGAAGAGCGAGAGGAGGAATTCTGGGAGTTGAAGTCCACAAGTCTTAAAGCTGTCAAGCTTGAACACCCCTGGGGGTTTTTTTTTCTAAAGGGTTAGGGATGCAAGGGTCTTGTAACTTGACAGCTTTAAGACTTGCATGCTTCAAACGCCAGAGTTTCTGAGCCAACATTTGGTTGCTAAGCAAGAGCGTTGTTAAGTGAGACTCACCACATTTTACAAGTTGGTCACGCCCACCCAGACACATGACTGCCAAGCTACTCCCATCCGGTCACATGGCCAGCAGCCACTCCCCCAAAGCAGGCCACACCTACAGAAGAGGTTCTAAAAATTTTTTGAAACCCACCACTGGTGCACACGTTTTGGGCATTCGGCAGCAAAAAGGTTTGCCATCACTGCTCTATGTTCTTGCTTCACTTGATAATAATAATAATAATAAATTTAATTTGTAGACCGCTCCCTCTCCCCGAAGGGACTCGGAGCGGTGCACAGGGGAATTAAAAACATACAAACATAAATACATCATAAATATATATAAAATCAGATTAAACAATTTATCCCTGTGCTAAAAACCCAAAATACTAAAAACTAAACCCCTTAAAAACCCAATTAAAACAATTTAAATGTTCAGACTGAGAGGCTGGAAGGTAGGTTAGGCCAGGCCAGCCAATTGGAATAGATAAGTCTTGAGCTTTTGTCGGAAGGCGCGGAGGTCCGTGGTTGTCCTGAGGTCGGGGGGTAGGTCGTTCCATAGAGCTGGGCCCGCCACAGAGAAGACCCTTCTGCTGGGCGTCGCCCGCTGGCATTGCCTAGTGGACGGCACCCGGAGAAGTCCCTCTCTGTGGGAGCGAATCGGTCAGAGGGATGTATGGGGTAGGATGCGATCTCGCAGATAGCTAGGTCCCGTGCCATGGAGCGCTTTAAAGATGGTAGTCAGCACCTTGAAGCGCACCCGGAAGACCACAGGCAGCCAGTGCAGCTCGCGCAGGAGTGGTGTTACGTGGAAATGCCTAGGGGCACCCAGAATTGCCCGCGCGGCCACGTTCTGGACTAGCTGTAGTCTCCGGGTGCACCTCAAGGGAAGCCCCATGTAGAGAGCATTACAGTAGTCTAGATGGGATGTCACAAGGGCATGAGTGACCGTGCGAAGGGCATCCCGGTCCAATAGGGGACGCAACTGGCGTACCAGGCGAACCTGGTAAAACGCCCCCCTGGCCACGGCTGTCACTTGATCTTCTATAGACAGCCGGGTATCCAGGAGGACGCCCAGATTGCGTGCCCCATCCACAGGGGCTAGATGTTCCCCCCCTATGGCCAGTGATGGAGTGAACTGGTTGTACCGGGATGCCGGAAGTCACAGCCACTCGGTCTTGGACGGGTTGAGTCTGAGTCTGTTCCTTCCCATCCAGATCCGCACGGCTTCCAGACACCGGGACATCACTTCGACGGCATCGTTGGGGTGGTTCGAGGTAGATATATACAGCTGCGTATCGTCAGCGTAGAGATGGTACTCTACCCCGAAACCACGGATGATCTCGCCCAGCGGCTTCATATATGTGTTGAACAGGAGTGGCGAGAGGACCGACCCCTGAGGCACCCCACATGTGAGGGGTCTCGAGGCCGACCTCTGCCCTCCTGCCAACACAAATTGCGATCGGCCAGAGAGGTAGGAGGAGAACCACGGTAAAACGGTGCCCCTCACCCCCAACCCCTCCAGTCGATGCAATAGGATACCATTGTCGATGGTATCAAAAGCCGCCGAGAGGTCTAATAGGACCAGGATGGAGGAACAACCCCCATCTCAGGCCCTTTTAAAAAGAAAAGGCCTATCCTTGCACCATTTTGCTCTTCCATCAATAAACATTTTTATTTATGGCCATGGAGGACAAAGACCAACAATTTGGGGGTAGGACGTTGTTCTTGCCACAAAGTCTAGTAGACAATTGAAATAGAAGGATTTGTCTGAAATGAGATAAGCATTGGAGGCAAACTGTACAGGACCACTTTTGCTGGCGCAAATCAGAAAGCACTACTTTTGACGTGTAGAAAAAAAGGCAGGTAGAAATTGTCTTCCTTATCAGGATGACAGATAAAGTGATGCACATTTTTGTACTCATAAAATCGTCAGTGGTGTTTACTTGCATAGGGGCACACTGCTCCAGTCAATTATTAGCCTTTATAAAAGTAAGCATTGTGAAGGTTTCCAAGATATTCCAGATGAGATCGAAAAAAAATTATATTGTTTCTTTCAACAACATAAAGGGATTTGCCAAATAAAAGTTCCAGAGGCAGAAGAGCGAGAGACTCACGAAGACCCAATAAATTAGGGCATTATTCAGTTCATTATATTTCAGTTGAACTCCTATTCTGGGGAACCTAAAACAAACAATCCTGTGTTCTTTGTTGTTAGTTGCGAAGTCATGTCCGACCCATCGTGACCCTATGGACAACGTTCCTCCAGGCCTTCCTGTCCTCTACCATCCCCCGCAGCCCATTTAAACTCATGCCTACTGCTTCAATGACTCCATCCAGCCACCTCAGTCTCTGTCGTCCCCTTCTTCTTTTGCCCTCAATCTTTCCCAGCATTAGGCTCTTCTCCAGTGAGTTCTTCCTTCTCATTAGGTGGTCAAAGTATTTTGAGTTTCATCTTCAGGATCTGGCCTTCTTAAGAACAGTCAGGATTGATCTCCTCTAGGACTGACCGGTTTGATCGCCTTGCAGTCCAAGGCGCTCAAATGTTTTTATTATTGTCTAATAATATGATTTTTTATAAAAAAAGATAAGTAAAGAAGCAAAAGCAAACACATCTCTGTTGGTCAGTGAGAAAGATCAGCCGTATACATACAGCAATCAAAATACAATAAAAAAGTTTTCTGAGTTTTCCACTACTCTAAATCTACTCATAAAAGGAGCAAAGACAGTGTTTCAAGTTATAAACAGCCTGTATTTTAGCTGCCTGCATTGTTCAATATGTTCCTGGAAGGGCTGAAAGCGCACAGGGGAATATTAGTGGGAGAAAGGGACGAGCAAAATATATCCCGATTAATTTCCTAGAATATTTATTTATTTATCCAGTGTATATACTTGCCCATCTCATGAAACAAGTCATTCTGGGTGGCATACAACAAAGCTAAAATAAGAAGTACCTAAAGTAATTATCATCATCATGATCATTATTAAGGAACATTAAAAACACTAAAAACAAGCTAAGAGAAGAAGTAGTAGGTGAAGGTATATTAATAACACCACCACCACCAGCTGCAGCAGAACTGCAAAAAACTGTGCTGTTTGGAACATTGTATATTTTAAGAAGGTACTTGGTTGATATCTAGGACACTGGCAGCAACCTGTATCAACCATTAGCACCAGTCAATGGTATTTGTGATGCATTTTTGAATGTTCAGTTGGCCGAGTTTCATGTTTAGTGAATAAAGTGTATAACAACAACAACAACAACAACTGTGCTACCTAGGATATTGAAAAGAAAGCTCAGTTTAAATGAGATCCTTACTCATGGTGTAGTATTACTTTTTGGTTATGACATATCAAATAGCAAGTTTAAACCAGACCATAAGCTTGTAAATTATTGGTTAGTCAAATATTGAATTCAGTCATTATCCTGCATGGTTACTCCATGAAACAAAGCTGTGCCTGGTATCTCTACTGGTCACTCAACATCATTAAATCTCACCAAAAGCAGCTCCTTCAATGGTCTTTGGTTATCTTTTATTCATGGTCAGTTTTAAATGCATAACATGCTTCCAGTGGCATTTTGAGTAAGGTGATGTGCCCAGTCTTGATACGATTGTCAACATCTTACTTTTTTGAATATAGGTGCTGTCAGCAATGAAAGCTGAGCCACCTTTGTGAAATAATACCATAGTATCAATTCTTAGATGTCAAGCATTTATTGTTAATCAAACTACAAACCAGCATGAGTTTAAAATAGGCGGCAATGGAGTGATTGCTGATATGCTTTGAGAGCTCCTAAAAATTAAAATTTTTAACAGTGAAAAACTTTTCGGGGGGGCGGGAAGGGAGTTTCTTTTTCTTCACTGAAGTAGAACATTAGTTGCTCCTCAGAGAAAAAGGGGAGTCACTATTAAAATTGGTTTCAGTCAAGAATGACTCCTAATTGTTGAGAAGTACTTCCTAACTTTTATTTGGATTTGTGAGTCATCTTTAGAGAAGACTAGCTGTTTACCCAGTGTTGCCTGGATATTTGTTTATCCCAAACCTGTATTAGACATTCACAAATGTCCATACCAAATGTAATTGGATTTTTCCCCTTACCAGAGGGAGCCCCCTTGTAGAGTACTGTGAATCCATTACCATGGCAACTCCACTGTGCTGTGCAGTAGAAGCCATTTTAAGGCACAGTAGGCTGTATCTTAACTGAACACACACCCCTAGGGGTGTTAGGGATGTCTTAACCCCACAGTATTTGTTTCCAGAGAGTAAGTCATCTGTGTACAAAGTTTGATTGAAACTGCTCGAGGCATTCCAGAGTTATGCTGGAATATACACACACAGAGCCATTTTTATATAGATAGATAGTAATAGTAATGCATGAAGATCACCTGCATTACTGTTATGCAAGTAAAAATAGTTTTGTTACTGTTGTGCAATGAACCACAAAGACCTTGCAGATTAAACTCCTTCTGAGCTACACTACCCACATCCTTTCCATCATCCCAATGTTCTTTGACAACACTATCATTCTCCTTAAGTGTGTATTACAGATGCTACATAAAAATAAAATGTGCCTTTACTGATGATACAAAACTCTAGTCTTAAAATGTAATTGATGACAAGACTGTAAATCGTGAACAGCCAACATTGCTTTTTTTTGCTAACTCATGAGAAAAACCCATGATTCAGAAATCTTGCCAATGGCGTTATTAGCTGCAACTGGTCTACTGAAAAATGGTTACAAATGCTTTTTCTTTTAACTTGCTCGTAGAAATCATTGCTTTATTAATTATTGTTCCATCCATCTGTATTGTCCTTCCAGCTGGGTTTTCTGGGAACCGAAACCATGAAATATTTTATTCCTTACACCAGATCTTCTGTTTTCTTTGATCTTTGTGTCTTAGATTAACAAGTTTTCTGATTTTCTAATTTCCGGAGTCATTTCTGAACTGACTTGCCTGGTGAAAAATGTGTCCATACATTCTGTGTGCTGCAGAAGAGGCTGCAGAGAGCACACAGTTTGAACGAAGGCATATTCACTTCACAGCAGAGGTGGGATTCAGCAAGTTCTGACCAGTTCTGGAGAACCAGTAGCGTAAATTTTGAGTAGTTTGGATAACTGGTAAATGCCAGTTATCTGACTGGCCCTGCTCCCATCTATTCTCTGCCTTTCAAATCCCAGCTGATCGGGAGGAAATGGAGATTTTGCAGTAATCTTCCCTTGAGTAGTGAGAGAATGGAGATTTGGCAATATCCTTCCCCTGCCATGCCCTCCAAGCCATGCCAACCCCCCCCCCCCCCAAGCCATGCCCACAGAACCGGTAGTAAAAAAATTTGAATCCTACCACTGCTTCACAGGATAAGAGCTTCTTTGGGCTCAGATAGAAATGTATGTAAAGCACCTTCCTATATAATAATCGGGTGAAATGCATTATTTCTTGGGAGGCAGAGAATAGATGGGGACAGGGCCAGTCAGAGGTGGTATTTATTGGTTCTCTGAACTACTCAAAATTTCCACTACTACTAGAATTGGTCAGAACCTGCTGAATACCATCTCTGGATTAGACAAATTTGTAGCGGATAAGCCCATCAATGGCTACTAGTCCTGGTATCTGTATGTTTCCTCCACTATCAAAGGTGACTTGATTCTCAGTCTTAGTTCTTCAGAAATATATGACTGTGAGGATAATATAGGAGTTCTCTGCTGTTTTTTGGGGCTCTCTGAGGCATCTGGATGGCTACGGGAAGAGCATAATGCAGGCTTAGTAGAACCTTCTACTCAGCATAGTCCTTCTTAGGTGGTTAAAGCAGTGTTTCTCAACCTTAGCAACTAAGATGACTTCTACTCCCAGAATTCCCCAGCATGGCAGCACAGCTGGTTGAGAGTTAAAGTCCACTCATCTTAAAAGTTGTTAAGGTTGAGAAACTCTGCTTTAAACCTTAGATCAGGGATGTCCAAACTTGGGAACTTTAAGACTTGTGGACTTCAACTCCCAGAATTCCCCAGCCAGCATAGCTGGCTGGGGAATTCTGGAAGTTGAAGTCCACAAGTCTTAAAGTTCCCAAGTTTGGACATCCCTGCCTTAGATTTACATCTGTATGATAGTGTTCCTCCCCATTGTAAAAGCCCTTTTATGTTTGCAATGAAAGGGATATACAATTATTTTTAAAAGCTTTCCTTTACTATTGGATATAGAAAAATACATTACATGCATAGCATTTCTATTCCCCTCACTAACTATTTTCAGTAAGCATCCGACTAAGGCAGTGCATTCATGGGGGCAATCAAAAGGTTGACAAATATAGTGATGGTCACATCACTCCCTTGTGCAGTGCTAGCTATACATGAGCATTCTTTATGCATAATTACCAGTCTGATGGGCATATCGCCTCACTGCTGAAAGAAGGATAAGGTCGTTCATGTTTCCATTAGGTGGCGCTGTTGCTCTGCAAAACAACAACAACAACAACAAAAGAGGAATTTGAAAGTTAGTTTCTTCCCAGTGTTGTGATAAATAATAGCTGCGTGTTCTGTCAGACTCTGCGATTTAGGTTCCCCAAATAGCGAAAGTGTCTAGATTTCTTGAAAATTTATATTTATTAAACAAGAGAAAGGTGAAGCTTGGCACTTCTCTTAACAGACTCTTCTTTGGAGTTTGGGAAGCATCCAATGCTTTGCAACCAGCTACACAAACCTCTTACGAACTGCTGAATTGAATTTGTGTCTCATCCTGTCTTGGACGCTACTATAATCAAGGGCAGAGAAAAATTATTAGTGGGCAGTGTGCTCTTTCTGGGCATGTAAGATGCTGTGCCGTCCACAGTTAAATATCAGGGAAAAATCCGAACTGGACAGTATCATCACATTAGATCAGAAATATCTCCCTCCCTGTCTTCCATACCCTCTTCCACCCAGTGGCTCCCACAATCTCCTCTAGCCCAAGCTCCAAAGGCTATTGGCAGACCAACCCCCCACCAATGCAGGAGACCCTACTCGATTTCTGACAAATGGCAGTCCAGTCTCTTCTTGAAAACCACCAGTGATGAAGCTCCCACATCTTTTGAAGGCGAGCTGTTCCATTGGTAGATTGTTCTGCCAGAAAATTTCTCCTTATTCCTAGGTTGAATCTCTCCTTGATTAGTTTTCATCCATTATTCCTTGTCTGGCTTTCAAGTGCCTTGGAAAATAGCTTGAGCCCTTCCTCTCTGTGGCAGCCCCTCAAATATTGGAACACAGCTATCATGTCTTCCCTGGTTCTCCGCTTCACTAAACTAGCCATGTCCACTTCCTGTAAGCATTCTCCATATGTTTTAGTTTCCAATCATCCTGGTTGATGGTTCTAGAAATCTGTGCCTCATTTCCCAAACAGCAGACTGATAAAGCTGAAAATTAAGGAGTCCCAAGTTCTCTCAAGTGCTTCCTCTTCCATGCTTCTGGAAGTCCTTGGGATTAATATAAGTACTTTGGCCCATATTAATCCCCCAGTATCCTACCAGTTTGCATTGGGATTTGTTAGGCCTCTTCTTACACAAGCACTTCTATTTCCAGGATTACTCCACATATCCTCTCTTTGGAAGTTCTGTTCAGATTTTCACTGATTGATTGATTATTTTGCTTCTTTGGAGGAAGGAGATTGGTTCAAATCTTCCCCCCAAGAGTTGTCCTTGACCTATAAATCGATGCCTGTGAATACCTCTCAACTTTTGGCAAGTGGTAATGGAGTCACTATGGCTATTCTCTTATCTCAGAGCCATTTAGAAGCTGGCTGCTACTTAATTTACCAGCTGAGTGTCCTATATCCATGGCAATTTATTTATAATTTGCATTGGCCTGTGACTGAGTGAAATACACAATACACATCTTGTACAAGCTGGGCCAGCAGAAGCTGCATTTTTTAACAACCCTGTCATGGGATTGTTGTATTTTGACTGAAAAGTCTGTTTTGTGCTGGAGGGGATAAATTCTACAATTCAAGCTACTTGCCTTTTTCATTTCATAAGGGGTTTACCTGAGGCAAAATTCTCTTAAAAACTAATAATAGACATGACAGACCAAAATGCACAGTCAGGCAATGCTTTTATTAAGGCCAATTAAACTAGCACAAAAGAGTGTGCAAACGCCTGAGTACTCCAAAAGTCTTCATCAGGCAAGAAGTTTGAAAAAAAATGTATGTGAGGTACTTGTGACTGTGTCTGTGTGAGGAAAGAGTCAAGAGCCAATATGGAAGTGAAGACTGAATGTAGCAAATTCTTAGCAATCAGGTTCAGCCCTAAAATTCAGAAATAGGCTTAGAGTTGTCCTATCCAACATGGCTATTAGTATGTTGTGTTGTGGCAGCGAGCAGAAATAAAGCAAAATTATGATCTTCATGTTGGTGAAACCAGAAAAGTGATTTAGAATTTATAATACACATAAAAGAAGAATGACGACTCTGTCCCAAAAGACTGTTGCAAAATTTTAGAAACATGGGTGAAATCTCCTTGATGGATAGGTGTTCTCTTTATAAATTCACCACCAGGATGTAGAGAATAATGAAAATTGTAATGGATGGGGTGCCTCACTTGTGTATTGTACACAAAAAGGAAATGCCTCTGTGGAATTACAATTCCTTAAACATCTTCAAACCTTCTTAACAGAAAATTATATTATTCTCATAGAGCCATATTTTAAAACAACCATGCAAAAAAAAAATCCCACTTTTTTTTTTAAGGAATGGTAACATTCTGGAATAAAATTAATGCTGCTGTTGAGAGAATTACAGGTTTATGATTATGTTGAGATCCATTAATCTTCTGTTAACTTATCTGAGGGATACCGACTAACTATCATGAATTAATTTCATACATGGTTACTGCTGCAAAAAAGCATGCTTTGAGAAAAAAATAAGGGAATATAGTTTGCCCTGTTATGTGAATATCAGAACAAATGATAGGATTATTATGTCAAAATTGGCAAGATATTAGAAGAAGAGAGGGTGGAAGGAAGGGAGGAAGAGAAGGAAGGAAGGTTTCATTATGAACTTCTTTCGGCATGGAAAACTCACAATTCTATAAATGTGAACCTCAACTGTCAGCCAATTCAGGAATTAGTCTTCCACTTTTAGGAATGAATCCTGGAACAAGCTAAGATTGCACAAAACCCTTATGTATTTATATGCATTGAAATGCGCAATATAGTCAGGGTAGTGCACAGATTAAAATTCACTTTTTAATGTGAACTAACAGAATCAACACTTTCAGAACCCGTATATGAACCGTAACGTAATAGTTTGCTACTAACTGATTTCCTCCTGATGTTTGTGGTGCAGTTTATTACTCAAAACAACAACTCTCATGTACTGGGAGAATTGTGTGCATATGAGGGAGTGTGTGCATTATTAGGGAATTATTGTTTGCAAAAGATGTTGAGATTAGGAACAAAGCCTATAAAATCTATAAAGGCAATTTACTGAGAAGAAGGTACATATATGAATACATAAAGATAACAGATGCCGTTGAATGAAGATCGACTCCTGGTGTTGAGATAGGCATATTCAGGCACTTTCCAGATTCTGGACTGAATGAACTATGATCAGAAAAACTAGAAACCAATGGTGTTGGCTGAAATGACAAAATTGAGTTCTTTGATTTAAGAAAAGAACATAAGGACTTTTGTTCCCACATGGATACCACTTTGTGCTTGATGCAGAAAAGAATGAAAATTTGACTTTGGGTTTTACTGATTAGACTGATAGAGTTTTATAGAAATAGCTTATTTTTATTATTATAAAAAAGTAAAAAGTTGTGATTTGATGTTGATGCCTTATTTTACTGTAACAGAGAAAGTCAGAGGTCAGTGCTTCTTTTTCAATTTCTTATCTTTTCTCACTTCTTTCCTTTCCTTCCACTGCTTTTCTATTTACTTTATAATTTAATAAAAAAAATGTTGACTGAGAAAAAACTAGAAACCAAACAAAATCAAACTCAGCAACATATAGGATCCTTTTACAGGCTGTTAAATTTCATTCTGAAATGGTAATCATGAAGAGCAGGATTAATATCTTAAATCCAAGAACCTTCTAGCATATGCTTTAGCTGTACAGCATTTACATTTCCTGCTTATTTAACCAGTGAAAAATACAATAGATATTGGCAAATAAATGAATATGAAATCATTTTCAATCACAGTAAAGCTGTGGCTGCTTTGAGCATCAGATTGCATTGTACCTCTTTGTTTTCATTTGGTCAATGCTGGAAGATAGGGAATATTCTCCCTTGCAACCGGCTTG
Organism: Rhabdophis nuchalis; assembly: GCA_039707465.1. Taxonomy (NCBI): domain Eukaryota; kingdom Metazoa; phylum Chordata; class Lepidosauria; order Squamata; family Natricidae; genus Rhabdophis; species Rhabdophis nuchalis. Next base: position 31,389,043 of record CM077644.1, read on the forward strand.
CCTTGTTTTACAGCTGCAGGCAAGAAAATGTCAGTGAAATGGGAACAGAGAACAGGCAACCTTGCCACATGCCAATCACTGTGAGGTGCCTTATGCCAACACATTTTGGCAATGGCACTTGACCCTATTTTAGGGCATTTCACACAACATTTTTCGGAACTCAAACAGCCCTTTTGCTTTATCCTAACTTTGCTTTTCCCATCCAGCAGGAACTATGCTTAAGATATGGAACTGATGTAAATAAATTTAACAAGAAAATAAATAAAATAAATAGGGACAGCTGGGTATAGAGAAAGGGTTTCTTCTTCACAGAGAAGTGAAAGAAACTACGTCTATTTTTCATTATTTTCTTTTTTTCCAGTGGATACTTGTTCAATATGCTGATTTATTTATTTCTGTACAATGAAAGTGTGAGACAACACATAGATATTAGGAATCTTGTAGAAAAGGGAAATGTATGTGATAAATGAAACACTAAAACCTAAAGAATGACAACTCTAACATTCACAATGACAAAGGAGTGAGATGATCGAAGAGCAAGGAACTAGAGCCTGCTTAAATTGTTTAAATGTGGAAAGAGAAGAGGCCAATGAAGCTTTCCAAGATAATTTTCTTTCATTTGGCATCTTCACTGAAAGTGCCTGATCTCATTCACATGCCCACCCTAAAGCAAATAATGATTGGATTCAGAGGTGAACCCAAAATATGACCTCACTTAAGATTTATACAATTATGGCTATAGGGCTGCCTGTGCAGCAAACTCTTAATTTTGAGCCAAAACACATCAGAATTGTTCAGTAAAATCTAGAACAGCCCTCCAATCTTACTTTACCCAGTTCCTAGTAATGCCGACATGCATGCTGAAGCTATCCGCCTTTTGGCCACTATATGTTAAATGTATATCTCAACACTGATCATATCTGTTTAGAGTAGGATCCATGGGTGAAATCAATTTACCTTTGCTACTGGTTCGCAAATGTGAGCGCACCTTCCCCGCATGCGCAGAGCATTGGTGGAGCCTGCTACTGAGCGTGCCTGCAAAGATAAGTAGAACAATACAATACAATAGCAGAGTTGGAAGGGACCTTGGAGGTCATCTAGTCCAACTCCCTGTCTAGGCAGGAAACCCTATACCATTTCAGACAAATGGCTATCCAATGAGGGGTGGTGGAGGAAAATCTGCTGCACCACGCAATTTAGATTAGCTAGAAAGCAGGAAATCTGACGATTCTAACTAATTTAAAACGTGTGTCACAACTGATCGTTGGAAATACCGGTTCTCTGACTGGGGAAAAGAGATAGGAGGTAGAATGGATAGTTCTGGAATTAAACAGTGGGAAATGGTAGAGTTGGGAGGAAAAGTTAGATTGCATAGGCAAATAGAGGGAATAAAAGACCCAAGGGCCAAATATGGGAGGAAAACTAAAAAGAAAAGAAAATTAAAGGATTGGAAGTGGGTAAGAGATGAAGGATAAGGGAAAATAGAGTAAAAGAATAATTTTATGAATATATTTCAATAATGTATTAATACCAGAATTAATACACAGTTATTGCAAGGGCTATGGAGACATTTGAAAGTACTCAAAGTTTCAATTGAAGCTACAAAGCAAAGGATGAGGTATGAAAGAGACTGTTCGGGGCATCTCCTGATAGGGTCAGCTCTGATTGCAAATTTTTGGTAGACATGTTTCTTATTTCCTGCCAAGAAAATCTTATAAACAATTTCTAAAATCGTGAAATAATGAACCAACACTGCTATTTTTATCAGATAGAAGCTAAGTATCTGTCCTATTCTAGTTTTGGATACATAAAAGCTGGAGATGAGAGAGAGAAAGACAGAGAGAGAGAGAGAGAATGAGAGAGAGAGAGAGAGAGAGAGAGAGAGATTGTAGAATACAATTTGATGCCCACAGCAACTTATCCTACATATACCAAGAGGAGGAGGAGACAGTGAGGGAAATTAGCATCTGAAAATTTATTCAACTTGTTCTTAATAGTCTCTCTGCTCATCACTCTAGCCGCTTGCTTTTAGATTGTTTTGAATATTTAGCCAAGAAACAGAGACAATGATAATCATGATGATGATTAATAATTAAAAATGATAAAAAAGATGGCCTAATAATATATTTTTAAAGCCCAAGTATCTAATTGCAGTTCATTAAGAGAACTCTTGAAATGTAGATGTGAATGATATTCAAAGGCACACGCAATCAACAGGAAAGAAAGGAGCAGATGGACTAACCCTTTCCTCAGGTTACAAAATTAGCTACCAAAGATGAACACCTGAAGGGTAACTAGCTGCTACCTGTGCACCAAGGTTGGAGATATATAATATAATAATAATAATAATGATAATCCCTTGATCTGAACTTGTGACTAGGATATTAAAATAAACAATAACTTGATCTCAGCTAAATACTTATTTAGGCTGATTATGGTCTCATTACACTTGTGTTATTTTGAAACATGATTTTTTTTAGCAATTTAAACACATATGTTATGTATCATATATAATATGAGATAATGGAGAAGACTCCTGTGAGTCCTTTGGACTGCAAGGACCAGTCAGTCCTAGAGGAGATCAACCCTGACTGCTCTTTAGAATTCCAGATCCTGAAGATGAAACTCAAATACTTTGACCACCTAATGAGAAGGAAGGACTCACTGGAGAAGAGCCTAATGCTGGGAAAGATTGAGGGCAAAAGAAGAAGGAGACGACAGAGAATGAGGTGGATGGATGGAGTCCCTGGAGCAGTAGGTGTGAGCTTAAATGGACTCCAGAGGTTGGTAGAGGAAAGGAAGCTTGGAGGAACATTGTCCATGGGGTTGCGATGTGTTGGACACAGCTTCGCAACTAATAGCAACAACAATCATATATTAGTATCTTCCCCATTAAATCAGGATTCCAAAATAAAACATATCTAAGATAGTAAGGTCTTGATCAATGGTAAAATTCAATTTTTTTTACTGCCGGTTCTGTGGGTGTGGTTTGGTGGGAGTGGCATGGCTTGGTGGGCATGGCCTAGTGGGTGTAGCAGGGGAAGGATACTGCAAAATCTCCATTCCCTCCTCGCTCCTGGGTGAAGGATATTGTAAAGTCTCCTTTCCCACCACACTCTGGGGCCAGCCAGAGGTGGTATTTGATGGTTCTCCAAACTACTTAAAATTGCCGCTACTGGTTCTCCAGAACCTGTCAGAACCTGCTGAATTTCACCCCTGGTCTTGATAAACGAGGACCTTGACACGCACAGCCAGTATTCCAGCAATCTAATCCCCTCTACTCCTTTGCCTTGTGATGAACCTGCTTAGTGTTACTCAGAAGAATCTTACCTTCTAGACCAGACCTTCCCAACATTTTTGGCTTTACGAACTGGTAGGGGGTGGGTGGGTGGGTGGAGAGGGGATGGTTCCATGTGAGCGGTAGGCAAGTGAACATGCTCATGCAAATGGAACATGCATGTGCTTGCCTGCTGCTCATGCAAGCGGGGATGTGAATGCATGAGATCGCTCACCACTTCCTTGGTCCAGTTCTGAATGGCTCAAGGCCCGGTAGTGGGCTGTGCCCCCCCCTGGGGTTGGGGACCCCTGTTCTAGATTATTGTTTCTTGTAAGATGCTTCACAAAAATCTGTAATTTCTTTCCAGATGGAAAAACTAGGCTATTACATGATAGGAAAAATACACATGCACAAACACATGCGCGCACACTGGAAAAAATCATGACAAACAAAACCATCTGGCTACCTTAATCAAAGCACTGTATTATGGGCAATGTCTCTGACTAAGTATTAAACATACTGTACTCTGGTATTATTTATTGCTTGGATCGCTACTACATCACTCTATTATCCGTACTTATAGAAAAAGACCCACTGTAAGTATAATTAGTTAATAAATCACCATGAGTGATAAATAGAATGATGGATGCAGGTTTTTCCTGATCACTTTTTTATTAAGGAGAGATAAATCAGCATCATATTGTTACTGTAAACCTCTGAGATTGCCTTAAAAATCTGGTAAGCTCAAAATCTAGCAAGGGAGGGTGAATCGCATGTCATCTGCACTGCAACAAATTGTTCTAGATAATTGATATCAATAAATCCTTTTAATTTCCCCTCAATCTAATGGGACTCGTATGTCATGCTTCTCTTCCTTCATGTCCACCCAGCAGCTTTTGTTCCAGTCCTCTTTGGTGGTGTCTGAATGAATTTTTTTCCTGACAAGCCAGTAGATGCGTGTTTGATTTCAAGGCCTGAGTTGAAATAGCTGAAATGAAGTTTAATTGAGGACTATTTGATGCAAATTTATTAGTCTCTTGCCCAAGCTGATGTTGCATACTATACCCACATACCCACACCCCTACCCCTAGCCATACCCTCCAGATATGTTTTATTCAGTTTTACTTAGTTACAATATTTCTCTTTCTTTCTTTCTTTCTTTCTTTCTTTCTTTCTTTCTTTCTTTCTTTCTTTCTTTCTTTCTTTCTTTCTTTCTTTCTTTCTTTCTTTCTTTCTTTCTTTCTTTCTTTCTTTCTTTCTTTCTTTCTTTCTTTCTTTCTTTATTCGGATTTTTATACAGCCCTGTCTCCCAAAAGGGACTCAGGGCGGTGCACAGAAAGGATAAAAAGTAGTAAACACAATAATAATATAAAAGTTAAAAATACATTAAATACAATGGGTCTGTGCTAAAACTTATACTTAAAAACCGTTAAAATTATTATAATTGGGACTATCATAAAAGCTATGCTAAGCCAGCAACATGGAATAGGTGTGTTTTTAAAGTTTGACGGAAGAGGAGAAGGTCAGTGATAGTGCGGAGGTCGGGAGGCAGGTCGTTCCAGAGGGCAGGGCCTGCCACAGAGAAGGCTCTCCCCCTGGGGGGTCGCCAGCCGGCATTGTCTGGCAGACGGTACCCTGAGGAGGCCCTCTCTGTGGGAGCGGACAGGTCGAAGGGAGGTATGTGGTAGGAGGTGATCCCGCAGATAACCAGGTCCCGAGCCATGGAGCACTTTGAAGATAGTTACTAGCAACTTGAAGCGCACCCAGAGGGCCACAGCAGCCAGTGCAGCTCACGCAGGAGAGGTGTTAAATGGGAGTATCTAGAAACTCCCATAATCCCCCGCATGGCCGTGTTCTGTACTAGCTGGAGCCTCCGGGTGCACCTCAAGGGAAGCCCCATGTAGAGAGCATTACAGTAGTTGAGTCGGGAAATGATGAGGACTTGAGTGACTGTGCGTAGGGCGTCACGATCTAGAAAGGGACGCAACTGGCATATCAGGTAGACCTGATAGAAAGCCCCCCTGGCCACGGCTGTCACATGGTCATCCAAGGACAGCCGAGAATCCAGGAGGACCGATTCGCTCCCACAGAGAGGGACTTCTCCGGGTGCCGTCCACTAGACTTTGTCAGCGGGCGACGCCCAGGGGAAGGGCTCTCTCTGTGGCAGGCCCGGCCCTCTGGAATGACCTTCCCCCCGACATCAGAACGACCACTGACCTCCGCTCCTTCCGTACGAAATTGAAGACCTATTTCTTTCGACTGGCCGGCCTTGAATAATTCTCTCTGTCTATTGATTCCAAATGCATTTTAATGGGTTCTTAATCATTTTTAGCACGGGTAACATTGTTTAATTATGTTTTAAAGTATGTATTTTGTATTTATTGTATATTGTTTTTAGTTTCTCCTGTGCACCGCCCCGGGTCCCTGTGGGGAGAGGGTGCGGTTAATAAATCCGAATTTGATTTGATTTGAGGACACCCAAGTTGTGAACCCTTTCTGCGGGGACTAATGACTCGTCCCCGATAGCCAGAGATGGAGCCAGCTGGCTATATCGTGACGCCGGAAACCACAGCCACTTGGTGTTGGACGGGTTGAGTCGAAGCTTGTTACTCCCCATCCAGGCCCGCACGGCCTCCAAACACCGGGACATCACTTTGACGGCATCGTTGGGGTGGTCTTTGTTTTGCAGGAGTCACACACACACACGCACACATGCACACACACATACATACACAGACAGAGGGGGGAGGGAGAGAGTGTGTTTATAGGGGGGAAATATGGAATTTAAATCATTTCCAGCACAAATATCTACACTTATAATACAGAAACATTGCTTGCAGTTTTGAAAGAAGAAATAGGAACCCAGATATCAGTAGATGGAAGAAACTTGCTGTATGGTATAATAGCCTACAAAGGGGCATCACTGGTAAGTTAGATGAGGATCCGCTACAGTTTCTCTCTCACCCAAACCCAACCCTCTGCCATATTGTTCTTTGTCGTACCTGCCGCTGTTGCTTTCCATGTACACAGTAACTGTCAGATATAATATCCTGCTGACATAGCGTCCTTTGCTGTTATACTTGCTATAATACAGGAACGATGAATAGTGCCCCCATAAGTGCCTCTTAAGTTAATGTATAAGTACATTGCACAACATCATGTATTCAACAAGCTGTCATTTCCCTCATCAATTTTGAAGAGTGTTTTTACTTCCTGAAACGATTGGCTTGCAAGTCAGCTGGAGAAATAATCACAGCCACGGGCCTAGCCTGAAAGCTGCAGCTGTAAATCAGTCTCAAGTGTTTGTGGGCACTTTCCTCTCCCCTCCCCAACTGTCACTCCGGTTTATATGGATGTGCACCACTATCGAAAGAAAGGCCCACATCTGTGTGACAATCAGAGAGGTGCCAGCTTGTTTATGCACAGATCTCAACTTCATCAACAACCATTATGATGAAAATCAAGCTAAGAGTCCTGTTTTAGGAAAGAGGTGCCCTGCTGGAGCAAATCAAAATGCCATCTAGTCCAACAGTGGCTACCAGTCAGATATTGGGCTCTTGTTCACAAGCAGAGATATGATTGTTACACCTCTTTTGTTGAGTCTCTAGAAAGAGTGCAGAGAAGAGCAACAAAGAGGCTAAAACATATAAATAACGGTTGCAGGAACTGGGTATGTCTGATGAAAAGAAGGACTAGGGGAGACATGATAGCAGAGTTCCAATATATCAGGGGCTGCCACAAAGAAGAGGCAGTCAAGCTATTCTCCAAAGTATCTGAGGGGCAGGACAAGAAACAATGGGTGGAAACTAATCAAGGAGAGAAGCAACTTAGATCTAAGGAGAAATTTCCTGACAGTGACAACAATTAATCAATGGAAGAAATGCTCCAACACTGGAAGTTTTAAAGAAGAGATTAGATAACAATTTTTCTGAAATGGTATAGGATTTTCTACTAAGCAAGGGGTTGGACTAGAAGACCTCCAAGGCCCCTTCCAACTCTGTTCTATGTTCTATATTTTTTTTAAAGTAAATTGGGATCAAGTAATACAAGGGAAGTTAAAAAAAAACAAAACAGTGGCTGTTTCCCAGGAGTTGATAAAATAAAACTTTCCTCTTTGTCACAAGTAAAAATTTTAGTAACTTATCATCTTATCTTAAAATACAACAAAAGCACTCTGCTTCCCTTAGCACATCTCTTAATTATAAACAACATTCAAAAGCCTTATTCTTTCCTTATTAGCAAAAGCCCTTTAAGAGTTACCTTTAATAGTTTAATACTAAATCGTATCAGTTTTAACCTTGATCAAATAACCAACTCTATATTTCTTCCCTTTACTTTTAATTATCTTGGTTTTTTAATTTATTTATTAATTTATTTATTTTATTTAATTTATTTTATTATTTTATTTATTTTATTTAATCCCTTCAAATGATGTATTGGAACTTAATTTCTTTTCAGTTTCCTTCATCCCTCCTCAGAAAATCATCAAAATGTGAATAGATCTTCTTGTACATCCAGTTAAAAGAGATGATCCAAATTACACTTCTGGTTTGACATTTGTATGTCCCCTTTAAGTATTACAACTTGCAGTCTGTTCATGTCTGAAGTGCATGTGGGCAACCTCACAATCTCTCCTTTCTTGGGAGAAATTTCACTGGTCAGAATACTATGTCTGGCTCCTAATCTCTACTATAAAGATATCTTACTTGCTAAGGCCTCACTGGAAGTCTCTGGAACTGATTATTTCTGAGTTAATTTCATGAACAATAGCTTTTTTCACTTCTATGCAATCCTAGAAGTGAGAAAATGCTGTCTTTTAAAGGCCCAAAGCCACGTTTTCATGCTGTGTCATATTATGGCTGCTAAATAGCAGTAGCAATAGCACTTAGACTTATATACCGCTTCACAGTGCTTTACAGCCGTCTCTAAGTGATTTACAGAGTCAGCATATTGCCCTCAACAATCTGGGTCCTCATTTTACCGAACTCAGAAGGGTGGAAGTCTGAGTCAAACTTGAGCGGGTCAGAATCGAACTGCTGGCAATTGGCAGAATTAGTCTGCAATACTGCATTCTAACCACCACAGTTCTTGAAGAAAAACTACCTGGGCTTAAATATATTCTTCCCCCTCTATCTCTCAAGCCGGGCCTTTGACACTTTCCAATAACACCACTTTCCTGCTTTCAAGTACCCCTGAATAAATGACCCTGTTAGTAGTGCAGCTTTCCGCTCTTCTTCCTTGTCTTCTGCTCTTCCTAACTCTGATTTGATCAGCCAAATCTGAAATGATGTGTGAAAGTAATGATATTTTGTAATTAAATCTCTGGTGATGGTGTCTCTAATTTGTGGTACATGCATTGTTCATAAAGGAAAAGGCATCAATTCATTTTCTGACTGGCTACTCCTGGGACTCGTAATTAGACCATCCCCGTCTTTTGCTGCCTTGCATATTAAGGAGCTGCTGAGATGCAAAGAGAATTTGGGAAGGCTTTTTTTTTGTGGTTAAAAAAAAACCACAAGATCTAATCATGTTAGCTCAGGAACATCAGGGGATTTAAAGCACACACAGGCACATACACATACTATTCACAGAGATTAAAACAACCTATTGGGGCTCTCTCTTGAACAAACCTACTCTTAAATAAAGAAAAGTGACAAAGAGGATCGCTGTATGTTCTTTTTACACATTCCAGACAATTGTCATCTCCACATCTTTAATGTTTCACGAGTTTCTTTTCTATTAGTGAAAGTGTGTTTTGCCTTTCTTTTCCCTGATTAAAAATGAGTAATCTAGGATATTTTGGTTTAAAAATACCTGCCTTTCTTTTGTGGAGTAGGGACAGATTTTCAGAGATTTGGATCCATTTTTAAAATGTACGTGTTAAAAAGCCAGGAGCACTTATAGCAAATTCCTTGAAAAGAATTTCATCCACAGCTTTTCCTTCGCTTGCGTGTCTTTGTCATGGATCATAAATACATCAAGCAGCAAACTCTTTTTGTTTTTAATTGGGAATACATACAAGCCAAATTTTGTTCCTGCTAGGATTTATAAATTTCCTGAAGGAAAACATTCAAAACTGCTCTCAGCATGATCTGTGATGGAATTATTTTCATTCTATCTGATTGATTTCTTTTTAAGACTCATTCTTTTCTTACTGGAATATTCTGCTGTCTAAGATGATTAAATCCTCTTCAGTTTTAAAGCAACAACTTACGACTTGTTTCAGTTCATGTATTCTTTGTTACACTTTTTCCTTTCATTTTCCACTTCTTTTCTTTAGTTTGGTATTGGCTTATGGCATATTGCTTTTAGAGAGGCAGGTTCCTGCGTAACTCTTTTTTTTATAGTATGAGAGCAAAAAGTACCATCTGTTTTGGAAGAAAATCCCGATGAACTCAATACATATAACTGCCAAGAAAATAGGTTGAATATAAACTGTATACATGCTTCAGACATGTGTTCCTTTATCGGTTATCTAATCCTAACCCTAACCCAGACAGGTCATAGTATCTGAGCTATTGCTTTGTGTTTAAAAATGTGATGTATTTTAGTTAAGTCATTAGCTTATTAGTTACAGAATACACTAGAATTTTTGAAGAGTGCTGTTAAACTTACTTGCATCTCATGGGGCCTAAGATGCACTGCATTTACCTTTAAATCATTACCTGAAATAGAATGACTTTCTCTTTTTTCTATTAAAACAAACATCTGTAACAGGCTAAAATAAGTTAAATTATTATTCTTTGTCTTTAATCAACTCATGAACAGACTTTTGTGTCAAGGCTTATAACAATAACTGCCGAAGACATTTACTTGAACCATGCAAAGCAGAGGAATTCTAAACTACCCTTTTTGGATTACTGAAATGAGTTCTACTTAAATTCCTTTTATTTTTCTAATGGAATCTCTTATAATATGTCATGTATAACATTTGTCAGGTATTTTCAAACAGACAATTTGAGATAGCATTATATACAATGTATTTAACAAACAACTTTCTCAAATTGTCAAATACTCTTCATAGAAGCTTTTTTTAAATTGATGTTTGAATTCTTCAGGAAGATTAATATTGATAAAATCATATTCCTAAATATGAATTTGACCATGCAGTTTTCTGTTATTATTTTTAAAAGCCTTTCTGTCAATAGCTTCAGATTGCTATTTAAGAAACACATAATGAATTAGTAACTTTGACATACAATGTTTTACAGTTGTAGAGAGCAAGAATAGAAAACTTAATAAATGTCTTGATAAAAAAAATGAAGAAGTGTGGCTTTTTTCCAGCATATTCAAGCAGGAAATATGTTTTCAAAACACAAAAGAATGAAGGAATTTTTTTTGCTGATTGGCATTAATTGTTCTGAAGGTTTTATGAGCTAGCTTTTTGCTTTGTTATTAGATAACTATTGGATAAGTATCTGGTATTTTAATTGATAAAATATTTGAGAAAAGAGAACCTATTAAAGAAGTGAAAAATGGATGAATGTACAAAGTAAAGGTCAGAGCTTTTAATTAAAAATATTATTTAAAAATAAGCATTAATTATATTTCATTCAAGATAAGCTAAATATATTTTTATTTATACCTTCAGAATTATTTTGGATTATATTGGAATAATTTTGCAGCAGGGCCCTTGCATGTATTTTGCAAACATCCAATTTGCAGTGCCATAGGGGTCTTCTGTATTTTTGCTTACAAATTAGATGAATAATGCCAATTTTAAATTCTTGCACATTTCTTCACGGAGGCTAAAAGATGTATAATAATAACTTGAAATTTTTTTTTTATTGCAGGCTGAATGCTTTGGAATAAAGTAAAAGTGTAACATTCTATAAAATGTATATAAGATCAAATGATATGTGGAACACAAATAATGGCATTTGAAATACCAACTTTATTTTGCAAAGTTCCAAAATAATAAATACCAGGACAATATTTAACCATAAACTGCCTATTTATTTTGATTTATTGTCTTTTAATGAATTTTTATATTGTTGGCTGCTTTTTTCACCTAATAAAAATAATAACAAAGCAATTATAAATGGCAGAGGATTAGATGATGATGATAATGATGACAACGACTCTTTTCAGGGCAATATGTCAGAGATTATCAGATTGTGATAGAGAGATCTATCCCCTTCGGGGAGAGAGAGCGGGTTATAAATAAAATTTATTATTATTATTATTATTAATTGCTCACCTTTGGAAACCTAGTTCTATTTTCATAATGTTTAAATCCCAAATTACCTTTTAAATTCTATTAAAGGTCTTATTTTGATTCAGGAGCGAATGGAGATTTTGCATTGTGATGAATCTAGGTATCATCATTCCTCCCAGTAATGTCTAGAAACCCCAGGCTAAAGCCTACCTGAAGAGACATCCAGATCTGTTTTTCCTTTGATTTACTGCTTTGCCCAACAGTACTGAAGGAACAGTACTGAAGGGTCTCCTTATAATCACTTCTAAAGCAGAATTCAAGAGTTGTTTTAGAAGGCCAAAATGAGGGTTGTGACATTTGATGTACATGTGTGTGACACGTATGTGATACTTGTGCCAAAATGTGGCAACAGCTATTTGATTTGCCCCTCTCTCTTCCTCACAGGCGTGCATTCCTCTAGAAATGTAGCATTGAGTAAATTTGTTTGACCTTACAAAGTCGTATCTGTGTGTGTGTGTGTGTGAGAGAGAGAGAGAGACAGAGAGAGATATTCTTGATTCCTCACCACACTCTTGATTTGTTTCTACAATTTTATTTGCAAGTTGTTTGGAATTGGCTTCTTTTTCTTAGGACTGAGAGAAAAGGATTAGCTCAAGGTCACCGAGCAGTTTTGTACCTAAGGTCAGACTAAAACTCTCCACAGGTCCAAGTCCCCTTAATCACTACACCAAATGCTTCTCCTTCTAGAGGCTGATTGTGAGAAAAGGCCATAATTTGGTGTGGAAGCCTATGGAGATTCATCATCATCATCATCATGATCACCCTCCCCCATCATCATCATCATCATCATCATCATCATCATCATCATCATCATCATCATCATCATCATCATCATCCTTGGTTTCTTACATCTTAAGTGATATGCTAAGTATAAGCTTTTTTATTATTATTTGTCGAATTTATATAACCGCACCCTCTCCCCGAAGGGACCCGGGGCGGTGCACAGGAAGTTAAAACACAGAGTATCACAATATAAATAATTAATACCAAATTAAATAAATTATCCCTGTGCTAAAATTTAAAAATTTAAAACATAATCCCATTTAAAACTCAATTAAAACAATTTATGGTACAGACTGAAGGCTAGGTAAATAACCTAGGCCAAACCAGCCTGATGGAACAGGAGTGTCTTTAATTTCTGGCGGAAGGTGCGGAGGTCCGTGGTTGTTCTGAGGTCAGGGGGTAGGTCGTTCCAGAGGGTTGTGCCCACCCTAGAGAAGGCCCTTCTCCTGGGCGTCGCCCGCTGGCATTGCCTGGTGGACGGCACCCGGAGAAGTCCCTCTCTGTGGGAGCGGATCGGCCGCAGGGATGTATGAGGTAGGATGCGGTCTCGCAGGTAGCTTGGTCCCGTGCCAGGTTAGGTTTGGATTCATGGTTCATAGATACCGATTACTCAAGGGTTGGCAGTTCACAGAAATGTAAAACAAAGGGAGATGTGGCATTTCTATCTTATAGGCAAAAGTTGTGGTAGAAACAAACTAAGAGGGCCACTACGTGGTATGATCAAAGCCCCATTCATTTTTCATTTGCAGGCACACAATACATGTCAAAAACACTGGCTGCAATCTCTGACTTTTTTTAACCATACACTGCAGTCACCCCTGCCATAGGATTGGAGACCACACCTCTGTGGTCAGCTCACAAGGGCAAGCTGAAGAGCCAGATGAACACTAATGCTCATTTCACTATAAATATGCTGCTGCGAAATTCTATTCTCAACAAGATATGATGTGGATTGTTTTAAAAATCTTAGTCATTTCTCCCTAGGAACTTGTAGCTAGTGGTGGGATCCAAATAATTTAATAGCCGGTTCTCTGCCCTAATACCAGCTGGGTAGGCATGGCTGGGGGGGTGTCATGTGACTGAGTGGGTATGGGCAAATCGACATCACTCATGTCGATGGGCAGTTCTCCTCGTCTAGCCTTTCATACCTGTGGGGAAGCTGCAACTGTCGTAAGTGTGAAAAATGGTCATGTCACTTTTTTCAGTGCCATTGTAACTTTCAATGGTCACTAAATGAACTTGTAAGTCAAGGATTCCCTGTACAAAACTACAAAAAGCTGCTTTGCTTGCAAAAAAACCAAAGCAAAAATAATTTGCTTTGCCCTAAATACCAATCATTGGATTAGAAATACCTGCAACCCAGAGTTACAAATCAGGCAGGGTGCCAGAGCACAGTAAGGAATTAAAATAGTTAAAATGCAATGGTTTCTTCCAACAACCGGTTCTCCAAACTGCTTAGAAAGTTAACAACCGGTTCTAGTGAATAGGTGCGAACCGGTTGAATCCTACCACTGCTTGTAGCATCTTTTAGATCTGCATGAGACACCCAATTCTTTTTAAAAAAAAATCCTGTGCCCCCTCTGACTTTGTCCTATCCAGAGGTTCCTATCAGAGTCATCCCTGTGCACCAAGATATTGTGACATATAAAAAAGAGGGACTTTGTCAGCATGCTATGATTAGATTAAATAGATACCATTGGGACATTTATACGGCAACCTTGCTGTCATGCAGCTTGCTAAAACCTGGGGATGGGGGGTGGGGTGGGGGGGAGATGGTTTTTGTTTTTTGCTTGTCTTGAAAACAGAGAAAGCTGTCCTCCACTTATCTATGGATATTATAAACAATTAAATAAGAAAACAGATATCCTCCATCTCTGTTATTGTTTATCCTCCACACGGTGCCCTGTTTTTACAGCCAGGCACTCCTTGATGATTTCCTAATAGGCACACCACTGGCCATCATTCCTAACCAAGGAAGATATCATGCCTTCAAAACAGTTTAATTATTCCAAGAATGCTTAGCTATTAGCAGAGACAAGAGAGCTTAGGGCTATTTTTCAGCATTAATTTTCCATTTGAAATGAATTCCTTTTGGTTACACTTTTTAAATGTTTCTTTTAATTAGACACAATTACTTCAGAAGAATCGCTTTTATTTCTATGCCTGAAATCTCAATGATAAAGCTGTTAACTGGCCAGGCTGAATGCTGTGTATGGCTCATTTAGCGAGTACACTAAAGTATATTGAACTAGGAAATTATACAGTGAATCAGCTATTAATTCATTTTATGATCTTTCACTCTAACATCTTGAATGAGCTCTTCAGGGGGAAATTTAGTCACAATACATATAATTGTCCAACTATATATGTGCCACTCATTTATGACCATAAGGTTACTGGCACTCTGGATCTAATCGGAGTGCAACTGTGCAATCAGAGTTGACTCCTAATCTGGAGAATATTAAGGAGATCATTAATGTTCTTTTGACCAGAAAGAACTGGACCACATATTATGTGTTTAGCAGTGAAAAGAAGTCAAAGAAGAGGCATACCCTATCAGCAGGGTTTAATTTGAGGCAAGAGTTCACTGAAGTAGTTGCCAGTATCCATTTCCAGCCCTAAAACACAAGGAATGGGAGCAAAGAAAATAATGCCTCTGGGTATACAGAGTTCAATTCCTCACTTCTCATTCCAGACTTTCATAAGGGCAGCTTCCAGTCTCCCTCAAAATATTCCAGAAACATGACTTACATGGGAAAGAGTCACAACTTAGAGAAAGAGTCCAAATGAATGAATTCAGAAGGTGTGAGTTTTAGCAAAGAAGCCATAAAACATAATGGCTTGAGCCTCTAGAGAGCACCAGTCCCTTATAATGTATAGTTGGACTAGAACAGGCCTGGAGAACCTCCAGAGTTCCCCAACCTTTCTGGCTTTGCAGACCAGTGTGAGGGAGAGGAGATGGTTCACATGAGTGCCTGGCAAGCGTACACCTGCACAGCTCCATTTGTGCAAGTAGTGGACACACTCGCCTGCCTCTTGCGCAAGTGAGAATGTGCGTGCGTGCTCACCCACCACTTCTGCAGCCCAGTTAAGAATGGCTCCCGGTCCAGTAGTGGGACATGGTCAGGGTTGAAATCAATTTACCTTTGCTACCGGTTCGCAAATGTGAGTGTGTGCGTGCATATGCACACTCCACTCACATGCACCACCTCTGTGCATGCGCAGGGCCGTCCATGTATGCTCCACCTCTGCACATGCACAGGACCTTTCACGCATGCTCAGAGTATCAATAACGGGATGTGATGATGTTTGGGTGGGTAGGCTACCAGTTCGCCTGCATAGAACCAGTCAAATTTCACCCCTGAATGTGGTCCGGGGAATGGCGACCCTTGCTTTAGAACAATGGCTCTTCAACTGGGCATACAGTAAGTACATACAAGAAGAATTGGGCATACTTCATTTACTTGTTTATGTATTATATTTATATACTGCCCATTTTACTGTCTTGGGGTAATGGAACAATTTGTAATCATTAGCTTGTGATTAAGGGAGAGCTTGAGATTGCTACTGCCAAGGTACATGTGTCAAACAACAGAGTCATCTTTCAGGTACAGGAGGAATAATGACTGTTATTTGAGATTAGGAAAAGGATTAAGCAGTTTAACACTGCTCTAGGTACTATTTCCTTCCTTTGCACTTAGGAGAAAATAGGCTCATCGTGGATTTTCAGGACTACTGAGGGAGAAAGCCTCAGTGCTGGGGCAGAGATTGGTTTACTCTCCCTCTCTCAGAGAAATCATTGATTCTGTGGTAAAGATGAGGTTTTCCATCCATCCACAGGACTGACAGAGGCTCCCTGGGCAAAGAGGCTGCCACATATTTTGAGAGCAGGAGGAAAGTAGGGAAGGGACAGCCCCCCCTTCCTTGTCCCTTGGTGTGTGTGAGGGGGATGGTGTTTCTCTCTTCAGAGCAAGGCCAGATGTGCTCCGATTCTCCTTTGAGAGTGGGTGAATACTTGAGGTATTCAGTAATATTTATTGAAGTGTCATAAATAAATATTATTACTATATACCAATTGCCGACACAAATTGGTCAAATCTTAAGCACTTCAGAAATCACGTCAGCATGGGCTGCAAGTTGTTTTTCTGACCTCAATCAAGATTTCCAATCTGCTTGCATTTATTGATTGCATATGAAAAAAAAGGGGGGGGGGCAGGGAGGGAAAAAACACACTTAGCCTCTATATTTTCCTGCTAAGATTTGTGATGAAAGATTATAAATGGCAGCTCCACAGAGACCTTGTTCTTTAAAAAAAAAATGAAAAAAACTGACATAGTTTAATAAAATTAAGTCTAACTCAGAAGACGCCATGATGTAACAAATTAAATGATTTCAATAGAAGAACAAGAAGAATAAGCATGCAGTATATGAATAAAAAGGTCGAAAAACATTTAACATTTGTGGAGGAGAAAAAGATTGAAGAATTGCCCTCATGTGGAAGTCAAATGTTACATTACACTCTTCTGAGGTGAAATCTTAAAAACAACCAGCAACTACTCAATGTGTTTCCGTGCAACAGATAAAATGGACAAAATCCTTGGCTATTTTGTATTATTGTTTAGAAGTTTTGTACCTTTTAGGGCAGGAGTGTCCAAACTTGGGAACTTTAAGACTTGTGGACTTCAACTCCCAGAATACCCCAGCCAGCATGGCTGGCTGGGGAATTCTGGGAGTTGAAGTCCACAAGTCTTAAAGTTCCCAAGTTTGGACACCCCTGTTTTAGGGTAAATGAATATGCTCATAGTGCTGTAATTTTGATGATAGTGAGAGTGAGGCGTATCATCCAGATTGGGAAGCATGTTTGCAGCATATTTCAGAGAATTTACAAATCTGTGTTCATGTCCAGTTCTTATCCAAGCTTCTTTTATTATTCCATCAGGGATGACATTTGTCTCCATCAGAAACATCTTGTTTGGATATTTTTAATAGCAGTGGAAAATCTTTTGAATTCAAAATGCTGTCTTCCAAATTTAATGCAGCATTTCTGTCTTTACTGGCAGGCCTATAACATTCCAGAAGCATGAGCTTGAAAGATTTCAAATTCAAAATATTTTGAGGTATTAGAGTAGGATCAGGGAGACCCAGGATTAAGTCCAGGGAAGATAACTAAGAGCTTTGGGCCAGGGACATTATCCCAATTCACATCAAAGGGCTCTTGGAAAGCAACCAGGACCGTGGAAGAGAGAGAGAGTGCTGTGCACCATGCCTTGACCATCGGGAGAATAGATGGGTTAGAAATCCAAGAAATAAATAATAATGAAGATTGAAACTAATTGTTAGTTACTGAGAATGAAATGCTTCAAGCTTGAAACATTTTAATTTCAAAGGATTTTGCACAGAAGTAATTGGATAATGTATGTACATGTTGGGTAACTGCTCACCAACATCCTGACCGTTGTCCTTTTCAGGATCAGAGACCACTGATGACCCTCCCTGCACATATGTACTGAAAATATATTCTTGAAGTGCACATTACAAAAATAATTGTGCTTGTGGCAGCTGTATTAGACAGCACTTCCCCTCGTGTAATCATATTTCACATCGTTGGATTTTCCAGATCTGTTTCTGATCAGTTTCAGCAAGATGTCCAAAAAGGATATAAATATATCTTGACTTCAGCAAATCGTTTGACAAAGTACCCCATGACAAGCTGATTAGCAACTTAATTATGTGTGGGCTGGATGGCATGACAATTAAGTAGATACATAGTTAACTCAACAATTACACTTACAGAGTGATCATCACTGGTTCCTCATCAAAACGGAGAATGGTTTATCATGTGGGAAGCTACAAGGATCAATCCTGTATCCTTACTCTTCAATATTTTTATTAATTAGTTGAATGGTGAGATAGGATTCATAACATATTTTTGGATGACACAAAATGGAGTAGAATAATTAATTTCAAAACAGTCCTGATTGGTTAGAGTAATGGACTTGATAAGGGAATTTGTGGACAAGGTACTGGATTTTGAAATAAATTTGAGCCAGTAGTGTAATGTGGCTTCAGAAAAAGAAAATGCAATTTTAGGCTGCATTAACAAAAATATTCTTTGCAAGTCATAATAATCATACCCCCTTTTTTCATTAGACTTGCCTTAAATACCATTCCAGCTACCTGTTTCACACTTTCAGAAGAATTCAAAGAAATTAGAAAAAAACATTCCAAGAACTGCGATGACCAGATCTGAGAGGGTGAAAATGTTTTGGGTTTAAAGATATGTGTAACCTGCCATGTGTAACACAGTGGTGGGATTCAAATAATTTAACAACTGGTTCTCTGCCCTAATGATTTCTTCCAACAACCTGTTCACCAAACGGCTCAGAAGCTTAACAACTGGTTCTTCTGAAGTGGTGTGAACTGGCTGAATCCCACCACTGCCTATACAATATATACACTCAGGAACTGAATAGTTCTGGTCCTGTCAGTCTTTTGTAAGGCCAGGTTTGAGCTCATCTTTAGGAGTGATTAGATAGATGCACGAGTGGCTTTATGCATACAGTAATGTGATATTTTTAGTCATTCTCAAGCTGGATGTTGACCCATTCATAGTCACATTTGCAATTTGGGCAATCTTGTACACTGTGGTTTAGAACAATTCAGTGCAGCCAGCTCGCCACCACCAAGTTGCCTTTGTCAGCTCACCATTGCCACCCACCACCATTGCCAACTCATCACTCACTGACCACCCTTTGCCACTTGACTACTGCCAAGTCACTGCAGGACAAGTTGGCTAATTTGCTTCTGGGACAACTCACTGTGGGTGACCAGAGGGAGAGACAGGCAAGCAGGCAAGCGAGTAAGTGGGCAAAGTGCAGAACAGCAGTGGTGGCCAGGGGCTTCCCATTTTCACTCACCCACCCACCACCATTGCCATTGGCACCATGGAAGATTTGGGTCTTTGGTGCAGCAGCAGGGGTGATGGCAGTAGTTGTGTGTGTGAAAACGGGAAGCCTGCAGCTCCTGCCTCCCCACCCAACCCCACCCACCGCCACTGCCACTGCCACTAAACGATGCAAACACTGCTGCTGTTGTCAAATAGCCTGTGGGGGATGTGCAGGGGATGTGAAAATAGGAATCCTTGAAATTATAAACCAATTAACATGTTACAAATCCTTTCTTTTAATTTGGAAGAAATTTAATTTGGAAGAAGTGATTTATCATGTATGCTTATGCTGTGTATGATATCAGTTCTCAGTGCCCAATATAAGAAATGGACTGCTGGCTGCTGAAATCAAGAGAATTGTCTTCCCATTCAGGTTTTTATCTTTTGTCCTGCTTGCTAGTTGATCTAATAGCACCATGAGTTCACTGCTCTGTCTTTGCTGTAAAAGGTCAGAGATTAGAAGAAACAAGATAAAATTGCCTCCAATTTGAGTTCAACACCTGATGACTTCATGGACCATTCATATAATACTCTTGGCAGCAGTACAGTTTTTGTTTTCTCTTGGGATTTTTCAAAATTCTGTGGTCCAGGGATGTCAAATTCAAGCGGATCTGGATCACAAGGTGCTTAGATCTGGCCCGTGGTGCTGCCCTGATAACACCAAAGGACCGGCTTGCTGTGCCTCTGCCAGTGAAAACAGGCAGTACCCCCAAGCTCTGTTTTTGCTGGCAGAGGGCTGCAGGAGGCCATTGCAGCTGAAAACAGATCATGGGAGCCCATTTCCTCTGGCAAAGCACTTGGGCCACTACAGGTGCCCCCAACATGTGTGACATTGAGCTAGCCAAACCCACCCTGACCATGCCTATTCTGGCCCCAGAGGTCAAACACAACCCTGATGTGGCCCTCAATGAAATTGAGTTTAACCCACAGTGCTGGGATTCCCTTGAAGTCTCCCATGCACACGCTAACTAGGCCCAGTTCCAGCTACCTTGTTAGCCTATACAACATTGAGCAAGTTGAGTCTGGAATTAGCAAATCAAATGGTGGCAAACATTGAGGGATGGTTTACTTTTTAAAAGAAAATGCAAACAACTTTAACATTCAACTCAGAAAGATACATATTGAATACTAATGACCATTAACCTAAAGCCTAAGAAGAATCTACTTTGATTAAATTTATAAATTTTACCTGCTGATTATGACCAAAGCATGTGTTCCTCCAGAGTATATGTATGGAATCAAAATTTCCCATTACTGTAATTCTCCTTTGAATAATTCAGTATTTTCATTTTCTAACCCAAGTCACCTGATTGTGGTCTCCCGCACAAAGGGGAAATGTGCTGTATTTCATTTAAATTATGACCATTACTCCCAACTCTGCATATAAATCAGCATGCACAGATTTTATGCAATTCAGTCTTATCTTGTTCTCTTTTTAGTATTTTGTCTTTTCTAACGTGGCCTTAAAGGGCTACCCTATTCATGATTCTAACAAAAAGCATAATTTTGGATGCATTGAACAGTGTAACATTTCCCATATGTTTAAGTGTTTTGTTAGCTTCCAAAGAACTTAAATGTGTTGTTAAAAAAACCAAACCCTTCTCTTCTCCTAATATAGCCAGCTGAGCAAAAAGCCAGGTGGATTGTGATGGATTCTGTATCCCATTTGGACAGTCAATAGTGAGTGAGAATTACAAAACTCAGGAAGAAATTCATCCCGTGTCCTTGAAGCTATTGACTTGTGCAGGACTTTGTATCACAACATTTTTGCTTTGTATAAAGTTTGCATTAAAGGCAGACATTGGACAATATCAGTCGTGATGTGGGAGACAGTGTTATTCAGGACTTCCTGTTAATTACTTTTTATGGCTCCTATAAAATGTAACTTTAAAAAAAAGATTAAAGTTCTTTTCCAGGAGCAGGTGAAGATCCTTTCAAAGTAAGCAACCTTGCCCCTCTTCACCTTCGTTTGTACTAAGTGGTCCTGTCTGTGCAGCCTTGAAAAATATGATTGTTGTGGAGTGCTGGGCCTTTCCATTTGTCTCCAAGTGACTTTTTAAGCTGCCTTTTTCTCCTACTGAGTTCCATCTCATTGACTTCATACAAAGACTAATGCAGAATTACAAGTAAAGAGGCATCCCTGGAATGTGATACGTGCAACCTTCAAAGAAGCCACCAAGATCAATGCTGGAGTCATTCAGATGATGGGAAGCAAGATGCTGCTGCAAGAAATCACTTGGTCAAAGTCAGATAGTTGGTTTTCAATAAATACAAGCACGTGGGACATTGAATATGATGCTGTAGGTTTTGTTATCGTTTTTTCAGAACATCTGTCTGAAGGAAACTTCATTGCCATATTTTGTATTCTTTTGAAATTTAATAATGTTTTGTGAAAGAAAGGAATTAAAATGGAGACACTTGTAAAAGTTCAAACAAAAAATAGCCAATATATTTTTCTTGATTAAAAAAATGAATATGGTTGTATATTTTATATAATAGGGTGAATTGACAAGAATGTGATGTACTATGATACACAATAAGGGATGTGGTGGCTCAGTGGCTAAGACGCTGAGCTTGTCGATCAGAAGGTTGGCAGTTAGGCAGCTTGAATCCCTAGCACTG
Organism: Rhabdophis nuchalis; assembly: GCA_039707465.1. Lineage (NCBI taxonomy): Eukaryota > Metazoa > Chordata > Lepidosauria > Squamata > Natricidae > Rhabdophis > Rhabdophis nuchalis. The sequence goes on from CM077644.1 coordinate 31,410,889, forward strand.
CATAACGGAGTGAGCTCCTGTTACTTGTTCCAGATTCTGTCAATCTAGCAGTTCGAAAACATGTAAAAATGCAAGTAGAAAAATAGGGACCACCTTTGGTGGGAAGGTAACAGCGTTCCATGCTCCTTCTGCATTTAGTCATGCTGGCCACATGACCACGGAGGTGTCTTTGGGCAGCGCTGGCTCTTCACCTTTGAAATGGAGATGAGCACCTCCCCCTAGAGTTGGGAATCACTAGCACATATGTGCGAGGGGAACCTTTACCTTTACCTATGATACACAACACCATTTTGGGCTACAAGAGTAACAAAATGCGATCTTCTCTGGTTAAAAAATGTTACATCATTGCAAAGGGAAGTGCTAGAATCTTTTCTTCAATTCTTATTTCTTAACATTAATGAATTCTAGCATTTATGAATAAATTTCATATTATTTCATTTTATATTATACTAGTTTTTTAAAGTTCCAAGGGAAATCAGACATCAAATTTCTGCTTTCCTCAGAAGAGAGAATATTAATAAATTGTAACCTCCTTTACCTTAGTTCAAAGTGGCACATCTTTTCTATGCATGTTATGTCTGATTCCCACCTAGGAAGCAGTGTTATATCGAGTTAGGCAATTAATCCATCTAATCCAATATTGTTTTACTCTGAGTAGCAGCAGCAGGTCTCTGAACGACCATCTGGTAGTTCAACTGTACCAATGAAGGTGCCAGCCAAATCTTCTGACATGAAGGTCCCCTGCCAGCCAGAGAGAAGGAAGAAGCACCTGATACTTCCAAATTCAGAGGGTAAAGAGGAGAAAATAAGAGAGAAAGGCTATAATGAATGAAATTTGCATAAGCCAGAGATCGTTTCCGGCTTCGGACGCGGACGGACATGCATTCTCACGTCCGTCGCTGTGTTGCCTCAGCTGCGCCCTTGGGCGCGGGGGGAGGTTTAAAATCCCTCCTCTGCACGGGCGGCTTGCGGTGAGGGCCCCCATCTTGACGGCGGTCGGGAGGGCTGATCCCGCTTCGCCCTAGGGGCTGGGGAACTTTCGCGGGGGGAGCTTCCCCTTCGCCGAAGACGCTGGAACATGGAGGATGTTAGAAAGAGCTGAATGGCTGCGCCGAGGCTTCGGATTAAAAAATAATGGTATGTGCCTTATTTGGACTTTTTTTTACATTCAATTTGATGGAAAGAGAAGATAGGGGGAGTTGGAAACAACCCCCCTGGAAATAAAGCGGTATTGGATAAGAGTCCCACGCTGCGGAGAGAGTGAAAGTGGCTTCCGTTGGATTTATTGAAAAAGGAAGTCTCTTGTTAACCAAGGGATTTGCTGTTAAACAATGTATCCTGAGCCTTGCTACATTTTAAATTGACTGTTTGCACTTTTGTTTTCTCCACCCTGCCGGCAAGGCGGAAAGATGGCGTTCTCTTTGTTCTCAGGATGGAACTTTTTCTTTTTGAAAATAAGCATTCCTCTATCTTAACAAAGGTAGACTAATTTCAAAATATATAAGAAAAGGACCTGCTCTGGTGTCTTTCGGTGTTCTCTCCTTTTGGGAAACTTTCTGTTTTGTTTGGAATTTTTTTTCTTTTTTTCCTTTTTTCTCTCTGGACATCGTAAACTCAACTTGAACTCCAGCTGCTTTTGTCTCGGACTTCACAGACTGCCCGCCCAACAGCGCCATCTTTTCTTTCCTTTCTTCTCTACGCATTAACACCTAAAACTTTAATTATGGCATCGAGGAAACCTCCATCTGGGAAACCAAGCTCTGCTCCAGCATCTACAAAACCCAGTCCATCCTCACAACCAAAGATTTCAGCTTTGTTACAGAAGGAAGTAGAAGCAGAGGTTCCTAAGTCACCAAGCCCTCAGCCATTAAATGTAGAGGAGATGTTTCAAAGGATAATGAATGAAATGCAACAAATCCGGAAAGACAATTTAAGCACAAGATTGGAATTATTGGAAGCGCAAAGAGAAATAACAAATAATAAACAAAAAATTGTGGGGCTGGAAGGGGGGGCGGTTGAGATGAAGGAAGAGATACATATTAAATTTATAAGAAGGTCAACGAGAGAAGAGATACTGAGAGCGCAAAGAGGGGGCCCTTTGATGTATCAGCAAAACGAGGTGGCCATATTGAAGCAGATCCCAAAGAAAATAAGAGATATAAGAAGGAATTATTCCTTCTTAACTAAAAAATTATTCAAAAAGGGGGTGTGGTTCAAGTGGTTGATGCCTGAAGGGATGCTAGTATTCTGGGAGGGAGGAAGAGTTAGAATCAAAAGAGTTGAAGAGGCGCATAATTTTCTTAAAAAACACTCCTCAATCCTGGATGACGATGAGATGGGAACGGGAGGGGCCACGGGTCCGCTTGCTGGTGGGGGGGGGAGGAGGAAGAGACTATAGCAAAGAGGCTCAGATCGCAAAAATAATTTGTTATATTTCTTTATGATGGTAATTCCTGTACGGATGTCAATAACAAAGTAATTGAATGTATAAAATAATATGAAAATTTATGATTTTAAAATGTATGTACCCCTTCTCTTTAATAATTTTTTTTCTAATTGAATATGTATGAAGACTCGGAGGTGGTCATCAAACCCGTTGTGGATGCTCCAAATATTATCAACTACCTTACCTGAATGAATGAATGAATTTGAATGAATTTAATACTTATAAACCGCTCCCTCTCCCCATGGGGACTCGGGGCGGTGCACAGGTAGAATAAAAACAATAAAAAATATACAAACAGTTCTAAAACCAAATTAAACTTAACCTGTGCTAAAATTCCCATAAAACTAACTATGCTAAAAGCTACCCAATAAAAACCCCAAGGGAGACTATCCCAGGCCAGCCAGACAGAAAAAGTGAGTTTTTAATTTAAGACGGAAGGAGCGAAGGTCCGTGGTCATCCTAATATCGGGGGGAAGGTCGTTCCAGAGGGCCGGGCCCGCCACAGAGAGAGCCCTTCCCCTGGGTGTCGCCCGCTGACAAAGTCTAGTGGACGGCACCCGGAGAAGTCCCTCTCTGTGGGAGCAAATCGGACGTGAGGATGTATGAGGCAGGATCCGATCCCGCAGATAGCTAGGTCCCGAGCCATGGAGCGCTTTAAAGATGATAATTAACACCTTGAAGCGCACCCGGAAGATGATAGGTAGCCAGTGCAGCTCGCGCAAGAGCGGTGTTACGTGGGTAGACCTTGCGGTCCCCATAATTGCTCGCGCGGCTGCATTCTGGACTAGCTGAAGTCTCCGGGTGCACCTCAAGGGAAGCCCCATGTAGAGAGAGTTACAATAGTCCAGTCGGGATGTCACGAGCGCATGAGTGACTGTGCGAAGGGCATCCCGATCCAATAGGGGGCGAACCAGGCGAACCTGGTAAAACGCCCTCCTGGCCACGGCTGTCACTTGATCTTCCATGGACAGCCGGGCATCCAGGAGGACACCCAAATTGCGCGCCCCATCCACAGGGGCAAGATGTTCGCCCCCTATGGCCAGCGATGGAGTAAGCTGGTTGAATCGGGCAGCCGGAAACCACAGCCACTCGGTCTTGGTCGGGTTGAGCCTGAGTCCGTTACTTCCCATCCAGATCCGTACGGCTTCCAGGCACTGGCACATCACTGGCACATCACCGCCAGTTTATTGTTAAAACCAATAAAAAATTTTACAAACAGAAATTTGCACAAGCCAGAAAGAGGACTGTGAAAATATCTACAGACCCCTCCCATCCTGGACATAAACAGTTTCAACGTCTACCCTCAAAACGACTGCTATAGGGAATTGTACAAGAGGTGGTATTCAGCAGGTTCTGACAGGTTCTAGAAAACCGGTAGTGGAAATTTTGAGTAGTTTGGAGAACTGATAAATACCACCTCTGACTGGCCCCGCCCCCATCTAGTCTCTGCCTCCTGAGTCCCAGCTGATTGGGAGGGAATGGAGATTTTACAGTATCCTTCCCCTGCCATGCCCACCAAGCCGTGCCATGCCCATAGGACCAGTAGTACATTTTTTTGAATCCCACCACTTCACTCCACCTCAGAACACTTAGACACAAGGACAGTTCTCCCCACCCATGCCATCACTCTGCTAAACAACTAATTCCCATAGCACTGTCAAACAGTGTTGGTAGTATTACCACAATCATTTTCATCTTCCTTATTCCCTATCTCCTTATCTTATCACTATAACTTTGTTGCTTATCACTATTGTTGTATGTACATTGAGAGCTTAGGCACCGGAAACAAATTCCTCGTGTGTCTAATTACACTTGGTAAATAAAGAATTCAGTTCAATTCAAGTCTAGTCTAGTCTATTTCTTTATAAGCCAAGAACCAGTAGCTCCCCTCTTGGAGAGCCTGCTAACACAAATCAGGTGACCTCTATGACTATTAAGAAAAGATTGAATATTAGTTAGCTCAGAAAAGTGGGGGAAGGAGTATAAAGTTTAAATCCTAGAACTCACAGATCCATAGTGTATCTACTTTTTCAGCATATTGCATTCATGTCTGCAATAGCAAGACAAATCTTACTTAGTCATGACTGTGAGCCTTCTGCTGAGTACATCAACTTGTGAACGAAAGATTCAGTGTTCAGAGAGCTGAAATTTGCAGGCATGACACTTCTTATCTCAAATTGTTTTTAACAACTGCCTGAATTCTTCAACTAAGGGCTTTGATTCCTGGGTGAAATATTTTTTTTTTTTTCCAGCCAAGGGCCTTTTATACATTAATAAGAACAGTAATTTTTCTTCAGACTTGCTTCAGAGCAGAAATTAAATTCGTTTCCCAAACAGCATTCTATTTTTAAAAAAACCAACCATCTAACCACTCAAGTTAGGATGCTTGCTTATCCCAAACCATATTTTGTATTCAAAATCATATATATATAAAATCATGTGATTTTTTAAATATGTGTGTTAGTTTTATGAGCTGATCAATAAATAAATCAGGGAGACTAGTATAGATCCATATCGAGCTTTTTAGCTCTCATCAACTAGCCATACCCTTACTGGGATTCGAACAGGGGCTGTATTGCATATCAGGCAAGAACCTTTAGCCATTCGGCCAGCAGGGTTTTCTTATTGCATCAGCTGAGACAGGAGGATAAGTATCTATAATTGTTCCACAACACCCTGTTAGGGCCCCAATTAAGGGAGGAAGCATACTGCTCTCCTCTTCTGCCTTTCGGCTCATCACCAGAGACCATCTAGACAGAAAGCTATGAGTTCCATTGTGTACTTTTTTATATGTGTGTTAGGTTTTTGAGCTGATCAATAAATAAATCAGGGAGACTAGTATAGATCTATTTCGATCTTTTTAGCTCTCATCAGCTAGCCATACCCTTACTGGGATTTGAACCGGGGCTGTATTACATGTTAGGCAGAAGCCTTAGCCATGAAGCCAACCAGGTTCTCTTCCTGATCAGCTGAAACAGGAGGATAAGTATATGGTTGTGTCACAACACCCTGTTAAGCCCCAATTAAGGGAGGAAGCATATGGGTGCTGTGACACAACCATATACTTATCCTCCTGTTTCAGCTGATCAGTGAGAGAACCTGGTAGTGCATTCCAGACATTGACCACTCTGTTGTTGAAGTTGTATATTCTGCAATTGAGTTTGGAGCGGTTTATCTTGAGTTTGTATCAATTGTTTGCTCATGAATTATTGTGGTTGAAGCTGAGGTAGTCACTAACAGGTAGGACATTGTAGCAGATAATTTTGTGTACTATGTTTAAGTCAGACCGTAGGCTGCATAGTTCTAGGTTGTCCAAGCACAAAATTTCAAGCCTGGTGACATAGGGTATTCTGTTGTGAGTAGAGGAATGGAGTACTCTTCTTGTGAAATACCTCTGAATTTCTGGGAGGCCTGTTTTTCCCCTCCCTGAGCCTCCACGCAGGCTCTGCACTTACCTGGCATCCAAAACGGGTTGTGTGGAGACTCCTGGGAGAGACAGGTGGGGCCAGCCCAGGGTGGAATTTGGCGGTTCTCCGAACCAGTCATAACATTAGCTATGGGTTCCCCCAAACTTGAGTGAACCTGTAGCAGCCCACCCCTGGAAATAGCTCTGTTTCTTTAATCCTTCCTGCCCTTCATCTTTTTTTTTTAATAAAAGAAGAGAATTTAAGATCAAGTCTTGTATTCAAGACTTAGAGCAGGTCAGTCTTCATATATGATGATGGATACTGATACAGTATAAAGCCAAAATCTCAGCAACTTAAACCTGCACTATAAGATTCAAGCAAAACAAATTCTACTGACATCTATATTTTGTTCAGGCTCATCATGCAACTTTTGTTGTACAAATTGCAGCACTTATAGACTAAATTTAGGCAGTCCAATTCTATTTTGCAACAGGTTCATCTTAGCTCTTTCTCATCCCAACGCTTTCCCAGACTACTTGCTTGAATAGACAGGCAAATAATAAATTGAATTAATCATGAAATAAGAGTAAAGGGAGTCAGGAAGTGAACCAGTGTGGCTGCATATTTAACTTTACAAAGAGCAATCCTTTGTTTGAAGCAACTTAATTGCTTTGTAATTTCTCTAGTGTTTTCTTCTACTGCAAAATAATATTTTATTTTTTGAAATAAAAGCACAATGAAAGTGCTTTTACTGTGCTTGAAATTTCTTCCTAATTTGGATGGTAGCAGTTTTCAGCTATCGGTAACTCAGTTTTTGGATGCAACAGAAGGCATAAGGGAAAGTTATTGTTGTTTTCTATTATGTATCTTTCCATCAGCACGAAATCTTCCTGGCTGCCCATACTTACATGAACAAGTGTAGGAAGTGATCAGGCTGTGTTAAGGGAGGGCTCAAGCATGTCATCAGTCCCGAATCCCTTTGCACCCACAAGAGATCTATGTTTCATATCACATTTTGTTCCTCAAGTCTTGATCTCATCACAACCCTAAAACATGATAATAACAAGCATGCAATTCACACATGCACCATCTTTCTATAATTATACATATTACACAATAAACATGCTTCATATTTCTATATTTCTAGCTTTCAATAAGTTACCAAATCCCAATATATTTCAGCATTTTCATTTGGAACAGCTTCATGGTAAATTTGAACATCTCATGTTACCTCTTTACCAATGGAAAGGCTAACATTTGTACATGGATATGGATATCCTATCCTCCAATACCCAGGGGTGATGCAGGCTATGATAAAAATTAGATAAATATTATGCACCGTGTAAAAGGTCAGATCTTGTTTTGGATATGTCCATTTGGAAGCTGCTTTCTGGTTGCATAGGCACATGAATAGCAGCCTGACAGTGCTTCTCAGGACCAGCTTTTCATTATAAAATTACTAAATTCTTTTATCCCAATTTTTGATTTTACAGCTTCCTCCTTGCAGGTGTTTTGTTTTCTTAACACATGAACTTTTCAACTCTGTGTTAAACCAAATATTACACCTGCCATTATAAACCTTGTGAATTCCACACCTATACAGTCCTCAGCATTGCTTTCAAAATGTGTACGATTAGGGCAAAAAATGAAGAAAAATAGGTGATAAAAAACATCTGATGATGTATAGGTGCCACCATCTGCTTCACCTTTAATGGTGACTGCTGTTCTATCCCTAAGCCATATGCTCTTTCCCCTCGATGTCTGCAATCAATCAAAATGTCTGCTTAACACCAGTGGAATACCATCAGCTGAGATTTCAATATATGAACATGATGGTCATCACTATTTCATGTATCTCCTTCAATGATAGAATTATAAAAAGTCAATTTTATAGATTCAGAAGAAGTCAGAATGGCAATATTTCTTTCTATCAACAAATGAATATCCAAGGCAACCAAAGAGATCCAGCATTCTAAGACTGCCCTATTCTTCAGTGAAATTTGAACACAACTTTTTCTCCTATTTTATGCTACAGTCCATTTAGACCTCATAGAATGCACCCAGGCTGCACTTTTAGCTTTATGTTTTCATAGCCTAAATATATACAGTCTAAATATATACAATTCCATGCCACTTTTGCATAAGAACTATTCTCAGTACTTACATTTAACATTTACATTTAACATTTTTGGCTATTTCCTAAAACTGATCAAGATTTGTTGATTTGACAATTACAGCTAGATGGAGCGAGAAGACCATTCACCAAAATTATGAAATAAAACTGCAGCAATGGCACAATTATAGGATTAAATACAGTACTTGGAATTATTATTTTCCATAAATGGCAAGATTAGCATTCTAAACTAAAGCCAAGGTGATCTATATGAGTAAAATGCTGCTATAATTCAAAGGTTAGGAGCTCGACGGTTAACTAGATATTTTTGTGAGACTATGATGGTCTACTGTAAAATAATTTTGATAAATGCTCCAGGAAGGGAAAATTCCAAGGTCATGGTCAAGAAAATCTCACTGTGCCTTTAGAATTCCAAAACAGATTGGTGTCAGTGTTCCAAGTAATGCACCCAAAGAAAGCAGAACTCTGAGGCAGGTAGATTCCTCAAGGAACTATTTATTGGATACTTCATATTGGCATAACTGGTAAAAACTGACTCTGAAGCTTTCCACGGTTTTCACCTAATTAAAAATAAACTTTTCCCCTTCCCCCAAGTTATCAGTCACATTGTCCAATTGAGGTGCTGGACAGTTGTTTGGTCGCTTCACTCCTTCTCTCCTAGCCACCTGTTGGAATGCCCTTGGTTTTCAGAGGAAAACCTTTTTGTTTTGACTACAAAGCTCCAACTGTTTATTTTCCTCTTCTCTGTCCTTTTTTCTTCCTTGTGGCAACCCTGAAGCCTCCAAGATGGCCTCAGCCAGGCAGCCTTCAGGTTTGACAATTGGACTAGGAGGAACTGATTCTTACCACAGATAATAATATGTGTTCTCTCTTGCTATTCTTTACCTACCATGGCCAACCAGATTCCTTGAAGCATAGTGCCTGGACTTGTCCAGGAAAGATCTGGCTGTGCCATGTAACATCATTTTTTCTGTGTGCAGAAAAACAGAGGTGTCCTTTCAGTCTCATCTATCTTTTAGTTTTCTCTTACCAAGTAGAAAATGTCTACTTAAGTAGAAATTTACTGTAGCTCTAAGTTCTATATGTTACTATCCTAAATGCTTTGCATTTAGGATAATTTTCATTCTTAAATGCTATGCTTGCTTCTTGTGACACATATAACAGCCAAATGAATAAACCTGCTCCTTTATCTGGCATTGTAAACCCATACCAGTAAATTGTGGAGTTAAAAGTCAGTATGATTTTTTTGGTCACTTGCACAGAAGTGTACACTGGTTATGTCATAAACATCCCTTAACATAGTGACTTACCAATGTTTATTTGTTAGTGATGTTCTTGTTTAATAGATCTTTATAAGTACATGACTTCACATTTTTGCAAAACTGAAACCTTAAATGTAAATCCTTGGATCTATTTCCCCAATCTATCCTGGCTCACATAACTCATTTAAAGTGAGCAAAAAGCTAGCTTCACAGCAGGCAAGGTGTAGTTATCTTTCTCATCCTTTTATTCTTATCTATTTAACAGTCAAAGAATAGAGGGTACTTTTATTTCTAGCATAAAAAGGAACTCATCATTCTAAATGTACTTTTATTTGCTGGATATTCTTTAATATTACATTAAGTTAGAAAAGTAATGCCCTGTTCTTGCCAATTGGTTGCAATGCTATTGGTTGTATTGATGTCTAAACCATTTCAGTGGATTTCATTTCAAGTGTTCTGTGTGGGCCAAACTATGAAAAACAGTTTAAATATATAGTTGCCCTTTTACTCAGACAGTTTTAATGGAGAACCGAAGTCTGAGTGCAGGCAGATAGAAAACAACTCTGTAAATAACAGTCTTTACAAAATGAGCAGTATGAGCTTAATCAAATACTAAAAACTGAATTTGATTTGCAATATATAAATAACATATATGTGTCTCATGGCATTCTGTCTTCAACAAAGACTTCCTTCCTTCTATCCTCTCTCACTCTATATTTCCTTCCTTCCTTCCTTCCTTCCTTCCTTCCTTCCTTCCTTCCTTCCTTCCTTCCTTCCTTCCTTCCTTCCTTCCTTCCTTCTTTGATAGGAGTTGTTAAAATGTGCCAAAAGTCTTTGGCTGTTGCTACAATGCTTCTATGAGAGGGATCTTGGAATCCTAGTGGACAACCATTTAAATATGAGCCAGCAGTGTGCAGCAGCTGCCAAAAAAGCCAACACAGTTCTAGGCTGCATAAACAGAGGGATAGAATCTAGATCACGTGAAGTGTTAATGCCACTGTATAGTGCCTTGGTAAGGCCACACTTGGAATACTGCATACAGTTTTGGTCGCCACGATGTAGAAAAGACGTGGAGACTCTGGAAAGAGTGCAGAGAAGAGCAACCAAGATGATTAGGGGACTGGAGACTAAAACATATGAAGAACGGTTGCAGGAGCTGGGTATGTCTAGTTTGATGAAGAGAAGGACCAGGGGAGACATGATAGCAGTGTTCCGATATCTCAGAGGGTGCCACAAAGAAGAGGGAGTCAAACTATTCTCCAAGGCACCGGGGGCAGGACAAGAAGCAATGGGTGGAAACTAATCAAGGAGAGAAGCAACTTAGAACTAAGGAGAAATTTCCTGACAGTCAGAACAATTAACCTCTGGAACAGCTTGCCTCCAGAAGTTGTGAATGCCCCAACCCTGGAAGTCTTTAAGAAGATGTTAGATAGCCATTTGTCTGAAATGGTATAAGGTTCCTGCCCACGCAGGGGGTTGGACTAGAAGACCTACAAGGTCCCTTCCAACTCTGCTATTGTATTATTGTATTATAGTATTATTGTATGATACTTAAATGATAACTATAGTTCATTTTCAGCAGAGAAAGTTCCAGGATTTTCAGATTTTTAAAAGTGAACATTAATCTCTCCCTGTTGAAGAAACAGAGGAAGCTCTCTATTTTATGTAATCAAGACTAAAGAATCAGACTTCGTGCTGGGATGCTGCTGGTCTCATCAAGTTACCTGCAGTAGAGCAGTAGGTTGGAAACAATAAAATGTACAAGTCAATTCATCACAAGAAGTTGAATGACATTTTGAAGGCCTGGAAAGTCTTGTTTTGGCTCTCATCTTTCTCAGCTACTTCTTTTCCTTCTCTTAACTCTAAGGTTAACAATTAACCCAGGTTAAATAGATACAGTTTGCTGACTACTACTATCGGAAGTCCCCATGTTCAGGAAGCTGTCAATGTTGAAGCTAACAATGTATCTGCTTTGTCAGTGGGATGCCTGTCACCTTCCTTCACTGCTTGATGTACAAGAACAGTCATTCTAAAGTCTCCTTCAAAGACTTGCTGACGCAGTGGACTGTGGAAGAGTGGGTGGAAATCCTTTGAAGTTTACCGAGTTTTAATAATTTTCCATGTCATTGGAATATTCACTATGGTCATTGATAGTTCTAACATATACATACATGCAAACGGCATTATAGTTTCAAATACTATAACCTAAACTAAAAGAGCAGGATTCTGCATCACTGGATTTGAGGCAAGTGATAACCAATTCATAAGGTAAAAGTCTGCCAAATCCTAATATCTTCTACCTTGTTTATTGTGCATTAGCATCTAGAATAGTATCTTTATGGGTATGTATACATTTGTATGGTATGAGATATGAGCTGATAATGTCGCAAAATGTTTTTATCCATTTTTATTATTCAGCTTGACTTGTTCTTAACAGATTGCTGTGATATATTTTCTAGCTATAGTCAAGTTTCCATTTTCAGTCTTCCTGGAAGTTACATTCAAGTTAGGTATATTATGAAACTAAGGTTTATTTGGAAAAGATATTCTCTAAATTTGCAGAGATAGTTTCTTCATTTTTGTATATTTTGAATAGGACAATTGAATTTATATTTTTGCAGATATTTGCTCAAAACATAGCTTACTCCCCATTGCCTAGCACCTTAAAGTTGTTGAGAAACCAGTAAATTGCTAGCAATGTGTATTTTAGCTTTTGTTCATCAGAGACAGTGCACAGTTTCTATTTGTTAACTCATTTTTTTACACAGCACCTTTGCTGAAAGCTCTATCATAAAGCTACACTATTTAACTGAAATAGCCAGATAGCATGAATCCTAAAGTTCTTGACCTGTGAGCTCTATATCTTTAGGGTGCATACTTTTAAAAGATGTGATGAGATCATGTAAGGTTGGAGGAATAGCTGGATGTGACACTACAATCTCTTTAGCTGTAAATTTCTCAATTTCTTAAATAGTAGGCTAATGTCATGCTAGATCTGCCAAAAATTATCTGCTATAAAACTGAAATACCTTGGCATTCCAGTTACTGAGGTGTGAATAATTTAATAATTCTTTTCTATGTTAAACCCAGTCAAAAACCTAGAAAGATGGTACTGCTCCATGCTTCTGCTAGGATGGTTATTTTCCATCTTCTTCTAGAAAGTGGTGGGAGAGTGTGTTTTGGGAACTGTTAGAGATTAATTGACCTTCACTGGACTAAATTTAATCCCAAACTGAGCCTGCTAAACATAACATTAAACTTAGTCCACATCAATGTGTTATGGGCATAAACATTAACTGTTCTAGTACAAAATTCACTGACAAAACAACTTTGAAAAGATTATACTCAGAAAAGCCTGACAATAATCGATTGGTAACATTTTTATTAAGCATTGAAGATAAATAGCTGGATGATCAAAAACTATATGATTCCCATTTAATGGCCTGATGTCAGTTCCACTTGGTAGACTAGAGCAGAAGATCAATTCCACAGGAAAACTAAAAGTTTTCTTTCTTGAGATAGGCTATAATAAGACAATCTTGCAAGTCTGATTGTCCTGCCCCCCTCCTCCTCATTTTCCTTCTCCTAGCATCTGACTGAGTTATTTCTGAATGTTACTTCAAAGTTATGAACTTAGTAAAAAATACTTTGGCTCCTTTTGTTTAGGTAACAAACCCTACTTATTTCCATCAAGGTTATCTTTACTATCTGCATCAGATACAGGCCCTTCCTAGTGATATTTTAGGCCAATTTTGTAAAAATGGAAATCAGTCTTGACATATTAGGCTGTAAATCTGCCTTCACCTATGAGATTAACTCAGTTTATGGTAAAACAAACAGAGCTTTGTAGGGTAAATTATTAAGCTTTCCCATGCCCGATTAAATAGGTGCCATGTGGTTGAAATTGCCCCATTTCTCATTCAGCATGTCTATCTGTGTTTTAAAGCAAGTTAACCCCATATCAATCCATATACAGGTATTTGTGCACCTGTTCCTTATTTGCACCACCATTCTAAAAATGAGAGCTGTTTTAATAACATTTGGAGAAGTGTAATGGTTAATGATGTCATAGGTGCCAACCCTGACTAATTTTCCTTTATTTCTAAGTCAGTCATGGTGAATGTTATTTCAACTGACCACCTCAACCATTTATATTTGGGATAAATGACTGCTGTAACTAGTTAGCTTTCCGTTGTTGCAGAAACAACATTATATCTGAACTAAAATGTTAAACTAATTTTCTCAACTAGTCAGAAAATATTTTCATACAGTTGTGGTCAGAAAATATAAGAAAGCAAAAGTTTGGGTTATGCTCTGAGGCTGTAAAATTCCAAAATCTATACAATAAAAAAAAAAGTTAGTTACATATTTTACTTGTCATCACTTTATTGACATAGTTATTACAGTTGTCCTCCATTCCGCTTCAGTTCATGAACATAGGTGTGGATGCTATCTTCTCAATCCATTTTAGGAAGTAATTATATAAATTGCTTTCCAGTTTCTGACATGTCTTAGAATTCTTATGTGATTAATTTCAAATTTCAGTCCCTTGTCGATTATTTAGACTGAGGAACAGAATCTACAACACCAGCATTTTAGGAACTCTAATTGCCCATTTTCATCTCACTCAATTCAGTTCCTTTCTTTTGGTTTCTTTTCTTGTTCCTGAATAGCAATTGAGACTCCTCCCAATCTCTTCTCGTTTTCCTCCCACTGTTGTGTTTTATGTTCATTGTTCTTTAAATATACTCCTCGGGTGTCCTCATCCTATCCATTCAATGATTAACTGTGAGAACTGAATTAATTTTGCTGACTGACATGGAGGATTTTCTTTGGAGCCAACACATTTGAAGGCAAATAAGGTCCTTAGTATATATAGTTTTCTCTAGCACTAACAGAAGGAAAAGTATACAATTGAATACAGGCAATAGATGTTTAAAATGAAACATTGAAATAGAAGACCATCACAAAGCATCATAACTGGAATATCATATAGGTATTTTGGAACTATAAAAAAGATTTAGTGTTACAAATCTTTAGTGTACATTGTATTTACCCAATGAATTTGTTTTAGGTAGAATTAAAACATTGTTCATCCGATGGCATATAGCTGATTCATGGAATTTGTGGATGATGGCTATAAAGAATCATGTATGTTTCACTTTGAAGGGATTAGAATGCTTTGAAAAACTATCAAAGACCATTTTTCAGTTTAAAGGCATCACTTATTTGAAGAAGTGACGTGTCCAAATGTAATTTATGGATTAAAAAAAATCAAAAGAAGGAAGAATAGTGACCTTGAATTTGCCCAGCTATAAGCTAGGAGAAAACTGAGCAGGAATACAGCCATTTCTACTATTTAAATTATTAATTATTGTTCCAAAATTCACTTCATCTAAATATTTATCAAACGCTATTAGTTTAGTGTATGATTCAAGAATTGAACAAGTTCTAGTTATTCAAACATTTACCTAACATCCTTCTTCTGAAGTCTGAGACAAATGAAACCCATAACAATAAATAGTAAAAAAAATATAACTTCTCAAAGTAATTCAATCACAAAGACAGTTTGTGATCTTTGTGAAAATCTTATGAGACAAGTATGGTTTTCATCACCTTATGAAGCATGAGGGGAAGTGTTTACTGCAGACTAAGGTGTTCTTAATACAGGGGCTATTACTAAAATAGCGAACTACTTGATGCTTCAACACTTCCATCTCACGTGGAGCTCATCTCTCAGCAACTTCTTGCTTGCTTGTTTTATTTTTCCTTTAACATTTCTCAATCAGTGGGAACAGATGATATAAACTTTATTTGTAGAGTATTGACAAAATGACCACACAACTATTATTTAATGATAGTATAATATGTAATATATACATAGTTTGGCTAGGTCTATTTGTATTTTTATTCTATCCACCATGGACTATGAAACCTTATGGATGCAATAAATGCATGTAAACTAGCCATATGTTTTCAGATTTAATCAATTTATTTATGAATGAATTAGTTCTTGTATGGTTGAAACCGAGCTGCAGCAGGATTCAAAAGTAAGAATACCTAAAGGAAAACCAACTTTGCATTTGGCCATAAAAGGAAATGTGATAATGAATAGCAAGGAGAACATGAATATGATAGTAAAACTTTTGAGAAAGAAAGGAAAGAAAGTATAAGTTAGGTTTTGGAAGAAAAGATTCTCAACATTCCTAATTTTTATGTGAAAATGATTGTGCAAAAGGTTATCTTGGAACAGAGCCTTGCAGTCAAAGTATAATATATTCATGTCTTGACAATTCCATAATTTATGAGCTTGTCTCTCCCTGACAACTATTTCTTTGAAGTCATGAGGATACTATTATGATGGAGATTAGCTGTGCAATGAAAACTTTAAAATGTATTACATTGTAATTGCAAGCATGGTACTTTCATCCACTCAATGTTAAACACTAAAATGGGTAAAGAATCCCTCAAATCGAGCTTGAACTTCTGATGGTTCATGAACATGTCAAGGTACTTCTCTTGCAATAATGTAGAATGGTTTGTCATTACTTTTAATCAGCCCTTGATGCTTTTGAGTGATATCTCAGGTTCACGTCCATCAAATTAAGAAAGGTCAGCTACTTTCTTAATTTTATTTACCCCAGAGAGTTATTTTAGGGAATTGGGAGGAGAGCTATCCACAGTATATTGCCTTGAACTCCTATAGGAAAAATAGGATATAAATACAACAAATACATAATATTTCTATGATTCTGTTCTGTACTATTCTTATTAACATTATTAATCAGTCATATTTAACCTTGTTTTTATCCATCCTTTAGTAGCGTAGTTTTGTATGCTGCTTTGAATGGTCGTCTGTCTAGAAATCTGGGTTCATAATAAAATTATATACATACATATTTTTGTTCTTTAAAATATAATTTTATTGTAGGGTTTTGTTTTGTTTTTTTTATTGAAAAAGTTTTATTGGTTTTACATTTTTTAACAGGATAGGGTAATGGTTACAAAGAAATTTTGAGAGCATTCACGTTAGAGTCGTCGGACCTTCCGAGACCTCAAAATACACAATAAAAAAAGTTATCATAGAAAACATTTTCCATACCACTACAAGATGAAAGCAAGTACATTTACTTAAATTCTCCATTCCATGCTGTCAGACATTTACAAAAAGTCCAGATAGAAATATTATACAAAATTGTTCAAGAAAAATCAAGGCAAAGTTATTTTTTTGATCTAAGTCTTTTGGCTATTGTATCTTCTTTCTCTCCCCCCTGGCCCCCCGTAGGCGGGGCCGTGGCCCCCTCCGTCCCCCCTGGATCTTCCCCCAGGACAGAGGAATATTTTTTAAGAAAGGCTTCCGCCTCAGCAACTGTTTTAATCCTCACTCTTCCTCCTTCCCAGAACACCAGCATCCCTTCAGGTGTCATCCACTTGAACCAAATCCCGTGATCAAACAAGGTTTTAGACAAGAAGGAAAATTTCCTTCTTAAATCTCTAATTTTTCTAGGGATCTGCTTCAAGATAGTGACCGTTTTTCGTTGATAAGTTAAAGGTTTCTCTCTCTGCGCTTTCAGGATCTCCTCTCTGGTTGACCTTACAAATTTCACATGTATCTCTCTAGGCACTTCATTTATCCTGGCATATGCTGAGTTAATTCTGTAGGCTAGGTCAATGTCCCCCCTGATCTCATCCTTAGGTTTTTGTAAATAGTCTGCTAAAATTGTGCTCATAAAATCAGGGAGGCATTCACCAGATTCCTCAGAAACATTTTGAAATCTCAAAAAGTATGTCATTCTTTCCATATCCATCCTAGACACATGCCCATTTATTTCCACAACCTCATTAGTAACATTTTTAATTTCCCCCTTAGCCCCCTCCAACCCCCCTTCCAGTTCTTTATTCTTCTGTGTGTTATCCAGCACTTGTCTTCTTGTATCCAACAACTCCTTCTTGAAGATAATATTTTCAGCCCTCTGGGCCTTTATTTCTGATATCAAAGTTAGCATAGAGGTTTCAAGAGAAGCCATCCTTTGTTCCAAATTTACAAGTGCTGCTTCTTGTGCCATGGTTAAAAGTTAGAGTCACTGCCACCAAGATGGCGTTTTCCGGGTGGGGCTGGTGGGGCAAACCAGGAGCTCAGTTCAGTTCAGGGCTGTGAAGTTGCAAACAATTCAGAAACCAAAAGAGACACAGTTTCCCAGGTCAGCAAATAGTAATAACGAAGGTATTCCAGAGAAGAAGTCACAAATCCATCAACAGAATTTTTTTTTCAAAAATCCAGAGAGAGTCCTGCTTTCAAAGAGACGCTGGAAATTTTCCTTAGTTGAAATAGTCAGGCAGGGACAAAGAGAAGCCACTTCCACCGCCCATCTCAGAGCCAGAGGGAGAGAGTAGCAAAATAAGCATTTTTTTAAAACCAGCCAGACCTAGAAACAATGTTGCAAAGAATCGCATTCCACTTTCCCTTGTTAAAGACCGTCCGGAGTGAAAGTTTCCACTTTCTCTTTGCAGAGAAGCCATTTTAACGTGCCGCTTAAATCCGAGGGTTTTTTTTTTAGAAATAAACACCCCCCTCCCAGTCTGTTCAGCCTGGCTGGCAGCAAGGAAAAAAAAGGTGTTCTTTTAAACTCACTCTCTCTCGCAGCTGAAGCCTCGGCGATCCGCCCGATCTCTCCGTTCAGCCCTCTCCATTAAAGCGAATGGCACCGACAGCCGTTGGAGAAGGAAAAAACCCCCGCTAGCATGTTCCTCTCCACCTAGGTCGCAGAGAGGAGCGCCCTCCCCACCGCCGTGATGAGGGCCGCTCCCTCTGAGCCGACCCTACGGGAAACCTCCGGTAACCGGAGAGTTTCGCCCCCGTGCGGGGGCAGAAAAGGCAACAAAGCGGCGAGCGAGCCCTAGGCTCGCCCGTCTCCGCTGGAGCCGGATACCGGAAGTCTAGGGGTTTTTAACAAGATAAAAACAACACTGATATTAGAAAAGTAAAGAAAAGAAGAATAGTGAATTAGAAAGAAAATAGAAGAAGAAAGAGAGAAAAAATAAATAAGAAAAGATAATGAAGTGTCTTCTGATCTTTTTAACAGCAGCTATAAATACATTTATATTTTACCTTTTTTTCTTGAAGGTTACATCATAATTTCCTTCTTTCCATAAGTGACCCATTGTAATCTTTAAACCCATAAATCACAAGTTCATTTTCTCTTTTTTCCCCAGAAAAAACTCCATAAGGAATTTCCAGTCAGAGATAAAGGTAGTTGGTGAGGTCCCAAGCTTTGTTGTTGCTGGCAGAAGGTTGGAGGAGGCCATCCCAGCTGAAAATGGAGTTTGCAAGGGCTGCCACCAGCCCTCCTCAACTCCGTTTTCACTGGCAGAGGGTTGCAGGAGGCCATCCCAGATGAAATTGGAGCCCCCCTGAGGTCAACACAACCCTCATGTGGCCTTCAGTGAAATTGAGTTTGACACCCTCTGATCTACACAGTTCTGAACCATGAGATTTCACTATAGCTAACAAACTAATAGCTTGTCTATTAAAAATTTAGTTTTTTAAAGTGAGAAGACAAAGGGATAACGTAAACAGGAAGCCTCAAGCACAGCTATAAACACATGATGAGTTTTCTTTTTAATTTTCAATCATCTCAGAGATACCAGTTGAAGTCCTCTGAAAATGGATCCAATTGCAACTTCCACACATGCTTTAATGCTAAAGGACACTTTGTCATTTGAATATCCAAATGGCCACTTTTTCAGGACTGGAAACCTGGCTCCAACTTCATTTATTTTGATGTCTTTTATCCCAGCTGCAGCTCTTCAGGATTTATCTCTATGGTTAACTTCCCCTTTCATAATATTAGCACAGCTGAATCGCTTGCTTTTCCTGTTGCAGGCAGTGATTATATAGCAAATTAACTACAAGCTGTTCAGTCCAAGTCCAGCAGTTGGAAAGATGCTGTTCTGAGTAATAGCTTTTGTAGCTGATGCTTTCATCTGTACTTTGCCTGGGTAACAAATGCAGAAAATAAAATGTAAAAGATAAAAATAGAAAATCCTGCCAAATTCTTTGATAGACCTATATGCTCAAGGAAAGGCTTTGAATGAGAAGAGTAAACAGCAATGAGAATCTATTATATATAAGAATCTTAACAATCCAATAACTTGCCTGCATCATTTTATTTCTGTGTTTCTACACATTCGTTGAACATACACATAGAAATGCAGATAAATCAGAGTTTTCTTCTAGAAAGTACTTCAAAACTTCTTGTTCAAGAAAGGGAAATGGATCAAGAAGCGGATGAGCCAAATGGATGGTACAGCGGGGTTTACGTATGTGTGAATGCCTCTGCATCCTGTGAATGTGAATATTTTATTGGAGATAATTACTTATCTGCAGTTGAGATTCATATTGGCCCTGTGGAAAATGGATTCAAGATCCATTTGGATGAGAAGAGGTTCAGAAGGGGTTCAGTGGAGAATTGTTTTCAGTTGATTGAGTCTTTGCTATATATAAATCATATAATTGGGACAAAAATGTGTTTGATTTTTTTTAAATTAAAGGAAATAAACTCAGGAGTGGTTAAAGCAGGGGTGTCAAACTCAAGGCCCGCGGGCCGAATCCAGCCCATGGGCTGCTTAGATCTGGCCTGCACGGCTGCCCTGGATACAGTGAAGGACTGGTCCATGGTGCCTCTGCAAGCGAAAATGGAGATTGGGAGAGCTGCGCATGGCCCTCCTGACCTCCGTTTTCACTGGCAAAGCACTTGGGCCACCACAGGTGCCCCCAACACAAGTGACATCGAGCTGGCCATGGCCCCCTAGCACCAGGTCAAACACAACTCTGATGCAGCCCTCAGTGAAATCGAGTTTGACACCCCTGGGTTAAAGGGAGCTGGAATGGAAGTTGTAGTCTCCAGTCCTACCTCAGTTTCAAAGTCATCTATGTGACTTTTAGTGAGTCACATTCTCTCCACCTTAGGAAGAAGGCAATGGGAAAATGCTTCTCAAAATGTTGACCAAATATTGAATGGTTTTTCTATGTTGAAATCAAGATTGTCTTTAAGGCAATCTCTCTTCCCTCCCCCAAAGTGAGGGAGATCGAGAATGAGTGAGTGATAATGCAGACAAGAGAAAGAAAAAAGTTTTAGAAAATGAAAACCCAATTAAAACTCGCTATGTTATGCTGATTGCAGTGCAGGTCAGGAGAAGTAAATGTGAGTTCTGGTTTCTACTCAGCCATTAAGTTCCCTAATTCATTAGGATTTAAGCAAAAAGGCTTAAAAAAAAAACAAAAGTGGGAAAATTTCTACCTCCAAAATTTCTACCTGTCTCTTTATCTTCCAGATTTCAAATGAAATCAGAACCCCTATTTGAGATGTATCTGTTCCTGTAGCAAGGGCGATGCCTGAGCTCCTTGTACATTACTGAAATTCTATAGGAGTATTTCCATTGCTATGAACGTCCGTCCATCTGGAGGTTCCTGGAAATGGGGCTGGATGGGAAATAAGCAAATAAAAAGGTACAAAGAATGGGGAGAAAATTTTTTCCCCCCTTCTTCATCATTTATAGACTAATAGGGGGAGGCAAATGACTCCTGTTATTGTTAGTATACCCATAAAATTGGGCATCATCACTCTGAATACTCTTAGTAAGACTGTTTGCATAAGTGCAAAATGGTAGCTGTCCTTTTTTCACATGTGCAATTAGGCTGGCTGGTATATTTGTGTAAGAAGTGGAATTCTACTATAGATGTTCCATCCCATGTTCAGGCCATTGCTTTAATGACTTTTCCAGACTAAGCATGGGAGATAGAAACTCAAAGAATGACAAATAGGACAACTTGAGCTAACTGCTTTTTATGAAGACATCCAAGTGTAGACTTATTACATGAGTGCCAAGACTCAAGAACGTTAGCAGAAACATCACAATACATGCATTCACAGCAGATTCAATAGGCAGTCTTAAATCCAAATACAACATTTCAGATGTGCAGGTTTCCCTACACGCAACCAAAGTTCAGCACATATTGTAAGCTTCAACAGAAAAATGGGCTCTCTAAACAGAGGACGCTGGCCTGAAATCAAGTAATAAAAGGAACAAGCCCAAATTATCCCCTGAAATTGACCCTTTGAGTAGCTATTTGTTCTCCTGATTGTGGAACTCAGCAATCTATTCATCCCAAGATGCTTCTTCTCTAACCAGACTGTTGTCCACCCTTCCATTTGGTTTTCAGCTTGATAGAGTAATGATGCTTTCCAGGCTGACTGAAGAAGAGTACAGATCAGTACCATAATGAAGAAGATCCTGGAACTGAACATAGTTCTGTTTTGATTCTAGAGCTATTTGCCTAGAATCAGATCTGTCAATGCTTTGTTTGGCTCCTTCTCTGCTGAGGGTTCATGTGAAGACTAAGAGACAGAGTGACAAAGGCCATCAAGTTAAGGTGTTGGACTAGGATCTAGGATTCAGGAAGACCCACATTTACATTTTCTCTCATTTTAGGAAACCTGTAATCTCACAGATTTCATGTTGCAGATAAAATGGGAAGAGATAAGTCCCACCATCCTGAATTCCTGGAGGAAAAATGTGACTAATAAATTAATAAGCAAATAAATATTAGACCAGACAAGGACTAAATAGATTCTACTCTCTCATTTAGATTTATGTTATCTCAAATGTTATTTAAAGAAGATTTGGTGGACAAGACAATAACAAAAGTAAGGGAAATGATATATTCTTACTGAGTACAGCAGGTGCATTGTTGTTGGTGAGCATATACACACAATGAGAGGAGGAGGAAGGCAAAAAAATAATCTTCCTGGAGACTAGTGAGATTCTATAAACATAATCAAAATGTAATAGAAACTTTTTGGAAATGCTGTTAGAAGGAGAAAGCATCAATCTTCATGGAACTCCACTCAACAGGCTTTCTCCAGCTAATCCATCATGCTCAGGACATGGGCCCTCCCATCTGTCTGTGCAAAGGACCAGGAGGAGATTGCTAAATCCCTGGGCTGAAGCTACCATCTCAATACAAGGCAATTCATCATGAAGGAACAGGGAGGGGGAGGATGAAAAATAATATAACACTAATAAAACAGTTCCCCTCCCTTTCTTACTGCACAGTTTCCAATGAATTTTTAGTAAATGAGCTCAAATTGTAGGGAAGGAAGGAGGGGGTTGAAAGCTGGCTAGATAATATAGCTTATAAGATGCACATCACTAACAGGCACAATAGCTGTTATCTACATACAAGTTCTGGTAGTAAAGATTGGACTTGCCACTTCATGAGTTCATGTTCAGGCATAGACAAACATGTACTAAAGAGATAATATCACTAGGCCAATGCTATTATTCCTACTGGAAAGGCTGAAGATTCAGGATACTTTTTTGATATAATTTTTTTGTGGGAAATATCATAGAGTCGTGCTTTTTAATAAGGATTATTCAACATATAATTTTATTTATTTATTTATTTTATTAAATTTATACCCCGCCCTTCTCCTTGTTAGGACCCAGGGCGGCGCACAGGCATTATTTAAGAACACAAAATACAATAAATATCTATTAAAATGTATTAAATTAATAAACCCGTGCTAAAACCCAATATTAAAACCCTTGCCAATTATAAATTATTTTCTTAAAAAGTCAGAAATGGGGGCTATCCTAGGCCGGCTTGTTGGAATAAATACGTCTTAAGACGTTGGCGGAAGAGGCGGAGGTCCGAGATAGTACGGAGGTCGGGGGGTAGGTCGTTCCAGAGGGCCGGGCCCGCCACAGAGAAGGCCCTTCCCCTGGGGGTCGCCAACCGGCATTGCCCCGTCGACGGCACCCGAAGAAGACCCTCTCTGTGGGAGCGGATCGGACGAAGGGATGTATGGGGCAGGAGGCGGTCTCGTATATAGCTAGGCCCCGAGCCATGGAGCGATTTAAAGATGGTCATCAGCACCTTGAAGCGCACTCGAAAGGCCACAGGCAGCCAGTGCAGCTTGCGCAGGAGAGGTGTTACGTGGGTTTGCCTTGTGGCACCCATAATCACCCGCGCGGCCGCATTCTGTACTAACTGTAGCCTTCGAGTGCACCTCAAGGGGAGCCCCATGTAGAGAGCGTTACAGTAATCCAGCCGGGATGTCACGAGCGCTTGAGTGACTGTGCGAAGGGCTCCCCGGTCCAGTAAGGGGCGCAACTGGCGTATCAGGCGTACCTGATAGAATGCCCCCCTGGCCACGGCCGCCACATGGTCCTCCATGGACAGCCGGGAATCCAGGAGGACGCCCAAGTTGCGCGCCCTCTCCACGGGGGCCAGTTGTTCGCCCCCAATGGCCATAAGGAAAATTGTGGAATGTTTAGAATGCAAACTAAGATTTCAAAATTTTTTATTTACAACATTCAGTGCTTGTTGCTGAATTTTACTAGATTAAAGTCTCTTGTCAGTGGTGTAATTGAACTGGGGGCAATATTATTTGCCTATTATCACAGCTCTGTTGCTGGATAAGTGCTAAAAAACATCCAAAAGTCACAGCTATCCTTTTTTTTTGTTTCTTTCTGAAATGAACCACCTATTAATAATTGGTGAGCTAAAACTATTTGGGTATTATTCACTTTAGTACCAATTTAGAGTAGATACTGTGAAATCAGTGGGTTGCCGGTGTCTCATGATTACCTTAATTCCATTTCAATGGATCTGTGTGGCCACATTTTGCTTGATTTCTAGGTGTTTCATGCATTTATTATAACAGCAATCAAGACAAGCACAAAACTATTTATTGACAACGCTGCTTGCTTTATAATTTTCATATTTCACATTATGGCACTACCAAATTACTTTGAAGCTTGTTGTGAACTGGGGTCTCGGGGAAAAAAATATTAAGAGGAAACACAATCCTCCTGGGTAAGAAGAGGCAGGGGGGCAGGGGAAGGCAACTGCTGTTCAGATCAAGATGTATCCTGACAGATCAACTTGGTGAAACCCATTAATTAGCGCTTTTGGAAACAGTTGCTAAGTTAATTATTCCTTTTTCAGATGAAAGAAAGCTAATTTCTGGCATTTACATTGACAGTGATAAGCGCTAATGTTTTTAGAGTTGACATCCCTCAAGATAAATGATATTTTGAAATGCACATCCAAACATTTTGGTGAGAAGCAAGTGAAATGAGGACTCTGGAATCCTGTGAAATATCTCCAAGATTGGAATCTTTTCCAAGGTTACTCCAAGGGAAATTCCACTGGACTGCATGAGATGGGCATCTAAAAAAATATGTATAGGATTGGTTTGCAGTTTCTCAGCACCAAAATATATTCAGCAAACTCCATTTGTCACTCCTAACACTGGGAAAAAGCAAGAAAATGCTATGTTATGCGTAAGTAGCTCTCAGCTACATCTGTGAACTTCAGCACTCCAGGAATAGTTCAGCTGTTCATGAATCTGAATGAGACACGTCACAGGATGCAGCTGCGGAAAAAGGACTTCTCACTTGACTTCCCCACACTTCAGCCTATGCCAAAATGACCATGTCATGTACACCTGTTTCTGGATTAATTGTAAAATGTATATCCTGCAATTCTTTCCCAAAGGGCATTCAAGGCAGCTTATCATTCAACTATTATAAATATACTGTAAGTATGAAATTGCAATAAGATTGTTTACAAGGGCACAGTCTAGTTAATGTAACGCCTTTTTGTATTCTATCCATGGGAGACAATTCCATGCTTAAGTCTTCAAATTCTATTTTCACTTAGTTAGAAATAAAGCCCACTAAACAAAGTAAAACATAATATATTTTTAGGCACTGAGGAATTCTCTGGTAGATTTTGTCAGCAATGGATGGAGGATATCTACTTTTATTGATGGGTAGAAATAAGGAAATTAAGATAGGGGGAAGCAACCTTCTTCCAATTTTCAGATGCTGTAGACCAGTGGTTCGTAACCTTTCCTTTACCATGAACCCCCATTAAGTACCGTTTGTGGCCACAGATGATGGCCACAGACCCTCAAGATTTAACTCAAGTTTTAAATCATAATATTTCTTCAAGCCTATGTGGTCTCCCCTGTGACAGGTTGAGAGAAAGGAAAAGCAAAAAGAAGGAAAAACAAAAAATGGATCAACAACTCAAATCAAATCAAGTTTAATTTGTAGACCGCTCTCTCCCCCCGAAGGGACTCAGGGCAGTGCACAGGAGATTAAAAAGCGTACAAACATAGAAACATTATAAATATATAAAATCAAATTAAACAACTATATACCTGCGCTAAAAACCTAAAATCCTTAAAAACGAAACCCCTTAAAAACCCAATTAAAACAATTTAAATATTCAGACTAAAGGCTGGAAAGGTAGATTAGGCCAGGTCAGCCTGCTGGATTTCTATGAAGTTTTTACATTAGAAATTGATATGCTAAGGTGATGTGGTAAAGCCATAGAATATAATTAAAAGTAGTTTGAAAAATTATAAAATGCATAGCATTTGGGGAGGGGCAGGACCGAGGGGAGACAATTTTTATCCTCCCGGTTGGTGGCACGCAGCCGTTGGTTAAAAACGGTCGGGTGCCACAACCCTCGCAGGCTAGGTGGCCAGGGAATACAGAGCCAGGGTCTGCGGCTGATGTTTTGCAACGCCAGGTCCGTTGTCAACAAAGCCCCCCTCATTAGTGACCTTGTGTCAGAGGGGGAGCCGGACCTGGTAGGAATTGCGGAGACCTGGTTGGGCCACGAGGGAGGTCATCCCCTCGTTGAAATGTGCCCACCAGGCTACCGCGCATTTCATCAGCCGCGGGCCCTAGGCAGGGGTGGTGGGGTAGCGGTCATTATCAAGGAAGGCCTGGAGCCGAGAGAGACCATTGTGCCGCAGACCTCCGGCTGTGAGTCCCTTTGCATGAAGTGGGGCCTAGGGAGGCAGTTGGGCTTGCTGGTTGTATACCTGGCTCCCCGCTATGTAGCAGCAGCCCTGCCCGAGCTCCTGGAGGTGATCGCCACGGTGGCAGTGGAGACCCCCAGACTTATAGTTATGGGGGACTTTAATCTGCCATCGTTGGGCGAATCATCCGCGGTAGCTCGGGAGTTCATGGCTTCCATGACGGCCATGGACCTGACCCAAGTAATTCAAGGCCCCACTCATGAGGGTGGACATACGCCGGACCTCATCTTCGTCTCGGGCCAATGGAAGAGTGATCTGGGTACAGGGGACATAGACATCATACCCTTGTCATGGTCAGACCACTCACTTCTCCGACTCGACTTTCCGACCGCTGCTCCCCTCCGCGGGGAGGCGGAACCAGAGTTACCAATCTGGTACCGCCCCAGGCGCTTGATGGACCCGGATGGGTTCCAGACAGCGCTTGGGCCATTTCCTGTATCCCTGACCCGCGCCCCGATGGAGGACCTCACGGCCGCATGGAATAGTGCGGCCGTGGGAGCCTTGGATCGGGTCGCGCCCTTGCGGCCTCTCTCGCGGCGGCGAACCACCCTGGCTCCTTGGTTTACTGAGGGGCTGCGGGTGATGAAACGCCGCAAGAGATGCCTAGAGAGAAGATGGAGGGCTAGCCGCTCTGAATCTGACCGGACACAGGTGAGAGCCCATTTACGGACTTACATTGTGGCGCTGAGGGTGGCCAAACGTCATCATTGCGCCACCCTCATAGCATCCGCAGAAAACCGCCCTGCCGCCCTGTTTAGGGTGACCCGTTCCCTCCTTCAACAGAGGGAGCGGGAAGCCCCGTTACAGGGTAGGGCAGAGGAATTTGTGATTTTTCTGCAGGAGAAAACCGCCCAGATACAGAGTGAGCTAGCCACCATTCATGGCCCAGTGGGATGCCACGAGGGAGATCTTGTTTGGGAGGAGTTTGACCCCGTTACTTCCGAGGATATGGACAGGTTACGTGGGCGACTGCGAGCCACCACATGTTCATTGGACCCGTGCCCCTCCTGGCTTGTACTGGCATCCTGGGAGGTGACACGAGGCTGGCTCCAAGAGGTCATCAACGCATCCTTGAGTGAGGGTTCCTTGCCTGCCTCCCTAAAAGAGGCTATGGTGAGGCCCCTCCTC
The DNA here is from genome assembly GCA_039707465.1 of Rhabdophis nuchalis. NCBI lineage: Eukaryota > Metazoa > Chordata > Lepidosauria > Squamata > Natricidae > Rhabdophis > Rhabdophis nuchalis. Next base: position 31,438,170 of record CM077644.1, read on the forward strand.
AAGAAGCCCTCTTTGGACCCAGCTCTTTTGAACAACTACCGTCCAGTCTCCAACCTTCCCTTCTTGGCGAAGGTTGTTGAGAGTGTGGTGGCACAACAGTTTCCCCGTCACCTGGAGGAAGTTGACTATCTAGATCCGCGCCAGTCCGGCTTTCGGCCCGGGCATAGCACCGAGACGGCATTGGTCGCGTTGGTAGATGATCTCTGGAGGGCCAGAGATGGGGGATGTTCTTCCATCCTGGTCCTATTAGACCTCTCAGCGGCTTTCGATACCATCGACCATGGTATCTTATTGCATCGGCTGGGGGGGTTGGGGGTGGGAGGCACCGTGTTGCGGTGGTTCTCCTCCTACCTCTCTGGCCGATCGCAATTTGTGCGTGCAGGAGAGCAGAGGTCGACCCCGAGACCACTCACATGTGGAGTGCCTCAGGGGTCGGTCCTCTCGCCTCTCCTGTTTAACGCATATATGAAGCCGCTGGGTGAGATCATCCGTGGTTTTGGGGTAGAGTACCACCTGTACGCTGACGACACCCAGCTGTACATATCTACCCCAAACCACCCCAACGATGCCGTAGCGGTGATGTGCCAGTGCCTGGAAGCCGTGCGGATCTGGATGGGAAGTAACGGACTTAGGCTCAACCCGACCAAGACCGAGTGGCTGTGGTTTCCGGCTGCCCGATTCAACCAGCTTTCTCCAACGCTGGCCATAGGGGGCGAACATCTTGCCCCTGTGGATGGGGCGCGCAATTTGGGTGTCCTCCTGGATACCCGGCTGTCTATGGAAGAGCAAGTGACAGCCGTGGCCAGGAGGGCGTTTTACCAGGTTTGCCTGGTTCGCCAATTGCGCCCCCTATTGGATCGGGACGCCCTTCGCACAGTCACTCATGCCCTCGTGACATCCCGACTGGACTATTGTAACTCTCTCTACATGGGGCTCCCCTTGAGGTGCACCCGGAGGCTTCAGTTAGTTCAGAATGCAGCCGCGCGAGCAATTATGGGCACCTCTAGATTTGCCCATGTAACACCGCTCTTGCGCGAGCTGCACTGGCTACCTGTCGTCTTCCGGGTGCGCTTCAAGGTGTTAGTCATCATCTTCAAAGCGCTCCATGGCTCGGGACCTAGCTATCTGCGAGATCGGATCCTGCCCCACACATCCTCACGACCGATTCGCTCCCACAGAGAGGGGCTTCTCCGGGTGCCGTCCACTAGACTTTGTCAGCGGGCGACGCCCAGGGGAAGGGCGCTCTCTGTGGCGGGCCCGGCCCTCTGGAACGACCTTCCCCCTGATATTAGAACGACCACCGACCTCCGCTCCTTCCGTGTAAAACTGAAGACCCATCTCTTTCGACTGGCCGGCCTTGAATAGTTCTCTCTGTCTTTTAACGATAAATTTTAATGGGTTTTTTAATTGTATTTTTAGCACGGGTAATTTATTTAATTCTATTTTAGTAATGTTTGTATTATTGTATATTGTTTTAATTATGCCTGTGCACCGCCCCGGGTCCCTGTGGGGAGAGGGTGCGGTTAATAAATTCTAATTTATTATTATTATATACAAGTACCTCCATGAGAAAAGCTGTTTCTAAGAGGAGAGTTGCCTCTACCAACTTTACAAAATGAACAGATGTAGACCTCCAACCTTCTTATTTTTAAGAGGAACAGGAAATGGTTTGAAGGGATATATGAAAGCAGTACTTAGATGAGTTACTTCACTGTTAAGTTAATTCACTACAATTTGTTAAGTTATTCCCCACTAGGGAGATCACTTCTAGCTATTCTAGTTAATTAACTAATTAAAGACAATGCTGGTGAAACAAAATAACAGCAGCACATGGAACAATCCATTTCCAAGGCAAGTTTCTAGTGTAGTCTTTCCCAAGATATTTATTCGAAGTCCAGGTGCATGGACTTTAACCCTCAATGTGAGTTCAGAATATTTGGAAAATCAATACACAAATATCTGGAGGGCATCCAAGTTGGAGAAAACTATTCTAGGGAGTTCCATAAATGTGATATGTCTATGGAGATTCTCAGTCATCCAGGTCATGGTTGTCCCAAAGGTGTTTTTTTCAGGAGGCAACTGAACTTTATGGTAAATTCTTTCATTGAGGAGTTGGAGCTGTGCTTTCTGCAGGATGTTTTCTGCTCTATGGCCCTTTACTGTTGAGCACAGGTACAGGCTGTTGGAGATGAGTCTGTTTTTTTTAAATTCGTATTTATACCCCGCCCTTCTCCAAAAAGGACCCAGGGCGGCGCACAGGAAATTAAAACATACAAATATAGACAAAATATAAAATTTAAAAAACTATTAAATTTCCCCTGTGCTAAAATCAAATTAAAATCCCCAAATTTAAAACTGTCTAATAATAGTCCCAACAGGGGTTACGCTAGGCCGGCTTGATGGAAAAGGTATGTCTTTAGACATTGGCGGCAGAGGCGGAGGTCAGAGATAGTTCGCAATTCTGGGGGCAGGTCGTTCCAAAGGGTAGGGCCCACCACAGAGAAGGCCCTTCCCCTGGGTGTCACCAACCGGCATTGCCCAGCCGACGGCACCCTGAGAAGGCCCTCTCTGTGGGAGCAGATCGGACGAAGGGATGTATGGGGCAGGAGACGATCTCGCATATAACTAGGCCCCGACGGTCTCGCATATAACTATATGCGACGGTCTCGCATATAACTAGGCCCCGAGCCATGGAGCGCTTTAAAGATGGTCGTCAACACCTTGAAGCGCACCCGAAAGACCACAGGTAGCCAGTGCAGCTCGCGCAGGATCGGTGTTATATGGGAGCATCTAGGGGCTCCCGTAATCACCCGCGCGGCTGCATTCTGGACTAGCTGTAGCTTTCGAGTGCACCTCAAGGGAAGCCCCATGTAGAGAGCATTACAGTAGTCAAGTCGGGATGTTCTGTCTATATCTCAAAATGGTTGTCAACTACTGATCAACTACTTGTCAACTACTGTCAACTAATTGGTTATCAACTATTGTATAGTTGATAACCACCACTTTCCATCAGAACAACCACAATGATTTTTAGCTTAAAGAACCTCAAACCTTAATTTAGTTCAGAGTTTTTTAGTGTAGAAAAAGGATTATAGTAGTCAGAAGCACATAACAAAGAATTACTTATAGTTTTTAAAAATCTCTTGCATACTATTGTTGCATAATATTTAGGTTACTCTGTGTATTGAATAATCTGGAATCCTTGGAGCAACATAATGAAAAACAAGCTGCACTAATATTTTTACTTGCAGAGAAAGACTTTGGCAAATTGAATTGTATTTTTTTCGTTCAGAGTTCTGGAACAAATGAACCTTGGTGATCATTTTACTAAATGAGTAAGGTTGATGTATACTTTCTAGAAAACACAAATAATTTTAATGGACAATTAACAATCTCCAGCCAAAAGTGAGATTAGCTCTATCCTTGTTCCATACATTCCTCAAGATCTGGCTTTATCATCAGGCCAGGGGACTGTGGTATTTTAAGATGATTCCATCATTGTTAATATTTACTGTTTCTTGTGTTTGGTGGTTTTTTTTAAAAAAGAAATTGATTATTTTACATTTTTAATCATGATTGATTTTACTATTTATTATTTTATTTAATTATTGTATGCCACCCAGATTCATTTTTTTTTGTGAGGCAACAGTTATATAAATTTGCTAAATAAATAGTTAAATTTATTTATCTGTGGGGAATTTTTTTTACAATATATGATATCAGCATACTTTATTGTCTTTCCTCCATTTCACCAAAGAGCAGAGTCAAGTATCCCAAATATCTTGGTTTATTCAAATGTTATTAGAGAGAGAGAGCTGAGCAACTACTTTGCATGACTTGATCAGAAACGTGATAATCCTCAAAAGAGATGCTTGTGTGGTTCTCACCCTTTCAAGCTGTCTAGACTGGCAGCAATGGTGGCAGCGGTGGTGGGAGGTGACTGGTTTCACGGGTGCAACTTAGCTCCCGCACGTGTTCAGATGAAGCTTTGTGGCATCACCTGCTGCTTGCATGGCCCACTTCCCAATGTGGGAACTGATGCTGGTCCACAGTCCAGGAATTGGGAACCTCTATTTTAGAAAATTTAGGAGTAGATTGAAGAGCATGGCTGTTTTTCTTCTTTAACCACTTTTACTTAGGGCTGCCCTTTCCTGAGTCTACCCCAATGGCTTTCTGATCTCCCCATCAGAAACATAAATACAGGCCAAGGAACTTGACTTCCCACTTTCTTTTTTTAATGCCACCCAGCCAGAACACTGTGCTTTAATACCCTTTTGTGTTTTGTCTCCTAGAAATGGGAAAGCCTAAAGAATGTGAGCCAAATAGAACATGAGAAACATGAGGGTGAGGCCTTTTGCAATAACTGGATTGAATCATTCAACCTCTAAAGGAAACAACAGACGATGCAACCACCTTCAAAATCTCTGACTTCATCCATGTGGGCTCCTGATTCATAATTTGAAAATAGCCACAGAGAGGATTCAAGAGATAAAAATCCAGCATTGACAATTATGACAAAAGATGTGCAAATGTACTTTTATCTGCTAATTTATAGTCTGTATCAGTTGTGGGATATGACCAGTATGCCCTGGTATTAGTGTACCGGTGCCTGCTGGGAGCACCAGGTACTGTTCTGGTATGGTGCTCCGGAGGGCCCACCTGCCCGCCTGTGCTCCTTACCTGTATTTGAGCTGATTGGGGTTTACGCGCACGGAGCATACGGCACCTGTGCGATGCTCCGCTGAGCATCTGGAGCGTCATGGAGGTATTGCGGAGCGTTGCATGTGGTAAATATGCATGCATGCACTGCGCACGCACTGCACACATGCATGTGATGGACGCTCAGCCCCATTGCAGCGTACCAGTTGCAATGGGATCTGGAATCCACCATTTGCCTGTATTTATAGATTTATAATCTATATTTGTAGGTGCATTAAGTTACAGAAATTCAATTCTGCATCTTTGAAGTGTTAATTGAATTTGAAAAATGTCATTATTTCTTCTTATTTTTTTGTAGGAGGACATTTTTACAAGGTGGCTGCAGGATTTAGACACGTAAAGATAGTGATTGAATGAAAATACTGTCTGATATTGTATAAGAATCTTTCTATAAAGTAACAGTATCTCCAGCTTCTTATGCTTCGAGTAAACTATTTTAGCCCTGTTGGATAATAAAACGAGCTCAAGATACAACAAGTGAATTTCAAAATAAATTCTCAGCACCCTAATATTGAGTCAGAAAAGCAGAAACCTATTTCTCAAGGCAGGAAAAGCTTTCGGGGATTGGAAAACAGATTTTGGCAAAGCATTAATTTCTAAATTATTGTGAGCAAAATTGACAAGGTGAGTTATTTAATAGTTAAGTATCCAAGTACCATCATCCCACAAATTTGTTGACTAAGAACTCTCGGATAGATTTAAAAGGCAATCTGAAAACCCCAGCTTGAAAAAGATGAGGAAGCTAATTCTTGTCTATCTTTACATATTGTATTTCTCCGTTCTTTCTTTTACTGGGTATAAGGTCATTATATCTCCGTGACCCCTAGATGACAGCAAAGAGTTACAGTGGTCATCCAAATTTTGGCAGCCCACAGATGGTAGCTCTATTTGTAAAGGGATGGAGTTTTATTTTATTTAGTTTGTCAAACTTGTACAAGATAACAGGTATAAGTACAAACATAGACATGAACAAAGGAAATGAGTTTCCTTAAATACTGCCATTTTTCATTTGGATAAAGATATTTTCAGCTTTGGAGTGGAAAGTTACTGATATATTAATTTATATGACAAATCTTTTATTTGATCAATTCCTGTTTTGTTTGTTTTTCCCCTCTGAAATAAAAGTATAAGGTCTGTCTTTTGAGATTGAAGCTGGATGTGAACAGATGCATTTCATCTGGTATCCAGCTAAGTAATCTAGAGAAAATAGGGAATTAGTGAAGTCATTTAAAGGAGAAGATAAAAGATAATGATTCAGTTTGAGTGTGAAAAAGAATATGGGAAACATATAGCAATAGCACTTAGATTTATATATCACTTCACAGTGCTTTACAGTCCTCTCTAAGCCGTTTACAAAGACAGTATATTGCCCCAACAATCTGGGTCCTCATTTTACTGACCTCAGAAGGAGGAAAGGCTGAATCAACTTTGAGCTGCTCAGAATTGAACTCCTAGATTGCGCAGTGAGTTTGCCTGCAGTACTGCATTCTAACCACTGTGCTACCATGACTCTTAGGAGGTATTCAGGGTTAAGATTAATCCTATAGCCCTGTGCTTCTCAAATAGTGGGGCGGGCCCCCCAGGGGGGGCGCGAGGCTCCGTAAAGGGGCGCGCGTTTGACCTCGGCAGAGGTGTACTTATAACAATTTTATAGACAAATGATACTATTTACAGTTGCGCGGGGGGCGCGAAATGTTTTCTTCTTCCTAGGGGGGCATGACAGAAAATAATTGAGAAGCACTGCATAGCCTAACGTGATAACATTTTACCAGAGATTCCGAGCAGTGGTACATGGTTGACTTAAACTTAGAAAACTTTATTGTCACTTTAAATGCACACTAATCGGCATACGTTAAAATGAAATTTTGCTGCATACAGCTCTTTTATATACATCTCCATATATATCAATATATACCTCCAATATACACTACATAAACATGCCGATAAATAAACAAACAAACAAATAAACAAACAAACAAATAAATAAATAAATGCATGTGCGCGCACACACACATAAACATGCATATACCCACATATATTTGACAACATGGGCTTGTCAAAAGCAGATCATGCAGAGACTAATCTTATTGCATTCTTTGACAAAGTGACACTACTGCCATGTCATCCACATACTTTATAATATGATTGGTAGCAGATTTAGCACAGCAGTCATGGATCATCAAGGTGAACAGAAGTGGACTCAAGGCAAAGCCCTATGGGGAACCTGAATTCAAGGACAATTAAAAGTGGTTTAATTGTAAGGGATCATTTTATTCTTCTTCTTCTCCTGTGTATATAGTAAAGACAAATTCCTTGTGTGTCCAATCACACTGGGCCAATAAAGAATTCTCTTCTCTTCTCTTCTCTTCTCTTCTCTTCTCTTCTCTTCTCTTCTCTTCTCTTCTCTTCTCTTCTCTTCTCTTCTCTTCTCTTCTCTTCTCTTCCCTTCCCTTCCCTTCCCTTCCCTTCCCTTCCCTTCCCTTCCATTCCATTCTATTCCATTCCAATACCTGATTTGTTTGATAACAGAATATGGAAAGACCCTTGGAGGTCTTCTAGTCCAACTCCTGCTCAAGCAGGAGACCCTATACCATTCCAGATATGTGGCTGTTGTCTCTCTTCTTAAAAGCCTCCATGATGGAGCACTCCAACTTCTGAAGGTGATTGGCTAATTGTTCCAATGGCTAATTGTTCTAACTGTTCTCACTGTTCTCCTTAGTTCTAGGTTGCTTCCCTCTTTGATTAGTTTCCATCCATTGTTTCTTGTCTTGCTTCTGATACTTTGGAAAATAGGTGTTTGGTTTCTGTTTATACTAAGACTTCAGTGCAGCTGTGAAGCCCAGGTTCTGGCATTCTAGAATCCAGAAACAGTATAAATCTTTAGCATGGTTCTTTAGAAACTCTGTTGACTACAGGGAGGTGGCACTCCTGAGCTAGGAGACCTAGTTTGTGTTGGAAGATAGGTGGGGCTGCATTCCTCTTTGCACAAAGTTTCTGGGCATATATAGTAATTACTGTTTTGCAAATTGAAAGCTTTATTTTCATTTACCTGCTAATAGTTTTAGGGATATAACTGAAAATGCTATATTCTAATTTAATTCCAGGCAGAAATATATCATAAACAGAAATATGTTTTATACAACATGTGCAGTGTTTATGACAGAGAGAGGGGCTCCAGGCAGGTCTTTTCTCTAACAGTCTTCCCATAGTTTGTCTGTCTTCTATGGGCATGTGTGTATAAACACGCATCACTATATAGACATGCACATAGAGACACATCCCTCCCTGTTTTGGGAATAAATTGAGAATATAAATCTGGAATAAATTAGGGGGGAAAGAATGGCGACAACCTTTACTGAGGTCAGAGCATCTAATTAGGATTGTCAGTGTGGTTGTAGTTCCCTTAGGAATTGCTTTTCACATTTGTTACACTGATTTTTTAGTAGCTCTACATAAAGTAACCAATCCAGCTGTCCATTCTTGTTGCATTTCCCTTATCCAACAAAGCAAAACTAGAGTTATCTCTACAATACAAATTGTTGCACTGTTCTATTCTGTCAATTAATCAATCTGTTTTTATGAGATCCTCCTCCTCCTCCATCATATGCAATAGGAAAGGAATTGAAAGGTGAGTCTCTGTTCTAGAATTTCTTTGGTCAACTTTGCAATATTGGTGAACATATTTCATTGCAGAGGCTATCAGCAACATCCGCAGGACATTGTTGGTTTTGTTATCCATCTCTCCATCAGTTTGCTGCTTCCCTAGCTGCCACACTTCCTGTTCTGAAAAAGCTCCATGGGAAAACTTCCTTCATGATGTCTTTTTTTTTTGTGGGGGAGGGACTTTATTGAAGCACAGGAAGTCAGAGCAGATCTTTTAGAGAAACAGGACACATGTTTAATTTATATGCACTATGCATCCTATAGGCCCTGCACAGAATTACCTTTGTGGGGAATTTATTCCCCCACCCTCAGATTCAATAGAATATTTGAAAATGGCAGAAGTGATTTTCTTCACAATTATAATTACCATTACAGATGCCAGGCTGAACCTGAGAAAGTGACCTGGGTTTATATGCCTGGTCAGATGCTCTAATTATTTGTTAAAAAATGCCCAAGTCCAGCTCTATTTCACTCCAAGTGCCAGTCAAATATCTGGTCTATGTTGGCATTCGGCTTCTTCTTCTTCTTCTTCTTCTTCTTCTTCTTCTTCTTCTTCTTCTTCTTCTTCTTCTTCTTCTTCTTCTTCTTCTTCTTCTTCTTCTTCTTCTTCTTCTTCTTCTTCTTCTTCTTCTTCTTCTTCTTCTTCCAGGGTTTCATGATTTAAATATAAATACAAATACAAATCTAAACATATATAGCATCAAATAGTAAAGTAGGCAGCACGAGTTCTCCAGAAACTAAGTCCTAGGGCCACTTTAGACAGAAAAACAAACTGATGACCTTGGGCAAGTCCTCTCTCTTAGCCCTAGGAAGGAGGCAAGCTACTTCTGAAAAATCTTGCCAAGTAAATTGCAGATGCATTCAAACCAGGAGTGGTATTTACTTCCCTTCCCTACCGGTTTGCAAATATAAGTGCACATATACCTCCCTGCATGTGCTAAGACTTCCACGCATGCACTTTTTGCTAAAAAGGGCCTAAAGGGAAGGCTATAGAGCCGGGGTCGGTGGGCGGGGCCACCCGCGATTCCCGCTACCAATTCGGGCGAACCAGTCCGAACCAGTAGAATACCACTTCTGATTCTAACCAGTGCAACACTAACTTGAAGGCACAAATACCCCCTACATATACAAATGTGATATACATGTGTGTATACACATGTGCGTGTGCACACACACACACACACATACACAAAGATGGAAATTCTACGTTCTATTACCATTTAACTTGTTAACAAGCTGTCCACAATTACTCTATTGGTCATTAATTTTTAGTTAAAAAAAAAAGAAATTAAGCTTTTTAAGCTTTCTAAATAAAGGCACAAATTAGTGGAGCACTGAGCACTTATCCTAATCCATGTTTTGTATAGCGTTTGTAGGAGTATAAATCTTGTGATTCTGACATACAAATGAAAATGTTGGAAGAATGGTAATGAAATCAATCTTGTCAAATTACCATTGATATGAAAGATATAGCAGATTTTGTTTATGGATTTGGAGTTCTCTTTGCTGACATGGGAAAACAACATCCATGGTGATATTAGAATATATTTATTTAATGAATGCTATCCTGCCAAATAGTAGGTGGCTCTTGAAAAGCAATTTTAAATAATTTATTGAGAGTATATAAGCATGTTTCTTCTAGAAATTCAAGAATATTCATATGGAAATCCTCTTTTGTTTTGTTTTAATAACCATTCTCAGTTTGGGCTGTGATGATAATTAACTACATGGTGAATCTAGGCTCTCTCTACCCAGTCCCAAGTCATATAAATACTACTACTTACAATGAAGTTCATTATTCTTGCTTTACATAAATGTCATATTTGGTAAATACAACACCATTCCTTTAATTTTCCTTTATAATTGCATAAAAATATGCAACAAAAGGGCAGGCTTTTTCTATTTTTTTTCTGTTTTACCAATTTCTTTCCTTTGCTTACTGTATATTTGCAAGACAATACTTGATTTAAAAAAAACACCTAAAAGGCATTAACTATGATTAAGTACAAAAAAATTCAGCCAAACCCAGCAATGAAATAGATAAGCAGTAAAACAATAGCACTGTGCATAAATAATATTGAAAATAGCTAGTAACTAATAACAGAATCTAATAAAATATTTTTTAAAGTCAGTCTCCCAATTCAGCAAAAAGTTATTTATTGGAAGATATCCCATGCCAAACATTTCTAAGGCACTAATGACAATGTTTGAGGAATTAGATCTTGTCAATTTTGCAAAATTCTGTATTATAGTTTTGTCACCAAGGACCCCAGATTGTCAGACATAAAATTACAACAACAATATTTTAAAATGCTCAAAAACCAAATAATCAGTTCAATTTATATTAAAATAAAATCTACAGCTTTGATAAGACATTCATCATTCAGGAAACTTTTAAAACACATGGAGAATTTATCACCCAAACCAATGTAGTCAGTGCCAACTCTCTTTGATTTCCACCAAAAGAGAGAGCGAGAGATGCAATATTAGTCTACTCAATTCTAGTAATTTTGTTGTGTTTTTCAGGAGAAACCAAAAGACCTGTTCATTCTTTTTTGCAGCCACCATGGTCTGAATTGTATTTTTCATGAATCTGCAAAATTCAGTGTTTTTCTTCCCACTTTTTGGGACTTTATGAGTTAAGCTATGTGGTAACTACTTCACTGTTTGGGGGCGGCTAACTGATAAATTCATTCCTCTTTCTGCATTAAAATTATTGGAGAGACTGGAAAATTCCTCCCTGCAAAAACTTTACAATGTTGTGGAGACATTTCTCCACTTATTTGCATCCCAAGTCATTTAGGATTTTTAAGAATGGTCATTCTTAAAAGTGAAGAGAATGAGGTGGCTGGATGGAGTCACTGAAACAGTAGGTGTGAGCTTAAATGGATTCCAGAGGAAGGCCTGAAAGAAATGTTGTCCATGGGGTTGCAATGGATTGGACACAACTTCGCAACTAACAACAACAAGAATGGTTATAAGAACATTGAATTGGATTCAGTTGTGAATACATAACCAATGAACTACTTGTAAAACTGATGTAACTTCATATGGGCAAACTACTATAGCTAGCATAATAACTGAGTTCTGAAACCACCGAAATTTTAGACAATTTTCAAGGCCAGTCAGTATATGACAGATTATAGTAATTCACCCTAGAGAACAGTAGAATATGAAGTCACAATGGTCAAAGTAGCAGCTGGTAGGAAAGGAAAGTGCTCGAAGCAATAAAGTCAGCTGAGTCTGTACCAAACGATGGTGGCTCAAGACATTCTCCTGAATTAGACACTAGCTATTCCAAAGAAACTGAAATGGATGAAACACCCTACTTTGTAGAGTTGAAAAGGAAATGCTAACTTGAGATAGCAAAAAGAGCTCCAGCTTTAAAGTTTGAGAACTCAAGCATTTTAATATCAAAAAGTAAAGTTTCAATGATGACAGAGAAGATTTGGCTACTGTCCCAATCAGATTAAGCAACCCATGAGACTGCTGCAAATGTGACCTCTTGCTTGCCTGTAACATTTACTGAAAGGCCATTATGGGATGGTGCATTGATCAGCCCACCTGTAGTGAGCTGTCAGGTTTTCAGATGTTCTCCATTGCTCGCATTCGAAAGACATGTTTTCTCCTTTTATTTAAATTGCACCACTTCTCCCCCCCCCCCCCCACCGGCAATGGGATCAGGATATATGGTTATTTATTCTGAAGAAGAGTTTTGTTTACTTTGGCCTAGCCAAAAGAACCAGAACAGAGCTGCCAAACTTTATGCTGACCTTGTTTTATTTGGAGAGTTTGTGCAAATTGATGTTTCCAAGAACTTATCAACAAGCATGTGCAGCACTATTCATCCAGATATATTAAAACCCTGGATAGGGAGGGAAAGGTATAAAAATGGTTTTGGAGTTTATGTTGCTAGCAGGGAAATAATTCCAGAGAGGCATGGATGGATGTACTGTCCTTGCATCCTATGTCACTCATAATCCTCAAGACGTTAGAATGTTTTTCCTTGCTTTTGTTTTGATTTGTTAATATAGTTCAAACATCTCCCAGTGAGGTACTTCAGTTGCAGGGATTGCAATATTTTCTGAACATTAAAAGCAAACCGTTTCTAAAGGTACAAGATGTAACGCATCTCACAGGCTGTGTGTAAGCTATAGCTGTGCTCGCCATCTGGAATGTGAATTGTTATAGTCAAAGGGTCCCCGCAGTGTCTTTTGTCCACAGCTGCTCCCCCCCTCAACAAATATTCACCTGGCCCACTATGCTCTAGTTATAAAAATGAAAAAAAGAACGCAAAGAAAAGAATGCTTTTGAAAATAAAAACGGGAAGCTGCATACTTTGCAATTAACGTAGTATATAAGACCATGAAACGACACTGTTTATCGACATAAATGTAACTCCAGAAAACAATTTTTAATTTAGTTCAGGAAAAATCCTGCGCGAGCTGCACTGGCTTCCTGTGGCCTTTCGAGTGCGCTTCAAGGTTTTGACCACCATCTTTAAAGCGCTCCATGGCTTGGGACCTAGTTATATGTGAGACCGTCTCCTGCCCCATACATCCCTTCGACCGATCCGCTCCCTCAGAGAGGGCCTTCTCAGGGTGCCGTCGGCCAGACAATGCCGACTGGTGACACCCAGGGGAAGGGCCTTCTCTGTGGCGGGCCCTGCCCTTTGGAACGACCTACCCCCTGAGCTTCGCACCATCTCAGACCTCCGCCTCTTCTGCCAGTGTCTAAAGACACATTTATTTCATCAAGCCGGCCTAGCGTAACCTCCGCTGTGACTATTTTAGATAGTTTTAATTTTTGGGGATTTTAATTTGGTTTTTAGCGCAGGATTGATATTTAATAAGTTCTTAAATTTTCTATTTGATTTTTGTATGTATCTTTTAAATTCCTGTGCGCCGCCCTGGGTCCTCTTGAAGAAGGGCGGGGTATAAATCTAATAAAATAAAATAAAAATAAAAAAAAGAGACCAGAATACATGGGAGACTGTGATTCATTAAAGCAAGTACTTCCAGGTTTTTCAGCTGCGGCCACAGCAGCCAGATGTTCTTAGGGAAAGATGTGGCTATTTTAATGAAATATAGACAGGTGCTATAGGGATGCGGTGGCTCAGTGGCTAAGACGCTGAGCTTGTCAGTCAGAAGGTCAGCAGTTCGACGGTTCAAATCCCTAGTGCCGTGTAACCGAGTGAGCTCCTGTTACTTGTCCGACCTTCTGCCAGTCTAGCAGGCCAAAAGCATGTAAAAATGCAAGTAGAAAAATAGGGGCCACCTTTGGTGGGCAGGTGAATATTTGTTGGGGGGGAGCAGCTGTGGGCAAATGCCATGCACCTTCGGCATTTAGTCATGCCGGCCACATGACCACAGAGACGTCTTCGGAGAACACTGGCTCTTCGGTTTTGAAACAGAGATGGGCACTGCCCCCTAGAGTATAGAACGACTAGTACATATGTGTGAGGGGAACCTTTAACTTTACCTTTAGACAGGTGCTCTTTCAAATTGTATCCAAAGCATTGTACAGCCATAATAAATACAGATAGCTCTTGACTTACGACCACAATTAAACCCAAAATTTCTGTTGCTAAGTGAGACATTTCTTAAGTGAGTTTTGCCCCATTTTACGACCTTTCTTCCGAAGTTGTGAAGTGAATCCCTGAAAGTGTTTAGTCTTGCACTTGTTAAGTGAATCTGGCTTCCCCATTGACTGTCAGAAGGTTGCACAAGGGGATCCCAGGGACACTGCAACAGTCATAAATATGTGTTAGTTGCTAATAATCTGAATTTTGATCATATGACCATGGGGATGCTGCAATGGTTGTAAGTGTGAAAAATGGTCATAAGTCTCTTTTTCAGTGTAACTTTGAATAGTCATTAAATGAATTGTTGTAAGTTGAGTACGTTTCATATCTTTCAGCTTCCAAAAGGTTTTCCTTCTTGTCTTCTCAAGCATATAAATGGTCTTTTAGTTGCATTTTGGGGAACAATTTTGAATGTATTTTATTTGTATGAGATAAGAGAGGGTGTAGAAGCTGTTTCCTGTTAAACGTCTTTCATTTACTCATCATCCTGCCTGCCTCTGCCTTTTGACCTGAAAAGGTCCCATGGAATAGCTTGAACTGAAGCATGGGAAGCTGATGGGGCCAAAGAAATGATTGAAAAACAGGATATTAACACGCAGTTGGTTGCTTCGCCAGACTAGGTATGGGACTTACATGCAACAACTTTTTTTTTTAATTCATAAATTGAAATGGGAATGTAGAAGAAAGTTTTGATACAGAAGTTGCATAGGCAATGCTAGCTTAAATAGATTTTAGATTTTATTATATTTATATCCCGCACCTATCTCCTACAAAAGGACCCAGGGCGGCGCACAGGAATTTAAAACACAATATACAATACAAAATACATAACATCCTAAAACCCTATTAAACTCAATGACCCTGTGCTAAAAACATGATTTAAAAACCCTCTAATTAAAAATTTGTACAACTAACACTCAGTCATTTATCGGGTGGTTAACCTAAGCCGGCTTGATGGAATAAGTGATCCAAAGATCTGGTGCAAGCAACTTCAAAGGTTCATAATTTGCTATGGAAGAAGTTCTGAAGGGGTTGAAGGAGATCTTGCCTCTGAGCATCTTTTTTGCAATATATTCTCAGTTGCTGAAAAAAAACCCAGAGTTTGTGGTTTATATATCATATTCAATAAGAACAAACAGCCAATTCAAACTTGAACCTTGTTTGGTTTGTCATATCCATTCTTGGGGGCTGCTAGGTCATAAAGGGAAGTGATATAATACACAGATATCACATGAAGAATAAGGAAGGGATGAGACTGTAAAGCAGATCAAAAAGTTTCCAGCCTTCCAAATATCTGATTTTATCTACACCAGCATAAATCAAGAATAATTCAATTAATACAGATGATATTCTTCCAAAGAAAACTGAGGGACAATATAAGAGACTATGCTACAGAGAAGGTTCTGTATCTCAAAGAAAAATGGGACTGTCCCATTCTCTGATCAAATGCCAGTTACACAAATAGGGGGAAAAACACAGAAGAATAAAAAGGATGTTGAATAGCAGTTCTTTTCTAGAATTTTTTACTACAGAAGAATGTTTTTTCATTTTATATATAGAACTAAACTAACGTACACTAAAACATATAACAATTAAAAAGCAGACATAAAAATAACATAAAACCAAGTCAGTCAATATTGTGAGGGAGGTCTAGTCAGTTACTTTAGTTTAGCGCTATAGATAAAAGTTGTACCACCACCCTTGGCACATTTAAAAATTGGTTCTTTTTAAAGAAAAACATTATTCTCCTAATCATGAGGGAAAGTAACATTTCTAATAATTGGGGTTATGATTTTGATCACTAATATGAGCATAGCAAACATGTTTATAAGACACAAGACAAAGTAGGCATATTTACAAGACACATTCAATCTTTATGTTTGAACATATACTGGTGCAATATTCACCTAGGAGCATGACATGTTTCTGGTGGTCACACTGATGGATAATACATCAACATAGACATTTAGAGACAAAAGCTTTATATACAGAACATGCATGTTCTTGAAAAAATAGGAAAGGTCCAGAGACTGGGAAAATGCAATGGCTCAGGGGGTAAGACACTGAGGTTGTCGATCAGAAAGGTTGGTAGTCCAGCGGTTCGAATCCTTAGTGTTGTGTAATGGAGTGTCCAGATTACTTGTCCCAGATTCTGCCAACCTAGCAGTTCAAAAGCATGTAAAAATGTAAGTAGAAAAATAGGAACCACCTTTGGTGGGAAGGTAACAGCATTCTGTGCACCACATCACCATGGAAATGTCTTTGGACAGTGCTGGCTCTTTGACTTTGAAACGGAGATGAGCATCACCCCCTGGAGTCAAGAATGACTAGAGTATTATATTTCACTTGAACTCCTTTTCAGGGGAACCTAAAACAAAGCAATCCTGTGTTCTTTGTTGTTGTTAGTTCTGAAGTCATGTCTGACCCCATGGACAACGTTCCTCCAGGCCTTCCTGTCCTCTACCATCCTCTGAAGTCCATTTAAGCTCACACCTACTGCTTCGGTGACTCCATCCAGCCACCTCATTCTCTGTCATCCCCTTCTGCTTTTGCCCTCAATCTTTCCCAGCATTAGGCCCTTCTCTAGTGAGTCCTTCCTTCTCATTAGGTGGTCAAAGTATTTGAGTTTCATTTTCAGGATCTGGCCTTCTAAAGTGCAGTCAGTGTTGATCTCCTCAAGGACTGACCGGTATCTTAGAGAGAAAGAGACTATTAAAAACAAAGTGTACGGGAGGGAAGGGGACATCCAGAGATTTCAATGGGCAATAGCAAAGCTGACAATCTTGGTATCCAGTATCTTACCCAACAGGAGTACTCTGCTCAGACACGTGTATAAATACTGGATACCTGATAAATTGAGCTTTAAGTTTAGATGTGAGCTGCTTTCTTGCTGTGTTCAGTACATCATCTGGAAACTGAAGAGCATAGCAAGAACTTGCGTTACCAAATGGCTGTAATTTGGAAGGCGGAACTCTGTTAAAATGCATTTCATAAGACAATACTTTCAAGTCTTACTGAACAACCTATTGCAGTGATGCAGAAGCATGCGTACAGTTTTGGAGGAGAGAAGAATCGCGAGCGGGAGGAATGAACTGTATGGTGCGGAACATCTAATCGTTTTAATCATGCTTGATACTACAGTGTGAAATTGTAATTAACTTAAGAAGTCAGTCAAGAACAATTAATAACCGCAGTGCTACTGGGATAATTTAAATAGGATCTGGGAGGACAGAAAAGTGACCGACACACCAGGCTGCCAAAGAGTGGGATGGTTAGCAGAACTGAGCTTTGGGGAGGTTCAAAATGACTTTCACTTCAGACTATTCAGACTGAACATGTGCTTTTAGACAAAGATTGTTTGGGTTCCTTTTCTAGCACCGTCTGCTAGAATATGTAGAGCAGACAGCTGAACTGAAAAAGAACCGAGCCGTTATCTAAAAAGAAATGCTAAACTTGTTTCCGTTTTGTGGACTATTTTGGGGGAAGCAATAATTTGTATGAATAAGGACACTTCCATGCTGTTGCCCTCCCCGGTGAATCCAAGGTATTGTATTTGTTTTGCATATGCATTCCTTGCCTAGTTTTGCAGTCATGCCCTTTTTATACTTTTGGCAAATGTGAATGTAGGTTGCTGTGCAGAATCTCTGAGTGGAATTGGATGGAGGCAGAAAATGCCTTACTTGAGCCCAGGGGCTTTGAGCTCAGAGTGAGGCAATACTGTGCTCTGCTTGTAGAGTATAAACAGGGGTTGTGAGGAGCTGCAAATATCTAGAAAAATTAACACTGGGTTCTACATGCTGAAGATCTCTTGAGTGCAGATGACAGATTGAGGCAGCAATTATTATTAATGATCAATTGGTGGTTTAAATATACTGTACTAGCTGAATACTCATGCTCCGCTATGAAACTATGTGGGCTTGATAAATCGACACAGTTTGAAAATAAATGAGTAGTTACGATAGGCCTCTCCTCTCCCCTTCTCTCCTCAGGCTTTCCCCACAGAAGCCTCTCCTCTCCTCTCCCCTTCTCTCCCTCAAGCTGGCCCCATTGATCCTTTCCTATTCCCTTCTCTCCCTCAGCCTTGCCCCATAGAGACCTCTTCTCACCTATTCCTTTCTCTCCCTCAGACTGGCCTCATTGATCCTCTCCTCTCCCCTTCTCTTCCTCAGGCTTGTCCCACAGAGGCCTCTCCTCTCCCCTTTTCTCCCTCAGCCTGGCCCCATTGATCCTCTTCTATTCCCTTCTGTCCCTCAGCCTTGCCCCATAGAGACCTCTCCTCTCCTATTCCTTTCTCTCCGTCAGGCTGGCCTCATTGATCCTCTCCTATCCTTTCCTCAGGCTTGTCCCACGGAGGCCTCTCCTCTCCTCTTCTCTCCCTCAGGCTGGCCCCAATGATCTTCTCCTATTCCCTTCTCTCTCTCAGGGAGGCCTCTCTTCTCTTTAGCATCAGTGTTAATAATATTATAAGAAATATTAATGATCTGATGGTCATTTTGAAAAATCCTTTCTTAGCAAGCACCTAGAAACCAAGAGAAACAGACGTGCCAAATTTCAAGTTTGCAGGCTTTACGGTTCTGAAAATTTCGCGATGCTGCCTGAGTGGTATTTCACTTTTATATATATATAGATTCAGTGACATTATTTTGGAGACCACTGGATGCAGCATAAGTGTGATATTTGACCCAAACTCCATTATAACCAAATATCAGGTTCCTGCCCATGCAGGGGGTTGGACTAGAAGACCTACAAGGTCCCTTCCAACTCTGCTATTGTATTGTATTGTATCAGTGCAGTCGCAGCTTTTCCACAAGATCTTCAAAAAAATATGAAGGGAAACTGACTTTTATCACTAAATTCTCACTTGAGCTTCTTTGATTAGAAAACTTCCCAGGTGCGCTTTCAACTTTTCTTTTTATACCAGAATTTAATGTTACTCTAGACCTCTAAGAGAGCCCTTCTAATGTCTTTGCAACACAGGATGTAGATAAAAGCATATGGGCAAAAAGGTAAAAGTAAATAATCAAATGCTATATCTCCTTCCCACCCATTATGCTGTCTATCTATTATTCAGGAGAGGTACTCAGACAGCAGTCCTACAATAAATAAATCCCCATTAAAAACAGTAGGACTAATTCCTAGGTATACATATATACATTTCTGTTTGCAACATAGATCTATTTTACACACACACACACACACGCACACGCACGCACGTACATCACAATAACACAAAAACCAATGCCATAATTTACAGGAGATACATTTCCATAAAACATTTGAAGGAATAATGTAACAAAAAGACAACTTTGGCATTTGAATAAAAAGTCAAAGGAGCTTCATTCTTTTCTGGGAAGACATTTTTAAAGGTTGACTGCAAAGGAGGGGTCTGGTGCATCTTGTTTCAGGGCCAATTCATTTTGATTGCAATATTTCCATATTAGTTTGGAATTCTCAATGTTGCAGTCCATTTTCCATTGGCGAACACCTGGTTAGGTTTACTGGATTAAGATACCAGTTAATAATTTATACAGGTTGCTTTCCTGGATCCCCAGTGACTGATTTATTTCCGATGTTACTTGTTTTGGAATATTGAGTAATATCTGACGAACAGCTTAAAATTTATAGTATATAACCCTTTCCCCAAGCATTATGCATATATTATGGCATATATTATGGCAGTATCTTTTTTATCTCTAGTGTGATGTTCTTTAATTCATGACCTTGAAATTTGGACTGCTGCCTGCTTGAGGTATCCTTCTTATCTCACTATTTTCTACTTTCTATTTGGCTATTTGACAAAAAAAAGAACAGATAGATCAGCTGGTACCTTTTATTATAGTTTTTGATCTGTAGATGTTAAGCACTGGTTTATTTATTTGTGGTGATTAATGTGAAGATTGTTTTTAATTCATTCCAGATTGCAGTTACTATGAAGTCATAAGTTGTTCGCTTGTGGCTTCTCATTTTGCATGCTGCTGATTTAAAAAAAAAAATTAGATACCCCAAATTGTGGCCATATTATGAAAATCAATCCTCAAGTAAATTTTACAGAGAAATGGGATCCCACTGATGGGCAATGGAGAGGTACCTCCAATTTCAGTGAAAAGTAGATAAGAGTACAATTTCAGGATGGCCTCAAGTTTAAATGGAGAAGAAAAGATCTTCGCCTCCCCCAGCAACTAACAATAATAATGTTGCATGGTTTAGTGATTAAGCTATTTAATGACATTAAAATGTTTCCAGCCATGAAACCTCTTGAGTTCCATCTTCAGTCATGGGAGCTCACTGGTTACTCATCAGTCCAATACGGTGTTTCCCATCCTTGGCAACTTGAAAAGGTATGTGCTTTTAAGTTGTCAAAGTTGAGAAACTCTGATCCAATATGATCAAATGGCTACTTACTTATTAGTCCAAGCTATTAGATGGAGCCATGATGTAAAAAAAAGATGTTGAGACTCTAGAAAAAGTGCAGAGAAGAGCACCAAAGATGATTAGGGGACTGGAGGCTAAAACATATAAAGAACAGTTGCTGGAATTGGGTATGTGTAGTCTGACGAAAAGAAAGACTAGAGGTGACATGAGAGCAGTGGTCCAATATCTCAGGGGTTGCCACAAAGAAGAGGGAGTCCAGCTATTCTCTAAAGCACCTGAGGACAAGTAGGGCAAGAAGCAATGGGTGGAAACTAATCAAGGAGAGAAGCAACTTAGAACTAAGGAGAAATTTCCTGACACTTAGAACAATTAATCAGTGGAACAATTTGCTTCCAGAAGTTGTAAATGCTCCAACTCTTGAAGTTTTTAAGAACTGATTGGATAACCATTTGTCTGAAGTGGTGTAGGGTTTCCTGTCTAAGCAGGAGGAACTAGAAGACCTCCAAGGTCCCTTCCAACTCTGTTGTTCGATATTCAGAAGTAATATTGAAAAAGGGACTGCTGTGATCTCTTGAAGGAAAGGCAAGATATACATTATAACTCCAGCTCTCTATATTTAATATATCTTCACTCATACTGTTTTCAAACAAAAACTAGGATTACTTTGTTGCTGTTGTTGAGGATCTTCTCCCCAACCTTCTTTCCCAGCCTTCTAGGGTTTCCTGCCTAGGCAGAGGGTTGGACTAGAAGACCTCCAAGGTACTTCTCTTCTCTTCCCTTCCCTTCTCTTCTCTTCTCTTCTTCAAAACATTTAAAAGATTAATAAATGGAAAAGTGTCTCCCACCTAACAAAAAGGTACAATACAAAGAATAACACATAAGGTGTTCTGAAATTTGCATTGACTGTGGAAACATTTCTCTGAAAACAGAAAAGTCTTAACTCATCACTGAAACATCACAGGGAGTGCCAGCATAACCGAGCAAAGGAGTTGCATAGAGGAAACATAGCAGTTGGGAGGACTTTTGGGGATATATGAAAAGGTTTCTCCATCAAATATTAAGGAGCAGGCTGATGTGAGAGAAGACAATCCAGAAGGGATCCTAAACTATTTCTTAACTAAGCTATTAACCTAAACTATTTTGAGTCGTGCCTTTGGTAGGTGGGACCCAAAGACAGGTAACCATTACTATCCCTGAAAAACCAACACAATAGGCATCCCTCTGTGAGTACCTATCAACATTCTTGGTGTGGCATTCTGGGACAAAAACAGTTTGTGACAACTGTTCCATGGTAGAGGATGTTGCAATTACTCAATCTAGATATCTCAGTCCCAGACCTCAGCCTGAAGTCAGATTGAAATGAGCCTTGAATATCTCATCCAAGAATCCCTAGAGCTGTTTCCATATGCTCAAGTGCCTTGCCTAGGAATTGCACATTAAAGCTCAACTGGAAATTATGCAGTACAGAGGGGGCTTTTTCATTAAAGCTTTCACAAACACCTTCTACCAAGAATGTTATCTGCTTCTTCTAGCTATGTAACCAGTGCCAAATGTATAGCACATTTCAACTGTGCAGAAAGGTTTACAATGTGTCTCTAAAACTTAATGCAGCTTAGCTATAAAACAGACCATTTGTGTTATCGTCATGAAGGGGGAAACTACAGCTATGAGATCAATAGTTTGAAATGGAACTGAAGCATATATATATATTGGGTTTTTAGATAGATAGATAGCAATAGATAGCAATAGCACTTAGAATTATAAACCACTTCACAGTGCTTTACAGCCCCTCTAAGTGGTTTATATAGAATCAGCCTATTACCCCCAACAATCTGAGTCCTCATTTTACCGACCTTGGAAGGATGAAACGCTAAGTTAACCATGAGCCATTCAGAATTGAACTCCTGGAGTGAACAGTGAGTTAGCCTGCAGTATTGCATTCTATCCACTGTACCACCATGGCTCTTATAGATATTTATTTATTTAAATTTATATCCCGCCCTTCTCCACGAAGGACCCAGGGCGGCGCACAGGAAAATTTAAAAACATACAAAATACAATAAATATAATTTAAAAAACTATTAAATAACCTATCCTGCGCTAAAACCAAATTTTAAAAACCCAATTTAAAACTACCTAAAAGTCCCCATGGGAGGTTAGGCTAGGCCGGCTTGTTGAAACAAATATGTCTTAAGACATTGGCGGAAGAGGCGGAGGTCGGTGATGGTACGTAATTCAGGGGGTAGGTCATTCCAAAGGGCTGGGCCCGCCACAGAGAAGGCTCTTCCCCTGGGTGTCGCCAGTCGGCATTGTCCGGCCGACGGCACCCTGAGAAGGCCCTCTCTGTGGGAGCGTATCGGTCTAAGGGATGTATGGGGCAGGAGGCGGTCTCGCATATAACTAGGCCCCGAGCCATGGAGCGCTTTAAAGATAGTTGTCAGAACCTTGAAGCGCACTCGAAAAACCACAGGAAGCCAATGCAGCTCGCGCAGGATCGGTGTTATGTGGGAGCATCTAGTGGCTCCCATAATCACCCGCGCGGCTGCGTTTTGGACTAGCTGTAGCCCCATGTAGAGAGCATTACAGATAGATGATAGATAGATAGATAGATAGATAGATAGATAGATAGATAGATAGATAGATAGATAGATAGATAGATATGAATGGTTGGATGATCAGATGGATAGATGGATAGAGAGATAGCGAGATAGAAAGAAAGAAAGATAAAGATAGGTAGGTAGGTAGGTAGAAAGATAGAAAGATAGAGGTATGTAGGCAGGTAGGTAGGTAGGTAGGTAGGTAGGTAGGTAGATAGATAGATAGATAGATAGATAGATAGATAGAAGAGAGGGGAGGGAGAGAGGAGGGAGGGAAAGAGGGAGGGAGGGGGAAGGAGGGAGAGAAAGAGAGAGGGAGGGAGGGAGGGAGGGAGGGAGGGAGGGAGAGAGAGAGAGAGAGAATTTTAGTCTCCCATAATAGCAAAAAGGTATCCACCGGTATGCTGGATTTGGTGCTCGGAGGAAAAGCAAATTTTGCTTTGTTTTGCTTTTTAAAAACATTTCGGAGAGAAATTTTCTAGGGAAGTAAAGATGAGCAACTAGCTGATACATCCCATTTTCAAGCACAAAGAGGGTTTCCTCTCTTGTTTTGTTAAGGATTCCTTCCCCAACCCCCCTCCTTCCTCCCCTTTGAATTTGATTTTATTTTCCCTCCCTGACAACTCCCACTGGATGGCTGGGCCTGAGGGTGCGGGCGGGAAAGACGGGACAGGAGAAAGAGGCAAAATGGAAACATTCTTTGACTAAGTGGGCATTAAATGTAGCCTAACAAGCAAGTGATGCTGTGTGACTGTAGAGAGGCTGCAAGTTAAAAAGAAAGAAAGAGGCGTTTTTCAATATGAGCATTCATGTAGTTTTGACAGGAGCAATTTATCATGGCCCTGAATGGGGGGCTCTTGCCTCAGCCGGCTGAAAGACAAGCTGGTTAAACTTTTACCTGCCTCGATGAATGGGGTGGATGAAGAAGGGCTGACTGGCCCATCCAGTGACAGTCCCTTAAGGGGGCAGACAAGCAGGCAGGCAGGCGGGGGTGAAGGCAGTGAAAAAGAAAGGGTGTCCAGGCCCCCAAAAGCTCCACTCATCTACCCTGAGGCAGAAGGCAGGCTGGGAGAAGAGGCCAAGGGGGAGAGAGAGAGAGAGGGAGGGAGGGAGGGAGGGAGAGAGAGAGAGGGAGGGAGGGAGGGAGGGAGGGAGGGAGGGAGGGAGGGAGGGAGAGAGAGAGAGAGAGAGAGAGAGAGAGAGAGAGAGAGAGAGAGAGAGAGAGAGAACTGAAAAAGGCCGAACATTTTTGGTTGGCTGGAATGCGACTGGCATTCTGTGGGATGGCGGGGAATGTGACTGAATGTTCCTGGTGGGGGCCTTGTCAGGGATGAAAGGGCGAATCTCCTCAGTGCTTCAAAAACACTTTTGGCAGAAATATGGCCCGGCATAGTACATGGAGCACACATAAATAAAATGTAGTCACTTATTTTAGGTTTTGTGAATTGACTTGTAGAAGGAAAGGGCAACAAATTCAGCCACTCCCAGACACTTGTGGAATCTAATGAATTCTGGAAACTATTGAGGAGAATTCTGGAAACTAGTCAGCTCCTAGGAGACGGAGCTGAAGAATCTCTTGAGGGTCTTGTTGAACTATGAGATGATGATACATGACAGGCTTCCAACTTGATTGCTTCTAGGTGCCCCATTTGGCATTATGGTATCTGGTCTGTGCCCTGGATTCTGGAGAGCTCTGTGTGCAAGTGGCATGATCAGACATTTACTAGAGAACACAACGATGTATCAGCGTGCGACTGTAGGCAGCACAGATTTTTAGAGTGATTAGGGATTTGTTGTCACTTTGTGTATATTGGATCCATCGGAAAGTTGCTGTGACAACTTTGTATGCCACTTGAAGGATAAAATTGCACCTCTATGGTGATTTGAGTACTGATTTTTAATACTTCAATACAAGTTTAATACTTGTAGAAGTGATTTCTGAGAAGAGTATGCCTGAAAAAGACCTGGAAAGGGCATCACTAGGACTAGAATACCTGGCAGAGAATCATATACACTGGACCTGCCCTCTACGTTTTTGGAAAGGTGACTAGATGAACTTAAGGTCTTAAAATAGGGCCTTAAATTTAAATTAAGGCCTTAAAAGAAGGACTTGAGGTGACATGAGAGCAGCATTCTAGTATTTGAAGGGCTGCCACAGAGAAGTGGGGATCAGCCTATTTTCCAAAGCACCAAAAGGAAAGACAAGAAACAATGGATGGAAAATAATAAAGGAGAGAAGCAACCTAGAACTAAAGAGAAATTTTGTAACAGTTAAAACAATTAACCAGTAGAACAGCTTGCCTTCAGAAATTATGGGTGCTCATTCACTGTAGGCTTTTAAGAAGAGACTGGACAGCCACTTGTCTGGAATGGATAGTTCTCCTGCTTGGGCTAGGGTTGGACTAGAAGATCTCCAAGGACCCTTCCAACTCTGTTATTCTGTTAAACCTTGCAGAGGCATAAGGCATTTGTTTTACACCTTAAAATTCTAACTTTGATTCTGTCACAACCTAATTTTGGAATAAAGCCCTTGGTCTAATGTTCACAACATGGCAAAACCTTCAAGCCAATGGAAGTTGAACATTTATTCCTACAACAATTTATAAATAATGCTTGAAGAGTGCTTTCTTAAATCTTCCAGGCTGCCATTTCCCACAAATTATGAGAGGATATAATTTACATTCTTATATTTATTTACTTGATTTTTATCCCACCTTTATTACTTTATAAGGACTGGTAGTCCTCAACTTATGACCACAATTGAGCCTAAAATGTATGTTGTTAATGGTTGTTAAGTGAAGTTTGCCCCATTTTACACCCTTTCTTGCCACAGTTGTTAAGTGAATCACTGCAGTTGTTAAACTGGAACATGGTTTTCAGTGAATCTGGCTTTTCTCTTGTCTTTGCTTGTCAAAAGGACACAAAAAGGGAATCACTGGTTCTGTACTAGGTTGCTAGGTGGGCCTGGCCTACTCAGCCTCCTGCACCACAGCAGGAGGGGTGTTTTCATCCTCCTCAAGCTCTGGAGGATTTCCTTGTGTCTTTGGGAGGGCAAAAATGGCCTCTCCTGGGCTCTGGAGGCCCTCTGGAGGCCAGAAACAGGCCCATTTTTGGACTTATGGAACTTCCAGGAGGCCCGTTTTTCACTCTTCAAGAATCTCACGGGATTTGGTTCAAGTGGATGACACCTGAAGGGATGCTGGTGTTCTGGGAAGGAGGAAGAGTGAGGATTAAAACAGTTGCTGAGGCGGAAGCCTTTCTTAAAAAACATTCCTCTGCCCTGGGGGAAGATCCAGGGGGGACGGAGGGGGTCACGGCCCCGCCCGCGGGGGGCCAGGGAGGAGAGAAAGAAGATACAATAGCCAAGAGACTTAGATCAAAAAAATAACTTTGCCTTGATTTTTCTTGAACAATTTTGTATAATATTTCTATCCGGACTTTTTGTAAACGTCTGACAGCATGGAAGGGAGAATTTAGGTAAATGTACTTGCTTCCATCTTGTAGTGGTATGGAAAATGTTTTCTATGTTAACTTTTTTAATGTGTATTTTGAGGTCTCGGAAGGTCCGACGACTCTGACGTGAATGCTCTCAAAATTTCTTTGTAACCATTACCCTATCCTGTTAAAAAATGTAAAACCAATAAAACTTTTTCAATAAAAAAAAAAAAAAAAAGAATCTCTGTGCCGGCCTTGCACTTACCTGGCATCCAAAATAGACTGTGTGGAGACTCCTGAGTGGGTTGAATGGGATAGGTGGGACCAGCCAGTCCTTGTAACAACTGGTTCGGCAAACCAGATGTAAAATTAGCATCCAGTTCACCTGAACCAGTGCGAACCAGCTGAATCCCACCCCTGCATGTAGAACATTGTAGCTGTGCATAATTTGGACTGATAAAAGGGTATCACAATGTGGTTGGTATTCTTAGAAATTAATCCACAAAAGATATACTGAGATAACATCATGACTGTAAAATAATTCTTAATGAGATGTCTCTGGACTTACACATAAGTGAGTTTTTTGTAAGGTTTCTTCAGAAACTGTAGTACTAGGAGGAGATAAAATCTGACTTCTTTCTCTTCATAATTTGTCAGGGAACAATCTCTTGTGAATATTACCATAACAGCATTACTGTTTACTTTCACTGACAAATTCAGTTCTCATTTACTTCTCTATTATTTATCTAAGTCCCTTGTTAAAACTGAAGAGCATCTGACTATAATGGGAAATTCATTGGAATATGGATGCAAGTGGCTTTAAGTAATAAAACCTGAGCAAATAGCACCATAATTCCATGATGCACT
Source organism: Rhabdophis nuchalis (assembly GCA_039707465.1). Classification (NCBI taxonomy): domain Eukaryota; kingdom Metazoa; phylum Chordata; class Lepidosauria; order Squamata; family Natricidae; genus Rhabdophis; species Rhabdophis nuchalis. Next base: position 31,465,407 of record CM077644.1, read on the forward strand.
ATATAGCTGCAAGAAATATATCTTCCCTAAAGGTTTTTCATATCTTTAAATGATGAGCTTCAGGAACTGAAGTAGAATTTCCTCTTCCCTTCCCCTTTTCATTATGCCAAGTTCAGTAACCATCAACCCAATAGGAAGTCAACTGGTTGAGAACTGGAAGTCAAATGTTGAGACTCTGGAAAGAGTGCAGAAAAGAGCAACAAAGATGATTAGAGGCAAAAACGTATGAAGAACGGTTGCAGGAATTGGGTATGTATAATCTAGTGAAAAGAAGAACTAGGTTGACACGATAGCAATGTTCTAATATTTGAGGAACTGCCACAAAGAAGAGGCAGGGGGAGGGAGTCAACCTATTCTCCAAAGCACCAGAAGCCAAGACAAGAAACATTGGATGGAAACTAAGCAAGGAGAGAATCAATCTAGAACTAAGGAGGAATTTCCTAACAGTGAGAACAATTAACCAGCAGAATGGCTTCAAAAGTTGTGGGTGCCCCATCACTGGAGGTTTTTAAGAAGAGACTGGACAGTCACTTGTCTGGAATGATACGTGGGGTTGGATTAGAAGACTTCCAAGTTCCTTTCTAACTCTGTTATTCTGTTATATGTTATATGTTATTCTGCTTAACTCTGTTAAGAATTGTTTAAATTAGAGAGCGACATATGGGTAGTTAAAGACTCAGTCTTCAATTCTTTTCTCAATATGGATCAAATTATATCAAATTCAAATTCTATGTGAGGAAATGATAGGTGAGAAGAAGAGAGAAATAAAACCTAACAATGTTTCTAAGCAAGATTGGAGGGGAATATTCCAAAGGCAAGAATAGAAAGACATTTACCTGGTTACAGGAAACATTTGGAAGCTTTTGACAGGTATTTCTGCCAAAAGAGGTGTGATGAAATACTTCTTGGAAAGATAGCTAAGCTTTTGCACCTGCCATATTCACCCATTTCTGCATCTGTATACAACTGCACTGTAAAAGTAGGTACGTGTTCAAAAGATGTTAACATATAGAGTCTGTGTCAGCTTCTATTCACTTTGATACCTTGTCTACAAATATATATTCTTCATAAGAAATAAAAGTTGAAGGAACCAACAGCACAAATGTCAGGAAATTACATATAAATCTCTGAAGATTCCACAAGTGAGAGTATTTAGGACACTACCTTCAGAGGTTATGTTGCGAGATCTAGTTTAGTTTGGTGCCATTCCAGTATCATCTGAACTAAAAATATATCCAGATAATTCATGTTATTACAAAGAACCTGGAATTGATCCTTTACGATCTTCCTCCAAAGTTTGCTTCAAAACTTAACAACCAAGTTATTAACAAGAAATTGTAATCCAGAGTTTTTCTTAAAGAAAAGCTGCATAAGCATTTTTTTTCAAGCCAGCTAGAACTACCCCTTCTGTTAAAGAGGCATTTCTACCTTGTCAGTCCTCTTTAGTATATAATGTAGCTAGTTGTCAAAAATGAAGGGAATCAAGATAAAGAGTTACAGTAATGTAGTTAATTGTCAATAATAAAGGGAGCCAGGTGGTTAGTTTTACCTCTCCAAGCACTTTATTCACATTTTCAGACTGCATAAATGGAAACTAATGCCATAAAAATTGACTAGACCAATATTCTCCAACTGAGTATCTTCCAGATATTTTGGATACACTCCTATAATCTCTAACCACCATGGCTAAGAGTAGAGGTATATTCTGAACATTACTTCATAGTTGCCTCAAGAATGATGACAATGACAACTTATTTATTTAAATTTGTTATGAACACCTATTCCAGTATATTCTGTATGGTCAAAGCCATTGAAATTTGGCTGTTATAATATAGTATGCATTATATTGTATAGAGCTCTTGTATACCTGATAGCATACTGTATATTTGCTGGACTAGCTTTAATTTCCAGATAAAAAGGGATGAATATTCTTTCAGTACTATAGTCTTAAAATACAGATGTGATTTACAGGGACATTCCAGAGTGAAAAATTAACAAAGTGACAATGTAAAAAGGCTCACTATCTTTCAGAATTTGGGTCCTTGTTTTTTTTTTCTTTTGTCAGAAAGATTCCAGCAGGAGAGGGAAGAAAACCCATTTGCATCCAAGCCACTGAACATTTTTAACTGCTGAAACTAGTAGACCAAATGAGTTTATTAGATTATCATTGCGGAAGTTAATAAAGAATTAATTTCTCTTCATGTGACATGTAGAGGCAGTTATTTCAGTGCCCTGTCCATTTATACAAAGCCAAGTATTTGTCAAGTGTCAAACTCAATTCCCATGACCCATGCCTCTTCAATAATTCTGGATTAGGGATAGCCTTAAATGACATTACAAAAATTTTATTCCGAGATGCATTGATCTCCTGGGACCACTCAGGAATTTCAGGTTAGTGAAGGTTATATAGTCAGCAGAAGCATGCTGGAGAAAATACTGAAAATGGAAGGTTTACTTATTACTTCTTTTGTGCACCATGCTTATGGCAATGACAAAGATCCCATAGGAAGACAAAGACTTCTCAGGATCTATTTGGATCTTTTTCCTGACTGGAATAGGATGCTACCAATGCCATCTGCACTGCAACATGGCCCCTCCCCCGAAATGGCTCTATAGTTTCCGTGTCCTCCAACATTGGAAATACATTTATGCTGCAACTTATACTAACTGACTGTACATTTAAAAAGAGTGATAAAAAGAGAGGTGGAGCTCTTGCCTCACAAGCAGGAGGTTGTGTGTTCGATCCTAGGTAGAGGCAGATGTAGGGTCTCCTGATTGGGCAGGGAGTTTTTATTTATTTATTTGATTTATAGACCGCTCCCTCTCCCCGAAGGGACTCGGGGTGGTGCACAGGACTTTAAAAAACATATCTATAAATACAACAATACAATATTTAAAATCGAATTAAATAATTTACCCTGCGCTAACATTTTAAAATCTTAAAACCTTTAAAACCCTTAATACCATTCCCTACAATCCCTATTAAAACAAACTCAATTTATACTACAGGCTACAGGATGACCTCAAGGTCCCTTCCAACTCTGTTAATCTGTTAATGTATGATAGGGAAAGAAGATACTATGAAGATATCAATATATGTTATGGAAACTAAGTTCTTTAAAACACATGGATGGAAGACAAGGAAACGGGCTTGAAATTCTTCTCTAGTCTTGTCCTGAATAGAAAATGCATTCAGTTATCACTTTAAACTGATAGTTAAACTGATTCTGTTACAATTAGGGGTGTATTTTCTTTCCCCTACTGAAGGATCTTTTATTTTAGATCAGCAAGTCCCAAGCACATGGTTAACATGGTAAATAAGGACATGTTTTACCTTGGAGAGAGAGACGTTTAAGTGGGATCAGGGCTATGAGGAGGAAAACAATCAGTCCTGAGGGTAAATTGTAAATCTTGTGTGAGAGTATTTTCAGAAACGTACAGTATATATATATATTTAAAATGTCCAGAAGCACACAATTTTCTAGTCAGCAGTAATAAACCCAATAATCAAATAATCACAAATGGCTTGTCTCTATCTGTGTCTTCTGCACTCCACCACTCCATACTTTTAAATATGCTCAAAAGCAGTAAGGGTGAGGAGGATCTTGGACAGAGGTGGGTTCCTACTGGTTTGGTTGAACTGGTAGTGTTTTTCTGGCCTGGGCTGCCGAAATCAGCAGTGCTCCAGGCCTGCCATGCCTCCAAACCGATTCCCCAGTCAGGGCGGCATGTCCCCCCCTGCTTTTTAAACTTCTGTGCATGCGCAGATCTATTTTTTGGCAAGTGCGCATGCGCACGGAGCAAAATTGCCTGCACACCAAACTAGCAGTAATGCCGGCAGCAACCCACCCCTGATCTAGTGGCCTGATCTAGTGGACAATCCCTTAAATATGAGCCAGCAGTGTGTGGCAACAACCAAAAAAAGCCAATGCAAATCCTAGATTGCATTAACATAGGGATAGAATTAAAATCATGTGAACTAAGGTTTATAAAACCTTAGTAAGATCACACCTGGAATACTGTATCCAGTATAATCACTGGCTTACAAGAAAGATGTTGAAAGTCTGGAAAAAGTGCAAAGAAGAGCAACAAAGTTGATTAGGTGGCTGGAGGGTAAACATATGAAGAACAGTTGTAGGAAATCTGTTTGTCTAGTCCAGTCAAAAGAAAGACAAGGGATGCCATGATAGAAGTGTTCCAATATTTTGACGGGCTGCCACAAAGATGAGAGGGTCAACCTGTTTTCCAAAGCACCAGAAGGCAAGATGAAACAATGGATGGAAACTAATCAAGGAGAGAAGCAACCTAGGAGAAATTTCCCAATGGTGAGAACAATTAATCAGCAGAATGACTTGCTTTCAGAAATTCTGGTTGCTCCATCACTGGAGGCTTTTTAAGAACAGACTGGACGGCCACTTGTCTGTAATGGTGTAGGGCAGAGGTCTCATTCTCGCAGCCCGCGGGCCAATTGCAGTCCGCAGGATGGTATCTTGTGGCCCCCACCGTGATATGAAAGTATAATATTAGTATTAATGTTAGTATTAATATTAATATAAGGAATCCCTTATGCGGGCCAACCTCACCCAGCCTCTGCCTCTAGTGGCCCCCAGGTAAATTGAGTTTGAGACCCCTGGTGTAGGGTCTCCTGCTTGAGCATGAGGTTGAATTAGAAGACCTCCAAAATCCCTTCCAAGCCAATTATTCTGTTAAATAACTTTACTAAATTCTGCTTTATTTCTTCTTCTCAGCTGCATGTTTGACTTTATAACCCCCAGCCACAATACAGATTTCCTTGTAGACTTTTTGCTGCCCAGTGGGATTCTCTTATATTATCTCATGATTTCTCTACTTATATTTCCTTGGTTTTTTCCCCCCCTTTCCTGTGTTACTACTGTACATACAAACCAGAGGTGGGTTGCTCCTGGTTCAGCCCGGTTCAGCTGAACTGGGAGTGGCAGTGGTGGGAGGTTCCGCCCACCCACCCGGACGCTTTTGCACATGTGCAGAAGCATTGCGCATGTGCATATGAGCGAATTGGTGGTAAACCAGTTAGTAACCCACCACTGTTACAAATTCTGGACAGCCAGACTACCAGCACACAAAGCCCTGCCATTTTGAACCAACTGCATTCATTTTTCCTCCTCGTATGGCACCCTTGGGTCATGTGTTGCTAGAATAGCATTTTCTACCATAAAATATCTATGGCAAGCAACATTTTCTAGGAAACACCAAGTCCTGAAAATGTTTTATATCATATCTGCTAACTAATATATGGAGAATGTGAGCTTCACTCTGAAACAAAGAGATATTTTTAAAAGGCTGATTTATATTACCCTGCTACTTAGTTAAAAAAAAACCTTCCATGAGCATATATTGACATTATTTTATTTCAAGGTTATATGAAAATGTGAAATAAGATGATAATTTGTAGGAACAGGCACCAAGCAACAGGACTGTTCAACAGGAGTGATGCAGAATTAAGATTTAAATGGACACTGTCAAGCAATTCTTATATCCCTATTAATTTTTCATTCCAGGCCTTTTTCCCCCCTTTATCATTCACAATGATGTTTCTCTTCCTCCTGCAGGTAGCGTGAGCACCCCTTGCATTCTGAATGTTATTAACATGTCTGAGATTGTAGAGGTCAGTGAAATATGCAGAAGAATATAGGCAAAGAATTTGAATATTCATATAGCCAAGTTGATGTTTTGGTTAGTTAAATGATTCAAAAATGCATTACTGGGGAAGCCTTTGTAGACGAAAAGCAGAAAACGAGTCAGAATTAGAAACTGTAAGTAGTTTGAGGGTATGAGTAAGGGTGGGTTCCTGCCACCATTACTACTGGTTTGGCGCCCAAAAGTTTTTGCTTCTTGATTAGTTTCCATTCAATGCTTTTGTCCTTTGGAAAATAGGTTGACTCCCTCTTCTTTGTGGCGGCCTGTCATTTCAATTGTCAGGCTTTCCCTTATATTTTCTTTATATTTTTTTGTCACAATGGAAAATTACCTATTAACATCCAATAAAGCATTTAAAAGTGGAGTGATACTTAAAAGTTGATTTTAGGAGCGTCTAGTTTAAAACATTTCAGAAGATGCATCAATGATAGGATATGTAGATGCACTTTGGATGGAATTTAGAAGTGAGATTTATCTAGTGACCAAGTTTAAACCTAAACTACCAGTAGGTCTAAATTCATTCAGTGTGACCTGCTTCATCTTACTATTATGAAACATATGAGAAATATTATTGAGGATTTTTTTAAGATGGAAGAAAATAGTGTGGGTGCTAAAATGAGATAGAATGTAGCAATTGATTATAGGCAAAAAAAAATTGAGTTGAGTTTGATTCCTAGATACTTCATGTTCTTATCTACATAGTTTTCATGGCAATAGTATGGAAGCAGTTTGTCATTATCTTCCATCCAAAGGAAGTCCACAGACCTGGGATTTCAATGTGGTTTTCTGTCTAAGTACTGATGATCCAGTTCTCTTTAACTTGTTGAGATTAGCCGAGGCCATAAATAAGAATCCCCCCACCCTAATATACAATATAAAGGATCCCAATTTGATTTGTCTTGATAGTCCAGCCATATGAATCTTTGACTTGTCTCTGGCATATCATAGCTCTACTATTACTGATCTCATGTGATGCTGCAAGATAGCCAGTGGTGGGATTCAAATAATTTAATAACCGGTTCTCTGTCTTAATGATTTCTTCCAACAACCAGTTCACCAAACTGCTCAGAAAGTTAACAACTGGTTCTCCCAAAGTGGTATGAACTGGCTGAATGCCACCACTGATGTTAGCCATAAAGTGGTAAAATGCAGATTTGCACACTGGTCATTTTTTCGTGGATTCTGAATTTATCATTAGTTATACAAAATTTTAGCACCAACTAAAAAGTTAGTTAACCATTAATTAACAATGGTTGCATGAACATTTCCCCCCAGAAAAATATATGCTCCACTCACAAGATTTATTTTCCAATGTTCATCAGATTGGGATCTAATTTTCTTTGTTGCTAAACTGAGAGGAATTTATAGAAAGATGGATGCATTCTTTTCCAAATAGTGCCTGAGCAATGTTTCTCCATGAAAGTCCTAGTTTACTTTGCATATACGTATATATAAATACAAAAAAAACCTTAATGCCCATTTACATTAATTTTATTGTCACTTGTAGCAGTCGTATTTCTCTGTTCACTTAAAAATAATAATGTAAAAGGATCATGGATAAGAAGGTATGTTCTTTAGATTGTTGCAAACATAATGATTAAAAAGGGGCATGGAAAAGGAGGACTCACGGGTAGGTTGATGTATCTGCTAAGGGGAAGCAACTTGAAAGTCACTGTGTTGTGTTACAGGCCCCCATGGAGTATATCCCTTTTATATCAGTTAAACATTAATGAGTTCCAGTTGAGTCTGAAGGCAACAAACAGAAGGCAAAGGAGTATGGAAGACAGATCAATCTGGTCAAACTGCATGTGTAGTTGTTGATGAAAACACTGGAGAAGGATGCATTGAAAGAATAAAAGGCAAGTGTTCTCTATACCTCAAGATCTTTGCTACCTATAATATTCTCATTATCAGTTTCATGCTATTGTTGGAATCCTGGTTTTGTATTGCTAACATAGAATAGATCCAAAATGGGAATACATCAAAAGTTTAGAAAGACTCAGTGAGGAAGCTTTGTCTCTGGTCATCAACTCTTCTTCCTGTCCCTAGAGGCTGTGAGTCTCTGATGAATGATTCTCATATCCTGATTTTTTTTTTCTAAAAAAAAATATCTCAGTAACAGTTTTAGTGTGTTTGTGTCCCCCTAGTTAAGATTAATTAGACAAGCTAATGAGACTGATTAGTCTTTAGCTGTGACCTTTGGCCTTTAGGATGTACTTTGAGCTAATAGAGAGAATGGGGATTATGAGCTGTGATAATGTGCTTGTGTTGGCCTTTTAAAGGCAAACACATTTATTGCTACTTAGAGAAAATTGATCTAATTGTGCTGGAAGCATTTCTGCAGACAGAACATGGAATTTTTATTAAGGAGGTGACTCAAGTTCAGCCAAGATAGCTGGCCTTAAAATAGGAACAAGATCCTTTAAAAAGATTTTGTATACTATAGAAATCTTCCTTGCCAACTTCTAACAAGTTTCTTTCAGATGAAGCATACTTCTGCTTTGTGCTTCTTTCTTCAAGAAAGTTGGCTGCCAGTTTACTAGGCCTAACAGAGTTTAAAGATACAAACTTCAAGAAAGCTACCTAAAAAGCAAAGCTATGACATGTGTTAGAAAAAGATTGCAATGCGTAGATGGATACACTAGATATAAATCAAAGGCGGAGCACACAGGAAGGGAAGTACACCTATTGATTATCACTGTGGTTTCCCTTCCAGAAAAGGCCAAGTTGGTGGGTATATTAAAGATCTAGAAAGGAAAGAGATTGAGGGAGAGGGAAATCCCTATGCTTGTATCTAGCAAACATCTATCTGGTATGCTCATGCTCCTAAATGAATAAAACTGGATCTCTAAATTGCAGCTTGCAATTGAAATGCAAGCTGAAATTTAAAATTTAAAAATGCAACATTTTTCTCATCATCATTGTTCAGTTCTTATTATATAATAGTTAACCCCTAGAAACAAAATGGGCCTACCGGAAATTCGGGAAGGCTGGAAACGGGCTTGTTTCCAGCTTCCAGAGGGCTTTTGGAGAGGTTGTTTTCGCCCTCCCACAGGCTCAAGGAAAGCCTCCGGAGCCCAGGGAGGGCAAAAAGCCTCCCCCCCCACTGTGGTGCAGGAGGCCGACTAGGCTATGCCCACCATGGCCATGCCTACCCAGCAAATGAACAGAGAACCCCTTGCTAAAATTTTTGAATCCTACCTCTGATTAACTCAATATTTTTAATGGCAGAGGCCAATTACTAAATCTGAATTCACTCCATGTAGCTCAGTAAATTTTATTTCTATTATTGCAACTGGGAACAGTTAGGGTTGTGGCGAAGTTTTTCTGTTTTCTTTTACTCACCTGGAAATTTCCCCAATCCTCAGTTTCTCAATTTCTTTTTTGTGAAAGGCATATAAGTGACGTAGAGATGCTAGCATATTGGTGTTGACCATGTAGCAATAATCTTGAAGCTTAATTATTTACAATAAATACTTACTGTTTATGTGCTAAGTCAGTGATGGGATTCAGCCAGTTTGCACCACTTTGGGAGAACCTGTTGTTAACTTTCTGAGCAGTTTGGTGAACTGGTTGTTGGAAGAAACCATTAGGGCAGAGAAGTGGTTGTTAAATTATATGAATCCCACCACTCCGCTAACTCTATATTTAGCTGGAGAATGACTTATTCTCCCGCTTATTCCTGCTTTTGCTCTTTTTTCCCTTAGCAAGTTATTGGCTCCTCTTTCATTTACTCATTCATAACAACTATGTTTCTCCTTCTCTGAGTCAATTTTTTTAATATAAACCACAGATACATAATAGAAAGCATTTAACATTTCAATTTCCTGAGTTCTAATGGCCCTTTGTCTCAGCTGTTTCTTCCTATATGAATTGGTTTATATAGCATGATGGTTTGCAGATCACCCTGTTTCTAGAAGTTAAATGTTTTGGGCTTAAAAATGAGATCTATAAATTTGATAAATGGCGGTTGGATAGTGACATACTTTGGTGCTATTTACTTATTTTAAGTTGTACTTATCTGCCAAGCTTATGTAGCTTCACCTTATTTCTGAAGTTCCTGTAATAGAGAAGAATATTGCTTCATTGGAATTAGAACTTCTTTCTTCTAGCTCTACCTCTAGATAATTATACTATCAAGGATTAGAGAACTTTTTTTTTATAGTTGCTAGTTCTGACTGTTCCTTTTGATTATAAATGGAGTCTTGCTAGTCTACCTTGGTTTTAATGAATTGGTATAAATTATTATGTACTTTTATATATTATCAATATCTGTAAACTTTCGTGTGTCTGCCAAGATTGAAGAGGTGGGTAAATTGCAGAACCAATAAATAAGCAAGCATAAGCTTGGGACTCTGGATGCAATTGTGAGAAAATGTGCATTCTGTGACGATTATAAAAATAGAATTTGGAAATTGTGTTACATTTGCATCTGATGAACATTTGCCATCTAAAACTCTAGAGCTGTCTTGATGTAGATTACTTTATATGGCTTTATTTCTATGTTATCTCATTCATTTCCATGGAAATTTTTGGCAATCCCTCATTCAATTTCTCTAGTTTAGACTTCTCTATTGCTCACTTCAGGGTTTCTTATTATGCCACCTTTTTATAGTAAAGCAATTTTCATTCATAACTTTGCCCTAAATTCTGGTTTGAAATGCACATAACATTTAGATGATAATTTATAAACCATGTTGTCTGCAGACGGTTGGAATGATGGCTCAAAAACGTCAAAATGACCACCCAACTCATGCAGTTGAAGCTGCATTGTTGTTAAAATACATGATGTATGTAAAAAAGGAAGGGGTTCGATCACACGATCCCATCTTCACTTATATTTACCCACCTTCTATGAGTACTCCTGTCTAGAATTGTCTTGTTCCTTGGTGTTCCTTCATGGATCAATTTTTTTTCCTGGGAACAAAACATGCCCCTATTTTTCCCAGTACAATGAGACTCTAATCCTTATTTGCATCAGTGTTGATGTCAGTAGCGATGCCTGTGTCTGTCATCTAAAACTCTATAGCTGAGAAATGGATCCCTTTGCATAAGTGAAAGTGTGAGTCTCGGCATTCCTTCTTCTGCATTTAGTTCCGTTTGATGGCAGCTTTATAGTGAGAGAACCTCTGCTTTCAAATCATCCAGAAAACTTGCTAAAACCAAAAGCCTCTGGTGGTAAAAGTTTGGCAGAGTATTACATGATTTCAGATGAGAATTCTCCTTGCATTCAAGAATCTCCAAAGCTGCAAGGTAATCAGATTCTGCGCTATGTTTATTCTTTACAGAATGCTTTGAGGCTTTCAGTTTGTAGCTTAGTTCATTTACAATAACTGAATATATAAACTACCACAACCCTTAAGCTGTTTTTTTCCCTCTATCGGAACGCTTCTTTCCTCAGCTAACTACTGCTTTAGTTTTGTGTTCTTCCTTGCCATATACAGTAAGTGTATCAGCACCTCCTTCTGTTTACCGATTAGCATCGGATTTCACTACAAGGGCTCCTGAAAGACTCCAAAGAGTAATGAGCGAAGGGGTTTTGGCAAAGACCCTTTTGAGTTGGAATCAGCAGCCAAGCGTATACGGCTCCCTGATAGAACTGGGGAGAGTTTGTTTCTTCTTTGCAGCAGCTTGTCCTCTATAGCAGGGGTCTCCAAACTTGGCCACTTGAAGACTTGTGGATTTCAACTCCCAGAATTTCTCAGCTCAACCAACTTATGGACTTCAACTCCCAGAATTCCTCAGCCATTCCCAGCTGGCTGAGGAATTCTAATGCTTTTAGATTAGAATTTTAATGCCACGTTCTAATGCTTTTCTAATCATTCCAGAAGTTTTCCATGGATACAGTAATACAGTACTTCCAGAATGATAAAAATGACAATAGCTTTTAGATAAGGTCATAGCTCACCCTTTTGCTTTTTGAACTCAAAACATTTCAAAGAGTTGTCATCCAGTTTCACGCTTACAATTCAAATTACCTATTCGCATAGGGCTGCTTCATAATGAAGAGAGAATAGTGTAAAGAGCACAGAAGACAATCCACTGCTAATAGGTTTCATCACTTGACCTATAAGTGCTGTGTTGGATGCTGCTCTCCTAAAGGTGTGGGGTCCACTAAAGACAATTACAATTGGGTTGAGTTCATTTACATCAAATTTAATTTAAATTCAAGGCAACACACGTCGTGCAACATTCCCCATCTAATTAATTATTTCCCTTACATATCATAAATAATAATTCAATGAAAGTTTTGGAGGACTTCTTTTATAGAATATACAGTATGTGATCCTGAAATTTAAGGAGGTTTTTTTTCAGCAAAGGTGCTCTATCAGCATCAAAAACAAAACCTCAGAAATATTGTCTATTCCATTTCAGATTTCCTCCCTGGTTTTTTAAAATCAAAATAAGACATCAGAAAATCTGCTTTATAACAAAGAATTAATGTCTATGCATTCTTCCTTTACCTCAGCATTTTTTTTCATACACCTGGAAAGTGTGAGGGTTAGGAAGGATAAGTAAAGGTAGAGGTAAAGGTTCCCCTCATATATATGTGCTAATCATTCCTGACTCTAGGGGGTGATGCTCATCTCTTTTTCAAAGCCGAATAGCTAGCATTGTATGAAGAGTAAACAGCAAGATAGCCAAATTCGCCGATGACACTAAATTATACAGGGTAGTAAAAACTGAGAGAGAGTGTGAGGAGCTCCAGAGGGATCTCTTGACACTGGGGGAGTGGGCAAACCAGTGGCAAATGAGCTTCAACATTAGTAAGTGCAAAAACCCCTACTACATCTATAAACTGATGGGGTCTGAACTCCTTGCAACTAACCAGGAAAGGGACCTTGGTGTCCTGGTGGACAGCTCAATGAAGGTGTCAACCCAGTGTGCTGCAGCAGTGAAAAAAGCAAACTCATTGCTAGGGATCATTAGGAAGGGTATAGAAAATAAGTCAGCAAGTGTCATTTTGCCTCTTTATAAATCTATGTTGAGACCCCATCTGGAGTATTGTGTACAGTTCTGGTCACCATACCTTCAGAAGGATATTATGGAAATGGAAAAGGTGCAGAGGAGGGCAACCAGAATGATTAGGGGGCTGGAACACCTTCCTTACCATCTGAGGCTGCAATGGCTGGGCCTCTTCATTCTAGAACGATGGCGCCTGAGAGGTGACCTGATTGAAGTCTATAAAATCGTGCACGGTGTGGACAAAGTAGAAAAGGAAAAACTGTTTTCCCTATCGCACAACACTAGAACTAGGGGGCACTACATGAAACTTTTGGAAGCTAGACCTCAAACAAATCAGAGGAAGTACTTTTTCACCCAGAGGATCACTGGTCTATGAAACTCCCTACCAGAAGAAGTGGTGACAGTTGTCAGCCTCGACACCTTTAAGAAAGGATTAGACGAGTTCATGGAGACCAAGGCTATCAATGGCTATCATTATGGATGCCTAAGGACACCCTCCGGGATGGAGAGATAGGCAGGATATTTCTCAATGCCTTTTGCAGGGAATCATAAGCAGGTTGAAGATATCTGCTTGGGAATACCCTGAAGCAAATGGTGAGCCACTGTGTGAGACAGAATGCTGGACTGGATGGGCTGTAGCCTGTTTTAGATTTTAGATTTTATTCAATTTGTATCCCGCCCTTCTCCAAAAGGACCCAGCAAGGCTGTTCTTATGTTCTTATGAGTCTCCACGGTCATGTGGCCAGCATGACTAAATGCTGAAGGCGGTCAGAATGCTGTTACTTCCCACTAAAGGTGGTTCCTATTTTTCTACTTGCATTTTTACATGCTTTTGAACTGCTAGGTTGCCAGAAGCTGGGACAAGTAACGGGAGCTCACTCTGTTACGTGGTGCTAGGGATTCGAACTGCTGAACTGCTGACCTTTCTGATTGACAAGCTCAGCATCTTAACCACTGAGCCACTGCACCCGTTTTTTGAGGAAGGATACTATCATCCTAAAATGCTGATTTGCAAAGCTTTGCTTATATTGATCTGCTAAAGAACCTTTACAAGATACTCAATAAATGGCTAACATTCCCAGTTTCCAGTTTTGCCACTGTAAAAGTAACAAGAACTCAGATCACGGTGGGGAGAAGGAGGGAGGAGGGAGGGAGGCAGAGACCACAATTAGGCACAAAAGCAATCAAAAATAAACTATAAAATACATGAATCGGAGAACATTAGAACAAATTAATGGACTACATGAAAAGTGATTCCTTAAGGATATTTTCAAAGTTTTATTAAATGCTTCAAAGCTCCCAAAGGGTTTTAATTGCATAGACGGAGAAATGGTGTGGATGGCCCCAATAAATAGGGTCAAGATTTCTTTCAACATCACAGAGGCAACTGCTCTAATAAACAATGCTTAGTGAATCTTCTGAGAGCTGGTTTGGTGTAGTGGTTATAGGCACCAAACTAGACACCAGGAGACTATGAATTCTAGTTCTGCCTTAGGCACCAAAGCTGACTTTGGTTCAGTCCCTTTCTGTCAGCCCTAGAAAGAAAGCAATGGTAACAACCTTGCCATGAAAACTGCACAGACGTGTCAGGAGACAAACTTGACTCAAATACACAAAACACCACATATCTGTGAACTCTTTGCACCAATATTTTCAAGGCATTGAATCAAATTTAGAGATGGCTAGGTTCTGTACTGTGCTAATGGTCCAGGTAGTGGCCCCACCTAGCCAATCTTGTCTAAATCTAAAAGGTTAAGTAAGCAAAACTTGGTGGGTACTTAGGTGAGAGGTAGAAGATGACTATCCTAGGCTAGGCTGTGAAGTTAAAGAAGTGAAAGAAATTAATGACCAATGTGGGTGTGTGTTTTCAGTGAGACAGGTCTATTAGGGCAATACCAAATATGGGACGGAGCATATTGCTTCCACTTTCCCCTTTCAACCCCAATCCAGGAGCCTTCGCAGGCAGTTGGCTTCTGCGACAAACTATTTTGTGTTAAATTTAAATTTACCGACAAAGAAATAAAGGTAGACTAGTATAGCTATTTCAAAGGTTATACTGGTTATGAAAATTTAAGTACTTATTCTATGTTTTGTAAAGTTTTGTCCTGTTATTCCTGGTTAGAATACTTTTACTCATCCAAGATAGATAGATACTTTTTACATAAAAAATAAACATAGTTTAGAGCAGTTCTTAACTATTAATGCTATTCCAGTCCACATAATCACCTCCATTTACTGTACATGCATTTGAAAACAAGTAACTGAAATTAAACTTCAATGATTCAAAGCAGGGATAGTTAAATCCTTTACCCAGCAAAAATGAACCTATCAACTGTTTCTTTCTTGAACAGTTTTACTCAATGGAGAAAAACAATGATTGTTCTTCATCTTTATATTCTTTATATATAAAGACAGCATTTGCTTTCTTTAGAACATCTGGTTCATGATCAGTTTTTGATCTACGAAAACCCAGTTTTTCTTCGCAAGTATTGCTCCTCAGTAGGTTCTCCTCATTCCTCTACTCAGAGCTTTTATTACTAACCCCCCCCCCCCCCGCCAATGTAGGATGTTGCATTTCTCCCTGTTGAAATGGATCTTTCTGGCTTTTACGAGATTAGAAATAGTGATATAAAACAAGGGATTCTGTCTTTGTTCCTTGCTTGCTTTCTGTTTTCTTTAAAGTGGAAAATACTGTAGATATTCTTAGTCTCTTTGTGAGAAACAGGCTTTCTACTGGAGACATAACCTATAAAACAAAGCTTGTTATTCCTTTTTGACCTTAAGTATTTGGATGTGTACTGTACACACTCTTTTAACACCTTAGTGCAGGGGTGGGCAAACTTTGCAACTTTAAGTCTGAAGGACTTCAGCTCCCAGAATTCTCCAGCCAGCTTTGCTGGCTGGAGAATTCTGGGAGCTGAAGTCCTTCAGATTTAAAGTTGCAAAGTTTGCCCACCCCTGCCTTAGTGAATAGACAGAGGATTCCAAAGAGCAATTGATTTAAAGAGCAATGGCCAAAGATCCAAAGTGGCTGCTTCAGTGATATGACTAGCTCTAAGTGGAAGGTGAAGAGAATGAGATTCATTCAGTGGTGAAATTCAAATTTTTTTTACTGCCGGCTCTGTGGGCATAGCTTGGTGGGTGTGGCAGAATGTGTGCAAAATCCCAATTCCCTCCCCACTCTGGGGCCAGCCAGAGGTGGTATTTGCCAGTTCTCTGAACTACTCAAAATTTCCTCTATTGGTTCTTCAGAACCTGTCAGAACCTGCTGAATTTCACCCCTGGTTTCATTGTATTCTTTTGAAAATTGTGATTTAAGATGGTGCCTCAGTTGAGAGGTTGGATCAAAGAAGCTACAGGAAGTAGTTAGGGACATTTTTTCCCTCAACCAAGAAGTTATCATCTCATATAATACCATCTTTTCTAACCTCTCCAAGAGAGACACATAATTAATATAAATATCACTGTACACTGTTTAGGTTTTCCTCTTTGTTTTCTTTGCCTCAGTGACAGCTCTTCCTCTCCCCCCTCCTTTATTCTAACATCCTGAGTCCTGCATGACCTTTAGCTGTAACTCTAGATATTTCAGGGACAGCAGAGTGAATGCCTCATGTTATCTGATCCCCTGCCTGATCTGTACTAGGCAAAAACTACCCTCCAGATGGCAGTAATTCAAGTGGACTTACATCAGGAAGAGTTGATGTTGCTTGAAATTCTTACCTCTGTGCTCAAGAGACGGAAGGAAAGAATTCCCTGAATAAGACCTGGTCAGTTTTGAGCCCACAAGACGCTTTCCAAACTGCACAATTGTCAATCAGCTTTGAATGAATAGGATATTTCAAAGGAAGGCAATAGTTTTCACTGAATAGTATGCAGAGATCTTGGTCTGCTCTGAACTGGGTGTAGCGAATGGGAAATGTGTTATGTTCACTGATAACAAATATTGTGATTTTAGACCATAGTGGTTCTAGTTGTGTTTACATTATCACAATCCCCCAAATACTACAAAATCTAATATTTTATAAGCTTGTCTTTCTCAGTTTATAGCAGCATTCCCAAGCTGGCACCCTCAAAATGTATTAGTGTGTCCAAAATTCCCAGCCAGCCTGGTTACTAACCACAGTGGGAATTCTCTGAGTTGCTATTCCGGTGGTTATGGTGGGCATCGGACTGAGGAACAGAAAATTGATGTTCCGAGACAATGTGTGGTGGGGGTGGGACGGAAATATCCGAGAAAGATAAATATTTGAAAAACACCAACTGCTGCATTTGCTACTCATTTGTCTAACAGCTTCCTGTGGAATGGGGGACTCAATCTGCAAAGACAGGTTTAATATTGGGAAGTAAAAATAAATGTGCTTGCTGCCAGAATCACAAAGTACAGAGCAAACATCTAGCAACTGTTTCCGCCTGTGAGTGGCGTAAGCAGGGGTTGCATTGTTAGTCCCAAATCCAGCATTAAGCCCCTGGCTTTGTCACAGCAAGACCTATTCTACAGCAGAAAAATTCTTGTCAGCTGCGTAATCCATTTCACTAACATCTTTTTGCAAAGACTGAAGACCTGCTCAGCTCCTCAGACTAGGTGAAATTTATATATTCCTGTTTGTATCATCATTCTTCCTTTGTTATCATGTGTAATATTTTAATATATTTTATATCGATCAATAAATAGAGACACGTGTTTTAGCAACAGCTCTTTGTAGCCTAACCCATCAAAATTCTCTTTTCTACCCAGCCCATAAAACAAACAAACAAACAAATTGCTTTGCTTTCCTCTGCTAACTGCTTATTTTGATAATTCACAGGATTATTTTCAATATTGGAAATGGAATACATTTTCTACATGTATAAATGTGGGCAATATTTAGATGACTTGATAAACTGAATTGATTTATTGGTTTTCCTTTTAATCAATAACTACCTGTTATAATCCCTATGTACTTTTTAATTTTAGAAGGCTTTCCATCCTTAAATACCAGAATTAGTTAGTAACATTTAGAGCTGGTCCATTTGGAAAACATCATGGATCCATTGTTAGATCCCTTGCAGTTAGTCTACCCAACAAATAGATCGGCAGATGATGCTGTCCATATGGCACTGTACTACACCTTGCAACACCTTGAATCCCCAAGCAACTATGCACCAGTCCTCTTTGTAGACTTTGACCCAGCATTCGATACCATCACTCCAGAAATTCTTCACTCTAAATTGATTCAGCTAACTGTACCTGCCCATACTTGTAGGTGGATTATTAACTTTTTGATAGAATAGGAAGCAACAGGTGAAGCTAGAGGAAATCACATTGAACACCCAGTCAAGTAGCACAGATGCCCCTCAGGGCTGTGTGCTCTCTCCATTGCTCATTGTTCTCTACATCAATGGCTGCATCTCTAAGGATCTGTCTATTAGCGTACTGAAGTTTGCAGATGATACAACAGTCATTGGCCTCATTCGAGACAGTGATGAGTCTGACTGTAGATGGGATGTTGAACAACTGGCCTGAGGTGCAGCCGGAACAATCTGGGACTGAACATGCTTAAAACAGTAGAGATCAGAGGGGATTTTAGTAAGAGCCCTCCTATTCTACGGCCACTTACTATATTTGACACCACAATATCAGCAGTAGAATTCTTCAAGTTTCTAGGTTCTATAATCTTCCAGGATTTGAAATGGACATCTAACATTAGAACCTGCATCAACTTAGGAAGTTCAGACTGCCCTGGCAGCTGTTGATATAGTTTTAATAGGAATTATTGAGTCTGTCATCTGTACTTCAATAAACAGGACAGGTAACCACTCCAACGGATAGTTAGAGCTGCATATTGTACAGGTCAGAAGGAGTTCTGAGAAAATATCTACAGAGCCCTCACATCCTGACACAATCTGTTTCAACTCCTTCCCCCATGACGCCACAATAGAGCATTGAGTGCCAAAACATGTAGACACAGGGACAGTTTTTTTCTTTGTGCCATCACTTTGCTGAACACCTAATCCTCTCAGTATTGTTTTATGCCTAAATATATTTACCCATGTTGAATGGCTGTAATATTATTGTTATTGTTAGCTTTTTCATCATCTCTACTGCCCACTCTTCTTGGTATTATATTATGATTATTAATACTTTGTTGTTTTGCATATACATCGAGAGCTTGTGCATGAGAGACAAATTCCTCGTGTGTCTAATCACACTCTTCCAAATAAAGTTATTCTGTTTTGTTCCATTCTGTTCCGTTCCATTCCGTTCCATTCTAAATTCAGGTAACATACAAATTCAAGGCCAAATTAATAATAATAATAATATTTTATTTTTATATACCGCATCCTCTCCCCAAGGGGACTCGGAGCGGTGTACAGGGAAGAATTAAAACACATAAAAAATATACAAAAATAGATACAATAAGTAAAAACAAAAACAAAAAAATTAATTAATTTAGATAATTCTGACATTTTTCTGAAGTATGCTGCAGGTCCACCCTTTGATATTCTCTTGGTTTAGGACAGAATGTTTTCAGAATCAGGTACTTTTTCTCATAGTATCCATATAAAGAAAAATATTATGTTGCTGGAGAAAGAAGAGAACAAAACTCAAATGTAAAGTCAAAACTTTACATTTCAACTAGGGAATAGCTTTCCAGGATCTAAAGATCTTCAAAGGGGCACTTTTCTTTGATAAAGATTGTTAAGCCAGCTAAGAAATATTGACCAGGCCTGAATTATTTTGTCCTTAATCATCCTTCATGAATATGTAATTTTTTTCCAAACAACTTCTGAAGTAATGAATCCAGCAGCCAATAACAAAAATTGTAATAAGATCGATGTATGATTTATCTGTAGATAAATGGTATCCGCAATGTGGGTGCCACAAAAGATAAAACCATTTTTTCTGACTAATTCCAAGTGAACATGCATAGAATGAAGAGCATTTTATGCAAGACAAAAAAACCACTGGTGATGATCACAATCTATATGACAGAAGGCATTATCTCAGGAATCCTTGCCCCCGGTTGTTTAGATAAGGTACCAGGATAATGGCATTGTGACAACAAATAATAATCAGTCAACCTAATTATGATCTGGTCCTGGAATGAAAGGATAAGCCAGATTCTTCTGACCGTAATAGTTTTGAGAATATGATCTAGCAACTCCACTGATTTCAGCACACATTTTAAGCAAATTCTCAATGTTTTGCTATTAATGTAACTGCAAATGCAAATTGTGCCCTTGATATTTAATTTCTAGTTCTCCCTGTGATCATTTGGACTCTAACCAATGTTGTTCCTTTGCAATGGAGCAACTTTGATTTTTTTCCACAGAACAATGGGCTCCTAAAAATAATAAAAACTACTCTTCAACTATCTGATCAAGCTACCATTTTCAGTCCTTCCTGCAAGCTGGGTTACCTAAGCCAACTCCCCCCCTCCCTTGCCTTTTTAATGAATTGCACTTGAGAGCCATAGCCAAGTCAGATGTGATAAAACACGAGGTCTTTTTGCTGTGCCGTAAATGCTACTGTGGCCTCCAAAGGGTTAATTCATTACAGTCCATTGTCCAGTCAACTTTGTAGCTGGCAGCAGATTAGAGCTGAATGGAATGGCTGAAATGGGGATGAAAAATGAGCAGAGCCTTGGTTTGCATTAAATATTTAATATTCTCTCAGTGGGAGGTGTCAGGGAAAGGACCATATAATAAATACGACGAGAGACAATTCCATCACTGAGCTCGTCTGTTAATGACCTCATTTGCTTTGACAGTGCAAATGCACTGTCTCCCTGTTCAGGAAGCTGCTTCGTTCTGTTTTACAATTGGGCCTCTTCTTCAGCCTTGTGGAATCTCTCTCTCTCTCTCTCTCTCTCTTTTGGTGGAAGTTTAGATAGTAACAAAATAACTATCAGGGATAGTAACTGGTTCAGTATCATCCCAGAATGTTAATTTTCTACTCAAGACCTGAAGTGGAGCAAGGTTTAGATTTTATGGAGATCTCCACTCCCTTCCTTCTCTTTCTGTTTCCATTCCTCCTTCCCCCACTTTTTTTTGCACTTTTGGAAAGTACCATATTTTTCGGAGTTTAAGACGCACTGGAGTTATAAGATGCAGCAAGATTTTGAAGAAGCAAATTTAAAAAAAAGGTTTTGCACTCTGCAGACCTCCCTGACCCGTTTTTCATG
Organism: Rhabdophis nuchalis; assembly: GCA_039707465.1. Lineage (NCBI taxonomy): Eukaryota > Metazoa > Chordata > Lepidosauria > Squamata > Natricidae > Rhabdophis > Rhabdophis nuchalis. The sequence goes on from CM077644.1 coordinate 31,486,214, forward strand.
AAAAGGGTACGCATAGCTTGTAGAGTGCACCTGGGGACTGGGGGGAGGCAAAATGAGCACAAAACCAGCTCATGTTTTGCGAAAATGGTTCAATTTTTTGTCAAAAAAAAGGCATGCATGGCCTTTAGAAGGCTTATAGAGTACTCCTGGGGGCTGGGGGGGGGAGCAAAAAATGAGCAAAAAAGGCCAATTTTCACTCATTTTTGCTCTCCCCAGCTCCCAGGAGCACTCTGGAAGCCTCCTAAATACTATGCACGACCATTTTTGCAAAGGGAGTGGAGTTTCGAGGCCAAAAGTGCTATATTCAGTGTATAAGATGCACCCAGATTTTCACCCTCTTTTTTGAGGGAAAAAGGTGCGTCTTATACTTCGAAAAATACGGTATGTTAACACTGTGAAAAATTCAGCAATACAGCAAAATACAGTAAATATTCCTGGTACATTTTGAAGAATTGCTGCTAAACCGTTTCCATAACTTCATCTCCCCCACTCATCTCTTAATAACCTAAGGAGAGCTGTGGCCAAGAACTGGAAAGGATCTCTTCTTTGGATTTGCAGAGCTTATGTTTTTTATTGGATGACATACGAGTACTCTTTGGTGGCTGAAGGCAGTCCTTTAATTAACTAGATCCCAAACTGTTGGTGCCTTTAAAGATTAAACCCAGACCTTTAAATTGGCCTTGGCTTTACTGCCCTGGGCAGTTGGTATAGTAGAATGACTGCCAGAAATAGCTTTTAAAGGCAGCTTCAGATAAATCATATCTCATCATTAGGGCATAGCTAGCCACACCAGGGTCCTCCACATGAAGACTGGAACAAGGCCATGTGAGTCTACTAGAGAGTAATCTACTGCCCCAACTACACATAGGCAGACATGCTGGTGTAAGCTCTATGTTGGAGGCAAGCAAGAGGAAACATTGCATGTGTTCTATTTTAATAACATATTCAAGAAAAGCAGGGCAAAACTAAAACAATATGCTTAAAAAACTCACACACTCCTGGGTATCAAAAAAAAAAAGTGAAGTTGAAATTTAAGTAAGCATAAGCTTTAAAATATTGTCTCGCTCTCAGTTATTTTATGCTGCATTCCATGTCAAATAGTCCTTTCAGTTAACTAATATCTTGCACGTCCGTTAAAGCAAAAGTGTGAAATAAAAACGTGATTAATGTTGTATTTTGGTCCTTGTATTTTCTAATTTCACCACCCTGTTCAGTGGTGAAATTCAAATTTGTTTACTACCGATTCTGTGGGTGTGGCTTGGTGGGTGATGTGGCTTGGTGGGTGTGGCTTGGTGGGCATGGCAGGGGAAGGATATTGCAAAATCTCCATTCCCATCCCACTCTGGGGCCAGCCAGATGTGGCATTTGCTGGTTCTCCGAACTACTCAAAACGTCCGCTACCGGTTCTCTGAACTACTCAAAATGTCTGCTACCGGTTCTCCAGAACCTCTCAGAAACTGCTGGATTTCACCCCTGCCCCTGTTCTTGTAAAAAAAGAAAGTATTAAGCATACAGCATACTAAAGGATAAGTACACTCTAGGTCTCTTCCCTTAAATGTTGCCATCTGGCAGGCCCTCCTAGACAGCACACCTACATAGTACCAGCCAAAAACACCCTTCCCTCTGAGGTCTGACAGGCCCTGACTCCACTGGACTTCTGAAAAGCTATGAAGAGCTGACTTTTCCCACAAGATTTGGGGTAGTAAGGCTGGAGCGCAGGGAAAATTTGTTCTGGATGTGTGGACAAGTGCTGTATTTTGGGATGCCTGGAGTTTCTTGGTTGGCTTTGACGTTTTATGGCGGGTGTCTATACGCAATTTTAAAATAAATGTATAATTGGTTAAATACTGTAAGTAAGTAAATAAAAATATTGGACTAAATATAAAGTAAGAAAGAAAGTTGGAAGCCAAATTGAGAGTAAAAGAAAAAGAGTAGAAAACATTCTAGAGCTCTATCTCTGCTGCTAGAAACAAATTTTGACTTTGTTACACTGAGTATAATTTAATAACACAAATGTCTAGAAGCTGGAGTGAAAAAAAAGAAAAATTGTGATTCTAATGGACTGATCAAAGCTCTGCCTGATTTTATGTGTACCGACCACCTGACTTTTTAAAATATATTCTGCAAACACCACTGACTTTGATTGTTAGGACACAGCTTAGAATGTGAGAATCCAAATGGCCTTTAGTCTAGGTGAGTCATGTCGCATTCCTATGAATGTTATCAGAAATCATAATGTATACAGATTGATGTGCATTTCTCCAGCCCGTCAGAGCAAAGTAACTGTTTTCCAAAAGGGAGAAGCGGTGCCCAGAAATTGTTTTCAAAGTTGATAGTACTGCTTTAATGTAGACTTTTCAGGCCATTAGAGGTATCCTATAAATATGTTGCAGCTTCTGTTCTTAGAATTCTCATATCGTTTGTGTTGTGTATGCACATGCACAGTCAGAGGGCTTCATTCCGGTCCATGCTAGATGCGGGAAAATACTTTGGATCTATTGGCTAACAGCTGGCAGCCCTCTATAAGTCTATGGCTTAAGCTGTTGCTATTATATTGCTGTTCTATGCTGAATAAATGAAAATTGTTACATCTGCCAACTTTGACTCCATTCTTCACTCAAGATCTAATAGTTTGGCTGTGTTATTTGGGAGTTTTACAAGTTGTAGAAAAGGATATGCTAGATTATAGAATGGAAGACAATCTACCGAGTAGTTTGTTGGGTGATTTCAGGGCTACCAAACCAAATAATAAGATGATTAACAGCACCTTAGCAATTACTAATTATTTATGGCTGTCATAATAAAATAGATAAAGAAATACACATATACATACTGAGCCACTTTTCAAATGTGTGCATTTTGTCGTGACAACAAAAAGATGGAATTTATAATAAAATCATACAGATCTGCAATAGATTTACTGTAATGTACTGTACAAGAATTGAGAGTTGTAAACATCAAAATAATTCATGGAGAAAACAAATTGCGGAGTTACCACTTCATTTTTACAGAGGCACCCACCCTGTTCCCAGTTTAAATCCTCTCAGGTATATTGGGACTATAGTTATAAGCAGCATGTCCATCCTCAACTGCTTCGGAATTTTGGCAGTTGTGAGCTAAAGAGATCTGGAGGGCACTAATTTGAAAAAGGCTGGAATGACATCTAATTTCTCCACTGAAAAATATAAATTGAACCATATCATTAGAACAGCAGAGAATATTTCCAGTGCAGACATGCATATTCAGTCCTGCGCTCTCTAGAATCAAGATAAGGATAACTGAGGCGGACAAGATCTTTGACAGAAAAATTGAACGTGAAACAGCATTTTGTGTTCTATCCGTTTGGTAAAAATCTCTCCTCTTCTTTCCTGCCAAAATGGATATATTAGGAAATGTACAGCTAATTTATATTAATTCAGATGTATTAACAATGAGATATCATATCTTCTCACAGAGGTGGGGTGGGGGTGATAATCAAAAGGATTTAAAGTTGGGGTTTTCTTTAATGATCTTACAGTTTTGGTGCTTAACCATGGCAAAGACATCTCCAGACTGAGCCCTTAGCGCAGTTTATCCAGCCTTTCCTTGCCACTGATGAAACAAATACATGAATTTTGCTAATGTTTTATTATTATTATTCCATTTTACTTTCCTTGCTTTCCCAATGAGTTTCAGGGCACAGCCTTCATTTTATCCATGCTGTAACCTTACGAGACAGCTGAGAATGTAGGATATCAAGTGACTCAATATCAGCCTTCTTGTATCCTTTCTGTGACCTGTATAGGGTGTCCCAGGCTGTTAAAAACATTTTCACCTTAACAGAAACAAACTTTTTTAAAAAGGAACAAATGACCCACATGAGCAAAATGAATATATATATATTTAAAGGGCATTCAGAGTTAATGCCTTTAAATTCATAAACATTTTCAAAACCTAAGACAAATTAAGAAAACAGGGCTGGTTTCCTTCATTTCCCTGTCCCTCTGTGTTTTTAAAAAATGAATGCCTAGTCTTAGTTAACCAAATTCAACATTTCCCAGTGCTTCCCTACAGAAAGAAAATTTGAAAACAAAACCAATGGGAAAACAGAAAGGAGGGAAAGGGGAGGGAGAGACCAAGCATTTAGGAGAAGCATTAAAATGTGCATTTCCATTGAGGCCCGCAGATGTTGTTTAGTAGCCCCTGGTGTTTTTGTTGTACGTGTGTGTGTGTGTGTGTGTGTGTGTGTAAGATTAGGGGGACCTTAGCTCTTAGCCCTGGCCAAATGCCCACTTGGGAAATTAATTCGGTTATTGCCTGCAAGCTCTCAGCTGGATATTCTTGTACTGTTCACATTCCGTTTTATAATCCTGCATGGTTATTTCAGCTTACTTCTAAGAAGGCGCCCACTCTTTACATTATCCAGAGGTGCAATGGTTGAAAACATAATTAAGTTTTCTGTATTGGGCAAAATCTTTTGAGCAGATTCAATCTCTAGATTAAAAATGGTGGGATGTTGTGCACAGCTGGATGAAGAGAGATTCTCTTCAAACTCTCAAAAATGATAACCCATTTTCCTTATTGCTCTAGAACTAATTGGTGGACAGTGCAAGGATATAGGTCTCAGCTAAATATTAATACTTCCTGAAGTAAGAATTGATTAACATTGCGCCTGATTATCTTTGAAAGTAGAAAGCCATTATTTGCTGGAAGTGTGTATAAAGCTACTTATCAGGAAAGTCATGGTTGCACCTTTCATTAGAGATTAATCATAATGTCTAATAATCTCTAATTTCATCTTTCATTAGAGATTCACCCCTTTCCTAAGAGGTCTGTAAGGCGTGTGCATAAGTGGACCAGCATGCCTACCATTCCTGTCCTACTGTCTCCATTTATTTGTACCCATTTACTGTGTTCATATTTATGTTTATACTTTTACCTGTTACCTTTTACATGTTTGACCAACTAAATAAAATAAAATAAATATTAATAAACTGAACAAGAAATTGGGTTAGGTGATTTCCAAACAGGGATGTCTCCAAAAACACCATGGTCTATGAATGTTTGCCTATACTGTAATTTAGACTTTGGTTCTTGACAGGGTTGTCTTCATAGCTCGTCTTAAAAAGTTGAAACTATAGTTATCTACATATTTATAGATAGTTAATCTCATTGAAATTAATTCTAAGTAGATGAATATAGAAGTAGAATATAGACCTTAGTTAGATCAAAATTAGGGAGCTTTCAGGAAAGATTCAGCCATGGAAACTCATTGGTTATTTGGAGCTATTTATTTATCTCTTATCTTTTCTTTGAGGATCTGGAAAAAAAGGTGGGATACTGTATATATAGGATGAATTAATCATCTTAAAACACAATTGCCATCTTTAATCGATTCATCAGGTACATTAATTGATTTAAAAGATTTCCTGATTTGGCAATGGATCTTTTTACATGTTTATTATTTACAATTGAAATCAGGGCCAGCTCAGGTCAAAAGACAAAATGATATGCTGTTGAGACTGACAAGTAGGGTAATTAACTTTTATTCAATACTGATAATGGAAACATGTTTATAAGGATATTTAAAACCAATAATAGAGACCATCCCATTAGGAGTCTACGAACAGTGGCAATTTAGCTTGGGGCAACAGGGCAGGCAGCCAACATAAAACCCATGAGTCAGTGAAAACGTAGACGGAGAGGGGCACTGAGCTCCTCTCCACATCATTTAGTAGTTGTAGCCTGAGTCAACTGCCTCCCTCTGCTAAAGAAGATTAATCCTGACTCAAATATTAGTAACAATGGCAAGGATCATCATAAAAGAGACATTCTATCCCGTTGAGTAATTCCCCTTATAAGATATGATTGCTATATCACACATTCGCACAGCCAAAAATCAAGAAGGAACACAGCACATCGTTTATTTTTTTGGGGCGGGCAGGATGTAAATATTTTAGAATTGATTTTTACTGTTTACTTACTTGGGCTTTTTTGGCAAGAAGCATCAGCAAATCCATTAGCTAAGGCTAATTTTTAACATGGAATTTTAATATAAAGTGCAAGCACCAAATAGGAAGAATGTATGTAACAATTTATTTTCTGTTTAAGAAACTCTGATATTGTAAACCTTAATTTATCATGGTAATCTCTAGGCTCAGTTAAAGTAAAATAGCCATATGAAATTGAATTAGAGACAGAATAGATAGACAGAAGAGTAGAAAAGTCTGCATTTGAATGAAATATAGCTGAAACGTGAAGGTTTCCTATTTAGGAATTAAGTAAAAACTGTAATGTCCTTTTAAAAAATGGGTTACTAAAGTCATCTTTGGTAAGATGGGTGGCATACAAGTATGATAAATAAATAAATAAATACACGATAAATATTTGTAGCACAGTTTGTGTATGGAATGAATATGATATTATCCTTACACACTATCGGTCAGCTGTATTTTTTCTTTTTTTTAGTGCTTTAACATAAAACAGAGAAGAAAAGGTCAGAAATTAAAAAGAAGAAAACTACAAAGACAGAAAGAGAAAAAAAAATCAAGAATACAATCAGAAACAAAAAAAAATATTTTTTGAATGAAGAAATCATTCATCTGAATTTTTAAGGACATGATTAAACTTTGACCATATGGCCATATTGATAGTCTTTCAATTATATCAGCAGAGTTAGTTTACAAGATTAAAATAAAATTAAAAATCTGGGATCTCACTGTCTTTCCAACACTGAAGATTGCTTTTTTTCCACTCCCCCCACTGCTCAATAAATCCATTATTTTATATATGAATTATATTTACATATAATGATAACTTCTAAATTTCTGGTATAAAATTTTAAAGTACATTCATGTCCTAAACAGTTGTGATATTTGTTACACTATACTAATACATGTGTAAAGCAAGATGGGGCATTAATGGAACAATAAACATGAATAGGTTTTTAGTAAACATAAACAAATATATATTTTATTGAGTTAGTCTCAGCATTGTAAATGCTTCTTTACAATCCTGAGCCATTGACATACTCATATGGGATATTCCAACTCTTATTCTAGATTTCTTGCAAATAACTAATACATACCCACCTTTCTAATATTCTTAATTTGTTAAAAAAAAAAAGACACTTTCAACATGGCATCATCTGCTTGTGGCTTGTAGACTTTTAATGAACGAAATGCAACTTATAGCAACAATGGAGTCAGTTCCCTGCTAAAATCTAAAGATGTAGAAATTTTCTAATTGTGCTCAGAATAGCATTTTGACTATTGCCAAAATGCCAAAATCAGGAAAATTACCCCTCTCTCATTTATTAATATACAGTTATTTTCCTGGACATTATATTTGTGGAATAAGTTTTCTTGAAGCAGCGGAAGGCTTTCCTTTAAGGTAACAAACAAAAGAACATTTCTAAAATATTGGAACATATACAGATAGACTTCAACTTGCAGTATGATCACACACGATTGAAGCTGATTTTATGATCATTTTAACCACCGTTGTTAAGTGAATCGTGGGATCAATTGTTAAGCAAACCCAATTGACTTTTTTTCAGAAACCAGCTGGAAGAATGTAAATTGCAATTGTGTGGTCGCAGGATGCTAGAACAAGCCATAAACACAAACTGGTTGCCAAGTGCCCAAATGGCAATCCTGTGATCGTGGGGGTGGTGGAAGACCAGATCATAAATCACTCATAAGTTTGAGGCCAGCGGAACTTTGAACTACCATTAAGCATACAGTCGTAAGTCAAGGAGTATCTGTAGGCATTAGTCTCTCCCCTCATCTTCGTTTTAGAATTGTCAAGGTTTGCTCTTATTCTTCCCTCCTTCACACAATGAATGGGGTAAAGTGTGTTTTGCATTTTGTGTGTTGCCGGTATGTGGAATCTTCGTAAAGCCCAGGTCTTCCTATATCTACTTCAGTCCTGTTGAGTTGAGCAGGACTTATTCCTAGTAAATGTGTGTAAGTTTGCCCTTTGCGGCCCAAATGTGACATTTAGGATTCTGAATGTGTGATACTATTTTTAATGTAATTCTCCCTTCAGTTTCTCCTTTGGGCATGGAGAAGGTTCTCAGTGCATTCAGAACGATTTATGAACTATGAAGCTGAACAGTCTATTAGCCATTTACTGTGGCCTTTCAGGTGATTGACACAGCTGCCCATTTCCAGTGGGGCAACACAAGCAGGGACTTTTTAAAGCCTCTGTGCACTGATGGGCTGTGCTTGGCTGCCTAGATGGGAAGCTGTGTAATCGGAACTCTGGAGAATGAAGCCCGACTTTTAAAAACCAATCTATACTAAATTATGAACCCCACCAGGCTGTGAAAGGTGACCCTCTGCTTCTCCAAGTTTCCATGGTGCTAAGGTAGTTGTAGGTGTGCTTTGCAGCTCAGAAAAAGGTGTCATCTGTTTGTCAGAGCTATTAGGAACAAGCAAGTAATGATAAGCTGCTTATTTGCAAGTAAAAACAAACCCCTTTTCAAACAGGATAGGAACAGTCTTTTATTCCCGGAGATAAGCAAAAATCAAACGTAATTAGTCCCAACAGACCTGGCCAAAATATCCGAATTGCTTGTTGTATCCTAAAAGTGAATGGTTGTCTGTGACAACCAGCCTCTCCCAAACCTTTATTATTTATTTCCCAGCCAGGGAGGGGCTGGCTAGTGTTTATGTCTGCTTTTCCTTGAGAGCTGGCTTATTGTTTTCCTTTGTTCTCCTCTCCTTTCCTTTCTGTGCATACACGCATCTGGGATGGGCCCCATCTGTTCCTGCCACTCACTCAGCTGAGGCCCAGAAGATAGCTGCCTCTCTACCTGGGGGAGGACAGAAGGCCCCAGCTCTCCCTCTGATGCGGTTTCCTTATCAGAGCCTTCCAAAGGCTTCGAAGCTGGCCCAGGCTCTCCCTCAACTCCCTCCTCATTTGACTTGCCTGACTCTGCAGCTAGTATGGCTGGCAGCCGATGGGCAACAACACGAATAAAATAGAGCAGAGCAGAGTATAATAGAAGAGTTGGAAGGGACCTCAGGTCTTCTAGTCCAGGGGTCTCCAACCTTTGCAACTTTAAGTCTGAAGGACTTCAGCTCCCAGAATTCTCTGGGAGCTGAAGTCCTTCAGACTTAAAGTTGCAAAGGTTGGAGACCCCTGTTCTAGTCCAACCCCCTGCTCAGGCAGGAAACCCTATACCAGTGATGGCGAACTTTTTTGGCTCACGTGCCAAAAGCGGGGGAAGTTCAGGGGAGGGTGTGCGTGGGCGTGCCACACATGCACGCACTTCTCCCCCTCTGGTTTGCTCGGAAGGTCATTTTCTGCCCTCCGGAGCCTTCAGCCCTCAGGAGCCTTCAGGGAAGTCTCTGGAGGGTGAAAAACGGTCTCAAAAGAAGGCTTGTGAACTGGACATGCGCGCTGGAGCTGACAGGGCAAAGCCTCGCGTGCCCTAACAAATGGCTCCACATGCCACCTGTGGCACCCGTGCCATAGGTTCACCATCACGACCCTATACCATTATAGACAAATCGTTGTTTATTCTCTTCTTAAAAATCTCCAGTGTGGGAGCACCCACAACTTCTGGAGACAAGTTATTCCACTGATTAACTGTTCTTTCAGGAAATTTCTCCTTAGTTCTAGGTTGCTTCTCTCCTTGATTAGTTTCCATCCATTGCTTCTTGTCCTGCCCCCAGGTGCTTTAGAGAATAGGCTGACTCTGAGAAATGTAACTTTGCCAGAACACAAGTCAGTAGCCACACCAAATTACACTGCATCATTTTACTTTTTTTTTTTAAAAAAATTGCTTCTGTGCCTCTGAAATATTGGTAGAAATCTTCCTCCTCTTCCTCATATTAACACATTTTCTTTTGCATCCCAATGAATCTTTTTCAAAATGTAATGGATTTCTTTTTCCTCCCTTCCCCTCATCCGTCCGTCAGAGCCAAACTTATTTAAATTGTAACTCAGTTGAGTTAGAAGATTTCTATCGTCTCAGCAGGGATCCCCACTCTTTTATTCCACAAATCAGCATCCTTTTTATTTGATTTTTCTGATGTCCAGACTAAAAGAGATCCTTTCCCCCTCAAGTTTAACTCTGACGCTGATGTTGCCTTGCTTTTTGATAGCTACGAACCCAAGGAAGGGCAGGCTTTGGGAGCGGCTGAAAACTTGATCAGGAAGGATGGGGGCAGAAGGGAAACTGGTAGAAAATGATACTGTTGAAACAACTCTTTGAAATCTTCCAAATCACATTTGATGTGCTAGTTCCTTAAAGCAATACCTTTAGCATCAAATGTGTCTTTTTAGAAGCAGCGAGGAAGCAATGAAATGCAAGTTTTTAAAAAGTTTTTTTTAAGCCTGTGATGTGCAAGGCCATGAGTTTTGTATTAGCCTGTATTGGTTCTGTACAGGTAATATCTTTTAAAATGCATTTATCAGTATTTTGATGAGGTTCTTTAATACCGTCCTATTAAAGTGGAACAACTTGCCTCCAGAAGTTGTGAATGCTCCAACACTGGAAGTTTTAAAGAAGAGATTGGACAACCATTTCTCTGAAATGGCATATGATTTCCTGCCTGGTTGGACTAGAAGACCTCCAAGGTTCCTTCCAACTCTGTTGTGCTGTTCTATTCTGTTCATCCTACCTTTGTTTGGGTAACACAATCTCATGCACGCACACATGCACAAACACACTCATTTTCCTTTTGTATTTCAAAAAAACAGCATGAGAGAGAAAAAGTAGAGTCTATGGCCACAAGAGTTGAATTACTTCAAAATAATCTTTTAAAAGGGAATTAAAAAAAAAAAATCAAATTAGCAGCTTTACCTGTGGCAGGGCTGTCCTGCCACAGGTAAAGCTGCTAATTTGATTTTTTTTTAATTCCCTTTTAAAAGATTGTTAATATGGCTGCCACTATTAGTATCTCTCCTATAAACAATATGGTAATATGTAAATTATAGAAACCCATACTGGATTGGTCTTGTTTTGTAATTGAATAAATCCTGCATAGTTTGATTTTAATGTTGTCCATCTAGTGTCCATATAAAGACTTGTCTTTTTGGTTAGTAGAAGAAAGTACTTGCTTTTCAAAGTATAATGCTTATATTGTCTTCTGCTTTATTTTGTATACCAAGGTCTAATTTTCAATTTTTTTTCAGATTGCTTCTAGCTTCTTAGCCCTGCCAGGTAGTCCAGACAAAAAGCACAACCTGGAGTGTTAAATCTGTTATTGTAACTGTTACATTAAGCACAATTTTGCAAGCCTAAAGCTATTTCTTCCTTCCTCTCATTTTCCTCTCCAGATGAGGGGGGTCCCTTCTGAAACATTTCCCATACTCCTCCCCCTCCTCTGTGGGCTCAGATATCTGTTGCATGCTGGTTGTCCTCTCTACAGCTACTCCTTCGATCTTTCAAGGTCATTCCCACGTACCATTACATAATTTTAACATTCCAACCTGCAATAATGAGTGCAAAACATTTTTTTTCCTTGGCAATGGTGTTGACAGTTTTTATCACCACTGAGATATTCAATTTCTCTTTCCTCTATACTTAGAGTTGTAGCACAGATCTGGATCACTGGCGAGCTATTTGAGAATTGATCCAATGGCTCCATTGCTTTTACTGTATTTCTGCCTCTGATCTATACTATACTATGATTATTCAAGGTTCTAATCATGAAGAGAAAATTGAAAGAAGAGCTCTCCACTTGATAAATTCAGCCATCAATCCATAGACAATTAATTTAAGGGAGCTTTTGGGTCCAGGGATGCAATTGCAATTTTGGAGCCTCTCATAAGCCTTGTGTTAGAATATTTGGGGCCCCTGTCAGATTGTTTGGGGATGTGGGTACTATTAGTCAGATTTACCATTTGTTATTGTTTTCTATCCCTTCTCTTACTTCTTTATCATTCTAGTATTTTTTCTATGTTTAAAAATTTCATTGTGCTGGCTGGAGAATTCTGAGAGTTGAAGTTCACAAGTCTTAAAGTTGCCAAGTTTGGGAACCTCTGATCTAGAGTCATTTTGGAGTCAAATGATGCCTAAATTGAATACATTTAAATTAAATTCATAAAATGACTTGCTTTGTATCTATGATCAGTCGTGAAAACACCCATTTGCCAAAGTGCAACCTACCCCCTCAAGATATTTTCTGCCACACTAAAGAAACTTTATGCTGTCTGAAAACATTGCTACAAATAAACATAAAGATAGAAACTGCAACAAGCATTTATTTATTATTTACTTATTAAATTCATATGCTGCCTATCTCACTGATAAGATGACTGAAGGGCTTACAAAGGATAAAACGATAAATATTAAAATTTAAAATTTTGGGGCAGCTCATTCACTTTGGTGCCCACCTGTCATTCTGCTCTCACCTGTGGGTCCTAGTAGCTGTAGCATGCGCAGCAGCCACACCCTGGGCAACAGCTTCAACAGGTTGGCCAAACCAGGTTGAGAGTAGCCAATGGGTCAGTGAGATAGGGATATAAGAACTAAGGCCAAGGGGACAGATAGCATGGGGGTGAGGTCTTCATATTCTGTCAACCATCTCCTGGAAAGAGCACCCATATTGGGGGCCCAAGTCAATGAGCAAAACCAGCATTTAAGGCTCTTCTGGAAGGCCAGGAGGGTGGGAGCAGTACTCACCTCTGGTGGCAGAATGTTCCAGAGGTGGGGGAGGGGGCATGGGCAGAAAAAGGTCTTCTCTACTTTACCAGTTAAAGTACTTTGACAGATAGGATTCACAGCAAGTCTCTTCCAGTGTAGCAAGTGACATGGGTTAATCCCATTAGGGTTTGATAGCTTCTCAGATACCCTTTAAGGCAGGAGTCCCCAACCTTTTTGGCACCAGGGACCGGTTTCATGTAAAAAAAATTCCGCGGACCGGTGGGAGCCTCCAGCGGGTGAGTCGAGTCACGTGGGCCGCACATGTGTTTGGCAGTCACGTGGAACCCGAGGCTCATTACGGCTCAGTTACTATCAAGCCACGGACCGGCACCGGTCCGCGACCCGGGGGTTGAGGACCCCTGCTTTAAGGGTTCTAAAGGTAATGACCAACATCTTGAATTGGAGCCAGAAGCAAACTGGTAACCAATGAAGCTTGCACAACAGTGGTGTTATATGCAGTACCATGGGGTCTCCAGAACTGTCTGCAACACTGCATTCTGTACCAGCTGTAGTTTCCAAATATTTTTCAAGGGTAGCCTTATATAAGGCACATATTTATTTATATATTAAAAAAAAATTATTTACAAACATGTAAAATACACACACACAAAACTTAGACATACACCACATTTACACAATACATACGAACAGGAGCTTCCTGTTCTTTCTAATAGCAATTGCCAATCGATACCGCTCAGCTTATATTATTTCCCCTTCTTTTATATTTCATTTGGATTTCACCATTCTTAACCCTCTTATTTTCCTTAACTACTATTTTTGAGTTTTGTTGTATTCTTTCCTTCCTTCATATTTATTTATATTATGCCTTTTTAAAAAAAGTAATGGAGGACAAGGAACATGGTAGGTACAGGGGAGAGTCTGAAATCTTCATGGAAATTAACGTCTAATCCTGAAATGAACAGATTTATATAGCTATCTGCAGGATCGGATCCTGCCCCATACATCCTCACGGCCGATTCGCTCCCACAGAGCGGGGCTTCTCCGGGTGCCGTCCACTAGACTGTGTCAGCGGGCGACACCCAGGGGAAGGGCTCTCTCTGTGGCGGGCCCGGCCCTCTGGAACGACCTTCCCCCCGATATTAGGATGACCACGGACCTCCGCTCCTTGCGTCTCAAATTGAAAACCTACTTTTTCCATCTGGCCGGCTTGGGATAGCCTCCTTGTCCTGGGGTTTTAGGGTAATTTTAATTATTTGTAGTGTTTAGGGGTTTTAGGGACAGTTTTTTAGTTTTTTATAGATGTTTTTAGCGCAGGATTTGTTTAATTGTGATTTTAAATTATGTATTCTGTTTGTGTTTATTGTTTTTTAATTTTCCTGTGCCCCGCCTCGAGTCCCTCTGGGGAGAGAGAGCGGGTAACAAATAAAATTTATTATTATTATTTATTATTATAGGATGGGCGTGCTAGTACACCTTATTTTTTTTAGATGGTGAAATAAATTCCAAAAGGTTGTTTTTTTGTCTTCCTATTTTTTGCATGTCAAAACAAATTTTTTTGCAATATAAACACAGTGGAAATTCACTTCTTTCCTCCATGTTAGTCACGTGGACATTGATATCACCAAACAAAATCATTATAAGAAATATTATTTCTGATAATAAACCCTTTTTAAAATTAAGAGCTTCTACAATTTACTGTGATACCCTTTCAAAGTGTTCGTATTAATCTGATCATTTATTGCTTTGTAAGGCTATTTTGACAAAAGTTCATTATCAAGGCTACTAAATGCTTTTAAAGCATTGATTGGAGAAATTATAGCATCACCGTCATGGACATAGTGCGTTAAGATGGATAGTGTGGCCTACCCCAGCTGAAATTTCCCCCCTTTTAATTGGATCGATCCCCAGAATAAACAAAGTTTAATTGAATTTAGAGGAAAATTGAGCAGTTTTTTTCACAATCTGTCAATAGACATTATTTCAATAACATGATGATATGCAATGGGGAAAGTTTGTAAATAGTCAGAATGAGTACGGAGACTGCCACTAAACATGATCTTCACACCAAGTGTGTTTCACTTGACCTTTCCAGAATGGTTTTAGTTTCCAGAAAAACAGATCATTAAGAGATACTTTGGCTGCTCAAATCATTTTGCTAAGGCTGGAATAAGGAATAATGACCCTCTTTCTGAAGGAAAAAACTGAAAACGGACAGAGTTTCTTTAGTTTCCCTTGGATCCCTAATCTCCCTTATTGCAAGGTATAAGCAATTTATAAGTAAGAGGGTTGTAAACCTTGATGGTGGAAAGAATGAGCAAATAAAAGACAACTGCAAAACATCAGGAATTCAAGCAGCCACTCGGCTAGTAGAATGCATTTTTCAATGGTTTGTGATCCAGTGACAATCAAAACAAAGAGCAGGAGTAGTACTTTATAAATTGTAGTGACTGTCACTTGAAGTATTCTTGCATGTATTAGTACAAGAAAAAAGATTTGAAAAATTCATACTGTACTGTGTTTATGCCAAAAACAAGGTCAATAAGAAAATACAAACATTAAGGTTTGATTATAAGGGGAAATATTCAAACCAGAAATTTGAAAGGAAAAAAAAACCCCAGGCTTGAACAATAAAAGCATTAAAAATAACGTTATACCCCTGAGCAAAATTGCCGATAGATAGCATCAAAGACAGCTCAGCATGATGTTCTTTTATAGGGGTGGCCCCATTGCCTCATACAGCAAGAAACAAAACATTATAGTCCTCTCCTTGCAGTGGAGCAAGCATGCGGGGAATTTGTGGTTGTGCGAACTACTATAAGACTTACAAATAAAAGAATCAATTCAAACTATGCTATTTGAGAACATGGGATGTATTAGAATTGCAGATATAAAGCAATCTAGAGTCAATATGAAACGTAAATGTGAAACTGGTTTATATGACAAACATTCAAGTAAACAAACAAGTAGATCTGAAATATTATCCAATTGACTGAATACACACACACACACACACACACACACACACACAGAGATGCACTTATGAAGTCATTGCCAGGAACTACTTTCTCAGGCTGAGAGAAGCTTTGGAACTTGGCACATGAGATGGTATGTGGTAGTAGAACTTATTAAGGTGCTCAGTTCAGTGTATGGAGCTGAATTGTGCACCCACTAAATTAATAATATAGTTAATAATATATTTAATTTCTAGACCGCTCCCTCTCCCCAAGGGGACTCGGAGCGGTGCACAGGGAAATTAAGACAATAAATATATACAAAACAGTTAAAAACAGATTAAACATAAGACCCTGCGCTAAAATTCCCCAAAACCAATCACTAAAACCCTAAACCCTATAATACTGTAATAAGAGGCTACCCTAGGCCGGCCAAGCAGAAAAAGTGCGTCTTCAATTTCAGACGGAAGGAACGGAGGTCCGTGGTAGTTCTAATATCGGGGGGGAGGTCGTTCCAGAGGGCAGGGCCCGCCACAGAGAGAGCCCTTCCCCTGGGCGTCGCCCGCTGACAAAGTCTAGTGGACGGCACCCGGAGAAGTCCCTCTCTGTGGGAGCGAATCGGCCGTGAGGAAGTATGGGGCAGAATCCGATCCCACAGATAGCTAGGTCCCGAGCCATGGAGCGCTTTAAAGATGATGACTAACACCTTGAAGCGCACCCAAAAAACTACAGGTAGCCAGTGCAGCTCGCGCAAGAGCGGTGTTACATGGGTGTACCTTGTGGTACCCATTATTGCTCGCGCGGCTGCATTCTGGACCAACTGCAGCCTCCGGGTGCACCTCAAGGGGAGCCCCATGTAGAGAGAGTTACAATAGTCCAGTCGGGATGTCACGAGAGCATGAGTGACTGTGCGAAGGGCATCCCGGTCCAATAGGGGGCGCAACTGGCGAACCAGGCAAACCTGGTAAAACGCCCTCCTGGCCACGGCTGTCACTTGATCTTCCATGGACAGCCGGGAATCCAGGAGGACACCCAAGTTGCGCGCCGCATCCACAGGGGCAAGATGTTCGCCCCCTATGGCCAGCGATAGAGACAGCTGGTTGAACCGGGCAGCCGGAAACCACAGCCACTCGGTCTTGGTCGGGTTGAGCTTGAGTCCGTTACTTCCCATCCAAACCCGCACGGCTTCCAGGCACTGGCACATCACCGCTACGGCATCGTTGGGGTGGTTTGGGGTAGATATATACAGCTGAGTATCATCAGCGTAGAGATGGTACTCTACCCCAAAACCACGGATGATCTCACCCAGCGGCTTCATATATGTGTTGAATAGGAGGGGCGAGAGGACCGACCCCTGAGGCACCCCACATGTGAGGGGTCTCGAGGTCGACCTCTGCCCCCCTGTCAACACAAATTGCGACCGACCAGAGAGGTAGGAGGAGAACCACCGCAAAACGGTGCCTCCCACCCCCAACCCCCCCAGCCGGTGCAATAGGATACCATGGTCGATGGTATCAAAAGCCGCCGAGAGGTCTAATAGGACCAGGATGGAGGAACAACCCCCATCTCTGGCCCTCCAGAGATCATCGACCAACGTGACCAATGCCGTCTCGGTGCTATGCCCGGGCCGAAAGCCGGACTGGCGCGGGTCTAGATAATCAACTTCCTCCAGGTGACGGGGAAACTGTTGTGCCACCACACTCTCGACAACCTTCGCCAAAAACGGAAGGTTGGAGACGGGACGATAGTTGTTTAAAAGAGCTGGATCCAAAGAGGGCTTCTTCAGGAGGGGCCTCACCATGGCCTCTTTAAGGGAGGCAGGCAAGGAACCCTCCCTCAGAGAAGCGTTGACAACCTCTTGGAGCCAGCCTCGTGTCACCTCCCAGGATGCCAGTACAAGCCAGGAGGGACACGGGTCCAATAAACATGTGGTGGCTCGCAGTCGCCCACGTAACCTGTCCATATCCTCGGAAGTAACGGAGTCAAACTCCTCCCAAACAAGATCCGCCTCGTGGCAACCCACTGGGCCATGAATGGGGGCTAGCTCGTTCTGTATCTGAGCGGTTTTCTCCTGCATGTTTCCTTCATGATGCAATTAGAGGAGGGATCACTTAGTGTCTTACTTTCCATCTCTATTCTGCCGTCATTAGGTTTGCAAAAATGTTAAGGTTAAGTCTGGAATAACCAGCAGCTATTGCAGATGAACCAAGTGGCATATATGGTTTCTCTGATCTGGAAACAGGGATGGGCTGGGATTGTGCTGGGTGGACACCCAGTATTTTATGGATCACAAGTTGGAATGGCAATAATCACTTGGATTGCTGATATCTTGAATAAAGGACCTAACACATATATTTTGCTCTATGATTGCAATAAACATTTGATTTGACTTAATTCATCATAAAACATGGCTTGCTTAATCATGGATTGTTGAACAAACCACAATTGGTTTACACATTGTGTTTAAGAATAAAGTATAGTTTATAAACGATAGTTAAGGGGCTCACAAAACCGAATAGACCGTATTATGATGTAGCGCAATATGCAAGTTCAATGAACCGAAGCCATTTCCCAATAATTTTAAGTTAAATGCAGAACAGCAGTGATGCCTTTTTAGCAGCTTGGATTCTTTTCTTGAGCGTTTCTCAATAGGTTTGGGGGAAGAAGTTATTGCTAATGCTTTCTCAGGATAGCTCCCATTTAAATTGGTTTCTGAATGTACGTTGTGTAAGGTTCCCCCTATGATGCCTTCTTGTCCTCATAGACAAATTGGATCAGCAAGAAAAGGCATCTTGCTGCAGATGCAAAAAAGTGATAGTGACAGGGATAGTTGAATAAGAGGAAACAACATTGCTGAAATGTTGCTATTTTTTGTTTGCTTGCTACCTTTCCTCCTGAATAACTCTTACCCTTTTAACTTCTCCTTGTTATTGAAAATTCTTCCCTGTCCTCATACTCCCTGTCTTTGCTCCTCTCTGATGTTTTGAGTGCACTGCATTCAGATCAGGATTTTAACATGGCACGGGTACTTCATTAAAAAATAATAATAATATTGGATTATTGAACATTGCACTATGATGCAATTTATAGGAGCATATTTCTTTGCATTTATTTATGCACTTGCTGCAGGAAGATATCAACTCTGTTCTGCAGTTGGAATCAGTGCCTTGTATAGAAATGCAAGGCAGTCCTTTCATAAAACGTCCTTGCCATATCCGTGGTATGGTGTTTCTACCACTGTTTCCACTCCTTGTTCTTCAAAAACATTGCAAAAGCCAAGGTGTGATTCACTTCACTCCCATTGATCTTGAAATTTTGGTGAAAAATATTATGGCAAGAGAAACGAGCCAGGAGACGAGGGGAAAGAAGCAATCCTGCAAATGGGGCAAAAGATTCTGCAGAAACTCTGCAGAGCTGCAGTTTTTTCAGAAAAAGAAAAAAGAGATTAGTTTTGTTTGTTTCTGATCGATCATAGATCATGTCAGCTCCAACATACAGCTCATGTGAGAAAGGGCGTTGGTACTTACCTGATACGCCTCTTCTAATAAGGGGAAGATAGCATCCAGGAATGGGTTATCTCTGTCTGCCTCTGATTGGACTGAGTCAGATTACTAATTAATTAGGCTCCCTATAAAACCCCCACCCAAGGGTGCAGAGCCCAGTTTTTCGACGAAGGAAATGACCACTGACTCACTGGTGTTATCAGGAAAGTTTAGTGAAGTTCAAATGCAGGAACATATGTCAAACGAGTAAAATAGCCAAACCGGAAACAGCATAGAACCAAGAATCACAAGGGGGGGACGGATGCTATCTTCCCCTTATTAGAAGAGGCGTATCAGGTAAGTACCAACGCCCTTTCTCAATAAGGGGAAGATAGCATCCAGGAATGGGACATACCCAAGCTGTTCAAGTCCCATCCTCGGGAGGGCCCAATGCCTCCTCAGGTGATTCGTCCCCCAGGTCCACTGCTTGAAGCACCCTACGCCCGAAGGCCGCCTGATCTGCTGCAAACCTGTCCAGTCTGTAGTGCCTCACGAAGGGTGTCGGGAAAGCCCAAGTCGCAGCGCGACAGATCTCTTCCAATGGAGCCTGAGTAGCCCAGGCCCTGGTGGTAGCCGCGCTCCTTGTAGAATGAGCCGTGATACCCCCAGGAATATCTTCCCCCCGGGCCTCGTAGGCCGCCGCAATGCCCCTGCGAACCCAATGGCCGATACAGGAAATGGACACTTTACCACCCTGGGACGGCCCCTGAAAGGCCACAAAAAGGGCCTCAGACTTACGGAAGGCCGCCGTCCGCTGGATGTAAATGTCTAACGCTCTGCGGACGTCAATGCCCAGCCTCCGGTCCCCCTGCAGCTCCGAGCCCGGCTCGGAAAAGGCTGGGAGAACTACCTCCTGAGCCCTATGGAAGACCGAACCAATCTTTGGAATGAACGAGGGGTCAGGCCTCAGCACCACCCTGTCCGGGTAAAACCTGCAAAGGTCCTCCCTGACTGAGAGGGCCTGCAGCTCCGAGATGCGACGGGCCGAAGTCACTGCCACCAAGAAGGCCACCTTCCAGGACAAGATGTTCATTGGGACCTCTTGGAGAGGCTCGAAGGGAGGATCCAGGAAGGCACTTAGGACCCTAGTTAAGTCCCAGGACGGGTAACGGTGGACGGCCGGTGGTCTAAGCTTAACCGCCCCCCGAACGAACCTTTGAACCGTGGGGTGTTGGGATAGGGATTGACCCCCTCCCCACGTGATGATCGTGCCCAAGGCGGCGATTTGCCTCCTGATGGTGTTAGGCTTCAACCCCTTATCTAGCCCTTCCTGCAAAAAATCGAGTACCCGAGGAATGGTAGCCCTTTCAGGAAGGAACCCCCGTAGCGCGTACCAAGACGCGAAAATGCGCCAAGTCGCGTCGTAAATACGCGTGGTGGATTGCCTCCTGGAGGCCTGAATGGTGGTTATCACAGTGTCGGAAAAGGAGTCCCTCCTTAAAGCGAACCGCTCAATCTCCAAGCGGTCAGCTGGAGCCACCCGGGGTCCGGGTGTTCTGTCGTCCCTTGATGCAGTAGGGATCTGAATGTCGGTAGTCTCCACGGCTCCTCTGACGACCAAGCCCTCAGGTCGGCAAACCACGGGCGTCTCGGCCAATGGGGTGCTATTAGGATGATCTCCGCCCGCCACTCGACGACCCTGTGAAGGACCCTAGGGAGAAGAGGTAAAGGTGGGAACGCATACACCAGTCCCCGGGGCCAAGGAGAACGCAGCGCATCCACCCCCTCCGCCCCGGGTTCAGGGAACCTAGAAAAAAACCTGGCAAGCTGAGCGTTGCTGCGAGTGGCGAAGAGGTCCACCACCGGAGGTCCGAACCGCCGGGAAATCTGCTGAAAGACATAAGCGTTTAGTTGCCATTCCGCCTGGTCTAGTGACATTCTGCTGAGCCTGTCCGCCCTAGTGTTGGCTACGCCCGAGATGTGTTCTGCCCTTAAAGACCCGAGGTGCGCCTCTGCCCAAGCGCCCAGGAGACTAGCTTCCAACATGAGGGGCCCGGAACGTGTCCCCCCAAGCCTGTTCACGTGGGCCTTGGCCGTGATGTTGTCCGTTAGTACTAAGACGTGGTGTCCCCTTTCTGAACCCAAAAACTCTCCCAGGGCCAGTCGAATCGCCCTAAGCTCGAGAAGGTTGATGGGGAGGGCGGACTCCTCGGCTGACCAGACGCCCTGAGCTTCCCGAGCCCCCATGTGGGCGCCCCAACCGTGCAAACTAGCATCGGTGGTTATGGTGAGCCTGTGTACAATTCGGAAGTGACATCCCTGGAGAATGGCAGGGGACCTCCACCAACCCAGGGACCTACGGACGCCGGGGGACAAACCCACGCGGATTAGCGAGTGGCCGATTCTCCGCTTCTGGAAGGGGAGCATGAACCACTGGAGATCCCGCAGGTGAAGCCTGGCCCAGGGAACAATGTCGATGGTGGAGACCATCTTGCCCAATAACCTGGACAGGGAGGCCAGGGACGGGTGCCCCTCCCGTCCCAGATCTTCCGCCAGTTGACGTAGGCTTGAGGACCTCTCCTCCGACAGGAACACCTGTCCCGCCACGGAGTCAATCCAGGTCCCCAGGTGGAGAATCCTGGTAGTGGGGCAAAAGTGGCTTTTCTCCTCATTAATGGAAAAACCGTGCGCCCGTAGCACGTCTACGGTGATATTCAAGTCCCTGTGGGCCTCGGAAAGTGAGCGGGACTGGATCAATATATCGTCCAAATAAAATTGTGTTCTGACGGGGACCGCATGAAGGTGGGCCGCCAACGCCGCCAGGACTTTAGTGAACACACGAGGGGCGGAAGAAAGGCCAAATGGCAATGCCGTGTATTGGAAATGTAAACCATTGAAACAGAAACGTAAGAACTTTCTACAGTAAACAGAAACAGGTACATGTAAATAGGCCTCTGTGAGGTCAATGGACGTTAGCCAATCTCCAGCTCTAATCCCCTCCAGAATAGACTTCAACGAGTGCATTTTGAACCTGCGGTAAACAATGTAACGATTCAAACGCTTGAGATCAAGAATGGCCCTCCACCCGCCAGAGGGTTTGGGGATGACGAAGAGGACCGAGTAAAACCCTTGAGCGACCTGGTGGACCGGGACCTCCTCGATGGCCTCAATATCCAACAGGTGTTGGATCGCTGCGTGCATCAGCAGCCGCCTCTGGGGGTTGGAGGGGAGGGGACAGGAAATGAAGTGTTCGGGGGGAGGGGCCAGGAACTCCAGGGTCAGACCGTTCCTGACCGAGGAGACGACCCAAGCGTCCGAGGTCGTACTTTCCCACTGGTCCGCGAAATGCCGCAGTCTTCCACCAATGGGAAAGGAGACCCGACCCGAGTTAGGGTTTTCGGTAGAAACGGTTACCGGCCCCTCGAAAGGGGCGCCTGGATTGCCCCCCGCGAAAGGGGCGAAAGGGCTGCTGTCTTTGGAAACGGCCTCGTTGGCCGAACCCCCCTTGCTGCCTGAACCCCCCCTGTTGGTAGTCCTGCCTGTAGGGGGCCCCATAATCCGCCCCACCATAGAACTGACGTCTGGGGTAAGGGGCTGGCCGGTTAAACCCCCGTCTGGGATTGGAGGAGAGGACCTTCCTCTTGTCTTTCCCTTCTACCAAAAGGGGATTGAGGGCATCATCACCAAAGAGGGCGTCGCCCCTGAACGGTCCCGACGCCAGCTTCCATTTGTGCTTCACGTCAGACTGCCACTGACGGAGCCAAAGCAGCCTGCGTGAAGCCAGGGCCGATGACATAGCCCTGGAGGAAAATCGGGTGGAAGCCAGGGTGGCGTCGGCCGTAAACTGGACCGCCGCGATGATTTTATTGAGGTCCTGGTGGGACCTCATATCCCCAGCCGGGATGCGGCTTTGCAGCTGCTCCAGCCAGAAGAGGGTGGAACGGGCGAAGAAGCTGGCCGTTGTGGATGCCCGAACAGCCCAGGCGGAGGACTGGTGACCCCGGTGGAGAAGCTGATCAGCCCTGCGCTCTTCTGGCCGTAACAGGTCTTCCTGACCCCCAGGAACCGGAGTGGCCGAATGTAGGGCTGCCACCGGAGCGTCCACGGCCGGCCAAGCGAGGACCTTCTCCAAGGCCTCCGCCACATTATAAAACCGCCTGTCATTAGAAGTAGGCGCGGGTCCCGCAGCTGGGGTCGCCCACTGCCGCTGAACCGCATCCAGGAACAGTTGAGGCATAGGAATTGTCTCAGCCTCCACCCTGCGCTCGAGGAAGTGGACCCTGGAAGTGGCCGGGCGAGCCGGATCCTGTGTCACTGGCGCAGGTGTCTCCCAATCGGAGGCCGCCTTGGCCTTGGCGAGAAGGGGCTGGAACAAAGACGGAGGGAACAAGCCCGAGAAGGTTGGCTTATCTGGCCCAGCATCCTCCTCCCCCGAGAGATCACCGTCTCTGACGTCCTCCTCATCCAGCACCAAAGTATCTTCCTGAGAGCCTGGAAAGGAGGGAACTGGTAGGGCTGGTTGGCCCGTGGTCATAGCCGAGCTTCTGGCCGGGACTGTTGCTACCCCCTGAGGTTGGACTTGCAGGCCGGCCGCAATGCCCTGCCTGATGGCCTCCGAAATCATGGCTTGCATATCAGGCACTACTGGCACAATTGATGACATGGGGGGTAGAGGAGGAGGCAGTGCCACCTGGTCCTCTGGGCGCAGGCCTGCGGCCGTGGGGGTATAAGTTGCCTCAGCCAGGCGGGAGACTGGCCTGGGTTGTGCGCTCCCCCACACCCCCGAGGTATTGATGTGCAGCATGGGGCTGAAGGGCCCTGGGGGGGGGCTCCAAGGCCAGAGGGCGAATGGCCTGTGTGGCAGGGGAAGGCGACCTGAAGGTGGTCTGCAGGTTCAGGGGAGATGGCTCCAAGGAAGTGGGCTCCTTCTGGGAGGACCGTGACTTTCTGGGCTTTGCTCTAGACCCAGACGTGGCAGAGGATCTGCTTCTGGACCCACTGCGCCCATCCCCCGCGCTCTCAGAACCGCTGCCCATAGGTAGGGGGACCATCAGGAGACCTTGCTCCAGATTGCCAGCTTCATTCCCCTCAGAACGTTTCGTGCCAGTCGCCATGCTTCGCGCTGTCAGTTTGGCGCTTTTAAAAATGGCGCCCGCTCGCGCGGCCGTTGACAGGAGTTTTCGCGCCCTTTTAGTGACAGCTCACAGCCTGGGTCCTCTAGAGACCGGAGGCCGGCAGAAATCAGCCCTCTGACAGCGCGCCGTAAATCTGAGCGCCCCAGCGATCTCCGAACCCGGGCGAAGCTCAAACGCCAAAGTTCCTTTCGCGCGCGGCTTTTTTTCTCTCTTGACAGCGGCGCTGGAGCGGCCGGGCAATCTAGCCGCCAACGGATCCGCGGGGGATCAAAGGCAACGCACCGGCTCAGGTAGCTGACCACTTTCTCTCCCCAGGCACGCCTCCCTCGAAAGGAGGATCGCACCTTTGATTTTTCGGAAGTCTATGAGGAACGGGGAGGAAAGGAACGAACGGGCAGTGGCTGGCCTCAGTGAGGGAGGCGCTGCACGCTGAAAGCTGTCAACTGTCAGTTGTGCGAACCGAAGGCAGCGTGGTAAGCTGTCAAATACTCACAAGTGTCAAACCAAGCAATATTCAGGAAATTTCACCAAATTCTTCTTTTAAACTTCAGACTAGTGAATCTACTCTCAATAATCAGATAACACCAGATGTTTCCCAGAGTAGACTGAGTCAGAAAAACTGGGCTCTGCACCCTTGGGTGGGGGTTTTATAGGGAGCCTAATTAATTAGTAATCTGACTCAGTCCAATCAGAGGCAGACAGAGATAACCCATTCCTGGATGCTATCTTCCCCTTATTGAGAAGAGGTGGAGATCTAGAACCAGTTCTGAAATCCCTGTCTGCTTCCTGTGTGGAAGTGCCTCAGATTTATACTGACATTGGTCTTCTTTCAGTACTCTGAAAGAGCTGGTTATTCACCTAGGTTTTGAGGGTCAATCAATCAGAATAGCAATAACAATAGCACTTAGACTTATATATCACTTCACAGTGCTTTACAACTCTCTCTAAGAGGTTTATAGAGTCAGCATATTTCCCCCAACAATCTGGGTCCTCATTTTACTGACCTTGGAAGGATGGAAGGCTGAGTCAACCTTGAGCTTGGTGAGATTCAATCTGCCAAACTGCAGTCAGCTGGCAGTCAGCAGAAGTTGCCTGCTGTACTGCATTCTAACTACTGTGGCTCAGGGAATAGAGCTGGAAGAGACCTTCCAACCCCCTGCTCAAGCAGGAGACCCTATACAATTTGAGACAAGTGACTGTTGAGTCTCCTCTTAAAAACCTCCAGTGATGAAGCACCCACAGCCTCTAAAGACAAGCTGTTCCACTGGTTAATTGTTCTCACTGTTAGGACGTTTTTCCTTAATTCCAGGTTGCTTTTCTTAAAAACCCTTTCCCCCCCTTCATGTCCAATTTTCAGACACTGCCAGGACAAGAATTGTGGAGTTCATTTTTAAAAAAAACAAATAAAGAAGAGGCCACTGATGGACATCGCATGTGTAGTATGAATCCAGTCACATCTTTTGACGGGAAGGCTAGAGCAATACTCTTTAAAGCCAAGCACTTTAGCAAAGGGGCTGAGTCCCCATTGTTACAGATTTGTTAGTTATTCTTTTTAACTGCACAGACCCTAATGACTTCATTTGGTATTCATTACTTGTCACACGCACTACTGTAGGTCTTCAGCACTAATTTAGGACAATTACAATGAAGTGTTAGTGAGTGTTTGTTAGTCCTTTGCATTGCAACTGTTCTCCTTCCTAGGTCCCCCACCCACCCGCCCACATCCCATAGACCAGGGGTCTGCAAAGTTGGCTCTTTGAAGACTGGTGGACTTCAACTCCCAGAATTCCCCAGCCACCAGTCCACCAGTTGAAGTCCACCAGTCTTCAAAGAGCCAACTTTGCAGACCCCTGCAATAGACAAACATAAGGAAGAGAGGGCATAAGACATGACCCACTACATAGTACTGATTCTTGGGAAGTAATCTTTCAGCATGATGTGGGGAGTGTATCAAATTAATACTGGAGAGATAATTTCCATGGGTCAATGTACTGTGCTGGTCTGTAGATTTGTCTAGATTAGGCCCTGAAACATTTAATTGATACCTGTATCAGATTAGCTGTAAACACAAAGTGGATATTTGCCTGGAAGGCTGAAATAGGCAAGATGTATAAAATAATTTCAAGAAATTTATCAAACACATCACTATTTGTGTTGCAAATTAGGTAACTTTTCATAATTTCTGGGATGTGTGGAAGGCAATTCATTTCATTACGTGTGTGTGGAAATTTCTGTTCCTTTGAAAACACAATTGGAACATAATTCCTTCGTGTGCCCCAGTTAATTATCATTTGCAACATGTCTAGCATCAAAGCTTTACTAGCACGGAGGCGATCATTTCTTCACTGCAATACCACTTTCAAGATTCATTTATCTTGTCTTTTAAACTAATTATCCCTGAATTCACCAGTAAGTTGTCACACTTACATTGTCCAATAAATGTGGTTTTAAATCAGTGGCTTACTGTCTTGTAATACATACAATCCGGCCTTCCATTGTATCTAACTGGAGCTATTCATCTGTGATCACACAACACGAAAGAGAGAACAACATTGCAGTTTGTATGAATGATCACACTTATTTATATGCAAATATGTCTGACAAATCAATAATGTATGATTTAGCTGTTCGGGCGTGCATTAGCAGAAGGGCTGGCATTCCTGAGCGTCTGTTGAGAAAGGGAGCTTCTGCCTCTCCTAGTGAAAAAATGGGCAAGATCTTTCAAAGCCACAAGCCTGACCAGAATGACCTCAGGCCTTTTATTGGCCAAGCTAAAAGGAGTAGCTGCCTCTCTGTGGAGGAAATGTGGCTCATATTTATGACAGTTGCAGTGTCCCTGGATCATCTGATAACCTTTTGAGAATATCTGACAAGCAAAGTTAATGGGGAAGCCAGATTCACTTAACAACTAATTTACCAACTGCAGTGGTTCACTTAACAACTGTGACAAGGAAGGTCATAAAATGGGGCAAAATCCACTTGACAACTGTCTCACTTAGCAACAGAAATTTGAGGCTCAATTGTGGTCATACATCGAGGACTATCTATAGTAGTCTTCAGCTTTCCTTCTTGGTCAGATATGTCAAGAACTGAAGCTGACCCCTTCTGTCTTATTTCCCAAAAAGGTTGTGGTATTTTAATAATAAACAGCCAGATATGTCAGCATCATATTGAGAGTGATATGAACAATAATAACTCTGGCAATAAAAGAATAACACATGCAGTTATACCAGTTAGATGGGCAAAGCATAGTTTCTCACTATCTAAACCATACAGTTAACTAGATATGTCAGCAGCATATTGAGAATGATATGGAGAACAACTGTGACAAATGTTATATATCTTGGAGATGATATAGTTCACCCTTGCCTCTGCCTGGTGTAGGAATTCATCCCCAACATCCAGTCATCCAGTCTCTGTTTAAACACCTCAAACAAAGAAAAGTCCACCATTTCTTGAGGCAGTCTACTTTGTTATTGTTACTATTACAAAAAAAATTATTCATATCCAACCAAAATCCAATTCCTTGTACTGTAATTTAAACCTGTTGTTTTTGTCATGTTTTTGGAACAATTTTGTCCCGTCTTATGCTTGACACCCCTTCTGATGCTTTAAGACAGCTATCACATATCTCTGCTGTCTCCTCTTCTCCAGGCTAAATATACTTAATGCCTCTAGTCATTCTTCAAAGTTTTATCATCGTGGTTGTTTTCTCCTGGATATGCTCCAGTTTCTAAATGGCCTCCCAAAAATGTGGTACCCTGAACTGAATTGAATATTCTAAATATGGTCTAACCAACATAGAATAGAGAGAAATATTGTAGTCTCTTAATGCTATATTTTGTTTACAGATGGCCTTTGACATACAACCATTTACGTAATTCC
Organism: Rhabdophis nuchalis; assembly: GCA_039707465.1. Taxonomy (NCBI): domain Eukaryota; kingdom Metazoa; phylum Chordata; class Lepidosauria; order Squamata; family Natricidae; genus Rhabdophis; species Rhabdophis nuchalis. Next base: position 31,514,268 of record CM077644.1, read on the forward strand.
TACAACCATTCCTAGGCAGGAAACCCTATACCATTTCAGACAAATGGCTATCCAACATCTTCTTGAAGACTTGTAGTGTTGGGGCATTCACAACATCAGTGGAACAGCTTGTCTCCAGAAGTTGTGAATGCCCCAACACTACAAGTCTTCAAGAAGATGTTGGATAACCATTTGTCTGAAATGGTATAGAGTTTCCTGCCTAGGCAGGGAGTTGGACTAGATGACCTCCGAGGTCCCTTCCAATTCTGCTATTGTATTATTGTATTTATTTAATTACTGTTCAAAGTTATGACAGTGCTGAAAGAAATCGACTTATGAGCAGCCCTTACTGACCATTGCAACTTACAGTCATTTAACAACTGCTTCATTTAGTTCTGGTCTCCACTGCGGTCATAAATTGAGGACTACCTGTATTCTATACCTTTTTAATACATTGTATTTTCAACAATTGTAATCCTTTCAGATTACACCAACCATACTAAAATTATTTCTTTAACAAATTTATATAACTATACATCTTAACCAAACAACTCTGAAATATATGAATAACATAACACAATTTAAAAGCCATAAGGCAACTTATAATTGAACAAAAACCCCAATGGTGCTTGCAAAATACATAACAGAATATACATTGAACTCCATTAACATCCTGGCCTGAGATGCCTGAGAAAAAAGACAGATCTTCAAAGTTTTCTGGAGGCTCAACAAAATCAGATGCATCTGAATATCAGGAGCAAGTAAGTGACATAATGCTATTCCTTGCCCGCTTGGCTGGTCTATTCATTTTGAATACATTGTACTTTCAATACTTGCATTCCATTCATGAGTTATGTTCTACCAGGTTGCAATAGAGCTTAAATCATATTTGGTTATATTTCTTCCTGTTGTCTTCTGCACCTGTAATGGATAGAGACAATAGAATTCTTGATATAACTGGTTTTGTTATTTCCTATTTACATGATCATTATTGGGTGCTTCCACACCCAGCATATTCCTTCATTCTGTTCCATGCCTCCATTCTGTTCTTCACGTGGTTGTTAGGAGTATAATTCTAGTGTTGGGTTGGCAATATATATATAAACCATGATTACAAATGGTTACTTTGTTACTTTAAATGTTATATGTTTGAATGTAATTAGCTGCTGTAATTAACTCAGCAATAAGGGGAAGCCAGGAGCTCGATCCCTCTCTCTCTGCTCTGCTCGCTCTGACTGACCGACTGACTTTGCAGAACTAGGAAGAATCATGAATTGCAACTGTAAGCAATTGTTTTTGAGTTAAGGACTGTATTTGATTCAATATCTACTATAGCCGGACCTGGTAGGAATTGCGGAGACCTGGTTGGGCCACGAGGGAGGACTCCCCCTCGTTGAAATGTGCCCACCAGGTTACCGCGCTTTTCATCAGCCTCGGGCCCTAGGCAGGGGTGGTGGGGTAGCGGTTATTATTAGGGAAGGTCTAGAGCCGAGAGAGACCATTGTGCCACAGACTACCGGTTGTGAGTCCCTCTGCGTGAAGTGGGGCCTAGGGAGGCAGTTGGGCTTGCTAGTTGTATACCTGGCCCCCCGCTATGTAACAGCAGCCCTGCCCGAGCTCCTCGAGGTGATCGCTACGATGGCAGTTGAGACCCCCAGACTTTTAGTCATGGGGGACTTTAATCTGCCATCGGCGGGCGAATCATCCGGGGTAGCTCGGGAGTTCATGGCTTCCATGACGGCCATGGACCTGACCCAACTAATTCAAGGCCCCACTCATGAGGGTGGACATACACCGGATCTCATCTTTGTCTCAGGCCAATGGAAGAGTGATCTGGGTATAGGGGATATAGTCATCACGCCCTTGTCATGGACAGACCACTCACTTCTCCGGCTCGACTTTCCAACCGCTGCCCCTCACCGCGGGGAGGCGGAACCTGAGTCACCTATTTGGTTCCGCCCCAGGCGTCTGATGGACCCTGATGGGTTCCAGACGGCGCTTGGGCCACTTCCTGTACCTCTGACCCGCGCCCCGATGGAGGACCTCATGGCCGCATGGAATATTGCGACCACGGGAGCCTTTGATCGGGTCGCGCCCTTGCGGCCTCTCTTGTGGCGCCGAAACACCCTGGCTCCTTGGTTTACCGAGGAGCTGAGGGTGATGAAACGCCACAAGAGATGCCTAGAGAGAAGATGGAGGGCTACCCGTTCTGAATCTGACCGGACACAGGTAAGAGCCCATTTACGGACTTACATTGTGGCGCTGAGAGTGGCCAAACGTCATCATTGTGCCACTCTCATAGCATCCGCAGAAAACCGCCCTGCCGCCCTGTTTAGGGTGACCCGTTCCCTCCTTCAACAGAGGGTGCGGGAAGCCCCGCTGCAGGGTAGAGCAGAGGAATTTGTGATTTTTCTGCAGGAGAAAATCGCTCAGATACAGAATGAGTTAGCCTCCATTGATGGCCCAGTGGGATGCCACGAGACAGATCTTGTTTGGGAGGAGTTTGACTCCGTTACTTCCGAGGATATGGACAGGTTACGTGGGCGACTGCGAGCCACCACATGTTTATTGGACCCGTGTCCCTCCTGGCTTGTACTGGCATCCTGGGAGGTGACACGAGGCTGGCTCCAAGAGGTTGTCAACGCATCCTTAAGTGAGGGTGCCTTACCTGCTTCCCTAAAAGAGGCCATGGTGAGGCCCCTCCTTAAGAAGCCCTCTTTGGATCCAGCTTTATTAACCAACTATCGTCCAGTCTCCAACCTTCCCTTTTTGGCGAAGGTTGTTGAGAGTGTGGTGGCACAACAGTTTCCCCATCACCTGGAGGAAGTTGATTATCTAGACCCGCGCCAGTCCGGCTTTCGGCCCGGGCATAGCACCGAGACGGCATTGGTCGCGTTGGTCGATGATCTCTGGAGGGCCAGAGATGGGGGTTGCTCCTCCATCCTGGTCCTATTAGACCTCTCGGCGGCTTTCGATACCATCGACCATGGTATCCTATTGCATCGGCTGGAGGGGTTGGGGGTGGGAGGCACCGTTTTACGGTGGTTCTCCTCCTACCTCTCTGGCCGATCGCAATTTGTGTTGGCAGGGGAGCAGAGGTCGACCTCGAGACCCCTCACATGTGGGGTCCCTCAGGGGTCGGTCCTCTCGCCTCTCCTGTTCAACACATATATGAAGCCGCTGGGTGAGATCATCCGTGGCTTTGGGGTAGAGTACCATCTCTACGCTGATGATACTCAGCTGTATATATCTACCCCAAGCCACCCCAACGATGCCGTAGCGGTGATGTGCCAGTGCCTGGAAGCCGTACGGATCTGGATGGGAAGTAACGGACTCAGACTCAACCCGACCAAGACCGAGTGGCTGTGGTTTCCGGCTGCCCGATTCAACCAGCTGACTCCATCGCTGGCCATAGGGGGCGAACATCTTGCCCCTGTGGATGGGGTGCGCAACTTGGGTGTCCTCCTGGATGCCCGGCTGTCCATGGAAGATCAAGTGACAGCCGTGGCCAGGAGGGCGTTTTACCAGGTTCGCCTGGTTCGCCAGTTGCGCCCCCTATTGGATCGGGACGCCCTTCGCACAGTCACTCATGCTCTCGTGACATCCCGACTGGACTATTGTAACTCTCTCTACATGGGGCTCCCCTTGAGGTGCACCCGAAGACTTCAGCTGGTCCAGAATGCAGCCGCGCGAGCAATAATGGGTACCGCAAGGTATACCCATGTAACACCGCTCTTGCGCGAGCTGCACTGGCTACCTGTCGTCTTTCGGGTGCGCTTCAAGGTGTTAGTCCTCATCTTTAAAGCGCTCCATGGCTCGGGACCTAGCTATCTGCGGGATCGGATTCTGCCTCATACATCTTCCCGGCCCATTCGCTCCCACAGAGAGGGACTTCTCCGGGTGCCGTCCACTAGACTTTGTCAGCGGGCGACGCCCAGGGGAAGGGCCTTCTCTGTGGCGGGCCCAGCCCTCTGGAACGACCTTCCCCCCGACATTAGAACAACTACGGACCTCCGCTCCTTCCGTCAGAAATTAAAAACTCACTTTGGTAATAACATCATTTTACACATTGCAATTCTACCAAACCAAGACAACTTTATCTCTTTATATTTATCTATCTTTTTCTCTACTTCCTTCAACATCACCTCATAATTAATTTTTTTTAATTCTCTAACTTTAAGTGAAAGTGTTATCCCCAAGTATTTCAATGTGTTCTTAGCTCTTATCCCAAATTGTTCTTGCATACTCTCCCACTCCTTACCATCTTTATTCATTAATAATTCAGATTTTGACCAATTTACCTTTAAACCTGTCATTTCTTCAAATTCTATCAAATGTTTATTTATCCTCTTTAAATCTTTCTCTATATCTTTCAAAATAATCAAAGTGTCATCCGCATACAAATTTATCTTATATCCCTTGTAACCTTCCAACTCTTCATCTGCTTCTATCAATTTAATCAAAACCTCCATAACTAACAAAAATAATGTTGGAGACAAGGGACATCCTTGTCTCGTGCCTGCTTCCAATTTAATCTCTCCCGTCATTGTTCCATTCACCTTTACCTTTGCACTACTTTTTTGATACAGTTTTGAAATAACATGTATAAATTTATTACCAAAGCCTAATGCCTCAATAATTACTTTTATAGTATCCCATTGTACAGAATCAAAAGCTTTAAAAATATCTAACGATATTATACCTAATTCATCTCCATTATTCTCTGCTACATCTATAATATTCAATACTCTTCTAATTATATCACTCATATATCTGCCTTTAACAAACCCTACTTGATTATAACTTATATATTTATCTATAAAACTATTTAATCTATTACTTATAATAGCTGTAAATATTTTAGCATCTTGGTTGATTAAAGAAATAGGTCGATAGGACTCGATCCTCTCAAGATCTTTATCCGGTTTAGGAATTATAGATATTACTGTCTTATTCCATGACATCGGGACTTCTCCACCATGTAAAATTCCATTAAATAATTTTTGCAGTTTTGGTATTATTAGTTCTTTAAAATCTTTATAAAATTCAGCAGGTAATCCATCTTCTCCTGGGGTCTTCCCTAATTTTAACTCTTGTATTATTTCGTTGATTTCCTCCTGTGTTATATCTCTTTCCATCAAATCTTTGTATGTTTGATCTATTTTCATACCATATTTTCCAAGATGATTCTTCAATTTTTCTAAATCAATTGATTTCTTTAAATGTAATTTTTGAAAAAAATTCCTAGCTACTTCACATTTCTCCAATCTCTTATAACACCTTGTACCTTTTTCATCTATCAGAGAACCAATTTCTCTCTTTTGAGTTTTATTTTTCGCCATCTTTGCCAATAACCTAGAATTTTTATTACTAAATTCAAAAAAATCCCTATTCAAATATCTTAAATTTTTTTTAACCAATTCAATATCTTCTTCTATCAGTTTAGTTTTTAATAAGGTCAATTCCTCCAAACATTTTTTATCTTTCGTAAGTGAGAATTGGTTCTCCAATATCTTAATTTGTCTTGTATCCTGATCAATTTTAGCTTTGTATTCTCTATATTTCCTGCTTGACAATTTAATACTTTCTCCTCTAAATATAGCTTTCATGGTATCCCAAACAATTTCAAATTTAACCTCTTCATTATCATTCAATTCCCAACTTTCCTTCCATTTTTTGAATATCCATATTTTATCCTCCTCCCTTTTGTACAATTTTTCATCATATCTCCAACCTCTTTCCTTTTTCTCAAAATTAAAATCTATTTCCATCATAACTTCTGCATGATCAGAATCCTTAAAAATTCCCACATCTATTCTATCTACTTTATTCAGCAAATCTTTAGAAACAAAAATATAGTCAATCCTTGAATAAGTATTATGTACCTTAGAACAAAAGGTATACACCCTTTCAGAGCCTTTCAACTCCCTCCAAACATCTGCCACACTGTTTTGAAACATCCATTTATTTAAAATTTCCCCTTTATTTGTTTGTCTAAAGCGGGTGGGATTATTACTATCAATTCTATCCCTAATTAGGTTAAAATCTCCCGCCACAATTACTTTCCCTTCACTTTCTGTTTCCAAAATCTTAGTAATTTTATCCAAAAATCCCTTTTGTTTTTCATTCGGTAGATATAAATTAACCAATGTCACTTTTTGCTCGTTAATATTCCCTATAATTATTAAATATCTGCCTTCCTCATCTCTAATTACTTGTTTTTTCTCAAAGTATACCCTATTTGATATCAATATCGCAACTCCTCTAGCTTTGGAAGTCCCAAAAGATTTTTCATAAATTTGCATACCTTTAATATTCATTCTATTAAAATCCTCAGATTTTTGATGAGTTTCCTGCAAAAATAATATATCTGGAGAATCCCTTTTAAATTTAAGTTCCAATCTTTTCCTTTTTATATGATTGCCTGTACCCTTCACGTTCCATGTCATTATTTTTATAAACCGCATTTAAGCGGTAACTTTTTTAATCCTGACCCCTCCTCTTCCTTTATGTGCACACCCAACACCAAACAAAAAAGACATACAAAAACATAAAACTCCACAAACAGTATATAACAAACAACATAAACATAAAACCCAAATATCAAACACAACAACCACAACAAATAACAAGCAATCTTCATCCCCCACATCCTCAATCAGATATCGCCTCTATATAAAGAGTGTGGGGGAGTGGGACATGCCGATGGTCGGGTCACCTCTTCGGGCTATTCTTTAAATTCCACTTTCAAAAAAAGAAGACAACACTGGCTTCGCCCCGGACTCAGCTTTCTGCTTTTTACTAAGATCCTCCATCTTGTCTGGCGTTCGTTCGGTATCTTCACGAATTTTCTTATACTCAGAAATTGCCGGGGAAATTTCTTTTCTCTTTAAACTCTTGGGATCCTGGCCGCCAATTGCACCTTTTTCTTCCAAAATTGAGGGTTCCTCTTGTACTCCACCCATCTTAAGCATATAATCTTTAATTTCTACCAAATCTTCCTCTTTCTCAATCAGCCCAAGCTCCCGAATTAATCTTATTACATCTGTTTCTGGGGTAATAGTATGCATCCTTCCTTTGTAAAAAAATTTCAGTTGCTGTAATGGCCTCCAATTGTACTTAATATCATTGTCTCTCAAAACCTTTGTAACTGGTTTCAAATAATATCTCCAAGATCTGTCTTCCCTGGAAATATCCGGAAAAACTTGGATTTCTTTCTCCTCAAACTTAGGAACACCTTCCAGTTCCCTTATTTTTGCCATAACCTCTAGTTTATCTCCAAGGTTTGCAAATCTTACTAAAACATTTCTATTTGCTCCATTTTGTCTCTTATAACCAATCCTAAAAATGCTTACTAGGTCTGCTGCTGTGTATTCAAATCCAAAATCATTCAACCATTTTAACACCCTCTGCTTCAAATCATCCGGTCTATTTTCTGGAATATTACGTATAACAATATTATATTTCCTAGCATCCTCCTCCAAAAGACTAATTCTCTTGTCTTGCTGCTGATTTTTATAAAAAATTCCCTCTATCTTACGATCAATTTGTGCATCATGTGCATGGATTTGTTCAATTTCATCTTTAATAAATTTCACCTCCACGTTTTGCTTTACAAAACTAACATTCAATTCACTTATCTGTTCTTTAGCTTTTTGAACTTCCAGTGTCAAATTCCCCACATGATCAGTCAGTGTAGTTAACTTTTCTCCAATTGTATTTAAGGCTCCGAAGATCCGTTCAAGTTCTGAGGGCTGTTGAGTCGTCATTTCAATTCAAAAAAGCTTTTTCTTTATAAAAAAAAATTATATTTCTTTGCCAAGAGGGTCTTTTGTGAAGAGTAAGGGCAGTGTCCCAAATAAAATAAAGCTGAGCCGGCTTTTAATGCACCAAAGGAGCCAGAAAGAGAGATAGGAGGGCTTCCCCAGTTTATTTAACTTCTTAAGCCTCCATTCTCATAGACCGCGCGTGCGCAAGATGGCGGTCGGCTCTTGAGTCCCGTGCGGGTCGCGGAGGCTCAATGGCCAGAAAAAACGGGTATGTCCGGCCCGGAGACGAACGAGGAGGCCGGACCCAGTGAGTGGACCACCTGAGGAGCGTTTTGAGACCAGGCGGGTCTCTCAGGGTGGTCGGAGGATCGAGTGGTGAGGCTGGAGAATGACGGAGGTTGGAGGCAGGAGGAGGCCGGCTGATGGAGCGCTGGGCCGGGCGCCGAGCCGGACGCCGGGCGCTTCCGCCGAGTGCCGCCCCGGGCTGGAGGTTGGAGGCTGGAGGCTGTGAGAGAGCCTCCGGCTGGAAGGAAGAACGAGGAGGAACGAGTCGCCGGCGAAGAGATGGAACGCTGGGCCGGGCGCCGAGGCTTTCCGCCGAGCGCCGCCCCGGGCTGGAGGTTGGAGGCTGTGAGAGAGCCTCCAGCTGGAAGGAAGAATGAGGAAGAACGAGTCGCCGGCGAAGAGAGAGGCTGTGAGAGAGCCGGTAAGGAGAGCCGAAACGAAACGACCGTGACGACCGAGCGGGGAGCGGAGAGAGGCGGGGGTGAGCGGCAGGGCGGCATGAAGGCCTGGCCACCTGGCAGTCGAGCCGGACGCCGGACGCCGTACACGAGGCGCCATTCAGAGGCCGTGAGAGGGCCAGAAGGCTGTGAGAGAGCCGGACAGTATGAATGGCGAGCAGTGGGGGCGAACGACGGACGGCGTGGAGGCTTGATATGGAGGCCTGGCTGCCGGGATGAAGCCGAAGGGCCATGAGGGATTTGAAAGACCTGTAGCTGAGGCCTGTAGCTGAGGCCTGTTTCCTAGATCTTACCCCATGGCCCACTTTAACTTTAACTTTTACCATCATTGACCTTCTGCCTGAATTATAAGAACTATAAGAACTATTAACTTTTATCATCATGAACTTCCTGATTGAACTATGATTATAAGAACCATATGAATTATTACATCAAGATCTCTGCGCCTCTTATCGCCTTTTACTATCATGCCATGCACTACTGGAATTAATTATGCATTTTATATCTAACATCTTAAACGTTTTAGCTGCCATTGTGCCTTTTAAATCATGTATTGCGACCTATTTATATTTATTTATATTTATATTTTTAAATCTTATCTATTTATATTTATTTATATCAATTCTATTATGTACTCAAGAGCTGACCTGTTGCTACTGCGAGAGTCCCCGCTCTCGCAGGTTTGGCCCTCCACTCTAACGAGGGCCCGCCTTGATGAGGGGTTTATTAACCCGGAGAGGTGGAAGAAGCGTGGTCTAAGGGGTTTTTTAGTTGTCAGGTTATTGTCAGTTTTAGGGGGTACCAGGGAGGGGGGAGGGTATAGATGCATAGAGATGGAGACGGATAGAGAGGGCCAGGCCAGCAGACGACGGAGGGTGGCGGAGGGAGCCGTGAGCAGGGGGGAAACACGAGTCATCCCGTTAGAGGGCAATTCCATCCAGATGGTCGTGGGGAGACGCAGGTCCGAGGGGAGACAATTTCTATCCTCCCGGTTGAGGGCACAGAACCGTTGGTTATATACGGTGAAGTGCCACAACCCCCGCTTGCTAGGTGGTCGGGAAGTACAGAGCCAGGGCTTGAGGCTGATGTTTTGCAATGCCAGGTCCGTGGTCAACAAAGCCCCCCTCGTACATGACCTTGTGTCAGAGGAGGGGCCGGACCTGGCAGGAATAGCGGAAACCTGGTTGGGCCACGAGGGTGGACTCCCCCTCGTCGAAATGTGCCCACCAGGCTACCGTGCTTTTCATCAGCCTCGGGCCCTTGGCAGGGGCGGTGGGGTAGCGGTTATTATAAAGGAAGGTCTTGAGCCGAGAGAGACCACTGTGCCACAGACTACCGGTTGTGAGTCCCTCTGCGTGAAGTGGGGCCTAGGGAGGCAGTTGGGCGTGCTGGTTATATACCTGGCTCCCCGCTATGTAGCAGCAGCCCTGCCCGAGCTCCTTGAGGTGATCGCTACGGTGGCAGTGGAGACCCCCAGACTTTTAGTCATGGGGGACTTTAATCTGCCATCGGTGGGCGAATCATCCGAGGTAGCTCGGGAGTTCATGGCTTCCATGACGGCCATGGACCTGACCCAACTAATTTTAGGCCCCACCCACGAGGGTGGACATACACCGGATCTTATCTTTGTCTCTGGCCAGTGGAAGAGTGATCTGGGTTCAGGGGACATAGTCATCACGCCCTTGTCATGGTCAGACCACTCACTTCTCCGGCTCGACTTTCCAACCGCCACCCCCCTCCGCGGGGAGGCGGAACCCGGGTCTCCAATTTGGTTCCGCCCCAGGCGCCTGATGGACCCGGATGGGTTCCAGACGGCGCTTGGGCCATTTCCTGTACCCCCGACCCGCGCCCCGATCGAGGACCTTGTGGTCGCATGGAATACTGCGACCGCGGGAGCCTTGGATCGGGTCGCGCCCTTGCGGCCTCTCTTGCGGCCGCGAGTCACCACGGCTCCCTGGTTTACTGAGGAGCTGAGGGTGATGAAACGCCGCAAGAGATGCCTAGAGAGAAGATGGAGGAATACCCGCTCTGAATCTGACCGAACACAGGTAAGAGCCCATTTACGGACTTACATTGTGGCGCTGAGAGTGGCCAAACGTCATCATTGTGCCACCCTCATAGCATCCGCAGAAAACCGCCCTGCCGCCCTGTTTAGGGTGACCCGCTCCCTCCTTCAACAGAGGGTGCGGGAAGCCCCGCTACAGGGTAGAGCAGAGGAATTTGTGATTTTTCTGCAGGAGAAAATCGCTCAGATACAGAACGGGCTACCCTCCATTGATGGCCCAGTGGGATGCCACGAGACAGATCTTGTTTGGGAGGAGTTTGACTCCGTTACTTCCGAGGATATGGACAGGTTACGTGGGCGACTGCGAGCCACCACATGTTTATTGGACCCGTGTCCCTCCTGGCTTGTACTGGCATCCTGGGAGGTGACACGAGGCTGGCTCCAAGAGGTTATCAACGCATCCTTGAGTGAGGGTTCCTTGCCTGCCTCCCTAAAAGAGGCTATGGTGAGGCCCCTCCTCAAGAAGCCCTCTTTGGATCCAGCTCTTTTGAACAACTATCGTCCAGTCTCCAACCTTCCCTTTTTGGCGAAGGTTGTTGAGAGTGTGGTGGCACAACAGTTTCCCCGTCACCTGGAGGAAGTTGAGTATCTAGATCCGCGCCAGTCCGGCTTTCGGCCCGGGCATAGCACCGAGACGGCATTGGTCGCGTTGGTTGATGATCTCTGGAGGGCCAAGGATGGGGGTTGTTCCTCCATCCTGGTCCTATTAGACCTCTCAGCGGCTTTCGATACCATCGACCATGGTATCCTATTGCATCGGTTGGGGGGGTTGGGGGTGGGAGGCACCGTTTTACGGTGGTTCTCCTCCTACCTCTCTGGCCGATCGCAATTTGTGTTGGCAGGAGAGCAGAGGTCGACCTCGAGACCCCTCATATGTGGGGTTCCTCAGGGGTCGGTCCTCTCGCCTCTCCTGTTTAACGCATACATGAAGCCGCTGGGCGAGATCATCCGTGGTTTTGGGGTAGAGTACCACCTGTACGCTGATGACACCCAGCTGTACATATCTACCCCAAACCACCCCAACGATGCCGTAGCGGTGATGTGCCAGTGCCTGGAAGCCGTACGGATCTGGATGGGAAGTAACGGACTCAGACTCAACCCGACCAAGACCGAGTGGCTGTGGTTTCCGGCTGCCCGATTCAACCAGCTAACTCCATCGCTGGCCATAGGGGGCGAACATCTTGCCCCTGTGGATGGGGCGCGCAACTTGGGTGTCCTCCTAGATGCCCGGCTGTCCATGGAAGATCAAGTGACAGCCGTGGCTAGGAGGGCGTTTTACCAGGTTCGCCTGGTTCGCCAGTTGCGCCCCCTATTGGATCGGGACGCCCTTCGCACAGTCACTCATGCTCTCGTGACATCTCGACTGGACTATTGTAACTCTCTCTACATGGGGCTTCCCTTGAGGTGCACCCGGAGACTGCAGATGGTCCAGAATGCAGCCGCGCGGGCAATCCTGGGTACCTCTAGGTTTGCCCATGTAACACCTCTCCTGCGCGAGCTGCACTGGCTGCCTGTCGTCTTCCGGGTGCGCTTCAAGGTACTAATTATCATCTTTAAAGCGCTCCATGGCTCGGGACCTAGCTACTTGCGGGATCGGATCCTGCCCCATACTTCCTCACGGCCGATTCGCTCCCACAGAGAGGGACTTCTCCGGGTGCCGTCCACTAGACTTTGTCAGCGGGCGACGCCCAGGGGAAGGGCTCTCTCTGTGGCGGGCCCTGCCCTCTGGAATGACCTTCCCCCCGACATTAGAACGACCACGGACCTCCGCTCCTTCCGTCTGAAATTAAAAACATATTTTTTCTGCTTGGCCGGTCTGGGGTAGTCTCTCTCTATGGGGTTTTACTGTATAGTGGGAATTTTAGTTTAATTTGGGTATTTTAGCACAGGTATTATTTAATTTGTTTTTTAAGATGTTCTTGATTGTATATGTATGGTTTTTAGTTTCCCTGTGCACCGCTCCGAGTCCCTACGGGGAGAGGAGCGGTCAAGAAATTAAACTATTATTATTATTATTATTATTATTTTAAATGTAATCCAAAAACTTGCTCGCTACATTCAGCTAACACAATCCACTTTAGAAGAATTCAAAAGTTCAAAAGAGTTGTAATCCACATGCCATCAACCAACTTCCTTCTTAGTCTTCAGCTTGTGTTTAAAGCCTTGTAGCGAGACAAAAAGCATGCAAATCGTGATATTTGCCAGAACAAAGGGTAGCCCCCCTCTTACCTCGGCCGCCTTGCTCAACCCTCTGCCTCCACGGAGAAACGAAACTTTGAAATTCGAGCAGTTCGGGTTGATCAATCGCTTTGAAAAAACAATTTACAAGTCCCACCGACCTTCCAAAACACCTGTAAACATTTCCAGCTCCTAACGGCGCGTTTTAATCACTTTAATCCACATTTATTAAATAAAAAAAGCCCTGCGAGGTGGAGGAAACACCCTCTCTTTACACGAGCATCGCCACGCCCCGTTTAACTTTTTATTTGAGATGCTACCATTAAATTTGACAGAGAAAGATATAGAAGAATATCAGAAGAAATTAGATAAATTTTGTAATGGTGGGAAAAGACCAAGATTAATGAAGAAATTGTGGTATCAAAACCAAAAAGAGGGTGGATTGGGAATTCCCAATCTACTTAATTATTATCGGGCGTATAATATTAGAACTGTGATAAAAATACTTAAAGGTGGAGATGGTCATTGGGGAGATCTGGAGTTAAAAGATATTAAGAGATTTGGGTCTATATGGTTTTTAGATAGAGCAAAAACAAAAAAGGCAATTAATAGTTATTGGTTAAAGGGGCTGAGTAAAACTTGGAATAAATTTGTTAAAAAACTGATTCCGGATATAACGTTTTTGGGAAAGACAACTGAAAGTTGGCCGATTAAAACTAATATAAGTCGGAACAAAGTAATTGAGGATGAAAATATAGGAAATATAGTAGATTGGTTAAGAGCTCTAGGAACTGAAAGTAGGAAGAAAAAAGTAATTCAAAAATTGGAGTTAAATTGGTTTGAAAAAATACAGGTAGAAAAATGGACTATGAAAGTAAGGGGAATATGTAACATAGATAGAAGTAAAACTAAATTTGAAAGTTTAGTATCTCAAATTATTAAGGATGAAACTGGGTTAAAAGGACTCGTCAGTAAGATATACAAGATTATAAACTTTGATGGAAATCCACAAATGGTAATGAAAAGGAACTGGGAGGAAGACCTAAAGATTAAAATATTGGATTTGGATTGGAACGAGAATTGGAAGAGTCGGATTATGAGGACTTTATCTATAAGGATTAAAGAACATAATTTTAAGGTTGTTTGGAAATGGTACTGGACCCCATTAAGATTATCACTGATAGATAAAAAAATGAGTGATAAATGTTGGAGATGTAATACGGAATTGGGAACTTATGAACATATGTGGTATAAATTTGTGAAAATTAAAAAGTTTTGGCAGCAATTAGAAAGAACGATGTGTGAAATGATGAAAAGAATAATAATATTGAGACCAGAAACTATATTGTTATTGATAATTAATGAACCAGAGTTAACAAAACATGAGAAAGAACTGATTAGAATTATGATTATAATGGGTAGAATTGTAATAGCAAGATATTGGAAAATAGAGGTAAATATTAAAATAGAAGAATGGTACTGTGAAATGTGGAAATTAGCCTTAAATGATAAAATGACGTGTGATATTAAATTTAGAGAGGGGGTTTATAAAAACGATATCTTTTGGAAGACTTGGAAGCCATTTGTGGACTATGCACTTGGAACTTTGGACGTCTCGACGCCTGTACCGAGGGAACGTGGATTTTGGAGATCCTAAAGATAATAGATGATACTTGAAACCAACTCTTCCTTTTGTTTTGTACAGCACTGGGTGAAATATTGTAAAACAGTATAAAAATTTCAATAAAAAAAAAAAAAAAAGAAATTAAAAACTCACTTTTTCTGCTTGGCCGGCCTAGGTTAGTCTCTACCTCAGGGGTTAGGGAATGTTAATTTTAAAATGGGGATTTTAGTACAGGGACAGTTGATTTAATTTGTTTTTATTGTATTTATTTATGTATATATTTTATGCTGTTTTAATTTTCCCTGTGCACCGCTCCGAGTCCCCCTGGGGAGAGGACGCGGTATAGAAAAATAAAATCTATCTATCTATCTATCTAACTGCTTGTGAAGCAGTAGTATATTTTACATCACAAGTAAAGCTACTTGTTTTTACTATCAGTGTCTGAGACTCTATATGTTTGTCTACTAGCATCGTTTTTCTCTTGCTGCAAATTCCGCTGCACAACTTTCTGTCTCCTAAAGGAGATATCCCCAACAGTGGTCTTTCTTGTAGGCCAGTTTAATCTCTCCAGTAGTGAGCAAGCCATTGTGGTACACTAGCTACAGTGCATCTTCTTCAGATATTCTCCCAATCCTCTTTCTTCTTCTTCAGCTGTCTGATGTACCTGCAATATTCCCCATCCATCTCTTTTCTTTGGTAGGCAATGTCTGTGAGCATCACTATTTTTCTTTTTATTATGAAGAGAAATTAGAGGGAAGTAGGAAGGCATCACCCCAAAACAAAACACACATTTAACTGAAATGCAGAAATAGCATAAGTTTCAGTGTGTTAGAGATCGTCTTGCCTCCTGCAAAATACTTAGTCTGCTTTTGGGATGTGAACTGTTAACGAGCAATTTCAGAAATCTAATCTAGGCTACACCTACCATCCTGGGCTGTATAAATGTAGCAGCTGTACATAACTGGCTAGAACTAAGTGCCCATTATTTGCATAATCATTCAGAGTGCAGCCAAAGAAAAAGAAATAATCTTGACTTAACGGGTGATGGGGGTAAGAGCTCAAGCTGGAACAGCAGGGAGAAAGAATTGTGGGGAGGGAGAGGGAAAAGGGAATAGTAACTTTAATGGCCTTGCGAATTGTCAAGGAAACCCTCTGCAGACTTCAGCATCTTGGCTCGGTCTCCCTCTGACACAGGAGCGACATTTATAGGTCATAACTCTGAGAAGCAGTCGGTCTCTCTGGCACCATTATGCTTAAATGTGAAGAGCTTCATCTGCTGACTATCACAGTGGAAAAGGCAACTTGAGTAGTTAAAGTACCACTTCAGGAGGATCCCTGTGGAGGAAATGAAACAAGTGAGAAAGGGAAAAAAAAAAGAATAATGAAGCATTCTCAACTCGGCTCTTTCACTAGATTAGGTCTTCCCTATTTAATATTCATCATTTTATTTTCCTTCTGTATCTATGCAACTAGTAGTCCAACTGAATCTCTCCTGCAAGATTTTAATATATTAATAACAATGATGCACTTATGGTTGTTGAGCCATCTCCCTGTGCCATAGCCTCTTTCTGGATCTTTATGTATCCATTCATCTTTGCAGAGATCTAAATAACTTCTCTTTACAAACTCTGGCTGTGCTGATATAGATCTGGGAATATAAGATCAGGCTGTCATAAGACTAAGACCTCATAGGAGGAGGGAGTAGGAGGAGGAGAAGGAGTAGAGAGAGTTGGCAAAGGAGGGAAGATTTGAAATACTTGGCATCCAGGTTGGCAGGTTAACAACAGAGAGAATCGTAGAAGAAACTTGATCATGGAGATGATATCGTAGACAGCTAAAAATAAGTAGAATGAATTTATTTATTGATTTCTCGAGTTTAGAGTCTGCCCATCTCACTCACAGAGAAACTCTGAGTTAGTAGTTTTGCCATTGTTAAACATGATCGGTTGATCTTAAAACAGATTGTACAATCTTTTGCACAACTGAAGGCTTGTTTGTTGCCGAGTGCAAGGAAAGTCCGCAAAGCGCTTAACTGTAAAATTCCATCCCCAGTCAAAAAAAGCTCCACGGGATCTAACATACCAATGTCAATGGCACAGAGGCTGTGCTGGAAGATATATGGGAGAAAGAAGACGAAAAGTTTATCTGTCAGAGGGTCATTAGCAAGATCCAGGCCAACTGCTAAATTCATCTAACTGAGAGAAATGGAAAATTTGCCACTAAATTCTGTAAGCTCTGGATGGGAGTTGTTCTAGTATTTAGCAACATGAAGGCATGCATATGTACTGCTATAATCACTGATCGTTGTGGCCTGCCAGTGGCCAGTGGAGCTGGCAGCAGAGTTGGACAGTGAGGAGATTGGAGAGGAACATGGGCCAGTCCTGGGGGCTGAGGAAAGCTCAGACGAGGGCTCTGCGTCGGAGGCAGAGAGGGAGCTAGACAGCAGTGAGGCAGAAGAACAGCTGGACCCTGTTCCTAGTGTGTGCATGTGCAGAACTGCCAGAAGACAAGAACAACCAAGAAAGCAGGATTGACTCCAGAGTAAAGCCATACCTTGGAGGTGATTGGCCCCTCCCATAGGAAACAAAAGAGGAGCGAACGGGGTTTTGATTGGGAACAGTCCAGAATTTGTTGTAAGTGGCATACCTATATAAAATTTAAAATAAATAAAAATAGAATAAATGTTATATTTAATTGTAATAGAATAATAGGTAATATTAGTATAGTACATTAAATAGTAATAGTATAGAATACAGTACTTGTCTTAGTAATCAAAACTGTCATAGTAATAGTATAGAGATAGTGCTTAGTATAGAGATAGTGCTTAGTATAGAGATAGTGCTTAGACTTACGTGTATATCGCTTCACCATGCTTTACAGCCCTCTCTAAGCAGTTTACAGAGTTAGCATATTGCCCCCAACAATCTGAGTCCACCTCGGAAGGATGGAAGGCTGAGTCAACCTTGAGCCTGGAGACATTTGATCTGCCAAATTGCAGGCAGCTGGTGATCAGCAGAATTAGCTTGCCATACTGCATTCGAACCACTGCACCACCAAGGCTCTAAGACGAGAATATGGTGTAGGAAGCACCCACACATCATTTTTTAAATGTTTCTTTTTACAAAATGAAATATCTTCGCAACCCGTATAGGGAGAAATACAGAAACCACCTACCATAGTCTACTGCTTTTGTTTCTGCTGGGTCAACATAGTTGGGAATGGTTTAGAAAAGAACCCATGACTTCCAATCTATGATTTCCACCAGCAGATTTTGTAGTTCTTCAAATAATTCAAATTGCCTATTAATAAAAAGGTAGGATTCCCCCACCAGAAGATATTTGTATTGAGTCAGACCATTGGCTAAACATGGTATTTAGCTGGTGGTAGACCTCAGGATCATCAATGGAAACCTTTTGCAATACCTGCTGGTCTCTGATTTGTGATAAACTTTATTTAGGAGCTTCAATAGGCAAGTGTGCTCTCTGATGCTGAGCTATAGTCTCTCCCAAATTACTTCATAGCACTGGGACACTGAATTTGAAGCAGAGAAATAGTGTCTGGAAGAATGATGTTTTTTGTTAATATTTGTTTCTTCTTTTTGCTTTCCTTTTGCATCTCCAAGTTAGTTTTTCCTGTGGTTGCCCTGCAACACATACATAAGTTTGCTATTGCTAATGAAGAATAGGTATGGGTCAGTGGTGCAATTTAGCCGGTCCTATCTGGTTCAGGTATGGGCTACTGTGGCCTAAAAGTGGAGCTCTCGCCTCCCAATCAGGAGGTTGTGGGTTCAATCCTAGGTAGAGGCAGAGGTAGGGTCTCCTGCTTGGGCAGGAGACTTGGACTAGATGACCTGCAAGGTCCCTTCCAACTCTGTTAATCTGGTTCGGGTGAACTGGTAGTGGTGGGAGCAGGAGGCTCCCCCCATACACCCGGACATCATCACGTCCCATTTTTGACATTCTGTGCATGCGCGGAAGGTCCTGTGCATGCATGGAGGTGGGGGGGGGGCATGAGCACTCACATTTGTGAACTGGTAGTGAAGGTAAGTTGATTTTACCCCTGATATGGGTGGCTGCAGCCACTGTAAAAAGGGTGAGTTTGCAGCAAACAAAATGTCTATTGTCTATTCATTCTCTTTTAGCCTTTCTTCTTTCTTCTCATAATTCTTCATATTTTCCTGCTGAAAAAAAACTTGCTCTCTGGTCTCTATTCATATTTGCTTTTATGTTAAATCTTTGGACAGGTCCCCAGCTTCCACCTCCCAATTCCTTAAAAGCAATCTGAAAACAAGCCACAATCATGATCAAAATTGTCAGCCAAAATACTAAGCAAAAATCAAAGCCCAGCCATGCCAGGAAGTTCGAGTAACTCTGGCTGGCTAATTAAGATATATGAATAAATCAATGAAATATAAAAGCCATAAAACAATGCATACACACACTCTAATTTAAGACAAGGCTCCTCATAAACCTGTTTTAAGCTGAATACTTGCAGTAGACTTTTCTAACATCCTGACCTAGTGGTTGGATTCAGCCAGTTCGCACTTATTCCAGAGAACCAGTTGCTAACTTTCTAAGCAATTCAGAGAACTGGTTGTTGGAAGAAATCTTATTTTGTTTTTTCCCCCCACTTTACAGGGCTAATCCTGTAAGGAAGGCAGGAAGGAAATATTCTGGTGCTGTTTCCAGCCTAATCTTTGTTGCCCTGCTTACAGAAACTGCCTTTCCCGTTAACCCTTATTACATTGTAACAGCTAAGGTGAAGTGCCCACTGGCATGAGTGATGTTGAGTTGGATATTCCCACATGGTCACATGAACACCGAGCCATACCATTCCAGCTGGTCATTAGGGCAGAGAACCAGTTGTTAAATTATTTGAATCCCACCACTGTCTTGACCCCAATGCTGGAAGAAAAAGCAGACCTCAAGGCCTTCCAGAAGGCCAACAGGGTCACACCATCTGAATCTTCAAGGGCCCCCACTAGATAACATTGTTTTACAGAAGGGAGTTGGGCATATCTATTCTGCCAGATTTGGGAGGACAATCCCAGAACTCATCTGGTTGGGCCATGCAGGGCTTTGAAAAGATGGTCAGAACCTTGAACTGCATCTGGATGCTTTCTGGAAGCCAGATCACTTCACTTGATGATGGTTTTGCATGGACATACCATGATAGGGCCAGTGATGCGTGCTCCACTTCATTTTTGACCAGATGGAGTTTCCAAATGTCTTTCCAGAGCAGCTTCCTATACAGGGCTTTGCAGTGATCCAGCTAAGAGGTAAGTAAGGCAGGAGTGAAGGTGAGCAGAACCTCTTGATCCAGTAACAAGCACAACATGCTGAAAATGCACACATTGGCTGGTGCTCCCAGCGTTTCTCTTTTTTTCAGCTGTCTGTAGCACTTCCTGGAATGAAAGCATGCCCAAATAAACGTGTGCTTACATAATTATTCCAGGAAATATGAAAAGAAGGACTAACCCTCTCTAGATCCCTGGATTGCTGCAACTATGTCAGGCATTTTCAAAAGTCAGCCATATTTTTTTTCTAGGGAACAACATACATTATTAGCTGGTCTTGTTTCCCCTAGATTTATTATTACAAATCTATTCCCAGTAGGATCTGTAGCAAAATTCTTTAGGATTACATTGCACTAATTAGGATAATTAGGATTATGTGGCATTGTGACTCCACCTCTTCATTGCATTAATCATTCCACTTCGGCGAGATACCTATTCTGTCAAGAACAGCAGCTGATTACCTGTTTCCATTAGTATTTTATTTCTCCTCTCTTTTGTCTTGCCGAAGGACTCAGAATGTCAGCCACCAGGAAAGAAAAGAAAGAAAACTACATATCCCAGCATTCTCAAGAGGAGCTTTTCTTCCTGGCAATAAAAAGAAAAGGAATTTGTTTCCATTTGCTAATAAAACGTTGCCTCAAAAAACTAGCTCAGTGCTGTTTGTTTTTATTACCAGTGACAAAATGGCTTGCGTACGTGATATTATGCCGACTTTGGAAAAAAGCTTTTGGTTGAGTTTATTCCTATGCTGTGCATAATTTTTCAGCTCCCATCCTGTTTACAAATCTGTAGTTCTGTGGCTGTCTCCATTTAGGTATCTGGCTTCGGCGGGGTGCTTACCAATATGAAATATTAAAAGTGCAATGTCCTTTTCTGTTCATCTTCCTTCATATTTAGAATAGTTGTTCAATTGATATGTAAATAAAGCAGGCCGGCACTCTGTAAACCACAGCTACCCTGCATTATTTAAGCATTCAAGGCGATGCATCATCCGTTATGTGGCTCATTGTTGGAGTCCTGCTGAGTATTTGGCAATAAAGCCTCAGAGTGCCTCATCAGAAACAGCAGTTGGTCCAGGGGAAGTTCATTTATGCATGAAATATTCACAGAGCAACAATGCAAACCTTAAGCATCAGTAATTGTTGGGTTTCTATTGCTGCTAACGAGTGTCTCTAAATTATTGTAAAAGATGGGCCAATTTACAAATTACATATATTTGTCATGGTTTTGTTCCTTTAGTGAACTAACCATAATGGTGATAGCAGTTTTCTTTTTGAAATGTGCTTCCATTTGCTGAGCCTACAGGCTGCAAAAGGGTGGGCACAAGGCTGGAAAAAGTACTGGGAGCACATTAAAAACGGGTTGACACTTGTGACTTAGCTGTGAGCCAGCCTCAGCCGAAATGTCAAGCCAGCCACTCAAAGATAACAGGAGACTAATCTCCCAGCAATTTATCTTTAGGACCATGATTTCTTAATTATAATTTTCTTACCGTGGGCTTCACATAAAATCTCTTATTTTATCATCTGTGTTAATTTCCCCAGTTAGACGAAACTATTGATAGGAAGGTGCTATCATCTCTTGTTAGTCTTCTTAAAATCCGAGATTGTTTGTAACGTAGCATTTTGCTAAAATCTCTTCCCCAGATTTCCAGGGATTGTTTTCTTTAATGGGGCTTCTTCCAGATCCAGTTGATAGATATCAACTTCTATCTCTCCTAACTGCTAAACCTAGGGGTGTTGCAGCTTTCTTGACAACATTTTCAGAAGT
The DNA here is from genome assembly GCA_039707465.1 of Rhabdophis nuchalis. NCBI lineage: Eukaryota > Metazoa > Chordata > Lepidosauria > Squamata > Natricidae > Rhabdophis > Rhabdophis nuchalis. The sequence goes on from CM077644.1 coordinate 31,535,692, forward strand.
GATTTGCCATTGCCTCTTTCCTAGGACTGAGAGAGAGTGGTCGGCTCAAGGTCACCCAGATGGCTTCGTGCCTACATGTGGAACACGAATCCATTGTCTCTTGGTATCTAGTTAGTGCTGTAACCAGCATACCATACTGACTCTCATTACATTTATATTGGAAACAAAATCATGGGAAACCTTTGATATATTGTCATGTTTATTTGGTGGACTTATAAACTTGACAAATGCTTTTGCCAACATTCAGGCACTTTCTCTTCTCTATTTCAGGTAATAATTTTAAAGCTGTTTTTCTTTATTAAATCAATACAGGGAAATCAATACAGCTTTTGGGAAAAACCTAGCCTTTATATCTGGCTGTGTTTTGTATATAGTTACCTAATTAAAGTTACATATTTATAAATAGATAGCCTAGCATAAAATATAGCCTGAAGTTTGGTTATGGAATGGTAAGTAAAAATACATTTGGCTTGTGAGGCAATTTAATAAAATGAGAAATAGCAGAATAGAAATTTCAATAGACTAAAGATTAACAATTCCGGTATGAAAGTCATTGTACTATGGTGACTAGGGTGTTGGATGAGAACTAAAAGGAGATTCTTTTCCATCCTTAGCAAGGGTGAAATCAACTTACCTTTGCTACCAGTTCGCAAGTGTGAGCATGCACATGCGCAGCTCACCCCCTCCATGCATGCTCAGGACCTTCCGCGCATGCGCAGAGCAGCAAAAATGGGATGTGATGGTGTCTGAATGGGTGGGCAAAGCCTGCTGCCGCTACCGGTTCACCTGAACCAGATAGAACCGGCTGAATTGCACCATTGATCCTTAGCCATGGGGTTATAGCTGTCTCTTAGCACAGCATAGCTCATAGGGTTTTCAAGAGTAAAGGTGAGAATAGTGTATATGCTGTTTTCACTAGGAAAAAAAAAACCCAGAATAGAAATATAATATGTAGGCAAAATAAAACTACCCAAAATGAGAAGTTTCTCCCATTTTCATTAGCAAAAAATGATTCCTCGAGCTATTCTTTCTTTTGAAGCGTTTGCCCTGACTCCACATTTCAGTTTGACTTGTTTTATGATGTTTTCTTCTAAGTTCAGAAAATTAAATCTTTTCCAGTTTCAGAAGTGCACATGATGGATGTGTTTTGGGACTCAAATCAAGGGTAGGAGAAATGTTTCTTTAAATTATTACCTTGGCTTCTCTCCACCATCCAGCCGCTCTGTTAATTAAACAGCGGACATATGTTAAGGCTGTTTTACAAGCATCTGGAAAGAAAAATTAAGATTTTTTATCACTGTCAGAGTAATTTCTTAACTGTATGTATATGTGGACAATATGAAAATTAGGTTTATTAAAAGTTAGGATAGCTTGTATTAATTATAAACCAGGCCTTGTAAAGAAGTACCCTGGAGTCATATCTCTGCTTTAGGCTACCTTGACTTTTTGGTGGAGCACAATTTGGGCATGTAGATTTCTTCATTTATTGTTTGTATTTTTTGATAGCCCAATATCCACATTTTTCTGAGTTGTATCAGTAGATCATTGAGTTGTGCAGAGAAATCCCACAAATGCATTCTGGAAAAATAATTCCACTACCTGCAGTTGTGTTCACTAGGCAGTAGCAACAGATTACAACTTTTGTGCCTAAGCAAAGGTGCAAAGTGATACACTCTTTGACTCAACATTTCGTTCATTTGGTTCGTGCTAACCTGTAGTTGGTCTTGCTATTCTCAGTGGTGCTATGGGAATCAGATTAATATGGGGAACAAGAGGACAATCTCAAAGTTTGCAAAAACAGACAGGAAAGCTGGGAAACAGACAGGAAGAATATTTTCGCGATACTAAGGGAAAGCACAGATAGAACAGCTGCCAGGAAGTGACTCAGCTCCACAGTATAGAAACAAAGCAGGAGAGGGACCCAGAGAGTTTGGAGCAGCAAGGAGACGTGGTTAAATACAGGACTTTGTAGTCTAATTTTTTAGTGGTTGGTTGCAAACACTACATGAGGTAGATTTGGAGTGTACAAGAAGGGAATTCAATATTGTTTCTGTCTTATATCAATTCCAGAACGGAACCACCAGTTCTGTTATCATCAGTGGACATTTTCTTCAGGGCTTGTAATGAAATATACAATCTACATCAGGACAAAACTAGGAATAAGGGTTTAAATTCCAGTTTCTTCATTCCATTTATATGGAATGCAAATTCAACCATTTTCTCTTGGCCAGCACTGGGCAGAAGGGGCGGAGGATGGGGTGCCCAGCATTCCTGCCAGTGGCTCTCCCCTCGCTCATTGGGGCAGGGGTGGTGAAGGCGCCTTCCAGACCTAAGACCCAGCAGGAGAAACTTCGCCCGGCATGTTGCCTCTGTTGTCCTGTTGCCCGGGAGAGGGGGCGTGAAACTGTGGTCGCTGGCAACGACACTTAGGGTGTGGGCACTGGGCTCCAAGAAGTGGTTGCCAGGGCACCCCATCCTCTGCCCCACCTGACACCCCCAAATTGTGCCCCACTGCAAAATGGGCATCTTAATAGAGTCTGGCAGCTCCCTTGCATCTCTCGGCTGGTCTTTGCAGGGGAAACCTTGCATGATAAAGAAAAACTTCATGAGAAGTTTTTCTTTATTGTGCGAGATGTTTCCCTGCACAGAGCAGCGAGACAGAGAAGTGATGGAGCTGCCAGACTCAAGTATGATGTGTGCCCCACCCCGCCCCATCCCCTGCCCCACCTGCCACCCTCAAATTATGACCGAACATCTTATGCGAGGTTTCCTTTGCTGCCTGCGCACTCCGGGTGGCCAGCAGCTGAGCCAGCAAGCCAGCAATTGGCTGGCTGCCTCTAATCTGTCTCCGTGCCTGCACTCTCGCCTGACCGTGCTGCCCTCTCACTTTTCTCCCTGCCTCCTCCAGCCACTGGTGCTGGCCAAGAGAAAACAGAAAACAAGTCTGTAGAGGAGGAGGAGGGCATGTGGCTCTGCGATGTGCACTGGGGAACTGGGAATGAAAGCATTTTCAGGTGGCAGCGTGTGCTAGAACTGCCTGCCACCTGAAACACGATGCACTTATTTGGCCTCTGCACGAGCCCTTTTTTGAATCGAGAGGGGATCGTGGTGCTGCCGCCCAAAAATGCTTTCATTGAGAAGGGTTTCAACGCAATTCCCCAGGCTGCTTCTGGAATCAGACTCCATGTAAAAGTGAGGATCCCCACCGCATGGAATCACCCAAAAATGTGATGCATGGAGCAGGTGGGTGGAGCTACATTCGGAGTGTAAGACACACCCAGATTTTTACCCTCTTTTTTGGAGTAAAAAGGTGCGTCTTATACTCTGAAAAATATGGTATCTCTAAAATGGGACATATTCTGATCTACCCCACAAAATGATGGTGGCAATGATGAAGAAATAGATTATCATTTTGAAATGTTTAGTGTATTAGAGACAATTGTTCAGAATTGGAAACATCACACAGACTCTATAATGGTACGTGGGAAGAGTGGCAAAGAGATACAGCCAATGAGATGGTCAGAAAAAAGACAGCTGAGCCTGCAGAATGGATGTGGGTGAGCAAGAGGCTATGTAATAGTATGCTGGAAAGACTGTGAGATATGGGGCAAAGAGGTGCTGCCTAGGGCAGTGTTGATGGAACTTTTTGGTACCAAGTGCCAAAACAGGAGCACATGCACATGCGTGTGGGGGAATGCCAGAAATCGGAAGAGCAGCTCCTGGTTTTTGGAATGCGCATGCATGCCACTCACCTGAACGTCTGGTTTCTGGTGTGCATGCACATGTGAAGACCAGCTGGCCAGCATGCACCCGGAAGAGCAACGGGTGATGGCTGGCATGCCGAGAGAGATGGCTCTGTGAGCCACTTCTGGCACGACTGACCAGAATTTCCAATGAGGAGTTGTCAATGCTGTTTCCTGCAAATGACCCCTCCCCAAATCCTTCCTTATAAACTCTCTTGGGAGGGGCCACTCATCAACCAGCTGGTGCTCATCAGGGCTCACGAGCTTGCCACTTATGTAACTGTTGCCTCCTTTTCTCAGCCCTGTGTAATCTAGCATCAGGGACAAACTGCCCCTGATCCTCCCCACTGCTCCATGACCCAGGCACCTCCTGGTGGCCAGCCAGATTCTCTGCTTCCTCAAGGTCTCCTCCTCCTCCAGGGCAGACTCATAGGACTCTTCACTAGCAGAGTCCATCAGCAGCTCATCCAGAGCCGGCTGAGCCACAACACCTTTCCAGCTGGAGAACATAGGGTAAGACCCATCTGAGCCTCTTGCTCCTTCTACTAAGCAGCTGTGGGCTATTCTGTTTCTTATCTGACCATTCCCTAGCATCATCTCTTTGCACATTTCCAAGAATCTTTCCCACATGTCATTACAGGTTAGAAGAAACCCTCCATAGTTTTTTGGACTATAAAGGAGATAGGGGGAGATATGTACTTTCAGACATGCAAGATTCTGTTAATGTAACTCTACAATGAAGTAGTATTGGTTCATCTGGTTGTGTTTCCCATTGAGTCTACCTCAGGGGGGTGTCAAACAGGTGGCTCACAAGCAGGGGTGGGTTTCTGCAGGTTCGCACCTACTCGCGAGAACCGGTTGGTGAAATTTAGAGAACCGGTGAGAGGGGGTTCCACCGACGTACCTGGAAGTAAATCTGGCCCACCGCTGCCAGTGACCCAACGGGAAGGAAAGGAAAGGAAGGAAAAAAGGAAGGAAGAAAGGAAAGAAGAAAGAAAGAAGGAAAGAATTTATCATCACAATTGAGTCGAAAATTTTGGTTGCTAAGTTAAATGAGTTTCACCACATTTTAAAAGGTGGCCACTCCAATCTACTTAATTATTATCGGGCGTATAATATTCGAACCGTGATAAAAATACTCAAAGGTGGAGATGGTCATTGGGGCGATCTGGAGCTAAAAGATATTAAGAGATTTGGGTCTATATGGTTTCTAGATAGAGCAAAAACAAAGGCAATTAATAGTTATTGGTTAAAGGGGCTGAGCAAAATTTGGAATAAATTTGTTAAAAAATTGATCCCGGATATAGCTTTCTTGGGGAAGACAACTGAAAGTTGGCCAATTAAAACTAATATAAGTCGGGATAAAGTAATTGAGGAGGAAAATATAGGAAATATAGTAAATTGGTTAAGAGCTCTAGGAATTGAGAGTAGGAAAAAAAAAGTAATCCAAAGATTGGAGTTGAATTGGTTCGAAAAAATACAGGTAGAAAAATGGACTATGAAAGTAAAGGGAATATGTAAAATAGATAGAAGTAAAACTAAATTTGAAAGTTTAGTATCTCAAATTATTAAAGATGAAATTGGGTTAAAAGGACTCGTTAGTAAGATATATAAGATTATAAATTTTGATGGAAATCCACAAATGGTAATGAAAAGGAACTGGGAGGAAGACCTTAAGATTAAAATATTGGATTTGGATTGGAATGAGAACTGGAAGAGTCGAATCATGAGGACTTTGTCTATAAGGATTAAAGAGCATAATTTTAAGGTTGTTTGGAAATGGTATTGGACCCCATTAAGATTATCATTGATAGATAAAAAAATGAGCGATAAATGTTGGAGATGTAATATGGAAGTGGGAACTTATGAACATATGTGGTATAAATGTGTGAAAATTAAAAAGTTTTGGCAGCAATTAGAAAAAATGATGGGTGAAATGATGAAAAGAATAATAATATTGAGATCAGAAAATATATTGTTATTGATAATTAATGAACCTGAGTTAACAAAACATGAGAAAGAATTGATTAGAATTATGATTATAATGGGTAGGATTGTAATAGCAAGATATTGGAAAATAGAGGTAAATATTAAAATAGAAGAATGGTTCTGTGAAATGTGGAAATTAGCCTTAAATGATAAAATGACGTGTGATATTAAATTCAGAGAGGGGGTTTATAAAAAAGATATCTTTTGGAAGACTTGGAAGCCATTTGTGGACTATGCACTTGGAACTTTGGATGCCTTGACGCCTGTACCTAGAGAACGTGGATTTTGGAGATCTTAAAGATAACAGAAGACACTTGAAACCAACTCTTCCTTTTGTTTTGTATAGCACTGGGTGAAATATTGTAAAATATTAAAAAAATTTAAATTAAAAAAAAAAGGTGGCCACTCCCACCTGTCACATGACTGCCAAGCCACGCCCACAAAATAGGCCACACCTACAGAGTAGGTTCTAAAAAATTTGAAACCCACCCCTGCTCACAGGCCAGATGCATCACATGCAAGCCACACCTACCCCAGCTCCACAAAGGGAAAAACATCACAATATGCCACATGATGATAACACAGCGAGTTTGACACCCGCGGTCTACCTCATAAGGCTGACACCAATCTTGCTAATCTGAAAGTACATTTTACAGATCAGATCAAAAATAACCAGATCACTGGACACAAACAAAACATGTGGGCCATCGTTAGAAAGTTAATCCTAGAGTCTTGGTCCATTAAAGGCTTTTTTTTTTGCCAATACTTTCGATGAACTATAAAGCATTTTGCAACAATGGATCTCACAGAAATGATAAAACTGTAATGATGTGGTATTAATAACATTCTACTCCGATGCAGACTATTAAAGAAATCAATAATTTTTTTTTATTTTTTATTTTTTCCGAATTTATACCCCACCCTTCTCCTTGTTAGGACCCAGGGCGGCGCACAGGCATTTACTAAAATCACAGTACAAAACAATATATATCATTAAAACATATTAAATAATTTAGAACCCGTGCTAAAACCCATTTAAAAAACCCTACCAAATTATAATTTACGTATAAAAAGTCAGAAACGGGGGGCTATCCTAGGCCGGCTTGTTGGAATAAATACGTCTTAAGGCGTTGGCGGAAGAGGCGGAGGTCCGAGGTAGTACGAAGGTCGGGGGGTAGGTCGTTCCAGAGGGCCAGGCCCGCCACAGAGAAGGCCCTTCCCCTGGGTGTCGCCAACCGGCATTGCCCAGCTGACGGCACCCGGAGAAGACCCGGAGAAGAATAGTTGTACTTCAAGAGACTGTATTGTGCATTTTCATATATCAGCAATGCGATATGTTCTCAAACTGATGCATTTACACCCATTCATAGTATCCTTTTTCAGAACTCCCCATGTGCTACTGCTAATCATGACAATGTGTTATATATCAGTGAGACTATATCCAATTCCTAATTTTCTTGAGTGATGATACATACCTGCTTCTCCAGCTGGAGAGAATATGTCATAATCCCTAATGAAAGAACTGAATGGAGCTTAGAGCCTCCACACAATATTGTTCTGTAATGGGCTGTGAAATTTCAAGACTTGGTGCCAAATTCTGCCTGATGTGAGTCACACATAGTCTCCAGCTATAGTCAACAAGGCTGTGCATGTCAAAAAAAAAGCTATGACCTATGCCAAAAGCAGGCAATGCTCAGGGAAACCCTGTTACCAAACTCATCATCATTAGACATACAAAATAAAATTCTTAAAACTAATCCTTAATTTTCTTCCCTAAGAACAGTACTATATCTTTATAATTTAACATTAATATGTTATGGAAAAGTTTCAGATTTAGTCATATTTTTACTAAATTTACTGAACTAAAATAAATCAGATTAAGCACAGTTAAGTACAACTGATTTTATTAAGTCCACTCTTGACATGACTAAGTCAAGGTCCAAACTATGCTGGACACCCATCAGGATGTCAGGAAGGATTATGGATTGGGGTTGATGGTTAATATAAGTTAGAATTATCACTAAATACATATTATTAAAATAATTGACTGAATGATTACCTTGTGCTGTTTGTTAATCTTGGACCTACAAAGCCAAAGAGGTTTCCTTGTGTCTGACTTTAGGGGGTAGTACTAATCTCTGTTTGTTAGCCGAAGGAGCCAGCATTGTCTGAAGATGCTTCCATGGACATGTGGCCAGCATGACTATATGCAGAGGAACAATGAATGCTGTTATCTTCCCACTGAAGTGGTACCTATTTATCTATTCACATTTGCATGCTTTCCAACTAGTAGGTAGACAGGAGCTGAGGCAAGTAACAGGAGCTCACCCCATTGTGCATCACTTGGGTCTCAAACCTGGGCTGTCAGTTTTCCAGCTGACAAGCTCAGAGTTTTTAGCTGCTGAGCCTTCATGCCCCCCCTTTAAAGCTATAGGGTTGCAATTTCATCAAAAAAATTGCCAGTATTAAAAAGATTACAGATATATTTGGTATGCATTGATTGGACTATTTCCTTTGAGAAATTAGAAGCTTGCATAAGTTCCAAGAATTTGAGCCATTCTTCATTAGACAGAAGTAATTGATCTATCTGAGTAATTTATATAATGAAGTGATGGCAGTGGTATTGAAGGGGGGTCTTTTGACTATTAATCATCTGCAACATTTCAAAGAATATTGAAGACCACCTTGAAATTATGAGTTTTACCTTATTACTCTATTATTCCTTTCTTTAAATGCATCTTACTTGTGGAGTATCAAATATGAAATGGCTTTTAAAAATATTTTCATTTTGTACCCAATAGGGAATAATTATACTCCCTTAATAAAAATGACTCTCAAGTCTTTTAATATATTAAAAGATGTCTGCCTTATATAAAATGAAACTATTTTTCCCTCTATCTCAGTTTGGTCTGCGCAGTCTGGTGGCAGGTCTCCAGGTTTTTTCCCCCTGAGCCTTAAATGAAGATTCTAAGGATTAAACTTACGACCTTCCCCATGCAAACATGTGTTCCATCGATGGACTACAATCCTTCAGCACCTTCCTTGCAATAATTTATGTCTCTACACCTGTAGGAGTGATTCTTATCATTCCTCTGTGGTTGGCTTGTCAGAAGGAGCAGAGTGTTGAAAATTTGGCTTGCATACAATGGAGATTATTGTCTACCACAGAATGGGCTGGGTTTATTAGCATCTATTATTGGTTTATATGGTCTGCTCATTTTTACAGATATTCCTGGAATGAATGGGTGGGGTAAGCTAAGAAAGCAAGGCATTTCTATGCAGGCCAAAGTTACAATTTGATTCAATAAAAAATATTCAAAAAGCACAACTGAAGCATACAATTTGTGAAAAAGTACTAAATGCTCCAAATATTTGCTTGACTGTTATTTTAGTACTAATAAAGGAATACCGTACCAGATTTAGGGGTTTCTGTAGTTCTTGGGTTTTTTTTTAAATTGCCCAAACAATTTCCTGATCAGATGGTTCTAAAATTATATAAGCACTTCCTGAATCCAGATATACAACATGTTGCTTGAAGCACCTTTACATTAGTAAACTCAATTTCTACCAGCCTTTGCAGGTAAACAAGATAGGATTGGATGAGCTGCTTTTACTTTATTGTAAGGATATATTAACAGAATCTTGCAGGTTTGAAGATACAAATTTCCCTCTGCTACTTTGAACTGCCTGACAAATTAGGATATGTTTTTCCTCTGACTGTTAAGCCCAGTGGTGGGATTCAATTTTTTTTATTACCGGTTCTGTGCGCATGGCTTGGTAGGCATAGTAGGGTAAGGATACTGTAAAATCTCCATTCCTACCCCACTCCAGAGGAAAGATACTGCAAAATCCCCATTTCCTCCCGATCAGTTGGGACTTGGGAGCCAGAGAATAGATGGGGGTGGGGCCAGTCAGAGGTGGCATTTACCAGTTCTCCGAACTACTCAAAATTTCCAGTACCGGTTCTCCAGAACTGATCAGAACCTGCTGAATACCACCTCTGGTTAAGCCACTGGGGGCTCTTCTCTCTTGCTTGCTTGTTTCCTAGGCAGTGTTTCTTCCCGTTATTCCTCAAGATGACTTCCACACATCATTACAATATCCTAGAAAAACTACTTGGGACCTAGTAACTTCTGGACTGTTTCCCCCTCCCCACATATTACTCTGCATGTGCTTGGTTTAGCATTTGAGGCCTGTATCAGATTCTATGGCCCAGTAGGCACCAGTCATAAGGAGGTATTTAGAGATTTGTCAGGTCCCTACAACTTTTTCTAAATGGCAGACTTCAAGCCACTGGAAGATAACTCTCAGCATCCTATTTAGTTAATGCTGGTAAGGCATAACAGAATTTGCAGAGCATCTGGAAGCTGGGAGTTGGAGACGGGTGATTTGTGAATATAGATGTTTAGCAAAACCAGGTTGCTTAATAAAGGTCCTTTAACGAAAATATTTATTGTGCTCTTTGTATCAAATATATTCATATTGTTTCTTCCTTGCAACTTCAGTGAATTCCCCAGTTTGATCAGAACTCCCCGTCTCTTAAGCTTTTCCTGAGTATCTACTGAAATCCCAATACTGTACCCTGTAAGCTTATACAGCAGGAAAAGCTTCCATGATATGGCAGATATTGGAGGAGACACAGGATTACTAGAGGCCAATACTGTTCTGATCTGCTATCCCTTGTCCCACTTCTGCATTTGCAGAAGTGACCTTTTGTTCAGATTTAAATGTCAGTGCAATCTACTGGGATAAAACTTTCATTGTGAAGAGAGGAAGCAAGCACATAGACATCCTTTTGAAAAGTGGATTGGATTACATATCTCATCAGTGCTGATCACCTTGCATGCAAGATAAAGGAGATAGTAAATCCCTATTGGGTTTGTTGGAAAAAGCCTTTTCTGAACATGCCTCTGATTTAAGAATGGCTCAAAAAGGGATGCGGTGGGTCAGTGGCTAAACTACTGAACTTGTCAATCAGAAAGGTTGGCAGTTTGGCAGTTTGAATCCCTAGCTCCGTGTAACGAAATGAACTCCCATTACTTGTCCCAGCTTCTGCCAACCTAGCAGTTCGAAAGCACATAAAACATGCCAGTAGAAAAATAGGGACCATGTACACCTTTGGCGTTCAGTCATGCCGGCCGCATGACCACAGAGATGTCTTTGGATAGCACTGGCTCTTGTCAGTGTGCCTTTACCTAGAACTAACCCACATCAGGCAGATATTGCATAAACCCACCTTCTGGCAAGGTGTAAAGGAAGAAAAACCTCACTCTTATCAGTTGCTGAACTAATACAAAAGGAATTGCATTCTCCAACGTTGCTTACATTTTTGTTTTGTTTAGAAAAACGTCTCTGAGCCTTCAGAAACCTTGACAGATTTGAATTTGAGCCTGATCAGTGTAACCACGAAGTTATATTGATCTGGACTTGTCCAAGGTGGCTTCCAGAAGCAAAACGTAGTCCCTCCGGTATGCTGTCCTTATAAATGCAGCTTCTCTGCAGCCTTCAAGCAGTCCCTGCTGAATTCGTTGTACAGTCCAGAAGAGACAGCATGCCTAACTCTTAATCATCTGAATCCAAATAACACAAATACATTATCGACATTTGCAATTGTCATGTTTAGTCTCCTGTGCCTCCATAAAATCCAGCCTTTTGCTCTGAGATACACAGTTCTGAAATACCCTTTTGTTAGAAGATCTCATTTGCATTTTGACTCCTATTGGAGGCTCCCTGCACAACTAACCTTTGGAGCTTCATAGGTGAATTTTCAGTTGACAGTTTTTGGATTTTCTAGATATTGGCATTTTCTAATGATTCCTTTAGTCCTTTGGCAGATTTATTTTGTTTTTTCTTCCTGTAAACCACAAAACATTTCTCTTCTGGAAAAATAGTGTGATATAAAGATTTTAAAAATAAAGCTATTGCTCAGACTAAGAATTCTTTCTTGCTGCTTTTTTTTTTTTTTGGAGTGGGGATGTTTGTTGGTGAATCTGGTGGCAGCATATTGTGTCATTTGCTCTTAATAGAAAATTCTCTTTTAGAATTTTTGAAGACCACTCTATTTATCTCCCTAAATATAATTGTCCATTATGGATTGACTGCTTATCAATTTCAATTGATGTTATGTCATTTATTATGGCTGGTTGTACAGTCAGATTTTAAGACTTGGTATTTTTTATCTCTCTTTGAATCCTTCCCAAGGAGCTGCAATAGGTAGATATTGTTGTTTGGTAGTGTTAAGTTATTGTCCCAGAATGTAAACTGTTTACTAAAGCTGCTTTTTGCAATTGACTGATGGTGATTTTGTCAATGCCGATTGTGTTTAAATGATACTCCAAATGTTTCAGATTGCATCCAAGGTACTTATTATTATTATTATTATTTACTTTATTCATTAAACATGAAACTCAGCCAACTAAACATTTAAAAATGCATTACAAATACCATTGACTGGTGCTAATGGTTGATACGGTTTGCTGCCAGCATCCTAGGTATCAACCAAGTACCTTCTTAGAATGTAAGATGTTCCAAGTAGCGCAGTTTTTTGCAGTTCCGCTGGTGTTATTGCAGGAAGCTGCAATTTGTTGATGTATTTAGTAAAATTCTTGGACATGGTGCCAAGTGCCCCGATGACGATGGGTATCACTGTGACATTATCAACAATTGTTAACCACGGGGTTGAATGTAATTATTATTATTTCATTTATTTAAATTATTCTAGTTTGTCTATTTGAAAATGTACAAAGTGGCTATAATGCTCCATTATATATATATAATATTATATGTGTGTGTGTACTTATGCCTATACATATACATATACATACATACATACATACATATTATTGGCATGGGGAATCTCTATAAAGTTCACCATGCTAAAGGGAAAAAAAAGACTGAATCCTTTATCATGTTATTATCCTTTTTTACACCAGTTCAATTAAACCTTTTGGGTAGGGGATAATGTGGTATGCCAAATGGGGCTCATGATATTTTCATTTTAGAAGTATTGTATCACTTTTATTCTATAATACTGAGCAAGAAAAAGTGTACTAGTAGGTTAAAGCAAATCTTTATCATGCGTTTCAACTTTGTGAGTTAACAAAACTATCCATCACACCTCCTTAATGACAAATGTCTAAATGTCTGAATAATGCATGCCCTGAAGAAGTATGCTTTTTCACAATCTAAGCCATTATTTAAAAAGAAAAAAAAAGAAAACGTGGGGGGGGGGGATTTTCAAAGTGAGCCGAATGAAGAAATATTATGAACCAACCCTTCAGTTTGCTGCAGTGCAGGCGGAATGCAAATACGTTTACAAATAAAAAGCTGTATTTGAACACCTCGACTTTGTGAATTTCAGGATAATGTTGATTTGAAGTACAGCTTTATGGAATGATTTTGTAGAAGAATACCACAAGCCAAATGAAGTGAAAGCTCCATGGAAACATCTTTCAAAATGCATTCCGCTGAAATAATGATAAATCAACAACTGCAAAATGCAGCTTTTCTTGAAAACTTAGGGGATGATTTACCAATGTATTTAGGGTTTTGTTCAAACAAAATAATACGTGCAGCTACCAGGATTTACTGTATAGCCAAAAGAATTTCAGCGAGCAGGACTGGGAGATATCCTGGTCTCAGATCCTGGAAAAGTACACCCATTCAGGCATAATAATGCCAGGCTTAAAGACTGCCTCATTGGATAATGCAGATATAATCACAAATTACATCATGATGAGAACAAGTCTGCATGAGTCCCGAGCTCATATTTTCCCCCTCACTCTTTTTGCATGAGGACTTCTGTTTTTATTTTTGATTAAACATGCTTAGACCTGAAAAACCTGTCTGCTTCTAAATAAGGATGGTCCCACCAGGAGTCAAAATAAGACAGCTGCCTCAGGACAGACTGAGAGTGGGACCATATTGAGGTGCTGGAGGACAAAGTTGGTATTTCCAAATGGCTCAGTACTTTCAAGGAACTTTGTTGCTTCAGATATAATGGAGCATTCAGGGAAGAACTTGCCTGAAAGTATTCCTTGGGTATTTTTAAAAGAAATGTAAGGGTGGTATTCTTTCCTCCCCCTCACCAGGTAACAAAATGTCTGGTGCTTCACTTGATCTTAATACCGTACTAAATAAATTGCGTAAATGAAGAGAGACTACATGACATTTGTTGATTTCAATGGATGTAATATATAGGTAAAGTTTCCCCTTGCACATATGTGCTAAGACGAAGAGCCAGTGCTGTCCGAAGATGTCTTTTTGGTAATGTGGCCAGCATGACTAAATGCCGAAGATGCACAGAACGCTGTTCCCTTCTTATTTTATTTATTTTTATTTATTTTATTAAATTTATACCCCGCCCTTCTCCTTGTTAGGACCCAGGGCGGCCTTACCAAAGGTGGTTCCTCTTTTTCTAATTGCATGTTTTACATGCTTTTGAACATCTTTAAATCGCTCCATGGCTCGGGGCCTAGCTATATACGAGACCGCCTCCTGCCCCGTACATCCCTTCGTCCGATCCGCTCCCACAGAGAGGGTCTTCTCTGGGTGCCGTCGGCTGGGCAATGCTGGTTGGCGACACCCAGGGGAAGGGCCTTCTCTGTGGCGGGCCCGGCCCTCTGGAACGACCTACCCCCCGACCTTCGCACTACCTCGGACCTCCGCCTCTTCCACCAACGTCTTAAGACGCATTTATTCCAACAAGCCGGCCTAGCATAGCCCCCCGTTTCTGACTTTTTATACATAAATTGCAATTTGTAGGGTTTTAAATGGGTTTTAGCACGGGTTTAACAATTTAATATGTTTTAATGATGTATATTGTTTTTATTGTGGTTTTTAATAATGCCTGTGCACCGCCCTGGGTCCTAACAAGGAGAAGGGCGGGGTATAAATTCGAATAAATAAAAATAAATAAATAAATAAACTGCTAAGTTGGCAGAAGCTGGGACAAATAACGGGAGCTTACTCTGTTACGCGGCACGAGGGATTCGAACCACTGAACTGCCGACCTTTCTGATCAACCAGCTGAGCATCTTAGACACTGAGCCACCACGTCCCATTCGGATGTAATATAAGCATGGTTAAATCTAAATCCAAGATCATTAATGTTGTTAATTTAGCACATCCCCTCAAAAATGTGGTACTCCCCAATTAAGATGGATTCACACATCCCGTCTTCCCATTTAGTAATTAGGGATTGTGCTGGCGGGAAACTGTAATTCAACATATAGAAATCAGTAAATTAGATAACTTAACGAAATCATTATTTCTGGCGCTTCCTTTTTTGATGGGAATCTTTTCAATTCTAATATTATTTTTTTTAAAAACAGTGATATCTGGAGATGATTTCCTTAAAAAAAAGAAAAGAAAGAAATAGAACTATGGCTGCCAGCACATGGAGTTAATCACGTTAATATCTGAAGTATTCATCTGCAATCTCAATTTGCTCCAGGTCCAGCAGCTGCATTAGTTGAGATAATTCTGTCAGTGCATGCTGTTTGTACCCAGAACATGCCTGCTAAATTTGTTAAAGAATACCCCAGACTAACGCATCATTACACTCACAAAGTCATCTATCTTTTACTTCAGATTAATTCCTGCCCCCCTTCCCGCTCTTCACCTCCTCCATAAATCCTGGTGCACTTAATTAATTTCAGTTCCAGTGTAAGGTCCATAATACAGAATTGTTCAAGCAAACACAAAATTAATTATTCTATTTACGGCCTTCTCATTGAAAGGAGCATTTCATCTTTCATAATTACATTTTGGAACGTCCAATTATGAATTCAGGCTTCTGCTATTTTGCATAGTGTGATTGTATACAAGTATCTCAATGCCAATGAAAACTATGAGTTGGGCTGTTCGTTTTGTTCCAATTAGGCTACAATCATGTACAGTTTCAGTCCTATGAGGGGAAATAAAAAAGCTTTTCATAAAACTGTATTGGTATCAAGTTATGGAAATTCAGAAGCAAAGGTGACTTCACAGTCTTCAACTGAGAAAAAAGTACAAAAAGGCCATTTCACTGACATTATAATATCATCTACCTGATGCTGAAGGACTGTTTTAAAGCAGCTTTTTTAAAAAACAGAATCCCCTGAAATTCAGTTCCCCAAATGCTGAGCAACTCTGGCCAAAGATCATGCTGGCTACAAATTCTGTGCACTGTGGATTAACAAAAAGGACCAGGTTGGAGATAGCATAAATTATACATTCCAGTACAGCCAAATGATATATGACTTTCTCCCTTCTGTTTCTTTCTGGACAAGGAACTAAACTGGCCAGTGCTAGCTATGTACTAAGTGCAATAGCCCTGAAGGGGAGAAAAATATAACAGAGGAATACAGATATTCTTGAGGTGAGTAGACAGGGCTACATTTAATTTCTCCTTCCTTTCTTCTTAGCTAAACAGCAAGGTTGCTGCTGTATAACAGGCTTACCAAGTGTTGGTTATACTGGATGTTCTCACAGTTTTCATAAGACCTCAGGGTTTAAAATATACAAATTAACATTGAGAAATTGCTATTAAACACCATTAAACGTGAAGTAGACAAAAATCCTAGGAAATGACCAGCTGTCTTTCTCATCAAAAAGGTAGAGGTTTCCATAATTATGTAGCAGCTGTTCAGAACTCTTCCACAAACAGATTCTTACTGTTAGATATAAACTGAGGATATAGTTTGAGGTATTAAGAGGATAGATGACTGTGAGAATTGTAATGGGGCAAGTAAGAGGTTATATAGTTAGTCCTCAACTTATGACTGATTGTTTAGCGACTGTTTGAAGTTATGTCTGATGCAGGGGCGGGATTCACTTACCTTCCCTACCGTTTCACAAATGTAAGCACACATGCCTTGTCTGCACATACGCACCACCTTCTGCGCATGCACAATGCTTGCATATTACATTGGGGCTGGTGGGCGGAGCCTCCCACAGTTACTGGTTTGCCCGAATCAGAGAGAACCGGCTGAATACCACCTCTGGTCTGATCCTCTAAAAAAGTACTTATGACCGGGTTCTAAAGTTTCAACAGTTGCCTCCACCATGGTCATGTGATTGATTAAGATTCTGCATTTAGGCAACAAAAATGAAATACACAGGTACAGTATAGGTGGTACCTTGCTCAATAGCAGTAACTGTGAAAGGGATCTTGGAGTCCTAGTGGACAACCATTTAAATATGAGCCAGCAGTGTGCAGAAGCTGCCAAAAAAGCAAACACAGTTCTAGGCTGCATAAACAGAGCGATAGAATCAAGATCATTTGAAGTGTTAATACCACTTTATAATGCCTTGGTAAGGCCACACTTGGAATACTGCATTCAGTTTTGGTCACCACGATGTAGAAAAGACGTGGAGACTCTAGAAAGAGTGCAGAGAACGGCAACAAAGATGATTAGGGGAATGGAGACTAAAACATATGAAGAATTTTTGCAGGAACTGGGTTTGCCTAGTTTAATGAAAAGAAGGACTAGGGGAGACATGATAGTAGTCTTCCAATATGTCAGGGGTTGCCAAAAAGAAGAGGGAGTCAAACTATTCTCCAAAGCACCTGAGGGCAGAACAAGAAGCAATGGGTGGAAACTAATCAAGGAGAGAGGCAACTCAGAACTGAGGAGACATTTCCTGACAGTAAGAACAATTAATCAGTGGAACAGCTTGCCTCCAGAAGTTGTGAATGCCCAACACTGCAAGTCTTTAAGAAGATGTTGGATAGCCATTTGTCTGAAATGGTATAGGGCTTCCTGCCTAGGCAGGGGGTTGGACTAGATGATCTCCAAGGTCCCTTCCAACTCTGCTATTGTATTGATTGCATTGATGGCTCTTTCAGCATTCCATACTCATATGACTGAGATTTATGATGCAGTTATGACAATTTTAGGCAAAAATACCTCAGAGTAAACATTGGTTCATAACTGTGATGCCCCACACAACCATGATGATTTGCTTCATGATAGCCACAAAAAGGTCATAAAATTGGGTCAGTCATGTAACCTGCTTTACAATCATCACAATTTATGACTGTAATGGGCAGGTACTATTACAGTCCTAAGTCAAGGACTATCTATAATTTTTCAGGATCTTAGAGTTCAAGATACTATATCTAGGCCTTTATAGACTAAAAACAAGCACCGTGTTAAATTTCACCTGGATGACTTTTGAAAATAAGGGCAGACCTTGAAGCTAGGAAAAGCCATTCTTAGAGAGAAGAATTTTGAACTTTGACATTAAAGTTAAAAAGGAATGGTACCTTAGAAAAGAAGTAAAGCCAAACATTGCTGCTATTATGTTCATGAATTCAGAATGTCTCAAATAATTTGTGAACAGAAATGTAGCTTCTTGCAATAGTTACTAGGAATATGCACTGCATTAGTTCAAAGTTTGAATAACCACTTTAAAAAGGTTGCTTCGGTCCAATCTGTGGCCATATTCAACTGAACTGGACATTTTTTCTGAATGGTTCCCTAGGATGGTGAAAAGGAGAGAATAAGGCAAGGCGTGACTTAAAGGTCTACCAACCACAGGAGATGGTTAATTCGGTGCTCCTATTTAGAGAATCTTGGCAATCCTAACACAGATGGGTTGGAATGAAAAGAACCTTGACTATCAGGTGCAACCCACTGAATCTAGAATAGATTACAATTACAATTTTCAAGACAAAATGCTTGCCATAAACAATCATAAACCATTTAATATTTTTAAGAACCATCTCCAAATTTAAATATTTTTTTAAACAAATCAAGGCCCCTAAGTCTATTTGGTAGGAGAAATTATGCCTTCAAATGTCTTCCATTCTTGTCCCCAAATAATTTCAGGCAGTATAGGGAGAGGTGGAAGCAGAGATAGAAGTAGACATGCATCTAGAACTATGTTTAACTCCAAAGTTGTGTATATTTCTGGATGTGTCTCTAATGCATCCTCCTCTACAGAAAGATAAAAATGTTACAACTGTTCATATTTTTTCTCCCTCTTGTTGTTGTTGTTAGCTGTGAAATCATGTCCAATCCACCGTGACCCCATGGACAATGTTCCTTCAAGCCTTCCTGTCCTCTACCATCCTCTGGAGTCCATTTAAGCTCACACCCACTGCTTCGGTGATTCCATCCAGCCACCTAATTCTTTTTTATCCCCATTTCTTCTTTTGCCTTCAATCTTTCCCTGCATTAGGCTCTTCTCCAGTGAGTCCTTCCTTCTCATTAGGTGGCCAAAGAACTTGAGTTTCATCTTCAGGATCTGGCCTTTTAAAGAGCAGTCAGGGTTGATCACCTCTAGAACTGACTGGTTGGATCGCCTTGCAGTCCAAGGGACTCGCAGGAATCTTCTCCAGCACCACAGTTCAAAGGCCTCAATTCTTTGGTTCTCAGCTTTTCTTATGGTTGAACTTTCACAGCCATACCTTCTCCCTCTTAGGAGACTGGTATCTTTTTCAGACTGGGTTCTGAGTCAAAGTGAGTAACCTCTGATTCAATCCAAGTTCAAACAGATTTTTTGTTTTTTGTTTTATTTGCTAAACTGGGCCATGAAATAAATCTTAAGATCAGTGTTCAACTAACATTTTTTTCAGAATTTGCAATACAGAAATATATACATTGATGAATAATCCCAGGTCCTTGAGAAGGACTTGATAGGTTTAACAAAAAGGCCAAATCTATTCCTAAACATCTGGCTGACTATGTGATGAACCATAATAATGACCAGCAAAAATGTGCACCAATAGGTGATTAAAAAACACATTTCTAACATTGCATCTGTCATAAATTGCTGTGTTTCCCTTCAACAGGTTAAGGGAAAAGAAAAAGTGGACCTTAGCTCCCTTAGTAAGAAAGCTATAGAACTGAAATAATATATGTGCAAGCTTTTGTTGGCTCAAGGCTGGGTTTCCAAGGAGGAAAGAAACAGAGTTTTCAATATTGTTTTTGTTTTTAAATTAAATTTTTGTCTTTAAATTTAAAAATAAAATAAAATAAATAAATTATGACAAACTTATTTTGGGATAAATTACTGTTGTCCGCATTCCAAATAGCATCCAAAATTAAATCAGAGTCCAAGGCAAAGTGTTGCTCAAAGTTCCAATTTATTAAGAGACCATGTTGGTACATCTGGGAAAACATGAATCTGAGCTTCCTAGTTTTCCCCACCCAGTTGAAAGTTCATGATCTTGCCCCCACATCCATAAGTCCATTACATGGTCCAATCTTTCATAGCCATGCTGGCAGTTCCACCCATCCAGTTCCGGTCAGGTGCAAAGACAAAGGATGACCTTGGCTTTCTAGAAAGGAATTTTATTTTGGCTACATAGCATTTTACTCCGTACCATCTCCCCTCCCATTTTCTCACAATAGAAACAGCATAGTAGAATAATAGAAAGTGTGGCAGGCCAAAGATCCAAAAGGATATGGCTACAGGCCTGACAATTGTTTTTTTTAATATGTTTCTGACCTCCGTGCAGTACTATCAGTTTTCAGCAATCCCGACATTCATGGAAAGCATGTGAGAGCCAGCTTGTAGATCCCATATCTGTTTTCAACATGTAAAACCGTTTCTGTATCCCTAATTGACTATCTTCCTAATAAAGGGCATTTGTTTCTTAAGGTTACTGTAATTTTCAAAAGATGGGAAGAGAAAGGAGATGCTGAGCCTGGCAGAAGGGAACTGAGGCAGAGACTTTTGTGGAGGGGTTGAGATTTATCTACATGAGGGGTGTCAAACTTGATTTCATGGAGGGCCACATCAGGACTGTGTTTGACCTCAGGGATCATGGTGGGCATGGCCATGGTGGGGATGGCCAGCTTGACATCATTCATGTCAGGGGCATCTGTGGTGGCCTAAGCACTCTGCCAGCGAAAACTGGCCCCTGAGATCCGTTTTCAGCCGTGACTGCCTCCTGCCGCCCTCTGCCAGTGAAAATGGAGCTCCAGAGGTTGGCAGGAGGCCATTGAAACAAAAAACGAAGCCAGGTAGCAGCCCTCCTGAGCTCCATTTTTGCTGTCAGAGGCATGGGGGCCAGTCCTTTGCTGTTTCTAGTGCAGCCCCGTGGGTCAGATCTAAGCACCCCAGGGGCCGGATCCATCCCCCAGGCCTTGAGTTTGATACCCCTGTTCTAGATCATGAGCTGTGGTGGCCCAGTGGATAGAATGCAGTATTGCAGTCTGACTCTGCCCAATGCTAGTTTGATCCTGACATGCTCAAAGTTGTCTCAGCTTTCCATCCTTCCAAAATAGGTAAAATGAAAATCCAGATTGTTGGGGACAATATGCTGACTCTGCAAACCACTTAGAGAGGGCTGTTAAGCACTATGATGTGGTATATAAAGTCTAAATGCTGTTGCTGTTTCATAAAATGAAGAAATATGTGAATTGAAGCAGAGAAGGACCTTCATGAAGAAGAATTACTCTACATGGCTAATCTTAGTTTTACGCAAGTAGATTTGTGCTACAGAACAGTTTGCAAAACTCTAGGGAAAATGTTTTATTGCTGAATGTTTTGAAAAGCAAACACTAGATTTTCTCTCTCTCTTTTTAAAGGTTTGTGTTTGACTACGAAAACCCCAAGGGGCTCCTAGTTATTTGTCCTATAAGTAGACTTTGCCAATTAAAGCAGCTCTTGAGTTATAACAGGACTGTGCTAGCCTTTTTAAAATAAATAAATAAATAAAACACAGCATAGTAATGATAATGCACTTTTACAAAACCTAGATATAGTAAATTGAACAAATTATTTTCTTTTCTGAGAAAAAATAGGAAATTTAGGATGGAAAACAGGATTATGTATGCTAGAATATGTGTTTTCATCTCAGTTGTTCAAGCTGCAGTCAGGTAAATCCAACCATTTATTAGAAGGTAAGACCCTTCTAATATTGTACTAAAAGCCATCAGATACACCTGAAAGCTTTTTTTCTTATGGAAAATAGTGTGATTTTCAAGGTGGCAAAACTAAATGGACCTTGGTCGATCAGGAAAAAGCTAAGCAGAGTTGGCTCTGAATAATACTTTGATGGGAGATTACCAAGGGAGTCACAGACCTGTAGACCACACTGGAGAGTCGAAAAAATATATATATTCTGAAAAAAGACAGGTCAAACCACTAGTTTGATTCAAAGGTTTTCTTAAAACAAAATTTAGAATTTCCTTTAGCGATAGTTTTGAGTTTTCTTGTTGCAAAGAGATGGAAGGTGCTTTCACACCTCCTGACACATTTTCTTTTCCTGATGCATCTCTCTGCAGCTTTCCTCACATTTCCCAAACTGAAAAGGTTCACAGGAAGAGTTTCCTCACAAAGTTTTATTTTTGGGGAGCTGAGGAGGCTGCTGGAAAATGATATTACAGCACAACTTTCTCATACATGTACACCTTTGCACCTGATAAGAATTTGACAATTTCCATGAACCTCCATGAAAATTTAACTTTCCCTCCCTCCAAAACAAAATGAAAACATTTTTTCCCCTCACCAAATTTAACAAGGAAAGTAGAAAATCATTTCTGGCTCTGCCTTGATTAATCCACACTGAACATTTGCTGCATCTTGAGCATAATAGGAGTTACACCATTGCTTTCACACCTAATAGGGACAATTTAATACATTGCTGCAAAGGAATTCAGCAATGGGACGATAAAATGTCCTGTCATGCTGAAAATTCAGAAACAGTTGTTCAAGCTCTGTTTCTCATACTGATTGTTCCCAGCTGGGCTTATTTTAGTAAAGCTCGGATGGAAATATCCAGGGATGTGACACCTGGCTCTACGCTGTCCAATATTTTTATGAATGACATGGATGAGGGAGTTGACTGAATGTTTCTCAGGTTTGCAGATGTCACAAAACTGAATGAAATGGGTAAGATTTTAAAGGAGAGAAAGAAGATGAGAAACAATGTAGATGCGCTTGAACAGTGGATGGAAATGAATGGGCCTGGAAATTAAAGGGAGAAATGTAACATTCTGCATCTGGGTAGGGAAAAAATGGAATACACAATTCAGGGAGCAGCAGAAATCTGTGGCGTGTTTATACATGACAAATTAAAGGTGATGTAATTGTGTGATAGAGCTGTAAAAAAGCTGAGTATTTTAACAGGAGCAGAGAGTCCAGACCATAATTATTCCATTGTATTCTGCTTTAGTCAGACTCCATTTGGAGTCCAGAGAATGGCTACCAAGATAGTGAAGATAATGAAGCCATATGAGGAAGAGTTAATGGAACTGGGCTTGTTTAGCTTTCAGAAGAGGCAATTGAGAGGATATCAACCTACATAAGATGCTTATGAAGTGCTGAGTTCAACTTCACTGGATATCTTCAAACAGAAGCTGGATTGTCATTATTTAGGGATGCTGTATGGATCCTGCAATGAGCAGGACCAAATAAGGTTTCTTTTAATAATTGCAATATAGCCTCATGGACATATTGATTTCTAATTTGGATCATATTTCTATTTCTATTTTTCTGTTTTCCAATTCCAGGTACACATCCAGAGAAGTTCTAGGAAGAGAAAATACACAATGTACCCTTGGCTGTAAGACAGGAGTGGAGAAAAGATTAATCTGAAAACAATTCACTGGATGATTTGCAATAGAACAATCAGGATCTTTTGATTCTCAGCTCTTCAATAATCACATTATAAACATCACATTTTCTCCCGCACTCCAAATGAAGAAAGGTCAGATAAGGGGGACTGAATTTTATACAGAAGGTTCATGAGTTTTGTGTACTCATGAAATTCACAAACCAACGTTGATCCCAGATTTTTTTTCAATTCCTCTCAAATGTCTCTCATTTGCATCAGCCCCTGGAAGGTGTATTGGAAGAAATGTCCTTCTGGGTTTAGTTCCAAGTGGGGAAAAAGAAACTGGAAACATGGAGGCTGCTTGAAAAGATGGTTTAATGGTGGACAGGATCACATGGCTTGAACTCCTGAACAGAAAAGGGGATCACATGCTTCCAGATGTTGGGTGAAGAAGAAAAAAGGCAGAGATACTTAAAGTTCCTGGTTTTATACCCTCTCTGGGCTTTGAACCTGAATTTATATTCTGATCGGTTGTCAGACTTGCATGGGGCTATGCAGGGGCAACTCTGTAGGCTGTGTTTTGAGTCTAAGTTTGGTTGAACATTGCTTCTTCCCAGGTGTCCTGTGGTGAGATGGGTAAAGGGCTAATACTATCATACCTTAATCCCATCAACCTGGAGCTGATGGGGGGACATCTTTGTTAGGTAGAATGGACTGACTCAGGCCTTTTAATGGCCCATTGGCAAAGGTGGTGGCTATTAAGAATAGGTTTCCTGCCTAAAAACATGTTTCTCCATTTCTTATCCAGGAAAATATAATATTCTGCCTTTTCAATATTTTCCAGGATATTTCATTTTTCTAGGAGAGGGGTGGGTTTAACTTTCTACAGGTGACTGGGTGAATTTCAATGCTGTCCTAAGCAAACTAAACAGCTTGAAAACAGCCTATCCTACCTTTTGGCATTAAATTGCAGTTGATCTGTTCTTGCATCTGATTTTAATTCTAATCCCAACTGATCCGTCTGAGTGATACCCAATATCAAAATTAGGTGGGGAGACTGGGAGTATATGAATATTTGTCCTGTCAATAAGAGTTATCGATGGACAAACCCCTTTACTTGTCTGCTTTCTCTATCATGCCTCCCTCTTAATTCATTTTCAGTCTTTAATGTACTGTTGTTTAGCTTCCTCTCCCATTAGGCTCTGTAATGTGCTCCAATTGCCTTCAGCTTGACTGCACTTAATAGCCAGCGTAAATAGAACTTAGTGTAGCATGCACTAACATCTCTATCCATTGTCCGGAGATTAAATACATGCCACAAATGGTTTACGCATCATCAGCCTCAAGCCCTAGTTCTCCAGCTACCAACCAAAAGAGGATATTAAATTAATTTGCAGGTTGCTTTAGCAAATCCTAACAAAAAGGGGGAAAAGAAAACCTAAGGGTCATTATGCATATAATAGCCATCAATCAAAGAGAGGGGGTGGAAAATGATAATGGCAGGTCATTATGGTCAGACAGGTGTGCATATGCATTAGTTCTTCCATGACTGGCACGGACCCAAGCTTAATGGGGTTAACAAGAGAGGAATGCAGCTCACCATATGTATGTACCCAAGAACAAGGCAAAAGGGCAATGATGTGGCACATCAGATCATGCTTAACCCATTTTGTTACTTAGACTGGGTCAAGAACATCGATACAAGAATGGGTGGGAAGTGTAGACCTACTGAGGTTCTAATTTTAGTCTTATCAAGTAAATTGCTGAGTTACAAGCTGGAAAAGCAGTTGTGCATGCTGTATATTAATACAGAACAAAATCCTGCTTTGCTCAGTGAAGTTTTCTCCCCAGAAAACATATTTATGTTTTTATTTGATTATACATCTCCTGCTTTTTAGAGAAAATCTTTCCAAAGTAGAGTGAAACCATAATCTTAAAAACAAAACAATTGATGAACTCAATCTAAAGCACATAATGGGGAAAAAAACACCTGCAGAGTTACAATGCAATGTTACAGTGCATCTTTCTAAGAATTTTACAGGCTTGGTAATCCCTGATTTAAATTTTGCCTCAGTGACTCAATAGAAACTTTTTTGGTTTTACAAAGGAAATGTATTAATATTGTTGTGTAATACAGGTATGTTTCCAAGTACTATTACCTGAGTATTTTAAAATATGTTATTTAATTGACCATTATAATATCCAAGCAAGTTCAGCGCAATGTAACTCCTGTGTCAGGGTTCCAAGTAACACCCCCAACAGAATCAAAACTCTGAGGCAGGCATTTTCCTCAAAGCTTAAATTTATTAGAAATGTCATATTGGCACATCTGGGCAAACCTGAATTTAAAAGCCCCCAGATTTTCCCCAGCCAAAGTAAAGTCAAAGTTCCTTCCCCTGCATCCACATGAGCATCACATGGTCCAACCAGGTCACTGTCCCAACTGTAGTTGACTCCTGGTCACGCCTTTCCAGGTGCAGGCTGAACACCCTTGACTCCCAGGAAAAAATGTTATGGCTATACATCCCATACTGTCTCCATCCACCCCCCCCCCCCATTTCACACAACTTGCCTATCAACCGAGTGTGACAGCCCTGAAGATCCAAATTTAAAGATGGCCTCCAGGACTGACAACCTGAAAACTTAGCCCAAAGCTAAGGCAATTTAATCAATTTGATATCTGGGATTTGAAGCTTTTTGCTTGCTCATTTGTTTGCTTGGTTGGTTAATTTCTCACCCATCACATCTAGAGGTGAGTCTGGGTTGCTTACAAATACTAAAACTGGTAGACATTAAAATGATAAAATGATAAACAACAAGAAGAAGAACATTTAAAAGATGGGAAGCAGGGGAGCATCAAGGCACATGGGGAGAGGTAGTTTTTTCCTTAATCCAATAGCCACCTTCAGAATGGTCCATTCATGTTGGAATCCCAGGTCAACTGGCATAGTCAGGTCTTCAGGCCCTTATGGAAGGTCAGTAGGATGGCTGTAGAACTCACCTCAATGGAATAGACTCTTCTCCTGGACTCAATCCACCCAAAATTCCTTGATGGACAGCATACCCCTTCTGCCAGATAACTTAGACTCATGCGATTAAGGGTTTTAAAGGTGATAACCAATACCTTGAATTGCACCCAGAAGCAAACCAGCAGCTAATGCACCTCACTGAACAGCAGTGTAACATGGGCCACCCTGGGATCCCCAAGAACTGCCTTCACTGCCACATTCTGCACCTGTTGTAGCTTTCTGAATGTTGATACAAAATGCTAGAATTGGAATGATACGGAGAAGGTTAGCATGGCCCCTGCACAGGGATTAGGCTTATGGTTAGGGTTTAGGGTTTTGAACCAAATCACTTCCAAAAGGGAATTTCAAAATTGTCGAAAAAGAACCAAAAAATGATATGCAAGGCTATTCATTTTTGTGAAATGTAGACTACATTTATAGGCATTAGACAGGATTTTGCTCAGGCTGCATACTTTCTTGTTTGTTCTGGTGCATATTGTTCAACATGGCTTCTGTATTAAAATGACATATTTTAATGTATATAGGTGTGATAACTTATATAAAGTGGGTAAAGCAATTAAAAGAGAGAATTGCCTTTAGCAACAGAATTCCCCATACGCTGTAATTTTTCTTTTATCACTCACTTGCAAACAAAATCATGGCAACTGAGAGGAACCTTCCATTGTGTCATATTGTTATTTTATATACACAAGAATGTGATATCACAACAGTCAGTTATTTGGCTGCTGTTGAGCTTCGCGGGAATAGAGTTCTTCCTAAGACTTGGGTTATTGTATTGCATCTGTGTAGAATGTGTGCAGATCCAATCAGTGTGACCTTTTGCGACAGACCAATGAAATTGTTGTCAATGAGCAGATTTTCTAAGTACTATCCAAAATTTTTGATATGGCACCCAGTATGTGGATAACTATTGAGATAATCACAGATGGTTCATGCCATAATATTTCAACTTTGATTTTCAGATGTTGATACTTGATGATCTTTTCCAATTCTTTGTCTTCTATTCTACTACATCTTGCTATTGCCACGTCAATTATTCACCCTTTCTTCTTTTCTACCATAGTTACATCTGGTGTGTTATGAGCCAAATCAGTTTGTATTAGAAAACCCCATAATGTTTTGACCTGTTCCTTTTTTACTACTTTTATAACAATACGTTCCTATGTTCCCACTATTATTACTGGCACGTGATAATTTTTATAGATGTTCCAATGAATCGTTTTGACAAGTGTGTTATATTATGGTTTATAATCCGTTTGTATGAACTTTTTGCATGTACCAAGTATATGATCAGAAAAAAAATTGTAGTATTTGCAGAATTACCAGTAGAAAGACAAAGACTGCCAGCATTGAAAGTAGTTTTCAAGAAAGACCTATCACCCATAATAAACAATGGGACTAAGGTGCTTGCAAGGTTGAAAATAACCTCTATTAAACATATGAATAATTGAATTGGAGAAGATCACAATGTATCAGAGTCTGAAAATTGAAATAAGATTATGGCATAAAGTGGCTGTTGTGCTCCCAGGGGTATTTGTTATGTTTTTTGCCATTTCAAAAAAATTCTGAATGGGAAGTAGAAAATCTGCACATTGACAAAATCTCCATCTGTTCATTGCAAAAGGCAACCCTGCTTGGATTTTCACATATACTACACTGATATATTACAACATCTTAAGTTCTTGGGAAAAACTCACTATATATGAAGGCTAACACTAGCTAAAAACAAATGACAGCTGATTTCACATTGTTGTGAACAGATAGTAACACCTCTTGCACCTCATCGGCACTGGCAAACTCACCATCAGTCAACAGCTAAAGAAAACTTTATTTGAAACAGCTTATTGTATTTTTCAGAATATAAGATGTTCCAGAGTATAAGATGCACATAAGTGTTTGGAGAGGAAAATAAAAGATTCTGCCTCTGCCTACCAGCATCCATTGGTATTCATCTGGCTAGCGTCCTTAGCAAACAGCCTGGTCAGCTTCAGCACATTATCCTGATTCAACTTGAGCAGCTGATTGGTGGGTGGATTCAAGGCTGTGGGGATCGCCAAAACACATCGCTGCCGATCGCCATCTGAAAACTCGATACACAGAGCACGAGGAGGCTGAAAACGTGATGCGCGGAGGCAGCAATTGGCAGCGATGTGCTCTGGTGATCCCTGCAGCCTTGAATGGGTTTGAAACAGCATTGCAGAGGCTGAAAACCCAAGGCGCAGAGGCCAAAAAAAACACAAGTCTAAGATGGGGGCATTTGTGGCAATCCCTGCAATCTGGAACAGGTCTAAAACACAATGTGACATTAGGACGACCACAGACCTCCGCTCCTTCCGTCTTAAATTAAAAACACATCTTTTCTGTCTGGCCGGCCTAGGATAGTCTCTCTGTCTCTGGGGTTTTATTGGGAAGTTTTTTTAGTATAGCTTAGTTTTAATGGGGAATTTTAGCACCGGTTTAGGTTTAATTTGTTTTTTTAAAGAAATGTTTGTATATATTTATTGTTTTTTATTCTTCCTGTGCACCGCCCCGAGTCCCTATGGGGAGAGGGAGCGGTTTACAAATATTAAATTGATTGAATTGATTGATTGAATGTGCAGAGGCCAAAGGGTGGGGGCGGGTGGGTGGGCGGAGCTACATTCGGTTTATAAGAGGCACTCAATTTTTCATCCTCTTTTAGGGGGAAGAAGTGTTTCTTATACTCTGAAAAAAATGGTTTATCCTATGATGATAAACACCAGCATCTGCCTATCCCAGGTCCTTGGAAGGAATTTTGGATAAAAATGCCAGACTGAATCTGAATATCTGGCTTTCTGTGTGACCAAACTGCAATTCACTTTGCAGAAAGTTATTTTAAGCTCCGTGAGTTCCTTAAGAAAAAGTGGAACAGAAATGTAACATCAGTGAATTAAAGCTTCCTTCTCTTGTCATATTTATTAGATCTGGATATATGCCACAATCCAAAACATTATAAATTTAGTTATCTCAGGATGTTTGCTGTCACTGTTCTTTTAAGCAAAGGATTCTGATAAAAATTATGAGCAAGAGTCATACATGATAGTGGAGGGGTTTAGGGGAAAAGTGAAAGATGCAAGAGGAAATAGTGTGGAGGGAATATCTTGGTAATCAATCCCTCGGCTGAATGTTGTACAGCCCGGAACAATAGACGATCACTCTTCATTAGAAGGAGCCTAAATGTGTGTTACCGTGCCAGTACTTTTTCCTCACATTATCAGATCAATAGAGCTTTAATTGCTGAAGAAAGGGAGGACTGTATACTATCACAGCACAATGGTTTAATCACTTGGATGCTTGAAGTTAATTTCCAGCAGTTAATTTTTCACTGATGTTCTCACTCCACCAGAACCAGCCTGGCTTCTTGAGCTGAACAGGTGGCATTGGAGATGGGCTGTGGGTAGCTAAAGGTGGTTTATTAATAGATTTTAACAAGACCACTTGGGCTAATTAATAATAATAATAATTTTAATTTCTATCCCGCTCTCTCTCCCCAAGGGGACTCGAGGCGGGGCACAGGCAATTAAAAATACAAATAAATCACAAACAAATACAAAATACAAAGTTAAAAATAGATTAAATAAATCCTGCGCTAAAACCCATAAACTATACTAAAAATTACCCCTAAAAAACCCTAACCTAAAAAGAGACTACCCAAGGCCGGCCAGACGAAAAAAGTGCGTCTTTAATTTTAAGCGGAAGGAGCGGAGGTCCGTGGTTGTCCTGATATCGGGGGGAAGGTCATTCCAGAGGGCTGGGCCCGCCACAGAGAAGGCCCTTCCCCTGGGCGTCGCCCGCTGACAAAGTCTAGTGGACGGCACCCGGAGAAGTCCCTCTCTGTGGGAGCGAATCGGCCGTGAGGATGTATGGGGCAGGATCCTGAGTCTCTCCCTCCCTCCCTCTCCCCCCTCTCTCACTGTGTATTCACACACATACATGAACCCTATTTGTGAGAAAGTTTCTTCGTTGCATCATTTCAGTGTTTATTTAGCCCATAAATCTCAATCTTTGCTCAGTGCAAGAGTCAACATGAAGACCTTTCTGATGGATGGATCTGATGGATGGACCCATGACTTCTGAAGGCTAAACAGACCCAATTCCCTGAATCTTTTCTGATATGGCTTAGTTTCCAATATCTTGATCTTCACCTTTGCTCTTATTTATTTATTTGTTTAATTCCCGTTAAGCTAAAGTCTTTTTGAATAAAATACCCTGAAATCAACATAATTCACAAGTGGAGTGACCAAAGCAGAATACGTTAATATAACCACTTCCAGTCAGGGGTGGGTTGCTGCCAGTGTTACTGCTGGTTCACTTCGCATATGCTTTGCATGGCCACTGCTTGCTTAGCGCATGAGTGTGGCCACCACATGTTGCTTGCGCATGTGCAATTGCCTGTAAATTGTTCTGTGCACGCAGTACAAAGTACATATAATGACTACAATAATCATTATAAAATGACTAAAAAACATGCTGGCAATGGCATGGGTGACCGGGGAACTGTTTTGGGGGGGTGGCCAGCCTGCAATCTCTACCAGTTTGGCGACCCAGTCCCAATTTTCATTAGTGGTTCACCTGAACTGGTTCAAACTGGTACCAACCCACCTCTGTTTCCAGTGTGACAATACAATACAATACAATACAATACAATACAATACAATACAATACAATACAATACAATACAATACAATACAATACAATAGCAGAGTTGGAAGGGACCTTGGAGGTCTTCTAGTCCAACCCCCTGCCTAGGCAGGAAGCCCTATACCGTTTCAGACAAACACCTATCCAACATCTTCTTAAAGACTTCCCGGGTTGGGGCATTTACAACTTCTGGAGGCAAGCTGTTCCACTGGTTAATTGTTCTAACTGTCAGGAAATTTCTCCTCAGTTCTGAGTTGCTTCTCTCCTTGATTAGTTTCCACCCATTGCTTCTTGTCCTGCCCTCAGGTGCCTTGAAGAATAGCTTGACTCCCTCTTCTTTGTGGCAACCCCTGAGATATCGGAACACTGGTATCATTTCTCCCCTAGCTTTCTTTTCTTTAAACTAGACATACCCAGTTCCTGCAACTGTTCCTCATATGTTTTAGCCTCCAGTCCCCTAATCATCTTGGTTGCTCTTCTCTGCACTCTTTCTAGAGTCTCCACATCTTTTCTACATCGTGGCGACCAAAACTGGATGCCGTATTGCAAGTGTGGCCTTACCAAGGCATTATAAAGTGGTATTAACATTTCAAGTGATCTTGATTCTATCCCTCTGTTTATGCAGCCTAGAACTGTGTTGGTTTTTTTGGCAGCTGCTGCACACTGCTGGCTCATATTTAAATGGTTGTCCACTAGGATTCCAAGATCCCTCTCACAGTTGCTATTATTGAGCAAAGTACCACCTATACTGTACCTGTGCATTTTGTTTTTCTTGCCTAAATGTAGAACCTTAGTTTTTTCACCATTGGATTTCATTTTGTTAGATAGTGCCCAATGTTCAAGTTTGTCAAGATCCTTCTGTATCTTAAGCCTATCTTCTGGAGTGTTGGCTATTCCTGCCAGCTTGGTGTCATCTGCAAATTTGATGAGTTCCCCATTTATTCCCTCATCCAAATCATTGATGAAGATGTTGAAGAGTACTGGGCCTAAAACAGAGCCTTGATACCAATACCATAATATAAAACATTTTATTTCTCTTTTTTATGCCATCATTTCAATCAGAATAGAGCTGGAATGGAATTGGAGGTCTTCCAGTCCAATCCCCTGCTCCAGCAGCAGACCCTGTACCATTTCAGACAGGTGGCTGTCCAGTCTTTTCTTAAAAACCTCCAGTGATGAAGCACCCACACCTCTGAAGGCAAACTGTTCCACTAGTTAAGTGTCCTGCCCTTTATCTGCCACATGTTAGGAAGTTTCTCTCCTTGATTAGCTTCTATCCATTGTTTCTTGTCTTGCCTTCTGGTGCTTTGGAAAATAAGTTGACCCTCTCTTCTTTGTGGCAGCCCCTCAAATATTGGAATACTTGTTAGCCCTTCAAAATACTAAAGGCTTCTTCTTAGAAAGAAGGTATTATCATCTTCTGCTTCCTTCCTTGATGGAATGTATGCATAAAAATAGAGGAAAAACTAAATTCTGCAATTCCTTAATTATCGAATGCTGGCAGTGGTTTCTTTCTCTTCTAATTTCCTTTGTTTATCGTTGCTTCTTTCCTCTCTGGACAAGTTGCAGTCAGATCAAAGGGTTCTGAACATTTGATTTTATGGCGTGATAGTGGTAATGGCAACTCCACTTGATTATGGTAATGCCAACCAGAAACAACTGCTGCTGCCACTTCCATAGGGTGAAAGTGTACAGGTTTTTCCCCCCTGAATGAAGGAAAATGTAATAACTTTGAAATTGTATATCTATCATGTTCCTCAAAAAGCAGTGGATGAAACCAAATAGAAGTTAATCTCATTTGCATTTAATTTATCAAATCAAAAAAAAATATGATGCAAACTTTGAAAGATTCTGGGACTATATTTAAGAATTATAAGGGCTGCAAGAGTCCTGAGCACTGAAAATTTGCACTTCTGTCTTGAGAAGGCTGCCTGGTTTATCTCCAGCTCCAGTAGGTTTTGTACAGATTATAAATAATGTTTTTTAAAAATAAATACGTTCCCTGTACTTGTGACAACCTATGTAAGTATATGTAACATAAAATATATACGCAACATATAAGAAACTAAGTAAAGAGCCACGGTGGCTCAGTGGTTAGAATGCAGTACTGCAGGCTAATTCTGCTGCATGCCAGCTGCCTGCATTTTGGCAGTTCAAATCTCACCGGGCTCAAGGTTGACTCAGCCTTCCATCCTTCCAAGGTTGGTAAAAAGAGGACCCAGATTGTTGGGGGCAATATGCTGACTCTGTAAACCACTTAGAGAGGGCTGTAAAGCACTATGAAGTGGTATATAAGCACTAGTGCTAGTGCTAAAGGATTCAAAGGATGCAGGCAAGGGGAAAGTGTGTAATTGAAACAAATTACACAGAGAAATATGCATAATAAAAGAAGAGGAAGCATAGAACTTGATTTAAGATTTCAAAAAAGAGTGAGGTAGAGAAGAGAGACTTCATGGCTGTATACTCTGTTCTAACCAGGCACAAGACAAGCAAGTAATGACAGGAACAGTAAATGAAATGGAACTTCTATGGAAGTAAAACCTCTGGGGACCTTTGGGGTACTTCACACATCGCTCTTTTATGGGTGTGATTATAAAATAGACACATAAAAGCTACTGCGGAGAAGAGAATCCTTCTGTAAAGATCTGAAATATTTCGCAATATCTGAGAATCTTTTCAAAAAGTCAAGAAAGTGAATGATGGTGCTTTTTAAACTTGTCAAGATTTTAAGGGAGGGGGGGAGGAGTTTTCAAAAATTTTAATTTCCCTCTTCTTCCCCCATTATTCTGCAGTGAAGTCTTGGATACCAAGAATGTAATTGATATCTCCTGCTCTAATTATTACCCGACCTCTGGAGATTTTTAATGCATGAAGTGCTTGATTCCAAGCAGCATTCCCAATTCAAATTAAATGCGGAGATTCCCTTCCCCCTCCCTCATCCCCTTTTCTGCAACATGCTCTGGCAGCTGCCAGGGTTAATGCATACAGTGGCTCAAAGAAGAAAGATTGCTACTGTTCTAGGTTCAGCAAAGCCTTTGATTAAGTTTTGCGTTATTGGATCCTGAAGGAGTAAATTTGTAAAGTAGTTGCCTTAAACTAAATAATATATAAATCTACCCCTTTATCATCTACATTGTTACCATCACCATTGCCACTGATATCACATTAGAAAACACACTTTGCTATTATTTAATGGTTGCTCAGTGTTTTGTGATCAAATTGGAATTGGTAGGCATGGTTCAAATACACAAGTATTGTATATCTCTCTCTCTGCCTCCCTCCCTCCCTTTCTGCTATGGGAAGTAGCAGTTTTTCAACAACTTAATTGCAGTTGTGTGACAAATATAAACTAGTATAGATTTTACATAACCCGTTTTGTGCATCCACAAGTATTAATATTCCTGATGTGTAACCAGGATCCATCCATCCTCCCTCCCTCCCTCCTATACTGAAAGTAGTCCATAGGCTCCAGCACTGATTGTAAAACAGTTGTTGAGAACTTCGGTGGCTTTTCAATGGCTGTTTCATTTCATAGATTTTTGGGGTCACTTTTTTTGCAGTCTCTGTTAAACTCCATTGCAAAACCAATTTAAAATCACTTAAGCAAATCATGAAAGATGCAATATGGGGGGAAGGTGGTGAATAATGGTTAGCCTAGAGCGTCACAACAAAGAAATTGTGTTTCCCTCCTAGCTTCTTCTTTTGAGCGGAAGCTTTCACTGCAACTTCTTTTCTACCTGACCCTCTCTTGATCTCTGTTGATCTTTCCTCCTCTACCTATTTTTGCACAGGCTTAAGCAAAATGCTGCAGCATATACATGCTATATACTAACTAGTCATTTTTGCATGGAAGTTCCATTATGTAAACATTTGTATGAAATATGCTAAGGATTGCAATCTAACAATGTAAACTATAATAAATCTAAATTTGACAATCTCTCTAATAAGACCAACTAAAATGGTGGAAAGTTTTCAAGTTCCTCAGAATCAATTATACTATGTGATACAAGCAGCCATGATGCAATAGAGTCCAAATATCTTGCCATGTTAATTTTGGAGTTGTATTCTTTGACACAAACTAACCCAAACATACATACTTACTACTCAACTGTGTATAGTCCTCATCATGGTATCTATTGGCATCAATGTGCCTACAGATGTTACATAGCACCCTCTAGGTCAGTGGTTCTCAACTGTGGGTCAGGACAACCCTTTCATAGGGGTCACCTAAGACCATCAGAAAACACATATTTTGATGGTCTTAGGAACCGAGACACAAATTTTATGGTTGGGGGGGAGTCACCACAACATGAGGAACTGTATTAAAGAGTCATGGCATTGGGAAGGTTGAGAACCACTGTTCTAGATTTTCTGCCTAAAGGGCTGCCAGATCTGAGCTGCAAAGCTCCAGAGAACCACAAGATGGCAGTAAAATATTATTGCTTTCTGCATGTCTCTACTGTCATCTAGTGGTCTTCCAGATTGATGCAGCCCAGATTTTGCCAGCTAATTCTGGTATTTCAGAGAATCTCACTGTTAGTGCTACTGAACTATTGCTTTTCCATGGTTTGGTTCATACAGAACATCATTTGTTCATCGTTATTTACTTGTTTGTGTCTTAAGACAATGCATGAAAGGCACTTAAAACAAAGATTGCTTCAATATTGTAGTTAGTTGACTTCCTATCTTCATGACATGTTATTTGAGGCAATTCAACAACAACAGAAATCAGTGCAGTGACTTTTTGCAAAAGGATTAGCAAAGTTCCATTGAATCATCAGAAGGGTGAATACTCCATGTAACAATTTGGGGATCCTCACTTTTCTGCACCACTTAGTAAGCATGTTTTCCTTGCATTATGCAATCATTAACTTGCTCTGAAACTATTCTTTTCTTTTATTGAGGATAGACACTGTATTTTGATGTTAAATCTATAGACACTGCTATAGACAACTGTTCTGTCATGTGTTTCACTTAAAAATATGTAGAAAAGTACAGAACTGGTTTTTGGAGTAAACTGTAATGTACTAATTGAATGCCAAATTGCCAAAGTCACTAGCATACAGGCAGAAAAGCCCCAAAGATTGTTCACCCCAGTTTTAAAAGGTAATGGTTAAAAACTAGGATTTGATGGTGTTAGATATGATTATTGTGCAACATTTTGAATGCTTTCTCTACTAGCAACCAATTAAGAGATTTTATAACTCACCAGCATCTTGTGGGTCTCCCTAAAATCTAATATGTGCCTTGAAGTGATTATATCTTTGCAGGACAGATGTTATATAAACCAATCACCTCAAACATGATTTTTTCCAAGAGTTCAGTGATGGATCATGCTAATTTGTTTCAGCAAATCAAGACTATTTCTCCTGCGTTTTCTAGAACAGCTTTTAATCTTTGCAGTTTCAAAATAAAGTGTTCAGAAAAGAAATGTGGATAGAGTTATAGTAATCATTCTTTAATTTTGGGTCACTGCAGTGCAAACTTTAAAATGAAAAAAAAATCAACAACCTATGTCCTCTTTTCAGCCTCTCTATTCTTACAATGAGGTGTTGGAAAGGAAATTAGGGAGACTAAGGTACTACATTTTATTCTAAAGGAATCTGATTTTGAGCCTTTTGTTGCTCCTATGGCACAATCTATTTTGCTGCAGCTGTGTAATGAATTCACATCTGCTAACACCACATGTTGCTCTGGATTACCCAGATGCAAAGTCTCAATTTTTCTAATTAGCAACAACACCAAGTATATCTTAATTTTCTTTTCCTCTGCCTCAACTAAACATGATATTAACAAGGTTACACATCTACATCCTCAGTGTTTAATTGAATAAGATCCAAGATTAGATTAGCCTGCTCTGTCCTCTTAATATGGTGTCTGTCCAGATCTAAAATCATGTGTTAGTAATATTATGTGGCAGGCAAAGGGCAGGGTATAGGGACATATCTTGTTCTTTAGTTTGTATTGCATATGAATAGTGGGATGTTGAAGGTATTTCATGAATTTATTTCAGAATAATTTTAGATAATTCTTGCTGTATTACATATACTTGCAATCTCGTATACAAAAATCATGTATTGCAAGTATAAATATAGATTTATATTATTCTGCAATTTTAGCGATTAACTTATGAAATATTTGATCTTTCTCCCCTTTGCCGACATCCCATAGTACATCTGCTTATATATACTGTAAATATACACATATTTGAATCATGCGTGTTGCATGACTGGAGTTTTACCTTCAAATCTATTCTTCCAACTAGTTATTCAATAATTAAGTGGTAAGGTAAAGCATTCTTCATATACTCAGATATATATTATATTGCTCCTTATTGTATAATCCTGACTAAAGGCTAACTTTTAATATAGATCATAGGATTAGTTCAGGCTAAGATTTAATTTTTTTACTTAATTTGGTACAGCCCAATTCTAGAACAAATTTCAAAATAAACAAAAAGCACCCCAACACAATAAAAAACAAAATGATGCAGGAGAAAAATCAGACTAGAAAAGAAATAAAAGAACAATATGGAGAATCCTGCAAACCAGAATATCACTATCAACTTTGGGGGCGAGCCACCTTAGCCACCTGGGAGAATAGCTAGCTCTTGAAGTCCAGTCCATTCCATTCCATTCCATACCATTCCATTCTATTCTATTCTATTCCTGGCTCCTGATAGATGACTGAAAGGACCCAGAGCCTTGTATTAGCCAACCAGACTCTATGCCATCTAAGCTTTTATAGATGACAACTGCATGTGAATTGTACTTGCCAACAAATTGTCAACCAGTGCTGTTGTGGATCAGAAGTGTCACAAGGGTATATAAAGAGTGTCCATAACTGCTTGCACCATTGCATTCTTGACCAGTTCAATCCTGTGAGTGGTCTTCAAGGGATGTCCTGTGCAGAGTGCATTGTAGTAGTTGAGCCATGAGCCACTATGTCATAAGGGTCTCTCCCAATCCAGGAAAGGAACAACAGGCATACCAGATGAAGCTGTGCTTTTTACTACTTCTACCTGCTCATTGAGTTCAAGAACAGTATTGCTTTTGGATATGTCCATTATTCTTATAGGCTCTGTGATGTCATAGTAATTCAACCAATAAGGGTATCCTTCAGGCCCAACTTCCAGGTTTCTCAGAAACAGCTGGTTGACTAAGATTAGAAATAGTATTTTTAACCTGATGGGCCACTGGGCTGACTCTTCCGATTTCTTCTTATGTTCCATATATGTGTAAGACAATCACACTTCTAATGTGTAAATAATAATTCACATAAAGTTTAGATATACCTTCAAGTCACAGATTTCTACTAACACATGCCTACATGTGACATGGGTCAAAATGTTGGTTTGTGACAGATTTTGGACTTGGAATAGAAACAACTGAGAGGTTTTTTTTGAAAAGTTTTTTTTATTTTTATTTTCATATAATTATCCACAAATATACCATTGCATCTTAACAAATGACTAGTATAGATAGTTTTAATTGGGGATTTTAATTGGTTTTAGCGCAGGACTGATATTTAATAGGTTTTTAAATTTTTTGTATTTTTGTATTATTTTGTATGTATTTTAAATTCCTGTGCGCCGCCCTGGGTCCTTTTGGAGAAGGGCGGGATATAAATCAAATAAATAAATAAATAAATAAATAAAATACTATTATTATTTTATCTAATATTATATCAGTTCCTCTCCTCATCTACCAACAACTCTCATTTGGTCTTCTGCTTTCCATACACCATATTATACTGAGTTCTACAACAACCCTACCTCATCTCCATCTCTCCCTCTCCCTATCTCCTTCTTTCCTTCGCTACTCTCTTCTACCATCCCTCCTCTCCTTTCTCTTCTCTACTTCCCCTTCCTCTCTCCTTCTCCTCTCTCCTCTCCTCCTCTCTCTCCTCCTCTTTTCCTCACCTCTGCTTTCCTCTCTCCTGTCCGCTCTCTTCTTTCCCTCTTCCCCTCCTTTCCTTCTTCCTCCTCCCTTCCTCTCTTCTCTACTCCTCTCTCCACTTCATCTCTCCATAGAAACAACTGAGTTTTTATTCTTATTCATCCACAAAGTAACTTATTTGTGAGGAATGGGACAATCTATGAAAAGATACAATGACTGCTTTAGAGAAGGAATGGAACATAGATCCAATGAACTAAACATAATTGAATGTTAGGTAACCTTTGTTGGTTCAAGACATCAGGTTGTCAGATTTAATGATTGGGAAGATGAAAAGATTAAGAATATATTGAATGGGAATTCCTGCTTCTATCTAGTTCCATAAAAGGTGTTTTATAGAAGCTCTTAAGGCAGCATCGTGTGCAAAGGAGAGCATCAAAAGGATGGTGGGGGTAGAGGAATCCCTTCCCCTTAATATCAGGCACTCTCCTCTGATCATCCTTCACTCACATTCCACCTGAATATGCAAGGGGGAATTCTACTGGGAGACAACAGCAATTATTTGTGTGATTTAATTGGCATTATCATTTTACTCGCTTGACAGAGATAAATCACTTGCCCATATAGTCCTGCAACAGTGACTGTACTGCAAAGGAAAGGGGGCTTTACTTGCTGTAGCTGGTAAAGGAGATGCCATGCCTACCGGTGCATCTTAATAATTAGCTCAGTTATAATTAATTGGACTATTTGAGAGCCAGTTTAACAAACAAATGGAGGGCTTGATCGTTCAGTAATTGACAATTTGTTTCCAATAGTATGTCTCTTTGTAGCTGACACAAGACATGGCTGGCCGTAGGGTTGGCCTGAGGAATGAATATGAGACCAGGAGTCAGCCACAAGGGAGAGGAATCCCTTCACAGCCTCCCAAATAACAAGTATTCAAGGGATGCAGTTTGCCTTGAGGAGAAGTGGGGGGGAAGGGGAGGGGAGAAGAGATTGCTCTCCTCCCCCCCCTTTTTTTTGCTTGCTTAAAACAGCTGCTGCCAAATGGCACTGAAGGTTGTATTGGACAAGTAAAGACAAGCTCCCAGACTTCAACAGTATTTTTATCTCTAGAATTTGTCTAACGTTTATTTTGGTGCAAGTCGACAGAAAGAATGGCCTGCGGTAGAAAATAAAACCACCTCTTCTACTGATTGTATGCACAACTGTAGCTCATTGTCAAGAACATCTCCGGATTGAATCTCATTTTTAAAGCTGCCTTCTCCTTCTTTGCCATCACCCTGATCTAGTTCCTTTGCAGCTGCTACTTTGGGGTGCACGCAATCCCTTCAAATATAAACTGGGCAGTGCAAGGATAAAGACTTGATGGTGATAACTGCAAAAACAGCAGATGCAGCCATAATTTTT
The DNA here is from genome assembly GCA_039707465.1 of Rhabdophis nuchalis. Taxonomy (NCBI): domain Eukaryota; kingdom Metazoa; phylum Chordata; class Lepidosauria; order Squamata; family Natricidae; genus Rhabdophis; species Rhabdophis nuchalis. Next base: position 31,575,911 of record CM077644.1, read on the forward strand.
ATGAGGAGCAATAGTTCTGCCCAGTGTAAGGGAACAATTATCATGTTATTTCCCATGCTGTGGGCAAAGAGAGACATAATAATACTGGGTTGGAAGACTCTTCACAGGATGCAGTGCAGGAGTCCCTTTTCCTCTCTAAGTAGTAATAGTGCCAACTGACTGGTATCTGCAATATCAGGCTGGTATCTTCAAATCCATGGGGATTGAAACCCCACACCTTTGGAAGTAAAGGTAAAGGTTCCTCTCACACATATGTGCTAGTTGTTCCCGACTCTAGGGGGATGGTGCTCATCTGTGTTTCAAAGCTGAAGAGCCAGCACTGTCTGAAGACTGTGGTCATGTGGCCTGCATGACTAAATGCCGAAGGCGCATGGAATGCTGTTCCCTTCCCACCAAAGGTGGTCCCTATTTTTCTGTTTGCATTTTTACATGCTTTTGAACTGCTAAGTTGGCAGAAGCTGGGACAAGTAATGGGAGCTCACTCCATTACGTGGCACAAGAATTCAAACCACCGAACTGCTGACCTTTCTGATCAACAAGCTTAGGCACTAAACTTGTCACTGATCTTAATCACTGAGCCACTACATCTCTATGAGCCACCACATCTCTATACCTTTGGAAGTACACGTGCATAAAACCAATAATGACTGAATGGATTAATAATGACTGAAAATAGATAATATTTTCACTGTTATACTGATCACAAGTGAATATAGATTTATGCATGTGTGCTTTTGAAATGTGTGCTTTTTGGCAATGATACTTTTGAAATGACTGAAAAAGTCACTGATTATTTTTTTTTTAATGCAAGATATTGGAAGTGGTTTACCATTGCCTCTTTCCTGGGGCTGAGAGAGAGAGACTGTCCTGAGCACAACCAGCTGGGTGGAAATAAAACTAAAACTCTCCTATTTTGTAGCCTGGTGCCTTAACCACTACGCCAAACAGGCTTTCTGAATATAGATGACCTATGCCAGTGATGGCAAACCTATGGCACGGGTGCCACATGTGGCACGTGGAACCATTTCTTAGGGCATGCAAGGCATTGCCCTGTCAGCTCCAGTACACAAGGGTGCACTGGCCAGCTGATTTAGGCCTTCTTTTGAGGCCGTTTTTTGCCCTATGGAGGCTTCAGGGTAGCTCCTGAAGCCCCTGGAGGTGGGAGGGAGGCTGTTTTCACCCTCCCCAGGCTCCTAGAAAGCATCTGGAGCCTGGGGAAGGTGGAAAAAACACGCCAAAAGAAGGGGGTCGCGCACATAGCATTATGGGTGTGGCATGCCCAAGCACAACCCCTCTGCGCTCGCCCCGCTTTTGGCATGCGAGCCAAAAAAGCTTAGCCATCGCTGACCTATGCAATATTTATATGAGCTTTTTTGATTCCTTATCTTAAAATGGGAAGAATGGGGATCTAGCTCATATATTGTCAATAACTTCCCAGATTGTAAAATGAACTGGCAATTTTTAGTACTGTGTTCGTGCAGTGTGTGTATTTTAACTGTACATGCATTTTAGTAGAGACACTTGGAAAATCCAAAAAAATTCAAAGCATTGAAAGCAATAAAATGCAAATAAAGTAGTAGCTGCATATTGTTGGATCAGTCTTTGGAAAATATCATATAGTGGAATGTTTTCTGCATTCATACTATGAGTTGCATTTTCCCTGTCAATAAAGAGTATCTGGAAGAAGTAATAATAACTGTAGGGAAGACTCAAAAAGGGGATAAAAATGTCAGTTCTAGTCTAAATATTTGGTTGTGTAACCAACCGTAACAACAATAACAACAACAACAACAACAATAAATCACCCAGTGGCTGTGGGAGTTTGCATGCTCAAAGGAGGACGAGAGCTATGCCAGAAACTCAACCATAAACATGTCTCATCAGAGAAGCTAGATAGAATAGAATAACATAGTTGGAAGGACCTTGGAGGTCTTCCAGTCCAACCCCCTACTCAGGCAGGAAATCCTATACCATTTCAGACAAATATTGAAGATATTGTCCAATAGCTTCTTAAAAACTTCCAATGTTGGAGCATTCACAACTTCTGGAGGCAAGTTCTTCCACTGATTAGTTGTGCTAACTGTCAAGAAATTTCTTCTTAGTTCTAGATTGCTTCTCACCTTGATTGGTTTCCATCCATTACTTCTTATCCTGCCCTCAGGTGCTTTGGAGAATAGCTTGATTCCCTCTGAGTTGAACACTGCTTCTCTCCTAAACAATATGGTGAAATGTAATTTATAGAAACCCATACCAGATTGTTTTTTGCCCTGGTCATTGTGCTAGGTGTTGGAGTTCTTGCACATCTGGTGACAAATGGGCTTTAGGACATAGGACTATTGGCTGAGCAATCAGGACCTGCAATTGGAAAAAGTTGCTTGCTATATACAGACACTGGGGGGGGGGGGACAAACGGTGATCTGTTATTACAAATCAAATTCAGTAAGAAGAGAACATCTGAAAAGTATGCATCAATTCTAGAAAGAACAACATCCAGAATCAAAACTAACAGCAGAGTCTAGCAGAATAACATCAATTTATAATATGAAATAAAGTTTTTACAGAAGTAGATTTGGGAGACCTGCAAAGATCTACCAAAGGCAAAGAAATTGAAGCCTTGCCAGAAGTAGCTCAAACTGTAGAGGCAAAGAAGGGAGAGTCAGCAGTAGAGGAAGCCTGCATACCTATTAAATTGTTTTCATTCACAAACCAGGCACCCTCTCTTCTGCTATCTCAAAAAGAACAAAGCTCTTTAACTAAAAAAAAAAGAATACAAAAAAAAACGAGGATCTGAAACAAAGAATAACTAAGCATCTAGAAGAGCACAGAAACAATAGAATAAAGTTACCTGCATTGAAACTTTTTCCAAAGAAACAGCTAGCACTAGTGTTAAAAGATGCCAATACTGTAATATCAAATATGAGCACCTGCTGATAGCAATAAACAAACCAATTACTGTACAACACAACTGTAGTTATAACTGAATACCTTGGATGCAAAATCAACAAACAAGTAAAAAAAAGCGCTAAACAGTGCACCAACAAAACGGAAGGTCAAATTGGAAAATAAGATCAGCATGCTAAGATCAGATCAAATCAAGCTACAACAGTTGACAGAAAAGAACTGAAGAAAAAGAAAATTAAAAAATGCCTGATCAGAAAAACATCACCTAGAAAAGGGAGAGCAAGGAAGCACTAGAAATAACAAAGGAGCAAATAACAGCAGTAAACAAGATCAGCAAATACCAAGTTCAAATTGCAAACTATAGGCAGAAACTCCAACTTTAATTGAATAAAAAAAAGATTCTAGCAATACATCAATGGGGAGACTGCGATTAATCATGATAAGGAAAAAATAATAATGCATTACTAATAATAATAGCACTTGGGTGTGATTCCAAAACATATTGAACATCATTTGAACACTATTGCCATTGACAAAATCGCCCTCAATCAGTTGCAAAATGCATCTTTACACAGCTTACATCCTATGATCATACCTTTAATATTATTAAATTGCATCTGCCTATCCCAGGCCCTTAGGGAAAAAAAATCTACAAATAGACAACAATCCCAAATTCAATCTAAACATCTGGCCAATTGTGCAACCAAATATAATAATAATTCTTTTCCCTTCTTTAGTTGCATTGTTTGCAATGACAGAGTCCCCACAGTATATAAAGCCTCTGAAAACACTTATTCTCAAATGTCCATGTTATTTTCTTCCTTTCGTTTAAATGAGATATGAATAATTGATTCCTCTCCTGAATAATTAATAGAATATTCAATAATGAAAGTAATTGTTTGGCACCTCCCTACACTGATAATCCACTCTAATCTTAGCCTTTCAATATACTGTATGAGGAATATGCATATGTAAAGCACTAAGAGGCTTTATTGGCAATAATTCAACTAATATGCACTCTGGGAGGTCACCCTGTCCAAATATCTTCCTGAATCACCTGAGTGTTTTGATACTTTATGGCTATATTTTTTAAAATGTTCATATTTTAGTGTGCTGCAAGTTTTGATTCTTGCACTATTTCCTCTTTCTATCAGGTTTCTTTCTGTGCATGAAAACAAAAATAAAATCTTCAGTCATCTTGCTTTAAAGTGATTTTCTTTCTTTCTCTCCAAGTTAGTAGTATACAAATTAATGATACCAAATTTATCTTTGTAAAATGAAGCCTAAGTTAACTCCAAGAGTACTTAAAATATAACAATGACACCCATTCTCAGGCTCTTTGCTTGAGGAAATATAGGTAGTCCCACAATTTGGGACTGGCGACCTGGTCATTAAGTAAAGCCATTGCTAAGCGAAATTGCAATGATGCTTATGATCTTATATCAGTCTTCCTTTGCTTTACAGAGCTGCAAATGTAAATACAGGCATTGGTCATAAAATTGCTTTTTCATCACTAGTGTAATGCTGAACAGTCATTGTCCAAGGAAGTCATTAAATAAGGATTACCCATAGAGCCTACTAAAGGTTGGGGAACACTCAAATGCCACATTTTTATTTCTGCTATTTTCTTTGATTGTGTTCTGACCTAGGCTTCTCAAAAGCACAAAGCAAACTCGTTATCCCAGAAAAAAACCTTTTATTAATTGACTGTGAATTTTGCTCATTAACATCCAGCAAAGTTTTTCAAGGGAGGATTTACAGTCACAGACCTCATCTGGTTTGGAGAGCTACCAAGCCGATATCTGCAAAACTTGGCAAGGAGTCTCAGAGAGTCATGAACCAATTAAGCGAACTAATTATCTCCTGCAAACTCCACTCCCCTTTCCCTCCTCTTTTATTTCCTCTGGGAGGGGCAATTCATCGTCCACCTGTGGCCTTACTCCCAAGGCGACCCCTGTTCTTTAGCTGTTCCTTTCATCTGGCAGTTCTGTGCATGCACACACTTGGAACTGGCTCCAGCTTTTTGTCTGCCTCACTGATGTCTAACTCTGAAGGCAGCTGATAACTGACATACAACACTGGTCCCCTCTCTGCCTCCGACACAGAGCTCTCATCAGAGCCTTCCCCAGATTCCATGACTGGCCCATGTTCCTCCTCAACCTCCTCACTTTCTGAATCTGTTGCCAGCTCTGCAACAGTTTGCCACAGTGGGCCACAACAGTTTACAACAGTTTGTAACTTTTTGAACAGAAAACGTTCAAGTTTTAGACACCTACCATCACATACCACAAGAAGAAAGCATTTTTTTTCTATCACTATACTTTCAGGATAAGATTCATGATCAGGGCATCAAAAACATAGAGGGCCTCTATGGTCATGGCCTCCATCTTGACTTTTGTGACATCCTCTCACCAGGAGAGGGAAAGGGAGGGGAGCCTAGATCAACTTTTGACTAAACATTATGTACATTTGGAAGCAAAAGAAGAAATATAGGTATGACACCATCATTTCCATGGTTAATTCATTAAGATATGTTATTTTATTACTCTTGATGTTTTAAGTGTACATGCATATGAATCTTCTTGCTTTTGCTGAACCAAGATCAGAAGAAATAAATTATGTACTCATGAAACAAGTGGGACATATTTGGTAAATAATGTACCCATGTTTTTTGTATGTGTATAGTTTGTGCAGAGTTTGAGTTTAAATTCAGATCTTTAAGAAGTGCTCTTTTTGCACATTTTTTCTTGTAATAAAAATGCTCTAATTTAACTCCCAACACACATACACAAACTATCACAATGGCATCTCAGGAATTTATGCAATCATGTATTTTGTATAATCTCTCTCTAGTTTCCTAAAGTGCAAAGAGGCTTATCAGAAGTTTCACTTTAGATTCTGATTATAAATTATAATCTGAGGACAGCTTTATATGTGTAATAAGAAATATTATTTGTAATATTTCTTTGTGTCTAATGTGGCTTGCTTGTAAAGTCATTTTTCAGGCTTAATTTTGATTTCATGTAGGAAATGTTTTTTAACAATATCTGCTCAACATTATATTTCAACTTTGAATTTTAACAAGTCTAGCTGTAAAGTCAAAGATACATTTTTGAACACAATTATATGAATGATTCTTTCAACTAGCAAAAATGATGCTGAGTAAACAATGCGAGAACTGATACCAAGGTTTTATTGTAACCAAGAGAGAAACAATATATTTTTCTGAAGTATGATAATCAAATTTATTTAAGGTCGCTCATCAACTACAAGATTTAATAATCTTTAACTAATATACCTTCTAATCTGATTAAGTAGTTGATTAGGTATTTTAAAACCTGAATTCTGGCCTCCTTTTTGTGATCCTTGAAATTCCCTCTAAGACTGAAACTGACAGAATGGTTTCATTCTGAAAATGAAGAATTCTAAAATTCTTCTGTGAATAAGCCCTTGAATGGACTTATGACTGTTAAAACTAGAAAAAAAAATCTTCTGAACCATGCTGAATTATGTATGGCATGATTCTTCCCATTTTGTGATCTCAACTTCCTTGAACAAATATAATTTGGCTGGTAGTCACCAAAATGTATTTCACCCCCATCCCATCCCATCCCATCCCACCCCCCATCCCCACCTCTACCCCTCCCCCCCAATCAGCTTGACTTATTTTCCCGCCAGAACGGTGGCCTTTGTGCAGCCTTTTGCTGCAGTCCAAGTATCTAACAAGAAAGTCTTGTTGAATAAAGATAGCCAGGTCTTCTGTCTTCAGGGCAGACTGATATTTGATATTGTGAAGAGCGGATCTTGTAAACAAAGGAACATAGAAGAAAAGGAAAGAAGTGAAAGAAACAAGAGTGAAAGTTTTAGGATTTCAGAAAGAGTGTGACTTCTATGAAGAAGAATTGGAAGGCAATCTTCTAATGATGGAACTAATGGAAAATGAGTGTAAGGAACGAGAATGTGAAAGTTGTTTAGAATAAGGTGAAAAGAATTATGTTCTAGAAGGACACAAAATGTTTGTATTTATGCTAATGAGAAGTGAATGAGAATGTTTGATACAATGATACCATTAAAAAGACCATGAATGACAAGAAATGTGCGTTAGAAAATGATTGCTGAGAAATGAGGATGAGAGAAAGCTACTGTATAATGTGTATATAGAGAAAAGATAGTTGCAAGAATGTAGTTAGAGAGAACAAGGAATGGTTAATACTGAAAGAAAGAAAATGCAGAACCATTTTGAAAGAAATAAAGAGCATGTTTTGTGAACAAGTAAAGAGGACTCAAGAAAGAACTTGCAGCAGAGTAAATGAAATTATAAATAATAGTGATGAATGATTTGGGATGAAACTGAAGTAAGGGAATGAAAATTTGTATGGAAATGACAGATCAAAGTACTTGTTTTTGACATGGAAAATTATGCAAACAATTGTAAGTGTTGCAGAAAAGCAGAAAAACTAGAGCAAGAAGATTAATTTATGCACCTTGATAGAATATTTAATACACATGAGAAATAAATGGAAAAAAAATTAAGATTTGAGAGTAGAAAAATGTCTATGGAGATTCTCAGCCATCCAGGTCATGGTTGTCCCAAAGGTGCATTTTTCAAGTTGGTCATTTGCATTGTTTTAGAAAGTCATTGAGGCTACCAGAATCTGTACATTGGGAAAACAAAACAACTTCATAAACGCATAGCACAACATAGGAGAACAAACCCATCAGGATAAGATTCAGCAATCCCTCTGCATTTAAAAGACAAAGACGCTCTTTTGAAGACAGTGAAATCCACATTTTGGACGGAGAGGATGCTGATTTGAAAAAGGAGTCAAACAGGCCACCTATGTCCACATTGAACAGCCCTCTCTCAACAGAGGGGGAGGGACTCGACATCTATCTCCAGTTTACAGCACAGCCCTTTCATTAGTTCCAAGAAGGGTCCACACCCCCTACTCAGGTGACACACATAAATCTCCAGGTGGCCTCAATGACTCTCTAAAGCAATGCAAATGACCAGCTGTCTGCAAGGAGTATAAATCCTTCCATTCCCCACCAGAGTCAGAGATGAATAAGTTGCTTGGATGAGAAACGACACGTTTTCAAAGAAAAATCAGAAAGTACAGTTGCCTCTTGAAAAAAGCACCTTTGGGACTACCAGTAAAAAAAGTTGTGGATAGGACTGTTGTTGAAAGAAACAAACATGGTTATGTATTAAAGCATGCATCTGCCTGTAATGTTACATGGAAGTGAGAATTGCGTATGTCATAAGAAACTTGCAAATAAGTTGGATGCAATTCAAATGGGTACATAAGAAGTATGTTTTGTGCAATAAGAAGAGATAGGGTCAAGAATGAATGAAAGTACATCGGGGTAGTTTGGCTATAGGCCTGAAGCAAAACCAAATATAAGAAATGTAATGAAATGTAAGAAAAAAGAGTTAATAAACAAACAGAAATCCACAACTGGGTGATGTGATCCTGAAAAAGAAAGAGGTGAAAAGTTTAAAGAACAAAAGCAGTGTGTGAGTTGATGCATTGATGTAGTGGAACAAGAATGGTTTGCAAAGATAGAAAGATATGGCAAGGTATAATGAAAGCCATTTATTATGTATTGAATATTTATAGTTGTGTTAACTGTGCTAAAGTGAAACTAACCTTTAGATGATTCCAACTGTTTTGGAGGGGAATGTAGAACATTTATATTTGGGCAGGCTTTTTCTAGTTCTATGATTGGTTAAAGCCCTGTGGGCCTAGAGCCATGATGGCGAACCTATGGCACGGGCACCACAGGTGGCCCGTGGAACCATTTCTTAGGGCATGGGAGGCATTGCCCTGTCAGCTCCAGCATGCATGTGTGTGCTGGCCAGATGATTTAGGACTTCTTTTGAGGCTGTTTTTCACCCTCTGGAGGCTTCAGGGAAGCTCCTGAAACCTCTGGAGGCAGAGTGGAAGATGTTTTCACCCTCCCCAGGCTCCTAGAAAGCCTCTGGAGCCTGGGGGAGGGTGAAAAAAGCACGCCAAAAGCAGGGGTTGCACACATAGCATTATGGGTGTGGCACACCCACGCATGACCCCCCCCCCCCCCTGTGCTCCCCCCGCTTTTGGCACATGAGCCAAAAAGGTTAGCCCTCACTGGCCTAGAGTATAAATCACAGGCAATTGCCTGCTGTTCCTTAGTTCCATTTTTCAGTCAATAAAAGCTGTTGCAGCTATGCTGGTCTGGTTCTTGCCTACTGAAGCCCACTACAATGCCATTTGTGTAAAGTAGACTTAGATATGTTCCCCTTCTTTTTCTATGCCAGGCTTATCATTTGGCTTATGTTTTACAGCACTCTGTCAGCACTCTGACTAAAATTGCTTTGCCAAAAGAGAATAGCATGATGGTTATGTAGGTATGAAGGTCTGACTAAATGAGGCATTGCTCTGATATAACATTTAATCGCAAATGACACGTTCAGGTCATTTGTCAGTGCAGAAGAAAATCAAACCATTGGTCATTATTTAGTAAAAATAATTAGTTTTCTACTGAGTATTATCAGCTTTTGTAATCTTGGAGCATTCATAGCCCTCCCTGTTTGAGAGATATACTACCAATTACCTTTGAATGCAAATCAGTGACATCTTTAAGTGTATATGTACCTTATCATTTCTTGTTGACCAAGAAGATTTTTTTTCTTTGCTCAGTAGACGTATTCCAAATTAACCAGGCATACAAATGCACAGTATTTTTGAGTCACTGGTAAGTACTGACGAATTCATGAATTCCTCACTAAACGGAACGACAGAAAGCTGACTAAGCCAGCACATTATATAGCAGCACAATTCCAGTTTTGTTCCAGTTGAGTTATATGAACGGTCCATGTCATGTTGGTCTTATATGGTTAGTTGGGTTTTAAAGGCTGGAGGCGACCAAGCATATGGATATGCACTGTCAAAACCACCAGCTAGAAAATGGCAGTAGGGTCAAAGAAGAAAACGAGAGTGGGGGGGATTTGATTTAAGTCCTCCGTGAAGAAACACCCGTTCCAAGAGGAGATCATTTAATTTTATATGCATAGACATTAAAGGGTCTTATGTATGCTGCCAAAAGCTGTTATCTGTCAGATGAGCTTCCCCCCCTTCTTCCTTTGCTTGGGTTTAGCTAACATTTACAGTAAATCTCTTGCAGTCACCATTAAATCTGCAGCTGCCTTGAGCGATAGTTTCAATGGGTGTGTTGACAGCCTGAGTGTTAATAATGATGCAAACACTAACCTGTTTATTGATTTGCTTTTTGTACCCTTCAACCTAACTCACTTCTTCTCACTCTCAGAGGAGAAATCTTGGAATCAGTAATCAGGTGACAGCTCCAAGTCCTTTTTGTTCCCAGCATTGTCATCCAACCCAAACTCCCAAAGATAAATTACAGGTGCCTTATTCTGCCTGTGCCAGCCACTCACTACACTGTTACTCAGAGCGAGATGTAATATTTGTCATGGATGCCAGCAGACGGAAGGCCGGGTGAGAGGGAGAGCAGCTACTACAGACATAAAAAGCTTTTAGTGTTTGACAAGAGATGCATAGGAGAGTTTTAAATTTAGCCATTGCAGTGAAGGCCATTGCCTATCCATTAAAGTAGCTTGTCACAGGACTGGAGAGGTGGGACCAGATCTGAGATTCAGACAGCTTTTAAGATGTTTGGGAATCCGCATGGAATGGCACACTGTCAGTGGAAAGTGATGACCTTTTTCTTCTTCTTATCCAATTGATCTTTTCTGAGACCTATCTGTTGAAGCTAAGTTTCAGATTTTATGGGACAATCTAACTAAGGCTCTGTAACAGAGATGGGTAAGCATTTTACTGAATTTTTTTAAAAAAAAATCCAGTTTTTGAACATTTCTTCACAAATGGCAAAGAAAAGCAATTGCTATTTAAAAAATAACAACAAATAAAGGCAAAGATAGGTGTCCCAGGATAATGCTGCAGGATCCAATCTGGGTCCGTCACCAGGACCAGAGGTTTTGTCTTCTGAGCTTTTGAACTCGTGCTGGAGCCCATCCTCGGGGGACTTTTCTCTAGCTAGGGAGAAGTTAACTGAAGATGGGCTCCAGCACGAATCCGAAAGCTCGGAAGACAAAACCTCTGGTCCTGGTGATGGACCCAGATTGGATCCTGCAAAAATAAATAAATAAATGTGAGCAGAGGTTAAAGCTATTGTTCTGTCCATTAGGTTTGATGACATTGAATCAGTGGTGGGTTCCTACCGGTTTGGACCGATTTAGCTGAACTGGTAGTAGTTTGGCTGGCTTGGATTGCTGGACCCAGCAGCGACTCAGGCCTGCCACGCCCCTGAACAGGTTCTCCATGCAGCACCATAGGCGCCACCATCTTGTTTCTAATTGAACTGCGCATGCGCACACAGGGCCTATCAAGCAGGTGGGCATGGGCGCGAGGTGCACACATGAGCGAATTGACAGTAGTGGCTGCCAGAACCCACCCCTGCATGCTTTCTAGACAATTAAAAAATTTGAGATTGAATTTTTCAATCTTTATCCATGGTTCTTCTAGTGAATTAGGCCTGCTGATATTTTTTCTTAGTTCCTCATCTTCGACAGGCATATAGTAAATTATCTTCAGTGAGAACACTGTAAGCAGGAACTTTTGTTCTATGCTGGTAATAGCTAAATGGAGATGGAAGCTGTTTTTGATAACACCTGACAACTCTGTTCATAAATCTAGAAGCATAAAAAAAGAAATTGAATGTGAGAGAAAGCAAAGCAGAAATATCCATCCATTTTTACTCTTACAACCACCACAAATTTCAAAAAAGGCTTCAAAATATATTTAGCCAATCATTAGTATGATGAGCCCAATCTGTAGTGCAAACAACTGACTATAGGCACACTGGATCTGGTCTCATCTTGTGGAGAGGACAGAGTAATAGAGAAAAAAATTCTGAAATTATCTTTCTGTCAAACCATTGAAGAGTATAAAGATTATTGGCAAAATTATGAATTTTCACCAAAATACATTTCAGTCTAGTGCAGGCTTTGCAAGCTTGATCTAATAGGAGAACATGATCAAATATCTTTGCAAGTGTGTCCTGAGCTACATGAACCTTGCAATGACTTTTCAAAAGGTATCACCAGATAGACTTAACTCAGTGGGGAAATTCAATTTTTTTTTACTACCGGTTCTGTAGGCGTGGCTTGGTGGGCGTGGCAGGGGAAGAATACTTAAAGTTGGGTAAGAAATGCACAATGGTTTGGCCTCATGAAATATCTATTTGGAAGCATAGAAATTGTTCTTAGTCTGAAAAAAAGTAGTCAGAAGTTGATTTGCTGCTGGATATTAACTGTTTGAATGTCAGCACTGACACGCAGTGCTTGCAGTAAGTCTATTTTCAGGGCATTTCCACCTGTCCACCAGATTTCCTTCTACTCACTGTTGCCCACTGTCCCTCTTCGTGGTCACTGGTCTCTCTAGCTCAGTGTTTCTCAACCGTGTCAACTTGAAGATGTCTGGACTTCAACTCCCCAGCTATTCGCTGGCTGGGGCATTCTGGGAGTTGAAGTCCAGTCATCTTCAAGTTGGCAAGGTTGAGAAACACTGCTTCTAGCTGTACAAAAGAAGGTACAAAAATGGCAGCCATACAGCATCCTAGTCATGGTCACTGTCCCCCCCCCCCAATTTCATGAGGAGGTAGAAAAATATTCAACCCACAACTGTAGGGGGAGTGACAAAGCATTCCCTTTGGGACAGGAGCTAAAGTACAGTCATGATGAACTGACTTGAGTTACTGAACCATGTGGTCTCCAGGGTCAGGATTCTACTTTGATTTCAGGAATTTTTGTATGTCAGAAAGAATGTCAGATATTTATGGTGAACCAGGGGTCAGCAGGGGGTTTAAATTACTGTAACACCCACAGCCACCACTAAATTTCAAAACTATGTTTTAAAAATATGTTAAAACAGCCACCTACAACTTTTAATTTATTTGTACTTTTATATCAGATTTTGGGAATATATGTGTATGTGAGGGTGTGATAAAAAGTTAAATACAAAATACAATCAACTACTTCAAAAGATTGCTGGCCTTGATACAAACCTATTTGGGAAAACATATTGTGGTAAACAACTGTTGGTGGGAAAATATTTACCTGTCCTTATCTGAGACATCGTACCTGTTGAATGAAAAGCATTTAAACATTTCAATATGCAATTTTGACAATAGGAGCCCTGCCATTGGGGAGCTTAGTAATAATGGGTGGAACAAGGATACATCTTAGTTTTTAATTGCAACCTTTCACTTAAAATAATAAGCTCTTAAAACTGTTTTTTACTACCATCTTTTCCCAATCACCTGTCAAGGTGTCTTGGACTATAATTCTTGGAATTCCCAACCAGCATGGGCATTAACAGCACAGTTAAAATACATTAACAGCTGTTAAGACATTTATTTATTTATTTATTTTATTAAATTTATACCCCGCCCTTCTCCAAACGGACCCAGGGCGGCGCACAGGAATACTAAAATACATACAAAGACATATAAAATTTTAAAAAACTTATTCCAATAAAATCCTGCGCTAAAAACCAAATTAAAATCCCCAAATTTAAAACTATCTAAAAGTCAGTAATGGAGGTTACGCTAGGCCGACTAGATGGAACAGATGTGTCTTAAGACACTTGCGGAAGAGGCGGAGGTCGGAGATGGTGCGAAGTTCAGGGGGTAAGTCGTTCCAAGGGGCTGGGCCCACCACAGAGAAGGCTCTTCCCCTGGGTGTCGCCAGTCGGCATTGACCAGCCGACGGCACCCTGAGGAGGCCCTCTCTGTGGGAGCGTATCGGTCTGAGGGATGTATGGGGCAGGAGGCGGTCTCGCATATAACTAGGCAGACATGGTGGTGCATTGGTTAGAATGGAGAATTGCAGGCTAATTCTGCTGACTGCCAGCAGTTCAATCCTCACTGGCTCAAGGTTGTGTCAACCTCCCATTCTTCCGAGGTCAGTAAAATGAGGACCCAGATTGTTGGGGGGAAATATGCTAACCTTGTAAACTACTTAGAGGGGGCTGCAAAGCGCTATGAAGCAGTATGGAACTCTAAGTCCTATTGCTATTGCTACAGTGTAGGAAAATTTAGGAATTGTAGTCCCAATATGAAAGGAAGTAGGAGATTGTACCTTATCATCAACATAACTTCAAAGTAAAATGACATGTTATTTTTATTTTACTAGTGACTATCTTTGGGTTTTTTGGGATGCGGTGGCTCATGACTAAAACGCTGAGCTTGTCGATCAGAAAAGTCGGCAGTTCAGCAGTTTGAATCCCTAACAGAATCCGTGTAACAACCGTTACTTGTCCCAGCTTCTGCCAACATAACAGTTGAAAGCAGGTAAAAATGCAAGTAGAAAAATAGGAACCACCTTTGGTGGGACGGTAATATCGAAGGGTGTTTAGTCGTGCTGGCCACATGATCATGGAGACATCTTTGGAGAGCGGTGGCTCTTCAGCTTTGAAATGGAGATGAGCACCGCCCCCTAGAGTCAGGAATGACTAGCACACCATTCCCTAGAGTCGGAAATGACTAGCACATATGTGAGAAAGGAACCTTTACCTTTACTTTATATTTGTTTTTAGTTCTTAAGAAGTAGTATTTATATGAAAACTCTGCTTATATTGAGGCCTTGGTAATCTTGTTCCCATGATACCATTACATTAATTCCATGATGTACACTTTTGAGAAAACCTACCAGGATTTTCCTGTCAAGAGTGACTTTGATAAAAGCAAAAGACCTGCTAGCAAGCGGGACAAATAGCGTGTAACATTTTGGAAGCCTCCGTTTTCTCGTCCCTTGAAAGTTCGACATGCAGATGTGAAAATCTGCAAGGCGGTATTTTCCACCGCAAATGCAGACATCACAACCAGCTCCTTAAGTACTTGTATAGCTGACTTGTGCTCTGCTGTTTTCTCTGACTGACAAAGCTGTCTGTTTGCCAGAAGTAACGGTTATAAAATTATGACTTGTGCATATATAATGTTTGTGTTTAACAAGATGACAGAAATGCCACCTTAGTAAAAATGGATTGTGGTTACAGCTGCACAATTCACATCAGGCAAGATTTATTGTATTAAGGTTATGTAATCATCTCAAAGTCTGGAGCAATAATAGGAAAAGCATATACTTCAATCTGCAATGCGAGATTCATTGCAGCTTTCTTATTAACTTGTGGAAGCATTAGGCCTGCATTATCCATTTTGTTACAGCTTCATTCAGCATTTCCAAAGGAAAACAGGTACATAAAAATTGGAGGATACTAAATATTCAACAAGACAAAGCTATCTGAGTGACTATATATGTACATATAATGCGTATGTAGATAGACGATAATGCTTGTATTTGCAATTTTGCACACTTTAAAAAAAACTCAGCTTTAAAAGTCTCATCTCAGTAGTATGGATCGATAAAGCTATCATTTTTCTCCGTTTCTTATTTGTGGAAATATATCAGGTTCAGTTGTTATCACTATCTAATTTTTATGAAGCTGTCAAATCTGAATTTAAGGGTTTTTAAAAAAAATTTTTTTTTTTACTAAATTTTGTACATTTTTATTTGCAATTTTGCTTAGGGTTCACATTTCGTTAAAGTTGCAAATAAAAATGTACAAAATTTAGTAAAAAAAATTTTTTTTTTTAAAAACCCTTAAATTCAGATTTGACAGCTTCATAAAAATTAGATAGTGATAACAACTGAACCTGATATATTTCCACAAATAAGAAACGGAGAAAAATGATAGCTTTATCGATCCTCTGGAACCTTACCGGGTCCATCAGGAGCCTGGGGCGAAACCATATAGGAATATTTGGCTCTGCCTCCCCGCGGTGGGGTGCGACGATTGGAAAGTCCAGCCAAAGGAGAGCGTGATCTGTCCATGACAGGGGTGTGATGACTAGATCCCCTATTCCCAGATCACTACTCCACTGTCCCGAGACGAAGATGAGATCCAGGGTGTGTCCACCCTCGTGAGTAGGGCCTAAAACTACCTGGGTCAGGTCCATGGCTGTCATGGAAGCCATGAACTCCCGAGCTACTCCAGAGGTCTCGCCTGACGACGGCAGATTGAAGTCCCCCATGACCAAAAGTCTGGGGGTCTCAACCGCCGCTTCGGCTATCACCTCTAGGAGCTCGGGCAGGGCTGTTGTTGCATAGCGAGGAGCCAGGTATGCAACTAACACACCCATCTGCCTCCCTAGGCCCCATTTCACAAGGAGGGACTCACACCCGGTCGTCTGAGGGATCGTGGTCTATTCCTTCAGTAATAGCCAAGCAGCCATTTAAATCATTAGTGTACTATTAGCCTTAAGATTGAATGCTCCTTTCCCCTCCCTCCTCTCTCCTTGGGAAATAAAGAAAAGAAATAAAGGCTTCTATGAGCTAACTCTTGAAATTGTTACTTATTTTAGGCAATCAGAGAGGTTCCACAATAATACATTTTAAATGTTTAAGTCTGGATATTGCAATTAATTTTTACAAATTCCATGGCCACCCTGTTTTGATCTCACACAATCTCAAAATCAGTCAAGTTTTCTTAGTTCCATCTTTCACCAATGACAGCAATGAAACTCAATTTTCTTCTGATGTCAAAAAAAATATTCCCAAGATATTCTACTAATATTTGTAAATATTAGATCACTCAATTTTTGTCTGATTTCATTGCTTATTTAGGCTTTGATATTTGATTCTATGTCCAATTTCTGGGCCAGAGATATAGAAATATTAATATAGATTTGGGTTCTCTGTCCAAAATCCAGATGCCTGTTTTTTCTTGCTGAATTATAAACACCACCATCCATATCATATTCTCCTTCTGTAAGTCCTATCGATTTTAACATTGGTTTAGTACCTAGCAGAATTATCGATGAACTGCAATTTGTCTGCAATTTCAGTCCCTTTCATTGTACAGAGCTATTTGTACATTTTTTTTGGATCCCACTCAATTGGCAACCAGCCTTCAGCAATATTTACTACTGGTAATTATTAATTATTTGACAGTTATTAGCTTTAGCTCATAAGCTCTTGTTTGACATTGGCTGAAATCAGCAGAGACAAATGTTTTTGAACACATGAAACTGACTTCTAATAAGTTGGACTCTTGCCCATCAAGTCAGTAATGGTTATTCTTATGGGCAGCCCTCATTTTAATCTTCTTTTCAAATAGAATGAAATATGCAATTCTTTTAAAGTGGAAATAAATTCACTTCCACCTCCTGAAATAGAGTGAAAGTACGAATCTCCTTGTTTTTTTCTAATCTTGAGCACCATGATTAAGCTTGTATTTGGGTCTTGATCAAAATTGTAGTCCTAATTAGAATCAGTCTGCCCCTCCCCCCTTTTAATGTATGCTGAGTAAGGTGTTTATACAAATTCAGATATTGGAGTTGCAGTCTAAATAGATTCCATTGACTGCTCCTTCTTAAAAATAAAACACATTATTAAAAGGTCTGAATTAGTAATTTACAAAATGTTCCTGGATCTTAATCCAAGTCAGAGGACGATCTGAACACTTTAGAAAGCTCACATTGCAATTAAAGCATGCTTTTCACACTCGTGCAAATTGTCCCAAAGGTGCTTTTTCAAAAGGCAACTGGATTTTGTTTTTCCTTGAAGATGTTTCACTTCTTGGATGAGAAGTGTCTTCAAGAAAAAACAAAGTCCAGTTGTCTCTTGAAAAAGCATCTTTGGGACAACCATGACCTAGATGACTGAGCATCTCCATTCAATTCATGAAAAAACATCTTACGCACTTTTGATTAAATCTCACCAGAGTTTGATTTTATATATGTATTATGCATATATTACTAGTGAATCACACTGCTACACAATCTCCAAAACTAAAAGTTTCAGCATTATCCTTCCATGCAGGTGTCACTAAATAAAGCATAGAGAGTGTGTGCGTTTAAATAAAGCATTGTGTGTATGTGTGTGTGTTACTCTATTTCTTTATTTAAACCAAGAATACCAGTTCCAGTTTGGGCTATAAAAAAATATTGCACCAAGTTATTGCATCACTTCGACTTTAAGGATTTGTGTAATGAAATGTTAAATGTATTAGGGAACATGTAGTTTGTTTTCTAAGGAATGCAGCAACTGCTTTGTAATTTAAAAATGTTGGCCAGCACAAGCTAAATATTAAAAAAAACATTTGAAGAAAGTTATGGATTTCCTAGAATTCAGTAAGACTTTTGTAAGCTGTATAGAAATTGTATTCCATATGTCTGTTTATTGAAAAAGCAATATGTTACTTATGCCTAAAATATGATACTGATTGAAATAGAAAATAAAAACACTACAATAATATCACAATTTGTAAACCATATGTTCCCATTTCTTTTGAAATGTGAGTGCTTATTATTTTATATATCTAATAGAGTTAAATTTAGGTCACAGCTTTGAAAAGTCCAAACATGAAATATAGTAGTTTAATAATCTCTAAAATATATGTTTTTATTTTTTTTTATTTTTGAAAGGTGAATGCTTGTTATAAAGTAAGACATTTAGGTCCACATCTTAAAAAAAAATCCACACATAAATTAGAGTTTCATCGATTTTGTTTTGTTTTAATATATATGTATTGGGATAGAGGAACAAATTTAGTATAAAATGAGCTTTGCGAAATGAATTAAATGAATATGTCTTTTAAAAACTCAAGAACCTTCCATCTAATTATCACTAAATGTGAAGTCTGCAATCACAAATTACTAGATAGAACTGGCAGGATAGGTTCCCCCATCACTCTTTTTAATATAAGTGACCTTGTCTTTGACATTTTCTTAATTTTCTCACATACAATTTGGAATTTTGTTCCCTTCATTTACTCTGTGCTTTTAATTAGCTACAGTTTTTATGTCACAAACAGTAATGTGTCTGTACAGTAGTGTGCTTTATTTTTCTGAGCTCTCCTGTGCAAAAACCTAAACTAGCTGATTCCAGGGAAAAGAGAAATAATGCTGCATGGCAAAATTTTGCTTCGCATTTCTTTCCTTCAATTTTATAGGTGGAATTTTAGGGTGGGGGTTGTTTATGCTTGTACCAGGACTAGGCCATTGCAACTTTTAATATTTCTTCTAATATTCTTCAGATATTTTTCCTTTTATCCTATGCATTTTGTGCAACTTTATTACCTATGAAAGTCTACTGAAATCAGTCATGGAATTCAGTGAATTCCTTTCCGATAATGAATTTGTGACATGCAGTTTTCCATTGTAGTCTTAAATTTGGAATTTGGGAGCAAATCCCATGTATTAATTGGAAATTGGGTCAGAATAAGCTTGTTTGGGGATTTGGGATTATAGCTCCTGAAGTGACTTCAGCAGAGGTGGGATTGAAAATTTTTAGCAACCGGTTGTCTTCCTGATTGCTGGGTGGATGTGGCCATGGTGGGTGTGGCCTATGAGGCCTTCTACCCATGATAGGTGGGTGGGTGAAGTTTTTACCTTCCTCAGGTTCTAGAGCAGGAGTCCCCAACCTTTTTGGCACCAGGGACCGGTTTCATGTTAAAAAAATTCCGCGGACCGGTGGCCATAGCTCGGCCGGCATAGAGGGGGAGTGGGGGGGAGAGGGAACAGGCGGCGCATGCGCATGCGGGGAGTGTGTGTGAGTCGGCTCACTTGCCCCTCTCAGGCCCTCAACGCTCCCCCCTGTGCTCTCCCGCCCCTGGTGCGCGCTCTGCCCAGGGGGCTGTCCCCTCCTCCCTC
The DNA here is from genome assembly GCA_039707465.1 of Rhabdophis nuchalis. NCBI lineage: Eukaryota > Metazoa > Chordata > Lepidosauria > Squamata > Natricidae > Rhabdophis > Rhabdophis nuchalis. Next base: position 31,595,543 of record CM077644.1, read on the forward strand.
CTCCTCCTCTCTGGCCCTTTCTAAGAGTTGTGCCGCTACTGCCGCCCAGTTCCTATCAAGCCACGGACCAGCACTGGTCCGCAGCCCGGGGGTTGGGGACCCCTAGAGGCTTTCCTCGAGCCTCTGAGAGGGTGAAAATGGCTTCCCCAAAACAGGCCCATCTCTGGACTTCCGGGACCTCCAGGAAGCCCATTTTTCGCACTGTCGGAGCTTCTGCATGGGCACTGCATCCACCTGGCATCCAAAACGGGCCATGTGGAGACTCCTGGGAGGGAGGGCAGGGGCCAGCCAGTCCTTGCAACTACTGGTTCAGCGAACCAGATGTAAAATTTGGATCAGGTTCACCCAAATCAATCTAACTTAGCTGAATAAGCTGAGGAGAAGGATGCAAAGGATTTAGAATGAGGTCTAGAATGCATGGATAAAGTTGTAAGATGCCTTTTCCATCCTAAAGGATCCGAACAAAAAGTCTGGAAATAATTCTTATATTACATGTGGAAAACAGATGACGCTTCTATCACACGGTTGCAGCCACCATCTTGGCTCTTGTGACCATACCCTGGGGACACTCCTGACTGAAAGATTGAGCAGTCAATATCTCCATCATTCTTGACAATTTTAAATAACAGACTCCCTGTGGACAAGGATTGTTTTTGTTTATGATTCTACAGGTAGGCCTGTCCCAAAGGTGCTTTTTCAAAAGGCAACTGGCCTTTCTTTGAAGACATTTTGCTTCTAATCCAAGAAACCTCCACAGTTCTTGGATGAAAAGTGAAACATCTTCAAAGAAAGTCCAGGAAGACCAGCTGCCTCTTGAAAAAAAGCACCTTTGGGACAACTATGACCTGGATCACTGAGAATCTCCATAGATATACAACATTTCATTGAGTGACCATTCAAATTTACAAAGGCACTGAAAAACGTGATTTATGACAGTTTTTCACACTTATGACCATTGCAGCCTCCCCATGGTCCCAGATGCTTAGCAACTGAATCATATTTATGACAGCTGCAGCATCCCAGGATCATGTTGATTAGCTTTTGCGATGTTCTGACGAGCAAAATCAATGTGAAATCCAGATTCACTTAACACCATGTTGCTAACATAACAAATGTAATGGTTCACTTAATAACTGTGGCAAGACAAGCCATAAAATGAGGCAATCTCCATTTAGCAACATAAATGTTGGTCTTCATTGTGATCATAACTCAAGGACTACCTATACTCTATGGATTGATACTACAATGTTAATCACAAAAGGAACAATATTGGCCTAGCCCTAGCCTAGACTTAGAGAGACCAACAGCTGTATTCATAAAAAAACCTCCTTCGCTGTCTTCATATTATTTTTTGATTAAAAGATACCATACTTCTTTACACACTGTAGCTGAAGAGTTATTTTGATATTTTGTAGGGTTGTACAGGAAAAATAACTAGGATTTTCATACTAAACTTCGATCTTTTCTAGGATTGTGGTTTTTTAAAAAAAAAAAAAATTCCAAAATGAAAGGCTTAATCAGTTTCCACATTCCTTATAAATGGAGCATGGGGAGGCAAGGGTGTGATAAAACAAATTAAAAGGTTGTCAGGGCAACCGATGCAAAATAAAAGGATTTATTTCTGAATGAGTATGATTTATTTTTGCCAGAGACAATTCAAAGCACAGAAAGGGGAGGGAAGACTTTTTATCAGTTTCCATGACTTGTTCTGAACTGTGAATTAAGTGCTGTTCTAAGGGCTACAAAAACCAGATTTAATGTACCTTCCAATAGTCAGTATTACAGACTTTCTTATTTTTGCCTTCTGCAGGCAAACGATGAATGGGAATTTCTTCAGAATAAAACGATAAAGATAATCTCAAATTTACTCTGGATCACACACACACACACACACACACACATACGCTTGGTTCGAATCCCAGTAAGGGTATGGCTAGCTGATGAGAGCTAAATAGCTTGAAATAGATCTATACTAGTCTTCCTTGTTTATTTATTTATCAGCACAAAACGTAACACAAACGTAAACAAAAGACAACAAAACAAATAGCTTTCTGTTTGCATGGTCTCTTGTGATGAGCCGAAAGACAGAAAAGGAAAGCAGCTTGCTTCCTCCCTTAATTGGTGCTTACCAGAGTGTTGTGACACAAATATATATTTATTCCCCTGGCTCAGCTGATCAGAAGGAGAACCAGTGGCCTAGTGGCAATTACAACTGCCTCACATGTAATACTTCCCTGGTTTGAATCCCAGTAAAGGTATGGCTAGCTGATGAGAGCTAAATAGCTCGAAATAGATCTATCCTAGTCTCCCTTGTTTATTTATTTATCAGCACAAAAACCTCTCTCTCTCTCTCACACACACACACATGCACACGCACACAACCCATTGTTATATAGTTTTTTGGCAAAGGTGTGGGAATTATTTGCAACAAGCCTCTTCCAGAAGTTCCAATCCCCAGCCACTTCCAATCCACACACAATTTATCTATCTTGCCTAAAGCACTAGGAATGTCTCATGGGTTTCCATCCTAGCTAACTTGTCTTTGGGATTCTTGGAACTTTTTGAACTGGGTTGCTTGTTTGCAAATGTTTCATTTGCATTGATGATGTTACCTAGTTTGGCAATGAAACATCTACAAGCAAACTATCCAACTCAGAGAGCGCCAAGAAACCCATAGTTCAACCCTGAGCTACACTTATTCTTATGAGCTTATCTTTGTGATGTCAATCCAGGTTGCTTCCACTGAAGTAGAAGGGTAAATTTTCCTGATGAACATTTTCATATTATTTTATTGGCAACATAAGAAATTGGCTTGCTATTGGCCTTGTTCCGTGACTTTTGACATTCTAGTCTAACCAATAGGCCTCTCAAGCCCAGCCCAAGAGTGACACAAAACAATCCAGTCAAAGTGCAGTTTTTATTTGCTCACGCCTTATAGACAGAATCCTATAAGACTTGATCTGTGTTTCTCAACCTTGGCAACTTTAAGATGTGTGGACTTCAATCCCTAGAATTTCTCAGGCAGACAAGGTTAAGAAACACTGGACTAGGTCTTTATTATTCTTACCCTAATGCAGGGGTCCCCAACCTTTTTTTCACCAGGGACCGGTTTCATTTTAAAGAAAATTCTGTGGACCGGCTGAGTGGCTCAGCAGTCATGTGACTGGGTGGGCGTGGCCAACTTGGAAAATGTGAAACTCATTTAATGATCTTGGTGAGCAACCAAACTTTTGGCCTCAACTGTGGTCATAAGTTCTTTCTTTCTTTCTTTCTTTCTTTCTTTCTTTCTTTCTTTCTTTCTTTCTTTCTTTCTTTCTTTCTTTCTCTTTTTCTTTCTTTCTTTCTCTCTCTCTCTTTCTTTCTCTTTCTTTGTCTCTGTCTCTCTTTATTTCTCTCGCTATTTCTTTCTTTCTCTCTTTCTCTCTCTTTCCCTTTCTCTTTCTTTCTTTCTCTTTCTTTCTTTTTCTCTTTCCCTCTTTCTCTCTCTTTTTCTTTCTCTCTTTCTCTCTTTCTGTATCTTTTTCTGTCTCTTTCTTTTCTTTCTGTCTCTTTCTCTCTGTCTGTCTCTCTCTCTCTCTCCCACTTTCTTTTTCTTTCTTTCTCTTTCTTTCTCTGTCTCTCTCCTTCATCCGCCCATCTCTGTCACTCTGTGTGTGTGTGCATGTGTCTGTCTGTCTTGCATTCACTCATTCTGTGTCTCTGTCTATCTTTCTCTCCCTACCTCCCTCTCTCTGTCTCTCTATGTGTGTCTGTCTGTCGTCGTCGTCGTCATCGTCGTCGTCCCCCCCCCAGCCTCCTCAACCCGTCCGCCGTGCTTGGTCACTCGTTCGCTCGGTCAGGGTCCGTGGCTGGGTAGGAGCCGGGCTGCAGGGCTGGAGAGGAGGAGGAGGGAGGAGGGGGCAGCCCATTGGGCAGAGCGTGCGGGAGAACGCAGGAGGATGGTGGGGGCTCTTCCTCCACCCTCGGCGACGGAGGGACTCCTGTGCGCCGCTGGAGCAACCTTCCCTACGGCCGCCAGTTCCCTCCCCCGCCCGCGGAGCCTCCTCAGCCCCTGGAAGAAAATGAGTGGCCGGCATGCCAGCAGGGGAGGGAATCGGTGGCCAGTCCGGCGGGACCCAGGAGTCCCTCCATGGACGAGGGTGGAGGAAGAGCCACACTCCAACGGCGCGAACAGCCACGCCTGCATTCTCCCGCGCGCTCTGCTCAGGGGGCTGCCCCCTCCTCCCTCCTCCTCCTCTCAAGCCCTGTGGCCCGCCTCCCACCCAGCCACGGACCGGCACCGGTCCGTGGCCTGGGGGTTGGGGACCCCTGCCCTAATGGATATAATCTGGGAGATTTTAGAGAGTGGCTGTTGTAAATACCTTTCTCTGTCTCTAACCTAGCTCTGGGCTATGCTCCCTCTTGTCTTGCACCCCTTCTTCAGTGGTGGGATTCAAAACTTTTTACTACTGTTTCTGTGGGCGTGACTTGATGGGTGTGGCTTGATGGACTGGCAGGGGAAGGATACTATAAAATTTCTGTTCCCTCCACACTCCAGGGGAAGGTTACAGCAAAATTCCCATTCCCTCACAATCAGCTGGGATTCAGGAGGCAGAGAATAGATGGGGGTGGGGTCAGTAAGAGGTGGTATTTACCAGTTTTCCGAACTACTCAAAATTTTTGCTACTGGTTCTCCAGAACTGGTCAGAACCTGCTGAATATCACCTGTGCCCTTCTTGGTGATTCCTCCTTCCTAGGAAACTGCTGCTTCACTGTACTCCATTATACTACTTTCCTTTTCAAAGACAGAATCATCACAAATACCAAGATTTCCTGATGATCTCCCATCCAAGAATGAATCACACCTAATCATGTTTAGTTAGGATCAGTCAAGTGCTGGCACCTGCTATGGCAATATAGAAAGTATGATTGTTGGAGTCCAGTAACAACAATACCTAGGGATCGCAAGCAATATTCACAATCAGTGATGCTTAGTTAAAAAAAAACACACCTCAAATTCGTTAGCCCAGAGTTCATTAGTCCAGGGAAGAATGGATAATCATTTGGGGGCTGAGGCCCATGTAACATTTTTTCTGGGGATATGGAGCACAGATAATGGCAATAATGGGGGGAAAACATTTGTATATATATTTATGGTTTGAGATAATTATTTTATATGTTTATTATTGGCCACCCAGATCAGAACTAATCAGAACTGGGTTGCACTCAGGCATGATGAATAGATTAACTAGGTGGACTTGCTTATGTCTCAAGCCGCTGGGACCCAGATTTTATTTCGTTTCCCTTGCATAGTCCTTCTGTATTATGTTTATTTTAGAATTTATGCTACAGCAGGGGTGTCCAAACTTGGGAAGTTTAAGACTTATGGACTCCAACACCCAGAATTCCCCAGCCAGCATGGCTGGCTGGGGAATTCTGGGAGTTGGAGTCCATAAGTCTTAAACTTCCCAAGTTTGGACACCCCTGTGCTACAGTATTTATTTATTTTTATCTAGTTGTATACTTCTTTGTATGCTGCTTCATTTAATGATGCTAAGTGGTTTACATCTCATAAAGCCAACAAAGCATATAATATAACCATAACCAGTTCTATGTTTTCCAGTTATAAAATGCTTTTCAAGGTGTTGTGGATGGAGATGGGTTGGCATCTGAAAAAACCCGAAAAAGGATTCAAGTGCCACATGTTTATTTATTTAAAACATCATAGAGCTGCCTATCTTATACCTCTGGGCAGCTCCCAATCCAACAGTGATTTGTCAAACAGTGACATTGTCTCCCTCTCCCTCTCTCGTTCTTTTCTGCAGTGCAAGGTTTTATAATGGTACAGATGCAACCATATAGCCACCTTGAAGCATTTAAATATAATATGTTTGTCCTTCATCATTAATTCATTCAAGATCTACTTTTTAGATGTAATTGACAGAATCCATTTTTGTTCTCTGACAATTTTGACAGAGTGTATCAATATTTATTTTTTTTACATTCATATTTTATTCAATTCTGCAGTATAATGTTAGAGCATTTCTCTCCCACCCCCCACCCCCAGTTTGCATGGATTGCTTTTTAAAACAATTTGATGGGAGAAATTGCACATGTTTTATGCACAATATTAGTATTATGCAGACACTGTTTTATCTATTTTTTAAAAAAAATGTAATTGTATTTGTATTGTATTTGTTGTTCATTGCAACCTACTCTAGTTTGGAGGGGCATCTTAGGGAGCTCATACCTATAATAGTCAAATCATAAGGCAATGCTTGCATTTGAAATAGAACTAATCGCTCGTTTACTATGAACTTGACAATACAGGTTTTTCTTTCTAGGATTTCTAATTATTTGTTGCCACTGAAAAAATACAGTACAAGCCAGTAATTTTCAGAGTGAATATCTGAATCCACTGTAATGGGAGACAAATGAAAACAAAATGGTGGAAGAGAATATGGGTCCATAATTCAAGGAAGAGAACCAATGCCAGATGAATCAGTGGTGAAATTCAGCAGGTTCTGACAGGTTCTGTAGAACCGGTAGCGGAAATTTTGATTAGTAGTTTGGAGAACTGGCAAATACCACCTCTGCCTGGCCCCAGAGTGGGGTGGGAATGGAGATTTTGCAGTATCCTTCCCCTGACATGCCCCCAAGCCATGCCCACAGAACCGGTAGTAAAAACATTTGAATTTCACCACTGAGATGAATATAGGGCAGACTCCCAAATTGGTGCCTCTCAGAAAAGTTGGGAATTATAGTTCTAACATATCTAGAAGCCCCCAGGCTGAAAAGGCTGATGCAGGGATATTTAGGGGAGAAAATTAATATAAAAATGAGACCTGATGTAATTCTTGGGCCATGCTGATTAGTAAGGAGGGTACACGCAAGTAAAACAAAAGCATTAGCTTCCTCATTTGCATACAGCACGCAAAAATAAGCAAATAAAAAGACTTTAAACAAAATGAACCAGAGTTAGAATGGGGTAAACACTTTCCCATGAAATGGATTTTAGGACGGACTCTTGAACTCTTCAGTGGCAAGACAGATTCATTTTCAATGGGGGTTGCTCTTGCTCTCTTCAGCTTCATTTGTAAGACCAATTACAGAGCATTCTGTACAACAATTACTGGCATTAAAACCACTCTGTTCCATTTGATGAATTTTAGTAGTAATTGAACAGAAGAACCCATCAACTGAAAGACTGTCCAATCAAGTCTGCCCACATGCTGAACTGTAATTTCTATTCCTCCTATGCAGAATGCAGTGCAAGGCCATCAAGCCTCTCCTGAGCTAGTTCAGACTTGCAGACTAATTTCAAAACTTTTGATTTTCAAAAGAATTTAACTCTAAAGAAATCTAATCAGCCACAGTGCCTGCTTTTCAACTAGATAAATGCAGCCATTGCCAGAGAAAAGTAAAAGTACTGTTAGTGTGATATCTTTTATTAGACAAACATCTGTTGAGGATAATGTGAGCTCAGATTAAAAAAAAGACATCAAGGAGAAGGAAAAACTGACAATTTGCATCTCTCTCAAAATATGCCATAATTTGCTGTATATGGTAGAATGAATGCCTTCTTTTCTTAGAGCTGTAGTGGATAAGGTAAAGGTAAAGGTTCCCCTCGCACATACTGTATGTGCTAGTCATTCCTGACTCTAGGGGGCAATGCACATCTCTGTTTCAAAGCTGAAGAGGTAGCGCTGTCTGAAGACATCTGGTCATGTGGCCGGCATGACTAAGTGCTGAAGGCGCATGGAATTCTGTTTCCTTCCCACTAGTTCCTATTTTTCTACTTGCATTTTTACATGCTTTCAAACTGCTAGGTTGGCAGAAGCTGGGACAAGTAACGGGAGCTCACTCCATTATGCGGTGCTAGGGATTCAAACTGCTGAACTGCTGACCTTCTGATTGACAAGCTCCGCATCTTAGCCACTGAGCCACCGCGACCCATTGTAGCATTCCATTGTTGTAATGGATACATTTTAATTTATTCCCTTGCCTCATTCAAATAAAATTCCCTTGCCCCTTTCAAAGAAGTAACATGGTACATTATTTTCATTTTTATTTCTTTTGGGTTGGTGGGCCCATTTCCAAATAAAGTGCTGGATTAAACTCTGAAGAGGTAATCAAACAAAGTGTATTCGAGCTTATATGCACCGTGAGTTGGAGAGCACAGCTAGGAGAATCTATCAGGAAGTCTTCTTACAGCAATTTGCAATCTTTAGCCTTATTTGGAATAAAAATGAGAAATGAGAAAATCGGAGAGAAATAGAAGATGGAATTTGTTTAGAATAGGACTCGGGAAATTAAACTAGATTTGGCCATTGCTTTAGTTTTCTGCATATCTTCCAAAAAATCAGTGGCCACAAGGTCAGTTTCTGTCCCACCTTCTTCCCCTTGAATAGATAAGTTTCCATCTCTATTTTCTCTCATTGCTCTGCATTAATAAGATTTATACTGTAATCTGAATTTGGCTTCCTGTTCATCCCTTATCTTTTCAAATCTTCCTCTCTCTTTCCGAAGACATTATATTTAAAACCTGACCTCTTAGCCTTTTCTTGACCTGGAAAGGATATTAATTTCCAGTCACTAAATAATAAGGCCCTATTTTCTGCCACATTAGGGGGCTCCAATATATTTGAGCTTATATTTCTACTTAGAATTTTAAGAGCGTAGATACCTTTGCAAAATGGCTTCTGGGAAGCACTTACTTATTAACAAAATGGCTACCTTGGCGTCAGACTCCTTGGTAGACCACACTAGAAAACCAACTGCACAGGAAGGCTAAAACTACTTTTATTGAGAGTAGCTATAACAGATTATTACATGTTTGATTGTGCTATACCATCTCCTCTCCCTTTTTGTGAATTAAAGAGGTATCTGTTTGAGCCTCTCCTGCATATTTTCCATCTGTTGTGAACTTAAGCTGTATGTCAACCCTTATTGCTTTGGCAAGAAATCTTATATATCTTTCTTAAGGTCTACATTTGGAAGGTATAATCAATAATAAAGCACTCAACAAACTATGTGGTACCCAATATCTTCTCAAGGCACCATTTTTCTGGTCTTGCTTTCTCTTTTCTACAAACAACTCACAAAGCCTATTGGGATATTTCCAGAACTAAAGGTGAAGGAATTTGGAGCTTTTTAAAAACTTGACTCTAAAAAGTTGAAAATCAATTGAGGAACTAAATGAGGGTCAAAATCTTGAAGATCTGCAGGCAAAGGAGGTTGCTGTCCATAGATGGTTCTCAAACCTGGAAATTATAACTAATAAAATAACAATAGCTTATAACTATTTAATAATATTTATATTGTTATATTTATAACAAAGATTTATTTTTATAAGAAATCTGCACAGATATGACAATATTTTCTGCTGATGTTATTCTACTGATAACCTGAATGGCAATGAGGACTTATGCCCAGCTTTAGCCAGTGTGTATGCTGGGACTGAAATAGTCTACTTTCAATGATTCATACATTCACAAGTGGATAACTGCAAATGTGTTTCCCCCAATTCCATCTAACCTTAGCACTATGTTTAGCTTAGAGCTTCTTCTGGCCTTGCTCCCGACAGTGATTCTCTGATAGTAGCTAGGAATAGTAGCCCATTGATGGAACTGCCTTTTAAGGAAAGTTTAGTCTGCCCTAAGGCTGGCTTATGATAAATGACAGCCAGGGAAAGTTGTTCATGTGCCACTTAATCTTTGTATTATGTGGTATATTTTTGTTGCATTGTCTTAGTTATAATACTTTTTTAACAGAAGTTTTTTGTTTGTTTTGTTGTTGTTACCCACTTAGAGGAAAAGTAGAACAACCATCACCAAAGCAACAACTTTTTGATTCCTTCCCCATGGTGAAAGTAACTCAGTCCAGGAGGAATTGTAAAATCTGGGGAGCAGAACCAGGTTTGTGTACCTGAATAAATGTTTTTTTTTTTAAAAACAACCAAACTTTTTTTATTTCTTTTTTTCATAAAGTTTTTTTATTTTTCAATTTTCAAAATATGTACATTCCATCTTTCCTTAAGCAATGTGTTGTCTCTGCAACATCCTTCAGCATTTGCAACATCATTCACATTAATATTGCTTCTCTAAACTCAAAAGTTTAAAATAAAATGACAATTGTTAGTACACATATGAAGAGAATAACTATGTTTGATATTATGATGGTACTATCATTAGAAGATATTAAGAAGAAAATGAAGAGCTTTACAATGTTTAACTGTTTAACATTAACATTTAACATTTAACTGTTTAACATTAACATTTAACATTTAAATTATAAAATTATAATTTTAAGTTTAGAAAAAAAACCTCACTCTGAATAAAATCATATTATAAAAATAACTGCTATATATTTTTAAATCTATGACTGCAGCAGGCTTCGTTCATATAAAGGTAGAAATATTTTTTATTATATTGGTACAGTAATTGACAGTATTTTATAAATACTTTATAAAAGCAGTAGAAATAGTAGAAGGTAATGAAAGACACATCTTTTAATAAAATAAATATGTACTTATAAACAGAAGTAAGAAAAAGAAAATGTATTTTTATTTTTCCTTTCCAAATGAGAATATTCACATTTTATTTTTAACAAAATTTGGAGAAAGAAACCAAACACTATAAAGAGCTCCAAACATTAATGAGCCTGCAAACGCTTGAACTACGGATAAAATTTACTGAAGTTCCAGTGATACGGAAGAGACCATTTGATAAGTTCCCAATAAATTCTTTTCTTCAATTTGATGAAATGAGAGCCTAGAAATAACCCCCACCTGCCAGTAGAAGGTTCAAAGCAAACACTAGGCAAATGTAGGCTTTAGGTGTTTGCATTTAATTCCATAACCCCAGATAGAGACATGAGTGTGATGGTAACATTTAGGGGCCAATGATTCTAAGTAGATTTCTTAAAAGAAAAAGAGGGAGAGATAAGAGCTTGCAATTAAAAAAAAAGAAAAAATATGGAATGATAGCGTTTATCATATATATGGATCGCTAATAGACAGCTGGGCAAACAAATAGATAACAATGGAGCTATGAATAAATCAAATTGCAATCAGATAAACAGACAAAAGATCTGGCTATCATCTGGCTTATCTATCCATATACACTCATTTGTTAAAGGATTAAAGCATTCTAAATTTTTCTATAACATTAGCCGTGACACTTGAAGGTCTGTTATTAGTTAGTTTCTTCAAAAATAAATATATTACATTTTCTTCTTGTTGTCACTACTTTTAACCTCAGGTAAAAGCAAAAAACTATATTTTAAAAATTCTACCAAAAAAGACCTCTCCTGTGTTTTTGTATATTTTCCACGGGCAAGAATTAAAAGTAGTTTTTGTTTAATCATTGTTACGACATTGTAGTTAACCTTGTGTCACTCAAAGCGTGTATTTGAATTATAATCCTCTTTCTTTCACTAAGCAGAGGTAAGAGAGGCTCAAAGAAATTTTAAGCCTTACTAATGCATACGTATAAGAGTATGCTAGGAGAACAGTCATTTATTGGTACATATTATCTAATAGGTAGCTTTCCTTTTTGTTTTTCCTCCCTCTCTCTATCTGATGTCCCCAATGTTTAGAAATAACCGATTGAAATTATACAGTTCATTTCAGTTTATTCTTAGTCTGAAGACATATATCTTTAAGGAAGGAGGGTGATATATTTCTTCAGCCTTATAATGCAGGGTTACTTTGGAAGTTATCCGTTACAGAAAGTGAAGACTGAATGTCTGGATTCACACATCATACCATTGCGATTTGTGGGACAGTCCAAAAGTGCTTAAACCATAAATCATAGTTTACAAATAAGGTTTGAATTCACATGTTGGATAAATCAAAAGCAAAGGAACCACATTCCAGCTTTGTGCAATGAGTGAATGCAGTCAGTGTGATTGTTGAATAGCCAGCTCAAAATATCAAACTGAGTTTTAGGATAGATTTTATGCTGTTCTTCTTTTCATAGTTTGCATGAAATATCATTTACAGATGGATAGGGTGCTTTTATTGATAAAGTGGGCAGAAAGTCCAAAATTTGTAATTGATTTACTCAGTTTCTCAGTCTGAAATATTTTTCTTTACATCTTTTCATGTTCCATAATGCTAGTGCTTTTAAAAAAAAGTCTAGATTAACATAGGAGATAGCTGTTTATGCACGGATAACATTTGTAGAAATTGTACACATTGGCATATTAAAGGAAAGAGAATTTACTATTTTGCCCCCAGTTTATTAAAGCAGCCAGACTTCAAAAAATATTGAATGATTTATTCCTCTGTAAATTGGAAGTTGCTGTGTAGGTATAGTTAGTTATATAAAAGTTATTTTAAAAGTTTTTACTCAAAACAAATAATAACAAAACATTCTGTATCTTTACCAAATGGAAACTGAAACCGGAAAATGCTGTCTGTTGTAGATATTGCTGCTTATTAAGGTTAAATTCATAAAACATTAAATGAAGCTAACATTTAACGTTCTGTAGGCTGTTTAAACTGCAACTTTTTAAATTCATGAGATCTAGAAACATTAATCCATGATTTTTTAATTTTAAAAAAAAGATTTCTGAAAAGGGTACATATATTCTGTTTTGAATCCACCCTTGGATCTCTACAATTTGAGCACAGCTGCATAGGTCTCTAGACTTTTTGATTGGAAGCTGTTGTGGTTCAGTCACACTCCATTATTAGAAGCTTGCTTGCTTTTTGAGCGTAGTATTTGCTGTTATTATAATAATAATAAAAGAAGGGTAGGGTTTGGTTTTAATTTGTGGATTTTTTTTTAAAGCACTGCAGTTAGGAAACCCGTTAAATGCTAGCAATTCCCAGCATAATTCTATTAAATTCTGCCTGTAAAGTTAATGTTACAGACTTTTTAACAGATGTTTTAATTAGACATTGTTATTAAAGGGAGCACTGTAGAAATTAAAACCGGCCCTGAAATGTGTTAACACAGACATTTTTGCCTGTGTTGTATAGATGGCAGCAACAGCCTTAGTAGCGAAAGCAGAAAATCAAAAACAATCCAGTGGTTAGTTGGAAGGCAGAATGTATTAAACAAAACAGAAACAAACCCACAACCCAGATCTCTTTGAATATATGCGCTGCTCAGCTTATAACATGGCAAGGAAGTAGCTGTAGAATTTTGTAGCATCCAGCATCTGCTCAGGCCATTGTCCACTATAATGCTCTGGACTGTGTTGCATTCTAGGGTAGCAAACATATTTAAACAGCCTACCATCCTGAGGAAGGCACAGTTAGGGTCACCAGCATATAAAGGTGACTGCTCAACAAAGGGTAAAATTTTCAGAGGATAATATTCTTTTGAATTAAATAACCACTATCTGGAATCTGACAACTGGACAAGAGAAATGGATTCTCGGTGCCCTTATTATAGCTAAAAGACAGATATTGCAGCATTGGAAAGATGAAAGTATGGCTCCTTCCACACAAGGGATTGAATATCTGATTAGCACTAATTAGCACAGTGCTAGACCTGATTGCAATTGCTACCTGTGAGTAGATTGCCTATAGACATAGACTTTGTGTGAATAAATATAATGGAATAGGGGAACTTATACAAAATACAGAAGATTAAAAATGTATGTTATGTAACCTCATTAAACACATACACACTCTTGTAATGTTTGCATTAGATAATTATATATAGAATTTTAACTGTTTACTGTTATAATGTCATGCATCCTATTTTTTTCTATTGTATTTTTCACTTAGTTTTAAGCACATTTTTGATAATATATGTATCTGTGTTTTGTTCCTTTTCTTTTTTCTTTGTTTCTGTTATTGTTTTAAAAGCAATAACATTTTTATTAAAAAAAACAGCCAATCTCACCAGCATATTCAATAAGGGAATGGTTTGTAACAAGACCAAAAAAATAAAAACCAAACTTGTTCCTTAAGAAGAAAAGCATTAGAGTGATAGCACTGCAGAAGAGAGCAATATTTTCTGATTACGAGCAACAGCATTGCAAGCTTCCACCTTTCCTGTCACCTGCTCTTTAGCCTAAGTGAATGAAGGGGTATCAGGAATTTCTGCTGAGTCAAATCCCACCCTATCAAATAGGAAGATTAGGTGGCAGTACTGCGTCTCTGCTTCTCTCTCCTCTATTACCTATCTCTAAATGCTGCAAAGCCAAATTATGTATTTTCCCTGACACATCAGGTTTGCATACATGTAATGTGAAAACAGCTTCAAGTTGGATAGGTTTACACAGAGTGCTCAGAGGCATTACACTACCTTGTGGGCCACAAATCATATCAACCCAGCTATGGTAATTGTCACTTCTTCAACATCCCATAGTCTATCCTTATTCTTCACACATTGTATTAAATGTGCTAAACCACAGCTTTGTTGAATAAGCCATTTTGGCCTGGCCTCATGCATGACCCAGAGCTGCAAAACATAGTTTACATTTACCAGTTCTTGAATGAAATGAGAGGAGAAAATCCTTAGTCACTCAACCCCAGCTGCTGTCCCCTACAGAGGTTTGAGTTTGCATATTACTTTTATTTATTTTATTTATTTTATTTTATTAAATTTATACCCCGCCCTTCTCCTTGTTAGGACCCAGGGCGGCGCACAGGCATTATTAAAACCACAAAAATACAATAAATATCAATTTAAAATATATTAAATTAGATTAACCCGTGCTAAAACCCATGTTAAAAACCTACCCAAATTATAATTTATTTATTTATTTATTTTTTTAAAAAGTCAGGAACAGGGGGCTATCCTAGGCCGGCTTGTTGAAATAAATACGTCTTAAGACGTTGGCGGAAGAGACGGAGGTCCGAGATAGTGCGAAGGTCGGGGGGTAGGTCGTTCCAGAGGGCCGGGCCCGCCACAGAGAAGGCCCTTCCCCTGGGTGTCGCCAACCGGCATTGCCCCGTCGACGGCACCCGGAGAAGGCCCTCTCTGTGGGAGCGGATCGGACGAAGGGATTTTTGGGGCAGGAGGCGGTCTCGTATATAGCTAGGCCCCGAGCCATGGAGCGATTTAAAGATGGTTGTCAACACCTTGAAGCGCACTCGAAAGGCCACAGGCAGCCAGTGCAGCTCGCGCAGGAGAGGTGTTACGTGGGTTTGCCTTGAGGCACCCATAATCACCCGCGCGGCCGCATTCTGCACTAACTGTAGCCTTCGAGTGCACCTCAAGGGGAGCCCCATGTAGAGAGCGTTGCAGTAATCCAGCCGGGATGTCACAAGCGCTTGAGTGACTGTGCGAAGGGCTCCCCGGTCCAGTAAGGGGCGCAACTGGCGTATCAGGCGTACCTGATAGAACGCCCCCCTGGCCACGGCCGCCACATGGTCCTCCATGGACAGCCGGGAATCCAGGAGGACACCCAAGTTGCGCGCCCTCTCCACGGGGGCCAGTTGTTCGCCCCCAATGGCCAGTGTTGGACTTAACTGGCTGAACCGGGGTGCCGGAAACCACAGCCACTCGGTCTTGGACGGGTTGAGTTTGAGTTTGTTACTACCCATCCAGATCCGTACGGCCTCTAGACACCGGGACAGCACTTCGACGGCATCGTTGGGGTACTTTACTTTACGTTACTTTACTTTACTTTTATTTGATTTCTATACCACCCTTCTCCCTTTCGGGACTCAGGGCGATGTTCAGCCAGAATAAAAATGATGATACAGAGTTTAAAAACAGTATTAAAAAGAAATATTAAATAATTGGCCAATATTTAAAAATCGCAAACTAAAATCACAATTAAAAATCCCTTTAAAGTTATGATAGCCCGGCAGTGCAAAATAAGTGCGTCTTTTAATGCGGGGGGGGGGGTTCAAAAATTTTAGCAAGGGGTTTTCTGCCCAGTTGCTTCGTGGGTATGGCCATGGTGGGCTGGGCTTGGCTTAGTCAACCTCCTGCACCATGGCAGGGGGAGTGTTTTTCCCTTCCCCAGGCTCCAGAGGCTTTCATTGAGTACAAAAATGGCCTCCCCAAGCTCCCCAAGCTCTGGAGGCAGAAATGGGCCCATTTTCGGCCTTCCCAAACTTCTGGTAGGCCTGCTTTTTATCCTCCCTGAGCCTCTGCGTATGCCTTGCACTGGCCTGTATCCACAATGGGCCACATGCGGACTCCTGGGAGGGGTGGGGCAGGGTGAGCAGGGGCAGCCAGGAGTGGGATTTGGGGGGTTCTCCAAACTGCACAGAATCTTAGCTAGAGGTTCTCCCGAACTCCTGCGAACCCCCAGCAGCCCACCCCTGCATAAGACAATGGAATGGGGGAAAACCCAAGTTCTCATTTCTGAATCTCTGCTACCTCTGATCAGCCATAAGGAAATGTGCATAGCCCTTTGAATTGATCTCTACTCCTTTGCTACATGGGTTATAGATAAGTAGCCCCAAAGGTGCTTTTTCCCCCCAAGAGGCAACTCTTTCCCTTCTCATCCAAGAAGCTTCTTCAGCTGAAACGTCTTCAAAGAAAAAACAGTCGGTTTTTCAAGAGTTGCCTCTAGAAAAAAAGCACCTTTGGGACAACCATGACCTGGATGACTGAGAATCTCCATAGACACATATAGTTAAGTAGTTTTCTTGGCAATAGCAGAGGCTTTTTATCTTTTTTTTTTAGATGATCCCTGTCTCACCTACACTTCTAAAGTTCCTGATGATTTATCCAAATAATATCTAGATCTGACACTGTTTGACTTTTCAAGTTCAAGAAAACTTAATGCAGTTATGTGTTATGTGTGAAACAACACGTAAAATGCATGATTTGACTCTCAACATGTAATAGTGAAAATTGCCTGGGATTAAATATTTTCTGTATAGCAGGAGCTGCATTTCACAAATTTGGCCACTATTATACTTTTCCAGACAGATATATTTATTTCTAAGGTTTAGAAACTGCCTTTCCACCTATAGAAGGCTTGCTACTAATAGAGTTGGATCTTTCTTCTTTTCCAACATGTTCAATAAAAAAGAAAGATTGCATATGCTGATTTAGAAATAATATATAATTTTGTAATGCCGTACTTAAATTGTACAGTTACTTATACTGTAAGTGTAACACTCTTCTTATAGTACAATTACTATAATTTAATTAAAAAAACAATGCAACCTAATCATGCTGATAAATTTTAATGATAGTGTGTGATAGAGGTTAGGAGAATGCCACAGCTCAATCAGCTGTTCAGGGGCTAAAATATTGATGGGCACTATTTTCCTTTCTTCTGGTGCTTTATCTCTATATTCAACCTTGGAATGCAAATGGGTTTTTATTGGAGAATTATATACTATAACAGCACTTCAGATAAAGGTCTGCCTTGTGTGAGAGATCATACACAGACATCTTTTCCGTCTGACAACAATTTGGCCTCTTATACTTTTGTAGCATAATGGAAGATGATTCCAGGAAAAATGAACAAGGAAATAGTGTATTGTTTCCATTCCTTTCCTTTCTTTGAGCTGTCTGTGAATTGAATGAGAGGAAGTCATATCTTACAAATCTGCAATGCATGTCGTGGGCTTTGGTGACATCATAAATCACTGCTCAGGGGCCCATATTTTGATGTCCCCATAGTCCTTACATTACTACCTGGACCTTAGATTTTCAGGAGGTTTTCTATTATACCATAATAGATGGATTTGACATTTTAAGGCTCATTCCTAGTCACCTGCCCTCTGATCAGAGATAGCAGCATATTGCAAAATAATTTTTCATAACAAAGGAGATTTTTCTGCTTCCATAAAAGGCAGAACTAAAACTGAAAAGGCACACAGCCCAAAAATGAATAAACATGGGTAAACAAAGAGAATCTTGCACCTGTTCATGCAAACCAAATTTTATTTGAAGAATCATTGACTTTTCCCCCTAAAGTCAATGATTCGTCAAATAAAATTTCGGAATCCAAATCCATGGGTCACACGGGGATTCTGATTCAAGAAATAAATATGGAAATACTAGCATTTTGAAAATGGAATTTATTTACTGGATGAGAGAAATATAAACAAAAGATCCAGGCAAAGATTCTCTACTATAATAGCTTGCAATGTACAATAAAGAATATATAGCATACAATATGTAATAAAGAATAATACTGCATTAGAACTTTACAATAGTTAGCTTTTTTTAAAAAAAAGAAAGAAAGAAAGCTGCCTTTGGCGTGAATCTGTAATCTCAGAACATTATTCCTCTTTCATGAAAAGAACTAATTATTTGTGTCCATAATGGCAATAGTCTTAGTTATTCTGTCAGCACAAATTCTTTGTATACTCTGCTCTGGGGTATGCCCTGCAATTCACAGTGTGTTCCAGATTTTTCAGTATCATATTATGTTATTGCAAAAACATGAGAAAATAACATAGATTATCCTTAGATATACAAAAATATATACAGATTGGGCTTCTGATATCATTCCAATTGGTGCTGGAATCCTTATCATTGGCCATGCTAGATTGTACAGATTTATTGACAAGAACTGCATGACAATAATAATAGTAATATCCTTATTTAGTAATAGTAATAAACTTATTATCATAGCTAAACCTGATAAAAGACATATCATGCAAATTACAATGTGTCATACATATAGTTAATATGAAATTATTTTTCAATACAACACATAACAACAAACTTTATTCTATTTGCTAAAATCTAGCTGGCGTAATGAACTCTGCTAGATTTCATACAGTACATATGCATATAAAAATCAGCAATCGGCATATTACTCATCACTCATTTCAAAATGTTTAGTCTCTATTCAGCTGCTCTGAAATAATAAACACAGTCCAGTGATGCTGTATCATGTATCATTGTTCATTAAAAATGGTTTTCCATCATTGCTTTCCATAAAAAGTGATATATAGATATTGACATCCTCCCTAGAAGTATGCAACCAAGTTTGCTGTGGCTCATTCAGGATGAGATTTTTTACATTTCTGTGGAAAGAGTATTACACAAGGGTGTCAAACTTGTGTTGTCATGGCAGTGTCACATGACATATCGTGACTTCCCCCCCCCTTCACTAAACCAGATGAGGTGGGGCCAGCACATGATGCATCTGGCCCATTGGCTGTGAGTTTGACACCCCTGCACTAGAAGGAGATTTGTGAAGGGGATTTGATCAAATATTCTAGAGTTCTTGATGTAAGCACTGCAAGAGCAAATATTTTCTTTTCTTTTCCTGAGTTTGATAAGGAAACCCAAACTTTGCTGCAAGAAGAGGGGAAGTAGGCAAATGACCTGTATAAGCAACTATTGTGCCATATAGTTCAGTAATCTGTTTCTTTAAATATATGAAGTATAATTGTGGACTATTCAGTGGAATTGGCAATGCTTCTGTTTCTTGGCAAAAATGCAAGCAAATAACTGCATCATAAATTATAACTTTTGAAACAATATTGTGTTAGTCAATTGACTCTCTTTTACCTAGCTATAAATTACCTAGCTATAGATGTCCAATTTTCTTGCATGTAAAATAAAGGCAAGGAAAATGTTGATAAATTATCAAAAATAGGACTTCCTTCCACAGATATCTCAATTGTACAAACTGATTATGAAAGGATAATGTATGTAAATGGAATGAAAGGAAATGCACACCCATTGGGAATGGGGGGACCCGGATTGTGAAATGAATGAAAGCAAGTTCACAGCAGGTGATATCATTGCAAGAGGTGATGCCCCTTTTGTAGATGTTTTAAGACATCAGCACAATACCACCATGTTCCTAGAAGCAGAAAGATCCTACAGATGCCATTGAAACCAGATGACTTTCTGTAGAAGCCATTAAGCTTTGGCTGGAATATCCACCGTTTACCTAAATAATCGGTTCCACTATTGAGCTACTGTTATTGTTAGGAAACTGTTCTTAATGTACAACAAGAATTTGCTTTCCTGTAATCAATGTTAATTGAAGAAGTGATAACATTCAAATTAAAGTTTTATACAACTTTCAAATTAAAGTTTTATAAAGCTAAGATGCACTCATCGTGCCATAGGTTTAATTAACTTTATAGAATCTACACATTTAAAATTGTATGATAATAACCACAGATTAACCACAGAAACCTGTCATGTTCTGGTTACTAATATGTGGAGAAATCACTATTTGTGCATGCCACCTGTATTTGTGTCTGTAACAAGGACAGAGAGGTTTTTTGTTTTGGTTTTTTTTTAAAAGGCAGCTGTGACCAAAGTCCCCCTTCATTTAGATTTCAGGCATGTGATTAAATATGCCATCTTGTCTTTTTTTAATTCTTTGGTGCAAATACCTGTGTGAATAGGTCACTATAGAGACAGGAATAATATTTCTTAGAATAATTAAATTTTCACAATGAGAAATAGTAGCATATCAGATTAGCTCTTTATAAAATAAGTATGGTTATTGTTAACACTAAGAACTGAATTATATGTAAAATTCAATCCATATTTCTACTTCAAATGCTGGATTGTTTTCAGCAGCAGCAGCCATCCATATAGGGGATTAAAGGAATATTTTACCAGATCTCAGCAGGCGTGGAGTAAGAAGTTAACCCTTTCCTTCCTGGCTGTTGTCCCCATTTGAAACCAGTAATAGCATCGGGTGAAGTTCCAGATAAATTTCTCTAACACAAATAGCATCCGTGGAGGAAAAATTCCCCCAGGATCACATTGAAAGAGGATTAGATTTACACTTTCCTTGTTCATTGATGCAACTGGCATTTTATAGCCTCCTTCCTGGACCCAGGTAATGTAATTTGCCTGTTTGTACAGACAGAACTAAAATACACAGACACTGTTTACAGGACATTTCATTTAACTCTGTGTTTATTGTAATTATAGGCAAGTGCTTATAGTACTGGATAGCTTCACATTTTTGGAACAGTTTGGAGCCAAAGCTAAGAAATCCTCGGTGTTGTGACATAGCAAAGCAGTGTTTTTGTTGCATTGTGCCCTGCTTTGCAAAATGGGAGATGTGGTAGTAGTGGTGGTATTAAATCACCACCAGATTGAAGCATCCCCTCTTAGGTTTTGCACAACCGTTCTCTGTATGTCAACCATGAAAAACAGGGAAGGGCTTTTGACTATACATTTACTGACTTCTTGTTCAGCAACTATTTGAAGTTACAGCAGTGCTCAACAAGAAGACTTATGGCCAGTCCTTGAAGTTGTAGCTGTCACAGTGTCCCCATAGTCACAGGATCATGATTGGGGCATTTGGCAACGGGCACACAGTTACAATGGTCACAGGTTCACACAGTCATATTATCACCACTTGTGATCATTACTGCCAGCTTCCAATAAGTCAAGTCAATGAGGAAACCAGCCACCACCCAATGTTGTGTTTAATGATTGCACATGATTAACAACCACAACCTGAACTGCCATTGTACACTGAAGATCACATTTAATTTCATTGTACAAGGTGCAATGACAATAAACTAACCTAAATTAAACTATGTGTCTGGTTTATATGAACACAGGCGTGTTCAACTCATCCTACAAATTGTATAACCATTGGGCATGAGGAATGCAATCTGTTTTTTCGAGGCAACATCTCTGGTTTTTAGTTTATAGAATGCTGTTTTTAGCTGGGTTAGTTTGCTTAATTTGTCTTTAAAAGTAAGTTCCTTCTTTTAAAAACTGCTTTGTAAAAAACCTCTCTCCAAGGCAACTGGGCTGGAAACAATTAACCCAAAGAACAAATCTGTCAAACCTCAGATTAATAAACATTTATTAGAAGGAAGGTTATGATGACAACATAAGAATTCCAGTGAGTATTCTACTTTCAAAAAGGAAACCTTTATATAGGCCTCTGTGTACTCACACTTCTTCTATGCTAAAGGTCTATTTAGTGAAAGTGAGCAATTTGCATCTATTGTTTTAGAAGGGCTAGTACTAAAACGAATTACTCTTCTACATTCATTTCATAAATTGAAATGAGGGAAGGAGCTCCCTTTCTTGAGGAGAACTATTTTTTTCATGCATCAAAATAACAGCCTGTGTGTCAGTTTTGGTCGCCACAATGTAGAAAAGATGTGGAGACTCTAGAAAGAGTACAGAGAAGAGCAACAAAGATGATTAGGGAACTGGAGGCTAAAACATATGAAGAACATTTGCAGGAACTGGCTATGTCTAGTTTAATGAAAAGAAGGACTAGGGGAGACATGATAGCAGTCTTCCGATATCTCAGAGGCTGCTACAAAGAAGAGGGAGTCAGAATATTCTCCAAAGCACCTGAGGGCAGAACAAGAAGCAATGGATGGAAACTAATCAAGGAGAGAAGCAACTTAGAACTGAGGAGGAATTTCCTGACAGTTAGAACAATTAACCAGTGGAACAGCTTTAATTTAATTTAATTTTAATTTTCAAATTTTTATATCGCTCCATCTCCACAATGGGACTCGGGGCGGTGCACAGAAGATAAAAAGTAAAAACAACAGCATACACATCATATAAATACAATCCACAATTTAATACCGAATTAAATAAATATAACTGTGCTACAAAGATTAAAACTATAAAACCCTCTATTACAATTAAATTTACATTATTAAACTCAAACCAGGCCAGCCAGATGGAAAAAATGTGATTTGAGCTCCCGACGGAAGAGGCGCAGGTCCGTGATGGTGCGAATATTGGGGGGCAGGTCGTTCCAGAGAGCCGGACCTGCCACAGAGGCCCTTCCCCTGGGGGCCGCCAGCTGGCATTGACTGGCAGACGGCACCCTGAGGAGGCCCTCCCCGTGCAAGCGGATAGGTCGAAGGGAGGTATGCGGTAGGAGGCGGTCTTGCAAATACCCAGGTCCCGTGTCATGGAGCTATTTAAAGATGGTTACCAACACCTTGAAGCGCACCCGGAAGACCACAGGCAGCCAGTGCAGCTCATGCAGGAGAAGGTGTTACATGGGAGTAACGAGAGACTTCCAGAATTCCTCGCACAGCCGCATTCTGAACTAGCTGCAGTCTCCGGGTGCACCTCAAGGGGAGCCCCATGTAGAGAGCATGTAGAGAGCTTGCCTCCAGAAGTTGTGAATGCCCCAACACTGCAAGTCTTTAAGAAGATGTTGGATAGCTATTTGTCTGAAATGGTATAAGGTTTCCTGCCTAGGCTGGGGGTTGGACTAGAAGACCTCCAATGTCCCTTCCAATTCTGCTATGGTATTGTATTGTCAGACTTGGAAGCCATGTTTTATATTGGGCCTTCAGGCCTGTCACATTTTCTACTGTGGGAAAATGGGAGGGGGGATTATATAGAGTATGGGTGATATATAATCAAAATAACATTCTTTTCTCAGAGAGTCAAGGATACCTTGCCCTGCAGCTGCGATGATATAACTGGGAGGCATCTCCAGTTTTGGATGGTGCCTTATTGGACCATGTGATGGACATGTGCGTGCTGGGCAGGGACTTCAACTTTCTTTTGGGTGGGAAAAACCCGAAAACTTTCAGATTCAGGTTTTCCCAGATGTACCAATATGCCATCTCTAATAAAATGGAACTTTGGGGGAAATCAAACCTTGAAGTCTTCCTTCATTAGGGGTGTTACTTGGAACCCTGGTTACTTGGCCTGGTTCAGTAGCTTTTAATTGGTTATTTTAAATTGGTTTTATTCAACTTGAATTTTTAGAACGGGCCCTAATTTAATTTAATATTATTTTAAAGTGTGTTATTTATTGATGTTTTTATATGTTTTTATTGATGCCTGTTCACCGCCCTGAGTCCCGCAAGGGAGAAGGGCGGTATACAAATTTAATAAACCGTAACCGTAACCGTAACCCTGACACCATGATTCATTCCAGGCATTATTCTTTCAAAGGATATCATTGAAATCAACACTAATTACATTAGTGTTGCAGCTAAACTATGCTTTACTAATATTATTAGGTCTATTTTTAGAACTAAGTAGGACCAAGTCTGATCCAAGTCAGTTTTTTTTTGAAAAATAATCTTTATTAATATAAATATAAAATATAACATTTAACAAATATAAAAGGAAATCGACGTACATTTTTAGGGCGGAAAGGAAGGTAGGGGGAGAGAAGAGGGGGAAGATAGAAAAGAGAGAAGAAGAGGATGGACATACCGGGGATATAGCTATTCCCCTAATTCAAACGTTTTTGTTTGTCCCAGTCTGTTCTATTCATTATTATATACATTTTAACTTAACTATCTGCATATATATCTCTACAATTATCTTAAGTTCAATATCATCTCACTTGTTCCTTGTATTTATTTCACATTTATATTAATTGGTTGTTTACTTTGGTATCCTTTTGTTCTCTTGTCGTACCATATGTACCATTTTTCCCATGTTTGAGCATAAATTGACTCTGATTTGTCTTTTAAGGCATATGTTAACCTGTCGGATTCAGCACAGTTAAAATTTTTAGATATGATTAGGTGGTCTGTTGGTATATTACTATCTTTCCATTGTTGGGCAATGGCCATCCTTGTTGCAGTTGTAATATGTATAAAAAGGTACCAGTCTTGGTTCTGAGTTTGGTTTGGTTTAATACCGATTAGGTAATATTCAGGCTTAAGAGGGAAGTTGATGCCTACTATTTCCAACAGCCAGGTCTGTATTTTCTTCCAGAGTTGATTAATTCTTGGACAAGTCCACCATTGGTGGAAAAACATACCCCTGGCCGTTTTACATTTCCAACATCTATCGGAGGTATTCGGAAACATATGCGCTATTCGGGATGGTGGTAAATACCACCTGTACAGCATTTTGTATAGATTCTCCTTAAATGAGGAGGCCAGGGTCATTTTGATAGATTTGCCCCAAATTGTTTGCCATTCATCGAGTGTAATGTTCCTTCCTATGTTTCTCCCCCAGGCGATCATAGCACCTTTGATTATTTCCTCACCAATGTAACCTTGTAAAAGCAATTTGTATGCTTTAGAGATGAATTTAATCGGTGAATCCCATAGGATCTTATCAATATCTTGTTTTGATGGGTAAATTCCAAATTGTTTTTTATCCTTATTGAATTTAGATACTGCTTGCGTGTAGGACCACCAGTCAATTTTCCAACCCCTTAACTCTAAGTCTGCCCTTGTTCTAATATTGCCAATTTCGTCTATCAAATCTTCATAGGTTAAATTTCTTTTTGAGTTATGAACCGTTGGATAAGTCACTGCTTTGATTGGTGCTAACCATCTTGGGATTTGGTTATATAGTTGTTTAATTTTCAACCATGACATAAAAAGGGTCGCCCTAATATGATGGTTTGTGAAACTTTTGGGTTGTTTGTTGTCTTTGGACCAAAGGTATGAATGCCAACCTTGGGGCAGATCATGGCCTTCAATTGCTAGTATTCGACTTCTTGTGAGAGTAACCCAATCTTTGACCCAAGTTAATGATGACGCGTGATAATAAAGCTCCCAATTTGGTAGTCCCAAGCCTCCTTTCAATTTGTGTTCTTGGAGCATTTTCTTTTTAATACGTGCTTTTTTCCCCTGCCAGACAAATTTAAGAGAAATCTGATCTAATTTTGGGAAAAATTCTTTGTTTAGTTTTACAGGTGCTGTTTGGAATAAGTATGTCCATTTTGGTAAAATATATGCCTTAATAGCAGCTATCCTTCCTAGTAAAGATATTGGGATTTTGCTCCAATTTTCGAGTTCCCCAGCCATTTCTCCTATTAATTTATTGTAATTTAACTCTTTAATTGCGGAACATCTATTGGTTAGCCAGATTCCCAGATATTTCACCTTTTTAACAATTTCAATTCCCATTAATTCTTGTATTTGCTCCTTTTGTTTCCCTGTAATATTTTTGGTTAACATTTTAGTTTTTTGTTTGTTGATTTTTAAACCGGCCACCTCACCATATTCTTCTATTGCTGTGATTAGTTTGGGTCCTGAAGTCAGAGGTTCAGTAGCTTTTAATTGGTTATTTTAAATTGGTTTTATTCAACTTGAATTTTTAGAACGGGCCCTAATTTAATTTAATATTATTTTAAAGTGTGTTATTTATTGATGTTTTTATATGTTTTTATTGATGCCTGTTCACCGCCCTGAGTCCCGCAAGGGAGAAGGGCGGTATACAAATTTAATAAACCGTAACCGTAACCGTAACCCTGACACCATGATTCATTCCAGGCATTATTCTTTCAAAGGATATCATTGAAATCAACACTAATTACATTAGTGTTGCAGCTAAACTATGCTTTACTAATATTATTAGGTCTATTTTTAGAACTAAGTAGGACCAAGTCTGATCCAAGTCAGTTTGATTACAATTTTGGAAAGTGACTAGTATGCCAACTTTGGTTAATCTTGAAAAAGCTATTCGGGGTCAAACCAGATTAGCAAATGGATGTCTTGGCATCAGGAGATCTCAAGGTTGTAGGCTAGGCTGAAGAGTAGGGCAAAATATCCTTGTAGAAGGCAATTTCAAACCGTATTTCTGCCAAGAAAGCTGGCCTTGACGTAAGGAAGCCTTTATCTTTAGAATGTAATCCTAATATAAAATTTAAATTGGGGAAATAGCTTAAGGTAGAAGGGTATTACCTCCTTCTACTTTAAACATATACATGTAAATATAGAACTGCTATAGTTATTTGCAACTTGCTGTGTTTTTGTACAAGTCCTTCATCCTTGTTTTTTTTTTTTAATTCCAGGGTTTTCTCCTTTGAGCTCTTTAAAGTTTAAAAATGCCATAGGTTCTAAATGAACAGAAGTGTTCAAGCTTTTAATGATCATCAGAGTCAAACAAAATAGGAAATCATCTCAGAACAACAATTAAGGATAAAAGGGGAGAAAATACCAGGAACAGAGACAAGCAGCTAATTAAGTGATGTAAAACTGATGTAAAACAACAGAATCTGGAAGCCAGACAAGAACCTACATGGCAATTACTTACAAAAAGGTAACACTTTCCCAATTAAAGCAGCTTCAAGAAGTTGCATTAATTATATAAGGTTTCTTTCCTTCCTTCTTTCCTTTGCTCTCTCCTCTCCCTCTCCCTCTCTCTCTTTTATTAAAGTCACTCACTGCTCATGATCTGTGGGAAAAGTGCTAACATTTGCAAATTGCTAGTTTATGATAAATGAATCGTGGAATTTCAGCCGTCTCGTTGGGGCCCGGCTAGATTGCAAAGTGCCTGTATCTCCCACTGCTATAGCCCTGACCCTGCCTTCACACTCATTGATCACAAGTGGTGCATAGCTGTGACCACCAAATGCCTAGGCTGCTGCTGTGGGACTTGCTTTTTTCCCATAGTATTTCATCACGGTTCCACATCACAAGTGCCATAGTGACCTTTGGCACTTCTTACGATAAGACTAATACCTGCAGGAGATTTCCCCTTACCCCAGTAATCACTGCTTTTGTCACTCCGGGAGAAAATTTCTCCCTTTACAGAAAGTCTTTCTTTAAAAAAAACAAAACACCTCTGCATCATCAATTACAAAAATACATTTTCTTTTCTTGAAGTCCAAGGCACAGGCAAATTTGTAGTTCAAGACTATGGTTTTTTATTCGTCTATATAAAAAGCCAAACTAATAGAACTACCGCATTAAAAAAAACAAAACTATGCTTCTGATATAAAAAGAAATACCATGAGTTCATGAGTTTAAGATGAATTTGCAATGCATTTCTGAAAAAACTGAGCGTTTGCAATGTCTGCTCTTTTCTGTTTATATGAATAAATGGATCAAGAATTACAATTACAAGGCATTATTGTTGCTCGGGTGGCTATTATTTCTATTGTGAAATTTAGGCCCCTGAAACCGCAGGATTTGGTAGACTTTCTTCTGTGAAAGCAGAGAATGGGACTGACAACCAAACAACTCCTTATTTTGGGAAATATTCAAAGTAAACTAATCTGCAATATGCCTTCATGCCCCTAGAATGAAACAGAGTGGAACATTGCCTGTTTATTTTCAGATTCTCTCCAGATTTATGTGAGGCTGAGAGGCAGTCTAACTAGCTTTGCTTTCAAGCAACCTATGAAAACCCCAAATACCCCACCCTATTTTAATCTTAAAAGTAACATTTAAAAAAAATCTGGAGAGTCAGGAAAGCTGGTGGACCTGAAAAGAAGTGTTTGTAGTTATATTGGGATACACAGATACCAATACTGCAATTTGTTATCTTATAACAATGAATAAAATGTCTTCAGTTCTATATTTTTAATTTTCTTAGAGAATTCTCTCTGTCTATGTCTGTCTCTGCCTCTCTCTCGCTCTGTCTCTCTCTAACATTCATAAAATTCACCATCTTTTTGTTATCAAAGTGTGAATTTGTTTAGTATCATTTTCAAATCAACTGATGTCAAATTGCAGAAATGAAGAGAAACACGTTGTGATTCTTCCAAGCAGATTTCTTTATTTTTCCTCACCAATGGACAGAATCTTGCCAAACTGAATCAAACCATCACCTCCATAAAGCATATAATCTGGAAACTATTCAGGAGGAAAAATCTTCACTCTCTTTGTCTCATACAAACTATCTGAATTGAGTTGTTTCTGCCTCTTTGGAATGCATTCCCTTCCCTCGTGGGAATCTGGATTAGATTCTATCACAACCGTTGGAGATAAGGGTATCTGCAGAGGAAGATTCATACAGATCTGCTTGAACTCTAAATGCCTTCTTCAGAAGTTATGATCCAAGACCCAGGTGCCAAATGAGAAAAATCACCTTGGTCAATATAATAAATATGAAATTCACATTCATAAAAAACTCTGGCTAAAAAAATGTAGTGTTCCAAAGAGATTTGAAATAATGAAATTACGAAGACCTTGGAAATGTTGGTATTACTGGGTATTGAGGAGAGCTTGAGTGTTTATGCTTTCAGACTGTATTCAATAAAAAATAATATAGCCAGTTGCCATTCATGGTCACTGAAGTACCAAAAAATCAATTCTCATCATTGAATTGGGCCCTAAGGTGCAACAAAATGGGTAAGATTCACAACAGTACGGTAAGGAAAGTGAAAAGATGTACTGCACATGGTCAAGGACCATTTTCTCTTCCCATTTGTACTACCTTGGTGCAAAAGCAGAATAAATGGAGCTCAGCAAACCAAAGACCATGAAAAGTATGAATTGCAAGAGAAAGAAAAGCACACATGCTTCTATTTGTTTTTATAAAAAGGTGAATATTTCATTATATATGGCTAATTTCTCTAAAGATTGCAACTGCTTGGTTTCTTTTCTTACCCCGCAGTAAGTTATCATCAGTATAATAAATAAGATCATGACTTCAACCTGTTTTTAAAAAAGAAAACTCAAGAGCTATTAACCTGACTTTACAGTGTTTGATCTACTGTATATCAGAGGTGATATTCAGCAGGTTCTGACCAGTTCTGGAGAACCAGTAGCAGAAATTTTGAGTAGTTCAGAGAACTACTCCACCTCCACCTATACCACCTCTGACTGGCCCCGCCCCCATCTATTCTTTGCCTCCAGAATCCCAGCTGATTGGGAGGGAATAGGGATTTTGCAGAAACCTTCCCCTGGGGTGGGGATGGAATGGGGATTTTACAGTATCCTTCGCCCGCCACACCCTCCAAGCCACACCACGCTCACCAAGCCACAGAACTGGTAGTAAAAAAATTTGAATCCCATCACCGATCTATATGAGGAAGCTGTATGATCACTGATACCCAGCAACTATTCTCAGAAGGATGTCCCATTCTCAGTGTGATTTTTGGAAGCTATGGAGGCTGCGTGAGGATGGAGTTGCTCTTATATGGCCTCTGACCCTCCAGAACTTCTAAAAATCGTGCAAGAGTGGGGTGCACTTACAAATGGTTTTTGTTGGCTGCAGAGGCTACAGAACAGCATTCTCCATAACTGCTTCAAGAACAAACCCTTTGGGCAACCCGGAGCGTTGCAGGGGCCTGAAGGTAAGTGATACACAGGAGATTCTAGTGAGTGATGAACTGTGGGAACAATCAACCTTTCCCCAAGGCTCTCACACATTCAGAAGTGGCACAAGGTCGCCCTTTTGAGTGACAGCAATGAGGCTGAAGGTGAGGCCTGAGCCTTTTCTTCAGGCCCAGCCTTGACTGCTGCTGTTCAAAGTAGCCTAAAAGGGAAATGTGGGAGATAGAGAATTGTTTCCCTTTTGTTTCAGGGGAGGGAATGACACACCAGCAGAGTCATGTAAGGCATTTTCCAAATTTTTGACACGCTGAGCCCAAACATTTGTCATCACTGATATAGCAAGTGAGGGGGAACTCACCTAAAGGCTTTTGGGACATTTCTTTTGAAGACATAGCTTCTTTACCTTTAATATGTAGACTTCATATTATTCTTTTGATCCTCTGGCCAATAAACCATCAATTATTGGTGACTAGCACTGGCTTATTGTGAAAATGCTTCACACACTTTTGCCTAAGTATTTAGGTTTATGTGAATGAAGCACTGTGTTATGGTTCATATACCAAACTTCAGCTGGTTGGATTAAAAAAAAAAAGATAGTTTATCATCTCATGCAATCACTCAGCGTTTATCGCCCTTTACTGATTTTTTTTCTTTTAGAAAGTATTAGAAGAAACTACCCACTTGGGGCACAATTTTTTCCTACTATGGGGTGTTTTATTTTTAGTACAAAGAACATTTATTGAGAAGTGTTTGCAAATTTCAGATGGTTGGCAGATGCATGAAAATACAGACAGTTCAGTCAGAATACCTTATTTTTATTGCTGAAATACTAATCAGAGTACACTTTAATACATCTTAAATGTGTTACTCTCTAATTTCTAACAGATGTTTTATGAACGTTATTTTCTTTAAAAAAAATACATGCCATATGTCAAACTGTGGGAGAAGACAAGACCTAAGTCCATATGAAAGGTTTTCCAACAATAACATCTCTTAGTGCCAATAACTGTTTATCAAACTGCATTCCAAATTAAGTTGAAAACCAACATTACACTCCTTGGAATATATAAAAATTATTTGATGTTGTTTTGAACTGATCTTCAATGAAACCAATATTATCAGAGAATTAAAGTTAAGTGATCAAGCCAGTCTCCATCTTTCTATTTTCTTCCTATCGTTAATATTATTCAATGTAGTGTCCTGTGGAAACAGGTTGAGCAGAATTTTGTTCCAGACACATTCAATATGTCCATCTAAGTGTCAGACACAACCGGGTTACTGATGGGATCAAAATCTGTGTAGTCTCTGTGGAAGACAATATATGAGTTTCAGAAGCTTTTTCCACATTCATTCAAACAGCAGAACTTTTTAATCCATATTGAGACTTTGCTAATTGTTCTACTAAAGCGCAGTATAGCGAGAGGCTCACAGTCAGGTTAGGGCCTCTATTTAATTATATTGCTCAATAGTTTAGACTTCTTTCAAAACCTATATTTATAAAAGCTTATAATTACTTGCTTATTGTAAACTTATTTAAGCAACATATTAGGAAAAATGCTGGTGAAAACACTGGCTAGCATAAAACATAATATGTAATGAAATATTTTAATGTAAATATGCACAATTTATTAGTTGTGTACTCCAACTCAATAACTGCTACATTTTTGGGTAAGAAAGAACAAAAAGGAAAATTACAATGCAGTGCTGAAGTTAAAATGTTGGATCGGGATCAAAATAATCTTGAATTCAAGTTACTCACTGGGTCCTTCAGATCATCTCCTACTTCTTAATTCAACCCATCTCACAGATTGCTATGTATCAGAAATATTTGATATTCTTGTGAAAAAGTGTGTGATATTTTTTTTATTTATATAATAGGAATATAGTTATTTTGTTAAAACTTTTATATTTTTATCATACTTGCTTCCAGTTGCATTATTTATCAAAAGGAAAATTTAATATGTTATATTTGGGATAGTTAGTATGTTCCCAAAAACAGGGGTGTCAAACTCAAGGCCCAGAGGCCAGCTCCATGCTTAGATCTGGCATGTGGGGCCACTCTGGAAACATCAAAGGACCAGCCTATGGTGCCTCTGCCAGCTAAAATAGAGCTCATGAGGACTGCGGGTAACCCTCCCGAGCTCCATTTTGCTGGCAGAAGGTTGCAGGAAGCTGTCACAGCCAAAAATGGAGCTTAGGACATGCTTTTTGCTGGTAGAGGACACGGGCCACCACAGGTGCCCCCAACATGAGTGATGTCATGCTGACCATGTATACCCTGGCCCCCAAGGCCAAACACAACCCTCAATGAAATTGAGTTTGGCATCCCTGCCCTAAAACATACTGTCCAATTTGAATTTAGGTAACAAATGATGCAAAATGCAAATATATCTAAGCAACCTCCGTTATTTGTTTATTATTGTATTATACATGGAAACCTTACAAGCTTAAACCTTAAAAATTGCTGTTAACAGATTTTATTTTCTAAAAAAAATGTCTTCAATTACAGACCTATTTTTTGTTCTTATCCTTCCTATAAAAGACAAAATAGTTCAGGCAATAAATATTATACATTTAGGACTAATGCAAACCAAATGTTTCTTCTGCATGGAAATATCTATAAAAATGGAGTTTTATTTTCCATCTTGCAAAGCCTCTTACTGATGGGAACTGCAGTAGTTAGAAGACAGCAAGACATTAAGCAAAATTGCACTGTATCCATTAATATGTATCTGTAAATGGAGCTACTGATTAGTGTTTTTATCAGTCTTGATCTGTCTCTGACTGTTTGAGTTGTGGTTATTTTGTGAGGTGGGAGGAAATGGAGATTCACAAAGAAGACCCATTATAGGATGAAAGCACATGGCATGCTGAGGGAAAATGGAATCAAAGTGTACAAATGCAAACACTTGCTTCCCTGATAATATTTGGACTTTAATTTCTTCTTCTTTTAGTTTTAATATTTTTAAAATAAATAAATAAATGGAAATCAAAGATGGCCGAGGCAGTTGTAGATAGTGCACATCTGTACAGCAAAAAGGCTATTTTCATACCTAAAGCTCTCAGCAGGATATTTATTTAATTTGTATTGGTTTTGGACCACTGCCTGTAATGAGAAAAGATACAAGCGATGACTGGGTGGGGGAATGAGGGAGGAAGGGTAGCTACGTGCACTTTTTTGAACATGAAGGTACAAAGTGCCTTTGGTTGAATATTCAGTGAGTTTTCCTTTAGACACACTGCTTAGAAAGGCAAAAGAGCCTCCACACGAGCAGCCATTTAGGAAGTGAAATCTGAAAAGTGTGTGTGAAATTATATAATTATAATTCCCCTAAAACTGAATATATTTTCTTTCTCTCAGGACTCTCTGTTGGTCTGTTTCTGTCTCTCAGCATCCTTACATAAGGTTCATGTTGTGATTCAAGATGAAAGAGTAAAATTCATATATGTAAAGCCTTCAACTCTTTTATTAGCTCCCAATCAAGTCATAGGGATTCTCAATAGACTTCCTATCAAGTGAACTCTGCTGTGATTCACAGGTTGCTCACTCAATGCTTGCTGTGCTTAATTTCCATGTAGATATTTTTTGGTGCACTTCACAAAACTGTAGGAAGAATAGTAATTCTTTCCTAACTACACTGATTGGCTATTGAAAAGGTGAACCGTTTCAGCACCAAGTGCTGAAACAGGAGTGTGTGTGCGTATATGTGTGTGTGTGTGTGCTGGAAACCGGAAGAGCAGCCACCCGGTGCGCATGTGCGTGCCAGGAAGATGATCTTCCAGTTTTGGCATGTGCACTGGCCACCTGGTCTTCTGGTTTCTGGCATACTTACGCGTGCAAAGACCAGCTGTCCAGTGCACATGCACATGTCGGAAACTGCAAGATCATCTTCTAGGCATGCACATGCATCCCGGGCGGCTGATCTTCTGGTTTCTGGCACTCCTGGGTACTTGAAGACCAGCTGGCCAATGTGCTGAAATCTGGAAGAGCAACGGGCGATGGCTCACATGCCTGGAGAGATGGCTTTGGGTCCCACTTCTTGCAGTTGTGCCATAGGTTCACCATCAAGGGGCCATAGCATAGAACAAGAACAACTCAAGGAACTCTTTTTTTTTTTTTTCCAAATCAGCAATAAAATATTTGTATGTTGATAACATTTATAAAAAGCTTTACTGTTTATTTCACTTTAGTATGTTAGTCACATTCGGGCCTTTGGAGTTAACCCTTGCTTTGAAGAGGTGATTTTTATTTATTAATTAAATATACATGCTGCCTGTCTCATCAGAGATGACTAGGATACACAAAAATAAGTTGCAATGGTGCATCTCAGTTTCTGAAATGAAAATTTTAACCTGAACATGAAATTTGTGCTTTTTCTTTTATTCAGAGATGAGTAGGATGTTTATATCTTGACATAATTGTTAAAAAAGTGTTCTAAATTATTGCAAACTTTAGTTGAAAGCAGATACATTTTAGCAAGCATAAGGGATATTTATACCTACACATTTAATGAAAGGTCACTGGATAAAAAAAGTCCAAAATTTTCAATAGGACAGTGTGTGTCTTTCAATCATTCAAGACACACATTTATTTACTCTCTTTTTTTTGCAGCTGATCTTCCATTTTAAGGTGCTTTCTTTTTCTGTCTCTTGCTGTAAACTATAACCTGATATCGAAAATGGCCAAGAATATATGTACTCTCATACTCAGAATTTGTTAGTTTAGATTTGTAGCCAATTTCTCTATAAAATTTAAAGTGAATTGGACAAGAAATCCTGAGTTATGACACTCTAAAAACAAAAGGGTAAAAAGTGCCAGTTTTTTCAGCTGGCAAAGTTCAAGCAGAGTGAAGTCAATAAATCCATGACAAGTTATATCAGCTAACAGTATGGCCAAGGGATCATGCAGGCTATTCCAGAAAGATTTCTTAGTCCAGAATATTAAAAGCAAATGTATAATCTGAATAAACAGATCTGAAAGAATGAAATTGAGTTTTATTTTCTGGACATGAAAAAAAATGCATGCTCCAAGTAGAAATAATGACTTTTAAACAAAGGTTCAGCAGAGATTAATTTCTACTCTAAAGCCTC
Source organism: Rhabdophis nuchalis (assembly GCA_039707465.1). NCBI lineage: Eukaryota > Metazoa > Chordata > Lepidosauria > Squamata > Natricidae > Rhabdophis > Rhabdophis nuchalis. The sequence goes on from CM077644.1 coordinate 31,630,410, forward strand.
TTAAAAATAAAAAAAAAGCAAGGGGAATATTACTCAGAAAAAAATTAGGCTATAGGCCAGTGATGGCGAATCTATGGCACAGGTGCCACAGGTGGCACATGGAACCATTTCTTAGGGCACGCGAGGCGTTGCCCTGTCAGCTCCAGCACGCATGTGTGCGCTGGCCAGCTGATTTAGGCCTTCTTTTGAGGCTGTTTTGCGCCCTCAGGAGGCTTCAGGGAAGCTCCTGAAGCCTCTGGAGGTGGGGGTGAGGCTGTTTTCACTGTCCCCAGGCTCCTAGAAAGCCTCTGGAGCCTGGGGAGGGCGAAAAAAGTGTGCCAAAAGCCGGGGGTCACGCACATAGCATTATGGGTGTGGCACGCCCATACACGACCCCCCTGCGCTCCCCCTGCTTTTGGCACACGAGCCAAAAGGTTAGCCATCACTGCTATAGGCTATGTATCAGAGCAGAAGAAATGTAGATCTAGATTTAGAGAGCCAGATCTTCATGGCTAAAGCCAGCACAATTTTGTAACTGGGAAAAAGGATGGGAGGCTGTTTCAATTGTTTCCCCATATGAGGGATGGCATTCAAAATGTAGTTCAGTATTTAAAATGACCACTTGCTTTATACAATAATGTTTCATCTACTACAGATAATCTCTTTAATTACAATATCAAATTATTTAAGTATTTTCGATTTCTTGCATTCATTTCAATTTATGGGCCATTAACTTTAATTGACAAAAAAAGATTGATATAAGATGCAATGAAAAGAAAGGGGAAATTCAAGTAAATATCACAATAAAATCCTTTGATGGAACGCTTACTTTGAATGCCTAATGTTTCAACTTCAGTCTCCTGCATACAGATAGGTCTAAAAAGGATGTTCTGCTAGTTAAAACAAACTGGGTGTCAGGGAGTCCAAGGCAAAAGGTTCCTGAAGGTTCCAATTTATTAAGAGAGACATGTTGGCACATCTGAGAAAACCCGAATCTGAAAGCTTCCAGGTTTTCCCCCACCCAGTTGAAAGTTCAAGATCCTACTCCCAAACCCACAAGGACATCTCATGGTCTAATATTCTACTGCCATGTTGGCAGTTTCCACCCATCCAGTTCCAGCTAGGTGCAGAAACAAAGGATGCCCTTGGCTTTCTAGAAAGAATATTATTATGGCTACATATCATCCAACTCCGTAGAAAGTGTGGCAGGCCTGAGGTCCAAAAGAAAAGATGGCTTGCAGACCTGACACTGGGTTTTATTCAAACAGATCAGTGGTTTGATTTCATGTAAGACAGGTCCTGTGTTCTTGCAGATTAATTTTGATTCTGGTTGAATAGCAAACAGAAATTATTTATATTTGCTGCATTGATCTAAAAACCTTACATACTTGTAAGTGTTCTACAATTTAGAAAGGACATCACTTATGAGGATATAGTATATAATATGTAGAAGGACTTGAGTATAGTCCATAGTGCTTCCAGTTAAAAAGACAAGCTAATGTGGTGGTGAATCCTATTTTATAGAAGAACATTGGCTATTTGATAGCATCTTCTGCCCAAAGGACCATCAAAGGTCAATTTTCTACTTGAAGAGCTTTCTGATTTTAATTCATAAAACGGCAGCAGGAAGTTAGCAGCTATGAGCGACAAGCACAATAATAATTGATTTAATAAGCCAAAAATCTGCCAGAGTAGAAAAATCTTCACAAAGTATGTCCTGTCTAGGCCTGTCAAAGTATACATGTAGGTCAAATACATGGATTATCTGGATAGAGCAGGCTTTTCCCCACTAACTCTCTTTATAATCTTCTGTTATTAATTCAAATTATTACTGAATTTGCATTTATGATCTATAAATTAGGTTATGCACATTTCCCACAAGTTGATACTCTGTTTTAGTTCATTCCCCCTGTAACGTATGGATGGAGCGGGGATGTAATCAGTGCATATACCTGTGGAAACTCTTGCTTATGAAAGCATTACAAGACAGCAGGTGATCAAAAAAGATATAATGGCAAATCCCAAGCTGTCTGATGGATTCATCTGTATACATCATCAACTGCACTTCAGCAGAAGCCAGAAGCAAAACTGGATATGTGATATAACAAAGTGTCAAAGCATAATGATTAAGTGTCTCATATGTGAATTGGGACGTATCTGGGCTACAATGCAATATATTCACAACACGACCTTAAACAAGTGTTCAGCTAGCTTCATCCTCCCAATTCACCATAGGCACTGGGGAACCTGAAGCCACAGGACCAATACAGCACATAAATAACTCTCCTCCTCCTCCTCCTCCTCTTCCTCCTTCTCCTCCCCCCTCTCCCTCTCCCCTCCCCTTCCCCATCCTCCTCTCAAGAAAATCTAAAATTTGGCTTAACTGAAACATTTGAAGACCACTAAGAGAGAAAAGGTCTTGAGATCTTGAACTTGTGGAGGCCTATCCTCCAGAAAGACCATTTAATTGTGAAAAAGTATCTGTTGAGGCATCATCCCTGCATTACAGTTTTAAACCTCTTATTTCAACATGATTAACTTTACTTCTTTTCATTTAGCTGTAAACAAAATCTTGTTTACAAGGCAAAAATGCATTTGCTGTAATATTGGCAATAATAATAAAAGTGAACATTGTGGAGAAATAATTTATGTGTAAACCAGCATAAAATTGTCATTGATGCATGAGTTTCCTCTTCAATTAATAAAAAGGAGGAAATATTTAAAAACAATTTATCAAAGAAATACATACAGTTCATATATCATACACATACAAAGAAGGTAGTAATAATCATTCTGCATATAACCAACCTGGGTGTTCTGGAGATGCTGAAATCTTCAGCATCACCTAATTAAATATGTTGTTGCGGCAACCTTCCCTGGACTATTGGGCAGATGGAAATTTGCTCCTTGCGTTAACTTTGCAAAAATACAGCTAGCAACCACCCAAAGACAACACATTTCCATTACAAGCAATTTTTATATTGTGTATTTTATTGTAAGGAGCCTAGAGTCATGTAAAAGTGAGATGGGTGTCTCTATTAATCAAATAAGTAAATACAATAGATAGAAAAGGATATAGCCGTGGATGTCTGTAACTAGCTACAATTTTTTTTTAAAAAATGGCAAAATACATGTCATGATGTGTAACAGAATGAGGAAATTATCCAGGGATGGGCTTCAAAAATTTTACCAATAGGTTCTCTGCCCAGTTGCTGGGTAGATGTGGCCATGGTGGGCATGGCCTAGTTGGCCTCCTGCACCACAATGTGGGGCATTTTTGCCCCGGGCTCCAGAGGCTTTCCTTGAGCCTCTAGAATGGCAAAAACAGCTTCCCTCAGGCTCCAGAGGCCCTCTGGTCCCATTTCTGGCCTTCCGGAACTTCCGGGATGCCCGCTTTTTGCCCTCCCCAAGCCTCCATGTGGGCCCTGTATTTACCTGACATCCCAAATGGGTCATGTGGGGACTCCTGGGAGGGGCAGGGCAGGGCAGGAGGAGTTGGGCAGGGCAGGTGGGATTTGCGGGTTCTCTGAACTCGGACACTAGAGGTTCTCCCAAACCCATGTGAACCTGCAGCAGACCACCCCTGGAATTATCTTGGGAGCTACATTAAAATCTCTAATGATTCCAAAAGTATTTATTTATTTGTTTTCCTAAACATTGGCATACCATCCTAACTCCAGAGATTTTGAATTGTTTACAATAAACAATTATTGTTTAAAACCTTTAGCCTGTGAAACAAAACAGCAAATAGCAATAAATTTGTTATTCATCATCTGTCATTGGTCCATTTAGATGGAATTAAATTATTTTTGGTGTTTTGATGAAGATTGATATACACCTCATGGTAGTCCCTGAGAAACAGCATCTTCAGTCTCCCGTTCTCTTGGTAAAATGAAGGCTTCAGCCTTCCATCTAGAGAAGAATGTATGAAAAAGAAGCATCGATGGACAATACCGTGTTTCCCTGAAAATAAAACAGGTTATTTTCTTTTGACCCCTGAAATAAGTGCTTAATCTTATTTTTGGGGAGGTCTTATTATTTTGAGTTGCAGGAGGCGGCAAGTGTGGCCACCTCGTGGTTGCTGCTGTGTTGCAATATTTTGCGGGAGAGTTTGTTTTCAGGGGAGGGCTTATTTTAGCGCATGCACTCAAAAGTCTGATTGGGCTTATTATCCAGGGAGGTCTTATTTTCAGGGAAACAGGGTAGACTATCCAGAAAGTCACAAAACTTAGTTGTGAATTAGTAATGAAACTTTCAATTATTTATTTAGCAAAATATTGTTGCTACAATCCTTCAGCTTCTCAACATTCAGCGCCAATTTTCCAAATCATGATGTTCCTATTCTGGGTGAACTTTACTGATTTGGTGTTTCATAATGATGTCAGTATTTTGGTTATTTTTAATAGCTATTTATGCTGATGAAAGCTTATTTTGGTTTTCACCATCTTGAGCTATTCCCTAGCAGTTTGAATTCTATCATTTTCTACTGCCTTAATTATCAAAACTCACTGTATCTGTTTCTGATGGGTCATATCATGCCAATGGGTGCTAACATATCCACAATATCAGTATGCAATAGTTACGAATATCTATAGCTTGGCTGTAGGATAAGAGTGGAGGTTCATTCTTGGAGCTTGTGGGTTGGTTTCTATACGTTTTGTTATGAGGCTAGGTAATATCTTCAGCACAGTGGGAAAATCTAATTTTTTTTTGGCACAGGTTCTGTGGGCATGGCTTGGTGGTAGTGGGTCATGTGACTGGGTGGGCGTGGCCATTTTTTCCACTTTTTAAAGCATTTTTTTCCTGCTGATTCGGGGGAATAGGCAGGAAAGAAATGCTTTAAAAAGCGGGGGGAAACTTCCAACAATCCTGAGACTCACAGCTGAGCTTGGAATACTACCAGTTTGTAGAACCAACAACAATTGTCCGTACCTGTTCGGCCAAACCAGGAGGATTTCACACCTGCTTCAGCGGAATTTAGGAAAAAATTAAATTCTCCTCTTTAGATTAGAATTTTCCTAAATTCCACTGCAGATGTTACCTAGCCAGGTAATGAAACATTAAAAAACCAACCTACAAGCTTGAAGAACGAACCTCCAATATCAGTGCATAAGTACGGTATATTGTAAACTGTCTTGCTTCATATAAGTGAGTCGTGGCTGTTGGCTGTATTTCTAATATATTTATAATAAACAAAAGGTAAGGCAAACCATAAACACCCCCTTCCATAACTTAGACAATCTACCTATTGTCTTCAAACCAAGATTGACTCCAGATAACTTGTAGGGATACCTTCATGGAATGTTCTGGGCATCATACAAAGTGTTTTGCCATTACCTACTTCTGAGATGTTTTTCAGCTTCTCAGTGTAAATCTAAATTAGAGTCTACTCTAAGCTTTGACTTTTCAGGTGTGCTACCCACCCCCATCTAAATAGCCACATCATTTTTTGGCATCACCCAACCCTTTGTTGGACATTGAAAAGCCATAGGAACCATTTTATCAATTATTCCCTCTCTAAATCAATAAAATAGAATAACAGAGTTGGAAGGGACCTTGGAGGTCTTCTAGTCCAACCCTCTGCCTAGGCAGGAAACCCTATACCATTTCAGACAAATGGTTATACAACCTCTTTCTTAAAAATGTCCAGCGTTGGAGGCAAGTTGTTCCACTGATTAATTATTCTGTCAGTAAATTTCCCCTCAGTTCTAAGTTGCTTCTCTCCTTGATTAGTTTCCACCCGTTACTTCTTGTTCTACCTTCAGGTGCCTTAGAGAATAGACTAGAATAGACTAGAATAAATGACGTTTCCTGTGATTGCTGGGCTTATCATAGAGTGCAGTCATATGGAGAATTTTAAAGTATCATCCAATTCAAAGTAACATCCAACTGAAGCCCAATGGGCCCAGTTCTTTAAAAGTCCATTAAAACTGCATTTCTATCACCCCTTGAAGAGAAAACCTGGAGGCTATAGAAAGTTTCAGGCATCTCATTTGATCCAAGGTCACAAAGCCCCTAGCTCCAAGATAAGAGCTCTGACATGATTAGAGGCCGAACTATGGATATGTTGAGGACAGAAAAGGGAAAGATTTGGGTCCGCAAGGTGGCATGGTACTAGAAATAATAATTCTCATCTTGGGAAGTAACTCATAAAAGTAAAGGGAGAGGAAATTGAAAATATAACTGCTATTGCGCTCTCTCTCTCTCTCTCATGTCTACGAACCTTTGGATGCAGAGGTCAACCTCTGAATCTCTGATCCATCCAATGAGTTGCTCTGTACAAGGGATACAGGGAGAATGTAGGTATCTTAGGAAAAGTTGGTTTTGAGATTTCAGTCTCCAGGTTGAAACTTTGTTCCCATTGATGACTTGGCTAAAAAAAAAAAAGGCTGATCTATGTGGCCTATTTATTTTGTCTGCCAACTGCCAGGAACAGCTATGAAGTTTAGGTTTTGATGTAACAGCATGGGTTCTGCAGAGTCTGAAATTTAAATTATTTTTCTTTCAGGCTGAATTTTCAGAACTTGGCATTATTATCAGTTTTCAGTAGAAAAGTGATAGTGGCACCAAGGTATGTTTAACTATTCCATTTATCTGGCTATTTCTCTTTTTCTTACTTTTTTTTAAAAAGTTCAGTGTGTTTTAGACACAATAGAGGTTGGGAGAATTAGCCTCTAATCCATTAAAGGTAGCATTTTCTCCCTGGAAATTACATCTTTCATCAAAGTAAGTCTCCTGCATGGTGCAAGATTAAAACTGGACTCTTCGTATTTATCCGCTTTCTTGGGTGCTGCAAGAGAAAGATAGTAGAAACATGTTAAATACAGTGAAATTAGAAAAGTTCCTCTTAAATTATACATTTGAATTATGAAGGGATGTATGAACAGGTGAAAAAAAAACCTTATCTGCATTTCAGTAGATGTTTTTTTAAGGATACTATAAAGTTTTCTATGTTTCCTGTGTTAATTCAGGGATATACCCTTATTTGTTTGAAAGCTCCTGCATGTCATGTAGGCATGTCAGGCCTGACTCAGTAGTTTAAAGAGCTCTCAGTTTTTCCAGAGAGGTTGGCAAATAGACTCAACATGACATTTGCCATGTTTAAAGGAGGTTTTTACTAACCTAGTTTGTATCAGATTGGTTGAGATTCCTATTGTTTCAGCCAACACGGTTCTTGGCCATGTTAACTGCAGTTAGGTGTTGTAGTCCAACCAGACATGAAAAAATGTCAGATTAAGGAAAACTTGTCTAAATATGAGTAAAGTATGAAAATCACCTTTAATTTTCTCAGTTTAGTATGTTGTCAATCTATAATCAGATATTTTATTTTTATTTTTATTTTATTTAAATTTATACCCCGCCCTTCTCCGCAGAGGACCCAGGGCGGCGCACAGGAAATTTAAAAAACATACAAAAATACAATAAATATAATTTAAAAAACTATTAAATAACCCCATCCTGCGCTAAAACCAAATTTTTAAAACCCAATTTAAAACTATCTTAAGTCCCCAAGGGAGGTTAGGCTAGGCCGGCTTGTGTTGATGATATGTTGGTGATGATAATGATGAAAGTAATAATAATGCAGGATCTTCTTTAACTTCCTAAGGCTTAAAGGAAATAACATTTTTTTTTTAAAAGAGAGACTGCAGGAAGTTAAAACCCACCCCATCTCCTAGAAAAATGGAATAACCTGGGAAATATTGAAAAGGCAGAATATTATATTTCCATGGATAAGAAACGGAGAAACATGTTTTTAGGCAGGAAACAGAAACTCACACAGTTGCCCCTGCATTGCCCCATGGGAGTCTGACAACCAGTCAGAATACAAGATCAAGATCAAAGGCCAGAAAAGACATAAAGCCAGGAACTTTCAGCATCTCAGTCTCTTTTCTTCTTCACTCAACATCTGGAAGCATGTGATCCCCCTGTTATGTTCAGGAACTCAAGCCATGTGATCCTGTCCACCATTAAACCATCTTTTTAAGCAGCCTCCATGTTTCCAGTGTCTTTCCCCCCTTGGAGCTGAACCCAGAAGGACATTTCTTCCAATAAGACCAAATATCAGAAATTAAACTTTCCTGTTGTCTGTTCTTAAGTAAGACATTAAAAAAATTATCAAACTCATTTTTACTTCATAATTGAGACAAACCCTCACTTTAAACATAGCCACATTGTCTGTCTTAGCTCATCTTTTTGCAACTGATTGCTCTTCAAATCTATTAAAAACCTGTGCTGATGGGAATTCTGGGAGTTGTAGTTCCGAATTATCTGGAAGGTTTGTGAAACATTATTCTAAATGAACTGAATCAATTTCATTTTGTTTAACGATACATTTCGTTTCAGAACAAACTGAAGCATGACTATTGTTATATATGGCCCAGATTTTTCTATTAGTTCCAGTATGGCTTAGCAGAGTCAGCAATAGCGGAAATGCTTTTGACTTAATAATTCCACATCTTCATACAAGATTTGGCAAGTTTGAGGGATCATTGAAAGTATCATGATTGTCCATAAAAACATGTGAACCATTAGCACTGCAGGGTCTTAAATTGTGCTATCCCTGTTCAGTTATACATACATAGCTCATTTAACACAATGCTGATCCCAATAAAGACCACATAGGAGAAGATCTGCTGGAATGGTTTAATAGCAGCCTAAACTTAATTTCATCTAAAATAATTCTAAATGCATTCCTGTTGCTAATAGCCGGAATGGATGAAAGAAACATTCTGGATGCACTAGTGCACTGGATTCCTTAAAGGCCCTGTTGAAAGACCACTACTGACTAATAATGTAATTCTATATTTATTTAAAACAAATTCTTGTGCCAAATAAGGTTGACTTTGTTGTATAACAACAGGGACCATACTCTTATGTTTGGGAAAGGCAATAGAAGTCTAGAGAGTGGCTATAATGCAAGGAAAGAAATGGGCACAGCCCGATCATGCAGTCATAGTTGCCAACTGGCTTCTTTAATACCTTTTCACCAGGTGCCCCCACATATAAATAAGTTTAGGGTAACAGCTGAAGATTTTCTGAAAATAATTTTGGATTGCCATAGCAAAGCAATGGTGTAGACTTCCACCCAAACTCTTTGTATAAGAGACAAAGGGGCAGAGTTAGGTGTGTCATCAGTTTAGAGTCACTGTGTTCCCGTAAGCGCTTCAAGTCCAACCCCTCCTGAATTCCATTGGCCAATTTAGTGTTGACCAGATTCTTATGAATGATCCTGGTTTTTTTGCATCTGACACTCTTTGATTTTTAAACCTCATCTTAAATACTTGCCCCATTCTCACTCAAATATGGTGTTATTTAATAAAGAAGGTTTTATTTTAGTAGTGTTCCTTTTAGAATAGACTTGCCATTCCAAGAACAGTTTAATTGTGATTTGCTACTATGTATGTAGTATGTAGTCATTTTCATTTTTTTCTATTTGAAAGCAATGCATCACATGACAATATATTGATTGAATTTCGATATTTTATCACAATTTTTGTTAAGTTTTGCAAAGTGTTCAGAGAATCCTAGTTAGGTTATCAATAAATTATATAAATAATAAGATTTTGATTCAGTTATTCAACCATTTCTGGCAGTTTAATCATTTCCAGGAATCATTTATGCTGCTCTATTATCATAGGTCAGGGATGTCCAAACTTGGGAACTTTAAGACTTGTGGACTTCAACTTATCTAGACCCGCGCCAGTCCGGCTTCCCGCGCCAGTCCGGCTTCCGACCCGGGCACAGCACCGAGACGGCATTGGTCGCGTTGGTTGATGATCTCTGGAGGGCGCGGGATAGAGGATATTCCTCTATCCTAGTCCTATTAGACCTCTCAGCGGCTTTTGATACCATCGACCATGGTATCCTATTGCGCCGACTGGGGGGATTGGGGCTGGGAGGCACCGTTTTGCGATGGTTCTCGTCCTACCTCTCTGGTCGGTCGCAATATGTATTGGCAGGGGGGCAGAGGTCGGCCTCGAGACCCCTCATATGTGGGGTTCCTCAGGGGTCGGTCCTCTCGCCCCTCTTGTTTAACACATATATGAAGCCGCTGGGTGAGATCATCCGTGGTTTTGGGGTGGGATATCATCTGTACGCTGATGATACTCAGTTGTACATATCCACCCCAGACCACCCCAACGATGCCGTCGAGGTTATGTCCCGGTGCTTGGAAGCCGTACGGATCTGGATGGGTGGTAACAAACTCAAGCTCAACCCGTCCAAGACTGAGTGGCTGTGGCTTCCGGCACCCCGGTTCAGCCAGATTATTCCAACTCTGGCCATTGGGGGCGAAACACCGGCCCCCGTGGAGAGGGCGCGCAATTTGGGTGTCCTCCTGGATTCCCGGCTGCCTATGGAAGATCATGTGGCAGCCGTGGCCAGGGGGGCGTTTCATCAGGTACGCCTGATGTGCCAATTGTGCCCCTTACTGGACCGGGGTGCCTTACACAAAGTCACTCAAGCACTCGTCACCTCTCGACTCGACTACTGTAATGCTCTCTACATGGGGCTCCCCTTGAGGTGCACCCGAAAGCTGCAGCTAGTCCAGAACGCAGCCGCGTGGGTGATTACGGGAGCGCCTAGACACTCCCATATAACACCTATCCTGCGTGAGCTGCACTGGCTTCCTGTGGTCTTTCGGGTGCGCTTCAAGGTTTTAACGACCATCTTTAAAGCGCTCCATGGCTCGGGGCCTAGTTATATGCGAGACCGCCTCCTGCCCCATACATCCCTCAGACCGATACGCTCCCACAGAGAGGGCCTCCTCAGGGTGCCGTCGGCTGGACAATGCCGACTGGCAACACCCAGGGGAAGAGCCTTCTCTGTGGCGGGCCCAGCCCTCTGGAACGACTTACCCCCTGAACTCTGCACCATCTCCGACCTCCGCCTCTTCCGCAAGTGTCTGAAGACACATCTATTCCATCTAGCCGGCCTAGCGTAACCTCCATTACTGACTATTAGACAGTTTTAAACTTGGGATTTTTAATTCGGTTTTTAGCGCAGGGTTTATTTATTAGAATAAGTTTTTTAAATTTTATATATTTTATATATTTTGTATGTATTTTAACATCCCTGTGCGCCGCCCTGGGTCCATTTGGAGAAGGGCGGGGTATAAATTTAATCAAATCAAATCAAATCAAACTCCCAGAATTCCCCAGCCAGCATAGCTGGCTGGGGAATTCTGGGAGTTAAAGTCCACAAGTCTTAAAGTTCCCAAGTTTGGACATCCCTGTCGTAGATGGTATTTGAGAGAGTTTCATAAATAAATAGCATCCGCTCCTAAGCTGCAAGGAGTTAACAGCCCACAAGGTTGGACAGGGTTAGGATAAATTGGAGGAGAAAAGAAGTCTAGAGCAAGGCTAAAACGAATAAACACATGAAGAAAATAGACCTTGAAGCATGAAATAAAACCCCATACAGTCAATACAGTGGTCCATTCTGAAATGTTAGAAATGACCCAAACAGGTACAGAAACAACCACGCATTCAGTAACAGTTCAAACTTGTGACAATGCTGAACAAGGGGAAGTTAAAACCAGTTCTCAAGAGTTTTGGATGTTGGAAAATCCCTATGGTCAAAGGAGGTATAGTCATATGAGGTCCTTGCTTAATGAATTTGCAGAGTTTGTTGCAGCAATCACATCCAGAAAGCACACACAGCTAACTGATTCATCAGGATTCATTAATTTCTCTTTATATGTAATATAACACATGAAGGAAATATACAATACCAAAAGCAGATTTTTCAACATGGTAGCAAGTACAAGCAAACAGGCAGAGGAGAGAACAGTTTCAATTTCAGTTCAGAGCAGCAGACTAGTTTAGAGTCTGCAGCACAGACTCAGAGCTACAGAGCTAAGCCATGCCCAGGCTCCATGCTGTCTCCTTGTTGTTCACACTGCAAATACTGTTTCAGTTTCCAAACAGCCCTCATTGGCTGACTCAGGTGCCATGTCTCTTCATAGACTGACCTTGTTACCATGTCTCTGCCAGTCATGAACTCTCATACACACTGGCAGAATTGTGTGGCCCTTGCTTAACAATGGCAACTGTGATTGTTGAATTGCCGTTGCTAAAGCGATGCAGTCACATGACATTGTGCTTTACGATGTCACTTAGTAACAGCAATTTCGGTACATTGTATCCCAAAGACAAGAATTGCTAAAAAGTTTGGTTTTCATCTTCATTCAATGAAATTTGCATGCATATTGGAGCTTATCACAAAAGGAATGTCAACTCTTATTTTTTAAAAAGCAGCACATGGGTTGAAATCAGTAGTTAAATTCTCCTAATTTTTTTTAAAAAAAACCTTTGTCATTTTTGTCGCTGTTGTTTGCTTGGAAATTTTCTGAGATTGCTGCCATCTAACGGCTGTCTGGACTTTTGTAGCTCTGGTTTGGTTTGCTGGGTGGTGGGGTGGGGGAAGATTAGTAGGAGAGGATCAGAATGGAATACTTATGGCTTGCCACTCTGCTCCAGAAAAAGACTATCTGCTCTAAATTACCCTGTTTTGCCAGTGTTTGGCCAAATTTCATCCCTATTAAGAACCGTTTGCCAATTAAATCAGGCTACTTCAAGACGTTCTACTTTTTTCTATCAGTTTGCTCCCTTTGAGCTGATATATGCGTTGGAGATTTCTCATTGCATAGGGATAAATAAATGTCAGAAGCTGCTTGCTTACCCCCCCCCCTTTTTTTCTTCCCTTTTCCCTTGCTAGGGGTGAAAATTTCTTTTGCATTGCTGACCTCTTTCATTAACAATATCTAGTTTCTGCCAGGGACAAGATAGCGAGTCAAGCTATGCACAGCAGTTAAGTCACATTTGTCTAATAAGTGCATGGCGTTCTGAAGTGCCAAAATGGAAAGGTGGGTTTGCCACTCAGCCCCCCTCCCTAGCTCTGCTTCCCAAAGCAGCTGTACTTCATGTGAATACTAAATTAGGCTACAAGAGGGCTGCTGCTGGCTCAGGATCAGAGAGGGTGACAAGGGTGTAATCTAAGTAAAAACATTGGATCTGTCTGTTTACGGGTCTAATAAATTATGTTAGAATGGTGCTGTTATAAATCCAGCCTGTCCAGTAAACCCAACAACTAATACATCAGTCGCTTGTCTAGCTATCTGACTATCCATTCCAATTGTTCAACATGCAGATAACAAGGTGCCTTACAAATCTCTTAGTTAAATGTCATTTGTTTCTGTGCCATAACATGCTATGGATCATTGCTCATACACAGTAACCCAATTATATTAACCTGCACAGCAATACGGTGTAATATCATGACATTAACGCAGGCACCTCAGAGGTTTTCAAGAATTTGGTCTTTGCTCATTCAGTAGGGACTTTGTTCCCCTTAGCCCCATGTTTTCCCTTCCAGTTTCTTAGCAAAACAAATTATTTTGTGAAATTGGATAAAAGAACCTCTGCAAAATGAAGGGCAATTGGTGCCACTGCATCAGATTTGGTATTATTGGTGCTGAAATCTTTTTGCTGTGACTGTTTTCTTGGCTCAGGGAGCAGCTCACCATTTTGAAATAAATATGCATAAATATAACCTGTAAAACATGTAACAAGAGCAGATAAATATAAGGGTAGGACTTTAGCTGCATGATAATAGACAATTTGACTTTTTCGACCTGTTCCCTGTGGACACCCCTGGTTTGTTTTGCTTTGATCTGGTCAGGCTACTTCAGATAAGTAGGAAAAATAGGATATGGAATAGTTTTGCCTCAATTAAAGACATGGAAACATTTATGGAGGGGGAAAAATAAGGTTTTTTTTTAAAAGCAGTGCGATGATATCCAGAAATATTCCTGCCCTATTTTGAGTACAGAGTTTAATATGGTTATGCCTGATGACTTCAGGAACAATCTATAGACATCATTTAAAGCATGTTATTATTAATAAATTGATGAGGTATTCATAGTGGCAATGAACCCCAATAAACCATCTCTAAACCAAGTTGCAAGAAATGTAAGTTGAAATCAAAACCATAAATTGGGGAAATTCCAAAATTAACCTGGAGACAAGGCTTGAGGAGGGGAAAGACATAAAAGCAGCAGTTCCAGCTTGGGCCTTGAACCTAACTTCAGAAACAAAGTCTAATGTCAAATTATTCACAGAATAGAGTCTCTAGTCCCCAGCAGAGCTTCAGCAACAAAACAGCCATTCCTTATTTTCTGCCCTGGACTTGCAGCTAATGTAAATGAAACCAAGACAGTGACATTTTGAGTAGGAGAATAAATTCCTCAGCATCCATTCAACTCTCCAGTTTACCTACTTAAAATAGCTTATTATCATTCTCAATCATGGATTTGGGGTTCTTTGCAAGTGTCTTATACATGTCACATGGAATGATGACACAGGGTGACATTTACAATCATTTGGAAGAGTTAGGGAGGGGAGGTGACAATTGCAAATAAGGGAACCAGGAAAAGTAGAAGCTTTTATTCCCCAGAGTATCTATTGGAATGGCCCTAAAGTCTGGAGGTGAAAAATGGTATACAGAAACTGGTGATCTTATCTGTAATGGACCTTTTAGATTACCCCAACTCTGTCTTTAGTGAGGTGTCTAAATATTTGAAGAAATAAGTGACGATTGGTTGCATATACTAGGCATGTAATTTATACTCATTGAATTCTTTTTCCTGCACTGCTAAATGTCTCCAGCTGTCCCTACATTAAAATTATATATACTATACAGTAAAGCTAAGGTGTAAGTAGAAACTCTTAAAATAAACCTGGCCGTTTTCTCCCCACTGAATTTATTTTGGTTGGGAAGATAGAAATTTTTATGGAGATCATTGGATCGAAAGTACAGAAATATCAGATGAAATGGATGTTAGTAGAAATGAATCAGAGAAGTATGTTATAGGTAGGTTGAAAGGACAAGCCGAAACCCTAATTTCACCTCTTCCTGCTGAATAGGTGAGTTATGAAAGACAATGAAACAGACATCATCTGTTAGAAAAGCAATTTGAAAAATTAAATAAAGATGGTTTGGCATGACATATGGAAAATTCATATATTCATATATATATATATATTTATGGGTTCTGTGCCTTGTCTTTTGGGTTGAATTTACCTAATTTACGTAAAGCTTGCCGGTATGTTATAATATCAGTAACATACTGGCTTACTTTCAGCATCTACTTATGGATTAAAAGAAGCCATCATCTCAGTAACAACCCAGTAAAAGTGAGTTAAAACAATAGATCCAGAGATAAATGTTTTCATATTAGGCAAAACATTTTTCTCTCTCTTCAAATAGCACTGAGCTTCAAAAGGCCCCACCAAGACATTATGCATCCAAAGGAGATACAGCACTTCTACCCAAAGGCAATTGCTCCCCCCTCCTTCACCCCCCCCCCCCACACTGCCCCACTTCATTGGTTGCCATCACTTTCATTTCATGGTAAATTGGCTATATTTTTAATTATGCATGATCATAGTTGCCCTTCAAAACTGCAGAGCAAAAACAACCCCACAAGCTGGCAGGAAATATATTTTTTAAAAAACTAGGAGCAATGCTAAATTCCATAAATTAAGTCTGTATTTATTGTTTTTCAAGTATACATTTATTTTTTTATTTCTGTATGTTTATTCTATTATAGGAAGTTAGTGGTTTGGTTAGACATTATTGATTTATATGTTCTATTTTAAATGGTGCTGAATGAAAGTAATTCACAGTCTCCGCTATTGCATTAGCTGGGACATATTTGAGATATATTGATTGATTGAGTGAGTGAGTGATTGATTATTTGCCATATATTACCTTTGATAAGGGACTCAGTTATGGAACTTTGATGGACTTTTTCTCTTTGGATTGGACCAGACATTATTTAGTCTCCAAATCTAAAAAAGGATTTATTGAAATGGAGCTTCCTTTATTCCACTGTCAGATAAGAAACAAAACCCTGCATGGCAGGAATTTTTCTTTTTAACAAAATGTCTGACTTTCACAGATAAAGTAGAACTGAAAGTGTGCAATCATTTTAGAGCTGTGCACTATTAAAAAATTAAAAAAGAAATGTACAATAAATAGAAGTGTGAAAAATGTAGTGGCTTGTATACAAAACATTCTGCTTTCTTCAGGAAAGTGTCTTTTCCCCATAGTACAGGTGAATCTGATTTGGGGGATGGTTTATGGAGGACCATAATGACTTCTTGTCTAAAATGCAGGAACTATTTCTGCCAACCTTTGGAACAACCTATGGAGAAAGAGGAGGAAGAGGAGGGAGGAAGAGGAAAGAATGAAATTCCAGTTAAAAACAGATGGCAGCTCCTTCAGCAGCTCTTGTGCAAATGAAAAAGGTGCTATTAATGAGAAATTGGTAAAAAGAGGAAGAGCCACAAGGATCTGTGCATCCATACAGATCAATCAATCAATCAATCAATCAATCAATCAATCAATCAATTGCTAGGATTGTTGTGAATACTGGTAGTCTGATTGCAAACAGAACTTTCAGTAACTGAAATCTAAAATTTCTCTCTCTCTCTCTCTCTCTCTCTCTCTCTCTCTCTCTCTCTCTCTCTCTCTCTCTCTCTCTCTCTCTCTCTCTCTCTCTCCCTCTCCCTCTCCCTCTCCCTCTCCCTCTCCCTCTCTCTCTCTCTCTCACACACACAAACAGGATAGTGAATTCTGGGAGTTGAAGTCCACATATCTTAATATTGCCAAGGTTGAGAAACACTGATTTACATTCATTGATCAGTCTGGTCTGAAAGAATTTTGAATAATTTTGCCTAGGTTTCTTTATGACAGCTGCTTGGAGAAAATCAATATCATGTATCTCTGCATTCCTTTCAGGTTGGCTTTCTGGATGGCGTCTTCTAGGCAATGCATTCATTTCTCAATGCTCAAAAAATAATTACTGAATAATCTTTTCAAGAGCTTTGTTCAGTATCAACTTCAGGTTGGTTGGTTTGAATTTGGCTGGATCCTGAACATATGAAAGAGTTAGGGAGCACTGCCATGCCCTTATCACCTATTATTTTTCTACCATCTTCTCTAAGTACTGGCCCTATCCATTTCTTTCTCTTTTTCTCTTCCCGTTGCTGCTTATTTTGATACAAGTTTAAGAGAATTGGAGTTTTTCTTAAAGAATAAATGAACCCAGAATTGCAGTCCTACTTACTACAGCCTTGTGCCATCCATTCTATTTTCTTGCTAGCTATTTCTTTCAGAGGCTTCAGAAAAGTGTTGCTTTGGCCTTTAATATATTTCTGAACTTAGAAATAATGTCTAAAATGTATAAAGGAAGGTAGGAATTATCAGAGCAGTTAGATATTGCCTCTGTTTTTTGAAATTGTGCCACTCACATAATCTTCAAAGAAACCGAATCAAGGTTAGCATGTCAAATACTAGCAGAAAACAATATCATATAAAAGTAAAGAAATCATGTAATGAAGAAGGAAAGCATGAAAAACTAGTGTGATAGTCCATACTACCACTTTTATTATATTGGGATATGCCATTAACACAGTCCTTCTTTATCAGTTATTAAACCTAACAAAGGGATCATACTTATTTGATAATAATTCCCATTATATTTACTAGCACTTACTCCAAGGGATGGGTGCATAGTTTTGTTGACTAAGACTGTCTATAGTGTCCATATCTTTGTGAAAGGATGTCTTCCCAGATTCCTCCAGAAGAATGTTCTGTTAAATACAGTAGGCTCCCAGTGGATCTATGCTCTTTGTGCATGATCAATGAGCTATAGCAGACATTCAGTAGAAAAGGCAGAAAGTGCTATCCCAATGCATTTCCCTAAAAGTAAGATTAGGTTTTCATTACACAATAGTGTTTCAAATATTCCCAAGATGCAAGCAAAGTTGCATAAATGTAGAAGCTGCTGCCTTAGCTACCTGGTGAGTATTTTAAAAAAAAGTCTAGCTATAATTGGTGCTGCCAGCTCATACTGTTGGCTGAATAAGTACTTTCTTTCTATCTCTGTCTCTGTCTCTCTCTGTCTCTCTGTCTCTCCCTGTCTCTCTGTCTCTCTCTGTCTCTCTCTCTCTCTCACACACACACAGGCTAGGGAATTCTGGGAGTTGAAGTCCACATATCTTAATATTGCTAAGATTGAGAAACACTGATTTACATTCATTGATCAGATGTAAGAATGTAAGAATTTTGAATAATTTTGCCTAGGTTTCTTTATGACAGCTGCTTGGAGAAGACCAATATCACGTATCTCTGCATTCCCTTCAGATTGGCTTTCTTGGTGCCATCTTCCAAGCAATGCATTCATCTCTCAATGCTCAAAAAATAATCACTGAATAATCTTTTCAAGAGCTTTGTTCAGTATCAACTTCAGGTTGCGCTCTCCCCCCCCCCCCTCTCTCTCTCTCTCTCTCTCTCGCCTGCCTGCCTGCCTGCCTGCCTGCCTGCCTGCCTGCCTGCCTGCCTGCCTGCCTATCTATCTATCTATCTATCTATCTATCTATCTATCTATCTATCTATCTATCTATCTATCTATCTATCTATCTATCTATCTATCTATCTATCATCTATTTATCAATCATCTATCAATCAATAGATGCTGTATAGTTATATAGATATATAGATACAGATGATACAGAAACAGATACAGGTGTAGATAGAGATAGATAGATATAGATGTAGAAAAAGGAACGTATTGTTATTGGTACCAGAAGAGTATATTGAGATATTGAATAATGAAAGAAAGTATGGAACTTTAATATAGATAGATATAAATATTGGAAATATGAATAACAGAACAGATGGAAGATGGAAAATAGAAATGTTATTACCACGCCTTTGAAAATAATAATTATAGGAGGGGAAAAAACTTAAAATAGAGATAGAAATAAAAGGGAAAATATAGTATATGTATATCAATATATTAAGACATATGAAAGAGTAAGAAGACAACTTAGAAATGAAGGGTGATACTAAAAGATATGGGTAAATAATATGAAATAATGAAAATGAAATATAATAACTATGAGTAATAATACTGTTTGTTTGTATTGAAATGTATGATACTCAGGTATCACAACACTCACACAGTGATATGTATAAACAATATAAAATAAAAAAACTTGAAATAAAAAGGGGAAGGGGTGGCTCAGTAGCTAAGACATTGAGCTTGTCAATCAGAAAGGTCAGCAGTTCAGTGGCTCAAATCCCTAGTGCCGTGTAACGGAGTGACCTCCCGTTGTGTGTCCCAGCTTCTGCCAACCTAGCAGTTCAAAAGCATGTAAAAATGCAAGTAGAAAAATAGGGACCACTTTGGTGGGAAGGTAACAGGGTTTGGTGTTTAATCATGCCAGCCACATGACCAAGAGACAACTTCGGACAGCGCTAGCTCTTCAGCTTTGAAACGGAGATGAGCACCGCCCCCTAGAGTCAGGAATGACTAGCACATATGTGCGAGGGTAACCTTTACCTTTATAGATAGATAGATAGATAGATAGATGATAGATAGATAGATGATAGATAGATAGATATAGATATAGATATAGATATAGATATAGATATAGATATAGATATAGATATAGATATAGATATAGATATAGATATAGATATAGATATAGATATAGAGTCCTTACAATGTATAATATTGAAACTGGTAACTTGGTATAGGCAATACTGGAAAAATACTCAATTCTTTCAAGCATTGAGATTGAAATTTTGTGCTGCATGCTATCACCCATTTGACAAAGTAAGAGTAAGAGACCAAGAAAGAAAATGGGATGTCAGGGAGAAATTGAGCATATGGAACCAGCTGTCCACCATGCTTCCATGCTCAAGAACAGCACCCCAGAGCAAACAACCTCCTCTGTTTTAGGTCATATTCCATAAAATGCTGAGCTCTTCTTGTTTGCCTCTTCTGTTGTTCATCAGTGTTCTGTAGTCAGATCCTAAGTGTACTACTTAGATTATGCCTGGATTTCAAGGTGTCTTCGTTTTAAATAATGACTTGAATATTTGATAGCTCAGTGACAGGTGATTATATCATCACATTCTTTGATGAGACTAATGACATCTGATTCCATCTTGATTTTTTTTTTTTTTACTGTTGTTAAAAACTGTAGAGTCACCAAATCTTACTTTACAGGAGAGATAACCTTCCACTAAAAATGTTAACTACCTTAGGGATGAAAAACCTGATCTTTGAAGGCCATACATTCTCAGGGGATGCAGAATGGGTAGGGCTGAAGCAACCGGATGTCAGCCTCGCTAGTTTTTCTGCTTAGCTGCCATGGAAACGGGGAGGGTGGGGGGCGTTGGGATGAGTGTGTTCTGCTGGTGGACAATGTTGATGGTTGGTGTTATCTCTTGGTTAACGGACCTGCATTCCAGGATGGTGAAGACCTGCCCACCTGATGTTGGAGACGAAAGCATATTGGACAATGCAAAGGGGGGGTTTGGGGATTGGGATGGGCTTAAGCTTAATACTTTCTGTTCGCGCCTAAACTATTCACTCTCAGCTTTACTTGGTCTGTAAGCTATTGTTACTTAGTAAAAGGAGCCTTATTCATTTCAAAACAATGTCTAAGTGTGGTCTTTCCTAAGCCAACGAAGAAGCAGGCCTGACAAGAAGCTGAGAGTCACAAAAACCGTTACCTGATGTCGGACCCTGCACAAGAGGAGCTTCCGTTGGTGGAAGTCCTGCCTGAAACTTCTATGGGAGCAGAAGCATCGCACCCCCCTGTTCAATCTGAAGATACCAGGTCAGTGATGGACTGTTTGGCTGGCCTAGATCTTAATCTGCCAGCCGAAGATTCAGTCAAACCAAAACGTTGGTCCGAAGGGGTAGGAATGACTGGGGTAACCGTCTCCAGGCGTCGTCTTTCCCCAAAGAAGGTCATTCCGGAGCTCTTAAGAGAAGAAAGGGAGTTGAAAGAAATGGCCCAAGATTTGCTCCGCCAGGCAGACGAGAAACGGGAGGCCCTGGATAAGCTCTGGGGGAGGGAGGCGGAACGCAAACAGTTAAAAGAATCACATGCAGCCGCTGCCAGCCAAAGCAGGAGTTCAACACCATCCCCCCCTGCTCGGGCCAGCAGGGAATTGCGGAGAGAGGCCAATCCCTCTTCCCCCCGTCGACTTGCAAAACTTCCTCCCTTGGGTGTGAAATACGACGGGAGTGCCGATAAACTGGCGTTTTTTCTAATTCACGTCGATAATTTCATGCAGTTTTATGCAGCTGATTTGGAGGATGAAATCAAAATCAGAATTGTTTCTATGACTTTAGAAGGTCAAGCTTCTGGGTGGCTGGTTTCACTGCATAATTGCCGATCACCCGCGCTGCGGGATTTCGATCGTTTTATGAATGCCCTTAGAAGGCGTTTTGAAGACCCCCGTGTTGAGAGGAAAGCTAAAATGAAACTGAAAACCTTACGACAGGGGAGCAATAGTGTCCAGGCGTACACGCAGATTTTCCAGGAATTATCGGTGTTTATGACCGGATATAGTGAACAAGCTTTGATGGACATTTATGTTGAAGGGCTAAATAAGGACATTTATCAAACTTGTGTGAACAGATTTCGCCCCGAAACTTTAAATGAATGGATAGATCTCGCTTCAGATGTTGAGTTGGATCAAGCCCACTTGCAGGATCCAGTCCTTCCTGAGAAAAAACCACAGAAAGACACCCCCAAATCTCACTCCTTTGAGAAGGATGCCCACTTGCAAAAAGGGGGGGGGAAAACAACTCAACCTCGCTCAGGCAGTTGTTATCGCTGTGGAAAGGAGGGGCATTGGGCAGACAAATGCAGATCAAGACAACCTCCACGCCCGCCCCCTTCTTCGGACCGGAAGCATCCAAAGACACCAATCGTGTGCACAAAACCGGCCATGAGTGGGGTGGAGCCTCTCAATCTCTCTACTGACCAGCCCAGCACCACACCTGATGACTGGGAGGCGTCTTCAGACTCTTCTGACGACAATCTGGTGAGTCACCGCTCCGGGCCCCTTTATATAAATTTAAAGCTTTTGGCTCCATCTACTGGTCGTACATGCAATGTGCAGGCTCTCATTGATTCTGGTTGTTCAAAATGTCTCATAAGCCAAGAGACGGTATCCTCTATGGGTTTCCACTTAAAGACCCTAAAAACCCCCATAGCCTTTTGCCAAATGGATGGTTCTGTAGCAGGGGGAACCCCAGCATCTTTTATCACCGAACCGATTCAAGTTTCTATTGGCACTGGTCATACTGAGACCATCAACTTTATTGTAACTGCCATTGCCGAAAATGCTGTAATTTTGGGGGTTAATTGGCTTCGGAAATGGAATCCTCTAATAAACTAGAAGGAAGGTTGGGTACGCATACCTTTATCCCTACCTGAACATACCTCTCTACCATCAGAAGCTAATCGCCCACCCCCCAGTAACCCACCTCTTTTAATCGAATCTGCTGCACCTTTGTTAGACGTTCCTTCACCTGAAGTCATACCAGGCGAGGAGAAAATTCCCAAAGAATATTGGGACCTAAAAGATGTTTTCAGTGAAAGATCTTGTGATTCCCTTCCTCCTCATAGAGCTACTGATTGTTCAATTGATTTCCTCCCTGGAGTTCAATTACCTAAACCTCGTTTATACTCCATGACCCCACGGGAGATGGAGGAATTACGTAAATTCATCGATAAGAACCTTCAAAGGGGTTTCATTGAACCAGCTAGGCCACGTGTAGCTGCGCCAGTTATGTTTAGGGAGAAAAAAGATGGTACTCTGAGATTAGTACAAGACTACTCCTATCTGAACACCATTTGTGAACACAATATCTACCCCCTTCCGCTTATGAAGGACATGCTTGCTCACCTAGCTACCGGTAGAATCTTCACTAAACTGGACTTACGTGAGGCCTATTACAGGGTCAGAATTAAAGAGGGGGACGAATGGAAAACCGCTTTTAACTGCCCACTTGGATGTTTTCAATTTAAAGTCCTTCCTTTTGGTCTTCAAGGTGCCCCTTCTGTATTTATGCAACTAATAAATGAGGTTCTCCACGAGCACCTTTACAAGGGAGTTATTGTCTATATTGATGACATAATGGTTTACTCACAAACACATGACGAGCATGTTAAACTGGTGCGCTCGGTATTAAACAAACTATGTTCCGCTGAACTTTACGCCAAGCTCTCTAAATGTGAGTTTCACCAGGAAACAATTGACTATTTGGGCTACCGCATCTCTTCTGAGGGAATTGAAATGGATCCTGCTAAAGTCAAGGCAGTGACGGAGTGGGCTCCTCCCCGTACTCGTAAACAACTACAGAGTTTTTTGGGATTTGCAAATTTTTACCGCCAATTTATTCCGTCATTCGCCAACATTGCCTTACCCATTACAAACCTACTAAAAACAAAAGGAGAAGGTAAACCTCGTCCAGGATCTCCACTTAAATGGACCATGGAATGTCAAGCCGCTTTCGAGAAGCTTAAACATTTGTTTGCGGCTGAACCTGTTCTTAAACACCCCGATGTAAATTCCCCGTTTGTAATTCAAGCGGATGCCAGTGATGTCACTGTGGGAGCGGTCCTATTACAACTCAACAACCGTGGCCAATTGCAACCCTGTGCCTACACCTCTCGGAAACTCACTACGTCCGAACGTGGTTGGGCGATTTGGGAAAAGGAGGCTTTTGCTGTTCGTTGGGCTCTCATGACTTGGCGTCATTTTCTTGAGGGCGCTCCCCATCCATTTGAGGTCTGGACGGACCATAAAAATTTGGAAGCTCTTACCTCCTCGCGGAAATTGTCCCCAAGGCAACTTCGCTGGGCTCACTACTTCCATCGTTTCAATTTCCACCTTAAATATATTCCGGGTGGAAAGAATTTCATGGCGGATGCGCTTTCCAGATTACCACAATATGATGTTTCTAAACTCACTATTGTTCAGCCCATCATACCACTCACTTTACCAGCTTCTCCAGTATCTACTAGAAGTCATGCTACAGTCCAAACTACTCCACCTGCAGACCTGATTGCTCGTATTAAGGACGAACTACTTACTGATGAATGGTATTCCGCACATTCTGGTGATTGTACCATTAGAGACGATCTTCCCTGGATTGGCTCAAAGATTTATGTACCTGCTACATTACGTCCTTTTGTCTTGCAACGCGCACACGACTCACGTTTAGCTGGCCATTTCGGCTTCGTTAAGACTGTACATCTTGTCAAAAGACAGTTCTGGTGGCCCTCACTGAAAGAAGATGTTGAATCTTATATTGCCAGTTGCCCCATATGTGCGGCTTCCAAACGTGCGCCGGGGAAGCCACATGGACTCCTCCAGTCTGTAGCTACGCCAGAGAGACCTTGGAAGGAAATTTCAATGGACTTTATAGTTGACCTTCCACCTAGTCAGGGCTATACCGTTATTTGGGTCGTTACCGATCTTTTCTCCAAACAAGTTCATTTTGTCCCCTGTACAAAAATTCCTTCTTCCAAATCTCTGGCTCGATTATTCGTTTCTCATATCTATCGCTTTCATGGCGTCCCGCAACGCATCATCTCTGATAGGGGTACTCAATTTACTTCTCTTTTTTGGAAAGAGTTTTTGAGACTGATTGGCTCCGCCCAGAGCTTAAGCTCCACCTACCACCCTCAGACGAATGGCTCTTGTGAAAGGGTTAATTCCGTTTTGGAGCAATACTTACGTTGTTTTATTAATTTTCAACAGGATGATTGGGCTGATCTCCTCATACATGCCGAAGTGGCATATAATAACTCCGTTCACTCCAGTACGAATATGACCCCTTTTAAAATCATCTACGGACAAGACTTTGTACCCATCCCCGAACTGCCCCATGACTCGCCGACAGTCCCCTCGTTAGCCGAATGGTCCTCTAGGCTATCTTCTGTCTGGCCAGTTCTCCGGAAAACTTTGAACGATGCCCATGACTCGCACAAATTGTACGCTGACAGGAAACGGGTGGTTCCCCCCTCCTACAAAGTTGGTGATCAAGTTTATGTATCTACCAAGAATTTAGATAGCCCCCAGAGATGCAGGAAACTGGGTCCCAAGTTTGTTGGTCCTTTCACAATAACCAAGATCATCAGCTCTGTGTCGGTCCGTTTGGATCTCCCAAAGACCTACCGGCGATTATACCCTGTGTTCCATGTTCACCTGCTGAAACCTGCACGTACCTCGCATCTCCGCAAACCTTTGCCTGATACACCTGCACCTACCATGGTGGATGGGCACCAGCACTATGAAGTCCGTGATATTTTGGACTCCAGAGTCCGCAGAAATAAGACTCAGTTCCTAGTCATGTGGAAAGATTTTCCCCCTTCTCACAACGAATGGGTGGATAAAGAGCATCTCAAAGCTCCTAAACTGGTACGCCAGTTTTATGCCAAGTATCCGCATAAACCCTGATTTTTTTCCCCTCTCCTATCTGTTGTTTTGTCTGTCCTTCTTCGTCTTTCAGGTGTAGCCTTCCGTGTTCCGCATGCTGTCCCGGATTTCCCGCTCTTCCTGGAGGAGGTCCGGATGTCAGCCTCGCTAGTTTTTCTGCTTAGCTGCCATGGAAACGGGGAGGGTGGGGGGCGTTGGGATGAGTGTGTTCTGCTGGTGGACAATGTTGATGGTTGGTGTTATCTCTTGGTTAACGGACCTGCATTCCAGGATGGTGAAGACCTGCCCACCTGATGTTGGAGACGAAAGCATATTGGACAATGCAAAGGGGGGGTTTGGGGATTGGGATGGGCTTAAGCTTAATACTTTCTGTTCGCGCCTAAACTATTCACTCTCAGCTTTACTTGGTCTGTAAGCTATTGTTACTTAGTAAAAGGAGCCTTATTCATTTCAAAACAATGTCTAAGTGTGGTCTTTCCTAAGCCAACGAAGAAGCAGGCCTGACACCGGAGCTATGGCATATGTGATCACACTCTTCTTTTGCTCACTCTCAATCTCTTATTTTGACACCTTTTCTTTCCCCTCTCTCTCTCTCTCTCCTCTTTCGCTTCCTGCTGGCTGCCAGGAAGGAATTGATACCTTTTAATAAGATCTGACTTCAACCTTTTTTGTTTTTACAGAGCTCTGAAATTAGAACAAAACCCTGCCTGAAATTAGCTTGATGGTTGCCTGCAGCCACAGGGCATCAGGTTGCCCATCTCTGCATTAATTAAGGTGGTTGAGTTTATATTTAAAAATCAGAAGAAGGAGCTGTCCATCAAAAATGCCTTAATAGTAGAAATGTAGTTATGCCGTCACCATTCTCCCTGATACAATAAGATAGAGCGTAGTTAATTCTTTAATTATAGAAACAATTGTACCTTAGTATATACAGATGTTATACACCTTAACAAATGCAGATGCGATGCAAATCTGTGTTTGCCCATTTTAAAAATAATTGAGTGCCCAGTGCTTAATCGTAAATCAATCACCATATTCATCCTTTGTCTCTTAGCCAAGGAGGAATCTACCATTGTATATTTACATTGCATACAGCCTGTTAATAAAATAGTTCATTGGATAGGCTTCCATTTAAGTTCTTTTTCAAGATAAGATCTGAAAAATAATTCTTAACAGGCTACATGAACAAATGTGTAATGGGGATACAGTGTGTGTGTGTGTGTGTGTGTGTGTGTGTGTGTGAGAGAGAGAGAGAGAGAGAGAGAGAGAGATTTAGAAAAAGAGAACCAAGTATATTTCCTTTGAGTCCAGGTGTGTCTCTATGATCTTTGAAGCCCTGAAAGAAAAAGAAAATTTGAGTTAAAAAAATGGTGCATTGCAGAGTCTAAATCCTCTTTGGTCATTCTGTTTAATTTTTTTTAAATAATGCTCTTATCAGCTGGACTACTGTATTTTGCACTGTTGTGTTTCAATTTTCAACAGCACTATCTGAGAGGGCTCCATGAGCCACCTTTAAAAAAATGAGGAGATATTGAGTTTGAGGATTGCAGATTGCTTACCGCAACATAGACAATGGAGGATTGGATCGTTCAACGATAGAAAAGCCCTGCATAATGTGATGATATTACTTCTCTTCAGAGCAGAATTATTTACTTCTAATTTCTAGGTATTGAATATTACCATGCTTGGTGTATTAGACTTGGAATGTTTTATACTTGGTATATTAACCTCTTCTCACACAATGATATGTCTTAGCCATATTATAACTATGTTGTATGCATTTCAATTCTTTCAAAGTCCTTATGATTGCTTTGAAGTGGCAATGGAAAAGATATCTCAGCCTTATTTTAAACATTAAAAGTCTATGAAAAAGCACAAATCTCTCCTTTCCTAACACGTTTCAGCTCTTACATTTGACTACAAAAGAGATGTCTGAAATCAACAAATGCATGTGCATAGCAGTGGCCTACCTAGATATAAAAATAATATTTTTAAAGGCAGGGAAAAATCATTTTTCATATTTTAATAGCTTTCATTCTATGTCTTAATAAATGCATGTTTGTAGATTTCTATACGCATGATGTAGGAAGTCTGCAAATAAATGTAATTTGCAGCAGGGGGATAGCTAACCACTAGCAAACACTTTTGAATAATGAATCCCTACTGTATCAGATGGACGCTATTCATAATAATTTCTTGCTTTTTTCATTTTGTCGTGTACAGTAGCGATTAATCAATTTGCAATGTTATGTCACCCACAACAAATTGCTAGCACCAAGACAAATTTATTGCTTTATGATAAAAGAACTTGTTTGGGTAGAAATAAATTAAATTTTGGGGTTGTTATTTGACTAGGGTGTTTACATATGTGACCCAAGCTGAGCAGGCCAGCTGAGGTGAGAGTATCCAATTATTACTCTTGTGTTTTGAGAATACTTCAAAGACATACAAAAAGCAAATGATAAGCCTGTATAGCTAACTAGTCCTTGAAGAGGAAGAGAACCTTCTGGAAATCAATACAACCCTAAACTGAAGCATGTTTTTAAAAAGTTTGATCACGTTATCTGGGACAAATCCTCATGTCCTGCAGTTCATGTGTTGTCATCTACTTTTCACGTACTCCTTTGTGCTAGGTGAGCTGTAAAATAAAGAAAAATTAAATCATCTGAGGTCATCACAGTATAGATTCCAGTTCTTGGTTTTCTAGGGATGCTGCCCTAAAAAGGAATCAGGGAAGACGTTATAGTACAGTTCATCACCTGCCACATTTTTTGAGATTTCTCTTAGCTCTGCAGCATTCTCGGAATCAAAAGCACAGTTGTGGGTTACTCCTTCCTTTTCCCAAATGAAGAAAATGAATCATCTCCATGAAAGGCTCAAATAGATTGTCACTTTGTATAAAATTTACGTACTGTATGCAAATTGCATCATTTAGAAACAATAACTATAGTTTAAATAAAGATATATTTCTCAATAATTGCAATGAGTTTGAGTGGGTAACCTCTTCAGCCCACCTAGAGTTAACTGTGCATAAGCAATGCTCTCTACGTGGGGCTTCGGGTGAGGTGCACCCGAAGGCTGCAGCTTGTCCAGAACGCGGCCGCGCGGGCAGTTATGGGAACCTCTAGGTTTGCCCATGTAACACCACTCCTGCGCGAGCTGTACTGGCTGCCTGTTGTCTTTCGGGTGCGCTTCAAGGTGTTGATTATCATCTTTAAAGCGCTCCATGGCTCAGGACCTAGCTATTTGCGGGATTGCATCCTGCCCCATACATCCCTTTGGCCGATTCGCTCCCACAGAGAGGGACTTCTCCGGGTGCCGTCCACTAGGCTATGCCAGCAGGCGACGCCCAGGGGAAGGGCCTTCTCTGTGGCGGGCCCGACCCTCTGGAACGACCTTCCCTCCGAAATTAGAACAACTACGGACCTCCGCTCCTTCCGTCAAAAACAAAAAACTCACTTCTTCTGCCTGGCCGGCTTGGGTTAATTGACCCATTACCTCTAGCTGAATATTTCAAACTATTTTATTAGGGATTTTTAGGGGCATTAGTTTTAGCTAGTTTGGGATTTTAGCGCAGGGTCTAGGTTTAATTCGTTTTAAATTGTATTATAGTGTTTGTTGTTTGTATATGTATTTTTAATTCCCTGTGCACCGCCTCAAGTCCCTTCGGGGAGAGAGAGCGATTTACAAATTAAATTTATTTATTTATTTATTTTAAGCAATGTCAGGTATGTGGCTGTTCTACTTTTGTGGGATCACATTACCTCCAAGCTAGACTTGTTTTAGATCACGGGTGTCAAATTTGCCGTGTCACGTTGCCATCACATGAACATACAGTATCATGACGTTTTCCCCATTCACGGAGCTGGGATGGGTGTGGCCTGTGCATGACACATCCAGCCCACAGTCTGCCAATTTGACACCCCTGTAATCTTGATAGAACATCCAACAGAAGACATTCTTTTTTAAAATATATCATCCTTATTTAACAGAAAGTTGTATCTTCCCCAGTGGATGAACCCAGAGACATGAAATAGCAATCTGAAAACACTTTAGAATTATGAGTTTAAAATGGCAGGTTTAATTAGCAAGATGTGATTCCATTATTGATATCTGAAACTGAATAAGAAATAGTTCTAGATTCATTCTATTGTTTATTTTATTTTTTATTTTTTTCATTCCAGGCTCTCATGCTTTGCATGATCAGAGAAGAGCAATAAAGGTGATCCGCTGTATGGAAAGCAGATCCTATGAGGAAAGATGAGTAAGTAGATATGTGAGAACTGAAGAAATTGGTAACTGGTGAGGACTGCATAATGCCACTTTACTAATGCTTGAATACACAGTACATATTTATACATTACGCAAAAGCTGATCTCCTCTGATACAAAGAACTAGATGTCAGAGTCGCTAGATGAACATTATGTCAGAGTTGCAAGGTAGATCAGTCAGAACGTATGGCCAGGTGAACTTTACTGTGTGAGTCTGTATGAGAATTATATTTCTCACCCCAACCCCCTCCTTTACAGCCTGAGAAACTAGGGAGGATCCCTGCTGAGCCACTTACGCTGTCCACATTCCTAATGCTGCTTTCTATATTCCCTTGGCTCCCTGTCTTCTTTATATCTTCTCCCCACCATTTCCATATACCATTACACATTAGGAAAATAGTTCTCATTTAAACAATTCAATCAGCTACCAATTTTAGATCCCCAAAAGATGGTTTTCTCCAAGGTCCCTTCCAACTGTTATTCTGTGTGATGGACAGAGTTATATTCACATTAAAAGAGTAATGAAGGACAATCCATTAAGCAGATTTCTACGATCCTGAAACATCTAGCAATATATGCACCTAGGAAAATTCTTGACCTCACCCTTCAACATTTGGGCACTGAAAATAATGATGCTGCTTTGATCAAAGTGGCAGGAAAAATTACAAAAGTTCAAAACTACCACTCTAAAACTTTAAATTATATATCTGTCCATCTAGCTTCTCTAGCCTTGTTTTTTCCTCCTAGACTCTGTTATCTGTTAACAAGCTGTTTTACAGGATACTAAACTTTTGGGGGAAAGGAATTCTCTTTTCCTTCAGAAATAACATGCCACTAAATTTCATTTTCTTTCAGTTAAAAAGAACCCTCCATTCATAAAACTCCAAACTTGGATCACACATTTTATTTTGTTTTTAAAGAAGTAGAATATGCTATTTATTTACTTACTTGTGTTTATCTTAGAAGGCAGACATATTTTCATAGCACTCTACTACATATGCATATCAGGATCTGATTGTGAATGAATGGGTGTTTATTAGGTTGACTTGGGAGATATGTGCTACTAAAATGACCCCAGCATGTAGTCCCCTTTCAAGTAAGTAAGCAAATGACTTTTTAAAAATCAGTAAAGTTTCTTTTCCCCAATTAAACATGAAAGCATTGGGGAACAAGCAAGTCAGTCTTGCTAATACAGACACAAATGAATCATAGAGAGTAATTCAAAACCTCCAGAATCCACCAGATTGCGTCCAATTGCCATATGTACTGATTGTTGGAGAGGATAAAAATAGATTTCATTGGCCTTAATTTCTCTGTAGGACCCAGCTCTTATAAAACGGCAGCATACATCAAGGCGTCTAAATAATGGTTTGAGGGAATGGAGAGGATGGCCATCGTAATTATAAATTACTTCAAGAGTTTTTTAAAATCTCACTGACAGAGAGGGAATGCCATTTGTGCAGGTACAACACTCCCTCAAATGCATATTGGAAATATGGTGCTAACTCTTCAACAGAGATAGGGACAAGAAACTGCAGTCAGAATGGTCTATGCTCATAAAAGCAACATCGGTCGAATTTTTTTTTTAATTAAATGTATATCCCGCCCTTCTCCACGAAGGACCCAGGGCGGCGCACAGGAATTTAAAAACATATAAAACAATAATATACAGAATTTAAAAACATATTAAATTACATAACAGTCCTATGCTAAAATCCAAATTAAAATCTCCAATTTAAAACTATCTAAAATAGCCCTAACGGGAGGTTAGGCTAGACCGGCTTGCTGAAAGAGGTGTGTCTTTAGACACTGGCGGAAGAAGCGGAGGTCCGAGATGGTGTGAAGTTCAGGGGGAAGGTCGTTCCAAAGGGCAGGGCCTGCCACAGAGAAGGCTCTTCCCCTAGGTGTCGCCAGTCGGCATTGTCCGGCTGACGGCACCCTGAGAAAGCCCTCTCTGTGGGAGCGGATCGGCCGGAGGGATGTATGGGGCAGGAGACGGTCTCGCATATAACTAGGCCCCGAGCCATGGAGCGCTTTAAAGATGGTCGTCAGAACCTTGAAGCGCACCCGAAAGACCACAGGAAGCCAGTGCAGCTCGCGCAGGATCGGTGTTACATGGGAGTATCTCGGAACTCCTGTAATCACCCACGCGGCTGCATTCTGGACCAACTGTAGCTTTCGAGTGCACCTCAAGGGAAGCCCCATGTAGAGAGCATTGCAGTAGTCGAGTCGGGATGTCACGAGTGCCTGAGTGACTGTGCGACAGGCAGCCCGGTCCAGTAAGGGGCGCAATTGGCGCATCAGGCGTACCTGATGAAACGGCCCCCTGGCCACGGCTGCCACACGGTCCTCCATAGACAGCCGGGAATCCAGGAGGACACCCAAATTGTGTGCCCTCTGTGTGTTTAGTTGGCCCTTTGAAAATAGAAGAGCTGAACAAGAAAATAAAAGGTGGGAGGAGGAAGGAAGGATTCTAGGAGTTGGATGGCATATAAATTTAATAAATTGTTACAATTATAATTAGCCATGCTCTTTCAAATGTTGAAATCACCAAAGGTTACCTTTTAGGCTGAAATGAATTCTTGCTCTCCTGCTAAATAATGCCTTAATTATATTGAGATGTCAGGAGTTGGGATTATATGGATAGAGCCTAGGGTTTTCTTAATGGTAAAGGTAAAAATTCCCCCGCACATGTGTGCTAGTCGTTTCCGGCTCTAGGGGATGGTGTTCATCTCTGTTTCTAATCCAAGAGCCAGCATTGTTCGAAGACGTCTCTGTGGTCATGTGGCTGGCATGACTCAATGCAGAAGGTGCATGGAGCGCTGTTACCTTCCCACAAAAGTGGTCCCTATTTTTCTACTTGCATTTTTTTACATGCTTTCAAACTGCTAGATTGGCAGAACCTGGGACAAGTAACGGGAGCTCAATCATTATGCGGCACTAAGGATTCGAACTGCCGAACTGTCAACCTTTTGATTGACAAGCTCAGCATCTTAGTCACTAAGCCACCATGTCCCTATCAGAAGTTATTTTGCTCCAAAAATCTTGTTGAGACATTAAAAAAAATCTTAAGAGTTGCAATCTCTAGTATAGTTACCTTGATATAAACTCACTGAACTCAGTAGAATTCTGTCTAAATAGGCAGAGAATTAAATTGCACTTCAAGCCTGTTCTTGGTAGCATTGGCCTCAGTGGCATCGTTCCAGGCTGATGCCAGCATGACAAGCAAAATTAGACCCAAAGGTTGTGTTTTGGGTCAATGACATTGTAAGTAATGCTCTATTAATCAGGCAGTTCATCTGACACCTGTTTTCCCCCCTTTATTATCCATGACAACAGCCTGTTCCTGATAGCAATCGGCATTCGGCGTTCAACATCTGATAAGGAAGTTCCCATGCTTTCTAAATACCCTACAAAGAGGATGAAATCTAAGAATATTTTGTAATGGTTTTTTATGTCAAAAATTGTTCTTAATTAGGATGTTTAAAACTTAACAAATCAGAACATCCAATTATTAAAAACTTAGTAGACACAAGTTTTCTTCTGCATATGTAATTTTTAAATTCTATCATTAGTTATGACCCATTGCAGGACAGTAAAGAGTATGGGAATGCTAAGGGAAAACATGCAGGATCAACCTCTCTTACATACGAATAAAAAATAACTAGGGATAAGGAGTCCTCTCACCCTGAAAATATACGTTAAGGCAGGGGTCTGCAAAGTTGGCTCTTTTAAGACTGGTGGACTTCAACTCCCAGAATTCCCCAGTCAGCTATGCTGGCTGGGGAACTCTGGGAGTTGAAGTCCACCAGTCTTAAAAGAGCCAACTTTGCAGACTCCTGCGTTAAGGGATATTCCACTACAGATGCCATCATGCAACAAAAGAATTCAAATTTGAAGGAAAGAAAAAAGAATATAGCAACACAGAAATGCTTAGCACGAGTCCAGTTTTAACAGTAATTAATACTGTTATTCCTAAAATGCTCAGAATTTACTAAGTGATGAAAAAAAAATTTTTTTTTTTAAAAAGCCCAAACAGATCTACCTTTGTAACTATAGAAGGCTTCAGCTCAGCTCATCTATGGCATTCCTGAGAGAAAAAAGAGAGAAAATAAAGAGGAAAAACTTGATCCTAGAGTTATATCAGAAAGCTTGGAATGATGTGGAGAGAGAAAATAAAATGTGTACATTACAATATTAAAAGTGGTTCCTAACACAGTTTATTGAAATTTAACATGAACATTATCCATATAAACAAACATAAACAATGATGTCCTGCTTCAAAATAAAATTGCTTGAGTATATATAAAAAGCAAAATTCTATTCTCTTTCTTATCCAGTTAGTTCCAACTATCCACTTACTCGGTTTTCTTCCAGTTCTATTTCTAATGCCATCTCTCAAATTTTGGCCCATTGTTTCCCTTCAGTTAAAGTATGTCCACTTGATAATTCCATAATTTTACAACCTTCAACCCTGTATTAGCTAAGAGATGTGATCACTCTGTGCAAATATGAGCCCATCTTCAGAAGAGATCTGACCTCAGATTGCCTTCACATAGCTACTGTGGGGAAGAGTATGGCATCATTTAACACTAGAAAGTAGCAAAGATGTGAAAGAGAGAGGGCCAGCACAGAAGGATTAAGGAAGGTATGCAGCATCAATGGATGGTCCAAATAATTTCCTTCTATTGCTTGCAGCAACAGGAAAATGGTAAACTTTCCCTGTCCCCTAGACCATTGCAAGGGTGACTTAAGGGCAATGACTCTTCGACACCTCTTGACCTACTGACCACAAGGGGGCAATAGGTTACAGTTAGAGAGTGAAGGGTCTACTATGTCTCTCCTCTTTGTCTAATCACTTCACTTATGCTTTATCTGAGAGAGTGCTATCTCAAATGATTTTCTTCCATCTTTCTCCCCCAGGGACTATGACAAAAAGTAGATCCTTTTTAGCTTTTTCTTTTGATAGAATATAGCTATCTAGGCTGTGTCTGTATCCCAAATGTATTTCCTTAAAGAAATCTCCCTTTTTATTATAGTTATAAAACCTTTCTACTAATCATTACTCAGGTCAAATCCCTGCTCTTAGACATGCCTCCATGTAGATCCTCAACACTTTCAAGGCCAATATATATGGTCGGAAAGAAAGGAGAAGAAAGCATTTCTGCCTTAATATCAGAGCTCCCTGAAAGTACATGTGCGAATGCCTTGCCAATATTGTATAGAAAAGAAATTTCTGGTATGTTTCATTTATCATGTTTACAATGCACATGTTCCTGGCACAAAACTGCCTGCAACTGTTTAGAATACAAATTAGGAAGCATCAACAATAAAAAGCCAACAATCACAAAATATAATAAAATGTCAGAACACAGAATTAAATCTGTAAATAACAGTCATAACCAAGCAATTTAACAAACACAACTTTCAACATAACTGTACCAAAATAAGGTAAAGGTTCCCCTTGCACATATGTGCTAGTCATTTCTGACTCTAGGGAGCAGTGCTCATCTCCGTTTCAAAGCCTAAGAGCTAGCGCTGTCCGAAGATGTCTCCATGGTCATGTGGCCGGCATGGCTAAACACTGAAGGTGCATGGAACACTGTTACCTTCCCGCAGAATGTGTTTCCTATTTTTTCTACTTTTATTTTTACATGCTTTCAAACTGCTGGTTGACAGAAGCTGGGACAAGTAACAGGAGCTCACTCCGTTAGGCTATTACACGGTGCTAAGGATTCGAACCGCTGAACGGCCGACCTTTCTGATAGACAAGCTCAGCGTCTTAGCCTCTAAGCCACCATGTCCCTTGTACCAAAATAACAGACCTCAAAATAGTTCCCTAGGTGAGGTAGGCTTAAGTATAAAATAAAACTTCTGGCTTGCTGAAACATGAACATAATTTGGGATGAAAACAACTGAAATATCCCAAGGATGCCAATAAGGAACAAAGTGTTTTGGATTGAAAATATTTCAAATTTGTTTTGTGTTCAAAATGGCTGGTTCAGCCCTATTGGAAGTGTTTTAGCCTGAAGAAGAGTGGCTTTAATTTGAAACAGATGTTTGAAAATCAAAACACTTTCAAAACTATTGACAAAGCTCATTCCTGATATGAAAAGGAGCCACTCAAATTCAAATAACTGTGAATCAGGGGTTTGGAATTCAAAGAGGGTCAAATTTGAAACATCGTGCACACCATTTGTCTCAAGTTATTATAAAAACAGAGGACACTGTACAACAACTTCAAATCTGGTCAAGATCAGCATATTTTTCATATTCCTAGCAAGAATCATCCATTTCAAAAGTGAAATTGACTCAACTTTTTCTTGTTCATAATCTCTCTTTGTCAATAGCAGAAGCCCTTGTATGACCATCTATTCTGTCTCCTGCTGACAGTTTCTTATAGCATTGTGCGGAATTTTTCTTCCACTTTCTTATTGTTATTTTTTTTTCAAAAAAAGAAAAGTTGGTGGAATTCAGCAAGAAAAGCTACAAAGGCTGCAGACCAGGTTAGGTTATTAATGAGGCTACAGAACTCTTCATCTCTGTTTCATCATCCAAGGAAATAAAAATATATATTCCCAATTGTCCTTAGAATGAACTTTTTTTTTAAAGCTGGGTAGAGAACTTTGGAGAAATTTTGTTAGTAAATTGGTTTTTCTAATATTTCTCCAACTATATTCCATAAATTAGCCCCCAAATGACTTATAGGTTCCTAATTTTGTAACAAGACTCCATATAGCTTATAATATGCAAGAGTGGATATTTTTCAAAAATTGTATATATTTGTAAATTAATAGACAGAATTACAAGAGCTTACATAGTTCTTTAAAGCACACCACAAATTAACTTTATACAGAAAATATTCAAATAATTTACCATTTGAAATTTACCCAATACATTTTGGATACAATGATAAACAATATATTTTTTTAAAAAAATACCATTGATAAAAAAAGCGTAGAGCTCAATGAAGGCAGGTATTTTTCAACAGATCAGCTTTCTATGGCCTCCGAGGGTGCTTTCCTCTGTTGCTTTTAACATAAGATGAAGCAGCTGGATAAGGTTAGGAATGAAACTGTGACAGAGTTTTGATTTTTCCATGTATTTGAAGTTATGGGACTGGCCCATTGGAGCTGGTTTCCATGAATTAATAATTTGATCTGCCTGCTTGCCTTTCCTTCTTTCTAAATTCAGTTGTTTAGATAGATAGCTGGGCAAGGGTGAGATGCTGCCGGTTGAACAACTGGTTCGGTGAGGCACGCGCACGTGCACTTTGCACACGTATGCACCTAAAGCATTTGCGCACAATGCTGAAAATGGACCCTTACTTTTTAGCGAGGAGGGGGAATCAGCTGTGGTGTACGATTGAGATGAGTTAGAAAGCAGGAAATAAAGGACAGGATAGAGCAGGGGCAGCTGATCATCGGAGCAACTGGTTCACCTGAACCGTCCCGAACTGGCTGAATACCACCTCTGCATCTGGGAGTGAATAATTTCTCACTGCGTGTGTTTAAATATCTTCTCATCTGGTCCATGAATTCAATAGTTTTTGAATGAACTGAGAATTAATAATGACATTGTTTCACCTGATGAGGCCTGGTCACTAACCAACAAACCTTCTACAAAGAGAAGAGGGAGCCATTTGTTTTTGATCCCCTTCTCCCTCCCTATGTGGGTATATGGCGTATTAGAAGGATGTTTTCAATTCATTACCAGCGCTTCAATCACTCAGAGATCCAATTAGGTATACTGTAAATCATTAGTATGAAGTTACTTTCTCCAAGGCTCTTCATAATACACATGACTGGCTTGGGAGTCTAGATTTAGCATATAGCTGAAAAGGCAAGACTTTTTGGTTCTTTCCCCCTCCTTCTCTCTCCCTCCCCTCCTTGCAATGAAATTGATAAATGGATCCAGCATTCTAGGTGCCGCAGTAATTTCTATAGTGCAGTCAAGTGCTAGCTCCCTCGCCTCCTTCCTGCAGTGAGGGCAGAGTTCCCCTTAATACCTCAGCCTTCCCCTGGGCTGCCAAAAGGCCATTCCAGGGGCCGGAAGAGTTTCATTTCAAGGCAGAAATAGCCTGTAGCATGGAGAAGGATCCTTCAGACTTATTAACAAGAGGCTTCTTTTCCCGAGCACAAAGAATGGAAAGTCTTGGTTTCCTTCGCTGAAATCGTTGTCATTGTATCCCCCGGTATCTGGCCCTCTTCTTTCTTCCCTGGGATAAAATGTCCCCAGTGGCCAAAATCACTATCTGAGAAGCATATTTCCTTCTAATCAGTTTTACGGCTCTTTAAAGTAATATGTCAGATCATTTTCTCCATATACATAGTTAATGAAAGTAACCCTACAAGTTCATTTTAAATAGATGGAAGTTGTTATAACCCTGATCTGGAATTTATTATGTTCATTACAATCTTGCTGAAGTAGGTAATGTAATGGACTATTACTTTTATTATCTTTTGAAGCCTTCAAAATTATTAGGAACTGACTAATATTTGGCATCACCTGATTGACGTTTAAACAGAAATGGATACCTTCATTCACTAATAAATAATTAACTCCCTCCCCCATCAGCGGAAAAAAATAACTTGGGGGAGAAAAAAAGAACTTGGAAAGATTCCACTGGATGGATTCCAACAATCCCTCCCTAACAGCCTACCTATAGATAGTTTAGAGCAATTATAAGATCGCATTTTATTGATTCCATATTCTGTAGCTAAGGGATTGTTTTTCTTCCATCTCAAAAGAAACGGGAAAGGTGCTTTCAATTTTTTGCAGGTCATGTCATTTTTGTATCACAGGCAGTACATATTTATAAATAGATGGCCTAAAGATAATTGTCATTATGCACACAGAGAGTTAACACTGATCATGCACTTCATTTTTAAAAAGTTAATGTTAATAGTTGTGATATTTTGCTCCAATATCCTTTTAGGTGCATAGGTCTTACACTGCTGACTTGTTTCCTCATTTCCACACTACTGTACTAATTTATTTTTATAGTATACATCACGTAATATGAATAAAAATTTTATGAACAAATCAGACTGTTTCCAGATGTAAGTTTACTCTGACCCATTTCTGCAGCACTCTATAAAGTACTGTGAAACACACAAGAATGCATTGTTTTTAACTTAGTATTAATAAAGTATGGATGATTTTAATATATTGTTGTTGATTCCTGGAAAAATCCCTGCAGTTTGCTTGGCAAGGTTTTTCAGAAGTGTTCTGTCATTTATTCCTTCTGAGGACTGAGGGAGGGTGATCGGCCCAGGGTAAGTCTTCTGCTTTGGGCCTAAGGCAGGACTAGAACTCACAATCTCGTAGTTTCTAGTCTGATGCCTTAATTACAGTATGAATGTGGATCTCATAAAGAAATCTACCTCATTCTAGAGCTATTTTAAGCTGCATTAAACTAGATTGAAACTTAAAATACTCATTTTGCTATGTATATTTTAAGTTAAGAATTGTATCTGAAAATTCACAAAATTATGAAAACAAAAAAAATTATGGCTATAAACGTCTTAGTTTATAAAAGAAAAATCAGATCATTTGCACAAAACAGAAGCTTCAAGGATCTATAAACATATTTTTAAAATAGTCTAAAAAAACCTTTTTATCAATGTGTTTCATTCTGTGTAGGCTCTTTTACAAATACACATTTAACAGCAACGAATTAATTGGTAATAGATATTGGTTTCAATTGTTTTTAAAGTGAGGTTAATTTTATGCAATTATTACTTATTGATCTATTTGTATACTGTGACTTTTTTATTGTGTACTTGTTTTGTTGTTTAGAATCAAGTCTTCCAGATTGCAGTGGTAGAAAAATTTGAGGAACAAATCAATGAAATATAAACAAGAAGTAGAAAGCACATGGTTTGGATCAGTGGTGGGTTTCAAATTTTTTAGAACCTACTCTGTAGGTGTGGCCTATTTTGTGGGCGTGGCTTGGCGGTCATGTGACAGGGTGGGAGTGGCCACTTTTTAAAATGTGGTGAAACTCATTTAACAACGCTCTTGCTTAGCAACCAAAATTTTGGACTCAATTGTGATGATAAATTCTTTCTTTCTTTCTTTCTTTCTTTCTTTCTTTCTTTCTTTCTTTCTTTCTTTCTTTCTTTCTTTCTTTCTTTCTTTCTTTCTTTCTTTCTTTCTTTCTTTCTTTCTTTCTTTCTTCTTTCTTTCTTTCTTTCTTTCTTTCTTTCTTTCTTTCTTTCTTTCTTTCTTTCTTTCTTTCTTCCTTCCTTCCTTCCTTTCCTTTCCTTTCCTTTCCTTTCCTTCCCGTTGGGTCACTGCAGGGGTGGGTTTCAAATTTTTTAGAACCTACTCTGTAGGTGTGGCCTATTTTGTGGGCGTGGCTTGGCAGTCATGTGACAGGTGGGAGTGGCCACCTTTTAAAATGTGGTGAAACTCATTTAACAACGCTCTTGCTTAGCAACCAAAATTTTGGACTCAATTGTGATGATAAATTCTTTCTTTCTTTCTTTCTTTCTTTCTTTCTTTCTTTCTTTCTTTCTTTCTTTCTTTCTTTCTTTCTTCTTTCCTTTCTTCCTTCCTTTTTTCCTTCCTTTCCTTTCCTTCTCATTGGGTCACTGGCAGCAATGGGCCAGATTTACTTCCAGGTACGCCGGTGGAACCCCCTCTCACCGGTTCTCTAAATTTCACCAACCGGTTCTCGCGAGTAGGTGCGAACCTGCAGAAACCCACCCCTGGGTCACTGGCACTGGCGGGCCAGATTTACTTCCAGGTACACCAGTGGAACCCCCTCTCACCGGTTCTCTAAATTTCACCAACCGGCTCTCGCGAGTAGGTGCGAGCCTGCAGAAACCCACCACTGGTTTGGATGTAGAATTAGCTTGGTGCAATCTCTGGCAACTTCAATTGAAAAGAACTTTATTTAAGGCATTGGAGAATCAGGGGCAACGATTGGCTAGGTCAGGGGGGTTGTCAAACTCAATGGGTGGGTGTGGCCAGGGTGGACGTGACCAGCTCAACATCACTTGTGTCAGGGGCCTATGATAGCCCAAGTGCTCTGCCAGCAAAAATGGGCTCATGAGCTCCGTTTTCACTGGCAGGGGGCTGCAGGAGGCTGTTGCAGCCAGAAATGGAGCTTGGGAGCCTGTTTTTGCTGGAAGATGCATTGCGGGCCGGTCCCTTGCTGTTTCCAGGTGGTTCCTTGGGCCAGATCTAAGCACCCCACCCATGAGACTTGAGTTTGATACCCCTAGGCTAGGCTGACGATAGTTTGACCTAGAATAGGATAACTCCTTGTTTAAATGTGTTATTACACAAAATTACTGCATAAAAATTGCTGCTGATTCTTTGCATAGTACTTTCTTCCTAATGGTACAAAAGTCTTAATAATCAACACCTCAACCTTTAAAGAGTAGGTCTATGTCTGAAGCTTTGCATCAACTTCATGCAATCCTAAATAGAAACCTCTAAATTGTCCCAGTTCTAGGAATGTTGTTAGCATAGACATAGAGAATAATAAATACTACTTTGAATTGAGCTAAAGTATCACCAGTGCACATGTTTTAAAATCAGCTGCATATGTCCTCGTTTCCACACCATTTTAAGGAGGTGGTTTGCTTTCCTTAGGAGTTGCTTTCTTTTGCTCCAGGTGATGCTTGTACAGGTTGGCATCCTGCTTAAAACTATATTAAACAATCTTGAGATCATTGAGGCATGTATGAGAAACTTTCCCTTCATTTCCAATAATATTACAAATGTGGTCACCTCATGAAGCTGTATGTGGAAGATCAAAGAGGATTTCTTCAAGCACAATACAGCTATTCATTTAGCATAACCATGTAGTTTATTAGAGTTTTTAGGAATGGCCGCAACTTAGAGTGTCAGAAACATTAGTGAAAGATAAGTCTGTTAACTATGATTAGCGATGATGATGATTCTATGCTATTTTCACTATTTAACAGTTGATGGGAGGTACACAAACTGAAGAATACTACTGTACTCATGTTCTTCTTATTACTTTGCTTAAAGGAATTCACCAAGCTTCTTGGAGAGATATTGGACTATATTGGCCACTGGACAGAATCTGCATGCTCTTCTTATTTCCAGGAAAAATGTTAGCCTGCTTATGTTGTTTAATTAAAAAGAGCCCTGAATTAAAAACCTTATTTAATATTAATGATTCACTTCAACTCACCACTTGAAAAATATTGTTCAAATTTATTTTGTTAATTAATTTGAATACAATCTTATTTAGAAGAAAGAACAATGCCATTGAAATGCCCTATTC
Organism: Rhabdophis nuchalis; assembly: GCA_039707465.1. Lineage (NCBI taxonomy): Eukaryota > Metazoa > Chordata > Lepidosauria > Squamata > Natricidae > Rhabdophis > Rhabdophis nuchalis. Next base: position 31,672,251 of record CM077644.1, read on the forward strand.
AGAAAAATATAAAAAATTGTCATCAAACAATGTTTTTGCCTTTCTTTAAGTTCTCAAACAATTGTGCCATTGTGGAATGTTTAGCAAATATAACTTTACATACTTAAAGAAGAGCTATTCATATTTAATGTATAACATAGTCAGTCTAGAGGCTTGTCGTATCTTGGAAGAGTTGTCCAGATCAATGAGATGTCACTGCTTCTGTCCAGTGGGCAAATAAAACTGTTTCATCCTTGAATTAAGCTAAACGTCTGATTAACATCAACCAAAAATACCCACAGCTATTAAGCCTGATCAATAGGCTGCCGAAAGGAGAACTAAGACAGGCACAAAGTCCCTTGATGAGAAGCACAAAAGACTTTCTATCAATGTTTGATAAGAAAGCAAGAAAAGAAAAAGAAAAGAAGAAAAGAAAAGAAAAACAATTTGAAACTCAAGTTTCAAAATCTATCTCCTCTTGGTAACATATATCTGGAGATAATGAAGCAAAGTTATGTTCTAATGCAGATATGTTTAATAGTTGATCAACCAACAGATCTCATGTTTGTTTTGTTGGTGCGTCTCCAATTTCCCGATGCTCCAAAATGAAAGAAATTTCTCTTCCTATAGCTGATGGGATCCCTTCGGTTTCTGCAAACCAAGGTGGGCTATTGGCAACCCTTACTGATATTCTTCATATAGGTTGGATTACATTTCTCATAATGCTACCATAGTGACGACTGCACACACACATGAATTGATGTTTTGGAGAAGCCATATTTAAGAGTCCTTAATGTGATCCAATATTGACCTAAAATTGTCATAGAGTTGCTCAGAACTGTAGGCATCTTCAAGAGAAACAAGTGATACAATGCATGTCACGATATCATTGGACAAATGAAATGAATGTGCAAATCACAAAGTGCAATGCATATATATGTGACATTAAAGTGGATTCTATCAGACACCTCTAACTTACTTTTCTTTTAACAACCCTATAATCCTTTGCATTGGGGTGGAGTCGGAGTGACTGACACTATTACTATACTAATGAAACATCTGGTGCCAGTCCAGGTAATAGATGCATTATGATCACTTTAATTTTAATCACTTTTAATTGCCATTGTACATGTCCCCCACATCATGAAGGAAAACACTAGAAAGAAAAATATATTTCTGATCCATGTAATAGAATTTTTATTTTCTAATCTAATGACAATGTTCGGTTTGTACTTCAGCTGACATTAAAAAGATTGAAAGTTTATCCATCTGGTATTCCAAATACTGTTCCTTTCTCTTGCCCGAGCCTCAAGACAAATAAACAAAAGTGCCAATCCAATTAAGTTTAAACTGAATGAAAGTGTTCCTTTTGAAACACTCCTTTTGTTTGACTGCTGCAAATGCGTGCTCATTCCAATCTACTTTTGGACACCCGTTTCTTCTGTGCTGACATGGCTTTTTACTTGGCCAAAGATTAACAGGGTATTACAGATAGTCTGGATTCCAGAACAAATTTACTGCACAAACTCTCTCTCTCTCTCTCTCTCTCTCTCTCTCTCTCTCTCTCTCTCTCTCTCTCTCTCTCTCTCTCTCTCTCTCTCTCTCTCTCTCTCTCTCTCTCTCTGTCATTACATTACATTGCACTAAGAAATCACATTGCAAACATTTCATACAAATCTTCCTACATTTCTGCATTTACTCTTTCAGAACATTGGAAAAACTCTGTTTTGATTATGCCAGAATTCCTTACCTAGAGCTATGGGGTTGTTTAACAGTAGAAGGTGGAGGAAAGGAGAGAAAAGGAGTGCGCCAGCCAGTCTAGGGCCAGATTGCCCACCCTTGTTTGAACAAAATAATCATCTGGCCAAAATCTGAAGCAGGAACTTCTTAGCTTATAGTTCAATTCCTGAGCCATTTTCTCTCTCTAAGTCTTAAAACAAACCACCTACTTTTGTTTCTGCTTTCATTTTAGAGGCTTCACACATTTCCATCAATGTTTTGACAGTATATAATTGATATACTGTCCCAGGGAGATCTGATGATTTGATGGTTTTAAGTGGATCTAATGTCTTTGTTAAATGAATATAGCAAGCAAGCATAGAGTGAGATAAAGGTCTAAAGTAAAGAAAATAATGTGTTCTTTTCAAGAGCCATGGCAACTAAAGTAGAAACTTATTTAATGTATTGTTGTATAACTGAATTTTTACGAATTAAGCCATATGGAATCTGAGGCACATTATGCTGCCACCAGTACCATAAACAGTGTGTCCTGGGTTTTGGGGTGCGCAGTATTAATACAATTGCAGAAAATCAGATGGTTCCATTTTGAATAAAGGCACCTTGTGAATCTCTATACCAATTACCATTGTTCCTCATATTCATTTCGTGCTTTCACCTTTCATGAATTTATGTATGTTCCTGATAAGGTGTATACTTTTTGTCTTGGCTGTATCATTTCTTTCAGTGGATTTGTCCCATTTATTTGGGTAGGCTGTCTTAAACTCAAGATGGTCTTCCTTTCAGACAAACACTGTGCTAGCTAAACTGTGTGTTGTAGTAGCAACTGCCTCTAATGCTCCACAGCCCAATATCTTCTGGAGAATATTAACACAAGACCAGTACAGGTAGACCACTGACTGCATCCAAACCATTTCTAATCAATTCAGGACACACTTGGACTCAAACTCCAATCACAACGTGGTTGATCAAACTCCGTATTTCAATATGATTAATAGTCAAACATTTTTAATCATACCCAAGACTCTATTCCTATTATGCCCTAATTGCTTGGGAAAGCATTCTGAAGCTAGGGGAACCCCCCCCCCCCCAGCAGAGATACCCTTTAGAGGTCAAAAAAATCCTAAGCTTAAATAAGGGAGGCAAATGTTCTTTCCTGCAGGCTGCATGGACAGAGCTGGCGTGAAGGCTCTTAACACACTTGAAATGCTTAAGTACAAGGGAATGGAAATGGCATTGGGTGAGTAGAACTCTAAGCTGGGGAGGGAGGGGGAGCTTCTCCAAATGAACTGCGCACAGTCCGTTGTGTTGGCATGATTGATACTGGAGCATGTAGGTGTAATGAAACTGATGCTGTCTCCTCTGCACCTGTGATTTATTGAGTACAAATTTAAGATGAGAAAAGGCCCCATACCAGGAGCCGCATCTTCCCCCTCAAAAGGAGGCTGCTCATCCATCACTGGCCACTGTGAAAGGCCCAATAGCAGGCTGCTCGTCAGATGAGCCAATCGTCCCTTTGTTCAGATTCTTAACAAGTGTTGGATCAGCAAAAGTCTATTTAGGCTTGTGGACTTTTCAGGACCAATTTGTAGTGGGTCACTGATTCTGCTTGTGTATTTTCTTCTTTACTTACTAGTACCAGTTGGACAAGGAGCAGAGATTAATGGTTTTAGGCTGCCGACTGGTTGTGGCAATCTACTGCTTCTGGAGCCAAATATTAAGATTTGTGTAAGAGGATATGTGTGTGGGGCACTTACCAGCACTGCTGGGATAACGGGCAAAGGAGTCTCATTTTGCTGAACCAATAATGATATACCCATCATTCCTGGTTTGGCTTCTGTGTTTTGATCACCACCTTAGAGAGTTAAGTTCTGGTAGGCAAATTTGAATTTGGTTTGGTGATCTGGTTTTCTATCCTTGCTCCTCTTCTAAGTTTCAAAAGGAAATAGGAATGAGAAAGACATATATTTAGAAATGTGTTAAGTGGACATATCTCTAATTTTGCATTTTTGAAACAACATATCAACAGAAAATTAGCTACTGTGCAAAGTTCACATTTTTCAGAATTTTGCAATGGAATTTGCCAACAATGTTAAAAAATATAAAACAAGTAAGTAAAGGCTTCATACATTCATGAAAATAATATGAAAAAACATTCTACAAGAGATCTGAGGGGGCTGTGACTCTAATAAACTAAGCAGTATATCTTTAAGGAAAATGTGCACCAACATACATATAATGTTGGTTGTTATAAACAATCAAAATAAATGACATATTTGCAAAAACAGACAAATTGATAAAAACAAAACTAGATGTTTGGGGAAAAATAGAAGCTAGGAGAAACCAATATTGATAATTTGGCCCATCCTAGAATTGGAGATCTTTTAAAATCACTTTGAATTATCATTAATGAAAAATATATATTTTTTCTTTAAAATATTAATGAAAAATGTTCAGGAAAAGAGTCATGAAAAGGTATAAAATATACCTTTTGAAAGACTCTCTTCTAGAGTTACCATTTTTTAAAAAAAAATCAAGTTTTAATTGAGACTTCAGTTTCACCATTTGAATTACTTGGCCCAATCACTGATAGCCTTAGCTTCCCATGTGTAAAAATAGATAGCAACCCTAACTCAGACACCTATTCTGAGAATTGATGAGATGAAGAACCTAAAATTCATGCCTCAACTTTAAAGAATTGCATCCCAGAAATGATAGGTAAAGTATTTTGTTGTGGTCATCGATCGTCATCACCACCACCACCACCACCACTGTCTAAAAGGATTGAAATGGAAATGAACTGGTCACATAGCAAAAAGAACAGGTGGACTAAGAGAGTCATAGAATGGATCCCACTGGATAAAAAGCATCAACCAAAGATACCTTAAAACAAAATGGATTGACAATATCAAAATATTCTGTACCAACTGCAAAGTCAATTCGGTACTTTGCACCATATGAGACTTCAGGATATTAATTGTTACCCTTAGGTTTGCTAATACACAGTGACAAATGTTGTATAAAAGTTATCCTTGCCATAATCTTGTACTCATCATGGTATGTCAGGGATGCAACCACTCAACACTCTCTATGGTGTCATTGCAATTTCATGTTAAATAGTATCATGTCAGTCTGGGCTTCATAAAGTCATACATTCTTATGAACTCTGCATCAGCCCCATGGATATCAAAACATGTTAATTTTCACTTGGTTACAAGGTACACTGGAAATAGAATACAGTTTGAGAATGTATTATTTAATGTAAGCCATCTTGAATATTATAGAAATCAAAACATCAAGGAAATAGGCATATAAATAGTTCATTTTATTTTTCAATGTAAAACTCCCAAGACTGTATGATTTACTTTAAAGCCAATAAAAACAACCGTCAGAACTATCAAAATAAGGCAGCAATTTTTTCCCCTTGAATGAATAAATAAATTCCTGGGACGATCAACTCAAAAATAACTCATAGGCTAAATGAAATAACATTATATGAAGAATGATGAATGGCTGAAAGATATCATGATCTGCAGCCCCACCACATCCAGCTCAAAGGATGCTGACTCAACACCCTAAACCATGGCCTGGGAAAAAAAAGGATTTTAAAGATGATTTAAAAGCAAGCAAATTGAATGGAGGACGTTGGAGGAGCCTATTGCTCCAGTCTCAATATGTAACAAGCAGTGTTGCTTTTCTGAAGGGCAGATGCTGCAACAGAGAAGGCCCACGGAATCCTACTAGATGGCATTGCTGAATAGATAGGACCTAAAGCAAACTGATTTTGTTCAAAAGTACCTGTCAGGTTGTCACAGTGGGAGATGTGCTGATGTTCGAATATAAATAAATAAATAAATAAATAAGTTGAATTTATTGACCGCACCCTCTCCCCACAGGGACTCGGGGCGGTGCACAGGGAAATTAAAAGCGAAAAATATACAAAATACATACAAATTAAAACAAATTAAACTCAATCAATCCTGTGCTAAAATCCCATTAACTAAAAATACCCAATAAATATAGTATACATTTAAAAAACCCATAGACAGAGAGACTACCCTAGGCCGGCCAGGCGGAAAAGATGAGTCTTCAATTTCAGGCGGAAGGAGCGGAGGTCCGTGGTCGTTCTAATATCGGGGGGAAGGTCGTTCCAGAGGGCCGGGCCCGCCACAGAGAGAGCCCTTCCCCTGGGCGTCGCCCGCTGACAAAGTCTAGTGGACGGCACCCGGAGCAGTCCCTCTCTGTGGGAGCGAATCGGCCGTGAGGATGTATGAGGCAGGATCCGATCCCGCAGGTAGCTAGGTCCCGAGCCATGGAGCGCTTTAAAGATGATGATTAATACCTTGAAGCTAGTCCTGTGCCACATAGAACTTATCCATAATAACCAGTGCTCTTAACTGCATCTGAAAGCAAAGTGGGAATCAGTGCAGCTCACATGACAGGATTGTTACATGGGCCTAGGGAGGTTTGCCCATCATGGCTTGTGTTGTTGCATTCTGGACCAGCTGCAGCTTTCAAACCATTCCTAAGGGCAGTCCCATGTAGACCACATTGCAATAATCTACAAGGTGATTAAGTCAAAGGTAACTACATATAAAAAGGGGCCTCTATCACCCAAACTGAACCTATGGAAAGGCCTTTGAGAAGGATCTGGGAATCCAAGGAAGATCCCTAGATTGCACATCAGCCTGTAGCAGAGATATGACTCGGGACCAAGGATTAAAGGCCCTCAGAACTAGAGGACAAATAGCCATTCAGTCTCACTAAGATTTCATCTGAGCTTCTTCTTCCCCTCAGGTATTGGATAATACCTTGACCATGATACAGGGCCAGACAAGGCTTGAGAGGTACAACTGAGAACAACTGAGAACCATCAACCTGACCCTGAACTCACAGATGACCTTCCTCAGGGTTAAACAAGAGGGGTGAGAGTGTCAAGTCCTAAAGCAGTTTTAAAATTTAGGTGATTGGAGTCAGCTATTCTACTTGCAATTAAGCCATTCTACTGGAACTGGTTTTGGAGAAAGGAGGAGAACCATAGTAACACCACACAGTCAATATAGGGCATGTTGATGTGCATAGAGGAGGTGACTTGAAATGATTAGTTTTGTATCAGCAAATAGGTGGTGTTTGCCAATTTCCTATGGGATTGTAGTTTTCTATTTCCTGTCCCTCACGTCTTTTCCTATTCTTCAATCCTCTTTGACTCTGGGGGAGACTAGGATCCCAGCTTTTGCTACACTTTTCATTTTTGAATAGGACTAGTCCATTGGTCAGTTAGAGTGCACAGCTCTGAAATTGCCTGTCCCTCACTTAATAGTGTCATTGAAAATATAATTGAAATAACATAATAATAATAATAATAATAATAATAATAATAATAATAATAATAATAATAATAATAATAATAATAATAATAATAATAATAATAATAATAATAATAATAATAATAATAATAATAATATATTTAATTTCTAGACCGCACCCTCTCCCCGAAGGGACTCGGGGCGGTGTACAGGAAAATTAAAACATCTAAAAAACATTGACAATACATACATAATTAAAAACAAATTAAATAACCCTGTGCAAATTGATAAAACGATTAAAACTATATCCCATTTAAAACCAAATAAAACAATTTAAAATTCCAGATAGGAGCCTTGTCCCTTATACTCCTATAGACTGCAGGTTGTGGAATTCCCTTTCCAGTGACTGCTGCTGCCAGGAACTGTAACTCCTCCTTCTTTTCATAGTATAATGTTCTTAAGGTAGTTTACATTTCCCACATTAATCCCTATAACTAAACTTCTTTCTCAAATGCCAGCTCCTGCACCATACTTATGAAACAGTTGTACAACTCCAACCACAAGATGGCAGCCAAGAGATACAAAAACTCCACCTCTACTGCCATCTAGTGGCCAACGGGCCAAACATTTAATTGGTTGGCTCATTGTTTCGTGATTTTTTTAAAGGCAATAAATAAGTGCATGGAGTAAGCAGAACCTTGTGCATACCAGCTGCATCAGTTTTTCTCATGGTGAATGTTGGATGGGCTAGAATTTTAACCAATAAAACCAGCAATTACATCCTTTAGAACATTTCATATTAAACTGTATGTGCAGCAGCACAGCACTGATCTTTTCTAAGTATGTGCTAAGAGTATTCTGTGAGGGGAGAAAGTTTTACGTTTCTTTCCAGACTGGGGACAGGAAGAGAAGGGAGTATCATAACTGCATGGATGTAGTCTAGGTCAGAGTCTAGGTCACATTCCAGTTCTCCTCAGGTGTGAAATTCAGTGGATAATTCTAGATCTAGACCAATCAGGAGTCCCTCAGCTCCCTTTCACACACACCCCCAAAGTTATTACTGAGAGGGTTGAATTAGGGATGGAGCTTGTATGTACCCTGTTCTGCTCCCAGAATATACCTGCAATCTTGTCAGATAACTGAGTCTCTCATCTTCAACAGTTCTAAATTCCACTTTGTTCTCCAACTGGAATTGGACAGAAAAAAATATATATTTCCAAGCAAAAAGCCCTAAGGGCATATACAGAACATTTTCCCTGTGAAACTTTACGGGATTGAAAATATCCTGCCAAGGAAGTTACTTGAACAGTTACCTAAACTTCATTTAAGATTTCATTTTCTTTTGGTGTGCTTGCAAAAAAATATGATGTAATATGCAAACTAATAGGAAAATGAGGCAGAATATACATTAAAAATAAAAACAAACAAACAAATAAATGGCTGAATAATTGTAAGTAAAGGTGAAGGTTCCCCTCGCACATATGTGCTAGTCATTCCTGACTCTTGTGGTCAGTGCTCATCTTCATTTCAAAGCCGAAGAGCCAGCGCTGTCCGAAGACTTCTCCATGGTCATGTGGCTGGCATGACTAAATGCCAAAGGCGCATGGAATGCTGTTACCTTCCTACCAAAGGTGGTTCCTATTTTTCTAATTCTATTTTTACTGCTAGGTTGGCAGAAGCTGGAACAAGTAACAGGAGCTCACTTTGTTCCATGGCACTAGGGATTTGAACTGGTGAACTGCCAATCTTTCTGATCAACAAGTGTAGCATCTTAGCCTCTGAGCCTTTTGAATAATTGTAGCAATATGAAAAAAACATAGTGTAATTATTAATGTACGTATAAGAATGCTTATATTTTCATTATATGTAAATGATAAGCAACTAGACTGAATTCTATCATCACCCAACATTATTTTTTGGGAGTGGGATCCCCAACATGTCATTCAGACAAAACTGCAGCCTGCAACCCATAAGAAGTTCCATTACAGTTGCAATCTGTTGGATTATCTATAGGGCGGCACCTTGTTCAGGAAGAGCCTGCTAATGCCGCCACTTGTTGAGTACAAAGAGAAATGGGAGATGCCTTTCCCTTAATCCTTGGTTTGTCACACCAGCAGAAGGGTCATTTTATAATGAATGAGAAAAGGGAGGAAGAAAATAATGAATTTATTTATTTTTTATTTATTTTTATTTTATTAAATTTATACCCCGCCCTTCTCCAAACGGACCCAGGGCGGCGCACAGGGATGTTAAAACACATATAAAACATATAAAATTTTAAAAAACTTATTCTAATAGACCCTGCGCTAAAAACCGAATTTAAAAAACCCAAATTTAAAACTATCTAAGAGTCAGTAATGGGGGTTATGCTAGGCCGGCTAGATGGAATAGGTGTGTCTTCAGACACTTGCGGAAGAGGCGGAGGTCAGAGATGGTGCGGAGTTCAGGGGGTAGGTCGTTCCAAAGGGCAGGTCCCGCCACAGAGAAGGCTCTTGCCCTGGGTGTTGCCAGTCGGCATTGTCCAGCCGACGGCACCCTGAGGAGGCCCTCTCTGTGGGAGCGTATCGGTCTGAGGGATGTATGGGGCAGGAGGCGGTCTCGCATATAACTAGGCCCCGAGCCATGGAGCGCTTTAAAGATGGTCGTTAAAACCTTGAAGCGCACCCGAAAGACCACAGGGAGCCAGTGCAGCTCGCGCAGGATAGGTGTTATGTGGGAGTGTCTAGGCGCTCCCGTAATCACCCGCGCGGCTGCATTCTGGACTAGCTGCAGCTTTCGGGTGCACCTCAAGGGGAGCCCCATGTAGAGAGCATTACAGTAGTCAAGTCGAGAGGTGACGAGTGCGTGAGTGACTGTGCGTAAGGCACCCCGGTCCAGTAAGGGGCGCAATTGGCACATCAGGCGTACCTGATGGAATGCCCCCCTGGCCACGGCTGCCACATGATCTTCCATAGACAGCCGGGAATTCAGGAGGACACCCAAATTGCGCGCCCTCTCCACGGGGGCCGGTGTTTCGCCCCCAATGGCCAGAGTTGGAATAATCTGGCTGAACCGGGGCGCCGGAAGCCACAGCGACTCAGTCTTGGACGGGTTGAGCTTGAGTTTGTTGCTACCCATCCAGATCCGTACGGCCTCCAAACACCGGGACATAACCTCGACGGCATCGTTGGGGTGGTCTGGGGTGGATATGTACATATGTACATATGTAAGATGAATCTTACATGGTTCAGTGTCATTGGTTAAGAAAAAAAAACCAATGCGTGGATAGTTTATATTATGCTAATATTAATGCTTGCATTTTGTGTTCCTATTAAGTTATGCTTTATTTTAATTGTGTTTTAAATCTGTAATTGTTTAAAGTTTGTATACAAATCTATTCTGTATTTTATTTATTATTTTTAGCCACATAGGATATCATTTGTGGGTGATGGTGAAAAGGTAGGAGGTAAACTTAAATAAGAATGAGTATAACATATATAAGATGCTTTTTATTATCCTTTTTTTAAAGCGGCCATACTGTGTTTGTTTTGAGGTCTGTTATGGGAACTGTCCTGAACTCTCTTTTCCTGTTTACTATTTACTATTCCTCAAGGCCCGACTAGAGGGGAATCTTCAGGTCTCCAAGATAAATATGGACAAGCCCAACTGCCGTTTCTTCCTCCAATGCCCTCCTCCTCAATTTGTCCTAAATCAATGAAACTGAGTAGTTAGAAGCCACTCTTAAGATAGTCATAATGTTATGTTCCAGTACAAAGGCAAACACTGTAACAAGAAACAAGTGGAAATGAGAAACTAGTGGAAAGTAATCAGGTAATTAAAAGTTTTTTTTAAAAGATCTTGGAAATAAAATGTTTACGATATATGAGTCATCTGCTCAGCGAGAACATATATGGCTTTTTCATATGACTGTAAGTTCATAGCCAGGAAGAGGTGGTCAATCTGACAAAGAATAAATAAAGCATTGACTATGTTTGGCCAAAGGAGGGGAGTTGTAGTTATACCCATTGTGTGTCATCAATTAGATGAAGCTTGGCTAAAAATATATATCCTTTTCTCCCTTTTGATACCTAGAAAGTGAAGGTACAGAAGATTTAAGATAATATTTGATCTGTATCAACCACAAACTAGACATATTGTTTTCCTGTTTTATAACCTAGAAACCCATGGAAAGATGTATGAGATGGATGCCAGCTATTTTCAGGGATGCTACTAGTTTTTGAAAAATAAACACTAGGAGTGATATAGCATTGTTCCTTGTATACACATTTGTCACTTATTGTGGTGGTGGGGAGCTTATCTATCATGTTCAGTCTCAATTATTCTTTTGGCTCAAAGATCAAGATAGATGAGGTATCTCCATCTACTAGATCCTTGTAGACAAGAAAGGCTTACTTGTCTGATGAGATCCACAACTCTCTGTCCCGATGCAGATCATTATTCCTCTCTTAGGAAAGCCAGTGACTGTTGACTAAAGCAATGGCACTCTGAGATTCTTGAAAAAGCTTCAACCACTGTGAGCAAGACTTTATTTTATCCAAGAATATCACTTTACCTATCAGAATCTGAATTCTGCCAAGCAACAAACAAACTGTTGTTCTTTTTCCCTCTAGGATGATTGAATATTTGGAACATTCCAAAGTCAAGAGTTGACCACCAAAATTATCATCTGAATAATTCTGAGAGCAGGATAACAGAATTGGGACCTTGAGTGTTTTCTAATCCAACCCCCTGCACATGTGAGAGACCCTATACTATTTCAGACAAATAGCTTTCCAATCTCTTCTTAAAACTCTCTAGTGATGGAGCACCCATAAGTTCTGGAGTCAAGCCATTCCACTGGTTCCCACTGTTAGGAAATTTCTCCTTCTCCAGTTCTTGATTGGATCTCTACTTGATAAGTTTACATCTGTTAACCTCTTGTCATGCCTTCAGGTGCTTTGGAAGATAGGTTGATTCCCTCTTTTTTTGTGACAGCCCTTTAGATAGTGGAAGCTTGCTATCATGTCACCCCCTAGTCTTTCTCTTCACTAGATTAGACATATCCAGTTCCTGCAATTGTTCTTTATATGTTTTAGCCTCCAGTGCCATATTCATCTTTGTAGTAATTCCAATTACAGCGGAAAGAAAGACAGACAGTAAAAAGGAATGAAATATGTGTGTCGTCACACTTTAATGTACAAAACAGGATGCTGGATCAGATGGCTTTGTAGCAACTTTTCCCAACTAGTGCTTTGACTGGCTGGTAATTCTCAAATGATCCTGACTAATGTGGATAATACCAAGTGGGGAAAAAGCTGATTTATATTCTAATTAAACTATAGAATTCTTATATTGCAGACCTATACTTGTTTATTTAGAGTAAGTCCCAGTGAGCCCAATGGGACTTAGTTCTGGGTAGACATTTAGAATTCATTATAATGTTCATATATTATGTCAACTCAACAGATAAAGAATAGGCCATAATCACTTGCTGTATATACTTCCCCTATTAAGAGAAAGAACTTTCACAGGAACTACAAGATATTGAATGTATCCCTTTATTAAAATTGTTTTATTATGGAAAAAGTTTTATTTAACGATGTGGGGAAAACATTCATCTCATATCATATTGTTAAGGAAAGAGAGCAATTGCAGTCCTAATAAACAGTAACCTTAAGCTCCATAATTCCATATGTTTTGTTTTGCTTAGGGTTTGGTGTGTGTGTGTGTGTGTGCTTAAAAAGGCTTTTAATATTCAACCTTTAGTCTTCCAAGGATCATTAATTGCCGGTACTGATAGCTTCACCACCACTGAAGTACTGATAGGAGTTGTGCTATTCCTTGCCACCTAGGACAAATCAGGACAAGAAGATTTTAAATTGAGATGAGGGACATCCAGATTCACATGCATCTCTTTTATGACTTTGGATGATCAATTTTTCTCTAGTTTCTGATTACAAGAAAAATGGAGTGTGTGTGTGTGTGTTTTGTATGCCAATTTGAGCTCGAGGAAGAAGAGTAGTGTTCAAGCCTAATAAGTGAAATGTAAGCATTTATATTAAAATCGAGTGAAGAAGGATGGTAAATTATAGAATATTAAAATCTGATTTCTACTACCTTAGATGACTGTCTTTCTGTACCAGATTTGTGAGTTTTTATTGGCAAGGAATCTCCAGAATTTTGGCCAGAACTTTTCCCCATCCTACAATTTCGTTGTATTTAAGTGCAATGACAATAAAGATTATACTTATTACTTAGAGATACTGCAAATTCAGGCTCTGAATTTTCTATGTATCAAATGGATGCTCTGTGGCTGTCTTTTTAATTCTCCTCTCAAGCCATAATTTGGTTATCTTATTAAAAGAGTTATTGACAAATCCTGTAACTCAATGCGGAAAATTTGCAATATAGTAATATTGCAATAAAGCCTTTTGTAGCTTGATGTCCTTCAGATAGCTTGAATTACAGCTCCTAGAACAGCCAACCAGCTTGTCCTTCAAAGAATCACAATACCAACACTTCTGGAAAAGGTTTAGCAAATATCATCCATTATAGCCACAGAGTACTCAATCTTCAAGTTACATTTCAGACAATCTAAAGAGATTCAAAAATACTCAGGGGCAATAAAAGTATTATTCCAAATGCAATAAGTTTCAAAATACATGATAATATAATTTTATATCATTATAAAATACATTTTGTATAAAGTTTTAACTGTGTTCAGGCAACACACTTAGCAGCTCTGCTAAAGAATTGGCAGATGAATGTGTACAAGCTTAGTTACTGTTAACCTTGGTTGGCGGGTTTATGGCTTAACCTATTATGTACACCATGCCCATTTGATTAGTTAGGTTATGGCTCAGTATATTTCACAAAACAACAACTTAGGTTCAACAGAGGGGTTGCATGTAGCTCTGAGAGTGAGATGCGCAGTACTTAAATTTGATGATAGATAGATAGATAGATAGATAGATAGATAGATAGATAGATAGATAGATAGATAGATAGATAGATAGTCAGACAGATGATAGATCGACCCCCTTCCTCTTTATGGCAGCCCCTCAAATACTGGAACACTGCTATCATGTCCCCCCCACCTCATACAGTTCTTCTTTTCTCTAGACTAGCCAAACCCAAATCATGCAACTATTCTTCATATGTTTTAGTCTCCAAACCTTTAATCATATTCGCTGCTCTTCTTTACATTTTTTCCAATGTCTCAACATCTATTTTGTAATGTGGTGACCAAAACTAGATGCAGTATTCCAAGTGTGGTCTTACTAGGCTTTATAAAGCAATATTAAACTGCATGTGATTTTGATTCTATGCTTCTGTTTATACAAAGGAAGATTGTATTAGCATTTTGGGTTGCTACCACATAGTGCTGACTCATGTTTGAGTGATCGTCCACTAGGACTCCCTCTCACCGTTGCTGTTTCTGAGGCAGGTTTCATCTGATCTGTACTTGTATTTTTGGTTTTTCCTGCCCAGGTGTAAAACCTTAATACAATACAATACAATAGCAGAGTTGGAAGGGACCTTGTAGGTCTTCTAGTCCAACCCCCTGCGTGGGCAGGAACCTTATACCATTTCAGACAAATGGCTATCTAACATCTTTTTAAAGACTTCCAGGGTTGGGGCATTCACAACTTCTGGAGGCAAGCTGTTCCAGAGGTTAATTGTTCTAACTGTCAGGAAATTTCTCCTTAGTTCCAAGTTGCTTCTCTCCTTGATTAGTTTCCACCCATTGCTTCTTGTCCTGCCCCCGGGTGCCTTGGAGAATAGTTTGACTCCCTCTTCTTTGTGGCACCCTCTGAGATATCGGAACACTGCTATCATGTCTCCCCTGGTCCTTCTCTTCATCAAACTAGACATACCCAGCTCCTGCAACCGTTCTTCATATGTTTTAGTCTCCAATCATTCCCTAATCATATTGGTTGCTCTTCTCTGCACTCTTTCCAGAGTCTCCACGTCTTTTCTACATTGTGGCGACCAAAACTGAATGCAGTATTCCAAGTGTGGCCTTACCAAGGCACTATGCAGTGGCATTAACACTTCACGTGATCTAGATTCTATTCTTCTGTTTATGCAGCCTAGAACTGTGTTGGCTTTTTTGGCAGCTGCTGCACACTGGTGGCTCATATTTAAGCTCTTTGTGGAGCTTTTCTCCACATTAAATTTCATTTTGTTAGATAGGGCCAATTGTTCAAATCTGTCAAGATCTTTTTGGATCCTGAGCTAGTCTTCTGGAGTGTTGGCTATTCCTGCTAGCTTAGTGTCAAGAAAGCAAAGGTAGAACAGCTAATAAACCACACTGAAGCAAAAAAAATTGGTCAGAAAAACATACTTTAATTAATGCTTCCATTAAGAAATGATTTGATTGTATCTCATTTTTTTCCTTAGGTAACACCTTGAAGAACACCATCTGCATCAAATCTGACCTACTTTTCCTCATTGTTTAATTTTAAAATATGAGCGGGAGAAGAGGACTGTTCCTTAAATGGAAAGAAATCTCCATGTGAAAAAGGTGGAATTCCTCCCACTTTTTCCTCAGGGGACATTAAAAAAAATCCCTGGTCATCACTCTCTGATCATCTGCAATGGGAAAAATGTTGAATCCTGACTGATACATCAGAAAATATTTGTACAATACTTTGTAAGAAAAAATGCTAACTGTGCATCCTTCTCTTGTAACTGAACTGGTATTAAATCAAGAAGTAGCTGTGAATTAGCATCACAAATGCACAAACATAGAAACTGCCAAACAGAAACCAAACCAAAAATTCCCAATGGGGAATGGAAGGTAAAAAGGGCAAAATATACTTATATAGCACAGGACCAGGGATTATATTTACATCTTTCTGCTGCATTCTATAACTCTATCGATTCCTGTCCAGTGAAAGGACATAAAGGTAAAGGTTCCCCTCACACATATGTGCTAATTGTTTCCGACTCTAGGGGACATCTCATCTCCATTTCAAAGCCAAAGAGCCAGCACTGTCTGAAGACGTATCCATGATCATGTGGCCAGCATGACTAAATGCCAAAGGCACACAGAACGCTGTTACCTTCCCACCAAAGGTGATTCCCATTTTTCTACTTGCATTTTTACATGCTTTCGAACTGCTAGGTTGGTAGAAGCTGGGACAAGTAATGGGAGCTCACTCCGTCACGCCGTGCTAGGGATTCGAACTGCTGAACTGCCAACCTTTCTGATCGACAAGCTCAGCACCTTAGCCACTGAGCCACCATGTCCCTCGAGAAAGGACATAGTTGGCTTGAATTAAAAAGGCCACACATCTTTTATGTTTTAAAAAGTAACCACGGGTAGGTTCCAGCAGGCACTCCAACCGATTTGCTCATGTGGGCGCTTTGGGCACGCGCTTCATGCTCGCTGTGTGCGCATGTGCAGTGCAATTAAAATTGTTCTGCGCATGAGCAGAACTGAAAAACAAGATGGTGCTGCCAACGGCGCTGCCTGGGGAGCCAGTTCGGGGGCATGGCAGGCCTGGGTCACTGCCAGTTCCAGCGATCCAGGATGCCAAACTTCTATCAGTTCATCTGAACCAATCGGAACTGGTAGGAATCCACCACTGAACTGCACCTCTAAACACCACAAATCTTTATTATCTATGTTTTATTGTTCTAAACTCCCTGGTCAGATTTTTTTAAGCATCTCCAAAATCCTACCCAAAAAACCTCCCAAGCCTAGCTATCCTTCCTTTATATATCCCAATATGGCAGTCCTGATTAACCTATTTGTAAAGCATGATCTTTATAGGTTTTGTTCCAGCCTCTTTCTGTTCAGAGATGTAGCACATGGTTGACCAGGAATCGTCATTCCCAGGGTTGGCCCCCCAAGTCCAGAATGGCTTTTTCAGTGGTGCATACCTGACACACAGTACACATTCTTTTCAGAGAAACCACAATTTTTATTTTCTCATTCCTTTCCATACACTATGTCGGCAGTTTAATATTTCCACACGAACTTAGCTATATTACGGCAGATCCCTTTCACATTTTATTATTTCTACAGTGGTACCTCGGTTCACGAACTTAATTCGTGAACTGACTCTGGTCGCGAACCGAATTGGTCGTGAACCGAGGCAGTTTCCCATAGGGTTTAATGTAAATCCGGTTAATCTGTTCTGATCTTTTTTTTGGTTTTTGAAGCACAAAAAATATGAAACAAATACTGTATGTGCTAAAAGCATAACAAAAATCAAAAAAAGTCACTGAAAGTACTCACAGTGTACTTTTTTCTGTGTCTCCTTCTCTCCACGATCTTCCTACAGGAAGTCACAACCATGTGACAGCCAGGAAATAGCATTAAAATGGCCGCGGCTCCTGTTCGTGAACCGAAGCAGAGTTCGTGAACCGAGGTACCACTGTATTTTACTTTCTGTGCTTAGGATGAATCACAGCATGTCATTTTTAGTTTAGTATTTTATACAAGTGAATTTGAAAACTTCTTTAGGCCACCAGAAGGAAACCTTTGTTTTAAAGAGAACTGTATCTTTTTAAAAAGGCAAAAATAGATACGGCATTATCAACAGAGTGAACTTGCTGTGATGGCCCCGTTATTATTGACATCCCCTCTGCCTATTGTTTTTCTTTTCTCTATCAACAAGCAAAAGTAATGGCTTTTTACAATTTTTTAATATTTTTAACAATGATTTACAATGGTTTTAGGTAATAATTGTTTTGTATTTATTGTTTTACTGGATGGTGGCACAATACCCAGAATTGCTTTCCCTCAGATGGGTGGCCATATTCATTTATGAAATAATAATGAACAAATAGACACGAAAAACAAGATTTAGAAAGACTGTAAAGGAAGCAATTACTTCCGCTGCTTATCCTAAGGAAAGGTGAGCTATCAAAACCAAAAGGATAAGACAGAGAAGAGGTACTTCTTTATATAATCAGCCACCAGCTTATGTAGTTTATAGACACGAGATATAATATTAGCCACATATTAAAAAATCTAATATAAATAGCAGCTAGCTACATTAATGAAAACTGATATATCACTGGGCACTATTAGCTATAACGACTGAAACAGAAACATTTTTGATCAACCTGACCTATTAACTAGTGGCAGAAGCTAACTAGACATGTCTAACTAATGGGGCTAGTCAATTCACATGGAAATGGATGGTCAACCCATGATTTGCAGGATGATATTTAAATTCTCAAGCAAATTAATTCAACTCATATTTTATTTACACATAATATTTATCATAATAATGCATCGTTCTCAACTCCAGAAAATATTCCCCAAATTTAATTCTCTCAGCAATCCCAGTTTAAAATAATACATTGTTTAGAAAAAAAATATGTGCAAGGCTATTCTAGGCTTGGCAAAACGAGTAGGCATTTATTGCTGCAATTAGTCAACACATTTTAAAATATAAAGGCCTCCTCATTATCATCCTCATTCTTCTAATATCTTCCTAAGAAAAACAGTAAAACAATGCTGGAAATATTCGTCATTCAATGTTGAACCCTTTAAAAATGCACTTTTAAAATGCATTAACCATAAAGCAATACCAAGAGACTCTTCACATGTGAATGTCTATGACTCTATGGAGATTCTTAGTCGTGGTTGTCCCAAAGGCACTTTTTCGAGAGGCAGCTGGACCTTCTGGTTTTTCTTTGAAGACATTTTGCTTCTCATCCAAATGTCTTCAAAGAAAATCCAGAGACTCCAGCTGCCTCTCGAAAAAGCACTTTTGGGATTCGCATGTGAGCGTAGCATTAAAGAAGTTGAACCAACCCTATTTATTTAAATTAAAGCAATGACGAACACCCGTAAGTTTTCCTTAATGGGAAAGGTTTACATAGAGAAAACCAGTAGTCAAGGTCTCTTTTTGGTATTGCAAAATCACATCATTTATTGGATTTTACTATTATGATAGATTTTGACAAAATGCAATGGATTTATTGGATATGTCTCTTTCCTAATGGCCAAGTCCTTATGTATCCTTAGTATCACCATAGGTATTTTTCCCCAGCTTTGAGCTGTACAAATGTTTATTATTGACATATGAGATTCCTGGTCATTTATGGTGAACTGAAAGTGATATCCTTGCTTTAATTAACTCTTACATAAAGTCAGTCACCTACCCATTCAGACTTTTCTACTGTATCTTAGGGGGGGGGGGTGAGAGAAGAAAACACATAATTTCTCTAGGCCTTTCCTCTGAACAGGGAAGGAAATGAGATTCAGAACTACCCAATTGAACCAGTATATTATGTTATGTTCAACATAACAATGTTGTTCATTGCTCTCCCATCTTTTCCCTCTAAGTGTTAAGGCCATGTTGGATTCAAGCCAATGGAAACCATCCAGACAATATTGTCTACATAGCCACCAAATATTCAAGTGCTTGGCAACAATATATTATAGCTCCAGTGATTTCCATGCCAGGGATGTCATATAATCCCAAAATTTTGTTTTAATTGGGTTGAGGATTGGATTGAGGTGTGTGTGTGTGTGTGTGTGTGTGTGTGTGTGTGTGTGTGTTATGGATGCATTTAGAGATATCTCCATAAATATTCTGCAGCAAGAGAAAGAGAAAAGAAGAAGCATGGGATTGAGGTCTATTCACTCTATTTTCCTACAATGATTGTAATGCTAAAGTCTATCCCCACAACCATAAGGGATAAAACAAACCTTACAGTTGAAACTTTCCCTTCTAAATCTAAGAAAGGCTGTTCTTATTTCAGTCTCTGGATACATTTCTAATAATATTTGGGACCAATTCATCTGTGGCTTGCTTCATTAATGAATTTATTTTAATACCCATCATGCAGTTACTGATTTCCAAAGCTTTGGGGAAAGGTCAATCATCACAATTCAGACAACTACACATGTAAATGCGCAAGGTTTTCCTTTGTTGTGATCAGAAGAGAACTCCAAAAACTGAGATTTCTACTTACTCAGTGCAGAGGGAAGGCCAGAGTAAAAAAATAATAATAAAGTGGGGGGGGGGGGGAGGAAGGAAATGCAATCAAAACTCTGTTCACTCCTGTTGAACCTTGTACAGCTTCCCAGAGGTGACACAGTCTTCTACACGCCTGAACCAAAAGGCAACCCACAAATGCAGCAATTTAAGGTGCACATTCTAATTAAGCCTAAATGCATTAAGCTAATGGATTAATCAGTCGCAGGCACAGCGATATTGCAATGCCTTTGAGCATCTGCGGTTGGCGGACGGCAGGAAGGGAACCGGAAGAGAGAGAGATCGCTGCTGCTTTGCTTGAGGGAGACCTACCTTGGTTAAAGGCTTTTTCCACACCTGACCCCGGTTGCTCGCCTGGGATCGGGTCAGTCAAACTGGAAAGGAGGTTCCTGTCTCCTGAGCCATTGAGGCCAAAGTCAAAACGTTTGCAAGGAGAGAGAGAGGGAGAGGGAGGGAGAGGAAGGAAGGGGAAAGAGAGGGGGGAGAGGGAGGGAGGGAGAGAGAGAGAGAGAGAGAAGAAAACATCGGACTTGTACGGTGTCGCCAGTCCCGGGAGAGAGAGAAAGGAAGAGAGGTGCAGAAAAGAATCAAAGGGGCTAAACTGAAAACTTAACACGCGTGGGTTACTTCCACTTCAAGGCTCCCCCTTCTCCCCACGCCTGATTCTCGCAAAGCACATCCCTTGATGTGCAATCGATGATTAACTAAGGGCAAGGGAGGGAGGGGGGAAGGGAGAAACCCATAGCAGAACTAAACCCAGAGGCCGCTGGTCTCCCCCCCCCCCCCCGCTTGCTTCTGGTATATACAAACGCAGCCAAAGTGGCGCCATTTTTGTCTTCCCAATTTCTACCCCACTTCCCCATCCCTCCCTCCGCCGCCCTCTTTTGACTTCTCTTAAAACCTGCGTTCCGAAACAAGAGCAACCCTTCCCTCCCACACCTCTACCCCTAAGAGAACCGGGCCGAAAAAAGCACCGCAGGATTCCAATCCCCTTAAGCAGCGCTCGCTACCTGCCTGCCTGCCTGCCTGCCTAAGCTAACGGGCCGCGTAAGCTAACGGGCCGCTTGCACTGCTAAGTAGGGAGGGAGCTAGGTAAGTATCGCCAAGGCCAGGTGGGAAGCAGCGGTGAAGCTTCGCCTCTCTGCGGAGTCTCTGCGGGGGAGGGGATTCAAATGGGATTCCCTCCCCCAGTTGAGCACTTATAGCGGTGTGTGTGTGTGTTAGGTTTTTTGAGCTGATCAATAAATAGGAAAAGCAGTATGCTTCCTCCCTTAATTGGGGCTTAACAGGGTGTTGTGACAGTATATGTGTGTGTGTGTGTGTGATATATATGAGAGAGAGAAAGAGAGAGAGAGAGAGAGACTTTTCCTTAGTTGCAAAAGTGTGATTTGGGCATTAAATTCCTCCACGATTTTTTTCCAGCGGCCACGCGTTTCTTGATGTGCGCCCCTCCCTCCCATTAAATAAACTTTGGGTCCGGCTTTGCAAGACTAAAAACAGGTGAGCCCATTTCCTGCCCGAAGTCACAGTGGTGAGAGATCTTCCTTGTTTAACTGATCCAAGTGCGTCTCCAAATCAACCGATCGAGAGGAAACCCCGCTCTCCCATCGTAGTGGCAGTTCAAAGGGCAAGTCGAGGGTGTGTCAATTTGGCAGAAATTGAGAAATTATTATTATTATTTTGGAATGGAAGCGGCTTGGAAACAGAGGATACCCCGTGTTATCCTGTGCTAATCTACCCTTCCCTTTAGTTTCTCTGGTGTTACAAACCGAGCAAATGAAGACACCCCCCTCCCCCAACCTCTTGTTTCGGACACGAATCCGAAAGAGTACCCACTGTCTTTTTTTTTTTTTTACCCTTCAGAGGAAAAAGGATCTGTCCCGTCTCTCAGTCTTGACGGCGCCTCCCCCCCGCTCCCCCAGATCGCCAGCAGAGATCGACTGAAGATGTCACTCTCGCTTCTGAAATAGATTTGTTTTAAGTGGGTGGATAGGATTTCGTTTCAAATTTGCCGGGCTTATCCGCGGCTGCGATCTTTAGAAGACAACCCGCCATCCTGAAGACATCGGGATGGGTGGGTTGTTGTTTTTTTTAAATCTCGCCGCTGTGGCTCGGATCCTCTCCTTTTATAAAGGGGATCCCTCTACTTTTAGAAAGGCTACGTACAGGGTAGAAACATCAGATGTGTGAAATAAAAGCATTCGTGCTTCTCACGGGATGGGACCAAATACCCCACAGAGACCCTTGTACGAATTACACCGCCGTTCCCTCGAAAGCCCAGCGCAATTTCGCTCCGGAGTGCCTCCGCCTGGCCAATCATGCACTGAACCCGCCGTCCTTAGATGCTGCGCTGGGCTGCCTCGCAGCGATCCCTGCTTAGCTGCGAAACTTTGCGGGTTCTGGGAGAACGCGCGCCTGCGTGTGAGGATGGGACTTCCGCCATCCTTCTTTTTTCTCCCTTGCTTACTAAAGTAAGGCTGAGGTCTTGGAGTCTAAGGACTTGTGGATTAGCCTCATTGAACCCACCGCTGTCTAAGGCAGCTTCTCTGAGTGAGACCCGCTTATGAAATTGACTCAGGTGTAAGCTGGCGCTTTCCACTCTCACCATCTCTAGGATTCGTATTCAGTCCGGAGATCGGGGCACTCATTTCCTATCAGTTCAGGGGAGTGTAAATGAGAGTAGATTAAATGAATTGCAGTGTGGATTAGGGTACCAACACGGGCTGCATTCAATTTAAAGACCTCCGGAAGAAGAACTCAACCTGTTCTAAACGCATTTCCTAAACAGAGAAGGTTTCCTTTCAGGTAAATCCAGCCTGAATCGAAAGGTTATTTTCAATCCGCCGGGCGGTGCATGGGAGTAAATCTCCAAGTCGCCCTTCAGGATCGCAGAGGGAGATCTCAAGCGCAAAAGAATCGCGCGCTGTGTTTTTTTGGTGCAAGGCTGTCTTCGCTGCATTCTCTGGGGACCGAAGAGGAGGGAGACCCTCCAACTCTAACAGGTGCTTCATTCCTTGGGAGTGCGCCTCTAACAAGCTTGCTGGTCAAAGCGGTTTCTTTGGAAACAACTTGCACGAAAGCCAACAATTGCACGTTCAATTCAGGTTGCAACTCTCAACAGACCCCAAACCCCAAACGGTGGCAGCGGAAATCCCAGGTTTAAAAACAAGGCGTGTTTGCCGCTCAAGGCACATAACACTATGCTATCCTACGAATGTCTCTTGGCTTCGAAAACTTCTGGGATGCTCTTGTGGACCAAGCCGAAGAGAATCGCTTCTGGGATGCTCTTGTGGACTCAGCCGAAGAGAATCGCTTTGCAATGATTTCCGGGGGGAGCAGCTCCGGGACCAGTGCGACTCCCCGCTGACATCCGAATTCATTCTGGCTGGTCTTTGGGCTTCCGCTTCCAAAGTGTATGAAAGTTCCATTATATATATATATATAAATATATATTTGAAGGACCGGGAGTTGTATAACTTTTGGGTTATTTGTCTCCTCTCGTATTTGTGTTTTAAATCCAGGGAACACAGAATTTACAATTCTGGAGCAAATTCAGCTTTGACAACTTCAATTACAAAGCACCCAGTAATCTAAATCAGCCTGTAAATTCAGGAAAAAGGAGACCCCCAAACCTCTGGAAGTTCCAGGAACCCGATTCATAATAACACCAGATTGGCGGCGTGGGGTGCGAGTGAGGGGTGGCTTCGTCCAAATGTGCCCACATTTCGTGAAGGAAGTCTTTCTTTAAACCTTTAATGAGTAGGAATAAAAAGGCTATTGAAACGGAGGGAGGGAAGCGCCTTTTTATAACTGTCTACATAGTTTATGACAAACGAGAAGAGCGGTGAGAAAAGCCAGTCGGGAAGGCTCCTGGAAACCTTCAGTAGGGAAGGAAGGAAGGAAGGAAGGAAGGAAGGAAGGAAGGAAGGAAGGAATGATCGATATAATTTACAAATAATTAATTGAGAGTGCGGGGGTGTTAAGGGAAAAAAAGCACCTCTAGACCTGGTCTGTACCTTTGCATGGAGCGGGGTCTGTGCCCCTCCTCCCACCCGCCACTCCCCCCTGCCCCACGAGAAGTGCAGTGGTTTGACTGCTGAATGCTTAAGTGAGGATGCCGGCAACAGCTCCGCTCTCCACGGATCGCGCGGTCTGGCTACTAAGCGCCAGGAAACAACTGTGCCGGGGGAGGGGAGGGCGGCGGCGGCGGCGGCGGCGAGGGGATGTGCGCTGAAGGGCACTTTCTTTTCCGGCAAGGAAGGAAGGGAAGCTTCCTTCGGGCTTCTTTCGGGCTACTCGCTTTTCCACCATGGTGCCGCCTTATCGGGGCGTTTTCTTTTGAGACCCGGTCTTTGGTGCCCTCGCTCTCAAATCTTGGGGTGTTTTGTGGCGACCAGGCTGCCGCAAAACCCCTTCAGGAGGCGCGTCTCGCGCTGTGCGTTTCCAAAAGGCTCCCTAGCGTTGTCCCCCAGCGTGGTCGCAAGAGGGAGGGAGGGGGGGCGATCTGTGATAAATCATAATCCGGAAACGGATCGTCCCCATCCATCCATCCACCAGCAATCGCTTGGTTGGTTCCAAGGGAGGAAACTTGATTCGGGTGAAAACTGAACTCGATGGGCATTTCTTCAGAGCGCTGGTGTTTAGGATCGGACTGTAAAATCAAAGGAATTGTAACAGATCGGAAATCCTACGACAAACAAGAACAACAACAGCGATAATAGATTCCCAATAGGAAGCCTAAGGGGATCTTGATCATAAATTAAGGACACGCGATCCTAACTGGATTGAAGTTGAGGGCGCCAGTCCCAGGCGCAGCCTTCTGGGCAATTCACTCCCACTGAACTCGCGAAGAAACAAGGGCAAAGTTAAGAAACTCGATCCTAAGATTCTCTTAAAATGATGGGCTGTCCGGTTTCTGGTGGCGTTTGGTTCCCGCTTAAATAGTCCGGGAACCCACCGCCCAAGTGCTTTGCGCCAAAGATGGTCCTAAGCCGCTTTCCTTTCCCGGGAAAGCTGGCTGCCGAGTTTCCCCCCTCCGTTTAGAAATCAGGAGGGCCCGGTGATCCATAAGGGTTTGGCCCATCGAACAGGGCTCGGGTCGGATTCGAACTCCGAACCCCTCTCTTCCAAGTTTTTACCCCGTGGCTTATGAGGGCTGGGACGGCGAGTGGACGGAGAAGACCACTTGCTTGGGAACGGTTCAGCGGACGGGGAAGCAAAATCGAGGAGGAGAAACCCCAACCAGACGGGAAGGAGGGAAGTTTTAAACGCTCCTGTTCCCTTTCCTGAGAGGCCGCCCGGCTGACCCCCGCGGTTTCTTTGCCCCGGAGCGAGCGCAGGAAGTTAGCCGGGGGAGGGGGGGCAAAGGAAGGCGCTTCTAGAAGTAGGAATGTGCCCACTGGCGTCGGAGGAAGGAAAAGGGCAGCAACCTTTCTCCCGAAAACTTGGAAATGTATTCCAGTTTTGCCTTTCCTTTCCGTCTGCCAGAGCGTATTAGGAGACGGCCCGCAACTTAAGTTTTTCCTTCGGCCTGCAAGTTTTTCCTCGCCTTATAGAGTGAGGAGGGGGCAGTGGATTGTGAGAGCCTCTTACTTGGTTCCTCAGAAGCAACCGGTTTAAAAAGGGGAAAACAAGCATCCTTTTACGCCAAAGAGCGCCGGTCACGACTCTCGACCTCCGGAGATCTCCCCAAAAGATCCCCAAGAGATCCCCAAGAGACCCTCTTCCCCTCTCTTTCCTTAAGTCCCCGAACCTTGAGCAGCTTTCTAGAAGCAAGACCACCCGGTCCCGTTGGTTTTATTAGCATTCATTTCGAACCCAGGGTACCTCGGGTTGCAGCGTGTCAGGGCCGCATCGCTCCCGAAATACACGCGTTTAGGGGCCGGGATTAAAACAAAACCCAGGAGAGAACCGGTGGGCTTTCTGACGTTAAAGAGCCCGTCCTTTAATTCGCTTCTGGACGAAGCCTTCTTCGTTTCTTCCCGCACAAAGCCTAGCCGGGTTGGGTAAGGTGAAACTCCCTGGCCATTCCTGATGAAAGAAGAACGCGCTTTGCATCGTTAACTTTTCTCTCTTTCTGCCCCTGAAAATAAAAAGCAGAGGAGGTCAACAGTTCAATCGGATCAATATATAAGCCGCCGTATTCTCTGAAGAAGCGATCGAGAAAATCCCTTTTTGTGTGGTGCGTGCGAGCGCCTGTGCCTAGGTGGCAGGTAAAAGGATAAAACGAAGGGCTCTCGTGAGAGCGAAGGCTTGGTGTTAAAAGGCTGCCTGTGTTTAGCAAGGATGGCCATTTCAACGCGCAGCAAGAGCCCCTTCGCTTCGCACGCCCTTTGCAATGGGCTCGCCTTACACCTGGGCTTCGTTTCATTTCCAGACTTGGATAGGGATTTTTCTCTCTCTCTCCCCCCCCCCCCGCCATTACTGGGTGCGATTTTTCGTGTGACCACTTGGGGTCGCGCTTTATGTCTGTTTGGAGCACAGCAGCGGGGGAAGGGGGAGGGGAAGGAGACGAAAACGCGAGAGAGACTTAATCTCCCTTAATCGTTACAAAATGTTCAAACAAAAATACTAACGGCGACCTCCCCCCGTCCCCGTCCCCTCCAGCAACCCCCCCTTCCATACAGAATAAGGTCTTCTTTGCATGCAATAGTGGCAGGCAAGTGTGTGTGTGTGGGGGGGGGGGGGGGGGAAATCGCAGCCCGTCCCCAGAAGCGAAATGCAATTCTAATCCCTCCTTCCCGTTTTCCTTTCAATCTCAGCCAGGAATTAGCGTTGCCTTTTTTTCTTATTCGCTTTTAAAAGCGATTCCAAGTTTAGGATCGCGTTTCCATCCCTCGTTCCAGCTTTGATTTTGATTTGATACAGTTGCAACTGGCTGAACGGCGGAGGCAACTCGCCACCTCTCCGGCCGTTCAGTGGGACATGCAAAAATATGGAGAGGATTGGAAGGTGAAATTCATTTTTTTTCTGCTCGCCGTTTCTTTTACACCTCTCTCCCTCTCCCCTCTCCCCCTCCCTCTCTCTCCCTCCCACTTTCTCTCGCCTTCCTCCCCCTCTCTCTCACTTTCTCTCTCCCCCTCTCTCTCCCACTTTCTCTCTCCCTCTCCCTCTTTCCCACTTTCTCCCTCCCTCTCCCTCCCTCCGTCTCTCTCCCACTTTCCCCCTCTCCCTCCCCCTCCCACTTTCTCCCTCCTTCTCTCGCTCCCACTTTCTCCCTCTCTCCCACTTTCTCTCTCCCTCTCCCTCTCTCTCCCACTTTCTCTCTCCCTCTCTCTCCCACTTTTTCTCTCTCTCCCCCATTTTCTCCCTCCCTCTGCCTCCCACTTTCTCCCTCTCCTTCCCCCCTCCCACTTTCTCTCTCCCTCTCCCTCCCTTCCTCTCTCCCACTTTCTCCCTCCCTCTCCCACTTTCTCTCTCCCTTTCTCTCCCTCCCTCTCTCCCACTTTCTCCCTCCCTCTCCCACTTTCTCTCTCCCTCTCCCACTCCCTCCCTCCCTCCCCCCCTCTCTCTCTCTCACACACACACACACACACACACACATTCGCAAACACGTGCGTTTTCACTTTAGGGGAACTTTAAACTCTCTCCTCCCTTCCTAAGGAGCAAAGTGCCACTTTGAAAGTAGTATTATTATTACCCCCCTTCCCCCCCCCCTTTGCAGGCGGAGGGGGGAGGGAATGACCCCATTATTAATAACAAGAATCCCAAATAACCTTTCCGTGTAATAGGTAGGAAGGGGGGGGGGGAGGGACGCGGTGGAAAAGAAATCAGGGCCCAGGCACTTTTCCTGACTGCCGAGGGAGGCGGGGGCGGGGGTGGGGGTGGGGAAGCGCGGCCGAGGCGAGGGTTCGGGAAGATTAAAGAAGCCAAAACACAACCCGCGCAGCTGGAACTCCGCTCCGCGGGCTTCTCCTCCAGCTGCTTGTCAGCTGACTGGCTGGGAGCTGTCAGTCTCTTTCAAGAGAAGCCCCGCCCACCCCGGCTACCCCAGGAACTCAGCGTCCGAGCCGCGGTTGGTCGCAGCGCTCCGCCGGCCCGCCCCTTTTGCCTTGAGTGTCAGCCAGGGAAACAATATAAGGCACCAAGTGGGGCGGCTGGGCGAATCACAGCTGTTCAATCCCAGCGCTGGAGGCTGCGGCTGGGAGCTGAAGCGCCGAGGAGGAGGAGGAGGAGGAGGAGGCGGTGGTGGTGGGGCGCCTTCCCCCCTTTCTTTTCCTTCCTTCCTTCCTCCCCTCCCTCCCCTTTCCCAGCGCCGATCCTGACGGCATCCAATCGTCCACCTTTTTTTCTTCTTTCGCCCAGCTGCCGGGGCGAAGCAAAAAGTTTGCAGGGGGAAATCGCTGCTTGCAAAAGAGCCGGACTTACAAAAGGAAAGCCCGAAAGGAGGCGCAGAGAGTTATCCGTCTTCTGTTTGTTTTTTGTTTTTTTTTGTTTTTTTGAAACCCAGCGAAAGATTTTCCCCCTGAAGGGGGAAGAAGAGGGCACCGCAGCAGCACCAGCAGCTCAATCCGCCCTCGCAGGATTTTCCTTCCTTCCTTCCTTCTTTCTGCCAGCGGGGGTTCCTGGCCAGGAAAGCGAAATCGGGCAAGCTGCCTTTTGCCCTCTTTCTCTCTTGGCTGCTGCTTTTTTTTTTTTTTTTTTGCCTAGCGCTGCGGTCTCTCGGTTAGAGAGAAGGCGAAAGCAGCAGCGGCAGCAGGCAGAAGCAGAGCGGCCGCAGCCCTCGTGTGCGCCGGTCTCCCTCGGCTGCTTTGGCTCGGCGGCTCCCGGGCTCGGCGACGCTCAGCGAAGAAGCAGCAGAGGAGGAGGAGGAGGAGAAGAAAGTTTTATTCGCACTTGTCTGGGCTTCACCCCCCGAGAAAGCCGAGGCCCTGGGGTGAGGCGACGCCGCGGGGACGCCGCCTCCTTTTTTGCCTCCCTCTCTCCGACCCGGAGGGGAGCCGCTCCCGCCGCCGCTGCACCGCCGCGCGATGGCCGCCGAGCTCAGCATCGGCCCCGAACTGCCCACCAGCCCCCTGGCCATGGAGTACGTCAACGACTTCGACCTGATGAAATTTGACGTGAAGAAAGAGCCGCTCGGCCGAGCCGATCGCTCCGGCCGGCACTGCACCCGCCTCCAGCCGGCCGGCTCGGTGTCTTCCACCCCCATCAGCACCCCTTGCAGCTCGGTGCCTTCCTCGCCCAGCTTCAGCCCCACCGAGCAGAAGACGCACCTGGAGGACCTCTACTGGATGGCCAACAGTTACCAGCAGATGAACCCGGAGACGCTCAACCTGACGCCGGAGGACGCCGTGGAAGCCCTCATCGGGTCCCACCAAGTGCCCCAGCAGCTCCAGAGCTTCGAGAGCTTCCGGGCCGCCGCTGCCCACCATCACCACCATCCCCATCACCACCATCACCACCACCACCCTTACGGAGGGGTCCCGCACGAAGACCTGTCCGGCGTCGGCCACCCGCACCATCACCACCACCCGCACCACCACCAGGCCTCCCCCACCCCTTCCACTTCGTCCAGTTCCTCCCAGCAGATGCAGAGCGCGCACCCTCCTCACCCTTCCTCCTCCTCCGCCTCCTCCTCCGCCTCGTCTTCCAGCAGCGTGGAGGACCGGTTTTCCGACGACCAGCTGGTCTCCATGTCGGTGAGGGAGCTCAACAGGCACCTGAGGGGCTTCACCAAGGACGAAGTGATCCGCCTCAAGCAGAAGAGGCGGACCCTGAAGAACCGCGGCTACGCCCAGTCTTGCAGGTACAAGCGGGTCCAGCAGAAGCATCACCTGGAGAACGAGAAGACCCAACTGATTCAGCAGGTGGAACAGCTCAAGCAAGAGGTGACCCGGCTGGCCAGAGAAAGAGACGCCTACAAGCTCAAGTGCGAGAAACTGGCCAACAATGGTTTCCGAGAGGCTGGATCCACCAGCGACAACCCGTCGTCTCCCGAGTTCTTCATGTGAGTCCTTAAAAACAAACAAACCAAGACCCCCAACCCACCCACCCACCCATCCGCTACTCCCCACTTGCTTCCCTTGTTTCCCCCTCCGCTGACATCTCCATCCATCTACCCTCCCGAGCCAGCAGCGAGATTAAGGTTGAGAAAAAGAGAGTCAGAAGAATGACTGCGAGGCCTGGGGAAAGGGTGGGCTTCCTCCAAGGCCAGGACTGCGAGGGGAAACCTCTGCGGCAGCATCTTGTGTTTCTAGCTTAGCTCTGAAGGGCGGAAGGGAAAGGGCACAACTTTTCCTCTTAATCGGCCGCTTGGCAACCAAAGGGGGCTTTGGGGAGGGGAGAGATAGGTGGGGAGGGGGGGGGGAGGAAAAGCCTCTCTGATAAAAAAAAAAAGTTTTTTATACAACTTGATTGCTTGCTTGTAGAACTTTATCCTGGACTTTGCAAAACAAAGGGACGGGCGCCGGACAAGCCATCTAGAATACCCACTTATGGAGTTCCTTAAAAAAAAGCCACGGAAGAACACATGCGAGGGGGGAAGTGCACCCTGGAAAAGGAGCAAGGACAATGTGTGCAGGTTTTCATAGATTGCCTGCTTTGAAAAAGACAGAATTGAGATGGGACTTAACCATGCGAGCTAGTAAAAAAATAGGAAAGGAAATTAAAGAGAGCGCGAGAGCGCGCGCAAGAGAGAGTCAGAAGCCTCCTCAGTTTTATTGCCTGCTTGATTATATAGAGAAAAAAAAACACAAAAAAAATTCTGCATTAAAAATATTAATCCTGCATGCTGGACATGTATGGTAACTTCTATTTTGTACCATTTTCTTGTTTAAGAATTTCGCATGTCGTTGATCATCGACCATACTTTTTTTTTTCTGTTGTACTGTTGTTTGTTTCTTTGAGTAAGAAACTGTCACAAATTCTATATAAACAAACCTTCTTTTTACTTGCACATGCAACTGCTCGTCCTATCTCTCTATTTAGCTTTTCTTTTTTTTCTTTTTTCTTTTAAATTGGGAGCTCAATCCACTAGGCATGTCTCCTGTGCAAGTTTCACAGAAGTCAGTGAGGCTGCTGCTTAAGAGAATAGCTGGGAGGGGGGGAGAGGGTGGATTGGGCTCTGTGTTAGCTTGTAAATATCAGCCACACCACATAAGATCTGCACAGGGCGAAAACATAAGAACATTTCAGCAGGCTGGTTTTCAATGATCATTTGTTGCAGACAAATCATAATCTACAAAAAAAAAATTCTGGGCATTTTGCATTCAGAAAACATCCTTGTATAGTCGGTGCACTTTTAAAAGCTGTAGGTTCTTTTTGTTCAGTTTTCATTTTGGTTTTTGTTGGGGCAGAAAGAGTTTCCCCCCCCTTTACCTCTTTTAATTCCCCAATCTTAATTAAATTACTTGGAGGTCAAGTCTGCTGAAATTAAGGACTAGACTAGAAAGAACCAGGTTCCTTTGTATCTAGTTGGATTTAACTTCCAAGTAACTTCCAATGTTTGTAAATCACTTTTTTAAATATTTTTTTAAAAAACATCAATTCCAGAGAAATATATTTTAAAGTGGCAACAAGGGATAATTTTAGTGGTTGCTACAGTCCATTTTTCGTGACCCAGCCATCCGTGTGGGCCACCTGATTTCATTGCTGGCTCAGAAAAAGAAAGATTTGCAATTATTTTTTTCTCTTCTTCAAAGCAACAATTGGCCGCTGGGTTTCTTAACTAAAACATGAGTCAGTTTCACTGACTGCATCAGAGGCAGCCCATGTGTATTAGAGTTCCCATTAGAATTTATGTTTATGCCTCTGTAAAAGGATGAATGAATTCAGAATGCATAGGGGGAAAACAGCTTTCCTCTTTCAAGAAGGTGGTTTTAGCTTTGCAGCTTTCAAGTTTAGCTTTTGCAATGTTTAATCTGCTTTTTCACGCAGCCAGTGAGTGTAGCCAAAACTTTTAGTAGTTTGGCAATTTATGGGTGTTTATTATAATTATTATTTCTTGTGATTTCCCCCCTTTTTTCTCCCTCTTCTTTTTCCTCCTGCAGGTCAGTAAAAGGATTTTACGTTGCACTGACAAAAATACCAAAATGAAAACCTTTATTTTTTAGTTTCCTTTTAGAATTTGCTGGCACTGCTGGCCGGATGCATTTTGAGTTTGTATTAGTTTATAAATTAACAGTAATACCAAGAATCGTGAAAAATGAAAAGCATGGTGCTTGCAGTTTTAAATATTGTGAATATTAATAGTCATGCATCAGAAAATACCCCTTTAAGCTTTTGGGTTTTTATGGATTCAACTGTGTTGAAATCACAGCATTGCAGCAGCAGAAAATGTTTTTATTTCATGTAAACGTTCTGAAGGGATCAATTTCAAATCCTGCTTATGATATGAAAAATATTAAAAAAAACACCTCTTGGTCTTATTGTAGTTTTGTTCAGACTGGTTTCTGGTTTTTGTTTCTCTTGGTTATTAAAATTGTTTCCTATTTTTGCTTACTAATATTATTGACATGGCATTTTTTTAAGGGTATACTTTTTCTTGAGGGTTATTCTCGAACGTGGGAAATAAGGATGGTGGTGACTGCCATCATCACCAACTCATCCAATCAGGCAAATTATACAGAGTTGCAAGAAACACAATTCAGGGTTTGATTCATAAACTGATGGAAACACCAACAACCCTCCCCTCCAATTCCTGAAGCACCACTGAATTCCCTGGGCTTCTTTGGAAGCAAAGATGTATGCAAACTGTATTATGGTACATGAATCCTATTCCCACATATAGAGGAGTTTGATTGAAAGTTGCGGGACTGAGATAATTATTTAAACAAAGCAAATCACAGGAATAACAATGTTATTTTATAATATGGACAATCTTAATGGTAAAATAGACTTGAAGGGGTTGGGGTTGGGGAGGCAATGACCGATAACATTCCTCTTTTTCCTAACTTTCTAGCTTCTTTTAATCTGACAGGTCTTTCCATTCTAACAAGTTTTACCTGAATGCCAAGGGAAGGGTCCCTGCATTTTCACGAGAGTGTTTCCACTGGAAAGATATTGGGCCCTTGGAGGAAATGTCAACTTGACCTTGCTTGAGATGAGTGACAGAGGAAAAGGGATTCCCAAAAGCAGGGCAGGCAGAGGTATTTATGTGTGGTAATTGTGGTGTCTAAAATGTTCATTCTTCGCCTGAAGTCTCCCCCTCCCCATTTCTACCCACTTCCCATCTGCTAAGGTCCATATCTGTTTTAGGTCCTTCATCTATTCTCTCATTCTACCAGAGCAGGGGTCTGCAAAGTCGGCTCTTTTAAGACTGGTGGACTTCAACTCCCAGAGTTCCCCAGCCAGCATAGCTGGGAGTTGAAGTCCACCAGTCTTAAAAGAGCCGACTTTGCAGACCTCTGAACCAGAGCACAGCACCACTCTCTAACCCCCACGCCCACTTAAAGCCCCCTAACCAGCATCCCTGCCTTAACCCGCACCAGGTTTTAAATGGTCGTCCCACAGACTAGCTTTCCCAATGAAATCTGGATCAGTAGCAGCTGTGGTGTCCACTCTGAGCTACATTGCCCAGATCTTGAAAGGGTAGCAGAGGACAAAGCTGCTGACAGGAGCAGGCCTGAAAGTCCTTTGAGCTCACTTTTTGTTTTGTTTTGGGGGGAGGATTATATTATATTCTTCACAGCTTTGTTATTTTGCACTCCGACACAGTGACAACCGCAATCTTGAGAAGGACTCCATAGGTGGATAAAAATGCTGGAACACCTGGCTGGCCTTGCGCCCAGTCATCATAATCGTCGCCACCCCCACCACAGCGGTGTAGGCTCCTAACACCTCTGTGGAACTGGGCTTCCTCGCAAGGTCTTTCCCGAGAAGCGAGCTTTTCCTGGTTCTTGCCTTGATCTCCAACGGGGAGGCAGGGATTTCAGCCTCCCTGGAAATGCCCCCTTCCCCTTTCTCACCCCTCCGCCGGTCGGCTTCTCTCCATTAAGCCTCCAGCCTTTGGCGGCGGCGGGAGCGGCGGCGGCAACCACTACTAAGAGTGGGAACGGCCGAAAGGCAAGGGCTTAATTATGCTTCCCCCTCCACACTTTTCCTACCCCCGAGACCCCCGAGATCAAACAAACAAAGCGCCCATCGGTCAGAAACCGCGACCAGCTGGAGCCGAAGCCAACCGGCCTTTCGAGCAGCGATTTCCCGCCTTTAATTTCACCCAAGAGCGGTGTGCCCTTGCTGAAAGGGGTCTGCCCCAGCTCGCCGACTTCAAGGCCGGCGGGCAAATGTAGGACTTACCCGGTGAGTGACATGTGCCTCCCAAGAAGTCCCGCGATTTTAATGGCCCCGATTAAACTTCCTTCCCTGACCTCGACACTCTGGACACCTGAATTACGGTACAGCGACCACAAGACAAGAGGGGTGCCATTACAAATCGGCTGCGGTCCTTAAGAGAGGTTCCAAAATCTCCCTTAGTTCGGCCGCTTCGGGTTCACAAGGCTGCCTTATTGTAAAAGAAAGAAAGAAAGAAAGAAAGAAAGGAAGGAAGGAAGGAAGGAAGGAAGGAAGGAAAGGAAGGAAAGGAAGGAAAGAAAGAAAGACTCTTCGAAACTTAGTTTGAGGTGAATCCCGGTTCGTTCAACGAGGTGGCTGGTGAGAAATCAGCGCTCGGAAATCACCTCGGTTGGGTCGATCACCAGACCACCTTTTTTTTTTAACGTAATAGCGAACCTCGAAGTTTAGTTCAACTCCCGGAGATTTCTTGGATACTGAACTGGCAAGGGGAGGGGAGTGTCCGGATCGTCCCAGACTAAGGGGGAGACCCGTTTCACTGCTGACCAAAATTCTCCCCCTGCCTCTCCAGTGCTCTCTCTCTCTCCCCCCATCTTCTGAGGGGGGGGGAAATTAAAAGTGGGGGAGAGACTTTCTGCCACTGAGGGCACCTAGCGACCCGCTAGCTCTTGCAGAGGACAGGAGAGTTAGCGGGTCGCTAGATACTCTCAGTGACAGAAAATCTCCCCCCACTTTTAATTCCCCCCCTCAGAAGTTGTGGGACAGAGAGAGCGCACTGGAGAGGCAGGGGAAGGATTTTGTCAGCAGTGAAACGGGTGTGTGTGTGAGGGGAAAAAAGCACACCACTGACCGTGTCCAACTTTAGATTCGCTGAGCTCCTGCAGAGGTGGGTACAGCTAAGCAGTGAGCTGCTAGAAGCCGGTTTGTGGTCAGTTTGTGGTTTAGGAAGAAGCACGGAGGGCAAGAGCGAGGCCGGGCTTAGAGAGAAGAGCCGCCCTTACCCGACGGAGGAAGGCACGCACGGCCTGTTCGGAAGGCCTAAGAGGAATATTGTTCGTGGGAACTGCCACCGCATATTAATGTCCTCTCATGCGTGCACTGAATACATCCCAGAAGCTAATTGAGCGACATTCCCCCAGCCCTCCACCCAACCCGGCCCCCGCTTTCTTTCTACCGGGGAAAACTGGGCCTCAGAAAAACGCAGGAGGGCCTTTGGGCACCCGGGTTGCCTTCGCGTAAAAAGCATGTCAGCGGGTGGGAAGGCTGCACCGCTGCAGATTTACCCGAGCTCCCTTTCCATCTCTGCCCCTGGATACGTTTCAGTTGTTTTTTTTCCCTGCACGCCATACCGGCGAAATGCCTTTGTCGGTCGTTTTGGACCCTTGAGGTCAAGGGCCCATTAAAGGAACCAGGGAAAAAGCCCGAACAGAGATGTCGTTGTGGAAAGGGGGATTAAACTCGTCGGTTTGATTGCTTCGAAGGGAAAAGAGGCGACCCTATCCTATGTCGAAAGCTGAAACCCGAATGGAGTCCCTTCTCCAAGTCAGGCTGGGGAAGCCAGGAGTAGCGGGAGCGCAGCGACTTGGGGAAGATCAGCTGGGGCCTGCGACGAGGTTTTTGTACACGAACCCAGGGAGGACATAGTGTGAGTCACCAAATAAAAGCTACCCTTCTTTCCTTTGGAGGGTTACCAGAAGTCTCTGGGACCCAAAGGGCTGAGCAGTCGCTGGGGGACGGGGGGGGGGGACGGGATAAATGTTAAGGCTCATCCTTTGAAGTGCCCGGACTGTGTGTGTGTGTGCCTAAACCAGGGGTCTGCAAAGTTGGCTCTTTTAAGACTCGTGGACTTCAATTCCCAGAATTCCCCAGCCAGCCATGCTGGCTGGGGAATTCTGAGAGTTGAAGTCCCCCAGTCTTAAAAGAGCCAACTTTGCAGACCCCTGACCTAAGCCAGTGTTTCTGCATGGGTGGAGTTTGCAATCCATCCGTTCTTTCACTTGTCCAGGTTGGGAAACAATGAATTAGAATACGCTTGATTTTTGAGAAGAAGAAGAAAAAACACAATTGCTAGAATCGCCAGGCTGCATGCAGAGAGTTTGGAGGGAGGGGGGGCATTTCGAAATAGGCCCCCATCATCCCGCAATCCAAGTTGCTGCCCGCTTCCCAGATCAGAGGCAGAAGTGAAACTTTACACTGGCGGCGCGCCGGAGCGTGTTTTTCTTAGCTGCGCTAGCCGGCTTCGACAAGGCTGTGTTGCGGTAAAATAGGAAAAAAAGGAAACGGGGGGCGGGGAAGGGGAAACCACCCGGTCTGGGCTGCATCAATCGGGACGAACCCTAGGGGGCAGCAGAGCGCCAGGGACTTCGACATTCCTTTCCGAGCAACTCAGCTGCCGTCGGGAGATTTGCAGCCCAAATCCAGCAGCCCCGGTAAAAAGTTTTCTCTTTGCTTTCCGTCCACCTTCCTTTTTCCCGCACGCGATGGCGGCGCTTGGGGGCTGCGCAATCGCAGGAGACCACGAAAAGCAAAACGCGTGGACGGACGGCAACGTGCGCTAAGAAACAACCCGATCACGATCGCACCCGCCCACCGATGCATTATTATCGGCATTGGATGGACTCTGAAAAAGGGTACCAAACCCAGGTTTATTTACTTAGAAACAACGGGGTTTTATTGACCGGTAATCCCTGGGTAGACATTTCAATCAGGAGATTGAGATTGACATCGGGCGATTCAGATCAACCCAATTTGGGGGGGAAGGAGTGGGCAGGGAGGAGAGGAAAGGCAAAGGTCACGAATCCGTTTGCTCCGGGACGGCTCTGAACCGGAACGACTCCGGACCTGGCTCCGGACAGGGACAACTGTGGCTTGAAGATGCGTTGCGGAAGGCGAGAGAACCTTAACAGTGACTGAGTTGGAAGGGATCTTGGAGATCATCTAGTCCAACCCCCTTTCTCACGCAGGAGACCTATGCTAGGGATTCGGACCGCCGGCCTTTCTGACCAACCAGCTCAACGTCTTAGCCACTGACCCACCTAACCGGAGGCGTCGAGGTGAGTCCTTGGCGGCGCCACGCTGCAGCCCCCTCCCCCCTCTGCATTCTCCCTTCCTCTTCTTCCTTGGGATGGTTCGATTTACACACAAGCGACCTTCCGTGCCGCCTCCCCCTCGCCCCAACAGCCAGCCGGCCCTGTCAGCCTTCGGTTCACCTTTCCCTTGGCAGCCTCTCCTCCGCCCTACCTTTCAGCAGCCAGAGGGTTAAGTTGTACCTCCCCCTGAATGGGCTCTAGCAGACCTAATGAAAGAGAGGCGTGGTGACTTCCAGCTGAGCCTCCATTCAGCAGAATTGTTGACACAAGCAGCCGCTTGGGGGTGGGTTGGGGGACACACAAAACAAGGAAGGCGCAATTCTCACTTTCTGGCCTGGCTTGCCTCCCAAAGGGCGCTAGGGAAAGTCCTCATCCTATGACCACGATGGAGCCCCAAATTTATGTTGCTAAGTGAGACACTTGTGAATCCAGTTTTGCCCCAGTTTGCAGCCCTTTCCTATCCCGGTTGTTAAGCGAATCACTGCAGTTGCTAGATTAGTAATCCAGTTAAGGCAGTGTTTCTCAATCTTGTCCACTTGAAGATGTCTGGACTTCAACTCCCAGAATTCCCCAGCCAGCATTCGCTGGCTAGGGAATTCTGGGAGTTGAAGTCCAGACATCTTCAAGTGGACAAGGTTGAGAAACCCCGAGTTAAGGGAATCTGGCTTCTCCCCTTGACTTGGCTTGTCAGAAGGTTGCCAAAGATTGATCACATGATCTTGGGACACTGAAACCGACATACGTCTGAGTCAGTTGCTGAGCCCCTGAATTTTGGACACCTGATCATGGAGATACTGTAAAGGTCATAACTCTGAAAAACGGTCATAAGTCACTATTTTTTAAGTGCCGCTGTAACTTTGAGCAGTCAATAAACGAATCATGGTAAGTCGAGGACTAGCTGTGCTTTTGACCCAAAAGCAAATCCCCCTCCCTCTTCCAAGTATATATCCTTGGACACAGAAGGTCATACTTCCAAGCTGTTAGTACAGGCCTGGTTGTGAATACATAAAAGAATAAATAAAATATACACCTGTGATACAAATCAGAAATATATATATATATATGGGCACAACCACCCAAGAAGAATCCCTCAAGGTGTGTATCTGCTTTATTTCTTCTGGTGTGTCTTCATACAAGTGAAGCAGGTGCTAATGAAGGAAAGGCTCTTTGCACATGCTCCAGGGCATTGAATGGTTGGATTATATTCATGTAAAGAAAATGCCCTCTGTGTTAAATACAGACTTCTGAGGTTTATAGCACTCTCAAACCATTGTAAATATGCATCATCCCCACCCAGTTGGGATACTATTGTGGCAGTGAATGATGAAAATTGTAGTTCAGGATATCTGGGAAACTGGAAGGAATTGCTTTAAGGACGATGCTACGCAGAGGCCTGTTATTGACTGTTCAGAGCTTTCTTTTAACCCTTTCCCCCAATCAAAATTGCTCTCTTCCGTTCAAGCATCTTGGCAGTCAGATGCTCTGCAGGTCATCATAATCATCCACCACAAGAAAGGGTGAAGTTTGGGGCTTGTAGTTTAAGCCTTGGGTTATCTTCCCTGAAAGCTCTTTTACCTCCTTCCCTTTCCCGCTCTGAACAAATTGACCCACAGCAACATTCATTTCCTCTCTTGGCAAGAGAAATAGGAAGTGTCCTGCACGAATGGAGGCAAATGAAGTAGACAGGGAACTATGAATATCAGCCAGGGAAAGTAGGAAGAAAAAGGTGCCACAGATCAGTCATCCCTCCCATTGTTTCTCCATAGCACTTTCCCTCCAGTGTTACTCGATGGGTAAAGC
This sequence comes from Rhabdophis nuchalis, assembly GCA_039707465.1. Lineage (NCBI taxonomy): Eukaryota > Metazoa > Chordata > Lepidosauria > Squamata > Natricidae > Rhabdophis > Rhabdophis nuchalis. The sequence goes on from CM077644.1 coordinate 31,711,338, forward strand.
TCACCCAGGATGACTTCATGAATGCTTCCCTGGAATTTTCTTGGCAGTAATATGGAATTGGTTGATGACTGCTCTGTTCGGTGATTGACTGACTGATTGATTGATTTTTGCTTCCTATTCTAGCGTATAGCTTTGCATTTTGCTAGGAGTTTCTTACACAAAGCCAAACCAGGCCCGAATATGCTTTCCTGCGGATTAAGATAGGATTAGCCAAATGCTGCCCTCTGCTGAGACCTTCAATTTATTGCCCCTTCCCCACAATTCTCGCTTGAGCAGGTCGGAAAAGAGCTCGAGGATCCTGGCCCCTGCACTGGCATCAAACGTGGAAATTTACCCGCATCTCTCAGGTTATTTTTCATTGGATTTATATTCCACCTTTCCTCTAGGAGCTGAAGGTGGCATGCTCCTTATTTTGAAAAATTGCTGTATCCAAGCAAAAATCACTATTAGCCTAGAATAGAATTTCCCCCACTCAGCACTTTGTGTGTCAAATTCACTGAGCAATATATACACTCTCGTTTGGTGTGTTTATTTGCATCTGTGCTGTGAAATGAGTCATTATGGTTATTACTGTGTATGTGTGTATGTGTGTGAGAGAGAGACAGGTTAGGTCAAAATGCTTTTCCTTGGGATTGCAAAAATCAGACAATTTGAATAAGTTTCCTAGATGCTTAATTTGACCTAGTACCTTCGTACTCACATGAGAACGAAGTAGCCATGGGCTATATGTCTACAAGACCTATCCACCTTTAAATCCATAAGACTTAATTTCACAGGAAAGGCTTTGGAACAGTGGAAGTGCAACCTGATCCATGAGAAAAACAGTGGGACATTCAAATAAATATGCTCTTATACATAACAGCCTGCTCAATTATACAAGCAATCTGTGTATCACACCCAAGAATAGGAATAGATTGTCTTTGAACAGCTGGATTTATTCCCCCCCCCCAAATGTGAATCCAACACATTTATTTGCTTCTTCTTCCTTGCATGTCAAGAGTGTCTCTAATGACTAATAGCACTTCTGTGCTAATAGGACCTTGATTGCATAGCACACCAACTAAAATCTTGCCAGACTGCAGTGTAAGGCAAACATGCTTTTAAAATATTGTAACTTCTCCATTTTCCTCAACCATCTTTCTTGATAAAGAGCTTTTCACAATCTGAAAGTTTGCATGCTACTTTATAAACTGTAAACTGATTTAATAAAGGCATTGCTTTAATATTAATTTGGTATATTCTTTATTTGAAATGGTATTTACTGCAACATGAAATGAAGTTGCAGTATGAACAGCTTTTTGAGGGGATTAGAAAAACTATGCAGGGGAATGCTTTTCAATGATCATTTGTTATTAGGACTGTATGGTACCTCCAGATTAAAATCCATGTTCCCATAATATGTTGAATTAAACAACAGCAACCACCACCACCACCACCACCAAAGCATACAATTTATTGATATCATTATACCAAGAGATGCCAGAGTCGAAGAAAAAGAACTGGAAAAAAAGCATGAAATATCATGGCCTGGCCATCGAAACTACATGAGTATGGATGAAACATGTAACAGTGATACCCATTGTCATCTGGGAACCTGGTACCATGTCCAAGAATTTTACAAAATACATAAAGAAATTGCAGCTTCCTGCAATAACACCAGCAAAAAACCCCTGCTACTCAGAAGATTGTATGTTTTAAGAAGATACTTGGTTGATACCTAGGATGCTGGTAGCAACCCATATCAACCATCAGTGCCAGTCAATGATATTTGTGCTACATTTTTAAATATTCATTTGACTGAGTTTCTTGCTTAATGAATAAAAGAGATAATAATATCATCCAACTTTTAACTTAGTTCCCATAGTTCCCTGTGTTTAGTTTATTATTTTTGGTACAGGATAAGGTGGGAAAATATGCAAAGACAATCAATATCAGTTGCTCTTCTGTTTGTGGGATTCTTAGAAGTATCTAAGAAATAAGATGCCAGACTCATCCAACAGTGTATTTCCTTTTTGCAGATGACTGATCTTTGTTCTTTGCCTTCTCCCTTTGACATAGAGACAAATGTTATTGAACTTTTCTCTACAAGGTAAGTCTAGTTGATCTATGAGTGAGTGTACATAAGCTCAAAGTATGGGTCACTAAAGCATCTGAACACGGTATCTTGGTACTTTTTTGGGATGGGATTGTTAATGACTGTTGACCATTGAAGTTGGGCAGTTAATACGTTTCAATTAATCATAAAATCAATCTTAATTCTTATAGCCAAAAAGAAAAAAATGTTGGGATCTCCAGTCTACAAATTTACCTGTGATTACTACCTGGGAATTGGACTTAGAAAATCCTAAATGTTATTAATTGTCATCTAACTTACTGAATGTGGCCATCCATCTATCCAAGACACCTGGGGTGGTAAACAAAAAACAGAGGATTACCTTTAAAAGAAACCCAACTAAAACTGCACTGAGTCTCAATAAAAACATGAAGTCACTAGACACAATAAGGCTGAACCTGATTAATACTTATGTAGATGGAATTCCTCCAGGGAGTTCAAAAGCTGTAGAATAGTTGTTGTTTTTTTAAAAATCCCCAAAAGCCAGATATATTGGCATATATCTGAGGGTATCCATGAAATATAAGTCAGGTTTTCCTAAAAGGAAAATTTATTTTTTTACTACCTAGCAGTTTTTGCATAATGCAGCTTCAGAAAGCGTGAATTATATACAAAATCAAATAATTTACCTGTGATTACTACCTGGGAATTGGACTTAGAAAATCCTAAATGTTATTAATTGTCATCTAACTTACTGAATGTGGCCATCCATCTATCCAAGACACCTGGGGTGGTAAACAAAAAACAGAGGATTACCTTTAAAAGAAACCCAACTAAAACTGCACTGAGTCTCAATAAAAACATGAAGTCACTAGACACAATAAGGCTGAACCTGATTAATACTTATGTAGATGGAATTCCTCCAGGGAGTTCAAAAGCTGTAGAATAGTTGTTGTTTTTTTAAAAATCCCCAAAAGCCAGATATATTGGCATATATCTGAGGGTATCCATGAAATATAAGTCAGGTTTTCCTAAAAGGAAAATTTATTTTTTTACTACCTAGCAGTTTTTGCATAATGCAGCTTCAGAAAGCGTGAATTATATACAAAATCAAATAATTTTGTTTGATCACCCAGTTTTACAAGAATGATCATTAAGAGCCATAGAAAAATTTACATAGCTATAAATCTATATAAATAAAAATGTAACAAGAGTTTGTTCAAAACCGCTAATCTCCTAAAGTACTGCACTGATTGCTTCAAAATTTTCACACAACGTTCCTTTCAAATACGGCACCAATGATATATATAGGTTGTGTAGATGTCACACCTGTGCCAGGTACACGCAACAGAAATGTAAAAAATTGTAAAAAAGTAGGTAGATGGATACAGAGAGAGGAGTGGGCCACAGGTATTATGTCATAAAGGATGACATAATACTCTGTCCATAGGATTCAAGGAGAAATAAAGTAGGTAGGTAGGTAGGTAGGTAGGCAGCTATAAGTATAGAGAGAGGGAGCTATAGGTATAGAGCGAGGGAGAAATACGGTAGGTAGGTAGGTAGGTAGATCAGACAGATTGGTTGGCCATTTAACCAGACTGGGCCACACCAATGTGTGGCTGGGAACGGCTAGTTTCAAATAAAAGAGAACCGCTAAGAAGATTTTGACCCAGTATTCTAACCAAGACTAACAGGAAACACAACTGGGGATCTGGATAGAGAGACAACTATCAATTAGCTGGTTAACGTTTGCATTAAAATATTCCACTTTTTTAAAAAGTGGTTGACTAGCAGGTCAGATCTTCTGGTATAGATGGTTGAGAGCGGGGAGAAACTTAGTACATAAAATCATGCTTATAAATACTTAGGAATAAAAACTATCTGGGTTAGTAAACCTATTGGGTATTCGCTAGCTGCTTAGGGCTTTCTCACATCTGTATTATAAATATATATTCCAGTAAAAGGTACTGAACCAAGGAGAACTTAACTACTTTTTAGCTAAGAATTTTTAGCTTTTGAGAATCCAGATCTCAATCTGGTGATGAGTCTGTCATTCAGTGAAAACTGGGGACCCTGAAAAATGCGGGTTGAGTGAACCATGATTCGTATAACCTGGGGAAAACAGGATATGAATTCAGTTTAAAATAGTGATATAAAAAAGATATCCAAGGGCAAAAAATTATTCGTGGACATTTTCAAATTTAACTGTAATCCCAGCTCATCTTGAAAGCTAAGCAGGGTCAGACCTGATCAGGGTATAACAAGAAAGCACCAGGAGATCCCAGGGTTATAGGCCAGACAGGGAAATTGAAATAAACATCCCCAAAGAAGAAAAGACAAATGACTTAAATATTGTTGTCAAGAAATCTATATGGACATGTCTGAGATATTACAGGAACTGAGCCCAACCTGAATGAAACTTTCCTTCCAAAGAAGTGTGGCTAAAGTTGCAGCCTCTCTTGGGAGTAAATCCAAAGAATCAAATGGGATTAATTTCTGAGCAAAGAGAGGATTGTGGCCTTGGAACAACTGGGCACGTTTATTATGGGAAAGGAATAACCTTGTCAATATTTGTTTATGGGAGTTTAAAGCTAGAAAGCCTATCCAGACATTGCAGAGATATAATAATAATAATAATAATAATAATAATAATAATAATAATAATAATAATAATAATAATAATAATAATAATAATAATAATAATAAATTTTATTTGTAGCCCGCTCTCTCTCCCCAGAGGGACTCGAGGCGGGGCACAGGAAAACTAAAAAAACAATAAACACAAACAGAATACATAATTTAAAATCACAATTAAACCAAATCCTGCGCTAAAAACATCTATAAAAACTAAAAACTGTCCCTAAAACCCCTTAACACTACAAATAATTAAAATTACCCTAAAACCCCAGGACAAGGAGGCTATCCCAAGCCGGCCAGACGGAAAAAGTAAGTTTTCAATTTGAGACGGAAGGAGCGGAGGTCCGTGGTCGTCCTAATATTGGGGGGAAGGTCGTTCCAGAGGGCCGGGCCCGCCACAGAGAGAGCCCTTCCCCTGGGTGTCGCCCGCTGACACAGTCTAGTGGACGGCACCCGGAGAAGCCCCGCTCTGTGGGAGCGAATCGGCCGTGAGGATGTATGGGGCAGGATCCGATCCTGCAGATAGCTAGGTCCCGAGCCATGGAGCGCTTTAAAGATGATAATTAACACCTTGAAGCGCACCCGGAAGACGACAGGTAGCCAGTGCAGCTCGCGTAAGAGCGGTGTTACATGGGTGGACCTAGCGGTCCCCATAATTGCTCGCGCGGCTGCATTCTGGACTAGCTGAAGCCTCTGGGTGCACCTCAAGGGCAGCCCCATGTAGAGAGAGTTACAATAGTCCAGTCGGGATGTCACGAGAGCATGAGTGACTGTGCAAAGGGCGTCCCGATCCAATAGGGGGCTCACTGCACATTTACTTATTCAGTACAGTTGCCATACAAAACTGCCTCGGATTCTTAGAAGGAAGTAGAGAGAGCTCTGCTAGAAAAATGAAATATTTTAGGAAATATTAAAAGGATAGAATATTTCCCCTAAAAGGGAGGAAGAAACTCATCCTCCCACTTTTGTTAATGGGCCATTAAGGCCTGGGCCAGTTCTACACAACACAGATCTACCTCCTTCAGGCAGAGCCATTATAGGTATCCCAAAGCCCTTATATTACATCATCTCACAGCAAGAGTCAACCAAACTTGGGATTCAAAAACACAATCTACAAAGTTACCCCTGCATGGCCCCATGGGAGTGTGACAACCAATCAGAATGCAAGCTCAAATTCAAAAGCCCAGAGAATACAAGCTCAAATTCAGAAGCCCAAAGAGGGCATCAAACTGGGGCACTCTTCCCCTTTTTGCCCAGAACCTTAAACCATATGATCCTATTCATCATTAAAACATCTTTCCAAACAGCCACCATGTTTCCAGTGTCTTTCTCCTCACCTGGAACAGAATCCAGATGGACAGTTCTTCTAACAAGAGTATGTTGTGTCTGGCTGCTGTCGTCTACCAGGCATCCAAAGGATTGTAGCCTAGATATGGTAGCCTTAAGATTTAGCTTAACTGGGGCTAGGTTGGCAGTGTTCAAGGGATAGAGTAGGGTTGTTAACTGCTTCTAGCAGTTTGTGTACTTTAAAAATTGGTAAAATGATGCCATTGCTTGAATTAAACAAGTTCTCTTTTTTTGATGCAACGTATCATCACAGTTCTTTATTTCTTTGCTTTTCCCTGCCCTTTCTCGGTATGTGTATATATCTCCTCTCACAGGATAATGCTCTAAGCATCTTATAAAGTAGACTGATAGGAAATAATGGGATTGATGTGACAACAATATACTGTATTTTTCAGACTATAAGACGCACCTAGGAAAACCAGAAAAAATAATCTGTCTCTGCCTCCCAGCAATTTGCCTCCTTGCAGCAAACAGCCTGGTCAGCTTCAGCACAGCCTGATTTAGCACCAGAAGTTGATTGGCGGTTGGATCTTCCTCCCAGAATACCACCTATTAGCTGTTCCAGGCTGTAGGGATCGCCACTGCCCATCGCTGCCAACGCTGCCCATCATTGCCCCCTGAAACAGGCTGAAAATGGGGCATACAGAGGACAAAAAAGGGGTGCATGGAGGCTGAAAACAGGACACACAGAGACCAAAATGGGGCATGCGGTGGCAGTGATAGGTGGCAGTGGCAATGGGCGGTGATGGCAGTGATGGGCAGTGGCAATCCACTGTGCTAAATCAGGCTGTGCTTAATCTGACCAGGCTGCTTGCTGTTTGCTGCAAGGAGGCAAATTGCTGGGAGGCAGAAGCTGAAGGGTGGGGGCCAGCGGATGGGTGGGGCTTTGGCAACATTCATTCTATAAGACACACAGAAATTTCCACCCACTTTTTTGGGTAGGGGGAAGTGCGTCTTCTATACCAAAAATACGGTCATTTTTGAGTGATACAAGATGCTTGATACAGTTAAAATATAGACTACAGCACATCTTTTAAATATCTTGATCTTAACGCAACTATTCCTTTTTTGTGTGTAGGTAAAAAATGGACGATTTTGTGTATATTAGAAGAATCCACCTTCTTGAATGTCATTTAGGTTTCTGTATCCCTTACCCTACCCTTTTCGAAAATTGTAAAAACCAATAAAACTTTTTCAATATAAAAAGAATCCACCTTCTGAATAGCTATCTAAAGGAGAAATTTGTCTTTCAGTGCTTTCTCTTTCGTTCCTCTTTTCCAGTTCATATGTTTTTAAAAAAAAATGATGATCTAAAACTTTACTTATGCAGTGATCTAAGACTACTTCTCTGCTGATGAATTAAAGTGTTCTCTAATCTTTTGTTAGCAGAAAACAATGTTATCATAAAATTAGCCCTCTAGGTTGCCCATATCAATCCTCCATGCTAAACACTGTCATCCCAATTTAACTAGTAAATATAGGTAAGCAAATGAAGACTTTTTTTTGAGTGGGGGGGAGGGAGAGCTTTCCTGTCTTTCCCATTTCACCATGCTACCAGCCAGAAGGACAACATTCATCAGCCAGGTCACTGCAAAATGAATTGGTTGGATCTGATGATGCTTCTGCATCATCCAAGTCTCTGTTTTATCTTCCTTAGCGTGGATCGATTGCCTTTCTTCCCACACTCAATGTGGCATCAGAAGTCCAAAATAATGTGAAAGAAAGAAATACAGAGCATGAAAAGATCTTAGTTAATGTGCTTGCACAACAGGCAGACTAAATCTGAGCAGTACCAAATTCTAATTTGGACAATATAATTAGAGATACACAAGGGAAAAAAACCCCACAGCCCTAGAGAGAAGGGAGACAGATCTGCCACGATAACACAACTAATTATGTCCGGTAAAGAGGGATAAGAGAAACTGCCTAGCCTGTTGAGCTGGTGGGGATGATAGAAACTTAGAAATGCAGGGAAACAGGCAGTCAACATGTTCAACATTTCTTTTATTTCCAGGTTAGCACAATGAGGAAAATTCCTGTTGTATCTTACGTAAAGACTCCCAGTAGACTCTGCTTTAGAATTGTGCAAATAAAATACTGGAGGTTTACTCTTCTCTACTTGGTTAAAATAGAGAGAAGATGTTTTCTAAAATGAGTGGGTAGGGAAACTAATAAGTATAAATGCAGTCTAGGATACCAAACACTAAAAGAGGATTAATAAGTTAGTTAGTTAGTTAGTTAGTTAATTAATTAGTTAGTTCCATATTTTTAGACTATAAGATGCACCAGTGTATAAGATGCACCAAGATTTTAAAGAGGTAAGTAAGAAAAAAAGTTTTCATCCTCCCTGATCCCCAAGAGCACTCTGCCGGCTTCAGTAGGGCTGGGGTAAGGCAAAAACACCCCCATTTTTGTGAAAAACTGAAAAATGGGATGGTTTTTGCAAAAATGGAGGTGTTTTTGCCTTCCCCTAGCCCTGCTGAAGCCTGCACAGTGCTGCTTGGGGCTGGGGGAAGGCAAAAAATGCCTCAATTTTTCAACCATTTTTCACAAAAATGGAATGTGAGGGTGGGTCTTTGGGAGGCCAAAAGTGGCTGTATTCGGTATATAAGATGCACCAACATTTCCATGCTTTTTAGGGGGGGGGGAGGTGCCTCTTATACTCCAAAAAATACGGTACTTAATTAGTTTACTTTATTGTCCTTGCATCTCCTACAAAGAAATTAAATGCCATTTTCAGTTTACATTATACATAAACCCCCTCCCCCCATACCCTTCACGTTTTATACAATTGAATTGAAAACCCCTGATATTACATTGATATTGCACTATACCAGGGGTCTGCAAAGTCGGCTCTTTTAAGACTGGTGGACTTCAACTCCCAGAGTTCCCCAGCCAGCATAGCTGGCTGGGGAATTCTGGGAGTTGAAGTCCACCAGTCTTAAAAGAGCCGACTTTGCAGACTCCTGCGACTATACAATAGAATTCAATATAGTTACTGCTCTGGGATAGAAGCTGTTTTTCAGTCTATTTGTCCTTGTTTTTATTGTCCTGTACCATCTGCCAGATGGTAATAGTGAAAAAAAAGGTGCCCTGGATGAGATGGATCTTTAAGAATGTTTTGAACTTTCTTAAGGCATTGGGAGCTATAAAGCTCTTCCAAAGAGGGGAGAGGGCAGCCAATGATCCTCTAGGCCAGGGGTCCCCAACCCCTGGGCCGTGGACCGGTGCCGGTCCGTGGCTTGATAGTAACCGGGCCGGAGTGAGCGGCGGAGAGAGTAGCGCAACTCTTAGGAAAGTGTAGCAAACGCTCCGCTATCCTGGCGGCTGGCCGGGGCCCTCCCCGGGGGCAGGATGGGGGCAACAGCCTGCATGGGGGGGTTGGGGCACCACCCAGCCCTGGGCGGGGGGAAGGGGCTGCCAGGCCCTCCTGCCCAGGACACAGCCTGTCCTTCCCTGCCCCAGCTGAGGATTCTTCACCCAGGACCCCTGGCAGCTTTCGCACCCGGTTGCATGTGACCGCCATATGTGTGCACGGCCCACATGACTCAACTCACCTGCTGGAGGCTCCCACCGGTCCGTGGATCTTTTTTTACATGAAACCGGTCCCTGGTGCCAAAAAGGTTGGGGACCCCTGCTGTAGGCAATGACACTAACCCTTTGGAGCGCTGTCCTACCTGCCACTGTACACAGGGGTGGGTTTACAATACAATAGCAGAGTTGGAAGGGACCTTGGAGGTCTTCTAGTCCAACCCCCTGCCTAGGCAGGAAATCCTATACCATTTCAGACAAATGGCTATCCAACATCTTCTTAAAGACTTCCAGTGTTGGGGCATTCACAACTTCTGGAGGCAAGCTGTTCCACTGGTTAATTGTTCTAACTGTCAGTAAATTTCTCAGTTCTAAGTTGCTTCTCTCCTTGATTAGTTTCCACCCATTGCTTCTGGAACGACCTTCCCCCCGAACTCCGGACCATCACGGACCTCCGCCTTTTCCGCCAGCGTCTGAAGACGCCCTTTTTCTATCAAGCCAGCCTAGCCTAGGCCCCCGAGACCATCCTATCAGACTGTGTTTTAAATTAACATAACGTTTTAATTAGTGGTATTTTAGTGAATTTTAGCACAGTGTATTCTAAATTTAATCAGTTTTTATTGTTGTAGTATTTATGGTGTTTTTATTTATGTATATGTATATATTTGTTTTAACTTCCTGTGCGCCGCCCTGAGTCCCTTCGGGGAGACAGGAGCGGGATAAAAGTCAAATAAATTCTAAATTCTAAATTCTTGTTCTGCTCTCAGGTGCTTTGGAGAATAGTTTGACTCCCTCTTCTTTCATTCACAACTTCTGGAGGCAAGCTGTTCCACTGATTAATTATTCTAACTGTCAGGAAATTTCTCCTCAGTTCTAAGTTGCTTCTCTCCTTGATTAGTTTCCACCCATTGCTTCTTGTTCTGCCCTCAGGTGCTTTGGAGGATAGTTTGACTTCCTCTTCTTTGTGGCACCCTCTGAGATATTGGAAGACTGCTATCATGTCTCCCCTAGTTCTTCTTTTCATTAAACTAGACATACCCAGTTCCTGCAACCGTTCTTCATATGTTTTAGCCTCCAGTCCCCTAATCATCTTTGTTGCTCTTCTCTGCACTCTTTCTAGAGTCTCCACATCTTTTTTACATCATGGCGACCAAAACTGAATGCAGTATTCCAAGTGTGGCCTTACCAAGGCATTATAAAGTGGTATTAACACTTCATGTGATCTTGATTCTATTCCTTTGTTTATGCAGCCTAGAACTGTGTTGGCTTTTTTGGCAGCTGCTGCACACTGCTGGCTCATATTTAAATGATTGTCTACTAGGACTCCAAGATCCCTCTCACAGTTGCTACTATTGAGCAAGGTACCACCTATACTGTACCTGTGCATTTCGTTTTTGTTGCCTAAATGTAGAACCTTACTTTTTTCACCATTGAATTTCATTTTGTTAGATAGTGCCCAATGTTCAAGTTTGTCAAGATCCTTCTGTATCTTAAGCCTATCTTCTGGAGTGTTGGCTATTCCTGCCAGCTTGGTGTCATCTGCAAATGTGATGAGTTCCCCATTTATCCCCTCATCCAAATCATTGATGAAGATGTTGAAGAGTACTGGGCCTAAAACAGAGCCTTGTGGTACTCCACTGCATACTTCCCTCCATGTAGATGCAGTTCCATTGAGGACTACACGTTGAGTGTGGTTGGTCAGCCAGTTGCGAATCCATCTGGTGGTGATGCTGTCTAACCCGCATTTTTCTACTTTATCTAATAGTAGGTTATGGTCTACTTTATCAAATGCCGTGCTGAAGTCCAAGTAAATTATATTGACAGCATTCCTCTGGTCCACTAATTTTGTCACTTTGTCAAAGAATGCAATAAGATTAATCTGGCATGATCTGTTTTTGACAAACCCATGTTGGCTTTTGGCTATTACTTTGTTTACTTCTAGGTGTTCTCTAATTCATTGCTTAATTATCTTTTCCAGAATCTTCCCTGGTATTGAGGTCAGGCTGATGGGTCTATAGTTTCCTGGATCTATTTTTTTCCTTTTTTGAAGATGGGAACCACATCAGTTCTTTTCCAGTCTTCTGGTAGTTCTCTGGCGCTCCAGGATCTCTGAAAGATATAGTTCAGTGGTTCTGAGATCTCATCTGCCAGTTCCTTCAGAACCCTGGGGTGTAATCCATCCGGTCCTGGTGATTTGAGCTCGTCCAGGGCAGACAGATGCTCACTTACCATTTCCTTCCCTATTTCAACTTGTGTTCCTAATCTGATTTTTGTGGTGCTGTTTTTGATTGGTTGGACTGTTTTATCCCTTTGTGTAAAGACAGATGCAAAAAATGAGTTAAATAGTTCTGCTTTCTCCCTGTTGCTTATCATCTTCTTGGCATTTTCTCCCAGCAGTGGAGCAATTGTTTCCTTAACTTTTTTTCTTGTTTTTAACATGTTTCTGCTGGTATTACCGCTGGTTTGGTGTATGCATGTTTGTTTGCATGTTGCTCTTTTGGTTGACATTCCTTTTTTACTAGATCATTTTTTTTCAGTTGGTTAGGAGTCTAGTGGTCCATTTCAGGAAACTCAGTTTTGCAGCAATTCTTCTAAGCCCCAAGGAGCTTTTACTCTCCCACTCTCTCTCTCTTTCTCTCTCTCTCCCTCTCTCTCTCTCTCTCTCTTACTCTGTCTATCTTCTGAAGGTGGGGGAGGTGAAAAATGGGCCTGTTTTTCGCCTCCTGGGGCATCCGTGCACCCCATTTTTCACCTCCCCGCCTCCAGAACATCTCTGCAGGCCAAAATTGTTGGCTTTACCTTTCAGTTCCAGCCTGCAGGCCTCGCAAAGGTAAGTCTAGCGTTCAGTTGAAGGGTGGGTGGTGTGATGTTGGCGGGACAGTCTTGTGGTCCTATACGGGCCAGATTAATGGCTTTGGTGGATCGCATTTGGTCCCGGGCTGTAATTTGAGAACCCATGCTATAAATAAATGATATATTCTTTGAAGAAGTTAGGACTGCTAGATAAACCACCAGAACTTCTATCTTATTGGAATGGAAGAAAGCTTTTATGTTTCTGAAGTATATTAGAGGGCACAGGAATTTCCATCCATGCTGATATTTGCCAAATGATTTGATATGTAATAATTCAGTATTTACCATTCAAGAGTATCCATAATCAGCAGCATTAAATGAGTTGTGCTCCTAGATCTCATAAAAATCCATCTTATCCAGAATTTATTTCTTATAGTAGCTAAGCAAGAAATAAGTATCATTAGTGCAATCTTGTTAGAAATGCAGACAAAAAGTGAAAGAAAAGAAACAAATAAAAAAAGAACATTACCTCCCTCTGCCTCCCTAGTAGTTAGCATGTGTTTTTTCCTTTGGAAAGAATTGTCTTTCTAATGTATTTTATTTCCACTTTCAGTATTCCTCTTGGGGCTCAAATGTAAAATGCCATGTTTCCATGCTATACATGTGTTCCATTAAAAGATTTGTCTAGCTGTGAAAAGTGCTGCTAAGCATCGAGAAGGAAATTAAATATATAGAATGATAAGCTGCTGCTAAGACATATAAAAACTGAATTAATAAGAAGGACTTATTCTGAAGCAAAAATTCAATTTTACTGCCTATTATACCATCTTGCATGTAAAGTTGCTTTAATGCAGACGAGCAGCTCTTCAAAAATTCTGTTTTATTGGGATCAAAAATTTATGATATCCTGAGGCATGAGGAGCAAGGTATAAGGCAAAAGAACCACCCTTTTTCTTCTTAAGCTTAATGCTCTCTGAAACAGAACATATTTAAAACTTTTTATTGTTATTCCTGAGAGGAGTTCCATGATGGCATGGAACTGTCTGGTGTCATCAACCTTCTTCTATGACAGTGACGAGGACTGTTTCATTTATTTGGAAGGCTAAGGATCCCACAAAAGGTTCAAAGAATACCTTGGTTCCAGAAAAGGCAGACATTTCCTATGATAATATAAGGAGTTCTTCAGTTGTCTAGGCTTCCAGTCACAACTTTATGGGACCCATTTATCAAGAAATATTTATTTATTTTATTTATTTATTTTATTAAATTTATACCCTGCCCTTCTCCTTGTTAGGACCCAGAGCGGCGCACAGGCATTATTAAAACCACAAAATACAATAAATATCAATTTAAAATATATTAAATTAGTTAACCCGTGCTAAAACCCATGTTAAAAACCTTCCCAAATTATAATTTATTTTTAAAAAGTCAGAAACGGGGGGCTATCCTAGGCCGGCTTGTTGAAATAAATACGTCTTAAGATGTTGGCGGAAGAGGCGGAGGTCCGAGATAGTGCGAAGGTCAGGGGGTAGGTCGTTCTAGAGGGCCGGGCTCGCCACAGAGAAGGCCTTTCCCCTGGGTGTCGCCAACTGGCATTGCCCTGCCGATGGCACCCGGAGAAGGCCCTCTCTATGGTAGCGGATCGGACTGTGGGAGCGAAATAAGACCTATAGCAGTGATGGCTAACCCTTTTGTTGTCCTGTGCAGAAAGCATTTGTGTGCATGTGTGCACTCATAATGCAATGTGTGTGCAAACCCATGCTCCCTGCCCCTGTGCCCTGATTGCACGCATGCGCACTTGACACCCCCTGTGCTCCTCCCACTCCTGCACATGCACACAGGTGTCCCCCCCCAACGCATGCCTGCTCCCCCGCTCCCACATGTGTCTCTCACATGTGCCATGCCTCCCGCACATGCACGCAGAGACCTGAAAACCCGAGCTGAGCTGGGGTGATGGCTCACGTACTCACAGAGAGGACTCTGTGTGCCACCTTTGGCATGCATGCCATAGGTTTGCCATCAGGGATCTATAGAAATAGCCCAGTGCAAGTAGTCAGTGGAAACATATAGTCTTTAGGAGGGCGATTTTACAGGTTATTTTGACCCAATGATGATATTTGAAAATCAAAGCATACTATGGGAGTTGCATTGGGAACAAGAGTTAGTTACCATCCGCATACTCATTTCATACTCAAACATACTCAGGTTATAATGTTCTTTGATATTCTATTTTCTCATGATATCTCTCTGATAACTCTGTATTTTTTGGGGGCAGGTAGGACTACTTGCAAGTACATCTTACAAATTGAAGTTGAAAGAATTTGAAAGAAAATGTCAGCCAAAAATAATTACAGCTCTTGGAGCCATACTGAAGAGATTCATATGACATATTTGGAAAGTTTAGATGTACTTGACCATTGACTTGAAAAAACAAAACTTCTGTACTCCTCAGTTCCTAGACTCTTGGCTAGAAACTGAATTGCTAGAAAATAAACTTACAACATTATATTTCCTATGAATGAAATGTTGGATTATTAGATGATGATGTTGATGATGTCTTGTTTATATCTTTGGCAATTAAAAAGAACCCTTGTCAGCTGCCCTGAGTGTACATTTTAAACAGACCAATGGATACAAGCAAACAAACAAAAAACACTCACAAACATAATGTGATATCAACCAAATGAACAAATTAATTTTCTCTCATGGAGAAATGTTTGCAACAACCAGGTCCACGCACATTTATACCTGCAGATGTGAGAACATCATGCAAAACTATAATCTTAGCTTGAAGTACACAATTTAACTGTTTGCCTGTGCCTATCTGTAGAATGGGAATAATACAAGATGACAGAATTAATGAAGGTGAATACTGTTCATAAATGCTACTAATAAGAGTGATACAAAGAGCAAAAACACTTCCAACCAAAAATGCCTTATTTGAAATTTAGAAGAAGTGAAATTCAGGTTAATATTTTGCTTGGTTTATAAAACAAGAAGTGACATAACATTAGCTGACATAACTGTAGCTGCAATGAATCACTATTATATTTTCCTATTGTCAAATATTTAATAATTTATGTTACTAGTGCAGCCAAAGCACTTTGCACATGCCTCAATATACTGATACCATTATTATTTTATGAATTCTTCTAATACAAGAATCATTATCTCAGAGTGAAAAATGGTTTAGAGGCCAAGTCATGGAGATTCTTAATCAAAAGTAAACTCTGCGTAAGTGTTAAATTTGTAGTCAAAAGAAGGCTCTTTGATTATGCCACCCCGTTCCATAATTTATGAAGTAATTTGGATCAGACATAAACATAAGAGAGTTATCTTGTCTCTGACACAGAATGTGAAAATGTTGTTCTAATAAATCAGTGTAACCTTGATATCTTTTGTCTCTTCTTTAATCTGTATCCAATTGTTCTTTACAGTAAATACATCATAATTAGTCCTGAATAATGTTTATGAACATTATAAGTGATAAGTGTGGGGATTTTTTTTTGTTTAGTTTAATCTTTTACATGATAAACAAAAGGGATTCTGCTGAAAATAAAATACAAGGTAAATGTGGCATTTAGAGGGTTAAGCAAGATATCAGAATCCAAGTAAATATTTAAATGCATTGTTCCAAGACTAAGAAGGAGAATAAGAAAGTCTCAATTTAGCTAAGTATAAATTACAGAGCTTTATATTAGCTGTCAAATTATTTTTGTCCTTGTATTCAAGTACTCCATTCCTTTGGTAATGCTACATGTGATTTTCGGATATATGTCTTGTTTCAGACTTGGCAAGTAATTAAACTAAATGGTTTAAAAGTTTGCATATACCATTTTTATCCAGCCCCCAGAAAAGACAAGTGACTTGATGGTTATTACAAGGTACAGCTTCCATCCAACCTCCCTGCAAGAATGAAGGAATGAATGAAGAAATAAATCTTATATTGTACTGTATTCACAAAGAATTCTATATATCTAGAACAATACTATTTTTTTAAAAAAAGAAATCCTTGCTATGGAAGGCTTATATCTTATGAAAATCAGTTACATTTGTAGAAATAATCCATAAAGTTAGAATAGAATTGCTTTCACTTATCAAAGTTTTGTCTAATATCAAAATGTTTCAGTGGAGAGTGTTCTTATTCAGTGGCTCAGTCTGTTATACTCTGTTTCAGAATACTCCATTCCACTTCGGCTTCTGGTTTTCTTTTCTTTTTTCTTTCTACAAAATCAGTCAGTAATCTGTGGGTGCTGAGCAGGTTCTCCCTCCACTCTTTTTGGCCTCTGGCTGTACATTAATAAAGTGAAAAGTATGTTTAGTTCACACTGACTGCATTTTTGGAATGCATCTTTCCATAAATGGTAGGTTATTTTTCCAAATCTCTTCTTATTTGAGTAATGCTGCTTTGGCTATGGAAGATAATCATTTTGTTACTTGCAGATATTTAATAAGCACTGCAATTTAACACATGACCATTTCACAATCCATGATTTTTGATAACAAAATATGACTCCTGTATTCAGCATCAATTTCCATATGTTGGAAAAGTGTAGAGATTCTCAGTCATCCAGGTGATGGTTGTCCCAAACGTGCTTTTTTGGGAGGCAACTAGACTCTCTTATTTTTTTCTTTGAAGAAGTTTCACTTCTCATCCCAAACGTTTCTCCAGCTCTGGCAGGATAGTGGGGAATGGAAGGATTTATATTCCTTGCAAAGAGCTCATTTAGATGAATGTAAGTGGTTTCCTGCTATATACCCAAGTCTCCTCCTTTAGGACACCAGGATGTTTTATGTAGTCTATGCAATGATAGAAGAAATTGGTAGCTGGTAAATTGAAATAATAGTTTATCAGAATTGCTCAGTGGTATTAGATAGCTCAGCCAATAGTACTGTTATAATTGTCTTGCTACTTTTGGGTTGGCTGAAATAGCACACAAGTGGAATGAAGGAACATCTCCACATTCCCTCCTAAAAAAATAATGAGGAATCTTGACATAGGCATTTGTAGACAGACAGACAAACCGTCAGTCAGTCAGTCAGTCAGTCAGTCAGTCAGTCAGTCAGTCAGTCAGGCAGGCAGGCAGGCAGGCAGGCAGGCAGGCAGGCAGGCAGGCAGGCAATTTTTATTAATTTTAATTGGGGTTGTTTGGTTTTTTAATTTTGAGGCCAAATTGTTTAATATGTTTTTAAAAAACTTTTTAAACTTTTATATATTTGTTTTACTTTGGCTGTACACCGCCCTGAGTCCTTCGGGAGTAGGGCAGTATAAAAAACTAAGAATAAAACCTAAAACCTATTCTTTTCAATATTGTCTCGATGGGTTTACAAAACTATTGCTATGTCTGATTAACTTTAACTTTAATTTTAACTATAATTTGATTTCTATACCGCCCTATCTCCCAACATGGGACTCAGGGCGGTGCACAGGAGCTATAAAATATAAAAATATAAAATATAAAAATGCAAACAATCAAGTAGTTAAAATTAAGATTAAATACGATTTGACCTGTGCTAAAAACGTTAATTTAAAACCTACTTAAAATGGTAATAGCTGTACCAGCTATGCAAGGCCGGCCAAATGAAAGAAGTAAGTTTTTAATGTCCAACGGAAGAGGCGAAGGTCTGTGATTGTGCGAAGATCTAGAGGGAGGTCGTTCCAGAGGGCAGGGCCTGCCACAGAGAAGGCTCTTCCCCTGGGAATCGCCAACCGGCATTGTCCGGTGGACGGCACCCTAAGGAGGCCCTCCCTGTGGGAGCAGACGGGTCGAGTGGAGGTATGTGGTAGTTGACGGTTCTGTAAGTAGCCAGGTCCACTGCCATGGAGCGCTTTAAAGATGGTCACTAAGAAATGCACCCAGAAGGCCACAGGCAGACAGTGCAGCTCACGCAGGAGAGGTGTTATGGGGGAGTATTTTGAGGCTCCCAAAATCCCCCGTGCGGCCGCATTCTGTACTTACTGGAGCCTCCAGGTGCATCTCAAGGGGAGCCCCATGTAGAGAGCATTACAGTAGTCCAGGCGGGAGATGACAAGAGCTTGCGTGACCGTGTGTAGGGCGCCATGATCCAGAAAGGGGCGCAGCTGGCGTATCAGGTAAACCTGATAGAAGGCCCCCCTGGCTACGGCTGTCAGATGGTCATCTAAGGACAGCCGCGGGTCCAGGAGGTTACCCAAGTTGCGGGCCCTTTCTGCGGGGCTAGTGACTCACCCCCGATAGCCAGAGAGATGGAGGAAGGGGGAGAAGGAAAAATCTTTTAAGTGTCAGAAATTGATTTTTTTAATATTTGGAAAACCAAAGAGTAAATTTCCTTTCTCTAAAAATCACTGTTCATGTATCAATTTTAAAAAATGGGGACATAGGGAATCCATAGCTCCAAAAGATATCCCTGATCCAGGGATGGGTTGCTGCCAGCATTACTACTGGTTTGGTGCCTCAAAAATTTTGCGCATGCACATTTGCAAATAAAAAGGTCTGCACATGCGCAAGACCTTAAATTTAAAAAAAAAATTATTGAAAATTGTTCTGAACATGCGCACAACCAAAAAAAGATGGCGGCCCCATAGGAGAACCAGTTGAGGGGCAAGACAGGCCTGGGTTGTGGTCAATTCCAGTGACCCAGGCCACCAAGTTACTACCAGTTTGGCCAACCAGTCTGAACCAGTAGGAACCCACCTCTGCCCTGATCTGGCTAGATTTGTAAACTTACTGTAGCTAGACCTAGAAATGTCTGGCAGAGTATATGATTCTTTCCAGTTTCACCTAAACATGCCAAAGAGGATTTGATGTACCGTATTTTTCAGAGTACAGTGGTACCTTGGTTCACGAACTTAATTCGTGAACTGACTCTGTTCGCGAACCGAATTGGTCGTGAAGCGAGGCACAATTTCTCATAGGGTTCAATGTAAATCCGGTTAATCCGTTCTGACCTTGTTTTTTGGTCGTAATTCTTGAACTGACTCTGTTCACAAACCTAATTGGTCGTGAACAGAGGCACAGTTTCCCATAGGGTTCAATGTAAATCCGGTTAATCCGTTCTGACCTTGTTTTTAAAATGTCCGCGGCTCCGGTTCGTGAAGCGAAACGGAGTTCGTGAACCCGAGCATTTTTACGAACTTTTCTGTTCGTGAAGCGAGGCGGAGTTCGTGAAGCAGAGCATATTTTTACGAACTTTTCCGTTCGTTAAGCGAAACGGTGTTCGTGAACCGGAGCACATTTTTTGGAAAATTTCTGCTCGTAAACCGAATTGGTCGTGAACAGAGGCGTTCGTGAACCGAGGTACCACTGTATACGACGCACTGGAGTATAAGACACACCCAGATTTTGAAGAGGCAAATGTTAAAAAAAAGTAGGTAGGTAGATAGAGGGATAGAGAGGGAGAGAGAGAGAAATACAGTAGGTAGATAGGGAGAGAGAGAGAGTAGGTAGGTAGGTAGGTAGATGGGGGGGAGAGAGAAATACAGTAGGTAGGTAAGTAGGGAGAGAGAGTGTGTAGATAGATAAGTAGGTAGAGGATAGAGAGAGAGAAATAGAGAGAGAGAGAAATACAGTAGATAGGTAGGGAGAGAGAGTGTGTGTAGAGAGGTAGGTAGGTAGGTAGAGGGATAGAGAGAGAAAAATAGAGAGAGAAATAGAGAGAGAGAGAGAGAGAGAGAGAGAGAAATACAGTAGATAGGTAGGGAGAGAGAGAGAGTAGGTAGGTAGGTATATGTTTCCAGGTGTATTTACCCATGTGCTCGAGAAGGAAATCACTGACCACTTTTGGAACAAATCTTTGTTTCTGCAGGCACAGTACTTGACCAACATAATTCTCATCAATCATTCTAACTAAACAGCTTTCCAAAAGGGAAAATAAACCCCTTTTTGCACTGTGCAAACGTCCCCCAAACGGCTTGTTTTTCGCAAAAATGGGCCCATTTTGTTTCAAATACAGTGGTACCTCGGTTCACGAACTTAATTCATGAATTGACTCTGTTCGCGATCCGAATTGGTCGTGAAGCGAGGCACAATTTCCCATAGGGTTCAATGTAAATCCGGTTAATCCGTTCTGACCTTGTTTTTTGGTCGTGATTCTTGAAATGACTCTGTTCGCGAACCGAATTGGTCGTGAACAGAGGCACAGTTTCCCATAGGGTTCAATGTAAATCCGGTTAATCTGTTCTGACCTTGTTTTTTGGTCGTCCGCGGCTCGGGTTCGTGAAGCGAAACGGGGTTCGTGAATCCAAGCATTTTTACGAAGTTTTCTGTTCGTGAAGCGAGGTGGAGTTCGTGAAGCGAGGCGGAGTTCGTGAAGCGGAGCATTTTTTTACGAACTTTTCCGTTCGTGAAGCGAAACGGTGTTCGTGAACCGGAGCACATTTTTGGGAAAATTTCTGTTCGTAAACCGAATTGGTCGTGAACAGAGGCGTTCGTGAACCGAGGTACCACTGTAAAAGGCATGAATAGCCTTAGGGGGGCTTGCAGAGTGCTCCGGGAGGGGGAGGCCCAAAATGAGGAAAAATTGCCCTTTTTTTGTGTGAAAACCTGCCGTTTTTTGGTCAAAAATAACTTGCCTAGCCTTATGGAAGCTTATAGAGTGCTGCTGGGGACTGGGAGGGGGGCAAAAAATGGCCCAATTTAGGCTAATTTCTGTCCTCCCCAGCCCCCAGGATGTCTCTGGAAGGCTCTCTGGTGAAGGGGCGGGTTTTCAGGAGGCAAAAAAAAGATGCTGTATTTGATGTATAAGATGCACCCAGATTTTCAGCCTCTTTTTAGAGGAAAAAATGTGCGTCTTATACTCTGAAAAATACGGTATTCTACGCAGTCCCTAAGCTGATTTCACCTGTATTTACCTAGTCCAGATGCAGTATCTTACAGAGAACTGGAAAGTGTTCTGCCAGCCTTTCAAAATTGTTTAGGGGACATTGATCAAATAACTAGGATCTGACAATTTATCTCACACAGTGGAGTTAAATGAGTTGCAATCAATATCTGCCTTGGCTGGAATCCATGTGGTTCTAGCCACCATATACACCCCATAGGACAGGGATGAAATGAAGATCCTTTTCATCAAAAACCCAAGGCCTCCCATGGAAAGGCTGTCCCTGCTTCACTTTGGAATTAACAATGTAAGAGCTTCATTTCAAAACATATGTTGGTGTGCTGTAACTTTTCCAGCTGAAGAGTTGCCGTGAACTGAAATGGTTGATGAAGAAGATGCTTCGTTGTTAATTAATTGATGGACCAGATGAATTAATAGGTTTCATGGGAATCTCAGCGGATGTTTTTAATTGCTTTCAATTTTTCTCTCCCAAGTGCAAAATTTTGTTTTTTCCATATTATGTTTGCTTTTCTTTTAGGTTTGTCTGAGAGAGAGAGAAAAAAAAAAACATATAAATATATTAATTCTTAAATATATTAAGGGTGTGAATAAGATTCTATAAGGCAGTATTTTCAGCATTAAGCAAAAATCAAGGACACAGGGGCATAACCAGGGATGGGATTCAGCCAGTTCGGACTGGTTTGGACAAACCCAATGCTAATTTTACATCTGGTTTGCCAAACCGGTAGTTGCAAGGATTTGCTGGCCCCACTCACCCCACCCTGCCCTCCCAGGAGTCTCCACGTGGCCCATTTTGGATGCCAGGTAACTGAAGGACCCACACGGCGCCTCTGGGAGAGCAAAAAATGGGCCTCTTGGAAGTTCCAGAAGACCAGAAACGAGCTCATTTCCAACCTCTGGAGAGCCTCCGGAGCCAGGGGAAGGCTGTTTTTGCCCTCCTGGAGGCTTGAAGAAAACCTCTGGAGACTGGGGAGGATGAAAATAACCTTCCTGCTGTGGTGCCATGTCCACCATCGCCATGCTGACCCAGCAACAGGCCAAAAACCAATTGCTAAATTTTTTTAATCCACGCCTGGGCATAGCCTCAAAGTGGCAGGAGGGAAATTCAGAAGTAATGTTAGGAAGTATTGCAAGTGAAGTAGTGGAAGCTCGGAAGCAACTTCCAGTAGAGCTTCAATCATCAATAACTAAGTTTAAACATGCTTGGGATAAACACATGTTTATCACCCAACAAAAATTAAAATTAAATAAATAATAGTAATAAATATATAAATTAAAAAGGAAGCAAACCAAGCCATTCCAGACTACAACCAGGTCTTTTGCTGCCTCCAGCTTTCTGTTTCTATGAGAAAGTAAAAGAGAAATAGAGTGGGGGGGGGGGGAGGAGGGGAAATCTTCCCTTTCCATCCAAAACTCTTCTTAGGATTTGAAATTCCCCAAAGGCCAGGTGCTGGCCTGCAATTCTGGGGATTACAGTACAAATATACCTGGAGGGAGCTAGTAAGAGAACACTGCTATAGATGTGCTTTGAGCAAAGGGTGTCACAAGGGTTTAAACAGGGACACCTGCAGAATTACACCTCCCTCTCCACAGACTAATGACAAGGACCAACCATCATTATAGTACTATAAAGCCAAATGAAGCAACTTTCTCAGGTGGCAGTTTTGGGGTGTGTGTTTGTGTGGCAATAGTAATTGTCCCTTTGAGTGCCACTCACATGTTCCTAACATGTTCACGTGACTGCAGGTGTGCTACGCTGCTTTAGGCAGCACTATATTTTGAACTGATCTTCTGGGAAACTAAGCTCAGGCCTACTTACAAAACAATACTGATCTTGGTCTTAGAATGCATCACCGACAATGACAAATGTTACCCGTTTTATATATACTGATCTATATATGACTGTTATTATTTAAAGTATAATGAAGACTGCAAGCTGACCTCGTTTCCCCCTCGTTCTGCTCAGAGGTTGCCTATAATTAGGAATGAAAGGGTATCTCCTCTTCTATTCCTTCTGGCCCTTTACCTTTAACCTGGATTTGCCTTTCAAGTGATCACTTGGATGTCTTCTTCCCTTGTTATTCACATCAGCACCTTTCCAGTGTGACTATGAAAGCGATGTTCTTGCTCACATAAACAAGTTGCATAGTGGTTATAACTTTCCCCTTGCCCAGGATTTCAAACTGTTTTATGTTTATTTATATATGTTTATTTGGTTTGTCAAACATGTACAAGATAACAGGCATAAGTATAAAGATGGACATGAACAAAGGAAATGAGTAGAAATAAATGGGAACAGTAGGACAGGGATAGTAGGCATGCTGGTATGCTTATGATACTTCTGGTTTGGAGAACAATTAGCTTTTTCTGCTTAAGACAAAAAGCTCCCACTACAGTAATTATGTAAGAAAGAAAAGTTGCATTTTTTACCTGATGCAAAGTACAACCAGAAATATATCTTGGGCCAGGGGTGAAATTCAGCAGGTTCTGACCAGTTCTGGAGAACCATTAGTGGAAATTTTGAGTAGTTTAGAGAACTGGCAAATACCAGCTCTGGCTGGCCCCAGATGGGTTGGGAATGGGGATTTTGTAGTATTCGTCCCCTGCCACACCCACCAAGCTATGGCCACAGAACTGGTAGTAATTTGTTTTTTAATTTCACCATTATCTTGGGTACATAAAAATATTGTCCCACTCCAATCATTGGCCTCTATTGACTAGTTGCTATCCTTACTGTGATTGGCATATGCCTAGGAAGACCCTGTGATTATCACATGGAGCCCATAATCTGGTTTTGCTTTTATATTTTCACTAACATAGTAGGTTTATAAGGAATATTAGTCAGCTAAAAAGGAAAGACAGTTGTGGGATTCTTTTTTCTTTCAAAATTAAAACAAGATCCAATTTAAATTTCTAAAGTATGTATTCACATTTCTTTCCCAGCCAAATTATTCCTTATTTGAAAGTCTTTTTTCCCCTTCCTCCAATATTTTATAGATATTTAAGATAATATGACAGGTAGAGAAGAAATAGAACAGTACAACCACTTTTTAAACATTCAATATAGAATCACATTAAGTTTTATTAAGGAACATAAAATGGATTATAAACAAGTTCCCTTAATATTAGATTTCTGTTGTTTTTTTACACTCTCCTCCTGGTAGATTCCTCATAACTTACATTTTACAACTTATCTATAATCTGCCAAGACGTGCTTTCCCTGGCACTAAATATATATTCATAAATGTGTCAGTCTGAGGGTGGCAGGTTTTCCTAGGGCTAGGACTCTATGCTTCCCTCAGTCCTAACTTTCCACCCACACTATCCCAATATCTTTTTTCTCACTTTTGTCCCCTCTCCCCCTGGAATAGAAATAGGGAGGATTGCCTTGCTTTGAGTGATGGTTCCAATACCCAATAACCACACCATTCTAATACTGTCTTTTGTTTGTGAAGTCCTTGAATCTTTCTTAGGCTTGGGAAACAAAGCTATGGCAGTGAAACAGGAGATATCCCTTGAACCTAGAAAGAACAAATCTCCTTCTTCTAAGCTTGAGGAGCACATGCTACCTTCATATTTTTATGCTTCTGAGCCCAGAGGCAGAGGAGGTGTCAGGAGGGTTTTATGATCATAGATGCCTTACGATGTGAAGATACATGGCTTTTCTTGTTCATTACAGTAATTCCCCTAAATTCCGCTGAAGTTGTTCCCTAGCCTGGTAACAGAAAGTTCAGAAGCCAACCCATAAGCTCAGAGAACGAACCTTCACACCCACAATAATTAGTTTTATAGTATGAGTTCTCTTATGTGGCTATGGTTAAATGTTTGTTGACTTTTGATAGGGCCTGTCTGAAATATTCTGCTTTGTTGTCTTAACTGCACTATTTTTATTTTTCTATATGATCCTATGATGTTGGTAATGCTCGCTCTTTCTTTTCTCCTATACATAATGGATGGTTGCTAAGTTGGGAAACTCAAAGATCAGAGCTTGTTAAAAAGAAGATGCTAGCTTAAGTATTGGAAGCTTATTAATTCTACTCACAGCCTGGGCTTATCCATCACATTGAGCCAGAACCCAGATGATAAGTACGGTGATTTTTTAAAAAAAATGAAGAATAAGTTGGAAGCATTGAGTATGCTTTCTGTAAAGGGAAATAATGTTTAAGTAACCAAGATAGCTTCAAGTATCTAAAGGGATGTTATATTATATTAAGAAGGGGCAGAATTATCCACAAGTCTTAACAGAACACCAGAAAAATAAACCCAATGCTTTACATTACAAGGTTTGGTTGGACACGAAAAAAAAACCACCCAAATGGTATGGAATTATTTAACAATAGAACAAATGATCTTAAGAGTTTTGGTCGCCACGATGTAGAAAAGACGTGGAGACTCTGGAAAGAGTGCAGAGAAGAGCAACCAAGATGATTAGAGGACTGGAGACTAAGACATATGAAGAACGGCTGCAGGAGCTGGGTATGTCTAGTTTGATGAAGAGAAGGACCAGGGGAGACATGATAGCAGTGTTCTGATATCTCAGAGGGTGCCACAAAGAAGAGGGAGTCAAGCTTTTCTCCAAGACACCTGGGGGCAGGACAAGAAGCAATGGGTGGAAACTAACCAAGGAGAGAAGCAACTTAGAATTAAGGAGAAATTTCCTGACAGTAAGAACAATTAACCTCTGGAACAGCTTGCCTCCAGCAGTTGTGAATGCCCCAACCCTGGAAGTCTTTAAAAAGATGTTAGATAGCCATTTGTCTGAAATGGTATAAGGTTCCTGCCCATGCAGGGGGTTGGACTAGAAGACCTACAAGGTCCCTTCCAACTCTGCTATTGTATTGTATTGTATTGTAAGAGGTTGCACTTTTTTATATACCTCCTTCTTTTTGGGAGGGGTATAAAAAGAATCTGAGTAAACTTTTGCCAGCAATGGTATAATAGTGGGTTTATGCACTGAGCAGGCAGTTGGACAATATAATCTCCAAGGTTCCTTATGTCCTATGAATTCATGATGTTACAGAGTCTGTGAAGATAGAATCTGGAAGCCTGTAGCTTATCACAGTTTCTAAATTCCTTCCTAGGCTGTGTTGCACAACAGGCTAACTTGGTCTACTTAACTATTGTTGAGGAAATTACAGCTGCTGGGTTCACAACTATTTAAAGCTTAATGGTGTACAAACCACTGCAATTCTTACAATGGATTAAATTACAAAAAGATAGGAAAAACTACTTTTTGGATTAGTATTTTGCTTGAATCTCATCCTTTGTCTTTTTGAACTTAAGACTTTAGAATGCATGCACACACTTCCTTTTTTTGGGGGAAATACATGTTTGTAACATGGGTTACATGGGTAAAGAAACCAAATCATGGGTTGTATCTCAAGGGGTCACCTATTAACCCAGCAATTTCCCTTATTTTGATTGAATAATTTTAAAATATGCTGAGCAGATGAATTAATAAATACCTACATCTACTCTGAAATGTAAAACCTTAACAAATTGCATTTGCTTCATCAAGACCTTCTCCTTTGTTACTATTTTATTTCTACATTTAATTTAAATAGACATTGGTTTTCCCCCCCAAGCTGTTTATAGCTATATGGATGAAATCTAAAATAGAAAAACAGAATGGAATAGATGTGGAAGTTGGGGTTTGGAGGACAACTAATTAGAACAGAAACTGAAATATCATAATTACTCAATAGTTTTACTTTATCTAAATATATTTCCAACTTTTATAATTTGATGTAATGCGATATTGGGACACTATAGAAAGTTTTTCAACATTTTGATGTTTAGATTGATTTTTTACATTTAAATTCAAAGACAAAAGCAAAGGGCTACAAATATGGTGCTCCATTTGTTGAAACATGTAAACTTACAAGCTATCTCAGAGTAGAAGATAGAATTCTGGACTGTACCACTTGGGCCATAAGCAGGGGCATTTTTTTTTTTTTACCTTTCTGCTTTATGAAAAGCTCTCTTGGCGTGGTAACTAGAAAGAGAGTTATACTTTCCTCTGAAGTGCTAAATGGATGTTTCATATGCAGAACTAATATACTCTTGAGCAGCATACCAATGAGTAAAAGAGGATCATAGAGGCCAGCAACATAGCAAGATCTGACCAAATAGAAATCTATTTTCTACAAAGTAAGAAATATGATGGTTCAGATTTCGGAGAGCATTCATATATTTCTTTCTACATTTTTGGCTCACATCCATAACAACTCTATTCATATTGTTTAAATGACTGAAGGAAAAGGAAAGAGTGTAGTATTTGTATTATAACTTATTCTCCAGGCCTAAATTTCTTCTTCAAATCTCTTTTTTCATACAGAACATCAGAGCTTCCAAGGAAATGAGATATCACAAGCTTCTTTTTTCTGAATAAAATCATAGTTTGTTAGTTTAAAAAAATGACTATCTTTATTTTCATCCACTTTCATTATTTGTTAATTTATTTTATTTATTTATTTATTTAAATTTATATCCCGCCCTTCTCCACAAAGGACCCAGGGCGGCGCACAGGAAATTTAAAAACATACAAAATACAATAAATATAATTTAAAAACTATTAAATAAACCAATCCTGCGCTAAAACCAAATTTTTAAAACCCAATTTAAAACTATCTAAAAGTCCCCATGGGAGGTTAGGCTAGGCCGGCTTGTTGAAACAAATATGTCTTGAGACATTGGCGGAAGAGGCGGAGGTCGGTGATGGTACGTAATTCAGGGGGCAGGTCATTCCAGAGGGCTGGCCCCGCCACAGAGAAGGCTCTTCCCCTGGGTGTTGCCAGCCGGCATTGTCCGGCCGACGGCACCCTGAGGAGGCCCTCTCTGTGGGAGCGTATCGGTCTAAGGGATGTATGGGGCAGGAGGCGGTCTCGCATATAACTAGGCCCCGAGCCATGGAGCGCTTTAAAGATGGTTGTCATCTCCGTTTCAAAGCCGAAGAGCCAGCAAGTATGAAGACATCTCTGTGGTCATGTGGCTAGCATGACTAAATGCCGAAGGCCCACAGAACGTTGTTACCTTCCTACCAAAGGTGGTTCCTATTTTTCTGCTTGCATTTCTACATGCTTTTGAATTGCTAGGTTGGTAATTATTTGTTACTGGTCTGAAATTACTTATTTCTTTTTGTTAAACTGTCAAATGTTTGGTTTCATTTAACCTTCATCCTCTACAAACTCAATATAAAAATCTCTCCATGAGAAGCTTCCTGTATATTGGTTCAAGCAATTGATTCACATCAAAGTGAAATACTTTTATCAGGCACACATTTGGTAAGCATGGAAATCAGGTCCTGGATGTTCCACAAGGAGCTGGACGACTATCCTGTGCCAAGCTAAAAAAATTTAAAAAATATTTTTTTTAAAATAAATAATTTAAATAATAATTTAATATTGTTTTCCCATAAAAAAATTCCTGGCGTGTGAGCTTGGCGTTCACACAGATTAGCCATCATAGAGATAAATGTATAATGGAATATTGGGACACAAGTATAGAAAGCTTAACTTTTTCAATACTTTATTGTTTAGATTGTTTGCATATTTACACACCATGCAAAAGAGACTTAAAAAAACCTAAGAACGAAACAAAAAGACCAGAACATGTCCTCTCCAGCAATTAACCCCAAATAAGCAGCAATTAAATCAGACAAACAATGAAATAGAGAACGATATCCTAAACAAGGAAATATCATGACACCTCCACCAACATTGGCAGGGTAAGTTACTTTCTATAAAAAGTGAGCAAATCCCACACTCATTACCTTTGATGATGTTACCTAGTTATTATTATTAGCTTATGGCATTGTTACAGTAGCCAGGAGACCACAATGCTATTGCAAGATACCAGTCCAGTTATAGGAAACGCTTGTATGCTTCCCAAGGTGCACCACAGGAAGGAGAGCTGCCTTCGCACCAGAGAGAAAGACAAGACGCTCTTCCTGCAGCATCACCCAAGACCCCCTCCCTTCCCAGAGTTGCCTTGCAAATGCATGCCACAACAGGGAAGGCTCAGAGCCATCAGGAAACTGACTACCTGCATAGAAACCAATTCATCTCCCCACTGAAGTGGTACCTATCTTCCTACTTGCATAGAACATGCTTTCAAACTGTTAGATGGGTAGAGGCTGACCTGAGTGATAGGTGCTCACCCTGCCACACAGAACTAAGGCTTGAACTGCCAGGGCTGACACCATCTCTAAGGTCACTAAGCCACAGATTCACCACACCTGTTCTGCTACCTAGCAAACAAGCTTAAAGAGCACCAGGGTTTTTAGTTATACATATATTCTGTTCTGTTAGAAATCTACTAGTTTGTCTATGGGCAGTAAATGGGCATTTTGCGACTGGCCGTTGTATTTCTGTACCATGCTCCCAATGTTCCTAATATACTTGCAAACACAAAAGAGATATAGTCTCTGAAATGATTAGTGGTTAATCTCCTTGGCTGCTTTGGATGGGGTTGTAGGCCTCCATCATCATCTTTACTGATAGACTTATAGCTATTCGGACCATCCTTTTTCCTGATCAAGTTTCATTCAGGCTGTTACACCAATGTTCAAAGCAAAGGTATTGGGTAAGGTTGTGTTTTTTTTTGTAGTCTGTTGTGTATCAGTCACCACAATCAAAGTCTATGAACTACTTGTAGGAGGAAAGAATGGCATGGCTGAGCCCTTGGGGTGAAAACTACCTGTGCAGCTAGGTAGTTATTATTACCAAGACCTACATTCCAGTGGACACCTGTTCCCAGTTCACCCTTGTCTGTGCAAAAATAAGCAAACATGCAAGTATCTTTAGTGTCAAGTGTAAAGGAAAAAGGAAGATAAAAATAAAATAAACTCTGTTTATTTCACCACCTCTAAACCTATAGCATGAAGGAAGTGATAAGGGAAATGAACCTTCCCCACTTCCTTTCTCTGCGAGACATACAGTAAGCTTTGCAAGTGATAAATAAAATTACATGTTTTTTAAAAGGAAGAATGAAAGCATAAAATTCCTTTTGTTACTCCAAGTTGTGACATATGAAAATACAATGAATACTGAAAAAGAAAAATACAGCTGTTAAATTCATAGAAAAGCAATTTAAAAAAGATTTCCCCATAGAAAACTATAAAGTACAATTAAAGGGTATTATTGGTATGGCCTTAATTTAGAGGAACTTTGTTATAAAGTAGTTTCAAGTTGCATAAAAGCACACAATTTACTCAGCATGTACAGAGAACATAAATATCTGAAATAATAATCACCAGAGAGAATAACTGAACATCACCTGGAAAAAGAAATTGAAAAGAATTCTTTGTTAACTTTTACCTATTCCTATAGAGAATAGATGACCCTTGGACAAATGATAGTTTTGTATAAATTTTGTTAGCTAGAAAATCTTGTTTCCTGCACAGTACAGCTTAAACTGGGGACTAATGGGATATAATAAAGCCCACCAGGTTCCAGCATCTTATTCAACCATGTCTGCTCAACCTTTTAAAAACCAAGTCATTGTTTTTTTTTTCTTCCAGCAAGAAGGAAGGGTTGCCAGGATCTTTATGTGCACATATGCCCAAAGTCCTGTGCATCTGCTTGAGAGAAATATATTTGAAGACTGAATTGGCCGCTTCCTGAGGAACTGGCAGCAGTGAAAAGTGCATTTTTTATATTGCACTAAATCAGGAAGAGTCTCTCCCTTCTGGGTCTTTTTGTGCAGGTAAGTGGGGGGCAGAAATTCTGACTTGTGTGGGGGAGGTCTGCTTCAGCCTCCTGGTGTGGGGCTTTGGGCAAAAGCTGGAGGGAAGTGCCACTGGTGGTGAAGAGCCATAGGGCCTTATTCCAGTGGGACTGCATCATGGCCTGGAACTGGCTGATTATCTCAGCATGCTGAGCCTCCAGACGCCGGTACCTGGTCTTGCACCCCTGCAGGTCTTCCCTCTGCTTGGAAATCCTATGTTCGTAGTCGTCAGGGAGGTGCTTCTGCTGAGCCCCCTTCTCGGTCAGATCCAATTTGAACTGAGCCAGCTATTTTGCAAACTCTTTCTCATGGTGGCTGCTTAGCTCCAGCAACTGCTTCCTGTTGGGGCCCTAAGGGTGGGCAGGTGAGAAGTGGCAAATAGAGGCTGGCAAGGCACTCCTTGACATGAGTGTCTGGCTGGGTGGGTGTGGGAAGTGGTCTTGTGATCAGTTGGCCATGCCCACCCATCCAGTCATTAGGCAGATCATATTAGTGGTCTGCAGGATTTAAAATTATGAATTTAGTGGCCCCTGAGGTCCAAAAGGTTCAGACCCCTGTTACAGAGGAGAGGTTTGAGGATGGAGTAGCTTATTTATCTTTTTCTCTTTTGACACCTGTGACAAGGAATTATTCCCAGCTTCAGAGTGGTGTACTCTCAGGTGGCAGCATTTCCCTATTCTCTGACATAGAAGCTAAGTAGAGTCAGACCTTGGTTATTAGTTGGATGAAAGTCTTCCACAGAATTCTGGAACTGTAAAGGACATTAGGAATTTAAAAAGGCAGTGGCAAGCAATTCCACCTTGTTGTGAAGAACAATATTGAGAAATGGCCATTTGGTAACCCCACACTGAGATTGAGAAACCTTATCTTATCTTTGGAGGATGTAAGAGAGATCTGAAGAGTGTGACAGTCTCCTAATCAAAGATAATCCCATTTTTATTTCTACTGCGAGGAAAATCTTATGAAGCATCATCAGTGCAATCCAGGGCAACCCAACCAGTCAGGCTCTTCCTGTAAAGCAGTTGTTAATTGCTTCTTTCTATAATTCTTCAGCTTCTGGTTGGCTGTAGTGTCCATATCCTTGCCATTGTAGTGCCTTCTTCTTGTTTCCAATCCTTTTTCCTCTGCTGTTATGAGAATTTCCTTAGATTATAAATTTATAAGTAAGAGCTGCCTTATGGTGGCTGTTTTAAACTGAATGTACATAAGAGGATTTAGAAGCTTTATTGAGTGACTGAAAAGAAGGCTAGAAATGCTTAGCATAACTATAGTTTGCATGTAAATAAATTCCACTGTTGAATATGGATGCTGTATGTAGTTCATGGAACAAGAATTCACTGCTGAATGAATCATGTCCCACCCTTCCCCCGTCTGCTGAAACTAAGACATCCTTTTTTTTAATCAAATGGTCATCTATCAAGAAGAGAAAGTCTAGTGTTGCACTAAAATAATTGACAGCTTGATAGCTGTGAAACAATTTCACTCCTATAAAATGCATGGCTTTTCCAATAACAGTAAGTGCAATAGGTAAGATTTTATGGCAAGGCTTGCCTTTATGACAAAGATGATGGAGATCTAATTTCTGCCTGTAGCCACCTGAATTTCTTTTAGTCTCACGCTTGCAGTCCTTCAAACGATTGCTAATCCAGTCATTTCTTCCATGAATAAACGAGCTATGAATATGCATATCAACCAGAGTGGAGCATAAGCTATACTGTCACCTTACATCCAGAAGGTCATGAACATAAATCTTCTCAGATGCTAATATTTCATCTACTTGGGCTACGTATCGAGTTCCTTTCCAGTTTCCAAGCACAGTAAGAAAAAGAGATCATAATTGGTTAGAAGCTTTCACGTCTTTAGTCCCAAGTGGTTCTTTCTGAATGAAGTATGGAAGAAAGGGAGAGGGTGAAGTTAAAGAATGGGGTTAGAAAGAAATTAATATGCCAGACAATTGCTG
This sequence comes from Rhabdophis nuchalis, assembly GCA_039707465.1. Classification (NCBI taxonomy): domain Eukaryota; kingdom Metazoa; phylum Chordata; class Lepidosauria; order Squamata; family Natricidae; genus Rhabdophis; species Rhabdophis nuchalis. Next base: position 31,744,205 of record CM077644.1, read on the forward strand.
GTATCTCATCAGTCACTTATGTGAGTGGAAATGTTATGTCTTTTCCAGGAGGCTGACAAACGAGAAATGGGTGTTTTATAAATTCATACATGACCCATTTAAATTGCCTTTCAATAAGCCAGTTCCCATTCCTTCATGCCATCCCCTCCCCACAACCACTCTGTTTTCGACCCAGAGAATACATGCAACAAACTAGCAAGTAACTGAGATTATTGGATTGGTTTTAGCAGCTATTTGTCTTTCTCTTAAAAGGCTGGCTAAGTATAGCAGGATAGCCTTGGAAAGGTCAGTAAGGTTTGAGTTACAGCCCAGCCTGTCCCAGTGGTGTTTTCCTCATTCATTCCTCTATTTCCATTCTCTTCCTCATTTCTCTCTTGGCAAATTTAAATCAACAGGATTCTCCTCTTTTTGGACCTGGCTGGAATACAGAGCTCTTCCCTTTATTTTGCAATTTCCTCTCCAAGACAATCTCTGTCTCACTCCTGCATTAGGGAAAGTTTTGAATTGGGGCTAAATTAGGAGATATTTTGGAGTCTTTATAGACATAAGGCGATGGTGAAAGCTGAACCTTCTTCTTTAAAAGAGAAAAAAAATATTTTTCTTTTCTGTAAGTCAAGAACCATCAAGAAGCATCTTTAACACATCGTTATTTTCCTCCGCATTAAACATTTACTTATGTTTTCTATATGTCACACATTTGCTTTAAACATCTGCATAGTTGTTTCCATTAAGTTCAGAACCAGATTTGTTTGGATATTAACCGTAGTGCAAGAAGAAGAATTATAGCTGTCTTCTTTCATAGATCATTTTCCCGTCTAGCCCTCTCTCTGATCCAATAGGGAGTCTCTTCATGTTCTTATGACAGGCAGTAAGTTTTCTCCCCAAAGAACAAATAATATAGTAGCTTGTAGATCATCTGGGCCACTGCTGGTTAACTAATCCTCTTCATGAATGCAACTTTTCAAAGTCTGTATTGAGCATGTGAAATACAAAATGAGGCTCCATATAGATAAAGTTGGTTAAATGTTATTCCCACTGAAATTAATATGATTTAAAGGGAACCTCTACTTCTTAGGGCTTTGCTGCTATTCACAAACAGCTCTGCTCCTGGATGTTAGTAGCTGACTCTGAAAGCTCAGTTATTTCTTTCTGGTTCTGCTGCAGTTTATTTGCAAACACAGCAAAGTCAGCATTTTCGTTGCAGTACAGTAACTCTGCTGAGTTTGTGGGCAGTTAATTCTCCAGTTGGTGGGATTTCTTACCTGATTGCGCTTCCTGGCTTTGGGAGTCAAGGCAGCCATTATTCTCTCTCTCTCCTTACATCCCTCCAAACTTCAGCATCCTATTCTTGATGCAGTTTGTAGGCTTTGTTTGCATGTGTCCTCCCCTTTGGTGGGGGTAGGGGGTAGGGAGGACTTGTTCCACAGAGTATCATTTCAGCTTCACAGCATGCAAGAAGCTATTAAATACACATTTCCCCATAGAACAATTCTCAGATTTTTTTCTTCAAAGAACCAAGCAAACAGGTATAACATAATACAAGTAGCAATTGGCTCTTGCAATTTTATATATTTTTTTCTTTTGTATAGAATGGAAATGAGAAGATTTTGTTCATGCAATGGAATTTTATTCATTAGGTGGTTTAAAAAAAAACCTTTTATTGCCCAGTAAGAGAGCCAGCTGGGTGATCTTGGGTCAGTCACACACTCTCAGCCCTGGAAAGAAGGCAATGGCAAATCAACTCTATAAAGACCTTGTCAAGAAAATTACAGCCATGGTGGCGCAGTGGTTAGAGTGCTTTACTGCAAGCTATTTCTGCTGCCTGCTGGCTGTTTGCTATTTGGCAGTTCTAATCTTACCAGGCTCAAGGTTGATTCAGCCAACCTTCCATGGGGGCAATATGCTGACTCCATAAACCGCTTAGAAGCATTATGAAGCAGTATATAAATCTTATTGCTATTACTATAGGAACTTTTTGAGACAATTACCAGGAGTCAAAACTAACAAGAAGGAATGGAGGGAGGAAGGGAATTGGTCAATAAGTGAATGCTCAATGGCTCAGCCTCTGTGTTATCAACATATTGAAGTTAGCAGAAGCAAGAAAAAATGTTTTATAGATTTGAAGCATTATTTTATGGGCAAGAGGGACCGTTTTTACCTGCTCCCCTTTCCCATTGTTCAGGTAAAAGTCTAGTGCAGTTTCAGGCAATTTACTTTGTAACTGTTTTCTGCTTTCCATTAGGTTCTTCTTATGTTCTGCTACTTCCAAAGACAAGTTTTGCCCTTTGATACATTTTTGGAGAATGCTCCAAATTGCAGTGCATGAAAGGTTATACCTTTTAATAAAATTTACTAATTGGAAAAGGTGCTCCAGACTTTTCCTGATTCTTTTCCTTCCCTCAGAGAAATTGTCCATCATGACAGAATAGAATAGAATAACAGAGTTGGAAGGGACCTTAGAGGTCTTCTAGTCCATCCCCCTACTAGGCAGGAAACCCTACACCACTTTAGACAAGTGATTATCCAATATCTTCTATAAAACTTCCAGTGCTGGAGGCAGGTTGTTCCACTGATTAATTGTTCTAACTGTCAGGAAATCTCTCCTTAGTTCTAAATTGCTTCTCTCCTTGATTAGTTTCCACCAGTGGTGGGATTGAATTTTTTTTACTGCCAGTTCTGTGGGTGTGGCATGGCTTGGTGGGCATGACAGGGGAAAGATACTGTAAAATCTCCATTCCCTCTCCACTCCAGGTGAAGGTTACTGCAAAATCCCCATTTCCTCCTGATCAGCTGGGACTCGGGAGGCACAGAATAGATGGGGCAGTCAGAAGTGGTATTTACCAGTTCTCTGAACTACTCAAAATTTCCACTACTGATTCTCCAGAACTGGTCAGAACCTGCTGAATACCAACTCTATTTTCTATCCATTGCTTCTTGTCCTACCCACCAGGTGCTTGACTACGTCTTCTTTGCAGCAGCTCCTGAGGTATCAGAACACTGCTATCATGTCAACCCTAGTTCTTCTTTTCATCAGACTAGACATACCCAGTTCCTGCAACCGTTCTTCATATGTTTTAGCCTCCAGTCCCCTAATCATCTTTGTTGCACTTCCCTGCACTCTTTCTAGAGTCAATTGGGATACATTCTAAAAGACTATTTATGTGCAGTCCTAATTCTGTCCTTTGAATAGTAGAATCCATCTGAATAATAGAGCTGATTTGAGGTCTGCTGTATTACTAGAAAATACAGAGTAAGGTGCTACCGCTTACCCTATATTCCCATAGAAGGCCTTCTACCAGTAGTCTTCCTGGGTACTGAAATATGCTATTAAAATTTGTTTTCAGAAAAGAACCTATGAGTCAACTTGCAATAAAAAGAATACACTTAAGCAGGTTTCTCAAATGTAGAAAAAGTCATGATGCCTTTTTCCTATCCTGTCATTACCTTTTGAAGGTGGTGTCCAAGATTTTCTCATACCCTTATATAAAACACTTAATCTATTTTTGGCTTATATTAAAGACAGAAAAACAACATCTCAGTATCCAAAAGCTACCGGCTATATTACAATATTAGCTGTTAAGCTGTCTTGGAACTGCCAAATTATTATGGAAACGGCATCATTCCCCCCCAAAAGGCAATTTAACAATGTATTTAGGCTCAGTAACTGACATGATCTAATGTTATAATTACAGTAGAAGCAAAGGGGCCACTTCATTTTCATATGCTGCTATTTGTTTAATTCAAATGTGCATAATAAAAAAAGAAATGGAAATTAAACTATACTAACATATTTGATTATCTACTCTGCAGTAGTTAAAAGAAGTGGTATGATTTAGTTAAATAGAACCAAAAGATACCTGGATGTTACTGGCAGAGGGCATAGAATAGAATAGAAGGACAGAGTTGGAAGGGACCTTGGAGGTCCTGTAGTCCAACCCCTTGCTTAGGCACGAAACCCTTCAGACAAATGGTTATCCATAATAGAAGACCAAGCTTAGATGTGTTGAAGGGAAACCTTTCTGCCCAGAGACAGATTTTAAAAATATTAGAGTATGTGGATATAGTTTTTTTTTTTTTACAGACTCGGTTTTTCAAATATACCTTTTTTTGATGGAGTGGGAATGACATGGCTCCTCATCAAAATACTTCCTATCAATTCAAGTCAAATCAAGTCAAATCATATCAACCTTTATTATGGTCATTGATCAACATAAGGTTTATGTCATTAGGAAGAAATGTTAAAATTTATATAAATGAAAAAGCTAAAAATAATTTAAAATAGAAGGTAGAAAAGGTAGAAAATGTGAGACTCTAAAAGAAACTTTAAAATTACACACACACACTGTCTTTGAGTGAATGGACTAGTCCCTGCAGTCCATATCTTGGCAAGACTTCAGAAGTGGTTTGCTATTATCTGCTTGCTAGGGTTGGGAGAGAGTAACTGACCAAAGTCACCCAGCCTGCTTTTTGCCTAAAGCAGATCTTGAACACATAGTCTCCCAGTTTCCAATCTGATGCTTTAACCACTCTGGTTCTCAATATACGTATCTATGGAGATTCTCAGTCATCCAGGTCATGGTTGTCCCAAAGATGCTTCTTCAAGAGGAAACTGGACCTTCTTGTTTTTTCTTTGAAGACATTTCACTTCTCATCCAAGAAGCTTCTTCAGAGAAACATCTTCAAAGAAAATCCAGAAAATCCAGTTGCCTCTTGAAAAAGCACCATTGGGACTCTCAATATACAGTATATATAGAAGGTATAAAAGATGTAAAGGATATAATCTTCTCCCCCATAAAAAACCTAAAGTATACGTGAAGAGTGCAGGGGATCTAAAAGAAGGAGCGGTAGCATTTGTAGGGTACAGGGAAACATCAAACATTAACCTCGGGGCCTAGCTACATGCGAGACCATCTCCTGCCCCATACATCCCTTCGACCGATCCGCTCCCATAGGGAGGGCCTTCTCCGGGTGCCATCGGCCAGGCAATGCAGGTTGGTGACACCCAGGGGAAGGGCCTTCTCTGTGGTGGGCCCAACCCTCTGGAACGACCTGCCCCCTGAACTCCGTACCACCTCGGACCTCCGCCTTTTCCGCCGGCGTCTTAAAACGCATTTATTCCAACCAGCCGGCCTAGAATAACCACCCGATATGGACTTTTTAGTTATAAATTTTAATTAGACGATTGTGAAATGTTTTAGCACGGGGTAATTTAATTTAATTGGGTTTTAATAATTGGTGTATTTATGTATGTATGTTCTGATTTTTAATTTTCCTGTGCGCCGCCCTGGGTCCTTTTGTAGGAGAAGGGCGGGGTATAAATTTAATAAAATAAATAAAAAAATAAATAACCATAAGAGACTAAGTCTATTAGGTTAAAAAGCACAGAAACACTCATCTGGCAGTTCCCATATCAATGCCCTTTTATTGTACACAAAGAGCAGTTTCTTTCAGTTTTTTTGGTAGACAGCTAGAACAGCAGAATAAATCTATCTTCTTCATAATCTGCCTTTGAGCTACCTGGGAATATCTGGATGGTTGCCATATGGCACAGACAACTCCTTCCATGTTGAGCTCTTCTGGCAACAGTATGCAAATAGTTTGCCCTTAACTTCTGGGATTTTTGTGTCAATTTTCCAATCTAATGATCAGTCTTGGTATTTCCTTGTGGTCTCTTGTTGGCAAACTAAGTAAGTTAGTTACAGACAGTATATTTGTTTATTTTGAGATCAGCCAAAGTCAGATGTTGCATAACCTGGCCAGGAAATTGACACAAAATGCTGAATTAAATGCTGATGTAGTTCCCAATGCTTTCATTTTGAGTTTAATGGGAATTCAATGAATGGGAATGGTGTGCACAAAGGATGAGTTGATCTTAGAGCAGATTCAGAGATCAATATATTTTCCCATGAAGTCACTGAACTCATGGAGAAAAATGTGCCTGGGGTCAGGGACAGAAAAATGCTCCAAAGAATAGTCTATGTCTTATGGGTAAGGGAGGAGCTGCTTAAGGATTAACCTAAGTATAGGGAGAAGCAAAAAATAAGCAGAGAATAAGTTTAAGGACTCTTTGGAAAACCTATGTTTTTCTTTTAAAATGGGCCTTGATACTACAGATGTTGAAACATCAAGCTATTTTTTTTAATAGAACTTGGTAGACTCGATAAAAGACATTTCTAATGGATGTGATTTCATGAAATTAATTATATAAGCCCTCATAAAACAGGTTTCTACATGTCTACATCATTTGATTTCCTTGTCTATGATACAACTGCATGGCAGTCAGACATGCAAACTGATTCTGTAGAAAGACACTGTAGTTAAGGAGATGTTCTGTCTGCAGTGTCAGAGCCATAATGAATAGACCCATTGTCATAGATAATCAGTCAATTACTTGATGATAAATGTGCAGGTAAAAACCATGCACACAAAACTACGTTGCTTTACTCTCATAATAATTTCAGCTTCTAGAATTCATATAATTAGGAGGTTCTTCACATTCTCCACATGTTAGCTACTGAGGATCTCTTGACTAACATGGTCAGAGAGTGGAATGTCGCAGCGTTCTGGTGACATAATTTCAAAATAATATTATTTTATGTAGAAGTGGGAAATAACTCTACAGAATATGCCTCCTACTTTCTAGGCCTTTGGGGACCATGTTGGCGATATAGTTCTTATATTTCTATGGAGTGAGTCAAAAGTCCTCTGCCTCTTTGCATAGTTAAGCTGCATGGGGAAGGTTTGGAGAATTGCTGCACCTATTTTGCATTGCATTTTTAAAAAATGGCACCTAGATTCTGCAGGGTTAGGATTAGGGTTTATAGTCTGATACTATAAACATGGGACTGGGTCTGTGTCTTGCCCTCAGGCTGCCTGTTTTAATTTTATAGAACATTCTTATCCCTTATTGATATTATATCGCATAAGTTCATTCCTATATCTAGAATAAGGAAAAGGATAACTTTTAATTTCCAGTGTCATAGTTTTCCCCCAAGGTTTGTTTGTAATTTCAGTAATTACCTGGACTTTGTTTTATTATTTTTAAAGTCAATGCCTGTGTGCATCAATTAAAGTTTTAATTAAGGTGATAAAATATCTGGGTTATTTTGCTTTATAGTCTACAGCATTACATTCATGATGGGGCATACATATCTGAGTCACTGTTTGATGAAGTAATCAGGAGACAAATGTCCATAGTTAGTCCATAGACCATTAGTCTATACAGTTTAGATTTGGAGAGATCATTAACTTTACTTGTATAGTTATCATAACTTTTTACATGGATTTGCATACACACACACACACGTCTGGTTCATCGTTCTTAAGTTCAAAAGGACTTATATTACTCCCACTCAATTGGCAAAGCCCCAAACATTGTTTGATTAGTATTTGTAAATCTGGCCAAACCAGAAAAGGAAACATGGGATGAACTGGATGAGAGTTGCCGTTCTCCTCAGCATGACATAATCTTTCTTCCAGATGGGAACTTCATCTATATCCTTTGTAGGACAAAAAACCCAGTATTATTTCATATTAAATCTAATTTAGGTCTAAAGCTCAAAACTCTTAGAAGACACCCTTAGTGATATGCTAAAATACACATTGGCCACTCCAAATAGCAGTGGCAATAGCACTTAGAGTTATATAGCTTCACAATGCTTTATAGCCCTCTCTAAGTGGTTTACAGAGTCAGCATATTGCCTACAGCAATCTAGGCCCTCATTTTACCCACCTCAGAAGGCTGGAAGACTGAGTCAACCTTGAGCCTGGTGGGATGCGAACTGCCAAACTGCCAGCAGTCAGCAGTCAGCAGAAGTACCCTGCAGCACTACACTCTAACCATTGTGCCACCACAGCTCATATGAGTGTGTTCATGAGAAACATGAGTGTCCCTATTTCATTGTCACCTGTCTTGCTGTAATACCTTATTAGGTTTTCTCAGTAGGGCCATGTGACAGGTGTATTTCATGAGCTATACTGGTTGCCAATTGACTTCCAGAATTAAAAATGCTTATTGTTACCTATGAAGCCTTTCATGACTTTTGATTTTTGATTGTGAATCATCAAACCGATGTAGTTTCTTAGTATAGCAATATATCTATATTTATTACAGTTTACATTTAATATTATAAATATAATATTTATATAGATAGATCTTGTACAGGATAATCAATTACTTCAAGTCTTCCATCCGTGCACTCATCACTACTATAACTGAGTCCATTCATCTTGCTCTTGGTTGCTCTCTTTTTTTATTTATTTCACACTTCTCATAATTAGAGACTTCTCAGGATAACTCTTTGTAAGAAGCCCTGAGATGCTACTTAATTGGGTGGTCCAAAACTAAAATACAAATAAATAAATAAAAATAAACAAGTGTTTGCAACACTATTATAAAGCATTTTTTTTGTTCCCTTCGGGGAGAGAGAGCGGGTTATAAATTAAAATTTATTTATTTATTTATTATTCTCAGCAGTGACAGACAATAACATAGTGCATATATAATGAAGAACTGACCCTTAGCATAACAGAAAGTAAGATGCCTGTGGGTTTCTCGAGTTTTTACAACTCACAATAATTATCAAGAATCCTAGTAATGTAGATTTGAACTATTGGGATCATCAAGTCCAACAACATGTTCATGATAGGAAGCCAGCTAAAGTCTATCCAGCTTCTACCTATACAGACAATGAAGGGAATCCATTGCACTACAAGGAATTGACTTCCTTTTGCTCTTAGGAAGCCTTTCCTAATGTTTAGAATCTGCTGTCCTGTAATTTATGACTATTATTTGTACCCTCTGGATAACCATGAAAACGATAACAGATATAAGTATAAACATTAATTTTAAATTAAATGAATTAAAATTAATTTTAAATTAAATTAAAAGATACTTGAAAACCAATCTCTCTCTCCCCCCCATCCCTCTATCTCTCCCCCCTTGATTATCAATTCTATATTATGCTGGGTGTTTTTGACTGTTATCGTTATCTCTCATCCTGCCTCATAGGGCTGTTATAATAATAACGTGAAATGGGAAGAATTCTTGAATCTTTTAGAAAGAAGCAATGTGTAAATATACATTTTGGATAACTATTATTAGTGCTTCAGGAAAAATCACATTCTTTCATCTATAGACAAACATGCTTATCTTCAGAATACTATTTTGTCCCATCATTCAAAAAGTTGCTTGTATAATATGTAATGGAGTAAAACCTTTGTGATCAATACAATACAATACAATACAATAGCAGAGTTGGAAGGGACCTTGTAGGTCTTCTAGTCCAACCCCCTGCATGGGCAGGAACCTTATACCATTTCAGACAAATGGCTGTCTAACATCTTTTTAAAGACTTCCAGGGTTGGGGCATTCACAACTGCTGGAGGCAAGCTGTTCCAGAGGTTAATTGTTCTTACTGTCAGGAAATTTCTCCTTAATTCTAAGTTGCTTCTCTCCTTGGTTAGTTTCCACCCATTGCTTCTTGTCCTGCCCCCAGGTGCCTTGGAGAAAAGTTTGACTCCCTCTTCTTTGTGGCACCCTCTGAGATATCGGAACACTGCTATCATGTCTCCCCTGGTCCTTCTCTTCATCAAACTAGACATACCCAGCTCCTGCAGCCGTTCTTCATATGTCTTAGTCTCCAGTCCTCTAATCATCTTGGTTGCTCTTCTCTGCACTCTTTCCAGAGTCTCCACGTCTTTTCTACATCGTGGCGACCAAAACTGTATGCAGTATTCCAAGTGTGGCCTTACCAAGGCACTATACAGGCCACACTTGGAATACTGCATACAGTTTTGGTCAATTCATTTAATAATGTATTTTTATGATCATACCATCTTAGTTTTTATGGTCACCAACATTTAGTATACTTGCAATAAAACCTTACATATTTTTGTGGAGTTATTTTCTTAACCTAATTTAAAAAGATGAACTAGCATTCTTTTTATAACTTCAGCTACCTGGAATCACAATGAAGTATGAGGTTCAGCTTCACAAGCAATAGACACAATTATAGACAGATGTTTTAGTTTAGAGTAGCTTTAGTCTTCAGTCTAATATTGGTGCAGTCAGTGGTACCTTCAGAACACTGGGAGAGAAGTCCAATCCCTTATTCCACATAGAAAGTGCCACATTATTATTGGCACTTTCTTATTGTTCAGTGAAACTAAGTCAAAAAGAAATGCTTTTTAAAATTTGCACTTTGTTTGCTTATGAAGTGCATATATGGTTTTGTCTCCCAGAATAAGGGAGGAGGGGGAGACTAAGAAAACTGGAAAAACGAGACTGCAACTAGAAAGTAATATTTTTTTCAAGGAATAAGCAGACATCATGAACTGGTTCTGTAACCTTATGGAAAGTGTGAAATATCACCTATCATCATCAACTGGATAAAGGAGTCAAATTTAAGTATGTGTAAATAATGAACTGAAAAGTTAGGAATAAGTCATCACTTCACCATTGCAAAAGCATATTGTACAATATACAGGCTCCTACCCAGAGCTATTGTTGGTGCGAAGGAGAAGAGATTAAGGAGCCTATTATTCAGTGATAGAGACAAGTATGACTTTTAATTAACTGAAGCATTCAGACCAAATGCTTCCCTTATTTTCCAGCTTCTCTCTGCTCATGAATACATAGAAATAAGTTTTAGCTTTAAATAATATGTATATACACACACACACACACACACACAAACACACACATTCAAAATTTATCAGGAAGTATCATCAGAATATGTAGGGTATAAAAATGTTTTTAGGTAAATTGTTACGTTGGTATTTTGAAAAAAAGAATTTTAATCTAATTTTAATAGGTATTGATTCTATGGATGATTCCTTCTTTTAAAAACTTATAAAGGTTCCCCTTCTTTTCTCTTGTTTTCCCCTCTGTTTTTGACAATTTGCCATTGTATGTGATGATCCTGATCTTATTTGATCTTAACTTTTATATTACTCATTTTTACTGTTGGCTGTACACTGCCCTGAGTCCCGAAAGGGAGATAGGGCGGTATATAAATGCAATAAATAAAAGATCATAGAAAACAGATTTTGAAAGTATCACTTTCTTACAGTTATTTTAACCTGCATTCTCCTGTTCTTGATTTGGTTGAAAAGTAAATTGAGATAATTTACGATGCCCTCCACTGATGAACTACAATGTGCTGAGCAATGAGGCCAGACGGTGAAATTGCCCTTACACATACAATAATATGGGATAGTTTCAGGGTTGGGATGGGTTGATTCCTTGGCTTTAATTAATCTCCATAATATGGCATGAAGAGGAACTGGAGACCACTCCTCTCTTCTCTCCCCTTTTTCATTGAATCCATGGGTGTATAATAGCTGTGCATAAAAAACACAAAATAACCCATGTCTTGTGAGTTGGGTTAGTTCCATCAAACAGAATCTCTTCCAGCTGATTTCATATGCTGAACCCATCAGTTTATTCATTTATGTTTTTTACATAGGATTATAGGACCACAGGTCCTGGGAAGTCCTAAAGTAAAAAAAAAAAACAGCAGAAACAAAAACTGGCAGAAAGTTCTGTTGAGCTCAAACTTGTTTTCCTGCAATACAAGCCAACATTTTTATAAAGAGCAGTTTTTGATTAAATGACATTCATTTTAAAAAAACCAATTAAAATGTCACTCGTTAGGGTGATCAATATTCCTTTATCAGGCCAAGCAACTTCTAGTACAAGAGGTGTGGTCTAAAGGAGGACATAGTAAGGACGTTTCTTTTCAAAATCATTAATAAGGCAACTACAGGCTGTGGGTAGAGTAACATTCAGATAAGGGATGTATATAGCTTGAAGCTATGGCCCATCCCATTATTATTTTTAAAGGGAAATGAAGTAAAATTCAATATAGGTAATTCATTTTTTTTGTTTAAATGTTTCAAAAACAATAAAGTGGTAATTTAAGCATTAAGCTTAAATATTTCTCCCTCTCTCCCTATGGGAGATTATTGGGTAGTATTCTGGTAAACCAGTGCTTAATAATTATATAACTATGAAACCATTTTTGTATGGCAATGCTCCTCTCATTGTTCAGTAATTCTCAACATTCCAAATGTGCCACCAGCCTCTAAGGCTTGGAGCAGAAGCACTACAGTTTGCAACATTTCATTTTGCAGTCCTTATTTGTAGTATATTTATCTATACAATAATTATGTTTATAATTTATGAATGCATATAATAGAATAACAGAGTTGGAAGGGAAGACCTTGGACTCAGAGGTCTTCTAGTCCAACCCTCTGCTCAGGCAGGAAAGCCTATATAATTTCAGACAAATGGTTATCCAACATCTTCTTAAAAACTTCCAGTGTTGGAGCCTTCACAACTTCTGGAGACAAGTTGTTCCACTGATTAATTGTTCTAACTGTCAGGACATTTCTCTTTAGTTCTTTTCTCCTTGACTGTTTTCATCCATTGCTTCTTGTTCTGCCTTCAGGTGCTTTGGAGAATAGGTGGACCCCCACTCTTCTTTGTGGCAGTCCCTTGGATATTGGAATACTGCCATAATATCACCCCCTAGCCCTTATTTTCATTATGCATATTGATTTCAATTAAGCATATTCATTTTACATGCTTATATGCAGTCCCAATTTTTAGCTGTTCTAGATTGGTGCATGTTGGTACATGGAGGGGGGTCCTGATAAGTGCAAAAACGATGTTATTTCATTTCTATATTAAGGTAAATTCCTTGTACAATCCAATTAAACATTTAAATAAGTATAAAGGGAAACCTATGGCTTCATCTACAACTACAATGTACTAGCAGAACTCATAATGAGCTTGGTGACAATTCTGAAAAGAGGAAATGTTATGCTCAACTAAAAAAAAATCCCTTTATTGCTACAAAATATCCCTTTTGGGAGACACTGTAATAGTTACAGAAATAGTTGAGAATAAAAAAAAAATCAACTGGAAATTTCTGAACCTCTTCCTCTTCCTCTCCCCCCCCCCCAAAGGAAACTGTGAAGCAAGACCATGCCAGGAATTCAAAGTATTGTTACCATTAGTTGCAGTAATAAAACAATAACATTATTTAACAATAATGGATAAAAGATATGTTGCAGTTGTGGGATTCAATTTTTTTTACTACCAGTTCTGTGTGCATGGCTTGGTGAGTGTGGCTTAGAGGGTGTGGCAGGGGAAGGTTACTGCAAAATTCCCATTCCCTCCTGATCAGCTGGGACTTGGGAGGCAGAGAATAGATGGAAGCGGGGCCAGTCAGAAGTGGTATTTACCGGTTCTTTGAACTACTCAAAATTTCCACTATTGATCTCCAGAACTGGTCAGAACCTGCTGAATGCCACCTCTGATATGTTGAATTCAATCTGATTACCCTGAAGAAATAACAGGTTTGCAGACAATTTGATTACTAAACAACTTCTCTCATTATGCTGATTCTTTTTTTGTAATGGAAGAATAAGACAGGCTCTCCTATATATTTCTATATTGATCTCATTATCTTAGTATTAATCCTTTGATAGTCAATATGGCATCATGCACCCAGAGGAAGCTATCAGTAGACTCCACGGCATTTGAAATTGGTATAGGTTTGACTCTCTCATAACAGCCCAGTAATTGAAATATTGCCTGTTGAGTGAAGATGGAAAGAAGAGCCTGGCTATCAGGCGTATTCAAACCCAGAAAAGGGCTTCTTCATACTACTATAACCCACTTATAATTTTTGTTGTGTTGTCAAGGGAGAGTCACTGGGCCAGAGTCACCCAAGTGTCTTTGTGTTTAAGGCAGGACTAGAATGCACCAACCCCTGGTGCCTTAATTACTACACCAAATTGCTTCTCTTTTGTTATTTATAAGGATGAAATGCATCCTCCTACTATTTAAATAGTTTTTTCAGTAATATATAAAGGAGATGAGATTTCTTCTTACTCCAATATCCCTCAACCCCAACATCCTTAGAAGTTTCTTCTGAGGGTTAAAGTAATCTTTTAGAGCAATGTTTTGGATTGTGAAAATGCTTAGAGGAAGAAGATAGCAGTTTGTTTATACAAGGTTCAGCAGTATATATTCTGCTGAAAATATTTATGGAAGTGTAGACTTATAATTGACAACCAACCTTTGGAAGTCCAATCCTTTAATTCTGCCTGATTCATGTGTATTCCGATGAAAAAAGGTTTTTTGATGTGTGTGTGTGTTACATTTCTGCTACTAAAGATATAGAAAAGAAGCCAGTAATAGGACAACAAAATGGAATGTATCATCTCTTTTGTCTGTATAAATGTTTTTAATATGTCTATAAAACTACATGATGCAGGAAGACAACTAAGAGTAAACTGTTTATGCATTTTGATCAAAGATTAATTTAAAATACTAAAAGATCTAAGAGGAAGGACCAACAATTAAATGTGGGAAACACAATCAATGTTGATAGAACATTCATTAAATGCATCCTTTAAAGAGGATTAAACAGATTTATGAAGGATAAAGATATAATAGCTACCAGTTGTCTTCTATATCTGTCTGCCTGCCTGTCTGTCTGTCTGCCTGACTGCCTATCATCTATCCCCTATCTATCTATCTATCTATCTATCTATCTATCTATCTATCTATCTATCTATCTATCTATCTATCTATCTATCTATCTATCTATCTATCTATCTATCTATCCATCCATCCATCCATCCATCCATCCATCCATCCATCCATCCATCCATCCATCCATCCTTCCATCTAGCTATCATCTCTCTCTGTCTGTCTATCTAACAATCATATGGTGTAACAGAATACAGCATTAATACATAAAAATTCACAAAAACAGCACATAAAATATGTATCAAAATATAAAGGACAGAGCAGTGATATTTTTTGAAAACATACAATATAACTGATGAGTAAAATTATGAATAGAATTACATTATGTATCAACAGTTACTGGGATAACTAAACTTATGGTTTGATATCTAGAACATTTACATTTTGGATAACAGTGCTCTTGAGAAGATGTATTTCATGCAAGGATCCAGAGAATCTTCTAATGCACCATTCCATCACAATATGCAGGATATTCCCACAGTCACAGTCAGGATGATCAAACTATCTATCTCCATCTAACTATATCTATCTAGAGTATAGCCCCACTGTCTCTCCCACTCTCCCTTTCCCCCTCTCCATCCATCCATCCATCCGTCCATCCAGCTATGACAATATTTATTTCACATTTATAACCCACACCCATCTCACCACAAAGGGACTCCAACTGTTGGAGAGAGTAATTGGGAGATTACTATTGAGATCATATCCTGGTTTTAAGCTTTAAGTGGACTCAGGCTAGCAACAATGAGAACAATATGATGACTGATTTTCTAAAGAAAAGGTACAGGATTTCTAAAAGAACAGTAGCCTTGGAATTCAAAAGCATAAAACATCTTGTGCAAAAATATTCTGAATGTTTAATTGATATTTAAACTCTACTTTTCAATTTTCAATGATCACATTCATTTTGATAGTTTTTTCAAAACATTTGAAATATTGAACTTGCTATATGCAGGTTTTTTTAAAAAAAAAATGTTAAAATGAGTTAATGTAGTATAATGGTTCAAAGTGTTAGGCAGAAGAGATCTAAATCAAATTTTTACTCAGCCATGATGATTTGGTGCCAGTTCTTCCCTCAGACTACTTTTTAGAGTTTAATTGTGAAGCTAAAATGATGGCAACACCTATCTATGCTACCTCCATGATGGTGAACCTATGGCATGGGTGACACAGGTGGCAGAGAATTTGGCTTTGAAATGGAGATAAGCACCTCCCCCTAAAGTTAGGAACAACTAGCATATATGTGCAAGGGGAACCTTTACCTTATTGACATATTCTAAGCTACCTAAGTCGCTTTTGAAGTTGGATAGGATTAACAAAGCCAATAAATAAACAAACAGATACATATTCCCTATTCTAGCACAATCTTCTGGAAAGCTTCCCAGTGCAAGAATTCTCCCTATTGCTTGCACAAAGAAGCTCCCCGATGGATTGTGTTCTTTGAGTTTCCATCTATCTTCCTATCTTATGAACATAAGCTTCTTAGGTGATGGATTCATCATCAACAAAGTATATATAGGACCCTGACAGAAAATTGATAATGCTTCACGGAATCCAAGATCCTTAAAATTTGTCTTTTCTGTACAGGAATCTCTGGCTGTTAGTAAAGCAGGCCTGTGTAAGCAAGTCAGCCTGTGGCAAAGGAGTTATCTATCTTATGTTGGGTGGTTTCTGTGGTGCAATAGACTGTTAAGCAAGGCTTACCCTCTGGCAGTCCTTGCTCAAATCTAGGTCATGTTGTAAGTAAAACAAGTCTGCAAAGTTCAGACAAAAGGCTACCCTGCAATGTGGTTTTGTGATGTGCAAGCTTAAATGTCTTCTTTATTTTTTATTTTAAAAAAAAACCCATAAGAGACGCGACAAGGAGACATGGAGCGTCTCCCTCTTTCTTGCATCAAACTGGTTGGAAGCAGGGCATGATCTAGATGATGTAAGTTACATTGTATATCTGGTCTTTCCACATATGCACAACCTTTTCAATTCTCTTTCAGTACAAACATTGTATGAGTAATTTGCATACAGTTGCTAACTTCTTTTAACATGAGAAGGTTTTATATTTTATGCTGAGAACCAGTTCAAATTTAATGCTTTCCATCTTCAAATTGCAATGTTCTCTACAACTTTTATCTTAGGGGTGGTTGCAGTTGGCTGTTTGGCCTCTCATCACTTAGCCAAATGTGTACAAATTTTCCATTGGCAACTATTACGTTTGATAATGGATTAAGCCATGGCACTATTAATACTAGTAAACTCTTACACTGGCCAAATACACATTTATTGATGCCGTATTTAGATTAGACTTCTGACTTAAATCAGTATCAGGTAGATTTTGGTCAATTTTAATTTTGCATAATTAAATAAATCAACTTGAATTACAAATCATAATGAATGAAAAAGCTTGTATCACTTTTGGGTAACTTTCTGACAATACAGACATGGTTTCCTCAATATGCCCTTTAAAGAAATGTGTATTTTGTTTTGTTTTAAGCATATAATTGTGTATGCTATAGTGTGATGGGTAGCATATGAATTCAATAAATAAATTCATTGATGTATAAGCCTAGAAAATTTGAGTATGGTATGTTAGCATTCAATTTTTTTTAAAAAAGAACACATTTCAATTTATTTGGTGTGCCATGATTCTTGAAGTTAATATATCTACTTTTATTACTATGGATGGGAAATTATTGGGAATTACATAAAGGACATGCCTACAAATAGCTGTTAGTCATATGGAACAACCCTATTCAAAAAACATCACAGAGTATAAGCTGTCGGGAGGTAATTTCGGAAAAAGATTATTACTTTCAGACGCTGCTTGTGAGTGTCCCAGAAGTATCTGATTAGTCACTGTGAGAGTGCAAGATGGCAAACTTGATCAATGTTTTAGCTAAACCTTTATGTTTAACATTTTTCCCAGAGCCGCCATGAATTCTGCTGAAAAGGAAAAACATGTATGGTAGACAGGGAAATAGATAACTGTTTACCAGTTAAATTAGGAATTTCAGGCCAGGGATTACATTGTTAATCTTGGAACTAGATGCTAGTTTGAAGTTCTACATCTGCCTTTAGTCATTCTGAATGCTTATGAATTCTAAATGGAAGGTGGGGACTCTTAAAGAATAGGAAAGTTTGTGAGTTTTATATTGCCAATTTTCTAATCTTATGATCATATTTGTGCTTTGGCCCTGGTGGTTTCAGTACTTGTTGAAAACATGCACACACATAATTATGCATATTTTCTTGCGCATTTCTTAGTTATGGAAACTTTGCTATGGAAATTGCAGCCTTTGAAGGTTTGTCAAGCATTGTTATCAGTTCAATTTCACTAATCACTTGAGACACACCTGTTCATCCAGGTGTTTGGAATATTTTGATAGACTTGCTGCTGCAGATTTTGACTGCATAGGATTTTAGCATAGTTTTGAAGGTTTATTGTTTGGTAATGTCAACTTTAAACTGTTGATGTTTTCTATATATTTTGTTTATGAATCAGTTCTGTATTCCTTGTTGAAGAGAAATATATTTGTTGAAAGATGGTCATTTGAACATTCTGACCAGTCCAATGTCAATCTCTGTTCTTAGAGCCACCAATCAAAATTTGTTGCATGGTTATTCTAGTTTTTTTGTCAACCCTGAAGTGAGCCTGGCTGAGGCTATCTTGGAGGCTTCAAGGTTGCCACAAGGGAGAAGAAGGGTCAGGGAGTGGGGGAAATTGCTAGCTGGGAGTTTGTAGTCAAAAAAATTTGTTTTCCTGTGGGAACCAAGGACAGTCCAACAGATGGCTGGGGAAAGGATGAGTGAAGTAACTAACCAGCAACGGGCCAGCATTGTCGATTGGACAATGTGACTGAAGACTTGGGGAAAGGGGGAACTTTTACTTTTTAATTAGGTGAAAACTGTGGGAACCTTCAGAGTGAGTTTTTACCAGTTGTGCCAATATGAAGTATCCAATAAATTGTTCCTTGAGGAATCTACCTGCTTCAGAGTTCCATTTTGCATTACTTGGAACACTGAAATTTTTCTTATTAAAAGACAATTTGAGAAAAATAAAGACTGGGATAAAATTGTTAAAAAAGCACGAGAAAGTTCTGTAAGGTGTGTTATCTGGATCACTTATAAATATTTTATATATGAGGAACTATGAGTGAGGCAGGACAAAGCCTTACCTTAATCACCTTTGGTGACCCTGGGAAGGTCATTTTTTTCAGTTTCACTCCCCCATCTGCTCAATCTCACCAGGCAGAGTTTAAACAGAATAAAATATGCAGGAATAATAGAAGAAGGAATGTTCTCTGTGTGTGTGTGTGTGTGTGTGTGCATGCACGTGCGCGTGTGCACACATACACACATACATTTGCCTGCTGTTCCTTTCAAGGGATGGGTATTATTCAGTAGGAAGAAAGAGGGTAAGAAATAGTAAGGAAAAGAAAATAAAGCTGTGTGATAAGAAAAGGTATCTACTGAAATATAGCTAAATCTACCATTTCATGTCTAATTTTAATTGTAGTTGAATAAAATTACATTGAGTCTAACCTGAAATTAGATTGCCTTTTTGAAAACCCCTTAAAACTTGGCTATTCCCTGAGACATTAGGATTAGGTGAGTTATTATTATTAATATTTATGGTTATTCTCTCAGCTGCCATTATTTTTTATTTCTGTTTGCGTTATTTTCTATTATTATATTGATGTTCTCTGTTCACTGCTCAGAGTCATTTATGACCCACTTATGTGTGGCAATAAATTGAATAAAACAAACTTTAAATCAATAAATAATCCCCCTCTCCCCTTTTTCCATAATGTTTTCACATCCAACAAGTCTCCTCCTGTGGTAATCCATTCTTCCATACTTTTTTCCTCAGGTTTTTGTTTTCCTGTCACAAAACAATTCTTCTGTTTCCAGTCTCACTCCCAATTAAATCCCTTCTTGTATTCTTCTCCCACTGAACCTATGACCCTCTTTCTTCAAATTAATCTTCCTATCTCCTTGTTGCTACTTGGATTGAGCAATCTCATTGGTGGAGCACCTCTTATCCAGAGGACCTGAGAAATCCAAACCAGCTTGCCTACCGGTGATTTTTAGCCTCGTCTCTTTGAGTTGTTATCTCTAGCAAATTATTTCAGTGGTTGATTATGTACTCGTCCCTTTTGGATCCCACTACACCATTTATTTGTAGAATCCAATGGCTTCACCTGCAACTGTTCTTTGCCTCTGTCAAATACAACTATTTTGGTCTTCGATACATTACTTTTTAGATGTGTTCTGCAAATCATTTGGATGGATTCTTAGCCAGCAGCATGACTTCATTTACATTAAAAAGTACACATACTTTTGTATTTCCAATTAATATCCCAAATGTCACTCTAACTATTCCTTAAATATTTATGTGTATATTAAATTACCAATGGGATAACTTACATCATTGTCTCACCTCTTTTTCATCATCAAACCATTTCCTAAGAATTCTATTTATTCCCACACATGCTTTACTTTCGGTATATAGTACCTTTATCATATTGAATAATAAATTTTCAACTCTGTATTCATGCAGTTTCATAATTCATATCTGTCCATATTATCTTTTGCTTTTTTCTAGATACATGTACAATGAACTTTCTCACATTCATATGGTATTAATTTCTTTCTGTGATTTCACCATTACTTTGAAGTACAAAATTGTATTGTGCTTATATGTAAGCATATACCAAATAAAATTACTGAATACTACCACTAAATAAGGATGTATAAAAATGGAGCTTGAATTGCTGTAACTTCTTTTCAGCTATCCAGAGTTTAAAAGAAGTATGCAGTTGAGTTTTTGTAAAACCAAGTACAACACACTGTGATTCATAAAATGCTTAAATTATATGAAACAATATTAATATCACTGATGGTTTGTAATCAGTTTATGTTTAAAATAACCTACAGCTTTTCTGAGATACATTTCATTATTCCCCTTCCCCCCACGCACATATTAATTTCAAGCAACATGCATCTGGTTTGCAAATCATCCAACCTATTGTAGTTCAGACATGCCTGGTATACAACACACCCAATTTGTTGGCATCTATTTGGCAGTGTCTATATATTCAATAGACACATGAAATGGGAGCAAGAAAGAGAATTGATCAAAGTACTTTTAAGTAAGGGAGTGATCAGGACAGCAGTATTTTCTTCAAGACTATTTATAATTTCCTAAATGTTGCTTTAAAAGTCTTTAGATTTGCAAATCTGTTATAAGCCTATTAACCATTAATTTAACATTTGTAAACTATACTGAAATCTTGGAGTAAGATTATCCCACTGGGGACAGCGTGAAAGGTGGTAGGATCTGAGAGGTGCAAAGGATGAATAAAGAGCTGGAAAGGAGATTAGCCACCCCATAGATCTGCCTACAGATCTTAAAAAACAACAACCAACTCAATCTGCTATTGAATATGCGAGACCGTCTTCTGCCCCATACATCCCTTCGACCGCTCCGCTCCCACAGAGAGGGCCTTCTCAGGGTGCTGTCGGCTGGGCAATGCCGGTTGGCGACACCCAGGGGAAGGGCCTTATCTGTGGCGGGCCCTACCCTCTGGAACGACCTGCCCCCCGAACTGCGCACCATCTCAGACCTCCGCCTCTTCCACCAGCGTCTTAAAATGCACCTTTTCCAACAAGCCGGCCTAGCATAACCTCCCGTTCTTGACTGTTTTTAGATAGATTTTAATTAGGGGGATTCTATACTATTTTAACACAGGGCATGGGTTTAATAGCTTTTTAGGGAGGGAGGACACACACTGGATCTCATCTTTGTCTCTGGACAGTGGAGGAGTGATCTGGGTGTAGGGGATTTAGTCATCACACCCCTGTCATGGTCAGATCACTCACTTCTCCGGCTCAACTTTCCAGCCGCTACGCCCCACCGCGGGGAGGCGGAACCGGAATGTCCAAGATGGTTCCGCCCCAGGCGCCTGATGGAACCTGATAGGTTCCAGACGGAGCTTGGGCCATTTCCTGTAGCCCTGACCCGCACCCGGATGGAGGACCTAGTGGCTGCATGGAATAGTGTGGCCACCGGGGCCTTGGACCGGATTGTGCCTTTGCGGCCTCTCTTGCGGCAGCAAACCACCCAGCTCCCTGGTTTACCGAGGAGCTGAGGGCGATGAAGCGCCACAAGAGACGCCTAGAGAGCAGGTGGAGATCGTCACGCTCTGAATCTGACCGAACACAGGTGAGAGCCCATTTACGGACTTACCTTGTGGCGTTAAGAGTGGCCAAGCGTCAATATTGTGCCACTCTTATTGCATCCGCAGATAACCGCCCTGCTGCCCTGTTTGGGGTAACCCGCTCCCTCCTTCAACAGAGGCCACGGGAAGCCCCTTTGCAGGGTAGAGCAGAGGAATTTGGGGAGTATCTGCAGGACAAAATCGCTCAGATTCGGAGCGAGATGGTCCCCACTAGTGATCCGGAGGGGACGTCGGAGGTTCCATTCTGGGAGGAGTTTGACTCTGTTACTTCCGACGATATGGACAGGTTGCGTAGGCGACTGCGAGCTACCACATGTTTACTGGACCCGTGTCCCTCCTGGCTTGTATTGGCATCCTGGGAGGTTACACGAGGCTGGCTCCAGGAGGTTGTCAACGCTTCTCTTAGCGAGGGTTTCTTGCCTGCCTCCCTTAAAGAGGCGATGTTGAGACCCCTCCTGAAGAAGCCCTCTCTGGACCCAGCTTTATTAGTCAACTATCGTCCCGTCTCCAACCTTTGCTTTCTGGCGAAGGTTGTTGAGAGTGTGGTGGCACAACAGTTTCCACGCCACTTGGAGGAAATTGATTATCTGGACCCGCGCCAGTCCGGCTTCCGGCCCGGTCACAGCATGGAGACGGCATTGGTCGCGTTGGTGGATGATCTCTGGGGGGCCAGAGATGGGGGTTGTTCCTCCATCCTGGTCCTATTAGACCTCTCGGCGGCTTTTGATACCATCGACCATGGTATCCTATTGCATCGACTGGAGGGGTTGGGGGTGAGGGGCACCGTTTTGCGGTGGTTCTCCTCCTACCTCTCTGGTCGAGTGCAATTTGTGTTGGCAGGAGGGCAGAGATCGACCTCGAGGCCGCTCACTTGTGGGGTGCCACAAGGGTCGGTCCTCTCGCCCCTCCTGTTCAATGCATATATGAAGCCGCTGGGCGAGATCATACGTGGGTTTGGGGTAGATTACCATCTGTACGCGGATGACACCCAGCTGTACATCTCTACCCCAAACCACCCCAACGATGCCGTCGAAGTGATGTCCCGGTGTCTGGAAGCCGTACGGATCTGGATGGGAAGTAACAGACTCAAGCTCAACCCGTCCAAGACCGAGTGGCTGTGGCTACCGGCGCCCCGGTTCAACCAGTTGATTCCATCACTGGCCATTGGCGGCGAACATCTGGCCCCCGTGGATCGGGTACACAATTTGGGCGTCCTTCTAGATGCCCGGCTGTCAATGGATGACCATTTGACAGCTGTGGCAAGGGGGGCGTTTCACCAGGTTCGCCTGGTGCACCAATTGCGTCCCCTATTGGACCGGGACGCCCTTCGCACAGTCACTCATGCGCTTGTGACGTCCCGTCTAGACTACTGCAACGTTCTCTACATGGGGCTCCCCTTGAGATGCACCCGAAGGCTGCAGTTGGTTCAGAATGCGGCCGCGCGGGCAGTTTCGGGAGTCTCTAGATTCTCCCACGTAACACCTCTCCTGCGCGGGCTGCACTGGCTGCCTGTGGCTTTTCGGGTGCGTTTCAAGGTGTTGATTATCATCTTCAAAGCGCTCCATGGCACAGGACCTAGTTATTTGCGGGATCGTATCCTGCCCCATACATCCCTTCGGCCGATTCGCTCACACAGAGAGGGACTTCTCCGGGTGCCGTCCACCAGGCCTTCTCTGTGGCGGGCCCGACCCTCTGGAATGACCTTCCCCCTGACATTAGAACGGGACTGGATTCGATCTCCCCATCCATAAGACTCTGGATTCTGACTTTACCCCCCATCCTGAAATATATTCTTGCACTTAGTCACTTTATCTGCTTTTCGGACTTGTGTTTTTGCCTTCCTGGACTTGGACTGCCTCGGGGGCTTTTATCATGTACTCTAGGCGCGACCTCCTTGGCCTGCGGGAGTCTCCCCTCTCGCAGGCCTGGCCCTCCTGTCTAACACGGGCCCACTTCGATGACGGATTGATTATTCCTGAGAGGTGGGCGAAGCGCAGGTTGAGGGGTTTTTTAGGGAGGTTTTTAATTCGGATTTTAGGGGGTTCCAGGGAGGAGGGGAAAAATAGTCCAGGGAGGGGACAGCAATTGAGGCCGGTGGGCGGAAATAGGGAAACGGAGGAAGGGGAGGGGGGGTCATTTCCACGGTGGCTTTTTCCATCGATTCGGTCTTGGGGAGGGGCAGGGGCGGAGGGAGACGAAATGGTCATCATCGGTTGGAAGACCGTGGCCGCTGGATTCAGGCGGTCACGTGCTCCAACTCTCCGCTCTCCCATCGCAGACTAGGTGGGCAGGAATCACAGACCTGGGGCCCGAGGCTGATGTTATGCAACGCCAGGTCCATGGTTCAAAAAGCCCCCCTCATCCGTGACCTTGTGTCAGAGGGGGACCCGGACCTGGTGGGTATAATGGAAACCTGGTTGGGCCACGAAGGGGGTATACCCCTCGTGGACATGTGCCCACCAGGTTACCGCGCCTTCCATCAGCCAAGGGCCCTAGGGAGGGGTGGGGGGGTGGCGATTATCGTAAAGGAAGGTCTTGAACCGAAGGAGACCACAGTCCCTCAGACAACCGGGTGTGAATCTCTCTGCGTGAGATGGGGCCTAGGGAGGCAGTTGGGCGTGTTAGTTGTATACCTGGCTCCTCGCTATGCAACAACAGCCCTGCCCGAGCTCCTAGAGGTGATAGCCGAGGCGGCAGTTGAGACCCCCAGACTGGTAGTCATGGGGGACTTTAACTTGCTGTCGGCAGGCAAAGCCTCTGGAGCAGCTCGGGAGTTCATTGCCTCCATGACGGCCATGGACCTGACCCAGGTAGTTTTAGGCCCCACTCACGAGGGGGGAAACACACTGGATTTCATCTTTGTCTCGGGACAGTGGAGTTGTGACCTAGGAATAGGGGACCTAGCCATCACTCCCTTGTCATGGACAGATCACGCTCTCCTTCAGCTGGACTTTCCAATCGCTACACCTCACCACGGGGAGGCGGAACCGGATATTCCTATATGGTTCCGCCCCAGGCTTCTAATGGACCCGGAAAGGTTCCAGAGGGAGCTTGGGCCAATTCCTGTGACCCTGCCCCACGACTCGACTGAGGACCTAGTGGCCGCATGGTTAAGTGCGGCCGCAGCGGCCTTGGACCGAGTCGCGCCCTTGCGGCCTCTCTTGCGGCGACGAATCACCCAGGCTCCTTGGTTTACCGAGGAGCTTCGGGGGATGAAACGCCACAAGAGACGCCTAGAGAGCAGATGGAGATCCTCTCGCTCCGAAGCCGACCGAACACTAGTGAGAACCCATATTAGGGCTTACTTAGTGTCGATAAGGGTGGCCAAACGTGAGTATTGTGCCACCCTTATTGCATCCGCAGATAACCGCCCTGCCGCCCTGTTTGGGGTGACCCGCTCCCTCCTTCATCAGAGGCCGCGGGAAGCCCCTCTGCAAGGGCGAGCAGAGGAATTTGGGATTTATCTGCAGGAGAAAATCACTCGGATTCGGAATGAGCTACCCTCCATCGACAGTGGTCCTGTGGGACTGTCCGAGACTAGTCTTGAGGTTCCTTCTTGGGAGGAGTTTGACTTTGTTACCACCGAGGATATGGACAGGTTGTCAAGGAAACTTAGGGCGACCACATGTTTATTGGACCCGTGTCCCTCCTGGCTTGTACTGGCATCCTGGGAGACGACACGAGGCTGGCTCCAGGGCATTGTCAACGCATCTTTGAGTGAGGGGTCCTTGCCTGCCGTCTTGAAAGAGGCGGTAGTGAGGCCCCTCCTCAAGAAGCCATCCCTGGACCCAGCTTTATTAGAGAACTATCGTCCGGTCTCCAACCTTCACTTTTTGGTGAAGGTTGTCGAGAGTGTGGTAGCCCAACAGTTTCCGCGACACCTGGAGGAAGTTGATTATCTAGACCCGCGCCAGTCCGGCTTCCGACCCGGTCACAGCACCGAGACGGCATTGGTCGCGTTGGTTGATGATCTCTGGAGGGCGCGGGATAGAGGTTATTCCTCTATCCTAGTCCTATTAGACCTCTCGGCGGCTTTTGATACCATCGACCATGGTATCCTATTGCACCGACTGGGGGGGTTGGGGCTGGGAGGCACCGTTTTGCGGTGGTTCTCATCCTACCTCTCTGGTCGGTCGCAATATGTGTTGACGGGAGGGCAGAGGTCGACCTCGAGGCCTCTCTTATGTGGGGTTCCTCAGGGGTCGGTCCTCTTGCCCCTCCTTTTCAACACATATATGAAGCCGCTGGGTGAGATCATCCGTGGTTTTGGGGTGGAGTACCACCTGTACGCTGATGACACCCAGCTGTACATATCCACCCCAAACCACCCCAACGATGCCGCCGAAGTGCTGTCCCGGTGTTTGGAGGCTGTACGGATCTGGATGGGTGGTAACAAACTCAAGCTCAACCCTGCCAAGACTGAGTGGCTGTGGTTTCCGGCACCCCGGTTCAGCCAGATTACACCAACTCTGGCCATTGGGGGCGAAACACTGGCCCCCGTGGAGAGGGCGCGCAATTTGGGTGTCCTCCTGGATTCCCGGCTGTCCATGGAGGACAATGTGGCAGCCGTGGCCAGGGGGGCGTTTCATCAGGTACGCCTGATGCGCCAATTGCGCCCCTTACTGGACCGGGCTGCCCTTCGCACAGTCACTCAAGCTCTCGTGACGTCCCGACTCGACTACTGTAATGCTCTCTACATGGGGCTTCCCTTGAGGTGCACTCGAAAGCTACAGCTAGTCCAAAACGCAGCCGCGCGGGTGATTATGGGAGCCACTAGATGCTCCCACATAACACCGATCCTGTGCGAGCTGCATTGGCTTCCTGTGGTTTTTCGAGTGCGCTTCAAGGTTTTGACAACTATCTTTAAAGCGCTCCATGGCTCGGGGCCTAGTTATATGCGAGACCGCCTCCTGCCCCATACATCCCTTAGACCGATACGCTCCCACAGAGAGGGCCTTCTCAGGGTGCCGTCGGCCGGACAATGCCGACTGGCGACACCCAGGGAAAGAGCCTTTTCTGTGGCGGGCCCAGCCCTTTGGAATGACCTACCCCCTGAATTACGTACCATCACCGACCTCCGCCTCTTCCGCCAATGTCTTAAGACATATTTGTTCCAACAAGCCGGCCTAGCCTAACCTCCCATGGGGGCTTTTAGGTAGTTTTAAATTGGGTTTTTAAAATTTGGTTTTAGCGCAGGATAAGTTTATTTAATAGTTTTTTAAATTATATTTATTGTATTTTGTATGTTTTTAAATTTCCTGTGCGCCGCCCTGGGTCCTTTGTGGAGAAGGGCGGGATATAAATTTAAATAAAATAAAATAAAATAAATAAATAAATAAATAAGAACGACCACGGATCTCCTCTCCTTCCGCCAGAAACTCAAAACCCACTTGTTTCATCTGGCCGGTCTGGCCTAATTCCAGCTTTCCCACCTCAGTCTGCATTTTTAAATTTTCTGATTTGGTTTTAGGGTTAAGTTTTTAATTTTTATAAATTTGTACAGGGGTCTATTTAATTCGATTTTAGTTTTATGTATTATTTATTGTAATGGTTTTAATTTTTACCTGTACACCGCCCCGAGTCCCTCCGGGGAGAGGGGGTGGTCTAGAAGTCCAATAAATTCAAATTCAATTCAATTTTTAAAATTTGTATTTTTGTTATATTTGTATTGTTTTAAATTTCCTGTGTGTCGCCCTGGGTCCTTTTTGGAGAAGGTGCGGGATATAAATTTGAATAAAATAAAAATAAACAAAATCCTCAATGTTGAATTAAGAGTCCAATCCTAATCCAGTCATTTTCTGTACACTGATCTGGGGATGAGTGCAATTTGTCTTTGAATTTATCAGCATTTATGAATTAGGGAACAGGAATATCTTCAGCAGGTCAATACGTCATTAAAATACCACAATGTGTAGTGCAATCTCTACTCTTGTGTATTTATGTCTGATATCACAACACAGAAACATTGTGACATACGGCGTTTGCTCCTCTCCCCCTCACTGTGGACACCCATAAGAGGAAATACCATTGTTTTCCTAAGCAAGCTAAATAGGCTAGGTTTTATTGAAGTAGAATTGTCCAGTTTCCATAGAGAATAAATAAGATTTTGACTACAAGCTGCAGCCCTGAGAAGTCAAACTGTGGCTATTTTTGTATGAAAGGTGAAATTACCTCTAGCACAAACAGAGAAAAGAAGAGAAAAGTAACATAACATTTCAATAATACTCAAATCATTTTCCTCATGGCCATGTTAACATTGCTCAGTGGGACTCTATTCTACTCTAGACTGAGTTGTAATGTCTATGACTGGTGCTGACCTAGTCATTTTAATGTGGTATCATTTAAAGGTAATAACTATTGGACTCACATGACTATGTTTCTCTTCTCACTTTGTTGACCTTTCAGAAGAAAAACAACAACCATACTATGACTGTGGGAAAGTGCCTACTATGGAGGCTTTAATCACCCTGCAAGGTGCCCAAGTGACACTGGCCACCAGTGTAGAAATTCTCCAGGCCTTTCACTTGGCTTATGAAGATGAATCAAATCCACACACACACCCCTGAAAACCAGATTCCATGTTCAAAAATAACCCAGCTGACAGATCAGTGGAAGGATATAGGACTGGGTATCAAACTTGCCGTCTCTAGGCCAGATGCGTCATGTGCAGCCCACGGCCACCCTAGCTCCATGTATGGGAAAAAACGTCACAGAATGTCATGTGACGGCAATGTGACATGGCGAGTTTGACACCTGTGGTATAGAGGGACAAAGATCATACTATCCATCAAGAGAGCTCCATCCATGATGCATTTGTGAGAGTAGATATGGTAGTTAAATTTTATGGAATTGTGTGAGCTGGTTGACAGCAGATGTCAGCATTTATGCGTAGTGCACTAATCAGATCTTCTCTGGCTGTTGGTGAGGCACAGCAGTGGCAATGGAGCTGCCACAACCAGATCTTGTTTTAGGACCAATCTAGTGCTCCATGAAAAGAACTGTAAATCTGTGTATGTAAGGTATGTACGTAATTTCTCAGCGGCAATTTTCTAAAACACCATTCAGATCAGTGGTGGGTCTGGATGGGGAGGAACGGGCCTGAATGGGGTGGAACGGGCTCCGACTCAATCCGTCCAAGACCGAGTGGCTGTGGTTTCCGGCGCCGCCTGCAACTTGGGTGTCCTCCTGGATTCCCGGCTCTCCTTAGATGAACATCTGACGGCTGTGGCCAGAGGGGCCTTCTATCAGGTGTACCTGATACGCCAGATGCGCCCCTTTCTGGATCGTGGTGCCTTACAGACAGTCACTCAAGCTCTTGTCATCTCGCACCTGGACTACTGTAATGCTCTCTACATGGGGCTGCCCTTGAGATGCACCCGGAGGCTCCAGTTGGTGCAGAATGCTCCAATGCTTCAAAATACTCCCATGTAACACCTCTCCTGCGTGAGCTGCACTGGCTGCCAGTAGCCTTCCGGGTGTGTTTCAAGGTTTTAGTGACCATCTTTAAAGCGCTCCATGGCAGTGGGCCTGGTTACTTGCAGGACCGCCTTCTACTGCATACCTCCACTCGACCTGTCCGCTCCCACAGGGAGGGCCTCCTTAGGGTGCCGTCCGCTGGACAATGCCGGCTGGCAACGCCCAGGGGAAGAGCCTTCTCTGTGGCAGGTCCCGCCCTTTGGAATGACCTCCCCCCAGACCTCCGGACTATCACCGACCTTCGCCTCTTCCGCCGGACTTTAAAAACCTATTTTTTTCCATATGGCCGGCCTGGCATAGCTGCTACAACCATATTTTATTAGATTTGGGTTTTAAATTGATTGTCTCTTTTTAGCACGGGTTAAATTGTTTAATAGTAGTTTTAAATTTTGTAGAATTTGTACTATTTGTATTGTTGGTTTTTAAGTCCCTGTGCGCCGCCCTGAGTCCCTCTTTTGGGAGATAGGGCGGGATAGAAATCTAATAAATGAAATGAAATGAAATAAATGAATGGGTTTCACATTTTGTTACCACCAGTTCACCGTGCATGTACCTGGCCTTCCGTACCCAGCATGTACCACAAGCCTTCTGCGCATGCACTAAGCCTCAAAAATGTGCCTAAATAGGACAGCATAGAGCCAGAATAAGTGGACAGGCCCACCCATGATTTATGCTATCGGTTCGGGCAAACCGGTCTGAACCAGCTGAATACCACCTCTGATTCAGATGTTATATATCCAGGTGTTAGTCTCTCCTACAGCCCAGTTCATAATGATCATGTAGAATAGTGCTCAACCACCAGAGTGGAAGATATGTTGCTGCAGCAGCTCCAAATAGCTGGCCAAACTCCAGTCCTGGCTTTGTCATCACCATAATAAATGAGGTATCATAAATAGCATATATGTCAATGTGATGTACTGAAAGGAGGGGAAAAACACAGCTTTAAATCCAGAACAGCTAAAGATAAATGTATGGCTGGCTTTGCAGTAAGCTAGGTTGAGATAAGGGCAACATCATATGGAGCTATCCTTGATAAACAGTTAGGAAGGCATCTTCATGGGATGATTAGGGGATGTGAGGATGACTTGACAGCTAATTTTTCTACCACATGTTTTGCTATATTCATTTTTGCTGATTCTGATGACAGCATTATTGGATTTCTCTATGCCTCCATGCATTATTCAGCTTTTTATTTAAAACTAGCTATACCCGGCCACGCGTTGCTGTGGCCCAGTTTGGTTAAATGGCCAACCAATCTGTGTGTAGATCTACACCTGCACACATACATAAAACCACCGTATAACCCCCAACCTACCTACCTACCTACTGTATTTCTCCCTCTCTATCTATCCCCCTATCTACCTACCTACCTACTGTATTTCTCCCTCTCTATCTATCCCTCTACCTACCTACCTACTGTATTTCTTCCTTTCTCCCTCTATCTATCTACCTACCTACTGTATTTCTCCCTCTCTATCTATCCTTCTACATACCTACCTACTGTATTTATCCCTCTCTCTATTCCTCTACCTACCTACTTACCTACTGTATTTCTTCCTCTCTCTATTCCTCTACCTACCTACCTACCTACCTACCTACCGTTTCTCCCTATCTATCTATCCCTCTCCCTCCCTCCCTCCCTCCCTCCCTCCCTACCTACCTACCTACCTACTGTATTTCTCCCTATCTATCTATCCCCCTATCTACCTACCTACCTACCTACCTACCTAACCTACCTATCTCCCTCTCTGTCTATCCCTCTACTTACCTACCTACTGTATTCCTTCCATTCTCCCTCTATCTACCTACCTACTGTAATTCTCCCTCTCTATCTATCCCCCTATCTACCTACCTACTGTTTTTCTCCCTCTCTATCTATCCCTCTACCTACCTACCTACCTACCTACCTACCTACTGTATTTCTCCCTATCACCCTACCTACCTACCTACCTACCTACCTACCTACCTACCTACCTACTGTATTTCTCCCTCTCTATCTATTCCCCTATCTACCTACCTACTATAATACAATAATACAATAGCAGAGTTGGAAGGGACCTTGGAGGTCATCTAGTCCAACTCCCTGCCTAGGCAGGAAGCCCTATACCATTTCAGACAAATGGCTATCCAACATCTTCTTGAAGACCTGCAGTGTTGGGGCATTCATAACTTCTGGAGGCAAGCTGTTGCACTGGTTAATTGTTCTAACTGTCAGGAAATTCCTCCTCAGTTCTAAGTTGCTTCTCTCCTTGATTAAGTTCCACCCATTGCTTCTTGTTCTGCCCTCAGGTGCTTTGGAGAATAGTTTGACTCCCTCTTCTTTGTAGCAACCCCTGATATATTGGAACACTGCTATCCTGTCTCCCCTAGTCCCTCTTTTATTAAACTGTATTTCTCCGTCTCTCTCTCTCTATGGGCCACCTGGGAGTTTGCTATCTCAGTGCCTTTTTGGCCCTAAGAGGCCTCCATACGTTGCTGAGGAAATGACTGTTGGGAAAGCAGTGGGTGGGAGGAGTTACAGGGAGGTGAAAACCTGATCAGTGGGTACATTTTACATTTGTGTACCTTGCACATGACACACGTGTGCTAGGCACAAAATGAGTACGTATTCTATTATTGGAAGTCCTTGTGAACATTGTGTGAAAGTTTGGTGTAAATCAGTGCAGTAGTTTTTGAGATTAGCGGCTTCGTACAAACTATTTTACATTTTTATTTATATAGATTACATTCATGGCTACATGTGATGGTTTACATTTCTTAACTTGTAATGTTAAAAAACAATTGTAAAACTATTGCAGAACTTTCATTGAAAGACAAAGACATAGTGGACATCAGACATTCATGCCAGTTGGAACATCCAGAGTTTTTCAGAATTTGGCTAAATAATAAAATCATTTCCACTAAGCAATGATACCGAATATAAAATATATATTAGGTAATGGTAAAGGTTCCCTTTGCACATATGTGCTAGCCTTCCTGACTCTAGGGGGCAGTGCTCATCTCTATTCCAAAGCTGAAGAGCCAGCACTGTCTGAAGACATCTCCATGGTCATGTGACCGACAAGACTAAATGCCATGGAACACTGTTATCTTCCCACCAAAGTGGTCCCTGTTTTTCTACTTGCATTTTTACATGCTTTTGAACTGCTAGTTTGGCAGAAACTGGAACAAGTAATGGCAATTCACTCTGTTACGCGGCACTAGGGATTTGAATCGCTGAACTGCGAGAAATTGAGAACCTGGATTTCCTCCAAGAGTTATTGATTAGGCATTTTCTTATATAGATGGGTCTTTATAATAATAATAATAATAATAATAATAATAATAATAATAATAATAATAATAATAATAATAATAATAATAATAATAATAATAATAATAATAATAATAATAATAATAATAATAATAATAATAATAATAATTTATTAAATTTGTTGACCGCTCCCTCTCCCCGAAGGGACTCGGAGCGGTGCACAGGGCTAATAAAACAATAAATACATACATATAGTTAAAAACAAATTAAATATTTCCCTGCGCTAAAAATTCCAATTAAAAAACTAAAATCCCCATCTAAAATTTCTGGCAACCCCATCAAAGAGAGACTATCCTAGGCCGGCCAAGCAGAACAGATATGTTTTTAGTTTTAGACGGAAGGAACGGAGGTCCGTGGTAGTTCTAATGTCGGGGGGAAGGTCGTTCCAGAGGGCTGGGCCTGCCACAGAGAGAGCCCTTCCCCTGGGCGTCGCCCGCTGACAAAGTCTAGTGGACGGCACCCGGAGAAGTCCCTCTCTGTGGGAGCGAATCGGCCGTGTGGATGTGTGCGGCAGGATCCGATCCTGCAAATTATAATGCCCAAGTGTCTTATTTAAGCCATCAAGTTCTCAGTCTGAATGAGCACCAGGTACCATCAGAGCTTTGCCTTAATTCTTCAAATGTCTCCGATTTGAAGAATTATCCAATCTGAGCTTTATAGAATGCTAAAGAATCATAAGAAGGAAAATTAAGGGCTGTAAAGTTATTCATCATCAGGTATGATCTAGACAGCAGAGTCAGCTGGTGTGCTGGTCACTCAAACTTTTCCCAATTATGGTGAGATATCATACATTTGCATATTTATTATCTACCAAATGTCTGCCTTGCCACAATTAAATGCTTCTTGCTACATTGCGTATGTGTACGTTTATGTGCAACATGTATTTTTCATGCAAATTCATAATATAAACTTGTTATTGAATCACCTGCCTTTTTTTTGTGTAATGCAATTTCTCTTTCTTGATTAGGTATAAATGACTACTCTAAGTACGTGTTGTTTACAAAGCGGTGATGTGAAATTAGACCTGGAATATTTTCAGGGAAAACTCAGTGCTAGGAAAAAGGTTCCTTCCAAAGAAGGAAGGAAGGCTTGATGGACAAAATAATGATTCAGTATGCTTCCTGATTGTTCTTAGCAGGTGTTCCTGTGCATCTATAAACACTACAAAGGAAACATGAATATCAGACTCCTACGTTTGTTTCTTTACACATTTATCCTTTAGCTTCCCTTCGCCATAAACTAAACAGAATTTTGAAGAGGCAAAGCATGACCAAACCAAAGTCTGCTTCATATCAGCCAAATGACTGCATGTCTCATATGCCTTTGGTTATACTGGGAATATTTGCTTGGTATATCTATGCCCTGAGAAACCCAGCCAAGATAGTTTAAATGTTGTGAACATACCTCAAATGCTGTAAATCAAACAGTATTCAGTTGAGGCACATGGATGAAGCGTTTTCATTTTTAGCTGTTTTAATATACACCCTCCCTCCTCAAAGCTGATTGCTCATACCTGCTCATGCTACTCACAACATGAAAACGGCTTATTTAAATGGTCCAAGACAATTTTCTATGCCAAACTTATTCATATTATTTTCCCGGAAAGTTGAGAGAGAGGGGGGGGAATGTCTGTGTGTGAGAGAGAAGAATAAGAAAGAGAGAGAAAGTGCATGTTGTATGCATATGCAAGAGTAATGAAATGTTGAGAAAGAAATATGCCAAAGAGATCTCAAGTTAAGCACTTTAATGTATCGTTTCTTTATTGAGACATTTGGCATGTTTTCTCCAGCAATATACCTCAAAAGGTTTTGGAACACTGACATTTCCCCCCCTTTTCTCAAACTTCTACTGGAAGTTTTAATTAAGGTTTTAGGAGAGCCAGAGGCAAATCTTGCTTTAAATGGGGCGAGGGTGGGAACTGGGAAGAATCTACACTGGAACATCTGTATGGCAGCCAACATTGCATTGTATTAATATTGATAAGTGATTCATTAATGAAGTTTGCCAAAAGGGTGGGAGCAGGGAAAGGATATGTTTCCAGAAGAAGAAGAAGAAGAAGAAGAAGAAGAAGAAGAAGAAGAAGAGGAGGAGGAGGAGGAGGAGGAGGAGGAGGAGGAGGAGGAGGAGGAGGAGGAGGAGGAGGAGGAGGAGGAGGACCATGAAAGTTTTACTTTGTTCAGGAGAAGAGTCTGGATGGGGGTGGGGAAGTGTATGATTTTGTTCAGCCTCATTTAAGGCCAACTGCACCATCTGAACAAATATTAAGCAAATTTTCACAGCCTTTAACCTGGTTATGATGCATGTCATCTTTTAATTAATGTTTTATGGCATTTCCTGGCACAGTTATTGCTTGTTTTACCACATATCTGAAATTCGTTCCCAGTAGAGACCATCCCCGTGTTTCATCCCATGCCAGTTCAAATTTCTACTTGCTGCCTCTCCCTTTGACGGTGTTTATAGATAAACTTCACCTCATTTTCCTCTGACAGATTGCACAAACTCACTTAGTGCAATGAGAGCGATCTGTGCCAGGCATGGAATTACAGAACAGGGGAGACTCAAGGCATGCCAATTCCACCACTTAGTTTTAAAATTTTATCAGAACGCCTGAATAAGAAGAGTGAATTCCTATGAACTTGGCAGACTTTTGGGGGTTCTGAGGTGGACAAATGTCAATATTTCGAAGGAAAATAAACAGCCCAGAAAATCAAGCGGACGAAGAATGAAAACAACTGTTCCGATATAGAGAGAGCTTTCTTTCGTTTTGTTTGTCTAATTCATTAAGCCACGGTTTGCTTAACCTTGGTTTACAAACTATTGTGGCAGAGTCCCCAACAAATCCAAGCAACCGTTTGGGTTAATTTGTAATGCAAATCTATCCGTTGTACTATATAACTGAAAAAGTTTGATGATAACCATGCTTTCTTGACACAACTTGGTTGCTAGGTAATATGTACTCAGAGTAGCTAATTAGGTTTACATTCTGAATTACTCCTGCTAGGGCATTTGAAAGCATGAAGAAGAAATTAATTGGTCATTTACAATCTTTGTATGAACCCTGCGATGCTACTTTGTGCACAATGCTGCATAGGTAAAACTAATGTACAGCAAAATGTTTTACTTGATGAGAGACCTTGTTGTAATATCCTCTTTAATTTTCTTCACTTATTTTTGTTTGCCTGTTGGTTAAATATAAGAGCAGGCAGCCATTCTTAATTATTGGCACTTTTGCAAATTCAGGGGCATGTTTTGGGTGTACTGTTAAAATGGCTAACAGAGGTAAGAGACCCCACAGATTCATAAATGGAGACTATGTAATATTGAATTTCAAGGGAACTTCAGGTAGTTCTCAACATCACCATCCATTTAGCAACCATTTGAAGTCAAAACAGCACAGAAAAAATGGACTTATGACTGGTCCTCATACTTTATGGCTGTAGCAGCATCCCCATAGTCACAGGTTCAAAATTTGGGTGCTTGACATGTTTTTACAACGGTTTACCTTGGATCATGTGATCACCATTTGTTAACTTCCCTACTAACTTCCGACAAGCAGGGGAAAGCTGGATAAGATTCACTTTAAGACCACAGTGATTTGCTTAACAACCCAGGCAAAAAAAGTTGCAAAGCATGGATGTGACTCACTTAACAACTGCCCTGCTTAATAATAGAAATTCAGGTCTAAGCTGAGGACAATCTATACTAATTCTTTTGTCATTTTTAGTTGAATTGATTCTAAAAAGAGAAAGATTTTCCCCATTTCAGTATTACACGTTTTTTTTTTGTCATCTGTGTGTAAATGTGTAAGTTCCAGTAGAAATATATAGCAGCCATGTGAGAGAATGTGATCTTCCAAACAGTGGAAAAGAAAGGCTTTCTAGAGACTAACCTTCCCCTTATTTGTATCCTGAAGCTTCCCTAGAATGTTTACCTTCATAGGTTAAATTTGGGCCCTGTGCAAACATGGGTTTTAGTAGCGTTTTCTAAAAATGGTCTGATGGTGAGTGTGGACGGAAGACCGTTGTGAGCCTCCTTTGAAGTTTCAGGTTTGAATTCTGCTCGGTGGCATTTTCTGGTTGACTCAGCTGCAAACGGGTACCTGAACTCTACAGTTAAATAAATTAAAAAGCATTCCTGTGGGCTGCCTATAAGGCCTTGCAAGAGGTTTTTCCCCTCCCTCCTTTTTTCTTTGCCTCTGCTGGGCATGTAATCCTCAATATCAATTTTCATTAACATAAAGAGCCTATTTTTAGTCTTTGCCACGGAGAAACACATTGGCAATATTTGCTGAAAGAGTTGAATTAGGGTGGAGGAAGACAATTTTTGGATGCCAAATGCTTAATTAGAGCAATTTAACTTGGGGCTGGCTAGTATTTTATTTCTTTAAAAATCCTTCTCCTTCTCTTTTGCAATGTCCATATGCTGACTATTGTTTCTGTGATCTAGAAAGGCTGTTATGAACTCGTATAAAGGCACATCTTCAAAGTAAGAGATGAAAGAACAGAACAATATTTTCATGAAGAAAACGGCATCAACCTGGGGAGAAAAAGGCTGGGACCAAAAGAGGAAGTGAGAATTGCAGTGCAGAAAGTGAGGGAATAGAGAGACAATCGGGCACGATGAAAAAGCAGCAGCCAAACATGTTGCGGGTACAAAGAAGGAATAATGAAGGGGCCGCATTCACTTTAGAGAAATGTGTTCATGTTCTGCTGAAAAATGGAGAGGTAAAATTTCAATTAATGTTAAGATAGGAGAGTCAGTTTGGTGTAGTGCAGGGGTGTCAAACTCAGGGCCTGCAGGCCAGATCTGGCCCATGGGCTGTTTAGAACTGGGCCACGGAGATGCCCTGGAAACAGCAAAGGACTGGCTTGTGGTGCCTCTGCCAGTGAAAACTGAGCTCGCATGACACCCAGGCTTTGTTTTCACTGACAGAGGGCTGCAGGAGGCGGTTCAGACTGAAAATGGGGCCCACACCATTTTTGCTGGCAGAGGGCTGTAGGAGGCCACATCAGGGTTGTGTTTGACCTTGGGGGTTGGGCAGGCGTGGCCGGGCGGCATGATCTACACAACATCACTCATGTGGGGTTGGGGGATCCATTGTCTCCAGCAGAAGAAGGGGAGACCAGGGAGAACCCAGCTCAGCCCTTGAGCTCTCAGGACACCGGGACCCCCCAGCCCAGTCACTGTTTGGCTAAATTTCCACACCACATTGAGTTACAAAATATCCTATCCATTTTATTCGGTCTACCATGTTTTAGGATTCAGCAATACTTCTATTTCCATTATATAACAGCCAGAGAAGGTGGTGCCAGGTTGAAATATGTTTAGAATGATAGCATTGGGAGGTGTTAATTTTCCACCACCCATAGATGCTATATGACCTAGTTCCTAGTCTGCAAGAATGTTTGCAATAAATTTGTTTAAAAGAATAGTGATTGAGTTATCATTGGGCTATGATGATTATATATATATATATATATATGTTTTCATAGATTTTCACGGGTGTAGGTATGCTGGCATAGCTGGCTTCGGGGATTTTCCCGTGTATAAGGCATAGAAAAGTTGTTGCAACGTTTCGACAAGATCTCACTTGTCATCATCAGGCAGGCTTGTGTCTGTGAGTGTGACTGCGGAGGCATCGCCCCTCTTTAAATCTTGGTGGGGGGGTGGAGTGCTGACTATTGTTGTGAGTGGGTTGATTGGCTGTGCAGTTGCATCGTGACTGGTAGATTGATGCTGATTGGTCTCATTTGTATGTTTCTCCTTGTTTTGAATTTCAACGGCTTGGCTGGAGGGTGGGGCTCGTCTGCTGGTCAATGCTGGCTTCCAGATATCTGGTAGGCGGGAGGTATCATCACGTCTGTTCATAGAGAAACAATCTAGCAGCATGAAGGCAGGCTTCTGTCTGTGACATATATGCTGGCATAGCTGGCTTCATGGATTTTCCCGTGTATAAGGCATAGAAATGTTATTGCAAGAAGCCTGCTTGATGATGACAAGTGAGATCTTGTCGAAACGTTGCAATAACATTTCTATGCCTTATACACGGGAAAATCCCCGAAGCCAGCTATGCCAGCATACCTACACCCGTGAAAATCTACGAACACACACACACACACATACACACACACACACAGACCGACAGACAGACATACATAGATATAGATAGATAGATAGATAGATAGATAGATAGATAGATAGATAGATAGATAGATAGATAGATAGGCAGGCAGGCAGGCAGGCAGGCAGGCAGGCAGGCAGGCAGGCAGGCAGGCAGGCAGGCAGGCAGGCAGGCAGGCAAGCAGACAGACAAACAGACAGACAGACAGACAGACAGAATATTTATTTATAGAGCTGTGGTTAGAATGCAGGCTGAGTTTGTTCACTGTCAGAAGTTTGAACTAGATTGGCTTAAGGTTGACATAGCCTCTCATCCTTTTGAGGTTGATAAAATGAGAACCCAGATTGTTGGGGCCAGGGGGGGTATATTGACTCTGTAAACTGCTTAGAGAGTTCTGTAAAGCACCATGAAATGGTACATAAATCTAAGTGTTATTACTAGTACTAAATTATATTTTGCCTTAACACCAAAATGTACCCAATGGTACATTTCAGGAAAAAAACAAAAGGATTTATCTAGGCAAAAAGCTGTCTAAGTAACATAACTTATTCAAAGCTAGTTCAGCAGTCATCCAGAAAAATGATTTCATTCAGCTTCCTTCAGGAACATCTGCAGTGGTGAGGGCCATCAGTAAACTCTCGTATCAGTATATACGAGACCGCTCCTGCCCCATACATCCCTTCGTCCGATCCGCTCCCACAGAGAGGGTCTTCTCCGGGTACCGTCGGCCGGGCAAAGCCAGTTGGCGATGCCCAGGGGAAGGGCCTTCTCTGTGGCAGGCCCGACCCTCTGGAACGACCTACCCCCCGACCTACGCACCACCTTGGACCTCCGCCTCTTCCGCCAACGTCTTAAGACGTATCTATTCCAACAAGCCGGCCTAGCACAGCCCCCCCGTTTCTGACTTTTATCTATAAATTGTTAATTTGCAGGGTTTTAAATGGGTTTTTTAGGACGGGATTTATAATTTAATATGTTTTTAATAATGTATACTGTTCTTTTGTTATGGTTTTAATAATGCCTGTGCACCGCCCTGGTCCTAACAAGGAGAAGGGCGGGGTATAAATTCGAAAAAATAAAATAAAATAAATAAATAAACTCAAAATGGTTGATATGAACCCACAACTGAAGTCTAACCTTATTTCATAGGCATTGTCAGCGGGGGGATTCAAATTTTTTTACTACTGGTTCTGTGGGCATGGCTTGGTGAGCGTGGTGTGGCTTGGTATGTATGGCTTGGTGGGTACAGTAAAATCTCTCCCCACTCCAAAATCTCCATTCCCTCCTGATCAGCTGGGACTCAGGAGGCAGAAAATAGATGGGGGTGGGACCAGTCAGAGGTGGTATTTACTGGTTCTCTGAACTACTCAAAACTTCCACCACCTGTTCTCCAGAACTGGCCAGAACCTGCTGAATACTGGACATTGGGAGGTAACACACATAAAAAGATGCATGAGTTTGATCCTATGATTGTAATCATCATTTTGATTTTTTTTAACATTTTCCCTTCTCATAGATATCCCTGGCTTCCCTTCAAGGTTTATTGATTAACAATGCAGACCTGAATATAGCTATTCAAAAGATCCATTGAGTTCCAAGGATTTGATTTCCATAGATTCAGTAGGGGAACAAAGTTTTGGCAGAACACAATACTCTGCTTGTTTTGCTTTACACTAGAGTAGAATCTTTATCATGTGGACATTTTCTTGTCTAATTGAAATCCCTGTGATTATTTAAAAATCACAATGTTCATGAAATGAAAGTATTGCAGGAGCTTGCTTTCTATAAAGATTAAATAGATGTCATATATAAATATTGGAAGCATGTTGCATCAAATTTTCTAATATTGATGTTTCAATAATTGTTTAGTTTTAGAATCAATGAGTATTATAATAAATGCATCTCCACAAATAAATGCTATCCAGCTTCCGCCTGTGGTTTTGTTTCTGCAATGAGTAATTTTGATTGATCACAAAAAGAATGAACAGAGTGTGGAGGCTTAACTATAAATCTGCTGAGAATTCTGCAGGATTTGATTTTGACTTTTCCTTTCCCATAGGAGACAGGTGGCAAAGAAAACATAAAATTATATTTCGGTGTCACCCTTACAATCTACCCCCATCAGTCCCATGCATTCTGATCTCAATCGAACCATTTTGTTTAAGTACTGTGCTATGTTAAATGCTATTTTCAGGTTCTGGCCGCACATAAAGTAAGTTGTTTTTATATTGTGATCTCAATGGTCATTTGTTTGGTATATAGACCTGTCTCTTACCCCCTTATAAAAACAACAATCAAATAGGATGTGAGCCAGGTCTTCTACCTTTTACCCTCCACAAATGCAGAGACGCTCATTGAAGGGTATAGAATGGAATCTCCCATATCCCAAAGATAGACAGACAGACAGACAGACAGACAGACAGTACATAGTTTCTTTCTGTAGTCACTGATCATACATACTCCTCATTGGGTTGCTCCCTTTAAGGAAATTTGGTTCTCTATTTTTAATTTTGATAATCATGCAGCACTCCAGTCTGTTTTTGCATAGGTAGTACAGTTCTTATTATGATGATGTTGGTTATCATAACTGGTGATTTAATATAATAAAATAATAAAATAATAATAATAATAATAATAATAATAATAATAATAATAATAATAATAATAATAATAATAATTTTTATTTATAAACCGCTCTCTCTCCCCAAAGGGACTCGAGGCGGGGCACAGGAAAATTAAAAACAATAGACACAAACAGAGTACAAAATTTAAAATCACAATTAAACATATCCTGTGCTAAAAACATCTATAAAAACTAAAAACTGTCCCTAAAACCCCTTAACACTATAAATTAATTAAAATTACCCTAGGCCAGCCAAACGGAAGAAATGAGTTTTTAAAAGCTGTCGGAAGAAGCGAAGATCTGTGGTTGTTCTGATTTCGGGGGGAAGGTCGTTCCAGAGGGTCAGGCCCGCCACAGAGAAGGCCCTTCCCCTGGACGTCGCCCGCTGGCACAGCCTAGTGGACGGCACCCGGAGAAGTCCCTCTCTGTGGGAGCGAATCGGTCGCAGGGATGTATGAGGCAGAATGCGATCCCACATTAATTACATTTGAACATTCAGTTAAATTCAAGTGGAGTGAAACAAGAACTTAATCTTTGTGTCTACACAAAGAAAGCGCTATCATGTCTATGGCAAGGAAGATCCTGGAAAAAAAACCCAAGCAGAAGGACTGAGGCCTTCCTTAAGACAAATGGACAAATAAGGCATAGCTCTATGTCAATTATTGCAAATAAACCAAGTTAACAGCCTAAGGTTATTTTATAAAGAATAAACACTTAATATAGTGGTGGGATAGGATTTTTTTTTTTTGGCAGAAGGCCTCAGTTTAAAATCTTCCATCAACATTTTGTAGTAGTGTAAGGAGCAATGCTACAAATATATCCTATCCATTGTAGCACCTGCCCTCTGGAGTGATATTCCCCACAGTTCTGGATGACTCCCATCCTTAAGATGTTCAAAAGGCTATTAAAGACTTGGATATTTTGCTAGGATCTGAGGCAGGGGGATGGTTGAGCAGAAGAATGGAAATATGGCTCATACACTTGTTCTTGGGACACTGACAATCTTGATCATTTTTTCTCTTAAATATTTCATTGTAAGCCACCCAGAGTCGTTAGGAATTGGGCGGTTTATAAATTGTAGTAACTGATTAATTAAAATAAGAAAGAGTCCTTTGGAAGTTTTTGTCAGTCAAAGCAAACAATTTAGAGTGAGAAAAGCCAATGGCCCAAGTCAAAGTAGAATGCTTCCATATGTATTGAAATATCTTGTTCTGGCCTGCAAAACTCCATAAGACCAATAGATGGCAAAAATACAACAGGCAGAAAGAAAAATAACACTGTTGCCATCTAGTGATTGTTGGGATTTTTGAAGTTCAGTATTATCAGTACGTGTGTGTGTGTGTGTGTGTGTGTGTGTGTAGGGGGGATGCAGAGGAGATGAGACAAGTGGGTCCTCATTATAATTGTATAATTTTTTCACTCCAGTTTAAGTATTCCAGCCAATTTATTCCTTAGGGAAAAACTACTTAGCCAGACCAACCAAACTTTTTAGCCCAAAGCAATAAATTGTTCTCCCTGTCCTGCATAATCATGTAAAGAATGAATCACTAACAAAGTGCATAGGATTGGCTTTCATTTAGCATTAATTTCTCAAAGCAGCTATTGTATATGGTCCATTAAAACCAGAAGACCCATTCAAGCGATTTAAACGACGAACTTGGATGGCAATTCACAATTCTTGCTCAAGCATTAATCAAAATGCTGGTTTAATCTTGCTAGCCTGCTAAATTTTCAGGCTAGCTAGCTCTGCACCAGAAAGAAAGATGGATGGCTTTTCTGCAGTGTGATCCAGGGCCCTCTCCCTCCCTTGAAACCACCACACAAACAGACATTGCAATGGGGAAGGTTGGGCACCAGCCGGATTCTGTCTGTCCACATGAGCTGTCATTCATTTAACAATTGAAGTTATGATGGCACTGAAAATGTGACATGACTACTTCTTGAACTTATGACTACTGAAGCTTTCCCGGTGGTCACATGATCAAAATGTGCTTGAAAGCTGCACATATTTACAATGGTTGCAGACATGTGATCACCATTTATCACCGCCCTAGGGGAAAGCCAGATTCACTTAAAAAATGCATGATTCGCTTAACAACCAAGCTGATTCATTCATCAATTGTGGCAAAAAGTGTGATGGAATATGCACAGAGGTGGTATTTAGCAGGTTCTGATCAGTTCTGGAGAACCAGTAGTGGAAATTTTGAGTAGTTTGGAGAACTGGTAAATACCCCCTCTGACTGGCCCCGCCCCCATCTATTCTTTTTCTCCCGAGTCCCAGTTGATCGGGAGGAAATGGAGATTTTGTAGTAACCTTCCCCTGGAGTTGGGTGGGTAGTATCCTTTCCCTGCCACACCCACTAAGCCACACCCACTAAACCATGCCATGCCTACCAAGTTACACCCACAGAACTGGTAATA
Organism: Rhabdophis nuchalis; assembly: GCA_039707465.1. Taxonomy (NCBI): domain Eukaryota; kingdom Metazoa; phylum Chordata; class Lepidosauria; order Squamata; family Natricidae; genus Rhabdophis; species Rhabdophis nuchalis. The sequence continues at coordinate 31,787,960 of CM077644.1, forward strand.
ATAAAATTTGAATCCCACCACTGAATGTGTATCTGCAAGAGCAGTGGGTGAGAGCTTTGGCAACTCAGAGATTTCCCAGAGAGAGAGAGACCTAGATCTAAAGACTGTGCAATCACTAACTGGATATACAGTACCTACCTACTGTATTTCTCCCTCTCTCTCTATCCCTGTACTTACCTACCTACTGTATTTCTCCCTCTCTATCTATCCCTGTACCTGCCTGCCTGCCTGCCTGCCTGCCTGCCTGCCTGCCTGCCTGCCTGCCTACCTACCTACCTACCTACCTACCTACTGTATTTCTCCCTCTCTCTCTATCCCTGTACTTACCTATCTACTGTATTTCTCCCTCTCTATCTATTCCTGTACCTACCTACCTACCCACTGTATTTCTTACTTTCTCCCTCTATCTACCCACCTACCTACCTACCTACTATTTTTCTCCCTCTGTCTCTCTCTATCCCTCCCTCTACCTCTCTCTATCTGCCTTGCTGATGCTGCCACTGTGCCTACGGCTCCTGGCGCTTCTGCCACCTCCCCACAGTCGGTCTGGCCCCCTTCCCTCCCTCCCTCCCTCGGGGCCGGCGGCGGCAGCCACCTTGTGGCTTCGCGGGGCACGGTGGCTATTTCTCCCGGGGGTGGGGCAGGTTTCCTACTCCGTGCCTCCTCGCTGATGCTGGGGGGAAGCCTCTACATCCACACCTCCTCGCTGATGCCGCCGCCGTGCCTGCCGCTTCTGCCGGCCCTCCAACCTCTCTGTGGTGAGAAGAGTTTGGTGGGCCGGTGGGGTTGCCATGGCAGGGGCGAGGGCGCCGGGAGAGGCGGGCACATTGGTGGCATCGGTGAGGAGGCATGGAGGTAGAGGCTCCCCCCCAGCCCCTGGGAGAGGCTAGACGTGGCATCCCGTGGGGCTGCAGGCTGGCTCCTGCTGTTGGCTTGAGGGGGGAGGGAGGGGAGGCCAGGTTGGTGGGGGGGCGGTGGAGGCGCCAGGAGCGGCGCGGAGGCATGAAGGCAAGGCTTTCCCCAGCTTCCCTGGGAGAGGCCAGACGTGGCATCCCGTGGGGCTATGGGGTGGCTGGGGCCGTTGGCTTGAGAGGGAGAGGGAGGGGGGCCGGGTTGGCAGTGGGGGGGCGTTGGAGGCACCAGGAGCGGTGAGGAGGCATGGAGGCGAGGCTTCCCCCCCAGGAGATGCCGGGCGTGGCGTCCCACAAAGCTACCGGGTGGCTTTGGCCATTGGCCTGGCCCAGGGAGGCGCATGCGTGCAGGCTGCTGTTGGCCTCAGAGAGGGAGGCACATGTGCTGGATGGCGAGGCTTCCCCCCCCCAGGAGGGCCGTTTCAAGGACCCTAATGATATGCTGCCAGGAACGCAGGCCGTTGGGCTCTGACAGGGAGGCGCATGTCAGTCGCACGGCAGGGAGTTTTTTTGTGACGTATCAGCTGGGTGGGAGGAGCTACAGGAAGGTAAAACATTTTCAGTGGGTACATTTTACATGTGTGTACCTTGCACACGATACACGTGTGCTAGACACAAAATGAGTAGGTATTCTATTATCGGAAGTCCTTGGCAACATTGTGTCAAAATGTGAGGCACATCGGTGCAGTAGTTTTTGAGATTAGCGGCTTCGTACAAACCATTTTACATTTTTATTTATATAGATTGGTTCTTTTAGAAGTTTTTACTTTTATGTGGGTGCCGCCACTTTTTTAGCTGTCTTGGCTAATTTCAGAAATTAAGTAGAGTTGGGCTTGGTTAGCCTTTGGATGGATCATTGACTGTTAACAACACTGAAATGTAAAAACAAAAACAAACTTGGAAGAAGGCAACAGAACCACTTTCTTAGTACTGCCAAGAAAACTGCAGAAATGCAGACATCAGGAGTCAGGCTCAATTTGAAATCATTATTTTATGATTTGAGTTTATTGTTTTAGCTATTTTTAAAACTGACTGAGAGATCAGTGTTATAGATGGTTTGAAAATCTGTTTGGATCATGTCAACAGATATAAAGACAATACATAAAAATTTGACATATAGTCCAGTAAGAGGAATTGGGAATTTATTACTAAAGAATATCAATATTTCACCTATTTTATTACAATAAAATGGCATATAAAAAGTTCAGATGTAGGATCACAGGAACATTTCCTGTCTTGATCCTATTTAAGTGCATAGAAATTACTCAAGAATGAAAATGCCTCTGTTTGTATTTGTTGTATTTCTAGTGCTTGCAACAACCCCCAGTATTACTCAATGATAATATGTATTAGTAGCACTAATCTGATTTATGCATTATTGTATAGTGATCTTATTAATAATGTTAATAGCAATATCATTTGTCACTGCTACTGTGGAATTGAATAATTCCAGTTTTGAAATTCCTTTTTCCTCTAGTCATTTTGCTGCAGAAATCAGCTCCCAAATAGATAAGCAAAGAGAGCTGTCATTGTCCAAATTAATACATAATGTCTGCATTCTGGATCTCTGTGAGCAGATCAGTCAAGCTAAGGCTGCCAAAGTACAGGGTACATTCTCATGCTATTGAAAGCCAATTGACACCCCACAGAGGCATGAATGGTAATGGAGAACCCAATATTGTTGGGCATTTAAAGTGCTTTATGCAGTACAGGGAATTATCATTAGAAATGAGTAGTGATAAAAGAAAGAACCAGTTTGTATGCCAGCTGGCTTCAGTTTTAAAGTCTAAAGTACTAAAGTCTTCTCAAAGTTTCTTTCTGCTCATTGGCTGATCTACAGTAACACAGCATCATGAACTTGGTGACTGAATTAATCCACTTTTCTCTATAATATTTTGGAAGTTGGATATTCATAACATACAAAGCCACAAAACCAACTGGCCAATCAATAAGTCAGTCAGTCAGTCAATGAATTGTGGGTGTTACCTAGATGGTTGATATATTTTATAGAACACAGCTACTGTATATGTTATTTACATAAAACTAATCAGTTATTTGCGGAGCCAGATTGTTGGGAGCAATATGCTGAATCTGTAAACCGTTTAGAGAGGGTTGTATAGAAGTCTAAGTGCTACTCTTATTTAGTTAGTCAACTAAAATTAAACTAATTCTTTACCTAAATCTGAAAGTTAATTTTATAAAAAGGTTGAGCAAGATAAGTAAGTTTGGGGGTTCCAGGTTCGGAAGGAATAACATTACTGATTCACCCTGGTTCAGTGCTAAATTCAACTAGAAATATTACAAGACAGTGTAAATTGTCTTCTGCTAAGGCTTCTTGAGTGGGGAAGTGATTGGAACAGCAGTTGGAATTGTGGGGGTAAGTCAAGTCTTCAAGGGTCATGCATTAAAAAAAAGCAGGATGGATATCTGAGTCACAAGGCTTCCACTTGAAAGAAACTGAACAGGGAATGTCTAGGCACCTTCTGCTATTGAGAATAGAGGGAAAGCTGCCTTTTGCCAGCTATTCAGAATAGAGGTACCAATATCATAATGCCATAATATAAATCAATTACATAATTGCATGCAGTTCCAGTCATCATACTTCAGAAAAGGATACAGTAAGACTAGAAATGATCCAAAGGAGGGCAACTAAGTTGATGAAGGAGCTGGAACAACTTCTCTGTGAGTCAGTGACTGATTAAGGCTCTCTGGTGCCCTAAGCACTGACAAATCTTGGTGCCCCCCTCCTTTGTACATACTGTACAAATCTTCATCTGTTTTTTCTTTCTTTCTCAACTTTGTGGTACCGCCTTTGGGCCTGGTGCCCTAAGCACATGCTTGGTCTGCTTAATACACCACTGCTATGAGGACAGATTTGGGGCTTTTTAGTCTGGAAAGCAATGAGTGAGAGGAGACACGATTGAGGTATAGAAAATGTATGTATAACGTGGACAAGGAGAATCTATTCTCCTCGTTCACTTGATCAAAATGCTTAAGCTAGAAGTCACCCAATAAAATTTAATCTTGAAAGAATCTCGATAGACAAAATTATGATTATCTTTGCATAACACATACTTAAAGTTTGCAATTTGCTATCACAAAATGTGGTAGCCAGCTTGGCTTGCTTCAACAAATGTTTGGATCATTCATGGAAGTCATGAAGACGTAGCGGAAATTTTGAGTAATTCAGAGAACCGGCAAATACCACCTCTAGTTGGGTCCGCCCTCCTGTCCCTGTTGTTCCCTGTCCTATATTTCCTTCTTTTATAGCTCAGCTGATTTGCGTGGCAGAGCGGATTGCCATGCCTCAGCTGAGCTAAAAAACAGCTCAGCTCACCAGCGCTGACACCGAGGGTGGTCTTTGAATGCTGTGCAAGAGCGCAAAGCGCCGCCTCATAAAACTGGTAGGAAAAGATTTGGAATCCCACCTCTGCTCATAAGGCTATCTACTCTGGAAACTAATGGGTTTTCTTGTGCTGTTGGTTGTCTACAAAGAAAACAGACTGCTGAACTAAATGAGTCAGGGCTCTAATACAGCAGGAAACTTCTTGTTTATTATATTATATTTATTGCATTTCACTGCATTGTTTTATTTTATTTTATTTATTTCATTATTTTAATTTTCTTTCATTATTTCATTTCATTTCATTTTTGTATTGAATGCATTGTAATTGCACATTCCCAACAGACTTTGGGTGGCTCACAAAATCCAATACAATATAAAACAATAAAAAACCTAAATAAAAGAAAGCAGCCCTGATTAAATATAGTCAATGAATAATGTGATAGATTCCCTCCCCCACACAATGCATAACTCCAGGCCTGCAACAAGCCAGATTTTAAACATCCAGTCTATTTACTTTTTGCTCCAAGGTATTGTACCGTTCCATAAAATTGGCTTATTTGAATATAAGTATGGATTAAGTTAGCCAAAGAAAAATATATCGTGTGAACATAGACAGTATGTTGTTCAAGTCAACAGGTTTAAATTAGATTATAAGTGGAGACCTGGCTGACTTCATAAAAAATTCTTTTCATGTGTCTGAGAAGATAAATAAAGTGTAGTTGTCGGGGTTTGAGAGACTTGTCTGGGTCTTGGTTCATGACAAATAGTTCATTTTTTCACCCTTTATCATTCTACGCAGATGATAAGCCTGTCCTCATTTGCCCTCAAATCTGAAAAGGAAGCAATATTCAAAGCATGGGGAACCTCCTTTTTCACAAATTAAATAGCAATGCCATGCAAAGGGGCTCCAGAAACATGCCTTTTAAAGCAAAGGAACAGATTTGTAATGTGCCCAGAGAACTCAATTTATTGGGCTAATTAAAAATATAATGTAAAAAATTGTTAATATGTGAGGCAAAATGTCCACTGATTTTAATGAAACTGAGTCCCATATTTTCACATATCACTGTCATGGCCAAGATACCTAGAATAAATAAAATAGATAAACAAAAAATTGTTTTTTGGGAGAAAAAATGTAGCTATTGCTATTTTTGCAATCTCTCTGGAGTAATCCCTTTTTCTGTTGATTGTTTTATTGGTCCTTTTCTCCCCTCAGTTTTGCTGCTTTCTTGGTAGTCATCATTCTTTAATTTGTAATACAAAAGTAAAAATGACTCAGTTACAAGTAAGTAAAAAAGTAAGGTTCTACTTTTAGGCAGGAAAAACAAAATGCACAGGTACAGTATAGGTGGTACCTTGCTCAATAATAGCAACTGTGAGAGGGATCTTGGAATCCTAGTGGACAACCATTTAAATATGAGCCAGCAGTGTGCAGCAGCTGCCAAAAAAGCCAACACAGTTCTAGGCTACATAAACGGAGGGATAGAATCAAAATCACGTGGAGTGTTAATACCACTTTATAATTCCTTGGTAAGGCCACACTTGGAATACTGCATTCAGTTTTGGTCGCCACGATGTAGAAAAGATGTGGAAACTCTAGAAAGAGTGCAGAGAAGAGCAACAAAGATGATTAGGGGACTGGAGGCTAAAACATATGAAGAACATTTGCAGGAACTGGGTATGCCTAGTTTAATGACAAGAAGGATTAGGGGAGACATGTAGCAGTGTTCAAAATCTCAGGGGCTGCCACAAAGAAGAGGGAGTCAAACTATTCTCCAAAGCACTGAGGGTAGGACAAGAAGCAATGGGTGGAATCAAATCAAGGAGAGAAACAACTTAGAACCAAGGAAAAATTTCCTGACAGTTAGAACAATTAATCAGTGGAACAATTTGCCTCCAGAAGTTGTGAATGCCTCAACACTGGAAGTTTTTAAGGGGATGTTGGATAACCGTTTGTCTGAAGTGGTGTAGGATTTCCTGCCTAAGCAGGCAGTTGGACTAGAAGACCTCCAAGGTCCCTTCCAACTCTGTTATTCTATTCTAAGTGTGAAAGTTAATGGTAGTTTCTTTCTCTCTTTTTCTCTTTTGCCTTTCCCATGTCCTTTAGGACAGGGTTCCCCAACCCCCATGCCATGCCGGAAACTGGGCTGTGCAAATAAGCAATGCCCCATCTGCGGGATGCAGGCAACATGTGAAACCATGACTCCCTAATCCATGGTAAAACCTCTCTTCAGGGAACTGGTTCCCAATGTCCAACTGTTGGGGCACTACTTTAGGACACTCCATAGTTTTGGTCACACAGTCTATCTCCAGGATGGCGAACCTATGGCATGCGTGCCACAGGTGGCATGTGGAGCCATTTGTCAGGGCACGTGAGGCACTGCCCTGTCAGTGGAAGTCACTTCCGGTTTGCTTGGAGGGTCATTTTAAGTGCTCCGGAGGCTTTAGGGAAGCCTCCTGAAGGTCGCTGAAGCCTCCAGGGGGGACGGGGGAGGCTGTTTTTACTCTCCCCAGGCTCCTATAAAGCCTCTGGAGCCTGGGGAGGTAAAGCCTCTGGAGCCTGGGAATGGCGAAAAAAGCATGAAAAAAATGGGGGTCGCACCTGTAGTGCACACATGTGCACTGGGGGTGTGTCGTGCATTGCATTATGGGTGCGGCATGTCCACATATGACCCCCCTGCGCTCCCCCCACTTATGGCACGCAAGCCAAAAAAGGTTCACCATTGCTGGTCTATCTCATATTACATTTACTTCTGTGTTTTGTAAAATCCACCAATTGCTTTTTCTCTTTTCTGTTTAATATGCCCATGAAGACAGGGTCTATTTGTCTAATTATTTTCATATAGTATCAAAAACACCTTTGGCAAAATAATAATATTTTAAATCCCCCAAGCAACTGGCACCAACCAGGGTGTCAGGGTTCCAAGTAACACCCCCAATGAAAGAAGACTCCGAGGCTTGAGTTTCCTCAAAGTTCCATTTTATTAGAGATGTCATATTGGCACATCTGGGAAAACCCAAATCTGAAAGCTTCCAGGTTTTCCCCACCCAAATGAAAGTTCATGTCCCTGCCCAGCACCCACATGTCCATCACATGATCCAATCAGGCACTGTCCAAAACTGGAGATGCCTCCCAGTCACACCATCGCAGCTGCAGGGCAAGATGTTCTTGACTCTCTGAGAAAGGAGTGTTATTTTGATTATATATCACCCATACTCCATATAATCCCTCCTCCCATTTTCCCACAGCAGAAAATGTGACAGGCCTGAAGGCCCAATTTAAAGGATGGCTTCCAGGTTTGATACAGGGAATGTGAGAGGGAGGAAGGAACAGTAAAATGGTGCCCCCCCCCAACTCCTGCTGAGAGATCTAGGATTTCTGCCACAGGTCATTTACAAGTACAACCAAGGATGAAAAAGGTCTAGATTATCTGATTGCTCCAGAATTGCAGCAATCCAACTACTTTCTCAACAATCTTCCAAACAGATTCTGTATTCTTTCTTTGCCTTCCTCTTTCTTGAAACAAAGTCAGAAATTTTTGCTTGTGCTCTTAATTAAAATTGCCTTTGCATATTCCTATGTTCAGCCAAGTATGGGGTCCTTTGTATTCAAATTCCAATTTTTCAGTCCTTTTCAAAGTTCTTTTATTTCCATTTTATAATCTCTTGAGCATGCTTGAGCTTGCTTTTGTTTGACATCTTGCCCACCCACCACAAGCTGAGATTTGAGAAGAGGAATCCCTTAAAAATACCCCTCTTTTCAATTCTGCATTATTGAGAAGAGAAGGAACTTTGCCTTTTATCATCCTCAATATTTCAATAATTATTTAAAGCAAGACATCTGCATTTGTCTGAAGTGAGGCAAAAATTATACTCATAATGGGGGCAATGAAGGTGCAAATTTAATCTACTTTCCTAAAAATTAAAACCCAAAAGGTAAAGACACTTCCTAAAAATCACTATTGAATAAGATCTAAAATCAAATTTGTGTATTAAAAAACACATATAGCAGGCAGATTCCTAATGCTTATCAGTGTCTTCTGTGATTGGATATTTTGACCACAGCCTTTAAAAGTAAAAACATTTTATTTATTTATTTTCTATTACAGTCAGAATACAGCTTTAAATTGCCAATATCATCAAATTTCATCACATTAAGTCTAATTGTGTGACTTTTCAATAGTCCAAAATCTCAACTAATTGTTAAATCAAGGTTGAATTTATTTTTATAGTTGATGAACAGCCCTACTTGTTATTTGATAATTTTGTTAGTTAATCATTTTATTTTTTTTCACACAATTGGTACATTTACATGTTTATTAATAATAAAGCAATGTAATCAGGACACTCTATAGCTCATAGACAAAATAACGAAGAACGTGTTGCATCTTCCAACACTCACTTTATGTGTCATGTGCTTAGCAGTTCATGAAAGCAGCACCTTGGTTCATTGGAAGAGAGCATCCAAATGAATATAAAAGCATATATATCTTCTCTTATAGTCATTCCAACTTTGGGGGTCCTTTTGAGTCTCAAATATTGCATATAGGTCCATTTGCACTTGCAAGATTTGTTCATGCAATCAAGGAAAAAAATATCAGAGCTGCAAATGGCTCAATAGTTCCTTTTAGGGCTGTGATTGCAAACCTATGGCACGTGTACCAGAGGTGGCATGCAGAGCCTCCTCTGTGGGTACAAACACCTGTCACCAGCTGATCTTCTGGTTTCTGGCACATGCATATGCACCGGGCAACCTGGTCTTTGCATGTACCAGAGCCCTAGAAACCTAAAAAACAGCTATTTGGTGTGCATGCATATGCCGCCCACCTGCGCTTCAAGTTTCCAATGCTCCAGCATGCACGAAGACCAGTTGGCAGTTGCCGGAAACCCGAAGAACAGATGGCTGGCATGTGCACGCCCACCAACCAGCTGGTTTTTGGGTTTCTGGGACTCCAGCACGCATGTGCGCTCATGCGTGCATGCACATGTGCACTTCCCAGTTTGGGTACTCAGTGCCAAAAAGGTTTGCCAGCACTATACTGGGATATAGTTTTATATACAGCTGACCTATTATTTCTATAAAATCATTATCAGAAAGTCTTGCTATGATCAGAAACACCTGTATTGGTCTGTTGAGTTGGAGGGTCTATAATAAAGCTTGACTATTCATAGTTATTGTTAAGTCGCCACAGATATGGCCACAGCTGTCAATCAGCCAGTTGGAAGTCATCGCTGATTGGAGGAGGCATGCCAGCCCTCAGCCGGAGAAAAACAAGTCTCTGATTCAGGGGTGGGTTCCTGCAAGTTCTAGCCTCTTCTATAGAAGAGGTTCCACAAATCTACAGTGCCATTTAGAACCGGTTCCAGCTCCCTCCCCCCACCTGTACTCCCATCATCAAGATGAAGAGAGAGAGGAGGAATTGTGAGAGTTGAAGTCCACAAAACTTCACGTTTGAACACCCCTGGGGTTTTTTTTTCTAAAGGGTTAGGGGTGCAAGGGTCTTGTAACTTGACAGCTTTAAGACGTACGTGCTTCAAATGCCAGAGTTTCTGAGCCAACATTTTGGTTGCTAAGCAAGAGCGTTATTTATTTATTTATTTATTTGTCAAACTTGTATACCGCCCTATCTCCCCTAGGGGACTTAGGGCAGTGCACAGAAACATAAAAATATAAAACAATACAGTACAAAACAGTTAAAAATAAATTAAATTAAGGTCTGTGCTAAAATTTAGATTAGAAAAAGGGTTAAAATCAGTCAATTAAAACTATATCCATTAAAACTAAGCCAGGCCGGCCTCTTGAAATAGATGTGTCTTTAGTGCCCGGCAGAAGAGGCGTAGGTCCGTGATGATCTGAAGGTCGGGGGGTAGGTCATTCCAGAGGGAATATATATATATAGTCTTCTCTTATAGTCATTAATTGTTGTCAATTGAGTTTCACCACATGTTACAAGTTGGCCATGCCCACCGGGTCACATGGCTGGCAAGCCACTCCTACCCAGTCACATGGCCGGCAAGTCACTCCCACAAAGCAGGCCACACCTACAAAAGAGGTTCTAAAATTTTTTGAAACCCACCATTGCTCTGATTGGATAGTGTCAGGGTTCCAAATAGCACCCAAAAGTAAATCAGAGTCCAAGGCAAAGTATTGCTCAAAGTTCCAATTTATTAAGAGAGCCATGTTGGCAATCAGGGAAAACCTGAATCTGAAAGCTTCCAGGTTTTCCCCCACCCAGTTGAAAGTTCAAGATCTTGCCCCCACACCCACAAGTCCATCACATGGTCCAATCTCCCACTGCCATGCTGGCAGTTCCAACCATCCAATTCCGGTCAAGTGCAGAGGTGCAGAGACAAAGGTTGACCTTGGCTTTCTAGAAATAATTTTGTTGTGGCTACATAGTGTGTGTCTCCTTACAATCCCTCCTCCCATTTTCCCACAATAGAAAATGCATAGCAGAATTATAGAAAGTGCGGCAGGCCAAAGACCCAAAAGAAAATACGGTTGCAGGACTGACAGATAGATGCACACAGCCAAATCAGTTTACACATCTGTTACACGACAGCCCATGCTACACAGGGCAATTCTGAACTTACAACCATTTGCTTAGTGACTGTTCAAAGTTACAACTGCACCGAAAAACAAGCGAATCATGACTGTTTTCCACACTTATGAAAAGTGTGACAAACAGCACCCCCATGATCACATGATCAAAATGTGGATGCTTGGCAACTGGTATGTATTTATGACAGTTGCAGTGTCCCAAAGTCATGTGATCAGCTTTGTGACCTTCTGCCAAGGAAAGTCAATGGGAAAGGAAGCCAGATTTACTCAACAACCATGTTACTAACTTAACAACTGCAGTGATTCACTTAACAGCGATAACAAAAAGATTATAAAGGGCAGCAAAACTCTCTCTTAATAACTGTCTTACTTAACAACATAAATGTTGGGCTCAACTGTGGTTGTAATCTCTTCTGCTATAGCCAGAGATTAACAGTCTATTTGTGTATCTTGAACCTTTAAAATAAGTTGTGTTCTCCCTATGTTACATTTATGTGCACTATCATATGCATTCCTTTAATTTCCCTCTTCTAGATTCCATATTCATTTCATACTTATTGCATAAGTTTCAGAAATCAAATGTGTACACATACTGTCACACACTATATACATACTGTACATACAAACTTACATAGGGAAACATTTTCTAGATTCTTCTCTATTCTGTGGTTTTATCTTATTCTGTTTCTTCTCAGTTACTTTTCATTTATTTATTAATTGTCTTGGTAGGAAATGGAATCACTGTGCATTTCCTCTTTTGTGGTTTCACTTAAATCTTACAAGCCTTACTAGGCTATGGTTTCCGTTGCTTAAATGTTCTCTTCTCTTAAGATCTTATTACTTGATTTATTATTGATTCCACTTATAGCCTACTTCAGGCAACAAATGATTCCGTTAGAAAATCTTTGAGGTTTTTAAAGTGTAGCACACTTGAAGGCTCTGATTACTCTTGTTTTTTCCCTTGCATTTTATTGACTTACTGTTGTGGTAGGTTGATGTTGTTTTGGTGGATTTGGAGTTTTGCTACACATTTTTTCCCCAATTATTAGCTCATTTTTTGGAGACAAATTCAATCAGAAGATACCTTGAGAAAAGCGCAATGGAAATCTCAAATATAAGAAACCCAAGTGCTAGTTAATACTTAACAAAAGAAGTATAGATTGCTTTATTCAGAGTCTTCTCTAAGATTGTTTCTCATCATTAATGTATATGGGGCTGCCACAGAGTTGCCACAAAGAAGAGGGAGTCAACCTATTCTCCAAAACACCTAAAGGAAGAACAAGAAGCAATGAATGGAAGCTAACGAAGGAGAGAAGCAACTTTGAACTAAGGAGAACTTTCCTGATAGCTAGCATGCATAATCAGTGGAAAAACATAACCAGAATGCTCCAGCACTGGAAATTTTAAAGAAGAGATTGGACAACCAGTTGTCTGAACTGGTATAAGGCTCCCTGTCTGAGCAAGGGGTTGGCTAGAGGACCTTCAAGATCCCTTCTAAGTCTTTGATTCTGTTATTATATATATTATATAAGCATTTTAAAAATAAAATATTGCAAATGAAGAAATATAATGCTGTAGATTTATCATAGTTTCCCATTTTCAAAACACTATTCCCTGGTTGCAAAATTAAATAGGCCATTTGGGCAACATGGGAGATAGACATTAGAAGTTAGTTCACATTTTTAGGTGTGATGCAGAGTTTAATGCAGGAATTTAAAAATATTCCTTCACCTCACCACCCAAAATGTTCCTATAGAGTGTTCCAATAATTTCCAATACTTCTTGAAGAAACTTCCCCCCCTCCAAAAAAAAAAGTAGGATAGGGCATTGGAAACTCACTACTCTTGACCATTTTATTTTGCTTCCGCAAATATTCTTGCTTTTGCCTAGAACAGGCATCAAACTAGCAGCCCACATGCTGGATGAATCACATGTAGGTCACGCCCACCCCAGCTCTGCAAATTGGAAAAATGTCATGAAATATCAAATGCCGGCAATGTTACATAGCGATTTCGACACTCGTGGCCTAGAATGTTCCTTTTGGGATTTGCAGTTTGGCATGATCTACAATCCAAATTTTAGATATTGAAATTAAAATCACTATCAAGTTAGTTATTGAATCTGCTAAATTGTGTAACAATTTGTTAATTTACCAAAATCCCCATTTTAAGCAGGAATACACACATATAAAGAAAAGTGAAGATTTCAGGCTGTATTATGAGACAACCCTTTGCCCATTCAGTATGAATTAAATCTTATTTTGTTTTCTTCAAGACAATTTAGTTTTAGGTAAATGTTGATTTGATTGAAGCTTGATTGAAGTAAGCTAAAGGCTCTCTTTATTCATGCAGTGAATACATGGGGAGCAGTACTCGGTTATTCTATATGCACAACTATGATGTGTTCTTGTATAGATAAACCTGCAAATATTGTTCTATGTAACTGAGAATTCTTGGTTGCATGGAACTCTGCTGTCGGATTTAGGACCATATGTGACTGTGAACAGATGCATACAATATGTGAATGACAAAGATGATGTAAGCACCAATCCTATTTATCTATCCATTGTTATCAAATAGATAGCCCCTGGTATAAAGATGAGCTAAAACACCACAGATGTTTGTATAAATTGAATGGGAAATCTGTTGCAGGCATTTCATTCTGTTCCCACAATAGACATGAGATCATATAGGTTAGTTAGGATTAAGCTGCTATTTGCATGATCTGCTTTTGAACTTTAGGAATGAATAAGCTTTTGTGATTGAGATTATAGGGGATATTTGCTCTGTCTAGACCTTCTATTTTAGGGTTAGAAAATCCTTAATATAGACAGATAAAACTATCAATTTCAATTTACATTAGTTTGTCATCTTGCTAATCTTAAAATTGTTCAACTTGCCTCCCAAAATCTACCTTTGTTGCATATTTCTCAAAGTAGGTATCTTTGAGGATACATTTTTCTCCCATGTTTACCTGTTCTAAGCATTGTCTCTAATAGAGTGAATTTTTTACATTATTTTAACCAGTTTTGTGCATATTTTTCTCAAATGTGTACCTTTTTAATTATTCTGTTTTTTTGTGCATCCCAGCATTTTAGGATATAGAAGTTAAAAGACAAGAATATTTTTTTTATTAACTTGAAAAGATAATGCTAGTGTGTGCATGGCAAGCCTATTCTCCTTCAATTCTACAAAGCCCTACAGTGAAACTGGTGCCTAAAATGTAGCAGCAAAATGGCACTGTTTTGTTCACCTGCAAAATTCAGGGCTCCTGGAAACTTTGTAGGACTTACCATATTTTTCGGAGCATAAGACGCACCGGAGTATAAGACGCACCCAGCTTTTGAAGAGACATTTTTTTTAAAGTAGGTAGAGGGATAGAGGGATAGAGAGGGAGAGAAGGAGAGAGAAATACAGTAGGTAGGTAGGTAGGTAGGTAGGTAGGTAGGTAGGTAGGTAGGGAGAGAGAGAGTGTAGATAGGTAGGTAGAGGGAGAGAGGGGGAGAGAGAGAAAGAGAGAGAGAGAGAGAGAGAGAAATACAGTAGGTAGGTAGGGAGACAAGAGTGTGTAGTTAGGTAGGTAGGTAGATAAAGGGGTAGGGAGAGAGAGAGAGAGAGAGAAATACAGTAGGTAGGTAAGTAGGGAGAGAGAGTGTGTGTAGATAGATAAGTAGGTAGAGGGATAGAGAGAGAAATAGAGAGAGAGAGAAATACAGTAGATAGGTGGGGGAGAGAGTGAGTAGGTAGATAGGTAGAGAGAGGGGAGAGAGAGAAATACAGTAGGTAGGTAGGGAGAGAGAGAGAGAGAGTAGGTAGGTAGATGTTTCCAGGTGTATTTACCAATGTGCTGGAGAAGGAAATCACTGACCACCTTTGGAACAAATCTTTGTTTCTGCAGGCACAGTACTTGACCAATGTAATTCTCATCAATCACTCTAACTAAACAGCTTTCCGAAAGGAGGAAAAAAAACCTTTTTGCAATGTGCTAACCTCCCCCAAATGGCCCGTTTTTCAAGAAAATGGGCCCTTTTTTTCAAATAAAAGGCATGAATAGCCTTGGGGGGGGGCTTGCAGAGTGCCGGGGGGGGGGGCAAAATGAGGAAAAATGGTCCATTTTTTGGTCAAAAATAGCATGCATAGGCTTATAGAGTGCTGCTGGGGGCTGGGGGGGAAAACACCCTGTTTTTTGCTCATTTCTGCCCTCCCAAGCCCCCAGGAGCTCTCTGGAAGCCTCCATAAGGGTATGCGCGCAGCCATTTTGGTGAAGGGGCAGAGTTTCAGGAGGCAAAAAGTGCTATATTCGATGTATAAGACACACCCAGATTTTCAGCCTCTTTTTAGAGGAAAAAAGGTGCGTGTTATACTCCGAAAAATATGGTAGATTTATATGCTGCTTCTTAGTACTTTACAGCCCTTTCTAAACAGTTTACAGAGTCAGTATATTGTCTGCAAAAATCTGGGTCCTCAGTTTACTGACTTCGGAAAGATGTAAGGCTGAATCAATCTTGAACCAATGAGAATTGAACTACTGGCAGTTGGCAGAATTAACCTGCAATACTGCATCTAACCACTGTTCTTTTAGCAGGTAGTTTATTCTGGTCATTTTTATGGGCACATATATAATGTATTCTTTCAGAGCTGCAGAATTTGTGTCTGAGGCCTATATTTGTTTCCTCATCATTTCAGGTGAGGAATGGTATTACCTCTTTAGGTTACCAGTTGTCTGATGTCACAATCCCAGGCAAAAATGCTTGGAAAACCTTTGGATGCAGTTTGAGACTGGGCTCACCTGACTGCAAAAGGAAAAGCTTGATGTTTGTGAGATTAAAGATGAATATCCCACTCATTTTGCATGAACTTAATTGGCTGGTAGGTGGCAACAGGTCCTTTTCATTGTTGCTTGTGTTTACTTTTAATTTTCTCAATAGCTAATGTTTCACTCTTGTTATTGCCCTGCGATTGATGTGTATTCTGAAATCATTAATTACTGATGATCAATTTCACTTGTAAGGCAACCTTCCAAAAATCATTTGAAATCTTGTTGCTTTATATGGGTTAATCCTTTTGCAATACCCATATTCCCCACAAAGAAAATGAAATTGGTTCTGTCTGTATGTGTGTGTATAAGGATTACATCCAGTAATGAGTTATTAGTAGAGCCAAAATTACATCTAAAGTCTTAGATACCAGTAGCTTGTTGGATAGCCATTTGTCTGAAATGATATAGGGCTTCCTGCCTAGGCAGGGAGTTGGACTAGATGACCTCCAAGGTCCCTTCCAACTCTGCTATTGTATTGTATTGTATTGTATTGCAAAGAAGAATCATTTGCAATTTGGGTAATCATTCTTCATTGCAGCATAGGCAAGCTCCTCTAGAGCATTGGAAGGCTGTCATCCAGTAGTCTTGTGGGTGGCAAGTTCCATTTTATAGAAAGCACTGCAAGTACATCTCTTGACTGGCTGCTGAAACATAGCACTTCTTCAACAAAAAACACTCAGATTCACCAGAGCCTCAATTCTTCATTGGCTGAGTCCATGATGGTGATGGGGTAACATACAATACAATAGCAGAGTTGGAAGGGACCTTGGAGGGTCTTCTAGTCCAACCCTCTGCCCAGGTAGGAAGCCCTATACCATTTCAGACAAATGGCTATCCAACAGCTTAAAGACTTGCAATGTTGGGGCATTCACAACTTCTGGAGGCAAACTGTTCCACTGATTAATTGTTCTAACTGTCAGGAAATTTCTCCTCAGTTCTAGGTTGCTTCTCTCCTTGATTAGTTTCCACCCATTACTTCTTGTTCTGCCCTCAGGTGCTTTGGAGAATAGTTTGACTCCCTCTTCTTTGTGGCTCTCTGTTCATCTAGCCTTGGTATCTGGTACCATTATCTGGTACTTATTTATTTATTTTATTTATTTTATTAAATTTATACCCCGCCCTTCTCCTTGTTAGGACCCAGGGCGGCGCACAGGCATTATTAAAACCACAAAAATACAATAAATATCAATTTAAAATATATTAAATTAGATTAGATTAACCCGTGCTAAAACCCATGTTAAAAACCTTCCCAAATTATAATTTATTTATTTTTTTTAAAAAAGTCAGGAACAGGGGGCTATCCTAGGCCGGCTTGTTGAAATAAATACGTCTTAAGACGTTGGCGGAAGAGACGGAGGTCCGAGATAGTGCGAAGGTCGGGGGGTAGGTCGTTCCAGAGGGCCGGGCCCGCCACAGAGAAGGCCCTTCCCCTGGGTGTCGCCAACCGGCATTGCCCCGTCGACGGCACCCGGAGAAGGCCCTCTCTGTGGGAGCGGATCGGACGAAGGGATGTATGGGGCAGGAGGCGGTCTCGTATATAGCTAGGCCCCGAGCCATGGAGCGATTTAAAGATGGTTGTCAACACCTTGAAGCGCACTCGAAAGGCCACAGGCAGCCAGTGCAGCTCGCGCAGGAGAGGTGTTACGTGGGTTTGCCTTGAGGCACCCATAATCACCCGCGCGGCCGCATTCTGTACTAACTGTAGCTTTCGAGTGCACCTCAAGGGGAGCCCCATGTAGAGAGCGTTGCAGTAATCCAGCCGGGATGTCACAAGCGCTTGAGTGACTGTGCGAAGGGCTCCCCGGTCCAGTAAGGTATCTGGTACTTTTTCTGGCTTTTGAACTTTGGTGAAATGGGAAGTAGTTTTTTTCTCAGCTAACACAGGTCAGCTTGATCACCTTTTGTTAATTCTTAAGGGTGGTGACAGATTGGGTGTGTGTGTGTGTGTGTGTGTGTGTGTGATGTCTCCTTATGAGGAGGTGATTTCAGCAGCCCAGACAGAGGTCTGGGATTTGATATCATCAATATACTGTTTCCGTTGTAGGGCCAGCCTTTTGTTTTACAATGACCTTTTTGTTGGTGCTTTACTTAGCTGTGACATTGATCATCTTCCAGAAGAAGATGAAGAGAGAACTGTTCCAGAATATGTTTGGGACAGGACGCCTAGTAGTTATTGGAGGATTTTTTAAGGTAATGCTTGGATTTTATTTTGTGTTATTAAATTTTTATTTTGTGTTCTATTTTGCTGTAAACCACCATGAGTGTTTTGATTGTGGCAGAGTAGAGGTAGATAATAGATAGATAGATAGATAGATAGATAGATGGATGGATGGATGGATGGATGGATGGATGGATGGATGGATGATAGCTAGCTGGCAAGCTAGACAGACATGAAGTGCAGGATTTGAAAATCAATACATTATCTTTTTATCCATACGTTATGTATTTGTTTATTTATTAAATTTATATTGCTGTCTATCTCATCCAACTCAACTCATGCTCACTGTTAACACCCAAATGGCTTCATGTTTGTGATTCAGAGAAATAGGGCTCTAGAGGGCTATTGAAACTAATTATCACTGGCAGTGATGCAGTAAGATAGTAATGTGAACGGTCCAGTGACATTACATGCATGCACAGAAATATATATCATTATGTTAAATTAATTGGCATTGGTACAACCGCAACTTTATGCATTGTTACCAAGGATAAAATCTATTGAGATAAGTGATGCAGTGGATACAGCAGTAGACAGCAGACAAGTCACTGACCTTGTGAGGATTTAGAAGGTAGGTGGGCCTGGGTTTGGCTCATACTTGGTTGGGAAACCAATCGAGAATTCTAGAGGAATAGCAGCAGGAGCAACAACAACAAACAAAAACAATGCAATTCATTTTCATTCTATTATTCGGAAAACTGTATGGGTGTGTCTGTACAGTTACCAGGAACTGAGCCTGATTGAGAGGTTCACCTTTATTTGAACTGTTTGCATACAATAAGTGAATCTTAAAAAAAAAAAAAGATCTAGCAACTTGGAGGATTTTTTTTTTCATATAAAAGGTCAATCAGTCTTTCAAAGAAAAAAGTACAATCCTCATCAAAGAAAGAAATACCCATTAATTATTAATGTTTTTCTTTCTATTCTGATTTCTTCCTGCTCAAAAAAAAAAAGCCCTTATGATTCCTTCTGATGTGTGTGGATTTTTCTGAATCTTAGCTTTATTGAAAAGTGTGCAAGGACAATGTATCCAGTTAAACATATTCATTTATTATTAACTAATAATTTGGAGCATAGAGCAATCCCTTATGGCCAGTTCTTTTAACCTGGTTGAACCAAAATCAACTAATAGTTTGAGGTGAAAAGAGAAAGGATTTTTGAACAATCAAGAAGGAGGAAGAGTTTTTTGTTGTAAAATATTTGGAAAAAGATACTTTGCTGTCCCAAGCAACTGTTCCCTATGTGATCTTGGAAGTCGACTCTAGCACATTCTTGAATAAATTCATGTTAGACAAGTCTGTTATCTCTAGGTTGTGTGTAGCATTTCTTCAAGCAACAACTGCAGGGGAACAATCTAGGGCAGTGATGGCAAACCTTTTTCACCTCAGGTGCCAAAAACACAAGTGTGCATGCTAACGTGCTTGCTCGCCCAACCCATAACTTAATCCCCCCTCCCGTGCCCTGTTCTCTGCACATGTGCACACGACCACCCCTTGCTGCCCCATGCATGAGCACACGGCTTTCTTGGAGGCTGGGGAGAGTGAAAATGACCTGTTTTCCGACTTCTGGTGGGCCTAGTAGCTCCATTTTTGCCCTCCCCCGCTCCAGAGGCTTTCTCGGAGTACGGGGAGGGTGAAAACCTCTTCGCCCCCTGGAGGCCAGAAACAGCCCATTTTTCAACTTCTGGTTTGCGTGTTGGGCCATTTTTCGCCCTTCAGGGAAGCCTCTGGGAGGCGAAAAACCACCCAACACGCAAACCGGAAGTTTGGGAATGGACAAAAAACTGTCGGTTGTTCAAAAAACAGCCAAAACTGAGGCTGAAATCAGTTGGAGCTGACAGGGCAGCACCTTGCGTGCCCTTAGAAATGGCTCCACGTGCCACCTGTGGCACACATGCCCTAGGTTCGCCATCACGGATCTAGGGAGAAAGGTACAGTATGCTTCTGCCTCTCATTTGTGAGTACTCCATAGAGATCTGATGAATGGGTGCCATGTGTTGTAGGGCCACTGACAATGTTAATGCAAGTCTTTGAATGTAGGCTGCTGCAATGGCACTCAAGAAAACATTTGTAGCCTCTGCCAGTTAACTTCTTAGGTTTCTTCTATATTCAAGCATTTAAATAGATTGATAATTCTGAAAGATACATTCCACGAAAATAAGACCCTGTCTTATATTTTTTTGCCACCCAAAAAGGCATCTTGTTTTTAGTGTGTGTGTGTGTGTGTGTGTGTGTGTGATACATGGACACACCTCACTTGTGTGCATTGTTCCCAGCTTCCTTTTTGCTGTCAGAGGCCTTTAGGAACTTATGTGGCAGGCAAGGCTGGCAAGACTTTACTGAAGGACTCTGCAGCTGATAACAGAGCTCCAGATTGAGCTGAAGCTCTGTTATGGACTGCAGAGGTCTCAAGGAAGCCTTGCCGGCCTTACTGGCTGCAGAAGAAATGGGCCCGCAAGGCAGGTGTTGGGATGTGCAAGGCTTGGCTGCAGGTAAGTACTGGGGCAGATCCATTCCCCATCCCCACAGTAACTTAATTTTTACCCGTGCACCCAGGAGTGGGCAAGGTCTTAATTAGGGCTTATTTTGGGATAGGGCTTATATTGGGCACACATGTAAAAATCAAGCTAGGACTTACTTTTGGGATGGGTTGTATTTTGGGGGGAACACAGTAGTAGTAGCAGCTGAAGTCTGGTATAATTTTTCACCCTAATAAAATGTATGTTTTTTTTTAAATAGTTCTCTTTCATTTTCCACAGTCAGAAAGAGAGAAATGTGCCTCTGGAAAACCAGTAGGCTTCCATAAATGAATATCTTAGGAATATAAATACTATGAAAGATTTCAATTCTTTCATGTGCCCAGCTCAGGAAACAAAAAGACCCATCTTTGTGCAGTTCTATAAACAGGGTGTGATATGCATTGATTTATAAATCAATAACATAATTTTTTGGGAATGCCAATCAATTATTTACCATAGTTGCCTTTTACAGAGTGATGGTCTACGATGTGGTCAGATTTTTATGATTCTCCAAGGTTTTAATTCAAGGTTTGACATACTATAGATGTGTGTGGGGAAAAGGATAATGTCATGTTTTATCCCACCCAGTCTTCAACACACTTAGTATAAGTTAGTAGCTGAGGTGTTTGACTTTGAGAAAAGTGAGCTGGATTTAAATCCTCACTCAGGCAGAAAGGTTATAGGGCAATGTGGGGACAGTCACTCTCTTTTAGTCAAACTACCTTAAGGGAATGTTGTGGGGATAAAATTAGAAGAGATGCCCATCTATCCCACTTGAACTGTCAGAAAGAAATGTTAAAGGATAAATTCAGCAGGAATGTCCAGTACCGCTTATTCTCAGATAGATTGGGAAAATATCTTGCCCGCATTCTCTCAAACCATTTTCACTAATTAGATGAATGTCACCATTCATCAAATCTAGTTATTTAGAATTTCATTTCATTTCAGATTATTCCTTGCTCTGAAGTCTGGATATGACAGAAATAAAATCATGGTGTATATAAATGGCAGCCCTGTTTGATTTCATGAGTTTAAGTGATAGTCCTTTGGGCAATTGTCTAATATTCAATAGTCTTAAAAGTCAAGTTACTTCAAAGCCAGTATATATATTGGACTAATGTGAATATGTGCAATGTTTTCGGAACAAGGGTGTGCAGGGTAATATTTTATAAAATGCATATATTGCTTTTCCAGGCTATAATTTGTACTATTCCTAAATTCACAGGAAGTTTTTGGGAGGTGGACACTTTGGGATGGCCATAAATTGATCACTTGGCTAATTATTTTCATGGCTTCTTCCAAAGAAAACCTCACATTTGCAAAAACAGGTGTTGAGCGCTTAAGGGACAATAAAGTATTTTTGTTGAATATTCATCAGCCATGTCATCTTTTCACATACATGACAAGTACATGCTAGAAACACACCCGGTCAGTTTATGGAAGCAGCCCGCCTTAATGATCCGATCACTCAATTGTTGTCTCCTGTAGTTTAATTAAAATGAATGAGGGGGGCATACTGAAGCTGTGCCTGCTAGACAGTATCTTTAGAAATCCAAAAATAGAAATGCTTATTTCAGAGTAATGAGTTACATTACAACCAGAGAAGGGAAGAAATGATGATCTACATTTATTTCAGAAGTACTGTTTCAAATTAGGTAACAACAGACACAAAGCGCTTTTTAGATATCAGGTTTGTGAAGACTGTTTGCAAGGAAGCAGCTAATGAAAAAAAAAATTCCTAAAAAACCCCCATAGAGGTAAGACTTAGATAAAATTTAGGACCT
Source organism: Rhabdophis nuchalis (assembly GCA_039707465.1). NCBI lineage: Eukaryota > Metazoa > Chordata > Lepidosauria > Squamata > Natricidae > Rhabdophis > Rhabdophis nuchalis. The sequence continues at coordinate 31,810,117 of CM077644.1, forward strand.
GATTACCTGAACTGATCATTCTATTTGTTTTTGTGTTCTTGTTTTCCAGCCCATTTCTAAGACCCATTAAGCTGGTTGTAACAATAAAAAATATATGTTGGTGTAAATGTGTGCCAGCAGAGCACTTCTGAGCAACGTTTTTAAATTTCATGCAATATACACAGATGTAGACATGTGTATCAGGTCTGTCACTGGGGAAATCTATTCAGGTTACACAGGTAATGCCTTGCAAATGGGATTATAAACAGACATTTTCTGGGTTTTAACATAGTCATTCACACGAAGTAGTTTAATTTTGTATTCTATGATAAACTACATTCACACTGTAATTGATAATGGAAGAATAATATAAGATGACAACAACTTGAAAATATGACAATAACAACATCTTGGGAATTAGTTGGATAAATTATCATTTTTATATTAAATTTTTTTGTACTTTAACTTTATTTTTCATCATTTTCCTTTCCCTCCATGATGCTCCATTTCAATTTGTATTAATTTTAACTTTTCTTTTTAAAATAGCAATAAAATTATATTAATTTGTTAAGATAAAATAAGGTAAAAAAATTAGAAGATTCCTGCTGTATTAGTCTAAAGGGCTTTTTACTCCAGTTTACAATAACTGAAAAGCTAAATAGGACATAAATATAATGGGACCTTTCAACACTTGGTTCCTAATTCTGCTTCAGTTAAATTATCTTCATGCCATTTCATGTAAATTTGCAAGCCCTGAAATGAAAAATCTATTTGGATTAGGATGCACAATTTCCCACATAAATACTTTTATTTTTCCTACAATATGTATATTTGGAAATCATTCTCCTACTGTAGTGAAATTTTATATACTGTGTTTGCAGTTATGTACATTATATACATTTTTCTAGTTCAATATTGTGAATGTTCTTTTGTTCACTAATATGTTGCCCCAATGCAGGACAGTATGAATAGAAAGATTGGATTTTAATTTGCATATAGATTTAGGAATTATGTAATGTAGCTATTTAATTTAGTTCATTTACATTTCACTTTCCTGCTAAAGAATGGTGTTCAAGAAGATAATAATAATAATAATAATAATAATAATAATAATAATAATAATAATAATAATAATAATAATAATAAATTAAATTAAATTAAGATTTATTAACCGCACCCTCTCCCCACAGGGACCCGGGGCGGTGCACAGGCATAATTAAAAAACAATATACAAAATACAAACATTACTTAAAATAAAATTAAATAAATCTAAATAATAATAAATTAAATTTAATAAATTAAATAATAATAATAATAATAATAATAACCATTTAATGAATGCACTACCATATTAACAGTCAGCAGACTATAAATCTGCTGACTTACATTGGGACTATAAATCCCAATGTAAATAATAAAAACAATCAGCACATCCTTCCAATTCTAAAAACTGAACAGCTCCTGTACAAAAACATTGTTTTCTACAGAGTGAACGGTAAAGAAAAGATAGCATGACTGTTCTTGGCCAGCCATTTTAAGGCCAAGGAGCCACCATTGAGAAGGCCTTCTAAAAAATTTTGTAAGTCTGTACTGAACAGCAGTAACATAAATTTATTTATTTATTTGTTTCTTTTTTTAAATTTAATTAATTTATTTTTATTTTTATTAATTTATTCCTCAAACCTAGCTGCAATTTTCTGCATTGATAGAATTTTCTGGACATCATATATATATAATTCATATATATATGAATTATCCTAAAAATACAAGTTTCAGTGTAGTTATAAAAGAAGAAACAGCCATTGCGATCTCGGGAACTTTAAAACATATTGCCCACTTACATTTTGTTAGCCTCTGCTAACATCGTCAGAGTGTAAAAATCATTAAAGAGATATCTGCCTTTATACACTGATTTATACGCTATTGATTAATAGTGTGCAAAGGCAGATATTTATTTAATGGATATCGATAGATAGCTAATTGAAAATTAAAACCATGAAAAACAAAAACCATCAGTATAGCAGATTACTAGAGTCATTTCTTTTTCCTTTGAGGAATATCTTTTGGATAATGGCAGTGAGAATAAAAAAAGATGTAACAAGGTTCAGATAGACATGGTACAGATTTTTCAAATGATGAATGATATGAAGGAAATTGAATAGATCACCCTTTTTTCTTGTTTGTTTGCTGTTCATTTTCCTGGGGAAATGTTTTAGATAGGTAAAAAGGGCTGGTCCCTGGATCTCTGGATGCTGACTTAGACCCAAAGGTCAGAAATTCTTATCAGCAGCAATATAGAATACCCTGATAAAACTTCCTATTTGTGGAGGCAGCATAAAATGAAATACCACTGCTAGGACTCACAAGAAGGCAAAACATTTATTTTCCTGCTTAGATTATTTGGAAATACCTGGATAGTTGCTGTAGGATATAAGTGTTAGACAAGATGCAGTTCTCTTGACCTGCTCCATCAGAACATTACTTCAGACCATGCCTCCTACTCCTTTCTCTCTTTGAGAAGGCTTACTGATCTACTCCCCAGCTGGCAAGCCTGATGGTCCAATCACACAGCAAGATATGAATGCTTGGAAGTCAATGAAACGATCTAGCAGTGCAGAAGAACAATTGCCAACAATAAGAACAAACTGACAGAGAGCCAGTTATTAAGGAAGATGGTGAACTCATGTTTGATGGATGTGTACAAATAGATGCTGGACAGTTGGGGATATTTACATTTGGATTCTTGCACTGAGTAGATAGTTGAACTTGGTGGCCTAAGTAGACCCTGCCAGATCTGTGGATTGATTGATTGATTACATGCCATCAAATTGTTGACTCTTAGCAATCACATAGATTCCCCCCCCCCCCCCCTGATTATCTTCAGATCTGTGGAATAGGGCAATTCTCCAATATTTTGATTATATGACAAATGAAAAATTTTCATGGTTTAGGGATTGCAAGCCACTTTCCTCACCACCTTGTAATGTATGCTTTCTCTGGAGCCAGTGAGTCATTAGTGACTCCTTTTTTTAGAGGTGGCAAGCACAATGCATAGCTTCAGACAGCCAAAGTATTCAGATGAAATCTCATGTGCACCTAGAATAGAAGGAGCAATATTGTATTAGAATATTGAACTGACTTTGGAATAGATTCAAATGCTTCTCCACCCCATTCCTCATAAAATACTGACTCTGATGAACCCAGCAGCCTATCCTGAGTTTTCAGCAAATTACAGGTGTTTAAAGCAGTCCATGCTAAAAGGCAGGTTAAGAGATAATTGGCATTTTCTAGCCCTCCAGGTTCTTTTGTGTTATAGACGCTCCTCCTTAAACTTGTCTGCAAAGCCTGTTAGCTGACATTATAATTTGTAGGACTGGGTCAACCCTGAAACCTGTTGGGCAGGTTTTTAACAGAGCTAGTTGGAGATAATAAACTTGGATGACTAGTAGGCTGAGATTTGTTTACAGCCTGCAGAAAAAATAGAGAATTCATCACTTTTGGTGCATTTCCCTGGCTGGTTTTGGAAACCTTATCAGTATCTGACTTCTATTATTAAATTAGAAGAGGCAAAAAACAACAACCCCAGAACATTTTTGGTAGAGGTTGGTAGATGCACTTGGCCTTTCAGAGCACACCAGAAGAAGCAGGCTCTATTCACAATGGCAGCTAGATTACACATGGCAGACATAATACCGCCCTGGGTCCTTTTTTAGGAGAAGGGCGGGGTATAAATTGAATAATAAATAAATAAAAATAAATACATCTAGAGATGTGAGCTATTGAAGCAGAGATGTTAAAACTTTAAAACTGGTGGACTTCAACTCCCAGAGCTGAAGTCTCAACACTATGCTAGCTGGAGACTTCTGGGAGTTGAAGTCCACAAGTCTTAAACTTGCTAAGTTTAGGGACTCCTGTATTAGAGGAACACTGGAAGTTATTCTGCTCAAACCTGGATAAGAGCCCACAATTGGGATTATTTTGTGATTATTTTGTGATGATGATGATGATGAAATGTCAATATTTCTACACTTTATTACATCAGCTGATCACTATCCAGCAGTCCTCACTGGGGAAGAATTGGCAATGGAAACATCTGGAGGGCCATTGGAAAGAATATTCTAGCTATTTAGTATTTTGATTCTTCTTAGGGCAGGGTTACAAAAGTCAGGGATATCCCTGCAAACTTTGACATCAATTACTCAAGTGTCTTAGAAGCTCCATGATTATGAATAGCAGCAGGGGAAGTTCAGTAACTAAGATTAGGATTAGCATACACAATCAATGGATTATGCATTACAAAATTCCTCCCATAACCCTTGATGAGAACAGTGTTTGAAGAAATTTCTACTTAGTAGCTGTGAAAAAGGAAGCAAACATAGAGCAGGTATAATTACAAGCAGACTTCTTTTGATGTGTATGACAGAGCCTGACTACATATGCTGGGTGAATCGTCTCTTTCGAAGGATTTGCACAGTGCATCTGCTAACTTGTTAGGGCAAGAGCAAATGAGTTTGACTGTAATCCCATATCCAGTTTCACACTTATTTGCTCTGTTTATTTATACAATTAAACTTTCACATTTAATGCATTTAAGGATCATAAAATATATTATATTCAACTGGGCTTTCCACAGAATGGACTTGCATACATTTATATGATTTTATTAGGAGAGAAATGTATTAAAAGGACAGCCTAAAATTATTCCCATGCCTGGAGCATGGGAAAAAGTATTTTCTTTTTGCTCTAAGTGTCTCAATAGAAAAATCTGCACCTGATGAACTTTCTCCTGGCTCTCAGATGCTTTAAAAAGTCTATGCATGTTTGGAGGCATTCTAAGCAGGAAAATAAAACAAGAAGAGGATGATGTGATATTTGTGATAATAATAATACGTTGTATGCACATAACACATAATAGTATTCAGAATACATAACGCAGATTATTTCAGTAATATTTTCCTTTACCTAGTTGATTTATTCTTAATTTAAAATGTCTGCATGGGAAGGAATGAAGGACAAAGAAACTGAAGAGTAATAGGTTGCTTAAAATTATCTAGTGTATGCATACAAGACATGAGATTTGTCCTAGGGCATTTCTGATCTACATAGGCAGCAAAAGAAGTTGGCAGGACATGGATATTGCCTCACTAGTGCCTTAAAGCCTCCTCAGTTCATCATGCAGCCATTGCTGAAATGATACCAAGGTTGTGTTATTTTGGCACCATGATATTCCAGATATGATTCTAAAAGATAATGAAATAAGCTTGTGAACATAGGTTAGACTCAGACCTCAGAGAGTTATGGGAAACTTAAGGAGACGTTTTTCAATAGGGTGAAGGATTGTGCCAGAACTTACTTTTGGACAGGTGTTTGCTTGGATGGAGCAGGTGTACCATTTGTCAGACGTTGATCCCTGCTCTTGCAATTGTCCAGTCCAGGATGCCTATGAGATGGTTGCCAAGGCTGAAGGAAGATCTAGACTAAGGTGCTGCAGGAATCCAAGCTAGGGTGCCTGAGAGATAAATGCTAGGTCACTGTCCAAACCGGGAAGAGGGAGAGCTTGGAACAGAGCCTTGTGTTACATTGTTGTTTAGCTGAAGTGGAAATTGAACTTTAATTACTTGGGGTGGATGGTGCCCAGTCCTACCCCAAGGAAATTTTTTTAAAGTCATGGAGTAGAAAGTCATACAGATCTGTCTGCCATTTGTGGGCTTGAACAATGCAACATTTGAGAATCTTTGGACTGGACTACTTAGACATCAAACAATTTCAGCATTTCTGTCAGTGGGGAGAAATGAAAACTAGATTAGAAGCCAGTGATATCAGCAGAGGGGGTCAAAAGAGGTAAGATGACAGCTGTGGCATCATGGTGTGAGCTCTTACAAAAGGATGGTCTTTGATCACAGAGCCATAGGTATCTTGCCTGTTTTGATACACATTCACAAAGAGATGGATGCTGTTGCAAAAAATACCTAATAAATCCAAAGACTGCACAGCCAGGAAGGTACTAGTGATGCTGATGAGAGTTTTTAATTCATTTCTTTATTACATGTATTAGTCAGAAGCATCAGTCCACCTCTGTTAAGTGGGCCCTGCTAGTTATTGCACCTAAACAACCAGTGAATGAAGGAAAGGATGGAAGGAGAGAGAAACATCTACCAAGGGTTGCAAAAGATGTTTGTTACTTAATTTCTGCCAGCCAGAATGGAATATATTAAGCACTTCTTATGAGATAAGTTATGTTGCCCTAAATTTCAGCCAGTTGCCAGCTTTTATTCCTAACCCGATGTGTCTTTGCAAGGACAAAAGTACAGGTAGTCCTTGACTTACAACAGTTCATTTAGTGAACATTTGAAGTTACAATAGTACTGAAAAAAGTGACATGACAGTTTTTCACATGATCATTGCAGCATCTCCAAGGTCATGTGATCAAAATTTGGATGCTTGGAGCTGACTCATATTTATGATGGTTGCAGTATCCCAGGATCTTGTGGTCATTTTTGGTGACCTTCTGACAAGCAAAGTCAATGGGGAAGTCATTGCAGTGAGCCACTTAACAACTATGGCAAGAAAAGTTGTAAAATGGGGCAAAATTCACTTCACAACTTTTTCATTTAGTAACAGAAATTTGGGGCTCAGTTATGATCATAAGTTGAGGACTATCTGTAATATCAGGTCCTGATTCAGCAGTCCATCTGCATTTAAAAGACACAGGCCACTCTTTTGAAGACAGCAAAGTCCACATTTTGGATAGAGAGGATTGCTGGTTTGAAAATGGGATCAAAGAGGCCATCAATGTCAAAACTGAACAGCCCTCTCTCAACAGAGGAGGAGGAATCCATCGGCTATCTTCAGTCTACAACACAGTCCTCTCAGCAGTTCAAAGAAGCCTCCATAACCATTTGCACCACTCAGGTGACCCTGAGGACACAGATAAACCTCCAAGGGACCTCAAGGACTTTCTAAAAGGATGCAAATGACCAGCTGTCTGCAAAGACTATAAATCCTTCCATTCTCCACCATCCAGTCAGAGCTGAAGAAGCTTCTTGGATGAGAAGCTTAATGTCTTCAAAGAAAAGCAAGAAAGCCCAGTTACTTCTTGAAAAAAAAGCATCTTTGGGACACCCATTTTCATACTTGGATGCACAGAGCCCTCTGATTCTTTAATGACAAATTCTATCAATAATATAGTAGCAGAAACTTTCAGATTATAAAGGTAAAGGTTCTCCCACACTTGTGTGCTAGTCGTTTCCGGCTTTGGGGGTGGTGCTCATATCCATTCTAAAACTGAAGAGCCAGTGCTGTCCGAAGATGTCTCTGTAGTCATGTGGCCTGAATGACTAAATGCTGAAAGCGCATAGAGCCCTGTTACCTTCCCACCAGAATGGTCCCTATTTTTCTATTTGTATTTTTTATGTGCTTTCGAACTGCTAGGTTGGCAGAAGCTGGGACAAGTAATGGGAGCTCATTCTGTTATGAGGCACTAGTGATTCGAACCGCTTAACTGCCAACCTTCTGATTGACAAGCTCAGTGTCTTAGCCACTGAACCACTGCATCCCCTCTTAGATTATAGTCATGTCTTATTAAATAAATGAATCAAGCAAAATTCTTAACTGGTTCTTGTACTTGTGCCTCTTAGCTCTGCCCCGAATATATGAAAGGGCATGATATAAACCAAATAAGGAAACATTCCATTGTTATTTTTTAAATAAAAATTAAGAAAGGTCAGTGGTGATTGGCTCTGAGGGACTCTATTTAAAGAGAAATAATAATAATAATTTAAAAAAAAAACTGTGATTGACTTCTGGGCCCCTTTGAGTGCCTCAGCCCATACTTGATGGAACATGAGAGCCAAAAGTGATTCCCAGAATGAGCAGAAGTTCCAAATGAAGGCAAATGGCTGCAGGCAAGTTTGTGCTGCCGAAAGCTAACTGACTCATGGGTTGCCTCGTAGGGCTTAAGGAAACAACAACAAGGATTGGGCAAAAGAAAAGGAAAGAATCTGCTACACTCCCTAAGTCAGGTTTTGTACACTATTGAAGATGATTCACTGTCTGGTTTTCACTTTGTGAAATTCTACTGGCAGACAGGGTGTCTCTTCACACTTGTAGAGCTTTCGGGATAGACTACCCTTCTTGGTTCACACGGCCCTCCCCCATGGTCATGAAACTTGCATTCTGGATATTGTTCAAATTGCGTAATATGCTGTAACCAAGTTTTTCATACCCCTCTGTAAAAATAACTAGAAGAGAAATGGGAAGGAGAAGGATCAATGGGTTGTTATGTGGCTTTCCACAACCCTCCTTTGCTCATCCCACCCTTGTCTTTATCGACATTTCTTCTGGCAGAAAGGAAGCTCAGGTGTGTTCCTTCAGCAGCCCTGATTCAGTGATGCACTGTTACACATCATGGGCTGGTGATGATGTTATAGAACACAGTGGTAGTAACTGAAAAAAAAAAGGGTTAGCTGAAAATCAAGGTGTAACCTCTTCCTCTGATGGATAAATTAAGTATTGTGTCTGGCATCAGCACATGGCAGCCTTGTAGCTACCAATGGTCCGATTTTCTGAAACTTCTCTGCTCCCCATTTTCTGGCACTTGACTGCATGTTGAGCAGTTCCCATTGCAATACAGCTACATCATTCCAGAGTATTGTACTGAGAGCAATTATAGCCACTGAGCAGTTATCTCCTGCTTTAGTAACCCTACCTAGTCACACTGTTATGTCTGGTAGAAATAAATTACAAGACTGTTTGCTGCCAAAGAAAGCAGGAGAGTTGAAGTTGGAAGAATTGTATCAAGGAAGTTGTCAAACTTGGGGGAACATATATTGTCTAGTGTAACGCCTAGCATTTGTCTCCATTGGAGTTGATGGAAATTGAGTCCTTGTTTCTGCCTTATGGGTACTTCTCCAGACAATTATGTCACATTACAGCCTTCTCCACAATTGTATATAATCTGTCAAGCATCATCTAAATAAATATTTCACAGTGGCAATATTTCTGAGGCTCAAATATGAAATAGAATAAAAACTTTATTTCTACTGTCTCTAAAGACAAGTGAAAAAAATTAATACCGGTGTTTCCTTGAGAAAAACCCTCACTTATTTATTTATTTATCAAATTTATATCCCGCACCTATCTCCGGATTGGACTCAGGGCGGCGCACAGGAAAGGAATAAAATGTAAAAAACAATAAATACAGGATATTAAAAATAAATTAAATTAAATTGCACCCGTGCTAAAATTGCCAATTAAAACTCATTTCTAAAATAAGATTAAAATTTAGAGCTATGCTAGGCTGGCCTCGTGAAAGAGATATGTTTTTAGAGCCTGCGAAAGAGGCGCAGGTCCGTGATCATGCGGAAGTCAGGTGGTAAGCCATTCCAGAGGGCAGGAACTGCCACAGAGAAGGCTCTCGCTTTGGGGGCTGCCAGCCGGCTTTGTCCGGCAGACGGCACCCTGATGAGGCCCACCCTGTGAGAGCGGACAGGTCTAAGGGAGGTATGTGGTAGAAGGCGGTCCCGCAGATAACCAGGTCCCATGCCATGGAGCACTTTGAAGGTGGTCACTAACACCTTGAAACGCACCCGGAAGGCCACAGGTAGCCAGTGCAGCTTGCATTATCATCCAATTGTTAAGGGAACACGATTAGTCACAAGATACATGTGAGTAACAATATTCCCTTCCCCTGGATGGAGGGAGATGAGGGCGTGAGAAGGAGGGAGGGGGAGAGAGAGAGAGAGAGAAAGAGGAGGAGGAGGAGGAGAAGGAGAAGGAGAAGGAGAAGGAGAAGAAGAAGAAGAAGAAGAAGAAGAAGAAGAAGAAGAAGAAGAAGAAGAAGAAGAAGAAGAAAGGCTGGGAGGGAGGGGGAAGAGAGCGAGAGAGAGAGAGAGAGAGTGAGAATATCCTGACTTTACAACTGATTGCTTAGTGACTATTCAAAGTGATGATGGATATCCCACACAAGAACTTACAACTGCTTAACAGGTGGCTGGACCATCCCACACATGACTACAATTTTCAGCCTTTTTTTTTTTTGCCAATTTCCAGCATTTACTCCCTGTTTCCAGCAAAAGAACATCCATGAGATGAAGTAGATTTGTTTAAACAACTACAGCATTTACTTAAAAAATGCTGTAGAAACAGGTCCAATCTCACAGTGACCTGCTTAATGATTTTCATAACGTATAGCCACAATTCTGTCAAAAGTTGAGGCCTAACTGTACCAGTGAAATAAAAACAACAACAACCAACCCTGGTTTGCTGCAGAACAAAGTTCCTGCTTCTAGTATTATCCTAATTTAACTTAAAGCAACCACAGAAAGATTCAGCTAGGATGGTAGATAGCATTCTGTTCATAAATGGCTGTTTTCTGACTGATCAAGTATGCCATGATCTCGGCATTCCTATTATGTCCCAGACTTAAAGATTGCTTTTGGTCTGGGACATAAGAGCTGTGGTGGTGCAGTGGTTAGATGCAGTGGGTAGTACAGGCTATTTCTGCTCACACCAGCAGTTCGATTCTCACTGGCTCAAGGTTGACTCAGCCTTCCATCTTCCAGAGGTCATTAAAATGAGGACCCAGATTGTTGGTACCAATATTCTGACTCTGTAAACCATGGGTGACAAACCCGCCGCATCACGCTTCTGTCATGTGATGTTTTGCAACATTTTCCCCCTTCATGGAGTTGGGGTGGGTGTGGCCTGCACGTGATGCATCCAGCCCATGGGCCGTCAGTTTGACACCCCTGTTGTAAACCACTTAGAGAGGGTTATAAAGCTCTGTGAAGCAGTGTATAAGTCTGAGTGCTATTGCTTACTTTTTTTCTTAAGTTGAAAACTTTTCCAAACATTTTTTCTAGGAAGAAGGAAAGCTACCGTATTTTTTGAAGTATAAGACACACCTTTTTTCCTCTAAAAAGAGGCTGAAATCTGGGTGTGTCTTATATATCAAATACAGCATTTTTTGCCTCCTGGAACCCAGCCCCTTCACCAAAATGGCCGTGCGCATACCCTTATGGAGGCTTCCAGAGAGCTCCTGGGGTCTGGGGAGGGCAGAAATGAGCAAAAAACAGGGTGTTTCCCCCCCCCCCAGCCCCCAGCAGCACTCTATAAGCCTCCATAAGCCTATGCATGCTATTTTTTGACCAAAAAACGGGCCGTTTTCACGGAAAAAATGGGCCCTTTTTCCTAATTTTGCCCCCCCCTGAGCACTCTGCAAGCCCCCCCAAGGCTATTCATGCCTTTTATTTGAAAAAAAGGGCCCATTTTTGTGAAAAACGGGCCATTTGGGGGAGGTTAGCACAGTGCAAAAAGGGTTTTTTTCTCCCTTTCGGAAAGCTGTTTAGTTAGAGTGATTGATGAGAATTACATTGGTCAAGTACTGTGCCTACAGAAACAAAGAGTTGTTCCAAAGGTGGTCAGTGATTTCCTTCTCCAGCACATGGATAAATACACCTGGAAACATCTACCTACCTGCCTACCTACCTACCCTCACTCTACCTACCTATCTACTGTATTTCTCTCTCTCTCTCTTTATTTCTCTCTCTCTATCCCTCTACCTACCTATCTACACTTTCTCTCTTCCTACCTATCTACTGTATTTCTCTCTCTCTCTCTCTCTCTCTATTTCTCTCTCTCTATCCCTCTACCTACGTATCTACACTCTCTCTCTTCCTACCTATCTACTGTATTTCTGTCTCTCTCTCTCTCTCTCTCTCTCTATTTCTCTCTCTCTATCCATCTACCTACCTACCTACCTACCTACCTACCTACCTACCTACCTACCTACCTACCTACTCTCTCTCCCTCCCTACCTACTGTATTTCTCTCTCTTTCTCTCCCTCTCTATCCTACCTACCTACTTTTTTAAAAAAATTGCCTCTTCAAAACCTGGGTGAGTCTTATACTCCGAAAAATACGATATATTGTCATCCACATACAAGTGTTCAGGAAGATGATAGCTGCAAGTGGTCACTGTGGCATGAACAAGGGGCAAGGTAGTTTGGGCAAAATAGAAAGTGGGCACGTTTCTCCCTTAAGATTTCCTAAAACTCACCCAATAGGTTAGGGCAGGCAGAAACCATCAGGGATAGGCAGTCCTGTAAATGTTCTACTTATTTTTATTTCTTTCTTTCTTCATCACATTTCTATACAACTTTGATCATGGAAAGTGCTTCTGGAGAGCATACAACAATAAAAATATCATAATATACATGTTGTTGTTCTTTCTGATATGTAATATATACTTTTATTGATTGATTTACTCCCATATCATTTTCCTTTAATATAAGGTATTATTTCCCCTCTTTTGCTATTATAAGTGTGAATCTCTTCTAGGTGTGGTAGGACAGTGTAACTGACATGCAGTTTCCATTCAGCAGTGGGTTTCACATTTTGTTACTACTGGTTTGCTGCCCGCCGTCTTTGTGCGTGCCTGCGCCCCTTCTGCACATGCACCCGCCCTCCATGCATGCACTTTGCTCTTGCGTACCTTCCGTACATGCACCCAGCCTAAAAATGTGCCTAAATAGGACAGCATAGAGCCGGGGCAGGTGGGTGGCCCACCTGTGATTTCCCCAATGGTTCAAACTCACTGAATACCATCTCTGTTTCCATTCCTGGACAAAGATAATTACTGTGTAGTGTCATTATGTGGCATCAGCTATTCAACCAGAATTTGTTAATGTACAAAATGAACACTGTGTTGAGAATGAGTTACATCTATTAGGAAGTGTGTGTTGCACTTTTGGGGAAGGAGAGATGTTAAATGTCCTATATATTACAATCTAATTCTCAGTGCATTCTGACAATGTAGTAATGTCTATTTCAAATATAAGTAATCTCACTGAAATGGAAGACTTTAGTGGTTTGCGTTCCTAGCTGGATGAGTAATTTTTAATCATAACTCCATCCATCTGGAAGACATTTACAGAGCAAACCTAATGTGTCTTTAACTAGTCCAATGTTGGCTGTAGCCCAGCAGGATGGAGGTAGACAAAGTAGTGTTTGTATAGTATTTCTAGATCCAGTTCCAGGTTTGGCTTCAACTCCATCAACCCTGGTTTTAGTCTCCCTTGTTCATTCCCAGCATCGTTTTTTTTGCGGTTTTTCGAAATTGGGATTTCCTGACCTCTGAAACAATCAACTTGGAGAAGGAGGGGGAACGATGCAAGATTTCCCTTCTCTGAGGTTGAATGGAATTCTGATTCAGGACAGCAGAAGTTCCTGGGATAGTATCTCAGAGGGCACAAGACTGCACACTTTGGGATCACTTAGTATAAATATTGGCAGACCGATGCTCTGACTCAGTAACCACTACAGTTTCAAAGGCACTGATAAGCATACGCAGCTTTTCCATTTGCAAAGTTGCCCATTTTCTCAAAGCAAATGAAACGTTGCATGAATTTCAAAAGGAAGCTGTTGAAAGTTGTAAGGGGCTGAATAGTGCATCAAAATGCCAGTTTCTGGCACTTTCAAAACAAAACTTGTCAAACCTCTCTCCCATAAAGTATATGAATTCCATATCTAAAAATATTAGTGGAATCTAGAATATCTAGAAAGGCACGCAGTGGCTCACTGGCTAAGCCACTGAACTTGTCGATCAGAAAGGAATCCCTAGTGCCGCATAACCGAGTGAGCTCCTGTTACTTGTCCCAGCTTCTGCCAACCTAGCAGTTAAAAGCATTTAAAAATGCAAATAAAATTTTATTTATTTTTTATTTTTTATTTTATTAAATTTATACCCCGCCCTTCTCCTTGTTAGGACCCAGGGCGGCGCACAGGCATTATTAAAACCACAAAATACAATATCAATTAAAATATATTAAATTAATAGACCTGTGCTAAAACCCATGTTAAAACTGTACCAAATTAATTTATTTTTAAAAAGTCAGAAGTAGGGGCTATCCTAGGCTGGCTTGTTGGAATAGATACGTCTTAAGACGTTGGCGGAAGAGGCGAAGGTCCGAGATAGTGCGAAGGTCGGGGGGTAGGTCGTTCCAGAGGGCCGGGCCCGCCACAGAGAAGGCCCTTCCCTTGGGTGTCGCCAACCGGCATTGCCCTGCTGACGGCACCCGGAGAAGACCCTCTCTGTGGGAGCAGATCGGATGAAGGGATGTATGGGGAAGGAGGCGGTCTCGTATATAGCTAGGCCCCGAGCCATATAGGCACCACCTTTGGTGGGAAGGTAATAGCGTTCCGTGTGCCTTCGGCATTTAGTCATGCCGGTCACATGACCACAGAGAAACCTTCGTACAGTGCTGTCTCTTTGGTTTTGAAACAGAGATGAGCATTGCCCCTTAGAGACGGGAATAACTAGCACATATGTGTGAGGGGAACCTTTACCTTTACCTAGAATATCTAGAATATAAGTTTCTTAGCTTTGCCTTTGGATTCCTTTTGTAGCATTAAGAACTACTCATTTTCAATATCCCTGGTCCCTGGCAATAGCAAAATGATCTGTCTCACTAGACACAGCTGCATTAACTATAATTTTTAACAAAAAGAAAACATTTTTTCATGTTGTGTTTATGAAGACATTCTTATCTTTGGGGCACCAGGAAATCCATTTTAACCTCGTAAAGTTTATATATAATGGATGCTTGTTTTTCCCCAAGTAATCTAACTATCATTTTACTACTGTTATTATTAAATGTTTATGATTGCCTTTTTGCTCTAATGCTTTAAACCACAATGGAAAACAGTATTTACTTTTTATTAATCAACAAGTAAATAAAAAAATTCTCTTACAGATATCAGATTTGGGAACCTGATTTTTTTTAATGTCTCAGAGGTCTCTGTCTTAATGCTTAAAAAACAACAACAAAGAACAAATACCGAATTTTCTTGACTTGAACCAGGAAAACAGACTTTACATTCTTTATGTTAGAAACCACTTGGCAAATTGCTAGTTCAAGTAACACTAAATTCAAGGCTATGTTTATGTTTGTACATGCAGAAGGTTGATCCCACTGCTGGCTACCTTCAGATTAGTCCTAGAGGGCAAGCATGCCTGATTTTAACTATGATTTCAATGCTGCTCTAAATTGGAAAACTTTCTTTGCTTGTTCTCAATAAGGATTTGAGTAGCCTAAAGATGAGGCCCTTGGAGTTCCCACTTCATTAAAATGCGTGATTTATGAATTCACAATTCACTGTTCACCTTGAACATAAACTAATCTGGCACTAAAGTTCTTTGAGTTTCTTTGCAAACTGGCAAGTAGAGACTTCCCACACTGTTAGTCAGAGACCACAAAACACCTTTCACTTCCTCTGAAAAGGTTACATATTGAACCACAACTGTCATATACTTAATACATTTCTAAAGAAAACGGAGAGCCTGATAGAACCAGATTATCCAATAAAAGGCAGAGAGGGAGGTAGGGGAAGTGCTGCAATAAGCAGGCACTTCAAACCTTTTCTATCTGTTGTTTGTTGCAAAGAAGCTTAACCAGAGTGGTATTCAGCAGGTTCTGAAGAGTTCTGGAGAATTGGTAGTGGAAATTTTGAGTAGTTCAGAGAACCAGTAAATACCACTTCTGATTGCCCTGCTACCATCTATTCTCTGCCTCCCGAGTCCCAGCTAAGGAAATAGGGATTTTGCAGTAACCTTCCCCTGTAGTGTGGTGGGAATGGAGATTTTACAGTATCTTTCCCCTGCTATGCCCACCAAGCCACACCTACCAAACCATGCCACGCCCACCAAGTCACATCCATAGAATCGGTAGTAAACATTTTTGAATTCCACTACTGAGCTTAACTATGTCATTATGGCTGGTAGTTGACTGTTCCATTTTATAGGACGTAACCACCCTCTTTGAGGAGGTTGCATTTATTTTCCTACCTAATCTTGGATTTTTTTCCTTAGGGTCTTTCCTATTTTTAAAAAAAATGCTTCTGCAAATTCTGGAGTTTCTCTTATCTTGCTGATAATCCCATGTTTTGTATACAGTAGGTATTGCTACTTCTTGGCTCCACATTGCAATGTGAACTTTAGCAATAAAGATTCTTACGTGAAGCATATTTACCATCAATTCTTGTTCATGTTTTTCTTATGTAATTTGTTTACATCTTGTTTGGGTTAAGGGCCCTTCAGTCAACACCATGCAAGAATGAAAATGTCAAGGGAAAAGCCTTTAAACTGACGCTGCAATTTTGTTGCTTTCTGGATGTGTAGAATGATATCCCTCAGAGTAGTCAAAAATTCTGGCTGAGAAGTTTGAGCATTTTGGTCTCAACATTCCTGGAGAGCAACAGATTGGGAAAACTGGCTAAGGAATTACTTTTGTTTTGTATTTTAGATTCCACTCTAAAAGCATTTGCAGGTAAGCAGGAGTATATTAATACGGTTCTTTTCCTGGACTATTTTTAGGAAATAGCTTCGTTTTGCGAAGCTATTGAAAATGTCTCAATCTGTAAGTAAAAAGAAAGAAATCAAAAGTTAAAAAAAGAAAAAAAATTCTCCAGGAAAAAAAAAGGAGTTTGTGAATCAGAACATGCAGGTCAAGACACCTAAACATATCTTGCTGAGATTTAAGGCTGGATTGCAAATTAGTCAAAACGATGAAGGCATTGTTTCATAAAGTGGTTCCCACTCCAGCTTGCTAATTAATCAAGGGAGAAAAAAAAGCCTCATCAAGGAACAGTCCAACAACAAGAAGCAGATTAAGGCAAGGTTGTCCTGAAGGTTAAACATGTGCAGGTTTTAAAAATTAAATAATGAACAGTACAGAGTTTCTATCACCCACTTGCATTTGTATGTAACGTTGCAAGTTTGAATGACACTGGCAGAAGTTGGGAGTTACACGAGGCCTGTCAAATATATTGCCCTTCATTATTTCTAGCACAGAAAGATAAAAGTGTGCTGATTGCTCTTATGGGTGGAACTTTAGTTTTAAGCTCCATTGACAGATCTGCCACACACCCCATGAGAACAAAAGACTCTTCCCATGAAGGTTATATATATATGTATATATATATGAAGAACTTCTTTAACATGTAGTGCTATCAGAAGTATCCTTAATCTAAACCTATTTTAAGGAGAACGTTGAGACCTGGTGCAACAATTGTCAATCTGACCAGATAAAGAGCAGGTTTCATTATCAAGAGAAACTAACAATCATAGTTTTCCAGTTGAGGTTATAAAGAAGGCTTTCCAGGGTCCAAAGATATTCCTGGAAATATGCCAAATCTCATTTGTTAAGTGAAAGGCTAAGTAAGGCTCTATTAGATCCAGATGCTGACCCTTGCATCTTCTCATGCAGCGCTCTTTGGAAGTTCCAGGTTCATGTGTCCAATTATTTAAATTAAGGTGATAGAAGGGCAGGATGCCAGCCTATAATATTCTGCTGCCTGAATACAGCCCAAATCCTCCCTTCCACAGCTAGAAAAAAAAATTGTGTAAGCCTTAGCCTTAACACAATTAAACATCAATATTATTTGATTTCTGTTATTCCTTTCTTATCTCCATTGTCCATTGAAGAAAGACACTTTATTCTGGTACATGGTAGGAAATAATAATAATAATAATAATAATAATAATAATAATAATAATAATAATAATAATAATAATAATAATAATAATAATAATAATAATAATAATAATAATAATAATAATTATTATTATTATTATTATTATTATTATTATTATTATTATTATTATTATTATTATTATTATTATTATTATTATTATTATTATTATTATTATTATTATTATTCTCCCTGAATTTGAAATACACACTTTTTGATTTAAAAAAAATATTTCCACAGCCCATTATTATTTCTTCTCAAGAATCATTACAACCATTAAGGAATTACTATATATAGATATATAAAAGTCATTTTTGTGATCTGAGTCTCTTTGCTAGTCTCCTTAATGGATGTTAACAAAAACAAATGATTGAATGCATGAATTTATGATATAATATGTATGTATCCCTTTCCACTTTTTATTGAAATTGTTTTTGTATGAAGTCTCGGAAACGACCACCATCTCTGACATGAAAGCTCTAAAATATTTCTATTGTACCCTACATACCCTTATCCCTACAAAATTGTAAAACCAATAAAATTGCTTTTAAAAAAAAGAATCATTACAAGATCTTTGGTGGAAGAGTAGCAAAGATGGAGAAATTTCCCAAACCAAATGAAATGATAAGATAGTTGAACAAGTGGTTTTGTTATCTAGATAAGAAAATATTAAAGAGAGACATGATTTCTGTCTTCAAAAGCTGAACTACTGACGTGATAGAGCAGAGTTGTTTTGAGTTGAACCAGACTTTAACCACCATGAGGAATATGTATAGAAGTAGAATTCAGGAAAATGCTAGAAAAGGCTTTCTCATAGTAGGAGGTATCTCACAGTGGATGTGAGGGCAGTTTTACAGTACTCCAGTCTGCAATTACCCATTCTGTGTGTGTCCCTAACAATATATATAGTGCTATGGAAGGCACTGCTTTATAAACTATAGTAGCAAGAAACATATATTACATTAAGCTAAAATCAAGGAATCCAATTTAGTGTGATGTGTAAATCTACCCACTATATGTATTTTACAATTTTTTTCTGATATAGTTTTGTCCTATGTTGCTTATTTCTGAAGTAAGAGCAAAATATCTAGGATTAGAATTACTGGGGTTGTTTTGAAGACATATTACATAAGCTACTTGATCACTGGATAAGCAACAATCACTGGATAAGTAACAATCTGGATTTTCCATAGGTAGGATTTTCCTACGATGTGAAAAAGTTAGGATGATCTTTATCTTGCTTGTTTGTTGGAAACACTTTAAAGACATTTCAGCCTTACAACTCTAAACTGAACCAGTGATTTATGCCCTTGTCACCAGCCATTTCAGACTACTGTAATGTAGTCCACAGGAGGATGCCTTGAAAGACCACTTGAAGACAATAGCTGGTTCAGAAGGCTGTGGTCCATGTGCTAACCGACACTGCTGCTAGGAGCACACTATACATCCCAATGAGTTCTATAGTGGTTAACAATTTAATAACAGTTTAAGTGCTGGTGCTAACCTACAGAGCTCTAAATCATTTAGCATTAAATTATTTGGAGGTCTATATTTTTCCATTAGAATCAGCTACACTGATTAATCTCTACAAAACAAATAGTGATTGATCTGAAAGAAACTAATAGTGATGGGGAGGTAGGGGGATCAGGGGCAAAAGCTTGCTGGTGCTATTTTGCAGTAGCTGTACTGGTCCTCCAAAATGGTCTCCCAGTGACACCCAAAGCTCCCAGCTTGATTTCCTTCCATGAACAGCTCAAAATTAAGAACATTTGAGATATGATTCCATGGTGGTTGGGTTATAGTTTTGCTTTGCTAACTATATTTTTAATTGGTTTGTGCTCTATGATTTGTGCATCTTCTTTTTAGTGTATATTGTTTTATTATACATTTTATCTTATGAACACTGTGATTCCTTAGGGGATAGTGGCAATCTAAACATGAGATAACTAAAAATAATAAATGTCACACATTAATGTTTTTGGACAATTTGTATTAGTAAAATGAAATCAATAAAGCCAGAAAGTCTGGGTTTTGTAGATGAAAAAGAGATACAGCTTGTAGCATCTTCTCTCAGTTTTTTGCATCCTGCATGATATTGTTATTGACAATAGGTAAGTAATTGTGGTTGAACTGGTTCATTCAGTATAATTTGTTGACTTGTTCTTCTTCCCATAGTTGTTCTTGTAGTGCTTTGCCATTATGCATGTATTTAATTTGTAAGCCACAGACGCAAAGATGCAGACAAGAAGGAAGTGAAAGCTGTATCTTTCTCTGCATAGGTAGCATTTTTTAAATCATTCTGAAATTATTTAAAGAGAATCAGTCCCTATATATTTCATTTCATCTCAGAAACAAGATTAGGTAATTTGAAAATCAAAATCCAGACATCAAGTCAGACAATGAGAATTTTGGAAGCACCACTACTAAAACTGTCAGTGACCACTTAATTTGATTATAGAATGAGAAATCCTAGTCATCACATGCCTGAAACATCACACTTTCTGAGAACTCAAAACCCTGTAGCCTAAATCCAGATGTTGAAGGACTGATTGTGGTGAGAAATAAAGGGGAAAACCATCTGTGCAACCCTGATTTTCCTCATTACCTTTTGTAAACCCTTTATTTATTCCTTCCTAATCCATCTTCTAAACTGTTTCCCTACCCTGCTTTCTCTTTGGGATGTTTCTCCTCTCTTTTTCTCTTTCCTTCTTTCCTTTTCTCTAGCCCTCTATGATGTGCTTGTGACTCCTGTGTCTATGTGCAGGACTTTTATGGACCTTTTTTTCTGCCACAGCAAAGGGAGATCTACATTTGGCCCGCTCCCACAGAGAGGGCCTCCTCAGGGTGCCGTCGGCCGGACAATGCCGACTGGCGACACCCAGGGGGAGAGCCTTCTCTGTGGCTGGGCCAGCCCTCTGGAATGACCTACCCCCTGAATTACGTACCATCACCGACCTCCGCCTCTTCCGCCAATGTTTTAAGACATATTTGTTTCAACAAGCCGGCCTAGCCTAACCTCCCATGGGGACTTTTAGATAGTTTTAAATTGGGTTTTTAAAATTTGGTTTTAGTGCAGGATAGGTTTATTTAATAGTTTTTAAATTATATTTATTGTATTTTGTATGTTTTTAAATTTCCTGTGCGCCGCCCTGGGTCCTCTGTGGAGAAGGGCGGGATATAAATTAAAAAAAAAAAAGCCAAAGACTTTTTAAAAAGTGCATTAGTGGTTCAGTTGTTAGAATGTGGTATTTCATACTGACTCTGCCCAGAGCCTGGAGTTTGATCATGATGGGGCTCAAGGTCGACTCAGTCTTCCATCCTTCCGAGGTCAGTAAAATGAAGACCCAGATTGTTGGAGGCAATATGCTGACATTGTAAACTGCCAAGAAATTGCTGTAAAGCACTATGGGGTGTTACATAGACTTTTCCCCCTGTTAGAATAATTTCATTTTGCCATTGCTGGTTTGACTGTAGCATGTAGGGGGAAAAAACCCTTTTCAAAGAACTTATTCCTGTGTATGCTTCTATACTAGAAGGTTACCAGACCAGACTGGAGCTATAGTAATAAGATAAAAAAGACTAGATTATGGATGTGGCAGTACAAGGAGACAGCAGAATAGAAAAGAAAGAACTGGAGAAAAATCACAAAATGCAAAGAGAAGTAGAACAACTGTGGTAAAATAATGCAAAGATAATAATTATAGTAATAGGCACCTTAGGTGCAATCCCAAAATATCTGGAGCCCCACTTGAACACCATCAGCATTGACAAAATCACCACCAGTCAATTGCAAAAGGCAGCTTTACTTGGAAAAGCTTACCGTATTTTTCGGAGTGTAAGGCGCACCAGAGTATAAGATGCACCAAGGTTTTGAAGAGGCAAATTACAAAAAAAGTAGGTAGGTAGATAGAGGGATAGAAAGGGAGAGAAAGAAAGAGAAATACAGTAGGTAGGTAGAGAGAGAGAGTAGGTAGGTAGGTAGATAAAGGGATAGAAAGAGAGAGAAATAGAGAGAGAGAAATCAGTAGGTAGGTAGGGAGAGAGAGAGAGTGTGTTTAAGTAGATAGGTAGGTAGGTAGAAGGATAGAGAGAGAAATAGAAAGAGAGAGAGAAATACAGTAAGTAGGGAGGGAGAGAGGGAGTGTGTGTAAGTAGGTAGGTAGGTAAAGGGGGAGAGAGAGGGAGAGAGAGAAATACAGTAGGTATATAGGGAGAGAGAGAGTGTGTGTAGATAGGTAGGTAGAGGGGTAGAGAGAAATAGAAAGCCAGAGAAATACAGTATGTAGGCAAGGAGAATGTGTGTGCGTGTGTGTGTGTAGGTAGGTAGATTATTGAAAGGAATAGAGAGAAAGAGAGAATAGAGAGAGAGAGAAATACAGTAGATAGGTCGGGAAAGAGAGGGTAGGTAGGTAGATAAAGGAATAGAGAGAGAGAGAAATAGAGAGATAAGAGAAATACAGTAGGTAGGTAGAGAGATAGAGAGTGTGTGGGTAGATAGGTAAAAGGATAGAGAGAAAGAGAGAGACAGAGAGACAGAGAGAAAAACGGTAGGTAGGTAGGGGGGGAGAGAGAGAGAGAGAGAGAGAGAGAGTAGGTAGGTAGGTTGATGTTTCCAGGTGTATTTATCCATTGTCCTGGAGAAGGAAATCGCTGACAAACCTTAGGACTTTATTTCTGCTGGCACAGAAACAGTTAAAGAGCCTTCCGAAAGAGCTTTCCGAAAGTGTTTTTGCCTCTGCAAACCTCCCCAAAACTGCTAGTTTCTCTGCGAAAACGGGGCCGTTTTTCTTCAAATAAAAAGCCTTGGGTGGGGGTGCTTGCAGAGTGCTCCGGTGTGTGTGTCAAAAATTAGCAAAAAAACGGCCCATTTATTGCAAAAATGGGCCATTTTTGTGTCAAATAAATTTCATGCATAGCCCTATGGAGGCTTATAGAGTGCTGCTGGAGACTGGGGGGGGGGGCAGAAAACGGCCCATTTTAGGCTCATTTCTGCCCTCCCCAGCCCCCAGGAGCTCTCTGGAAGCCTCCATAAGGCTACACACAGTCATTTTGGTGAAGGGGCGGGGGGGTTCGGGAGTCAAAGAAATGTTGTATTCGATGTATAAGACCAAACCAGATTTTCAGCCTCTTTTTAGAGGAAAAAATGTGCGTCTTATACTCCGAAAAATACGGTACATCCTTGAGAAGGACTTGAGAAGAGAATAAAAATGCCAAATGCAGTCTAAATATCTGGCTGACTGAGCGATCAACCACAATAATAGGATCTTCACATACAAACTAATTGCTGTCTAGAATGCAAATGCACAAGCTATTAACAGTAATTGAAATGAAAAAAAAATCATTTTTGTAGATGCGGCAATACTCATGGAAAACAGTACTGAGGAGAAAAGAATTGGAAAACTGACAAAATATCGAGATATAAAGATCAATTCCATATAATAATTTCTTCAGTTAATGCAGCATTAGGCAGAATAACAAGCAGATTGAAAACATTTTTGTAATAACTAGATATTTTGGCTATATCAGCAGTGAATTTACAGCCCCATTCCCTAAGTTGCTGGGCACATCTTATATCTTACATTACTTGGATAATTCCTCAAGTTTCCAATAACGCCAATCATACATATGGGCTTTTTTTTTTTGTATTGTTGTTTAATAACAGAAATAATCCCCTCCCCATTTTTTAATCCATTCAGAATGAACCCAGCAAAGAAAAGCGAAAACTACAAAGAAATAGGAATAAGCAATCTTGTCAATTTAGTTTTTTCCTTATTTCATTTTTGTAACAATATGAAATCACTAAAGATTTTTTTTTTTAAAGAAGAGGTTTTCCTGCAAATGCTTACAACAGAAATAGATACAGGTACAAACATAAAATATATTATTGCTATTTTTTCCAATAATGTTTTGAATATCTCACTTGTTTTTCTACAAAGGACATATGCAATTTTGCACAATTGTTTTCTTAAAAATATTTTTTTAATTGTTTGGGGCATGCATTCCAACATTTGCATATATATTTAAAAAGACAACTAATTTTGGTTCATGCATTGATTCAAATATGCAAAATGTGAATTAAATAAATTCCTGCTCCCATCTTTAATCAAGTTTAAATTTAGAAAATCCATCTGGGAGTTTCACCCTTAGATTTATTTTAGCTCATTCTTTACTATAATTCTTACACATAGAGCCATAGCTAGCAATTGCTACCTATTTTATTAATATAATTGGGAATTATGAAAAGAATCAATTCTTGACATTTCACTCTTTATCAGGATCCATTTAAACAATCTTTACTGGTATAAATGTATACATTTTAGCAAATCTGTATAACAAGGCCAAACAATAGCTACTATCTTAACCAGAAATTATGCAGGGTTTTTTTTTTAGTTTCTTTTCAATATTTTAATCCTGTGAAATCTAACTAGCATTGTTATCAGGGGAATAGATTTTCAGACTCACAAGAGAAAAAATAAAACCATCAAAGAGAACATCAATTATAAAGTGCCAAATAGCATAGTTGAACATAATATCTGGGAAGGATCTCATAGCAGAAAAATGAAAATATATCATAACAGCACTGATGATATTAACTAGTTTGGGTAATGAAATGTCTGCCAGGAAACCACCAAGCTCATAGAACACCAAGGATCCCACAGTTCAACCCCTGAGCTACACATATTCTCTTCTTTTGGTATTTTGGCTTTAAAATACAAATGTTTGGAATTCTTGAATTTTAATCTGGTTTCAATCTTACAAAGAGGTGGTTTTCCCATGTTTCATTCCGCTTTTAACTTCCTTAGAATCATAAACTTGCTGTCTAGTCAGTTTTGAAAGACAATAAAAGAAGCAACCTTCATCTTCACGTAATGATATCTTCCAATCTGCAGCAACTGAAGTAAATGTGCTTCAATACATTATGTTGTAACGTGGATTTATTTTTTGAAAAAAATATTCTTATGTTAAAATTATTTCTGAGAAGAGACAATAATCTTTTTAATTAATTGTCTAACAATTAATAAAAATTGATATTGCAAGCAGGTTGTGCTTTAGATATGATCTAACACAGGGGTGGGCAAACTTTGCAACTTTAAGACTTCAGCTCCCAGAATTCTCCAGCCAGCTTTGCTGGCTGGAGAAGTCTGGGAGTTGAAGTCCTTCAGAATTAAAGTTGCAAAGGTTGGAGACCCCTGATCTAACAAGATCAAGTGGACAAGTACAAACAAAACAAATAAACTTTCTAGTTTATTGTCTGAAAATAACCCACCTCATTTTATTAAATGCGGTCCAATATTTGTATGTATTCTGCAATCATACAACTCATTTGCATCCTAGTGTCAAAAAACTAATAATGGTTTTGCTGAAAAGCCTCCTATAGCAAAAGATGAAAACAGACTAAGTGATGTCTAGACTTCTTTTGAGTTTCAGCGTTTGTACAAAAGGATTAAAATCTTCCTGTAACATGTCAGGTTTTAACATTTGCTGCTGGATTTTACATATTACTAACGGGTATCTCAATAGGATTTAAGTCTTAGATGTGATGTTCTTAAAATGCTGTTTACTGGATTATTATACCAACAGCAGATAAAATCTGACAGAAAATTGGCAAATTAGCAAGCACTTCCCCTTTTTTGACAATGATTTTTATATCAAAATAAGGAATTTAGGAATTTAACTTGAGAAAAACAATCCGTTCCAACATTATGTGACATTGACAAATACTGAATATATTCCAGGAACAGCAAAAATTAAAATACTAACAAATTCATCTTCAAAAGGAGAAAGACCATCTCCAAGTTTAGTAACTGATAGAGCTCAATATTTTGGAATAACTCACTTAATCATGTTCTTCCATTTACCAGATTGTGAACTATTTCTAATATGCGGTAAGTTTGTGTGAAGCTTCACCTCAGAGATCTGATTCAGTTCATTTAAGTTAACTTAAATAGGAAGTGTCTGAATTTATGACATTATTTGAAAGAGGGCTGTCTTGCAAAAACAAAAAGCTTTTTTTCTGAAGAGATGTGGAAAATTGAACCAGCTCAATTTCCCAATTAAATGGAACTGTGAAAGTAGATGAGATTGATGACATGAATTGATTCAATTGTTCAAACTAAATCTTAGCCAATAGAGGACAAGAGAATACAAAAAGTTATGAATATAACAACCATAGTCACATCACAATAAAATAAACAAACTAGCATTATGTCTAAGATAACCCAATAATCATATATTAAATCAAAATTGTTACTTGCCAAAACAAAAATCTGTAACTGGTAAAGCCAGTGTTCTTCCTTGTTTGTCCTCTACTCCTGCGTGTTGCTGAGTTCGTTTTTATTTATTTATTTATTTATTCAATTTATTTATTTTATTCAATTTATATCCCGCCCTTCTCCAACAGATCTTATCTTACTTCTAGCCCAAAGAACTAGGACACCACCGCATACCATCCCATGTGCCAGAAATGGCATGCAAAACCATCCTGCCTGGACTGTGTGGGACCACGTGGGACTCACACATATGGGAGCACCAAAACCCAGAACAGTAGCATTCTGGCACACATGTGCACACCAGCACCCAAATTTCTGGTTTTCGGCACGGGCATGTGCCTGATGAACAGCTGGCTGTTGCACATGTGTGTGATGGAAACCCAGACGTTTGGGTGCTGGTACATGCATGCATGCCAAAATACTGCTCTTCTGGGTTTAAACGCTCCCATGCGTGCAAAGGCCAGCTAACTGGCATGTTTGTGTTCATAGGAACACAGAAGAGGAGCCAGTGGGCTGTGTGTCCTGCGCATATGCCATAGGTTCACCACCACGGAAGTAGGACAATTAAATGTTTCTTTTTTTAAAGTAGGAAGAATTTGAGGGCTCCCCCTCTTTTAATTCATTGATGCTGTTACTCAGTAAATATATTCAGCCAACAAATGTGCTTTCTAATCTATCTCAAGCTGTTTTACAACAAATTGGACTACTATATATTCGGAAAAGTCTTTCCCTCCCCTAATCGTTTACATTTCCTTCTATATGAAGAGTGAGAGACCTATTGAGGCTGAGGGCCACACTAGCTGTATATTGGTAGGTCAAGAATGTCCCTTCAATAAGCAAACAAAGCAAGGCCAAGTAATTTGTTATGCCAGGCAACAGCATAAAACAGGACTGCACCTACTTAGATCAGAGGTCCCCAACTCCCGGGCTGTGGCCCACTTCTGGGTGGCGGCCAGCTTAAAACTGGGCCACACAAGTGTTGGATGAGCATGTGCAGGCCCAGGCAGCTCCACTTATGTGAGTGGTGGGTGAACGTCCATTTGTATGCCTGCCACTCACATACAACCATTTCCCCTCTCCTCCCCACTGGGCCGGAAAGCCAGAAAGGTTGGGGGCTTCTGACTTAGGCAACCTCAGAAGGAAATTCAAGAACTAAGAATGAGTAAAATTTATTGAAGAAAGTAGGAAACCTTGCCCAAAAGAATTTCAGCAAATACTGTGACTTGGGAAATATAAGTATCATCAGAATTAATATCATCTTGTTTCTCACTGTCCATGTGAGAACGACTTCTTACATGGTATATTTGTCAGTAATTGTATTAACTGAATTTATATTAAATTACTTAGAATTAATTTACATTAAATTAATATAATTAATATCTATGTGTGCCTGTGCCTTCAAGTCAAACTTGACTGCTAAAATGACTGCATGGACTTGTTTTCTTGGCAATATTTTCAGCAGTGTCTTCTTCCCAGTGCCGTGAGAGAGAGAAAATTGGCTTTATGCCTAAGGCAGAACTTGAAGTCACTGTCTCATGGTTTCTAGCCCAGAGTCTTTAATCACCATATCAAAAATGATTCTCAATACAACTAATTAAAGGTAAAGGTAAAGGATCCCTTCGCACACATGTGCTAATCATTGCCGACTCTAGGGGACAGGGCTCATCTCCATTTCAAAGGTGAAGAAATAGCACTGTCCAAAGATGTCCCCATGGTCATGTGGCCGGCCTCACTAAATGCCGAAGGGGCACAGAACGCTGTTACCTTCCCACCAAAGATGGTTCCTATTTTTCTACTTGCATTTTTACATGCTTTCAAGCTGCTAGATTGGCAGAAGCTGGGACAAGTAACGGGAGCTCACTCCATTACACGGTGCTAGGGATTCGAACCACCAAACTGCTGACTTTTCTGATCGACAAGCTCAGCATCTTATGATTCTCTCCATATTTTATTATTTCTTCCCTTTCTTACATTAAAACTTACTATTTGGCGGCAACATTTGAACGGCTTTAGAAATCTGATCCATCTCTTTGAGATCTGCAGTCTGTACTTCTGTCTTCAGCTTGATGTTTAAAATTAAAAATGTCAGGTCTGAATCTAAAACTTGTTACATGCAAAGCCTGTCATATACTGCTAAATTACCATGTTTCTAAAATGAAGCCAGGGGTTAAGAGACTGTAAAGAGACTGTTCTACTAGCCTAAGTACTTTGTTATTTGTATATCTTTAACATTTACACTGATAGTAGTATGTGCATAACAGTATTTAAAAAGTGAGATCACTGTCAAAATCTTTCAATAATACAAGAATGGAAAGAAAGAGGAAAGAGAAAGGACACAGAATATCCTTTTACTGTAGTATTATTCTTATATGACCAAGCAAAAGGAGAGTTTTGACCTTTACAGAATGCTTTGGCTTGGTCTTTTTAACTTCATGCTTCAGTAGAGGAGCTGAGGGAGTAATAATTAAGCAATCAGCTATTCACATAACAAGCTGGCTTCCCATTGACAGATTCTGGGCCTATGTGATAAGGTTACCTTGATGTCTTGATCTGAGATACCTATTTCACATATATTCACATAATTTATATATGATAAAGCTGGAAGTTTGTTCATGTTATATATTGCTGCGTTGCCTTAAGCCTTAGAAATAGAGCTGTTCATTGCAGTTTTTCTAAGTATTAATTGTTCTGCTTCCAAGTGCTCTGAATTGGATAAAGTTAAGTTATAGGATATTCCAAGATATAGGATATTCCATTCCCTAAATGGAAAACTGGTGCATCAAGAGAAACAGGAATTTACTAACTCCCTTTGTATAATCCAGTAGTCCCTACTTGGGGTAGAGTGGGAGTGACTGGATGGAGGTGAGCATTTACTTGGCTGCATATCTTTCCTGATGCCTATATGGAGTTTGCAGCACATATTTTTTCATTAAGCCCTAGAAGGAAAACATTTGCTGCTAACTTAACAGAACAGAACAGAACAGAATATTTAATTGGACCAAGTGTGAGTAGACACACAAAGAATTTGTATCTGGTGCAGACATTCTCAGTATACATGTAAAGCCACAGAATAATAATATTCATCATAATACCAATAAGAGGGGGTAATAAGGAAGATAAGAAGGATAATAATAATAATACTGCAGCCATACAACATGAATAAATAAATATACAAAGATATAAATATACATAGACATTAAATATTGTATTCAGCAGAGTGATGCACAAGGTGAAAAAAACGGTGTGTAGCTGTTTTGGCATGCAATGCCTTTTACAGGCATTGTATTATGCATTTTATATAGTAATTTATATAAATAAGGTTCCCCTTGCACATATGTGCTAGTCATTCCTAACTCTAGGGGGCAGTGTTCATATTTGTTTCAAAGTTGAAGAGCCAGCGCTCTCCAAAGATTTCTCCATGGTCATGTGGCCGGCATGACTAAATGCCAAAGGCGCACGGAGCGCTGTCACCTTCCCACCAAAGGTGGTTCCTATTTTTCTATTTGCATTTTTTATGTGCTTTTGAACTGCTAGGTTGGCAGAAGCTAGGACAAGTAACGACACCTCACTCTGTTACGTGACACTAGGGATTTGAACTGCTGAACTGCCGACCTTTCTGATTGACAAGCTCAGCAACTTAGCCACTGAGCTACCATGTCCCTCTCTAAATATAGATAGATATTTATAAAAATATATAGATGATTAAATTTCAGTGATATGTTATATTTTGCTATTTCAGTCTTTATTGTTCCAGGGTAAATGGATACTGAAATAAGAACTATTGCCAGAACTAGTTTTGGTCTGGCCCAGTGGTGGGTTATGACTAGTACACCCCGGTACAGGTGTACCAATGCCTGCCGGGAGCACCAGCTACTGTTCTGGTTTGGTGCTCCAGAGGGCCCACCTGCCTGCCTACGCTCCTTACCAGTATTTGAGGTTTTCGGGGCTTCCACGCAGGGAGCGTACGGCGCCTGTGCGATGCTCCGCCAAGCAGCTGAAGCATTGCAGGCAGTAAGTATGCATGCACGCATGCTGCATGCATTCATGTGGTGGACACCTGGCCCCGTTGCACCATACCGGTTGCAACGAGATCTGGAACCCACCACTTGTCCGGCCCATTTGGGATACAGTTGAAGTCAAGCTAGAAGGACTTTTATAGAATGGCCTTTAGAGGCAGACCCTTGTTTGAAGGCAAATCTTAAACATTGCCAAAGCCCATTATAAAGAGTCCTCAAGAGTTGGTAGTATTTTACCAGATATTCTGTTTTGCAATACTAGAAAAAAGACATGTGTAAGTGGGGTGCCCAACTCCATTCACTTTACTGATAAAGCAAAGGCATGTTTTCAGAGCATGCCAGCTTTGGCACAATTATT
The DNA here is from genome assembly GCA_039707465.1 of Rhabdophis nuchalis. Taxonomy (NCBI): domain Eukaryota; kingdom Metazoa; phylum Chordata; class Lepidosauria; order Squamata; family Natricidae; genus Rhabdophis; species Rhabdophis nuchalis. The sequence goes on from CM077644.1 coordinate 31,840,269, forward strand.
TCACTGTACTCTCACTGTACTCCATGGGAGGGGAGGAAAGCTGTTCCTGTCTCTTTCTCAAAGTGAGATCCTATGAGCAATTGGTAGACCAACATGTATCTATCTCTCATTTCATTTTATATTTTGTTATATAACATCTGTGGGAATAAGACACAATCAACTATTAGGATCTTCATTCTAAAATTAGACATGGAAAAAATTAAAAGAATTGAAAAAAGATTTAGAAGATCTAAGGCCACCTCCTTATTTTTGTTTAGGGTTGAGCTGCAACCTCACTGTTCACTCCAGATTTTTTGAGATGTTCGTGCTGTTTTTTTAAAATAATTTTAAACATCTGTGTTTATTTTGCATGTGTAATAAATTGCTACCATCATCTGGGAGTGGCATATGCATCTCAAATAAAATTAATGAACATAATGGTAATGTACAAAAGACAATTGGAGTCCACCTTCCATTCCTTGTCTTGTACAACCATCTAAAGATGTTTGAGGGACTAGTGCTTCTCTGTGCTCTTCCTCACTAGGAGTTTATCGAATCTTTGGAAACATCCAGGCATTCTTGAAGTAATATAAAGCCTTCTCTGATTACTGTTATATAAGCACATCAATGAATTGATGATGCTAGAAGACAGTATAAATCACTAATGAAGAAATGACCTTGGTCAGCAAGGAGATTCACAGCCTTGGAACCACCAAAGGAAGAGCGGTTCTTCCATGCCAGATGAGCTGATTACATGCATGGATTAGTCAGAGCTATATACTCTCAGGTTGCTTTTCATTCCAAGGGGTCCCTATGGGAGATTTCCATAGTAAGTTCTTACCACAAAACAGAACTATTATAAAAACTCAAGTTAGTTTCAGAAACAAATATTTTCAGCCCCAAATTTTAAAAAGTATCTTGTAGAGAATCAAAACACAATCTGGATATTGTAAAAACCTATATATATATATTGATCAGTGGTGGGTTCCTACCAGTTTCGACCAGTAGTGGCTTGGCAGCCTGGGTTATTGGAACCAGCAGTGACCCAGGCCTGCACTGCCCCTGGACTAGTTCCCCAGTCCCTTCCGCCACTGCACACACATGTTTCTGCGCATGCGCAGAGCAGTTTTCAGTCAACTGTGCATGTGCAGCAACACCCTCTCAGCAAACTGGTACTAAACCTGTTAGAAACCACTGATGTCTATTCAGAAGTAAGCCCAATGTAGTTCTATAAAGTTTAGAAAGGAAATAAAGCAAAACCCTTATGTTATTATGATTGTCAACCATCTCTACATAATTTCAGAAGTACAGGAGATCTTGCTAAATCCTGGAATCTCATGTGAAAAGTAATAATTAAAATAATTGAATAATTGGGAAAAAAACCCCACATTCATTTTATTGTTTGGGCAGACTGATTAGAACTTCCTCTATTCCAGTTGTGTGCTTCCATATAGTTCTTAATTTATTTAACCAGAGCTCCAGATCTCTGTCAAGGACAATGAACAATATCATTTATGTAAAATGTCATGATTCAAAAAAGAGGAATGGAGACCGATCACATGCTACATCTCTTGAATTATAGTGATTCAAGTGGTCCATCCCGCATTGATTAACCAATTCAATGTCTTGTGGAGAGACTGGATAGAGTATTCAAGTTTATTACTCTAAGCAGGCTGGTGAGATTTCATTATAGGTTGCATTAAATAACTGGGCCTCGTGGCAGATATATTTTCTGAAAAAGATGGATGACGTAATTCGTTATAATATTGCCACACTCCAGATTCTGCTCAACTGCCTTCAGAAAAGAGCACGCCATTTCTTAAGAGCACTCTTCTTATTCCACAGAACTCTCTTCTCAGTATGTCAGCCTGAAATTTGTCATGCTTGCATTCTGTTGAAAGGACTATTCTCATTTAAGCTCCATTCACATTGTTTCAAAGTTACTTGAAAAGGAAAAACAAAAGCAAAAGCAGATTATAAAAAGAGCATAGCTCCTAAGACCCTGGATTGATTTCTAAGAAATTTAGCATGTTTCATTCCAGTAAAGCTAAAGGATGCATAGCATTTTGAGTCCTTTCTAATCTGTGCATTGGAAAGTTACCTTTATTCATCTTTTCTCTGATACTAAGCAAAAGGTCTACGGAGTTCAGTTTCTCCAAATCTTACTCTGGATCTTATTGAATCTGACAGGACTTTCCCTGGAGTGACCAAGGTCTGATTGTCTTATTTCTGTGTTTTGTATTAAGGCCCTGGTCTCTACATGTGTTTAGAAAGAATGTGCAGCTTCTTTGCACAGTTGCCAAATGATTCGTGCTCCTCCCACAAGCAGCTTTTTCATCTTAAACTAAGCAGATAATTGCTTGTCAAAATGATTGATGTGCTGTAGAGCTGTCATTTCCAGGAATCTCTCCCTCCCTCTCTCTTTCTCCCTCTTTTCTCCCCCCTCCCCCCTCGCAATTACAGGACTTTTCTTCTGCAGCTTCTTAAAGAGCTGTACAAATTTCTGTGTTTAAAAGTAGTAATTATTTAATGAATAGCCTTCCACATTTCCCTGTCAGTCCTTTGCTATTAACAATCAGTTGGTTTTGTCTCACTGAGTCGCAACTAAAAATATTAAAATAATAATAAAAAGAATGATCTTTACTCTAGTAGATGCTACACAATGTGTCTTGCGGAATTCTTTATTTGAATAACAAGGAGAAGAGAAGGAAAGAATTAAAAACTTCAGCAGTCTTTTTGGCCCAAATATAAAAATGAAATGAGTGGGTTTTCAACCATTATGTGCTCATTAAGATTTCGGCACACTGCATAGGAATTTCTGTTCTTTTAAAAACATGCTTTAATGTATAATACATTATTCTTAGCTATCAAAAGGAGACTATTTTACAACTTGTGTTTTTGTATGACTGTATGGTTTTGTGTGTGTATGCGCGCGCACACACATGTGTATACAGGGGAAGAGGGCAAAGAGAAATCCTTGCTTATTTTATCTTCTGCAAATATTACCCTTCCCATGGATGTCTGTAAATGTCTGTTGAGCTTTCAGAATTGAGGTCAGGGCTTTTACAAGCTTGAGTTTGTATCATGAACCAGAGCCTGGAGTTAATTGTACACAAAGAGACATTGTTGTTTTCCATTAGAGGTTACAACACAATTACATTTTAATTATTTGGTAACATTTTGCTCATTATGTTGTCCATTTCTTTTCTCCTTTCCTCACTAAGCAAGAAAATGTCAAATGTCTCTCCCTCTCTCAGCTCTGAACAAGAATCAAATCTAACCCTAAACAGTATTTATTCATGGTGGAGAGGCACAAATTGGAAACTTACAAGTATTTTGTGAAAGAGTGTATAGCCCTATTTAGAGTCTTGAGTCACCCTTGGAAGGCCAAAGCTTTGCAGGCTCATTCTCATGCAAAGTGGCAGGCAAATTTGGTCTATATACTATTGCTTCAGGAAGAATACATCCATGCATTTTTGTTTATTTTTTTATTTAGCGTATGATGTTGGTAAATTAGTCAAGAGACTACAGTATTGGTATGATTACTGAATCTTTGGGTGTCCATGACCAGCTTTACCTTAGAAGAAAATGAGACATCAATGTTTTCAGGGGACAAATGATAAAAGATACATAAGACTTATGCACTCTTGTCTGAAGTTGGGGAGCAAATAAAAAAGGTTGTGGTTTGATTTGCTACTTCACCATAAGCACATCATTCTCATCATTGTTGTTAGCTATACTTGCCACTGTATTAGACTCATCAGTAAGCTTCCTGCAATCTTATTCTACTTTAAAAATATTGTCCTACCATTTTTTTAGTTCTAATAATTATGCTCACTATGCATTCATTAAACAGGATTCATGACACAATCACTAGTAATAAGCCCCAGCTATTGTATTATCAATCAGATGATGTCAACCCCTTGAGGATGTCTGCAGAAGTGTAACACAGAGATTTTTAAGGGGAAAAAATAGAGTTCTCACCAATACAGGTATTGTTACCTCCTGTATGAAAGTTTTGCCTCCTTCAAGCATTTACACATGTCGCACGGCCATTTTATTTGTTTGTTCATTTGTTTATCAAATTTATACGGCTGCCCATCTCAGTCCTGTAGAGATTGAAGTCATTTGAGCACAAATGAGAGGAGCAACCTAGAACTATTGAGAAATTTCCTGACAGTTAGAACAATTAATCAGTGGAACAACTTGCTACCAGAAGTTGTGAATTGTTCAACACTGGAAGTTTTAAAGAAGATATTGGACAACCATTTGTCTGAATTGGTATAGGGTTTCCTGTCTGAGCAAGGGGTTATCTATCCATGGACTAGATCCCTTTCAGCTCTGTTATGTTGTATTCTAAGCATATTAGTAGAGGGGAGGACTTGATGGGGAAAGTTTATATGAGAACTACTATTTTAGAATGTTGGATATTAAGGAATGAACAAAACAGATTTCTGAAGTTCTGGAGACAAGCATTTTGGGGAATAGAATAGAATAGAATAGAATTCTTTATTGGCCAAGTGTGATTGGACACACAAGGAATTTGTCTTTGGTGCATATGCTCTCAGTGTACACAAGACAAGATACATTCATCAAGAATCATATGTTACAACACTTAATGATAGCCATAGGGTACAAATAAGCAATCAGGAAACAATCAATATCAATATAAATCATAAGGATGCAAGCAATAATATTACAATCCTGCAGTCATAAATGGGAGGAGATGGGTGATAGAAATTAGATTAGAAGACTAATAGTAAGAGTAATGCAGCGTTAGTGAATATTTTGACAGTGGTGAGGCAAATATTTGTTTAGCAGAGTGATGGCATTCAGGGAAAAACTGTTCTTGTGCCTAGTTGTCTTGGTATGCAGTGCTCTATAGCATCATTTTGAGGGTAGGAGTTGAAACAATTTATGTCCAGGATGTGAGGGGTCTGTAAATATTTTCACGGCCCTCTTTTTGACTCGTGCAGTGTACAAGTCCTCAATGGAAGACAGGTTGGTAGTAATTGCTTTTTCTGCAGTTATCCTCTGAAGTCTGCGTCTAGTACCTCCAATAGTCTTGATAATCTCTATAGGCATTAGAAATAGGAGATAAGTAGCACAGATTGGAGAACCAGCTTGGTAATGGTTAAGGCAACAGCGTAGCTTGGGCCAGTCACTTTGTCTCAGTCCTAGGAAGAAGAAAGAGGCAAGGAATTTCTGAAATTTTTCCAAGAAAACTGCAGGGATTTGTCTAGGCAGTCACTAGTAGTCAACACTGACTCACAGATTTTTTTTTTAAAAAAGCAGTACACAGTGCCATAAAGTGCAAGTGAGTGAATGTTTAGGCCATGTAGAAAAACACTAGAAGAGTACTTGCTTGACAGGTCTTGTCCAGTTATTTTTGGAGTAGAGTGGCACTTATATAAAACATTTCACCTCAGATGATCAGAATTCCTTGCATTTGGCTTCTAGGTGTGGTCAGGGAATCTCTGTTTCAATAAGCAAATTCTAGCCAAACGAGCTTTCTTATGTGCCATCCCTTAAAGATGCCAAGATGCCAACACTTTGCTCTGTCCTGGTCCTTGGGAAAGTCAAAATAGATGACTCTCAGTCAGAGGTTGTGGGAATTCCAAATGTGCTCTATTTTCAAAATAACCACTGCATTCTCATTTTTCTTATAGGGAAAAAAAAATCAAGGGTAAAATCTCTGGAAACCTGTCACTTTGGCCACTCCTGTAATAGTGTATTATTTCTCAGAAGTTTGAACTTAACAGATCCTATTTCATCCAGATATAGGAACTCAGTAATGTTTAAATATAAGTTGGAATAATATTGGGGAATAGCAATGGTAATAGTATTAAGATATTTATACCATCCCATAGTGCTTTACAGCACTCTGGCTGGTTTACAATGTCAGCATATTGCCCCCAACAATCTGGGTCCTCATTTTACCAACCCCAGAAGGATGAAGATTGAGTCAACCTTAAGGCCCTTCAGGATCGAACTTTTAGCAGTCAGCAGAATTAGCCTGCAATACTACATTCTTACCACTGTGCCATCAAGAAGACCATAATATGGAATGGAAATGGCTGGGCTTCTTGAACACTGGGGGAAAAGGTATTGCCTTCTGTTTCTAGGTAAACTAAAGAAATTGAGATATGTGAATAATTTTAGTCCACTTCCAGGTTTCAAAGTATTTTTTCCTTGATATTAATGCCTCAATGCTTCTGAATTCTGAATCATAAGGAACTAGATGTCCATCTTCCTTTATGTAGTAACTATTTTGCATCTGTGTACTTGTCTTAAAGATGCTTTTTCAAGAGTCAACTGGACTTTCTGGCTTTTCTTTGAAGACATTTCACTTCTCATCCAAGAAGCTTCTTCAGAAATGAAAAAGCACCTTTGGGACAACCATGACTTGGACGATTGAGAATCTCCAAAGACATGTGTGGTTAAGCTCCACCTAGTTCCCTGTTGTTTCTTTGCTTCTTTTTCTTTTTCTGAATGGCCACCACAGGGCCAGAGGGAATTTCAAAATACATTTCTGCAGATGATTATTTAGTTGTCAAATAAATAATTCCCAAAACCATCTCTTTCCAGCCCAATGTTTTCCAGAAGCATTTTACTCCATTATAGGTACCCCTTGTTTGGTGACTACAATTAGGACTGGCAACTCAATTGCTAAGCATTGCAACTGCTAAGCAGAAAATAACGTGTTCACAATGGACTTCACTTCTCATTTGACCATTAAAGATATCACTGAAGGATTAAGCAAAATATTATGTAATCATGACTTGCACGTTTACTTCCATGTCCTCTATTAATTATGCTTGTCAGAAGCTAGTGTGAAGCACACAAATGGTGGTCACATTACCACAGGGATGCTGCAATAGTCATAAATGCAAAGATGGGTCACAAAGCTGTTGTTCTTTTAACAGTGGAATTGCTTTGAACAACTGCTAAAGGAAATCAGTAAGTAGTGGTTGCTTGCTTTAACAGTCTACAAAGTCATTTTGGCTATGAATGATGGGATCTGAAGTCCAGTTTGTGCAAGCATCACCGAGGGAAGCAGCTTTAAATGATTGTAACATAAAGATCAGGGTTATTTATGCAGAGTGGAGTTGTGTTAAAAAAAGTTAAGAGGGCATCTCTGATTTTATGATCAAAGCTGCCAACTTGACTTTTTGGTACCCCACCTCCAAAAACTCTTTGGCACTGCCAGTGCCACTCTTATCCTATAATAGCAACGCTCATAGCAATAGCTCTTAGACTTACATACCACACCATAGTGCTTTACAGCAGGGGTCCCCAACCTTTGCAACTTTAAGTCTGAAGGACCTCAGCTCCCAGAATTCTCCAGCCAGCTTTGCTGAAGTCCTTCAGACTTAAAGTTGCAAAGGTTGGGGACCCCTGCTTTACAGCATTCTCTGAGTGGTTTACAGTGACAACATATTGCCCCCAACAAACTCATTTTAGCGGGTTCAGAAGGATGGAAGGTTGGACCCTCAGGATCGAACTCCAGACTGTGGGGCAGAGTTCACCAGCAATAATGAGTCTAACCACTGAGTCACCAGGGCTCAAAATATAGAATACAGCACCTTTCACCAGAGTTCAGTGCCGTTACAAATGCACTGCAGCTGCTATTAAAAGTATGCAAAAGTTTGTTTTGATTAAATAACCCTTCAGAAGCAACTTTATGAAGCATCATTGGTATTTGGTTTTACACAATAAGAGTGCCTTGTGTGCATGCGCAGGGAATTAGCAGCTTCTTTTCATTTGAGCTAATTGAGGTGAAAGTAATATCTCTTTGCAAGGGATAGTGTGTCTGTAAGGCCGATCAGATGCATTGCATTTACCTTAAAGAAGGAGCAATTTTCTTTTCAAATCATTTATTTCAAGAATCATTTATTTCATTGAGATGACTTAAAAAAAATATAAAATTATTATTCTGTTATGAATTCAGGATCATGATCCTCTCCTGCTCGTGCTTATTTTGTCCCTTCTCTGAAGTTATCTATAAAGCATCACTTCTCCAGATGACAGAGATAATCTGTGTAAGAAAAGTTTTGCTCAAGTGCAGATTCCTCATTAGTTAACCCCCCCCCCCCATTGCTTTCCCAACTTGGTTAGCATTGTTTTAACAGCGGTGGCCTACAATGACTTGCAACATTATGCTGTAGAAAGAAACTGCTAACATTTTGTATATTCCATGTTGAGCCTCTAGGCGGCTTCTGAAGTCTTCATACTGTACAGTAAGGTCTACAGCTGAATAAGGCAAGCAGGCAAGCAAACAACTTACCATGCATACAGACATAATACATTGTGCTAATGAGGTTGCAGGCTTTCTAATAAGTCTGATAAATCTTATAAATGTCTGTAATGTTAGGCAGAAGTTGTAGGATATCCAAATATAAAATACAGTGCTGAGCCTGATGTGGCATGTATTAAGGTCTTTTTTTTTAAATAACTCGTATTTCATGGTCCTCATCTTGAAATTCTGAGTCTTGTCATTGAGGATATTCAGCAATCTCCCTATAACTGTGTTTCCCAACCTTGGCCATTCCCAGGTGTGTAGACTTCAAGTCCCAGAATTCCACAGCCAGCATGGCTAAGTTCTGAGAGCTGAAGTCCAGGTACCTGGAAATGGCCAAGATTGAAAAACACTCCCCTATAGCATTTCACATTTGGATGCTCTTCCTTTTTCCTTAGGCAGTTGTCTTGTCCTCTAGCTCCTTTTTATTTTTCTTAGGTCCTTGTCTCCTGTCCCACTATTTATTTTGAGATTCCCAATATTTCTTCCTTTGTTCAAGTAACTGGTTGATCAATATGCGGTACCATTGCTGCAAATTGAAATCTAGGTCCCCTATAGCAGGGGTCCCCAACCCCCGGCCGCGGACCGGTGCCGGTCCGTGGCTTGATAGGAACCGGGCCGCAGGGCCAGAGAGGAGGAGGAGGGAGGAGGGGGCAGCCCCCTGGGCAGAGCACACATCAGGGGCGGGAGAGCGTAGGCGCAGCTGCTCGCACCATTGGGGGATGAGAGGGGCGAGTGAGTCAACTCACATCCCCCGCGCACACATGCGCCGCCTGTTCCCCCTCCCCCCTGCTCCCCCTCTACGCCGACCAAACCATGCCCACAGGTCTGTGGAATTTTCTTTAATATGAAACCGGTCCCTGGTGCCAAAAAGGTTGGGGACCGCTGCCCTATAGAGCACACAGTAAAACAAAGTAATCCAGAGCATTGTTTATTATAACCCTGCAATTCTCAGCTATCCTAATTAGGACATCATGATCAGCCTGCATTGGATGCATGTAACACAACGAGGACCATACAAATAGGGTTAGTGGGAGCCTTTGGCTCTTTTCTCTCTTAACTATCTTCTCTAGGTTATTTCTTCTCTCATGCTTGTAATAGTGGAAAAGCAGCTATTTCACTTATTAATTAATAGATTAATAGAGTTGGAAGGGGCCTTGCAGGTCATCTAGTCCAACCCCGTGCCCAAGCAGGAGACCCTACATCGGCCTCTACCTAGGATTGAACTCACAACCTCCTGATTGGGAGGCGAGAGCGTCACCTCTAGGCCACAGCAGCAGATACAAATTAAATTATACTCAAACAATCCCTCAAATCCACATTCTTTACTTCTAATCATCAATTTTGCATTGATGGCAAATCCTGCAAGCCAGATGGCAAAACCAGTACATTTTCCTTTTGCAGTGCCCAACAATGGATACTTCTTGCTGCCTTATATTTGCAATCATATTGGTGGGAACTATTTGTGGCATTGATCATTGGGGATGCTTAAATTCAGTATGAAAGAACTTGGTAGTGAAACTACCTTAAACTGAACATTTTGACAATCCGATTACCAGAAACAGCTGAATGATGCAACGTTTCTTCCAGTTTTCCTTTGTATATTTTATCAAGTGTATAAAACTGACTCAGTTGGAAAGGCTGGTGCCCCTAATTAGTGCCATAATAAAACAAAGAATAAATCACCATGTCCGGCAAACTCCCTGGAGTCTTCCAGGCCTATGTACAATATAGATGTAAGGCGAGGGGAAGGAAAGCAGGGAAGTCCTACAGATTAATCAGATAATAAAGGAAATTCCTTAGTTCTTAAGACTGCCTGCCTTCTCGCTTTCCCCTTTCCCACAATTTCCCTCTCCAGAATATACAGTAGCTGAGGAGAGCCTGAGACTTGAGGGGAAGACAATACTGAAGCTTCACCATGGCAAGACATACAACAGATATAATTTTATCTCTGATTTCCACATGTATTCCTAAAATTCAAAAAGCACCCACCACCCCAACATTTTGCAGGAAGGATTGTAAATGGCTCTTCCCTTTCCCCTTTTTGTATAAGTTCATGTAAACACAGCCTAGGCTGAAGCAGGAAATATATGAATATTTGTAGAAGTGTGGATTTTGGCAGTTGGTAGTGTCATAAATGGCAAAAAGAAAATAATGCTTCATGTGGAGTTTGTTTTTTTAAAATTTGGTGTTACCGTAGTAGCTTTCTCTGAACATATAGCTATTTTGTTGTATACATAACTATTGAAGGGGGAGGGATGGGTGTTTTCCTGTAGGCCTGGCAGGAAAAAGCCAGATTAAAAAAAGGAAAAGAAATCCTGGTACTGGAAACATCTGGATTTTTAAAATATATATGCTTAGTGTCTCTAGAGATCTGGAGTTTTCATTCTTGCCAACTAATTCAGTCTTTCTCATGAAATTATTTAAGAGCAAGAAAATTGTGTATTTGCACGTGTAGACATATGGTTAAATACAGGTAATCCTTGACTTATGACCACAATTGAACCCAACATTTATGTCGCTAAGTGAGACATTTGTTAAGTGGATTTTGTTCCATTTTACAACCATTCTTGCCACAATCGTTAAGTGAATCACTGCAGTTGATAGGTTAAGAACACGGCTGTTAAGGGAATCTGGCTTCCCCATTGACTTTGCTTGTCAGAAGGTTGCAAAAGGATCACATGAACCAGGGACCCTGAAGCTGTCATAAATATGAATCAATTGCTAAGCACCTGATCATGGGGAGGCTGCAATGATCGTAAGTGTGAAAAACAGTCATAAGTTACTTTTTTCAATGTTGTGTTAATTTCAAATGGTCCCTAAATGAATTGTTGTAAGGCAAGGACTGTCTGTATTTTTATTCTTTTTAGCCTTAGGTTATTGACAACATAAGAGCCAGTATAAGTACCTTTATGAGCAAATAGTATGATAACTTGTAGTGAAATGTATAAATATTTACACACACACACACACACACACACAAACACACACACACACACCGGAATGTATGATCAAATAGAGACTACTGATTACAGCCTTTTTGTTTCTGCTGCTGTTATTTTACATATGGGTACGTACCAGTGGTGGGATGCAATTTTTTTACTACTGGTTCTGTGGGCGTGGTTGGTGGGCATGGCATAGCTTGGTGGGTGTGCCTTGGTGGGCATGGCAGGGGAAGGATACTGTAAAATCTCCATTCTCTCCCCACTCCAAAATCCCCATTTCCTCCTGATCAGCTGGAACTCGGGAGGCAGAGAATAGATGGGGGCGGGGCCAGTCAGAGGTGGTATTTACCGGTTCTCTGAACTACTCAAAATTTCGGCTACCGGTTCTCCAGAATACCACCTCTCTTACGTACGTGACCCAATAGGTTATATAGAAATGGAACACTAGGCTAACATACTCTCTTCACAAGCATTGACAAGCTCCCTGCCTATATTGTGCAAAACTATGATGCTGTGGCAAATATGCATTGTTCAGTTTGTGGCCAAATAAACCATGTGTCTTCCTACTAAATTGTACAAGGTTATGAGGCAAAGTTTAGAGGAGGCATCTATTGTCACCACTGCATGATTTAAAAATATTTTTGGAATTTATTATCATACACAAACTTGAAGGATTTGCTTACATTTATTTGACATTGTGAAGTAGATCAAAAATAGAAAAATCCACCTTTCTTCAATTCAGCCATCAGAAATTAAGAATTGTATTTGAAAGCTCAGTTTCAGAAAAGATCAGCCCTTCTGCCTTACAAAAGTTCTCAATCCAATTTAAAAAGCTTCTTAGATGAATGTGAGTTGTTATGGTCATGTTCAGGTTTATTTAGCCTAAAAAAAAGACAATGTAAAAATTACATGTTTGCAATTCTGGAGCTTATGCAGAACCATCAGCCAACCGATATATATTAACTGGCCAACAGCTGAACATAATACATTTTCAGTCAATTACTGCTTGCTTTCTATCATTTCAATTTGGCCATTATCTGAGACTCTCATCCTGCTCTTTTGGGTTTCAATAGAGTTGCACCTAAACAAACACCCCTCATGCTCTTTACAAAAGAAAGATAAATTGCTAATGTTTCCCTCTCCTAGATTTCATATATTTTTGTCCCTGCAAACATATATCTACTGTTTTGCAAAATAACGTAGTTTGAGAGGAAATTACTTTTAAAACACACAAAGCTTCCCAAACAGCATGGTAGCATTTCATATCAAATCCCTGGACTTGGAATGGTGGTGAGGAACTTTTTCTAATCCTACCAGTGTGTTAGTACGACAGGGGCCCTCGAAACTGAGAAGGAAGACTGAGACCTTCAAGCCCAAGGAAATGATTTATTGATGTTTCTAAAGCAGCCAAATGCTTAAATGGCATTTCCTTGTCCAAGGATAAAACTGCACTGGTACAAGAATAGATTGCTATTGCAACTCCCCAATGAAATCATGTGATGGGGAATTAGCTGCTTCAGTGTAGCTGCTGCTGCAGCAGCAGCTGGAAATTTTTTATCAACCTCAGACCTTGAAGACAGTAGTGTACCTGATGCTTAGGTGAGCACATATTAGAACCTCTGACAAATCCGATGCAGGAGCAGAATAGAAGCCATGCCATTTCCTCTGAAGTAGGGAGCAATTAAAAAAAAATACATTCTATGCATTGTTTAGAAATTGATCTACTAATTGATATAGATCAGCCTGGAAGGTGTAACTGGATCAAAAGGGTGTATAGTAGGTTTATAATATTTTCATCATGATAGTCTGAATCGATCCATGATGAAAGTGACGTCTAAGTCAATATGCAGTCAGTTCCAGAAGTAACCAGCATGTCCTGCCCTCAGCACTTTTGGACGGTCGCTTCAAGAGGCTCCCGATTAACGAGCGACTATGCCCTTGCGATAGAGCCGCGGTTGAAATTGCGGAGCATGTCCTTCTATTTTGCCCATGTATAACACAGACAGATCTAAGTTACTGTCTCTCCTTGAAACCATCCCTTCTAGACTCAATGGTTGTAACTTGATGGCCCATTGCCTAGGAGATGGCTCTCCATATATCACTTTTCAGGTCTCAAAATTCTTCTTAACAGCTGTAACCATTAAAGGAGAACGCTGTAACCTTCCTTAGTTAAGCTATTGGCGATCCATTGCTATGATACTATGATAATAACTATTATTATTATTATTATTATTATTATTATTATTATTATTATTATTATTATTATTATTATTATTATTTAATGTTTTTTCCTGTAGTACTTTTGTTTTGGTCTGTGACCATAAATAAAAGTGTGTGGAACCAGCATGTCCACATCAAATCAGAAAAGAAAGAAAGAAGGCACTGTTAATTATAATTAGTTATAATATGTATTACATTGTTGAGATTCTAATGCATGTTATGCTTTATACATTGTGCATGAATTTATGTTACTACAGCTTCACGGAGAGCCAATTTGGTGTTGAGGTTAAGGCAGCAGGCTAGAAAACAAGAAACTGTAAGTTCTAGTTTCACCTTCAGCACAAAGCCGTGACTTTGGTCTATTCACTTTCTCTCAGCTTTAGAAAGGTGGCAATTTTAAACAACTTCTGAAAAACCTTGTCAAGAAAACTGTGGGCACTTGTGCAGGCAGTATCTGAGCAATAGACACAATTGCATGGAAGAAAAAAAAAAGTTCCATAGCTTATTGCTGGTCAATGCTATAAGAAAGAGTCATTATTAATATTTAAGTAAAACTACCAAATACACGGGCTGTGTAATGCTGAGAAAATTCTCTCACTTTCCATTCCAAAGAACTTGGGTTACTTTAAACAACAAACTAAGGAATTTATCATGCTCCTTTTGGTAGTCCAAAACACAGCTGGTGAGTCACGTTTAGCTTGACTAGCCACTCCTTATTTACCCCTCTAGTTCTCCCTTCTTCTTTTTCTCTTCTCCTTTCCTTCTTTTTAGGGAATCAAGACATCTGTAGACCAGGGGTCTCCAACCTTTGCAACTTTAAGTCTGAAGGACTTCAACTCCCAGAATTCTCCAGCCAGCTTTGCTGGCTGGAGAAGTCTGGGAGCTGAAGTCCTTCAGACTTAAAGTTGCAAAGGTTGGAGACCCCTGCACTATGTCTACTTATAAAGGTGTTCTTTCTTCTTCCAAATGCTGTCCTTTAGTATCCTGAACACCAAAGAAAATCTCTATCCACTTAGAAAAGAATAAGTTGCAGTTTAAGGGATTTTTGTCTGATTTACAAAAATTATGGTACAGAATTATAGTAACAAAAATATGAAATTTTATGAGAGATATTTTAAAATATTTGGCTAACAGTACATTCATTTGTGCTGTAGAGTTGCTTTGCTTGTTTTGGACAGGCATTGTATGAAGCAATAGATCTTTACCAAGTGAAATGACAGATAACTGTATTGTTAATTCTGTTGCAATAATTCATGTCCTATTGTCTAGATATTGTAAAGCTACAATGAATTAATAATATGCAAAATTATTGAACTTATTGAACTACAAAGTATGCTTTGTAGTGATGACATGGGATAAGGAAGTTGGGGGAAAGTAGACATCACTTCAGTAGGCTTCATTTTGTTAGTTAAATTTTCCATAATTTTCCATCTTCTACTATCTTGAGTTTCCATGTTAATATTTGTTAGATTAAAAATATGGATCTAAAACACCACGAGATAAAAACAAGAAAAGGTAGTGTTTTGATGGAAAAAACAGCTCAGGGAGGGAAGTAACACATTAGGATTACGCAAATCCAAATAAGTCCTTCACTTTCATTTTTGAGCAAAAGAACTCATACAAAGAGCCTTTTCATGGGAGAGGGTGCTTCACTTCTAATCAGTAGTGTGGCTTGACTATGTCACTTCATCAGGCAATAATGGTTGCTGCTTTGGTTTGATATTAATGAGATAGAATAACCAACCAAGGTGCAGCTCTCTTTCTCAACTGTTTACTGATGCCTGAAGTAACTTCATGATTCAAAGTGCCTTGTCAAAGGACATGATTTGCAAATAGTTATGGTAGTCCTTAAGTTATGGCCATAACTGGATCTGGCAATTACAGACAGAAGTCATATTGGTTGTAAAGCAAGTCAACATGTGACATGACCCAATTTTACAACCTTGTTAAGAAAACATGGAGGTTGCTATGTGAGCTTTGTAGTTGTTCACTATTAGCTGGTTTTTGCAAGAAAACAGAAATAATTGCCTGTTTCTAGCAAAATCATCCTAAATTGTTGTCATGTGACCTTGGAGTGTTACAAATTGCCTTAAATATGGGTCAGTTGTTGAGCACCCAAAAATGTGATCATATGACTGTGGAGGAGGGGGCGACATCAGAATTTGAAAAAAACAGATCTTAAATAGCTTTTTTGGTGTCCATTGTAACTTTGAACAGTCCTTAAGCAACTGGTCATCAGTCGAGGATTATCTATATTAAACCATTCCAAGTTGATCAAATGCCTATATATTTAGCATAATTTCTAAAATGTCTTTTTTTAAAACAAAAAAATCTAAACAAGTACAGGAAAAAAAAACCTCATGCTGAAACTGCATTTCTCTTCCAAAATAATTGGTAGCTACAGCAGGGGTCCCCAACCTTTGCAACTTTAAGTCTGAAGGACTTCAGCTCCCAGACTTCTCCAGCCAGCAAAGCTGGCTGGAGAATTCTGGGAGCTGAAGTCCTTCAGACTTAAAGTTGCAAAGGTTGGGGACCCCTGAGCTACAGTATCAACTTTCTGGTTGTGTGTAGGAAGTCTCATGAGCAAAATATGAGGATGCAGTGCTTTCTTTTTCTACCCCTGGCTGTCATGCCCCTCTTTCACTGATATGTTTCCTCTGACATTGAAGACAATGAAAATTTGGCCTCCACAATAAACCTATCTTTATTACTTTGTTTAATTTTTTTAAGCCAATTTTATGCCAATCACAAATATCATGATGAAGTTAGGTTGAACTTGTGGAAAAGTTCAACTTCCCACAAGTTAAGTTGAAAAGGAAAAAATAGCAGAAGAAAGAAATATAATGAAGTTCTCTGGAACAGTGGTGGGATTCATATTTTTTTATGGTTCTGTGGACATGGCTTGGTGGGTGTGGCATGGCTTGGTGGGTGTGGTGTGGTGGGTATGGCAGGGGAAGGATACTGTACAATCTCCATTCCTTCTACTCCAGGAGAAGTATATTGTAAAATCTCCATTCTCTCCCCAGTCCAGGGGAAGGTTACTGCAAAATCTTCATTTCCTTGTGACCAGCTGGGACTCAGGAGGCAGAAAATAGATGGAGGTGGGGCCAGTCAGAGATGGTATTTACCAGTTCTCTGAATTACTCAAAATTTTCACTACCGGTTTTCCAGAACTGGTCAGAACCTGCTAAATACCATCTCTGCTTTGGAACCATCTGGCTCTCTGGAGCTAGTTGGAATCATCAGTACAATTCTGGAGATTCAGTTGCCAAATCCATGGTTTGGGGAGGCTCAAAGAAATCTCCACCCTTATGAGTAAACTGAGAAAATTTGAATAAAAGCTGAATTGTTTTATGCAAACATTTCCTACTTTTTCTCCCAGCCATTCGAAGAGATCTTTGAATTGGCTATACCACAAACTGTAAAGAAGAGACTTCAACATTAGTCAGAAAATAGGGCACATTTGGTGGTGCTTTTTGGCAGTACCCAGATGACTGCCAAGTATCTCTCACTCATATGCTGTTGAAACCTGCCTGTGGACTTGCCTGGACTACTTACTGCTTTTCTGGGCCAACCTTCCCTTTTATTATTTGTTTAAAATCAAGCAGTGTCTTCATTCTATATCTTTGAATTTCCAGTAAAGATGAGGAAATAAGTGCCACACAGTTTAAACTCCTTTGATTAATTCACCATTAGATGAAAGTATTTCCCACTAAAGTTTTCAGAACACCAGAAATACCACTGTCTTGGCTAGTCTTAAAAGTAAAGTTTTCATGAAATGTGATTGGTTTTCACACTTCTCTTTCTTTTCCTTCCCCTTCTCAGAAAATGTTTTTTTTTAATAGAGAAGAAAATGTATAGGAAATCCTCATGGATGAATGGAATCTTCTGACATGTTAAATATGGACAAGAGGTGAGTCAGAATACCTTTCACTTATCTATTAAAGCTGCAGAAGAAGCATTTTATTTTCTAGATGAATATAGAATATAATAACAGAGTTGGAAGGGACCTCTGATGTCTTCTAGTCCAACCCCCTACTTAGGCAGGAAACCCTACACCACTTCAGACAAATGGTTATCCAACCTCTTCTTAAAAACTTCCATTGTTGGGGCATTCACAATTTCTGGAGGCAAGTTGTTCAACTGATTAATTGTTCTAACCTCCAGGAAATTTCACCTTGGTTCTAAGTTACTTCTCTCCTTGATTAGTTTCTACCCATTGCTTCTTGTTCTACCCTTAGGTACTTTGGAGAATAGTTTGGCTCCCTCTTCTTTGTGGCAGCCCCTGAGATATTGGAACACTGCTAACATGCATATATGCATGTGTAGCAGGTGTGTGTTCCTGACAGTTCTAACCTCTTCTATAGAAGAGGCTTCACAAATCTACAGTGCTGTTTAGAACTGGTTCCAGCTCCCTCCCAACACCCGTCCACACATCATCAAGATGAAGAGTGAGAGGGGGAATTCTGGGAGTTGAAGTCCACGCTGTCAAGATTGAACACCCCTGGGTTTTTTTTTTTCCTAAAGGGTTAGGAGTGCAAGGGTCTTGTAACTTGACAGCTTTAAGACTTGTGTGCTTCAAATGCCAGAGTTTCTGAGTCAACATTTTGGTTACTAAGCAAGAGCATTGTTAAGTGACTTTCACCACATTTTACAAGTTGGCCATACCCACCCAGTCACATGACTGTCAAACCACTCCCACCCAGTCACATGGCCAGCAAGGCACTCCCACAAAGCAGGCCACACCTACAGAAGAGGTTCTAAAAATGTTTGAAACCCACCACTGATGTGTAGGATATATAACAATATCCTAATACTTTTTTCTTATTGTTCTGGTTCTTTAAAATTGTAATGTTAAACAAGAACAGTTGGCAATCAAATATGTAACTATCTAAGTAACTAAGTGAATAGAGAAAGAAACATTTATTTGTTGCCAACATGACTGCTGCCTGATTTTTCTAAGTTTTCGACAGTTTACATAGATAAAGATAATAAAATCACAACAACACATATTATAAATAGGAAAACAAACAAGGAAAAGCATATTCAACATACTATTGTTCACACTGGCATTTTAAATAGTGGGTATATTTCTAACAGTATCCATACAACCACCAGTCAAGCTACTGATAAAGAAAGCTGTTTTGTTTGAAAGTTCATTCCACTAAAAGAAAGATAGATGTGAGGCACCACAATGCTTTTTACCATATTGCGGCTGCTAAGATTAATATTAGTTTAACCTTTGTTCACATTTTATTTTAACCTTTGTATACAAAATTAAGTGTCTTTTTTCTAACGTACATTGAGTAGGTCACTAGGTTAAAAAGAAAGTCAAGGTTTATAGCATTACAAAATACCTGGAGGGAGACTGGATCTTCCAAATATATTAGAAGATCAAGGTCTTAAAGGGTAGGTAATAGAGCATACGTACATGTCCATATGTACCAGTAAGTCTCATTGGAATCTAAGATGCATACTTACTGTTGGAAATGTGGATCCAGTGGCACTGTCTTTCTACTTCTCTGACCACAAGGTACAGAAAGAGTGACAAATTTATTCTTGTTAAATTGTCTGCTTGTCTATTACCTTACTTGCTCTTTGTGTCTTAATCTGAGGACATTTTCTTTTCAAGAACACATATATGAACATGTATATGTATGTGTATGTGTGTGTGTGTGTGTGTCTGTGTATAGCAGGGATGTCCAAACTTGGGAACTTTAAGACTTGTGGACTTCAACTCCCAGAATTCCCCAGCCAGCATAGCTGGCTGGGGAATTCTGGGGGTTGAAGTCCACAAGTCTTAAAGTTCCCAAGTTTGGACATCCCTGGTGTATAGTGTGTGTGTGTGTGTGTGTGTGTCTGTGTATAGTGTGTGTGTGTACGTGCCATACATGCATGTATATAGAGATGATTCATGTTGAATATATATATATATATATATATATTCAACAGTGATTAAGATATAAGAAGTTCCATGAGTGATCTAAGGCATTACTCAGCATTATCAATTGTGTTTATTTCCCCCCACATTATTTGGTGAGTAAAATGTAAACTTTCTGAAAAATGTCTTCATCATGCATTTAATCCCCAATTTTGAATGTGGTCTGATTCTTTAACCTGTTTCTATGGAAAACATTTCATCATTTTATTGTGATAAGGCAACAATGGAGTTATAATAAAAAAAACTGATATCAAAATTGTAAAATATTTTTAAACTCAAAAATGCAATACGATGAGAGTCAATAAATAGCGTTGCCATAATTTATTAAGAATTATGGCAATATGCTGTATGTATGTATGACATAATTGAAGTGTTCTGATATCTCAGGAACTCCCACAAAGAAGAGGAGTCAAACCATTCTCCAAAGAACCTGAGGGAAGGATGAGAAACAATGGGTGGAAACGAATCAAGGAGAGAAGCAACTTAGAATTAAGGAGAAATTTCCTGACAGAACAATTAATCAATGGAACAACTTGCCTCCAGAAGTTGTGAATTCTCCAACACTGGACATTTTTGATGTGGTCTGCCAGAAGCCTGTCAGACATTGAGGAGGTTGGGGAGGAACATGGGCCAGTCCTGGAGTCTGGGGAAAGCTCAGACGAGGGCTCTGCATAAGAGGAATAGAGGGGGCCAGGGCCATCTGGGAGTTATGTGCTGCCTCTAGAGTCAGACATCAGTGAGGCAGATGAACAGGGGGATCCTGTTCCTAGTGCATGTATGTGCAGAGCTGCCAGAAGGCAAGAACAGTTAAGGCAAATGGGACCACTTGGGAGTAAGGCTTGGAGGTGATTGGCCCCTTCCATAGGGCATAAAGGAGGAGCAAAGGCATGTATGGATCTGGATGGGTAGTAACAAACTCAAGCTCAACCCGTCCAAGACCGAGTGGCTGTGGTTTCCGGCACCCCGGTTCACCCAGATAAGTCCACCTCTGGCCATTGGGGGCGAACAACTGGCCCCCGTGGAGAGGGCGCGCAACTTGGGCGTCCTCCTGGATTCCCGGCTGTCCATGGAGGACCATGTGGCGGCCGTGGCCAGGGGGGCGTTCTATCAGGTACGCCTGATACGACAGTTGCGCCCCTTACTGGACCGGGGAGCCCTTCGCACAGTCACTCAAGCACTTGTGACGTCCCGGCTGGATTACTGTAACGCTCTCTACATGGGGCTTCCCTTGAGGTACACTCGAAAGCTACAGTTAGTACAGAATGCGGCCGTGCGGGTGATTATGGGTGCCCCAAGGCAAACCCACGTAACACCTCTCCTGCGCGAGCTGCACTGGCTGCCTGTGGCCTTTCGAGTGTGCTTCAAGGTACTGATGACCATCTTTAAATCGCTCCATGGCTCGGGGCCTAGCTATATACGAGACCGCCTCCTGCCCCATACATCCCTTTGTCCGATCCGCTCCCACAGAGAGGGTCTTCTTCAGGTGCCGTCGGCCTACCGCCCGACCTTCGCACAATCTTGGACCTCCGCCTCTTCCGCCAACGTCTTAAGACGTACTTATTCCAACAAGCCGGCCTAGGATAGCCCCCCGTTTCTGACGTTTTAAGGAAATTTGTAATTTGGTAGGGTTTTTAATATTGGGTTTTTAGCACGGGTTAATGAATTTAATTACATTTTAATCGATATTTATTGTATTTTTGTGTTTTTAAGATGCCTGTGCGCTGCCCTGGGTCCTAACAAGGAGAAGGGCGGGGTATAAATTTAATAAAATAAAATAAAAATAAATGTGAGCCTTTGCAGGAAGCAATTTTTTTCATGCTGGTCGATTTAAATTCTGAAGCTCCATTTTGACTCTGTGCGCTGTGTGGCCTTGCAAAGCTAATTGCCAATTAGGTTTTTGGCAGCATTTCAAGGGAGATAAAGGTGGGTGCTTATCAGCCTTATCCTGAAAGACTTTGGCAGACTTCTGTGGGACTCTTTTGTGACTCATTACGGGCTGTGAATGAACATAACTCACAGCCGTTAAAATAAAAAGAGGGTTTTTGGGACTAAGCGTGTGCTTTTTACTGTCTCTGGAAACCTAGGTCAGAACAGTTTTTAAGAAGATGTTGGATATCCATTTGTCTGAATGGATATCCTGCCTAAGCAGAGGGTTGGAGTGGAAGACCTTCAAGGCCCTTTCCAACTCTGTTATTCTATTCTATGTATGTATGTATGTATGTATGTATGTATGTATGTATGTATGTATGTATGTATGTGAAACCTAAGAGGATTCACACGCTTTAAAAATATAATTTTAATTCTGACCATTAAAAATTGACTTTAATCCAAAAATAAAATTCTATTTGGCCTTGCAATTTGCCATCATGAATTGGCTTTTTCTCTATGTCTAAGGAAATTTCGTCTGTAGGGTTCATAAAGGTCTTTTGAGATCTCTTGTTGCTTTTTACTCAATCTGAAATGGAGGTACCTATATAAATAAAAAGTTAACTATGAGTTTGTTCAAAACCGCTAATCTCAGAAACTACTGCACTAATCGCCACCAAATTTTCACACAACATTCCTTACAAGTGTAGCCCCAATGATACATACAAATTGTGTGGATGGCACACCAGTGCCAGGTACACGCCACACAAATGTAAAGCTGCAGCTCTTCTGTGTGTTTCCCTCACTCACTCACTCGCCCCCTCCCCTTTGCAGCCCCTCTCACCTGGCCGCTTGTCAGCTCATGTCACTTGCATGAGCGATGGAGAGGTCTGTGTCATAGCCACAATGGTCGCCTCCTCAGCGGCATCTCTCTTCTCCGCTGCCATTGCCGCCTGCCCCCCCTCCGCCAACTCCTCCCCACAAGGCCACCGCCAAGTCAGCAGCATTTTCTCCGCTGCACCTCCACCGCAGCCAGCTCTTTCCCCCACAAGGCTGCTGCTGAATCAGTGGCCTCTCGCCGCCCATGCCGCCAACTCCACCCCCAAGGCTGCTGCCAAGTCAGCGGTCTTTCCTCCGCTGCCGCAAACTCCAACACCAACACAAGCAACTGAGGCTGGTAGGTAGGTAGGTAGAGGGGTAGAGAGAGAGAGGGAGAAATACAGTAGGTAGGTAGGTAGGTAGGTAGGTAGGTAGGTATAGGGATAGAGGGAGAAATAAAGTAGGTCAGTAGGTAGGTAGGTAAGTAGGTAGGTACAGGGATAGAGGGAGAAATAAAGTAGGTCAGTAGGTAGGTAGAGGGATAGAGAGAGAGGGAAGAATACAGTAGGTAGGTAGGTAGAGGGATAGAGAGAGGGGGGAGAAATATAGTAGGTAGGTAGGTAGGTACAGGGATAGAGAGAGTGAAGGAAAAATACAGTAGGTAGGTAGGTAAAGAGGTAGGTAGAGGGAGAGAGGGAAAAATACAGTAGGTAGGTAGATAGGTAGAGGGATAGAGGGAGGGGGAGGAGAAATACAGTAGGTAGGTATGTAGGTAGAGTAAGAGAGGGAGGGGAGGGAGAGGAAGGGAGGGGAAACCAAGGCAGAGAACAAAGGGGGTCGCTGAGAGGGTCTATGAGGGGAAACTTTTTCATTTAACCAAACTTGGCCACAGCAACGCAGGGCGGGTACAGCTAGTATAAAATATACAAATTATATTTGAGTCTTTAATTGTTTATTGATATTGTCTGGTTAAACCACACACCTGTGTGTGTGACACACAAATGGATGCACATGCATGTACACTCACCTAGTCATATAGACCCTTGTCTTAGGACAAATCTGTTTCCATCAGCATGCAAAGAACTTGCTTGTCTGTCAAAGATTATCTGCATCTTTTCAATCACTTCCTTCCATTGATCTTTTTATGTCTCTCTTTTAGCTTATGCTGTTACTGATATTCAGTGACAGGAAGAGCCTGGCTGCACATTAATCCCTTGATGGCTATCTGAAACCAGTCCCAAGAGCATTAATAGCCGTTTTCTAGTGGAAGGAGAACTTGTTATGGCATGATTGAAGAAAAGACCTCTAATTGGAGCTAATCATGTGCACAAGTCAGTTTTGAAATGAAAGCATTGATTGATTTTAATCTTTACAATGGAATTTTGACATTAACATTTACACATTTTTATCCAGATCTCATAGGCATTCTCCTTCCCAAAATTCATTTTAGAGAAACGACATTCCTTTAGTGTAAACTGAACTGAAGGGTGAGTTTCCTGTATAGTTTCAGCCTTTGCCTGCAGAAGCCCAAAAATCAGCTGGCTGGTGTGTGCATGCACTCTGGAGCTGGCGGCTCGCTTGCTGGCAGATATGGCTCCACATGCCACCTTTGGCATGCATGCTGTAGGTCTGCCATCACGGGGCTAGGCAGTCCTCTGTCTAAGATCTTTTAGTTTGTATTTCTCCAGACAGCAGGGGATGAAAAGGCCCTTTCCAACTTTACGATAAAAACCAAGGTGCTTCTTCACCATACTTGGTTATAAGCCCTAATAAAGTCATTGGATTGATTTCTGACTGGGCATTTATATAAACTCTCATTACATCCCCTTCTGTCAGAAGATTATATTAAAGAAGACAACTCATCTGATTGCTATTACATCAGCCAGTCATGTGTGGTAGCTTTCCAAGAAAAGGAAAGCTACCCTCCTTTTGCGAATTCTGTATAACCTTCTGCTAACAAACTGTCAATGGGCAAACTGTAGCTTAGACATAAAGCACCACAGGGACGTGCCTTAGAACACAGCACAGCCAGAAGCCAAAGGTGCGTTATTGTGCATTATTTCTTTATTTTACATTTCTGGAGCACATATGATTCTCACTAACAAAAAGTAAAATTCCTCCTGTTCTCTAATTAACTTTGTCTCATGACTTTTTCTTTGTTATGGGAATAACTATCCCATACACCAGGGGTGTCCAAACTTGGGAACTTTAAGACTTGTGGACTTCAACTCCCAGAATTCCCCAGCCAGCTATGCTGGCTGGGGAATTCTGGGAGTTGAAGTCCAAAAGTCTTAAAGTTCCCAAGTTTGGACACCCCTGCCATACACTGAAGGAAGTATGTCCCCTGAAGCATATTGGCTACTGTGTGGCTTCTCCACACTATACTCTGAACCTCAGCAATCACTTCAAGTAGGGACTGAGAAGAGGTATATTGTTAAACCTTAACACAGTTTCAAAGAATTCAAGTTAAACATGCTAGCATTAATGTGGAAAATGAACTCATTCTGTGTATCTATCTGTGGGTATGAAAGCTTAATATATGGATCTCTTCACAGACAGCCTGTCATGCTTCACCACTATATTTCCATCACTACCGACAACATAATGGTGCCCCACCATTCATGTTCCAATGAACACCTCAAGTCAGGCAGACACATAACAGATTAATTAGGGGGCTTGGTAAATTGAATCCATGGACTGTAATTACCAACACTCAAGACCTGCAATTTCTGTTTTAATTAAAATAAACAGTGTGAAGAAGCTGACATCACAGCGGAGTAACCAGCATAGAAGTCACCATTAATTATGTTGAACTGTGCCCTCCATTGTTAAGAAGGAGGTACTAGTGGGGGCTTGACTGAATATACATGCACTGGACCTGATTCATAGGGTATAATTAATGTATGTAAACTTCATATCACCATTTGGAAACCGAGAACATGGTTTGCTACAGTTATTGCTTAAATGAAATGCATTGGAGGTTTTTTTTTTTAAGCTTGCCTTTTAAATTAAAATTAAACAGTAAAAATCAAACTTTAAGCTTCTTCTAATATTTTCCCCTCCCTCTCTCCCTTCCTGAATCATTCAGGGCAGTTGGCTCCAATTACTGGTAAAGATTACATATTTCCATTCAGTAAAACTAAATTGTTTTAAACTACATTAATTTGTTGTAACTGGTTTGAAGATCTATCAGAACATTAGCAAACTTGGAGACTGAAACTATGTATGATCAGTAAGAAATTCTCACACAGGCTAAAAATTTGTAGAGCTTCTCAGTCATCCAAGTCAAGGTTGTCCCAAAAGTGCTTTTTCAGGAGGCAACTGGACTTCCTTGTTTTTTCTTTTGAAGACGGTTCGCTTCTCATCCAAGAAGCTTCTTCAGCTCTGACAGGATAATGGGGGATGGAAAGATTTATATTCCTTGCAGATGACTGGTATCTGCATCCTTTTAGAAGGTTGTTGAATCCCTTGAAGGTTTACCTGTGTCCTTGGGGTCAACTGAGTAGTGCTCCTGGTTCCTGTAGTCTCACATAGGCTGCAAAGTGATTGTTGTTTATATGGAACAGAGTAAAATGAAGATAAAATGCCCAGCATCATTGATATATCTAAAACATGCTGGACACAAGATTCTAAGATATATTTACTGCTATGGATAGATAAGAGATACTGTGGAGTCCTTGGTGTTCTCTGAACTTGGTTGTTTACTTGCAGATGTTTCGCTACCTGATTAGATCATGATAAAAGACTAGGTAATGATAAGAAGCTAGGTGATGATTAGAGACGTTGCCATACAATCTGGAGAGAGCAAAACATTCTACCCACAAACTGTTCTTTGCTCAGAACAAATAATCTCAGGTGATTTGTGCTTGAATCAGAGATGTTGTGGAATGGAGAAGAATAAGAAAGAAGAGTAAGAAAAATCAAAGACATGGTGGCAGCATGCAGCAATAATGGCTAGGAGGAGATAGGGAAAGTAAAGTTCTAGAAGGATGAAAATAGAGTGTTGGGTGATTAGTTGGAATGGTTACCCTTGAAGCCAAGTATGTTGATGATAGAGCGGGTAGTGGGTAAGGAGAAGTACAGATAGGAAGGTGATGCAACTGTTGGAAGCTGAGCCAGTGCACAGTCCATCTGGAGGAAGATGGAAGAGTCATACAGGGTGTACCAGCCTTGCCTTAGTTGCCCAATAAGACCAATTTTGTTTAGCTGAAATCCAGTACAACCAAGATCCATTGATGTTCACTTTTGTAGTTTCAGGAGAACCTCGAAAACACAATAAGATTGATTTCAATAAAAGTACATGTGTCATTTTGTGCCCTTTTTATAAAATAATGAAAAAATGTTTAGGTAATCAAGTCCTACTCTCTAATCTCCAAGGAATCCCAACTAAGGTATCCTAGATAGATCGCTATCTAGCATCTGTTTAAGCACATCCAAAGAATAGGTGTCTACCATCTTTCTAGGTGAATATGTCTCCCTCTAATGTCATTGTTATTTCTTTTTCCTACCATGCAATTGGAATATGTATTCTGACAAACTAAGGAACAAGTTTTGATCTTTTTTTGGATGGCATACCTTCTAGGAATATAACACTTATGTTCATTCTTCTCCTATCAGGATTAACCATACCCAGCTCATAGTTGGTTGTTTCTTATCATCAATGTTGCTCTTCTTTGAATCTATTCTGATTTCTTTTAATTACCACTCACAAAACTAGTAACATCTGATCAAAGCAAAATAAACAGAAAGTATTATTTCCCATGATTTGGTTATGTTCCATTGACATAACCTGAAATAGCATTTGCTGCTTTTGTAGCCATATCACACTTCTTGCTTCTATTTATTTTGTATTTTTTTCATACAAGACAGTCATACCCTGTCTTGTATAAAAAGTACAAGAATAACCAAAAGTAATTTGGTTATTCTTCCCTAAGTGCTAACATTGCTTGTATATCTGTTAAATTCACTCCATTTCTCCAATCTATCTTTTTGAATTTTGCCCTTTATAGCATTAGGTAACCAAGCTAATTTTGGGTCATCTGCAGATTTGATAAGCATTTAGTGCAAAGAATAGAGGAGTTTGAACTTTTAGGTACTTTGCTTAATACCTGTTTACAATTTGAGGAATAACTAATGAACAGTCTTTATGTATAATTTCTGAATCACTTTGTTTCTTCTCACACTTACAAGAATTATGTGGGATATTTTGTAATTGCTTTGTTGAAATCAAGGCTAACCTGTAATTTCCTGGAGTCTTCTCCCCCACCTTTTTTGGAAGATAGGTACTTTTACCTGGTACTTCACTGTTCCAGAATTTCTCAAAGATAATAGATAAAACTCTTTCTCTGACCATTAGCTATTCTCTCCAATGTACTTAAGTCCTAAAGATTCAAATCCATTCAAAGAGGTATTCCCTGACTATATTAGCTTAGTATTTCATAGATATGTTGTCTGCTCCTCTTTTATTGGAGAAGGCTGAATTTTATTTTGGTATCTTCACCTAACATTTATACAGATTCCTTTTGTTTTATTATAAACTTTTTGCTATACATAACATCCCTTGCCAACTTCAGCTCAGCTTTCCCTATACCATCACTATTGTTCTATTTATTCATGTATTTATTATAAAATTTATATTGCTGCCTGTTTGTACTTGCAACTCAAGGTGGCTTATAGTGGTATAAATGTAAAGGTTTCCCTTGCACATATATGTTAGTCATTCCTGACTCTAGGGGCTTGTGTTCATCTCCATTTCAAAGTTGAAGAGCCAGTGCTGTCCAAAGACGTCTCCGTGGTCATGTGACTAGCAGGACTAAATGCCGAAGGTGCACGGAAGCTGTTACATTCCCACCAAAGATGGTTTCTATTTTCTATTTTCTATTTTCCTACTTGCATTTTTACATGCTTTCAAACTGCTAAGTTGGCAGAAGCTGGGACAAGTAATGGGAGCTCACTCTGCTAGGGATTTGAATCGCTGAACTGCTGACCTTTCTGATCAACAAGCTCAGGGTCTTAGCTACTGAGCCACTGCGTACCTACAGTGGTATAAAAACCATCAAATATATAAAGAAACAAAACTAATAAAATAAAATAATAAAATAATACATTAATAAAATAATATAATAGCCCCCAACCCCTCACCTCACAAAATCACGTGAGCCATTTAATGGGCTCCATCCCGCACTGGGTTCCCCAGGCCCACTGGCAGAACCAGGTCTTCAGTGCCTTCCAGCTGAGTGTTAGAATGGGGGCCATTCTAACCTCTGGGGAATAATGTTCCAGGGAGAGGGAGCTACCATGGACCCTTCTTCTGGGTCCCACCAGGTATATCCCTCTATGGGATGGGACCCACAACATTCTTTGCCTCCCCGCTCTAGTGAGTCAGGTAGAGATACTGGGTTGCCTGTATGTAATCTGTATGTAATGTATGTACAATACTGGGTTATCTGTATGTAATCTGCTGTTCAGTGTTGTGGTTTTCTTTCTACCTCTTCTATGAATCCTTTTTTGCTTTCGTAGCTTCCCTACATTTATGTGTAGCCCTAGTGGATTCTTTTGCTGTCCCCCCTCCCAAAAAAATCATTGGAATTGTTTGCAATGAGTGCTTTTAGTGAGCAGAATTTGTGACAAATCATGATGATACCAAAATGGTAACATTATACCACCAGCAGCAGCAAGAGCATAGACGCTACCATTACATTTTTGTATTTGACTTCTGATGAAATTATGTAAGTCATGGTATTTGCATGATGACATTGTCATACCTATTTCAACATTCCCACCTGCTGCTCCACCCTGCAGAGACTCATGCTTTTAATATCCCCAACTTTTCTGCAATCAGCTCCTAGTTCTGGGTTGCGCTTTTATTAAAATCCACATTTTTACACTGTCCAAAATGCATTCAACTATATTCCACTGGAATTTCCCTTAAAATCAAGAACTCCAGTATTAAAAGCTCACTTTTCCCCAACGGGCTACTTCCATTTCTTCAACAAGTCATTACTATTGGTTAGTATCAAATAAAGGATAGCTAACTGCCTTGTGCCTTCCTCCAGTCTCTGAAGTCCTCCATCACTATTATTGCTTGCTCTTGCAAAGGTTAACTTATCTATTAGTGGGCACATATGGAAGTGGGAGAAAGTTAGTAGATCAGGGCTATTTCAAGTTTCATGCTTGTGTGGAGAAGATAGTAGATAATTTATAAATGTATGGTTTACATACTTGTTTTATATTATCTACATGTGTATGTTTTGTCTGCTAGGAATTTTTATACTTTTAGAAAGGCAGGATAAATAACAATAATGGTGACAATGACAACATCTAGCTGACTGTGTGACCAACTTTAATATATTTACATATGCCAGGTGCATCTCTGCCAATTCTTCCTTAATTCCATAAATCAAGAAGGTTCCTAGACAGGGTGCCCTGTCCACCTGCCTCTTCCTGGCACTGGTTGGCCGCAATCCCAGCCAATGTGTCCTGAGGAAAATAAAATGGTCAACTGTTATAGGGAGAAAGGAGCTATGCTAATCGGGAGTTTGCTGTCTCAAACTCCTGTCTACTCACACATATCCTTCCCCTGGATGAAGTTGCATTTTCCCAAGTAAAATGAAATGCATATGCAATAAGCAACCCAAGAGCAATTTATAAAACAACCATGCAACTTTGGAAAAAGATGCTGCTCCTTTAATGATATGAATAGAGGTGCTTCTCATTTGGCCTCATTTGATCCTGTAGTTGTCCTGTATTTTGCACTCCACCCAGGCTTCTCTTCCACCACTCCCTTCACCCACTTCCAAATGTGTGTATCCTTTGATGTCATCTGCGATGCTAAAAACATCCTCCCAGAGTATTTGTGCCAGAGTTCCTTTATTATAAATTCTCAGTAATCCATAATGATATACTCTGAAAATATAATCCATCATAAACATAAGCAGGCTTGATTCATATATGAAGGACTTGGGCAATGGAGAAATATCCAAACTGATCCTGATTCATTTAGAAAGAAGAAACAGCCGCCATTTCTGCTGGAGCAGCTTCCAAGTTCAAGGGGGAGGGAAGAGAATGAAACAGCTGGGCAACAGCTGCAGTAATTTCAGAGACTGACATGCTCAGATTTGATTCAGTGACTTCATACTTGCGAAGGGGTCAGAGACACAAATCCCTGTTAAAAATCCCATCACAAATGGGGAGAGTTGTGCAGATCTGAGAGAGATAGCAGATGCTCTGTCAATAATAGCTGATACTTGTGAATTCTCAACATGGCTGTCATGATGGATGCCAGTCATAAAACCACATTCACCAGAAGGCAAATTGGTGATCTTGCTCCTGGCTACCCCCTCTAGTTTTCCAGAATGATCAGTTTATGGTTTTCCCTTTTCTCTGGGTAAATAGGGACACTCGCCAAGAAAGCCGTGACATGAGCCACTCATCACTTTTTATTTCATCAATCAAGATACTTAGGTTCCCTTATTAATATATATTTGAATTATAGGAGTCTTAAAAATATAAAGTTCAGAAAGGGAAGGTAACTTGATTGACCCAACATATATGTCCATGGGTAGAATGGTGCCTATCCAAAAAAACTGCCAACTCTTGCTTTGCCTTCTAGGGCAAACTATCCATGGGGAATTTCTTGCTAAACAACCACCAAAGTAAGATAGCTTTATGCATTGTAAACCATGCCACTTAGATCACTTGATCCGGGATGCAAATATGTATAATTTAATTTATAGTTTCAAATAACAAATTCATACCAGATTAAGAGGCTACACAGTAAATTTGCAATCTGTCTTCAACACTGCATGTGGTAGGTCTGATCTTAATGTCTCACTAGATCAACCACAATGTGATCTCAAAATTCCAGATGTGTTCACCAACTCAAAACATGTTGCCTAAGCATGAGCTACAGTATAGGCATGTTGTATGTACAGTGTAACATTTCAGTGTGTTAGAATTAAAAAACCATAAGGAGGAGGAAGCATAAGAGGAAAAGGAAAAGGAAAAAAGTATGAGGTTCTAACTTCAATCCTTTAATTTTTTACAATATTTTATAATATTTGCTTAGAAGTTAGATTGTTGGTAAATTTATGCTGTATGAAGTATGTATGGGAACCATTCTTGCTTATATTAAGTAAAACTTCTATTGTGTATATACATATGCAATTGCTGCATATTCTCCAAGTTTAAATTCCCAATCAGATATTATCAGAATTGTATCTTTTTTCCAGTGTTGAGCAACATTTATTCTCAATGCTATAAGCATATAGCTAAGTAACGTATGATGCTTCTTGTAGATTTATTGTGCAATTATTCCTACTAAGGAAAGTTGTGGTTTCATTTCAAATTTAATTCCAAAATTTTCTGCATTGTTCTATTTGCATCAGCAACATCTCCCTACCCCAGGTCCTTGGGATAAAGATGCCGAATCTGGTCTGAACCTCTGTCTGTCAGTACAACTAATAATAAGGAACTCAGCAATCCTAAGAAACAAACAAACAGGAAATATACATACAGACATGTAAAGTTAGATGGAGTGCTTATCTTGGACAATGCTTCAGTTAAACTACTACTGTGAAACTCAGCATATAGTATATATCTCAGTACATTCATTCACTCCCTCAAAGTGGTAATGTATGGTATATACAGAAGTATTTTTTCAGCTAATGGAAGTCCTAGTGTAAAACAATGTAGAATGCCTCATTGGTGTGAATGCAGCTGCCTTGTCTTCTATGTTAAGTTTTTGAATTTTCAAATTGTGGCAGGAAACTAAAAGAGATAACTCTGACAGCCATAAAAAAGCATTGTTACCTGTATTCTATGGCTCACGGGTCACTGACTTCTCTTATATTTAAAGAACTGGTTTTCCTGGTGCTACTTCATATGCAACCTATAATACATGGAAACACACCAAGGAACATGGAATAGCTGGTAAATAATAGGTAGCAATTGGAAAGGAGAACATTTATATTCTAGTGGAACAAAAGAGGCGGAATGTTATCTGTTAGATCAGACAAAGGATTCCGACTCAGGCATGGTCAAAACAACAGGAACGTTTATTCACACTATTTACAACACACACAAGATTCAACTGGCAAGGTTTCTTCTCTGGCAACCTCTTATATAGAGTTACCAGGCAGGAAACTCCTAGCAATGCACTTGCAACATTGTAACTCCTTTCCAGACAGATTCCAGACAGCTTGTCTCTGTTAATCACTGCAGCTGCTGGCTCAGTTCCGGAATGCGGTGACTCATAGGTTACCAGACGAGCTGTCTGGGACATAGGCTTGGGGACTCAACACTCCTTCCCCCATAGTCAGTGCGCATGTGTCTAGGTTCTCTGTCCAACACAGTACATGCGCACGCGTAGTCGTTCAGATAGGCGGGGCGGTGTCGGGTCCGCCCTGACCGCCTTAGTTCTTGAGGAGGCTCCTCCCTGTGGGACACGGAGCCTTCGCCTACGTCATCGCGGCCTGCCCTCGGAGGTGGAGTCGCCGTAGGCAGCAATGGCGACCCTAGCAAGTCCGGGTGAGGGGGCGTGGCGACCGGGCTTGAGGTAGTTGGCATTTGCTGGCGAGTATTATTCTGGTAGGGTGGTTCCCCGATGGGCGAGGCCCCCAGCTGAGAGTCAGATTGGGCTGTGAGGTCCTGGCGGTCTCCCCGTGCTGTTCCCGCCGATACGAGGTCTGGACCGGCTAGGGACTCCGGGGTTCCAAACAACTGCTCGGCTTGAGCAGAGAACAACGGCCCAACGGGGGCCAACGGGCAGGAACGGCCTGGCGTGGTGACTGCTGTTTCGGGCAGGCGGCGCCTCAGTTGATCCAGGTGGCGCCGCCACTCGGATCCATCCTGAAGGCCGACTCTGTAAGAACAGGGTCCGGTTACGTCCAAAATGGTTGCGGCAATCCATCGCGGCTCCCCTGAAAAGTTCCTTGCCCAAACCAGGTCCCCAATTTCAAATAAACGAGGAGTGGGAATCTGCAGGTTGCCCCTCTGCAACCCGTCGTAATCGGGGTGCAGTCTGTCCAGAGTGGTCCGCAAGCGTCGGCCCATCAAGAGCTCCGCGGGGCTTTTCCCTGTGGCTGGGCAAGGTGTGACATGCTGTCCCAAAAGGTACGCGGCCACCCTTGCCTGCCAGTCCCCTTTATCCAAACGGGCCAAGGCTTCCTTGGCTGAGCGCACGGCTCGTTCCGCGCGTCCATTAGACGCCGGGTGATAAGGGGCGACTGGCGCGTGGCGGATCCCTTGGGTGGCCAGAAAGTCCAAGAAGGTGGAGGATTGAAATTGGGGTCCGTTGTCGGACACAACGACGTCCGGCAACCCGTGGGTCGCGAACAGACGGCGCAAGGCACGCACCGTGCTCTCCGCTGTGGTGGAAGCCATGAGAATCACCTCCACCCAGCGTGAGAACGCATCCACCACCACGAGGAAATTCTGGCCATGGAAGGGACCCGCGAAATCCAAGTGGAGCCTGGACCATGGGCACCTGGGGGCGTCCCACTCCCTCGGCGGGGAGACCGGCGGGGCCGGCCGGGACGATTGGCAGGAGGAGCAGGCGGCCACCCATTCCGCCACTTCAGCGTCCATGCCGGGCCACCAGACATAGCTCCGGGCCAATGCCTTCATACGGACGATGCCTGGGTGGTTGGCATGGAGCGACTGAAGAACCATGTGCCGGAGAGGGGAAGGGACGATGACCCGATCTCCCCAACACAAGCACCCGCAATGGAGCGAGAGCTCCAGCTGGCGTGACTTGTAAGGCCGAAAGTTTTCAGCCACACTGCCCGAAGGCCAGCCCCTCAGCACCCATCGGCAGACCTGGGCGAGGACGGGGTCTGCGCGGGTGTGAGCGGCAACGGCGGAAGAGGACAGGGGCAAGTCCGACTCCGCGACCATCAGGACAGAGAGAGCAGGCACAGGGGCCGGATCCGGCCCCGGGAGAGGGCAGCGGCTTAGGGCATCAGCATGCCCTATCTGCTTGCCAGGACGGTATAGCAGCGTATAGTCATACGCTGCCAGGAATTCCGTCCAGCGGGTCATCCTGGGCGACAGGATGGGGGGTGTCGGACGGTCACCGGCCAATAGCCCAAGGAGCGGCTTATGGTCCGTGACAACAGAAAAGGTCCGCCCATAGAGGTAATTGTGGAACTTCTTAATCCCGGACACTACAGCCAAAGCCTCCTTGTCGATTTGGCTGTAGTTTCTCTCCGTTTGAGACATTGTCCGGGAGTAAAAAGCAATGGGGGCTTCCGAGCCGTCTGGAAAGACGTGGCTAAGGACAGCCCCCAGGCCAAAAGGGGAGGCATCGCACGCAAGCGTCAGAGGAAGCCTGTCATGGTACTGGACTAGTACCGCATCTGACGTGAGCATGGCTTTGACAGCCGCGAACGCGTGTGCTTCGCGGCTGCCCCAGTGCCAGGCCGCCGATCGGTCGAGCAACCGATGCAGCGGCTCGGCTAGCGATGCCTTATGGGGAATAAACGGCGCGTAGAAATTCAAAAGGCCGAGGAATGCCTGCAGCTCCGTTTTGGAGGCAGGAGTGGGGGCCTTTTGGATGGCCTCGACCTTGGAGGGGGTTGGGTGAATTCCTTGGGCATCAATCATGAAACCCAGGAATTCCACCCTAGGCGCAGCAAACGTACATTTGCTGCGTTTCAACTTTAAACCCGCGCCCCTGAAAACTCTGAGGACCTTCCGTAACGTTTTGGCGAGTTCTGATATGCTGGAAGCAGCAATCAGGACGTCGTCAAAATACGGTACAACGCCAGGGAGCCCATGGAGCAGTCGCTCCATGAGGCTCTGGAAGATCCCCGGGGCTACGGACACGCCGAATTGGAGACGGCGACAGCGGAAAGCCCCACGGTGGGTCACGATGGTCTGCGCTTCCGCAGCCTCGTCATCCACCGGGAGCTGTTGGTAGGCCTGCGCCATATCCAGTTTCGCGAACACTCGACCTCGTCCCAATGAGTGGAGTAGGTCTTGCACCACCGGAACCGGGTATGGGTTCGCCTGAAGCCCAAGGTTGATCGTCGACTTATAGTCGGCGCAGATCCTCACGGACCCGTCGGGCTTAATGGGGACCACAATTGGGGTCTCCCATTTCGCCTGATCGACGGGTTCGAGCACGCCCTGCGCCACCAATCGATCCAATTCCGCTTCAACCTTGGGCTTCAGCGCGAACGGCAGCCTGCGGGCCTTCAAGCGGACTGGAGCAACCTGGGGGTCCAAATTTAGGGAAACTGGAGTGCCTTTGTACGTTCCTAAGCTGCCATCAAAGACGTCGTTGAACTCTCTGATTACTTCATCTACCGGAGAACTGGCTGGCACGCTGTGTACTCCTTGGACTGACAGTCCCAAGGCTGGAAACCAGTCCAATCCGATCAAGGCAGCTAGGGGTTTGGCCACTACCAGGATGGGAAGGGATCCGTGGAAGGGGCCGTAGTCTACTCTCACTCTGTGCAGACCTAGAATGGGAATTTGTGAGCCCTGGTAATCTTTCAGGATCGTCGCTGTGGGGCCGAGATCCCGCTTCCTGAGCTTGGGGCAAAGCTTAACTAAATGCGCCCAGGACATGAGTGATCTAGAGGACCCTGAATCTATTTCCATTTTTACCCCCACCCCCTCTAAGCAAACCACTGTTGACAGTCTCCTACTCTCTGCCTGGTCGTAGCTTAGAGCTGGGGGCATCTCCGCCAGCGCGAAGCAGTCGGTCGGCTGTGGCTGGTAGCGTCCTGAACACTTCTGCGACCCTCGTTGTCCTGGTGGAACGGTTCTGGAGGCGGCAGCTGGCGTTTTCACTGGAGTGGCAGCACGGCACACAGCTGCTAGGTGTCCTTTCCTGCCACATCTGCGGCACACCGATGCCTTGAATGGGCACTCTGGTCTCTGGTGGGCCCCTCCGCAGCCTAGGCAGTTCCCGGACTTCTGCTGCGGTGTGAATGCGCGATTCAGCACGCGCCCGGTCACCCTCATGCAGTCCCCACGGTCTTCCTCCTCCAGCTCATCCAGCGGCGCTATTTCGTCTACCAGACACGCTCGTGGAGTGGGGAAAAGAGGAGGGCACGCGCGGCCCATGTCGGATGTGGAGATCTCCGACAATTCTGTCGCGCGTGCTTCTTCCACCGCTTGCTCGAGAGTCAGGACAGTTTTTGAAAGCAAGCGGCGCTTTAGGCGGATGTCTCTTACGCCGCATACAAACTGCTCCAGTAGGGATTCCTCCAGGAAGCCAGCAGGGAACTCGCAGGGGATTGCGGTCGCTCTCAATTTCTGCAGGAACTCGGCTACCGACTGTTGCAGCTGTTGCACACATTGCCTGAATGCATAGCGATGCGCTATGCGGGAAGGCGCCGGCGCGTAGTGTGCTCTCAGGCGGCCCAGGAGATCGTCCCACGGCACTTCGTGCACCGCTGCGGGTGCTGCTATGGTTCGGGCGGTAGCAAACAATTCAGGGCCGCCGCACTGGAGGAATAGGCTCAGCTTCCTGGCAGGCGCGAGTTCGCCGTAGTCGCTGGCTATCAAGAAGCACTCGAACCGGGCTAAGAAGGAAGCCCATTGTTCCTTCATCGGGTCGAACGGTGCAAACGGAGGCATTGTCGCCGTAGCCATGGTGAGGCTGTGTGTCGCGCTACGCTCTGTTGTTGAAGTATTCGTTACCCGTTGCGTTCTAAGGCCACGGCCTGAATCCCACCTTCGTCGCCAGTGTTAGATCAGACAAAGGATTCCGACTCAGGCATGGTCAAAACAACAGGAACGTTTATTCACACTATTTACAACACACACAAGATTCAACTGGCAAGGTTTCTTCTCTGGCAACCTCTTATATAGAGTTACCAGGCAGGAAACTCCTAGCAATGCACTTGCAACATTGTAACTCCTTTCCAGACAGATTCCAGACAGCTTGTCTCTGTTAATCACTGCAGCTGCTGGCTCAGTTCCGGAATGCGGTGACTCATAGGTTACCAGACGAGCTGTCTGGGACATAGGCTTGGGGACTC
Organism: Rhabdophis nuchalis; assembly: GCA_039707465.1. Lineage (NCBI taxonomy): Eukaryota > Metazoa > Chordata > Lepidosauria > Squamata > Natricidae > Rhabdophis > Rhabdophis nuchalis. The sequence continues at coordinate 31,877,331 of CM077644.1, forward strand.
AACATTATCAGCATTAGATACTTTTCCCCTACGGTATATGTCCGCCTCCACACTTATCTGATAATATATTTGATGTCTCCAAAATTGCATCTACTGTATTACAAGAGGAAAAATGGTTAGGAGAGCGTCCATTCATCCCACATAGCGTTCTGTTTCTATTTTTATCAGCATCAGCATCTGAGGTTCTGAGCTAAACTGTGAAATGACTCACAAGTATTTGACCAGTACTGTATCAATTTCATCAGGGAAGTTTTGCAAATCAGCTTCATGCAGCTTCATCACTGATTTTGTGGTTCCAGATTTCCAACATCATTTCTGAATCAAAACTTGGTGGGGCAGATTGTAGTCAATTAATTTCAGAATTGCTCCATCTAATACAAAGCTGATACATTTATTTTGAAAAATTGCTTATTTCTGCCGATACAATAATCTATTCTATTAATATTCACTTTGCTATTTTAAATTAAATTTTATGCACAGTGGGTCCTGCAATAATCATAAGTGGAATCCTTTTCACAGAGCTGTGCGTATCCTTAGCCACATCTAGTTTGGTGGTGGGGGGAAGCAGAGAAAATATGTAAATAGATTAACCACTGGGAAGGGAAATATTCTTTTTTAAAGTGAGGTTGTATGTCATTCTTTATCATGTCTCTCTATGCCAGGGGTGTCAAACTCAAGGCCTATGGACTGGATCTGGCCTACAGGGTGCTTAGATCTGTCCCATGGGGCTGCCCTGGAAACAATGAAGGACCAACCTGTGGTACCTCTGGCAGCAAAACTGGAGCTTCAGAGGGCCACATACGGCCCTCCCAGGCTCCATTTTTGGCTGCGACGGCTTCCTGCAACCCTCTGCCTAGTGAAAAAAATGCTCAGGGAGCTCAGTTTTTGCTGCAGGAGGCTGTCACAACCAAAAATGGAGCCTCAACAAGTGATGCCGGGCTGGCCACACCCACTTTGGCCATGCACTTCCCAGCCATGCCCACCCTGGCCACACACACGCACACACACCTGGCTTCCTAAGGTCAAACAGAACCCTGATGCGGCCCTCAATGAAATTGAGTTTGACACTCCTGCTGTACGTAGCAGCACCAGGAACAAATAAATAGCTCTGATGGTAATAGCAAACTCATTGTCTGAAACAGTGACACAGAGATGGAGGACAAGCCCTCTCTTCTAGTCTGCCTTAATTGTTTACTCTGGTCATGTTTTCAGCTTTCTCTGACTTGGGCCATATACCTGCAAGCTGCTTCATAAAGATTAAAGTTATGCCTTCTCTTTTCACTTAAGTATGATAGTACAGGTCAGTGATGGCTAACCTTTTTTGGCTCGCATGCCAAAAGCAGGGGGAATGTAGAGGGGTTGTGCTTGGGCATGCCACACCCATAATGTTATGTGCGCGACCCCCTGCTTTTGGCATGCTTTTTTCACCCTCCCCAGGCTCCAGAGGCTTTCTAGGAGCCTGGGGAGGGTGAAAACAGCCTCTCCCCACCTCCAGAGGCTTCAGGAGCTTCACATGCATGCTGGAGCTGACAGGGCAACGCCTTGCATGCCCTAAGAAATGGTTCCGTGTGCCACCTGTGGCACCCATGCCATAGGTTCGCCATCACGGGTATAGATAGTCTTCAACTTACAACTACTGCTGAGTCCAAAATTTCCATTGCTAAGTGAGGAAGTTGTTAAGGGAGCTTTGCCCCATTTTACAGTCAAATCACTGCAGTTGTTAAGTGAATCATGCAGTTGTTTTATCAAATCTGATTTCCTCCATTGACTCTGCTTGTTGGAAGCTGATTTGGTAAGATTACAGCTGCTGATCACATGACCCCAGGAATGTCATAAATACATGCCAGTTACCAAGTTCCTGCCCATGCAGGTTCCTGCCCATGCAGGGGGTTGGACTAGAAGACCTACAAGGTCCCTTCCAACTCTGCTATTGTATTGTATTGTATTGTATTGTAAGTGCCCAAATTTTGATCATGTGACCATGGGGATGCTGCAATAGTCATAAGTGTTAAAACTGGTCATGTCACTTTTTTCAGTACTGTTGTGATTTTGAATCGACACTAAACAAATGTTGTAAAGTGAGACTACCTGTATCCAAACCACGCAAAGTTTTGGTTGCAGAACTTTTCCAGTACAATTGTATTTTGATATTACAAAATGTATATTTTTGTCAGATTTAATTTGAAATAGAACCAGTCAGACTGGTGGAATCAAATTTCCAGGAGTGAAAACTGGGACACATTAATTTGTATACATGTATGTATTTACTCATGTTAATCCATAATCTATAAATTTTTAAAAACCTGGGTGGTTTTAAAAAATTGATTAAACAAAGATACAATAAATAAATAACTCAATTTCTCAGGAGTCTTAGGAAAAAATAGGGAAAAAAGAAAGCAAAAAAAAGATTGGCTTTCTCTGTAATGAAGCAATTTGCAGTAATTTCAATCACTTCTTGTTTCATATTGTGTTCTTGTGCTCAAAGTTTCTTTCCAGAATTGTCCTAACAAAACAGATGTCAGGGTTCTGAAAGGACAGGGACATTTTGTCACCCTGTATGTTTCATCTGGTCAACTTTTCTGCATCATAAGATTTTATCTGCTTTGCAGAATCTACATCATATTAAACTTCACTTTATCATATCTATTTTCAGTCTATATTTAGCGTTGATGGGTGTTTAACATATTTATAATAATTTTACCCATATCAGTGGTGGGATTCAATAATTTTTACTACCGGTTCTGTGATTGTGGCTTACTGGTTGTGGCAGGGGAAGGATACTGTAAAAGCTCCATTCCCTCCCCACTCCAAGGGAAAGTTACTGCAAAATCCCCATTTCCTCCCAAACAGCTGGGACTCGGGAGTCAGAGAATAGATGGGAGCGAGACCAGTCAGAGGTTGTATTTACCGGGTTTCTAAACTACTCAACATTTCTACTACCGCTTCTCCAGAACTGGTCAGAACCTTCTGAATACCACCTCTGCCATAACTTTGCACTTTGACCTGTATCAGGAGGGAGTAGACTGCCACAAAGGTGTTGACATGCTAGGCTTTTAACAAATTTTATAAAACTTATAAAATATCTTCCCTCAAAACACAAAACAAAAACAAAGGGAAGGAATGGGCTAAATTTTTTACTTCCACCGATATGATAACAGCACTGCTCACCTCTTTTAGGTCTCGACAGTTGCAGTTTTTCTCTCTCTTTTTCCTCATTGCAAAAGTTCACCTACCTTGGATTAGAAGAAAATAGTGATTTGCTTTAAGTAAGGATTTATTGGACTCGGTTATTCCATGCTGACAATGCCATAAACAACTTTAGTCCTCTTATTCTCATGGAAAACTTCTAACATCAAACATATTCATCACAAGGAAAAGACATGTTTTGGTTCACTTTGTCAGCACTGCTGACCTAGCCTAGGACTTGGAAAACACACCTTTTGCATTCAAATGATAGTGTTTGTAAGTGTAGTGTGGGTGTATTGTCTGAATAAATGGATGGAACTGAAGAGACATTGCATTTAGTAGGTTTTTCCCAGTCTGCTAATCCCTTCGGAGAGAAACTAGTGACTTGCACTTTTTGCTTTTTTGGATTGGGCATGTTGCATTGCTGACTTTGTATCTTCTCTACCAAGTAAAAAAAAAAAAAAGACAGCATGAAATGGCAAGGAGCTGGTGGTGGAAAGCCTAAGGCCTGCCCCAGGAAAGTAATCTTTCTTGCCACAAAATGGAAAGAGCAGAATATCTGGAAGCATGCTTCCAACCAATCTTGTTCTATGCACACAACTTCCCCAAAATAATTAAGTATCTTTTGCAAATAAGGTCAGTTTCTGCAAAAGAATTATTTTCTCCCAATTCCTACATTGATAGCACTCTCAATTTGCTACATTTTTTATAGTTTTATTTTAATTGTTGGGATCCTTATTGACGAAGCCCATTATTCAACACTTTGGGGACAAGTGCTCTAAATTATGCAATTTTGAAGCTATTTAACATGCCATGCATTTTATTTTGCCGAGAAATATTTCTGGGGAAGAGACCAATCATCAAAAGCATTTGTACAAGCTGCCAGTCTTACCAATACCATACAATACAATAGCAGAGTTGGGAGGGACCTTGGAGGTCATCTAGTCCAACTCCCTGCCTAGGCAGGAAGCCCTATACCATTTCAGACAAATGGCTATCCAACATCTTCTTAAAGTCTTCCAGTTTTGGGGCATTCACAACTTCTGGAGGCAAGCTGTTCCACTGCTTAACTGTTCTAACTGTACATCGGCTAATGTAGTTTAATTTTTGCTGGGTGGATGTTTGGGTGGATGAAGAAGGAGGAGGATTAAAAGACTAATCAAGGGGAAAATGGAAAGTTTGTGCTCAAGCCTCAGTTTCATGTTTTTGTTTTCTCACCTTGTTTCTTTGTACAGCAAGGAAACAAGCAGATAAAAAAAAAAGACCGTGCCTGTAGTTATAATGACAAAGATATTCTTTTGAATATGTAGGAAGGGGAAGGGGAAGGGGAAGGGGAGAGGGGATATAGTGGCAATGTTAAATAATATCTTGTTATTTAGTGGGAGGGAAAACAATTAAGAAGCCAAAATATGAGTTTCCAAGTTTCATAATATTGTGGTCACTCAGGTGATGGAGGAAAATCCTATGTAAATAAGAGAACTCAATCAGGAACATGTAGGAGTCAAGGCAGTTTGCTTAGTTCCTAATCCAGTATGGATGCCAAGAGCTGGACTGATATCCCTTTTTCTTAGCCTGCTGCTCCTTTTCCCTATAGCTTCCTGGTTTGGGCAATAGCTTTTTAAGGTGAAAGCAGAATGTAGATGGAACCTAAAAGTAACACAGAAAAAGTCTGACAGCTTTGCCAAAATCCACACTAAGCTTTCAGAATAACTGCTCAGAACCTGACAACATATTTAAACCCCAACCATTTTATTTATTGTTAAAGGTATGTGAAGCTTTTAGTCTCACATGCTGGAGAGTCTGGTGGAGGATAAAGCTATAACCTTTGAAAGCAAGAACTTAAAAAACACATAGGAATTAGCAATCTCTGCAGCCCCCATAACTATATGAAGATTCATCCGTTTTGGAGAAGAGCTTTCACCTTTCATAACAACTGCTCTAACTACTGTTTAAGAACTGTGTTTTTTTTAATGATGGGATATTTCTGCATAGAACAGCATAAGTGTGGTCTTCAGAGAGCTGACAGAGTGGAATCCTAAGAGGAATCTTCCCCAATCTGGTGCCCTCTAGATAAGTAAAGCTGACAGCTCCCAAAATTTTCTCATTGGGATAGAGATTCTGGGACCTACCATGTAACACACAGAGAGAATGTCAGACTGGAGAAAATTTATTTAACTTAACTCTAGTGCAGTGGTTCTCTACCTGTGGGTCGGGACCCCTTTGGGGGTCGAACGACCCTTTCACAGGGGGCACCTAAGACCATCGGAAAACACATATTTTCTATGGTCTTAGGAACCACCAATTTTATGGTTGGGGGTCACCATTACATGAGGAACTGTATTAAAGGGTCGTGGCATTGGAAAGGTTGAGAACCACTGCTCTAGAGCAGGGGTCTCCACCCTTTGCAACTTTAAGTCTGAAGGACTTCAGCTCCCAGAATTCTCCAGCCAGCTTTGCTGGCTGGAGAAGTCTGGCAGCTGAAGTCCTTCAGACTTAAAGTTGCAAAGGTCGGAGACCCCTGCTCTAGAGGAATACTTAATGTGCATACCATGTTTTCCCAGAAACAAGACAGGGTCTTATTTTCTTTTGACACCTAAAATAAGTGCTTGGCCTTATTTTCAGGGAGGTCTTATTATTTTTGAGGTGCAGGAGGTAGTGAGTGTGGTCACCTCATGGCTACTGCTGTATTGCAATATTTTTTTGGAAGGGCTTATATTTGGTGGGAGAGCTTATTTTTGCGCTAAGAAGCCTGATTGGGTTTATTATCCGGGGAGGTCTTATTTTTGGGGAAGCAGGTATTTATAACCACAATGTTTCTTTTTCTAACTTTTGTTGCCCTGCTGAAAGTCATTTCAGGTATACCAGGGGTCTCCAACCTTTGCAACTTTAAGTCTGAAGGATTTCAGCTCCCAGACTTCTCTAGCCAGCTTTGCTGGCTGGAGAATTCTGGGAGCTGAAGTCCTTCAGACTTAAAGTTGCAAAGGTTGGAGACCCCTGAGGTACACTGTTCTCTTGCCATCCACCAGCTTATAGGAATGGATGGCTGCAACCTTAGTCCCTTCTGACATTCTCACAGATGTTCTCAGAAAGCAACGTCTATGAGGAGGTTGATATTCTCCGTCAAGTATGGTGCTCCACATTGTGCTGGAGTTTTGTTTTAGTTAAAGGAGAGCAACGAGACAGCTATTAAATGTACGGATGGTTGGAGGAATGGCTCTGTGCCTAAGTAACCTTTTAGCAATGTCAGTGGCAGAATCTGATTGACATTAGTGGGTGCTGAACTGAGTCTGCAAGAGAACTATGCATTAGATTGGAAATACCTAGACTTCCTGGAACCAGAAGTTTGTTCCTTGCCAAGGTGACTGAGCTCCTAATTCCACCATGGCAGATAAATGGATTTTTCTGAATTTAGTGTTGTGTACAAACACTTTGGTAATATCCCAAATATCTATTTTTTTCCTCAAATAGGATTATTCAAAAGAAAAGAACTTTCTTTCCTTTGCTTTTCCATCAACAACATTGTTACTTAATTATTCGTATTCATTTTCTTTCCAGAAGATCATTAAATTATCTGTAGGGTAGGCATGGTATGTCTGTTTATATCCATAACTTTGAAAATCCTACCAGTGCTTTGATGCAATAAGGAAGAGAAGTGCAGAACTGATTCTTGGGGTTAATGGTAGAAAACTTTTCTGAGAAAAATGTGAGCATCCAAAGGGGAAAAAAGAACTTAGGAGTGAAGGTCACTGCTGTTCCAAGGAAACCTGTTTAGTGTAGTTGGAGTCATGCCTGATTGTGGATAGAAAGCTTGAAGCCAAATTTGAAAAATTCAGTACTGGGACTAATTCTTCATTAGGCACAAAGTCAGCTGGGTTACCTTGCCCTGTCATTGTCTCTTAACCCAAGGAAGGAGACAATGGCAAATCACTTCTGGAAAATCTTGCCAGGAAAACCTCAAAAACATGTCCAGGCAGTTTCTGATGATCATACATGACTGTATGGCAGGAAAAAAAAATGAGAAAAGGAAATTATATCTACGTACAACACTTTATATATCAAGACCTAATGATGTTATCATATTGGGCAACTTTGGGGGTGTCTTGCTGCTCTGCATCAAAATGGAAGGAACCATTTACCCAGTCATTCACATAAACAATCTCTCTACCGAAAGCTCCATTTTTGCTAACCTATAGACCAGAGGTGGGTTGCTACCGGTTCGCACCGGTTCGGGCAAACCGGTAGTGGAAATTGTGTCTGGGTTGCCAAACCGGTAGGGACGGCAGGCTCTCCCTGCCCCCAAACTAGTTCCATGAGCACTGCGGCTTGGGTTTTTTTTTTGGCATTTTTAAATGTTCTGTACATGCACAGACCTTTTTACAAGCAACTGCGCATGTGCTCAGAGCACGCACAAATCACACGTGAAAATCGCATGCACACTGAACCGGCAGTTCTATAGACATAGTACACTATGCAATAATCGAGATAGACCACCACTTATACCATGCCCATAACTTTGTTTTACATGATAACACTACAAGTTCAAGATAGGGGCTGCAGATACATAGCCCTATATTATGACAAGTTTATGACACATTTATAGCTGTCCATTGCATCCTGTCAGCTGTAATTTAGTTTATATGAGAAGCAATTTTTTAAAAAAAAAAAACCTGATTCTTGGACAACAGTGTAAAGGCAGGTTTTTAAATGTATCAGTCTTAACTTCCAAATACATCATACATTTCACAGCTGTGTCCAATTCATAGGCCAGAAAAGGAGCAGATGCTCCTCCCTCCCTCCCTCCCTCCCTCCCTCCCTCCCTCCCTCCCCTCTTCCGTCCCTCCCTCCCTCCCTTTCTTCCTTCCTTAATTGAAAAAGAAAAATTACTTGGCTTCACCAGTTTATTCTCTGGAGCTGTGACAGAAAAGAGTGCCATGCCCTTGTCTTTAAGCTCTTGTTCATCATTCCTGCATGGGGACACTTCAAGTACTTCAAGCCCAGCAGCCACGGAAAACTTAAATCCATAGAATTGAATTGGGAAACTTTCCCCCTTATTTCACAGTATGCTGAGCTCTGTGAGGAGGTGCAGCAATTGACAAGCTGTCTTTGGCTGAGAGTACTCCCTACAAGCTCTCTCTATGGATGCTATCATGTGAAATGCATCTGCAGTCTGGAAGTACTGAGATCAAAGGGAGGGATGGTAAATAATGTAGGTTAAATTTTAAGTGGATTTGCCAAATAGGATGGGTAGTGGGATGGCACAGCCTACTAATAGCTTAATGAAGTCTGGGCAAAATAAATCCCTAGTTATCCTTTTAAGCTTCTTCTTCCATTTATTCTTCTTACTGCCCGGCAGTCTGGCAACTGGGTGTTTAATTGGAATCTACTGTTCAGGGATGTTTGCAAGCTATAATCAAAAAGTCAACATGTATTGTAGAAATTCTATCTGTTTTTATGTGCATTGCATATTATTGGGCAATACAGAATTACAGATGCACATTTACAAATACTTAATTCATGAGAAATAAATGTGAGGAATAAATAAGGCAATAGTAAATTTTGAGAGAAATATATATATACATATATATAGGTAAATTTTTTTCACAACATCCTATTAGGGCCCCATTAAGGGAGGAGACATACTGTTTCCTTTTCTGCCTTTCGGCTCATCACCAGAGACCATCTAGACAGAAAGCCAAGAGTTCCGTTGTGTAAATTTTTTAGATATGTGTTAGTATAGGTAATTTTTTTCATAATAAATACCCCTGTCTCAGCTGATGCAATAAGGGAGAGCCGGCTTGGCTTAATTGCTAGGCTCCTGCCTGATATGCAATGCAGCCCCAGTTCGAGTCCCAGTAAAGGGTATGGCCAGCTGATGAGAGCTAATAAGCTCGAAATAGATCTATCCTGGTCTCTCTGATTTATTTATTGATCAGCTCATAAAACTAACACACACACACACATATATCTATATCTATGTATAATTGTAAATAATAACCCATAAATTAGACTGGGACAAACTCAACTCTTAATCTAGGGGACTAGACTTTTCCCCGGTATGTTTATGTATGTCTCTCCAGTTACCCCTACCCTATACTTGTTGAATGTTTGATTTTATATTAATAAAGATATATTTATTTAAAAAAAACAAATACTTAATTCACGGACATTATTTTAAAATTATTTTAATTTTGAACTATCACTGGATGTCTGATGACTTCTCCACTCAAATAATCTAAAGTGGATGATCTTTCACTACCAGCTCCACCAAAATTGGAAAAAACCCTCAGTTTTCATTCTTGCAGTTGCATAAGTCATGATGCCTTGAAAGAACCTAAGTGAAGAGGCTTGTCTGAAATGGTATACTGTAAGGTTTCCTACCTAAGCTGGACTAGAAGACCTCCAAGATACCTTCCAACGCTGTCTATTCTATTCTATTCTATTCTATTCTATTCTATTCTATTCTATTCTATTTTATTTTTACCCTAATTTTTAGTAAAAAATATGATTCTGTATGTTCATTTTAGAAGATCATAATAAGTTATACTGTAGCGCTGTTTAATTATTCTCAGTTGGCTGACTAGCTAAGACTGTGTTAGAAGATTTGCTTTAGGTGCTCTACCAAGCATGTGAATAACTTAATGGCATTTGTTGTCACAAGGCGTGGTGACAGCTGTTACAAAAGAAAGCAGCATTAAAAGAGAATGAGACAAATTCACACACAACTCAACTACCAAAGATCTGGTACTAATCATGATGTTAAATGCCAGCTCTAGCAACAAAGGCTGCATGTTGCTAGAACGGTGTTTGTTGTGTATGCGAGTGCTTGTGTTGTAGGCATTCCAGAAGCTTTTGCTGGCTATTAGGGGAAAATGGAATTACGTTAGATGAAAATTTGGTTTGATCTAGTAAGGCTTTTCTTCTCTTTGTATGGTTTGAATTAAGCAGTTAGCATGGGTCAAATTTTATTAATATTAAAGTATTTGCTTCCCATTCTTTCCATTGCAAAATTGAGTGTAGCTATAATATAAAACTAATAGTTTATTTAAAAGACAGTTTGTACCATGAAAGCAAAGCAGTCATTGAGGCAAAAAAATTTCTTCCCATTTTGTTATTTGATTGACATAAGACATATCTGAAAGTCATTGTTTTTCAGTGGTGATTTCTGGGGCAAGTAGACATGTCATCTGGGACAAGGGCTTTCTTCTGGGGGGAAAAAAAACACCTCATCAACATGTCATCTTCAGAAGGGCCTCTATGTTAAGGCAAGTAGCTGTAATGAAAGGCTCACTAGAGGAGTGAAGTTTAAGTAGTCTTTTCACTCTTTGAGAAGATTTCTTCAAATTTGTGGGCAGCTATTCTCTTTACAGAAGTTACAGCTTAGCCTTCCAAAGCTACATAAAACAAATATCACTTAAAAAAATAAGCAGCTATGTAAAACACTATCTATCTATCTATCTATCTATCTATCTATCTATCTATCTATCTATCTATCTATCTATCTATCTATCTATCTATCTATCTATCTATTTATCTATCTATCTATCATCTATCTATGCAACATTTGTCAGCAACTTCTTATAGCAGTGATGGCAAATCTTTTCAGCACCAAATGCCCAAACTGGAACGTGTGTGCATGTGACAGAATGCTGGAAACCCGAAGATCAACTGGCTGACACATGCATGCTGTTTATCCAGCCATTTTGGGGGCATTTTCAGGCCTGTTTTCAGGCTGCCTTCAGGCCAGCTTCAGGCCATTTTTGGCCCAGAAGCACCCAAAAACTGGCCTTAAAACAGCCTGGAAAACAGCCCATTTTGGGGCTGTTTTCTGGCTATTTTCTGTCTGTCTTTGGCCATTTTCTAGGGCTCCAGAGCCCGCCAAGAACAGCTGGCCAGCACACGTGCCCATAGAGAGGGCTCTGTGTGCTACCTCTGGCACGCATGCCATAAATTCACCATTATGACCTTATAGAAATGTCTTTTCAGATACCAGAGGTTTCCTCTATAATATAGACAGTCTATATAATAGGCTAGTGCTTTCTTTTTCTGCATTAGAAGCATGGAGGTGCTTCTGTTTTGAAAGGATTTGTCAGTGACACCACCGCTGCCCAGGGGATGCTCCATTGGGGGGCTCCATTCAGGTCCCCATGAAGTTGCCAACCAGAGTTGCACCCATTGAAGTTGCCAACCAGAGTTGTAACCTACCTGCGGTCACCCACTTTCAAACTGCTGGGTTGGAAGCAGTGGTGGGTTTCAAATATTTTAGAACCTACTCTGTAGGTGTGGCCTATTTTGTGGGCGTGGCTTGGCAGTCATGTGACAGGGTGGGAGTGGCCACCTTTTAAAATGTGGTGAAACTCATTTAACAATGCTCTTGCTTAGCAACCAAAATTTTGGACTCAATTGTGATGATAAATTCTTTCTTTCTTTCTTTCTTTCTTTCTTTCTTTCTTTCTTTCTTTCTTTCTTTCTTTCTTTCTTTCTTTCTTTCTTTCTTTCTTTTCTCTCTCTCTCTCTCTCTCTCTCTCTCTCTCTCTCTCTCTCTCTCTCTCTCTCTCTTTCTTTCTTTCTTTCTTTCTTTCTTTCTTTTCTCTCTCTCTCTCTCTCTCTCTCTCTCTCTCTCTCTCTCTCTCTCTCTCTCTCTCTTTCTTTCTTTCCTTTCTTCCTTCCTTTCCTTTCCTTCCCATTGGGTCACTGGCAGTGGCGGGCCAGATTTACTTCCAGGTACGCCGGTGGAACCCCCTCTCACTGGTTCTCTAAATTTCACCAACCGGCTCTCACGAGTAGGTGCGAGCCTGCAGAAACCCACCATTGGTTGGAAGGAGCTACAGTGTTTAAGGGGAGCTCACCTGCCCCACAACAGCAACAGGTTTGGAACTGAGCCTGCTAATTGTCAGTGCAGCCTTCTAACCTTGTAGGCCACCACAGTCCTTTGCTAGTAATAAAATATAAACATTTATTTATTTTTTTGTTCATCTAATTTATAGCATATAGCTGTCCTTCTTACCAAAAGTGACTCTGGCCACAATACATCAAAGTAAAAACAATGGATAATTAAAACCAAGTTATTAATTATAATATATAATGATAATATGTATTATCAATAATCTGTAATGCTAATAATTATCATTAATGCTAATTAATAATTATTAATAATCATGATTTATAAAAAACTATTAAAAATATTTGCTTTGCTCATTTGAAACTTCTAGCTCCAATAATTCAACAAACCAGTTACACCAAACAGCTGCAAAGTTTTGAGCTATGTTCTCTTATTTCCATCTTCAGGGTTTATCAGTGAATTAGGGGTTACATTTCTGTTATTCAGTATTCTGTTGTCTTTACTTTTTACTGATGTGTTCAGAGTATTTGGCTTTGGAAAGTCAAACATTTTTGCTTCTCACCTGGACCAGAAGAGTGAAAGGAAGCAAAGAAAATAAGTCACAAACAGAAAAATACCTTTTTTTTAAAAATTGCCACCTTCTTTCTTTTTCTCTTCATCACTTGGTTTGCAGAAATTTCTCAGATTTCCTGAATAGCTGTTAGTCACAATATTTGTTTTTTTCCAAAGTCACACTCTATGTGAGGTTTGGAAGGTTACGATCCTGAATATTTAGTCAAATTTAGTATATTTTAAGGTGGAAAATTGGGGTTGTTAATTATTTGGGACTGAATTGAAAGAATTGAATTGAAAGAATTTTACAGCTGGGTTATAATATACTCTTGTTGACATTGTGTCTCATGACACACAATTAACACGCTGTCTATTGTTATAAATCATTCTATTCTTTCATTCTAATTTTTATTCCAACATAAATATCAGGAAATTCCACTTTAATAAAAATGTCTTGAATAACTTTATTAATTAAATCCCATCCCAGTAACAATATTATTGTCAAGACTGAACCGCTTTGGTTCTTTCAAACCTTATCGCTAATTAATGTGCCAATGAACTGGGGATGGGGGGAAGGGTGGAATGGAGTCCTGAGAATTTGTGCATGGACGGTGAGAGCCTGGAAATCATTAAAGTTATGACTGCAAGTGCTTGAAAGGAGGTGGACTGTTCCCATAAAAAAAGAACATGTCATAATTGGACGATATGATCACACAAGCGTGGGGAAAAAGGGAAGCTATTGTTTAATTAAGCAAGCATTTGGACGGGAAAATCAGAGCTGGTTTTGATTCTTCAGTACCAAAATCGTGTATCCAATAAAGTTTTACTTTTGAGAACTGAAAGATCCCTAGAGTGTTTACTTGTTCTGGGACAGTTGACAATTATGAAGAGAAGTGATGGCGTTGGATGGACCCTGATATCTCACAGCTATTAAATAAGTGCTAGATAGATTTTTGGAATTGAGCAGAGGGTTAAGAAGTTAGGCTCTATGCTGAAATATAATCACCAGTGTGCCCCTATATTCTATACTGATTAGGAGCACTAAACAAATGTATATGGCCTCCTACATGTTGTTGTACCCACTGATTAATGAACAAGGTTAAAGACTCATAACTTCAGTGATACAAAGATTTTATTTAAGATTAAGATTGTTGGAATTTTCATGTGGAATAGTCAGCCAAACCAAGCTACCTTGGTACTTTTAGGAACATTTAGTAATCAACTTTAAATATATCTTTGTCCAAATACACCCCATGTCACCTCCTCTTTGCAGCATCTTCTCTTAGTTTATGTAATCTCTTCAAACAAGAATTAAAGCTCTGATCCTCTGAGTCCTTGCCACAAGAGAAACTTGTAGCATCAAGATCTGCACTGTTTTATTTTTGACAGCTATTAATCTTGTTGACACATCGTGGCTGACACAAGACATGAGAGCATTTTATTCATCCTCCGGTGAGAAAGTTCTGCCTTTGTATGTGAGAATATGCATGCACACCTCTTAACTGTTTAGCCTGGGCTCAGAATTCATCTCCTCATTAACTGGATATAATTACACCTGACAAATGTTCTGAACGCACCAAAGCATGAAAGTAAAAGACAGAAGGATTAAATTGATACAAGTCTGTCACCCTGGCAAATATAGCTTCAGAAAGCTTAAGAAGGAGCAGGATGAATAATTGTTTAAGGATCATCGGTATGATTACAGGGTGCGATCTCAGGCACTGCACCTGAAGAGCCAGATAATTATGGCAACGACAAAAGAAAATCAATTGGAGTACTTAGATATGGGCAAATTTCTGTAATATAGCTGAAATGCTGGAATGCTAATCTCATAGTGCCTGACATGCAATCTAACAGAGCTGTTCTACTTTATTTTAAAGGATGGCTTTTTCGATGCATAAGAGCACACAGTAAAACAACTTTTTTTTGAAAAAGAAAAACATTAGCTTATTAATTTACTTGTGTTTTCTAAAAAAAGTAACAGGATCAATTCCTTGCAATACCATTGATGGAAAAGTCAGTGCAATTGCACTGTGGATAACAATGAAAAATGTTACAGACAAATGAGCTCCTCTTTCCAGCAGAGACATACCTACCGTAAACCCACTGAAGGAAATTGTCTTAAGTATTCTGTGGCTGATGACAATATTAGCATTATCTTGTGCTGCTTGACAGAGGGAATCACAACCGGGGCAAAAAAAAGGAGGCAAATGTGAAGCATCAGAACAAATGGGAGTATCAGAACATTGTGGTCAGGAAGCTGGTAAATGTTAATATTAATCAGTAAATTGTTGTGCTTTATTAGAGAAGTGGGGATTATCAGTAAATTGCAGTATTTTAAACCCAGGAGTAAATGTCAGCATTCAGAAGAGCTTTTTAATTAACAAACATTACATGTGTTCTTTGCAAGGCCTTTGAAAAGCATAGGTTTTTGCATAAGGAGTTTCCGCCTTATCAGCTCCTCTCTAGACTGCTCTCTTTTCACAGGCTTCAAAAGTGGAGGCTTATTTCAGACATACAATTCCATGCGGAGAAGTGAATAAATCTAAGATTTATATCTGTGGAGAAAAGGGTCAATTCACTCCAGCTTGCAATTTCTCTCCTCACCCCTACACCAAAAGTACCTTTGGAAACAAATTGCAAATAGGAGGTTTCCTTCATCTCTATCTGAAGCAATTTGGTGTGTGTGTGTGTGTGTGTGTGTGTGTGTGTGTGTGTGATGTGTATTGGCCTAAAATGAGTTTTTCTGGCAATCAGAAGAAGGAAAAGAAAACCATCACTGGTGTTTTCATTTCCTACAAGTTTACCTGTACACTGTATGCATGGAAATGTTCATATGTACAGTTGTGCACTAAGTTACAATGAGCCTAGGTTATGTGTGTGTGCAATGTGTGAAAATGTGTGTGTGTGTGTAAGAGAGGGGGAAGAATATGTGAGAGGTTAGATTTGCTTTTTGATCCTAAAATGTGTAGAATCAAGGGAGTCCACCTTGTATTTAGAGCACAAAATTACATGCTTATTTTCATGAAAACTATGTGATTATTTAATCTACGCCTTCAGTATTCCTTCCTCTGCATCATTTAATAGGGGTAACTATATCTGCTTATTCTGTACTTCTCTAGCCCAGTGATGTTGTCAAGGACACATAAACAGTTCACTTTTAGGAGAGTATAAGGCGAATTGTTGGAATGGGCATGCAGAATTGAAATCTTTGGTGTTCAACTTGACCATGAAAGGCAAAACTTTGACCTAAAACAGGAAATTAAGGTTTAACTCTCATCACTCCATCAAACAGAGTTATTGCAGTTATTTTGATCATCAAAGCTATTTTGAAGATTCATTCGGCAGAACCACATGGCAACACCCGTTTTCTGCCCATTCAGTTTTCTTCTGTCAATTCAGCAAATGCCAAGTCCATGGGGTTGTGTTTAGTTTGCACAAAGGAAGTCAGAGTGCTGATGCTGGGACATTTTGTGAAAAAAGGGGAACCTTTCCATGCAAATATTGCTCCCCATATTATTTTTAGCCAATTTCCAGAACCACTGGCATTCCATTTTATGGATGTGTTTGGGGTACATTAATTCTAACAGACATAAAAAGTCAGCCCAAAATCTGCCATATAATTCCCCCACCCTTTTTTTCCCAAACATGAAAGAAACACTAGTTTGTTGGTTTTGTCTCATTTGTTTATTTTGCCTCATTTATTTAAAAAATTCTGTTGGTGAAGGAGTTTTAAGCTTACATTAGCATTGTGGGATGGCTTTCTTTGTAGACCTTACATTTCATGAAATATCTGCATAAAACGGGGCAAAAACATAGCCGTTTCTAAGGTTAGAATGAAAGCATGGAAGGTTTAGATGGGGGAAAACATAACACAAACAACTTGATTTAATCTCACAATTAAGGAAAACATTGGACCATTGCACCCAACAATGGATGAGGTAAACTTTGCTTGGTTTTACATTTTAATTTTTTCAGCTTCAAGTTAATAGACAATCTGAGCTCAGTGCCTAATTTTGTCACAAAATAAGATAAACATAGTTTACCTGGAGATTAATACATTGAAATTTGCCACAGATTTGCTGAAGTTGGGTTCCATTGTGCCGTTTACCTTATAACTGAGAGTTATTTATGATTTCCCCCCCAATTGTGTTTTTTAAGCAGGTGGCAGAAAAAACAAGGCTGTTTCCTGCGATCCATCTTTCAATTACTCTGAAACCTCCTGAAGCCAGTTCATTGTCAGGGTCCAAATCCAATTTATTAGAGAAGCCATGTTGGCACATCTGGGAAAACCTGAATTTGAAAGCTTCCAGGTTTTCCCCACTCAGTTGAAAGTTCGGGACCCTGCCCCAGCACCCACATGTCAATCACATGGTCTAATCAGTCAATGTCCCAAAAGAAGATTCCTTCCAGTGATACTCCTCCAGGTGCCGGGGTAAGATGACCTTGACTCTCTGAGAAGGAATGTTATTTTGACTACAAAGCTCCCATGCCCCATACAATCCCCCCTCCCAGTTTATCACAGTAGAATATGTGGCAGGCTTGAGACCCATTTAAAAGATGGCTTCTAAGCCTAACATTCATATTTCTCAA
This sequence comes from Rhabdophis nuchalis, assembly GCA_039707465.1. Taxonomy (NCBI): domain Eukaryota; kingdom Metazoa; phylum Chordata; class Lepidosauria; order Squamata; family Natricidae; genus Rhabdophis; species Rhabdophis nuchalis. The sequence goes on from CM077644.1 coordinate 31,894,501, forward strand.
TGTGGAGAAGTATTCTATGTCTTGTCACATATTCAGACACATACCTACACATACACAGCTTGCCCTCTTGTAAGTGCAAGATAGTTACATTTCAATAAGACAAATTTCAGTGGAATTCTTGTTTGACCACTGATCATCTTTGTTGCTCTTCTCTGCACTCTTTCTAGAGCCTCAGCATCTGTTTTGTATCATGGTGACCAGAACTGGATGCAGTATTCCAAGTGTAGTATTAGCACTGCAGACCAAAGCCATACTATGACTTCATACAATCTTGATACTGTTCCTCTGTTGATGCATTTTAGAATTGCATTGGCTTTTTTGGCAGCTGCAGCACAATGCTGGCTTATATTAAAGTTGTTGTCCACTAGAACACCTAGATCCCCCTCACAATGACTACTGTTGAGCCAGTTACCACCAATTCTATATTTGTGCATTTGTTTTTTTCTGGCCTAAATTTTAGACCTTACTTTTCTCGCTACTGAATTGCATTTTATTGAATAGGGCCCAATGTTCAAGTCTGTCAAGAACCTTTGGTATCTTGAGTCTATTTTCTAAAGTGTTGGCTATTCCACCCAGCTTGGTATTCTCATTATATATTTTTTACCTGTTGTCAGTGACTTAGATTTGGACTTAACTATGTAGATGAGACAATTTTTAGTTAGTTGTTTGATTAATTTTAGTTAACCATTATTAATTTATTCCACTGAGTACAGTAACTTCATTGGATCTATATCAGGGATGGGTTCCTGCCAGTTCTAACCTCTTCTGTGGAAGAGGTTCCACAAATCTACAGTGCTGTTTAGAACTGGTTCCAGCTCCCTCCCCCTGCCTGTCTGCACATTATCAAGATGAAGAGCGAGAGGAGGAATTCTGGGACTTGAAGTCCACAAGTCTTAAAGCTGTCAAGTTTGAACACCCCTGGGGAGTGTTTTTCTAAAGGGTTGGGGTGCAAGGATCTTGTAACTTGACAGCTTTAAGACTTGCATGCTTCAAATGTCAGAGTTTCTGAGCCAACATTTTGGTTGATAAGCAAGAGCTTTGTCAAGATGAAGAGCAAGAGGAGGAATTCTGGGAGTTGAAGTCCACAAGTCTTAAAACTGTTGTTTGAAGACCCCTGGGTTTTTTTTCTAAAGGGTTAGGGGTGCAATGGTCTTGTAACTTGACAGCTTTAAGACTTGTATGCTTCAAATGCCAGAGTTTCTGAGCCAACATTTTGGTTGCTAAGCAAGAGCATTGTTAAGTGAGTTAAGTGAGTTTCACCACATTTTACAAGTTGGCCACGCCCACCTGGTCACATGGCTGGCAAGCCACTCCCACTCTGTCACATGGCTGGCAAGCCACTCCCACAAAGCAGCCCACATCTACAGAAGAGGTTCTAAACATTTTTGAAACCCACCACTGATCTATATGTAACCATGTAGCCATGTAAATGTTAACAGTTGTTTCTGATTCTTAATTTTATTATAGTCAAGTAATGCTTGATTAGAGTCTGAATTTGGAGAAATGACTTTTGGTGCCCTTTTAAAGGCTGTGGATGATATTTTAATTGGACAATTCACACTGAGGAAAAATTTGAGAAATGTGTGTTGAATATTTTATAGAAGAAGAACAAGAATATAATCTTAAGAGTGGAAACATTAATGTCAAGTCTAACACCCTACTAATTAGAAGGTAGAGGTTTTGCATTTGGACACATACACACAGGCAGGCTTACATTCACAAACACAAGGAGAGGAATAACATGTAACATCATGTCAGTTGAACATGAACTGTGCTTGAGTGTGGATTGTCTAAGGCAGGGGTCTCCAACCTTTGCAACTTTAAGTCTGAAGGACTTCAGCTCCCAGACTTCTCCAGCCAGCTTTGGGCTGAAAAAAATCCCGATGACAGTAAATGACATCAAAATGATACAGAAAGTTCAAATTACTGATAACTAGTACTCCATTGTAGTATTTATCACAACCATCCATCCTCCCCCTCACCAATCTTCCAAACCAAGGTGCATTAACAACATCCCTTTGTTGCCAGGGTGTATGTAGTCATGTTGTTTTTATTGCTTCTTTATCCCTGGGTCAATTCCTGCGTAGAGCAAAGAGGTCAAGTCAGACATTTATGGTCCGTGCATAACATTGCTAAGTAGGTGAGGCAAAGTGTAAGCTTTTTACAAGGTAGGCAACCTATGACCCCAAGATCGTACAGTATGTGCTAACTTGGCTGCCAGAGTCTACAGAATGGCTGCTGAAAATTGAGGCAGGAAACACACAAGAATTTTAGTGAAATATTAAAATGCATTTGAAATGGCTAAAAATGCAAAGTACCCTGGGGGGTGGAGGCAGGGAAAGAAATATCTGAATACAGACATTCTCACATAAACGACCTAGCCTTACATTTCCCAGCTGATTGTTGCCCACTCCCCCAAATCCCTGTGGTTATTAATATTTAGGAGGGCACTGATAAATCATTACCAACCCTAGTCAACATCAATCAGTATTTCCAAGTTGTTTTAATAGCACCATCTTATACTGCATCATACTGAAATGTACACATACATGGACACAGTGGTGGGATTCAGCCAGTTTGCACCACTTCAAGAGAACTGGTTGTTACATTTCTGAGCAGTTTGGTGAACTGGTTGCTGGAAGAAATCATTAGGGCAGAGAGCCAGTTGTTAAATTATTTGAATCCACCACTGCTTGGACACCTAAACAGCCATACATATATCGCAGCAACTGGAAACTCAGCATTATGTCTTCTCAATGCCTGCTTCCCAAAAACTGTAATGGTAACTTTTTTTTTGACGGAGTCTAACTGTTTCTACTCTGGCCAGAAGACATTTACATAATCCTTTGCTCTAAACCAGGGGTGGGCAAACTTTGCAACTTTAAGTCTGAAGACTTCAGCTCCCAGAATTCAGCTTTGCTGGCTGGAGAAGTCTGGGAGCTGAAGTCCTTCAGACTTAAAGTTGCAAAGTTTGTCCACCCCTGCTCTAAACAATGACAATCTTTAAACTGGTGTGATTGATGTGTAAGAAAAAGGCATAACTTTACCTCGTTTTCGATGATTCACTTAGCTTTGTTTCCAAATGTGCTCCCTAATTGTATTTATATAATAGGCATCATCTAAAAGATTATTGGCATCTGCCAATCACGGTGATGATTAATCATTTTCATTTTTAGGACTTTCCTTTACTTAGGGGATGCCTTTGGAATGGTAATCCATTTACTGTAGATGCACCTAATGTTTTGCTGCCTGTTACAGATACAATCTTGCTTTGCTTATTTGATTTGGGAAGCATCCACCAGATCTGCTTTCGTGCAAAGACACCGTCCATGCTGAGTATGTAACTGGCACCCAGCAAGTCTAGTCACATCTTATTCCTTTAATGAAAGAGACACCGGAGACTGTTTCACAGTAGAAACCACACCAAATTGCTTCACTTGGTGCCTTTTGCAGAGAACCTACAAACTAAACAGAGCCCTGTCAGCTTTTTCAAAATGCAGCAAAACCAAACATACCAGGGAAAGAGAGAGAGAGAAAATAAAGGCTTTAAACAAAATATGGGCTTCTCAGGGAATTCCTGGCAATTGTGCAAATGGTCCTCCAGAGCTACAATTAAAGCAAAGCATAAAATATATTCTTTGCCAGTTCTCACTTGTTAAACGTGCTTCTAGCTAATGTTTTCCCCTGATTTACAGAGTTCCTGCAGCCTCACTGAGGTTGTTGTAGATGCTGCAAGGATATACAGTATAAGCTTTGGAAGAGGAAATGCTCAGATTTGCCAAATATTGAAGAGAGTTCATGAGTTTAGTAGGCAGTGATGCCAGTATGTTGATTTTGGCTTTTTATGTAGTTTTTCTTTCTGACTTGCTTTCATGTCCACAATATATCTCTTGACAACTATTGATAAAATAATTTATCTCCTCCATTAACATCTGGAACTGTTGTGCTGTATATATCCAGTTGGTCAATTGTTCTGATTTTTAAAAAAAATCCCAAAAGAACAGAATTTAATTACAAACCATTTAAATCATAAGAACAAATCCTGTGTTCACCTGCTCCCTTCTGCATTAAGTATGCTTATTACCTCCTCTTTAAATTCCACCCCATCTCTTTCTTAAAACTTTTCCTAAACTAGGTTTTTTGTCTATCCTCCCTTGCTAATACTAAATCTCACTCAGAGTACAAGCTCTCTATTATTCATCTTCCCACATAACTGATTTTATCTTCTATGTTAATCGGAGTCTTATACTCCGATTAACATACACACACACTTTACTTGGTTTCTCTTGATTGTTCCAAAGTCATTGAAACATACACACACAAACAAACACACACTATTAAGGAGAGAGATTCAGCCAGATGTAAACAATTAGCTCTGCCCATCCTAGCCCTGACATCTATTAAAGGCTGCCAGTTGATTCTATGGGATCTGAATTGGGAGGTTGCATGGTGAACTGAATCATTCTATTTATTTCCTTATATAAAGATCATATTTGGATTTACAGCCCACAAACGTAGATGAGGCAAAGGAGTAAGAACAGCCTGTATGTGATCTTTAGGCAGAATATTATTTCTGAGCACCACAAAGAAAGTGAAAATATGTTTTACATCAAGTAGGGCAATAATCCAGTAACACTCCAGCACTAAAACATCTGTCACAATCAGAAGCAAGCATGATTGCCAGTCAAAGCAAACTATTTTTCCAGCTGATTTTTTCCCCCACTGAAAACAACCTCTTTAGAGGAAAACATTGTTCACAAATTATATCTTTCAGTGCGATTTTTCTATATTCCTCTCCACCACCACCACCACCATCCAAAAAAACCCCTCTCGGCTGCTATCTTTAAATACAATATTCAAAATGAATCTGTTTTTCAAAACCCAACTTCATTTATTGTATTATCTTAAAGTCAATGGTAATAAAATTGGGTGAAAAAAAAGTAAAGGAGACTTTTTTCATGGACTGGAAGTCTCTGTGCAGATAGGTCTTTCAAACCTATATATAGTGCAGGCTTGGATATGACTTTTACAAGGACTATTGATGGTCTTTGGCAGGCTTGTGAAGATTTTTTTTTTTTAGTAAGATTTGTGATCTGATTAACTGAGAAGAAACAAGATGTGTGTGTGTATGTATATGTTAGTGGTGGGTTCCAGATCTCATCACAACTGGTATGCTGTGACAGGGCTGGGTGTCCATCACGGACATGCACCCTACGCATGCATGTGCATCCACCACCCTGCGATGCTCCAGGTGCTTGGCGGAGGTCATGCAGGCGCTGTACACTGTGTGCGCATGCGCAAATGGACCGAGGGCGGGTGGGTGGGCCCTCCAAAGCACCGTTCCGGTATGGTGGCCGCTGCTCCCTTTTTCAGAAGTAGGAATCCAATTATATATCGTTTTCTATATGTGATTTCCTCATAGATTTGAGTTTATTTGCCTCTTCTTGTTTTTAATTGGTTGTTGATTTAAATATATTGTTATATTAAGTTATAATTAAATATATATTTATTATAAATTTGGAGGAGGAGATAAAATAATGGAGGACAGGCTTAAAAAATAAAATTTAGAGTAATATGGTATGGACTAATATGAACGCAATGTTTTCCATATTGTTGCGGCTGAAGGTAGCAGTAAGTCAGACAATCTGGTTATAAACTCAAGAGCCCAAACAGTCCTTACTCAGTTGCCTGTGGTCTGCACAATAAGCCACCTTTCCTCTGAAGATACTGACAACGGTTGCTGGCAAATATCAGGAAATACACACAATTGCTAAATCTTGAAACTCAACACTACTCAAAGATACTGGCCATGACAATCTACAACAGTATAAGGTAAAAAATATACAACATGTTAAACAGATATAAGATACTAGCTAATATCTACAGACAGTTTTATTAAAGCTCATATGCATTAGTCCCATTAGTTATAATCCAATCAAATTGATTCCAGTCAGTCATGGTGGGTGCTATAAATGTGCTGGCTTAAATAGGCTTATTCAAAAATAACATGGCAGCATGGTGTTAGAAGTCTGTGTAAAACTGAACTAGTTTCTAAAATTTCTGTATATTCCCAATACTTTTATTTGTAAGAAAAATACTTGGTGATTTGAATGTACTTGTCTATTAGCACATGGAGAGAACATCTGGAAATTTAACTTGAAATTAGACCTATTATACTAGTGATGGTTTATGGTTCATTTAAGGGTTAAATCACTGAAACATTTCATCAGAAGATGAAGTCAGATCTTTAAAAACTTCAGAATCTGTTCTGTGAGAAAAGTGCAAATATATGAAAATGTAAATGCAGATTGTAAGAAACACTTGTGAAACATGACTGGAACTCAGAATAATCTGGTTAATTTGTACCATCTGGGCTGGAAGCTGCTAGAGTAAAGATGGTTAATATGAGCCCAGTGGCTAATATATTTTGCATGTTTCTTAGTGTTGGACAGAGAAATGTCCTTGTGTTCCCCCCCACCCCCGATTCTGATTTGATTTAATAAAAGACTATTTGGCTCACAATTCTGTTCAAAACAAGAAAATTTTGAAGAAACGGTAATGGATGATGTATTGGGTGGGTTGAACTTCTGTAAATGACCATAAATGAATGAATGTCATATCTTTCATGCACAATTATCTCTCCAACAACTGCAACTCCATGTTTATCTAGGCTATGGTAATTCATCCAACATATAGACCAGGGATGTCAAACTCGATTTCATTGATGGCTATGTAAGGGTTGTGTTTGACCTCAGGAAGTCAGGGTGGGCACAGCCAGGGTGGGTGTGGCCAGCTCAATGTCACTCATATAGGGGTGTCTGTGGCAGCCCGAATGCTCTGCCAGCAAAAAAAGCCTCCTGAGCTCCATTTTCGACTGCAATGGTCTCCTGAAACCCTTTGCTAGAGAAAGCAGAGCTCAGGAGGGCTGCCCTTAGCCCTCCCTGCTGCCCATTGCCCTCTCGAGCTGAAGGCCAGTCTTAGCTATATCTGGGGTGGCCCTGCAGGACAGATCTAAGCACTCTGCAGGCTGGATCTGGTCCCCGAGCCTTGAGTTTGATCCACCTGATATAGAGCAAAGCTCTCTCCTGCTATGACTTTATAGAGTTTTAGAAATCTTTGGTCAATTCTACTGCAAAACTGTGGCCACCTCAGTGTCTTCAGCGAGGAAAGAAATGGAATCCCAAAGAGCAGGATCTGAGTCAGTAGCCAGGTAGCACTAAGACACTGGGAAACACGAAGAAATAGAAAGCCAGCACCAGTTCAAGGACTGTCTCCACTGATCAAAAGATACGATCGCAACTAGAGACTCCCTTGTCAGGTTACAGGATGCAATTGCCATAACCCTGCTTGATTATTATGCCAGTTCAAGGATGTACCTTTGAAAAAGCCACAGAGGTCACAGTCTCAGATACATTTAAACCATCACTGACTCTCAGAAAGATGAGGTGAAGAGCACAAAATGCACAAGAATGAAATAAGAGGATGGAGCACACAGAGGAAAGAGCATCATCTTTGAACTGGAACATCTGTGCAATGACAGTGTATAGCAAGGATCAGAGATCCGTAGATAGCCAATTAAACATAATATTTTTTAAATAACAGTTCATCCTGATGGAGAATGGCTGTATAATGGAAATCAGAGGTATGCTGGATAACAGTGCATTCTCTCTGTCTCTTTCTCTGTCTCTTTCTCTGTCTCTCTCTCTCCCAGAGGAATGCACAAAACACAGTTTCAACATTTATTCTTATCCATACAATGTAATCAAAAGACAAAGCAGTTCCCTATTTGCCTGCTATCTTAACCACTTTTAATTATCTAGTGCTGTTTTCTCCCTTTACTGAAATATCAATGCGGAACTGTTATTCAATATACCCTAATGTTCTTTAAAATCGTTAGCATATCTTGAAATGGATGGCAGACACCTGCCATCCAGCTAAAAATACAAGAGGAAAAAGCCCTTTATTACTTAAAAAAACAATCATATCAAAACTGAATTATTTTTAACAGCTCTGTTCCTAGCATAGGAACTCATTTAAAGTGGACTTTGACAGCAAAAAAATGTAATGAGAGACGACTCTAATAGGAAGGATGTTACTACAGCATTTAGTAGAAATGTAAGCTGATTCCATTATCTTTGCAGAGCAAAACCTCTGACATTTTCAGCTGCCAGTGGACTATTCCTAGTTTTTCATATGACATACGAAGAAGAAGATCAGAAGAGACTGACTTCTCTGATCCATAACCCAAATGCCAAATGAGGTTACCTAGAGACATCATAATGAATGATGCAGTATGGTGAACATGGCAGTCTTAAGGCCAAAAGAAATGAGGACTCCCTTGTGATAAGAGGCTGAACCTTTCAGAAAATGAAATATGTGTGCTGGGGAAATCCTTGTGTTAGACCAATGACTTCATTCAATACAAATAGACCCTTTTATTTCTTTCTAAACATGCCCCAAAGAAATTTGAGGAATATTGTAAAGAATTTGTAAAGATCTAAAACTACATAGTTGTTCTTCCATCACTGCTACCAGCTCTTTAATTCCTGCTGTTTCATTTGTAGCTGTCAATTCTATTATTAATCTTGTGTAAGTGTGTGCATGTGTTCCATAATTATAGACTTTCAACTGTGCTATTAATCATATTCATTGACAGATCATCTCTGGTTGCCTTTCAGCTCACTGGTATCGCCTCTCCCTGCCACCAAGAAAGTTCCAGAGAAAGCTTGGGGATTTCCATGAGCATTTGGGGGGCAACTCAGCTAGGGCCTTAGCTGCTGCCTAGAATGAGTGGGTGGATGGTTGGGGCTTTGGACTATATAGCTCCTAAATATATTGATATACTCAATTATATCTATAGTGTCAAGGGCCAGCCAAGTTAGGTCAAGGTTCTGTCCCACTATTTGGAAGCTAATCAGGTTTCAGGAGCCACCATCTCTCAGTCAACCCTAACAAGACCAATTGCTATGGGTGTTTGGGCTACACCAGCCTGGGGAGGTTCCAGGCTAGCCTTACCCTATGTATGAGTCTGGACTTACAGTTCCTGTTCATTTAGCAAATGGCAGCTTGATTACCAGTTGTACCTTTCTAGAGTGAGGGGTCCTTCACACTCACACTTTGGGCTAGACTATACTGCAATGTGCTCTATTTGGGGGCTCTCCTAGAAGCTTCAATTTGGTCCAGAATGTGATGGTGATGGGCATAGTTCATTGTGATGGGCATATCTATGAAGCAGCCCTGTTCTGTGAGCTGGTATGGTTGTCAGTTTGTTTTAAACCACATTTTTAAAGATTATAAAAATAAATTCTGCAATCTTTACATTGGAAATTTGTCCAGGGTATCCATTTGAGTCAAAAGAGCAATTCCTTGATGTGGCAAATGGCCAAAGGCTTCTTGCTCTCAGGGAAGCATGTGATGCACCCATGACGAATTAATGGTTGCAACCCAACTATGGCTTCTTTGTATTTACTGTGATGAATTGGTAAAATAGTTGACATTAAGTTGGGATTCATTCTAGCTGCCCCCCCCCCCTTTAATGGGAAATGGGAAAAATATATATATTAACATAGACTACTGATCATAACCACATTTTTTTAAAGAGAGGATCAAACATATTTTCAATGAAACAGCAAAAGAGTGATAGAAAACTGTATGGCAGTTAGAGGGAAAAACCAAAATGGAACCTTGGAAGTGGGAATGAATCTTTGCCATTTATTGATTGTTTGATTGATTTGAATTTCTATGCAGCCTTTGTTTTCTAGAGATCATGTGTCATTTTCTCTTTATTGCCTGAGTAGAGCTCATAAGTGGAGTTGCAGACTTGGTGCACAGGAGAAGCATATTGTAGTAGAATTGGTGCAGAGTAAGCAAAAGTAGGGGGTGTTTCCTGCTGTTATGCTTTTTTTGGCGGTAGAAACTAAAAGATAGCGACTTACCAAGTGAGATGAGATTAAATAAATAGACTAACTATTTAGAAATTAATTTTATTTTGTATTTTGCAGCCAGAAACTATTTTCATGGTGTGAAATGAGAAATTTTGTGGAGAAGATAATTTTATGCAATGCACTATACAGAGATAAATGTGAGAAGTAATTAACAAAAAGGCCAATTTAAATAGTTCTTAGAGGTAACTCTGCAATATCATGCATTATGTGATAGCATAGAAATTGAAATCACTATAATTCATATGATCTATAGTATCTTTAAAGGAAAGCTATTCACTAGCTGAGATGTATGGCCAACACATTATCCTCAAAATTCCCCTGTCTTTATTTAAGTTGTAGGCTGCTGTGACATGCTGTGATTTATTTTAATGAAATGCAGTGCCTCACTTTGCATTTTGTGATTTCAAGACTCCTATAAGCTTATGTAAATTCCAGCTGCTAGGCCACAAGATAAAATCATGGCTCTTACTTACTTTCTTTATGTCACATAAATGTGAAAAATTGAAGAGTTGCTCCAGGCCAATGTGTTACATTTTACATTGTGGTGATCTCCAAAAGCTGCCTTTTCAGCTTGAATCAGGGCTAATGTTTTAAACAGCAGAAGCACCAAAAAAAGTGTAACAGAAAATTCTGCTGAATGTTTAGAGTTGGGACATCATGAGGTCTTTCTTTCCATCCTGAAATTCATTCCTTGTTTGAGATTTTATTGGTATTAGAAATTCTATCATGCCAATACCACATAGACTACAGACAGGAAATATACTTCTAATGAATATTCAGGGTTAATCCACATAGCCTTTTCTTTCTGACATGCTGAAATCATAAATCAAACTTTTCCATGATGTTGATATATGAAATCAGTCATATAAATATTCCAACATAAATAGAAATTATGACTCACCATATCCTATTTAACTTATTTGTCAATGATTTCTCAGATTTTTTAGTAAGTCATGATTTGAACATCTGTAGCCTCCACAAACTTTGATTGTTTAGCATATTTTATTGCCAAAAGTTTCAACTTGAAGTATCTATTAAAAATAATAATAAATTGAGTTGCCCTTCAATTCTCATGGCTGAAAAATTCAACTAAAATGAAAGTTATCAACAGTAAAATACAAACTCCCCATTCTAGAAAAAACCTAAACATAAACTTACCTATAATACAATAATACAATACAATAGCAGAGTTGGAAGGGACCTTGTAGGTCTTCTAGTTCAACCCCCTGCATGGGCAGGAACCTTATACCATTTCAGACAAATGGCTATCTAACATCTTCTTAAAGACTTATAGTTTGACTCCCTCTTCTTTGTGGCACCCTCTGAGATATTGGAACACTGTTTCATGTCTCCCCTGGTCCTTCTCTTCATCAAACTAGACATACCCAGTTCCTGCAACCGTTCTTCATATGTTTTAGCCTCCAGTTAAGATGTTAAGATGTTAAGTTAAAGATACATGTTGAAAGGCATGTAATTCTGAATGCTAGTGTGACCAACTAAATTCTCAGAGACTGGAAAAACACCTCTGAACACATTTGATCAAGCACAGAATCACACATTGGTGTTTTTTCTTATCCAATGATCCAAAATGGTATCCTCCATGGTCAGAAAGAAGAGGCCTATACTGACTCTCAGAACCTACTTACTCCTTCCATCAAATCAGCCGATAAAGGAAAGTAGACTACAATATTGCATTATCATCAAGGAGTTGTTTCCAGATGTTCAATAGGGTAGTCAATTATATTCTCTCTGTCCTGCACAATTTGTATGTTATGTTCAAATTAAAATGGAACATTAATATTAATAACTAGCTATACCCGGCCACGTATTGCTGTGGCCCAGTCTGGTTAAATGGCCAACCAAACTGTGTGTAGATCTACACCTGCACACATACACACAACCACCATATAACCCCCAACCTACCTACCTACTGTATTTCTCCCTCTCTATCTATCCCTCTACCTACCTACCTATTGTATTTCTTTCTTTCTCCCTCTATCTACCTACCTACTGTATTTCCCCCTCTCTATCCCTCTACCTACCTACCTACTGTATTTCTCCCTCTTTCTCTATTCCTCTACCTACCTACCTACCTACTGTATTTCTCGCAATCTATCTATACACCTACCTACCTACTTACCTACCTACCTACGGTATTTCTCCCTCTCTGTCTATCCCTCTACTTACCTACCTATTGTATTTCTTGCTTTCTCCCTCTACCTACCTACTGTATTTCTCCCTCTCTATCTATCCCCCTATCTACCTACCTGCCTACCTACTGTATTTCTCCCTCTCTGTCTATCCCTCTATCTACGTACCTACTGTATTTCTCCCTATCTATCCCCCTACCTACCTACTTACCTACCTACTGTATTTCTCCCTATCTATCTATCCCCCTACTTACCTACCTACTATATTTCTTCCTTTCTCCCTCTACCTACCTGCCTACCTACCTACCTACTGTATTTCTCCATATCTATCTATCCCTCTACCTACCGACCTACCTACCGACCTACTGCATTTCTTTCTATCTATCTATCTATCTATCTATCTATCTATCTATCTATCTATCTATCTATCTATCTATCTATCTATCTATCTATCTATCTATCTATCTATCTATCTATCTATCTATCCACCTACCTACCTACCTACCTACCTACCTACCTACCTACCTTATTTCTCCCTCTCTATCTATCACTCTATCTACCTACCTACTGTAATACAATAATACAATAGCAGAGTTGGAAGGGACCTTGGAGGTCATCTAGTCCAGCTCCCTCCCTAGGCAGGAAGCCCTATACCCATGATGGCAAACCTATGGCACGGGTGCCACAGGTGGCACACGGAACAATTTCTTAGGCCACGCGAGGCATTGCCCTATCAGCTTCAGTGTGTATGTGTGCCCTGGCCAGCTGTTTTAGGCCTTCTTTTGAGGCCGTTTTTTGCCCTCTCGAGGTGGGGGAAGGCTGTTTTCATCCTCCCCAGGCTCCTATAAAGCCTCTGGAGCCTGGGGATGACGTAAAAAGCATGCCAAATGCAGGGGGTCATGCACATAGCATTATGGATGTGGCACACCTGTGCATATCACCCCTGCACTCCCCCTGTTTTTGGCACGCGAGCCAAAAAAGGTTAGCCATCACTGCTCTATACAATTTCAGACAAATGGCTATCCAACATCTTCTTGAAGACTTGCAGTGTTGGGGCATTCACAACTTCTGGAGGCAAGCTGTTCCACTGGTTAATTGTTCTAACTGTCAGGAAATTTCTCCTCAGTTCTAAGTTGCATCTCTCCTTGTTTAGTTTCCACCCATTGCTTCTTGTTCTGCCCTCAGGTGCTTTGGAGAATAGCTCGACTCCCTCTTCTTTGTGGCAACCCCTGAGATATTGGAAGGCTGCTATCCTGTCTCACCTAGTCCCTCTTTTATTAGAGTCCTTCAGGAGATAGGGCAGTATATAAGTGTAAACAATAATAAAAATAAATTAAACTGTATTTCCCCCTCTCTCTCTATTCCCCTATCTACCTACCTACTGTAATACAATAATACAATAGCAGAGTTGGAAGGGACCTTGGAGGTCATCTATTCCAATTCCCTGCCTAGGCAGGAAGCCCTATACCATTTCAGACCAATGGCTCTCCAACATCTTCTTGAAGACTTCACAACTTCTGGTGGCAAGCTGTTCTACTGATTAATTGTTCTAACTGTCAGGAAATTTCTCCTCAGTTCTAAGTTGCTTCTCTCCTTGATTAGTTTCCACCCATTGCTTCTTGTTCTGCCCTCAGGTGCTTTGGAGAATAGCTTGACTTCCTCTTCTTTGTGGCAGCCTCTGAGATATTGGAAGGCTGCTATCATGTCACCCTTAGTCCTTTTTGTTAAACTGTATTTCTTCCTCTCTCTCTCTGTATGGGCCACCTGGGAGTTTGCTATCTCAGTGCCTTTTTGGCCGTAAGAGGCCTCCGTACAGTCTTTTTGAGGAACTGACTGTTGGAAATGCCAGGTGGGAGGAGTTACAAGGAGGTGAAAATTTTTTCAGTGGTACATTTTACATTTGTGTACTGTGTACATGACACACGTGTGCTAGGCACAAAATGAGTTGGTATTCTATTATCCGAAGTCCTTGTGAACATTGTGTGAAAAAGTGAGGTAAATCGGTCCAGTAGTTTTTGAGATTAGTGGATTCGTACAAACTATTTTACATTTTTATTTATATAGACTAGCTGTACCCGGCCACGCGTTGCTGTGGCCCAGTCTGGTTAAATGGCCAGCCAATCTGTGTGTAGATCTACACCTGCACACATACACCCAACCACCATATAAGCCCCAACCTACCTACCTACTGTATTTTTATCTATCTATCTATCTATCTATCTATCTATCTATCTATCTATCTATCTATCTATCTATCTATCTATCTATCTATCTATCTATCTATCTATCTATCCCTCTACCTACCTACCTACTGTATTTCTTTCTTTCTCCCTCTACCTACCTACCTACCTATTGTATTTCCCCCTCTCTATCCCACTACCTACCTACCTACTGTATTTCTCCCTCTTTCTCTATTCCTCTACCTACCTACCTACGGTATTTCTCCCTCTCTGTCTATCCCTCTACTTACTTACCTATTGTATTTCTTGCTTTCTCCCTCTACCTACCTACCTACCTACCTACCTACCTACCTACCTACCTACCTATCTACTATATTTCTCCCTCTCTGTCTATCCCTCTACCTACCTACCTACTGTATTTCTCCCTCTCTGTCTATCCCGCTACCTAACTACCTACTGTATTTCTTTCTTTTCCCCTCTATCTACCTACCAACCTACTGTATTTCCCCCCCTCTATCCCTCTACCTACCTACCTACCGTATTTCTCGCTATCTATTTATACACCTACCTACCTACGGTATTTCTCCCTCTCTGTCTATCCATCCCCCTACCTATGTACCTACGTACCTACATACCTACGTACCTACCTACCTACCTACCTACCTACCTACCTACCTACCTACCTACCTACTATATTTCTTCCTTTCTCCCTCTACCTACCTACCTTCTTTCTTTCTTTCTTTCTCTCTTTCTTTCTTTGTATCTATCTATCCATCCATCCACCCACCTACCTACCTACCTACCTTATTTCTCCCTCTCTGTCTATCCCTCTACTTACCTACCTATTGTATTTCTTGCTTTCTCTACCTACCTACCTACCTACCTACCTACCTACCTACCTACCTACCTACCTACCTACCTACTATATTTCTCCCTCTCTATCTATCCCCCTATCTAACTACCTACCTACCGACTGTATTTCTCCCTCTATGTCTATCCCTCTACCTAACTACCTACTGTATTTCTTTCTTTTTCCCTCTATTTACCTACCAACCTACTGTATTTCCCCCCCCCCTCTATCCCTCTACCTACCTACCTACCGTATTTCTCGCTATCTATCTATACACCTACCTACGGTATTTCTCCCTCTCTGTCTATCCCTCTACCTACCTATCTACTGTATTTCTCCCTCTCTATCTATCCATCCCCCTACCTATGTACCTACCTACCTACCTACCTACCTACCTACCCACCTACCTACCTACCTACCTACTATATTTCTTCCTTTCTCCCTCTACCTACCTACCTACTTTCTTTCTTTCTTTCTTTCTTTCTTTCTTTCTTTCTTTCTTTCTTTCTCTCTTTCTTTCTTTGTATCTATCTATCCATCCACCTACCTACATACCTACCTACCTACCTTATTTCTCCCTCTCTATCTATCCCTTGGGGGTCATCTAGTCCAACTCCCTGCCTAGGCAGGAAGCCCTATACCCATGATGGCGAACCTCTGGCACAGGTGCCACAGGTGGCACACGGAACCATTTCTTAGGCCACGCGAGGCATTGCTCTGTCAGCTTCAGTGTGTATGTGTGCCCTGGCCAGCTGATTTAGGCCTTCTTTTGAGGCTGTTTTTTGCCCTCTGGAGGTGGGGGAAGGCTCTTTTCACCCTCCCCAGGCTCCTATAAACCCTCTGGAGCCTGGGGATGACGTAAAAAGCATGCCAAATGCAGGGGGTCATGCACATAGCATTATGGATGTGGCACATCTGTGCACATCACCCCTGCACTCCCCCTGCTTTTGTCACGCGAGCCAAAAAAGGTTAGCCATCACTGCCCTATACCATTTCAGACAAATGGCTATCCAACATCTTCTTGAAGACTTCCAGGGTTGGGGCATTCGCAACTTCTGGAGGCAAGCTGTTCCACTGATTAATTGTTCTAACTGTCAGGAAATTTCTCCTCAGTTCTAAGTTGCTTCTCTCCTTGATTAGTTTCCACCCATTGCTTCTTGTTCTGCTCTCAGGTGCTTTGGAGAATAGCTTGACTCCCTCTTCTTTGTGGCAACCTCTGAGATATTGGAAGGCTGCTATCCTGTCTCCCCTAGTCCCTCTTTTATTAAACTGTATTTCTCCCTGTCTCTCTATTCCCCTATCTACCTACCTACTGTAATACAATAATACAATAGCAGAGTTGGAAGGGACCTTGGAGGTCATCTAGTCCAACCCCGCTGCTCAAGCAGGAGACCCTATACCATGTCAGACAAATGGTTTTCCAGTCTCTTCTGAAAAACACATCCAGTGTTGGGGCATCCATAACTTCTGGTGGCAAGCTGTTCCACTGATTAATAGTTCTCACTGCCAGGGAATTTCCCCTCAGTTCTAAGTAGCTTCTCTCCTGGATTAGTTTCCACCCATTGCTTCTTGTTCTGCCATCAGGTGCTTTGGAGAGTTGGAAGGGACCTTGGAGGTCATCTAGTCCAACCCCGCTGCTCAAGCAGGAGACCCTATACCGTGTCAGACAAATGGTTTTCCAGTCTCTTGTGAAAAACACATCCAGTGTTGGGGCATCCATAACTTCTGGTGGCAAGCTGTTCCACTGGTTAAAAGTTCTCACTGCCAGGAAATTTCCCCTCAGTTCTAGGTTGCTTCTCTTCTTGATTAGTTTCCACCCATTGCTTCTTGTTCTGCCCTCAGGTGCTTTGGAGAATAGCTCGACTCCCTCTTCTTTGGGGCAACCCCTGAGATATCGGAAGGCTGCTATCCTGTCTCCCCTAGTCCCTCTTTTATTAAACTTTTATTGCTGTCAGATTCTTTGATTCTTTGTTACAGTTTGGTTCAGTTCGTATTAAACAGTTTAAAGCAGCTGCCTGCCTCCATTTTTTTACCTCAGAGAACAGTCCTGAGCAGTATTTCTCCCCCCCTCCCTGTCTATGGGCCACCTGGGAGTTTGCTATCCCAGTGCCTTTTTGGCCCCAAGAGGCCGCCATATGAGGCCTCTTCCAACACTGGCAGTTGAAAAGCAGCCTGATGGGCGTGGCTACAGGGAATTCTCACATTTTCAGTGAGTACATTTTATTTGTGTTTAGCTTTCAGACAACACAAGTGTGATAGGCACAAAATGAGTAGCTATTCTATTATCGGAAGTCCTTGGCTACATTGTGTCAAAATTTGAGGCAGATCGGTTCAGTAGTTTTTGAGATTAGTGGATTCGTACAAACTATTTTACATTTTTATTTATATAGATTACGGATGGCTGAAGAATTTGATCTTTGTGAATTCTAAAATATAGAATTTTGATTACTGAATAGATTGGTGTTGTCATGATTGCTTAAAACATAAATGGATGGATCTTATGTATAAATCCAAACACAGCCCTTCCTTTCCATTCCCTTTGTCATCTCTGAAGCTGGCCTGACTGAGGCCATCTTGAAGGCTTCAGTGTTGCCACAATGGGGATGAGGGAAACAGAGTGGGGAAATAGACATAGTTAGGGTTTTGTAGCCAAAACAAAATAGTTTCCTCTGAGAACCAAGGACATTTCCACAGGTGGCAAAGAGAGGAGGAGTAAAGTTTCCAAGCAACCGGACAGCAATTTGATTGGACCATGTGACTGACTATTTGGGAAAGGGGGAAAAACTTTGACTTCTAATTAGGTGAAAATCATGGGAAACTTTGCCGTCAGTTTTCACCAGTCTGTGCCAATATGATATGTCCAATAAACCTGCTCTTTGAGGAACCTGCTTGCCTCAGAGTTCTGTTTATGGATCAGGGGAGGGTTATTTTAGTTATTTGGTTGATTAAATATTGCAGTTTTAGTTAACCATTATTAATTTATTCCACTGAGTACAGTAACTTCATTGGATCTATATCAGGGATGGGTTTCTGCCAGTTCTAACCTCTTCTATGGAAGAGGTTCCACAAATCTACAGTGCTGTTTAGAACCGGTTCCAGCTCCCTCCCCCTGCCCGTCCGCACATCATCAAGATGAAGAGCGAGAGGAGGAATTCAGGGAGTTGAAGTCCACAAGTCTTAAAGCTGTCAAGTTTGAACACCCCTGGGGAGTTTTTTTCTAAAGGGTTAGGGGTGCAAGGATCTTGTAACTTGACAGCTTTAAGACTTGCATGCTTCAAATGCCAGTTTCTGAGCCAACATTTTGGTTGCTAAGCAAGAGCTTTGTTAAGTGAATTTCACCACATTTTACAAGTTGGCCATGCCCACCCAGTCACATGACTGCCAAGCCACTCCCACCCAATCACATGACCAGAAAGCCACTCCCACAAAGCAGGCCACACCTACAGAAGAGGTTCTAAAAAATTTGAAACCCACCACTACTATGGATGTAATACTTGGAACACTGACACCCTTCTTATTACTGCTCTCTCCCTCCTTCTCTTTCTCTCTTTATTGATCAACAGTAAAAGGCCTACAGAATCAGTTGTCAGAGGGAAATGGGCAGGTGTAACAAAAGAACTCAAGATGATGGTCTGAGCACATGATCAAAGGCTAACTCATTTTTTGTCTTTCTTTTATTCATTATTCCTTTGCTTAGGAACTTCAGTATGTGAAAATATTTTAATAAGTTTCATTTTGACTATCCATTCAAACAGGTTTCACTTTAGATTTATTACATCAACCACAGCACTTACTGGATAGCATGAAGTTTCACATAATTTTCACAACAATTTTTTTTGTGGTGCCTGACTTTCACTTAATTTGACTTTCACTTATCCTGTAAGGATAAAATTGATGAATGTTCATTTAATTTTTATGAATGCCATTCCATCATCTTCTAACTAAGAAAGTATTTGTTACCCTTAAATTGTATTCATACATTAGGTAAATGAGTGACAAAAAGGAAAGGATGATGATTTTCAGATTTTAGAAGGGATTGTTGCAGAGATTTCCCAACAGCGGGAGAAGCCTATTCAGAATAGCAGAGTTGGAAGGGGCCTTGAAGGTCTTCTAGCCCAATCCCCTGCTTAGGCAGGAAACCCTACACTTCAGACAAGTGGTTATCCAATCTCTTCTTAAAAACTTCCAGTGTTGGAACATTTACAACTTCTGAAAGCAAGGTGTTCCACTGCTCTAACTGTCAAGAAATTTCTCCTTAGTTCTAAGCTGCTTCTCTCCTTCTCTAAGTTGCTATTCCCCTTTCATCTTGTCTATGTACCTAGTCTTTTTAATGTTCTTCCCATTCTGTTTATGCAATATGCTTAAGTGGGTCAAGGGGTGTGTTAATGTGACCACCTTAATCTAGTCAACTAACCTTGAAAACTAAACTAGGAGGGGTTAATTTCAGCTAAAAATAGCTTCAGGGCTGTTTATGCTCCTTCTGTATCACCCGTGCCATCTGAATAGGAAAGAGAGCATTACCAGGGGAGTTAATGGTTCCTTTCTGATTCTAAGAGGAAAATAGTATCCTAGAATGGATTTATGAAAACAGGTCTTATCTTTTTACTTTCCATCTCTGTCCATATGCCAAATGGTGAAAGAGGGAATAAATGCTCTCAATTCTATCTGTTATAGCATTGAACTTGATTGTGCAATTCAGGAATTTTTTAAAACTTTTTTTTTAATTAGAGGAAGAAGATACAAAAAGTCAGTATGTGACAATATATGATCCTCCATTACGGTCATCACCACTCCTTCCTTGCATCTTTGACAAGTAAGCATTACCAGAAAATGGGGGACAGTGAGTCAGTTAAGTACAGAATAGCTGATTCAATCAGTTAAGCGGTAGAAATATGGCTACAGAGTAATATAGAATAACAGAGTTGAAAAGGACATTGGAGGTCTTCTAGTCCAACACCCTTCTCAAGCAGGAGACTCTATACCATTTCAGACAAATGGCTGTCCAGTCTCTTCTTGAAATCCTCCAGTGATAGGACACCCACAACTTTTGAGGAAAAGCCGTTCTACTGGTAGAGCGTTCTCACTGTTAGGAAATTTCTCCTTAGTTCTATGTTGCTTTTCTCCTTGATTAGGTTCCATCCATTGTTTCTTGTCTTAATTTTTGGTGCTTTGAAAAATAGGTTGACCACCTCATCTTTGTGACAGCCCATCAAATATTGGAACACTGCTATCATGTCCACCTTAGTCTTTCTTTTCTCTAGACTAGACATACCCAATTCCTGCAACTGTTCTTCATATGTTTTAGCTTTCCGCTCCTTAATTATCCCTGTTGCTCTTCTCTGCATTCTTTCCAGAGTCTCAACATCTTTTTTATATTGTTCTGACATTGTATGATATGATAAAAAGCATGAGATTGTCTCCGGCTAGCAGAAGTGAAAGATAAAAGTTGGGGTGAGGAACTTGGACGTTCATTTGCTAGTCTCCAATTCCCATCAGCTTTGGCCAAGATGCCAAATACTTGGGAATTCTCAACATGAACTGGCAGGCCATGGTTTTCCTGATTTCATTTAACTTTCTCCCTGTACCATTATTGATGGTTGAAAGCAGCAGAATTCACCAGGGGATGAGGTAAAAAGGTAAAGGGGCACAATCAAAGCCCCACCCCCTTTTAACTTTGTTTCATTCGCAGTTGTAAAAAAAAAAGGATGGAGTTTCAGTGCTATTTTCACAACTATTTTTACTTTTTTGACTCGTCTGCAGGGGATTGTGCCTATTTCTCAGGGTTGAAAATGGATTTCAGTCAAGAAATTTTAAAGGGTTTTTTGAGTTTGCATATATTCATCCATGAGAGAGTTGAATGTGCTAATGATGTTTTCAAAGTAGGTCTAAGCATGTCAAATTCCTCTGGAGGAAAACAACATAGAGGAAAATTACTGGCACAGGGCATTTTAAGTCAATAAATGAAATCTACTCACTTTAGCTGAGATTCTAAGAAAATAACTTCTGATTTGTCTTTGATAACTTGACACATCTCTGTTAAAGTAGAAGTAATGGAATTGCACACTATTCTTCAAAAAACTAATATTGATGGTTTTTAAATATTGTGATTCAATTTGATTGCCCGATGTTGTGTTTTTTGGTTAATAGCTTTTTAGATATGCAAATCATTTTTCTGTACTTCCTTAGATTCTGACTACATTCATTTTTAGATCAATGTACACAAATATATACACACTTAGGAGTCCCTGTGAAATTTCAAAGTGTTGTACAGACCCTAACCAAATGAAGTTCAAGGCTTTCCTTGGAGTAAAGATTTTTCAGGGTTTAATTTATTTTCAGTTCTCAAATTTGTTTATGGAGTGCATAATTCAAAAATAAAAGTTATCTTAAATATATCTGCACAGTGCCTACCACCCAGTGAAAAATCAGAGCATTTACATCTGAAAAATAAGTTACCAGGAAGTTTAAGTTTCAGAAAGATTTGAAGATTGTTGATTTTAGAAAATAACATGCATTTTATTTTACTTGGTGTTGCATGCATGTAATATCTTTTTGATAAAGTTTTGCTAAAACTTTTTAAGCTCTCGAAGGAAAAGAAATTTACCATAAAGGGGATGATATAAATTAAAAAGCAAACCTGCTAGTTATAACAAAACTTTGGTACCACTGTGTACTATGCTAAATTTGGAATTAAAGTCCTCAATTCCAGAAACTCTGAAACTTTTGTGGCAGAGGAAACAAACAAGAAGCAAACAAAGATTCTATCTACTTGAATGAAGTCTTCATAGTACTACATGAAACTCTCAGCTTATGAAAAGAATTGTTTGTATGAATATTCGTACTTGGCTGCAAAATGTTTGCCCAGTCCTGACTTTTATAGTTTCATGTTTCCATATATATATAATAATATATTTTGATAAGTTTTTGTATCTTATAATGTATTTTGTTTAATATTATTTATTGTATTTTAAGTGCTGAAAACCACCTAAGGTTACATATTTCAGCTGGGTGACTATACTAATCAACTCAAACCAATTCAATCCAATTCATAAACAGGAGACCAGTTGTCTATGGAGATTCTCAGTCATCCAGGTCATGGTTGTCCAAAAGGTGCTTTTTCAAGAGGCAGCTGGACTTTTTTGTTTTTCTTTGAAGATGTTTCACTTCTCATCCAAGAAGCTTTTTCAGCTTTGACTGGATGGTAGGGAATAGAAGGATTCCTGGCGGACAGCTGGTCATTTGCATTTTTTTTAGAGTCGCTGAGTCCACTTGGAGGTTTTATCTATGTCCTCAAGGTCACCTGAGTAGTGCAAATGAGTGTGAAGCCTTCTTGGAACTCCTGAAAGGACTGTGTTGTGGAGCTATGTTTTGTGCAGGATGTTTTCTACCCTTATGTCCCTTCACTATTGAAGATCAATACAGCTGTTGGGGATGAGTCTGTGTTGTCTCCATCTCAAACTGAAGTGCAAATGGAAGAATCTTAATATTGATATATTTATGTCGGTGTACTTATGAAATGAAAATTTCACACGATCGGTGGTAGCTCTGTAACTTTCAGTATGACTTTTGAAAATGAATTAAGCAATTCATAGAAACTAAATCATCCCATGGCATTTTGAAATTACATAAACTTCTTTGTTCCTTACGAAGATTGGTAGTTTCACTTTCTGTTCTTTAAAATCAGATGATGTTAAACACAAAAACATTAGTATTTGAAATGGCAGGAAAGAAGCAACCATCCACAGAATATCACATTCCTGCAACTGACCCAAGAAGTTTAGTTGGGACAGTGCAACTGTCAAAAATACATGCCAGTTGCCAAGTGCCCAAATTTTGATCACATAATCATGGAGAGGTTGCAATGGTGTGAAAAACAGTCATAAGTCACTTTTCCCCCCAGTGCCTTTGTAACTTTGAAATGAACGATTCTAAGTGGAGGACTACCTGTAACATTTTCATGAGAGGTTATTTTATACAACCTAACAGTGAGCTCAAAAAGAAGAGTCAAGAAAAAGCATAAGCTATTTTGAATGAGATAAAGAGGAAAGAAGAATTAAAGAAATTTCCAGAGAGGAGAATTAATGCTCAACATCTTAACCTTTTACAACAACAGTTATCTGTGTTAACAATAAGAAAAATGGAAATAAAAATGAACTATATTAGTATAAAAAGCCCCTTTGATTTTTGTCTGGACTGGCACCTTGCCTCCTTTGACCTTGCTCTCCAGATGCTGATGGATCTTTTTTTGTTTTGTTTGACACAGCTGTGTCTCTGTGTGTATTTGTGTGGGCGTTTGTATATACCAACTAATTAAAATGAAAAGAAATGCATTTGATGGAGTATGGTCATTAGGACAATGGCAAGTTAAAGAAGGTGTCTCATCCTTTAACTGAAGATTATTATGAGTCAAAAATTTTCTGCCTTGAAACTGCTCATTTAGAATCTCCTTTTTCCTTGCTAGCTCTCACTTTGCAGAGACAGGCCAAGGAACAGATAATGTGTTACAGTGAACCACAAACAGGCCAATACAAAGGCCATTGCATACCTCTAATTGGTCCTGCACAGTTAAGTAGTTGTCTGGAAGGTTTGTGTCATGTCTCTACAAAGGCTGAAACCATCCAGAGCTGACATTTAGCAAAAAGACATCTCCATTAACTCAGAGCACCAAGATCCAGTATCCTCTTTAATTCAGACTTCTTTATACACTAAAATGTTTACTAGAAAGCTTTGCAGTAAGGCTAGCAGGTTACTAAGTGCGGAAATGGTAAAAAGGAAGAGATGTTTGGTAAAGGACCACAGCAGATTCATAAGTCTTACTTTTTAAAAAAAATATAATTTTATTGTAAATTAGTAGCAGAAAAAAGAACATAAATAAGACATTGACAAGACAAAGCAAAACTACACGGATACAACTGGGAGTAACTCACCCCTATATGTACACTCGCCCTCCCGCTCTCCTTACCTCTATTTGAGCCGACCGGGGCATTTGCACACGTGCACAGGGCTTACGGCTCCTGCAAGACGCTCTGCCGAGCAGCTGGAGCACCCGGGCAGTGGGTATGCATCCGCATGCTGTGCACATGCACGTGCTGGATGCCTGGCCACGTTGCAGTGTACTGGTTGAAACAGGAGCCGGAACTCAGCACTGGTGGAATGGTATGGAATGGGGTGGGATGACGATTATTGTTGCAGTAGCAGTAGCAATAGCAATAGCATTTGCTACTGCAAATGCTATTGCTACTCCCCATGGCTCGGGACCTAGCTATCTGCGGGATCGGATCCTGCCTCATACATCCTCACGGCCAATTCGCTCCCACAGAGAGGGACGTCTCCAGGTGCCGTCCACTAGACTTTGTCAGCGGGCGACGCCCAGGGGAAGGGCGCTCTCTGTGGCAGGCCCAGCCCTCTGGAACGACCTTCCCCCCGATATTCGAACAACCACGGACCTCCGCTCCTTCCGCCTGAAATTAAAAAAAAATCTTTTCTGCTTGGCCGGCCTAGGGTAGTCTCTCTGCTATGGGGTTTTTATTTAATTATAGGGTATTTTAGTGTTTAATGGGATTTTTAGCACAGGTATTAGATTTAATTTGTTTTTATGCTATGGTTGTATATTTATTGTTTTTATTCTCCCTGTGCACCGCCCCGAGTCCCTGTGGGGAGAGGGAGCGGTTTACAAATTAAATTATTATTATTATTATTATTATTATTATTATTATTATTATTATTATTATTATTATTATTATTATTATTATTATTATTATTATTATTATTATTATTATTATTATTATTATTATTATTATTATTATTTAGATTTATATATAGCTTCACAGTGCTTTACAGCCCTCTCTAAAGGGTTTACAGAGTCAGCATATTACCCCCAACAATCTGGATTCTCATTTTACCGACTTTGGAAGGATGGAAGACTGAGTCAAGCCTGGTGGGATTAAAACTGCCAAACTGCAGACAGACCGCAGTCAACAGAAGTAGCCTGCAGTACTGCACTCTAACCACTGTGCCACCACAGCTCTTGTAAATATGAATCTGCTTCCCCATTTCAATACTATATTTGACAAATGTCCTTCAGCCCAGCTTTTGACAATATTTTGGGCACTGAAATGTCAAGTTATGTTCATTTTATGGTATTGTAGGAAGTTAGCACCCACCCCTCTCCTAGAGAAATGAAATATCCTGGGAAATATTGAAAGGGTAGAATATTGTGTTTCCCTGGATCAGAAATGGAGAAACATGTTTTAGACAGGAAACAGACTCACTGTTAATAGCCCCCACCTTTGTTAATGGGTCATTTAAAAAAGCCTGGGCCAGTCTAATTACATTACAAAGACTCCTTCCCTTCAGCTCCAGGGTGATGGGATCAAGGCATGATAGTATTAGCCCTTTATGCAACTCACCACATGGCATCTGAGAACTCAACCAAACCTGGACTCAGCCTAAAGAGTTGCCCATGGGAAAAATACATTTCTTACACAGGAACAGGAAACAGACAGGTGGGACTGAACAGATTATAAAAAAACCCAGCAAGCCCCTTACTCTCTCTCTTCTTCTTCACCCAACATCTGGAAGCACGTGATCATTTTTCCCCAGGACCTCAAGCCATGTGGTCCTGTCCACCATTAAACCATCTTTCCAAGCAGCCTCCATGTTTCCAGTGTCTTTTCCCCCACTTGGAACTGAACCCAGAAGAACATTTCTTCCAACAGTATCACACATACAAGTATTTATTTTCCTTGTTTATGATAATCAGAAATTTATTCAGTTAGAATATCTTATTCATCCAGGTATTTGTTGTATCAAAACTGGATTAGAATTAGATTCTGCAGGTTCCACAAAGTTCTGTTTTGAACCTCAGAGGGTTTTTATGGAAAAGGACCCAATTCCAAGTATCAAGGCATAGATTGTTACTTTTACATTCCCTTTTACATATGAATGAGACTCTCTGAATGACTGAAACATTTTCTCTTTTCATTGATGTAGACAAGATGGGCATGATTAAAGACTTATGTAAGGAGGTACCAATGTAAGCCCTATGCAAGATCCTTTGCAAAGATCTTTGCACATTTGTAACAAAGCAAAATGTTTAGTGACATCCAATTGAGTGATTGATTATGTGCCATCAAGTAATTTTGAACTCCTAGCAACCTGATAGGTAGATAGATAAAAGGACTTCTAATTATATTCACATAAAGAGGACTACAACAAGAAGTCCTAATAAAATAGAATTTGGAGTCCTGGTGCTTATATGGAACCAAGTATTGAGTTAAAAATTTACAATACTTTCACAAAAAATCCATTCTGGTTTTTGGAGAACTTCCATTAAAATGTCCTGCTATATGCCAAAAATGTATGCAAATATATGGAGGTTCAATGGCTAGTGAGATCTGTTATGAATATGGTCATAATCTAGATCGAAGGTAGCAAACTGCAAATAGCACATTTTATATGCAGCATTATCTAATGTTACTTCAAGATTTAACTTAGTCTTAAGTTTCTAAGAGTTCCTAAACCTCCTTTATCTTTTTCAATTTTTTTCTGCATTTCCTCTTAACGCTGTTTTCAAATATCTACTAAAATAAATAAATAAACAATCACCAGATATAAACTGGTATTAAAGAACCTGAAAATCAGCTCCTTTTATCTTACCATTCATTATCTTACATCTCTTCAAGTCAACATTGACTCCTATTGGCAGCCTGAACAAGGCCTCCAATTTTCTTGCCAAGTTTTTATTTTTTGGGGGTGGGGGGGTGGGGATGCCATTACCTTCTTCTTCCCAGGACTGAAAAGTGACTGGCCCAAAGTCTCGCAGTTGGCTTTGTGTCTAAGGCAGGACTAGAATTCAGAGTCTCCCAATATCTAGTATGATGCCTTCACCAGTACCCCATACTGGCTCTTTTAAGATAAAGGTAAAGGTTCCCCTTGCACATATGTGCTAGTTGTTCTGGACTCTAGGGGGTGGTGCTTATCTCTGTTTCAAAGCTGAAGAGCCATTGCTGTGGGAAGATGTGGGTCATGTGGCTCGCATGACTAAATGTCAAAGGCGCATGGAACACTGTTACCTTCCCACCAAAGGTAGTCCCTATTTTTCTACTTGCATTTTTACATGCTTTCGAACTGCTAGGTTGGCAGAAGCTGGGACAAGTAACGGGAGCTCACTCCATTATGCGCTGCTAGGGATTTGAACTGCTGAACTGCTGGCCTTCTGATCGACAAGCTGAGCATCTTAGCCACTGAGTCACTATGTCCACTGGATCTCTTACCCTACATCTATCTTTTTATTATTCATTCTCTTTTTAGACGCTACATTCTATTCAGAAACTAGCTCATTTTTAAAATTTCTTCTTTATATCAGTGTGCTACCATTTGACTTATCCCTGCTAGAAAGCAATAACTTTCTTTTATATTGTAAGAAAACACTGGAACAAAAAATAAAGTTTAGAAAAACTCCCATTTAGTCTATTAACATTTTGCCATCACTTATTTTAAGGAAGTATTTATAATTTTCTATTCCACTCATTTTATCCTTAAACTAGTCTTAAAATAAGATACAATTAACCAAAAATAACAGTAAATTAATATTATTAAAATAATTCAGCAACAATAAAAACAAGTTAAAAATCTGAAACATCTTTGAACTGTCTCCAAAACATGGAACAGCCGTATCAAAGAAACTGGTTAAACTTCCGTTTAACCAAGAAATTTGAGTAAGCAGATTGGAAGTATAATGGAGAATTTCCCCTCCACACCCTGTTCAGTAACAATGCCATAACAGTAACAACAACTTCCAGTTCTCTAGGATTTATAAGAATATATTATGGTAAGAGGAACAAGTCAAAAGTAGTTCTTGATAGACAAGAAAGTTGTGGCCAAATCAAGTGTCTTAGTGTAAAATGTTCTGTGGTGAACTGTTGATGAACTATAATGCTACTCTATTTCATAATTTGAAAGGTCATTGAACTGACCTTAAATCTTAGTAAAACTCTGTACATTGCAAAACTTAATCAAACTGACTGGGTCACTCTGAAAATCCAAAGCCAATGCATTACAGTTAATCACATAAATACTCTACAAAGAAAGTTGAAGGAGGTACTAGTATTTTAATTCACTTTCCATAGTGAAGAGGACATTAATTATCTGTTTCCATTATGTTTTTTTCCCCAGACCTCTTAACCAATGAAAATCTACGGGAGATATTGGAGTTTGGGTATTATGTAGACATTCCGATTCCATCATGTCAGAGAGCTAGACAAACCATAGACCTTTGAGAGATTAAGCTAAAGCAGAAATCCTTAATTTGGAGGTGAGTGGCCACGGACACATCTGAAACTTTGAAAGTATGAGCATACTCGGAAAATGCTTCCTTGGGATTGTGGGTAATCACAAAGCACTAGGTTATAACCATCAGCTGTTTGATATTCCAAAAATGCCTCAAGGTGTTGTTACAGACTATACTTAAATCTGTTGCTTGTTTATCCTTGTAGCATTTTTAATTGCCATACTAAAAAATATATGAAAAGATGAGGCAGGAAGCCAAAATAGAGCAGAATCACGTATTAAAGGCTTGGAGACAAAAACAGATGAAGAACGGTTGTAGGAATGGCTAGTCTAGAGGTGGGGAAGAGTAGGGGTGATACGATAGCAATATTCCAATGTTTGAGGGGCTGGGAGATTAACTTATTTTCCAAAGCACCAAGACAAGACAAGAAACAATAGATGGAAACTAATCAAAGAGAGAAGCACTTCCTAAGTGAGAACAATTAACCAGTGGAACAGTTTGCCTTCAGAAGCTGTAGATGTTTCATCACTGGATGTTTTTAAGAAAAAATTGGACAGCCACCTGTGTGAAATAGTATAGGGCAGGGGTCGGCAACCTTAACGACTCAAAGAGCCACAAAGGTCCTAACTGGAAGCTCTCTCTTCAATTTTAGAGCTGACCAGAAGTCCGGTTCCCCCACCATAGAGTCTCCTTCTAGCACGGCATCCTTTTTCCTCTACCTGTTCTAACCGAAAGACCTAGCAATTGTAGATCCAACCAGTGACAGGGAGCTGCAGCAAAAGGATAAAAGAGCCACATGCAGCTCCAGAGCCACAGGTTGCTGACCCCTGGTATAGGGTCTCCTGCTTGAGCAGGGGGTTAGATTAATCACTTGAACATGGATCTCCTGTCTAACTAGTCTAGCTAGCAAAGCTGGCTGGGGAATTCTGGGAGTTGAAGTCCTCCAGGCTTGAAGTTGCCAAGGTTGGAGACCCTGCAGTAGAAGACCTCCAAGATCCCTTCCAACTCTACTCTGACTGATATCAGCTAGAATGTTGCCATCTGTAGCAGTGTACTGTAGACTGAAGGCCAAAGTCTCTGCTTCCATTAGAGGAGGCTTGTAACTCAATAACTTCTTTTGTTTAATAAATGTATGTGCTTCAAAAAGGCATGATCTTTTAGGACAAATCTCGATCCAATGAAATAAGTGATATATATTCTCCCCCCCCCCTCGATTGACTATTGAGTACTTTATTATATTCTACCTGTAGTACAAGAATCTCCTTGGACTGCATGCCCTCCCTTGGGAACAAACAGATAAGGTTACATGTAATCTAATAGGGAGTCAGTCCTAGATGTCTGTGCAAGAACTGAAGGCTAACTCCCTTGCCTGGGTGGGTGTTTCCCAACAAGTTTAGGGATCAGCAACAGAAGGTTGCATATTAGTGATAATCTTAGACACCTGCAAATATCCTACCTCCTTAAAGTCTTCTATTTTTCATTAAATATGCCCAACACTGCCACCTATTCCCCATGTTTTTCCCCCAATTCTTTTCTCATCTTGGTTGATCTTCTCTGGACATACTTCAGTTCCTCAGTGGCCTTCCTAAAATGCAATGCTCAGAACCAGATGCAATGTTGTACCTGTGGTCTTGCCAAAGCAAAAGAGAAATGGATGATGACTTCTCTTGATTTTGATGCCATTCTTCTCTTTTTTTGTTTTGTTTTTTCAATAAAGTGATGTATATTCTATTAGGTCCTGGTATATATATATTTGTGGGCATGTGTTTACTGATGATCAGAATGGCATGTATATTTCAGAGAAACAGCATGCATAGAGAATGTTGAATTAATCATACGGTTACATCTGATTTCTTTTCGGCGCAGGGGGAAGCCTGTACTCTTTCCCCATCTTGAGAAACTCTTTTAGACAACTCAGAATTCGTGAGTAATGCAATGCTGGGCAACACAAACACATGGCAGGGAGGAAATCCAGCTAATTTGAATAACTACAGTTGCACAATGAAGGATATGGACTTTCACGTTATACAGCAATGTTCCATGACTGGCTATCTCAGAATATCGTTTAAATGGGGGAGTAGGGAAATGTACAATTCTTAGTGAGGAGGTTTTGCCATTTTATTTTATTCCCTTGAACAGGATTAATTCCTTTACTTCAATGTACAGATGTGAGGGCTTTTTTTTTGGCTTATATTCAGAAAGGCATCACCTGTTCCCAAAAATGGGATACAAGCAAACAAAAAACACTCCAAAGTCTGCAGAAGGGCAAACATTTAAGGGAGCCCCCTGAAGGTGAAGCAGGTAGTCCTTGACTTATGATGACAATGAAGCCCCAAATTTCCATTGCTAAACAAGACAGTTGTTAAGTGAGTTGGATCCCATCCTTTTGACCCGTTTTTGCCAAAGTTGTTACAAACATCACTGCAATTGTTAAGTGAATTGTGAAGTAATTAAATGAATCTGGCTTTCTCTAATTGACTGTGCTTGTTAGAAGCAGCTGGGAAGGTTACAAATGGTAATCACATGACCCAGGACATTGCAACTGTCATAAATACATGACAGTTGTCAAGCACCTGAATTTTGATCACATGACCATCACATGGGGATGCTGCAATGGTCACAGCAATAGCACTTAAACCTATATACCACTTCACAGTGCTTTACAGCCCTCTCTAAGCGGTTTTACAGAGTCAGCATATTGCCCCCAACAATCTGGGTCCTCATTTTACTGACCTCGGAAGGATTGGAGGCTGGGTCCCAACCTTGAGCCTGGTGAGATTCAAACTGTCAAATTGCAGACAGACAGCAGAAGTAGCCTGCAGTGATGCATTCTAACCACTGCCCCACTATGGCTCTTGTAGGTGTTAAAACATAGGTGTTAAAACAGGTGCTAAGTCACTTTTTTTTTAAAAAAAACTCTTTTTAGCTTTTATATATCTGTTTTACTTTGGCTGTACACCGCCCTGAGTCCTTCGGGAGTAGGGCGGTATAAAAAACTAATAAACTAAACTAAACTTTTGTCAGTGCTGTTGTAACTTGTAAACAAGCCGGCCTAGCCTAACCTCCCATGGGGACTTTTAGATAGTTTTAAATTGGGTTTTAAAATTTGGTTTTAGCGCAGGATAGGTTTATTTAATAGTTTTTAAATTATATTTATTGTATTTTGTATGTTTTTAAATTTCCTGTGCGGCGCCCTAGGTCCTCTGTGGAGAAGGGCGGGATATAAATTTAACCAAATAAAAAATAAATAAAAAAATAAAACTTGGAACAGTCACTAAATGAATGGTTGTAAATTGAGAACTACCTATATAGCTAGGATTTTATCTATATTATTAAAAAAATTATATATACATACATACATACCAGTGGTGGACTCCTACCGTTTCGGACCATTTCGGCCCAGTAGGCAATGATTCAGCGCCCAAACTGGTTCTCTCACCATCAAGCCCACACCCAAAGCGCATGCATGCCCAAAGCACGTCCCTGAGTGAACCTGCAGTAAAATAAGCCAGAACCCACCCCTGATACATACATACATACATACATGCATACATATATACACACATACATACACACACACACAAAGGTGAACCAGAAAGTTTTTTGTAGAATATCAGCTAGGTTTTTAAATAGTGTTTCATATTAACACCATTAATTCACTAGTCCATTATATTATATGTCTTCTAAGCTTGGTCCATACCATCTTTGTTCCACTGACAGTTTATTTAGGGGATACACATTGAGCTGTTTCCTAAATAGAACTCAGATCCATAAGGGTCATTTTCTGCCAGTATGAGCAATAGCTGCTATTATTGCTACTACAGTGAACTTTGAGTTCTAAAATGAATGATATATATGTCTGGCTGCCGGACATTAGAGTTACCAAGACCATTATATTTCTCCTTGGGTGAATCAACCTAGTGATTATCTATTGAATATGCATGACATCAAAACCATATAATACATGTCTAAACATTTCTTCTCAATTAATTTTCCATTTATATCCTCTTGTAGCTGCCTCACTCTGTTTGCATTTTGAATTAATATTTGCAGGATAAATGAAATGATCTTGGTCATCAAGGCAGGATGATGGGGGAGAGCTAAGGGTGGAGGAAGAGAGAAAAAGAGAAAAGTAAAGCACACACACAAGGGGCCTCTATTCTGCAACCGTTCCCCTGGAATTGGTGTCACTCTTCTGGAAAAAGTTGGACAGGCCCTTTTTAAAGAAAACAGTACCATATTTTTTGGAGTATAAGACACACCAGAGTATAAGATGCGCCCAGGTTTTGAAGAGGCAATTTTTTTTTAAAAAAGTAGGTAAGTAGATAGAGGGATAGAGAGGGAGAGAAAGAGAGAGAAATACAGTAGGGAGGGAGGGAGGGAGAGAGAGTGTGTAGATAGGTAGGTACGTAGGTAGAGGGAGAGAGAGAGAGAGAGAGAGAAATAGGGAGGGAGGGAGGGAGACAGAGTGTGTAGTTAGGTAGGTAGGTACATAAAGGGATAGGGAGAGAGAGAGAGAGAGAGAGAAATACAGTAGGTAAGTAAGTAGGGAGAGAGAGTGTGTGTAGATAAGTAGGTAAAGGGATAGAGAGAGAGAAATAGAAAGAGAGATTTGATTTGATTTGATTTGATTTGATTTTTATACCACATCTATTTCCCAAGGGACTCAGGGCAGTGCACAGGAAGTTAAAAGCAGACATATAAACATATAGACAAATACAAGTACAATATTAAAATCTGATTAAATTTAAAGATAGCCTGTGCTAAAAAATACAACTAAAAAGTTACCAAAAATTAAAATCAATTTAAAACTCAGTCTGTAAGAATGATCTCAGGGTCTAAGCTAGGCCAGCTAGATGAAAGAAATGGGTCTTGAGACATTGGTGGAAGAGGCGGAGGTCCATGATGGTCTGGAGTGCGGGGGATAGGTTGTTCCAGAGGGCTGGACCTGCCACAGAGAAGGCCCTTCCCCTGGGGGTTGCCAACTGGCACTGGCCGGCAGACGGCACCCGGAGAAGGCCCTCTCTGTGGGAGCAAATCGGCTGAAGGGATGTATGCGGTAGGATGCGATCCCGCAAATAACTAGGCCCCGTGCCATGGAGTGTTTTAAAGATGGTTATCAGCACCTTGAAGTGCACCTGGAAAACTACAGGAAGCAAGTGCAGCTCGCGCAGGAGAGGTGTCACATGGGAATGCTGTGAGGCTCCCAAGATCCCCGTGCGGCCGCATTCTGTACCAGCTGCAGTCTCCAGGTGCACCTCAAGAGGAGCCCCATGTAGAGAGCATTATAGTAGTCTAGGTGGGACGTAACGAGTGCTTGAGTGACTGTGCGGAGGGCATCCCGGTCAAGAAAGGGGCGCACCTGGCAGCCAGTTCCGGCTCCAGCGGCGACGGGCGAGCCTAGCGCTCGCTCGCCGCTTTGTTGCCTTTTCTGCCCCTCCACGAGGGCGAGACACTCCGGTTACCGGAGGTCTCCCGTAGGGTCGGCTCGGAGGAGACGTTCTTCCTCACGGCGGTGGGGAGAGCGTTCCCCTCCGCGACCTAGGTGAGGAGGAACATGCTGCGGGGGGTTCTCCCTTCGCCAACGACTGTCGGCGCCATTCACTTCAATGTAGAGGGCTGAGCGGAGAGGTCGGAAGGTCTGCCGAGGCTTCAGCTGCGAGGGAGAGTGAGTTTTAAAAAAGACTTTTTTTTCCTTGCTGCCAGCCAGGCTGAACGGACTGGGAGGGGGGTGTTTGTTTCAAAACCCCCCCCTCGGACTTAAGCGGCACTTTAAAATGGCTTCTCTGGAAGAGAAAGCGGAAATCTTAAATCCGGACTGTCTCTAACAAGGGAAAGTGGTATGCGGCTACTTGCAACATTGTTTCTAGGTCTGGCTGGATAAAAAATTTTTATTTTTCTACTCTCTCCTCTGGGCTCTGAGATGGGTGGTGGAAGGTGGCTTTTCTTTGTCCCTGCCTGATTATTTCAACTATGGAAAATTCCCAGCGTCTCTTTACAATTGGGACTCTCTCTGGATATTGATGAAGAATTTTTTTCTTGCTGGATTTGTGATTTCCTTTCTGGAGTACCTTCGCTATTATAACTATTGAGTTGGAAAATTGTCTCTCTCTTGGTTCCTGAATTTTACAACATTTCAACCTTGATCAGAACTTTTGGCTCCCGGTTAGTCTCACCAACCCCACCCTGAAAACGCCATTTTGGTGGCATTGACTTTAACAGTTAATCATGGCTCAAGAAACAGCACTGGCAAGCTTAGAACAACGGATGGCTTCTCTTGAAACTGTTATACAAACTTTGGTAAACGAAATTCAGGCCCAGAGGGCAGAAAACATCAATTT
Organism: Rhabdophis nuchalis; assembly: GCA_039707465.1. Taxonomy (NCBI): domain Eukaryota; kingdom Metazoa; phylum Chordata; class Lepidosauria; order Squamata; family Natricidae; genus Rhabdophis; species Rhabdophis nuchalis. Next base: position 31,929,257 of record CM077644.1, read on the forward strand.
CAAGAAGGAGCTATTGGAGACACGGAAGCAAGTGCTGGAAAACACACAGAAGACTGAAGAATTGGAAGGGGGGTTGGTGGGGGTTAAGGGAGAGATTAAAAATGTTATTAAAGAGGTTGGGGAAACAAATGGGCATGTGTCTAGGATAGATATGGAAAGAATGACATATTTTTTGAGATTTCAGAACGTTCTTGAGGAATCTGGTGAATGTCTCCCTGATCTTATGAGCACAATTTTAGCAGACTATTTACAAAAACCTAAAGATGAGATCAGGGGGGACATTGACCTAGCCTACAGAATTAACTCAGCATATGCCAGGATAAATGAAGTGCCTAGAGAGATACATGTGAAATTTGTTAGAAGGTCAACCAGAGAGGAAATCCTGAAAGTGCAGAGAGGTAGTCCATTAATCTACCAACAAAAAGAGGTTGCTATCTTGAAGCAGATCCCTAGAAAGATTCGAGAAGCAAGGAGGAAATTTTCCTTCTTGTCTAAAATTTTATTTGATCATGGGATTTGGTTCAAGTGGGTGACACCCGAAGGGATGCTGGTGTTCTGGGAAGGAGGAAGAGTGAGGATTAAAACAGTTGATGAGGCGGAAGCCTTTCTTAAAAAACACTCCTCTGCCCTGGGGGAAGATCCAGGGGGGACGGAGGGGGCCACGGCCCCGCCCGCTGGGGGCCAGGGAGGAGAAAAAGAAGATACAATAGCCAAAAGACTTAGATCGAAAAAATAACTTTGCCTTGATTTTTCTGAACAATTTTGCATAATATTTGTATCTGGATTTTTTGTAAATGTCTGACAGCATGGAACTGAGAATTTAGGTATATGTACTTGCTTTTACCTTGTAGTGTTATGAAAAATGTTTTTTTTTGTTATTTTTTTTATTGTGTATTTTGAGGTCTCGGAAGGGCCGATGACTCTGACGTGAATGCTCTCAAAATTTCTTTGTATCCCTTACCCCACCCTATAGAAAAGATGTAAAACCAATAAAACTTTTTCAATATAAAAAAAAAAAGAAAGGGGCGCAACTGGCATACTAGGCGGACCTGGTAAAAAGCCCCCCTGGCCACGGCTGTCAAATGGTCATCCATGGACAGCCAGGAGTCCAGGAGGACACCTAAGTTGCGGGCCCTTTCCACGGGGGCTAATAGCTTGCCCCCGATGGCCAGTGATGGAGTCAACTGGCTGTACCGGACGTCGGAAACCACAGCCACTCGGTCTTGGACTGTTTGAGTCGAAGTTTGTTACTTCCCATCCAGACCCGTACGGCCTCCAGACACTGGGACATCACTTCAACGGCATCGTTGGGGTGGTTTGGGGTAGATATGTACAGCTGCGTGTCATCAGCATATTGATGGTACTCTACCCCAAAACCAAGGATGATCTCGCCCAGTGGCTTCATATAGGTGTTGAACAGGAGTGGTGAGAGGACCGACCCCTGAGGTACCCCACACATGAGGGGCCTCGAGGTCGACATCTGCCCCCCTGCCAACACGAATTGCGACCGACTGGAGAGGTAGGAGGAGAACCACCGTAAAACGTTGCCTCTCACCCCCAACCCCTCCAGTCGGTGCAATAGGATACCATGGTCGATGGTATCAAAAGCCGCTGAGAAGTCTAATAGGACTAGGATAGAGGAACAACCCCTATCCCGGGCCCTCCAGAGATAATCAACCAACACAACCAATGCCGTCTCAGTGCTGCGCCCAGGTTGGAAGCCGGATTGGCGCGGGTCCAGATAATCAATTTCCTCCAGGTGCCGGGGGAACTGCTGTGCCACCACACTCTCTACAACCTTCGCCAGAAAGTGAAGATTGGAGACCGGATGATAATTTACTAACAATGCTGGGTCCAGGGAAGGCTTCTTGAGGAGGGGCCTCACCACCGCCTCTTTCAAGGCGGCCGGCAAGAACCCTCACTCAAAGAAGCATTCACTATTTCCTGGAGCCAGCCTCGTGTTACCTCCCAGGATGCCAGTACAAGCCAGGAGGGACACGGGTCCAATAAACATGTGGTGGCATTCAGCTGCCTTGGCAACCTGTCCATATCATCAGAGGTAACAAAGTCGAACTCTTCCCATAATGCGGTCTCAAAACCTGCCTCGGATGGTCCACCCAGACTAATTTCATTGGAGGTCAACTCGCTCCGGATCTGAATGATTTTATCCTGCAGATACTCTCCAAATTCCTCTGCTTTTCCCTGCAAAGGAGCTTCCCGCGGCCCCTGTTGCAGGAGGGAGCGGGTCACCCTGAACAGGGCGGCAAGGCGGTTATCTGCGGATACCATAAGAGCGGCGCAGTAACTATGTTTCGCCACTCTTATCGCCACTAGGTAAGTCCTCAAGTGGGATGTAACCTGTGTTCGGTCAGATTCGGAGCGTGTGGATCTCCAAATGCTCTCTAGCCATCTCTTGCAGCGTTTCATCACCCTCAGCACCTCGGAGAACCAAGGAGCCAGGGTGGATCGGCGCCGCGTGAGAGGCCTCAAGGGCGTGACCCGGTCCAAGGCCCCCATGGCCGTACTATCCCATGTGGCCACTAGGTCTTCAGTCGAGTCGTGGGTCAAGGTCGCAGGTAGTGGCCCAAGCTCTGTCTGGAACCTTTCTGGGTCCATCAGGCGCCTGGGGCAGAACCATCTTAGTATCTCAGGCTCCGCCTCCCCGCAGTGGGGTGTAGCGGTTGGGAAGTCAAGCCAGAGGAGAGAGTGATCAGACCATGACAGGGGTATGATGGCTAAATCCCTTACTCCTAGATCACTCCGCCACTCACCAGAGATAAAAATTAAATCCAGTGTGTGTCCCCCGGCGTGAGTGGGGCCCTGAATTACTTGGATCAGTTCCATGGCCATCATGGAGGCCATGAACTCCTGAGCTACCTCAGATGACTCACCTACCGATGGCAGGTTGAAATCCCCCATGACTAACAGTCTGGGGGTATCAACCGCCACCTCGGCGATCACCTCAAGAAGCTCGGGTAGGGCTGCTGATGCGTAGCGGGGAGCCAAGTACACAATCAACAAGCCCAACTGCCTCCCTAGGCCCCACTTCACACAGAGGGACTCACAACCAGTAGTTTGTGGCACAGTGGTCTCCCTCGGCTTAAGACCTTCCCTAATGATAACCGCCACCCCCCCAACCCTGCCTAGGGCCCGAGGCTGATGAAATGCTCGGTAACCTGGTGGGCACTTTTCTATGAGGGGTAATCCTCGCTCATGGCCCAACCAGGCCTCCGTAATACCCACCAGGTCCGGCTCCCCCTCCGACACAAGATCATTAATGAGGGGGGCTTTGTTGACCACGGACCTGGCATTGCATAACATCAGCCTGGGGCCCCGCCTCTGTTATCCTTGACCTCCTAGAATGCGGGTGGAGCTCAGGGAATTGGGGCATGTGACCGCTTGTAGCCAGCAGCCACATTCCCGCGATGGATGGTGTGATCCCTGGCTCCTGTCATACCTACCCCTCCCCAGGACCATTCTGATAGAAAGGCCCTCTATAGGGTCGACCCCTGTCCCCACCCCCTTAGAGAGAAATACAGTAGATAGGTAGGGGGAGAGAGAGTGTAGATAGGTAAGTAGGTAGAGGGATATATAGAGAGAAAAATAGAGAGAGAAATAGAGAGAAATAAAGTAGATAGGTAGGGGGAGAGAGAGTGTAGATAGGTAAGTAGGTAGAGGGATAGAGAGAGAAAAATAGAGAGAGAAATAGAGAGAAATACAGTAGATAGGTAGGGAAAGAGACAGGGTAGGTAGGTAGGTAGGTAGGTAGGTAGGTAGGTAGGTAGATGTTTCCAGGTGTATTTACCCATGTGCTGGAGAAGGAAATTACTGGCCACCTTTGGAACAAATCTTTGTTTCTGCAGGCACAGTATTTGACCAACACTCTAATAAAACAGCTTTCTGAAAGGAAAAAAAAAGACCGGAAGGTACCGCTAGGGGGGGGGGAACTAAGAGTCGTCCCTGTGGAGGGCATATCCATCAATAGGGTCGTGGGGAGAGGCAGGTCCGAGGGGAAAGTTCCATTCACCCGGTTGGGGGCACGCGGCCGTTGGTTGCAAACGGTCAGGTGCCACAACCCCTGCAGGCTAGGTGGTCAGGGAATACAGAGCCAGGGCCTGCGGCTGATGTTTTGCAATGCCAGGTCCGTTGTCAACAAAGCCCCCCTCATTCATGACCTTGTGTCAGAGGGGGAGCCGGACCTGGTAGGAATTGCGGAGACCTGGTTGGGCCACGAGGGAGGACTCCCCCTTGTTGAAATGTGCCCACCAGGTTACCGCGCTTTTCATCAGCCCCGGGCCCTAGGCAGGGGTGGTGGGGTAGCGGTTATTATCAAGGAAGGTCTTGAGCTGAGAGAGACCATTGTGCCGCAGACCACCGGTTGCGAGTCCCTCTGCGTGAAGTGGGGCCTAGGGAGGCAGTTGGGCTTGCTGGTTGTATACCTGGCTCCCCGCTATGTAGCAGCAGCCCTGCCCGAGCTCCTCGAGGTAATCGCTACGATGGCAATGGAGACCCCCAGGCTGTTAGTCATGGGGGACTTCAATTTGCCATCGGTGGGCGAATCATCCGAGGTAGCTCGGGAGTTCATGGCTTCCATGACGGCCATGGACCTGACCCAACTAATTCAAGGCCCCACCCACGAGGGTGGACACACACCGGACCTCATCTTTGTCTCTGGCCAATGGAAGAGTGATCTGGGTACAGGGGATATAGTCATCACACCCTTGTCATGGTCAGACCACTCACTTCTCCGGCTCGACTTTCCAACCGCCACCCCCCACCGCGGGGAGGCGGAGCCTGAGTTACCTATTTGGTTCCACCCCAGGCGCCTGATGGACCCAGATGGGTTCCAGGCGGCGCTTGGGCCACTTCCTGTACCCCTGACCTGCGCCCCGTCCGAGGACCTCGTGGCCGCTTGGAATACTGCGACCACGGGGGCCTTGGATCGGGTCGCGCCCTTGCGGCCTCTCTTGCGGCGGCAAGCCACCCTGGCTCCTTGGTTTACCGAGGAGCTAAGGGTGATGAAACGCCACAAGAGATGCCTAGAGAGAAGATGGAGGTCTACTCGATCTGAATCTGACCGGACACAGGTAAGAGCCCATTTACGGACTTACATTGTGGTGCTGAGAGTGGCCAAACGTCATCATTGTGCCGCTCTCATAGCATCCGCAGAAAACCGCCCTGCCGCCCTGTTTAGGGTGACCCGCTCCCTCCTTCAACAGAGGGTGCGGGAAGCCCCATTACAGGGTAGAGCAGAGGAATTTGTGTCTTTTCTGCAGGAGAAAACCGCTCAAATACAGAACGAGTTAGCCCCCATTGATGGCCCAGTGGGATGCCACGAGACAGATCTTGTTTGGGAGGAGTTTGACTCCGTTTCTTCCGAAGACATGGACAGGTTACGTGGGCGACTGCGAGCCACCACATGTTTATTGGACCCGTGTCCCTCCTGGCTTGTACTGGCATCCTGGGAGGTGACACGAGGCTGGCTCCAAGAGGTTATCAACGCATCTTTAAGTGAGGGTTCCTTGCCCGCCTCCCTAAAAGAGGCTATGGTGAGGCCCCTCCTTAAGAAGCCCTCTTTGGATCCAGCTCTTTTAAACAACTATCGTCCAGTCTCCAACCTTCCCTTTCTGGCGAAGGTTGTCGAGAGTGTGGTGGCACAACAGTTTCCCCGTCACCTGGAGGAAGTGGATTATCTAGATCCGCGCCAGTCCGGCTTTCGGCCCGGGCATAGCACCGAGACGGCATTGGTCGCGTTGGTCGATGATCTCTGGAGGGCCAGAGATGGGGGTTGTTCCTCCATTCTGGTCCTATTAGACCTCTCGGCGGCTTTTGATACCATCGACCATGGTATCCTATTGCGTCGGCTGGGGGGGTTGGGGGTGGGAGGCACCGTTTTACGGTGGTTCTCCTCCTACCTCTCTGGCCGATCGCAATTTGTGTTGGCAGGAGAGCAGAGGTCGACCTCGAGACCCCTCACATGTGGGGTGCCTCAGGGGTCGGTCCTCTCGCCTCTCCTGTTTAACACATATATGAAGCCGCTGGGTGAGATCATCCGTGGTTTTGGGGTAGAGTACCATCTATACGCTGACGACACTCAACTGTATATATCTACCCCAAACCACCCCAACGATGCCGTAGCGGTGATGTGCCAGTGCCTGGAAGCCGTACGGATCTGGATGGGAAGAAACGGACTCAGGCTCAACCCGACCAAGACCGAGTGGCTGTGGTTTCCGGCTGCCCGATTCAACCAGCTGACTCCATCGCTGGCCATTGGGGGCGAACATCTTGCCCCAGTGGATGGGGTGCGCAACTTGGGTGTCCTCCTGGATGCCCGGCTGTCCATGGAAGATCAAGTGACAGCCGTGGCCAGGAGGGCGTTTTACCAGGTTCGCCTGGTTCGCCAGTTGCGCCCCCTATTGGATCGGGACGCCCTGCGCACAGTCACTCATGCTCTCGTGACGTCTCGACTGGACTATTGTAACTCTCTCTACATGGGGCTCCCCTTGAGGAGCACTCGGAGACTTCAGCTAGTCCAGAATGCAGCCGCGCGAGCAATTATGGGAACCTCGAGGTTTACCCATGTAACACCGCTCTTGCGCAAGCTGCACTGGCTGCCTGTCGTCTTCCGAGTGCGCTTCAAGGTTTTAATTACCATCTTTAAAGCGCTCCATGGCTCGGGACCTAGCTATTTGCAGGACTGGATCCTGCCTCATACATCCTCACGGCCGATTCGCTCCCACAGAGAGGGGCTTCTCCGGGTGCCGTCCACTAGACTTTGTCAGCGGGCGACGCCCAGGGGAAGGGCTCTCTCTGTGGCGGGCCCAGCCCTCTGGAACGACCTTCCCCCCGACATTAGAACAACCACGGACCTCCGCTCCTTCCGTCTTAAACTAAAAACACATCTGTTCTGCTTGGCCGGCCTAGGGTAGTCTCCCGTCTATAGGACTGTTAATTTTAGTTAGGAATTTTAGTAGTTTTAACTGGGATTTTAGCGCAGGGATGTATTTAATTCATTTTTATTGTATGTATGTTGTTTTTTATGGTTTTATTTGCCCTGTGCACCGCTCTGAGTCCCCCCAGGGAGATGGAGCGGTCAATAAATTCAAGATTTATTATTTATTATCATTTATTGTGCAAACCTCCCCCAAACGGCCCGTTTCTCATGAAAATGGGCCCGATTTTTCAAATAAAAGGCATGAATAGCCTTGGGGGGGGACGGACTTGCAGAGTGCTCCTGAGGGGATGGGGGGTCAAAAATGAGCAAAAAAGGGCCCATTTTTTTCGTTAAAATGGGCCATTTGTTGGTCAAAAATAGCATGCATAGCCTTATGGAGACTTATAGAGTGCTGCTGGGGGTTGTGGGGGGGGGAACACCCTGTTTTTTGCTCATTTCTGCCCTCCCCAGCCCCCAGGAGCTCTCTGGAATCCGCCATAAGGGTATGCGTGTGGCCATTTTGGTGAAGGGGCGGAGTTTCGGGAGGCAACAAATGCTGTATTCGATGTATAAGACGCACCCAGATTTTCAGCCTCTTTTTAGAGGAAAAAAGATGTGTCTTATACTCCGAAAAATACGGTATTTCCTAAATCACCACAAAATAGTCACATTTAACTGTATTATTTGCCTTGTTAATAGTTCCTCGACAATAGAATCAAGATTACATGAAGTAATAATACCACTTTATAATGCCTTGGTAAGGCCACACTTGGAATACTGCATTCAGTTTTGGTTGCCAAAATGTAAAAAAGATGTCGAGACTCTAGAAAGAGTGCAGAGAAGCGCAACAAAGATGACTAGGGCACTGGAGGCTAAAACATATGAAGAACAGTTGCAGGAATTGGGTATGTCTAGTTTAATGAAAAGAAGGACTAGGGGAGACATGATAGCAGTGTTCCAATATCTCAGGGGTTGCCACAAAGAAGAGGGAGTCAAACTATTCTCCAAGGCACCTAAGGGTAGGACAAAAAGCAATGGGTGGAAATTAATCACAGAGAAAAGCAACTTGGAACTAAGGAGAAATTTCCTGACAGGCAGAACAATTAATCAGGGGAACAACTTGCCTCCAGAAGTTGTGAACGCCCCAGCACTGGAAGCTTTTAAGAAGATGTTGGATAACCACTTGTCTGAAGTGGTATAGGGTTTCCTGCCTAAGCAGGGGATTGAACTAGAAGACCTCCAGGGTCCCTTCCAGCTCTGTTATTCTATTATATTCTAATTTTATTTTATATATAACAGTGAGACTCGTTCCTTATCATCTTTATAGCTCAGTGGTTTGGGCCGGAAGATGATTTTAAATCTACATTCTCATCATTCAGAGAGATTAAATTTTATATCTAGACCAGGATGTGTAACTGAATACCATTCCTACCCTTGAATAGCAGAAAGGAGTGAAGAGAAGAAATTAAATTGATGTAATACCATTTACATTTAACTTTAAAAAAAGAAAAAAATACAAATGTCCAGCTGTCTGCCAGAATATAAATCGTTCTATTCCCCACCATCCATTCAAAGCTGAAAAAGCTTCTTGGATGAGAAGCGAAACATCTTTAAAAAATAACAAAAAAGTCCAGTTGTCTCTCGAAAAAGCACCTTTGGGACAACCATGACCTGGATGATTGAGAATCTCCATAAAGTATTAGCTATGCACTTTGGGATGAACACCCTTTGAATCGTGCGGGAGCAATTCAGCCGGTTCTATCTGGTTTGGGTGAACCAGTAGCTGTGGTGGGAGGCTTCTTCCACCTTCCTGGACATCATCACATCCTGTTTTTGATGCTCTGCACATGCATGGAAGGTCCACATTTGCGAACCGGTAGTGAAGGTAACTCGATTTCACCCCTGCGTGGGAATACGGAGAGATTTACAGAAGACATACAGACTACAGGAATCTTTTGCACTTCAGTTTGACACGCAGACAATACAGACTCATCCCCAACAGCCTGTGACTGTCTTCAACAGTGAAGGAACACTGGGCAGAAAACATCCTGCAGCCAAAGGGGCTCCACACCCATTTGCACTACTCAGGTGATCCTGAAGACAAATATAAATATCCTAGTGAAAGAATGCAAATGACCAGCTGTCTGCAAGGAATATAAACCCTTCCATTCCCCACCAACAAGTCAGAGCTGAAGAAGCAAAACAACTTCAAAGAAAAACAAGAAAGTCCAGTTATCTCATTTCATCCATCTTCTAATTTTACTCCCAATGATTAGCTACCTTATATGGCAATTCCTATTCTACTTCGATTGTAGTATTTTTGAGGTTTTAGGTATGTATTTTCTTTTTCTGAATTTGTTTTATATCTCCACTCACATAATAATTATATTATAGGGGTTTTTTTTGGTGGTGGGAGTCAAATATTCTATTGAACCACTATATGCAAAAGCCATGGTGATGGATAGTAATAAGCACAAGAATTGTGTTAACCTGTGATCAAATAGAGAATTTCTAAAGTAAAATGATTAGGGTCCAAAGAATTATTTCAGATGTCCAGGTAAATAGTTGTATGGGAGGAAATCAGACTGAACCTTGATTTAAATTAAGCATGTTATGTAGTAAAATTAGAATTTTTCATTCTTTTATTTATTCATTTTTTGTCATAAGAAGTTGGATAAAACCCCCAACTTAATATGACTCCTGGTATTTAAAAACAATAATAAAAACTGTTATTTTGGGAGATATGGTTTATTTGTTTTATGAATCAGAGAAAAGCCAATAATCCAAGAGATATTACAGTTGCATAGCCCTTTGCATTACAAGTGGAGATTAATGTCTTATCTCATGAAGCATTGTCATTAACTGCTCTGTGCTGTGATAATTTAATGTTAGTGACAGGAACAATGGACTTTCAGTTTTCTAAAATGTTCTTGGTTCCTATTTTACTTGACCACAAAAACTTGAGTCAGCATACCAAAAATGTATTTTGGAGTCACAGAGTTAGGAGGTATTGTTCAAGAAGAAAAGATCTTCCTTGTAATTCTTGATATTTTGTGTTTTTCACTGGGGCTATTCATATTGTCTAATAAATTAAAAGCATCAGATGGTGTAGGTCACAAAATGAGGTCTCCTTCCAGAAATTGTTGAAAATTATGATCTGTCTATCTATCTATCTATCTATCATCTATCTATCTATCTATCTATCTATCTATCTATCTATCTATCTATCTATCTATCTATCATCTATCTATCATCTATCTATCTATCTATCTATCTATCTATCTATCTATCTATCTATCTATCTATCTATCTATCTATCTATCTATCTATCTATCTATCCATCCATCCATCCATCCATCCATCCATCCATCCATCTATCTATCTATCTGAATGTTATGTTATATTATACTAGTTGATAACCTGGCATTGCCTTGGTATTTATTTATAGGGGGGAAATGTTTGGACTAAGTGTAATTTCTAAGGTTGGATTTTCCCTCTTACCAGAGGGAACCCCCTTGTGGAGTACCATGAAGCTGTTACCATGGCAACGCCACTGTGCTGTACAGTAGAAGCCATTTTAAGGCACAACAGTTTGTATCTTAATAGAACACAAACCCGAGGGCTTTTAGGGGTGTCTTACCCCCCAAAGTATTTGTTTTAAGAGTTGAAATTGCTTTAGGTGTTCCAAAGGTCTGCTGGAACACACACACACACACACACACACACACACACACACAGCCATTTACATACATACATACATACATACATACATACATACATACATACATACATACATACATACATACATACATATATAATTGTTCCACAACACCCTGTTACTGTTTCCTTTTCTGCCTTTCGGCTCATCACCAGAGACCATCTAGACAGAAAGCCATGAGTTGTGTAATTTTTTGATCAGCTCAAAAATCTAACATATACATATAGATCTATATCTATATCTATATCTATAATTGTTCCACAACACCCTGTTAGGGCCCCAATTAAGGGAGGAAGCATACTGCTTTCCTCTTCTGCCTTTCGGCTCATCACCAGAGACCATTTACACAGAAAGCGATGAGTTCCGTTGTGTGATTTTTTTAAATATGTGTGTTAGTTTTATGAGCTCATCAATGATTTATTTATTGATCAGCTCATAAAACTAACACACACACACACACACACATATATATGTTACGTTTTTGAGCTGATCAATCAAAAACGTAACACACATATAAAAAAATTACACAACGGAACTCATGGCTTTCTGTCTTGATGGTCTCTGGTGATGAGCTGAAAGGCAGAAAAGGAAACAGTATGTTTCCTCCCTTAATTGGGGCCCTAACAGGGTGTTGTGGAACATATATATATGTTCGAATCCCAGTAAAGGGTATGGCCAGCTGATGAGAGCTAATAAGCTCGAAATAGATATATCCTGGTCTCTCTAATTTATTTATTGATCAGCTCATAAAACTAACACACACACACACATACACACCCATATATGCCTGGCATGCAACACAGCCCTGGTTCGAATCCCAGTAAAGGGTATGGCCAGCTGACGAGAGCTAATAAGCTCGAAATAGATCTATCCTGGTTCTCTCTAATTTAATTTATTGATCAGCTCATAAAACTAACACACACACACACACACACACACACACACACACACATATATATATATGATGTGATACGTTTTTGTGCTGATAAATAAATAAAGTATAGTATAGTATAGATCTATTTCAAGCTATTTAGCTCTCATCAGCTAGCCATAGCCTAACTGGGATTTGAACCAGGCTGTATTACATGTTAGGCAGATGTTTTAGCCACTTATTATTATAAGCTACTTATAATCTATATAAATAAAAATGTAACTATGAGTTTGTTCAAAACCGGTAATCTCCTAAAGTACTGCACCGATGTACAATGTAAAAAATTGTAAAAAAGGTAGGTAGATGGATACAGAGAGAGCAGTGGGCCACAGGTATTATGTCATCCTTTATGACATAAAATACTCTGAGGGATAAATACAGTAGGTAGGTAGGTAGGTAGAGGGATAGAGAGAGAGGGGGAGAAATGCAGTAGGTAGATAGGTAGGTAGAGGGATAGAGAGAGATAGGGAGATGTACGGTAGGTAGGTAGGTAAGTAGGTAGGTAGGTAGGTAGAAGGATAGAGAGAGAGGGAGAAATACATTAGGTAGGTAGGTAGAGGGAGAGAGGGAGAAATACAGTAGGTAGGTAGGTAGGTAGGTAGGTAGGTTGGTAGGTAGGTAGGTAGGTAGGTAGGTAGGTAGGTAGAGGAAGAGAGAGAGAGAGGGAGAAATAAGGTAGGTAGGTAGATAGGTTTAACCAGACTGGGCCACAGCAACGCGTGGCCGGGATAGCTGGTATATATATAAGATTTTGTTATGTTATGTGTTATTAGGTTAGGTTAGGTTAGGTTAGGTTAGGTTATTGAGAAAACTATTGTTCTTCTGCTATAGGCTCTTGTCCACTGATATCAAGTAGTGTTTGAGGTTAGTTGCCTAGTTCAGTTGTCTATTTTTGTTATTCCCACAACAGGCTAATTACCTTGATTTCTGCATTAATCAAACAAATGCAGACTGGGTCAATTCATGCCAGATTTTGCAAAACTCTGATTCATAGACATCTTTAAAAGCTGGTCTACATGACAAAATCCACCAGCTGTCATCTGCTGGTGCTTCCAATATCCCTTGGCATCTTGGGATGACTGAGGCTAGTGGAAACTAGTTCACTGAGAGTTGGAGAGCTACCCATTTTTCATGATGGTTGTGATATTCAATACATCTCTGTAATCAGTGGAAGAATTTATTTGTAAGTTGCTGCCTCCATGATTTAGGAACTCATTCACTGAAGAAAAGTTCTTCATCAATACTTGAGATGCATAGCTGGGGCAGGAGCATTGTTTGGACCCAGAAAAGCTGACGGTATATCTTGGGGGGGGGGGGGAAACCCTACAAAGGATTTGTATTGCCAATCTCCCCTCCTAGTGGTTTCCTTTTTCCACCAGACCATTTGCTGATCCTTATTTTTGGAAAGCAATTAAAGGACTTTCAAACAAACTCCATGAAAGAAATCCTATTTTTTTTGTCCTCAAATAGAGATCAAAGAAGAAGGCAAAAGTAATTCTCTTAAAAAAATAAATAAAAGCTGTGTATTAAGCTAGGTGATAGACTTGTCAGATCAAATGCTCAAAGTCCTTTCTTGAGAAGGTTGTTTAATGCTGCTAAGAGTAGTAATATGTTATGGAAAATGCAAACTGCAAGTTATACAGTGGAATGGATGTCATAATTGGCATGCTCCCGAATATCTTACTACGAGTGGAATTGTTTTCAAGGCTGCACTAGTATCTTAATTAAGTAAAAAATCAGGAAGCTATTTTAGACCTTGGAGATTGGGATTTGATTTGATTTCATCTTCGATGAACAAAATTGGTTGGGGTACTTGTAAGTAAAACTCTGCACAGACCATTAATCTGAAATCTTATTGATTGATGTTTAAAGTTTCCAGTGCCAAGATTTATGCTATTCGGATAGACTGTTTCTGTTCAAAAATTGTTGCGAAATTAACAGCTGACTTGCTGCAGCTGACCAATGTCACATTTCCTGAATTGTCTCCTCTCCCATCAGCAATATTCAGTGGGTGAGTATGATTTATTGTGTTAGCTTGCAAATCAATGAGTAACAGATACAACAATACAATTTGAACCTTAACTACATTTGAAGTTTGCTACCAAATTAAAATTTGATTCCCTTCCCCCAAAAAATCAGTCACAGGAATGTAACAAAGCACAATGAAACATTTAAAATTTTCATCATAGCATACCACTTCTCCAATATGCCAGTTAAAATCTTACAGATGAATAATTTATACTTCCTCATGGGTTTTTGACCCTAACAACCAAAGATACACACCTATTTCATTATGAGTTTTCAAAATCAACAAGGGACTACCCTAAACATCATCTTCCCCTGTGTGCAGCTACATTCACATTTCCTTCTTCTATTCTTCCTGTCCAGAAATTTTCAGACTGTACATTTCTAACACTGAGGTACCTAGTCATCTTTAGGTTATCGTACAGAAACTTTTTTTTAGGTGGAAATCAAATGCCGCCTGACACTTCAGACTCATCCAGTAGAACTTTATAGAAAAGACAGTTTGATGACTCTCCATTTCAAGCACATAAGGCTGCTATTGTGTACAGATGCCATATCCAGCTTTGCAAAAATGCAACCCTGCCCCAGGGAATGGAGCAGGTCTTGTACCACAGGACCAACTTACCCAGACGAGCTCTCCGCTGGAAATGAGGCGTTCTGGGCGGATCCGGCGCCGCCCCGCCTACCTAACGAACTACGCATGTGCCACTGCGCATGCGCCTTACGAGGGGGGAAAGGGGTGTTGAGTCCTCGACTTGCGACCGGTCCTCGACTTACGACCGGCCGCAAGTCTTCCACTCTTTCCCCTAGGGCCATGGTAACAGCAAGTAACTAACCTCTAACTGCCAGCCGTGCCTGATTGGCTCAGACGTGGCTGGCGGAAATTAGGTCCGAGAGATCCCTGATTGGTTCCCCGTTTGACAGCTCGCATATAAATAGCTGTCAAATGGGGAAGCCCCTGTCTACCGCATTTTGTTCGCCTGTAAATATCTTCCACTGTTTTCTGTGTTGCCAATAAACGGCTTGAGTTTTGACTAGCCTGTGTCTGGACTCCCTTACTGCGACAGAACTTAACCCAGGTAGTCCTCAACTTACAACTGGTCATTTGACACAGCTACTACAATCTGTTTTTGGAATTCGGCCCCGAACCAGAGGTGGTATTCAGCCAGTTCTCTCCGGTTCAGGCAAACTGGTAGCAGCGGCTGCAGGAAGCTCCTCCCATCCGACCCAATGAAATGTGCGAGCATGCACTGTGCATGTGAAGATATGGCACATGCACTCACATTTGTGAACTGGTAGGGAAGGTATGTGAATCCCACTGCTGCTCCAAACCTCCATGGTGATGTGATTACATTTTGGACCCTTGGCAACCATATTTATGGCCATTTGCCACTAGATGATTGTGATTTGTGACCCTCCCCCCTTAATTTCTGGCATTTCCTTCTGGTTTCAGGCAAAAGATACCCATTGGGGAAATTGATTTACATAACAACCCCTACATTTTCTTAATTAAAGCCGATAGTGGAGGATTTTTTATTAATTAGTAATTTCACAAGGAGGGACGTGGCGGCTCAGTGGCTAAGATGCTGAGCTTGTCAATCATAAAGATTGGCAGTTTGGCAGTACAAATCCCTAGCTTTGAGTGAGTTCCCGTTACTTGTCCCAGCTTCTGCCAACCTAGCAGTTCAAATGCATGTAAAAATGCAAGTAGAAAAATAGGGGCCAACTTGGTGGGAAGGTAACAGTGTTCCATGCACCGGAGTTTAGTCATGCCGGCCATAGGACCATGGAGTTGTCTTTGGACAGTGCTGGCTCTTCAACTTTGAAACAGAGATGAGCACCAGCCACTTGAGTCTGGAATGACTAGCACATATGTGCGAGGGGAACCTTTACCTATAATTTCACAAGGATCATTCAATATGTGGCTATCCCCACCATTTTTGTAACTGATATAAAAATGTACTAACTATGACAGTACATCAGATCATGGGCTAGAGAAAAGCCCTCACCCCACAGCAGTCATACGATTTATTTCACATTCTTAAATAAATGTAGCCCCACATCAAAATATTTCATATCTGATTTGGAAACTTGGCATGGCTGGCTTTCTAATGTAATATGCAGACGTGGTATTCAGCTGGTTCTCTCTGGTTCAGGTGAACCAGTAGCAGTGGCTGCGGGAGGCTCTGCCCAACTGCCCCTATGCAATGCACAGAAAGTGGGGCACATGCGCCGACACGGCATGTGCGACAAAAATGTGCCCACATGTTCACATTTGTGAACCGGTAGGGAAGGTAAATGAATCCCACTGCTGGTTATATGATACTGGGGGTGAGAGGTGAACCAGTCATTGAATATTGTCAGCATGTGTACATTGTGTAACTCTTTCATCAGGAAAATATTCTAATTGCAAGTGTTAGTAATATCACTAAAGAAACAGATGTTTGGGGGGAAAAAAACACAAAAGCAATCCGGTGAAATGAGTCAGCAAAAATCCCAAATGCAGTCATCCCCAAAACATGCCTTGCCAGGGCAATGTTAAAAATCCATAATTGAAACCATAATAATTGCTCTGAGGGCCTTATCACCAATAAAGAAGTGTCAGAAAAGTGCTTTAAATTGTTTTGTTTTATTTTAGTTTCTGAATATGTAAAAATTATGATCTGGGATGAAGAACACAGGACTAACACAGCACATGGCACAACCTAGGAAATCAAACCCATCAGGAAATCAAGCCCATTCAGCAGTCCATCTGCATTGAAAGGCAAAGCTCACTCTTTTGAAGACGGTAAAGTCCACATTTTGGATAGAGAGGATCATTGGTTTGAAAGAGGGGTAAAAGTACCCATGTATATTAAAATTGAACAGCTGTTCCTCAACAGAATGAAAAAAACAGGATGAAAAAAACACCACCTATCCCTAGTCTACAACACAGCCTTTTCAGCAGTTCGAAGACCAATTGCACTCTGATTCAGGTGATACTGAGGACACAGATAAACTCCCAAGTGGCCTCAAAGTGATAATGACCAGATTACTGCAAAGAAATACAGGGGTGGGCTTCAAAACGTTCAGCAATGGGTTCCCTGCCTGGTTGCTGGGTGGGTGTGGCCATAGTGGGTGTGGTTTAGTTGGCCTCTTATACCACAGCTGTGGGGGATTTTCACCACCTCTGGAGGTTTTCCTTGAGCCTCTGGGAGGGTGAAAACTGCCTTTCCCGGGCTCCAAAGACCTTTTGTGAGGCCCATTTTTCCCCCTCCCTGAGCCTCCGGGTGGGCCCTGCACTTACCTCACATCCAAAATGGGATGCTTTGTGACTCTTGGGAGAGACAGGGGTGGGTGGGTGGGGTAGCCAGATGGAGACTTGTAGGTTCTCTGAACTGGCCATAACATTAGCTACAGGTTCTGCCGAACCCAGGCAAATCTGTAGCAGCCCACCCCTGAAAAAATACAATATTTCCCTTCCCCCATCCCTTCCTCCCCATCAGTACCTATCCTTCCATTCCCCCATCATCATAACCAGTGGTGGGTTCCGGATTCCATTCAAACGTGCATGGTTGAAATGGCACCGGCATCACCCACATGGATGTGTGCGGCGTGCATGCACATGCGCATGGTGCGCACATGTGTCATACTTACCTGCGATGCTTCCGCAAGCCTCCGTGATGCTCCAGCTGCTTGCCGGAGCATCACACAGATGCTGTACAAACTGCGCGCATGCACGGAAGCACTGAAGATTTACAGTAAGGAGCGAGGGTGGGCGGGCCCTCTAGAGCATCATACCAGAATGGTATCCGGTGCTCTGGGCTGGGTCCAGTACACCTGTACCGGGGCGTACCACCTGAAACTCACCCCTGATCACAACTGATGAAGTCTCTTGGATGAGAAGCAAAAAAAAACAGTCCACGTGCCTTTGAAAAAACACCTTTGAAACAACTGTGACCTGGATGACTGAGAATCTCCACAGATAAACTCAAGACAAATTGACCACCAGCAACTTGTCATCTAAACTTTGATTCAAATTCTGGAACGAAAAAAAATAAGCATCTATTCAATAAATGGATGCATTATCGAAAAGTTAAGTTCACCAGTGAAGGCTCTAATGCTGTCAAAGGACAGAGGAGATAGAGAAGATGACCACCAGCAGAAAAATGTATAGACTGCACCATTGAGTGCACCATTGGGAGACATGAAAAATGGTCTCAAGAATAGATCATCTTGGAGAAGATCTGATTTCTACGAGTAACAAGCAACTTTATAGAATATAATCAGTCAAGAAAGGAAGTCTCTATACAAGTAGCCTTAGATTCAGAAAATGTGACTTCTTTTTATTGGCTAACTGGCATAAATGTCTCCTGTCCAGTGGTGTTTCTAGGGAGCTGTACTCGTCTCTGATTTTTAACCAAGGAAGCAGTGTTGTCTGAAGACATTTCTGTGGTTATGACTATAGCCCGAGATGCCTGAAGCTCTGTTACCTTCCCACCAAAGTGGTACCTATTTATGTATTCTCATTTTCATGGTTTCAAATGTGCATAGCACATGAGCTGGGGAAAGTAACAGGAACTCATCCTGTTGCACAGCGCCTGAGTTTGAATTCCGGCTCGGTGTCTTTAACTGCTGAACCAACACAGCCCCTAAATCTGGACAATGTGATGGTAATACTTAACTCCCTACTGATTTAGTTTTGGAATACTGCCAAACCCTAAATTTGCTTGTAAAACTGAACATTGTTCATCCCGGCGCTATATATGCATGCCATATACGTTTACATATTTTCATTTGTCTACAGTCTCTATAATGAGATGTACAAGTAAAGATTTTTTTTTTTTTAAAAATTCTTTTGGCTGGAATTATCTAAAAAGCATACTATTTTTTTTTTAAAAAACAAAACTTTCTAAAGCTACCAGTTTGAGAAATAAATATCAACATGAAAGGGAAAATCCATGGAAGCTGAGTTCATGAAACTTTCTTCTTCCCAAATGTATAATCCTGTGCACCATAAAGATTTTCAATGTTAGTTATAGTGATACCTTCTTATTCAAAGTCAAGCTGATAGGCATTCAAGCAATACTTGCAATGAATATCTTGGGACTGGTTTATCAAAAACTGAATAGAAAAGTATATTGTTCTGCACAGAAAATTCTCCTTCTCGGTTTCTTACACTCTTAGTTTTCATAACTGTGTCTTTGTATTTCAGCTGAGCACTAAACAGGAATATCTGTATAATCTTGTTTCATTCTGAGTTTTCCATTTCTCAGCAGGCAATTAAATGTTGATCATAGCCCTTTATTTCCAGGAAAGGCATACAGTAGCTTTGCCATCCTTCCAAGGGCAGGGATGAGAAAACATTCCCAGGAAGGGCCAAATTTGTCATAATAGTTACACCAGCCTTCTTGGCATCCTAGTAAACCAAGCAACCAGAGGCAGCAGAATACAAATTTGTGACAACTCAAAAAAAGCACATAGAAAAACAGTTTTTGAAATATGTCAGCCTTCCCAGGTAAGCCAGACAGGAAACAGGATTAGATGAATTAATTCTACTTTATTGTAAGGTTACATTAGCAGAATATTGTAAATACAAAAATACATACTTCCTGCTGCCACTTTTGACTGCTTGATTCTTTAGGGCAGTCTCCCTTAAATTTATTTCTGCAACTATTAAGTCACTGGGGGCTCCTGCCTTTCTTATCTGAATGTTTCCTAGGCAGGATCTATTTCCCTGGTGTCCCCTAGAGCACACACACACATTCCATTACAGAAGGTTTGGAATTTAAGTTACAACAGAGCACTATGCATTCAGTCCAACTTCTCTACAGTGTCTGGAAAAGCTTTAGGATGTATTGGGAAAAAATAGTCTAGAAGCTGTGGTGTTGTCTTTTCCCAGCCCCACCATGCTTGTCTGCCCAAAAATGTACCAGCATTAGTTTTCATTTAGCATATCATAGTCTACAGAAGTTTCAAAATATTCTTGAATGTTCTTTGAATTAAATCAAATCACACAGATAAATAAAACACAGCATCTTCAAACCTTGAACATTTGAATTGAATCAGGGTTAATCTGCTGTTCCTAGATATTAGTCATTGATCAAGGAGCCACAGTGGCACAGTGGTTAGAGTGCAGTACTGCAGTCTACTTCTGCTGACTGCCAGCTGCCTACAATTTAGTAGTTCAAATGTCACTAGGCTCAAGGTCGGCTCATCCTTCCATCTTTCCAAGATGGGTAAAATGAGGAGCCAAATTGTTAGGAGCAATATGGTGACTCTGTAAACTGCTTAGATAGGGCTGTAAAGCCCCTGAACTTCGGACTATCACAGACTTCCTCTCTTTCACCGCTCACTTAAGACTTATCTTTTCCATCAAGCCAGTCTAGCTTAGCCAATGAGTAAATGTATTTTAGAATTTTAATTGGGATGTTTTAGCACAGGTTTTCTAGTTTAATCTATTTTTAGTTATTCTGTATTTATTGTTATTTATTGATTTTAACCCCCTGTGCATCGCCCTGGGTCCATTTCAATGGAGAAGGGTGGTTCTATAAATCGAAATAAATTAAATCAAATTAAGTATATAAGTGCTATTGCTATTGCTATCAAATAGTTTAGATATGGAAGTGAGTATCAATTCACTTAAGAATTGCAAGCCTTTGCTTAAACATTGGCATATGTCTGTGTACAATGTTTTCTTGGCCTTATTTTCAGGGAGGTCTTATTATTTTTGAGATGCAGGAGGCAGTGAGCATAATTTATTTATTTATTTTTATTTTATTAAATTTATACCCCGCCCTTCTCCTTGTTAGGACCCAGGGCGGCGCACAGGCATTATATAAAACCATAAATACAATATACATCAATTAAAAATATATTAAATTAATTCACCCGTGCTAAAACCCGTTATTAAAACCGTAACCAAATTATAATTTATATTTAAAAGTCAGACACGGGGGGCTATCCTAGGCCGGCTTGTTGGAATAAGTACGTCTTAAGACGTTGGCGGAAGAGGCGGAGGTCCGAGGTAGTGCGAAGGTCGGGGGGTAGGTCGTTCCAGAGGGCCGGGCCCGCCACAGAGAAGGCTCTTCCCCTGGGTGTCGCCAGCCGGCATTGCTCGGCCGACGGCACCCGGAGTAGGCCCGCTCTGTGGGAGCGGACCGGACGAAGGGATGTATGGGGCAGGAGGCGGACTCGTATATAGCTAGGCCCCGAGCCATGGAGTGATTTAAAGATGGTGGTCAACACCTTGAAGCGCACTCGAAAGGCCACAGGCAGCCAGTGCAGCTCGCGCAGGAGAGGTGTTACGTGGGCTTGCCTTGAGGCACCCATAACCACCCGCGCGGCCGCATTCTGCACTAACTGCAGCTTTCGAGTGCACCTCAAGGGGAGCCCCATGTAGAGAGAGTTACAGTAATCCAGCCGAGATGTCACGAGCGCTTGAGTGACTGTGCGAAGGCCCCCCCGGTCCAGTAAGGGGCGCAACTGGCGTATCAGGCGAACCTGATAGAACGCCCCCCTGGCCACGGCCGCCACATGGTCCTCCATGGACAGCCGGGAATCCAGAAGGACGCCCAAGTTGCGCGCCCTCTCCACGGGGGCAAGATGTTCGCCCCCAATGGCCAGTGTTGGATTTATCTGGCTAAACCAGGGTGCCGGAAACCACAGCCACTCGGTCTTGGACGGGTTGAGTTTGAGTTTGTTACTACCCATCCAGATCCGTACGGCCTCCAGACACCGGGACAGCACCTCGATGGCATCGTTGGGGTGGTTTGGGGTGGATATGTACAGCTGAGTATCATCAGCGTACAGATGGTACTCCACCCCAAAACCACGGATGATCTCGCCCAGTGGCTTCATGTAGGTGTTGAACAGAAGTGGCGAGAGGACCGACCCCTGAGGAACCCCACATGTGAGGGGCCTCGGGGCCGACCTCTGCCCTCCTGCCAACACCCATTGCGACCGACCAGAGAGGTAGGATGAGAACCACCGTAAAACGGTGCCTCTCAGCCCCAACCCCCCCAATCGGTGCAATAAGATACCATGGTCGATGGTATCGAAAGCCGCTGAGAGGTCTAACAGGACCAGGATAGAGGAGCAACCCCTATCCCGAGCCCTCCAGAGATCATCCACCAACGCGACCAATGCCGTCTTGGTACTGTGACTGGGCCGGAAGCCGGACTGGCGCGGGTCTAGATAATCAACTTCCTCCAGATGTCTGTTGAGCCACCACACTCTCAACAACCTTCACTAAAAAGTGAAGGTTGGAGACGGGACGATAGTTCTCTAATAAAGCCGGGTCCAGGGATGGCTTCTTGAGGAGGGGCCTCACCACCGCCTCTTTCAAGACGGTAGGCAAGAACCCCTCACTCAGAGATGAATTCACAATACCCTGGAGCCAGCCTCGTGTCACCTCCCAGGATGCCAGTACAAGCCAGGAGGGGCACGGGTCCAATAAACATGTGGTGGCTCTAAGGTTCCTCCGCAACCTGTCCATATCCTCGATAGTAACAAAGTCGAACTCCTCCCAAGGTGTTATCTCAAGACCAGCACCGGGCACCTCGACCGGACCACTAGTGGAGGGCAGCTCGTTCCGAATCTGAGTGATTTTGTCCTGCAGGAAAACTCCAAATTCCTCTGCTCGACCCTGCAAAGGGGCTTCCCGCGGCCTCAGATGAAGGAGGGAGCGGGTCACCCCAAACAGGGCGGCAGGGCGGTTTTCCGCGGACGCGATAAGGGTGGCACAATACTCACGTTTGGCCACTCTTAGTGCCACTAAGTAAGTCCTAATATGGTCTCTCACTAGTGTTCGGTCAGCTTCGGATCGAGAAGATCTCCACCTACTCTCTAGGCGTCTCTTGCGGCGTTTCATCTCCCGAAGCTCCTCGGTAAACCAAGGAGCCTGGGTGACTCGACGCCGCATGAGAGGCTGCAAGGGCGCGACTCGGTCCAAGGCCCCCGTGGCCGCACTATACCATGCGGCCACTAGGTCCTCAGTCGAGCCGCGGGGCAGGGATACAGGTACTGGCCCAAGCTCCCTCTGGAATCTTTCCGGGTCCATCAGGCGCCTGGGGCGGAACCAACTTGGTGTTTCCGGTTCCGCCTCCCCGCGGTGGGGTGTGATGGTTGGAAAGTCTATCCGAAGGAGAGAGTGATCTGTCCATGACAAGGGTAAGATGACTAAATCCCCTGTTCCGAGATCACTAATCCAGTGTCCAGAGACAAAAATCAGATCCAGCGTGTGTCCTCCCTCGTGAGTGGGGCCCTGAACTACTTGGGTCAGGTCCATGGCCGTCATGGAAGCCATGAACTCCCAAGCCGCCTCGGATGTTTCGCCCGCCGATGGCAGGTTAAAGTCCCCCATGACTATAAGTCTGGGGGTCTCCACCGCCATCGCGGCGATCACCTCGAGTAGCTCGGGCAGGGCTGCTGTTACATAGCGGGGAGCCAGGTATACAATCAGCAAGCCCAACTGCCTCCCTAGGCCCCACTTCACGAAGAGGGACTCACAGCCGGTCGTCTGAGGCACAGTGGTCTCCTTCGGCTCCAGACTTTCCTTAACAATAACCGCCACCCCCCCACCCCTGCCAAGGGCCCTAGGCCGATGAAATGCACAGTAGCCTGGTGGGCACATTTCCACGAGGGGTACACCCCCCTCGAGGCCCAACCAGGTTTCCGTGATTCCCACCAGGTCCGCGTCCCCCTCTGACACAAGGTCATTAATGAGGGGGGCTTTGTTCACCACGGACCTGGCGTTGCAGAACATCAGCCTAGGGCCCCGGCTCTGTAGTCCCTGACCGCCTAGCCTACGAGTGGAGCACAGAGCGTTGGGGCAGGCGACCGCTTTTAACCAGCGACCGTGCGTCCCCAACCCACGATGGACATCCTGTCTCCCACTGCCCCTGCCCCTCCCCAAGACCAGTCAAATGGGACGGCCCTCAACAGAGACGACCCCCAGTCCCCCTTCCCTAGTGGACTCCTCCTTTAACCTTCTTCCGCCGGACGGCCCTATATCTTGACCCCCCCCTGACTGAATAAACCCACCCTCCACCCCAGAACCCCTTAAAAGCCTAATTAAAAATTTATTTAAAAACCCCCTGAGCTTGCGTTTTTTCCACCTCTCTGGATTAATTAACCCATCCTTGAGGTGGGCCCAAGATAAACTAAGGGGCCAAACCTGTGAGAGGGGGGATTCTTGTAGGTCAAGGAGGTCGGACCTTGAATAAAAAACCATCCCGTGGCTCCATTGCTGGCTTTAAAGGGAGGAAACACCTAGATAAAGTGCAAGTGCAAGTCAAGTCAACAGGGAAAATAGATCATAAGAGTCAGTCAGTTCTTCCTCGGGTAGAGGCTTTCCACGGGGTGGCTGGAGCTGTTTTTCCTTTGGGCTGGCCTTGCTTCGCTCTCGCCCCCCCTCCCCGTAGATGTTTTATCGGGGAGTCCTGGGGGGGGGAGGAGAATTCCCTCCACTGTTCTACCAGGCCTCCACAGGGCCTCACCGCGTCGCAGGCTCGCCACTCCACACCAGGGCCTCAGCCAGGGCCTCCACCACTCCAACAGGCCTCTGCTGGGGCCTCCGGCGCTCCATCGGTCCGCCGCGCCTCCCGTCCCTCTGCGGCCGCCAACCTCACCAGCCATCCCCTGTGGAGGCCTTCACCCGGCCTCGCTGCTCCACGGGGGCCTCCGCCGGGTTTAAGATGGTCCGCGCAGCTCCGCCACTGCTCCGCCGCCGCTCTGCCTTTCCTACCACCAACTATCCGGCGTTCTGGCGCTCCCTCCAGCGCTCCGCTGCCGCTCCGCCCCTCCGCCGGGGGCCGCCAGCCTCCGCCAACCTCCGCTGGGGCCTCCGGCCTTTTGGCGCTCTCCGCCGCCGCTCCGCCAGGGCCTCCGGCCTCCACCGGCCTCCGCCAGGGCCTCAGGATCTTCCGGCGCTCTCCGCCGCCGCTCCACCATTCCATCTGAGGCCTCCGGCTTCTGCCAGGGCCTCTGGCCTTCCGGCGCTCCCTCTGCCGCCGCTCTATCAGGCCACCAGAGCCTCAGCCTTTGCTTGGCCTCCGCTAGGGCCTCCGGCATTCCGGGCTGCCGGCGTTTTTTTTCCGGCGTTTTCCTCCGGGCTCCCCCCGCGCCTCCCGTCTCAGCCGTCACACTCACCGGCGTTGGAAAGGCCTCAGTGTGACGGCTGGGTCTTCAACTTGCTGGGCCGGCCCTTACCGATCACCCCAAAGGGGCCGGCCGCGTCCTCCGAAGCCAAATAATCATTTCATGGCTGCTGCTGTGTTGCAATATTTTCAGGGAGGGCTTACTTTCGGGGAAGGGCTTATTGTAGTGCATGTGCTCAAAAGCCCGATTGGGCTTATTATCGTGGGAGATCTTATTTTGGGGAAAACAGGGTATCGACTGAGAAGTGACTCTCATTCCTTTGCTGGGATTGATCTAGCATTGCATCAAATTCAGTGTCCCAAGCATTTTAGGATTTAATACTAATGTTTTTGAAAAATCTGCTGCTGCTAGGTTTGTTAAGATTTCATCTATTTATTGAAGTCATTACTATTTTTGCATATTTGTTTTTATATCAGTCTGTTTAATTTATGAATTTTTAACAGATTTCTATATTTTCCAGGAAAATGTGCTTGTTGATTTTTTTTTTAAAAAAGTATTTAGCATTTCTTATGTGGCGTGTCCTGAACTTGAGTGGAAGACTTTTAAACATCATCCTTACTTTTTAAACTACAGGCAATCGTAATTTAGATGCATACAACAAATATCTGTTTTTTCAGATGCCTGATTGTTTGTGTGCCACATCAGCTAAACCTATGATATCTAGGCATTGCAGACAAATTTATTTGGTTTTGGAGTTATTTGAAACTTTTTATTTACTTTTACTTTAGGTAATAACCTCATTTCTGCTAGCAGCTGATGAGGAATTCCTTTCAGCCATAGCCCAGGATAATTTTGATGCAAAAGACCTGTAATTTTTCTCCTTATTTTCATATCCAAATACTATGATTGAGAGTGTAATCACAGTAGAGCACATGCAAATTATAGGCCTGATTTCCATGCTTTAGATCTTTTTGCAGCCATTCTGCGTTGGCTAAGCCACAATGATGTAAACTGGGAATCACCATTAGCTCATCGGGTTTGTGGTGCAACAATATCTACTTTTCTTGCTCAATATTAGGGCGTTCTCTCTATTTTTTTGTCACGAGAGGAGAAACGAAGATGAAATTTACAAAAAAGACTCAGAGGATGATTTTGAAATGACCGATTGACTTAAAAACTTTCAAAAATTCTGCCTTTCAAAGAATGTGGAAACAAGCAGCCTTCTTCCTTAACCTTCACTTTAGTTAAACCATCCTTTAATCTGAGTTCCTTTTCAGATGTAACAAGAGAAAGTTAACTTCTGGGAGGTAAATAAAATAAAAGTGTTGTAGAGGATAATTATATTGCAATGGGCAAAAGGAATAACTTTCCAGACCTAGAGGAAGAGCCATGATCAAGAAATGAACAAATAAGAGAAATTTGAGTTCAAGCCAGAACTGTAACCTGTGTAAGTGTCTCAGAAAAGGCCTTCCCTGGTTCCCATGAATTTAAAAAGAGAGAGGCAGTGGTGGGTTCCTACCAGTTCAGTCAAACTGGTAGTAGCTTGGCGGCCTGGGTCACTGGAACAAACAGCGACTCAGGCCTGCCATGTTGCGTCATAGGTGCAGTCATCTTGTTTTTTGCTTCTGTGCATGTGCAGAGCAACTTTACTTGTACAGCACATACGCGCATGCACGCACACACATGGTGCATCCTTGAGCAAACCGGCAGTAGAAGGTGCCAAAGCCCACCCCTGGAGGGAGGGCAAAAAGGATTTCAGACTTGCATGATTATATTACTATGACTTTATAATAAAAGTAGTATTGGCTTTCTTGACTTTGGTTTCTGGGTCTGGTCTACTTTGAAGGGCTGACAAACTATTTCCAAAAATATGTCAATCAAAGATAAATAAATCAGTTTGCATACTATATTTATATGTGAGTTATAATTACTGTAATTATATTAGGTAAGCTATTAGTTTATATTTATTTATTTATTTATTTATTTATTTATTTATTTATTTTCCTGATAATTTTATGATACTTTAATCAAATAAGTCTAAATCTAAGTAACTTGCTTTCCACATTTCAATTAAATCCCAAGTGAATGTATTCTGATGTTCTTTTCAAACTGAGAAATACTCTCTACCCTTAATGCTAGACTGGAAATAAACTCCTCAAAGATCGTTTCACCTTCCACCACAAATTAGTTGTTTTCTTCAAGCAGCTAAATGTCTACATTCATTGATCCAAGCACCTCCCTCCTCTTGTGCTTAGCATAAACAATATATCGTATATACTTCAATAAATATGATAAATATTTTTGACTTTAGTCCTGGGCATTGCTTTTTAAGGGAATATCCCATCCCTTCCCATCTGATCCCATCCCATCCTATCCCATTTCATCCCATCCCATTCTAATTTTCTTTATGGACACCATGCCATTGCTGAACTTATTTTTCTTTCCAAACCAAAACAAATATGTACTTGCACCAGCTTTGGCATCCATACCAAGAGTTATTCAGATGACTGAATAACTGTGGAATTCAAGCTACAGGAGCCACACAAACTGAAAATAGATAAATGGTGTGTATGTTGGAAGTTGGAGTTGGAGTTGGACTTCAGAGCAAATAATTTTATCAAATTCTTTCAAAACTGCTAGCAAAACGAAACACTGCACAGTAAGGGTGAATGGAAAGAACTCCATTTAACTGACACAAGGATACTGTTAAAGCCAGTGAATTTTGTTTGCAGTTGATGTTAATGTTTGTCCCTATTGTTATCACAGATGTCTATACAGCCATTTTTATGTTTTTCAAAGGGAAACTCTGCTCAGAGTGGTGTTCACAGTACTGCTGTTTATAATGTTGTTTTATCCTGTTCAACCTACCCATCCATATTTCTTCATATTTTGCATCAGACTAATAAGATAAGATTGATGATGGAATCTTTCTTTAAACCAAATCAATAGCAGTTTATTGAACCATCTGATTTGGTTTAAAGAAAGATACTTAATAGAAGTATAGTGACTAACTGTTAGCTATTTTGATTCAACTTTAGGCACTTTCCTACAAATACCATTGTATAGGTGCATGTATGTGCAAATGCCTGCACCTTCTTTTCTTTTTCTCTATTTTCTTTGACTCCTGCAATTTCTTGGACTAGTTCCTGCAGGTTTTTTAAGCACATTTTTCAGAATTAGTTTGCCATGATCTCCTTCCTAAGGATGCGACTAGCTGAAGGTCATCTAGCTGGCTTTTTTCCTCAATCAGAACTAGAACTCACAGTCTTCTGATTTCATACCCAATGCCATAATCACTCCACCCAACTGGATCTCTTAGGGCAGTGGTTCTCAACCTTCCTAATGCCGTGATCCTTTAATACAGTTCCTCATGTTGTGGTGACCTCCAACCATAAAATTGGTGTCTCGGTTCCTAAGACCATCGAAATATGTGTTTTCCTATGGTCTAAGGCAACCCCTGATCATTGGACCCTGGTCGCTACCCACAGGTTGAGAACTGCTGTCTTAGGGTTACCAAAGCTGGGCTGTAACTCCAGATGACCAGATGGCAGTAAACTTTTCTGCTGCCTAATGGTCATATAGATTTTTGCAGCTCAGATAGATAGCTTTTCATCTCCTATTTGGAGCTGAACTTGGTATCTTCTGGACAACAGTTTGATTATCAATTTTAGTACTTAAGTTTACAAGCAAAGGATGACAGTGACCAGGGCAATAAAATGAAATAGATGGGGTGAGAATGTTTTTTTAAAGGTTGATTGGGGAAGACTATTGGATTTTTTTTTAAGTTAAAAAGGGTTTGCATAAGAGCATATAGTTTCCCATTCCAAAGTGACAAGAAACAAAACATTTTTTAAAAAAACAAGAACTGTAAATACTCCATTCATTTTGCCCAAATAAGTGCTGGATGAACAGTTCCTAAGCCTTAGTATAATTACTCCATGTCTTTAGATGGCAATCCACCAACAACAAAAATGGAGAAAATATCATGCAAATACAGTTTTTATAATAAAACTTAGAAATGTTTATTAGAATCTAAATAAAAAGGTAATACATCTTAGCATAGTAGATGCTAACAATATAAGTTGCCTTCCTAATGCTTGGTTAGTTCAGATGCGACTCATTTTTCAGTAGCTTAAAATCCTTTGCTTTTTTGCCTTCTTGATATTTGATACTGTGCTTGGACTTAACAACTCTTAAAATAAATGGTTATCCTCTGTAAAGTAAGACACATAATCATTCCACTACATTTGTTGGAATCTTAGAGACTAATTTTGCAAGAAGGGAAAGGGATAATTTGAACTGCAGCATTAACTTTAGACATGATATTAATATTTAATGTTGTATTTTAAAAAGGGATCATATTATTGTCTTTAATAGGAAACATACAGAGTAAGTGTTGATACACTTGTAGCCAAACCATGGCCAAGAGAAAGGAAACTATTAGCCAAGAATCATAGAACTGAAAAGACTCATTCTAGTCACCAAGTTCAACCTGAGTTCTTAATGCAGGAATCCACATATTCATGAACAGATGGCTGTCCAGCCTTTTTCTGAACACAGCAAATGAAGAACGTATTGCCTTCTTTTGTAACTTCAAGTGATAATCAGGGTCTATAGTAGTATGAAATAGATCAAAAGCTTAAAACCTAAGGTGAAAAAAAACCCCAGTGAATTATAAGCATGTTTATTCATGTTGCGTGACATGATGCTGGGTGGGTCAAAAAACTGTATGGGTTTATGAAATAGACTACCTTGGCATAGTTGACTAGTTGGAACCTGGCTGTTTAGAGATGTGAGAAGTAGGGAAGATGTACTACACCATTTTTATACAAATCTCAGTACTTATACTCAACAAATATTTGTAAAATAAAAGAGGCAAGCAATGAAAGACACTAGAGAGGATATGTGTGAAAGACTAGAAAAGAAATAACAATTCAGGAAAACAATAGTGACGCCAAATCAACAAGAGTAAACTTTGTAGGTGGAAAAGAAAGGATTGAGAAGAGGAAAAAAAGTGGCCTAGTGGTTAAGACACTAGGATGGCTGCCCAGAAGATTGGCAATTCAGGATTCAAGCACCACATGACAGAATGAGCTGCTGTTCTTGCCCTATCTCTACCTGAAATTTGCAGACGACACCAAGCTGGCAGGAATAGCCAACACTCCAGAAGATAGGCTTAAGATACAGAAGGATCTAGACAAACTTGAACATTGGGCACTATCTAATAAAATGAAATTCAATTGTGAAAAAAGTAAGGTCCTACATATAGGCAAGAAAAACAAAATGCACAGGTACAGTATAGGTGGTACCTTGCTCAATAGTAGCAACTGTGAGAGGGATCTAGGAATCCTAGTGGACAACCATTTAAATATGAGCCAGCAGTGTGCAGCAGCTGCCAAAAAAGCCAACACAGTTCTAGGCTGCATAAACAGAGGGATAGAATCTAGATCACGTGAAGTGTTAATGCCACTGTATAGTGCCTTGGTAAGGCCACACTTGGAATACTGCATACAGTTTTGGTCGCCACGATGTAGAAAAGACGTGGAGACTCTGGAAAGAGTGCAGAGAAGAGCAACCAAGATGATTAGGGAACTGGAGACTAAAACATATGAAGAACGGTTGCAGGAGCTGGGTATGTCTAGTTTGATGAAGAGAAGCACCAGGGGAGACATGATAGCAGTGTTCCGATATCTCAGAGGGTGCCACAAAGAA
The DNA here is from genome assembly GCA_039707465.1 of Rhabdophis nuchalis. Lineage (NCBI taxonomy): Eukaryota > Metazoa > Chordata > Lepidosauria > Squamata > Natricidae > Rhabdophis > Rhabdophis nuchalis. Next base: position 31,959,656 of record CM077644.1, read on the forward strand.
GAGGGAGTCAAACTATTCTCCAAGGCACCTGGGGGCAGGACAAGAAGCAATGGGTGGAAACTACTCAAGGAGAGAAGCAACTTAGAACTAAGGAGAAATTTCCTGACAGTTAGAACAATTAACCTCTGGAACAGCTTGCCTCCAGAAGTTGTGAATGCCCCAACCCTGGAAGTCTTTAAGAAGATGTTAGATAGCCATTTGTCTGAAATGGTATAAGGTTCCTGCCCACGCAGGGGGTTGGACTAGAAGATCTACAAGGTCCCTTCCAACTCTGCTATTGTATTGTATTGTATTGTATCTCTGCCAATCTAGTAGTTTGAAAGTATGCAAATGCAAGTAGATAAATAGGTACCACTTCAAAAGGAAGGTAACATGTGCCTCAGGCCATGATCATGGCAACCACATGATCATTGAAGTGGACAACACTGGCTCCCTTGGTTAGGAAACAGAGATGAGCACTGCCCCCTAGAGTTGGACATGATTGGACAGGGGAAACTTTTACCTTTAAAATTGCCAAACAGAGAGCAATTCAACTTGTGAAATTTACCTGCTCATTTCCCTATTTATGTAGCTGCCGTGGAACAATAATCTGAATCACTGATTGTTGGTGTATTCTGATCAACTTTTAAATGGATTGACACAGATACAATTTAAATGACTGAAGATGTGTCAATCTCTTACTTTTCTTTTCTCCCTACAGGATGTAGAAATATGGTCTAGAGAAAAGAGGAAGCAAGAAGAAATGGGTGGGGATAAAGCCAAGTGGCAGTGACTAATAATAGTATTAAGTAGTGAAATATGATGATCCATTTCAAGGAAGCCAAAAAAATCATTGCACTTCCACTAAATCATCTTTTCAGAATGGAAAGGTTTACAGTAGAAACTCTTGATGAAAAGAGAATAATGATAATAAAACTAGAGACGTTCTGCAATTCTTTTTCCTATTTGGTTTTGATTTAAATTGGTTTATATAGAAATGAGAGTTGCTCCAGCTTTTTGCTCTTTGCTAATTACATCTGCTGCCTATGAACCTATCATTTGTATCTGTGTATATTTTGGCATGAAAGAAAGCTTCACAATGTACTTTAAAAAAAAAGATTTCAAAAGGGAAGTTGTTTAAGGGAGAAAAAGATGCAGAACTCATGATTCTTTATTAGGAGAATATAAGAAAAAAGAAGAAGAAAATCAGTGAAATGTTTTATTCCTTTAGAGGAAGTCTGCTCTGCTTTTAACTTCCTTGAGGGAGCTGGGTGGTGTAGAAACATGAAGAAGGCAAATTGCTTGGCCACTGAGAGACCAAATTTTGAAAGCCAGCCAGCCAGCCAGCCACCCTCCCCCCTCCCCCCTCCCATCATCCATCCATCCATCCATCCATCCACTTATCTATCTATCTATCTATCTATCTATCTATCTATCTATCTATCTATCTATCTATCTATCTATCTATCTATCTATCTATCTATCTATCTATCTATCTATCTATCTATCTATCTATCTATCTATCTATCTATCTATTTATCATATATCTCATTATCATAGTTCTAGCCATTGTCGATCCACTGAAGGAAGGAAGGAAGAAAGGAAGGAAGTTATATGAGCCCTTCTATGTATGTATATATGTATGTATGTACACACATACACACACACACATTCCATCCATCCATCCATCCATTATCGTCTGTCTATCTATCTATCTATCTATCTATCTATCTATCTATCTATCTATCTATCTATCTATCTATCTATCTATCTATCTATCTATCTATCTATCTATCTATCTATCTATCTATTAATCTATCTATCTATCTATCTATCTATCTATCTATCTATCTATCTATCTATCTATCTATCTATCTATCTATCTATCTATCTATCTATCTATCTATCTATCTATCTATCATCTATCATCATCTATCTTTTAAAACATTTTACCAGAACATGAATTGTACATAAGAACACAAAGGCAGGTGATATTTCAGAATATCAAAATAAGACTGATTTTTTTAATCCTAATCAATAGTTACACTCGCAGTCTGATCTGCAAAGAGTAGTTGTTCCAAGTAATAGATACATTGCAAGCAAAACTCCAAGGCAGAATAGCTTTATTGGAAATATACATTGGCGCATTTCTGGTGAAAACCAACTCTGAAGGGTCCTGTGTTTTTCACCTAATTAAAAGTAAAAGTTTTCCTCTCAACCCCAAACAATCAGTCACATGTTCTTGGTTCCCAAGAGAATACTAAGCATGCCCTACAGGAAGCGGCAAAAACTATAAGACACAAGCAGCCAATGCTGCAGACCCCAGGAACCAAAAGTAAATATTTTCACAAACTGTAAACAAATATTAATTTTCAAAAGTTCACATGAGACATTCTATAAAAGCTACTAGTAGCAGTACTGTAGTTGTATTTTTTTTATTATGTAACCAATGTGATTTGCTCTTAAAATTTTTTCAGTGGTTCTGGGTACCAGTTCAGTAATTTATAATCACTTTTCTTAATTCTAGTAAATTTAAAGCAGATGTTTTATATGCATTGCACTAGCTTAAGGCACTGTATCCTTACTAGTGTTTTCAAAACTATAGTTCTTACATAGAAGCAAAACTGCTTGGCCACTAAGAAACCAGATTTTGATTAAATTTGGTTTTAAAACTTTAAAAAAATAGCATGGGGTTAATCCTATTTTAACTACTTCAGAAGAATCAATTTACTATCAAAACTGATTAGGAAATGTAAATAGTTCCATTTTTTAAATATTCATTGTGGTAGAAATTTATGTACGTCTTGGGATGGGGTCATGGAAATACTATGTCTTGCTTCAGAGGTGTCCCTGGATCTGTTGTTGTTGTTGTTGTTGTTAGTTGTGAAGTCATGTCTGATCCATCGCAACACAAGGACAACGTTCCTCCAGGCCTTCCTGTCCTCTACCATCCTCTGGAGTACATTTAAGCTCATCCCTATTGCTTCAGTGACTCCATTTAGCCACCTCATTCTCTGTCGTCCCTTTCTTCTTTTGCCCTCAATCTTTCCCAGCATTAGGCTCTTTTCCAGGGAATTCCTGGATTAGGGTCAATAGAGTCAAGAAGGGAGCCATGACACATATAAAAACAAAAACAAAACCAGGCAGAGTTTCGATTATACCACTTAAAAGCCATTATCTTGTCATTTTTGAACATGCCCCATAGACATTCTTTTTTCAGTTCTTTGAAATACTCAATTGATTTAAATACTCTGATTAACAGTTTTTGTGGGCTGTTAAGACTCATTGTAGGGTTGTTCACATTGTTATATGTACAAAACTAAGGATAATTGTTAGTACATGCAACCATTATCTAATGGGGTTACAAAAATCTGAATGATCCATACAAGCTGGAGTTCTTTGTATGACATTGCTGTGAGTTATGGTGTCTGCATTTTTGCAAGAAGAGCTGGCTAGTTTTAAAGGACTGATTCAATTTGATGAGTCGCCAATCCAGTCATGCTCACTGAAATATATTAGATCAAAGATCAGCTTTGGAACACCTAATTGACTTAGGTGGTATTAGACATTTTCACGGGCTTTCAAAGCGCATTGCAGATTTGATGGTCTTCCTGCTATTTATGGCACTATTACCCATAATATACAATGTTGCCACTTTTGAAGAAAGTGGAAGAGGGGAGATGGGTTGAATGTCTAGTGCCAATAGAAGTAGCTAGGCAATATATTTCATTTGCTGTTTAAACTCTCTGCCTATCAAAGCTCTATTGAGCTGGCAAAGTTTAAAATGTCTTTAGACTATGTTTCCCAACTCTCAAATTCTTTAAAGGGTCAACCACAATTATTAATTTTTCTCTCTGTTGTGCAAATATAATGTTACACATCTGTGCTGATCCTGCCTGCACAGCTGGGAGTTCAACTTAGCCCTTTGAATATAGACTTAAACTGACCACTCCAGGATGTGCTGTGGAGTTGAAGTTTATTTTTAAATTCTGCGTGACTAGGGCAAGTTTAAATCTCAACAGGGACTGACCGAGTGCCAATGTAATACTTAAAAGCATTGGCATAAATATTTACTTTTAAGAAATAAAAAAACCTAACAACCTACAAATGTTACTTGTTCTGTATGAGTCTGTTTCTCTGTGACCTGCCACAGATCTGTTACCACTTCCATGGCACTAAATCTTTTGTCAGCCTGTTTCCACAGCCACTCTGAAAATGTTACTAGCAAGCCACATAATTTATAAAACCAGTCCTGCAAGGATCCATTTCCAGGAGAGGAAAGGCTTGCCCAACATTTATGCTAACCATAGGAACCATGTTTGCACAGTAGTTAGAAAGCAGTATTGCAGGCTAACACTGCTCATAGCCTGGAGTTCGATCCTGACCAGCTCAAGGTTGACTGAGCCCTCTATTCTTCTGAGATTGGTAAAATGAGGACGAACCAGGAGCAACCCACCACTGATATGTATGTGTATGTATATGTGCATGTATATGTATATGTATATACATTTTTACATGCATACATACCACCTTACAGGTGGTATGTATCTTCCTCAATCTTGGTTCTTCTACCAGAGGCCTGAGAGCTTGAGGGTTCCATGCAGGATCTTAGCTGTTCCCAGGAGTGCCTTAATCATGAAACCCAGGTCACAAATCATCAATCAAAAGTCCATAAGGGGTTTCCAATAATTGATGAATGTCAATAATGACTTTTCTTTAATCATAGAAGTGAATTTGTCCATCTCAGCAAGTTCAGTCAATTTCACCAACCATTTCTCCAGGATAGGTGATGCAGAATCTTTTCATCTTTGTGTATGTAGTAATTTCATTGAAATAATAATATATTGAAATAATCTTCTATGGTTCTTCTCTGTTTATCAATCACTTCTAAAGGGAAAAGTTCTGGCTTCAACTGAATATTAACCTTGAAAATCCTCTGCATAGGTATATGTATTTGAATCCAATACGTTGGTCTTTAAAAAAAAAATTACATGCCCACTAAGCTTGATAAAATGTCCCTTCATGTTGTTCACATTTCCAACATACATTTTAAATTACTGTATATTCCCAAGATAATCTGTCTGGCATCATGATATAAAAATGCTCTGTAAGATCATAACACAACATATATTTCAACTTTTAGTCATATATTTCCCATTGAACCAGATATATCTTATAACCAAAATTCTTAGCCGACTTCAGTGATGAGTAATCTTTTTGTCCTCACCTGCCGAAAGCATGTGTGCATGTGAAACACACACGCTAGAATCAATGCACACTATCCCCTGCACATGCACATGCGCCCTCTGCCCCCGGTACATGCATGCAAACCCCCATGCTCCCCCACCCACACACATGCAGGAGCCCCATTTTGCTTCCCTGAAGCCTTCTGGGACCAAAAATGGGCTGTGGGGTGGCATCCCCCATACTCCTCCTGGCCCTCATGCATGCGCTCATTTCCCCTGCCCCCCACATACATGCGCATCTCCCGCATTCGCTGCAAAGACCCAAAAGCTGGCCAGCAGGAGGCGCGTATGCATATGCGGTAAAGCTGAGCTCGGACAACAGCTCACATGCCCACAGAAAGGGCTCCATGTGCCACCTGTAGCACGTGTGGCATAGGTTCACCATCATGGGCCTACTTTATCATATATATCCTTTAAACCATTCTTCCTTCATTTCTTCCAACTGCTACAATTTATACAATGCAGCCGTTAGATGTTGATCAATGGTACACAATTGCATTTTCATTGTGAGGTAGCTAAATGGAAGAAGCTCTTATTTTGTTTAAATTATTCATATACAGTTCACTGAATGCATGGGGCTTTCTCTTTCTTTCTTTCTTTCTTTCTTTCTTTCTTTCTTTCTTTCTTTCTTTCTTTCTTTCTTTCTTTCTTTCTTTCTTTCTTTCTTTCTTTCTTTCTTTCTTGCCTTCCTTCTTTCCTTCCTCCCCTCTTTTGTTCTTCTTCCTCTTCCTCCAGGTCATTCTGGAGTGGCATGATTCATTCTATATGGTCATTGCAATTCTTTACCTCTCCTAAGTAATATCCTCTTTTTTCCATCTTGAGCGGACATGTGAACAAGCCACAACAGGATGGTGCCCTATACTTGCTCAAGTTGATTATTTTTATCCAGTAGTGAATAGACCCACTTCCCTCTTCTCAACAAAATGATAGTTCTTCTAAAGACCTTTTGTTGCATCAGAATTCTTGCACAATTTATCTATCCTCTAAGTTGATGAGATATTTTAGGAACAGTCAGTATCTTCATAGGCTTATAGCTTTAGCCACATTATTTTTTTATTTTTTTATTTATTTTATTTACATTTATATCCCGCCCTTCTCCACAGAGGACCCAGGGCGGCGATATAAATACTGTATACATTAAAATCCACCTGATAATAATTTGCATAGAATTAAGGTAGCAGAATATACCTGGAAAATTTCTAGGAAGGAAGGAATTTCCCATTGTTATCTGGCTGAAAAAAAAGGTGCATGATCATCCCTAAACAAATATTACTATAGTTTTCACATGTGTCTCCCTACAGCAGGGGTCTCCAACCTTTGCAACTTTAAGTCTGAAGGAATTCAGCTCCCAAAGCTGGCTGGAGAATTCTGGGAGCTGAAGTCCTTCAGACTTAAAGTTGCAAAGGTTGGAGACCCCTGCCCTACAGCAAGGGGACTAAGCACCAAGAAGAAAATCCTATGTGTAACAGAGACCTAAGGCTTTGTTCCTTGAAAACAGCTAACTGTGTAGCTGAATATTTTGCAATATTTACTGTATGTGGATTTGTGCATAAGTTGGAGAACTTGTGGCCTTCCAGATGTTGCTGAACTGCAGCCTCTAACAGCATAATTCCACATTGCTGCTATTGAAGCTTCCTGAAAATTCTAGTTCAGGAATATAGGCTTTCCTTCTTCTAGTGTAGGAAAGAAAGTGAGAGGAAAACAAAGGCAAACACATACTACTCTCAAACATTAAAAATAATAATAAGAGCAGAGGTATACTTGGGGGGACAAATAAGACTAATATAGTATTTTAAATTTCAATGTACAAGCAATAGCATTCAAATACAGATGAAAGAGTAGTCTAGGAAAACTTATTTATTTATTTATTTATTTATTTATTTTTCACATTTATAACCCGCTCCCATCTCACCACAAAGGGACTCGGGGCGGCGAACAAAGAATTACATCAATAAACATAAATACAGAGATATTAGGTGCCTGTGTTGTGACCATTTTAAAATCCCCATTTACAACTGGCGGTGCTGGGGTTACGCAAGGCCGGCTAGTTGGAAGAGGTGAGTCTTAAGACATTTGCGGAAGAGGCGGAGGTCAGGAATGGTACGGATTTCAGGGGGCAGGTCGTTCCAAAGGGCTGGTCCTGCCACATTTATACCAAGGACAGGCAACCAAAGGTCTGTAGAAGTTGTTGAGAATTCTCATTCTCATCAACCTGTACAATGTGCCTTAGTGGAGTGGTATATTTATTTATTTTATTTATTTAGATACTTATAGCTTGCTCACTAACGCCCTTAGCTTTCTTATCCAATAGACCCGTGATGGCGAACCTATGGCACGCATGCCACAGGTGGCATGTGAAACCATATCAGCGGGCACGTGAGCTGTTGCCCTAGCTGATTTTCAGCTGACCCACCCACGCTGCCCTTCCCTTCTCAGGAGTCTCCATGTGATGCCAGGTAAGTACAGGGCTCGCACAGAGGCTCTGGGAGGGCGTTTTCAGTCTCTGGAGGGCCTCTGGGGTGGGGAAAACGGACCTACCAGGCTCACTGGAAGTCAGTAAACGGGACATTTCCAGCCTCTGGGGGACGGGAGAGGCAGTTTTTCCCCTGCCCAGGCTCAAAAAAAGCCATGCGCACATGCATGGGACAGCAGGAGAGGGGTGTCTGCATGCACATGCATGCACAGGGCAGGGGGTGGTTAAATTATTGGTCTGGGCATACGTGGGTGCATGATAACATGCACTTGCGTGCTTTTGGCACCCGAGGCAAAAAAGGTTCGCCATCACTGCAATAGACTATATATTATTGAGCCATGGCTTTTTTCTTCTTTTAATTATTAAAAAAGCCTTAACTTGGCCAGAAAGTGAATGTGATATTTAGGATGTGGTCAATCTGATTTCTAATATCATTGTTCCAAGCTATTTTAGTTATTAGGTTTCTGCTGCCTGGACTGAGTTAGTATTATATTATATCCCCCCCCCCCGTTCCTTCTTAATATATCTATTCTTGTTTACATATGTCTGTATATGCTTAGTTTGCTTTCTAGTGTATTCACATTATATAAAGCAGAAGTTCATTTTAGCCTGATCCTGCACTAGGAATTTAAATTGCAACAAATAGTTATGTGTACTTTTTTTTTGGGGGGGGGGGAATGCTTTTAAAAACTTGTGCATATAAAATATGCATTTAGGTTTAACAAATATATATATTGCTTATGTTCCTGTAGGAACATTATTTGTAAATTAGCATAGTTCATATTAAATTGTCAATCAAATTGATCTTTCCTTTTTCTATTTCTATCTCTGTCCTAACATTAATTATGGGATACCATCTTTTATAGTTGGTCCTACAATAACCCTCCTCCTCTTTCTCCCCCTCTTCCAGTTTTTTTTAAATCTCACTTTCCTCTATGAGTTCAGTGTGGTGCCTACCAATCTTTCTCCTCCACTTTTTAAGGTAGCCTGAAAGACTGGCTCAAAGTCAACCAATGACCTTCCTTGGTGAAGGCTATGCTGTCTTATTCATTTTAAGCCTCTAACCTACACTAGCCCTCAAATTGTTAACTATCTGTCCATTGAAGGGACTGCAATACAACCAAGGGCATGTTAGTATTGCACTCTTTCAGATAAGATTTACCATATTTTTTGGAGTATAAGATGCACCTTTTTCCTCTAAAAAGAGGCTGAAATTTTGGGTGCATCTTATACATCGGATACAGCATTTTTTGCCTCCTGAAACCCCACCCCTTCACCAAAATGGCTGTGCGAGTACCCTTATGCAGGCTTCCAGAGAGCTCCTGTGGGCTGGGGAGGGAGGAAAGGGGCAAAAAACAGGGTGGTTTTGCCCCCCCCCAGCACCCAGCAGCACTCTATAAGCCTCCATAAGGCTATGCATGCAATTTTTTTGACCAAGAAATAAGCCCTTTTCACGAAAAAAACTGGCTGTTTTTTCCTTGTTTAGCCCCCCCCCCCCCCCCCGGGAGCACTTCATGCCTTTTATTTGGAAAAAAACAGGCCCATTTTCATGAAAAACAGGCCGTTTGGGGGAAGTTTGCAAAGTGCAAAAAGGGGTGGTTTTTTTTTTCTTTTTGGAAAGCTGTTTAGTTAGAGTGATTGATGAGAATTACATTGGTCAAGTACTGTGCCTACAGAAACAAAGATTTGTTTCAAAGGTGGTCAGTGATTTCCTTCCCCAGCAGTAAATACACCTGGAAACATCTATCTACCTACCTACCTACTCTGTCTCTTTCCCTACCTATCTACTGTATTTCTCTCTCCCTCTCTCTCTCTTTCTCTCTCTCCCTCTCTCTCTCCCTCTAACTACCTACCTACACACACACACTCTCCCTCCCTACTGTATTTCTCTCTCTCTTTCTATTTCTCTCTCTATCCTTCTACCTACCTACCTATCTACCTACACACACATACTCTCTGTCTCACTACCTACCTACTGTATTTCTCTCTCTCTATATATATTTCTCTCTCTCCACCTACCTACCTACCAACCTACCTACCAACCTACCTACCTACCTATCTACACACTGTCTCTCCCTACCTACCTACTGTATTTCTCTATCTCCTCCTCTATCTACCTATGTACCTATCTACCTACTCTCTCTCTCCCCCTACCTATCTACTGTATTTCTCTCTCTCTCTCTATTTCTCTCTATCCCTCTACCTACCTACACACTCTCTCTCCCTACCTACCTACTGTATTTCCCTCCCTCCCTTCCTCTACCTACCTACTCTCTGTCTCTCTCTCTACCTATATTTCTCTCTCTTTATCTCCCTCTCTATCCCTCTATCTACCTACCTACTTTTTTAAAAAAAAAATGCTTCTTCAAAACCTGGGTGTGTCTTATACTCCAGAACGTTTTATACTCCAAAAAATACGGTAATCAGATTTCATTTGTTTAAGAGGCATCATTATTATTGTTATGATACTTGATTGTGGAATGCTTGCTTAGAAAATACTTCATACAAGGGAGGAACTGGAAGGCAATATTACCGTTTCTGCCATGTGCATCAAACTAGGTTGATAGTAATCAGAATTGCAAGGGATCTTAGTGTCTGTATCCAGGCCACAGAGGTTTTGTTTCTTTCACAATGTGTGAAGGAAGCAAGTAAGGAAGTAATTTATGAATTAATTCTGAGTAACATATAGATATGGTTAAAGATTGAGAAATGCAGATTGTGACTCAGAAGTGAGACTATTTTGTGTATTTACAAAAAAAAAATGCTCATTGGCCTTAGGAGAACTGTATATAGCAATGCCTTTTATATGAATGAATTAATAATGAGAACAGGCTGAAATGGAAAAATGTAATTATATATGATTTGTTTAGATTATATCTAAAATAGAAAACATGTATTAAGCAAATAGAGGTTTCCATGTCACAAAAAAAATTTTGTGTATTGTTTTTCTCCTAGAATTCTATTCTGTTTTTATGAAGGAGTTGATAACATATTTTGCTATTTCTCCAATTTTGTCATCAAAGCTTTCTTTCAGGTAAGTTTGGTTGGGTTCACATGTGTAATCCAGCCAGTAGTTGCATTCACAGAATCTGTTAAACATGACTAGTTCTAACCATTACAATATTTTTTTTGTGGTTTAGAATGTGAATTCACCTCATGTCAGAATTTTATAGTTCATTGTGTTGCACCATGCCAAAAACTCTGTTTATTTCGTATGCAGTTAAACATGTGTGAATCTAGTCTTTCAAAATGGCTGAATATAACAATGAAATAAAAATGAACTTAGGTCTGCATAGTTGCAGTCATACCCCATAATTGCTATGTTACACTAACTGTCTTTCATATATATATATTTTTTTAATTGAAATTTTTATAATATTTTACAATATTTCACCCAGTGCTGTACAAAACAAAAGGAAGAGTTGGTTTCAAGTGTCTTCTGTTATCTTTTGTCTTTCATATATATAAATACATTTTTAATCAAAAAAATGTTTGTGAAATCTACTCACAACTCCTGATGCTTTGATGCTTTTCTAACATTTTCAGTAGGTTTTTCCACCTGAAATGTTGATTGAAATGTTGAAATCAGGAGGGAAACCTTTGGTACCTATTCGGTAGCAATGTGAGAGCATGTGTGCAGTGTCAAAACGGACATGATGACATCCTGGCGGTGGACAGAGCCTGCTACTGAGTGTGCCTGCAAAGGTAAGCGAACAGTGAGGGGGGGTGGAATCCGCTGTGTGATACAATTTAGATCAGCTAGAACAGGGGTCCACAACCTTTGCAACTTTAAGTCTGAAGGACTTCAGCTCTCAGAATTCTCCAGCCAGCAAAGCTCAGTTTACATAAGGGTGGAGATTTTTTTGAGCCTCCCCAAACCATGGATTTGGCAACTGAGTCTCCAGAATTGTACTGATGATTCCAACTAGCTCCAGAGAGCCAGATGGTTCCAAAGCAGAGATGGTATTTAGCAGGTTCTGACCAGTTCTGGAGAACCGGTAGTGAAAATTTTGAGTAATTCAGAGAACTGGTAAATACCATCTCTGACTGGCCCCACCCCCATCTATTTTCTGCCTCCTGAGTCCCAGCTGGTCACAAGGAAATGAAGATCTTGCAGTAACCTTCCCCTGGACTGGGGAGAGAATGGAGATTTTACAATATACTTCTCCTGGAGTAGAAGGAATGGAGATTGTATAGTATCCTTCCCCTGCCATGCCCACCACGCCACACCCACCAAGCCATGCCACACCCACCAAGCCATGTCCACAGAACCATTAAAAAAATATGAATCCCACCACTGTTCCAGAGAACTTCATTATATTTCCTTCTTCTGCTATTTTTTCCTTTTCAACTTAACTTGTGGGAAGTTGAACTTTTACACAAGTTCAACCTAACTTCATCATGATATTTGTGATTGGCATAAAATTGGCTTAAAAAAATTAAACAAAGTAATAAAGATAAGTTTATTGTGGAGGCCAAATTTTCATTGTCTTCAATGTCAGAGGAAACATATCAGTGAAAGAGGGGCATGACAGCCAGGGGTAGAAAAAGAAAGCACTGCATCCTCATATTTTGCTCATGAGACTTCCTACACACAACCAGAAAGTTGATACTGTAGCTCAGGGGTCTCCAACCTTTGCAACTTTAAGTCTGAAGGACTTCAGCTCCCAGAATTCTCCAGCCAGCTTTGGGAGCTGAAGTCCTTCAGACTTAAAGTTGCAAAGGTTGGAGACCCCTGAGCTAGAAAACAGAAAATCCTGCTTTCTAGCTAATATAAATTGTGTGTCACAGCTGATCGTCAGAAATACTGGTTTGCCCAAACCGGTAGCATTTGGTTTTGGGCAAACCAGTAGCATTTTTACTACCAGTATGGGTGAACTGGTCCAAACTGCTAGCATTTCATCCATGTTCACTGTTCACCTATAGTCTTTTTACAGCTATAGTTACTACAATTATTTATTTGTGCCACTAATTTGTATTTTCATATTTTTCAAAAATTCTCTAAAATAATTTGAGATGAGAGCAATATTATAAATAAAAGCATTTGTTATTTATATAGCACAATACTATATGGTGCTAAAGAGATAATATATGATTACATATTTTTTATTGACCTTAGGTATATAACATGATAATTTGGGTACTTTAAATTGTGCTCTATAATAATTGACTGCCTGATAAATTGCCTCAAGAAGATAACTGGGGCATATTCCAAATTATTGTTTTTACATTAAAGTTTAAAACTATGGAAGTAAACTGATAGTTAAATTAAGTTGGAATCAATGAATCTCAGAGGAAGTAACATAATTAAGTTACTAACAGAACCACAGTAAATTCGCTCAAATCTTTCTTTATTGATAGTTAGGTAACAAAGATGTATTTTTTCCCCCAGACATTAGTTTGGGCACTCTTGAATTTAAATAAAAATGTCATAGTTCTACTGGTTTTCTATGTGTGATCTAACAGATGTATATGCTTCCATTTGTTTTGTGTCTGGTGTAATATTCTATTGTACTATGTTAGATGTTTAATAGAGTTTTTTGTTAAAACTGGGAGATTATAATAAAATGAATAGTGATAATACATGTAAAAATAGTATTGTTGTTCATTAAAGTAATGTTTCTATTATGGTTCTGCTAAGAGTGGGAAAGTTTCTTGTGCAACCATTCACCCTTCTAGAAAAGCACCTCTTCATTTTTATTCATTTGGGTTTCCTCCTTCCTACTGATGGAGAATGAGGTTGTGCAAAGACTATCCTACAATGGCATTATCAAATAACTAATTCTGACTGGAATGGTAGTACTGTAATGCCACTATACCTCATTGTTTGGAATGATGTTCCAAAAAAAACCAACAACCCCAACTCCCAAGCAAAAAGCACTAAAGATGAAGTCATTGGCGGCATCAAACCATGAATGAATAAATGAAATGCAGGTGTAGGAGATATTTTGTTGGAGACTTATAAAAACTTGACTTTTCTCTTCTAATATATTTGCCCCAGAGAATTTGATTCAACCTTATTTACAACTAGCTGAAGTGCTGCTGGAAAAGTGATTCCTTAATTAAAGCATGCTTTGAATAGGATGGTATTCATTCTGATAAGCACAATCCCTGCACCTTGTAACACTATCATGAATTCACAATTAATTCATGGAGAAGATGTGAAAAACAGCAGGTCTGACCATCTCAGATGTTCATGGCTTTTTACAGCCATATGTTGAAGTTAAGAGATCCTCCTAATCAACATCCACATATGTTTGTGTGTATTCTGTCTGCAGAAATAAGCTTGAACAATGTACATTTAAAAAAAATGATTGTTGTTTTGGCTCACTTGATATGCTTGGTGGATATAGTTTCAGTTCCTCTTCATTCTATTGGGCACTAAAGCTGCAATACACAAGTTTGAGGAGTGGGAGATATGCAAAAGCCTAAATAACTGTCTCTAAGTAAATAAAATAACTGTAATAAAAAGTTAATTCTAGCACATTGTTAGTTTCCATTATAAAATTGCCATGGGACTGAAGGAACTAGAGTGGCACTTAATTTTAATAGTTCCATCATTGTAGACTGGCTGGGTATTAATTGTGTTAATGGTGATCATGTTGAATTCATTTGGTATTTATTGAATGGCCACCTGTGCACCCATATGCTTTACATCATTATTTAGTAGTAGTTAATGAACCCTTTAGGAGTTAGCAGACGGGGAGGGGGGAATGTGCTGGCATTTCTTCTTCTTCCAAGGAAAGGCTATTGATAAGTCTCATAATATGTTGTTCTTTCCTTCCCCCAGATATTTCCTTTGCTTGCCAATTTAGGCAAACTATAAGCAATCTCACTCTGGCATAAAAACAGGCATAGCTTTCTTCGTCATTCCTAACATCAAGGATACTAAATCAACCCCATCTTATCTCTAGTCTGAGCTTTCTTAATATTAGGAAATTGTTTTGCATTGTAGATATTTAACGTGTGGCTTGCAGGAGGCTGATGCTACATAATAAAGTCTGAGCAAGTTTGCAGCAGCAATAAAAGGAGATGTGGAAGCTCTAGGAAGAAAAGAGGAAACTCAACCCCCCCCCCTCCCTCTTTCTCCCTCCTTGCTGTCCTCTTATTCTCTATGATCACTAAATGGTGGTTTTGGTTCGTGCAGCAGATTTTGATTGTGCAATACCTGAAACCAGTGGCAGGGGCAGGCAGTGAGGAGAGTCATGTGCCGAAATTTAGTTTTGGCTGTCAGCAAAAAGAAGGAGGAACAGATAACAGGGTGTGGATGTGGCCACAGTGACCTCCTGGTATTGTGCACGTATTACTAAGATTGTCATGTACATTGCTTTTCTTTAAGAGTTATGCACTGAGTGTAGACATGATGTTTTTGCAAACAACGTGCATACTGGCACAAAAACTGAATCCTTAAAAAAGCCCTGAAACTGTGATTATATCACGATATAGATGTAATTTTTGTGAAGAAAAATCCAGAAGTTTTTTTCAAGAGGAGAAAGCTGTTTAGTGTGCTATGTGTACATCTTGAGAAACTGCTATTAAACTTGGCTGCTTACCTATTGTGCACGGCATAAAAGAGCTGGGTCCCCCGCCCCCCAGTCTGACTGTTGCAAAGGATTTCCTTTATTTGCACCAACCTCCTTCTTGCAACTCCTTTGTATTTGAATAATAGGCCTTTTATCTTCATAAAGTTCAGTCCATTAAGCAAGATGGGTGTATGCTTCCTCTGAGTTTCATTGAAAACTGGTCATAATAATTCGTTGTGCGATAGTCATTTTAAGCGTCTTTGCATTCAAGTTGAGTTTTTAGTAAAGAAAGTGTGTCCATATAGAACAGCAGAGATTAAATGTACAAATTCCTATTTTTCACTACCCCAACACAGTATGCTCAGCTGTGTCAAACTCACGTTGTCACATCGTCGTCATGTGATGTATCAGGACTTTCCCCTCCTTTGCTAAACTGGGGGTGGGCGTGGTCAGCACATGACACATCCGGCCCGCAGGCCGTGAGTTTGACACCCCTGCTCCAGCTGGATTTTGACCACAATCTCATTACTGCTTGGATTCCTTGGAACACGTGGATCACAAACAATGGCTGTAACTCAGGAAATAGATTTTAGTACATAAAAATATTTTTTCCTACTTTGAGACAGATGCCAGTTTTTTTACTGTATCAATGCAGGTTAGCGATGACATGGATGTTCACATTGGGAGTGGAGACAATCAGGGAAAATGTTGGCTGTATAATTAAAGCCACCCTCCTTTCTGTATATGCATCAAATAGGCAATATATATTGTATTAAAAGGGGGAGGTCTTTAATTGTGGGTCTGCAGTTATTGCCTTGATTCCTTTGAGCTTTCCTGTTACTGAGCTAAAAAAAATATGTTTGGTTCAAAACTTCACTCAGCTATAGAATTGGAGATAAAACTGCAAAGCTCCAGGATTCCACCACCCCCATCAATTTGTGAAATTATCTATTATAACTATTTATATTTTTTTGACCTTTATCGTAAGTTAAAATTTGAGATTATGATAGAATTTGGAGAACCTACTAGGTAAACCAATCAATAAATGCTTACTTAAAAGTAAGCCCTAATTAACTTTGTAGAACTTCTGAATATGCATTTCAAGATGAAATGATAAATCTAGTTTTTTTTAACATGACCTCTTGAAACTGGAAACAAGGCAAAATTACCTTTGGCTTTGAAGAGGGGATACACAAAAGGTTCATGATCATTCCTGTTTAAAAATATCCTTTATATTTGCTTCCATATTATTACATCTGCTTCCTCTGTCTTATTTTCTTTGGTTAGCAGTAGTTAACTAACTAATATTTTGGACAAATTCATACTTTCTGCTTTCCACAAGGATGATGATGTGTTCTCCTCCCAATCACTACCCATTGCAAATGTACCCTATGCTGTGTTTCCCAGCTTTGATTCAAAATTGCTGTTTTCCAGCCTGAGCCAACTTAATCCCTTCCAAGTGAATGATCTCCAAGTGCTTCATTCTCTTATCTTGGCAGTCCCAATGCTGATTGGCTGCAGTATGTGGAGCTCTCCTCCTGCTGCCCTGCTATGTTTTCTCATCACTCTAGAAGTTCATGGCGGCAGCAGACGTAAGTCCGAGGACTTAACAGACACCCTTTTGGCTTCCATTCAGGTAGCGTGACACATATTCCTCTTGCTTTTCCAGCATACTACGAAGCTTCACTTAGCTTCCTTAAAAAAATAAATTCATGTTGGAAGATAAGAACATTGCTACCTTGGTTCTATGGAGCTGAACTCTCACTTTTCCTTGCCACAGATTTTCAGGGACCTACAGAAGAACTGCAGATAAAAGAACAAGTAATTTTCTATTGGTTTCATTATTATAGAATTGCAACTATAATTACTGTATACCAGTAGAGGGGGGAAATGGAATGGAGCAGTATTAGTGTCAAAAAAGATAAGGAGGATGAAGCCATTCATATGTGCAAATATGAAGCAAGGAAACGCACAGGGTATAATGAAGAAGGAACAGTCCTTTAAACAGCCAGGAATAACATGGGAGACAATCTGGTTAAACTGTAGGACAGAATTACTTTTGGTCAAAGTTATATGCAACGATAATCTAACATAGATTATATAATGTCTGAAACATATTTTGTTTGTTTTGTTTCAACATGGGTGCAGCTGCTAGTGGTTAATTCATATGGTCCCATCTCTAATAGCTCTTTTAAAAAAAAAATTCAAGGACTGTTGCTAATTATCTGAAGGCCAACAAGTTGAAAGTCTCAAATGGTTATATAACAAGTACTAAACAAATTAATGACAAAAGCAGGGCAGGGGAATGCCTGCTCTTGTCTGGCCCACCCATGTGTGTAAAAAGCCATAAAATGAGTGGCTTGGCAGTGTTGGTACTTTAGACCTAGTTTGCTGATTAGAGGACTCCCACTGTTCTTGGAAATGACTGAATTTCTTTTTATCTTTTTAAAAAAATGTAAGTGGAGTTACAGCAGCTGATTGAAATACTAAAATTAAGCCGAACAAAGGAAGTAAGTAGAATGGAATAATTTCGTTTTTAAAAAGTCATTAAATACCACCCATATAATTTTTATATTGTTTACATAGTTCAACTAGCAGAAAGATCTGGACTGCTAGTGATGAGTTAAGATGGGTGAATTTGAATCCTGATTTTAAGATGAGATCATGTTTTAATCTGACATTTTATCTCAACCTTCCCAATGCCACGACCCTTTAATACAGTTCCTCATGTTGTGGTGACACTCCAACCATAAAATTGGTGTCTCAGTTCCTAAGACCATCGGAAATATGTGAAAGGGTCATTCGACTCCCAAAGGGGTCGCGACCCACAGGTTGAGAACCACTGCTCTATGGATTTTGAAGGAATCCTTTTGGCATAGCTTTCTACTCTGAAGTCATATCTTGTCGTTTTGTTAAGAAAAGGGAACAATAAAGAAATTAGGAGATTCAGAGATGAAAGTGAAACTCACCCAAAATTAGGACAAAGAGGAAAGAAAAACTATGAAATAGCTGCTAGCTGCAAGCCAAAGTACAATTTATAGAATATAAAACATAAAGTAACAGAATTAGAAAATACCTTGGAAGTGTTCTAGTCCGGCCCCTTGCTGTAGCAGGAGATCCTATACCATTTCATGAACTGACTAGCCAGTCTCATCTTAAAAGCCTCCAGTGATGCTTTTGAAGGCAAGCCATTCCACTGATTGATGGTTCTCACTCTCAGAAAATTTGTCCTTAGTTCTAGGTTGCTTTGCTCCTTGGTTAGTTTACATGCTCCACACAAGAAGATGAGGTTAAAATATCCCATCAAACACCACTTTACCACTAATTTCAAGTCCATATAAAGTTTTAATTGTTAACATGGGCAGGAATAAAGTTTATGCATAATAACTAATACATTTGTAGCTGAAGAAGGAGCATTAAATTTCAATTCAAGCAAGATCCAGCCTTCCCACTTTTGGAAGAAGAAAGTAAAAAAGG
Organism: Rhabdophis nuchalis; assembly: GCA_039707465.1. Lineage (NCBI taxonomy): Eukaryota > Metazoa > Chordata > Lepidosauria > Squamata > Natricidae > Rhabdophis > Rhabdophis nuchalis. The sequence continues at coordinate 31,978,354 of CM077644.1, forward strand.
AATGGAAGGTATAGTTGGCTTCCATCTTAGACCAGAATGCATATATGGGTAGTAAATCTATTAACTTTCCTATCAGGCAGCTGTGTTTAGGTTAAATGCTGTCAACCAGTAAAACAGACTTATATATAAAGTGTGATCATCTCTTGAAGTTCCAAGCACTCATCTCCAAAAATTATAAGAACTAAATAGACACATTTCACAGATTGCAGAAGGAAGTATATAATCAAAGTACTTTAGGTTAGCCCATAACTCCTCTTTTTCTTTTGACACAGACTCTTGAAACCAGAAATAGGAATGGAATTAGAAAATGTAAAAGGAAAATGTGGCTGCTTCTTTTGAGGGATTTTCTTCCTCATATAACTGCTGGTAACTTTATAATAATCACCACATTCCACCCCCCTATTTCCTGTTTGTGGCTACTACTTATAAAAAGGAAAATTCTTAATGTTGGCTTGCATTTTCATATAGACCCACTGATTTTGTATTTCTCAAAGAAATATAAATACCAGAACAATGTTCTGACCAAAATATATAGACAAAATGAATTCACATTTAAGAGAAAAGTATCCCAAATTACATATACTGAGAAAAATAGGAAAAATATTTAGGAAGAATATAAAAAATGCAACTGGGGTGAAATGGTTGGAAAACTGTCGATGTTTTAGGCCAAAGAATTATAGGCGTTGGCTCAGTGTCCCAATGGATTGTAGGATTAGGCTGGATTAAGAGAGAGCTTTAAAATCTGAGGAACTTCTCTTGTCTCCTAAAAAGTCTTGAATTTGTTGTGAGATTAAATTCAAACTTTGAGAATAGCGGAGGAATATGGGGGCGCGAATAAGCAGGCATGAGGCTGGGGCAAGGGTGAAATCAGCTTGCCTTCACTACCAGTTTGCAAATGTGTCACCTCCGTGCATGTGCAGGATCTTCTGCACAGGTGCAGAGCATCAAAAACAGGATGTGATGATGTCTGGGTGGGTGGGTGGAGCCTCCCACCGCCACCTCTACCAGTTTGACCAAACTGGATACAACCAGCTGAATAGCACCACTGGGCTATGGTGTTGATTGTTTGGCTGACCCAATCAAATTCTTCCCATCATACAGAATGGGGGGGGGGATTTCATTTTTAAATGGCATGTTGATCAGTTATGAACAAATTGGCAAATGGATGAAACAGGATGGAATGAACCTGCACTTCAACAATACATCTCTTGTAGAAAGCAACAGTAACGGACGTCCACATTGCTAAGTAAAAGCCATACAGTAAAACGACAAAGTACTATATTGCCACATGCTTCTTATGTACCTGATTCCTCATGGCTAAAAGTTAAATACCTGATCCTGATAAACATTTTGCAGAAACCATGTCCCCTAAACTCATGAGACAAGCTGTCTGAAAAGTAGAAAACTTTTCAGGTGTTCTGAAAACTAAATCCCAGAACTAAATGCCACAGTGTTGTCTCCTTTCCTGCTGCCCTTCTGTTTCTTTTCTTTATGCACACATCATCTGCAGTGAATGGAAAATCTTGTGAACAAGGTCATTTCCAAGTTACATGATTCACCCAGAGGGGACATGGCTGTTTTGTTTCTTCTAAGTAATGCCCTCAGTTTCCTTATAAGGAGTCATGTGAAGCAGAAACCACAGCAGACAGGAATATTTGCAAAGCTGGAAAGTGAGCAAGAAAAAGATTTTTCATCAAAAAGAGGTATCTTTCTTCGTAACTTCGTAACTTTCTTGGGACATTCCCATACCTGACATATCAAATCTTCAATGCCGAGTAACTCCAGCTTATTTTTGGAAGAGACACGAGATACTGTAAGGAGAGCCATCCCATAATTTAATTAATTCTTGCAGGAAAATAGCACTTTTTTCATGGAAAAAATGAGACTGGTTTCTGTCTCCTGAACTCCCCCCTCCCCAAGTCACCTTCCTTGAAACTATACTCTTAATTTCTTTTCCATGCTGTATAAACTGAATTGAAGATACCCCTGCCTAATCTATACAATGTACAATGCAAGATCAGCTTTACTTCCATAACTATGTAGCAGGCTTGCTATATCCAAATAATTTTGAAGAAAATGTGCCAACTTTTTCACTAGATTCTAGTGAAATATACTGTTCTCCCTGCACTGAAAATAGGAGAAAAATACATAAGAAATACAACCTGAGTTTTTTCGGTCAAAATTCATGGGACTGGATATATATCAGTAATGGCTAACATTTTTGGTGCCAAGTGCCCAAAGCATATGTGCACATCAATGCGTGCACATGCGCAATCCCAAAATGCAATGCAAGTGCCCCGTGCATGCATGCACCCTGCCCCCCATGCATATGCAACAGAGACCTGAAGGCCACCTGGCCATTGGGAGGTGTGTGTACACGCGTGGTGGAGCAGGGTTGGGGTGACAGCTGCGGCTCTGTGGCATGCATGCCATAGGTTTGCCATCACAGATATATATATCTACACTGATACACACAAAGAGAAATACATACAGTATGTTAATTTGTATATGGGAATATAGTCTGTTCGTCCCATTTATTCTGAAAGATGAAGTCACATCTTGAGAATTATCTTATCATATTGAGTTCTCAGATTTTATCTGATTAATTTCTCAGGAAACCTAAATAAGAACATTGTTTGAGTTGGAGATAGGATTAATTGAAACTCTATGTTATAAACTCAACAATGGAAAAATGTAAATTCCAACTTTTTAATTCCTAACTGGATGCATTTCCAAGTAGGGTGGCCATACAACATGCAGATGAATTGCACACTCACACACATGGCATGCATACACATCTCTCCATTTCAGTATTCAGTGACAGTGATTTAAAACTACCTGGCCATGCAATCTGCAAGCACTTTGTACCTCTAGCTTGCTAACCAATAAAATTCTGTTTAATAGAGAAGACAATGTCCTGAACCATATTTCCATTTAAATTGAACTCCTCACAGTTCACCAAATAGTCATGAGAGCTTGTATAGGGGAAGTTTGTACAAAGAAAGAGAGCATACTTCTTTGTGTGAATCTTTTTACATCTTAAAACGAACCATTCTGGGGCTCCAAATTTTCCCCAAATCGAATATCCCTTTAATGAAGGCTACAATTATATTATTCAAGAAACAAAAACTAATCCAGTTTCACTCAATTCAGTTACTCCCAGATGGGTTAGCAGGAATAGGGGAACTACTGAGTATTATAGCCAACTAACAGACAGATTCGTATTCCAGTGATGCTTGAGGAGGGTGGAAATTAGCTGAGGGCTATGAATGAAAACCAAACAGAAAGTAGCTTTTTAAGAATACAGCTGGAAAATGTCAAATTTTGTGTGTTACAGATCTGCCGCAAGACACTGTTGTTGTAACAGATGTCTTTGGTGACACACAACACCATATTGTTGTCATGAAGTTTACACACTTCAGTTGACACCTGTGTGTCATGCCCTACAGATGTGCACTGTGCACTGGATTGAGCCTTGAACAATACAGCTGTTCCAATACAATGACATTTTCCACTTAACAAACCATAAGAATATAAGCTCCAAATCCTACGGCTAGACTGTGGGAAGCAAGATACTTGTTTCTTTGGGATATCTTTGCTCTTCCCAGTAGTTTTAACTGCATGTTCTGGATGGTTTTCATCTGGTCTGCTGCACACAGGAAGGCAGTTCTGATTAGTATCATAAGTGACAACTAAATCTTTTCACTTGTTCTTTTGACTCATATTTTTATTTCATTTACTCCTGCACTACCTGTTCCGGTGTTCTTATCTTGAACTACTGAGATGAAAGTGGAAAAAGGATTATCTCTGTTTCACACTATTCTTTTTTTTAAAAAAAGCATACATTGTGAGACTACAGTATTTCTCATGGCAGAGTTAACAATCCCAGATGGGTGAGGGAGGAGGAATTCAGGAATAATTGGGATGAATCATATGACTGTTGATATGACTCTAATATGGAACATCCATGTTTTGTTGATATCTTAAGTAACAAAATAAAATATTCAGACCTAATGGGCTGTTGTCTAATACAATTTTGAACTGTTTATTATAGTTATCAAGAGAGAGAGAGAGAGAAATGTATCATAGTGTAATTATCAGAAGGCTATCTAGTAATAAGAGATATGAGGAGAAAATTTAAGCTATATTTTAGGACGATTCGAGGTGTCTCTTGAAAAATCATTTATTTTTCATATACATCACATTTCTGCACTGTCCATCTCACCTAGAGATGCTGGCGGTTTACAATAAAAGTAGGAATAAGAACAATGTGAAAAACAATATCTAAAATGTAAGGTCACAGTATTAAAAGTTAACAAGGTGAAGATAACAACCTCACAACATCAACCATCCACAGCTTTGACTCCCATGCCAATTTGCACAGAGTCATATCTCAACACTCTTTCTGAAGGCAGAAGACTGGGGGCGGACCTCACCTCTGAGGTTAAGGTGTTCCATTGGGTACAAGCAATGGTAGAGAAGGCTCTTTTCTTCAATCTCACCAATCAAAAGTTTGTAACCAATGGAATCCACAACATATTCTCCCTGCCTGATTGGTTTGTACAGGATGAAATAATTGGGACAAGACAGTTCCTTGGGTAACCTGACCCCGTGCCATGAACAGCTTTAAAAATGATAATACCTTGAATTGAATCTGCAAACAAACTGGCACTCAATGCAACTCACATAGCAGAGGTGTTAATCTGCACAACCCTAGAGGCACCCAAGATTGCACACACCACTGCATTCTGCACCAACTGCAGCTTCCCATGTGGAGTGCATTGCAGAGGTGGTATTCAGCAGGTTCTGACCAGTTCAGTAGCAGAAATTTTGAATAGTTTGTAGAACCAGTAAATACTGGTAAATACTCTGATTGGCCCTGCCCCCACCTATTCTTTGCCTCTTGAGTCCCAGCTGATCGGGAGGGGATTTTGCAGTAATCTTCCCCTGGAGTGGGGAAGGAATGGAGATTTTACCTTCCCCTGCCATACCCACCAAGCCATGCCCACCAAGCCATGCCCATCAAGCCAAGCCCACAGTACTAGTAGTAAAAAAAATGAATCCCACAACTAGTGCATTGCAATAGCTTGTACAGAGATGACCAGGGCATCATGAAATGCAGAACAGCACACAAACATGAAATTATAACTGCCTGTGATGGGCACAAGTAGATGGCGAATAATTTGATTGGTCTGAGTACTTTTCAACTTATTTTGGGAAAGGGATTCCCATGCGTTGCTCTATCTCAGGCAACTAAGCACCTTGAAGAAACCCCATGGAAATGTTTTTTTTTAGTGGACACAGTCTGAAAATTAGTACAAAACTGAAATTATATATACTATATTACATCAATAGGAAGAAAGGATAATTCATTTAGTGAAAGGACTTTGTCAACACTTTTTTTAAAGTGATCTTATTTAATCCTCTATCCATAAATGCTTTCCACATGTAAATTATTTGTCACACCATTATAATTCTATCCAGAACCTAAACTTTCTAATGATGTATCTTTTATAGGTTTCTCTTTAAAAAAACAAAACTATAATTATATGCCAAGGGTCTCTGTAAATTTTATCAAGCTATAAAATATCTTCCTTTAATTATTTGGCAGAGTGAAAAAAATCTAGAAGTGCTGCCTCTGCAATGATAGGCAATCAATATTTCAAAAAGCATAAGGGCTTTGGTAGGCTTGTTGGTATCTTCCTATTTCAGAAGATTTTTCAGACTTGTTCTCTCTGTTCAGTAGCTTGGGGATCAGTTAGTAGAAATGTGTTTAATTAATTTGAGGAAACTGCATACTGTAGAATATAGCAAAAAGAAAATTTACTAATAGAAAGAGATTGTAGAGATTTTAGTGTGTGTGTGTGTGTGAGAGAGAGAGAGAGAGAGAGAGAGAGAGAGAGGGAGGGAGGGAGAGAGAGAAAACAAAATACTTCCCTATAAAGGTGATATTCTACCAGTTTGGACCGCAGAAATTGTGGGTGGCCCACCCACCAGACCCAGCTCTGTGGGATTCCATTTAGACCCTTTTTTGGCCAAAAGCACATGCACGGAGGTGGCATGTGTGAGCGAAGTGAGCAAGCACACATGCATGCTCACATTTGTGAACTGGTAGGGAAGCTAAGTGAATACCATCCCTGCTTATCTTATCCGGAATGGAAAATATAGGCATTTCAGAGAAGAATTGAACATGAGAGGCTGTCGCACTAATTGTATTGAATGCTTGTGCTGGAAACTTTTAATGTAAATTTGCCATCTGTTAATTAAAGTGGAATGTATTGATTTTGATTTGGATGCACACATTCCTTTCAAAGGATTCTTCTTAATTTTAAATGAATTGTTTGCTGAAAAAACAGGCCATTTATGAAAAACATCAATAGAACAGGCATCTAGGCACATAAATATTATCCATGCTTGTTTCAATACACTTTTTCAGTGCTGTAACAACTAAATGACTCTCCAGATCAGAGGTCTGAATGACTGCAGGATACCAAAGTAGATAAGCAGATTCAGTTTCAGAACTTGACAAGCTAGTCTATTTGCTTCAATCAAATATTTCTTCTTAGTGTTGTCAGAATTGTTGCATACATGTTCCCCACACTAGCTGTTACCCTCCCCACTTCCTCCATCCACACATGTAACACTATTTCTACTTATGATATTGCTACCAGATCTAACCTGCAACAATCTGGACAACAACTAGAAAGCAACAAACATAAAATTATAAAAATGCAATACAATACAATAGCAATATAAAAATACAATACAATGCAATAGCAAAAAACATAAAAATACAATACAATATGATAGCAGAGTTGGAAGGGACCTTGGAGGTCTTCTAGTCCAACTCCTGTCTAGGCAGGAAACCCTATACCATTTCAGACAAATGGCTATCAAACATCTTCTTAAAGACTTCCAGTGTTGAGGCATTCACAACTTCTGGAGACAAGCTGTTCCACTGATGCAACTGTCAGGAAATTTCTCCTCAGTTCTAAGTTGCTTCTCTCCTTGATTAGTTTCCACCCATTGCTTCTTGTTCTACCCTCAGGTGCCTTGGAGAATAGTTTGACTCCCTTTTCTTTGTGGCAACCCCTGAGATATTGGAACACTGCTATCATGTCTCCCCTAGTCCTTCTTTTCATTAAACTAGACATATTTATCGACATACCCAGTTCCTGCAACCGTTCTCCAGTCCCCTAATCATCTTTGTTGATTTTGTCTGCACTCCTTCTAGAGTCTCCACATCTTTTCTAAATCGTGGCGACCAAAACTGGATGCAGTATTCTAAGTGCGGACTTACCAAGGCATTATAAAGTGGTATTCACACTTCACGTGATCTTGATTCTTTCCCTCTGTTTATGCAGCCTAGAACTGTGTTGGCTTTTTTGTGTACCAGATCTGGGTAACTTTTACAATTGGGAAGGATACCAGTTATCAGTAATATTGTTTTGTACTGAAAACAAAGAGAAGCTCTAGTCCATGGGTGTCAAACTTGTGGTGTCACGTTGCCATTACATGATGTATCGTGATGGTTTTTCCCCCCCTTCGTGGAGCTGGGGTGGGCGTAGCCTGCGCATGATGCATCCAGCCCATGGGCCACCAGTTTGGCAACCCTGCTCTAGTCACTATAGATCAGACTCTATGGAACTTTGTGCTATTTATTTGACACTAGTTTTTGAAGCTTTCAGCAAATAAGGCACCTCATTAAATTAAACAAATCCCAGTTATTTTGCATTGTAACAAAATGTATATGAAGTTTAGTTTAGTTTAGTTTATTTACATTTATATACCGCCCTTCTCCGCAAAGGACCCAGGGCGGCGCACAGGAAATTTAAAAAACATACAGAGTACAAAAATAAATACACAATTTAAAATATAAATTAAACCGTCTTATCCTATGCTAAAAACCCAATTTTAAAATACCCAATAAAACTATCTAAAAGTCCCCATGGGAGGTTAGGCTAGGCCGGCTTGTTGGAATAGGTATGTCTTTAGACATTGGCGGAAGAGGCGGAGGTCGGTGATGGTGCGTAATTCGGGGGGTAGGTTGTTCCAAAGGGCTGGCCCCGCCACAGAGAAGGCTCTTCCCCTGGGTGTCGCCAGTCGGCATTGCCCGGCCAATGGCACCCTGAGAAGGCCCTCTCTGTGGGAGCGTATCGGTCTAAGGTGTTGCATCCTGACGGCATTCAAAAAGCCCCGGTAACAGCCAGCCGTTTGATTGGCTTAGGTGCGGCTGGCTGTGGCTGAGGGCGGCTGACGCGTTGATTGGCCGGCTGCCTAGCAGCTCTCCATAAAAAGAGCTGTAGGGCAGAAGGCCCCCACCTTTTTAACTAGTCACTTTTATAAGCAACCGTTGCTGTTTGGAATAAAGAGCTTTTAACCTTACCGGTCTGGACTCACTCTCTCTCAGCAGAGAATCTAACACTGGCGACGAAGGTGGGATTGGCAGTCAAGGGTAGATGCTTACCTTATGGGACAGCACTCTACGCCTTGCCAGGCGACAGGGAAGAGCCCCGCGGAGCTGCTGATGGGCCGCCGCCTGCGGACCAAATTGGACAGGCTGCACCCCCAGTATAATGAGGTGCAGCCGTGCAAACTGGGGGTCCCCTCTCCCCGCCGTTTCTCCGTCGGCGACACAGTTTTTGCCAGGAACTTCGCTGGGGATCCGCGGTGGGTACCCGCTGTCGTCCGCGAACTAACGGGCCCCTGTTCCTACAGGGTTGGACGACCAGATGGATCCGAGTGGCGGCGCCACTTGGATCAATTGAGGCGCCGCCCTCCGTTTTCATCCCCGCCGACGCCATCACGGCCTCCAGACCTGCCGACCGTCGAGGCCTCAACCCAGCAGGACGACTGGCCCATCACCGCACCATCCTAGCCATCTACCACCTTCTCCGACCACTCCACCCCTGAACAGTTTCCGGGTCTGCTTATGCCGGAACCGTCGCCCCTGGAACATCCACAACCCGACACACAGAACACCCCAAGTGCGCAACGACGACGGTCCGATCCATATCCGGACCCGGCCGATCTGGACCCAACACCCAAGGGACTGGAGCACGATGCCAACCCACAGAACACGCCCCCGGACGTTGCCCCGCCGTCTACAGTGGCACGCGGTGACATCACAGACCACGACGACACAGTTCGTCCTCCTCCATCGGCCCCGGCAGAGACATTGAGGCGCTCAGGGCGGAGTAGACGCAGCCCCACCTACCTCAGCGAGTACGTGTGCTAGGGACTGCGTGCGTGCTCGCTGGGGGGGAAGGAGTGTTGCATCCTGACGGCATTCAAAAAGCCCCGGTAACAGCCAGCCATTTGATTGGCTTAGGTGCGGCTATTTTAATATTCAATAACATCTAGAATTTTAATGCCCTGTCTAACAACTCCTCTGACCTTATATTTTATATATATTTATACATATTTATATATATCATATTTATGACATTCACCATGAAGTACTCTAAGGCAGACCTTTTCTACTGCGGGAGTCCCCCACTCGCAGGTATGGCCCTCCACGTCAACGAGGGCCCACCTTGATGAGGGATTCTGTATCAAGAGAGGTGGGCGGGTCGCAGTTCTAGGGGTGTTTGAACAAAATTCTTAATTTGGCTTTTAGGGGGTTCCAGGGAGGAGGGAGGGATAGTTTACAATTTAAATGGGGGATTTAATCTGGTTTTAGCGCAGGTTTTGTCATTTAATAAGTTTTTAAATTATAATTGGTACTATTTTGTATATTGTTTTAAATTCCTGTGCGCCGCCCTGGGTCCTCTCGGAGAAGGGCGGGATATAAATTGAATAAATTGAATTGAATTGAATTGAATTGGCTGTGGCTGAGGGCGGCTGATGCGTTGATTGGCCGGCTGCCTAGCAGCTCTCCATAAAAGGAGCTGTAGGGCAGAAAGCCCCCACCTTTTTAACTAGTCACTTTTATAAGCAACCGTTGCTGTTTGGAATAAAGAGCTTTTAACCTTACCGGTCTGGACTCACTCTCTCTCAGCAGAGAATCTAACATAAGGGATGTATGGGGCAAGAGGCGGTCTCGCAAATAACTAGGCCCTGAGCCATGGAGCGCTTTAAAGATGGTCGTCAAGACCTTGAAGTGCACCCGAAAGACCACAGGAAGCCAATGCAGCTTGCGCAGGATCGGTGTTATGTGGGAGCATCTAGTGGCTCCCATAATCACCCACGCGGCTGCGTTTTGGACTAACTGTAGCTTTCGGGTGCACCTCAAGGGAAGCCCCATGTAGAGAGCATTACAGTAGTCGAGTCGGGACGTCACGAGAACTTGAGTGACTGTGCGAAGGGCAGCCCGGTTCAGTAAGGGGCGCAATTGGCGCATCAGGCGTACCTGATGAAACGCCCCCCTGGCCACAGCTGCCACATGGTCTTCCATGGACAGCTGGGGATCCAGGAGGACACCCAAATTGCGCGCCCTCTCCACGGGGGCCAGTGTTTTGCCCCCTATGGCCAGAGTTGGAATAATCTGGCTGAACCAGGGTGCCGGAAACCACAGCCACTCAGTCTTGGCAGGGTTGAGTTTGTTACCACCCATCCAGATCCGTACAGCCTCCAAACACCGGGACAGCACTTTGACGGCATCGTTGGGGTGGTCTGGGGTGGTTTGGGATGGTACTCCACCCCAAAACCACGGATGATCTCACCCAGCGGCTTCATATATGTGTTGAAAAGGAGGGGCGAGAGGACCGACCCCTGAGGAACCCCACATACGAGGGGCCTCGAGGTCGACCTCTGCCCTCCCGTCAACACATATTGCGACCGACCAGAGAGGTAGGACGAGAACCACCGCAGAATTGTGCCTCCCAGCCCCAACCCCCCCAGTCGGCGCAATAGGATACCATGGTCGATGGTATCAAAAGCCGCTGAGAGGTCTAATAGGACTAGGATAGAGGAATAACCTCTATCCCGCGCCCTCCAGAGATCATCAACCAACGTGACCAATGCCGTCTCGGTACTGTGACCGGGTCGGAAGCCGGACTGGCGCGGGTCTAGATAATCAACTTCCTCCAGGTGTCGCGGAAACTCTTGGGCTACCACACTCTCAACAACCTTCACCAGAAAGTGAAGGTTGGAGACCGGACGATAGTTCTCTAATAATGCCGGGTCCAGGGACGGCTTCTTGAGGAGGGGCCTCACTACCGCCTCTTTCAAGACGGCAGGTACGGACCCCTCACTCAAAGATGCATTGACAATGCCCTGGAGCCAGCCTCGTGTCGTCTCCCAGGATGCCAGTACAAGCCAGGAGGGACACGGGTCCAATAAACATGTGGTCGCCCTAAGTTTCCTTGACAACCTGTCCATATCCTCGGTGGTAACAAAGTCAAACTCCTCCCAAGAAGGAACCTCAAGACTAGTCTCGGACTGTCCCACAGGACCACTGTCGATGGAGGGTAGCTCATTCTGAATCCGAGTGATTTTCTCCTGCAGATAAATCCCAAATTCCTCTGCTCGCCCTTGTAAAGGGGCTTCCCGCGGCCTCTGATGAAGGAGGGAGCGGGTCACCCCAAACAGGGCGGCAGGGCGGTTATCTGCAGATGCAATAAGGGTGGCACAATACTCCTGTTTGGCCACTCTAATCGCCACCAAGTAAGCCCTAATATGGGTTCTCACTAGTGTTCAGTCGGCTTCGGAGTGAGAGGATCTCCATCTGCTCTCTAGGCGTCTCTTGTGGCGCTTCATCCCCCGAAGCTCCTCAGTAAACCAAGGAGCCTGGGTAGTTTGACGCCGCAAGAGAGGCCGCAAGGGCGCGACTCGGTCCAAGGCCCCCGTGGCCGCACTCAACCATGCGGCCACTAGGTCCTCAGTCGAGTTGCGAGGCAGGGTCACAGGAATTGGCCCAAGCTCCCTCTGGAATCCATCCGGATCCATTAGAAGCCTGGGGCGGAACCATCTAGGAGTATCTGGTTCCGCCTCCCCGCGGTGAGGTGAAGCGATTGGAAAGTCTAGCCGAAGGAGAGCGTGATCTGTCCATGACAAGGGAGTGATGGCTAAATCCCCTATCCCCAGATCACAACTCCACTGTCCCGAGACAAAGATCATATCCAGCATGTTTCTCCCCTCATGAGTAGGGCCTAAAACTACCTGGGTCAGGTACATGGCCGTCATGGAAGCCATGAACTCCCGAGCTACTCCAGAGGCTTTGCCCGCTGACGGCAAGTTAAAGTCCCCCATGACTACCAGTCTGGGGGTCTCAACTGCCACCTCGGCTATCACCTCTAGGAGCTCGGGCAGGGCTGCTGTTGTATAGCGAGGAGCCAGGTATACAACCAACACGCCCAACTGCCTCCCTAGGCCCCATCTCACGCAGAGAGATTCACATCCAGTTATCTGAGGGACTGTGGTCTCCTTCGGTTCAAGACCTTCCTTAACTATAATCGCCACTCCCCCACCCCTCCCTAGGGCCCTAGGCTGATGGAAAGCACGGTAACCTGGTGGGCACATGTCCACGAGGGGTAGACCCCCTTCGTGGCCGAACCAGGTTTCCGTTATACCCACCAGGTCCGGGTCCCCCTCTGACACAAGGTCATGGATGAGGGGGGCTTTCTGAACCACGGACCTGGAAGAAATTCAAATGCATAGAACAACCAAGTAACAGTAGAACCTCTGTATCACAAATGCAAATTCACAATTTTTTTCCTGGGGCCAATTTCCCCTTCCCCGCCAATTTTTTTGTAAGCTCCAAATTTCCAAAATTAGGTTGCGTCATGGCCAAATTGGTTTGCAACCAAAGTTATGGAATGAATTATTGTCATGACCAGAGGTTCAACGGTATGATGGTTTTTGAAATGTTTATGTATGTTTTCTTCATACGTGAAAAGTCTTTCTTCTTTCACTGCAGTGTTGTATCCATTGGCAGGGATAAATACTTCAACTGTCCTTCAACTAGGACAGATTGGGAAATATAATGCAATCTGGTAGACTTTGGTCACATCTTCAGCAAAGGCTACCTACTGAGGATCAAAGTTTTGCTATGCCTTGTGATTTTTTTTTTAATTCATTGCCACTGTTATTCTGTCTGTGATGCTTAACCATCATCCCATATTTTGTTGTCTTGCACTTCTATTTGCACAGCGGTACATGTTGGGAATAACAGAAACAAAATCTTCTGGGGCACATTAGCAGCAATGCTAGAGGGCAAGCAGTAGTTGGAAACTAAACAGGCATCTGAGCCCTAGGGATACCAGCATTGCTGTAGGCAGGTTGAGTGACAATTCAATGCTGAAAATAGTAGAGAAAACATGCTTTACCTCTTATAACCGGTCTGCTGGGTAGGAATGGAGGGTTCGTTCCTCAAAATACTTTTTTCAGATAAAACCTTGCTAATGAAAAGATTTATTTTTGAATGAGAGGAAGATGGAGAGGAATCAGTAGATTAGTTCCATATTAATATAACCAATGTTTGATAATTGGGTGGGAATGCATCTTTCTCAACTGTCCCTCTATCTTCTTGTTAGCCCTTTACATTTGTCTGACTGGCCTTCATGCTATTTAGCAATTTTTAATTTTATTCCAAATAACAATATTTTATTTAATTAGAAAACGTTGTTTGGCTCTCCTCTCTGACCTTTGATGTCAGCAATTATGGTATCTTTATAAACCAGGCTTGGGAGGGGATTGTTCTCCCTCCTCCAGAACTGATTCCAGGCAGTGTTGGTGGAAGGAGTGAGATGTAATTCTTAGAAATTCTTCCCCCACACACACACTTTGTGGAATTCTTCAGGTCTCTCTTCACTCCTGTTTAACATCTAAATAAAACCACTGGATGAGGTCATCTCCTAGCAGGGGGTCAAGTATGATGAAGATACTCAAATATGCATTCCATCACAGTTTTCACTTAAAACAAAAAGTCTGACCCACAGTTGGGGTCCCAGTGATAGAATGTCCCTTTTTGAGCATGTGCTCAAGCTGCTGTCATTTGGTTGGATGAGCAGCTCACAAGAGACTGTGATTGGGTGTTCTGAAGGACCTAAATTGTTGCATAGTTCTGGTAAAAGGAATCTCTTTATTAAGGGAAAATATTCCCACAGTCTCAATGGGACTCCTTTTCTTAATTTCCCTAGGCACCAATTAAAGAAACAGTTTAGAATTTTTAGTGAGTAACGAACACATAAATTTCCAAGTATTACTAAGCTTTATTGGAATGAAATGCTCACCACCCACACTTTTACTCTTGGACTCATTCTTCCCATTCACTCATTTGATTCTTACAACCAGAGCTGGCCAAGCCCTTTGTTGGGACAGGGGTTCTGCAGGTGTCTTGCATTTTGTGTATTTAAAAAAAAATCTATTAGTTGCTAGACTAAATTGCCTTGTGCTACACTAAGTTAATAGGGATGGAGTGGCTCAGTGGCTAAGACATTGAGCTTGTCGATCAGAAAGGTCAGCAGTTCGATGGTTTGAATCCCTAGTGCCACGTAATGGAGTGAGCTCCCGTTACTTGTCCCAGCTTCTGCCAACCTAGCAGTTTGAGAGCATGAAAAAAAAATGCAAGTAGAAAAATTAGGAACCACCTTTGGTGGGAAGGTAACAGCGTTCCGTAACAACTAGCACATATGTGTGAGGGGAACCTTTACCTTTACCTTACACTAAGTTATAAGATGCTGTTTCAGGGTTTCGTTTTCTAGCCATTCTTCTGTAAGTATACTATCTCACTTTCATATAATAGCACCCTAGCTCCTTTTTTTCGGGTATTGAAAGTGTCTCTAGCATTCCTCCATACAGAACTAGTACACAGCTTAAGGATTCTTTTAGCTAGAAATGTAAGAGGCATCAATGGCAAGGAAGGCTTTTTGTACAAATTCATCTTACGGACTAATTGCTGAAATTCCTGGATCAAGACACCCTGTTTACAATTACCCATACCTTGGATATCCATATTTAGATTATTGTAATATATTGTACAATGATACAGCAACTATTACAGAATGCAATGGTCTAGGTCCGTAATGGTGAACCTATGGCATAGTGCCACAGGTGGCAGGCGAAGCCATTTCTGAAGCCACGCGAGGCGTTGCCCTGTCAGCTCCAGCACACATGAGCGTGCTGGCCGGCTTGATTTTCGGCCAGTTTTTGCTCTCCTGAAGCCTACAGAGGGAGAAAAATAGCCCAACCGGCAACCTGGAAGTCCATTCCTGAACTTCCGGTTTGTATGTTGGGCCTTTTTTCGCCCTCCCCAGGCTCCTAGAAAGCCTCTGAAGCCTTGGGAAGGCAAAAAATGGACCTACGGGGCCCACTGGAAGTCAGAAAACGGGACGTTTCTAGCCTCCGGAGCTGCAAAGGAGGTCATTTTTGCCCTCCCCAGGCTCCAAAGAAGCCCTGTGCACATGTGCAGGGCAGCAGGGGGGTGTCATGCATGCATGCTCAGGGGGCACGGCATGGGAAGCATTAAATTAAGGGAGTGGGCACATGAGCATGCACAATAGCGCGAGCGTGTGTGCTTTTGGCACCCAAGGCGAAAAAGGTTCGCCATCACTGGTCTAGGTTGTTATGAGTGCACTTTGGTAGGCCTCTGTAACATCTGCATTTCACAGGTTACACTGGTAGGCTTCCCAAATGCAACTAAAGGTGTTGATTATATATTATATATTCAGGGCACAAGTCCAGATTATTAACAGGGATCAGCTTTCTCCTATTATTTCAACCATTCTCAAGGTACGAGGGAGGGGCGGGTCTGCCCATATATTAATCAGGATAAAACTTAGGAGCGATATCTTTTGTATTATGCCGCTTTTGCTGTGAAACAGCATACCCTTCCTTCCATGATTAAGATTCAATTGGCCCCAACATTGCCAGAGTTTTGTAAGGACCTGGTTCTCAGACATTAGGTTAGAGCAGGGGTTCAAACTCGATTTCATTGAGCGTGAATCTGCATCAGGGTTGTGTTTGACCTTGGGGGTATGGGGAGCATGACCAGGGGGGCATGGCCAGCTCGATGTCACTTGCATCACACTTGGCCCTCTTGTGCTCCATTTTCACCTGCAGAGGATTGCAGGAGGCAGTCCCAGCTGAAAATGAAGATTGGGAGTCTGTTTTCACTGACAGAAGCAGTGCAGGCCAGTCCTTCACTGTTTCCAGGGTCTGATCTAATACCCCACAGGCCGGACCCAGCTCTTAGGCCTTGAGTTTGACACCCCTGGGCTAGAGCATTATATGTGCCCATTTTTACGGAGTGTTAGTCAAATATATAAGTGGCAGGAGATGTAATGTATTTGTATTGTTTGAGTGTTTTTTTTAAATTTTTATTTTAGCCTCTCAGCCTCACATCTATAAATTGTACAGCCAGATAAATTGAACAGCTAAATGAGAGAGAATCAAAAAGAGCGAGAGAGGGAAGACACATATGATTAAGAGATTGACAGACTGTTGTTCTCACTTCAGAACAAGTACTTGAAGATGTTTATGTTTTGTTTATTACAGTTTTATTTGCTGAAAATGGGCCATAAAATGAGCACAAGAGCCCAAAATATTTTTATTCGTTTTTTTTATATGTTGCTTAAACAACCTGAGTTTGGTATAATGGAGAGAAATCCGTGGAAACATTTATTTATATCCCAATTCAGTGATGAAGGTCACTGCATGTGTCTTGATGGCAGAAAACCATATTTATCACTCAAAGTGTTGGGAGGATAAAATGGAGAATATTTTCCCAGGTTCCAGCAAATGTAAAAGTAACAAATAATCTTACTGGAATTCAGTTAAAAAAATTTCAACATTCTGGGCTGAATCTTAGAAATGAGCCTTAGTTTTATATGCTTGAAGAAATTTCAATTTTAATATTTAATCTATTAATATTTAGGCGCCTTCTTAAAATGAGCACTTTCTGTGATGGAAGTGCTTCAGGATCCAAATAGACAATAGTGGGTTGGGACAGATTGTCTAGTACTGCATTTGCCTTTGTTCTTGTGGTTTAGACAGAGGTGGTATTCAGCAGGTTCTGACCAATTCTGGAGAACTTGTAACAGAAATTTTGAGTAGTTCAGAGAACTGGTAAATACCACCTCTGACTAGTCCTGCCCCCATCTATTCTTTGCCTCCCGAATCCCAGCTGATTGGGAGGGAATGGGAATTTCGCAGTAACCTGTTGTGGGGAGAGAATGGAGATTTTACAGTATCTTTCCCCTGCCATGCCTACCAAACCACACCACGCCCACAAAATCAGTAGTAAAATTTTTTGAACTCCACCAAAGGGTTTAGGAGAAGATCAGTGGAAACTTCACCTGAAAAACATTACTAATTTCTTTCCCTCTTTTTGTTCTTAGAACATTGAGAAGAAATTGTGTAAAGAGGATCGGGTCTTTGTTGGTCTGTCTCTTTCCCTATCAGCAGGATACCTATCCAAAAACCAAACAATGTGGGAACAAATTTGATGGGTGGGGTGGCAGAAACCTGCAAAGACATCTAGACTTAGAAGATGCAATGCATCTAATCTGGAAGAGAATTTTCCCCCCCTAGTGCAGGGGTCTCCAACCTTTGCAACTTTCAGTCTGAAGGACTTCAGCTCCCAGACTTCTCCAGCCAGCTTTGCTTCAGACTTAAAGTTGCAAAGGTTGGAGACCCCTGACCTAGTGCATCTCTCTGGAATAAGCAGTTGTGCAGTTACTCAAAATGTTGCTGGATGTTCCATTCTTCTTCCTGATCATTGACTCAGAGCAGAGCATAAATACAGTACCTTATGCTTCCTAGTAAACACATAAACACAAAACCAAGCCAATATAATACAAGGAAAGAATAGAAACACTCACAGAGATAATATTTGCGAGATCGTCTCCTACCTCATACATCCCTTCGGCCAATTCGCTCCCACAGGGAGGGCCTTCTCCAGGTGCCATCTGCCAGGCAGTGCCGGTTGGCGACCCCCAGGGGAAGGGCCTTCTCTGTGGCAGGCCCAGCCCTCTGGAACGACCTACCACCCGAACTCTGGACCATCACGGACCTCTGTCTCTTCTGCCAATGCCTCAAGACCTACTTCTTTCACCTAGCTGGCCTAGCCTAGTCCCTGAGACCATCCCAACAAACTGAGTTTTAAATTGTTTTAATTTGATTTTAATTTTTTGGGTAATTTCTTAGCGTATTTTTAGCACAGGTCACTTCAAATTTAATCAGTTTTTATTGTTTGTAGTTGTATTTATTTATATGTTCATATTTATCTATATGTTTGTATCTTTCATTTTAACTTCCTGTGCACCGCCCTGAGTCTCCTCGGGGAGATAGGTGCAGTATATAAATCAATCATGGTTAAGTGCGGTCACGGGGCCTTGGACTGAGTCGCGCCCTTGCGGCCTCTCTTGCGGTGACGAGTTACCCAGGCTCCTTGGTTTACTGAGGAGCTGAGGGAGATGAAACGCCACAAGAGACGCCTAGAGAGCAGATGGAGATCCTCTCGCTCCGAAGCCGACCGAACACTAGTGAGAAACCATATTAGGACTTACTTAGTGGCGATAAGAGTGGTCAAACGTGAGTATTGTGCCACCCTTATTGCATCCGCAGATAACCGCCCTGCCGCCCTGTTTGGGGTGACCCGCTCCCTCCTTCACCAGAGGCCGTGGGAAGCCCCTCTGCAGGGACGAGCAGAGGAATTTGGGATTTATCTACAGGACAAAATCACTCGGATTCGGAATGAGTTACCCTCCATCGAGAGTGGTCCAGCGAGATTGTCAGAGGTTGATCTTGAGGCTCCATTCTGGGAGGAGTTTGACTTTGTCACTACCGAGGATATGGACAGGTTGTCAAAGAGACTTAAGGCCACCACATGTTTATTGGACCCGTGTCCCTCCTGGCTTGTACTGGCATCCTGGGAGACGACACGAGGCTGGCTCCAGGGCATTGTCAATGCATCTTTGAGTGAGGGTCCCTGCCTGCCGTCTTGAAAGAGGCGGTGGTAAGGCCTCTCTGCAAGAAGCCGTCCCTGGACCCAGCATTATTAGAGAACTTTCGTCCCGTCTCCAACCTTCACTTTCTAGCAAAGGTTGTTGAGAGTGTGGTGGCCCAACAGTTTCCGCGACACCTGGAAGAAGTTGATTATCTAGACCCGCGCCAGTCCGGCTTCCGACCCGGTCACAGCACCGAGACCGCATTGGTCGCATTGGTGGATGATCTCTGGAGGGCGCGGGGTAGAGGATATTCCTCTATCCTAATACTGTTAGACCTCTCAGCGGCTTTCGATACCATCGACCATGGTATTCTATTGCACCGACTGGGGGGGTTGGGGCTGGGAGGCACCGTTTTGCGGTGGTTCTCGTCCTACCTCTCTGGTCGGTCACAATATGTGTTGGCAGGGGGGCAGAGGTTGGCCTCGAGGCCCCTCGTACGTGGGGTCCCTCAGGGGTCGGTCCTCTCGCCCCTCCTATTCAACACATATATGAAGCCGCTGGGTGAGATCATCCGTGGTTTTGGGGTGGGATATCATCTGTACGCTGATGATACTCAGTTGTACATCTCCACCCCAGACCACCCCAACGATGCCGTTGAGGTGATGTCCCGGTGTTTGGAAGCCGTACGGATCTGGATGGGTAGTAACAAACTCAAGCTCAACCCGTCCAAGACTGAGTGGCTGTGGTTTCCGGCACCACGGTTCAGCCAGATTACTCCAACTCTGGCCATTGGGGGCGAAACACCGGCCCCCGTGGAGAGGGCGTGCAATTTGGGTGTCCTCCTGGATTCCCGGCTGTCCATGGAGGACCATGTGGCAGCCGTGGCCAGGGGGGCATTTCATCAGGTACGCCTGATGCACCAATTGTTCCCCTTACTGGACCGGGCTGCCCTTCGCACAGTCACTCAGGCCCTCGTGACATCTCGACTGGACTACTGCTCTCTACATGGGGCTTCCCTTGAGGTACACTCGAAAGCTACAGTTAGTGCAGAACGCAGCAGCGCGGGTGATTACGGGAGCCCCTAGATGCTCCCACATAATACCGATCCTGCGCGAGCTGCACTGGCTTCCTGTGGTCTTTCGGGTGCGCTGCAAGGTCTTGACGACCATCTTCAAAGCGCTCCATGGCTCGGGACCTAGTTATATGCGAGTCCGTCTTCTGCCCCATACATCCCTTAGACCGATACGCTCCCACAGAGAGGGCCTTCTCAGGGTGCCGTCGGCCGGACAATGCCGGCTGGCGACACCCAGGGGAAGGGCCTTCTCTGTGGCGGGCCCTACCCTGTGGAACGACCTACCCCCTGAACTCCGCACCATCACCGACCTCCGCCTCTTCCGCCAGTGTTTAAAAACACACTTATTTCATCAAGCCGGCCTAACATAGCCTCTGCTGCGACTTATCCTAGATAGTTTTTAATTGGGGGATTTTAATTGGTTTTAGCGCAGGTATTGCTATTTAATAGATTTTTAAATTTATATGTTTTTGTATTATTTTTGTATGTTGTTTTTAAATTCCTGTGCGCCGCCCTGGGTCCTTTTGGAGAAGGGCGGTATATAAATTGAATAGAATAAAATAAAATAAATAAATAAATAAATAAATAAATAAATAAATAAATAAAATCAAAATCAAAATCAAAATCAAAATCAAATCAAATATGTAGAGATTCATCCTGATTAGCTCCAGGGGAGAAAGTAAACACTCAAACATAACCCTCACCAGGTAACAAAACAAGTAACACCTCCTATAACCATTGGTAGCAAGAAATGGGAAAGAATTCTAAAACTGATATTCTACATTTTCCTGTGGCTTCAGAATTCAAATGTTTTGCCTGAAAATAACTCTCCAATTTTACTTCAGATAAAATCACTTGGCAGTTGTGGGCCAGTATCAATTAGTGTATTGTCTTGAGCATCTGGTTCTTTTGATACTTTAATATATTTCTATGAGATTTCCCTTATTCTCATTCAGGTTTTGGTTGAAGTATGTAATCCACACCCATGGCCATGACTAAATGTAAATTTTTCCCCTTACTGTTTCTTTTTGCTTTTTGCTTCCCCTTCCTTCCAACCTCTTCTGTTTTCTTCTGCGCTGTTACAATTAGGTTCTAACCATATGAGTGTAATTACTCTGATTACATTTATTAACAGCTACTAGTTATGATGCTGCTAAGGAAGCCTCTTAGTACCAGTAATCAAGGAACCACAGTGAAGAAGCGTCCGTGTCGTGCTTGTGGGTTTCTGAGGGACATCTGATTATTTACTGGTAAAAAAAAATACTGAGCTAAATTAACTTTTAATCTAATCCAGCAATATTCCTTTTATTTTCTCCTTGGGTTTTTAGTTGTATATTAGTATGTAGGTTTGTAATTAAATTGTAATTTTCCACTACGGATACATATGACAATTCACATATACTGGAGGGACCTATTTGCCATTTTTTAATGGAAGGATTTTTCCCCCTCCTTCTAAAATTAAGCTTTTTTTTTCTAGTGGAGTTCATACCATCTTTGCATTTTTCTTTCTTTCTTTCTTTTCATTTTTGGCGGGGTTTATATCCTGCCATTTCTCCAAAGTGGATGGAGACTTTCCTTCATTTTATCTCTCTCACAGCACCCCTGTGAGGTAGGTTGGCCTGAAGGAGCATGACTGATCCAGAGTTTCCATGACTATTGATGGACCTCTCCCACTTCAAGCCCAACCCTTTAATCACCTATATTTACAATGAGTTGTTATTAAAACTCAAAATGTATCATCTTCTAGAACCAATGAAACTGTTCATAATTCAGGAATGCCTGACAGGAAGGCAGAAAAGCCTGATTATTCTTTCAACTAATATTCCTGTTAAGTTGATTATCGTTTAAATTCCTTTTTCTGGATATTGTGTACCTCATTAATCCTCCCCATCCCTGCATCCCCCAAAAATACGCATTAACTTTGTGTATGGTCAGATGTTGATAGCTATACACAAGCACAAGCTTGGAACCATCAGGGAATAATGTATTATGCAATTGTACATTAAGACATATGGGATGAAAAAGAAAAATCCTATTACACAGGGCACATTCTGTTTGATATACTATACAACATTGAGATGGGAAACATAAAGAAAATTAAAAACATAGAGAAAAGGTATGTAACACATCCTGTTTCCCTGAAATTGAGACCTCCCCAGATACTAAGTCCAATTGAGCTTTTGAGCACATGCTCTAAAATAAGTCCTCCCCTAAAAATAAGCTCTTCCAAAAATATTGCAATATAGCAGCAGCCATGACCACTCGTGCCACCTCCTGCACCTCAAAAATAATAAGACCTCCCCAAAAATAAGGCCAAGTAATAATAATAATAATAATAATAATAATAAATTTTATTTATAACCCGCACTCTCTCCCCAAAGGGACTCGAGGCGGGGCACAGGAAAATTAAAAACAATAAACACAAACAGAGTACAAAATTTAAAATCACAATTAAACATATCCTGCACTAAAAACATCTATAAAAACTAAAAACTGTCCCTAAAACCCCTTAACACTATAACTTAATTAAAATTACCCTAGGCCAGCCAAACAGAAGAAATGAGTTTTTAAAAGCTGTCGGAAGGAGCGAAGGTCTGTAGTTGTTCTAATTTCGGGGGGAAGGTCGTTCCAGAGGGTCAGGCCCGCCACAGAGAAGGCCCTTCCCCTGGGTGTCACCCGCTGGCATAGCCTAGTGGACGGCACCCGGAGAAGTCCCTCTCTGTGGGAGCGAATCGGTCGCAGGGATGTATGAGGCAGAATGCGATCCCGCAGATAGCTAGGTCCCATGCCATGGAGCGCTTTAAAGATGGTAACTAATACCTTGAAGCGCACCCGAAAGACGACAGGCAGCCAGTGCAGCTCGCGCAGGAGCGGTGTTACATGGGGGAACCTAGAGGCTCCCATAACTGCCTGCGCGGCTGCATTCTGGACTAGCTGAAGCCTTCGGGTGCTTATTTCGGGGGTCAAAAGAAAATAAGACCCTGTCTTATTTTTGGAGAAACATGATAGAGATGATGTTTCTAAGAGACTGTATACATAAATCAATAAATCAGAACATTATGAGGTGTTAAACTGCACATGACTAGTCACAACAGAAAGAAGAACTTTGCACTTTAACACAGGAAAAAGAATTTGAAATCAGAGACAACATGTGCTACTTCCAGCTCTAGTAGCAAAATGATATATGGTCATCTTTGAGAATTCATTCTGCTTCCTGTTAGACTCTGCAACCTTCATCTTCGCTCTCTTGGAGTTTGAGACTGTATGCTTACTATCTGCAGATATGAAATAGCATTTATTTTTGCTAAATTCTAAATCACTCTTTCAAAATGTTTATCGACAGATCTCTATGGAAGGAGACACCCTGAGGCAAATGCAGTACTCTGGAATTAGTGCAAATGGACAGTCTGCTAATCAAATATGAGATTGAGGCAGAGGCGTAGCGTGGGGGGTGCAGGGGGGGCCGGCCGCACCGGGCGCAACATCTGGGGGGGGGCGCGCGGCGCGAGGCGGGCGAGCTTTGTTTGGTCTCCGAAGTAACTTTTCCAAACAGCCGCGGAAAAAGAAGGGGGGAGGAGGAGGAAAGCCCCAAGGGCGTGTGTACGCGCGCGTTGGAGGGGGGCGCGGGAAGGTCAGAAATCAACCTTGTAAATGAAAACATTGCCTCCGCGAGTTTTTGGCGTGGCGACGGCACTTGGCATCCCCCGCGCCCGGTCGGGGGGCAGTGGCACCCCAGCAGCACCGTCAGCCCCCCCTTTGCAACCTCTGCTCCCCGTTGGCGTCGCCAGGAGTTTACCCGGGAGAAGGACACCCGACGAGCCGCCGGCCCGGAGCAGCGAACCCGCGCAAACTTTTCGCCCCCTCCCCTCCCCTCCTTCCCCCGCCCCTCCCGCCGGCTCCCCCCAAGCGGCCTTGGAAGTGGCAGAAGAAGCCCTTGGGCTGCTGCTCCCTTTCCCCATCCCTTCCTCCCCCCCCCCGTTTTTGTTAGTCTTGTGTGTCTTGTTTGTTTCTGCATGAAAAGAGTGGGGATTGGAAGAGTCCCGTGCGGAAGCTCTCCAGCGGCGGCTGAGGGGGGAGGGGGAGGAGGAGGGCGGCTGAAGAGACGGCGGCAACACCAGCATGCCGAGGAGAAAGCAGCAAGCTCCCCGGCGCTCTGCAGGTAACCCCCCGCCTCCTCCCCTCCTTTCCACAACCCCTCTCGCCTGCTCGCCCGTTTGCTCGCCCGCTCGCTCGCTCGCGCTTTCCCCACTCTGCCGCCGCTCTCCTCAGGGCTGCCCGAGGAGGAGGGGAGGGGTTAATTTAGAATAGCAAGGCCTGTAGCAGGGATTTAGACGCCCCCCCCTCCCCTTTCCCGGTCTTCCTAGGTCTCTCTAGCGAGGTTAAATTAGGCCTTGAATGGCTGAGGGGAGTCTTCGCAGCTCGGGGAAAAGGGCGGGTGAAGAAGAGGGCGTCCGGGGGTTGGCGGGTTCCCAGCAACGTCTCTTAGGCGAGGCTTGGTCTAGTTTTGCACTTCTCTGCAGGGAAAGGGGGAAGCCAGAAAAGAGCAAACCTCTGAGGTGTGTCATGCCCACGACCCACCCGGGGCTTTAACAAACAAACAAACAAACAAAAGCCCCCATCCTCTTTTGACCTCTTTTGATCCACGGGTTAGGGGGCGCAAATTTCTTGCCTTGCCCCGGGTGCTGACAACCCACGCTACGCCACTGGATTGAGGTACTGTTCTTTTAATGTTATAGTTTAGTCAGTTTTAACTTCATGGTGATTGATGCAGACTGCACCCATTTATGGAATCAAAATCATGGGCTATCAAGGGGAGAAAAACCTATAATAAAAAGGGAGCCAGGATATCATTTGCCTTGCTAATAACTTTTGAACTGTATTGATGGTTTTATAATGGACATCTGGGGCTATAGGATCAAACAGAATATATGAGTGTTACTGCTTTCAACCATTCCAACTTGATCTGAGCTTTTAAGTTTAAGAGAGGGGAGGGAGAGCAAGAGAGAGGGAGAGAGATTTATTTTCCATTTTGTCTAATAGCATGGTAAACAGTAAAAGGATGAGCCAAGATCACGTCTTCCATATATCTTCTGTCCACATGCCTCAAAGCCTATAGTTAGCTACATTACCGACTTGTTAGAGAAGAAAGAAACACATTGGAATTAACTATAGAAACTAGAGTTGATTTAGCTCAGCGTCATATGGTTCACAGACTATTGCCACCCGTGTGGCTTCTGAGAGATTTGAATCTGTTCTAAACAGCATAGATTTGAAATGCTTCAACAGAGATGATTCCACTTATATTTCAGGGGAAAGGGATTAAATCATATATCGGCATCTTTTAGCTGGCAGCAATTTGATCCAAACATCGCTGATCATTTTGTTTTCTGTCGCTGGCATACTGATTTCATTCTCTCATTGCTCTAAAACTGCTGTGACATGGATGAACCTGGAGGGGAGTTGCCTTGGATGACACAAGGAATTTTCCTCTTCCCACTCAATGTAGGGTTTTGGTTTTGTTTTTGTTTTTGCTTCTCTCTTGATATCAATAGCACTTAGCACTTAGACTTATATACTACTTCATAGTGCTTTACAGCCCTCTCTAAGTGGTTTACAGAATCAACCTATTGCCCCCAACAATCTGGGTCCTCATTTTACACACCTCAGAAGGATGGAAGGCTAAGTCAACCTTGAGCCTGGTGAGCTTCGATCTGCCAAAGTGTAGGCAGCCAGCAGGCAGGCAGCAGAAGTAACCTGCAGTACTACTAACCACTGCACCACCGCAGCTCTTGATCCTGTTCATAATTCTGATCCCACTCAACATTTTCAGTATCTTCATTCTAATATATACTTATACTCCACATGCATACATAGAGACAGATGATGATGATTTTATCTTGTCTTTTTTCATCTCTATACACTTGTATTTCCTTCTTTGATCAGGACCTTGATGAGACGTGGGTAAATAAAATTGTGGACTATGTTGATGGACATCTATATATCCAGAAGGGTCTCCCAAGGACATGAAAGATACCCTAGACCAGGGGTCTGCAAAGTCGGCTCTTTTAAGACTGGTGGACTTCAACTCCCAGAATTCCCCAGCCAACTATGCTGGCTGGGAAACTCTGGGAGTTGAAGTCCACCAGTCTTAAAAGAGCCGACTTTGCAGACCCCTGCCCTAGACAAACACCTATCACACCTGCCAACCTACATTAGACCAGACTATGGAAACATGCGGAAGAGGCCTTCATCTTGCAATGGATAGTCAATGGCTAAAATGATGATGATGATGACGACATTTGTATCTATAGTGAATTCAAGGTGAAAAACATACATAGGTATTTCCCATTTAGCAAATTTCTCTATTATTAAGCATTCATAGTTAAGATGGTGATGAGAAAGTAACTTTGCAACCAATATTTGCAACCAATATTTACAACCTTTGCAAGCAAAGAAAACAGAGGTAAGATCATAAGCATAGTTGTGGTTTCACTTAATGTCTGTTTTGCTTACTGATCAGGTTGCAGGTTCCACTTGTAGTTGTTTAAAGAGAATTACATGTACTATTGCCTTCTATTTTCCTCACAACAACCTTGTGAGTGACAGGCTCAAAATCACCCAGCTGGCTGTCATGTGTAAGGGAGACCTAAAATTTACAATCACCTAGTTTTTAGAGAAGCAGCTTAACCTCTGTAAGATACAATACAATACAATAGAATACAATAGCAGAGTTGGAAGGGACCTTGTAGGTCTTCTAGTCCAACCCCCTGCGTGGGCAGGAACCTTATACCATTTCAGACAAATGGCTATCTAACATCTTTTTAAAGACTTCCAGGGTTGGGGCATTCACAACTTCTGGAGGCAAGCTGTTCCAGAGGTTAATTGTTCTAACTGTCAGGAAATTTCTCCTTAGTTCTAAGTTGCTTCTCTCCTTGATTAGTTTCCACGCATTGGTTCTTGTCCTGCCCCCGGATGCCTTGGAGAATAGTTTGACTCCCTCTTCTTTGTGGCACCCTCTGAGATATCGGAACACTGCTATCATGTCTCTCCTGGTCCTTCTCTTCATCAAACTAGACATACCCAGCTCCTGCAACCGTTCTTCATATGTTTTAGTCTCCAGTCCCCTAATCATCTTGGTTGCTCTTCTCTGCACTCTTTCCAGAGTCTCCACGTCTTTTCTACATCGTGGTGACGATGTAGATCATCTTTTGTTTGTGAAGGTGAAACACAATTCAGTTCTTGTTAACCACAAAAGAGAGGGAAAAAAGCCTGTGCAACTAAATGGATATCCTAGTGAAGAAATGATCATTGATTTCCTTTGGTAGATCACCATGGTCTTGTATAGAATTGCAGCCTGTGAGGTCTTCACTCAGTTTTACCCAAGGACAGGTCATATTTAACTGCTTTTAACCTTCAGAAAGAGGGCTGAGAAAATATCTACACATCTCGCACATCCTGGACATAATTTACTTCAATTTCTCCCTTCAGGATCCCACTATAGGGCATTGCAAATACATGCAATACAAATATATGTTTTTCTCCTGTGCCATCACTCTGCTGAAAACTTATTTACCACAGCATTGTTCATCTTTTCTCATCCTCTCATCTTTCCTACCATCTTCTCCTACTGGTTTCTTATGGTTTATCATTTGTTGTTTGTTATGATCTATGACCTATTACTTGCTGTTTATATGTACACTGTGAGCTTATGCACCAGAGACAAATTCCTTGTGGGTCCAATCACGCTTGGCCAATATAGAATTCTATTATTCTATTTAACATATTTGTATGGCATTAATAATGTATGGATTCTCAGGAATAATTATTTTCCAGTTGTTAGAAACACAATGAAAAGGACGCATCAATATTTTGTTTCAATTATTTTCTTCTTTATCGACATTTATTATTATTTGTGAGACGTTTCCTTCTATATTAATTTATTTTATAATCTAGATCCTGTGAGATGTTCTCTATTCTGGAGAACTCCTGATGTTTTCAAAAATAGCATCAGCAATCAAATGAGTTCCAGTAGCACTGGTAGATGATTTCCCAATTGCCTTTTAGAAAATCACTCGTTCTGCATTTTGGGCTGCAGGATTTTAATCAGCATGGCCTAGTAAATATTTGAATACAACTACTGGCATTATATTGCACACTTCTTTAAACAGTTCGAATCTCCAGAAACAGCAACAATTTTGGTCTGACTTCTTTGGGTGAGGGATTGTTGTAGATATATATTGGGCTTATTATATAAGTATAAATAAGTAGAGGCAAACATGGTATGCACTCCAATCAAATAGCTCGTTGTCCCTTATGGATGAATGGGAAAGTAAATCTTTCAGAATTTTTAAACTAATATATAGATCTATGTGCAAAAACGTTTGTGTCTGTCTATAACCTTCAATTGGACAAAACAGTGTGTCATAGAACAACAATTACTGAAGCAAGGTACCTCAAAAGGCTAGGTTACAGAATGCTAAGATCCATTACTGCTGTGGGAATGAAATGTGTGGCCACTTCAATGCTGCTGTGCTGCCTTGGGTTTGCTATGGTCATGTGGTCTCATTTCCTGCACTCCCTGACAGCTTCCCACGTGCCAATTCAAAAGCTGGCAGGGAAGGTTGCAGATGTTGCTCAGGTGTTATGTGCTCCTACTGCCCCCAAATATGTGCACCACTGCATTTTGAACCAATGGAAGTTTCCAAATATTCTTGAAAGGCAGCACCAGGTAGAGTACCTAATAATATTCTAGAAGAGATAGTGTTGATGACAAGGACATGAGGTACTACTGCAAATCCTTCTCTCCCAAGTAGGGCCACAGTTAGCGGATCAAAAAAAGTTGGGTATAAGTCCAGATGACCATCACTTCTACTTAGTATCCCTGCAGGAGTCATGAATCTAGAAGGTTCCCAAATTGTGGACCTGTTTCCTAATAGTGCTTGCCCATCAAAAAGTAACTCTGGTGGTGATAGAAGACCCTGATGTGTCAACAGCAACATCAGCCTGCCAGGGTCAACTTCAGTTTTTTCTCCTTTCTTGCCACAGTTGTTAAGTGAATCACTGCATTGTTAAGTTAATAACATGATGGTTAAGTGAATCTGGCTTCCCCATTGACTTGGCTTGTCAGAAGGTTGTAATAGGTCCGTGATGGCGAACCTATGGCATGGGTACCACAGGTGGCATGCGGAACCATTTCTTAGGGCACGCGAAGCGTTGCCCTGTCAGCTCCAGCGCGCTTGTGTGCGCTGGCCAGTTGATTTAAGTCTTTTTTTGAGGCTGTTTTTCACCCTCTGGAGGCTTCAGCTCCTGAAGCCTCTGGAGGTGGGGGAGGAGGCTGTTTCCACCCTCCCTAGGTTCCTAGAAAGCCTCTGGAGCCTGGGGAGGGCAAAAAAAGTGCACCAAAAGCAGGGAGTTGCACACATGGCCTTATGGGTATGGCACACTCACACACGATCTCCCCTGCGCTCCCCCCGCTTTTGGCATGCGAGCCAAAAAAGGTTCGCCATCACTGTAATAGATGATCACATGAACCCCAGCCATAAACCATAAATACATGTTGATTGCCAAGTGTCTGAATTTTGATCATGTGACCATAGGGATACTGCAATGGTCATAAATGTGAAAGTCACATTTTTTGTGCCCTTGTAACTTCAAACAATCACTAAATGAATGGTAATAAGTTGAGGACTACCTATATGTTCTGGCAACCAAAAACACTAATTTTCCTGACCTGCTTATGTGCTATGTATAATAATCCTATATCTGTTCTTTTTTTCCCCTCCTTGTAATAAAGCTGTACTATTTTGTTCTGTCTGAGGTTCTACAAAGGTTATTTTTAAAAGAACATTTTCCCCATCTTCTCATTTTGGGTGACACTGATTTACTTAAGTCAAGTTTGCCAAGCTCTTAACTCATGGGATGCAATCTGCATATTCAGCCACTCTCTTTATAGAAAGAAAAGAAAAGGCTCCTGGTTTTCTCATCAAGGGTCAGTTCCTGGTTTTGGAGTAATTTCTTGACTCCTGAGGATTTACTTGGTCTCTACCAGAGTTCCAAAAAAGATGATGGAAAAAGTATGGGAACGGGAAGCTAATTTTTACAACCTAAGATTGCTGACAACATGAGATCACTGACATACAGTGCAAAGAGTTGTGTGCTTCAGTGGAAGACTTGAAACCAGTTTTAAAAGAAAGAGGTAATTATTCTAGGCTCTGTATTATTTTGCTTTTTTTTGCCCAGAACAAGGAAAAGCTGAAATTTATACTTGGAAAACAGTCAAGCAATTTGAGGGTAAGTAACAGCTCTGAGCCAAGGTGCTCATATTTGCAGGATGCTGCCAAAAGTTTTGTAGAAATCACATCACATGATTAGTGAATGAGTTGGGGGCAGCTAAAGGCTCCTTGGGTGCCATGAACCCTGAGGTTAAAGGCCAATTATATTTAGCAACAAGGACATTCATAAACTGTAAAAGGATAGTGCATCTTAATCTCCCAGAAAAGTTTTTCCATTCGGAAAAAAAAAGCTGGTAAGATAATCATAAAGTGGAAATTTTCTGTGATGAGAAATATATAAAAGAAGAAAAAAGAAATTAAAGAAAAAGAAAAGAAAAAGAAATAATAAAAAAGAAAAGAAACATAAAAGTTGACTCCACTCCCTCCAGACAACTATAAACAATTTGACTAATCTAACACTTTTGGTACCAGGTTGTGGTGATTCGGTGGCTAAGATGCTGAGCTTGTTGATCAGAAAGGTCGGCAGTTTGGTAGTTTGAATCCCTAGTGCCATGTAATGGAGTGTGCTCCCATTACTTGTCCCAGCTTCTGCAAACCCAGCAGTTTGAAAACATGCAAGTAGAAAAATGGGAACCACCTTTGGTGGGAATAATAATAATAATAATAATAATAATTTTAATAATAATAATAATTTTAATTTATATCCCGCTCTCTCTCCCCAAGGGGACTCGAGGCGGGGCCAAGGGGACTCGAGGTGGGGAAGGTAACAGCCTGCCATGCACCTTCGGCCTTTAGTCATGCCGGCCACATGACCACAGAGAAGTCTTCGGACAGTGCTGGCTCTTTGGCTCTGAAACAGATATGAGCATTGCCCTCTAGAGTCAGGAACAACTATCACATAGGTGCTAAGGGTACCTTTACCTTTTTAACGCCTTTAGTATTTCAACTGAAAAAAATACTGTTCGGAGTCTCTGGCCACCAGTTGGCAAATAAGCAGCATTATGCTATCAATACTATTTCAGTATCCCTTTGAAAGCTTTGCCCAATGATATCTGATTCTCTTGGGATTCATTGTACTCTTATATCATTTAATTTAATGTTAACTTCCTTTCCCTATCATGTCCAGTGGTTTCATTATAGAAACAAATAAGCACTGTATTAAGGTCATAAAACTTTTTTTTTTTTTACCTCAGTCCCCCTTGGCAGATGTCCTTGTTTCAATGAAGAATCCAGTTTTCTCAATTATTCTCTGGAAACAAATGGAGAATAAATTCCGAAAAGCAGCATATCTTTTCACCATTTGGAGTAATTGTTCCAACAGTGATCTCTCTTCCAGAGTTACAAAAGCCTTGCTCCTCAAAAGTTAGAATCAAATGCAAAATCATCCTCTATCATTCTTGTGATGCAAGAAAATGAAGGTATTTTTACCTGAGGAACTATTTTGTCCCAATTACATTGACCTGTCCTTGTCAACCCTGAAGATGATCTGGAGCTTCATCTTGGAGCTTCAATGCTATAATACAATAATACAATAGCAGAGTTGGAAGGGACCTTGTAGGTCTTTTAGTCCAACCCCCTGGGTGGGCAGGAACCTTATACCATTTCAGACAAATGGCTATCTAACATCTTTTTAAAGACTTCCAGGGTTGGGGCATTCACAACTTCTGGAGGCAAGCTGTTCCAGAGGTTAATTGTTCTAACTGTCAGGAAATTTCTCCTTAGTTCTAAGTTGCTTCTCTCCTTGATTAGTTTCCACCCACTGCTTCTGGTCCTGCCCCCAGGTGCCTTGGAGAATAGTTTGACTCCCTCTTCTTTGTGGCATCCTCTGAGATATCGGAACATTGCTATCATGTCTCCCCTGGTCCTTCTCTTCATCAAACTAGACATATCCAGCTCCTGCAACCGTTCTTCATATGTTTTAGTCTCCAGTCCCCAGTGCTGCCACACCGCCTCTTCCGCAAGTACCTAAAGACACATTTGTTCCATCTAGCCGGCCTAGCGTAACCTCCACAATGACTATTTTAGACAGTTTTAAATTTTGGGGATTTTAATTTGGTTTTAGCGCAGGATGGTTATCAAATAAGTTTTTTAAATTTTTTACGTGATTTTGTACGTACTTTTTAAATTCCTGTGCGCCGCCCTGGGTCCTTTTTGGAGAAGGGCGGGCTATAAATTTAATTTAAAAAAAAAACTGCAGCTGAGATATTGAGGCGGGTGGGATTAGATATAGCTGGGATTGTGTAGTCAAAATAAAATACTTTCTCTTGGAAGCAAAGGACGTTCTGAAACCTGGTCACAGGAAGGACTGATTTCACTAGGCCAACAGAAGGTGCTTTGATTGGACTATGTGACTGATTGTTTGGGGTTGAAGGAAAACCTTTTGCTTTTAATTAGGTGAAAACTGTGGGACTCTTCAGAGTCAGTTTTCATCAGATCTGTGTCAATATGATATACAGTATCTACATCTACATCCACTTCCACCTCTACCTCCTGATCTATCTATCTATCTATCTATCTATCTATCTATCTATCTATCTATCTATCTATCTATCTATCTATCTATCTATCTATCTATCTATCATCTATCTATCTATCTATCTATCTATCTATCTATCTATCTATCTATCTATCTATCTATCTATCTATCTATCTATCTATCTATCTATCACTATTCTTTAAGGAATTCATCTGTCTTAGAGTTTTGCTTGGTATGGGTCTATTACTTGAAACCCTAACACTCCTATCTGCCCAGGCAGGAAAGATATATTACAGATCCCGTCAGTTAAATAATTAAATAAAGATGTCACCTATTTCATTAATATATAGATTAAACAATAATAGGGTAAGAATATATTCTTGTTTTGCATCTATTTAGATAGGGGTGATTTCATTTTTGTTTTTATTGTGGGTTTTTTTAAGGTGCCTTCACATCATTGCTGACTTTTGGCTACTGCCTGTATAATCCCTACAGTTTTCTTGGTAAGACTTCAGAAATAATTTTCCATTGTCTGCTTTCTAGAGCTGAGAGAGTATGGGTGTGTGAGAGTATGAGTAGCTCAGAATTACCAGTGGGTTTTATGCCTAAAGCAAAACTAGAACTCATGTTTGCCTGGTGTTTTAACCACTTCACCAAATGGCGCTCTATAAGCAGGGCTAGATTCAGATAAATCATCAATAAAATTGTTCTCTATTCGAGGGTTGCTCCTATGATGCAATATTAATATTATTATGTTGTCTGGTTAAGGAGGTCAATCTATATGATATCCGTTGAAGTGATGTCCCGGTGTCTGGAGGCCGTGCGGATCAAACAAACTTCGACTCAACCCGACTCAACCCATCCAAGACCGAGTGGCTCTGGTTTCCGACGTCCCGGTACAGCCAATTGATTCCATCACTGGACATCGGGGGCGAGTCATTAGCCCCCGTGGAAAGGGTGCATAACTTAGGCATCCTCCTGGACTCTCGGCTGTCCATGGATGACCATGTGACGGCCGTGGCCAGGGGGGCTTTTTACCAGGTCTACCTGGTATGCCAGCTGCGCCCCTTTCTCAACCAGGACGCCCTCCACACTGTCACTCAAGTACTTGTTACATCCCGCCTAGACTACTGTAATGCTCTCTACATGGGGCTCCCCTTGAGGTGCACTCGGAGACTACAGTTGGTACAGAATGCAGCCGCGCGGGAGATTTTGGGAGCATTCCCACATAACACCTCTCCTGCGCGAGCTGCACTGGCTACCTGTGGCTTTCCGGGTGCGCTTCAAGGTGCTGGTAGCCATCTTTAAAATGCTCCATAGCACGGGGCCTAGTTATTTGCGGGACCGCCTCCTACCACATACATCCCTTCGCCTGATCGGCTCCCATAGGGAGGGCCTTCTCAGGGTGCCGTCGGCTGGGCAGTGCCGGTTGGCGATCCCCAGGGGAAGGGCCTTCTCTGTGGCGGGCCCATCCCTCTGGAACGACCTACCTTCCCGAACTTTGGACCACCACGGACCTCCGCCTCTTCCGCCAACGTCTTAAGACCCACCTCTTTCACCTAGCCGGCCTAGCCTAGACCCCGTGACCATTTTTACAGACTGAGTTTTAATGACTTTTAACCTTTGGTAACTTTTATTATTTTAGTGGTATTTTAGCACAGGCTATTTTCAAATTTAATTATATTTTAACGTTTGTAGTTGTATTTATTTGTATGTTTGTATATCTTCATTTTTAATTTTCCTGTGCACCGCCCTGAGTCCCTTCCGGGAGGTAGGAGCGGTATAAAAATGAAATAAAAAAAAAATATGTGGAATCTATTTTCCTCTAAAATCTATCAAGTCATTTCCATATTAGCAAACACTGGTGTGAAATTTTTAAAATGATTAGGCTAAAGCAGGGCTGTCAAACTCACATTGTTACAGCAATGTCACATGACATATCGGGACTTCCCTCCCCCTTTGTTAAACCAGGTGGGCATGGCCAGTGCTTGACGCATTGGGTCTGTTGGCCGCAAGTTTGACTACGCTGGGCTAATGATTTTGCAGTTATGGGAAATTTCTCACTGTTATTGCTGATCTCTTATTATTGTCACAATGGAGACTATAGAGAAGGAGTGGCTGTGAAAACCAGCAAAGAGATCTGATTCAAAATTGTGATAGACAGCAATTGTAACTTTAGACTGAATATGGTTGAAATATATTTGAATATAAGCAGCTCAGGTTGGAAGTTGGGCTGTTGGGCTGAGCTCCGAGCTTGGTAATTTGGTTGCAGATGTTTGGTCACCATTCAAGGAGACATTGTCAGTGAGCTTTGAATTGTGAGAATGAATGAATAGAATGAATACATTACAGAATGAATATATTTACATAGATTTATAAGCATCAGTGTTCTATTAAAGAGGTAATTCCACAGGTTGGACAGG
Source organism: Rhabdophis nuchalis (assembly GCA_039707465.1). Classification (NCBI taxonomy): domain Eukaryota; kingdom Metazoa; phylum Chordata; class Lepidosauria; order Squamata; family Natricidae; genus Rhabdophis; species Rhabdophis nuchalis. The sequence continues at coordinate 32,013,387 of CM077644.1, forward strand.
GTTTGTCAATTTGGGCTAATTCTATGTATATAGATGTGTTTATTCATCAGCCCTTTTAGCAAAAAAAAATAAATTGCTTAACATTGGTATCTATGAGTTCAGTTTAGTTTTTGCAACATACGGCCTTTTAAAATGTGACAAATGGAAACAATGTAGTCAAATTAGTCAAAGACACATTTAAATATTTGTGTGGGTATCACAGTGATGATAATTCAGCCAAGGTAAATGGCTACCGCCCTGATTTCAGGGTCATGAGCCTTTCCTGTTCAGAAAGAATAAAAAAACACCCTTGCTTCAAAATAGTTGAGAAATAAATAAATACACTGTATATTCTCTTGTTTCAATGAAGTTTTCTATTTAGGAATGGACAATGCGTACCTAAATCCATAAGTGGCCTCTGACATAATTTCAGAGGTTCTCTGCAAAAGATATTTTCTTCGCTCTCAAAGTCAATGACCTATGTCCCTTCAACCTGCTTCTTGGAAAATAAAAACATGACAAAAAGAGATAGTGAAATTGTGTTTGTATAAGAGAGGGAGTGTGTGTGAGAGTGGTAGGAAGGGAAGAAAGAACGAAGGAGAGACAGAAAGAGGAAAGAAAGAAAGAGAGAGAGAGAGAGAGAGAGAGGGAAGGAAGGAAAGAAAGAAAGAAAGAAAGAAAGAAAGAAAGAAAGAAAGAAAGAAAGAAAGAAAGATGGGGTCAAGTAAAGGAAGATGTCAGAAAAGGAAAAAATGGCTATCAGAAAATGAAGGTTTGACTAAAATGTACAGGGCAAGTCATATAAGATTTTAGGGGATTCTTCAGATCCCTCCTCTATCGTTATCTGTGTTGTAGGCAGTGTTGAGGTGAGGGGTTTGCAAACTCATCACCTCAAAGACACATCAAAACAATGCATAATTGGGGTCTGCTGAGCATGAGGCATATATCTTCAAGCTATAAGTAAACTTAGATTGGTTTGAAAGCTGGTTGACATTTCCCCCTTTGCTTACAGTGGGAGAGATGTTTATTTTTTTATTTTTTTAAATAAAATAGGATAAACATTCGCCTTCTTGCTTCTGATCTTTAGGAGCATCCAATGTGCCAAGGAATCAGGACTCAATTTATAGCTCCAGCTTCACCAAGACAGAAGCTCTAGCTAATCACAACTACATTCTCAAGGTAGCCAGAGTCAGGCCTAGTTAGATGATTGGATGGGGAACCACCACAAAACTCCGGGACTGGAAACTAGATTGGGAAGTGAAAATTAAGAAGACAATGGCTAAGCACTTCCTCTGTATACTGTTCCTAAGAAAATTGCAAAAACTTTTTCACAAAGTTGCCAGAAATCAGGACTGACCCCAAAGAGACTCTACTTTATTTAGCTCCATTTATCATATCTCGGGAGGTTGGTTGTAAGTGAGATATCATGCTTTTTTGTGAGTTTCTTATATTATCCAGTTTTCTGGCATGTTCGATAGACCAGGGCTTGGCCCCATGCACCAAGACTTTTCTTACATTCTCATGATCAAATTATAGAATTGTTTTTGTCCATGTTGGATTGAGTTTTTGGACATGTTTCAACTTAGGTCATAACATCTAGAGCTGGACTGATAATTACTGATCATTGCACAATCCCCTGATTTTGAATCTTTATGGGGTTTGTTAGAAGGTCCCTTCATTTGACAAGGTCTATGAGGAGGATATTGAATGTCCAGTTCCTATCCATTATTTTGCTTGTAAAGTTCAAAGAAGATTTTTTTAACTCCATTATCTGATTCTTTCGTATGAATTTTCTCTATAATGAATGAATGAATGATTGAGTCAAACATTCATTGTTTGGATACAAATTGGGGTTAAATATAAAAAGACCAGTATACAAACAAATTAAGGATGAGAACCTATCAATTAAGCATCTTTATAGATCATCTGATTTTAATAGAAATATTTGCAATTGAAATCCTATATCTATTTATTATCCAAAATTATTTTACACAATATTATGTCAAGAAAGAAAGAAAGAAAGAAAGAAAGAAAGAAAGAAAGAAAGAAAGAAAGAAAGAAAGAAAGAAAGAGAAAGATTTCCTTTACAATGACCTTTGGGATCCTAATTGAGACAGCTTTGTAAATGTCAGCTACATTATAAATGAAATTCATGTGAAAATAACACATCTGAAGGAAACAGGATTATTTCCCACAAGGGAAAATTTTAAGTTTCTTTTAACCTTATAGTCATGTTATTTGAGAATCATGGTGGTTTTCAGCCACACTCCAGCATTTATTGTTAGCTGAAACTGCCAAAAAACACTTTGAAGAAAATATAAAGCAATAAGAAACTAGGTAAATTTTTTAAAAAGACATGATTTTATTTTTTAAAAAATTGCCTGTACAATGGACATACATAAGTTTGTAGTGGTGTGCGTGCGTGTGTGTGGATGGATGGATGCTGATTATTATTCAGTTTCTAAACATTTCTGGTTTTAATTTGTGGAGATTTTCTTGTACATAAAATGACCACATGTGTTGAACAGGAACCTCATAAATTCTGTTGTAAAATGTCTCTCCCAATGAAGTTGGGTGTTGGAGCATTTGTTCCTGATTATAATAATCACAGTAATGATGACAAAATTACGAGAGGAAAAAGCATGCAACTTGTAAGAATTATAAATGAATGTTTCTAACAAAGTGACAAAAAAAAAAAGCCTTTCCTCTTTTTATGTATGCTGCATGTTGCTTGGTAATTGCCAGTGAAAGAAATGATAGCAACACATTTGGGAACTTACTTCATATGCAACTAAAGCTGGATTTTTATATTAGTATTACTGTTGCTGTGTGGAAGTATGGCTGTATGTACTACTTGGAAATACAATGAACATGATAAATATTTAGAGCAGGGGTCCTCAACCCCCGGGATTCAGCCTACTACTGGGCCGGGGCCTATTCAGAACCGGGCCATGAGAGCATGCACAGCTCCACTCGGACAAGCGGTGTCCCAAAGGCTTCTTTCTCTTGTGTGAGTGGAGCTCGTGTGCAGGTGCATGCAGGTCTGCTGCTTGTATGACTCAGGTCCCCTCTGCCTGCCCCCCACCCCCACCCCAGGCCACCAAGTTGCCTGCTCCCGATGCTCCAAAAGCAGTTTGGTGAGACCAGAGACTGAGTGGGACAAGTGTTCAGCTTTATAGGACAGCCAATCCTCTTTTGGAGCATTGGGCAGCCTCAATGAACCTGAAAGAGCACAAGACTTTCCCCCCAAAGGCTTCTATTTTCACACCTTTTGCAAAGGGACAAAGGGCTTTGGGGGAGCAATCTTGTGCTGCTTCAGGCCTTCAATCTCTTTGCAAAAGGCATGAAGAATCCTGAAGGAGTGGAAAACCATACCCCAAAGGCTTCTCTTCTTTCTTGCATGAGTGGAGCTGCACGTGTGCGTGACTCAGCTTCCCTCTCCCCGCCACCCATCAGCCAAGCCCTGAAGGTTGGGGATTACTGATTTAGAGGGCATAGTAGAAGGAAAGGGATGTTGCCTCTAGGGCAGGAAACTTCTGTGCTTGGATCCTGTGGGAACATTTGAACTCAGAGAATGTTGTGGGCGGGGAATGCTAAGATGTGGGTTGCTATAACTGAACTACCTAAAAAGAAGACCCATTAGAGAAATATCCGGTAGGAGGTCTGACTTTTTCTTCCAATACTCAAGCTGGCTTTTACAGGATCTACCAATCCTTAATTTTATCTCCGTAGCAATGTTAGAAAATAAATTGGATTGAAAATGAGTGACTACCCAAAGTCACTTAATAATAATAATAATAATAATAATAATAATAATAATAATAATAATAATAATAATAATAATAATAATAATAATAATAATAATAATAATAAAATTTATTTTATATACCGCGTCCTCTCCCCAAGGGGACCTGGAGCGGTGCACAGGGAAAACTAAAACACATAAAATATATACATGAATAAATACAATACCTAAAAATAGATTAAACCAATCTTCCCTGCACTAAAATCCCCATTAAAACTAATCGTTCCCTAAAAACCCTAAAGGAAGAGACTACCCTAGGCCGGCCAAGCAGAAATGACTTTCAGAGTCAAACACTGGCATGAAAGTGATTCTTTCTTATCATAGTCCCAACACATCATACATGCAGAAACACATATTTTTAGGTTTATATACAATTCTCAAACACAATGTGCCTCTTGAACCCTTCATGGTTTATGTACTTTGCTAATAGGAATAATAACAACAAGAAGAACAAATTTTGGATTCTGAGCAGGGATGGTACAAGAAGTCTGGAGGACAGCTGGATCCTAAGTTGGAGCTGGGTAGAGGTAAGCAGCTGATCCCAGGGAGAAGGAGCTGACAAAGAGGAAACGAGGAAGCTATGGGGATAAACAGGGCAGAGAAAGGAGATTGCATAAGCAGTGCAATGCCACATAGCCATGGAAAAAGTGTGGTTGCCCTGAGACTAGATTCTTGAAAACAAACAACAATCCAAGACATTTTAGCTTAAACATTTCCTCACTGGGAAGGCATTCAGAGTTCAACACCCCTACTTTTCTGGGAAATACTTGACTGAAGATGAGCCTGTTCTTATTTTTGTCTTTCTAAAAGAGTGCACCTTTTTAACCGTCTAAAAGAGGCATTCTGTGTCTCATCGTCTCCTTTTTCTCTGAAGTTTGCTCCAGGTAGCTCCTCAAATATTGGAACATTACTATCATGTCATTCCTAGTCCTTCTTTTCTCTAGATTGGCCATACCCAATTCCTGCAACCGTTCTTCATACATTTTTGTCTCCAGGCCCTCAATCATCTAAGTTGTTCTTCTTTGCACTTTTTCCAAAGACTCAACATCTTTTTTGTAATGTGGTGATCAAAACTGAATGCAGCATTTAAGGTGTGGTCTTTCTTGCTAAGGCTTTATAAAGTGGTACTAATACTTCATGTGATTTTGATTCTATGCCTCTGTTTATGCAACCAAGGATTATATTAGCTGTTTTGGCTGCTGCTCCACACTGCTACCTCATATTTAAATGATTGTTATTAAATTATCTTCAGATATCCACCTGAATATATGACAGTAATCCAGTCTTCTGCTCTCTCCACACATTCAGCTGAGAATCCTGAAGAGAAATATTATTTGCCTGAAAATAAGTAAAGCTCTACACATGATCAGAAGTTTTAATAAAATTTCCCCAAATCTGGCAGAGTTCTAGTTCAGTAATTTTCACCAAATGTGTGGAGGTTGGGAAAGACAAAAGGTTTGATCAAATGGAAGCCAAACTTTGGTTCTTTTCTATCCATCCAAGGGGTAATGGATCCTGATTCTCCCCTTTCTATGAAGGTGCTTCATAGGTGAATAAGAAATGTTGATAAACTTCTCAAAGATGTAATGAAAAGATGAAAAAAATTAGCATTTTTTCAGGAATAATAAATTTGGAGAAATGTTGTACTTAAAGCTCCGACTACCCTGCTCCATACAGATTTTCATGGATAACCTTTCCACAATAACATTTTCTCTAAATGTGCCAACATATTTATTTCCTTGATACAGAGATGATTATTTCTTATTACCCCATATTTAGAAATCAATAATGACTTCAATATGCTACTTTAACATTAAGCTTATTAAGAAATAACAATTATTTCCTCATTCTATATAACAAATGTTCTCTACTAAAACTTTTTAAAATTGTGTTGGAGTGGGAGACAAAAAGCAGGAAAGAAGAGACAAACTCTGGAAGATAAATTAGGTATTCAGGGAAATGTACATTTTCTTCCCTCAAGCATGGAAGATATCTCTGTAAAAATCACAACAATATATTTGGATAACCTTTTGTGAGATTAAGATTAATGATAATCAGAGATAAAAAATTTCCCCAGGTTCATCTGTTTCATAACTTGTAGATTCATTATATATATATATCTGTGTGTGTGTGTGTGTGTGTTGCTCTGTGGCTAAGCTAAAAGAATATTCATTTACGTCTTTGCAGGTCTCCATATCCCTTTCCTTCAGCTAAGACAAATAACGAGTGCATTCCCTTTTACTGATCCCAGAGCACCTGAACACAGATTTTATTTCTCAAAAAGATGAAGATGATAACAATCCCCTCCTGCAGCTATGTTCATTTAGCAAGGTTATTGGAGTTGATCTTTCACAGCGGAAGGCTTTTAATGAGCATTAAGCCTATTTTAGGGCTTTTATTATAGAATTGTTTCTGAGTTTTGAGGTATGTATTTCCTTGTAGGCTTGAGTAAATCAGTTCTGTTTCAGTTTGGTACCGGAGATTCAAAGGAATCTTGTTGCAATTCAATTTGAGAGAACGCCAATTCAATTTGAGCAGCTCAAAATTTTATTTGAAGAAAGATTTGTCCAAAGGCTATATTGGGGATGTCTATAGCTATTCACTTTTTGGCAGAATGGGTTGAACATACCAGGGATGGTACATTCTTCCTTTAGAGGCCATTAAATCCAAATTTGAGTTGGCTATCTTGATATTTACCATAAAACATTTTTGAATTATTTGTTTTACACTTTTCTAAAGACAGAGTCGTGGTGGATTAGTGGCTAAGATGCTGAGCTTGTTGATTAGAAACGTCAGCAGTTTGGAGGTTTGAATCCCTAGCACTGAGTAATGGAATGAGCGCCTGTTACTTGTCTCAGCTTCTGCCATCCAAGAAGTTTGAAAATGTAAAAATGTAAGTAGAAAAATAGGAGGTAACAGCATTCCGTCGCCTTCGGCATTGAGTCATGCTGGCCACATGACCATAGAGATGACTTCGGACAGTGCTGACTCTTTGGCTTTGAAACAGAGATAAGCACTGCCCTCTAGAGTTGGGAACGACTAGCACATATGTTTGAGGGGAATCCGTACCTTTTACCTTAAAGACAGAGTAGCAGAAATGAGAAAAGCAGACCAAATTGGCCAGAATATGCTGTAGCCTATGTTAGTGATGGCGAAACTTTTTTGGCTCACGTACCAGAAGTGGGGGGAGCACAGGGGGGTTGTGCGTGGGCGTGCCGCACCCATAATTATTATTATTATTTATTCGACTTATTAACCGTCCCCTATCCCTGAGGGACTTGGGGCGGTGCACAGGAAATGTAAAAAACCTAATATATCACAAAATAAATACATAAATACTTAAAACTATATTAAATTACCACCCTGTGCTAAAATCTACCCCATTAAAACTAACCCATAAAACCAATGCAATGCGCAATCTCCCAGTGTACATGTACGCATTACAGCCCCCCCCCCCCCATTTTTTGCATGCTCTTTTCGCCCTCTCCAGGCTCCAGAGGCTTTATAGGAGTCTGGGGAGGGTGAAAAAAGCCTCCCTGCCACCCTGGAGGTCCTCCAAAGGCTTCAGTGACCTTCAGGAGGTTTCCCTGAAGCCTCTGGAGTGCTCAAAACAATGCTCTGAGCAAATTGGAGGTCACTTCCGGTTTTGTCAGAGCATCGTTTTGAGTTCTCCGGAGGCTTCAGGGAAGCTCATGAAGCCTCCGGAGGGCTGGGGGCGGGGCGGTGAAGGCTCTTTTCGCCCTTCCCAGGCTCCTATAAAGCCTCTGGAGCCTGGGGAGGGTGAAAAATGGCTTTAAAAAAGGACAAATTCAGCTGCCCAGTGCGCACATGCAGAATGTAAGAATGTAAAAAAAATGCCCAGCTTAAAAACAGTATTTTTTTTTTAAAAGATAAAAAATAATCTTTAACTTTTTCATTTGCACTTCTGGGATGCCCCGTTTGACATGACACTGAAAAACAACCATTGGGATGACTTAGCTGCAATGTTGGAAAGACTTTGCTGTGTACGGTCTCCTAATTAATGGCTTTGAAAAGTGGCCTTTTCTGAAGAGATCTCTGAAGAATTCCTGCTTTCCTGGTAGAAAGGTAAATACCTTTGCTGCTACTGATCATCGGGTTTTCAGAAGTGACAAGAAAATTGGCATAGCTATCTTGGCCCATACGGGTAGGAACCCCTTATATAAGGACTCAGTTTTGTCAGGATTATGGTTTGCTGTTAATAATCTATATTAGGCATTTAACTAACAGAGGTAAAATCAGGCTGACACTAAAAATTAAGTGGCATAGAGATAGGCAGGCCTCAAAGAAATATGATACATCAGAACAAATGTCATCTGTATCAGTTTCTATTCCTAAAAAGAGAAAACATTTATGCCAGGCCCTGTTAGCGTTACCTGGCACTCATTCTATCATCGTCAAGAGCTTTAAATCTATCCCAGTCATACAGAATTTCAAGGTACAGTTTTGATTCATGAGTGTGTCCTGGATTGATCACCTGAGTCTATATTCTGAAAGCTGAGAGCCAAATGGAATTCCTAGTTGTGTTGGCAGGATCAGCTGCAGAGTGTAATAAGTACATTGGCAGAAGAGAGAGCAAATTTAAGGGGTTTGTATCCGATCTTATGAAAAAACCTGAGGACTGGAAAAGTGAGTGAAGCTCAAGCTCATAAAAAGCCAGGCCTTCCCAAAACATTTCTGATAGGCAGAATGTTTAATGACATGACAAACTGTATTGATTGGCTGCTCATATCAATGTAAGATTTGCCAGCAATGTACTCAACTCCTTTTCAGCCTTCTTGAAGGGCATAATGATATATATGCAACTGAGTGATTAAAGCCTGTCCCATCTCGTATAATAAATAAATATATAAATGGCTATGGGGTGTATGTTCCAGCATAACTCTGGAACACCTTGAGCAATTTCAACCAAACTTGGTACACAGATGACTTACTCTCTGGAAACAAATACTGTGGGGGTAAGACACCTCTAAAACCCCTTGGGTGTGTGTTCTGTTAAGATACAGCCTGTTGTGCCTTAAAATGGATTCTACTGTGCAGCATAGTGGAGTTGCCATGGTAACGGCTTCACAATACTCCACAAGGGGGCTCCCTCTGGTAAGGGGAGAAATCCAACATTAGAAATTACATTTGGTCTGGACATTTTCCTCCTATAAATAAATACCCAGGCAATGCCGGGTTATTGGCTAGTTACACATAAAAATGGGCAGTATCTCCATCATATGGTTGCAGAAGCTATTTTACATACAAACTGTCTTATATAAACTAGACTCCTTGCAATTATTCCCACAAACCACATCTAAAGGGGGGCAAAAATGTTTGTGATGCGTGTTATGGAAAGTTGTATGGCAAGTAGATGAATACCTAAATTATCCCCAAAGCAGGTTAATCAAGGTTTTCCAGAATGGAATGCTTATACAAGTTGCTGAGTGCCTGAAAATCTGTAAATTGCTTTGAAAAGCCACCAAGCACTTTGAAACCATCTGATTCAATTTCCTGATTCAAAGCAGGTCCTCCCTTTGATTCACAAATCTGGTTCTGATTGGATTGAAAGAGGCTTTGTCAAATTGAAGCATTCCTACCTCAAAATGGCAAGAACAATTAACACCATTTTTAAATTGCAACTGTTCACAGCTTACAGAGCTGCACCCTTTACAGCTTACAGAGGGGTGTGGATTACTTTCTGTTTAAAACCATTCTTACAGAATTTTTCAAAATGCTATAAGGATTTATAGCACTTGGCATTTATGCTATTTTCTTCATAGGATAAAGAATTCTTCATCCTATAATTTATAATAGGATCAATTCTTTATCCTATTCTTTATAGGATAACCTCTAAACACTGTAATTATGAAATCTGAGTGGTGGTTATCCAAAGGGAGAAACATGATTTGGAACATGCATGGGGCAGAGAGTGTACCCAGCACACACTGGAAATACCCTAAAGCAACTGCTTTTTTTCTCAGTCTCATGTGGTTTCCCTCTGCAGGCTCCATACAATCGTGGGAAAATGGAAAATACCCATTTGGTTTAAGGTGCTATAAGGTTCCTGCCGACCTAGCAGTTTGAAAGTATGCAAGTAGATTATTAGGTACCACTTTGGTGGGAAGGTAACAGTGTTCATGTCCTCTTGGCACATAGGCATGTTGGCCACATGACCATGGAAAGTGGCGCCAGTGTTGTCTGAAGACACTTTCCATGGTCATGTGGCCAACATGCCTATGTGCCAAGAGGACATTGGCACATAGGCATGTTGGCCACATGACCATGGAAAGTGTCTTCAGACAACACTGGCTCCTGAAATGGAGATGAGTACCATGTTCTAGAGTCAGACACGACTGATTGGAAAACCTTTACCTTTATCTTTTCCTCTCTGCAAACCAGAGGTGGTTTCATCAACGCTGCTGCCAATCGCCACCTACACATACCCCATTTTCAGCCTCCACACATCCCTTTTTTAGCCACCATGTATGCCATTTCTGGCCTCTGTGCACCCATTTTCAGTCTCCAAGCATCCATTTTTGGGCCATTCCAGGCAGCAGGGATCATTGCTGCCTAACTTTGCCACCTGGCATGGGCTGAAAATGGGATGCATGGAGGCCAAACATGGACACACAGAGGCCAAAGATGGGGCACATGGAAGCTAAAAATGGTATGTATAAAGGCTGAAAATGGGCTAGGCGGAGGTAGCGATAGGCAGCGGCGGCGAAGGGCGGTGATGGGCAATGGCTTGGAATAGCTGATAGGTGGTATTCCGGGAGACAGATCCAACCACCAATCAGCTGCCTCATGCTAAACCAGGGTGTGCTGAAGGTGACCAGGCTGTTCACTGCAAGGAGGCAAATTGCTGGGAGGCAGAGGCTGAAGGATGGGGGTCTTTGGCAACATTTGATCTATGGCAGGGGTTCCCAAACTTGGCAACTTTAAGACTTGTGGACTTCAATTCTCAGAATTCTCCAGCCAGCATAGCTGGCTGGAGAATTCTGGGAGTTGAAGTCCACAAGTCTTAAAGTTGCCAAGTTTGGGAACCCCTGTTCTATAGGATGCACAATATTTCCACCCACTTTTTTGGGGGGGGGAAGGGGAAGTGCATCTTATACCTTGAAAAATATGGTACTTCTATTTTATAATATTGGTGCTTCTATTTTATACTTTCTTGCTGTGTAAACTAAGCAAAGCCTAATGACCTGGGTAAATAAAGACATGCCACTGGGAAACTAAAGTTTAACGAAGATTGGAACTTGGATGGCTACAACAGATTCAAAGAACAAAGCTGACTCAGTTTCCTTTATGATTCTAAGCACTGGCTTCAAACTGAAAGCTGTGTAATACAATATCTGCATATGGAAGGAATGAAGAGATGTGCCACAGATTCCTGGCAGAGCAAAAAGACAAGCCAAAAAAATTGAAAGTGAGTCACTGGCATCACCTTTCACCTAACAAACGAATCATGCATGAAAAGAGTTGGAGTGGTAAAGAAGACATCTGCTGATACTGTTTATTTTGTAACATCTTTTATATTGTAGACGAGCATGGCACGAGGCCTTATGAATCACACTTTTATCGTTTTCATGACTTTTCAAAATACTCAGACTTCTTCCTAGACTATTTGTCCTCAGTAAACTCTATCTTGTATACTAATTATGCAACATTTTCATGTTCATCATACATAAAGTTCTTTCTCAGGAAAGGAAATAGCAGCCTTTCCAGATTCCAGACACTCTTCTATTGTATATATTTAATGTTATTTATGATAACTTTTATTATACAATATAAGTATTATTTATTTATTTTATTTATAACAACTTTTATAATACTGAATCCCAAAATTCTGCATGGTGCAAAACAGACTAAAAGTGTACATAAAATAGCCCTCAAATAACAAAATTTTGTGGAGTCTACACTACCTAAATGCAGAACATGTGATTTTGGAATTGGAGTTCCTTAGTGTGTGGCACTTTAATGGAGATGTTTATCAGGCTGAAGGCTGCTAGGTGGGAATCCAATGAAGTTACTAGAGGGCATTGTTAAGAACCATGATTCATCTTATTAGAATAGTTGAAAAAGGTAGGAATGTGTTCTGTGCACTCAGACATAACTATTATACTCTGCCTACCAAGGTTGGTGTATAGGATCCTGTCAAGATTGTGCCAGTAACTGCAAGTAACTGCTTCTGAATTGGGGACATTAGGGGATGACCACTCCAAGTGACAGTATGGGATGTATGGGAAGACCCTAGGTGCAAGTGAGATCCTATTGTACAGGGAACCCATTATAGGGATACGGGTAGTAGGTTGGATGCAGAGGTGAAAGGAATACTTGAACTGCTATTCTGGTTGATTAGGATACTTGGACATGCAGAATTGGATAGAGGGAAGCTAGTGGACTAATTGCAGTAGCTTTCAAAAGGCTCTATCAAGACTGAATGGGCCAAATCACCTTGGCCAACTTGCAACAGAACAATTCAACAAATATAAAAGTTAAACTAATTTTGACAGAACTGTAGCCAATAATAATAAAATTAAGAAAATCAGTTCAGAAATACAAGAGTTAGAATAATAAAAATAACTGATTAAGACACCATTGAATTGTCCCATGATAAGTTGTGCTACAGCAAGTTGGTCACGTGAAATTGGTTGTGGTGAGTTGTCCTAGACCCCCTTCAAGATCATGTGTTGTAATGGAGAGAGTTGGGATAGCTCAAGACAGTTATAGAGATCTCTGCTTTTTCAGCAAGATGCCAGGTGAGGCATTTGCAGAACATTTGTGGAAAAATTGCCCAAATTTGCTTCTTTTCATTCATAGCCTGATCTCGTGATTGGCTTGTAATCTGATTTGGAACTAATATCGGTCTATGGATTCTAATGAAGTGCATGACGTATATAGGTATAAACTTTGTGACTGGTGTCTTATCATCATGCCCCAATTGTCTTTAGGGAGCTGAAGGAAGAAAATGAATAGCTGGATCTAGAAAAAGATCAGAGCGGATTGCCTCTTTGAAGGAGATGACAATTCTGGATGGCTTCAAGGAAACAATAGTGTTTTAGTTGTTACATTTGATGGAAGTATACACACACACACACACACAAAATACATAAATAGACCAACAAAAATGACTCAAATCTTATAGAATTTTTGTTTGTAAAAGTTTTATTGGTTTTTTGACATTTCTGGGAAAAGGGTATATAGGTACATAGAAAATTTTGGTAGCTCCCATGCTGGCAGTAGAAATCCCCCCAAAATCTCACATATTTACAATTTTAAGTATAACATACAAAGGATAAGCATAAACAGAATTCTTACTTTATATCAACCGTATGTTCAATCATTTCTTTCTTTGCCATTTTCAAAAATATTTCAAATACAATTACTTTTGTGACCTGAGCCTTGTCGATATTGCTCCCTCCTCCTTGTCCCCAGGTGGAGGCATAGCCCCCTCCGTTCCCGTCTTGCTGCCCTTCTCCCCGCCTCCGCTATCTTTATCTTCTAGAAGGGAAGAATGTTTTTTAATAAAGGCTTTTGCCTCATTTACTGTCTTGATCCTAATTCTGTTTCCCTCCCAGAAAATCGACATTCCCTCTGTCAATAACCATCTAAACCAAACTCCTCTATTATATAATTTATTTGATAAGAAGGAATATTTCCTCCTTGTCTCTCTTATTTCTCTTTTGAATTTGTTTTAGAATGGTAATTTCTTTATCTTGATATCTTAAAGGTCCGCCCCCCTTTGGGCCTCCAGTACCTTATCCCTCATGGTCCTCCTGAGAAATTTGACACGTACCTCTCTTGGAACATTATGAGTTCTAGCATATGCTGAATTAATTCTATAAGCCAAATCCATATCCCACCACAGTTGTTCTTTATCTCTCTTAAGGTATTCTGCTAGAATTGTACTCATAATGTCATTAAGATCTTCATTTTCTGTTTCTGGTAAGTTCTGAAACCTAAGAAAAAAGGACATTCTTTCCAGTTCTATTTTAGACATAAAATTTTCCAGATCTAAATTCCCTTTTCGAATCTCCTTAACCTCTTTCCCCATCTCAGCTGCCCCTCCCTCCAACACCACAATTCTCTGTCTATTTCCTGTTATGTCTTTTTGAATTGCTCTGATTTCATCTTTGAAGTCTTTCCTCAATTCGTTTTGACCTCTCATAATTTCTTGAAGCATTTGACTAGCAGATAATTCTTTCGAGCTCTCTCCTGCAGTTTCTTTTTGTAATAATGAAATCTTATAGAATTTTGATATCATGCCCAGAGAATTATGTCAATCTTATTTGAGCATGCCACATGTATTTATCTTGCTAGTTTTAAGGTTTTAAATTTAATTTTGAAGAACTGGGAGTATAAGGAATAATGCAACAAGTGCACAGCCATTTATTTATTTATACCCTGCCTTTCTGTTCTAGCATGTAATGGATGTATAAATGCACACATGCAATTAATCAGATTGTGTGTATGTGTCACATTGTGGTAAAGTTTCAACAAGTAAAAGGTTGCCCTGCTTTATTGTTTGTTTGTTTTTTTAAATCAGAATGTTTAATAAATTGTTAGATGGTATTTGGCTGCACTTATAACAAAAACAAGCTACTATTCACATATATTCAGCAATGTTTCCCTCTCTCTGGTGTATGTAACCATTGGAGAAGGGAAAGGAAATAATTAAAGCAAAAACATGCAGGGCATCAGCTTCTCTTATTGCCTTTTTAAGTTTCAAAAGGAACTCTGGGATGAAGTTGCAGGTATCATTCTGGCTTGCAAAGTTATTGTAGCCCCCATCGAATCTATGTCTTTATTTTTATTTTGTACTATCTACCTGATGCAACAGGAGCTACAAGTAAATGTTAATTCATTGCCATTGTAAGTGCTGATTCATAGGAGGAAAGTTAGTGGAGCAGCATATCTTCAATGCATCTATCTCTCTACATCTACCTCCCCCCCCTCTCTCTCTCTCAGACACACACACAAGACTTGAAAGCTTTGGGCTCATGTTAAGGGCAAAAGACTGACTGTTCAAAGCTTTGTTTCATCCAGCTGGTCTGAAGCCAACAGTCTCCTACTGAGAAACAAACAACCAATGAATCTGCCCAGATCAGTACATTCAGCTAATGAAAATGTATGTAATTGATATTTTATAACCATAGAAAGGATTTTCTTTAAGGGGTTTAATGATATTGATTGAAGGAAAGAAGCCAGATAGATGTTTCCCAGCTTCAGTGCGAGAGGTTTAAAGTGCCTTTGAATGAAGAAATGTACACTGGTTTAAAATTCACCACAAATTTCCATGCAATCTGCAGCTTTTTAATGCCACTGCACAACCTGACAATTAATCACGAGAGTCAACAGGCTCTCTTTTCTGATCAATTATCAGTGTGGAGACCTCTCATTGTGAATTCTGATCTGTATCAGTGTAACTGAGGAAGGGAGCATTGAAAGCATTAGAAAATGAATTCAGGGGATTATTTTACTGCCTGCAGTCCTACAGTTCTTCCTACAAATCAAAGGTCACCTGGTATATCCTTTTAACTATATTTGTCATATCATGGGGGTAACTAGATATTCTCATGAAAACAGCTTCATGGAGAAGCATACTTTTAATGTGAAAGGTTGTCACATAGTAATATTGAGGCGTATACTATGCTTTTTAAATTTCCAGTTACAATGGGAGACAAGCTGCCAAATATTTAATTTTGTTATTTCCTCACCTGTGTATCACATAGGAGGTATGAGCAAGAAAATCTTCTATATCACCCTTGCTGTGTTCATTGCAATCCACCTCACCCACTAGCCTTAATCAAGGAATCCCAGATCATGAGAAATTTCCTGACAGTTAGGACAATTAATCAGTGGAACAGCTTGTCTCCAGAAGTTGTGAATTCCCCAACACTGCAAGTCTTCAAGAAGATGTTGGATAGCCATTTGTCTGAAATGGTATAGAGTTTCCTGCCTAGGCAGGGAGTTGGACTAGATGACCTCCAAGGTCCCTTCCAACTCTGCTATTGTATTATTGTATGTATTGTATGAAACAAGGAACCCTTAAGGCAGCGATGGCTAACATTTTCAGCACCGAGTGCCAAAATTGTGTGTGCACACCCATAATGCAATGCACATGTGTGTGCCCTCTTTTGACCCCCATCCTTGCCCCCCAAGTATGCATGCATGACCCGACCCCCCCCCACATGTGCGCATGACCCATCTCCTTGCACAATCCCCCCCATGTGTATTCTGCCCCATGCACATGCACACGCAACTCCTGTATGTGCCCCCGCACACATGCACACAGAGACCCGAAAACCAACTGGCCAGTGGGAAGAATGCGTACATGTTCAGCAGAGCTGAGCTGTGGTGATGGCTCATGTGCCTGCAGAGAGGGCTCTGCTTGCCGCCTGTGGCACACGTGCCATAGGTTCGTCATTACAACCTTAAGTCATGCATTTCAAGCTCGCAGTGTCACATTGCCTTTACCTGTTGTATTGCGATTTTTTCCCTTTGTGGAACTGGGGTGGGCGTGGCCTGTGAGTGGCACATCCAGACTGTAGGCTGTCAGTTTGCCACCCCTGCGTAAGGCTTTCAGCCAAGTTTGACACCTTGGTTGAAATTGATAGGAAATTGGCAAATATCAGCAACTCAATCAGAACCATTAGGAATCCTCTAAAGATATGGTGGACATCCCTTACATACACAATAGGACTCCCCAAAGTGAGACCCATCACTCAAGGTCACCACCAGGGCAGAAAAAAATAATGAAATTGGCTAAGGTGACAGCCCATTCGGGTAAATATTCCTTTCAAGATAGCGGAGATTCCACCCATTAAAAAAAACCCCAAAACTTCCCTTCCTCTAGGTGACTGCTACTTCTAAGTGCAATCTCAATTAGGCAAAATGCCAGCTGATATGGTAAACAAACGGGAAAAAACCCAAGCTGAAGCTAACCCATGAGTGCCGACATTTGGCCATCCAGCTAATTACAGTTTCCAATAATTCCTAAAAGTTGGGTGCTGTTCCTGGAAGGAACAAAGGAAAGATTTTCTTCTGTAAACTAAGTATGGGGCTCTCTAATGTTACCCAGTATTGGTAAGGAAACCTCTGCAAGAAAACAATCAAGCTCAGAAAACACCAAAAACCCTTCATTTCAACCCTGAGCTACAAATATTTCTCCTTTATTGACAGTTCTTATATTTCACTTATCTCTGCCTCTTAGTGTCAGGGTTCTGAAAAACACCCCCAATGAAATAAAACTCCATGATTAAAAGTTTGTCAAAGTTCCACTTTATTAGAAGTGTCATGTTGACACATCTGTGAAAACCCAAATCTGAAAGCTTCCAGGTTTTCCTCATCCAATTGAAAGTTCACAACCCTGCCCCACACCCATAAGTTCATCACATGGTCCAATCCAATCTTTGCATTCAGCTGGATACAATCTCCAGGCAGTCTCATCCAGGTGCAGACAAGTGTCCTTGACTTTCAGAGTAAAGAATGTTGTTATGGCTAAGTTTCCATCACTCCAACAAAATATATATTTTGTGTTAGAAGAAAATTCTAGATTCAGTCCAGGCTGGGTCTTCCAAAGAGTACACAGGGTGAATTACAGAGGCAAAGTTTTATTCAAAGCAGGACAGACAATCACAAGCAATCAAAGGTAGGCTATGGAGTTAGTGTTGTTGTTGATGATGTTACCTAGTTTGGGTAATGAAACATCTGCAAGTGGTGACTAACTGTGAAAGGAAGTATAAAAAAAATAACTGGAATAATTAAACTGATATATTGTTTCTTTGTCTATCAGGGAAAGCACCTTTTCCAGGATGTAGTCTAGTAGCTTATTTGTGAGATAAAATAATAATTTTAAAATTGTAATATCCACAATGGTCTCAACTATTTAAACATTAATAGCCTTGTTTAACTATTCAGCTGAACCGGAGAGTCTGCAGTGTCCAATGCTTTTATCATTTACCTCAATTTAACTACCCCAGAATTTTTTGGGGTGAATATGTGGAGGACTCAGCATTGAAAAAGAATAGAGGCGTTGACACTGTCTTACCCCTAAGCCTTTGTAAATTTGAGGGAGAACTATATTTGTGGCTGCATGAATAAGAATACAACTCCTGACATAATCCACGAACCTGGAGACAAATTTACCATATTCATAATTGCCTTAGGAGATTCTGGTAAGCAGATGTTGCTAACCAGGGGCAGAATTCATGGCTAAATAGAAGAGTGGCTCTCCAGTTTGAATATGAAGTAAATCAATTGTTCATAATGATTTAACGAATAAATCAGATTTATTCATTTGATTGTGCCACTGCTTCACAGTGCTTTACAGTCTTTTCTAAATGGTTTACAGCATCAGCCTATTGCTCCCCAACAATCTGGGTCCCCATTTTACTGACCCCGGAAGGATGGAAGGCTGAATCAACCTTGAGCCTGGTGAGATTCGAACTGCCAAACTACAGGCAGCTGACAGTCGGCAGAAGTAGCCTGCAGTACTGCATTTTAACCACTATGCCACCGCAGCTCATAATGGTGGCCTGAAAGGGAAGGGGGAGTGTCTTTAAAAACCCTAATCAATTGCTAACTGGTTTACTACTGGTTTGCTCCTGCACTCTCTCTTTCACATGCAACACTTCTGCGCATGTGAAGAAGCATCCAGGTGGCTGGGGGGAGCTTCCTGCCGCCACCACCACCACTGGTTTGGCTGAACTGGGCCGAACCGGGAGCAACTCACCTCTGATCAAAACCCTTCCTGCTTTTCCTTACATAAAGAGCTCGTCTGAAAGAGAAGGAGGAGTATTGAATAGTCATAGGACAATAAAAAACAAATATTAAAACATTAAAGTTAACAAAAATTAGCTAAACTAGATAAAATTAGATAAAACTCACACTTCAATCGGTTGCTTGTTCCAGCAAGAAAGCCAGAAGAAAGCCAAGATGAGTTGGGGAGGGGTTGCCATTTTCCTTTTCTCTCCTCACAGGGGTGGAAAAAAAACCCAGATCTAGGTTTCTTTAGAAACTGAAGATTTGCATAGCCGCATGTTCCTGTCTTCTTAAACTTGAGCAAGTCTGTACAGAGCTTTTGCAGACAAACCGAACAGTTTTTATCCAAAAGAAAGAGGTTAGTTAGAGGCTTGGCTGCTCTGCAGTGGCTGAGGCCCAAGCACTATTTCAGTTTAAAAACTTGAGGAAAGAAACAGTCACTGTCAGGTAATCTCTGCATTATGAGCAAAGAAATCTTTTACTGTGTTAATGTAATTGGATAAACAGCCATTACCCTCTTACTTTTGCCAGCTGCAGTATGTTGCTATCTTTTTTTCCCCAGCCAATTTTAAACTTTTTTTTTTTACGCTACTGAAGCCCAATATATTCTTGGCTTCTGAAATGGAAAGCTTCGAATACCTGGGGACATTTTATTAAGTTACTTTGCATCCTTTCCACTTTGACTTTGGGGTTGTGAACAACGGGGATTGTAAAAGACGAAAGCAGAAAGGAACATGATATTTGAGATTTAAATTCACTGGGAATTTATAAAGAAACAGAATATTAATTTGTTACCTGCGCAGTTTTTTTAAAAAGATTTCTCTGTGATGACATTCATTTTCAGAAATTCAAAGGACACTTAATCTTGACACTGTATATTAAATACTATAATTTTCTGCCTCTTACCTGTTAGCACCTCTAGGAAAACTGATTGTCATGGCAGACAAAAGAATGTATAATAAACAATCTTCCTGTTGCTAATTTTGTTTATTCATTAAAAAGCTCAAGATACAAATCAGCAAGCTTTATTCATTGTTTATTCTTTCATCTCCCTAAACTGAGAACATATAATGACTTTGATAAGCAGGTGGAGAGATGTCTGGTTTCAACTGACATTATACTTTATTGCTATGTTTTTGTATTAATTAGCACTATCACAATAGGTGTCATATTTTGTAGTTCTCTAGAGTTTACTGCGTTCTGAGCTCAGACATTTAAACATATTTATGCAGGTAAACAAGTAATATCATTATCATGTAACACAATTATAACAAACGAAAATAGATTGATATGAAAATGAATTGATTTATTTAAAGCTAGCCATTCCCAGCCACGCGTTGCTGTGGCCCAGCCTGGTTAAATGGCTAACCAATCTGTGTGAAGATCTACACCTACACACACAAACATGTACACACAACCACCGTATAACCCCCAACCTTCCTACCTCTCCCTCTCTTCCTCTACCTACCTACCTACTTTGAAGTGGAGAAGGGTTTCATGTGAACAGCAGTTGAACATGGGTCAGTCAGTCCTGAGAGATAGGCAAGTGCCGTTCTGAAGGGACGGGTGATGGTCTCCGTTGCCCTCGGCCTCTCTCTCTCTATCCCTCTATTGTATTTCTCCCTCTGTCTCTCTATCCTTCTACCTACCTACCTACCTACCTACCTACCTACCTACCTACCTACCTACCTACCTACCGCATTTCTCCCTCCCTCTCTCTATCCCTATAGCTGCCTACCTACCTACCTACTGTATTTCTCCTTGAATCTTATGGACAGAGTATTATGACATTTTGTATTATGTCATCCTGTGGCTCACTTCTCTTTCTGTATCCATCTACCTACATTTTTTACATTTCCATTGCGTGTACCTGGCACAGGTGTGACATCTACACAATATATATATATATATCATTGGTGCCGTATTTGTAAGGAACATTGTGTAAAAATTTGGAAGCAATCGGTGCAGTACTTTCGGAGATTACCTGTTTTGAACAAACTCATAGTTACATTTTTATTTATAGATAGATAAAAAAATTTCTATTCCGTATAAAGCAGAGGTGGGTTTCTGCAGGTTCAGCCCAGATCGGGTGAACAGTACTGGTGGTGGCGGGAGGCTCCACCCACCCTCCCAGATGCTTCTGCGCATGCGCAGAAGTGTCACACGCATGAGTGAACCGGTATTAAAAAAATGGAAACCCACCACTGATATAAAGGGTTGCGAGACTACAACTATTTTTCAGGAATATTAAGAAAGAACAAAGCTTGTATAGTCTTTATTAATTGAAGACCATTTATATTTCACCATCTTTTAAAATCATGGGATTCAAAAGAGTATGTGTGGGGTTTCCAGATGGTTACCAACTTTACCTACCTACCTACCTACCTACCTACCTACTCATTTATATGCTATTGAATCTAAGCAAACACACGTGATGTACAAAATCATAGTGAAAGCACCCACAGAATAACTTCAGATGTAAATAGGTACAATATAATAAAACCATGAAGTATTTATATATGATAGGTATAACTAATACATCCATGGTAAATAACATTTTATACAACTAGTACCAGCAATTCTACAATACTCTTACAACCATTAACTAACAATGATGTCACTGTGTAAGCAATTCTTCACTACTACTAAGCATCATTTTGACAGTTACATGCAAGATGACATTCTGCTTTCAAGGGCTTTCAGGACAACAGCTTCCACCATTGGAGCTACTCTGCTATCTAGAAGAGATTGTTCCAAATGAGTGAACCACTGATAGAATGCTTTCCTGAAAACCTCCCTGGTTTTTAGCCTCTTTACTTCATGGAAATTCAGGATTGTTAAGGCTTTTTCTCATGATGACCACAGGGAATGAGTCAAGTCTAAATGGAACAGACTAGAAGTCTGGAAGTATTTTAGTAACAAGTTACACAGAGTCTGAAGTAGATCAGTACTATGCCCATAGCAAATAATACCTACAGCAAAGTGCTACCATGTTTTATACCAATTGTAGCTTTGGGGTGACTCTAAAAGGAGCCCTTGAGGTGCACCCGGAGGCTTCAGTTAGTTCAGAATGCAGTCGCGCGAGCAATTATGGGAACCACTAGGTTTACCCACATTACACCGCTCTTGCGCGAGCTGCACTGGCTGCCTGTCGTCTTCCGGGTGCGCTTCAAGGTGTTAGTTATCATCTTTAAAGCGCTCCATGGCTCGGGACCTAGCTATCTGCGGGATCGGATCCTGCCTCACACATCCTCACGGCCGATTCGCTCCCACAGAGAGGGACTTCTCCGGGTGCCGTCCACT
Organism: Rhabdophis nuchalis; assembly: GCA_039707465.1. Classification (NCBI taxonomy): domain Eukaryota; kingdom Metazoa; phylum Chordata; class Lepidosauria; order Squamata; family Natricidae; genus Rhabdophis; species Rhabdophis nuchalis. The sequence goes on from CM077644.1 coordinate 32,035,240, forward strand.
AGACTTTGTCAGCGGGCGACGCCCAGGGGAAAGGCTCTCTCTGTGGTGGGCCCAGCCCTCTGGAACGACCTTCCCCCCGATATCAGAACGACCACGGACCTCCGCTCCTTCCGCCTGAAATTGAAGACTCATCTTTTCCGCCTGGCCGGCCTAGGGTAGTCTCTCTCTCTATGGGTTTTTAAATGTACATATATATTTAGTGGGAATTTTTAGTTAAGGGATTTTAGCACAGGAATAAATTTAATTTGTTTTAAATTTGTATGTACTTTGTATATTTATTGCTTTTATTTTCCCTGTGCACCGCCCCGAGTCCCTGTGGGGAGAGGGAGCGGTCAATAAATTCAACATTATTATTATTATTATTATTATTATTATTATTATTATTATTATTATTATTATTATTATTATTATTATTATTATTATTATTATTATTATTATTATTATTATTATTATTATTATTATTATTATATTATAAAAGCCATTCAGTAATCTGGGTGAGTTATTCTTAGGAGGACCTTGTAGTCCAGGAAGTGATATAACTGGTGTATCAGCTAAAATGAAATGATTCCTTGGCCATAGTCTCAACCCACCCATATATTTGTAGCCACAAGCGCAAGAAGATCTTTAGCTCTCACACCTATTCTTTAAGGCAGGGCTGTCAAACCCATGGCGTCATAGTGTCATCGCGTGACATATCTTTTCCCCTTTGCTAAACTGGGTGTGGGTGTGGCCAGCGCATGATGCATATGGCCAGCAGTCTGTCAGTTTGACAGCACTGGTATATGGGATAACAAACACTAGCAATAGGCACCTTGATAGATAAACAGCCAGTTCATCTTTCTTGGGTTTAACTTGGGGTGGGTTGCTGCCGGCATTACTGTCAGTTCGGCACATGCACAAATTAGGTGCATGCATGCACACTTCACTCACACCAGACACGCACTCTGTATGCATGCACATTTGCACATAAATAGGTCTGCATATGTGCAAAATGTTAAAAAATGAAAACAAATTTCATTTTTGCAATGAACATTGTTCTGTGCATGTGCAGCACCAAAAATCAAGATGGTGTCATCATAGGAAAACTGGTTCAGGGGTGTGGCAGGCCTCACTTACGGTTCCAGTGACCCAGACCGCCAAACCTCTACTTATTCGGGTGATCCGGTCCAAACCAGTAGGAACCCACCATTGGTTTAACCCAGGGGTCTGCAAAGTTGGCTCTTTTAAGACTGGTGGACTTCAACTCCCAGAATTCCCCAACCAGCATAGCTGGCTGGGGAATTCTTGGAGTTGAAGTCCACCAGTCTTAAAAGAGCCAACTTTGCAGACCCCTGGTTTAACCAGTCCGCTTTGTCTCACCAGAACCTACCTGTATCCAAGAATTGGGACAAAATGTCTTCAGCATCACCAAAGGTAGTACTATAAATATGGGTACCATCAGTAAGTATAACCTTTTTAACCCTACATTTTAAAATAATAAGAAAAAAGACCATGTATCATCAAAAGAAGAGATTTTAGAAAGCCTTTCCATTAGATCTATTTAAGGGACAATGAGAGGAAGCTTAAGGGAGTGTTCAATCCCTAAATGCTAATAAAACTTTGTCTACAAACATCTGGGGCTGGGTAAAAAAAGAAAGATAAACCTATAGCAGCTGCTGCTTGAAATCAGAAAAGTATTATGAAATTAACATCAAAAACATCCACCCACTTCTTTTTCCCATAACTGCTGAAGCCATTTTATACTCCCCCAATGTAATTTGCTAACAGCTCATCCGTTTGACCTGAGACATTCTTAGGTATATTGTCTCTATTTTTCTATTAAAATATTTACAGTTATCAGAACTATTTTTTTAATGAGTCCTGCTTCTCTACCTTACACAGCTCCATGTTTAAAAATTTAGCAGCCAGGCATTTTCTTCTCCATTTTAGCTCCATAGAAAGAAAGAAAGAAAGAAAGAAAGAAAGAGAGAGAGAGAGAGAGAGAGAGAGAGAGAGAGAGAGAGAGAAAGGAAAGAAAGAAAGAAAGAAAGAAAGAAAGAAAGAAAGAAAGAAAGAAAGAAAGAAGCAGCAATTGTCTGCTAAACATCTACATCTCTATGGCTGCTGAAAAACTCAATAGTATAGCTTCATACAATACAATACAATACAATACAATACAATAGCAGAGTTGGAAGGGACCTTGTAGGTCTTCTAGTCCAACCCCCTGCATGGGCAGGAACGTTATACCATTTCAGACAAATGGCTGTCTAACATCTTTTTAAAGACTTCCAGGGTTGGGGCATTCACAACTGCTGGAGGCAAGCTGTTCCAGAGGTTAATTGTTCTTACTGTTAGGAAATTTCTCCTTAGTTCTAAGTTGCTTCTCTCCTTGGTTAGTTTCCACCCATTGCTCCTTGTCCTGCCCCCAGGTGCCTTGGAGAAAAGTTTGACTCCCTCTTCTTTGTGGCACCCTCTGAGATATCGGAACACTGCTATCATGTCTCCCCTGGTCCTTCTCTTCATCAAACTAGACATACCCAGCTCCTGCAGCCGTTCTTCATATGTCTTAGTCTCCAGTCCTCTAATCATCTTGGTTGCTCTTCTTTGCACTCTTTCCAGAGTCTCCACGTCTTTTCTACATCATGGCGACCAAAACTGTATGCAGTATTCCAAGTGTGGCCTTACCAAGGCACTATACAGTGGCATTAACACTTCACGCGATCTAGATTCTATCCCTCTGATGGAGGGATAGATGGATTCTATCCCTTCATAATGGATTCTATCCCTTCATAATGGAGAACATGATACACAACCCTTCCACTAAATGCTTAATATGTAGCATGGTTAGTACAACTTTAGTGATACAAATTCCAGAACCACAAAATCATCTGTTGCGATTTATGTTGTACAAGAAGCCAAAAATCACACATTACATTTAAGGGTACTTTTTAATGGTTTCAGGAAATGCAGAGCGTTATGAAATCTCTATTCTAGAAAGTGCCCAAATATTTGATTTTCATTAAGCAGTGAATTATATTTTATTTTTTCAGGAAAATAAATGTAATTCTATCCTTTATGAGTTAAAATTTGTATCAAGCTTCATATTATGAAGATGCTAAATTTTGGATTCTTAAAGATTACAGCAGGCTCGTTCAGAGAACACGAGGAACAAATGCACATACATACATATATACTAAGCGTATAAATACAGCTACACATATGTAGAATGTATTTCTGAAGAGAGAATGGGAAGCAAGTGACTACTATCCTTCAGACTTAAAGTTGCAAAGGTTGGGGACTCCTGTTCTAGAGAGCCTCTGAACTCTTTGAAGAAAAGTGTTGAGAGTTTAAAGAGGAGAAAGAAAAAACTGGCCAAATTTTCTTCTTCCACTTCCTTTACTAGCTGTGCTCCAGAAGCAAAGTTCTACTCACAGAACTCAACTTCAAGGATGCAATATTTATTCTAACCTATATGATAGCCATATTGGTTAGAATAGTTATATTTTTTTAAAAAAAATCTTGCATATTAATCTCCTATAAGCATTACCCTTTCCTTCACCTAAAAAAAAAGAGAACAAACTTTAGTTTCTAAGCTTCCCTACCCTTCAAAAAAAGGTGACTAATTTTAGACTTGGCATCTCCATCCATGAGCAGCCTACATGTGGTTAATGTTAGAAGCCAGGTCCTGCCACCAGCCAGAATGACCAGAAACAGTAGGCAGAAAAATAAAATAAAATTAAAAACATTCCAGTAGAACAGAGAAAGAACCACTGTTTCTGTTCTTTTTCTGGGGTATTTAATTTGCCATTATTACTACACTTGCCAGGTTTTTTTTCTCCACGTAGGGAAGGAATATAGGGGACTATGAACTGGTAAGAGGGGAAATTTAGTAGGCCAGAAAGGCATGGTATATCTAAGTCAGCCCAACGGCCTTGCCATTAACTGCTCTATTATCTAGACAGATGTTCTTTTTAAACAATAACCTATCTTCCCTTTTCCCCTCATTTCTGCTGCTCAGACCTTTGCAAGCATCATTATTAATTCATATACCTCATTAAGCCATGATAATCAAAATGTATCTTTTGTAAACTGCAAAGGCCTTCAAGCTCTCTATCAAAAGATGCTCCAAAATTATTTTAGAACAATTTGGGTTTTGAAACTTTCCTTTGTAGGATTCACTTGGCAATGCCGACCTCTGGAAAGTGAACTCACTATGCTTTGCCTATTTACTTAGAGCCCACTGCATTCAACTGAACTCGCTAAATAAGTTTAGGAACACAATTTTAACTGGCCAGTCCAGCTCAGTGCATTTGCTACAGGAAGATAAGAATGCTCTTATTTGCCATTTTTACCATTTCCTTCAGGGATAATTGTAGGGAGAGCAACAGCACTGGTCATAAGTGTGAGGACCATTATAAAGCTACTATTGCAACTCTGAACAGTTGCTAAACAGGGTTGTTAAGCAAGAACTACCTGTATTATATTTCTAATCCATCTTTCCTTTGCATAAATGTGGTGGCATAAATGGGGATGAAGAAATATTCCTTATTTTAACACACACACCCCAACTCCCCCATTAATATATCTGTGAGGTAGAGTAGGCTGAGATACAACAGCTAATCCAAACTCACAATTTTCACCATGGCTGAGTGGGATTTGAACCCAAATCTCTCTTGGTCCAACTCCAACTCATTAACAGTTTCACTCTGTGATTCTCACATGGTTTTAAAAATTGGAATTGGGCCATTGGACCAAACTGTTCCTGCTCCCTGTATCTCTGTGGATTAATTAAATACTTCCTAATCATATTACGTTATTTCTGAATAATAAAAATATTATTTTAACTTTTGCAAGGGTTCAAGTAACTTCCTCCTGCATTGAAAGAACACCTGGAAGGATCATAAGGCTGAAGATGTGAGCTTTTTTTTTTTTTTAATGCATTCCTGGCACTCTTTGAATATAATATACCCATATCCCTGGTAGTCAGCATATCTGGGGAGTATTGGAAGGTGATTTACAAGTGTAAATAAGGACATCTACAGAAGGAAGCTTTCTCTTTATCACCTACAAGGGTGTTTCAGATGTATGGATGACTGGGCACCTGGCCACATGGGGAATAAGCAGCTGGAGGAGCTACATATTTTTCAAGAAGTAGAGAAGGATTACTTGAAGCCGTATAACAAGCCTTGTAAACTGGGGAGGCTCAACTTAGAAGAATCTGTTTGCTGTTCTATAACAAAGCTATTTAGAAGGCTTCATTCTTATTAGGATGTATTAGTTCATATATAATATCAAGTTGCAGCCGGATTAAAGAAAGATGTGATATACTTATCGTGCAGGAGCTCACTTATGAAGCTGAAAACCCAATTATGCTGTCAGTCTTCAGAATCAATATTCAAATTATTTATTTTGCTATTAATTTCATGAAACTTCCCTTATAGGGAGAAAAGCTGTGCACATTTGTCATGTGAAAATATTGCAGGTCTGTCAGTTTTGCAATGATTACATATGTCTGGAAGCCTTGCTACAGTGCCCCTTTTCTGACCTCTGAATGAACCATATGACCAAAAAGACAAGCAAGCCTATGCAAGCAATTTTTGATTCTTATACATCTAAGCAGAGACAGCCATTTCATCACCTGACACTTGGGACATCAGAAAAACAATGAAGAGACAAGCATTTTAGGTCTGGATTGTATTGTATTTCAATAAGATTTCACGTTTTGATCTTTAAAACCAAGCAGTATAATATCTTTGGTATGTTTCAACCCAAGTTAACTAGATTTTTTTAAAAAAAAACCCACCTTGCATCGGATTTTTTCTGTTTTGTTCAGCTAATGTATTCCATTTGTTCATGTGACTAATGTCACAGGGAAGGAACGTGGAAGTGTAACATTCTGTCTGCTACAGCTAAACTTAATATTATCCTGTATTTGCATATGCAGATGCAAACATTCTGTTTAATGGGAGAAAGGAAGAGAGAGGGAGGGGATGCTTTCACCCTTAGTTACCATCAACTAGTAATATCACAAGAGGAGAAGCATAGCTTTCATCTAAGAAGGTTGGGAACTTTATTAGCTAATGATCACTCTTGTGCTATTTTCATTATTTTCCATCACTAAAGGACAAAGGAACATAGACGTGATGCCATCATATCAGCACTTCAGACATTGGATCTCTTCCCCCCCTTAGGGGCTTGTAAGAATTACAGTACTACAACTCTTCCTAGTAACTTTCTTGGCAACAATGCAAAAGAGTTTGTCACTGTCTGTTTCCAGGATTGTTTTCCCCTGATTCTCAGTGTGATTTACAGTCCTGGTACTTCCTGGTTGCTTTCCATCCAAGTATAACCAAATCCAATTCTGTTTAGCCTTTTAAAGATCAGTCGAGGTCAGTTGCATGCTGTAATCTAGCTAGGCAAGGAGGTTTTTTTTTTTAAAGTAAACATGCTTAATGCATCTATTTTACTACCTAAGGGGGAGGGGGAATAGAAAGATCCTCATACTGAGAATGGACAATTTTGTTGATGATCCTAGAAGTGTTCTAGAGACTGTAAACACAGAGCTGGTATCCCATACTATAGATTGCAATCTCTGATCCACAGAAGAAATTGAATATATATAATCCTAAGGATTACAATCAAGTTACATGCATAAACACATGCGTGTTATGCATTTTACGCTTTCATAGAGTGTCTGTCTTCCTTCTTTGTTTTTGTTAATTAAAACTTGTTTACATGGTTGAAAGTTAGCCACCTCATCAGATGGTGCCTGACTCTCAAAATGAATCTCAGGCCACAGTTAGTGAATATTTGAAATATTTCTGCCTACAGTTCAGTTTATATCTAGATTTCTCTGAAGTAAATGTTCCCAAGGAAATATTCAAAGAGGAATTGGTTGTGGGTAGAGAAACACTGAAGTTTCTTTCAAGTGTAGACTTTTTTACTAGTTTGCTATATTGAGTCTCTGTACTCCATGGGTGATTTTTTTTCTTGGAAATACATTCCTTCCTTTGTTACTATAGAGTCATCACTAGAGGGTCAAGAAATGGTGAATTACCTTTACCAACTAAATGTAAATTCTACTTGTCAGACTCTGTGAACCAAGCTGGCACATTCTGTTGGGAGGCACCTCTGTCAACTTGCCATAGTGTATAAAATGCAAATAATCATACATGAGAACTTAGTTTTCACTCGTTGAGTGACACTTCAGGAAATAAATAAACTGGGCTATTTAATGATGAAATGTAAAATATCCCTGAAACAACCCTTTATCACTCTCTCCTTTTGGATCAAAATGTCCCAGGCATGACCATTTAAGTTACCATATTTTTAGAACTATACGATGCACCAGAGTCTAAGACACACCAAGATTTTGAAGAGGTAAATTTTAAAGAAAAGGTTTTGCACTCTGCAGGCCCCTCAAACCCTCTGCACATCTCATTTTGTTTTGTAAAAAACAGGGCATGCAAAGCATTTCAGAGGCCTCAGAATGTTCTGGGGGCTGGGAGGGGGCAAAAATGAGCAAAAACTGACCCTTTTTGGGTGAAAATGGGCCTGTTTTTTGCAAAAAAAAAAAAAAAGGGGGCATGCATAGACTTTGGGAAGCTTGTAGAGTGCTCCTGGGGGCTGGGGGCGGGGAAATGAGCAAAATTCGCCCCATTTTATACTCGTTTTTGCCCTCCCCAGCCCCCAGGAGCAGGCTCTTTTGCCCTCCCCAGCCCCCAGGAGCAGGCTCTTTTCAACCTGGTTACAGACTTTTGACACATAATGGACCACTACTGTTGCTAATGTTCCATAGTAATTAACATGGGGAGGTAATGATATATTTGAAGCCCTTGAAAGAGCCCTTGAGAAAAGCTCTATGAAAGTGAATGCACTGTAATTTCCATTTTTGTTGCCTTTCATACTTTCTAGCTATCTAGGATTCCAGACACTTATAGAACACATCATGTTAACAATCCTGGGCAAAAAAAGGTGATATTTAAAAACTGAATGAGTACTTAAGAAACCTATGACTTTGCTATTTATATGAGATTGGCAAGAGAAATAAACTAATCCCACTGTTGTTATATAAAAGAAGGTTTTATTCCTTACCATAGATCTGTATTTGCTGAAGCAGCTGAGAGGCAGCATGAGTCTTATTTGCTAAAGAAAACATAGATTTTGTCAACTTTGCCATTTTATTCTTTCTTGATATTTTCTGTGGCTATGATGCTGAGTTTGGAAGGAGATCATAGAAAGAAGTTAGAGACTGAGGTCAACAGGCCTGGGAACCTGTTTGTGACTAATACATTAATGAGCTTCTTTGGGAAATATCCAAACCATTTTCATGTCTACACCTGAATATGATCAGACTTCAACGGGAAGCTGAGTGTCTTCAAAGAAGATAACTTTTCATTTAAAAAAAAAGCCTGCAACACATTAAACTTTTATGCTCAAAAAGTAATGGCACTGAGTGACACCTATTATATGTGCAGCCAGTGTAATGTGGGTTACAGACAGGAAGTAATTGCTCATCAAAAGAACTTATTATTATTGAAATGCTTTTCTAAAACACTTAAGGCCATTGGTATCATGCTTGAAGTATTTTATGTAGACAGTTTTTCCTGATCTCATTCTCCAAAGTCCATCAAACCAGAGCCAAGGCCTTTTTAAATTCCCTAATATCTGGGTTAATCTTGTATTTACAAATGTAAAGCCTTAAACAATATCCCAGGGTTCAATGGATTAATAAATTGAAGACTAGAAGGGTATTGAAAACTTATTAGTTTTCTTTGGGGGTTAATGTTGCTTCAATAAGGAAAGATTCTTGTATACTTACAGCATATTAACATTCTGCATACATTAGCATCTCCATATCTATTGAATGTCAGTTTGGCCACTAGGAACCAGTTTTCCTTGATATTTATACTTTCAGAATAGCTGTTACACAAGTATTGGCAGTGAGTGTGATAGAAAGTAGAAGGGGAGGCCTTCACGTATTGGAATGGAGACATATGGCTGAGGTAAACTACACATATGGACAAGCATAGAGTACATCAAGAATGGACAACAACTTCCAAAAGCTAGGAATAATATACAGCCTTACCCTGTACTAGACCCCATACTCTTAGCTGTGATATATATCACACCCATTGCCATCTGTGTTTCATTACATGTAATTCTCAACCACAGTGAAAATTTCTGTTGCTAAGCAAGGCAGTGGTTAAGTGAGTTTTGCCCCATTTTATGACTTGTTTTGCCACCAATTATTAAGCAAATAACTGGAATTGTTAAGTGAATCATGCAGCTATTAAATGAATCTGACTACCCCCATTGACTGGATAATTGGAAGCCAGCTGGGAAGGCTACAAATGGTGGTCACATGATCTCAGGATGTTGCAACTGTCATAAATTTAATTGCCAAGCACCTGAATTTTGATCTCATGACCCTGGGAATGCTGCAATGGTTTTAATTGGGGAAACCTGGCTTAAGTCACTTTTTTTCAGTGCTGCTGTAGCTTCAAATGATCACTATACAAATAGGTGTAAGTTGAGGACTACCTATACGATGTTGGGCATATCTTATGAAGAAATTTCTCACATCAAAGGCTAATCTAGGCCAGCATTTTGTTCATGTAGTGATCATTTGAAAGCCACCAAATAGGAATCAACCATTACCAAAAGCTCTGAAATACACCAATACTGTACAGTGATCCCTCGTTTTTCGCGGTTAATGGGGACCGGAACCTTCCGCGAAAACTGAAAAACCGCGAAGTAGGATTCGCATCGGAAACTTGAGTTGGTGGACATCATTTAAAGCAAGCACTAGGGGGCGCTTGCCTCCTACCGATGCATTTTTTTCCTGTATTTTTGAAAAATCCGCGAAGCACTGAAGCCGCGAAACATGAAGCCGTGAAAAACGAGGGATCACTGTATAGTCAAATGGTCAATCCAGGAAGTGCTGAAGAAGTATTACTGCTATATGTATACATGACATATATTGATGTGAATGGCAGAACTTTGGTAAATTCATACTTTAAAAAAAAGATGATGCTTTATTTAAAACCCACCATAAATGTGACAGAATGAAAATTTTGCTTTCAGAAAGGAAAGCCTAATGAGTTAGATTGACACTGATTACTAATATAGCCTGCAAGGAGCAGCCTTCAGATCTTTCAGTCCAATTCTCTTCAGTCTCAACCAGTGGTGGGTTCAGGATCCCGTTTCAACCAGTACAGTGCAACGGGGCCCAGCATCCACCACATGAATGTACACCGTGCACACACATGCACACAGTGCGTGCTTGCATCCTTACCTCCTGTGATGCTCTGCGACACCTCCGTGATGCTCCAGCTGCTCAGTGGAGAGTTGTGCAGGTGCTGTATGTGCCGTGCACGTGCGTGGAAGCGCCAAAGAGCTCAAATACAGGTAAAGAGGACAGGCGGGTGGGCCCTCTGGAGAATGGTACCCGGTGCTCCCAGCAGGCACTGGTACGCCTGTACCAGGGCGTACCTCCTGCAACCCACCACTGGTCTCAACCCACTATCTCTAGCCTACAACTTTTCTTTCTAGGTCCAAATCTTCCTTGGTTCTACTCTGTTCCATGACTTTCAAATATGGAAAAGGACACCACTGATTAGTGAAGATGAGCAGTAGTAAAAATAAATTGTTCCGTTTCAAGAGCCAGCTGATTCCCCCCCCCCCCCCAAATGTCACTCAAATCCATCCTGGATACGCTGAACGACATCACAGTATCATTTTCCTCAAATGGAACTAACTTCTCTGTAATGCAGAAGGGAAAAAGTCTTGCACAGAAAGACTAGTAATGTCTTTTAACTAAGTTATTGAACAGTGATTTGCAATCTAAAAACAAAAGGGAAGGGCTGGAAGCTGTTACTAATACTGAGCAGGGCCCTTTCTTGCAGACTGATGATGGTGTGAAGGCATGACACTGAGGACATAGTGATTTTGGTGGGGAAAATAACTCATGGACTATGGGACAAGCAGGGAGGCAATAATGGTAGAAAATGAGAATAAGCCTGAAATGGAGTCTACTTTTCATTGGGTATAAATCTGTGATAATATTCTCAGGTTTAACATATGGTGATTCCAAAGGCCTTTTCTCGGGGACTGATTTAGGTGCCATGATGAAGTTTCCAATATTGTGGGAGAGGAGAACCATAGTCCAAAAGCTGTAAAGAGGCACCAGATTGATAACAGCTGGTCCAGGGGTCTCTTTTCTACTGAAGTGAAGATTTAAAATATGTATAAGGAAGAGCAAGCAAGAGATTGCGCCACCAGGCCTTTTGTAGAACTGGATTTTGTCTGCTGGGTTTTTGAGTTTCTGTTTGAAATAGATGAAGTCTTGTGGCGTCCCGCCTAGACTACTGCAATGCTCTCTACATGGGGCTCCCCTTGAGGTGCACCCGAAGACTACAGCTGGTCCAGAATGCAGCCGTGCGGGTAATTTGGGGAGTTTCCAGATACTCCCACGTAATACCGCTCCTGTGCGAGCTGCACTGGCTGCCTGTGGCCTTTCGGTGCGTTTCAAGGTGTTGATCACTATCTTTAAAGCGCTCCATGGCACAGGACCTAGTTATTTGCGGGATCGTATCCTGTCCCTTCGGCCGATTCGCTCCCACAGAGAGGGGCTTCTCCGGGTGCTGTCCACTAGGCAATGCCAGCGGGCGACGCCCAGGGGAAGGGCCTTCTCTGTGATGGGCCCGACCCTTTGGAATGACCGACCCCCCGATATTAGAACCACTACGGACCTCCGCTCCTTCCGCCAAAAAGTAAAGACATATTTGTTCCATCAGGCCAGCCTAGCCTAATCTGTGTTCCTGGTCCCAGTCTGTAGCTTAAATTGTTTTAATTAGGTTTTTAATTGGGATACAGTTTTAATGTTTTAAAATTTTTTAGTACAGGGTAAATCATTTAATTCGGTTTTAATTATGTATTTATTGTAAAGTTTTTATATGTTCTTAAGTTTCCTGTACACCGCCCCGAGTCCCTTCGGGGAGAGGGGGCGGTTTAGAAACTTGAATAAATAATAAAATAATAATAAGTCCATCAGAATTAGACAAAGTTCTAGATATGGCTAATGGGAACCAAATCTCTTTTGTAGTTTGATTATAAACCTACTTGCCTCTTCACTCTCTTTTTCGCTCTTTTTCCTAAACTGCCATAGTTCTGTGCCTGCTTCTTGAACAAGCGCCAAAAATTCCAACAATGGCAAGGGAGACAACAAGAAAGCAAATGAGCCTTAAATTAGGTCTTGGCTGGTGAATCTTTTCAAGGCCTTCTATCTCAGCTGAGCAGCACTGTCCCTGCAGCGTTTAACTCAAGGTAACTTGCCACTGTTCCAGCCTCCTGAATGATGAATAGCTTCTCTACATTTCACTTTCCAAAGCCTGCCCATCGGATTTGGGAAGGGATGAAACAAGGGCGCAGAGGAGAGATGAGGTGGAGGTGGGGAATGAAATGGTGAAGAGAGATGAATTCTCCTGGGCTCGTTCCACAGAATCTTAATAATGTGCTAAGTTATTGTGCAGTGAAGGAATGCAATTAGCACGGCAGCCAAAATCCTCCTCCAGCAGGGTCATTACTGCATTAGTAAATGGAAGCTATTAAAATGTACACCATTCCTAAACATACCAGAGAAGCTGCCAGCCCAACAGGACCTAGGATTGATGAGAAAATGACCATTGTTCCTTTGCTCACTTCACTTTTCATGATGGCCTTTGACTGCATCTCTCTCTTAGGCTCATTTGTCTTTTTTCCTTCTATCACCAAGCTCATGTTCTACACATTCTCTGAAGGGATCTTTCCTGAAAATCAAGTTGCAAGTCCACTGAGAGGAATCAGCAGTGAACTCAAAGGCAGTTTCCAGCTATGAAAAGCAGCACAGGCAGCAGTAGGTTTTGCTCATGGAGACTGTGAGATGTTGATGAATATTTGGAGAGCTGTGCATAAATAATGCTTGTCCTGCTCCTGTTCCAGAGGTCCTGTTCTAATCTGTGCATAAGAAACAAAGAATCACTGATTACTAGTCATTTGATGAAAACCTTCAAATGAGGAATTGGATAAAGCTTCAAACTCCCTGAGTTTTTCACTCTCCAACAAATTGCCCCATACAGCTATACCGGGGAAGGAGGGAAGGAGAGAAGGAGGGAGGGAGGGAGGGAGGGAGGGCGAGAAAGAGAGAGGGGGGGGGACAGACACTATTAAAGGATGCATCATAAATATCGGGCATTTTAAAACTACAGTTTCACTGTTTAACTTTATTGACAAGATCATTATAAAAATGTGGAAATTCAGAATTTCATTCAAGATCCAGACATACTGTATGAGACTCCTGTATATATCTTTAGTACTTTAAAAAGATGTTGCAGAACAATGGTCTGTCCCCAAATTGCAGTGATGACACTTTGATGAAAGCTAGATTTTAAATTGAGGGACGCGATGGCTCAGTGGCTAAGACGCTGAGCTTGTCGATCAGAAAGGTCGGCAATTTGGCAGTTTGAATCCCTAGTGCAGCGTAAAAGAGTGAGCACCCATTACTTGTCCCAGCTTCTGCCAACCTAGCAGTTCAAAAGCATGTAAAAATGCAAGTAGAAAAATAGGGACCACCTTGGTGGGAAGATAACAGTGTTCTGTGTGCCTTCGGCATTTAGCCTGCTAAACAAATAATTCCCTCACCACTGTCAAACTATTCACTAAGGCTGCATTACTATTACTATTAGTCTTCTCATCATTCCTATTACCCCTTTCCTCCCACCTATGACTGCCGGATTGTATCTTTGCTGCTGGTATCCTTACAATTTATATTGATATTGATTGTTTCCTGATTGCTTATTGGTACCCTTTGACTATGATTAAGTATTGTACCTTGATGAATGTATCTTGTCTTTTTATGTACACTGAGAGCATATGCACCAAAGACAAATTCCTTGTGTGTCCAATCACACTTGGCCAATAAAGAATTCTATTCTATTTTATTCTATTCTGTTCTGTTCTATACTATCCTATTCTAGTCATGGCTGCCACATGATCATGGAGACATCTTCAGACAGCACTTGTTCTTCAGCTTTGAACAGATGAGCACCACCCCCTAGAGTCAGGAACAAGTAGCACATATGTGCGAAGGGAACCTTTAACCTTTACCTTAGATTTTAAATTAAACTAAATATTTCAATTTCCTTATCTATAAGTTAGTACATCTGAATCGCTCTATTTGTAGGACCTGACATCTACTTAGAATTATAAACTATTCATCCCAGTGAGGATTACTCCCAAATGAATAGGCTCACAACACTTGTATGAATTGATATTAAGAAATAAACCCTAGTGACTTCAGCGAGATTTATTTTCAGATAGAAATTGAATCTTTACTTTTAGATATGTGCAAGAGATGAATAACCCCTTTTAAACTGATTTGTAAATCAAAGCAGCGGCTTGCTTCAGGGTAGCCTGACAAATCTGATAGCTGTGATAATATTCTCAGATCTGGTACATTTTCTGATGATTCTGGAATTTTAGAGCATAGAATGATGTGAAGGGCTTTCTGATATGAACATGACCAGCAGGCCAATGAGTTTAATCACCTCATTAAACTCTCCACCTATCAAAGGTCTTTTGGGGGATGAAAATTTATTCACCTCTCAGCAATGAAAAAAATTCTTTAATGAGACCAGCCACAATTGTTGACTTTGCTTTCTTGCACCAATATGTTACATTTCTCTGCTGGACTTGAGATCTCAAGTGGGAATGCAATGTAACTGTCAGCCCTCATGCTGACCTATCCAGTACTTACTTCTGGATCACATCTCATTTTTAAATACTGCATCATTCAGGCAGGTTTCACTCTCATGCCAATGAGTGAATGGGTGCCAGTCTTTCATGTCTACTGGGTATGGGGGAGGGAATCCACATAATGTGGATCATGCTGCAATCAAATCTATTCCTGTTTTTTAATGTGTGTCACATGCATGATGCACTTAGGAAAACTGGAAGAACTTCATTTATATCATCATGGACAACATCTTGACTTTTTGACCATAGCCTAGAGCAGGGGTCTGCAAAGTTGGCTCTTTTAAGACTGGTGGACTTCAACTTCCAGAATTCCCCAGCCAGCCATGCTGGCTGGGGAATTCTGGGAGTTGAAGTCCACCAGTCTTAAAAGAGCCAACTTTGCAGACTCCTGGCCTAGAGGCATCCCTACCTAGAGGTACCGGACTAGACTGACTGTTTTCTGCTTTTAGTAATGCTAGGAGAAGACAAGTTTGCATACCAGCTATGCTAAACCCCATGCCTCCCATTACCAGAAAACAAATGATCAGACATAAAATGTGTACATCCCCCCACAAACACAAGTTAATGGATCTTTCAGAACATCCTGTGAAGAAAATAGAAAAGTTGGAACTTTAGTGCATATGTTTGTTTGCATATTAAATTTCTAGGTCACTCGAAGTGTCTTTAGGTGGCTTCACCTAAAGAACAACAGTTCCATAAAAAGCAACTTCCTTAAAACAACAATTGCTGTTTTACAATTGAGGGGACAAAATTATCTCCCTCCAGCACAGAAGGACTTATACAGCCATTATAACCCGGGAGAAAAGTTAGGTTTTTAAAGAATGCTTGAAATTGGGCAATCTCTGAGGGATACATGAACATTAATATTTTTAAATAGTACAACATTTGTTGCACAATCTCTCTATATGCTTGAAAGATCCCTTCTTTATTCTTTTCCATCTTGGCTTGTTAAGCAGATTTTTCCCCCAAAAAAAATATATTGCAAAAAGCATTTGAAGTTCTATTGAAGTGTGGTGATGTTGTCTGCAAAAGGCCCATCGTCTCTGCTGCTTCTACTCTACTCTAGATGTCATTGCCCATGGAAAAAATGGGCAGATGGGCTGACATTATTTTTCAAATCTGTAACGCAGCACAATTCCCAATGAAAAGGGAAATGAAACACCATTTTCAAAGATCCCTGAATCAAACAGATTTGCCTTTATTTTCAGATTGCAAACTCAAATCAAAAGATATCCCGTTTGAATCTCAGATCTTCATAATAGATAATCTTTCATGAGCTGAACCAACAAGCTTGACATACTGCAGCCTCGGAAAGGTTATAAAAGCCTACAATCATTATAAAACAGGCCAAATCCAGGATAATTCTCCAAATAACAATTTATTAAGAGCTATTGCATTAGCTTTTGTTAACAACTATTTATTTTGATGACATCGGTCTGTTTTTAAGACTCTCTAATCCAACATCTAATTAATGTTTGGGGAATGAGTTTTAAAGTTATGACTTTAGTACTCTCTATTGATGCTGAAATCTTAATCCTATTCTAGTCCAGCTCCAAATGTCTAGACATCTTAAGGATCTCAAGTTTCACCTGGATTTAGTGGCAGCCAAATGACCTTCTGCGTGTCAGAAATACTTAATTTCATAGTTAATGCCTATATGCAAAGTGATCTTATACCTATCTACCTGGCATTAGAAATAACACTGTTTATACCTAGTGACTTTAGGATTATGCTGTGTCTAATTCTTCCATTAGGTAAAACAAAATACAGAAGATAATTGCATTTCATTTTAGTAATGAAAAAGAGAAATACTGCATTCTAAAGTTCTATTATTGCAAATACAGCTCTATTGCTAAACTGCTGTTAGTGTTAGGTTGTTTTGCATAACATTCAACCATAATAATCGTTTCTGTAATTTAAAAATGTTATTCTATGTCCTACCCTCTAGGATGACGGAGAATAGATCTTAGCCTTCCTAGGTACAACATTCCTTCAGGTGCTTAAATAATGCTATTGTATCCCATTTACTTGTTTTTTCTCATATGCCAAACATGCTCAGTTCATCCACTTTCTCTCTTCAGAAAGTTTCCAGTCCCCTGATCATCTCTGTTGCCTTTTTCTGAACTTGGTTCTGTATCTGACAACACAGTGCATATAATTGGACACATAACTTGGGGAATTACAATACAATACAGTAGCAGAGTTGGAAGGGACCTTGGAGGTCTTCTAGTCCAACCCCCTACCTAGGCAGGAAACACTATACCATTTCAGACAAGTGGCTATCCAACATCTTCTTAAAGACATCCAGTGTTGGGGCATTCACAACTTCTGGAGGCAAGCTGTTCCACTGATTAATTGTTCTAACTGTCAGGAAATTTCTCCTCAATTCTAAGTTGCTTCTCTCCTTGATTAGTTTCCACCCATTGCACGCAATTAACAGAGAGGAATGGAATAAAATGATTAGCATTTCCTGTAATGTCTTGCACTCACCTAGAAAAATATCACTATACATTCAATGGAAATTATTATAGAGAACATGTACTTATAATTTAATCATTCTTTTAAATGTTTAAAACTAAATCTCTCTCTCTTTCACTCTCTCTCTCAAATCATAGCACCATTTCCTGCTTTTCAGCATTATGGCCCTTGTTTATATTGCTATGCAAATTATTCCTTGTAGAGACTTTACAAATTTCCACTTCCATTATTAATAGTGTTGAGAAGGTCCCTCTTCACCCCCATCCCTCTCTATCTATATTGCTTTGTCTAATACATAATTAATGCTAACTGCTGTGCATTGGTCTCTCCTGTGCCAGCTTACATTAGGATTCCCCCCCACCCCCTTGTCTTCTGCTCTGGAAGATGGAAATTGGTATTTGAGGTGACTGAGAACGTTTGGATTCCTTTGTCCTATCTATTCCAGTTTTCCCATTTGCTTGACAGAAGAGGCCTCTGGGGATTTGCTTTGCGGAACTCTGCACGTTATGATTCAAATTCATCTCATGCCAGTTTATTTCTGGCCTTTTTCTTTATTAGCCACTTTATGAGCCCCTAAGACTAAGGAGTTAAGAGGGTATAGAGCAGCATAGAATTTGTCCAATTCTATGAGTACTGGAAGAACAAATCCCTGAATTCTTACTCACTATTGGCCATTCTATAAGGGCTAAGACGCTGAGCTTGTAGGTCAGAAAGGATGGCAGTTCGGCAGTTCGAATCCCTAGTGCCGTGTAAGAGAGTGAGCTCCCGTTACTCTTCCCAGCTTGTGCCAACCTAGCAGTTCGAAAGCATGTAAAGACACAAGTAGAAAAATAGAAACCAACCTTGGTGGGAAGGTAACAGCATTCCATGTGCCTTCGGCATTTAGTCATGCCAGCCACATGACCACAGAGATGTCTTCGGATATCGCTGGCTCTTCAGCTTTGAAACAGAGATGAGCATCACCCCCTAGAGTTGGGAACAATTAGCACATATGTGTAAGGGGAATCTTTACCTTTACCTCTTGGCCATTCTGACTGTGAATCCTGGGGACTCTAGTTCACATTAAGGATTTAAAGGAATCCTGCCATATATTCTACCAGTGGCAAAGGTAGGTGGTTTGTTTCCAGTGGCTTGATGACAAAACAAAGATCAATTTCAATGAAGTTAGTTCATTTTCATGCTTCCCAGTAAAACATCCATAGTGGGAAAGATGGAGACAGAGTTATTACATAGCTTCCAAAATTTGTGAGGTAATAAAGGGATCTTTTTTTTAAAAAAAGAGAAAAAACACCTTTAACTTTAAAAAAAGCTCCAAGCATCTACTTTCAGAATTGCAGATTCTTTGAACTAGTGAGAAGGAGCAGTTGGAGTTTAATTCTTTCTTCTACAATTTCTGTGCCCACTGTTAAGTTACAACAATCATTTGTTTTAGCAGGAGGTTTTCATAAACTCCTAGCTATATAACCAAATGGAACCTATGTACCTGGTCCTATCCCACAAATATTAATGTATGATTCACTCCTGAACATCTATTTAGATTTAGATTTAAGTAATACCTCTCCTTTTAAAAAGATGCCTAATATACCTAAAGAATACCTGAGTAAATAATCTGCCAGTATTGCCTAATAAATAACAATGTAAAAGAAAATACTATTTGATAATAAGTTTTGCCTCCTTAGCCTATACCTGCAAATTTTTGACTAACTATTATATGAGCAGAAAGATCTAAAAGAACCCCAAACCAATCTTCAAAGTCACCTTTTACTGAACCATTCTATCATAGAAAGATAATATATAAGTGCATATATCCACATGTAGTGCTCTATATGTGCGTGTATGTGTGTGTGTGTGCGCGTGCACATTCCAAACATCACTCATTGGAAGAACATCAATATCATCTCATAGATGTATACAAATATAAAACGTTCTTTCCTAGGTCTTCTGTATCTTACCCCTTTAAATTTATTTTTCAATTTTTCTACTGCCACATGTATTGATAATTCCAAGGAATAATGAACTGTGGGAATGTGTGCATTTATATACGGTAGTTTCATTAAAATGACACTAGGCTGAAATATGGGACATCAACATTGCTCATCCAAGTTCCAGAAGGTTCAAGTGACTCCAATGTAGTTAGAAACCTAACTGTGTGAGACAGAACTTGTATTAGTTGTTGTTGCAGCTGCTAAACTAAAGAGTTATTAATTATTTATGGATTTAAGAAGGAAAAAAATTGAGAACACATACCAGAAATGGGTATCATTTTTCCAAGAAATCATTTTAAAAATTGAAGTTCAAAGGAGAGCTAACTAGCATCAATCTTATTCTTATGATACAATTTTCCTAACTTAAATAAATCTTAATACAAACAAAGAAACATGTTTCTATAATATGTGCTGTATCTCGGCACAGTCCAACCATAATAAGAATACATAAAATAAAGTTACTTAAAATTACATGAAAACAATAAAATCAATATACATGATGATATATTAAAGCAACAATAACATTTTTACAACCGTGACAAACTATTTTTATAAACATCATTCTAGTATACAAGTAATTTTGCACAGTAAAAAAATTGTTATATTTGCATGTACCGTATTTTTTGGAATATAAGATGCACTCAAGTTTTGAAGAGGCATTTTTTTTTAAAAAAAGTAGGTAGGTAGATAGAGGGATAGAGAGGGAGAGAAAGAGAGAGAAATACAGTAGGTAGACAGGGAGAGAGAGTAGTTAGGTAGGTAGGTAGAGGGAGAGAGAGAGAGAGAGAGAGAGAGAGAGAGAGAGAGAGAGAGAGAGAGAGAGAGAGAGAGAGAGAAAGAAATACATTAGGTAGGTAGGTAGGGAGACAGTGTGTGTAGTTAGGTAGGTAGATAAAGGGATAGGGAGAGAGAGAGATACAGTAGGTAGGTAAGTAGGGAGAGAGTGTGTGTAGATAGATAAGTAGGTAGAGGGATAGAGAGAGAGAAATAGAGAGAGAGAGAGAGAAATACAGTAGATAGGTAGGGGGAGAGAGAGAGTAGGTAGATAAGTAGATAGAGGGGCAGAGAGAGAGAGAAATACAGTAGATAGGTAGGGGAAGAAAGAGAGTAGGTAGGTAGATAGAAGTTTCCAGGTGTATTTACCCATGTGCTGGAGAAGGAAATCACTGACCACCTTTGGAACAAATCTTTGTTTCTGCAGGCACAGTACTTGACCAACGTAATTCTCATCAATCACTCTAACTAAACAGCTTTCCGAAAGGAGAAAAAAAACATTTTTTGCACTGTGCAAACCTCCCCCAAACGGCCCGTTTTTCACAAAAGTGGGTACTTTTTTTCAAATAAAAGGCATGAATAGCCTTGGGGGGGGGCTTGCAGAGTGCTCCTGGGGGGTTTCCTAACATGAGGAAAAAAGGGCCCGTTTTTTTCATGAAAACAGACCTTTTTTTGGTCAAAAAATTGCATGCATAGCCTTATGGAGGCTTGTAGAGTGCTGCTGGGGGCTGGGGGGGGGAATGCCCTGTTTTTTGCTCATTTCTCCCCTCCCCAGCCCCCAGGAGCTCTCTGGAAGCCTCCATAAGGGTATGCACACAGCCATTTTGGTGAAGGGGGCGGGGTTTCAGGAGGCAAAAAATGCTGTATTCAATGTATAAGACGCACCCAGATTTTCAGCCTCTTTTTAGATGAAAAAAGGTGCGTCTTATACTCCGAAAAATACGGTATGTATATGTGCCAACGTATTTTAAATGAACCTTATTTTTGTTTAAATTTTGGACCCATTTTGATTACAATTTTTAATAGGATGATTTAATCCATGTATCTGCAAGTATCCAAATTCAAGTTCTTGTTATTTATAAATCGCACTCAGATACTGCAGACAAGAACCATAGATAGTGATGTAGCAAATAGTCCTACAATAGTACAGAAGTCTCACTACAAACTGTCATCCCCTCTTAAAGTCTCTGTCTTGTTTTGCTCTGTATGCTACAAAACAAGTGTTTCCATTTCCTATCCAGAAGGATCAAGGGAACTCATAAAAAACCTCTGTCTGTCTCCCAAGATCATCTCTAAGAGTGCCCATCAGGACAAATACAGAGCTTGTTTTCTGTTGCCTAGCAATAGGAGATGATGTTTTAACTAGACAGGAGACAGACAGAGGTTAATCCCACAGGGCCGAAAGAGTGTCAGTGGCATGTTTGAACTAGTAAGGAACAGCACATGTTATTTGGTTGCATTGTGAGGTTGAGACAGTATCTGTCTTTCTGTGTACAATAACTACATCTTTGGGAGAGAGGCAGTGACTCTCTCTACGTGTTGCAGAAAGTGGGGTAAAGTGATTTTAGTTAAGAACTCAATCCAATTGACACAGCCTGTAGTTACTGCCAACCTGTGAAATGAGCTGCCAGTGACCCTTTCCATCTGTGAGAGCTGATTAAGTCCTTGATAACAGGTTCACCACATTATCTTTAACCTGTCGCCTCCCTGGTTCTTCACCACCTGTTTTGCCTTTAAAAGAGGGGAGGTGACTGGTTGACAGTGATAGAGCCAAGAACTGAGTTTTAATAAATGCAGCGTGAGAATTTAAAGGAAGCTTGCTGAGATTGTATTAATAAGCTGGAGACTTAAGGGCTGCTGAAAGCTGCACTAATAAATAATAATAATTTTAATAATTTTAATTTATATCCCGCTCTCTCTCCCCAAGGGGACTCGAGGCGGGGCACAGGCAATTAAAAATACAAATAAACCACAAACAAATACAAAATACAAAGTTAAAAATAGATTAAATAGATCCTGCGCTAAAACCCATAGACTAAACTAAAAATTACCCCTAAAAAACCCTAACCTAAAAAGAGACTACCCAAGGCCGGCCAGACGGAAAAAGTGCGTCTTTAATTTTAAGCGGAAGGAGCGGAGGTCCGTGGTTGTCCTGATATCGGGGGGAAGGTCATTCCAGAGGGCTGGGCCCGCCACAGAGAAGGCCCTTCCCCTGGGCGCCGCCCGCTGACAAAGTCTAGTGGACGGCACCCGGAGAAGTCCCTCTCTGTGGGAGCGAATCGGCCGTGAGGATGTATGGGGCAGGATCCGATCCCGCAGGTAGCTAGGTCCCGAGCCATGGAGCGCTTTGAAGATGGTAATTAACACCTTGAAGCGCACCCGGAAGACGACAGGTAGCCAGTGCAGCTCGCGCAACAGTGGTGTTACATGGGCAAACCTAGAGGTGCCCATAATTGCTCGCGCGGCTGCATTCTGGACCAACTGAAGCCTCCGGGTACACCTCAAGGGGAGCCCCATGTAGAGAGAGTTGCAATAATCCAGTCGGGATGTCACGAGAGCATGAGTGACTGTGCGAAGGGCGTCCCGATCCAATAGGGGGCGCAACTGGCGTACCAGGCGAACCTGGTAAAACGCCCTCCTGGCCATGGCTGTCACTTGATCTTCCATGGACAGCCGGGTATCCAGGAGGACACCCAAGTTGCGCGCCCCATCCACAGGGGCAAGATGTTCGCCCCCTATGGCCAGCGTTGGAGAGAGCTGGTTGAATCGGGCAGCCGGAAACCACAGCCACTCGGTCTTGGTCGGGTTGAGCCTAAGTCCGTTACTTCCCATCCAGATCCGCACGGCTTCCAGGCACTGGCACATTACCGCTACGGCATCGTTGGGGTGGTTTGGGGTAGATATGTACAGCTGGGTGTCATCAGCGTACAGGTGGTACTCTACCCCAAAACCACGGATGATCTCGCCCAGCGGCTTCATGTATGCGTTAAACAGGAGAGGCGAGAGGACCGACCCCTGAGGCACCCCGCATGTGAGGGGTCTCGGGGTCGACCTCTGCTCTCCTGCCCGCACAAATTGCGATCGGCCAGAGAGGTAGGAGGAGAACCACCGTAAAACGGTGCCTCCCACCCCCAACCCCCCCAGCCGATGCAATAGGATACCATGGTCGATGGTATCGAAAGCCGCCGAGAGGTCTAATAGGACCAGGATGGAGGAACATCCCCCATCTCTGGCCCTCCAGAGATCATCTACCAACGCGACCAATGCCGTCTCGGTGCTATGCCCGGGCCGAAAGCCGGACTGGCGCGGATCTAGATAGTCAACTTCCTCCAGGTGACGGGGAAACTGTTGTGCCACCACACTCTCAACAACCTTCGCCAAAAAGGGAAGGTTGGAGACTGGACGGTAGTTGTTCAAAAGAGCTGGGTCCAAAGAGGGCTTCTTGAGGAGGGGCCTCACCATGGCCTCTTTTAGGGAGGCAGGCAAGGAACCCTCACTCAAGGATGCGTTGACAACCTCTTGGAGCCAGCCTCGTGTCACCTCCCAGGATGCCAGTACAAGCCAGGAGGGGCACGGGTCCAATAAACATGTGGTGGCTCGCAGTCGCCCACGTAGCCTGTGGTGGCTCGCAGTCGCCCACGTAGCACTGCATAGAGAATGTGTGTAACTAGGGGAAGACAAGCTTAGATACAAAAGGAGCAGCCATGGAGATCTGGTTTTCTCCATTATTATTTTTTTTTGCTAGAATTAATTCTTTGCTTCAATTTCCAAGCAATTTAGAATGGGAAAATATATGTGAGAGCAAAATTTTGTAAACATACTTCTACTTGGTTAAGAAACTGCATGCACAAATGACATATTACTTCCCCTTTCTAGTGGCTGGAAGGCTAAGTATGATATTACTTTAAAAATTCTCAGGAGCCCTCGTCAAATGCTGGAAGGCATCTGGAAAGCTCCATATACACTACTCACATCATAATAAGATTGTTGTTCATCATTTGATGAAACTCTCCCAATAGATGGGTGATTATTTAGCATCAGAATTATCCAGTTGCCAATTGCCACATGCAGACATCTCTCTCTCGCTCTCTCGCTCTCTCTCTCTCACACACACTTATACAAAAATGAATACAAGATATTGCACACATATGCACATTTTACTCTACTTTTTTGTGTTCCTCCTTCCCAGCAACCTGCTGCTGATCAGGCAGTAAGAGTGGGAAGTTGGTCAGATGGTTTGAGAGAACCAGGAAATCAGTTCTGAGGGCTACATTTTGGAAGTCAAAGGTGACATATGACACCAACCTGGGTTCACTACCCATAGCATTTCTCACTCCTCTTCAGTCCAGAAGCTTCATACATGGCAACATATTATTAATTGTGGAAGAACAGTGCCTCATATGGGGTTTTACTACCACATAACCAGAGGTGGGCTGCACTTACTTAACAACCAGTTCACTGGTTGTGAGTGCGCTCTTCGGAGCTGAAACGGAGCTTCAAACATGGAGTTAATCAACTCAGGCAGTTCTGGTGAGTACAGCAGGGATGGTGCGGAACTCAGCTGGGCAGTGGGGGGGGGGGGGGAGGGAAGAGAGCCAGAAAGTTAGTTATAAATGAAAAGGATAGTGCAGCCAGTGGTGACAACTACTGGATCATCTGAACTGGTCTGACCAGACAGTAGCCACCACTGTACATAACTTAAGCTAGGACTCTAACTTATCCTTTCTATTACTCTTCAGAGTCATTTTCCTCCAAAACCAGGCATGTTTGTGGTGAAGCCATCCTAAGAATTTAACCTACATAATAGAACCTCTGTAAAAGTAAATCAGCTAACAATCAGAGACATTTGATGTAGGATGCAGGGGTATCAGTGAACAAAGATAGTTTGCAACAACAAAACAGGGCATTACCTAATTCTGAGGGGTGCATAAAGATTGACAGATTTTGTTCAAAGGTAGTTCAATCAAATCTCTAAAGCAAATTGATTTTCCAAGTCAAACAGATTCCCTTTCAATATTTTCCCCACCTTCCCTTCTACAAAATTAAAACCTTGTTACAAAACCTTACCTGACTGTCAACGTTATATCTTATGGGGTTATTTAAGTTTCTGTAGGTAGACTCTAAGAGAATACAGATCCTTAGCTACTATCGATTTTGCCTATTTGCTTCATTCTGAACTGTTGCCACTAAACAAAAGAAAGACCACCGGAGATTAATGTTGATGCTTTCTTTTCTTATTGCTAACATGCTTGAAATAGGAGAGATGGGATTCAGCCTGAATCTTCAGCTGGGTTATGGGTCATTGGTGGTTGCCTTAAAAGCTTACCCTTTTCCTGAATGGTTTATACAAATCCCATAACAGTACCCTTCCAAAGATATTATGCTGCTCTGTTGTTGTATCAACATCTGAGACAAAGAAGAAGCAAAACTGCAGAAATAAATAAAGTAAAATTAATGAAGAAATGCTGCCCCATCTCTCACCCTATTGATGTAAGTAAATATTCTGGTAGCAATTTATCTAACATGTCTTATCCTATCCCTTGCTGATCCACACATGAATTCTCAATGAAACCTGAGGAACATATACAAAATAGATATATGCATAAGAACAGTTATCTACCTCATGTTGCAAAGTGACCCACTAATGTCAGGAGCGTCAAACGCGCGGCATCATATTGTCATGTGGCATATCATGACTTTTTTCCCCCTTTGCTAAACCAGGGGTGGGTATGACCAGTGTGTGATGCATCTGGCCCGTGGACCACAAGTTTAACACCCCTGCACTATGTGATGGAGCAATTATATTTATTTGCATACAGTTGTAACTACCTGTAGTAGCTTGCCTTGGATTTTTTGAGGTTGTCATATGTTGACCACTCATGTTTTGTTTTTCTCTTCTGAACATGTCCTTATTTTTTTTTGTCCTCTCATAACAATTTTTTATCTCATCCCCTGTTTAGCTTTAAGTGCTAGAAGATCTGATTCATGTTGGTTTCCTTGTCTGACCCTTTCCTTTGTGCTCTTCTGTTTGCCACCTTTGTACTCAAGTGACCTTGTGGGCTTTCTAAAAGTATTGAATGATACATTGTTAAAAATTCAAGTATGTTTTTTATAAATTCTATGAAGTCTGCTGATATGGGTGGATGACTAACAAAGCCTTTTCTGGAGAAAACACTGAGGAAATATAGAGTACTATCCTGTGATTATAGGTTATGAAATATTCCTTACATTAACAACATGGTTATGGTATGTTATTGATTTAATAAAGAGCACTCAGTTACAATTGCGCAGAAGTCTATTAACATAGTAATTATTGGCTTATTTAGTAGAGAATTATAATTAGTCCAACTCATCTGAAATGGACCTGGCAGTAACTTCAACATCAGTGACTTATACGCCAAATCCTGAGGGAAAACCACAAGGTCCTCCTGGAAACCCATTGTGTCCATCAGTCCTTGGGACTGGCCCACTGACCCTACCTTCCTGCAAGAGGAGGAGATACCCATGATGATAAAACAAAGAGTGTTATTTATATGGCCAAAAACTGTTGTCCAGTACAAGGCACACTGCAACCCACCAAAAACAAAAACCAAATTAATGTGCAGCCACTGGTATGCATTTGATTAGCAATGACTTGGGACAGGTCCATGGTTGCCACAGAAGCCATGAACCCCTGAGTTATCTGAGGCTTGGTCCTACCAGGACTCAAAGTAAAATCCCAGAATATCCACAGCTGCAATGTATAAGTAGTTACTGATTCTGAAAACATTCCTACCATTTCTCTTTCACTCTGGGAGGTATTGTGTCCCAGAGACTTACATTTATTTTAAAAAGTATCCCAGGCATTATCTCATCAATTCCTTGCCTATTTTAATCTGTATTATTCTCTGCTCTCACAAGGGATATTTCTCCTTTTATGGAAAGACAAGTATAAAATAGGAAGGCATTTAGCCTTTCCTTCTTGCCTGTTATCATCTTATCATCTTACATAGCTAGCAGACTACTTTCTTGACTTTCCTCTTGTTCCATATGTACCCCTCAAAACTGGAGTTCTTGCTGTTTGTTGTTGGCTTTCAAGGCAATCCTCAAGTCATTTGAGCTGATCCATTTATTTCTGCATCTGGCTCTTCATGCTCCTCCTTTCCCAAAGAGGTTTGGGTTAGCCTAGATGTCAATCTACAGACAAGTTAAACACAGAAAAACTATTAGTTTTGTCCCTCTGTTTACCTCAAAATGTATGTTTTATATTTTCGATTTTTACCTGCCTGTACACCACCCTGTGTCCCAGTAGGGAGAAGATGCGGTATATAAATTTAATAAATACACAATACAAATACAAAACGGGCCTTAATATTGGTTTAAACATGTGTTTAGTGTTGCTTATGCTTCATCTTTCTCCATGCATCTTTTCTGCTGTTTCATTTGCTAGAGATCCTCCTAGAGCCAAAGAACTGATTTGAGCATACAGAAAGGCCTCTCTGAAGCCAGCCAATCCAAGGTTATATGCACACTATTATTATAAGAGATGACTAACATCTTGGTGGAATTGCCCATTAGACACTCAAGGTATTTCCTAAGCATCATAAGAAAACTAGCTGAATCAATTTCACTGCCTATGGCAAATGGGTTGATTAGGTCCACCTTCCCAATGGTGTCTCCAAAGAAATCAGAGAGAGATCTAACCATGATAAAATTAATGTCCCACATCCTCAGATCCTGTAGCATCAGTCCTTGGGCAAAAACAGGATGTAGCAGGAAGAAGGTTGTTGTTTTATTCCCTTTATACAGAAAATAGTTTGAGTTGAAGAGTCAGGAGATTCATTATCATTCTTGAGCAATATGTTGAGCAAAACTGAGACACTGCAAATTGTAGTTATATTGCTACTTTTTGTAGGGCCACAATGGACCACCTTCTCTGTCATAGTTCTCAAATACAGAATTACCTGCTCACATTGAGATACGTTGTTTTACTCCTTGTTTACATAGGGAGATAATGGATATCTTATTAATTAACTACATCTTTTTGCAGTAGAGTTGACCCTAATTTTTGAGATATTATAAAATTAGTCAGTGTTTCTAATTTTATTAATCATGCTTAATCACATTTTTTTAAAAAAATAACAGTTAAAAGAATATCACCCTCTCCCAAACTATACGATTTGTTTTCGTATCTTGAATATTTTGCTTGGACATATATATTTAGGCAAAAGTTACAGTTTTCTTGGAATTGATTGATTTATCTGAAAGTTTTTTTTTTAATCTCACATGCCAGCCTCCCTCAAATAGATTTAACAAAGCTCAGTAAAAAGACAATTCCTACCAACAAACCTGTGATGTAAAAGTCAGCACAAAAACAAAGAACACTGAGAAGTGGGGGGAAGCACACCATTTACAAAGTTCTTGTAATGACCAACTGGAGCAGAAGAGGAAGACGTTTAATAACAGGCTAAAAGTGTGGATCTCTTAATCTTCTGATCCTTGTGTTGGCATGAATGAATGACAGCTGCCAAGAATGATGTGGTACACACAGGGAGAATTCTGAGGACTTGGCTTTTGTGTATCCCTTTCACTCCCACTGCAACATGAGAGTATTATGATTAAGCATAGACACATAGATCTCTAGGTTCAAAAGACAGAAGTTTCTTATTTATTGTATCTTTTCATACTTCTAAATTAGGTTCAAACTATTAGTTATACAGTGAAACCTTTTCCCAAGTAGTAGTCACTTTGATTTGACTCAATAGTATACCTGTTTCTTAAATCAATGTACAAAAAACATCCTGATAATGCATTAGACTTTACAGTATATATTTTTCCTTTTTGCCTGCATAACTCTGGACCAACAAATGTTATTGTTCCCTTAATCCAGACATGTATATACAGGTATTTCTCTGCATATGAATGTATGTAGGAGATATTTGGTTCCTGGCCATCATATTAACTGGATGATCTACAGTTGGAAATTATTATATTGTGGGTTTTTTCCCCTCAACACCTGCAAAGAATTTCTGTTATATTGATACAAGACGTTCCTATCAAATAAACAGTCATGGAATTAGAAGGCATATAAAAAAGATACTTTCTTGATCATTTTAAGAGTGTATTTTGAGAAACAAACTACCTGAGAATTGTAGCCTTGTCAAGCCAAAATTGCTTTTGGCAGTTCATTATGGAAAACTGTGCATTCTGTTTTGCCATATATGTTCCTTGGATTAGTTTTTGATTTAAACAAAGTTGTCAATCCATGCTTTGGAAGAAAGAAGAGCAAAGAAAGTCTGTTGTGAAATATTGAATTCTAATAATACATTTTCACAGCTGATATGTGTTTTTCCTTCTGGGCCCTAAACCATATTTCCAATTGAAGTGTATGCATCCATATATATTATAGCCGCAGAAATTGGTTTTGCAGATGTTACATATCTGTACTTTTGGACAACTATATGGATATGTCAGATAGGAGAATAGGGAGGCTATAATTACAGTAATTAATGTTAACTTTGAAATGTCCAATTATGCTGGTAGTCCTCCCATCTATTCCAAGCCCCCACACGATGGTAGTTCAGTTATTCTAGGAATAAGTTTAAAACTAAGGATTACTTAGTTTTAAACTGGGAATGATCAAGGTCTAGCATAAGAATTCTTCATGGTTTATTAACTCATAAATTTAATCTAACCTAGATAAGTTTTATAGTTGAAGATTTGGACTTCAGTATGCATTTCCCCTGTAAGAAAACTAGTACAGTTTGATGTTGTTGTTAATGTGAATATCTTCTTTGGCTCTAAATCACTGTCATGTAAAACATGTGTAGCAGCTGCATTTAAGGAGTGCTAATGTTTATAGGTAATTATAGGGTAGAAGAAACTTTAGAACACTTATTATAGTCTTGCTTAGGTCTTCTGAAAAAGAAATGCTGTTTATAATTTATAGAGAAAAAAGAAAGCAGCTTGTGCTTTTGCAGATATACCCTTTTTATTCCCAAGGCTTCAGAAACATGTGTATTAGCATTCTGAACACTTACATACAGCATATACTATAATGAAACAATGAGAAAGACCATAAGGTATTCTTCACTTCCTTTTTTTCTTCTGATTTGTGCATATCACAAATGCTGTGGCCTGGATCAAGGAAGGAAAGGTTTGATATCAGGTTTGGGGAATATATTCACTCTGAAGGATATACTTCCTTATAGTAAATGTTCTAAAGGCTTTCTTTGTGTCATTGATGAACACTGCTTGCTAACTAGATGGGATGAAAAATAAAGGGAAATGCCACTCGTATACTCCTGATCTGTCTACTTCTTATACACATTGATATCCAGCTGATGTTTAACACAGAATCATTCATTTACAGTTTTAATGCAAATGGGTTTCCAGTTATATATCACTTTTAACTATGTAGCAAGATAATAGTTTTCATTTTGCACATACATATCTGGGCAAGCAGCAAATATACTAGAAGTAGGGTAATAACTTCTACTGGACAAGTGGGACCTATTACCTCCCTCTATTTCTTTAGAGACATTTCTTTTTCAGTGACACAACACTTGTCCTCTGACTAGCTTGTTATCTGTCTGTCTGTCTGCCTGCCTGCCTGTCTGTCTATCATCTATCTACTCACCCATCCACCAGACAGCTGAAGAAAGAAAAAGGGAATTGGAAGAGTATCTGAAACATGCTGAAGAAGATGCAATAAAGCTAGAATTAGTTTAATCTGTTTTAAATTGGTATGTATTTTGTATATTTATTGCTTTTATTCTCCCTGTGCACCCCCACCCCCCCGAGTCCCTGTGGGGAGAGGGAGCGGTCAATAAATTCAACTATTATTATTAATAGTAGTAGTAGTAGTACATCATGAAGGCTTACAGAGACTAAAGTAGCCTACAAGAAAGATAAATGAAGAATAGAAAGGCAAAGCATTACATGACCAGTACACACACAAAAATCCCCTAACAGGCAGACCAAATAACAACAAGACCTGGCAATAACTAAGATAGAAGAAAGAGATAGAAAGGCTCATTCTGACAGCACAAGATCAAGCCTTAAGAACAAATGCATATAAAAATACATATAAAATTGAGAAGACAGCAACAGATAGCAAATGACACCTCTGCAAAGAAGTAGAAGAAACAGTGAAGCCATCTAGTTAGCTGCTGCAAGGTTTCACAAACTGACTACAAAAAATGGCATAACAAAACAGTAACTACGGTGCATTGGAATATCTGCAATAAATACCTGTCTGTAAACAAGAATTGGTAGGACCATGAAGTAGACAAAGTAATAGAAAATGAAGAAGCTAAAGTACTCTGGGACTGTAGAATTCAAACATGTGCAACACAATGTCCTAGACTTAACTGTTGATAAGAAAGACAAAACAAAGTCTGAATAGGTGGATGTTGCAACATTTGGAGACAGTAGAATAGAAGAGAAAGAACTGGAGAAAATTGCAAAATACAAAGATCTGCAAATAGATGTAGAAAGACTGTGACAAAAGAAAACAAAGATAATGGCAGTAGTTATACTGCAGGTTTCTTGGATACAGCCCCAAAATAAATGGCACACGTCTTGAACACTATCAGCATTGACAAAATCACTTCAATCAATTGCAAAAGGCAGGTTCACTTTTCTTACCTTACAACAACATCTGCCTATCCCTGGATCTTGGGAAAGACTGAATAGGTGGATAAAAATGTCAAATCCAATGTAAACATTTGACTGACTATGTGACCAATCATAATAATGATCTTTTAATGTTGGTCTTGTAGAGTGTAAAACAATTTCTGAATTATGAGGTTAGGATTCAGCCTAATTTAGTTATGTTTTCCTGGTTCCTTAACACTTGTTAATCATTTACCTTCTGTGACTATGACTGGGCTTTCATTATCATCTTCCTCTCCTCAGTATTGACATTAATACTGGTGGTTTCTTAATGAACTATAGCCAGATGATAACAAATGCATTAGGAGATACCGTGGGACACCTGGATTGAAAGTTGATAGTTCTAGAATCCCTTTTGATCAACAGAGGCCTTCGATACCACAAGTGTAATGCTTGTAATGCTGATAATGCTTTGAATTTTCCCTGAAGTGAATATACTATTGTATATTTTGACCTTTTGGTTTTTAGATTTCTGGGACACAAGGCCCACAATTAGTAAGCTAACAAAATCAACATTTTTCCAGTACAGTTCAAGCTGACTCAACCAAATGGGATTCCTTCCCCCATCAGCTCTATGTGTTTGTGTCTCCACAGTTACCCTATATACAGTACTTTGTTTTCTAAACACTCTCCGTTTCCAAAGTCTGAATCCTCTTTCTCCTTTCTCTTATTTTCTGTTGCCATTTCATCCCAACACTGTTCCATATCAAGCTTCCTTTCAACAAATCCGCCATAAAAACATTAACACAATCACCAATGTATTGTTTTCAGGTCTCTCAGGATGAGACACTGGAATGTCTTTACTGATAAACTCACAGCTCTCTTGAATGAACAATCACAATAATGCAGCAGTAATCTGGGTGCTTTGGTGTGTCAGAACAGAGCTTAGGGTGTGGGGGTAGAGGGACTAATTTCGTATTATGAAGAGGTGCTGAGAGGAGATTCTTTGTGTTCTTCTTAGATAACCACATAGCATGCCCTGATAGGACTTCTTTGGGATGTTACCAACTGTACATGTTTATATTAGCTTCCCTTCAGAAGGGCCTGCTCTGTATAGATAATGTGATGTTAAGGGGGAAAAAATATGAATGAATGTTCTTGCTTCTCTCATCCTCCCTTTTATGTTCTGTTCAATTCTTTCTTGTCTTTCCTTAAGACCAAAAATAAAAATAATACCCCTCCTCCCCAAAGTCCAAAACCTTGTTGCCAGTAATCTTAAAACTGGGGATTTATTTATAATCTACAGATGTTGAACAACTAGTTTTAGTTCTATTTTTCAAAATTTAAAGCCATCATTGTTCTTCAAAAAGATCGAAACAATAAAAATCAAACAATGAAACCCATAATTACAGAAAAGTCCAGGATAAAACAGTGATAATGACAGAAGGCTAAACCTAAATTCATGTGATTGCACTTACCTGAGAGAAAGGAGTTTAAAAATATATATATATTGCACATTGATTTTTAAAGAAAACAGCATGATCTGCCAAAGCAGAAAAAATAGAATTATAATTCTTGAAATCTTCTAGTAGATCTCTGAACTCAAATGCTATACATCCATGTGTATATCTATACACACACATGCATGCAGTGGTGAATTAAGGCTCCCTGGGGCCCTAAGCACTGACAAATCTTGGTGCCCCCCTTCTTTCTACATACTGTACAAATCTTTATTGGTTTTTTTTTCCTTTCTCAACTTTGTAGTGCCCCCTTGGGCCTGGTGCCCTAAGCAGGTGCTTAGTCTGCTTAATGGTTAATACACCACTGCATGCATGGTTTGTATGCATATATACACAGGTACATCTGAACAAGAATTCATGGCAAAAAGATATATACATATAAAAACTGTATTTGAAAAGCATACATGGAAAATGTCATATATTAAATAATTTTCTACTTGAAGCTTCTATAGATAATTTTGAATGGGCTAATGCTGAGCATCTGGCACATTGATATTGATTATACTTTGACAATTGTGCACAACCGTCAAAACCATCATTTATGTTTTCTGTAGCTGATCTTGCTTTGTCATCATCAACACACCAGATGCTGGGTGTTAAAAGACTTTTTATGGATACTCATTTTAGAAACCGACAATTTGTGCTGTTAAAAGTGGCATTGAAAATAAGACGATTGAACTTTTTCAGTGATTCCATCTATCTGACAATTTTTGTGCATCCTTTAATTTTCATCTAACTGGATTATAACTCACTAACATCAAGTAGAAACATATATTTTGGACATGTGATTCAAACCAAAGAAGGACTTTAAATGTTTATAGTTAGCAAAATTGAGAGAAGATAAGAGGAAGATAATGGAAAAGGTGGATGGACAGATTCAGATACTGTATATTAAATGCCTGTTCTTGTAAGAGCTATAGTACCAGTAGAATTAGTCTATGAGTCAGCTCAGTAATTTAACTATTTAGATTGAACTACAGAGACTGATGCATCTAAAAGTAGTTTAATACACTCAGGAAGGAAAAAAGAAGCACACTGCTTTAGGGAGAAGAATGCGTGTGAGAGAGTCATCACTTTTTACCATTCTCATTGCCACAATCAAGCTAATAAGAAAAAGAATACTCTAGCTCAAATAATTGTGTTAAAGAAGAACAGTGATTCAGTTAAGAGTATTTGATGATCTCATCAAATGCACAAACTGGAATAGTCCGGGTCACTAGTGGAAAAACACTCATTTTGTTAAATGACAGTCTAATAAATGATGGTGCTGGTGATGATGATACTTTTAAGTACTTTAAAACTTTTTAAAAAAGTTCATTTAATATGTGAAATCACTTGAAAGTTATCTCACTGGACATGGAAGAGTGGAAAGCGTATCAGAGAAGTGTACTTCCTTTTTAGTTTTATCTTTTTGACACTGTGAATTGGGTGGGTCTTATTTCTTTTTATCATTCCAAACCAAAATGAAAGACAGATACAGCGCATACATTGAGTGTCCAATAGCTAACACTAAACCCTACACTATTTTTATAGCCCCCAACATGAAGAAGTGTCTCTCTCTCTCTCTCAGAGGCAGGGAAATTGTATTTGTTGGTGAAAATCCCTCCCTCCCTCCCTCTTCTCTCTCTTTTCCCCTCCGGGAAGAATAATACAAAGTTTGCAAGCATTTGGGAGGTTTTACTTAATAAACCATTATGTGGCCATCATGAACTCATTCACAACAAAAATAAAATGAAATTAAAAGAAAAATGGTTTGTGTGTGTACTAACAGTAAGCCAAGCATCTGATAGATTCCACTCTAAACTTATAAGTAAAAGTATATTTCATTTGTGGGTTTAAAAAAAAATATCCATCCCTTGGCTACCTTCGATCTATGTTTATAACAAAGTGCAAAACTGTACATAGTTCCAAAGGCAATCAGGTAATACACTCCTATTTTTCTTTAATAAACCAATGCAAAATTAAACCAAAATCTGCCTCACAATTTCTATTTTGATCCTCTGAGAAAGAGGTTTCTATTTTTCTACTTTATTTCCAAGATGGTTGAGACTTTTACTGTCTCTTCATAATGCTTTCATTTATTTGAGGTGTTTAGATATTGATAGGAGATAATGATTAAGAAAAGTCACCTATCAAAGAAATTGCAACCAAACTTATAGAATTGCTTAGCAATAAGAATTGTCCCATGGCGAGATTAATAATTGTCCCATGAAAGATGAATAATAACTTCCTTTCATATATAAAGATGGTTTTAGCACTTCTCTTGATGGGAGATGTACCATGGTTTGGAAATTCATGTTTCATGTCAGATTTCCCTAGACATCACCAGGTGCATTTGGCTTCCAACATATTGGGTAGAGAAATGCACTTGGTGATGTCAAGAGCGATGTTAATAAAAGGGCTTCCAGACCTTTGTCTGGCGCCGTCCCACTCCGTTCGAAGAAGAACCTGGTGTCGTGTTTTTCTTCCCCCTCATCCGTGGGCCTGCCCGCCTGATAACTGCGAGAATGTTATCACAACACTTACTGGCTGGAATTGCTTACAGCAATTGGAAGGGAATCATTATTTGCAACTTTCAAAGGTTTGTTCACCGGCTTGCCACCTGCAAACTTAAAAGTGATAAAAATATGACCCACAACTTTATGGACATTTCTTTATTTCAACTTTTATTGTTTTGATAGCTGGAAATGAATGCAGACTGAACCTTATTCATCTCACTCACTATTACATATACTCAGGTCTTATGGATGTCTTTTTCAGTGCCACTGCTTGACAGGAGATTTTTCTCCAAAATGCTTTGCTTCATTAAGATGCCTAAATATTCTGAGGTGAGTTAATCCTGGTATGAGATATAGTGACAGTTCTAAGAATGGGTGTCTAATGGAGCTTCTCAATCATCCACTCATGGTTGTCCCAAATGTGCTTTTCCAAAAAGCGACTGGATTTTCTTGTGTGTTTTTTTCCTTGAAATATTTCATTTCTCATCTAAGAAGCTTCTTGGGTGTCTAAGAATGGGGCTATAGCATGGTGTCATATGGACAGGTTTATCCACATAAGGGAAGATTTTTTATCTTCTGTTGTGTGGGTAAACCACCATCAACATCCCCTTTATTTTCTTAACCATAAAAACCTTCTTGGGCTGTTGAGGTCTGAAGATCCTGGTAAAGGAAATAGATCCTGGTAAGATTTTCAGATTTAAGATTTACCAAGCTGAGGCTTGGATGTTTTATGACTTTGTTTGGGAGGATTGGCAGTTTGTTGCAGAAAAATCAAATCCAGAAAGCATACACAGATTACTGATTCAGCTGGATCCATTTAACTTCTTTCTGTACATGATAACAGTTGAATAAATGCACTATACCAATAGTAGATTCTTTCAACTTTGTAGAAGCTACAAGCAGAACACAAGCAGGAGAGAACAGTTAGTTTCATTTCAGAGTTCAGAGCAAACAGAGTAATTTCAGTTTTGATTCTCAGCACCAGCACAGACTCAGATCTGTTTAAACTCCCATTGGCTGACTTAGTTGCTATGCCTATTCATTGGCTGATCTTGTTACCATGTCTCTCCCAGTCATGAGTATTCTAACAAGGATTATTATTAAGTTGCCTAGAAAAGAGGGTGGATAGGGACCTCCCATTATGAGTAGAAGAATGTAAACTAAGCAGGAGAAGCTCAATTAGAAATCATCTTCTCTACCATGTTTGGATTCTTTGCTTAACCAAATAATCCCTGGTATCTCTATTACCCTACCCTGCTCCCCGATAGGCTGGTCGAAAATAAGATCTATGTCATAATTTCTTTATGGGTGATGGACTGATCATGTTTTTATAACTGATTTTATGTAGGAGGGGTGAACTTGGGAATATGGTGATTGTTATTCCACATTCCATCTTTCCCTTTCACTCCTGCATATTCTGCTCCATACATTATTATTATTCAACACATTTCACTTTCTTGAGACTGGTTTAATGGGATTCCTTTGCTTCTGGCTCTTATTTCCTCAATTAACAGACCTTCCAAAGTCAAGGAACTTTACCCTAGAGGATTATATCTGCCAAGCAACATCCATATGGTATTTAACTGAATTGACTTGATAAATACGAAATTGTGTTACTGTGTGATTCTGAAACAATAGCTTATATTTATAGGAGAGGATCAATTCAGCTGCTATATTATCATTGGCAGTGCAATTGCATTTATAGAAGACACTTAGCTTTATGAACTTCCTAACTTGCCTGGAGCATCAAATATCTGACCAAATCCCAGAAGGAAGGAACTAAAGGAGTGCCACTCACTATCTGCAATCAATCATTGCCTAAAGTGCAAAAATTGACCTCACTGAGGGTCATTCAGCAAGGTAGATCCATGGTTCTCTTGTTCATCAGGGAAAGGATCACTTCATTGCTTGCTATAAAAGGGACTTTGACAAATGCTGGCAATAATTTCCAGACAGGTATATGGAAAGGGGAAGAGGAGATAGGAGCCTCAGGCAGTACTTGTTCAATAAATACTTACAGATTTATTTTTTCCCCAAAAAACGCAATGTAGCATGGGAGTATACATTAATGCCCAGTGAAAGCTGTGGGATAATGTTCATAAAATATCATAAGTAGCTCTATCATTAGAGTGAGTTGCTATACTGAATGTCAAGGCTGGCTGAGTTGCATTTAGGAATTGAAAATGTACGTATTGCACATTTAATTTACTTCTTGCATTCAGATTGTTAGGCCAGATCAGCACTACTGGGGCTATGCGGAGAAGAAAATGGATAAATGTCAAAAGAAAATAAAAGGAAAATGACAATACGACACCATAAATTCCACCAGTTCAGAATAAATGCATCTCTCGTGACAGATTATTTATGACTGTATCATAATAATATATTTTAGACCTCGTAACCACAGAGGACATTTTTTTTTTACTTATGCCAAGCAAACCTCTGATTGCAATATGCTTTGTGGGGTTATTTAAAGTAGTGATCAAAAAGGCAAAAAAGTCTATGATTCTAATTGAATTAGTATTGTCAGATTCTACTGGCCTTGTAACAACTTGTAAGAACTGTGGGGCTCAGTTGTATAGATAGAAGACATATACAAGAATACTGTACCACATTTCATGTCACTTATTAGGGTGAACATCTTCCGGTCAGAACTTCATAATTAAGACAAATCAATTATCTCTCCTCAATCAAGGACTTCCTGATCTTATTCTTTATCACTATTTCCCTATCTTTGCTATTCACATTTTTCCTGCAGCCATGGGATTTTCCCCCTATCCTCTCTCTCATAAATGCACACATTTGGAAAACCAACTTTTTGCAACATTTTTTTTTTTTGCTTTGCTGAAGTCGTTTGCAAAATTCAGAGAAATTGGAAAGAATAATTATGTGTACATATTACCTCAAAGAGTTGATTTGGCCTTAAGGTTTGTCCCCAAGAACCTTGCTCATTTGTTCTAGCAAGAATTTCCCTTGGTGTTTCAGAGCAGCATGGGAAGCCTTATTTAAATAAGCTTTGACCCCTCTAAACTACAATAGGACTACAATCTACAGGTAGTCCTCAAACTACAACCAAAATTGGGTCCAGAATTTCTGTTGCTGAGCAAAGAGGTAATTAAGTGAGTTGTGTTCAATTTTACAACTATGTGATTCATGTAACAATTGGAGTGATTCACTTAACAAGCATGGCAAAAAGGTGGTAAAATTTCCCAGCCAGTCATAATCACTTTTTTCAGTACCACTTTAACTTCAAATGATAGTAAGTTGAGAACTACTTGTACAGATTTTAATGCACTCATGAGTAAACTGGCTTAAGAAATCCCTTTCCAGATTTTAATCTTTTCTTTAACATTGGCAATAATTATAACCTGATGTTTTGCTCAGACAAACTGCATTTACTATGATTTTTTGACTGTTGAAGCTCTTCATTCTTCATCTTTTGTGGAGAAGGGGGAGTAGAAGGAAAAATAAAACCCCACCTGTCTACCTTTATTTCCTGCAACTTGGTTAGGAGTATAGCATAACTTATTTTACATGGTTAAAAAACCCATCACATAAAATATGATAGAAATTGCCGTCTTGGTGAATTGGGAATAAGTAGGGTAACAACTCAGTGGCTAAGACACTGAGCTTGTCGGTCAGAAAGGTTGGAGGTTTGTCAGTTCGAATCCCTTGTGCTGCATAATGGAGTGAGCTCCCGTTACTTGTCCCAGCTTCTGCCAACCTAGCAGTTTGAAAGCATGTAAAAATGCAAGTAGAAAAATGGAACCACTTTTGGTGGTGGGAAGGCAACAGTGTTCCGTGCACCTTCGGCATTTAATCATGCCAGCCACATGACCACAGAGACGTTTTGGACAGTGCTGGCTCTTTGGCTTTGAAGCAGAGATGAGAGTTGGGAACGACTAGCACATATGTGCAAGGGGAACTTTTACCTTTTTAAAACTTTAAAGGATGATAACTTGTGAACATTAGAAGTCTCAGTTAACCTCTGGAATGACTTTTGCCAGGGGGGCCTGCAGGAGCCTGTTCTGTTTACATCTCTAGTTTATCATTTGCTTTCAGTATTATTACTAATGACATACTTCTAGAAAGACTAGGTTGTGGAAGAACTGTATAATAATAATAATAATAATAATAGTTTAATTTCTTGACCGCTCCCTCTCCCCATAGGGACTCGGAGCGGTGCACAGGGAAACTAAAACAACAAATATACAATAAATATACAGACATTAAAAACAAATTAAACGATACCTGTGCTAAAATACCCATTTACATACTAAAATTCCCACTTAAACAGCTAAAACCCCATAGAGAGAGACTAACCGAGACCGGCCAAGCAGAAAAGATATGTTTTTAATTTCAGACGGAAGGAGCGGAAGTCCGTGGTCGTTCTAATGTCGGGGGGAAGGTCATTCCAGAGGGCTGGGCCCGCCACAGAGAGAGCCCTTCCCCTGGGCGTTGCCCGCTGACAAAGTCTAGTGGACGGCACCCGGAGAAGTCCCTCTCTGTGGGAGCGGATCGGCCGTGAGGATGTGT
The DNA here is from genome assembly GCA_039707465.1 of Rhabdophis nuchalis. NCBI lineage: Eukaryota > Metazoa > Chordata > Lepidosauria > Squamata > Natricidae > Rhabdophis > Rhabdophis nuchalis. Next base: position 32,075,398 of record CM077644.1, read on the forward strand.
GAGGCAGGATCCGATCCCGCAGATAGCTAGGTCCCGAGCCATGGAGCGCTTTAAAGATGATAATCCAATCTCTCCCTTCCTAATTCTATTGTCATTTCTAGATTATTATTTTTTTGGTGGGGGAGAATCAGTTTACTCCAGAGACCCTATTTTATACCCTCCTGCACACATCGTTTTTAAAGGAAAGCATGAAATCAAATGAAAGTGGCTACTTGGGAATATGGACTATATGAGAATGTGCAGATGGCATTCAGATCTAACTCTCCAATACAAGATGAGCCAATTACTATTCTAAACTAATGCTTAGGGCAAGAATGCAATACATGAAGCTCAATTCAGGCATTTATATATTTATTTGTTCAATTCAGTGGTTTGCTTAGATAGTCTATGTATTACATTTATAGGTTACTGAAAACAGGAGGAACTCATATCCATGCACAATATAAAGGAACACCCTGAAACCTCCCCCCTCCAAAAATAAAAGTTAACACAAATCTAAAATGTCTGTTCAATTTCCATAATAATGAGGGAATCTAAGAAAAAGCTGAGGATATTCTGTTCCTTAATCATTCTAGTTATCTTCCCTACATTCAATCATGTAACATCCTTTCAGAGATAAGTGGATGATATTTGGATTGATATTGGCCTTTGGCTATGTTGAGAGTATAACAGATTAACAGAGTTGGAAGGGACCTTATAGGTCATCTAGTCTAACCCCCCCCCCTCAAGCAGAAAACCCTACACCATTTCTGACAAATAGCAGTCCAATATTTTCTTGAAAGTCTCAAGTGATGAAGCTCCCACAACTTCCAAAGGCAACTTCTGTTCCATTGGTTGATTGCTCTCACTGTCAGAAAGTTCCTCCTTATTTCTAGGTTGAATATCTCCTTGGTCAGTTTTCATGCATTATACCTTGTCTGGCCTTCAGATACTTTGGAAAATAGCTTGACCTCCTCCTCTCTGTGACAGCCCCTCAAATATTAGATCATTGCTATCATGTCTCCCCTGGTCCTTCTCTTCACTAGACTAACCATGCCCAGTTTCTGTAACCATTCTTCATATGTTTTAGCCTCCAGTCCCCTAATCATCCTGGTTGCTCTTCCCTAAACTTTTTCTAGAGTCTCAATATCTTCTTTATAGTGTGGTGACCAAAACCGGATGCAGTACTCTAGGTGTGGTCTTACTAGGACTTTATAGAGTAATAATAATAACTAATAATAATAACTTTAATTTGTAAACCGCTCCGTCTCCCCGCCGAGAGGTCTAATAGGACCAGGATGGAGGAACAACCCCCATCTCTGGCCCTCCAGAGATCATCGACCAACGCGACCAATGCCGTCTCGGTGCTATGCCCGGGCCAAAAGCCGGACTGGCGCGGGTCTAGATAATCAACTTCCTCCAGGTGACGGGGAAACTGTTGTGCCACCACACTCTCAACAACCTTCGCCAAGAAGGGAAGGTTGGAGACTGGACGGTAATTGGTTAATAAAGCTGGATCCAAAGAGGGCTTCTTAAGGAGGGGCCTCACCATAGCCTCTTTTAGGGAAGCAGGCAAGGAACCCTCACTTAAGGATGCGTTGACAACCTCTTGGAGCCAGCCTCGTGTCACCTCCCAGGATGCCAGTACAAGCCAGGAGGGACACGGGTCCAATAAACATGTGGTGGCTCGCAGTCGCCCACGTAACCTGTCCATATCCTCGGAAGTAACGGAGTCAAACTTCTCCCAAACAAGATCTGTCTCGTGGCATCCCACTGGACCATCAATGGGGGCTAGCTCATTCTGTATCTGAGCGATTTTCTCCTGCAGAAAAGTCACAAATTCCTCTGCTCTACCCTGTAGCGGGGCTTCCCGCACCCTCTGTTGAAGGAGGGAGCGGGTCACCCTAAACAGGGCGGCAGGGCGGTTTTCTGCGGATGCTATGAGAGTGGCACAATGATGACGTTTGGCCACTCTCAGCGCCACAATGTAAGTCCGTAAATGGGCTCTTACCTGTGTCCGGTCAGATTCAGATCGAGTAGACCTCCATCTTCTCTCTAGGCATCTCTTGTGGCGTTTCATCACCCTTAGCTCCTCGGTAAACCAAGGAGCCAGGGTGGCTCGCCGCCGCAAGAGAGGCCCCAAGGGCGCGACCCGATCCAAGGCTCCCGTGGCCGCAGTATTCCATGCGGCCACGAGGTCCTCAATCGGGGCAAGGGTCAGGGGTACAGGAAGTGGCCCAAGTGCTGCCTGGAACCCATCAGGGTCCATCAGGCGTCTGGGACGGAACCAGATAGGTGACTCAGGTTCCGCCTCCCCACGGTGGGGAGTAGCGGTTGGAAAGTCGAGCTGGAGAAGTGAGTGGTCTGACCATGACAAGGGTGTGATGACTATATCCCCTGTACCCAGATCACTCTTCCATTGGCCTGAGACAAAGATGAGATCCGGTGTGTGTCCACCCTCGTGGGTGGGGCCTTGAATTAATTGGGTCAGGTCCATGGCCGTCATGGAAGCCATGAACTCCCAAGCTACCTCGGATGATTCGCCCACCGATGGCAGATTAAAGTCCCCCATGACTAAAAGTCTGGGGGTCTCAACTGCCATCGTAGTGATCACCTCGAGGAGCTCGGGCAGGGCTGCTGCTACATAGCGGGGAGCCAGGTATACAACCAGCACGCCCAACTGCCTCCCTAGGCCCCACTTCACGCAGAGGGACTCACAACCGGTGGTCTGTGGCACAATGGTCTCTCTCGGCTCAAGACCTTCCCTAATGATAACCGCTACCCCACCACCCCTGCCTAGGGCCCGGGGCTGATGAAAAGCGCGGTAACCTGGTGGGCACATTTCAACGAGGGGGAGTCCTCCCTCGTGGCCCAACCAGGTCTCCGCAATTCCTACCAGGTCCGGCTCCCCCTCTGACACAAAGTCATGGATGAGAGGGGCTTTGTTGACAACGGACCTGGCGTTGCAAAACATCAGCCGCAGGCCCTGGCTCTGCACTCCCTGACCACCTAGCCTGCGGGGGTTGTGGCACCTGACCGTTTGCAACCAACGGCCGCGTGCCCCCAACCGGGAGGATGAAACTTGTCTCCCCTCAGACCTGCCTCTCCCCACGACCCTGTTGATGGGTATGCCCTCCACCGGGACGACTCTTATTTCCCCCCTCCCGTCGGGACCTTCCACTGCCCTCCGCTGGCTGCTGGTCCAGAGTGGTATTAGTACCTCATTTGATCTTTATTGTATACCTCGGAGAGGGGAGGAGAAGAGAGGAGAGGAGAGAGTTGGTGAGTCTACTTTTTAGGTGGGAGGTTGAAAGCAGGACATAAATCAAATCTATAGTGAACGTATGGGCTCTTGTACCTTAATTCATGACCTGGCGAGTCTAGAGCACTAAAGAGTGAAGGCAGTCAGATTAGGCTGAAGGTTTATACAAGAGTAGTAAAAGCTGTAAATTTTGTAGGGAATAATTTATGGAGGTGGAAAATGGCTCAGAGCTGAATTAGAGTGGCTAATAAAAGTAGGATTACTGTTAAAAGGTAGATCACCTGCTTAGCCACTTGGGATCATTTGACATAGCATTTTGCAAATAAAGCTGATCAGATTCACCAAGGTCTCTGTAGATACCCTTAATCATGTTAATAGTAGTAAATAGAGACACTACTTTTTTGTTGTTGACTCTTATGAAGTGAATAGGATGTTCTCCAGAATGATCTCTGCACCCATAAACTTGATTTACTCCTTTCTCCTTCAAGGATTGAGGATCAAGGAATGGCAGCCTAGGTCTGAGATGTTGTCAATGCTTCACTTCATAAGGAGGTATTTCCAGGTGTTTTGAAGGAGGTGGTGTTCCCCCTTAGGAAGCCCTTCTTAGACCCATCTAGTTTTGACACCTATCACCCAATCTCCACCATTACTTTATTAGGGAAGGCTGTTGTACCGATGCTAAGAATTCAATTGAAGAGCACCCTAGAAGTAGCAGGTTATATTGACCATTTATAGTAGGGTTCAGGGTTGAGCATGGGATTGACATGGCCTTGTTCACTTTGCTGATGACTTTTATTGAGACCTGGGTAGAGTTAGTGCAGCCACTCTAGTATTGTTAGACTTGTTGCTTGTTTGCCTAATCTCTTGTTATTTTGCTTTTCTCTTATGTTACCTTAGTTTGTCCTTGGAGAGAAGAACTGGGGCGTTAGCTCAAGATGTCTCTCTGTTTTTCTCTCTTTTTCTCAGGTGTTTCATTGTATCTGCCTTTGTGAAGCTAATCTTTCATTTGGCAACATCTTTAGTGGGTTAGAATTTAATTGTCTTCACCCTCAGCCACCTGGCAAAATATGGCAAACTTACTTTAGCCTTGTTGTCAAAACATTTCTGATGTAGAGAAGGCATCAAGTTCTCAGACAGAATTGTATTCCTAGACCGTGAACTAAAGATCATGATTTGAGGAAAGGAAGGGGAGGGGAGGGGAAGGGAAGGGGAAAGGGAAAGGGGGGAGGGATTTAACTGTCATGGATTCCTTTTTTTATTTCAGTTTTATTATTTTTTAATTACAAAAATAAACATTCCATCTTTCCTTATGCATTGGGTACAAACTATGCAACATTGTTCCTCTTTGGCCATATCTTTCACATTCATATTAACATTATTTCGCTAAGTTTAGTATTATAATATATTGAGCATCTAAATGTTATAAAACTCTCAATTTTTCTTCTTAATATCTTCTAGTAATAATACCATATTAACATTAAACATCATTATTCTCATCATACACATACTAACAGTTTCTGTCTTATTTATATCTCTATCTAAATGTACTGTCTACTTATTTTTTTAACTTTCTTCATTTCCAAACTCCTTTTTTATTCTCCAACTATTGGTAAAATACTTCCCAAATCATATAATATTCAGTTTGTTCTTTCTCTTTAATTGCTAATATTAATCTGTTCATTTCTGCACATTCTAATATTTTTCTTATCACCGTCTCATCAATAGGAACCTTTACACTTTTCCAATATTGTGCAAATACAATTCTAGCTGCGGCTAATACATGAATGATTAAATATACATTTTCTTTATTATAAATTTCAGCTAGAATTCCTAGCAGAAATGTTTCTGGCTTCAGCTAAATGCGTTCTTGTATCATCTCTTCCAACCATGTCTTAATTTTTGTCAAATACTTCTTTGCCTCACCACATGCCCACCACATGTCCTGAGCATTGTTAAAAAATCAAAACAAAACTTGGAATAGAATTTCTATAAAGTCAGTGATAGCCTTTTTCCCCCCAGTCTGATATCTGTAAGATGCATAATTGGTGACAATGGAATTGATCGTTTTAAAAATCCTAGGTTTTTTTATTACAGGCATTGATGGATTAAAGAATAATTTTGATTTTTAAACTCTCTTGCCCCTCTTTCATCAAATAAGCAAGATAAGATCCACCTGAGGCCTTGGGAAGAGAGGCTATAAATGGGTGCTATGGAATAGAGGTTGCTTCATCTATGACACTCAAAATAAAGCGTTCAAAATAACAAGAAAGGGAAAATGGAAATGGATGGCATGTTGGACTTCAGATATAGTTTCATGCAATTTCATTTCTCAGTCTTACCATTATGTCATTAGTACATTTAGGTGAGTATAGGGGATAACTTAGGTGACTTATCTTCATTAGCGAACATTAATGTCAGAAATGATAGGAAAATCATGTATTACATGCATACATATACATAGTGTATATTATTCCATGTTCTCTGGGAATAAATATTCAGTTGCCTATCAAGGATACATAGATCTAAATGCTGTCAGACTGAATATACAATGTAACACAAAATTTCATATTTTTTGCCAAACAATGAGAGACAAAAAGTGTTATTATTAGTTTTTTCTTTAAAAAAAAGAAGAAATAAAAGTAGCATCTGATTATGTTCCTATATACAGAAGATACATATCATGCAGTTTGTGAAAAGATCTCAGATTTCTTGTGTAGGATTATACTTTTTTAAAAAATCCAACCCTTCAAATTTCCTTCTACATTTAGAGACTAACTAGCCATATTGCAAACGTGGATATTTGTCTACTATGCAATATACAAGATATCTGAAGTTGGATACAGCTCCTTAATATTTTTTTTTTCTTTCTCACTATGATAGTTTGTTTTGTTTCTTGATTCAATAATAGACAAGGGAGAAGACACAGGGCCAGAATGGAAAAATCCATTATACAATTTCCATGAATGAACACAAAACCAAACCAAAAAACCTCAACCGTAAACATATAGTACCAGTATTAGGTAACTGTAAAAGTTCCCCTCGCACATATATGTTAGTCGTTCCTGACTCTAGGAGGCAGTGTTCTATTTCAAAACCAAAAAGTCATTGCTGACCAAGTCTCCATGGTCATGTGGCCAGCATGACTAATGTGGAAGGCACATGGAACACTGTTACCTTACCATCAGGTGGTTTCTATTTTCTACTTACATTTTTACATGCTTTCGAACTGCTAGGTTGGCATAAACTGGGACAAGTAACAGGAGATCACTCCATTGCACGGCGCTAGGGATTTGAACTGCTGAACTGCTGACCTTCTGTTCGAAAAGCTCAGCATCTTAGCCACTGAGCCATGGTGTCCCTAGTACCAGTGTTATTTCCCCTTTATTTAGGCAAATCACACTTTAAGAGGTCAGCCTCATCAAAATCATCAGAGAAGATGGAATTTTCAGCATTAAGCTCATATCTAAATTGGACTATTCATTATTCTGCTGAATTATGTCTGGTCTCATTCAAGTTCTCCTGGGTCACAACTACTAACATGTTGTTTTTCCATGGTGGACAAACATCAGTCTGGGCTAGAGTGACCAATCCTTTGATAATTTATCTGCAGTTATCTTTACAGTTTGACACTTTTTTCCTTCAGTTCATTTTCTATGCCTTTCATTGCTGTGCAATAGACAAAAACTGTACCATTCTGATTTCTTGAGGCATAGCAATGCAGCCACAAAGGCACTTTGAAGTTTCATTAAAATAAAACAATGAACGGGTTGTATGAAGCTGTAAACAGGAAACAAAAATGGCAATGCTCAAATAACTTGGACAGTTTGAAAATACAAGTCTGTGAAAGATATTTATCTGGTCTGTTCACAAACAGAGTGAATTTAGCCTCATATTCTTGCTATGTTATTAAATGGAGCAGCTCAAGATCAGTTTCTCCCATTCAGAAATGGCACGAACATTATATTTTTTCCCACCTATCTAGTAGATCAACCAGAATCCCTGCATTTATTTGCTTAGATTTGCCAGGTTACCTCAAGCTTAAAAACATCGAGCAGGTTATAGCATGTCAAAAACCTAAAGCTCATAAATATCACAGCTGTTGGAAGGAGGGGCATCTATCAATGCAGCTGCCTCTCCCCTTCCCTATATTTACAGTGCAGTTTGCGAGAGACAAAAATATCTTTGCTTTGGCCCACAGCAGATCAATCCTATAATGCAGAAGTGATCATTAAATATTGTAGAACTCCATTCTCATTAGTTTCCACCAACAAGATTAATGAACAAGTAGTAGTCTAACATACCTGAAAAGTTGCTATCAACAGCCTGCTATAAAGTCTCTTATATTTAGCTAAACAAAGTTTGCTATCTGATCTGACCCTGTTTTGTTGGGTTCTTCTTTCATGTTTCAGGGTTCCTTCCTTTAGATTTATAGGCATTAAGCTCCTCATCTGTGGGGAAGCAAACTGTAGAGTTTCCTAGAAAAGTCTACTTGGTATTTTTTCAGTCCTACATTATATTTATTTGCTCAGCAGATGCCCATGAGAAGGGAAAAAATCTAAATGGTACATATTCAAAAAAAGGAAGTTACATTAGGAATTACATATATGAATATTGCGTTATGTCTTTTTTTTCTTTTTTATAAGACTATATTGGAAAAGAATGTGCACAGCACACAACACTGAACACATTTAGAAAAATACTGAGCATTTACTGATTTCATTGGAGAATTTGTTATATAGTTATAATTATAGCAATATCACTTAGCAATTGCTAAATGATGATCTGGGTCCTCTTTTTATCAACTTTGGAAGGATGAAAGGCTGAGTCAACCTTTAGCCAGTGAGAATCGAACTGCTGGCAGTCAGCAGAATTAGCCTGCAATACTGCATTCTAACCACTGAGACTCAGTATATTTAAAGTTGTTATACAGATGGTCAGAAAACCTGTTTCGACACAAACTGAGAAACAGCTAGTTTACCCAAAATTTCAGTACAACGAAGAAGAAAGCTGCTCTCACAACTTGAGATTGCATTACACATTACATTCTGGATTTAAGAAGACTCCACTCTCCTGGATTAAAACCAGAGAATCCAGGAGTACATCAATAAAATGAGTTGCTAAGAAAATGATTAAGACAGCAGCAGATATGGAAGAAAGTACAAGCAGAAGAAGTGCCATGGAACAACAACTCTCTAATTGGTGTGCATCATCAGCAGGTAAATACAATACAATACAATAGCAGCGTTGGAAGGGACCTTGTAGGTCTTCTAGTCCAACCCCCTGCGTGGGCAGGAACCTTATACCATTTCAGACAAATGGCTATCTAACATCTTTTTAAAGACTTCCAGGGTTGGGGCATTCTTTAAAATGAGGTGGCTGACATTAGGAAATCCTACCAATAGTTTGGAAGAGCTGAACTAAAAGACAACTCTGAGGCACTGATCATAATGGGATGAAAAGAGACACTAAGCACCAGATCCACAAATACAATGATCTACCAGACATGACCTGAGATACAGACTATGCAGAGAGACCTCAAAGGAAAGCCAACAGAGTGGCAGGATGTAAGATGCAAGCAGGAACAGCATATACTGAACAGCGCAATCAAGTAACTCATTGTATACAAGATAATTCACGTAATATAAGCCCAGATGAGAGGTTCCACAGAAGATCATGTAAAATAACAAGACAGGAATGTACTGATCAATCAACCCAACATTGTGGTAGTAGAAAAGGACTAGAAGATAGCAGTGCTGATAGAAGTAGATACCAGAACGTGAAGGAGAAACCAGATAGGATTTAGAAAGTAAATGCCAAAGTGGTCCCAGTAGTAATAGGACCGCTTGGGCCTGTGACTAAACTGGAAGAGTGGCTCCAACAGATACCAGGAACAATGTCACAACTCTCTGTTCAGAGGAGTGCAATGCTAGGAACAGCTAAGATATCACACAAAACCCTCAAGTTGACCTGAGATTGAAGAAGACACATACTACCAACAGGGGTGAGAAAGCTTTTTTTAAAATAAAATAGATTGGGTAGGTACAGTGATTCATATACTTCTTTACAATGTACAATGTACAAAGCTTTACAATGTAAATGCTTCTGATTGAAAAATAACCTTCATAAATTATCTTGGTTCCTCACCATCTCAACACTAATACATTATTAAAGAGAATCTACAGACATTTTCTGTTATAGCATTCCCAGAATCATACTCATATAGTGGGAAAAAACCAACAGCAGGATACCAGACTCTCACCACAACTGGCAGTGCAAATAAACAGATAACAAATCTCACAATCACTCCCACCAATGATGTTTTCTGGATGCAAACAACCTAGCTTGGACAGTGCCAAGAGTTGCACAGTTCAACCCTGAGCTATAGATATCTTCTTCTATTGGAACCAGCCTTTATTGCCATAGTGTTTAGAGTTAATACAGATATGTTCCCATATTTACATTTACATTCACAAAAGCATGAAATCTCTCTCCCTCAGTGCAGGTTATAGGGAAAAGTTATTGACTTTCATGCCATAAGACCTCTATTAAACCTTGTGTAGCTTTTCTATTTTTTAGATAAAATTTAATAGGTAAGGAAATATAATGTATCTGTAGTTTTACCCTTTCAAAGCTGTACCATGCCAGCATTTGCTTCCATACCATCTGATTCCCACCCACCCACCCAAATACTGGGATATAACCACCTCTTTCCCTCCCTATTTAATGGGGATTTCTCTAGCAGGAGGGGTTAGAGGCTGTGACCACTTTTCCTGTGTGAAATTAATTGAGCTTCCAGGGTCAACAGGTTACAAGCAGGCTCATTATGACAAATGATTTCTGTTTGAATAAGACCTTTGGGGTCATTTCAGATTTTCCCCTAAATTTTGTAATTATGCCTGCCCAAGGCCTTAAATAAACAAAAGCATATGGAACAGAGATTAAGAGTGGTGGGTGGGTGCAGATTGCTGAAGGCAAGCAGCCTGGTAAAACAGGTTTCAGGATAAGGCTATATTAAACAATGCATTTTTTTAAACAGTATGATGAGAATTACAGACCTGCAGCTGGTTATGAAACTTGGCAGAGAACAATCACTTGCTTATCTCAAAGTGTTTAACTTCAATGGAAAAAAGACAGCAGGAGAGAGAGAGATACTCCTGTAGCACCATTTCTGACAAATCCTTCTGTAGGCTGTGCCAAATCAAACATCCTACAAAGCAAAGAGGAGTCTCCTATTATGAGATACGCAGCTTGGCAGAGGAGAAAAGTGTGCTTTAGGAAGACAATAAGGATCCAAAATGAGGCCCTGAAGTGCCTTAAACCTCAGTGAATGTATCATGACACATTATTACATTATGTTCGTGAAGTGGCCTCCAGAAACCTGGAGTCATTTGTCTTTAAAATGCCACTTGATTCTTGGGCGTCAGTAGTACACAGATCAAGAAGCATTGCAATATTCAGTTTAATTGTTACAACTTCACCAAATGTATTTTGGCAAATGACTCAGTGAACCGTCTGCTCAAAAATCACTCAAAGATTTCACTGTTGGGTATGGTTTCCAAATACTTTTTGGAAAAAGGAACTATTTATTGAACTAGTTTGAGTGGCATTGGAAACTTGTTTGTTGAAATACCTGATATTTTTGAATGAAATACACTTATTTATTTATTTATTTATTTAAATTTATATCCCGCCCTTCTCCACAAAGGACCCAGGGCGGCGCACAGGAAATTTAAAAACATACAAAATACAATAAATATAATTTAAAAAACTATTAAATAAACCTATCCTGCGCTAAAACCAAATTTTAAAAACCCAATTTAAAACTACCTAAAAGTCCCCATGGGAGGTTAGGCTAGGCCGGCTTGTTGAAACAAATATGTCTTAAGACATTGGCGGAAGAGGCGGAGGTCGGTGATGGTACGTAATTCAGGGGGTAGGTCATTCCAGAGGGCTGGCCCCGCCACAGAGAAGGCTCTTCCCCTGGGTGTCGCCAGTCGGTATTGTCCGGCCGACGGCACCCTGAGAAGGCCCTCTCTGTGGGAGCGTATCGGTCTAAGGGATGGGCAGGAGGCGGTCTCGCATATAACTAGGCCCCGAGCCATGGAGCGCTTTAAAGATAGTTGTCAAAACCTTGAAGCGCACTCGAAAAACCACAGGAAGCCAATGCAGCTCGCGCAGGATCGGTGTTATGTGGGAGCATCTAGTGGCTCTCATAATCACCCGCGCGGCTGCGTTTTGGACTAGCTGTAGCTTTCGAGTGCACCTCAAGGGAAGCCCCATGTAGAGCGCATTACAGTAGTCGAGTCGGGACGTCACGAGAGCTTGAGTGACTGTGCGAAGGGCAGCCCGGTCCAGTAAGGGGCGCAATTGGCGCATCAGGCGTACCTGATGAAACGCCCCCCTGGCCACGGCCGCCACATGGTCCTCCATGGACAGCCGGGAATCCAGGAGGACACCCAAATTGCGCGCCCTCTCCACGGGGGGCCGGTGTTTCGCCCCCAGTGGCCAGAGTTGGAGTAATCTGGCTGAACCGGGGTGCCGGAAACCACAGCCACTCAGTCTTGGCAGGGTTACACTGTTGGTAACTACCAGGAACAGCTTATTTCAGGGATGCCTGAATTAATCACATCCCACCTTCTTTTTTTCCTATTCTTTTCTGATATTCCCATCTTGAAAGAAACAGGGTATACTGAAGATTTAGTAGGGGTTTGTGGTCTGGATTCTTGGCTCAATCAGAATAGAGCTGGACAGGTCTATTAGAGGTCATCTAGTTCAACCCCCTGCTCAAGCAGAATACTCTATATTATTTTAGACAAGTGGTTGTCCAGTTTTCGAAAAGCAAGACATTCGACTGGTTAATTGTTTTCACTATTAGGAAGTTTATCTTTAATTCCAGGTTGCTTCTCTCCTTGATTAGTTTCTATCCATCCCATCCATCCATCCCATTTTTCGATGTCCAAGAGCATCCTAGCAATTACTTTCTGTACTTGATACATGAATTATCAGCTCCTTTCCTCATGATTCTAAGCATGAAATTTTCTTTTCCAATAGCAGATACATTGCTTCAACATGAATACCTCAGGGGTCGGTCCTCTCGCCGCTCCTGTTCAACACATATATGAAAACGCTGGGTGAGATCATCCGTGGTTTTGAGGTAGAGTACCATCTGTACGCTGATGATACTCAGTTGTACATATCTACCCCAGACCACCCCAACGATGCCGTCGAAGTGATGTCCCGATGTTTGGAAGCCATGCGGAGCTGGATGGGAAGGAACAGACTCAAACTCAACCCGTCCAAGACCAAGTGGCTGTGGTTTCCGGCACCCCGGTACAACCAGTTGATCCCATCACTGGCCATAGGGGGTGAACATCTAGCCCCCGTGGATTGGGCACGCAACTTGGGCGTCCTCCTGGATACTCGGCTGTGTATGGAAGATCATGTGACGGCCGTGGCCAGGGGGGCATTCTGCCAGGTTCGCCTGGTACACCAGTTGCGGCCCCTAGTGGGCCGGGACGCCCTTCTCACAGTCACTCATGCACTCTTGACATCCCAACTGGACTACTGTAACACTCTCTACATGGGGTTCCCCTTGAGGTGCACCCGATGACTACAGCTAGTCCAGAATGCAGCCGCGCGGGCAATTATGGGTACCTCCAGGTACTCCCACGTAACACCGCTCCTGCACGAGCTACACTGGCTACCTGTAGCCTTCGGGTGCACTTCAAGGTGTTGATTACCATCTTTAAAGCGCTCCATGGCACGGGTCCTAGCTATCTGTGTGATCGTATCCTACCCCACACATCCCTTCGACCGATTCGCTCACACAGAGAGGGAATTCTCCGGGTGCCGTCCACCTGGCAATGCCAACAGGCGGCATCCAGGGGAAAGGCCTTCTCTGTGGCGGGCCCAACCCTCTGGAATGACCTATCCCCCGAACTTAGATCTATCACAGACCTCCGCTCCTTCCGTCAACAATTAAAGACCCATCTTTTCCAGCAGGCCGGCCTGGCCTAACCTACCGTACCAGCCTAGTTTTAGTAAATATTACCAATCGGGTTTTTACGACATAAATTTAAACGAGGTACTTTTTAACACAGGGTAATACATTTAATTTAGTTTTAATTATTTATAATTTGTTATATGTATATGTTCTTAAATTCCTGTACACCGCCCCGAGTCCCTTCAGAGAGAGGGGGCAGTCAATAAATCCAAATAAATAAATAAATTAATAAATAAATAAAACATTATGCTTCCCAGTAATAGTTCATGAAGGTAGCCCAGAAATGTACTATGACTGAATGCAATGAAATCACTGGGAATTTGGTCAACATCACATCAAGGCTATTTCCATTTATTACTTTGTACATAGATGCACAAACTCAGGTCAAAGCTACGTGTAGACCTTTAAACTCTGGGATTTGTTCCATAGACATCTCTAAAGGTTGTTATTAATTTGTGATTTTTAATATAATAGAAGTGTCAACCTTGAAGCTGATCTGGCTAGAGCCACCTTGGAGCTTTAGTGTTGCCACACTGGAATTAGGAATAGGGAGTGGGAATTGGACAAAGCTGGGATTGTATAGTCAGAATAAAATACTGGGAACCAAGGATGTTCTCACACCTGGCCAGAGGAAGGAGGAGTGATGTCACCAGACCAGCAAACACTGCTTTGATTGGGCCATGTGACTGATGGTTTGAGATTGAGGGAAACACTTTTACTTTTAATTAGGTGAAAACCAAGGGGCCCTTTAGAGTTGGTTTTCACCAGACATGTGCCAATTTGGTATTTCCAATAAAGCTATTCCTTGAGGAATCTACCTGTGTCGCTGTTTTTGCTGACCATAGATCTATTACTTGAAACCCTGACAAAAAGTTGAAAAATTTTATCAAGCACATTTAAATTTTGTTAAATTGAAATGTAATTGACATTAGTGCAGCTTGGATAAAGGAGGAGGAGGAGAGTAAAAACGAAGCTGAAATGAAAGAGCTTGCAATGACCAGATAAATGTTGGAGAAAGTGGCAAGGAAAGTCAAGAATTGTTCAGCATCAGATAAAGATGAAGTGCATTGTTTTTGGTTGAAACATCTGATTGTCTGCATCCACTCATTGCCAAGCAGTTTAACAACATACTGTAAGGAGGTGAAACTGAAAATTAGTTAACATCTGGCAAACCTACCTTACAATGAAAGATCCAACAAAAGGGGCAGCAGCTGGTAACTACTGGCCAATTACCTGCTTACCAAGAACTTTAAAATTGCTAAATGGTGTGGTAGCTGTTTGTAGTCTAACAGCATCTGTATGTTATAGAGGTGCTATAGAGCACTGCATACCAAGACAACTAGAGACAAGAACAATTTTTTCCTGAATGCCATCATTCTGTTAAACAAATAATTCCCTCACCACTGTCAAACTATTCACTAAGGCTGCATTACTATTACTATTAGTCTTCTCATCATTTCTATTCCCCATCTTTTCCCACTTATGACTGCATGACTTGAGGGGCACTCGAAGGTTGCAGTTAGTCCAGAATGCGGCCGCGCGGGTGATTATGGGAGCCTCAAGGCATTCCCACATAACACCTCTCCTGCGCGAGCTGCACTGGCTACTTGTGGCCTTTTGGGTGCGCTTCAAGGTGCTGACGACTATCTTCAAAGCGCTCCATGGCTCGGGGCCTAGCTACATATGAGACCGCCTCCTGCCCCATATATCCCTTCGATCGATCCGCTCCCATAGAGAGGGTCTTCTCTGGGTACCGTTGGCCGGGCAATGCCGGTTGGCGACACCCAGGGGAAGGGCCTTCTCTGTGGCGGGCCCCGCCCTCTGGAACGACCTGCCCCCCAAACTATGCACCACCTCGGACCTCCGCCTTTTCCACCAGTGGTTCAAAATGCTCCTATTTCAACAAGCTGGCCTAGCATAACCTTCCGATCCTGACTTTATTGTTATAAATTTTAATTAGAGGGTTTTATAATTGTTTTAGCACAGGGTTATAGTTTGATAGTTTTTAAAAAAAAATATTTTGTATATATGTATTGTTTTAATATTGCCTGTGCGCCGCCCTGGGTCCTTTTTTAGGAGAAGGTGCGGGGTATAAATTTGAAAATAAATAAAATAAATGACTGTAACTTTGTTGCTTGCATCCTTACAATTTATATTGATATTTATTGTCTCCTGATTGCTTTTTTGTATCCTATGACTACCATTAAGTGCTGTACCTTATGATTCTTGATGAATATATCTTTTCTTTTTATATACACTGAGCCTATGCACCAAAGACAAATTCCTTGTGTGTCCAATCACATTGGTCAATAAAAAATTCTATTCTATTCTATTCTATTCTATTCTATTCTATTCTATTCTATTCTATTCCTATCTGGTTGAAAACAAGCTCCTTCCACCTGAGCAGAAAGGAAACTGCCCAAACATCAGAGGAACAAAAGATCAACTCTGCTTCCCATCACATTGGGTTCTATACCAGCCTCCCTGCTCCAAAACACTCGTTGTATATTTATCTTTGGAAGAGCTCTGGAGGTCTGGAACTTGCATTGGGGCAGAAGAGCAGACCAGTCTTCCCCTTGGTATCTGTAGACTGTATAGCTCTGTCTCAGAAGAGGACACCATTTTCAGAGCAGCTGCAATGAATTGTGGCCACTCCAAAAACGCTGCCCACTTTTGAGCTGAAGCTCATGCAGCCTGCAAAGATGCCAAGGGGTGGACCAACCTGCCTTCTTTTCCAGACTCCTCTTTTCTAGGACACTCAATCAAATAAATTACAATAAAACCAATGGAAAATAAAAGACTGCAAGAATAACAAACTGGATGGAATGAAAGATGTCCCTTACTGGAACTTGGTGTAGTATAGGCCCAATAATGTTTCTCTTTTAAAATTAATTTCATTGTGTGTGAGTTCAAATCAGTATAAAATGAAGGTGCCTGGCATGGTTAGGTCTCCATTTTCTCATAAATAAGCCAAGCAAAACATAACTTAAGCAGATTTAAGCCTATTCATATTGGCCGGGGCCAGGGGGGAGATATGATGTCAGTGTGACCAGTAAATTTTAGGAATCAAAGCACATTTTGGTATCCTGTATATTATAAATCATTTTCATGATTTTGAGGGTTCTACCCTACGATGTTGAAACATTTGGGGGTTAGCCATCATGGTCCTGTGGCTTTGGATACAATGAATTATTGGACTGGGCAGATTAGTGTGGTCAGAATGGCAGGTCAGTTGCAAAATAAATTCCATAAGAGTAAACATAGAGTTCAGTTCGTTTATTATTTTAGTAAAGATAAATCAATTCACTGGACTTCTTGTTTTACTTACTACCTTTAAGTTGTGTTATATATTTCACTCTAAAGCAGTGAATCATTTTCATAATAAATTATCTAGCAATTATTCAGATCCAAGACTTTATTTTTTTTTAAAATTGTAATCACATTTATATCCCGCCCTTCTCCACAAAGGACCCAGGGCGGCGCACAGGAATTTAAAAAACATACAAAACAATAAATACAGAATTTAAAAACATATTAAATTATAATCCTATGCTAAAATCCAAATTAAAATCCCCAATTTAAAACTATCTAAAATAGTCCCAACGGGAGGTTAGGCTAGGCCGGCTTGCTGAAAGAGATGTGTCTTTAGACACTGGCGGAAGAGGCGGAGGTCCGAGATGGTACGCAATTCAGGGGGTAGGTCGTTCCAATGGGCAGGGCCCGCCACAGAGAAGGCTCTTCCCCTGGGCGTCGCCAGACGGCATTGTCTGGCCGACGGCACCCTGAGAAGGCCCTCCTGAGAAGGCCCTCCACCCTGAGAAGGACTGATTCTTAATTGATCATTAATGATTAATTTGGGACATTAGTAAGATACTAGGAACACCAGTAAACTCTGCCAGCCCATATAGCAGGCTGTAGAAACAGAGCAACTGCATCAGGGGCACAGATTTAACATTAAAAAAATGTTTTACCTGGCAAGTGGCATTAGTTGCAAGCCTGAAGCAGCATTCCCCTCCCCCTCCCCCTCTAAGTCGATTTCCACTGTACACACCCTTGACATGCAGCTATGATGACAGCAGACGATACTTCATCTTTTAGTTTTCACTTTTTAATCACTGGAATAGAGACACAGAACACTTTCAGAATGACACTTGAAAGTTAAAAATTGCAAGAAGAGATTTCTTCCTTCCACCTAGGCTAAATCTCTGTGAATTGCCTCATTCACCTCCATATTTGTTATCTTGGCAATAAAATGACTACTTATTCACTGCAAAATGTCATCTTAGAGTTTGCAGTAATATTTAGCCCAAGGATAAGTTCACAAGCAATGTTATATGAATTGGGTTAAGAGTTTAGTCTAAACGGGAACTTGATACCTGTCTAGGGTGGGAGAGGAGGAGTCTTTAGGAGGAGACCTTAGGTTTGTATTTTATGAAGAGGAATAAGCCGAAAACAATGATAGGCAATGGTCATTCATCCATCTGATTGCTAAGCCATTCAATATGGTCTTCCTCTAAAAATTAGGACTGCTGTGAGTTTTAAGAGAGAAATAGATACCAATTCAGGATAAATTCTGACCTAGTTTTCTGCAGATTTATTTTATTTTATTTTATTTTTGCCAGAATGTTTGAAGGAACTACTTTTTATATACATGAAAAGCTGGGGGATTACATATTTTTTTTATTGGTAAAAATGTTCTCAAGCTGACAGTAGTGTGGGCAATCATCTGGAGGCTGATTCTGTCATTGTACTTCCTGGAATGATCATGTTGCATGGTTGACTGCTTGCATAAGCAGTGCGGGAAACACTGTGGATGCAGTAGTCACTGTAAAGAATGTGATGCTACTATGGATACCCATGACATTTTTATAAATAAGTACAAAATCACTCTCTCTCTCTTTTTTTCACTCTCTTTTTCTCTCTCTCTCTGTCTCTGTCTTTCTGTGCCTCTCTGTATCTTTCTGTCTCTGTCTCTCAGTCTCAGTCTCTGTGTCTCTGTCTGTCTGTCTGTCTGTCTGTCTGTCTGTCTGTCTGTCTCTCTCTCTCTCTCTCTCTCTCTCTCTCTCTCTCTGTGTGAGTGTGTGTATGTGGATGTTGGGGTGTGTGTGTGTGGATGCATAAAAATATGTATGACAAAAGTTCGCTGGACTTTATACCTCCAGGGATACAACAACAATGGATACCATTATTATAGTTTACAATATGGTACATTTTATGCTTTGTTTCAGTTTGATAATATTTTTTTTCTTGTCTGTTTTATCAAATGACCATTTTTATGGTTTCAATTTTAAAAATTTAAGGCTTGGTATCAGTTCGATTGTATCACCATCACCCACACACCCAATATAAATGGTATCTATTAAATCAGAGTTTAGTGCAAAGTGTATTATATGTCCATTTCCATAGCTTTCTCCATGACATAAATTGAACATCTCAGATTTCTATTTCTTAATAATCTCACAATTTTGTGCTGTGTTATTTTTTATTCCATTAGCCAATTTTTAAATTAATTTAAGAAAATAATATTTTTGAGTACAGTGGTAGAATGGGATTGGTGTGACTCTTAATCAAAAGATTAGAAATAAAAATATTGTTTTTTTATTTTACAATTATATCATATCATATATCAATATGAGATAGTCTTATTTATATAAATATAAAGTAGGATTCTTATTTTTAAAAAAAACACTATTTCTTCACTTATTTGGTATTGTTTCAGAATGTTAATTTGTTTTTTCAAAATCCAGGGACTGAAAAAATATTTGAAAATAGGGTGAAAACCAAACAAATAAAGTTGTTTTGATATGAAATATCAATGTAGTGAAAGTTTTACTTTTTCAAGGTATTATGAGAAAGCTAGATTTAACATTTAAGAGTGGAGCTGGGCTGGCATTTGCTTCCAATGTATTATCTGCTGTATAATCTGAATCCTTCACTGGATAAATGCATATAATACTTAAAAAGAATTGTAGAAAAATACATAATGAAGCTCTGATAACAGAGGAAATGGAAAACTGCTAAGTTTTAATGTATTGCTGAAAAAAGTGTATATAGTGAGTTGAATAGGGATAAAACTTATTATTTATACAGAGTTATATGGAGATGAAAAGGATTATTGGTACATGTGGTTATCAGGTGATTAAGTAAGATGTTATAAAAATGTGGTGTGCTCAAAGAAACTTTTCTATTGTTCAATGGTTCGGTGGAACTGTGGAACTCCTTGCCAACAGAGAGGTCAGGCTAACTTCATCATTTTCCCCCTCTTGCAACACGCAAAGCTGTTTTTGATTTAGATAGGCTTTTGCTTTTAAATTGACTTATGTGCTGAAACAAGCATTAACAGATGGATAATCTCAATTTGGGATCTATGTCTGTCTGTCTGTCTGTCTGTCTGTCTGTCTGTCTCTCTATCTATCTATCTATCTATCTATCTATCTATCTATCTATCTATCTATCTATCTATCTATCTATCTATCATCTATCAGAATAAAAAGAGAAAATATCATCCCATTTGTGGAATTAGTCCACACTTTTGGACATGCAGTGGGACCTCGGATCATGCACAGCTCGGACCACAACCAAATCGGATACTGACCAAAAAATTGACTAAATGTTTCACTCTGTTTACGAACACATCTTCGGGTGGTTTCCCTTTCCTCACCTATTTTTTTGTGCATTCATGCACAGTCAGTCTTACTTCTGGTCACAACCAAATCAGGTGCCAAATGAAGTCCTGGAATGGATTACGGTCAGTGGAGGTCCCACTATATCTGCTGTGGTGAATTCCACTTGAGGAATAGACCAGTCTCCTGGGATTCCAGAAAGCTCTGAAAACCTGGCTTCAGTCCATGCCTGAGGTTGATATTTATTATTTATTTAAGGTCCCAGGTGGGTTCCTACTGGTTCAGACCGGTTTGGCCAAGTAGGTAGTATCTTGGCTGGCCACGCTCCCAAACAGGTTCTATTGGTGGTGCCATAGGCACCACCATCTTGTATTTTGCTTCTGCGCATGTGCAGAAATTTTTTTTACCTACTATGCATGTGTGCATAGCACGCAACAAGTGCATCCATGCCCGAAGCACGCCCCTGAGCAAACCGGCAGTAGAAGAAGGAAGAACCCACTCCTGAATAAAAGCTGTATCTCAGTAACAAAAGCAATAACTCATGTATCCAAACTAAATTAATGCCCTTTCCCAAACTGGTTTAATAATGAAATTAATTGTCACTATTTTCAGGAATGTTATTAGAGAAGTGGCCATCCTAATAGCAATTGCAATAGCACTTAGACTTATATATTGTGCCGTAGTGCTTTACAGCACTCTCTGAACAGTGTACAATGTCAGCATATTGCCCCCAATAATCAGGGTCTTTATTTTACCAACCTTGGAAGGTTGGAAGGCTAAGTCAACCTTCAGCCGATCAGGATTGAACTCCTGACTATGGGAAGGGTTTGCCTGCAATACTGCATTCTAGCCACTGTGTCACCATGACTTTTCCTAAGCTCAAGGGACACAGGGGCTATGAGGCAATCCAAAAGGAATAGAATAGGGTATTAGTAAACTTTATTGTAGCGTTTTACCTTCATATGTGCATTTATACACCTCCTACAATGTTAATAAAAATAACCATTAAAATAAATTAAAGCAATGTAGATGAAAGAAAACTTAAAAGCAAGTAGATAAAAGATTCACAAAACACAAGATGAAACTGGGCATGTACATTATGATTTAAGAAGAACATTGAACAGTAGTTTTAGTATATATATAGAGAGAGAGCCAGACAGGCAGACACAGACAGAGACAGGCAGGCAGGCAGAGAGAGGAAGGGAAGTTGCATTGTTGGTGAAACTCTGTGTGTGTGTGTGTGTGTGTGTGTGTGTGTGTGTGTGTGTGTGTGTGTGTGAGAGAGAGAGAGAGAGAGAGAGAGAGAGAGAGAGACAGAGAGACAGAGAGACAGAGAGACAGAGAGACAGAGAGACAGAGAGAGAGAGACAGAGAGTTTCACCAACAAATGCAACTTGCTTTCCTTCCTTTAGTGGGTTTTTCATAGCAGTTTCTCTTTTAACTTTTCCCTCCTTTGCCTGCTCTATTAAAAGTTCATTGAAAGTGCTGTGCAGTAGAATTGATGGTAAATCTTCTTGTAAAGAGAGAGAGAGAGAGAGAGAGAGAGAGAGAGAGAGAGAGAGAGAGAGAGAGAGAGAGAAAAGAAAGAAAGAAAGAAAGAAAGAAAGAAAGAAAGAAAGAAAGAAAGAAAGAGAAAACTACAGTAGATTTCCTTTCCACTCCATATTTTAAAATTTGGGATTCCTCATCTCCACCTCCATTTTAGCCTCTAACTGCCCCAGCTGGAAACCTTCTAGGCTTTTTAAAAACAGGATTAAAAAGGGAGTTTTCTGCATTAGTACAACTCAAAAGGATAACCTCAGCTCTTTATTCTGCCAGGCAGCCTTTTAATCCTGAATCACATGTCACTTCAAATTATGAATATGATTTTCACATCCCCCTTGGGCCTACATTTCACCCAAGTAAATCCTCTCATTCGGCAGCTGGAGAAGTGTGTCAAAACCAGTGAACTTCAAGCACTGAGACAGCTCTGGGAGAGATCAAACTGTCCCAGCCTGAACTCTCTTCAAGAAGGCATCCCTTTCCTTCTTGGTTATCGCTGTTGACACCCCTTCAGTTCAAAAGGCTGAGAGGGCAAGACTGATGGGAGCTGCTCTCTGCTACCCAGAATTTCTGGCCTTGAATGTTTCCCTTTTTTCCTTTCCTCGTTTGAAAAGGACAGGACAGGTCAGAGCTCTGAATGAGATGGGAATCCAATTGCCTGGCAGACTTTGGCACTGTTCCTTCTGTTTTTACAGAAGACTAAACGTGTGCAGCCATTCAAAGAGCCAGGTCCAGTCTCAGAAGCAGTCAGAATGTAAGTCTGGAAGTCCATTGTTCTGAGAAAAGGGCTTTGACACGGCACAGAACACTTTAGTCTGGGCCAAGAAATCAAAAACTTTGTCTTCACCCAACCAGCATAAAAAGTGTCATGGAATGTTTTTAAAACGACACCTAGAAATGTAGTATGTGTTATTGATTAATTGATTGACTCTGTTGCTGAAATGCATTCTGACAAAATAGTTTTTGGTGGGGATGGGGACACTTTTTTTAAAAAAAGAACAAATATGAACATTCGCTTAATTAGATTTTGCATTTACACTACAGTTCCCAAATGCAATCCTCCCACAACACAAGAAAGAGAACAACCAATCTCAGAGAGCACCAAGGACTTTCATACCTAAAAACTAATATTTTATTGTTCTGGCCAAAAATCAATGTGATATGTAGCCGTTCATGTATATTACACATAAACTATTCACATGCATTCACCATCTCTCTCTGTCTCTTTCTCCCTCTCTCTCTCTCTCCCTCCCTCTCCGTTTCACTCCTCTTTCTTAAAACCCATTGCAGGTTGCCAACATTTTCCTTCTATTAGCAAAGGGAAATAATACACTGGTCTTTACTAGTCAGCTGGCTGCTAAGAAGCAAAGTGCTTGATTTTTGCTACTTAGGCAACCTTTTTTCTTGCAGGCTCTCTGAAGCACATCTGAATTATCTCAGTACCAATTGCCAACTAGACTATATTACAAAACTTTAGTCACTGAGGACCCAGGTTTCAGGCATTTCACAACTGGTGGGCTCTTTTAACTATAGCAGTGTCCCCTGGCCATATGATTATCATTTGAATGCTTCACAATTGGCCTCCAACAAGTAGAGTTAATGGGGAAGCTGGCAGTAAAATTTCAAATCATGGTCACTTGATGTCTCGCTTAAATACCACAGAAGAAGAAATGAGGTTGTAAGTCCATTGTGTTGATGTAATATCCCATTTAATTATATGTCACTTAGTGATTAAATTGCTGGTCCTAACTGCTGGTCCTAAACAAGGAGTTCCTGTAAATCTGTACATACAATCAGTACATATCAGGTATTAGGTTGGGGTAAATATACAACATTATTTTGCATCCAACAATTACTGGATGTAATCCAAGAGGAAAAGCTACTCTGTTAAGTGACATGAATGGATGAGTGAGAATGAAACAGTCGCAGTAAAAGTGATGGATTCATTTCAATACCCAAGAATGAATGAAAATGATGCTTGGTGAGTAGGTGCTTAGAAAAAGATCTGTTTGTTCTGCATACACAGTTTAAGCATGTATATGTGGCAAAATGATTAATATAAATCTAAATCATGAAATATGGAGAAAATTAATGAAGGGTACGAGATAATGAATGTGGGACACACATTTTTGTAGTGTCAACAATGAAATGATATTAATAAAGGAGGGGGAAAGGGAAAAAAATGAAAGCAAAAGTAGAATGACTGTAGAAGAAAAGGAAGTATGAATCTTGTATGAAAATGTCACAGTCATCTCCCAAGAGAATAAAAAGTTTTAGAAAATAGTTTAATGGTCGACATAATTAATGAGGATGGAGAAGCTACCTGGAACAGAATGAAAATGATTATATTAATGTGCCTTGGAAATATATGGACTTACTCCAATTGGAAATATGAAAAAGAGCAAAAAGCAGAGATATCACCCTGCCAACAAAAGTGTATATAGTCAAGGCTATGGTTTTCCCAGTTCCAATGTATGATCAACCCTGACTGCTCTTTAGAAGGCCAGATCCTGAATTTGATGAAACTCAAATACTTTGGCTACCTAATGAGAAGGAAGGACTCACTGGAGAAGAGCCTAATGCTGGGAAAGATTGAGGGCAAAAGAAGAATGGGGTAATAGAGAATGAGGTGGCTGGATGGAGTCACCGAAGCAGTAGGCATGAGTTTAAATGGACTCCAGAGGATGGTAGAGAACAGGAAGGCCTGGAGGAACGTTGTCCATGGGTTTGTGATGGGTTGGACATGACTTCACAACTAACAACAAGAAGTAAATTATTTAGAAAGTGGATGGAGAATAATCTAGGAAAAAAGTGAGAGAAAATGCTGGAAAGAGCATTTGAGAGATTTGTATGATAATTATAGTGATGTGCCTAAGAGCAGAACTGAAAAAAAAATGATGAAAAGAAAGTCATAAATGTGAAAACATTGCAAACAAGGAAAAGGATGCAGATATAGATGGTTTAAGTGGAGACATTTTAAATTTGGGTTTGGAGCAGCTGTGTGACTTGTTGAATGTGTGTGTGAAGGCTGCAGCTTTGCTTTACAGTTAGAAGAATGCTCTTATTGTTCCCCATACAAAAGAAAAGATAGGAGAATGAACACCAAAGCTACAGGGGATTAGTTGGTTAGGTGTGCCTGAGAAGTTTGGCAGAATTCTATCTGAAAGAATATGAGAAGTGACACTGGGCAAAATATGGCAAGTACCACACAGAACAGCTTTATGCTGGGCAGCGGGTGTGCAGATCAAATGTTTGCTCTTTAACAGGCCAATGAGAAATACATGGATGTGACAAGTTTATTGTACATTTGTTGATTTAGAGAATGTTTATGATGAACTGAACAAGCTTGAATTATGCAAGCACGGAATTAAAGGTTAATTCTCAATGTTATTAAAATGGTACATGATGAAAGCAAATAGATGTGAGAGTGAATGGAATGCTTAGTGAATTATTCAGCATTGAGGAGAGAGAAAGATAAGATGTTCATTTGTTATTTAGTTTATTATTAGAAGAATAGAAAGAATGCTTATGCTTATTAGTGATCAGTTGTCCAATGACATGAACTGATGTGTTTTTCTGTGTGTCCAAATGCTATCCTGTTAGCCAAGGACCTGGTTGATTTGAAAATAATGTTAGATAGGTTGCATGATTTGACAATGTAGCAGAAATCAGAGTTATAGTATTAGCCGGAAAATAAAATGTAATTTGGATTCTGATTAATCATTTCATAAAGATAGGAATATGTAACAAGGAATTTCAAGGCACACAAATGCTGGTGGAGAAGTTATAAAATGAAATAAATGCTGCTTTGTGAAGGATAAATGTTGACTAAAAAGAGGAAGGCTTTGTGTAAGAAAGGGCTCCTGATATTTTTATATAAAGAAATGAAGTTTGTTGGGAGAAATATAAAGATAAGCTGAATGAAGTTAGGATGGTTATTGAATGTATATGCAAAAAGAGGAAGAGACAAAACAAGGATGAAATGAGTAAAGAATATCTGAGGAGTGAAAAAAGTACTTTAGGGTGATTTGATTAGAAAGAGAATGAATGAATGAGGATCATGATACAAAATAAGCAAATGAAAGAGAAGTGGATGGGTTAAGACTTGAGAGAGAAACAAAGACTGGATTGGAAAAGGCTGAAACTGGAAATGTAATATATTGGCATGGTACAATAGTTTGCAAAGATAGACAGAAACAAAGACATATAACTAATGTACTATGGGTAAGATATGTGTTTATTATGACATTCATCTGCTAATCTGTCATTCAGAAATAACAGGCTGCATCTGTCTTTTTCTATATTTTTGATATATTAATTGTTTATAATTTTATAGTTGAAGTTAGTTATGAGGGGCTATTCTGCAGTTTCCTGAGACTTTAGGACCTCAAATTGTCAGTGCTGTTATAAATGTTCACTTGGCCACATTTTTGATTAGTTACATACTGGAAAGGTACCAATATTGCATTTTACTATTAGAGCAAATAGGTTAGATTCTTTGATGCTGGATATACATTTATCACCACTTTTCTCGATGCATTTAACTCTTTTTTTTTTTTTTGCCTAGCAATTGTTTGCTGGCTATTATAAATTTTGTTGCAAAATTATGAACTGACATTTTAAGTCGTGCTTCAGTTAAAGGGTAAACTAGTAAACATTTTTAGTTACTAGTAGTGCAGCTTATGTATTTTATTTTCCATTACCGTAATGCAATCACATTCCTCTAAGCTCCAGACACAACTTAGGTTATATTTATTATGATGTGCTTTTCTGTTTACTCAGTTGCTATTTGCAAACTTGGCTGAGGAAATATATGCAAACTGGGGAAATGAATAAGTGGTTTTTCAAACATACTCATATACACAGAAAGAATGTGGTTACCAAACTTATTTGATTTTCATGCATTTAC
Source organism: Rhabdophis nuchalis (assembly GCA_039707465.1). Classification (NCBI taxonomy): domain Eukaryota; kingdom Metazoa; phylum Chordata; class Lepidosauria; order Squamata; family Natricidae; genus Rhabdophis; species Rhabdophis nuchalis. The sequence continues at coordinate 32,101,716 of CM077644.1, forward strand.
AGTAAAAACAACTGGTAGCATTGAATAATTTTAAAGGGATGGTGCCAATGTTTGTTTACTGCTCAGAAGGAATGTTTATAATGAATGCCAAAGCTATCTGAAATTGTGTGAGTGCTATATAGAAAAAGAGAATTAAGATTAAGAAACAGATGTTACATTTTACATTAAGATGTTTCCATATTCTGCCCCTGGAATTCTGAGTAGGAGCAGGGGACTCCACAGGGTAGGACAAAGAAGAAGATGGTAGCTATGATGGTGTGATCAAGGCCTTGTCTCCTCTTAATGTACATATAAACAAGGGATGGAGCTTCAGTTGGATGATCTCCAACCACCCTCTCAATTTTTTTCATCTGTCCATAGATTCACTTGAGTATGATTGTGTATTTATTTTACAATGAGTGATTATGAATTGAAATGGACCATAGGTAAGACATGTTTTCATTATCCCATTCTCCTGTTAATCAGTTCTTCAGATGAAAAAAGTGTATCTTTCTTTGGCAGGAGTAATAGATGATTCTGGAGGCTGTTTGGAGTGGGTTTATCTTTAAATTCTTCCAAAATATCAGAATATCCACCAGAAAAATGTTCTGAAGGAAAATGAGGGCGACCAATATGGAGTCACTATTGGTAGGCACTATTTGTTTTTCTACCAAATTGTTCCAGGTGGAGAAAGATAGGATTGCAATCAGAGTTGCAATTACCTCAATGAGCACAAGAGTTTAGAAAGAAAATTAAATTCCCTTGCTAACATTTAGTGGCCACCCAGATTTGGTGGCCTGAATGAAACATCTGAGAAATGCTGGAAAAATAAAATAAGCAGTATCAAACTCACAAAACAAATAACTGGGAAAATATATGTGAAAAAAGATATTGCTGAAAACAAATGTATGGTTGTTGGAGATGTGTGGAACACAGATACAGTTGAAGAAGTAGGTTTTTGTGGCCCAAGTAAAAGAAAAAGAAAAGAACAAATCACATGTTTCAAAACCACATTATTATTATTATTATTATTATTATTATTATTATTATTATTATTATTATTATTATTATTATTATTATTATTATTATTATTTGATTTATTTCTTCCTTGTAACTTCTATTTACATGGCATCTTACAAAAAAGCAAGGAAGCTAAAAACAAAAAAAAAAGATCTGGAGGAAGATATGTGGTTACTAGGCCCCTTTATGCTTTAAATAAATGAGTAATGAATCCAGTCTACTGTTTGATGATAGATGCAAATAGAATAATGAAACCATTGCAGCTAGGAAAAATTCACTGCCAGTGACATCAAAATATTCCTCATTGAGAGAAATGACTTTCCATGGTTTTAAGAAGGGGCCATTTCATCTTAGATGGTTGGAGACCTGAAACTCGATTTGGGAACAGTTTTTCAAGCACTTTCATTCATCTATACAGTCTCCTGCTGCAGAAAAAGGAAATGGGAAGAGGGCATAGGTGCATTTACTGAGAGTCCCATCAAATGACCTCAAGTACAAAAAGGCAGCTCACAATTTGTTTTATTGTGCAAAGAGGATAGTGACAGGTGGAGGAGAATGAATGGAACTAAAGATAATAAAATATGACCTTGGTTCAACCCTAAACAGAGGAATTGATATAGATCCTTTATAAGGACAGTTGAAATAAGTCCTGTAATAGTTTGTCATGAGAAATGGCTTCCATTATTAGGATAAGATCCATACAAGTGCCAAGTAACTACTCAGAAACAATTGATTTTAAGGAAGACATTGACTCTGAAGCAAATGGGGGTATTTGTAATATGGAGCTAGATTATCTAAGCATTTGTAAAGTTCCATTAAAAAAAAGGAATGCAATATCATTTTTCATTACTCTTATTTTCCCATGCCACAAATGTGTGCATGCGCGCGCGCGCTCACACCCACCCACCCACCTATTTTATTATTCATATAGGAATAGTTAGCAACAACATTGGCATAGTTAGCAACAAATATTATTAGGAAGCTCCTAATTATTTGAGCGGTATGGAATATAAGCAAAAGTTTCTGTCACCCACAAGGCAGGCAGCTTCTGGGTTTGTGTTTGTTTTAGGATTATTTTGAGCAAAATAATACTAATAAAAGAAAGTGTTACACAATTCCTAATTATTTTATACTCTTGGGAGATATAAACAACATTGATGCTATATTGGTCCCCCAGAAACAGATGGCAAAGGAATTATGACATCTGAAAAAAATGCCACCCTTCAGTCTTAGCTGAGGGATGGTAAGGCAGGTTGTACCATGAAAAAGAATGAGATTTTGGCACAGTTCTGGGCATTACATTTGTATTCCACAGGGTCCAATTCATTCTCTGATCACATTTTCCCCTTCTTCCTTACCATGTGGACATCTGGTGTCATTAAAAGCCACTAAAAGAATTGTTTTCTAAGTCCCCTCACCATTGCTACAGCTGTAGCCATATGGATAAATTTGCATAGCATATAGGGGGAAAAAACACTAGCCTCTTTATTGGTAATCTCCTATTTTTTGTCAACGTAATTTGTCTGTTCATGTAATGGTTAATGGCCCTCTGAACTGCTTATGTATTCCAGGTTTACATTACTGACTGCTCTAAGTAGATACAATGACCTAAAATTTTACTATCTGATGGTAGTATTGATCTATCGATCACAGATAGAAAAATGCTACTGTATCACCACTTTGAGATGGGAATTCTATACCTTGGATCTCATGGTAGAGGTTGATTTAAGTATGCCGTTTCTTCTGTCACCATAATGCTATGGTGTATCTAGTGATCTAGAGATACACAGTGATATCAATTTTAATTTATGATTCTGTTTAGTAACTGATGAAGAGATGATTTCATGAAGTAGCACTTCCTTCAAGGTTCATAATTTCGTTGATCCTTCTGTTTGTTTGCCTGAGAGAAGGAAAGTCCATGGGGCTTGTTAGACATGCACAATCTCATTGCTAATCTCTGCATAGCATTTGCTTTAAATGCCTGATTATATTTGGTAAAACATATTTAGCAAGACATATTTGACATATATTTGCCAGTTTGTTGAATTGGCAGCAAAATCTATACAGTGTATATTATTTTTTCCTTAGATGTTTATGGAAGTACAGCAGAGATTGCATACTATGCTTAGTTGGCCACTGGGAAAATAGAAGAAGCCTTTCTTTTGCTACAAGTAAACTACTTACTTTTACAACAGTTCATTTAGTGACTGTTCAAAGTTACAACTGCACTGAAAAAGTGGCTTATGACCATTTTTCATGCTTACGACCATTGCCGTATCCTCATGGTAACATGGTTAAAATTCAGATGGATTCATATTTATGATGGTTTCAGTGTCCCAATGTCATGTGACCTTCTGGCAAGCAAAGTCAATGGGGAAACCAGATTCATTTAACAACCATATTACTAACTTAACAACTGCAGTGATTCACTTAACAACTGTGGCAAGAAAGTTCATATAAATGGGGCAAAATTCACTTCACAAATGTCTCACTTAGTAATGAAAATTTTGGACTCAGAGATGGCAACCATGGATGGAATTCATTGTTATCTGCCACTTTTTGCTAATAAAATTAAAATTAATAAAATAATATTAAAATGAAACCTTTTGCTAATAAAAATAAAAACCCAGTATTTATTTTAACTGCATCAAAATCACTACATTATCTTGAAGTGTTGTATTTATTTATTTTTTTAAAATACAGCTTCACTTTAGCTTAATAAAATTAATAGGAAGTTGAATAGGAAAAGGTATATATCAAAAATTTGTTTGGGATTAATTGTAGGTGTAAATATGGAAGGATAGGCACAGAATCAAGACATCATTTTTGGATTTAAGATGGGTCATTTTTTACTGTTGTGGATTTTGACACAGCATTTTTTTTGGAAAAAAATATATTTTGAAATGCTATATGAATACATCCTATATTCACATAAACCAGATGCAGACTAAGTAGAACATGAGCCAGGAGAGGGTTAAGGGGTTATTTTATTTTTGTTGGTTGATTGGCTGATATTTATAATCCACTCCAATCCTGGAGGACTCTGGCCAGCATCCAAAACATTCAAAAGCAAAAATGAAACAAAACAAAAACCAAACTAATCCATCATAATGAAAATATCAGAAACCACACACAGAAATGGAGAAAGAGAGAGAGACACACACAGAGAGAGAAAGACAGAGAGCAAACAAACAACCCAAGAAACTAAAAACCCAACCCTCAAGACAGCGTTTCCCAATCAGTCAACTGCCAGCAAATGCTCATTGGAATAGAACTACTTTGAGTTGTTTCTGAAACAAAAATCAGCACTTGCAGAGAAGACCTATAGTCTAATCCACTGGTGTCAAACTCATGTTGTCACATATCACAACTTTTTCCCCTTCGCCTTCAGTAAAATGGGGGTGGCCAGCCCATGACATATCTGATCTGTGGGCCGCGATTTTGACACCCTTAGTCTAACCCAGGGGTCTCCAACCTTTGCAACTTTAAGTCTGAAGGACTTCAGCTCCCAGACTTCTCCAGCCAGACTTAAAGTTGCAAAGGTTGGAGACCCCTGGTCTAATCCATACCCCATGTACCTCATGGAGAAGGAGGCTCTCTCTGAATAACCAGAATGGACAAGCAGATTTGGTTCTTTCAAGGCATTGCTTAATGTATTCCAGTGAAGGAACTGTGATGTTTAGTTTGGAGAACATAAGACTGAGGGGACACACAAAAGGATGCCATAGTAAAAATGGTCAGAACTATTTCCCATAGTCGTAGAAACTAGGACTAGACATCACAGCTTTCAATTTGCATTAAAGGGTGGATTTTTATTTAAATATAAGAAAAAAAATGTTCTCACACTAAGTTCTCTGAAACAGTGAAATAATCAATTTACAAAAGTTATGTGGAACTTTAGTCCTGGTCACTGGACTTCTTTTCTTTTTGGTTTGAAATGTTTTGATGCTTATCCAAGTAGCTTCTTCAGTCTGAGCAAGTTGGCTAGGGACATAGGAGACCCTATATATATGTCCTCTATGGTCAGCGGTGGGATTTAATATCTTTTCCTACCAGTTCTATGAGACAGTGCTTCATGTTTACATGCGCCTAACGCGTGTTCATACACGTGTGCAGTACTCAAAAATCACCCTTGGTGTCGGTGCTGGTGAGATGAGCTGTTGTTTAGCTCAGCTGAGGTGTGGCAATCTCCTCTGCTACACAAATAAGCTGAGCTAAAGAAACAAGGGACTATAGGACATGGAATGGCCAGAGATGGTATTTGCCAGTTCTCCAAAGTATTCAAAATTTCCACTACTGGTTCACCAGAACTGGTCCGAACCAACTGAATACCACCTCTGGTTTCATTTTTCACTAATCTGAATAGTCTTGCTAGGTGAGTAAGTTCCAACTAATGAAACTACTTGCATGAGCAGCAAAATGTTTGAAACCAAAAGAAAAGAAGTCCAGTTCCCATGTATTGCCTTCTAGACAACTTTACCCGGATGGCTGTGAATCTTGTGTAATGTAGAGAAGTTGTGGGTTCTCAGTCTTTGTAGGTTTTAAAAGAGGCTGGATTGCTACTTCTCAAGGATACTGCAGTTGATTTTCTGTACTTTGCGGAGAGTTGAACTACATAACCTTTGCGGTCCCGTTCAACTTTTAAAAAAAATATTATTAATTTTTGAATGATGTGATTAAAACTCATTTTATATGGAGAAAACATCCAAATGCATTGGAATTCTCTACAGGCTTTTAAATTAAAATATATGTTTCAGAGTAAAAGCTTGATATTTTAAAATCACTCATTCTCTTCCCACATTTATTGTAGTTCCAATAACCATTTAATAAGATGATTTAATTTCCCGCTAAGATTATAATATGGAGTGAGTTTCAAATCCAATGGCACTAGGTAAATAGCTGATAAATCATATTCTATAAGGCGTCTCTAATTTGCTAACTGGATTACCTTAAAGTTTGATGTTATATTAAAAAGAGATAGTCTCGAAATAAATCTGTAATTACCTCATCTCTGTCTTTACCTTCTCAACACTGAGAATTGGGAAGAGAAGGCCTTGCCAGATCTTTCCCTTGATAAAACTTATATTGTCATTCCGTCCTGTTGAACATTTGCTGTGTGTCCATTACCAAAATATCATTTTCAGCTTCACTGAACACATACAGGAAATGTTGTGTTATAAAGGGAAGTGGAGAGGGATAAGATAATAAGCCCAGATTGTATTGGTGTAATTATCCTCCCTAGAACAGGGTTCAGTAAACAAATAGATCTAATTTTTGTGAAGTCATAAATCTGAAAACATAAGTTGTCATTGATTAGATTAGTAACTAAAGAACTGGAATTTCACATTCAGAAATCTTTCTTGTCACTCTTTAACAAAGATGGATATAAAATGGCTAAACAAAGAAGGAAAGGGGTCATTTTCTGGCCTGTTGTATAAAGGCTGTCTAACGATCCTTAAAAACAAATAGGAAATGGAAGATTATAGGATTGCTTATTGATATAGATGTTATGTGATGTTACACGCTGGAAATATCCCATTTTTGAAAGATAACCAAGTCTGACATTTTATTTGATTCTTTCTTCTCATAGTAGACCGTGTATAGGAATAAATTAAAAGATTTTTTTTCTATTTATCTGAAAAGAGTAGTCTGGAGGTTGAACAGGCAAGCTTCCTAGTCTCATCTTTTTCTATTCTGTTAGCATTCAGACAACAACCTTTTTGTTGCAGAAAATTTTAAGGCTAATGGATGTCTCTTTTGAGTTTTGTGGATTATGTCTTTTCTTCCTCCTTTTCTTCCTCTTTTAAGACAAATGTAAAGGTTCCCCTCGCACATATGTGCTAGTCGTTCCTGATTCTAGGGGGGGGCACTCATCTCTGTTTCAAGGCTGAAGAGACAGCACATTCCATGGTCATGTGGCTGGCATGACTAAATGCTAAAGGCACACGGAGTGCTATTACCTTCCCACCAAAGGTGGTTCCTATTTTTCTACTTGCATTTTTACATGCTTTCGAACTGCTAATTCGAAAGTAATTAGTAATGGGAGCTCACTCCATTATGCAGCACTAGGGATTAGCATCCCAGCCTCCTCTTTTAATTGTTTGTAAATTTATCTAAGATAAATAGAAAATTGTGTTATCTTTCTATTTATCTTAGATAAATTTATTTTAGATCACAAGATGGCTCTTGGCAGATTAGAGGGAATTCTAGTGGTTAAAACCCCAGGCAAGAAACCAGGAGGCCCCGAATTCTAGCCCAGCCTTAGACATGAAAAAAGAGTGTTGGTACTTACCTGATACGCCTCTTCTAATAAGGGGGGAGATAGCATGTTACCTATCCACACTCTAATTGGACTGAGTCTGATTAATAATTAATTAACTGTACTATATAACCCCTTAGGAATAGTGCAACCCAGTTTTTTGATGAAGGAAATAAAGACAGACTCTCCGGTATCATCCAACGAATTTAGTGAATGTGAAATAACCATTAACAACGTATCAAGAAAACAACTCGAGAACCCTGTGCCAAGGATGGGCTGACCGAGAGAAGGGATGGGCCGGATGCTATCTCCCCCCTTATTAGAAGAGGCATATCAGGTAAGTACCAATGCTCTTTCTCAATAAGGGTGGAGATAGCATCCATGTATGGGACATACCCAAGCCAAAAACCAACCTCCCAGGGAGGGATCGAGGGCAGCCCAACACTTAACGCCCAGAACGGACAGCCTGCAAGATGCGCCAACCAAAGTCCGCATCAACCGAGGTGAACTTGTCCACCTTGTAGACCCTGATAAATGGTGATGGTGATGACCATGCCACCGCCCTGCAGATTTCCTCAAGGGAGGCCTGCGTGGCCCAGGCTGAAGTGGTGGCTGCGCTTCTCGTCAAGTGAGCCATAATGCCTCCTCCTGGCAGGCCTCATAGGAAATCGCGATACACCATCTGACCCAATGACCTATGCAGGCCACCGATACCTTCTGACCCAAAGAGGCCTGCTGAAAAGAAACAAAAAGGGCCTCTGAACAACGGAAGGCTGATGTGCGTGCGATATAAATCTCCAGAGCTCTATGTACATCTAACATGTGCCAAAGCTCTTCCTGCTGTTGCCCAGGCCGGGTAAAAATTGGGCAGAACAATTTCCTGGGCGCGATGGAACCAAGATCCCACCTTCGGAACAAAGGAACGATCAAGTCGCAGGACAACTCTATCTGGATAGAACCTACAAATTACCCAGCTCATGAGCCTCCTGCATGAGGGCCCTGGACTTGGTTCTGCCCTGGCGGTTGACATGCACCTTGGCCGTGATATTATCAGTCAAGATCAGAACATGCTGGACGATATTCTGATCGCTGAAGTCTAAAAGGCCCAACTTGATCACTCTCTAACCAGTTAATGCTCTTGGCTGATTCAGCCTGCAACCACAGATCTTGAGCCACCTGAGATCCCATGTGAGCTCCCCAGCCCAGCATCAGTAGTGATGGTAATCAGTGGTGATGGTAATCCTGTTAGACACCCTGAAGTGACAACCCTTCGAGATAGCGGGGAACCTCCACCAGCGTAGGGACCGTCAAACCTCCCTGGGAAAATTGACCCATCGTAGTGAATGGCTGATTCTCTTCTGCTGGTATGGAAGGAGAAACCACTGCAGCTCCCTGGAATGAAGCCTTGCCCAGGGGACTATGGAGATGGCCAAGACCATTTTCCCCAGTAGTCTGAAGAGCACAGCCAGAGTGGGCCTGCCCTCAGTCTCCACCTCCCTTAACAATTGACCAATGCTGGTGACCCTTTCTTCTGAAAGAAATACCTGACCCCATACTGAATCGATCCAGGTGCCCAAGTGGAGGAGTCTAGTTGAGGAGGAGAACTGGCTCTTGGTCTTGTTGATTGAGAAACCATGAGCCTGCAGGACCCGTACAGTGGTAAGCAGGTCCCTTCTAGCAGAGTCATAAGATGACGATTGAACCAAAATATCATCTAAATACAATTATACTCGAACCAGTATGGTGTGTAAATGCAGCACCAACGTGGCCATGATTTTAGTAAAAACTCTGGCCAAATGGCAATGCTGTATATTGAAAACATAACGAGTTATAACAGAAACGCAAAAACTGATGGTGATCAGGAAGAATTGGAACATGTAAATATGCTTCCGTCAGATCAACAGATGCAAGATAATCCCCAACATGAACCCCTTCCAAAATCGATTGGAATGAATGCATCTTAAATGAACAATGAACCTAATGAACAAATTTAAACGTTTTAAATCCAATATTGCCCACCAACCTCCCGCCAACTTGGGGATAACAAATAGAAGGGAATAGAATCCCTGACGGGTCTGATCTGGGGGAACAACTTGGATAGCCCCTATTTCCAGGAGAAGTTGAATCATGGACTGAGACCGCCTCTCTGGATTGCTGGGAAGAGGACAAGGTATAAAGGAACAAGGGGGCTGAGCCATAAACTCTAGGGCCAGACCATACCTGACCATGGCAAGGACCCAATCATCGGAGGTCGTGGCCTCCCATTTGTCCGCGAATAAGCACAGTCGGTCCCCAATGAGAGGCTCACCCCAAGGCAGGTTATGGCTTGCGGTAGTAGGCCCGCTGCCATGGGCATAAAGGAAGCTTCCGCTGGTCCGCCAGTAGACCTGGTGGTTGAGGCGCCCCAAAGCCCAGATGTGTGTATGGGCAAGATGGAGTTGAAAGGCCCTGGGGGCAAGTCTAGCTGTAATGGACTCATTTGGCCTGGACAGGTGGCTGGAGAATGACACACCTCAGTGGGCTGCAGCACTTGTCTCTGCTCCTCCCTGCGGGGGGCCTTTGAGCCTGGCTTAGAGGCCAACCTGCTCCCTTTCGATTATAGTGAAGAAGGGTTAGACTTGCTGGAGAATTTCCCCTTAGATTTGGTCTTGGACAACCTCCTGTGGGGGAGGAAGGCGCAGGCCCCAACACAAGCAGGCCTTGGTCCCCCTCGAGGGCACCTCTAAGTGCAGCTACGCTAGGCCCAGCGGGCAGGATGTCTGACATAGTGTGAGGACTTTAGGTCTGGACTCCTCAAAATGGCAGTCACTGGTAACAAGGGCTTCAAAATGGCACCCACACTCCGTAGCCAGCAAAGGGGCTGGCACCTCTCACCACTATGCTGCGCTCGCCGCCAAGGGCCTCAAAACGGCAGCCGCATCTTCGAAGTCGGCCAGGGAGGCTTGTGCTGTTCGCCAGATGATCTCCACGCTCCACGAGGCCTTCGAGGCAATTTGGAGTGACCGCTGAGAGCAGGGCCTGCTCATGAGGCCTCAGCAATGTTGGAGGAGGGCTGGGCATGTCAGAGTGGCGCTGGCATACAGGTGCGCCCCGTTTGATGTTGGTCGGCTCCTCAAGCTCTGCTCATCGCGCGGCATGCTCCCCGGGGCAATTCAAGGCCTCACAGTGATGCTGTGATACTGGCCACCTCGATACAGGCCTCTTGCTGTGTCACCCCTTGGCTGAAGGTAAATCTATACCAATGGATGCCCAGTTGGAATTCGAGGGTGGAGAGTGGACCAAACCACAGGTTAAGGGACATTACCCAGAAATGTTTTGAGATTACAACAGCTGTTTCTGGCTATATTTCTGTTTCTGACTATATTTATAAATTTTAATTTTTTAGGGTTTTAAAGGGTTTTAGCACAGGTTTTAGGTTAATTTAATATGCTTTTGTATGGTTTTGTAATGGTTTTTAATAATGCCTGTGCGCCGCCCTGGGTCCTAACAAGGAGAAGGGCGGGTATAAATTCGAAAAATAAAAAAATAAATAAAATAATAAATAATAATAAAGTAACTTGGGATAGAAACCACTGTTTCAGATAACAACCTTTTAAAAAGATAAATCCATCAAAGGAAGAGGAAACATAGTTTTCATGTTAAAGAATCTTTTTAGAATTCTAATATAAACCATGTCAGTTACACTGATGATCATTAGTATTATTTCTTAAGATGCTTTCATTGCAATTGAGGTATGAGTTAAGATGGCTTCAAATAATATTTATTCTTTTTTTAAAATATATATATATAAGCAACTTCGTTATGGCCACCTGATTCCAATGGACTATATTGCAACAAATGACCATATCTAGGCTTAACTTTCATTTATTTATCACACAAAATTTGTTTTTAAGTCTATCGCTTCTGAACTTTTCACACAACTTGTCTAGCCAAGCAGGAAACAAATGTTGCTGGAGTGCCAGTATTTGGGTAAGCCAAACCCCTCACCACCATGTTTTCTCTAAACAGTGCTGGTTTGGGGGTTGGACTCTGCTGTGGCTTTCCATCATTTATGGTCTTTTTGAGTCATGGTCTTGTTAACAAAGACCTATATGTATGAGATGTCAGAAAGTGACGGGAAGAACAGCGGATGTCCTGCATACAGCCACATCTCCAGAGGCAGTTGAGATGGGAACCCTCACTGTGAGGTTTGTGTTTTTTCCCATGCCATTTGTTTATTTGCACTATTTCATTCTTTTTCCCCTGAGGCCTTTGTGTGCTGGAGTCTAATTTTAGCCATGCTAGGTTTTATAGTGGATTTTGTTGCATTTAGAAAGGGTCAGCTAAACTGAAGAGTGGTTTTGGTTTCAGACATATTCCAAAGCATTTAAAAAAAAGAGTTTGGTGAGGATCATTTTAAGCTTTGGTTCCCGGATCCTCTTGATTATTCTTTTATATAGTCTGCATCTAAATAACTTGAGTATTTGGAGGAGAGGACAATATAAAGAGAAAAGAACATTCGTGTATTCCACTGCCACCATCATCTACATATGATACACATAGAACATCAGAAAATGATTTGGTAATGATTTTGGGGGACTGAAGAAAATTGCTAACAGACTTGGCACTCCTCGAAATTCTGCCCCATAGCTTGAACCTTAGAGTCCTTAGCTATATGACACTAAGTCGTCCATCCTTGATTTGCTACCTACAGATGTAGTGGGATTTCAAGCAGCGGAACTATCAAAATTAAAAATCCCAACATTTCTAAAATTGAATTGATGATGATTCAGTTGATGGTATGATGATGACTAAGATGATGACCTTCCTCCACCAGCAAATATTTTTGTTCTTGACTTATAGAAGAATGAATGAACCATGATTTTCCCAGTTGTAAACAGGTTTGAGAAATTTTTGCATTGCCATCTACTCAGGCCCAGTGGTGTCTATAATAGAGTAGGCCAATGATGGTGAACCTTTTTCGCTTCGGGTGCCAAAAGCATGTGCACACATCTATCATGTGCGCTAGTGTGCCCACCCCCATAATTTAATGTTCCCTCCACGTTGTTCCCCCTGCGCATGCATATGGGACCCACCACTGCCTTGCACATCTGTGCATGGCTTTCTTGGAGCCTGGAGAGGGCAAAAATGGCCTCCCTCACCACCACCACCCCCGAGGCCGGAAATGGCCCATTTTCTGACTTCTGGTAGGCCCAGTAAGTCTGATTTTTCCCCTGCCCGGGTTCCAGAGGTTTTCTAGGAGCCTGTGGAGGGAAAAAAACATGCAAACTGAAAGTTCAGGAATGGATTTCCTGGTTGCCCATTGGCAGTTTTTCACCCTCCGGAGGCTTCAGGGAAGCCTCCAGAGGGTGAAAAATGTCCAAAAATCAAAGCCAAAAATCAGCTGGCCAGCACATTCATACATACTGTAGCTGGTAGGGCAATGCTTTGCGTGCCCTCAGAAATGGCTCCATGTGCCACCTGTGGCATGCATGTCATAGATTCACCATCACGGGACTAGGGTGATATTAAGTTGACAACACTTTCAAATGATGCCATTATTGTAACAGTGTCCTATGCTTAATGCAAAAATCTATGTTGTGTCATTTACATCAGGGGTCCCCAATCTCCAACCCCTGGACTGTGGACTGGTACTGGTCCATAGCCTGTTAGAAACTGGATCTCTCAAGTGGCAGGTGAACCAGCAAAGCTTCATCTACACATGTGTGGGAGTTAGATGGCTTGCAAAATCATCTCCCTCCAGTCCGTGAAAGACAATTTTTCTTCTGAAACTGGTCCCTGGTGCCAGAAAGATTGGAGACCTCTGATTGACATGATGACATGATGGCATCATTTGACCACTCCTTACATTCCTCTTCCCTCCCTCCCTCCACCGCAGGTCCCTCTAATGAAGAAATAATTCAAGCCATTTCTATTGGCCAAAGGGAAAATATGTATTCAATCTTTCCTTATACCTAGAATGATATTACACACAGGTTAAGGAAATAAGGGAAAAAGAATTCCAGCTTCCTCCCTTCTTTTATATCAGGTCAGACACAAAGCAGCAGTAATAGTTCATAATGAATGAGAAAGAAGGCAGAGTTTTGTCAGATTGTGGGAGGAGAGAGAACATATATCTGCGGGATCGTATCCTACCTCACACATCCCTTCGGCCGATCCGCTCCCACAGAGAGGGACTTCTCTGGGTGCTGTCCACTAGGCAGTGTCAGCGGGCGACGCCCAGGGGAAGAGCCTTCTCTGTGGTGGGCCCAACCCTCTGGAATGACCTACCCCCCGAACTTAGAACTATCACGGACCTCCGCTCCTTCCGCCAAAGTTTGAAGACACACTTCTTCCATCTCGCCGGCCTGGCCTAATCCCCACCATCAAGTTGTAGACTGAAGCTCAAATTGTTTTAATTCGGATTTTAAGGGGGTAGAGGTTTAGGATTTTAAGGTTTTAGGATTTTTAGCACAGGGTATTGGGATTTAATCTATTTTTAGTATTATTAATTGCTATGTTTTGTATTTTTCTATTTTAATTTCCTGTGCACTGCCCCGAGTCCCTTTGAGGAGAGTGGCGTGGTTTATAAATTTAATAAATAAATAAATAAATTTTATAATATGCTTAATAAATTGATACATCCTAAACAACAAGCAAATAAAGCGTGGCTTTAATTTTGCATCAATTTTTTTCAAAATTTTGCAATATAAGATTCTACTTTTTTAATGCATGCAAACATGTTTACATACAGCCCCCTGCTAGTATCCTTTCCCCCTCCCCCAGACCCCCTTCAAATTTGAATGGCAAAATGAAAGAGGTTTAGGGAAAAATACTGAAATAAAGTTGAAATGAGAATGCTAAACTTCATCAATTGGCCCTCTATAAAAAAAAGAAGCCTAAATATTTTGGTCCCCTTTAGGTCAGAGGGGAAAAGGTAAAGTGTGTTTCCTAGGCCAGGGGTCTGCAAAGTCGGCTCTTTTAAGACTGGTGGACTTCAACTCCCAGAATTCCCCAGGCAGCATAGCTGGCTGGGGAATTCTGGGAGTTGAAGTCCACCAGTCTTAAAAAAGCCAACTTTGCAGACCCCTGCCCTAGGCCAAAATAATTCTTCGTCCTGATCAGTAATCAGTAATCAGTAATCATTATCTCAATTTCAAACTGAAATTTGAAATGATTTTTAATAAGAAGATACAGTGGTACCTCGGTTCACGAACTTAATTCGTGAACTGACTCTGTTCACGATCCGAATTGGTCGTGAAGCGAGGCACAATTTCCCATAGGGTTCAATGTAAATCCGGTTAATCCGTTCCGACCTTGTTTTTTGGTCGTGATTCTTGAACTGACTCTGTTCGTGAACAGAATTGGTCATGAACAGAGGCACAGTTTCCCATAGGGTTCAATGTAAATCCGGTTAATCCGTTCTGACCTTGTTTTTAAAATGTCCGCGGCTCCGGTTCGTGAAGCGAGGCGGGGTTCGTGAATCCGAGCATTTTTACGAACTTTTCTGTTCGTGATGCGAGGGCGGAGTTCGTGAAGCGAGGCGGAGTTCGTGAAGCGAGGCGGAGTTCGTGAAGCGAAGCGTATTTTTACGAACTTTTCCGTTCGTGAACCGAAACGGTGTTCGTGAACCGGAGCACATTTTTTGGGAAATTTTTGGTCGTAATCCGAATTGGTCGTGAACAGTTTCCCATACTACAGGTACCACTGTAGTCACCCTCTTGAATCTAGGTACTTTGCACCACTTTCATACTAATATATATTATTAAACAAATTGCCTTGGGAATCTGTAATTTTGCCACAATGGCTCCTAAAATACGGAGCTTTTTATCACTTGGATCTCCAATTAATGCAAATTGCTTGTTCTCCAACTTTTCAGGGGAACAAAGAATGTGTAATGTTGATTCCCCCCCACTTCTTTTTTTGACACTGTCCTCTTACTTAAAAATGCATCATCTCTGATCTTCCGCCCTTGCTGCAAAAGGCTACTGTTTTTTGTAGCAAAGCTGCAAATATCACAGTTTTCTTGTCAATGTCCAAGTAGCTCAGAGCTGCAATTTATTTAAAGTTAGCCTGAAGTGAACCAGTTAGAAGGTGCTGGTTTCTTGTCACACCTCATTCGGCCTTCTGCCTTTGAAGCCCACTTAGCACAGCTCTTGTGTCCTGCAGGAATTCCAGTGGATTAAAGCAGGTCCCAAGACAGCATACTGACTGTTTGATGACTAGTGCCTTCAATCTGGGTTGCACACAGGAAAAGTAAGTTGAAATTAATGGAGAGAAAGATGGTGATTTATTGTGCAGTTTCAAGATAAAGAAATGCCTGTGCCTAGAAATCAAAGTATGCCCTATATGTTTCTTTCTGCTGAGTGTGGATTTGGATGGATATTGTGCATTGTGAAATGAATAATTCTTCCCTCTGTTTTCAATTCTCAGACTGTGAATGCCATAATTTATGTAGCCAAAATGGTACTGTGCAAGAGGGAAGTATTATAAAATGCAGGGGAATTCCATAGCTTGCAGAAACACAAAACAAATATTAAAAGAACCATAACTGGGAAGACCCGAAAACTGCCTAATGGGAACTGAACAAGTTTACTGGCCACAGAATGATGACTGATGAGAATAGAAGGAGGAAAAAAACTGTTTTGCTTCCCTTTAAAAATGTGGAGACCTCATAGTTTCGTGAAACAGTTTCAAGGAGTTCCTTTGTTTGAACCTTTACTGCAGTAAAATATTCCTTAGAATCTTCATATACTTTTTTTAAAAATTAGAATTTCTATTACAATTTTGTAAAAGTAAGATTAAAAACAAATACAAAATAAAGAAGAAAAGAGAAAAAGCAAGCAAGCAAAGAGAAGCAAATACTTTGACACAGAGATTAAAACATATGAAGAACGATTGCAGGAGTTGGATATGTCTAGTCTAGAGAAAATAAGGACTAAGGGTGACATGAGAGCAGTGTTCAAGTATTTGAGGGGGTGCCACAAAGAAGGGAGGGCAGGGTGTTTGTCAACTTATTTTCCAAAGCACCCGAAGTTAGGACAAGAAGCAATGGATGAAAACTAATGAAGGACAAAAGCAAGCTAGAATTAAGGAGAAGCTTCCTTACAGTGAAAACAATTGACCAGTAGACCAGCTTGCCTTCAGAAGTTCTGGGTGCTCCATCACTGAAATGGTGTAGGGTCTCCTGATTGAGCAGGGTGTTGGACTAGAAGATCTCCAAGGTCCCTTCCAACTCTATTCTATAAACAGAATTATGTGCTAAACCTAGTCCTATTCAATCTGTTCCTTACATATTGTACAGGGTCTGAAAGAGGGAATGTAAATCAAGTACTGTTTGGATGGTGCTCTCTCTCTGACCTTCACTAATTGAATGCCCAGATGAAGTCACTCCATATGGTCATTCAAGTTATCTTTGCTGATGACTACATACTATTGCTATCCTTCTACCATATGCATCTACCAGGTGCTCTATAGTTTTGCAGACTGGGGACGACAGAGCTCTTCTCATGAACATGAACTTCAAACTGCATGTTGCCTTCAAACTAGAAGAACTACTATATGTATAGCTCTTCATATAGCCTGAACATCTAAATATCCAAATGTTTTTGTCACTTAATGTTTCAAGTAAAATATAGCTATAACTTAATACTTAAAAAATGTGGAGTAAGAATCCTTCTCCCAAATATTCTAATATTTCTTTCAAGATTGTTTCAATACATTTCAAATGAAATTTATTTATTTCAGCAATAATGCTTTTCTGTTAAGAAATGTGGATTTGGATCCTTTATTTAACCATATTTCTGGAGTTAAATTAGGTTTGCCACTCACCGACCCTATCCCTCCTGATCGCTTCCAGTGAAAGAAAATGTAATCTTTTCTAGATTAGCGTATCCTGATTCTCTTGAATTTGAACAGTGTGGGTAAATAAGAATTTTGCATTCTTCGTCCTCCTTCTCCTTCTCCAGCTCCTTTTTCTTTTTCTTCTTCCTGTATTTTCATAACTACATAGAAAATAAAATAAAACAGATGCTTCATCAACCCTTGGGGATTATTGGGGGTCAAGAGCAAAATTTAAAGTCCAGATGGTGTCATGTTAAGTGTGTGTGTGTGCGTGCGTGTGTGTGTGTGTGTGTGTGAAGAATACACACATACATTCTTTTTGTGATGTCAGCCATTGGTATGTATTTACTGACTGACTTAATAAGGAACGTATACAATTCTAATATTTCCCCCCAAACCTGATGGAGATAACCCCATGACCCAGCAAAATTGCAGCACACTAGACTGCTTCTGGTATTCAGTTCTCAGGTAAATAATGAACACTTTCCAATTTCAGTCTCCCAGTGAGGGTGGCTTTGTTTTGTTTTATTAGTCTGTTTTGATGGCTTGACTTTTGGCAACTACATGGGCATATCCAGCCAGTTTCCCTGACATGTTTGGGAGTGTTTTATAGTTATCTTATTATGTCTAAAAGTGAATAACCAATAGAGAAATATACCACTGGCTTCCAGGCATAAGATAGGACTAGAACCCAGCTGTCCTTGCAAGTAGATCAATGTCACAGGATTTTGATCAACATGACTTTGCAGTGCATGACTAATTTGTAAAGTTAATTTTTTACTTAGAAGAACATAAACCTATCCTTAAGAAGCAGGGTTTATAAAATAAAAAAATATTGACATTTTGTTAGTTACATTTCTTGGTGCAGTTTTAATATTCTCAAGGGAGGAAAAATCACTGAAAGATGGGGGCTTCCCTCAGAGTAAACATGAAATAATCACTCTTTTAGTGCCATCTATGAAGGGTTTTTGAGTATGGTTTTGGGAAAATGGCTGGGGAAAAAAATCTCAACTGAGCATTTCTGCTTCTTAGCTCTATACTTTGACCCACACTCCATGGGTCCCTGAGGCAAAAAACTAATGAAATCACTTAAAGATGCAAGTCTTCCTCTTGACAAACTTCTGTTTCATGTTGAAAAATTAGAGTAATTGCTCTTGAAGTTTCTTCCCATGTTCAGTGTTCATCTTCTGGTTCTAAGTCATAATTTACAGTAAATTATCCCATGATGTAGTATGCTTACTACATTAGGAAGAAAAGAAAGTTCACAGAGGGCATCTCTGAAACAGAAAGATAAATTCATACTGGGAAAGTGATTGCAACTACCCTGCCGAGATATGTGTATTTTCTATCACACCGGTACTGCTAAAGTCAATCAGGAGAAGTGGACATCTAGTTTCCCTGTAGATAAATGGTTCCTTATTGGACTAAGGCACATTCAGTGTTTAAGATCTGTACTATAGTCATGCAAAATAAGTTTCTGAATCACTCAATACCTGGTGAATCAAACCTTCTTGCTATAGAATCTTTCTAAGTGCATATTTGCAGATATTTATACCAGACATGCAGATAATTAGAGGTTTGTTGCAGAGGTGCATTCCAAATCCCAGCGCTATTGGTTTGCTTGTACTTGCGCATGCGCGCACACAGCACAACACTTCTGCGCATGTGCAGAAGTGTCTGGATGGGTGGGAAGAGCCTCCCACCTCTGCCACTACTGGTTCACCCGAACCTCTGATTTGTTGGATATGTAGGGAAATGGGACACGTGGACAATCCCATATTTTTTCCTATTTAATTTCTTGTATACATATACATTTTATTAACATTTACTTCACTTCAGAAAAAAAGTCAAATTATTTTTCCCTATGTCTTCAGTTCTCTGAATATAGAAATCAGGATCATTTTTTCTAAGCTTTTTCTAAACCCAGAAGCGCAATCCAACTCCAAAAATCTTTATTTTATGAAACGTATTTTTGTTCTCTCATTCTTTCCTTCCAAAAGCTATTGAATTTCATACCAATTCAACTTTAGCTAAATTGCATTTTTTTTGCAGAACAGATCCCTAAATTTGTTATATTAAAGTGATGTGAACAGTCAATCCTATTTGAAATGTTAGAACCAAAATATTTGATAAACTTTTTTATTGTAGTGTTGTGATTCAGTTTGCTTTAAAAAAAAAATGCTGAAATTATATACACATTTTCTCTAAAAATCTTTTTTTTAAGATATATATTTTTTTCTTTTGCTCAATCATTTGTAATCCTCAGACACCCTGGACAAATTCCTGCAATTTTCTTGGAAAAGTTTTTCAAAAGTTGATTGCTATTGTCTGATTCTTTGGGCTGAGTGAAAGGGACTGGCTCAAGTCACCCTGATGGCTTGGTGCCCAAGGCAGAACTAGAACTCACAGTTTCCTATTTGTAGTCATATGCTTTAACTACTACACCAAACTGGCTCTAAAGATGCATCAGTAAGTTCCAAATCAGAGGTTCCCAAACTTGGCAACTTTAAGACTTGTGGACTTCAACTCCCAGAATTCTCCAGCCAGCAGAGCTGGCTGGAGAATTCTGGGAGTTGAAGTCCACAAGTCTTAAAGTTGCCAAGTTTGGGAACCTCTGTTCTAAATGATAGCTTTCATATTTAAAACATAATGCAATTAATAATGTGTTCCGATTGTTACCTGATTTAGATGAAGTTAGTTAGACTCAGTTAATTCCTAGATGCTGGAAAGTATGACTTTATAGTACTTCAGATTAAAAGGTATAAAACATGCTTTGGTCTGGTAGGGGTAACACCTGTTGGTAACTCTTTAAAACAAACTATTTTTTTCTTTAAAAAAGACACTGCTCTTTTAAGGGGGTCTAGGATAACTCACCACAGTCAACTCACTGGGAGATAAGTCATTGTGGGAAAATTCAGCACTGCATTAATCGTTTCATTCAGTACTTTTTATAATTGGGACTTGTGGATAGTTAATTGGAAAAGACCTATGGGAGATTGATTTTGTATGTGGTCATTGCAGCATGGCTATTATATGCACATTGCACAAAGTTAGAAAAATACTGAAATATACAAAATGGAGGAATGGACCATGAAGATGATGAAATTAGCAGAAATTGGCATAATTGACCTCTCTGATTATGGACAAGACCTTATTAAAGAATGGAGTATGAAGATTTTTAACTAGTATAAAGAAAATCGGAATTGCTTCTTTGCATACTTTTCATTTCTTGTTTCCCAATGCTTTTTTCATATACATTTTCAGTTTACTTTTCTTTCTTTTCTTTAACTTCATTTTGTATTACTTTATGTTTATCTTTTATATCTGAGAATTTTTTTAAAAATAAAAAGAAGATTATTAAAAAAACAACAACTAAGAATTACAGAGTTTTAGCAGAAAATAAAAGCCTCAAAATAATTCAAAATAGCAGAGGCAGTCCTCAGATAGTTCAGGGTTTTAAAAGTCACTATCAGAATGTTATACTGTGCCTGGATGATAATTTGCAACCAGTGCAGATTTATCAATGCAGGCATCCATACAGTCATTTTCCACTAACCAAAGTTTCCAGTATAGTCTCACATGCATAAATAAATATGAGAAAATATTACCCTTCCACATTTTTCTTGCAAGGATTCCATCTGTATAAAATCAAAGTAGTTGGAGTTGAAACATGCAACGATATAAAAAAAAAACTATTAGAGATGTACATAAAACTGCAAGGAAAGCAGTTATAAGATATATGAGGGTACTGTATATATTTGAGAGATTTTTCAGAGAAAGTGTTTACATCTCCCCATTCACCCCTCCCTCCACCCCCAATATCCAGAGTGCTCATATAAACCTTGTGGGCAATTGAGGGATAGGATGGCATATATATAACCAACTCAAGCTGTTTTCCCCTCTGGGAGATTTCAATGATTTGATTCAGCTCTCTAACATTGTTCAAGGTAGACTTCATCTCCCCTAGCACTCATCAAAGCTGCTAATAGGTACTTGAGAACTCATAAAGAGATGACCAAATCTTGGGCACTGGGGATTCTACCTCATTTATCTTCCACAGGCAGAATCAGATCTGACTTTTTTTTTCACACTGCCTCCTTGGATTGTAATGCACTCAATAGCCTCTGCCACTTTACAGCTGCTTCTGTTGTACTCACAATCAACTGAAAAGTGCATAGAAGTCAAAGCAGAAGGAGCAGATCACTTCTGTCCCTGGTTGTATCTTTACTCCAGATCACTTGATTCCTATCTTGTGTGCTAAGCCTTTGAGAAACTTGAAGGGGAAAACAGAAAGTCATCAGTGATATGTGTCATTTCTCAAAGTTAACTTTCAAATTCCTGAATTTGGATTGCAAAACCTGAGCATCATCTCAAACGTACACTTAATAATTTCCTCTTTTTGATATTCTGGAAGTCAGAGTCTCTTGCTTATAATGAAAAACGATGGCAGTGTAATAAGAATTTGGCATATGATTAAAATACAAAATATCTTTAAATAAATGACCCTAAAAGAAGAAAGAATCCCTGAAGTAAGTGTAATAAAGGCTAATTTGAACAGACTCAGTGGCCACAGACAGTTGACTGGCTGTAGAGAAGTAATGAAAACCAGGATCAAGGAGATAGAAAGCAATAGCTAAAATCCTTAAAAGAAGTAGTCAGCATTGCAACATATGTTCATCCTGATTAAATGGCGGGAGGCCTTCAACAAAATGCTTAATCTATAATCTAGTTATAATACAGTATATTTCAACATGGAATAAACAGACCGAGTAGTATCTGTTGAGGACTGCCAAAATCTGGATACCACCAGATGGCAGGAAAATGCTTTCTACATTGCTTTGCTGTCTGTTGAATTTATCTTGGTCCAGTAGCCTTAACTGGATGCAGTTTTATGCCGACAAAATTGAAATTAACTTCGCTGACATGCACAGGTATAAGAGATGAAGGTTTATGAAATGAAATGCAATCCTGCTAAGAAGAATGAACCAAAACCTTTATATAGCAAAGAGTAGCCCCGAAAAAAAGAAGCCAGGATTAATATAGGGAACAAACCTGTCCAGTAAGCAGCACAGTTTTTTTTTTCCTGTTTTGAATAAAATTGACATAATTGTTTAACTAAAAATCTCAGGCCATTCATAAAGTACAAACTTGTGGCAAAAATCCACCACGTTACAGGTTGACGTGGGTAGAATTGGTCATTCGTATTTATGATGTGTTGAAGAGCGATGGTGGTGCAGTGGTTAGAATGCAGTATTGCAGGCTAATTCTGCTGACTGCCAGAATTCAGTTCTCACTGGCTCAAGGTTGACTCAGTCTTCCATCCTTCCAAGGTCAGTAAAATGACGACCTAGATTGTTAGGGGCAATATGCTGACTCTGTAAACTGCTTAGAGAGGGCTATAAAGCACTGTGAAGCAGTATATAAGTCAGTGGTGGGATGCAACTGGTACGCCCCAGTATGGGCGTATCGGTGCCTGCTGGGAGCACCAGGTACCATTCTAGTATGGTGCTTTGGAGGGCCCACCTGCCCTCCTTACCTGTATTTGAGCCTATTAGGGCTTCCACCCATGCACACGGAGCATACAGCTTCTGCACAACGCTCCGCCGAGTAGCTGGAGCATCACAGAGGCATCACGGAATGCTGCAGGCGGTAAGTGTGTGTGTGTGTGCTTGTGTGCATGATGCACAAGTGCATGTGGTGGACGCCCGGCCCCATTGCACCGCACCGGTTGCAATGGGATCCAGAACCCACCACTGATATAAGATATAAGTGCTATTGCTATTAACGATATTCAAAAATGCAGATTTTTATATTATAGCTCTGTCCCTAGCAAACTGGAGGATACCATTCCCCCCCCAAACTACTTGAAAATATTTTTTCTACTTTTTTGCAAGAAGCTCGGAGAAAATCATTCAGCATAACTTGGTTAGTATGGCCATCAGGAGCCAGAGGAAATGGTCATAAATTCATCTAGTGAGATCTCATCTCATTCCCATTGAATTAGCATTGGATAGACAGTCATATTTATAGAAGAGAAAAATGAGAAAGATTTAATGGAGCCAGTTAAATTGCTAGTGGACATGGAACATATTGCGCAGTAGTCAGAAACCTCCATTTAAGAAAAGAGGAGGTCATCCTTAACAAATATGCTTAACATCTCGGAGGAGAAGTGACAATGAAAACTGACAGGGTAATGCAGAAGATTTAATACATGTGGACCTCTAGATGCCTATTTATGATAATGTGTGCTGCTCAAAAGACAATAGCGGAACAGTTTGACTTCGTCAATGGACTTTGTCCTCTTTGATACTTGAAGGAACAATCTGGTAACAAAGTCAAGAAGTGGAACATATAACCTTGACAATTTCAGTAAAAGATTTTGGAATAAAGCACCATTTTATTCACGCACCTGTTAAAAGAAACAGAAAATAAAGATAAATGCATGCACAGGACTTGGTATATCCCAGCTGCATTCCAAGCAGCAGAATCATTATTAGATCTCCATAGATAACCCAGTTGTACTTGTGTCCTCGATGTGCTTCAATCACGGTTTCATGTTTTTATATCCTCCTTTCATGTCTGCAACGTAGCCAACAAGTACTGAAGGATGTACATCACCCCTGTGTAAAAAACAGAAGATTTCTATAAAACTTTCCTCAGAAAAGAAAGCAGAGAAATATTTACCATTCCTGTTTTGGGAAAATTGTGTTAAATATATGCAGTCTGATGAAACAATGAAGTAAGACATATTTTCTGCATTATTCTGAAAGTGACAAAAATAGTTTAATTGGGGGGGAAAAAAGTGGGGATAGATTTCCATCCCTTTCTCAGGTCTTGTCCTCCACAACAGAAAGAGCCCTTTTACCTATGTTATGTCTCACTTTTAATTACCCTTTGTCTGATTCTTTTTATGACATTCCTCCCCTCCTTCTGATCCTGAGCATCATTATTGGAGAGTAAGCAATGGAAACTCACCTCTCCCTCCTACTTCTGCATATTTTGACACCAAAAACGTTTTCCCATTTTTTTTTTTTTACTGTCTATGATCCCTGTGTTAAAAGGCTTCCTTGAACTTTTGTTTTATGGGCACAAAGAGCATCATTTTCTCTGTGTAACTTGACACATCCCAGCGGCAGGACAGCACTCAATTATCTGATGAGGCAAGCTTTGCGCTCTAGCCCCGGAGTAAAATACACCCTCCCAGGCCTCAGCCAGCACTTCTTTGATGAGGAAGTAGTTATTATGGAGAACATTATGCAGGCATTCAGGTGAGATTCCTCCTAATTTAAGTCTTTTCCTTTTTATCTTTCCTCAGCTCTTCCTCTGTTGTGCAGAGTAAAGCATCTATCGTGCCTAGTTTTCTATTCCACCCTTACTCCCTACAGTCAGTCAGCATTCTGTGTCCACTTCTAATGAACCGTCTTCAGTGGGACTATCAAAAGGTTTTCTTGGAGTAGATGGATACTTTCGTAAAACTTTGGGCTTCCCTGAACTCTGCTAATGTCTTTGTTTATTTCCTGTTTTGAATCCCTGGCTACATATAGAAGAACAGAAAGCTCTAAATTTTGGAAGTGTTCTTCTTATCAGATACGCGCATAAAGGCCTAATAGACCATTCCCTTTATGGATAAGCAATGTTATGCCATGGGTAGAAAAGGAGTAAGTTGTAAGTAAAGGAAATAAAAAACAGATCTCTTCTTTTTGTGGAGCTATTTTTAAAGGGTGGAGATCAGAGGTGGTATTCAGCCAGTTCTGAAAGGTCCTGGAGAATCCGTAGCAGAAATTTTGATTACGCCGTTTCTCCAAACTAATAGACTGGCCCCGCCCACACTGCCTCCCAGCTGATCTTCTTTTGTTGCTGTGAACAGGAGAACAGAACTGGAAAGCAAGTTAGGGAGAGGGAGGAACCATGTCCACAGAACCTGTAGTAAAAAGTTTGAAATCCCACCACTAGTGCAGATGTTTTTAAAAAACCCAGCTAAACATTTATGGTGGAACAGAATTTGAACTCAGTTGCCATATATCAATTAGCAGATATGTTGTCTTCTCAGTCATTCAGGGACACAGAAAATTAATTTAACACTTTTTCAACACGAAACATCTTTTTATGTCTAATATAAACTCAGGGTTAGGGTTAGAGGGGGGCTCATTCTCTCTATTAAAATGTCATTCAATCCATCCTATACCAAATGTAGTATGAGAAAATGTTTCACATATGTGTAAAATGTGTCATACAAACACAACATGTCACAAATAAACCTAAATTAGACTCTAACCTAAAATTAATCTTAACTCCCCTAAAGCAATACTTGGATAATTTTCCTGTTCTCTGACATGCTGCCAATCCATAGTGCTTAATGTTAACAACTATAGTACTAAACCAGTCCTAATATTGATACAGTTAAACTGGCATTTATTCACTTTTTAAAATCCAAAATTCCCTGCCAGGTAGTGTATTTGAGAATTGAAACATTCACAGCTTAGGTTATTAGCTTTAATTTCAAAAAGGGATTTTTTTTTTCAAAATAAAATGTTATGAAACAATGTCATTTTCCACCTTAGGGAGAAAGTGAGTCAAAATGAACTGTGCATGGCATATGTTCATCACCTTCTAGAAGGTTTTCTCTATATGACAGCAGCTGTCAACTCTATAAAAACTTTTAGAGTATAAAGCCAGGGAAATAGCAACATGTGAGAACATATTGAATGTCAAAGCTGTGAGTCAGTCAGCTGCTGAAATCATTGAGTTGTAAAGTTTGTTTTTCTTTGTCTGGAAGAGAAAAGAAGTATTGGTGCATGATCCAACAAACATAGTTGACAATAATGTTAGCCCCCTCCCCCCCCTTTCCATAGTCTTCAAAGGAGATTTTAGCTTATTAAAATCCATTAAAGTTTTACTGGATTAGATCCAAGTCTAGGGACATAAAGTAGGGCTGGCAGGAGTAGCTACATCAGCCCTTCTTATCTAATGTCTTCATACACTTCTAAACACATTTATATTATTGCCAAGGTTTAAACTAGGCTTCAGAAAAGTGTATAGTATTATTTTTTCTTTTCTGCTAATATTTTATATTTAGCATATGTGGATACCTGAATGAAGGGGTGTCTCTATATGTCAATGTATGAATAATATGGCTAGCCTATAATTAGAATACCAAAAATATGAAAAACAAGGTCAATACCTTGTTCAACTTTATGCTATATTCGTATGAAATATTTTCATAATAAGTGTCATTATTTCAGTAATTGCTTTTCCCAGTATTTGATAAAGAGACAGATAAAAGTATCAGGTTATGGAGGATAGTGGGATTTTAGTGGAAATTCCACTATCCTCCATAGTGGAACAATGTGCTCTCATTGTTACGTATTACATTTATGACCCAGTTATCAAGCAGAAAAATTGAGATGACGTTGTCACCATTCCTGAATGTATTTTTCAAGGCAAATATAGGACTTGGTACAAGTCTCTCTGGAGACAGATGGGTGATTTCTAAATTTGATAAGTAAAATTTATTTATTTTATTTTTATTTTTCATACTTATATCCCGCACCCATCTCCCACAGAGGGACCCAGGGCGCATAAAGGAGATGATGTTAAAAGAAAGAACCGCTTAGAAAAATAAAAGATTTTCAAGTGAAATCCAAGTTACAGGTTCTCTAATTAATTGCTGAAAGTTCATATATATGAATATAATATAATTTTATTTCAGATTTCTTATTAATTATATTTAAGAAGTTAAGTGAATATACTTAATATAATTTGGGATTAACTGTGTTTAATTTATACTGTATATAAAATACTTTCACTTGTTTGTCATTTTTTTTAATGTAAAGTTACAAATGAAAGCATAGGGTGCCAAGAAGACTGAATCACTCCTTCCATGGGCAGATTTACCCTCAGATGGGAAAAATACCATGGATGATACATTCCCGTTCTTGTGGAAAGTTCCGTCTCTGTTGTAAAGACTGCTATGTTTTCCTAGCAGTACATCATATATACAGTCACTGCAGGGAGCCAATTTTAATTGACTCTCAAAAGAAAAGAGGTAGAAGATACCTGTAAAATAAATGTCTTCTATATAAAAACCAATAGAAGATTTTCTGCTTTGATGAAAGGACTGCACTATGGATGGATTTCCAGATACAGTACTAATCATCAGAATTGGCCTTTCCTATTGAAGAGCTACCTCTCTTCTCCCATATTAGCTTGAAATATATTCAGAGGATCTCTTGCATGTCCATGCAATTCCAGCCATACACTTAGGACTAAGAAAATGCTACCTATCCACCCCTCATATATCTGCCAAGCTAATTCCCACAGTATCTGTTAAAAAGATTTTGGCATTCCTTTGACTCATAGGACAAGGACATCTGTTATGCTTCCTTCAGCTTGGGACACCCACCTTCAATTTCTTATTTCATATGCAGTTTGAATCCACCCCAAGATCTTGGCAGCATGTTTAAGAATCGAAAGTATGTGATGATGGCCTGCATAAATCTAGATAATTTAATTACTCCTAGAAGACTGATAACGTGGACTGCTGGGCCACATTATTATTACTAATGTCAGCCCCTCCTGCTTTACATACAAATTCCAACCCATGGAAACGTATCACTTGAGGTCAGGAATGTATTATAAGAAGGACATGGCAGTATAAATGTATGATTGTAAATTTTGCATTAACCTTATTCCATTATAAGATGTTGATTGCAACAAAGAATTCCTTTGTTAAATATTCATGAGTTACATGTTATGGTGGAATATTGTTCACTATCACAATGCAGGAGAGGAAATGTTCTTCCCTACAATAGGGAAGCAGAGAAAGCAATTCTGCTTATTAATTATTTCATTACTGACAGCCCACTGAAAATTTTTGCAGGATGTTACCTTGAAATTATTAAAAAATAAAACACAGAGACATGCAAAACATAGATTTGCATGAGCTAAAACACACCATCTATCTCATTCTCTCACCCACAAACTATGGCAGGAAAATTATTTATATATCATTATATATGTTACATGCACAAATGTAACTAACTTCTATTTTTTTTTTAGAATATTAATGAGATAATCTTATTAAATTCTGACTGCAGTGGAAAACTTCATAAAAAGCATGCTTATTAGGAACAGTTGTAAATAAAAAAGAAAGGTAGATTTAGTTTCCCACATTGTAATTGATGTTTGGAAAAGTTTTTGAATCTCTCTTGGCCTGTCTTTCTTATTCATGTATTATGATTTTTTTCTACTCAAGTTATGAATGGACATGGAAGGCTACTGAGAGGATATGTAGAATGAGGCTGAATGCACTACCTTCATTCCATTTCTTTAACAGACAGATTAACAGACAGATTAACAGAGTTGGAAAGGACCTTGCAGGTCATCTAGTCCAACCCCCTGCCCAAGCAGAAGACCCTACATCTGCCTCACCTAGGATTGAACTCACAACCTCCTGATTGGGAGGCGAGAGCTCCACCTCTAGACTTCTGCCAGAGATCATAAAAAAAAAACCCAGCCAATGCTGCTTCTGTGCCAAATTCAGGCCTCAAACCCAACTGAAAGGATCCAGATAATCTAATTCATCAAGGAACCTCTGGAGCTGTAGCACAACCATCTTCTTAACCACTTTTCCCAAAGAGGGAAAGCTGGAAACAGAATGAAAATTATCCAATTATCCAACTCTCCTTAAAGGCATTACCCATTTCCACTAGACAAGTAAAAATCACTGTAGAACCCATATACCCAGGTACCTCCACCTGACCAGCAGCCATGCCAACATCTAATCTTCTAGAAAATGAGCAAATGCCTCAGTATGCATCCTATTTTCATTTCCCAAAAAGGAATCTGACCAAGTAGAATACAGTGAAATAATTATTTTCGTATGAGTTGGAAATTATATTCCTATTGTACAGAATTGTATTTCTCCCCCTCCCCCACCACTCTTGGCAGCTTTCTTGAATTGTTAATAATGACCTTCCATCTCTAGAAGTCTTCAGGAAGACTTTGACAATCTAACTTTTTTTTTGACATTTTCTTGATTTCAGTTTCTGATTGCTACTTTTACGTCCAGTGGTAGACTTCTTGCTGAATTATTTTTCCTTCTTCTCTTGTTTCTCCTTTTCTTCTCCTAATGTATATTGTCATGGGAGAATACCACATATAAAACATTTAAAACATGTTTTGAAATTTCAGCAACAAAGAAAATGTATACACCATACCACATTAGGGAAAACTATGATAAAAAATCCTGCAAATATATTTATTTGTGTTCTATTTCTTTGCTAAGTTCTGTGCCAAGCAATATTCTGAGAGGTTCACATATCTCATAGATTCAGTGTTTGAATTAAACTTTCAAAATTGTAGGAACAATTTTGAATACAGAATAGCAGTAATAATCACTCCAACAGCAACAGAAAAAAAGTCATATCTGAAAAAACACTTTGCCAACATTTTCCTAGAGAAAGGAATCATCTCATCCTTCAGGCTCTAAAAGTGAGGTCTTTAGGGGTTTATTGTACCTTGAACTTGGGAAGGGAAATCTCATTCAGTTATCTTGGGACTGTAATACAGGCCTCGGCAGATGTACAAACTGGAGCTGATTAACTTTTGAAAGACTCATGTTAATTAGCAAAATAATACGAAAGAAACATTCTAGGTATCTTTATTCAGATACTTAGAGAGATTAAATCAAGGGGCCATGGATCACTGAATTCTAACCTTGAAAGCAATTAAATTAAGAATATGACACCCATGCATCAATTAATTTGCAAAGGCTAAATATGGTAATACAGAGGTATAAGGATGCCATCCATGTTCTCAGAAAACACTTGTTAGGGAGAATTGGTCTATCATAAAATGGCTGCCATAATGGTTAAGCCTACTTTCAACACACTTATCTTTCATAAGGGAAACTGGAATGGCAATTTACAGTCAGTCCCCTTAGATTTTCCCTCTCATTCTAGCTTTCTTTTATCATTTTTTCAGGGAGGCAGGTATTCTGTACACAAAAGACAGAATACATCCTTCCACTACTTTTATCTTCTATGGATGTTTCTGAAGAAACATCCATTCTTATGGAGATAAGAAAGATGATGCAAAACCCTGAAAATTTGCTTCACAGTAGACTAATTCTATTTTATTTTGTAGCCTGAATAGTATATACTATAAGTAATAAATAAAGATGAGTGAGTCTGATAGGAGACCAAGCAGGTATCCACAAATACCATATTGCTGAAATGAATGTCTAATAATTAGAGAAATGTGCTTGTAAGAGCAGGTTTTTATTTTATTTTTATTTTATTTTATTAAATTTATACCCCGCCCTTCTCCTTGTTAGGACCCAGGGCGGCGCACAGGCATTATTTAAGAACACAAAATACAATAAATATCTATTAAAATGTATTAAATTAATAAACCCGTGCTAAAACCCAATATTAAAACCCTTGCCAATTATAAATTATTTTCTTAAAAAGTCAGAAATGGGGGCTATCCTAGGCCGGCTTGTTGGAATAAATACGTCTTAAGACGTTGGCGGAAGAGGCGGAGGTCCGAGATAGTACGGAGGTCGGGGGGTAGGTCGTTCCAGAGGGCCGGGCCCGCCACAGAGAAGGCCCTTCCCCTGGGTGTCGCCAACCGGCATTGCCCCGTCGACGGCACCCGAAGAAGACCCTCTCTGTGGGAGCGGATCGGACGAAGGGATGTATGGGGCAGGAGGCGGTCTCGTATATAGCTAGGCCCTGAGCCATGGAGCGATTTAAAGATGGTCATCAGCACCTTGAAGCGCACTCGAAAGGCCACAGGCAGCCAGTGCAGCTCGCGCAGGAGAGGTGTTACGTGGGTTTGCCTTGTGACACCCATAATCACCCGCGCGGCCGCATTCTGTACTAACTGTAGCCTTCGAGTGCACCTCAAGGGGAGCCCCATGTAGAGAGCGTTACAGTAATCCAGCCGGGATGTCACGAGCGCTTGAGTGACTGTGCGAAGGGCTCCCCGGTCCAGTAAGGGGCGCAACTGGCGTATCAGGCGTACCTGATAGAATGCCCCCCTGGCCACGGCCGCCACATGGTCCTCCATGGACAGCCGGGAATCCAGGAGGACGCCCAAGTTGCGCGCCCTCTCCACGGGGGCCAGTTGTTCGCCCCCAATGGCCAGTGTTGGACTTATCTGGCTGAACCGGGGTGCCGGAAACCACAGCCACTCGGTCTTGGCCGGGTTGAGCCTGAGTTTGTTACTACCCATCCAGATCCAGATGTTTTAGCATAACATTTTGAAATGCTAATAATATCAAAGAACTACAGGGCAGCATAGGGCTGTAAGAAGAACCACTAAAGCTGACCTTACCCTCCAGTAGTGTTACAACTCTATTTTTGGAAACTTTGATCCTTTATATTTCTATTTTCTCCTGGCTCATTAATCTTCACATTTGCAAAAGAACAATTGTCCTACTTCTATCTGTCTAAAGTTTGAAAAATTTAAAACTTTCTTTTTGCTATTTTTCTTTTACTCCCCCCCCCCCCTTTCTGCTATTGTTTTGGGCCATCGCCAGAAATGAGATGATTGGTACTTAGAAATATCCGTATGCCCTTGCTTAGACCTTATGTCTTTCTTGATATTACACTATCAAAATTAGAATCTTAAAAAAGAGTCTAGAGAAGAAAGAGAAAGAGTAGGGGGAGGGACTCCATTTCTATTTCATGGACTGACTTATTTTCTTTCATGATAAATATATTAAAAGGCTTCTTCTTGGGAACTAGAAAGGAATAATATATGTAGCTGCCTGTAGATATAGATTAGAAATGAAAGGGTAATGATGAAACAAACCTTCTTGTGATGGACACCTTGTCAGTCAATTATTTAAAATAAGTCAAAAGTCAAGTGCAATGTGCAGGTCATTGAAAGTTGAAGAAACTAATTTGAATTTAGCCCTTTTCTAATGTTTCTATTCATCTGGAATCAGGAAGGCTATTTGTCTTACTTATTCCAGAGTAGTCCTCTATTTAAATACAGACCAAATCCTGTTGAAAAATCTGTAACTTTAGAAAGGAAAAGCAGGACTTTTAAAACTGCTCTCAGACCAAGCAGTTAATGAGCAATGTTTTTCTTTCAACTGTTTACACTTTTCTTTGAAGCTCTTTATTATATCACTGGGCAGCAGAATATAAAGCTAGTATTTCAATATAATATTGGTTTTAAATTATGGGAAAGGGAGCTAAAGGTTAGAATTAATACATCAAATGTATGAACTCACTATAAAATATGCTATATATTATATAGAAAAATTGAATAGAATTAATATTGAAAGTTAGGATACTTACATTATGGGAATTATTGCTATATTTTTTTGTACAGATTTATATGCCACATTTACATAATGATATATAAACTAATTTCATATTGGTGCTAAACTCCTAAAATATGGACTTATCCATAGATTCTGCTGTGAAACTGTGTGTCTCCTAGATCAATCCAAGACCAAAAGTGCTAGACAATTTCTGGAAGCCTGGTACTGTCACAATCTCTTGGCAATATTTTCAGAAGCTATTTAGCATTGCCTTCTACCTAGAGATGAGAGAAAGTGACTGATATAAAGACATCCAGTTGGTTCATCCAGGGAATGAATAGACATCCAGTTGGTTCATCCAGGGAATGAATAGAACCCAATTTTTCCCATTCTTAGTCCAGCACAATAACCACTAGATATAACTGTCTCTTATTTTAGCAATGTATCAGATGTTTGATATATTACTCTGAGTGGTATGTAGTCCTGAACATAGGACATAATACTAATAGTACATAAGACTCTAATCTTGTTAAAGCAGAGCTCCTCCAAAGTTTGAAACAAAAAATGAAATTTAATTGGCCCAAGTGGCAATAAATTGTGGTTTTACAACCCACAAATTTGTAATGAAATGTCTGCAAGAAAATGACCAGGCTCAGAGAACACCAAGGACCCCACAACCTGAATAATCTTTAGGAAACTATTTTAATTTTGCATAGAGGGATAGATAAAGAACCAGACACCATGAATACAACTTTTTGAAAGCATACGTGGAGGCAAAAATATTCCAGTCATTATCCCCAATAGAAACAGAATCAACTTTTTTATGATGAGGATGTGTGAAAACTTTGTAAGAAGTCTAGGCAAGATGTAGTTAACTTTTCTTCTGCAGCCCTTGGAGAAATACTGAGCCTGATGAATGGGAGATGGAAGGGAAGAGTGTGGAAGAAGCATAGGTATTAACCATCCAGAGTTCAACATTGTACCACTGTGAGACAACTTGTTTTGCTATTCTATGAATTAGGAGCACAGGTGTTGTAAAACTTAAAAAAAGAGAGAGAGAGAGAAATATATATACCCATCTGATTTGACACTGTGTGAGTTTCTGCAAAGTTTGCTGGCATTTAGATTAAGAACCTCATCATTTATTTCTTCTAGTAAAAATAGTCTATAGTAAAAAGTACAAGGCAGTAGATCACTTTCCCATCTTCAGTAGCCTGAAGAGGAGTACCTTCCAATGCGGAGTCTGAAGAATTTGTTTGTATCATAAAAGGATTTTTAGAGTCTTGATAGAAGTGGAGAATTAAAACCAATTTTAAACTCTGGAAGTCGTCTTGGATCTCTGTGTCCATTGACAAGCCTCCTTTTCTTATGAACTGAATCAAACCTCTTGAACATTCTGCAAAATCAGATATAAAATACTAGTAAAAGTGACAAAATTCTCAAAATGTTGTATATATTTGACATTCTTTGGGAATCAACAATAGAATAGAATCCACCTTAAAGGGCTCTATGAGAATGCCTTCTAAAAAAATTCTGCAACCTAAAAGCCAAGTGCAGGAAGATCAAAGGCACGTTTCTCCATCTTAGCATATAGCCTGTGTTTGCATAGACTTTTCAGAACCTTTCTGACATGTTCAATATGGACAGTTGGAGTTTCAGAAAAAATCAAAATGTCATATAAATACACCATGACATAAGAGTCCAAAATGTCTAAAAATATTTTGTTAAAAAATCTCGCAAAGACTGAAGGGCAATTGCATAGGCCAAAGGGCATTGCAATATATTTAAACTTTCCATAGCACATGTCAAAAGTAGTTAGATATTCATGTCGTCCCCTTCCTATAAATCACATTTTAAGACCCTCTCAAGTCCAATTCAGTAAAAAGATACTTGCTTTTTGTTCCAGAAGTTGAGGAACAAATGAGAAGGGATAGTGATTTGTAATGGTTCCACAGTTTAAAAATCTGAACTCAGGAAACACTCCCAGAGAATCAACTTTTTGACAAAAAAACCTAAAGTTACAAATGTTTTAATGAATCCTTTTTGCAAATTGTCATCAATAAATTCTTTTTAAAAGGTTTTAAAAAGGCACGGAACATTGGTGAGATCTTGTAATCAAGTTTATAGCAAAATAATAGATACGGGGATGGATGGGTGTTACCAACATGCATGTCTCCTTCCCTAAAAGCATCAAGAATGTTGTTCTTGTAGAACAGGATCAGTGACTTATTGACTAGTTCCAAGGAAAGGGTAACCAATGATGAGTGTTTTATGGAGATTCTCAATCATCCAGGTCAAGGTTGTCCCAAAGCTGCTTTTAAAAAGGTAATTGAATTTTCTTGTTGTTTTCCTCTAAACCATTTTACTTCTCATCCAAGAAGCTTAGAACTAAAGAAGCTTTTTAGATGAGAAGCAAATGTTTTCAAGGATAAAACAAAGAAAGTCTAGTGCCTTTGAAAAGCAACTTTGGGAATACCAACGATGAAGTGGCATGTTAAATTATTGGGCCAGAGCATAAAAACATCCCATCTATGTTTTCTATAACTTAAAGTTTAAGTATTTGTACCAAAGCTGTGTCAATAAAATTGGATCTTACTCCAAAATCCAGTAAGGCAATAAATAAATAAATAAAAATGAAACAGCTTGAGAGTGTTGGACAATCAACAAATTATGGTCTGTGTTCTCCTTAAAGTTTGATAGCAATAGCACTTAGATTTATATACTGCTTTACAATGTTTGATGCCATAACTTCTACAGTAAACTTCTGAAAGTTTATCAACTTTCTCATTTAGGATGAGAAGGGGACTTATACTACCAAATGGCCTTAATTCCACATTTATCATATGAGACTCAGGATGAAGGAGTTTAGCAAGGCAAGGCAGATGAGTGGAAAGTGTCTTGAATGCCACAGTAATAATATAAATCTAATATATGTTTGCAATGGTTTTCCACGGTTAATCCAGCTTTTCCACAGTTAATCCAGCAGCAGGTTATGTGATTAAAATAGCAGTTGAGAGTAAAATACTTGCTAGCAATATAGAGAAGGGGGGCATATATCGACCTTATGGGGGCACGGCGGATTTTAGAGCAGATAGATCATAGGTGACATGGTGAGAGTTTCCGTTGGGCACCTGGTGAAGTCTTGATTTTAATAATAATAATAATAATAATAATAATAACAACAACAACAACAACAACAATAATAATAATAATAATATTTTTATTTATAAACCGCGTCCTCTCCCCAAAGGGACTCGGAGCGGTGCACAGGGAGAAATTAAAAATACCGATATAAAATACATAAATAGATAGATAAAATACGAATTAAACCAAATTATCCCTGCGCTAAAATCACCCTATCTTAAAATACACTAAAATCCCCTAAAAACCCTATTAAAAGACGGAAGACTAACCTAGGCCGGCCAAGCAGAAAAAGTGTGTTTTTAATTTTTGACGGAAGGAGCGGAGGTCCGTAGTTGTTCTGATCTCGGGGGGAAGGTCGTTCCAGAGGGCTGGGCCCGCCACAGAGAAGGCCCTTCCCCTGGGCGTCGCCCGCTGGCATAGCCTAGTGGACGGTACCCGGAGAAGTCCCTCTCTGTGGGAGCGGATCGGCCGCAGGGATGTATGGGGCAGGATTTTGGATTTTGGGAAGTAGCCAGTGCATTTGACATGATTGAAGTCAGGAAAATTATTTCCGTCAACTGATTTCAAGTGATACCTTTGTTAGCTAAGGATTTGAGGTATAAGAAGTAGCAGAAATGTCTGCCAGTGCAGACAGATGAAAAGCGAATCTGATTGAACACAGATGTGAGGTCATTTTTAAGCCTATACTGTGGCAATAAGAACTATGAAGCTCCTAGGCTCTACTAGCCTAGGAAACTCCAATACTACCCTTAAGATAAATCTGAAGAAACTCAACAAGGAATACTGCTGGGAGCTACATGGACAGTATGCCAACAAAACTATCCCTGAAGCCCAGACTCAGCTATAGACATTTTCATCCAGTTATCTTTAGAGCAAAGCCTCTGGAAACCTTCAAGTTGTCAAAGATCATCCTCAATTTGTCTCCCTGTCTTTAGCATCATCATTTTTGGACTATCTGGAAATATGGAAGGAAGATCGTATAGAAATGAATATTTTCCTCTTTGGCCAGCAATGCTTCAGCAATAATTAACTGCAAATAAAATGTGATGAATCAGTAATGCAAAGCTGTTGCAAAAACACAAATGCAATTTCAAACTGCACCAAGAAAATGATCATTTCCAAATTGCAAAAAGCAATAGTTCCAATAGATTATGCTTTGATCAGAGCATTGTCCAAAAACTGCATATTTTAAGGATTTGGAGAAAGGCAATAAGGATAATCAAAGGATTAGAAGAGAAGTCCTATGAAAAAGGAAGGAGCTGGCATATTTAGCCATGAGACGGCTGGGGATATGATAGCGCTTTTCAGTTACCTGAAGGGTTTTCACAAATAATACAGGTTCTATATCATTTCAGAATGCAGGACATAGAAGAAAGGATTTAAAGTAGAGGGAAGTAAAATTTAGACGGGATCGTAGAAAAACATTCCCAATGGTAAGTGTAGTTTTAACAATAGACTCAATCACTGAGAGAAGTGACAGGCTTCCTTTCATGTGATGATGAGGTTAAACAGGATTCTACTAACAACTATTTAATGTGGATTCCCGAATACAGGGTTGGACTTAATAACCTAAATGGCTTCTCCCAACTCTTATTCTTTTCTTCTAGGGTTGATATAAGTATGTGGGAGAAAATGTGACATTATTTCTAAGCCTACACTAAAATATGAAGGGCAAAAAGAATCTATTTTACTGCTCTAAAAGATGAAATCCAGCATTTATGGCATTTTATGATGCAGTGGTGCAGTGTTTAGAATGCAGTAACTCTGCCAGCAGTTCGATCCTGACCAGCTCAATGTTGACTCAGCCTTTCATTTTTCCAAGATCAGTAAAATGAGGACTCAAATATGCTGATTCTGAAAACTACTTAGAGAGGGCTGTAAAGCACTATGAAATAGTGTGTAAGTCTAAGTGCTATTGTTATTGCTATTAATATCTAGGCACAAATAGAAGCATACCAAAATTCTAGATGGAATCTGTGCTAGGTAAAGGAGCGTTAACAACATTATTGTCCTAAAACATATTATTAGACATTTTCAGACTAACTTAGTGCTTTGAAGCTAGTATTAAAAATCTGTAAGTCATATTGGAATAGTTTAGTCTTCAAATGATGCACTTACTGTGACATCTATTTTTGCGATACATTTAGTAAATAATATCATGCTGCTATCTTCTCTAAGGTACAGTGAGAAAAAGGGATTCAGGCTAAAAAAAAACCTCACATATGCAAATGTAATGTTAAAAAGTTCAATTAGTTTTATGTATCAGATGTAGAGATAAGTAAAGATTTGATTAAAATTGCATCTTCTATAAACCATCTATGTTTGGCAAGTTAGTTCTTTTAAATTGCCAAAGATAAATAGGAAAAAATGCTCCACAATTCAGTTGAAATATCACCTTCTCTCCCTTGCCCCCTCTTTATATTTAATGTTGGGTTTTTGGATGTATGAATGGTTAGATGAAAACTCCTCATAGGTTACTAGGAACAAAGGTTATGCAATAAACTACTAAAAAGGTGATTTCCCCCCATGTTTCGACCTTTGCTTTCTCCATTGTTACCTCTATCCCTGAATGATCACACTTTTAGATTATTAGGAGTTGAAGTTCATGCCACATGCTACCCTATTTTCAAGGTTAAGTGTTGGGTTCAAAGTAGCAGCCACTGAATAAATCTATAAAAGATTATCTATTGAGTAATGAATGACTCTATTTTTTAAGAAATTAATATTGATGATTTTGAAAAAATCTACAAACAAGCCCAGAAAGATTTCTCATCAAATAAGGGAACCTCATAATTTACAAAGAGGTGTGAATCAAATTTATAAAATAATATTTAATTATAAATTAAATACAGGTTTTCCCCTTCGGGGAGAGGGGGTAGTCTAGAAATCGAATTAAATAAAATAAATAAATAATATATACATATGTGACAGAACCTGGATTGCTTTCCCAGCTTTAATTATAAAGGTAAAGGTTCCCCTCACATATATGTGCTAGTCATTCCCGACTCTAGGGGGCCGTGCTCATCTCTGTTTTAAAACCAGAGAGCCAGTCCAAAGACATCTCTGTGGTCATGTGCACTGAATACTATCTTGTCACCAAAGTTGGTTCCTATTTTTCTACTTGCATTTTTACCTGCTTTTGAACTGCTAGGTTGGCAGAAATTGGGACAAGTAATGGGAGCTCACTCTGTTACATGGCACTAGGGATTCAAACCACCGAACTGCTGACCTTTTTGATCAACAAGCTCAGTGTCTTAGCCATTGAGCCACCACAAATCTCCAGTTTTAATAATAATAATAATAATAAATTTTATTTATATCCCGCTCTCTCTCCCCGAAGGGACTCGAGGCGGGGCACAGGGAAATTAAAAACAAATTACAACAAACAAAGTACAAAGTTAAAATCAAATTAAACTTACCCTGCGCTAAAAACTTCTATAAAAATAAAACTATCCCTAAAAAACCCCTTAATAAATTAAAATTAAAATTAAAATTACCCTAGGCCAGCCAAACGGAAGAAGTGAGTTTTTAATAGCTGTCGGAAGGAGCGAAGGTCCGTGGTTGTTCTGATTTCAGGGGGAAGGTCGTTCCAGAGGGTCGGGCCCACCACAGAGAAGGCCCTTCCCCTGGGCGTCGCCCGCTGGCACAGCCTAGTGGACGGCACCCGGAGAAGTCCCTCCCTGTGGGAGCGAATCGGCCGCAGGGATGTATGAGGCAGAATGCGATCCCGCAGTTTTAATCAGCTTCCTGTTAATTAAAGTTTCTTTGAAGCTCTCTCAAAACAAAAGTTAGTCCTGTCTTTCCGACATGAGTTTAGCATTCTTTCAAATGTGAGTTAGAGCTAGCATTCACAATGTTGATAACGCATATCCAGGGCAACATTTTGTCAAGGGAAGAAGAAAATCACTATTTCAAATCTAAAACAACTGAAGATAACTTTCAAGCGCCCAAGCTATGGGATAGAGCAGGGTTGTCAAGTTGGCAGCACATGGGCTGGATGCATCATGCACAGGCCATGCCCACCCCAGCTCCACGAATGGGGAACATGTCACATAATGTCACGTGATAACAATATGATGCCGCGAGTTTGACACTCATGGGATAGAGGAAGACCGTAGGAGAACATAGCATGAAAATACTGTAATTACTGGATAATTTTTATGGGGAATGTGAGGATAAACTTTAAATCTTTTAGTTACTTAACCTTGAATAGGACTGAATTAATTTAAATGTACTTAATTAAGTTTATTTATTCTTGACACTGATTGTTTGAACTTTACTCAGTTAAAAAAACACACACTAAAGTAGCAATATGGAAAGAAGAGTAAAAGAAAATTAATTTAACCACAAACTATTCACAGCCCCCCGCTCTAAAGCAGTAAAGCAATGTTTTTAATTAAATATATTTTTGTGGCATTAAAAGCCACAAGTAATAAAGCAAACTGCTCCAACATTCATTTTGACATTATCGTCTAATTGAAGAACCAAGATTCTGAAAATAGCTGACTATTTACTAAGACTCTGGTAATATATAGGAGATCCTCTGGAAAACTATAAAATATTTGATTGATTTGCCAAAAAAGGACCAGCATTCCTGTGATTAACTGATTCCCTCCTGGTGTCCTTTTAAAAAAGCCTTTTTCACTTTCCCTTAAAATATGAATTCAGAACAGCAGAAACAAACTCAAAAGGCATTAGAGAAAAAACAATATTCTTTCAACAGAACACGGAAATATTGCTTGAAAAGGGACAGTGCTTTCCTTATGTTTTAAGGTGGAGGAGGGCAGTAGGGAATGGAACATTGATATACTGATATTACTAAAAAGGGAGACGTTGGGATTTGAATCCAAATTTTTTCTTTCTTTCTTTTGTCTAATGCATGTGAGGATGGGCTAACATTTTACAGGTTTATTAAACCTATCAGACTTACAGTCACATTTTCCTTGGTTTTCCACCCCAAAACAGCATGGAATTGAGCCACTGTTATATGGAGGTTTGGTCCTGAATTTCAGAAGCACATACTTCTGAAGAACACAGGCCTTGAATGTCTACTTCTTTTCAAATAAACACTAAAAGCATTTTGTTGTTGTTAGTTGTGAAGTCGTGTCCAATCTATCACTACCCCATGGACAATGTTCCTCCAGGCCTTCCTGTCCTCTACCATCCACCGGAGTACATTTAAGCTCATGCCTATTGCTTCAGTGACTTCATCCAGCCACCTCATTCTCTGTCGTCCCTTTCTTCTTTTGCCATCAATCGTTTCCAACATTCGGCTCTTCTCCAGAGCCTAATTTGATTAGGGTCTTCAAACTCCTGCCTGAATTTATGGTAGTTCTCAATCCACATACTGCTGGAGCCTAGTTGTAGGGTTTTGAACATTACTTTACTAGCATGTGGAATGAATGCAATGGTGCGGTAGTTTGAATATACTTTGGCATTGCCGTTCTTTGGAATTGGAATGTAAACTGACCTTTTCCAATCCTATGGTCACTGTTGAGTTTTCCAAATTTGCTGGCAAAAAAGGCATCTAGATAGAGTCAATTACTTGCTTTTTTAATTCTCTTTTTATCTAAACAGATTTGCAGAGCTTCCTTCTCTTCCTTGGTTTGGTGGATCTCCTCTTCTCATCTAATAGTTTGGTGATTGTCACTGTTCTTGAAGTTAACTGAAAATGTGCTCCCATCTCATCTAACTCTCATGACCCCCTTGTTCCTCAACTTTCTTAGTGTGTAAGAACATTCAGCCATTCCCCCATATGAATGTTGCTCACCCTATATGTGTAAAGAATGTTGGAGATTTCTTTGGAGAAACTATGCAACAGCAGCTACAAAATGATGATTTAGGACCAGGACAAGAAGAAACTATTAGAAAGAAACTTAAACTGACCTTACCTTAACTCTCTGGTGTGTGAAAAGATGGAAAACACTGTCAGGTTTTCAGGACTGATATCAACCCTTTGAGGTGGGCCAGATCAGAAATAGACTCCTCAAA
Source organism: Rhabdophis nuchalis (assembly GCA_039707465.1). Classification (NCBI taxonomy): domain Eukaryota; kingdom Metazoa; phylum Chordata; class Lepidosauria; order Squamata; family Natricidae; genus Rhabdophis; species Rhabdophis nuchalis. The sequence goes on from CM077644.1 coordinate 32,143,211, forward strand.
ACAATTATAATTTTACTTTATTGATATAGGCAATAGTAACACCGGTCATATTTTCAAAAGTCTGGCAGCCCTTTCTTTCCCTCCTCTTTACCCAAGAGACTTAAGGTTGATTCAACTTAAGTTTATTTCTAATGTGTTCTGCTTGTCCTGGGTTTAAATCATGGGTTTTTTTTGGTAACTGGTGCTTCATAGTTTCTCCAAGGTCATCTCCATAGTTCCTTACATTATGGTTGGCATAATTTATTCAGTCAACTTTGTTGACTTCTTGAACCAAGGTTTCTACTCTAAGATTATGGCTTCTTTCTTTCTTTTTCTTTAGTGTGAATAAGGGAGAGCATGAGTTGAACTAAAAGAGGAGAATTTTGCCACTATAAAAGAATTTACACAGGGATTCCTGTGTAAATTTTTAATCCGACTTTTAGGGGTTCCCAGGGAAGGGGAGTGGGGGGACCAATTAGGGGAACGCCAAGAGAGAAGGCCGGCAATATGCGGAAATGAAAAGACGAAGGGGGATGGAGGGAGGGTCGGTCCCACTAGGGTATTTGCCATCAATACGGTCTTGGGGAGGGGCAGGGGCAGGGACGGTGGAAGGGGGGATGGACACCATCAGTTGGAGCATCGTGGCCGATGGTTACAGGTGATCACGCGCTCCAACTCCCTTTTCCTTCATCGCAGACTAGGTGAGCAAGAACCGCAGACCCGGGGCCTTGGACTGATGCTATGCAACGCCAGGTCCGTGGTACAAAAAGCCCCTCTCTTACATGACCTTGTGTTGGAGGGGGACCCGGACCTGATTGGCATTACGGAAACCTGGTTGGGCCACGAGGGAGGACATCCCCTCGTAGAAATGTGCCCACCAGGATACCGAGCCTTCCATCAGCCCAGGGCCTTAGGGAGGGGTGGGGGAGTGGCGATCATGGTTAGGGAAGGTCTTGAGCCAAAGGAGACCACAGTCCCTCAGACGACCGGGTGTGAGTCCCTCCTTGTGAAGTGGGGCCTAGGGAGGCAGTTGGGCGTGTTAGTTGTCTACCTGGCTCCTCGCTATACAACAACAGCCCTGCCCGCGCTGCTTGAGGTTATAGCCGGGGTGGCGGTTGAAACCCCCAGACTTGTAGTCATGGGGGACTTTAACCTGCCATCTGCAGGTGAGACCTCTGGTGTAGCTCGGGAGTTCATGGTTTCCATGACAGCCATGGACCTGACTCAGGTAGTTCCACGCCCTACTCATGAGGGCGGACACACTTTGGATCTCATCTTCGTCTCGGGTCAGTGGAGTAGTGATCTAGGAGTAGGGGATTTAGTCATCACACCCCTGTCATGGACAGATCACGCTCTCCTTCAGCTCGACTTTCTGACCGCCACACTTCACTGTGAGGAGGCGGAACCAAACATCCCGCCCCAGGCTCCTGATGGACCCGTTAAGGTTCCAGAAGGAGCTTGGGCCAATTCCTGCGGACTTGCTCCGCGACTCGGCTGAGGACCTAGTGACTGCATGGTTAAGTGCGGCCGCCGGGGCCTTGGACCAAGTCGCGCCCTTGCGGCCTCTCTTGCGGCGACGAACCACCTGGGCCCCTTGGTTTACCGAGGAGCTCAGGGGGATGAAACGCCACAGGAGATGCCTAGAGAGCAGATGGAGATCATCTCGCTCTGAATCCGACCGAACACTAATAAGAGACCACATTAGGACTTATTTAGTGGCAATAAGGCTGGCCAAAACGTGAATATTGTGCCACACTTATTGCATCCGCAGAAAACCGCCCTGCCGCCCTGTTTAAGGTAACCCGCTCCCTCCTCCAACAGAGGCCGCGGGAAGCCTCTTTACAGGGTCGAGCAGAGGAATTTGGGATTTATCTGCAGGAGAAAATCACTCGGATTCGAAGCGAGTTACCCTCCATTGTCAATAGCCCTGTCGAGAGTGCCAAAGCAGCTCTTGAGACACCATTGTGGGAGGAGTTTGACTTTGTTACTATCAAAGATATGGACAAGCTGTCAAAGAGACTCAGGGCCACCACATGTTTACTGCTATGTAGCAGCAGCCCTGCCCGAGCTCCTGGAGGTGATCGCTACGGTGGCAGTTGAGACCCCCAGACTTTTAGTCATGGGGGACTTTAATCTGCCATCGGTGGGCGAATCATCCGAGGTAGCTCGGGAGTTCATGGCTTCCATGACGGCCATGGACCTGACCCAACTAATTGTAGGCCCCACCCATGAAGGTGGACACACACCGGATCTCATCTTTGTCTCTGGCCAGTGGAAGAGTGATCTGGGTGTAGGGGATATAGTCATCACGCCCTTGTCATGGTCAGACCACTCACTTCTCCGGCTCGACTTTCCAACCGCCACCCCCCTCCGCGGGGAGGCGGAACCTGGGTCACCTATTTGGTTCCGCCCCAGGCGCCTGATGGACCCGGATGGGTTCCAGACGGCGCTTGGGCTATTCCCTGTACCCCTGACCCGCGCCCCAATCGAGGACCTTGTGGTCGCATGGAATACTGCGACCGCGGGAGCCTTGGATCGGGTCGCGCCCTTGCGGCCTCTCTTGCGGCGGCGAGTCACCACGGCTCCCTGGTTTACCGAGGAGCTGAGGGTGATGAAACGCCGTAAGAGATGCCTAGAGAGAAGATGGAGGTCTACCCGTTCTGAATCCGACCGAACACAGGTAAGAGCCCATTTACGGACTTACATTGTGGCGCTGAGAGTGGCCAAACGTCATCATTGTGCCACCCTCATAGCATCCGCAGAAAACCGCCCTGCCGCCCTGTTTAGGGTGACCCGCTCCCTCCTTCAACAGAGGGTGCGGGAAGCCCCGTTACAGGGTAGAGCAGAGGAATTTGTGATTTTTCTCAGGAGAAAATCGCTCAGATACAGAACGAGTTAGCCCCCATTGATGGCCCAGTGGGATGCCACGAGACAGATCTTGTTTGGGAGGAGTTTGACTCCGTTACTTCCGAGGATATGGACAGGTTACGTGGGCGACTGCGAGCCACCACATGTTTATTGGACCCGTATTCCTCCTGGCTTGTACTGGCATCCTGGGAGGTGACACGAGGCTGGCTCCAAGAGGTTATCAACGCATCCTTGAGTGAGGGTTCCTTGCCTGCCTCCCTAAAAGAGGCTATGGTGAGGCCCCTCCTCAAGAAGCCCTCTTTGGATCCAGCTTTATTAACCAACTATCGTCCAGTCTCCAACCTTCCCTTTCTGGCGAAGGTTGTTGAGAGTGTGTTGGCACAACAGTTTCCCCGTTACCTGGAGGAAGTTGAGTATCTAGATCTGTGCCAGTCCGGCTTTCGGCCCGGGCATAGCACCGAGACGGCATTGGTCGCGTTGGTCGATGATCTCTGGAGGGCCAGGGATGGGGGTTGTTCCTCCATCCTGGTCCTATTAGACCTCTCGGCGGCTTTCGATACCATCGACCATGGTATCCTATTGCATCGGTTGGGGGGGTTGGGGGTGGGAGGCACCGTTTTACAGTGGTTCTCCTCCTACCTCTCTGGCCGATCACAATTTGTGTTGGCAGGAGAGCAGAGGTCGACCTCGAGACCCCTCACATGTGGGGTGCCTCAGGGGTCGGTCCTCTCGCCTCTCCTGTTCAACACATATATGAAGCCGCTGGGTGAGATCATCCGTGGTTTTGGGGTAGAGTACCATCTCTACGCTGATGATACTCAGCTGTATATATCTACCCCAAACCACCCCAACGATGCCGTAGCGGTGATGTGCCAGTGCCTGGAAGCCGTACGGATCTGGATGGGAAGTAACGGACTCAGGCTCAACCCGACCAAGACCGAGTGGCTGTGGTTTCCGGCTGCCCGATTCAACCAGCTAATTCCATCGCTGGCCATAGGGGGCGAACATCTTACCCCTGTGGATGGGGCGCGCAACTTGGGTGTCCTCCTAGATGCCCGGCTGTCCATGGAAGATCAAGTGACAGCCGTGGCTAGGAGGGCGTTTTACCAGGTTCGCCTGGTTCGCCAGTTGCGCCCCCTATTGGATCGGGACGCCCTTCGCACAGTCACTCATGCTCTCGTGACATCCCGACTGGACTATTGTAACTCTCTCTACATGGGGCTCCCCTTGAGGTGCACCCGGAGACTGCAGATGGTCCAGAACGCAGCCGCGCGGGCAATCCTGGGTACCTCTAGGTTTACCCATGTAACACCTCTCCTGCGCGAGCTGCACTGGCTGCCTGTCGTCTTCCGGGTGCGCTTCAAGGTATTAATCATCATCTTTAAAGCGCTCCATGGCTCGGGACCTAGCTATCTGCGGGATCGGATCCTGCCTCATACATCCTCACGGCCGATCCGCTCCCACAGAGAGGGACTTCTCCGGGTGCCGTCCACTAGACTTTGTCAGCGGGCGACGCCCAGGGGAAGGGCTCTCTCTGTGGCGGGCCCAGCCCTCTGGAATGACCTTCCCCCCGACATTAGAACGACCACGGACCTCCGCTCCTTCCGTCTAAAATTAAAAACATATCTTTTCTGCTTGACCGGCCTAGGGTAGTCTCTCTCTATGGGGTTTTAGTTGTTTAGTGGGAATTTTAGTCTAAAATGGGTATTTTAGCACAGGTACTGTTTAATTTGTTTTTAAGATGTTGTATATCTATTGTATATTTATGGTTTTTTTAGTTTCCCTGTGCACCGCTCCGAGTCCCTACGGGGAGAGGGAGCGGTCAAGAAATTAAATAATAATAATTATTATTATTATTATTATTATTATTATTATTATTATTATTATTATTATTATTATTATTATTATTATTATTATTATTATTATTATTATTATTATTATTATTATTATTATTATTATTATTATTATTATTATTATTATTATTATTATTATTATTATTATTATTACTGGACCCATGTCCCTCCTGGCTTGTACTGGAATCCTGGGAGACGACACGAGGCTGGCTTCAGGGCATTGTCAATGCATCTCTGAGTGTGGGGTCCTTACCTACCGTCTTGAAAGAGGCGGTGGTGAGGCCCCTCCTCAAGAAGCCGTCCCTGGATCCGGCATTATTAGAAAACTATCGTCCCGTCTCCAACCTCCACTTTCTAGTGAAGGTTGTTGAGAGTGTGGTGGCCCAACAGTTTCCACGACACTTGGATGAAGTTGACTATCTAGATTCGCGCCAGTCCGGCTTCCGACCCGGGCACAGTACCGAGACGGCATTGGTCGCATTGGTCGATGATCTCTGGAGGGCATGAGATAGAGGATTTTCCTCTATCCTAGTCCTATTAGACCTCTCAGCGGCTTTTGTTACCATCGACCATGGTATCCTATTACGCCGACTGGGGGGGTTGGGGCTGAGAGGCACCGTTTTACGGTGGTTCTCGTCCTACCTCTCTGGTCGGTCACAATATGTGTTGACGGGGGGGAAGAGGTCGACTTCTAGATCCCTCTTATGTGGGGTCCCTCAGGGGTCGGTCCTCTCGCCCCTGCTGTTCAACATATATATGAAGCCGCTGGGTGAGATCATCCGTGGTTTCGGGGTGGGATATCATCTGTACGCTGATGATACCAGCTGTACATATCCACCCCGGACCACCCCAATGATGCCGTCGAGGTTATGTCCCGGTGCTTGGAGGCTGTACGGATCTGGATGGGTAGTAACAAACTCAGGCTCAACCCGTCCAAGACTGAGTGGCTGTGGCTTCCGGCACCCCGTTTCAGCCATATTATTCCAACTCTGGCCATTGGGGGCGAAACACCAGCCCCTGTGGAGAAGTTACGCAATCTAGGTGTCCTCCTGGACTCCCGGCTGACTATGGAAGACCAGGTTGCGGCCGTGGCCAGGGGGGCATTCCATCAGGTACGCCTGATGCGCCAATTGCGTCCCTTACTGGATTGGGGAGCCTTACGCACAGTCACTCAAGCACTCGTCACATCTCGACTTGACTATTGCAATGCTCTCTACATGGGGCTTCCCTTGAAGTGCACCCGAAGACTACAGTTAATCCAGAACACGGCCGCACGGATAATTACGGGAGCGCCTAAACACTCCCATATAACACCTGTCCTACGCGAGCTCCACTGGCTTCCTGTGGTCTTTCGGGTGCGCTTCAAGGTCCTAACGACCATCTTCAAAACGCTCCATGGCTCGGGACCTAGCTATCTGCAAGACCGTCTCCTGCCCCATACATCCCTGGGACCGACACGCTCCCACAGAGAGGGCCTCCTCAGGGTGCCGTCGGTCGGGCAATGTCGACTGGCGGCGCCCAGGGGGAGGGCCTTCTCTGTGGCAGGGCCGGCCCTTTGGAACGACCTGCCCCCTGAAATCCACACCATTCCTGACCTCCGCCTCTTCCGCAAATGTCTTAAGACTCACTTCTTTCAACTAGCCGGCCTTGCGTAACCCCAGCCCCGCCAATTATAAACGAGGGTTTTAAAAACGGTTACAACACAGGCATCTAATATCTATGTATTTGTATTTTGTATTTATTGATTTAATTCTATGTTCGCCGCCCCGAGTCCCTTGTTGTGAGATGGGAGCGGGTTATAAATATGAAAAATAAATAAATAAAATAAATAAAATTTAACAGCCCTTTCTCCCAGTTAACCCATTTCTGCATAATTGCAATTTTGCATAATGATTTCCACAGATTCTACATCAAATCCAAAAGTAGGACAAAGATTAGTTTAAGTGAAAAACCTGAGTTCAAGCAACTTCAGAATGACAGGAATGGTGACTAATTCTGAAACTCAGCAGGCACATAGAACATCTGCCTATGCAGAAGTGAAAATCCAAAGCATGGGGAAGATCAGTTTTCATGTTGATTTGTGAGCATTGCTCGTGAACAAAGTGATGATGCAGCATCCGAAGGGAAATGGTGACTCTGCAATTGCTTGTCCTTCCTTTCCGTAGAAGGAGGGCATTTCCTCCCCCTAATGTAGAAGGAAAGAATAATCATACAATTACTAATATTGCTTGCTTCCATTATTCAAATGTTTCATTGTTACTCTTGCCACATAGATTACAATGTTCTATGCATACATACCGAGAAACAATGAAAGATGTATGGAAGACTTGTCATTCAGAAGAAAACATGAAATGAAATCATCATATGAGCAAATCAGAAGTTAAAGAATGGGGATAGTGGATGTAACATCGTAGTACACATAAAGCAATTCTAAATATCCTACTGATTCTTTGCTTTACTTTTTATTTTGTTTAGAGTTAGTTACCTTTTCAAAAAAATACTGCTTATAAAGGTTTGAAATAGAATCTAACTGCTTTTATGATTCTTTTTCTTCAGATTTATTTATTCAATTTATACAAGTAGTTTTCAATTTACAATGTCAATTGGGGCCGTAATTTCCATCACTAAACAATGTGGTTGAAAAACATGACCAGATTACTTAGTGACAGCAATCTCTCAATCCCAGTTGCTGATTTTAGCCATATCCCATGGTTGTTAGGTGAGGCAACTTCCTTCTTCCCACAATCAGGTCAGTGGGGAACGCAGCAGGAAGTGGAAAGTCCCATGTGGCTCACAAGGAAGCTGGCAGGCAGATAAGTGGCACTGGGATCATGAAAATGGAGAGGTGCCATGAGGGTGGGTGAGGGTGGAGATGTGCAGAAGAGTATAAAAGGTGCAAGAGAGGTTTGGGGTGATAAGGGTACACAAAAATGTGAAGGAAGCACAGCAAGGGTCCAGGAGGAGGATGTGGGGGTATGCAAGCAGCCAGCCAGTATTAGCATAAAGAATGTGCAGATGAGGAAAACTACCACAGTGTACTATACTTCCACACAAATTTGTCTGGTCTTTAAGAACTAATAGAGGCTTTCTACCAAGTTTCTGGTTCCTCTGAAGCCAAAGTAGAATCCACTCCTATTCTGTCCAATCTATCAATAATTTCTTGGTTTTTGAGAATAATGTGGAGATGTAACTCTGGTCAGATTTAATCTAACTGGTTCTTTTCTAGTTGATTGCTGTAATAATAATTGAATATTCTGTTAGTTGACTTTAGGGGACTCATCTTTGTTTCAAAGCCTTTGAGCCAGTACTGAGGACTTTTCTGCAGCTATGTGGCTAGCATGATGACACAGAACACTGTTACCCTCCTAACATAGTGGTACCTACTATTTGCATGTTTTCAAATTGCTAAGGCTGGCAGGAGTTAGGGTGAAAATCAGAGTTCACCTCATCAAGTGGCACTCGAATGTTAAATCTGGGCTGCTGGCTTTTTAGCCGAATTGGTCAAATGCAAACAAGCTACTATGAAATCCTATTTGGAGACAATTAAAACAAATGAACATACTTGCATTGTTTTAATGTCGTGAGAGTATATGATATAAATAATATTTATTTCCCTTATCCTACTTAGGGGTGCCCCTCATATATTCTCACAACATTAAAACAATGCAAGTATGCTCATTTCTTTTAATTGCCTCTGAATAGGATTTCATAATAGCTTGTTTGCATTTGACCAATTTGGCTAAAAAGCATTTGACCAATTCTGCATTTGACCAATTCGGCTAAAAAGCATTTGACCAATTCTGCATTTGACCAATTCGGCTAAAAAGCATTTGACCAATTCGGCTAAAAAGCATTTGACCAATTCTGCATTTGACCAATTTGGCTAAAAAACCAGCAGCCCATGTCTCTGAATAGGATTTCATAGTAGCTTGTTTGCATTTTACCAATTCTGTTCATGATTGCCAGATACTTGGAGTTATGAGAGAAGCACATGTTCATTGGTTAATATGAGCATTTGGTGCCTAAGCATTATAAATGACATTTTGTACATGGAAGATGATAGATACAGTATGATTGAACTGGAAAGTCTTGAGTAGAACATTTCCCAACATTTCTTATGTGAACAGATCTTAAAGCATGAAGAAAGGGATGAGATTACATGATTATGACTAGGAAGAACTAGATAAAACAAGACACAATGATTTTAAATATATACTTACTTGTATGGAGTGAAATAGAAGTATACTAATTTGTTTGAAACATGAAGAATGGAACACTTGAACGTTTTTCATTTTGTCTGCACGCTTTGTCAGGTATTACCAACAAATGAATAAAAACATAAATGTACTGTATAAACACCATCGGTAGAGAAAGAAAGAGAATGACATAATCCATTAAAAAATATTTCTGCACCATGCAATTATTGCAGCTGTGTAATTGAACGGGAAACCATTGATCTGCAGTAGAAAGGAAATTGCTCTTTCTTCATTGTGTTCCCATGAATATGTGAACATTAATCTCAATCTATAATCAACGTTCATTTCAAATCTGATTGCATGCCACTAAACACCCATAGCTATGCTAACATTATGTTAATACAGTTCAACATCATAGCTCCCAGGTTCACAGCACAAATATTTTTCTTTGGCAATCAATAGTAATTTCAGTGGAGTGGTTGGAAGTCACGTTTTAATGGTAATCTTTTCGCCAAGTTCCAACTGGAAACTCGGCAGGTACCTTAGCGTGGCTGCTGCAGAACATTGCCTGTAATCAGATAAATTAACTAAAAGAGAAAAGAGAAGAGAGAAGAGAGAGAGGGGAGAGAGAGAGAGAGAGAACACTCAAAGGACAAAAAAAAAAAGCAGTGCCAAGATGTTCAACACATCGTGATAGATTAAAGTGTTCATTATGATGAAAAAGAGAGTGAATTTCAAGACTGGAATTTGGATTCCATTGGCTTTGAGCCAAAGTAGTATTGAAAGGCAGGCTGCCCAGGGTTGAGCAAATAGCTTACAGCAGAAAGTTGAAAATGCATTGAGCCCGTGTTATTCTTAATTTGGGTTCCTAGAGAGTAAATGCTGGTGTTGTTTTAGGTCTGTTATTTCATCAAGGGGGATTCTTTAAAAATAAACATAAATTTGTGGCTTTGAAAGCATCAGATATTTGGAGAATGGTTCCCATCAAAATTTTCAGAGGAACATTTCTGGTAGGGAGATTCTGTTTTTTGCCATAAAGACAGAAGCTTTGTTAAAAGTGCATACTGGTTTTCTCAAAATGGCCCTTCAAAATCTATGACACAAAGCACCAATGTTACAAATCTGCTTCTCAAAATAAACTACCTAAAACTATATAAAATGTGCCAATTAGTATCAGATCATATAAAATGTTCATGTAAAATTCCATTCCAAATTAATGTTCTGAATTTGCCACTGCACCTAGAAATTTTTCCTACTGCCGATTTTTATATACCTTGAAAGATTTATGAAACATGCTGAGATAAAAGAGAATTGGTAGGTCTTTGCAGAGAGAGGAGAACAGGATGGGCAAACTGTGTTGGGTGTGTTGAGCTAGTCTTATAATTCACAGGAAACATCACTTGTTTCCTTGAAGCAGTAATGTCTTCTACCCATTAGGGTTATGAATCAGTACTTTCCAAGTGAGAAGAATAAAGGGAACTTGACTTTCACAGTTAACTGGAATCATATTCAAATTTTGATTCTGTTCCTTTGAGAACCCTGGTGATTTGTATAAATTTGTCTCAAGATTATGAGCCTTTGACATTAAAGGCCATTTTGGCCAGATGAAGGTTGCAGCTAGTGCTTTCAAAGATTTCACTTTTATTTGCAGGCTGTAGTGTAAAGTGTAATAATTGATCTTTTTTTTAATCCCCATAAAAGTAAAATTCAGGTCAGTCACTTATTCCACCTTGGCCCAATGAGATTGGTCTCTTGGTGTGTTGAGTGGACATGGACTGCTATTCTGTACCATCATATTTATGACCACTGTGTGAGCCTCACTATATCCACATCTACTGATGCTGACAATGGAATGATAGACTAGGTTGCTTGGTCCAGATCTTTGTATGACTTTGCAAGCCATTTCTTCTCTTCTAGGCCTTTGGTTAAAATATAGTACAAAACGATTGTTTCCAAATGGTAGGGTTTGAGAAACTTTGAGGTTTCTTGAAAGAATGCTTAGATTATTGGTGATTAACATGCCTTCCACAAAGACAGTTTGCCTAGCCCACCCATTCCTCCCATTAGTTATTTAATATTAAGCTAAATAGTGTCACCCAATGCTGACAATTGTAAACTGGATTTTCAGACTCCACCCTTTCAGATTTTAACTGAACAAAGGGGCTCCATATAGTTAAAAGAATGATGAAGCTGCTGACCTGGGATCAATAAAGCTTCTCAGCTAGATTTGTCACCAACATCCACAAATTAGCTTTGGTAGACTTCTACATGCCTAGTAGTAGTACATGCCTAGTAGTAGTACGAGCAAAGGTGGGCTGCTATGGGTTTGCCATAGCTAACGTTATGACCAGTTCAGAGAACCTCCAAATCCCACTCCTGGCTGGCCTCACCCACCCCTCCCCTCCCAGGAGTCACCATGTGGTTCATTTTGGATGTGAGGTAAGTGCAGGGCCCACATGGAGGCTCGCGGAGAGGGAAAAATGGGCCTACTGGAAGTTCCAGAGGGCCTTCGGAGCCTGGGAGAAGCAGTTTTCGCCCTCCCAGAGGCTTTTATTTATTTTTATTTTATTTTATTTTATTTTATTTATATACCGCCCTCTCTCCCGATTTGGGACTCAGGGCGGTGCACAGGGATAATAAAAAGATAAAATACATATAAATACAATCAATTAAATAGATTTAAGATTAAATTAAATAAGTTTAAGTTTCACCTGTGCTAAAATAATTTAAGACCCTATTAAAACAATAATAAAAACAAACTATGCCAGGCCGGCCGCATGAAAAAAGTAGGTCTTTAATGCTTGACGGAAGAGGCGAAGGTCTGTGATAGTACGAAGGTCGGGGGGCAGGTCGTTCCAGAGGACTGAACCTGCCACAGAGAAGGCTCTTCCCCTGGGAGTCGCCAGCCGGCATTGTCCAGTGGATGGCACCCTGAGGAGGCCCTCCCTGTGGGAGCGGACAGGTCGGATGGAGGTATGTGGCAGGAGGCGGTTCTGCAAATAACCAGGACCCATGCCATGGAGCACTTTGAAGATGGTCACCAAAACCTTGAAGCGCACCCGGAAGGCCACAGGCAGCCAGTGCAGCTCGCGCAGGAGAGGTGTTATATGGGAGTGTCTTGGTGCTCCCAAGATCCCCTGCACTGCCACGTTCTGCACTAACTGGAGCCTCCAGGTGCACCTCAAGGGGAGCCCCATGTAGAGTGCATTGCAGTAGTCTAGGTGGGAAATGACAAGAGCTTGTGTGACTGTGCGTAGGGCGTCACGATCCAGAAAGGGGCGCAACTGGCATATCAGATAAAAGCCCCCCCTGGCTACAGCTGTCACATGGTCATCCAAGGACAGCCGAGAGTCCAGGAGGACACCCAAGTTGCGAGCCCTTTCTGCGGGGGCTAATGACTCGCCCCCAATAGCCAGAGATGGAACCAACTGGCTATGTCGTGGCGCCGGAAACCACAGTCACTCGGTCTTGGACGGGTTGAGTTGTAGCCCGTTCCTCCCCATCCAGACTTGCACGGCCTCCAGACACCGGGACATCATTTCAACGGCATCGTTGGGGTGGTTAGGGGTAACTATGTACAACTGGGTGTCATCCGTATACAGGTGGAACTCTACCCCAAAACCACGGATGATCTAACCCAGCGGCTTCATATAGATGTTGAGCAGGAGAGGCAAGAGGACTGACCCCTGAGGCACCCCACAAGTAAGGGGCCTCGATGTCGACCTCTGCCCCCCTGCCAACACAAATTGCGACCGGTTGGAGAGGTAGGAGGAGAACCACCGAAGTACGGTTCCCCCCAGCCGGTGCAATAGGATACCATTGCCAATGGTATCGAAAGCTGCTGAGTGATCTAACAGGACCAGGATAGAGGAACAACCCCTATCCTGAGCCCTCCAGAGATCATCTACCAACGCGACCAATGCCGTCTCTGTGCTGTGCCCGGGTCGGAAACCGGACTGGCGCGAGTCTAGATAGGCAGTTTCCTCCAGGTGCTGGGGGAATTGTCGTGCCACCACACTCTCAACAACTTTCGCCAGAAAGGGAAGGTTGGAGACTGGACGATAGTTGGATAATAAAGCTGGGTCCAGGGAGGGCTTCTTGAGGAGGGGCCTCACCACCGCCTCTTTCAAGATGGCCGGCAAGAACCCCTCACTCAGAGAAGTATTAACAACCCCCTGGAGCCAGCCTCGTGTAACCTCCCGGGAGGCCAGTACAAGCCAGGAGGGACACGGGTCCAATAAACATATGGTGGCATTCAGCTGCTGCAGTATCCTGTCCATGCCATCGGGAGTTACGGGGTCAAACTCAGCCCAAACAGTGGTCTCAAGGCCTATCTCTTTCACCCCGCCCAGACTAGCCCAATTGGAGGCCAACTCGCCCCAGATCTGAACAATTTTATGCTGCAGATAGAATCCAAATTCCTCTGCACAACCCTGCAAGGGAGCCTCCACCGGCCTCTGGTGAAGGAGGGCACGGGTCCCCCTGAACAGGGCGGCAGGATAGTTATCTGCGGACGAGATGAGATCGGCGAGATGATCTTGCTTCGCCACTTTCAACGCCACGAGGTAGGTCCGCAAATGCAACCGTACCCGTGTTCGGTCAGATTTGGCACGGGTGGACCTCCAGATGCTCTCTAGGCGTCTCTTCTGGCATTTCATTTCCCTCAGCTCCTCGGAAAACCAAGGAGCCAAGGTAGATCAGCGCCGAGTGAGAAACCACAAAGGCACGACCTGGTCCAGGGCCCCAGTGGCCATGCTATTCCAGGCGGCCACTAGGTCCTCAGTCGGGTCACGGGTCAGGGATTCAGGTATTGGCCTAAGCTCCATCTGGAACCTTTCGGGATCCATCAGGAGCCTGGGGCGGAACCATATTGGCACTTCTGGCTCGGCCTCCTGCGGTGGGGTGAAGCAGTTGGAAAGTCAAGCCGGAGGAGAGAGTGATCTGACCATGACAGGGGTTCGATGACTAATTCCCCTACTCCTAGATCACTTGTCCACTGGCCGGAGGCAAAAACAAGGTCCAGTGTGTGTCCCCCAGTGTATGTGGGGCTATGAATTACTTAGGTCAGGTCCATGGCTGTCATGGAGGCCATGAGCTCCTGGGCCACCTCAGATATCTTGCCTACCGATGGCAGGTTGAAATCCCCCATGACTAAAAGCCTGGGGGTATCAACTGCCATCTCAGCGATCACATCGAGGAGCTTGGGCAGGGCTGTTGAGATGTAGCAGGGAGCCAGGTACACAATCAGCAACCCCAACTGCCTCCCATGACCCCACTTCACGTAGAGGGAGTCACAACCGGCTGTCTGTGGCACAGAGGTCTCCCTCGGCTCAAGACCTTCCTTAATAATAACCGCCACCCCACCCCCCACCCCTGCCCTGGGCCGGTGGCTGATGGAATGCCTGGTAACCTGGTGGACACATTTCTACGAGGGATACTCCCCCCTCGTGGTCCAGCCAGGTTTCCATAATACCCACCAGGTCCGGCTCCCCCTCCGACACCAAGTCGTGGATGAGGTGGGCTTTGTTGGCCATGGACCTGGCGTTACATAGCATCAGCCTAGTGCCCCGGCTCTGAAATCCCTGACCTCCTGGATTTCAGGCTGAGCTCTGGAGATGGGAGCGCGCAACCGCTTGTAAGCAGAGGGTGCGCCCTCCCTATAATTTCCGGCACCCGCCATACCTACCCCTCCCCCAGACCGTCCTGATGGAAAAGCCCTCTGTTAAATTGACTCTAGCCCCCTTCCCAATATCGGACCTAACAGCCTCCCCATCGAGACCACGAACCAGCCTGGGGATGTTAATTGGTGGGTCAATTCCCTTACCCACATCTATTATCCCAGGTAACCCACCCACCTCCCTGGGGCCCCTTAAGAAACGGATTAAAAAATTCCCCCAAAAGTTCCTTAAGTTCCGTTTTCGCCACCTCTCGGGATTTAGAATTCCGTCATCGAGGTGGGCCCTTGTTAACGTTGAGGGCCAAACCTGTGAGAGAGAGGAATCTCGCAGGACGAGGCGATCCGTTGCTGAATACATACGTTATCCAAGGGGGGGGGCATTGCCATGATGAAATTAACCTTGGGGTCCAAAGGTGTGGCTTAGCCATGGTCCCTAGATGGAAGTCAACAGATGGTCTAAAGATGGTATCCAAATTATTTGTTAGCTGAAAGGTACAGGGAAAGGCTGTCAATCAATGGTGAGTGATGGAAGTCACCACGCAAAAGCAGCAGGCTGTCAATCAATGGTGAGTGATGGAAGTCACCAGACAACAGAAGCAGGCCAGAGCAATAAGCCAGATTCCAGAACCTTGAGGAAAGCCTCTGGAATCTGGGGGCAGTGAATCTGGGGCCCCCATAACAGTGCAGGAGGCCAATTAGACGATGCCTACCATGGCCACACACACACAGCAACTGGGCAGAGAATCCGTTGCTGAAATTTTTGAAGCCCACCACTGTGTACAAGCTGTACAATATCAGGAAAATGTCCACACCACAACCTTGATGATTCTTAAATCTTTGAATCTAAAGGGAATTTCTATAATTCCAAAGAGTTTTATAAATGAAAAGATCAGAGGAAAATGAACTATAGAAGGATCCCTCCCCTTCCCCCTAGTCACAAGTCCTCCCTCAGAATAATTCTGTGGATGTGATACTTTCGGTGAAAAAATGTCCTTTAGCTGCAAGTAGTGATTTTTCTTGGGTTGTTTTTTTTTTTTTGCTGTAAAACAGCTGACATGGCTTCCTTTCTGCATTTCATAGTATGATAGTCTTTTGTTACTGTTGAAGCATACTTTTTTGTTGTGAGGAACAGGAGTGTCCTCAAAATGAGATGAAGAAATGAGATGAATCAGATAAAGTGAAGAAGAGGAGAAACAATCAAGAGTTTGTGGTGGAATTGGATTAGTCAAATTGGGAAAATGTCATAGATGAAAGAACTACAGATGTGTAATTTTACTCAGAGTAGTATGCGTTGTTTTGTTTCATGTGCCATAAATAAGCTAGACTATCTGAAATACACTGCCGGGTGGAATGGGGCGGGAATAGCTTTTTCCATCCTAATTGTACTGATTAATTTTCATTCTGCCTAAAGATAGGGTCATCTTAGCTAGTTTTTGTTAAGTCATGTTTCTTCAAGATCTGGTACAAATTGTCATCCCTCCCATTCTAATTTCTACAGCAATGAAGAGATGGCTACAACATCTTTTTTTTCCTAAAAAGAAGCTTTGTTTGAACATTTCTGGCAGCTTCTCATGGGGAATTTTAGTGTCTTTCAACCACTGCACACTATATTTGCCCCAGTTCATATGCACCAATTAATATAATTAAGCCAACTTAATTTAACATACTATAGAAAGTGGAAATTGGAACACAAATCCACATAAACAAAAACTTCAATGCAACAAACTTGGCATAGTCAGAATACCGCTGTCTTTGCCAAGAGAAACCCATCAGACTGAATGCCTTTATAATAAGGTTGCAAATCTGTGGTTTACCAACAATTCTTGAATATTCAGGGAGCCACATTTTTTTCTGTATAAAGACCTCCATAGATAATACACCTAAGCATCACATTGTGGGAGGGAAATTTGCATAATCCACTGTCCCAAAACAAAATGTTTTAAAAAATGTGGCTAGTTCTATTCATTTAAAATGTTGCTTGCCAGTATGGATAGCCAATTAGAAAAGATTTGTGGAAGATAGATTTTATATGGTAAATGCATCAAGATTATTATGTGCAAAATGATGGAGAAAGACGTCTTCACGGTCATGTGACCAGCAAGACTAAATGCCAAAGGCATACAGAATGCTGTTACTATCCCTATTTTTCTACTTGCATTTTTACATGCTTTCGAACTGCTAGGTTGGCAGAAGCTGGGAGAAGTACCAGGAGCTCATTCTGTTACGTGGCGCTAGGGATTCAAACTTCCGAATTGCTGACCTTTCTGATCAACAAACTCAGCGTCTTAGCCACTGAGCCACCATATATATGTATGTATGTACTGTATTTTTCGGAGTATAAGACACACTAAAAAGAGGCTGAATATCTGGGTGTCTTATCCATCGAATACAGAAACTTTTGCCTCCTGAAGCCCCACCCCTTCACCAAAATGGCCACGTGCATACCCTTACGAAGGCTTCTAGAGAGCTCCTGGGGGCTGGGGAGGGCAAAAATGAGCAAAAAACAGGGCATTTTTGCCCCCCCAAAAGCACTCTATAAGCCTCCATAAGGCTATGCATGCAATTTTTTTGATCAAAAAATGGTCTGTTTTCACGGAAAACGGGCTGTTTTTTGCTCGTTTTGCCCCAGGAGCACTATTCAAGCCCCCCCAAGGCTATTCATACCTTTTATTTGGAAAAAAAAATTCGCGAAAAAAGGGCCATTTGGGGGAGGTTTGCAGAGTGCAAAAACACTTTTTTTTTCCTTTTGAAGAGCTGTTTAGTTAGAGTGATTGATGAGAATTACGTTGGTCAAGTACTGTGTCTGCAGAAACAGAGATTTGTTCCAAAGGTGGTCAGTGATTTCCTTCTCCAGCACATGGGTAAATACACCTAGAAACATCTACCTACCTACCTACCTACCTACCTACCTACCTACCTACCTACCTACCTACTCTCTCTATCTCTCTTTCTACCTATCTACTGTATTTCTCTATCTATCTCTATTTCTCTCTCTCTATCCCTCTACCTACCTACCTATCTACACAGTCTCTCTCCCTACTTACCTATCTACTGTATTTCTCTCTCTCTCTCCCACTCCCTCTACATTTATCAACCTACCTATCTACATTCTCCCTCCCTCCCTCCCTACTGTTTTTCTCTCTCTCTATCCCTTTATCTACCTACTTACCTACCTACTCTCTCTCTCCCTCCCTCCCTACCTACTGTATTTCTCTCTTTCTCTCCCTCTCTATCCCTCTATCTACCTACCTACTTTTTTAAAAAAATTGCCTCTTCAAAACCTGGGTGGATCTTATACTCCAGTGTGTTATATTCTGAAAAATATGGGTATGTGTGTATGTATGTATGTATGTTTACACACACACACACACACACACATACATGTAAAAATTCTTAATAAAATTACTTTTAGAAAATGTGGCTTGCCTGAGTGGAGCTTTGAGTGTATTAATCCAGTTGTACTATATAAAGACAACTTTTTTACATTGGGTATGTGGCAATGTTCCATAACAGCCAAATTACTCTCATTTCAATCTAACAAATATTATATATAATTCTTTCTTTATATAGTTTATGTGCTTTGGCAACACAGTATTTTATATTGGCAGTACTGCTAGAATGGAATTCCCCTTTTCTTCTCCCTGTGGGGAAACCGTGTTTATCTGCTTTGAACAAAAACAACAAAGGGTCTTATAACACTTTAAAGTCTTAACACATTTATTGTAGTATGAAACTTTGTGAATTTTGCTGCTGTTTTCAGTTAGAGATGGTTCTGAAATTCTAATCATTTCTGAGTTCCTTAGTTGGTCTTAAATCTTCGTTGAATTATTTGGTCTTATAATCATTTTAGTATAAAACTTTAGGGTCAATTTATTACTGCTTTCAGTTTCTTTAACTCCTTTGAAGATAAACCACGGGCACTTAAATACACATAAGTTTCAAGAGTGAATAAACAAAGGCCATAAAAACAAATAGTGTTCACGATACATCGTATTTCTCACTGAATTAAGATTCTGTTTTATGCAGTATTTACAGTGCATTGATCTATACCTTAACATTCACTAATAGAACAACAAACAAAAACAATCATTTCTGTGTGACGCTTCTGCACTAAATAATGTCCATAAAAAATTTTTTTTCAAACAAAGCAACTTGATGGCAATACATGCACAATATCTTCTAAATTATTTTTGTCAGTGTTTTATCTATTTACATAAATGATATTCAAGGAGGAAAATAAAAGCTGAACTAATTTACATATTGTATTGGTTACTCTGTTTTATGGCCTTTGCTGAAACCTGGATCAAAATAGCATATCTATCTTTAGATCTTTGATAGCATTTTCTGTAGACTATCTGTTTTAAAATATTTTGGTTCTTAATTGGTGGTTTCGATTGATGTTTCTAAGGGAAGAAAGGTTGATTTGGTGCCATTCTTTTATGCAGTATTCGTGGGTTCAGCATCTTTTCCTTGCTTCTTAACAAGAAGCTGCTGGAAGACATTATCTACCAGAAGCGAGGACATCATTGTTGGATAGTAGAGGTTGCCATGATCATATGAAGACTCTTGCAATGACAAGGAGTCCTGTCTCGATGCAACCAGTTATGAGTGTCACTGAAGGGACAAATTATTGTTGCTGCTCATACACCAACTGTATACATAGTTGGTATATACACAGCAACTATATACACATAGTGGTTCATGGAGCTCATTTTATAGCTAATTGGAGTTCTTCCTGATTCCTGCTTGGATGACTATAATCACCATGTTCTAGAAGTGGAATCTAGTGTAGTACATGAATTCAGAGCCTTCATGGCAGGCATGTTATTGTTGCAAAAACAATGTGGTGATGAAGGGCACACGTACATTTGGTTTTCACTTTTGGAGTTATTTTGAGGTTACCTGAATACAGAGGATATTAATTTAAAGCCTTTTTAGATAGACTATCATGAGGAAGCGGCAAAATATCTCTAGCAAATTCATTTCTTGGCTGAATGGGACAAAAAAATTAGGACATTAGGCCTTAATCCTGCCGAGTTTCAGCTTGGCATCGTCAAGGGATTTGCCACAATATAGTTCTGAAATACGCTCCATACTCTATATTTAAGACAGAGAGTAGCAGGAATGAAGAAAGCAGAGCAGAGCAGACTCTATGAGTCTGGAAACTGACATAGCCAGAGGAAGAGACAACATGCATTGATGCTTGTGAGATTTGTGGATGAGTTAAATAAAATAGATCTGTTTCCCCAAGCAGAAAGTTAATAATTCTAATTTGCTTCTCGTTTTAGTTAAAACCATTGTGCTACAAATTTTGGTAGGGCCCTGAGGAGAGGTTATTGTGTAAACAAGGAATTTGCCATTTCATAGGACAAAGTTGAGGAAGAAGATAATTTTCCAGATTGTGCTTCTTCTCCTTGGTGAGCCTTATGAAAGTACAGCTACTACATTGGGGAGTGCTAGCTAATACCTTGCAACTGGAAGTGCTTAAACGTCACAGCACATTGAGTTATGCAAACAGTTTTCACCTCAGCTCAGCAAGTTTCTGGCATTAATCACAGTCATCTCCTTTTGCACCTGAAGGGGTTTATGCACAACTGTCTATAATTCACACTTCTCCAAGGTCAGTTACTCAGTGAACCACACTGAACCAATCCCACATGTTTTTGAATAATTCAAAACGTAATTCGAAATAATTTCTAATCCTGGCCAACCATACAGATGGAGGAATATGAAGAGGCAACCTGAATTTTCATTTTCATTTTTCTTCTTCTTCTTTTTCCTCCTCCTTCTCCTCCTGTTATGTTGAAGGGAAGTACAATGGAGAAAATGGCTGCACCTGCCCTAATTTGGATGAATGGGATTTAATCAAACACTTTCTTCTTCCATAAATGAGTAAGAAGCAATTGAATATTTTTTTAAAAAATCTGGGGATAAAGATAAAAAATGTTCAACACATCCACCACTAACTCAGACAATAATAGGAAAAGGGACACATAAAGGTACTTCTTGAATATCATAAGGTTGTTAGGGTTCTCATGTGCAATCTATGCTTGAAAAAATATTCAGGAAAGAGCTCTATCATCTATCTAGCATCTTTTTATATGTCTATCATCTATATCAATCTGTATCATACATACATACATACATACATACATGCATACGTACGTACATACATATTCTATCATCTATCTATCATTCTCTATCTATCTATCTATCTATCTATCTATCTATCGATCGATCGATCGATCGATCGATTGATCGATCGATTGATCTATTGTCTGTCTATCATGTATCAACTATCATCTACCTATCATCTAGTTGTCCAAGAATAAATTATAACAGATAAGACTTGCTAGGGCTCTTTGCAAATATTGATCAACATTCATTCTTAACATACAAAGCTGCCAAGAATTTTTATGGAAAACTATGTGCTTGGGGGTTTGACGTTTTATCTCTTTCTTCCCAAATTTTATTTTTTCAGTCCAAAAAAGTAAACACACCTTCCTTCCAAAGAATGAAACTATCCATTTTACTAGTGCTAATGGATTTCTCAGATGGAAGATGTCATGCTGAGCAGGAATCATCATAATAAAAATAATTTTAAAATACTACACAAAATAAACAAAACACAGGCAGGTTTCATTGCTTTTTAATAAGTCCTGATATTTTGGCTTCCAGATTTGCAACACACTAGGAAACCCAAGGCTTGGGCCATGCATATAGAGAATATACACAAGCTGAACCAAAAGCAACACTTTTTTATTTTTCTTTCATGAAGCAAGTTTATAATATAGATCACAAGTCAGTATTATTTGTGGTTGCAATGCTGATGGTTTCCAATGTAGGCTCCAAATAACACTTTGTAATGTTTTAGCTGTGTAAACACAAAAGACCACAACATTTCCCACTGATAAAAGCAAAACCTCTATGAACCTCTAGTCAGTTATACTGTGGGTGGGATAAGTTCTTTAGATCTAAATTTGCAGCTGTGTCATTTCCAAGTGCCTTTGGGGTCCAAAGCAAAATTGTGGCAAGGGCATTTTGTTATCTTAATTTCATTTGGCAAGTTTTTCTCTTGAATATATGTTCTTTCCACCATAACCTGATAGGGAAAAGGGGGGGAAACACCTGATCAAAATATTATACTGAAGTTTTTTTTTTTAATTTGGTATAGAGAAGAACCTGCTTTGGAACAAGAAACTTAATTTAGATGCAAGTGGCACGCTCAAGGTTGCACTAGAAATATGGAAACAATGCTGGGCCTGGAGAGTACTGGAAGGACAATTGGACAAAATATTTTATATATTGAATACATAGATAGTCTTCAACTTATGAGCACAATTGAGCCCCAAATTTCTGTTACTAAGTGAGAACTTTGTTAAGTGAGCTTTACCCCATTTTACAATGTTCCTTGCCATTGTTGTTAAGTGAAGCACTGCAGTTGTTAAATTGGTTGCTAAATGAATCTGCCCTCCCAAATGACACATAAACACACATACACATAAAATGGGTCCTTCAATAGTAAACTAGTTGTTCAAAGAGCAAGAAACTTTAACAGAGGAGCAAGAGGTCATTAAATTAACATTTGTGTCTATTTCTTCTCTTAAATTGCCAGCAAACCTTCCTGAATGAAGTCTAAACTTTAGAAAGCCAACTTGTTTCATTGTGGAAAAGACCAAATTTAATAATAAACTGATGAAATAGACAACATCCACACCTTGTGGTCCATAGGTTACTTTAGCAAGATGCAGCAAGTTCTCTTTTTTTAAAAAAAGTCGCCGCTCCATTGAAAATTGTTTTGCAATAACTAAAGAGGTTATGAAATTTAATCCAGAAGAGTATCAATTCATTTAACTGATTATTATTTTCCCCTTCATTTTTCATCTGGATATGTAGCAGATCAAAAATGGTTGCTGTCTTCAACTGGGCTAATATGGACTAATGGACTGAAATTTACATTGAATTATAATTTGAAAGAATTTTTTATAAGATGATGTACCATTGGTATTTAATGCCTGGGAAATTGCCAAAATTGCATAAAAGTATTTCAAATGCATGTTGCAAGTAAAAAAAAAAAGGTACTTTTTTATCATCTCTGGTAGATTTGTGAAAAAGCAAAGAAATACTGGGACCAGCTTTTTAGTTTAATTCTTAAATATAAATTGAAACCAGTTTTCTTTTCTTTTTAGGTTTGATGAACAAAGAAAATTTGGAACTTTGTTATTATATATTTTGGCAGCCAGAAGAATCTTATATGCACAACGCTGGAAAGATGCACACATTCCCATGATGGAAGAATGGATGATAAAGGTGATACAATTAGTGGTGATGCTGAAAATGACAGTTCTAGTTAAAGGCAAGAGTTTACCTAGTTTTATTTCTTTTTGGCAGTCACTTCCAGAGATTTTGCTTAAAACTGAAAAAAATAAAGCTTTGATTTTACATTTTGATAATTATAATTTTCTTCCTAGTGTTTTCCTGCAGCTGCATGGTCCACTTTTCATATCATTGAGTACCACTTTGCGTGATCAGTTGCATCTCCAGAGCGCAGGCCCATGGCTTACATGTTTTTGTTGATGGTGTCTTGCCATCTCTGTTTGGGATGTCCGCGAGGTAGCTTTTAGTTGGTAGGTAGCCTTGGCCAAGGTGGAAGGTGCTGTTCTCAAGACATGTCCATACCAGCGGACTTGGTCTTTTCTCATCTTCTCTGTAATTGGTGCCACACCAAACTACTGTCAAATAGTATTGTTTGTGATGTAATCAAGAAGGGAGATACCCAATAACCAATGGAGCATTCCAGGGATGGTATTCAGCAGATTCTGACCAGATCTGGAGAACCGGTAGTGGAAATTTTGAGTAGTTTGGAGAACCAGTAAATACCAACTCTGACTGGGCCCATCCCCATCTATTCTATGCCTCCCGAGTCCCAGTTGATTGGAAGGGAATGGAGATTTTGCAGTATCCTTCCCTTGCTACCACTACCAAGCCACCCCCACCCAACTAAGCCACACTCACAGAACCGTTAGTAAAAAATTTGAATCCCATCACTGGAGCATTCACATGGCATGGATATATTTTGATGAGTATAATGATTTTGTTATTATAAAAATGGCTTGAAATGTGGAATGCAAACCAAAAGGCTGAGATTGTATTTTTGCACTGAAAAAAGCCAGAAGTCACCAATTTTTTCTCTCTCTTTGCACTTTTTTCTCTTAGTTTTCTAACTTTTGCTTTTTCTGCATTTTTATCTTATAATGAATCTCAATAAAATGTATAAACAAAAATGGTTGCTGTATGTGAATGGTAATCAAAAGAAAGAAAGCACCCTAACTCTTTTACCAGCATTATCTGTAAGTTTTTGAGACAGAGGCAACCAGCACTGTGCCTTATCTCCACTGATGTAGTAGAACATCCAACAGTAAGGATATGAGATCTGGCCTTGTGCTGACTGATCCTGTTTTTTGTTGTTTGCTGTCTGTTCCAGAAAGAACCCCATGAAAACAATGCACCAATTTTTCAAGAACTACCATTGTTTAATGTGCATTAAAGTGCATATTATATTGGATCTTCCATTTTCACTTTTACTTCAGTAACTGCCATCTTCCATTTAGGGTACTACTATGGCTATATCATTTTAGAGGTTATCATGTGGGTTTCTGCTACGCTATATCAAGGTCTGGCTATCCAATTCATTCCCTAATTTTACAACAACAAACTTGTAATAAGCTCTTCTTCCTTTTTTTCTCATGGTGCTTTCATGGCAAAGCTATTTGATACTTTTTGATGTGGTATAACTGACATTTGAAAACAAATTTGCAGAAAACATGGTTTTTGCTGATGACTCCGATTTTTTGAAGTTTTGGTTATTCACAAACAAGGCTTTCACTTCAGAACCATTTTGGCTGGTATTTCAAAGTTAGTAATTGCAAAGTGACTAAGGATTTTGTAAATACATTTTTTTTTAGTTCTTTGTGTTCCATATCTTTTTACCAATATCCTCTACAAACTCCCCAGCTACCTGAATTTTCCAATTTGAGGAACCTCAAGGGACTTGTTATCTCTTGATGAAGGGATATATGAAAGAATCTGGGAGGCCATATACAATCATAGATAGCAAGATAATTTATGCACTGATTTCTCCTCACCTCTCTGGATTCACGCATCCCCACTGGTCACAAAATATTACCGAGGCATCCTTGCTGATGCAATTCCCATCCATACTGAGACATCCATGCTGATGCAATGCACATTTTAAAAATCTCATAGTACCTGCCATTTCTGAGTTCTATGAAGTCCTGTGGATTATTTTTAAAATGCATGAAGAAGGTTTAGCAAATGAAAAGGCTGTTGGCATGGCAGATTTCACTACTGTGAAATGACTGAAAGGGTGTTCATATTGTTTCCTGCCCTTTTATTGCCATTATTATTTAATATATTATTAAAAGTAAGAATTTTAGTTGAATACTGCTAAATATCTTTCCAGAACAATAGTTCCCTCCCCTTGTAAACAGGACCACAATGTATGAATTTCTACCGCTCTGCATACCCAACCAATCTATGGGGGGAAAATCTGGGTGTATGCATTTTTTTTTATATGCACATTTTATTGTTTTGTTCTTGCATTTTTCCCCCTTATTTGGAATTTGTATTTTAATGTTGTGAATAAAATAAAGATTTATTTTTATTAAGAATATTATGATATTGCTATAATAATATAATTATATCCCCTAAGTAAGTCCTGCTATGTTACCTTATTGTGGGAGGGGGCTGTTCCTGGGAAGGATAAGCAAAGAATACCATGAATATACAGTTTTTCAAAATTTATAAAATCCCAGCAGGGTCACTTAAGGTGTGAAGTCATCCTAACTGACTACCTGAAGCAAGCGGGTGTAGTAGTGAGCAGTAACAATATATGAAGAGGTTGGAGGCAGATTATAATATTAATGACAATGACTTTTATTTTTGTCAGGAAAAGGCAATGGTAAACTATGCAATATTTTTCCAAGGAAACCATATGGATAGACAAGATCAAGTGAGTGATGATATTAGTTTCAGATGAAGGTCTGTTCAAATCGGATGGTACTCACCATACTACTGAGAAATTGCTGAAGATCTTTTGGAGTTCTAAGCAGCTAGAATAAAACTATCAGGACACTTAGTTGCTGATATTGACAAGCAGAAAAAGTAAATCCAAGACAGAATTAAAGTAAAAACATGGGAGATAAGAAGAATGAACATGGAAAAGCTCAATGTAGATGAAATGAATTGAGTAGACATTGACCTTTTAGACTGCAGCAAATTGAAATAGATTTATAATAAGCATGTAAGTAAGATTCAGAAAATCATGATGTTCACTCTCAGCTGGTTTCATTTGTAAATCCAGTGTTACATCTTGTTCCATATTATTTTTAGCCTCTTATTTTTGTATGCATATTTGAATCAGCTTCAGTCTGAGTTTTGTCCTGTGAGGTTTCTCTTTTTTTATAAGCACTTTGTGTATTTTGTTTTTGTTTTATTTTTGATATGGCTGTAAAATTAATAAACTAATAATCTCTCTCTCCCTCAATCATACATTATCTATCTATCATCTATATCTATCTATCTGCCTATCTATTGCCTATATTTATCATCAGCTCTCGCTCTCTCTTCTATTTATCATTATGTATATCTATCATCCCTCTCTCTCTCTCTCGATCTATCTATCTACCTACCTACCTACCTATCATTATCTATCTATCATCTATCACCTCTTAAATTTTATTTTAGTAATAGAAAATCTTGAGAAAAGACGTCTATATGCATTTTCCAAAATACATTTCACAATTAGGATGTTTTATTTCATTTTATATTAATGAGTTTTGTCTCCTTTAGTTATAATCTTTGTTCTTTCTATCTCTAAACCCTAAATTTCCCATTATCATTCCCCCCCCCCCCCCGAATTAATAACATTTTTCCACGGGAAGGATTCTTACAATTAATTTCAAATTCTTAATATTTTCTATTAAAATTCAAAACAACCTACAGGAGAGATTCCTGTAATCAATTTCTTATTTCAATATCTGGCCCCCTTCATCCATTTATAATTTTCCAAAATCAACATTCTAATCGCCCTTTTTGTGGGTATTTCAAAATAAGAATCTTTTCAATTCTTACAATTTGCATAAAACTTTTTTCAGCAAGGATTGAAAGAAAGTTGAAGTAACCCAAAACCTGTCAACAAGCAATTTCCAAAAGTCATTAATACAGGGTTTGGGTGCTCCAAATTGCAGCTTGCACAGCATGGCAATCCTTTGATTCCTGGTGCTCTAAACCTTCAGAACTGTTGTTTTATGATACAGGGAGTTGCTGTATGGAGCTTGTGTGGTCAATCCTAACTCATCTACTTTGTCCAGGGATGATTTCCACGAACCCAACTCATTTATCAACTCCTCACTCACATAGTCACTCAAAAGATCATATTTTAGACATGTTATACATAGACCCAACTTCCTTGAGAAGTCCATAATAGTGTGAAAGTTGGAAGGAAAGAAAGAAGGACAACCAGTGGCAAGAGGATGTACTTGATTACAGAGACAAGGTGTACAGTATTATAGTCCTGAAAGTCTATATTGGGATCAGATCATCCTGCAGACATTCTGCCTGTGTGGTCACTAAGTCAACATGAATTTGATGGCACATAAGTAATCAACTGAATTATATAAATAAAATGGCATCCATTATTTTGATTGCTTTGTTTTTATTCTATCTTGAAATATTGTAAATTGTCCAGAGTCTGTATGGTGTGGGGAAGTATAAATATTGTTAAATAAATGCTCATGAACTATGGAAACTATACTAATATTTTCCTATCCTTTGAAAATGTTTTAATATCAATTTCATATATATTAAATGAAATGAGATTCGAGTTTTTTGCAAAGTTCAATTGCAGGTTTCACTATAGTTAGAATAAAGAGGGAACAATTACATTCCAGTTTGAATCCCTCAATCTTTCTAGTTTAAAGTAAAGAGAAACAGGCAAGGCTCTATTATATTTATAAATTCAGTTATGAACACCAAGATTGCCTTTAAAGGACCCATTCAATTTTGAAAGTCAATTCATTTTACAGACACAGTTATATCATCTTTAGACTAAATTTGTAAATGTATAAATTAAATTCTAAACTTGCGAAAGATAAAGCTGAATACATATGAAATACTAGATGCCAAAAAAGTTTTTAAAAATGAATTGATAAGCAATAATATTTGGAGTTTTCACAGGAAGATATAGTTATTATGAATTTTTTGTCCTCTCATACCTTTGAGATTGATTTAAATAGAGCAGGGAGAAGTTAGAGAAATCTACCCAACCACTCAGATCAGAATCTACATTAAAAGATTCCACATAATTCAAAGTTCAGGTTTCAGGTTGGCAGCCCAGAGTGGGGAGGAAGTGGGGAAAGAGGCAGTTGTGGGTTCCTACCGGTTTGGCCAGGTTTGGCTGAACCGATAGTGGTTTGACGGCCTGAGTCACTGGAACCAGCAGTGACCCAGGCCTACCGCGTCTTCAAACTGGTTCTCTGGGCGGTGCCATAGTTGGTGCCATCTTGTTTTTGGGTTCTGTGCATGCTCAGAACAATTTTAACTGCACTATGCATGTGTGTGCAGCACGCATCAAGTGTGTGCATGCACATGGCACACACACTAACAAACCGACAGTAGTGCCTGCCGGAACCCACCCCTGGAAAGAGGGGATGGTTTTGTGGGAAGGACAGGTGCATGTATTGCTTGCGCAAGTGGGGCCATGAGCACCCACAACGCTCCTGCTAGTAAGGCCCCAAGTACCATCATGCATGCATACCAGCCAGCCACTCACATGGCTTGGTTGTGAATAGGTCACAGACTGGTAGAGCCCTGCAGCCCACAGATTGGGACCTCTGACGTAGATTATCCTCATATAAGAAAAAAATTCTTTATGTTAGGTTCTCGGCATCATTCAACCATGTGGACATCATTAGTAAGGGCCCATTATGACATCAAGCATAGTTATCAAGACAGAGCACTACTAGATCTGTCTAATTGAGGGAAACCCTAGTGCAGATGTTCATCTGGTCTATCTGAACTGAAGTCAATCATACTGTACAGTTACTAGGTAAAATCAAGGCATTCATTCCAATACACTAGAAGAATTCCTCTCCTCTGTAAAAGAGAAGTAAAAGAGAGAAGTCTTAGCTGTATGAAAACTTAAGCAATAATGTGCAGTCTTTTTTAGGGTATTATTTTTCCCACTATATATTAGGATGAAAGGGCTTTGTGATTTGCGTAGGAGATTCCCACCCCCACCTCTTTTGCCCCCCTTCTGCAAACTGTCAACATGACAGACTTGCTTTGCCTCAAACCTGGCTTGCCTCAGTATTCTTCACTGTCAGTAATGGCTAGCGATACTATATCTTTAATCAATGGAACTAAGGAGGGGAGGACCGAAGAAAATGGAATAAGAAAAAAGCAAAGCTGACTTAGATTGATTGCATAGCTTGAGCCAGTGCTGTAGACTGTACACCTCAATCCAACACCAGCACTAAATAATCAACAATCTCCAAGATTATCAATACGCAGTGGAGTACGGTGTCTGGATGCAGACTTTATCAGATAGGGACCTGGAGATTAGCCTCTTGTCTCCCTAATCAGGACTGTGCTAGTAGACCATTTTTTACCACGTTTCAGAGATGTGTGGTAGGAACGGGGGAAGGACGAAAAGATCAGAATGCTCAAAAGAAAGTGAACAGCTGGTTGAACCTTGTATAGAATGGATGTGTCCTGAATCGAATATAAAGAGTTATTTTCTTGTTGGTTTTTTTTATTCAGGTTCAGGTTAATGTTCATGTGAGAACTACGTGATTCAAGTGTATTGTTTAATTAAGTTTCCCATTAAGTCAACATTGGAAAAAGTTCTCAGTGTGGTGGCTAACTTGAAGCTATATCCAGAGGCTAGCATTTTGCTTTCTTGGGGGATGGCAATTTCATCATCGCTCACTCCATCGCTGGCCATAGGGGGCGAACATCTTGCCCCTGTGGATGGGGCGCGCAATTTGGGTGTCCTCCTGGATGCCCGGCTGTCCATGGAAGATCAAGTGACAGCCGTGGCCAGGAGGGCGTTTTACCAGGTTCGCCTGGTTCGCCAATTGCTCCCCCTATTGGATCGGGACGCCCTTTGCACAGTCACTCATGCTCTCGTGACATCCCGACTGGACTATTGTAACTCTCTCTACATGGGGCTGCCCTTGAGGTGCACCCGGAGGCTTCAGCTAGTCCAGAATGCAGCCGCGCGAGCAATTATGGGGACCGCTAGGTCTACCCATGTAACACCGCTCTTACGCGAGCTGCACTGGCTACCTGTCGTCTTCCGGGTGCGCTTCAAGGTGTTAATTATCATCTTTAAAGCGCTCCATGGCTCGGGACCTAGCTATCTGCAGGATCGGATCCTGCCCCATACATCCTCACGGCCGATTCGCTCCCACAGAGCGGGGCTTCTCCGGGTGCCGTCCACTAGACTATGTCAGCGGGCGACACCCAGGGGAAGGGCTCTCTCTGTGGCGGGCCCGGCCTTCTGGAACGACCTTCCCCCCGATATTAGGACGACCACGGACCTCCGCTCCTTCCGTCTTAAATTGAAAACCTACTTTTTCCGTCTGGCCGGCTTGGGATAGCCTCCTTGTCCTGGGGTTTTTAGGTTTTAGTGTTTAGGGGTTTTAGGGACAGTTTTTTTTTTTTTAGTTTTTATAGATGTTTTTAGCGCAGGATTTGTTGTTTAATTGTGATTTTAAATTATGTATTCTGTTGTGTTTACTGTTTTTTAATTTTCCTGTGCCCCACCTCGAGTCCCCCTGGGGAGAGAGAGCGGGTAACAAATAAAATTTATTATTATTATTATTATTATTTATTATCATCATGGAGATTCTTCTGAATTTCCTGCTTACCTTTAGCTTCTAGCAACCTGCACTTGGTCCTTCCTCTTTAACTCTTTGGCAATAAAATAATATCCTTCTAGAACTATCCAAGATAAAGAGACTGAGATAAACTGATTTTTTAAAATTAGAGTGGTGAATTATATGAGCAAACATGATATTCTCTCCAAAAATAAACCAACTACATGATGGAAAATTCAGGTGTGTGGATATCCTAAGAAAAGGAAAATTATTTATTATATTGCAAAGACTAGCCTACTTTAGGGTGATGACAAATGATAGATACAATCTTGTTTTCCTTCATATTCTCCTTCACATCATGGTTTCTGTTAAATTTTTCTTTTTCTAGAAATTGTCATTTTTACTGCCACTTGATTTGCTTCATTCTCACAATACATAATCATTTGACAATAAGTGTCATGAAAATACAAACATAGTGCCGAATTAGTATGGTAGAGGAAGCAATTATTATAGTGGCAGTTATGGTAATAATAAGAGTAACGGTAGTAACAAATAGTATTTCTTCACTGAATGGCATCATAACACCTTTCTTATCACAACAAAAGATCTGAAGTTATTTGACTAGTGGCAGTTTTGATGAACAAGGTTTTTCCTTATGGCTCACCTCATTCATTCATTTTTTGAATTCACTCATTTATCTTCCCTTGAGTCAGCCGAAAACTATTACATCATGAAATCTGCTGTCCACATTGTAGATTTCTAGTCTGGTCTCCATTGCCTCTGTTTGTAGGCCTTTCAGTTCACTGACCTCTTTCTAAGGTAATGGGTGGCTTAGGTAACACCTTGGGAAATGTTGGAATAGGTGGGCAATTCCTGCTTCTACACTGGTACAGTTTTTAGGATAACATATATATATTTCACTTTTGGGTTGAACTTGAAATGGAGACAACAGTAGAATGATGTTGGAAAGGTTTAACAAAGAACAAAGAATATTAGAGTATATACATGCTTATCAAATAGACAACTAATAACAGGTTGAAATGAGAGCATTCCTGCAAGAACATCCTAATATGTAACTGTTCCTTTCAATGTTGTGTTTGGCATGATTTTATATATCAATATTTTCATGAAACGGAAACTGAAAGTAGTTATCACTATCCTCCTCCCCCAATATATACATAGTATACTATAGAAAACAGGCTGACAGTACTATTTCCATGATTGAATTCCTTCCACACTTGGTCAATAAAGAATATTCTATTCTATTCTATTCATGAAAGGTGAAATTGCTGCTCAGTTTCCTTGATTTATTTGATAGAATTGATTCCACCACATTTTCTTCTGAAGTTGGAAGGATCTCTAACTGAATCTGAAAGTAGGTTCTGAGACAAAATCCAACCACTTCCCAGCACACAACATTATGATACCTTTAATGCAACAGACTAAGGAAAGAGATTTATATTAAAAGCATTTGTTTTCCATGCATTTTTGAGGAATACCTGTAACGAAGGAAAAATAACTGTGTAAACTAAGCTTCGTGCTGTAAAACTATAGCAGAATCCAACTTCCTGAATTAAGATTTTTCCCCCCAGTTCATCATATTTTTAGAGTTATGGCTCTCTTCTAGAAATAATTCCCATCCTCCTTCTGCAAAATCAAGTAAACACAGAAGGGAAAATCCTTCAGCTTGCTTAGCTATTAAGCTTTAAAAGTTGAAAACTAATCAAGATAGATGAGAATTGTGTTCAGTTATTTTGCAAGAACTTCATGAAATTAAACGTTTTTACATAAGAATTGAAGGCAAGCATGTATGGCTGTGATGGTGAACCTATGACATGTGAGCTGTCACCCCAGCTCAGCTCCACTGCACATGTGCGCATGCCAGCCAGCTGATTTTCTGGTCTCTGCTGCACATGTATTGGCGACGGGGTGTATGTGGGAGATACACGTGCATGTGCAGGGGGAGGGGGTCACGTGCAAGTGTGTGGGGGTAGGGGGAGTGCAGTGGGTCACACACACATCTGGGGGGTATGGGGAATTACATATGCATGCACAGGGGCGTGGGCCACATGAAGCAAAGTGTCAAATACATTTTGCATTATGAGTACGGGCATGCATGCACAGGCACTGTTGCGTGTGTGCGCATTTTTGGCACTTTACAACAAAAAGATTAGTCATCACTGATGTAGAGGGAGGAGGGAATTAGTGTGGAGCAATAGAAACAACTGATTTATCCATCTGGGTGAGGAAATTTTGAGTTTTATTCTCTTAAAAATTTGGTTTTTAACCTCCATGTATTCTGTAGTGTTACCAAACCAGACTAACAGTTCATCCCCCACCTGCTTATCAACTGATTTAAGTTCTCAGATCAAGTAAAATCCAAATAAATACACAGACATGTTAACCTGCACTGGACTAGAGTAATATATTATAGTTCACAAAATTCAATTAAAGATGCTTCCATTAAATAATTAATTGATTTGGGACAAAACAGTATAGCAATTGTAGTAGTAGTAATATTGGTGTCAAGGTTCCAAGTAACAGCCCCACTGCAATCAAAACTCTGAGGCTAAGGTGTTCCTCAAAGTTCAAATTTATTAGGCATGTCATAATGGCACATCTGGTGAACTCTGAAAGTCCTGAGGTTTTTCCCACTCATGTGGGAAAAACATGGGTCAACCAGGTCACAGTCCCAATTCCAGTTAGTTTCAGGCCACACCTCCTCCAGCACCTGGTGAGAAAATCCTTGGTTCCCAGGAGAAAGAATTTTACATTGGCTACATGTCCCCAGCTATTTCTATTCCCCCCACCCATTCCCACAGCTCCAATCAGTCTTGTTGTAGCAGCCCTGAAGATGCCCTCAAATGGCTTCATGGTTGACAATTGGTACATTTGGTAGTCTTATCTAATACACCAGTCAGTCAACAGAAACTTCAGAAAACCTTGCTTATGTACATTTGTTTTTAATGCATCACAAACGATAAAGCTATTGTAAAATTAAAACCCTAATTCATAGCTGCACTGAATTATATAGCCTACCATAACAGCTTATTTAATTTTGACTTAGTATATTTCCCATAGGTTCCTTAGGGATTGCTTCAGATCAACATGTCTTGAGGAGTCTATTAACAAAATTTACTCTGGGTTTCACAGTTTTAGCTATACTACTTTTATAGGCTTTGTTTTATTCTATGGCATTTTGGATATCAGAAGTGATTTGATTTTACTTAGCATACCGTATGAAGATATTAAAGTTATACGTTTAGTACAGCATGTGAACTCAAATGACATTCTGAATGCCAAATCAAAACTGCAGAATCAAATCAGGTTAAAAAGAGTTTTAGCCCTGCCTGCTCATGATGACCTCATGTGAGCAAGATCAGTTTAAGACTGAGAACACCTAAGTACCTTAAGCTTGTGGAGGATGAAGAATGGCCCAACATGCAAATCAGATGTTTGGGAACAGACTTCCTGGTTGCCCATTGGGAGGTTTTTCATCCTCCGGAGGCTTCAGGATGCTTCTGTGAAGCCTCCAAAGGGTGAAAAACAGCCCAATGTGCAAACCAGAAGTCCGTTCCCGAACTTCTGGCTTGTGCGTTGGGCAGTTTTAGGTGGCATACATGCACTGGAGCTGACAGAGCAACACCTCGCATGCCCTCAGAAATAGCTCCATGTGCCACCTGTGGTAAAGTGCCATAGTTTCATCATTATGGCTCTATAGTCATGCTGGCCACATGACCATGGAAGGCTCTTTGGACAACTCTGGCTTACTCAGCTAAAAAACAGATAAGCGCCACCCTCTATAGTTGGAAGGAAGGAAGGAAGGAAGGAAGGAAGGAAGGAAGGAAGGAAGGAAGGAAGGAGATTATAGTGAGGGAATAGAGATCTGAGGGAAATCCTGCTTCAGAACTTGGCCTTCCCCACAACATGAGTGATGTTGAGCTGGCCATGCCCACTCTGGCCATACCCACCCTGGCCATGCCCACTCTGGGAACATGTACCCTCCCCCCCTGGAGGTCAAACACAACCCTGATGCAGCCTTCAATGAAATCAAGTTTGACACCCCTGCTTTAGCTCTGCTTTTTCTCAATTATTGTAATTGTGTCTAAAAATAATAAAGAATTCTGTAAGGTACATTGTTGTTAGCCAATTTATTTTGGATTAAGATTCTATAGGCTAGAATTCATCTCATCTGGTCTGCACAGATGAAACAAATTCATGGTTACTAAAAAGAAGGGGAACGTAGGAAGGTCTCAGAAGCCTTCAATCAGTTTTGGGTTCCTATTTTAAAGTGTTTAGTACAAGGACAATTAATCTCAGCATTTTAACCACCTACAGCATTTGATTTCAGTTGTCTTGTTTTTGCCCAACCAGCTGGTTTGATCGAATAGTTATATTTTTAGAATTGGGCTAATGGGTTATAAGTGCATTAAGTCTTAGTCATTTGTTGTTTCATTAGTGCTGAAATGACTTTCTAATTGTGTTTGCAGTTGTAGCTAAAAGCAACTTAAGCCAAAAGAAGTCACTGCCAATGACTTTACCACTTCTTTACTTCTGCCACTACTACCTTAATGAAAATCTTTCTTCAAGAATAAAACCATAGCAAAGAGATCCTATTTGGTCATATTCTAGGAATCTTCATGAAAATGAAGGCTTTGCATATTGTATGCTACTAACGAACAAAGCGACATTTTTATTTGATGGGTTATAATCAACTTTTTGTTTATTTATATGTATGGCAATGCATCTCACAACAACTCAGAATGTCATACAAAGTTAAACACCATCATTAGCCATGTAACCCATGGTATCTGAGGTTAAAGCAATAAACCTAAATAAATTTAAATTATTAAAAAAACTGTATTGCCTAACTACATGGCTCTGATGCCTGGGGATCAGCCAGCTCTTCAAAGCCTTCTGAAAGACTAACAGGGTTGGATCTATCTGGCTTTCTGGTAGGATGCTTTTCCACAGGGTAGGCACTGCTGCAAGGAATGCACGAATTCTGGATCCAACAAGATGGCACTGTATGATAGAAAAGACAGGAGCTTGCCCTCTTTGTTAGATCTGGTGGGCTAAGCAGAAACATATGGTGGTTCTGCAAATAGCCTGGCTGTATGCCATGTAGGACTTTATACAGTCTTGGATTGCTCTCAGAGGATTATTGGGAGCCAGTGCAGTCCATGGAACAACAGTGTTATATGAACATAAGGATAAATGCCAAAAATTGCCCATGTTGCTGCATTCTGGATCAGCTGAAACTTTAAATACAACTCTGTATAAAGCATTTTACAGTCCTCATAGTGCAGTAATAAGTACAATTAATGTATAAGATGAATCCTTGCAAAAGTCACCCTAGCCATGACTATCACCTACTCTTTGAGCAGGAGCTATGAGTCCAGGAAAATCCCTAAACTGTGATTTGAATATAATAGAATAGAATTCGTTATTGGCCAAGTGTGATTGGACACACTTGGCCAATCACACTTTGGTGCCTTTGGTGCATATGCTCTTAGTGTACATAAAAAGACGAGATGCATTCATCAAGAATCATAAAGTAGAACACTTAATGATAGTCATAGGGTACAAATAAGAAGTCAGGAAATAATCAATATAAGAAGAACCAAGAAAGACCATGATGGATTCATTATTTCTATCCATAGTCTGCCAGAGGGCATCCACTAAGCACACCCAAAGTTGTCTCAGGCCTGAGTACTGATTGAAAGGGATTCAGATAATCCACTTCCCCCAGGGCCTTCTGAAGCTGTAAATCAACCATCTTCCCGTACACTCCTACTTTCTTCTCACTACAATAATGTCCTCTACAAATATATTTTCCCTCTATATTCCTCTACAAATATATATCATTGGCAAGAGTCCATGGAGTCATTTATTAAGAAACAGAAGTTTATATGGAAGTGCAGATTATTGGAAGTATATGTTAACTGATTAAATATTTTGAATGAAAAGTATCAGCCCACATCTTAATGTTACTGACTAAACCATGGGGTTTCCTCTATGTGTGGTGGGACTTAAAATTTATTTCTCCAGGTAGTCTCCCTTTCTGACAGAAGTGAATCTTTAGGTGGCAAAAAGTGTGATAAATATCACACCAGACCAATGAGAAATATAGTTTTCCTAAAGTACTAAGACCTTATGAAGGAATGTGAATTGTGGCAAAAGTGGTACAGAATTTGGTGCTGGTAACAGAAACACATTCAAGAGCAGGCACATTGTCCGGATGGTATTATAATTACTGTTTATTTCTGTATCTCAGTGGTTGGAATCTTATTCCATATATGGACTGGAGGCCATGCTGCTGCCATACCAGTGGTGGGATTCAAACACTTTTACTACTGGTTCTGTGGGCGTGGCTTGGTGGGCATGGCATGGCTTGGTGGGTGTGGCTTGATGGGCATGGCAGGGGAAGGATATTGTAAAATCTCAATTTCCTCCCAATCAGCTGGGACTTGGGAGACAGAGAATAAATAAGGGCAGGGCCAATGAGAGGTGGTATTTACTGGTTCTCCAGACTACTCAAAATTTCCACTACCAGTTCTCCAGAATTGGTCAGAACCACCTGAATACCACCTCTATGCCATTTCCTGCTCCTCATCTGTCTCATGGCTCTCTGTCTCCAGAACCAGGTGGGGGACTCATAGCTCTGCCCATATTGAGCCAACTGATGAACTCTCAGCAAAATTGTCCTCCATAGAAGTGCCAAACACATACAAGAGAAGCTTCTTGGATGAGAAGTGAAACTCTTGATATTCTTTTCTCATGTCAGCTTTTCTGGGGCTTCCTTGATTATGTTTACGGGTACGGTTGTTGTCTTAGTGGTATCCCTAGTGGGCCAAGTGGACTTGGATCAGATGATTTTGGGTGACTGACCAAGTGTGGTCTGATCCTTGCTGTGGCCCTACAAAAAAGAACTGTAACATATTTGAAAATGCTGGTTTCCACCCTGACCTCTATCCCTAAAAATAGTTAATAGATTTCAAAATTTAAGGTTACAATTTTATTAATGAAGCTGCTAGGAGTGGGTTTGACTTAGCAGAGAATGAAACACTGATCTTTGAAAGAAGCACTCTGAGATTGTGCACAACAGCTGGTTATTATCACAGGAAGGAACATGCATCAGCATATAATACTTTCTCTTCTGTGCTCATACCAGTCTCTCCATTGAGTGAAATAGAAAAGTACCTGCAATTACCTAATGTAGGTGCTGCAATTGGAGACATTTGAGCTGAATATGAATGCATTGTTCCTATATTCAAAGTTGTTATCATCTGCCTTTGTGCCTCAACAAACAACCCAAATTAGGAAGAGTGGGTATGGCAACTTGAAGAATTCCAGTGGGGTTTTTTTTGTTATTGTTATTTGATTTCATGAATATTATTTAAGGAAAGTGAAATATTAACTTTGAGCTTCAAACATAGCATTTTCCTGAACATCAGTTTCAAGCAAAAAGAGTAGATCTGAGGTGGGGGGCAAAATCTCCGTTGGGTATCACTAATGGTAGTATGAGACTGGAAGAAATCGCACCCTTTGGTGCAAATGCTATATTTTTGTTCAAAGGGGACTCAATCTTGTCCATATGCCCAAGCTTTCCTCTATCTTTCAACCATTTGGTAGACTGCCTATAATTCACTGCACATAATTTATTTTTATTTATTTCGAATTTACTGTATACCCCGCCCTTCTCCTTGTTAGGACCCAGGGCGGCGCACAGGCATTATTAAAACCACAATAAGAACAATATAAATCAATTTAAAACATATTAAATTATTAAACCCGTGCTAAAACCATTTAAAACCTTGCCAAATAGCAATTTATACATAAAAAGTCAGAAGCGGGGGGCTATGCTAGGCCGGCTTGTTGGAATAAATGCGTCTTAAGACGTTGGCGAAAGAGGCGGAGGTCTGAGGTAGTGCGAAGGTCGGGGGGTAGGTCGTTCCAGAGGGCCGGGCCCGCCACAGAGAAGGCCCTTCCCCTGGGTGTCGCCAACTGGCATTGCCCAGCCGACAGCACCCGAAGAAGACCCTCTGTGTGGGAGCGGATTAGACGAAGGGATGTATGGGGCAGGAGGCGGTCTCGTATATAGCTAGTTAATTATGAATAAATAATTTATATTTTATATTTATATTTCATTTATATTTCATTTGGGTCTTTTTTAGTATACTATTTTCTACACTATGACATAAAATTCCATTATCCACTAAGAGATTATTTACCAAGAACAGAGATATAAAAGGAAATAGCCATAAGAGAATTGTCGGAGTGGCTCAGATCTGATTTTCCTGCTCATATTGTTTTTTCCTCAGATTTATCTCTGTTTGCAAAGCTTCCAAGAGGTACTTAACTAAGACTTCCTTTTTTTTGTTATGAACCAGTTGAAGAGAAAGTGTTATTCAAGTGTCAAGACAGAATGAGAGAGTTTAAATAGATGGAACAGTTAATACTGGCAGAACAAATACCAGAAAAGAAAGGAAGAAAGAGGGAGGGAGGGAGGGAGGGAGGGAGAGATGAAGGAGGGAGGGAAGGAGGCAGGGAGAAGGGAGGGAGGTAGGGAGCAAGGAAGGAAGGAGGGAGAGAGAAAAGGAAGGTAGGAGGGGAGGGATCAAGGAAGGAAGGAAAGGAAGAAGGAGTAAGTTAGTGAATGGATGAGGGAAGGAGATTGTGCCAGATTGGGGAAGGCTGAATTAATTGTTAAAGCACTTATAACATCAGAGTTGGATTTTTACACTGTTTCATTGTACAGAAAGCCTCACCAAGTCTTCCTTTAATCTGTGTAGTGCTAAAATAAAAGAAGAATGAGAGCCACAACTTTTTCAACAGGAATGAGAGCCATCTCTTTTTACTAATGAAAGGACAAGGGCAAGAAAGCCTGCATGGCCAATGCAAACATGCACAATTTATAAATTCCATTAACATTGGAAACAATATGAATGTGTCATTTACCATCACTGACATCATTGCATAAGCAAATTTAATGTATTGTGAGAGTTAGGGATAACATATTTACTATCTATTTCCCTCCAATTCTAAACATCTTAGTTTTTACATTGATAGGGTATTTCACGATGACTATATGTCTGTCTTTCTCTGCCAGGGACAGCTAATAATGAGAAAAAGAAGGGGAAAAGGCATATTAGCCAGAACTACAGTAACAAAGCAAAAAAGATTCCAAACACAATATTGTTTCTGTTTGTTTGTTTATTCGATTGATTGATTGATTGACCTCCCATCTCACGTGTACTTTCCCTACTCCTATATTAAATGCATCTTTACTTAGATTGAGAAATTAATCTAGGAATCAGTAGATGATTCCCTTCAGGCCAGATCTAGTCTTTTAACAAATGCCTAAAGGT
The DNA here is from genome assembly GCA_039707465.1 of Rhabdophis nuchalis. Lineage (NCBI taxonomy): Eukaryota > Metazoa > Chordata > Lepidosauria > Squamata > Natricidae > Rhabdophis > Rhabdophis nuchalis. The sequence continues at coordinate 32,183,057 of CM077644.1, forward strand.
GCCTGAATCACTGATATAAAAATAAATCTCTAATGGAAGATATTGAAATAAGAGATCCTTAGTACTCTCTTGCCACTTAGCTCCCATTGGGAGAAAGAGATTTATCTGGAGGATAATATTGCTCAAACTGTGTAACATCATTAGTACTAGTCCTGATGATGATTCGCACTGATGTTCTTACCTAGTTTGAATGAGGAAATATTTGCAAGAAAACAACCAAGCTTAGAGTGTACCAAGGATCTCCTCCCCAGATAAATCTCTTTATCCCAATGGGAGCTTAGTGGCAAGAAAGAAGAACACTGGACCATTGATGAGTTTTGTCCAGGACAAAATCTCAAAGTAGATTTTGCCCCAAGTTAATTTTTGCAAGAATGCCGAAAAAGATAGGGAAATTTTGAATCCTTACTTAATTCCATAGAAAGGTACAAATCCCAAACATGTCCAAAAGAATTGCATTTCAGGCAGATTAGTCTATGTATTGAGGTGAAGTTACCCCAAAATCTGTTCTAGAAACAATTATTAGGGCTACCATTGTAGTTACTACAGATCGGCTTCAAAAGTTTTAGCAAGGGGTGCTGGGTGGGCCTGGCCATGGTAGACTCCTGCACCATGGCCTCCTGCACCATGAGGGCATTTTTGCCCTTCCCAGACTCGGGAGGCTTTCTTTGAACCTCCGGGAGGGTGAAATTGGCCTCCCCAAGCTCCAGAGGCCCTCTGGAGGTTGGAAATGGTAAATGCGTGCCTTGCACTTACCTGCATCCAAAACAGGCCATGTGGGGACTCCTGGGAGAGATGGGTGGGGTGGAGCCAGCCAGAAGTGGAATTTGGGGGTTCCCCAAACTGCACAGAATCTTAGCTATAGGTTCTCCCAAACCCCTGCAAACCCCCAGCAGCCCACCCTGACTGTAAACCAATATCTTGTCTCTCCAACCCATCCCGCTAATATCTTTTTTCTGCTCCTATTGACTTCCCTCTCTCACCTTCCAAACAACCTTTCCTGACAGGATTCCACCATGATCTATTGCAGGCAGTTCCAGAGTGCTCTAGCAAGCAGTCCAACAGAACGCACTTCCTGTATTACAATGTTCTTTTTCACAGTGCTAATGACATCTGGGTATTGAATTAGTCCCCCTTGAGAGTAACACAACAACACCTGCTTCTTGGAGCTAACACAGCTTGCTTTTTCTTTCTCCACCTCAAGTCCTCCCACCCCCTTTTAAGGAAAAGGACTTTCTCAAACAGTTGGCAGCAGTAGACACTTAATAACAAAAACAAAGTTCTTGCTCCCTATATATATATAGTGGAGTGGAATAGTAGAGTACTTTTTAAATAAACGTACTGTACAACAGGATTGAAGTCAAATATTGGAATATCTTATACAAGTATTCCCCAACTTATAGCAAATAGCACTTAGATTTATATATTGCTTCATAGTGCTTTATAGCACTTAGATTTATATACCACTTCATAGTGCTTTACAGCCCTCTCTAAGAGGTTTACAGAGTCAGCATATTGCCCCCAACAATCTGGGTCATTTTACTCACCTCCAAAGGATGAGCCCAAATTTTCTGTTGCTAAGCAAGGCCACTTTTGCCCTGTTTTACTTTTGCCCTTTCTTGCCACGGTTGTTAAGTGAATCAATGTAGTTGTTAAATGAATAACATAGTTCAGTGATGGCGAACCTATGGCACGCGGAACCATTTCTTAGGGCATGCGAGGCATTGCCCTGTCAGCTCCAGCGCGCTTGTGGGTGCTGGCCAGCTGATTTAGGCTTTCTTTTGAGGCTGTTTTTCACCCTCTGGAGGCTTCAGAGAAGCTCCTGAAGCCTCTGGAGGTGAGGGGGAGGCTGTTTTCACCCTCCCCAGGCTCCTAGGAAGCCTCTGGAGCCTGGGGAGGGCAAAAAAACGTGTCAAAAGTAGGGACTCATGCACACAGCATTATAGGTGTGGCACGCCCACACACAACTCCCTGCGCTCCCCCCCCCGCTTTTGGCACGCGAGCCAAAAAAGGTTAGCCATCACTGACATAGTTGTTAGGTGAATCATGCTTCCCCATTGACTTTGTTTGTCAGATTACAAAAGGTGATCACATGAGCCTGGGATACTGCAACGGTCATAGATATGTGCTAGTTGGCAAGTGTCTAAATTTTAATTATGCTACAGTGGGTATGCTGCAACAGTCATAAATTTAAAAAATGTTAATACGTCACTTTTTTTCCAGTGCTATTGTAACTTTGAACAGTCACTAAATGAATGATTGTAAGTTGAGGACTACTAGTATATGATTCTAGGCCTGGGGGAGAAAATGTGAAACAAAGAAGGAAATAGCCATGAATCCCTTATTGGGCCCTGACTAAGCTATAGTAAATTTCCTTTCTTGTCTATTTCTTCACAGTTAGAAAAGTAACCTGATGTCAAGGATTTCAAATTATGACTTGAAACCACCCAAAGGATCATGAGCAATTTATTGGGGGAATGTTATATTTTTTTTAAGCAGGATGAGGGGTGTGTAGCATTGAGTTGGACAATATTGCAGGCAAACCTCTCATGCAAGTTACCCTCTCTGCTAGCAGCAATTGTCTCCCCTTCCCAGTCCTGTTTTATGGATAAATTCCTCCTGGGACAAGCAATGATAGGTTTCATGCAGATGTGCATGCAGAATGAAGGGCCACCACAATTTGTTATCTGGTAGCCATGGCCTGAAAATGCATTTCTGGGGTTGGCTTGAATTTTTTAATTTATAATATTTATTTATTTATTTATTTATTTATTTATTTATTTATTTATTTATTTATTTATTTATTTATTTATTTATTTATTTATTTATTTATTTATTTATTTATTTATTTATTTATTTATTTATTTATTTATTTATTTATTTATTGCCTTTAAATCACTCAAAGTGGTGAAAATGCATAACACTCCTTCCTTGTCATATTACTTTCTCCATCATTTTGCTAGCTCTGGTCCTTGTCAGTCTTCAATGGCCCTTTGCTACCTTGTTCTGCGTTACCAGAGTGAAATTCAGGTCAATACTTAGAAATCAATAGACACTGGGGGAGGAATGTCTACCTTAAGAACATAAGCAGTGCCCTGCTGCTGGGTTGGACGTCTGGCCCATCTTTAGTCTAACGGTCTGTTTCACAGTCATCAACCAACTACTCAAGGAATCCAACTCCTCCAGTCATGTCCAGCTTATCTGGCCTGTTTGATCTCACAAGGCTGGCATCAATCATGCAAGTTTGAAATGAGTTAATTCTACTTTATTGCAAAGTTATATTCATAAAATCTTGCAAGTCTAACAATATGTTTCTCCCCGCCATACTCTTTAGTGATAGTAATAGCTCTTAGACTTATATACCGCTTCATAGTGTGTTGACAGCCCTCTCTAAGTGGTTTACAGAGTCAGGATATTGCCCCCAACAATCTGGGTCCTCATTTTATCAACCTTGGAAGGATGGGAAGCTGAGTCAACCTTGAGCCTATGAGATTTGAACTGCCGAACTGCAGCTAGCAGTCAGCTGAAGTAGCCTGCAGTACTGCACTGCGCTACCTTGACTCTACAGACCACAACACTTGGGAGGGTCTACTCTAAGCCACATGTCCCATCCACATTCCTGCTGCAGGCTAAGCTACCTTTTATCTGGTCATTCCTTTGATTGTCTCTCTTTGCTCTGACTCCCAGGATTGTTCCTACATACCGCTTTGCACTGCCACCGAGACTAATAACCATCGACCCACAAGATTAGCATTTACATTCAAATTATTAAATTGAATTAAGTGGAACTGACAAACAATGTTACCCTATAGTATATTCAGCAATATTATCAGCATATTCTTACTCAGTTTTTAGTAATCTGCAATTCTCATAATATTTTACTGTTCATCTGAGCATGCTGAATACAATTTATCTAGATTTTCTTAATCCTAAATTCCTTTTACATTTTTCTCTCTTTTACATTCCCTCCTTGTCCTTGGGTTACCTGAGCCTGCAGAGTTTAAAAACATTGGCTCAAAGAACTGTGTCTGTTATTAGTATATACATCTGGGATTTGCTATAAAGTATTGCAGGAAGATGTTCATATTCACTGTCCCAACCATGCCCTCCTTCGCAAAATTCCATTCAAATCCCCTTTAATTTGATTTTTAGCTATGTCCAATTGTAGTCAGCATTTTATGGCTGCTAAACACTCCATTGTCATTGTTTTTACCTCTTCCCCTCGTCACTTTCCCAATGATTGTTTTATATACACTTCTAAACTATGGGCTGCATTGATTTGGTTATGCCTCCCCCTTGTGTGCTTGCTTTCCATGTCTTTCCAAACACCTGACTTTAACATTCAAGGGATTCAAATGATTTTTAGAGCAAGAACAGGGCCATTTCCTTTTCCCAACTAAACTTAAAAAACTAAATTTGTTAACCCTGCTATTCTTTTGAAAATGTAGGCATCCATCTTTTGAATCTTGGATTTACTTCTGCTCCATAATGCCTATGCATATAAATAATGCTTCATTATGCTCAGCAAACAATGCGATGATGTCCTCCACCAAGGTGAAACCCTTGCTAGAAGCTATAATGTACACAGCTGATTATTTGCACAACAGGAGACAAGTAATGTTTTTTCTCTTGATTTTGAAATTTCAATTTTTCATTTAGAGCTGTAATTTTGTAAGGAAAAAAAAGAAGTGCACAAAGTTTTTTTAGATTCACAATCACAATGTATATTTAGGGAGAGAGAAGATTGCAATATCTCACTCCTCAAAAAACTAATCCTCACATAATTGGACTGTTTCAAACACTTCTAGCAAGCTACGCAGTCTTGTAAGATGCTGTTAGATCTTTGGATCTAGGAAATTGATTTGTATTGATAAAAATAGTTCAAATGTTGCATGGAAATATGTCAGGAATATTTTTTTACATAATGTTTCTTCTGCTGTCTGACAATTCAACATCTTGTACTATGCTAGAATGAAGATATAATACAATGCTGAGGTAAAAGGTGTATGGTCTTATTAGGTTAAGACATTTTGCAGTGATATGTGAACCAAATAATCTTTATTTAGGTAAAATTAAAGGTAAAGGTTCCCCTGCAGATGTGTACTAGTCATTTCCAGCTCCAGGGATGGTGTTCATCTTCATTTATAAGCTGAAGAGCCAGAGCTGTCTGAAGATGTCTCCCTGGTCATGTGGCCAGCATGACTAAATACCGAAGGTGCACGGAGCACTGTTACCTTCCCACCAAACTGGTCCGTATTTTTCTACTTGTATTTTTATGTGCTTTCAAACTGCTAGGTTGGCATAAGCTGGGACAAGTAATGGGATCTCACTCCATTATGCAGCGCTAGGGATTCGAACCGCTGAACTGCCGACCTTCTAGTCGCAAGCTCAGCGTATTAGCCACTGAGCAGATCATTAAGTAAGTTGAGTCCTGGGAGGTTTGCATTTCAACTGTTTCTGAGCTAATTGATCTGTTACCTCTCACCTGGAAAGAAAGAAAGAAAGAAAGAAAGAAAGAAAGAAAGAAAGAAAGAAAGAAAGAAAGAAAGAAAGAAAGAAAGAAAGAAAGAAAGAAAGAAAGAAAGAAAGAGTAGAACAAGAAGCAATGGGTGGAAACTAATCAAGGAGAGAAGCAACTTAGAATTGAGGAGAAATTTCCTGACAGTTAGAACAATTAATCAATGGAACAGCTTGCCTCCAAGTTGTGAATGCCCCAACACTACAAGTCTTCAAGAAGATGTTGGATAGCCATTTGTCTGAAATGGTATAGGGCTTCCTGCATAGGCAGGGGGTTGGACTAGAAGACCTCCAACGTCCCTCCAACTCTGCTATTGTATTGTAAAGGAAAAAAAGCCATATCACTCTGTTAGGATTATCGGCACAACAATTGCTAGTTCTATTTGGCATCTCTAATTGAACTGTGAAAACTTGCATAATTTAACCTTTCTACTCAAACTGGACCTACCAGTTTTGATCAGGTAATATGATTTATTATTTTTTAAGCATTTTATTAAGTTATAAAGTGTTATAAAATGCAAACGTAAATAAAAGAACAGTGAGGGAACAAGTGAGGAAAGGTAGGGAAAAGAAAAGAAAAAGAAGCATTGATTTCTAACTTTCTCTGTTGTAGTAAAATAAAGCATTAGCATCAAATCATTTTGCTTTTCCATAATAATATGAACAAGTCATTTATATAAAGATTTATTAATCGAGTCTATAAAACCCAAAATCAAAGTTACATCCTTTTCCACATAAAGCATGAAATTCAGAAGCGGTTTCTATGTGGAAACAAATGCATTTAAGTTCTTTTCTTTAATCAGAGTAGTTAGTTTTGCCATTTCAGCCAATCCATCAGCTTCTGCAATCATTCTTTCATGGTAGGTATCAAAGTGTCTTTCCATTTTTGTGCATGCAATAGTTTTGTTTATACATTATACATAGTCACCATTCCTTTTGTTTCGTTGGTTTGTTGCAACCCTTGGAACCTTAAAAAAAAAAAGATGGAAAGTGGGATGAGAGACCATCTAATGCCAATAATAAAACTACTACCTTGGCTACCAAGCCAATAACTGCCAAGAATGTATTAACATGATTGCAGCAATTGATAACACATTCTGGGATAAGGCCAGAATAACACTGAGCTGATCAAAATGACTCCTTTTTTGTTGCATGCCTTTTTACAAGAGTCTCTACAGACTGACTGCATTTCCCTGGGAAGAGGCCAGAGGTGGTATTCAGCAGGTTCTGGCCAGTTCTGAAAAACCAGTATCAGAAATTTTGAGTAGTTCAGAGAAGTGGTAAATACTGACTGGCCCCACCCCCATCTATTCTCTGCTTCCCGAGTCCCAGCTGATCAGGATGAAATGGGGATTTTGCAATAACCTTCCCCTGGAGTGGGGAGGGAATCGAGATTTTACAGTATCCTTCCTCTGCCATGCTCACCAAGCCTTGCCACACCCACTAAGCCATGGCCACAAATTTTTGAATCTCACCACTGGAACAGGCAGATAAGGCTTTAAGGATTCTGGGGAAATATGATCTATACCACTTCTTTCTATGGATTTAAGTTCGTACACTCTTTACACCTCCCGTTAGTCAAGCTAGAGATTCCATTATACCTAGAATGTTTATAAAGTTAATGGATCACAAGTTGATTCATTTGTTTGTTTGTTTTGGGGAGGTGGAAAGACTTGGAAGAGTAACCAATTGTTCTAGAGTGTTCTACAGTGTAATGACTTTTAATTTAAGTTTCTCTCAAGGCAATCATTTAGACTTTTGGGCAAAATTATTTCTGCTTTGAAGCATAAATCACACTCTCTGAAAAATGAAGTAGCGACATATGCAGATGTCATCACCTTATAAATACATGAGAAGAATTGACGAAGGTTTTATTTTGTTTCACCAAGGAAGTGAGAGAGTAGAAGCGACATTATTTGTTCTTTTATAGCTAAGTTCTAAAAAGCATGTTTCAATTTTAATTTTGTTAAGTTTCAATTACTTTAAAAAAGTACTCTACAAAACATGTAAAAAATAGAGAAAAAACAGTGGGTGGCAAGACACACCTCCAATTAAATGTAGCCATCGAAGAAAAGCAAACAAATGAAAATCACTTTGTGGTAACTTTTCCTGCCAATACTAAAATAGAATTGCGCCCAGTATGCAAACAGTATGCTCTTATTTTCTCCCCCATGCTTCCTCAATTTTCTGCAAAGAGCCAAAGATAAGCCCACATATATTTGTGTGAGATTTCTTGTGTTTTCTTTCCCAGGGACAGAACTCAGGATGTTCAACATAAAGATGTAAACTCAAAACTTCAAAGCTAGTGAGATTCACTGAAGTCAATATTTTGCTTCTCTTTTTGCATCCAAGATTTTGGAATCACCCAGCACACTCTAAAGCTCCATTTCTACCACTTGCATTAGGACTTAGCAGAGGAAAGGGATTGCAATTCCATTCCATTTTATTTCACGTTTCTGCAGGGCGCAGTTAGGCTGGTTTCTCCTCCTGCAAACTCCACTCCCCTTTCACTCCTCTTTCATTTCCTCTGGGAGGGGCCATTCATCGTCCACCTGTGGCCTTACTCCCAAGTTGACCCCTGTTCTTTAACTGTTCCCTTTATCTGGCAACTCTGCACATGCACACACTGGGAACAGGCTCCAGCTGTTCGTTTGCCTCACTGATGTCTGACTCTGAAGGCAGCTGATAACTGGCATATGGTTCTGGCCCCCTCTCTACCTCTGATACAGAGCCCTCATCAGAGCCTTCCCTAGTCTCCAGGACTAGCCCATGTTCCTCCCCAACCTCTTCACTGTCCGATTCTGCTGCCAGATCTGCTGGCCACTGGTGAGCCACACAAATTGTGTGTTTAGTTTGCAAAGGGGCAGGTCAGAGGCATTTCAATTGCTAGAGACTGCCAGCATCATTGGGGGAGACCTGGGGAGCAGTCAGCCCCGAATTGTTTATATTTATTATAGAAATGTTTATAGCCAATAGCCATATTCTTTTTGATATGGGATATGGAAAGTGGTATGATATCACAAAGGTGCAGACAAAACCTCTGGTTGATTTTTAGGAGATGGCATTTCAGAGATTGAAGGCTGATGGGGGCAACATGAGTGCCTGAACTCTTCTATCTGCAGGTGCAGTGCACAGAGGAAAAGTTTAAAAAAAATAAAGACGGTGACCTCACTCATGTGCCATGTTCATGTTTTTACCTGTCCTTCCCTCCACATTCACAGACACCCCTCCAAAAACATTTAAGACACTCATTATAGTGAAATAATGTTGAGCACTGTGATCTACAGTAGTCTCAGGATTAGTGATCTATAGGTTGTCCTCTTTTCAGCAAACTTTTAATGATATCTAGCCAGGGTTCCTACTGATTGTTTAAATTGATGTTTCTCTTCTCCTAATTTGTTGGGTCTGCCTAGGTCAGTGTTCCTCAATCTCAAGTTTAAAATGTGGGGACTTCATCTCTCAGAATTCCTCAGCTTCACTGGTTGGAGAATTGTGGGATGTGAAGTCCATGCATCTTAAACTTGATGAGGTTGAGAAACATTGGTCTAGGGACAGTTCTAGATCAGGGGTATCAAATTCAAGGCTCGTGGGGCAGATCCGACCTGCAGGGTACTTAGATCTGGCCCATGGGGCCACCCTGAAAACAATGAAGAACTGGCCCGCAATACTTCTGCCAGCAAAAATGGGCTCCCAAGCTCCATTTTCAGCTGTCACAGCATCGTGCAACCCTCTGCTAGTGAAAATGGAATCCTTAGCTCCATTTTCACTGGCAGATGGTTGCAGGAAACTGTGGCAGCCAAAAATGGAGCTTGGGACCCTGTTTTCACTGGCAGAGTGCTCAGGCCATCACAAGCACCCCCGTTAGGAGTTTTTTATTTATTTATTTATTTATTATTTGGATTTATAAACCGCCCTATCTCCCCGAAGGGACTCAGGGCGGTGCACAGGAGAGAATAAAACAAAATACAATAAATACAATAAAATAGTTAAAATGAATTAAATATATGGGCCTGTGCTAAAATAAATTTAAAACCCTACAAAAACCATCTTATTTATTTAGTTTATTAAATTTATACCCCGCCCTTCTCCAAACGGACCCAGGGCGGCATAAAATTATGCCAGGCCGGCCATCTGAAACAAGTAGGTTTTTAATGTCCGGCGGAGGAGTGACATCAATTTGGCCATGCCCCCCTTCCCAAGGTCAAACATAACCCCGATGCAGCCCTCAATGAAATCGAGTTTGACACCGCTGTTCTAGATGAATCAGATATGATTACGCCTTTAATTTCTTGAACACACCACTGGAAACATTAGGAATCCTAAGAAAGGCTTCCACTTACTTGGTTCAGCATTTTCTTAACTATGTCATGATTAGTGTGTCTGCATGCTTTTAATTATTATCATTTTCCCCTGAAATTATATAGGTAAAGTACTCTGTGATATTTGAAATATGAATTATTGGCCCACAACTCCATGCTACTAATTTCCTTTATTCCTGCCAGGACTGCAAATCAATTTTTTAAACTGCTTTTTTTTAATGTGGAAAATAGCTGTTGGCACATGGCATTTTTCCACCATGGTTAAGGCTTATTGAATTTTGCAGCAATGTGCTGCTGTGCAAATCCTATCCAGTTGAAAATACCAGCCTTAAAAGGGTCAGAACATTCTCTGGATTTCATCAGTTTTCCAGAGGAACAAACAAAGCAGCCCACTCTGGTTTTGCTTGCAGCACCATTTCACAGTATTATTGTTTTTAATTAATTTTTTGCCCTGATTTTCCTTCTTTGTTTACAATCCTCCCTGTGTTCTTTACCTAACTTATTGCTACTGTTTCCTCTTACTGTGGCAGCTTTACAAGACATCTGGTTTATTCACTCAGCTCCTGCTCATTCCTTCCTTACAAAGATCACCTTCCACAAGAAAGGTCTTAAAAATAATAATAAAAATAAGGGTACATGGGAGTACTGTAACTGAAATTGCTAATCTAGAGATTCTTTTTTAATGTCTCAGTCTGCTCCTCTTCATTTTTATCTTCAGGACTAGGAAAGGACCCTATTTCATATGCTCCTAGGAAAGGAAGTGAAGAAAACCAAATCATTTTTAGTAAGATTTTTTTTTTAAGTACAGGATACACATATATTATGAGATTAAGCACTTTGTAGAACAACTAAGCACAGATAAAATTTTTATTTTAGCTTGGGATAAATTGGACAAAGTAAAGTTAATGAGGGAGACTCTTGCTGAAAACCCTAATTCCAATTATTGCTTTGACTTGGTTCATTGATCTCAAAACAGGCAAAGCTGTTTGCCTGACATACAGTTCCACTCCTCTAGTTATTCCTGAAACTCAATGTTTATTTGCACTTATTTTATAAGTCTTTCCTGGCTATGTTACCTAAAACATTGAATTAGACATGCCAGGGATTCCATATACAAATTATATAGCCAAAGCTAAGAATGTCTCCATGGCAGACCCTGGTCTTCAGGCATGAAAACCATGCAACCCATCTTTATATATTCACTCAGTGGCTAAAGTTTGATTTGCATTTGCGACTGACTTGGGAAAATGGGCAGAAATCTTGTAAGTGAAACCAAGCTTATCACATTGTTAGATATTGCATGGGGCTTAGGTGTAATAAACTCTTATTTGTAATTAAATCCATGAAGACTGAAAAATTCTTTTTAAGATATTAAAAATGTGATTAAACAAGAATGGCTTAATGTACCAAGCAAGGATTTGAATAAATGACCTATGATTTTATGAATAATAATAATAAGAATAATGAGCTAGGAAGATCTTTATTATTTTTTGTAATTGGTATAACGTGCATTGTAAATATTACCCTTCTTTTACTTTTCATGAGCTTCATACTAGGTGGCCATAAGTATGTATAAAGATATTAAAACCTCCAAAATAGATCTGACCTTATAATTTCTTCATGCAAGCCAAAGTATGTATAACACTGACCCCATGCTTTTAACCATTTTTCTCCAATCCAGCAGACCTGATGAGAATGCAGTGTCCACAATTTGCCATGGCTGGGAATTTTGAAAACTGTTTACCACAACTCAGCTAAAGCATTGTGTCAGTAATTTCAAGGTCTTTTTACTCCAAGTAAAACATCAATAGCTTCAGTTGACCTTGAAGGTTGCACCTGAAAATTACAGCTGGTCCAGAATGCAGTGAAATATGCAGGTTTGGGAACCTTACGTTGTCTTATAACTCTAACCTTAACTCTGACCTTAGCCCACTGCTATGTGGGTTGCACTGGCTTCCACGTTTTGGGAGGGGGGTTGTTGTTGAATGCAATTGAAGGTGTTGGTATCATCTTTAATGGTTTGCATGGCACCGGACAAGGCTCTTTGTGGTGTTGCTTTTCCCCGAAGTATCTTCACATCCCACCAGGTCAGCTAACGTAGATACAGTATATCCCAAGTCCTTTCTCTTAAATATTGTCACCTAGTGGGACCTAGGAAGAGTGCATTTTCATAGGAACCTTTGCTGTGTAGAATACCCTTCCTCCTGAGATTTAACAGGCCTCTACTTTTCTAGACCCCCAGAAGCTCTTAAAAGCTTGCTCTTCCTTTTCTTGTCAGGCATTTGGATGAGTTGAGACTGGAGTCCAGTAATCATGCTTGTAAATTGTTGATGTTTGGTTAGATTACTGGGATTTATTTTAGCTGTTTCTGGCGTTGTCTTTATTATTTCCCTCCTGTGGTGCAGAAGAGGGGCAACCATACAAATCAAGCAAGCAAATAAACAATTATATTTAATATTTCAACTGGTCATGGCAATGATATATCCATCAGTGATAAGATCGGTTTCTAAGTGTTCCTGTACCTGGTAGAGAATTGTATTAAAATCACTATAAAGCAATCAGAATTGACCAATCAGCTGATGTCGTGGGCTAAGAAAGAATTGCTGGCCCCAAGTCATCCAGCTGGCTTTTATGCCTAAGGCAGGACTGGAACTCACATTCTTCTGGTTTCTAGCCTGGTGCCTTAACCTCTAGTCCAAATTGGCTCTTATAGAAAGGAGTTCAAGAGTGGTTTTCATTTTTCTAAATGCCACAACTGAACTGCATGCTCATAAATCAAGATAATATTTTCATGTCAATACAATATATATATATATTGTATTGTATTGTATAATCCTCATTATTTCTTGGGTATCAGTTACCAAGTCACATTCATATTTCCCAAAACAAATTTTGCACCTAATGTATTACAGTATGCTACATTTTTCTCTAATGACACTCCTCCCCATAGATTCAGAAGAAGGATATCACCCACTAACATGAGTCAGGTGGAACAGTGGTTAGAGTACAGTATTGCAGACTACTTCTACTGATTGCCAGCTGACTGCAATTTGGCAGTTCAAATCTCACCAGGCTCAAGACTGGCTCAGCTTTCCATCCTTCTGAGGTGGGTAAAATGAGGACTCAAATTGTTGGGGGAAATATGCTGACTCTGTAAACCACTTAGAGAGAGCTGTAAAGCACTGTGAAGTGGTATATAAGTCTAAGTGCTATTACTACATGTATGTTAAATGAATATGTTATTCCATTAGGTGAACAATCTGGTCTGGTAAATATATAAATGGTTTCAATTCCTTCAACACTTGTTAACACTCTTTCCTCCCAGTCCCATCTTCCTTAATCATTACTCATACTAATACATTGGAGAAAACTAGTGTAAAGCATTACTAATTGTCTCACAGTATGAAGTTTCTACCATTGTCTTTTCTTCCTGTGACATTCTCTAGGAATTAAGGATAGCCCATTTATTTTTTTATGTTCATTTCAGCTATCTGTACAGATGTGCCAGGTGTTTGGCAAGGAGAATGATATGTTTAGAATGCATTCTAGAATTGCCCAATAAACTCATGACTGTGGTTGTTTACATTATACCAAAGAATTTCAGACAGTAAGCTTTTAAATTCCCATCTTTTTAAATTATTATTTTAAATAAAATTGCCATAACATGCCAGAGCTCAGCTATGCGAAGACAACAGGCTTAGGATAACTATGGTTCATTTGAGGTAAAGCTGTGAGTTAAAGACCACCTGTTGTTTATATTGCAGTTTATAGTCTTCTGCCTGCCATTTTGAACCAAATATTATCTTGGAATGCTCTGTGCCTATGTACACACAAGGGCCAGTCCAGCCTTCTTTATTTATTATGGGCTATATGCATAAAGCTTAGGTCATCCTTCAATCTTTATCTCATTGAGAGTCATGCAATGATGTCCACAAGTTAGCAGTGCCTAGTGGTAAGAATGTAGCATCGCAGATTAATTCTGCCCATTGTCTGGGGTCTGAGTCTGACAGGCTCAAGGTTGACAGCATTCTATCCTTCCCAAGTCAACAAAATGAGGAGATTGTTGGGGGTAAACTGCTTAGAGAGTACTGTAAAGCACTATGAAACAGTATATAAGTCTAAATGCTATTGCTGTTGCTATTATGAAAATATTGCTTCACATCATTGGGAATCTACAACTGGTTTCTCACTGTTGCTCAAACGTCTACATGAGCATGCACTCTGAGAGGAAAAACATCTAGCCCCAAATATATCTAGGAAGTTGTTAGAGTATTTATAATATATTATAGATTTCAGCTGACCAGCAAGAATAGGTACTGAATGAAATTGATCTCCATCTTAAATGTTATCCAGTAGAGCCTGAGGTTTCCAGAACTACCTTGTTCTGATGTTGGTTCTTAAAAGGGCTTTAATATTTAAAGATTTCATCAGTATTGTATGGCATACAAACAGGTTTATAACTACATTCTACAAAACAAAAATTAAAAAAATCCACAGTTAAATAACTAGATGAAGATGAGAAACGATTAGTTAGAAAATAAAAATCAGAGTGCTACTTCTTGATCCCTTAATTCCTGAAATGTCCTAAAGCTAAGAATGGAGTGGAATCAAACGATATGCATGTGTTTGTGTATTTATTATTTATTCCCACTGTTCATTTCCTGACTAGGATAGATTCCTGCACTTAAAGCAAATTTATCTCCTCTGTTAATTGACTCTTAGATGAAAATGTTTGCAGGACTATGTCAAAGGGGATGAAATCCCCTGACATTGAATTAGTTTCAATCCAAGTCATTGGAATAACAGTGTCAATGGGTGTTTCAAGAAAGTCAAAATGGTAATAGATGGTAACCCATTTTCATGTGCTGCAACCCACATAAACAAGAGGTAGGTTTCACAATCATCATATCATCATCATCATCATCATCATCATCATCATCATCATCATCATCGTCACCGGGAAGCATCTTGGAGGTCTTCTAGTCCAACCCTTTAGCTCAAGCAAGAGCCTCTATACCAATTCAGACAAATGGATGCCCAGTCTCTTCTTAAAAGCTTCCAGTGATGAAGCTTTCACAATTTCTGAAGGCAAGCTGTTCTAATGGTTGATTCTTCTCATTGTGAGGAAATTTCTCCTTAGTTTTATGTTGCTTCTCTCCATAGTTTCCATCCATTGCTTCTTGTCTTGCCTTCCGGTGCTTTGGAAAATAAGTTGACTCTGCTCCCTGCTTTAAACTGCATGTTTGTAACTGTCACCATGACCTCCACTTCTGGACACTTCTGATTCAGAGGCCACTGCTGTTTATAGAAGGAAAACTAGCACGTGAAATATAAGCATGCATTAGGCTTGTCAAGTGCATATTTAGTTCTGTAAGCAAAAGGTCCTCCTTCATTAGTAAGCAAAGTGCTAAAATGATACACTACCCTAGAATTAATGCTGCAGTTTTTTATGCTCTACTGAAATTACTGAAAAGTATCCCTGCATTTCACATGATTTTATTGGATCAAAGTACCAAATTTAAAAAAGGGTGTTGTCTATCAATTGTGCAAACTGATACTGTGACATGAATTTTAATTTTTTTTCTCTGTTTGAAGCACTCCCTCTCAAAGTCTCAAAAAGGAGACTTTCTGTCACTTGTTGAAGTAAAAGAGATAACAGTGTTACCTTTGCAAAATGTGCTGGAGATATGAGAACTGGTTGTCTGGATCTGAATATCTATCCTTTAATTCTTCTACCTTCCTAAACAAGAACCATGGAATTCAGACCTATTGGGAAAAAAGGTTAAAGGTTAAAAACCATCCAACCGAAGAGGTTTATCATAACACTTGATGTATCTCTTGAGGTGACATGAGGCTGGCTCCAGGCGATTACCAACGCTTCATTGAGGGAGGGGTTCTTTCCTACTGCCCTGAAGGAGGCAGTAGTGAGCCCCTCTTCAAGAAGCCTTCCCTCCTCAAGAAGCCTTCCCTTCTTCTCTAGCCAACTATCGTCCAGTCTCCAACCTTCGCTTTGTAGTGAAGGTTGTTGAGAGTGTGGTAGCATGTCAGTTTCCCCAGTACCTGGAGGAAGCTGCCTACCTGGATCTGTTTCAGTCAGGTTTCAGGCCCGGGTACAGCACGGAGACGGCATTGGTCGCGTTGGTTGATGATCTCTGGCGGGCCTGGAACAGGAGCTGTTCCTCTGTCCTGGTCCTATTAGATCTCTTGGCGGCTTTCGATACCATCGACCATGGTATCCTACGGCAACAACTTGGGGGGTTGGGAGTGGGGGGCACCGTTTTGTGGTGGTTTTCCTCCTACCTGTTGGATTGATCACAGTTTGTGTTGACTGGAGAACAGGGATCGACCCCGAGGCCCCTCACTTGTGGGGTGCCCCAGGGGTTAGTTCTCTTGCCCCTCCTGTTCCATATATATATGAAACCGCTGGGTGAGATCATCCATGGTTTTGGGGTATGGTATCATCAATATGCTGATGATACCCAACTTTTAATCTCTACCCCAAACCACCCCAACGATGCCCTCGACGTGATGTCCCGATGTCTGCAGGCTGTGCGGATCTGGATGGGGAGGAACAGGCTCAGGCTCAATCCCTCCAAGACTGAGTAGCTGTGGTTTCCATCATCTCAATTTGTCCACCTGGTTCCAACTTTGGTGATAGGGGAGAAATTTTGCCCCCCTCAGAAAGGGCCTGCAATCTCGGAGTCCTCCTGGATACACGGCTTAGCTTAGAAGAACATCTGACAGCCGTGAACAGGGGGGCCTTTTACCAGGTTCGCCTGGTACGTCAGTTGCGCCCCTTTCTGCCCTGTGCATAGTCACTCATGCCCTTGTCCTTTCTCACCTGGACTACTGTAATGCTCTCTACATGGGGCTGCCCTTGAAGAGCACCCGGAGGTTTCAACTGGTCCAGAATGCAGCCGCACGGGTTATCATGGGGGTACCTAGGTGCTCCCATGTTACACCCATTTTAGGCAGTCTGCACTGGTTGCCAGTTGTTTTCCAGGTGCGATTCAAGGTATTAATTATGACCTTCAAAGCACTCCCTGGTTTAGGCCCAGGTTACTTGTGAGACCACCTACTGCTATCGGGAGCCTCCCATCATCCAGTACGATCCCACAGAGTTGGCCTCCTCAGGGTGCCATCAGCCAGACAGTGTCGGCTGGCAACTCCCAGGAGGAGAGCCTTCTCTGTGGGAGTGCCTTCCCTTTGGAATAAGCTACCCCCGGAGCTTTGCATAATTCCTGACCTCCTTTCCTTCTGGCACGCCCTAAAAAGCTGGCTTTTCCAGCAAGCCGGCCTGGCCTGAATAAAATGAACTATTAATTTCAATTGTTAATTTTTAATTTAATTTTAAATTTAATTGTCAATTGGTTATTGGATTTACTATTTAATCTTTTTTAAAACTTTTATAATATGTGTTTTTATGTTGTGCACCACCCTGAGTCCTTTGGGAGAAGGGCGGCATATAAATCCAATAAATCCTAATCCTAATCCTATGTATGTGTTCCAGAAATCAAGTATTATCTATGGGTTCTTTCTAATAGTGATGGGATTTGATTTTAAAAGAGTTCTTCCAACACACACAAAACAGAAAGTTCCAATATCAATTTCACTCCAGTATACTCATATGTCAATAATACAGGTTGCATTTTTTCCATACCATATTTTCTATACTTTAAGTGGTTTTCAACTTATCACCACTATTCATCCTTCCTTCCTTCCTTCCTTCCTTCCTTCCTTCCTTCCTTCCTTCCTTCCTTCCTTCCTTCCTTCCTCCCTTCCTTTCTCACTCATCCATCCATTCATTCAAATTTATTTACCACCTATCTTCTTCAAAGCAGAATGGGACCAGAACTTATATTCCTAAACAAGGTAGTTTTTAAGCAAATGCTAAGTGGATGTTAAGTGAATTTCTGCAGTTGTTAAGTGAAACATGGTGTCAAACTCTTCACGTCACATTGCCATCATATGATGCTTTACGATGTTTTTCCTCATGTGATGCTTTACGATGTTTTTCCTCTTCTCAGAGCTGAGGTGGGTTTGACACCCCTAATCAATATGTATGAGATAGGACTTCCATGGTATCTCTGTGTATGTGTACGTGTATATACAGTATGTGTGTATCTTAGAATAAAAAGATAAAGGTAAAGATTCCCCTTGCACATATAAGCTAGTTGTTCCCTAGTGGGCAATGCTCATCTCCATTTCAAAGCCAAAGAGCTAGCGCTGTCCGAAGATGTCTCCATGTTCATGTGTCCGGCATGACTAAATGTTGAAGGCGCATGGAACACTGTTACCTTCCCACCAAACATGGTTCATATTTTTCTACTTGCATTTTTACATGCTTTCGAACTGCTAGGTTGGCAGAAGCTGGGACAAGTTAAATGGCACTAGGGATTCGAACTGCCGACCTTTCTGATCAACAAGTTCAGCAGCTACTGAGCCACTGCGTCCCTACATATCTTAGACTAGGAAGGGCTAATTAGACCCTAGTCTAACTGGTTGCTCCATATTGCATAAATCTAGATTAAAACTTTTACAACAAATGTTTTCCGGCCTCAGCTTATACGTACACAAAAAGGGGTACTGCCATCTTACAAATAGGTTCCACCTTAAGCCACTGTTATTATTACAGTATGTTCTAAGATTCAAACTGGATCTGCTTTCCTAGAGCACATTATCATTTTTCACAGTCCACACAACGGGATTATCAATAGGATCACAAACATCACAGATCATAGCTTGCAAATTTCTACATACAAACACAATGACTTCAGGACATAGAAAGCACAGTATCTAGAAACCACCTTTAGTCCTATTCAAGTGTTCGTAGTGTGTATGGGACAGAAGGCATATGCATGCGTTCTGTCACAACATTCCTGAGTATGTCAGTTCTATTATCAAACTTCTGAGTGAAATCTGAAGGGAATATAAGATCTGAAATGAGATTCTAATAGTATTTGGCTGAGTGCTTTTAGAAGGCTGTCCATGATGGAGAAACATGATAGCACAGATTCAGTTTAATATGGTTAGAAACTCCCTTTTGGCCTTTCCGCTGAACACAGAAAGATCAAAGGCGGAGAAGAAGGGTGATCCACATACAGATAGTGGAAATAATAACTGGTGCCGGGGTCCCTAGTCCTCTTCAACAGTTCCTACGTTTAGATAATGTGGCAGGATATGGATATAGTTTTATATCATATGGGGAAAAAGCCCTACATATTGATTAATTGTTTTACATGGAACTTGAATACCTAAAGTACAGTCAGCTTGTGATCTAAACCCATCAATGCTAAATGACATTTATAGGAAGTAAATAGGAAAGATATACTTTTCTTCTAGCGAGCATCTGGATTATTTCATATTAAACATTTGGTTATTTATATCAGGGGGTGTTACCTAAATTAAGCAAAAATTGATAATAATAATTTGTCATGATTGTTATGCAGCAGAACAATGAAATTGCTTCCACTACTCTTCCATACATTTCTTTTTTTGTTTCTTCTGTTTATTTTTAGTGTTAAGTCATTGCATTGGTTATCCAGTACTGTTCACCATATTTCTCTTCCTTTGTTACAATACATGTAATTCCATCAACCGGGTGCATTTGTATTATACTCTAAACTTGATTTGGAGTAATGCCAATTTCTACTTTGCTTAGGGTTTTTTCCTGGCTTAGTGTGTTGGGCAAATGAAATATGTTCAGTGTATGATATAACAAATTGTATAAGACAAAGAAAATGGGTTACTTTGGAAGTCGTGTTAAGACTGTTGAGGTTGGAGTGTTTTTATCCTGTACTGTGCTAAGAAGAGTAGGAAGTCAATGCCTTCCCCACTCCCCCAACTGTATCTCATACCCACTTTTTCCTGTTCCTTTTCCTTCCCTTAATTTCTTTGTGTTTTATATAATAAAACAAAATTTAAAAAATGATAAAAGGTGGGGGGGAGACTGTTGCCTGAACATATTACCACTCTTTCATATTGACACCTGTGAACTATATAAACCATCAGGAATTCTAGGTAAGGTAAAGGGTCCCCTCGCACATAGATGCTAGTTGTTCCTGACTCTAGGGGGTGGTGCTCATCTCCGTTTCAACGCTGAAGAGCCAGAGCTGTCCGAAGATGTCTCTGTGGTCATGTGGCAAGCATGACTAAATACCGAAGGTACGCTGATACCTTCCCACCAAAGGTGTTTCCTATTTTTCTTCTTGCATTTTTACTTGCTTTTGAACTGCTAGGTTGGCAGAAGCTGGGACAAGTAATGGGAGCTCACTCTGTTTTGTAGTGCTAGGAATTCAAACTGACAAACTGCCAACCATTCTGATTGACAAGCTCAGCATCTTAGCCACTGAGCCATCACATTCCTATCAGGGATTCTAGAGATAACCAAAACTAATCAAGATGATAACCAATAGGTCAATAGGCCTATTCCCTATGGATTTTTCTGATTCTTTTATAATTGTGTCCAAATAGGTAGCCATATCTGCATCTGATAGATTCCATTAATGAATGGCATGTAAGTCCCTTCCTCATCTTTTTTTTTTGCAGAATACTGTGAATTAAAACTGGTCTTTCTACACAAGTCCATTGTCCCTCAGCCACATTCATTTTGTAGCATCCATGTTCCCATTTATAAAATGTGGCAAGGAATGGACTGCTTTTCCTAAAACTGTGACCTCTGTTTTAGAGCTGCATTGAATCTTCCCCCTTTCTTCTGTTCTGTTTTTGTAAGATTCACAGTGCCTGCATTTTTCCATAACCCTTAATCAAAACTCTCATTTCCCAACTCACTCTTTGTATAAATCAAGTTGCCTTCCACCATTTCTCAGGAGTTTGAATGCAACTTCTTAGTTTAATATTATTCTGCTTTATTACAAATTCTATATTTAGAAGATGTTGAGTCCATTTTTAAAGCATCTAGGAGAAGGCAGGTCAGCCCATTTAAACAGAAATTAAAAGAGAACCATGCATTTCCGCCCTACAATCTTTCTCTCTCGCCACCCAGCAATTTTCTTCCGCTTGATTTGTACAGGGCTGTCAGTCTTTCGGCTTTTGATTTACTATTCAAAATCTCTTTGAGGAGAGAATAAATTAGACAGCTGCCATCCAAACTAAAAGACTGAAAAGTCATCTGAATTTCCTGGGCAGGACACACCCTTGTCTTCAAGCTTCATGCAGCTCATAAGCCAGTGTCTAAGCCAACTGCAAGTACAGTGAGCAAAACACATCAGCCAAGTCTTGTCAATCTGGGTGTTACACAGCTTTGGGCAAAGGCGAGGTTTTTCCATGTTTATGCCAATATACACAATTGTTGTCATGATTCAGGAAGAGTGGTAGTATCCCCTTCCAGGCTGGATACATCTATTCAAGAATGGATTGTCTTGGAGGAGGGGCCTTGGAAATGGGGTATCAAAAATATTAACTCTAAAATGGGAAAGAGGTGGGAAAAGCATAAATAAATAAGACATCACAAACGTTAGCTGCCTTCTTTGCCTCTTTTTTTCCTCACATTTAGCTCTTAGTCAAGATGGCTGAACCTCCTGCAGATGATCTACTTTGACTTGGTCTGCAGAACTTGGTCTGCAGAGATGCAAATGGATAAGGCACAACACATAAAGGACTTGGTTTAGAAGTGTTTAAAGGCCCATGGGAATGAGACATCTTTCTTATTAGGCACTATAGGAGTTAAACAGATTCTTGGAATATGCACAACTGATACACAGGAGATATTCTGAGGACACATTAAGAAGTCCATGCTAGAAAGTTGTAAAAAATCAATCAGGATGAAGGAAATGAACAGTATAGTCAAAGTTGGAACAATATTGCCAAAGTGGCAAGCTGCGTGCTATATGCATAACCCATTTGTTGAATAAATAGCAATAGCACTTAGATTTATATATCGCTTCATGGTGGCTATGGTGATTCTCAGTGATCCAGCTTATGGTTGTCCCAAAGGTGCATTTTCAACAGGCAATTAGACTTTTTGGTTTTGCTTTGAAGATGTTTTGCTTATCATCCAAGAAGTTTCTTCAGTTCTAACTGGATGGTGGGGAATGAAAAGAATCTAGGGAACCAAGGAGTACAAATCCTACCATTCGCCACCATCCATCAGAGCTGAAGAAACTTCTTAGATAAAAAGTAAAACATCTTCAAAGAAAAAAATGGAAAGTCTAGTTGTTTCTTGAAAAAACACTTTTGGGATAACTTCATAGTGTTTTACAGTCCTCTCTAAGCAGTTTACAGAGTCAGCATTGCGCTCAATAATCTAGGTCCTCATTTTACCAACCTCAGAATGGTGCAAAGCTCAGTCAACCTTTAGCCAGTCAGAACTGAACTGACGGCAATGAGCAGTGAGTTAGCCTGCAATACTGCATTCTAACCACTGTGCCACCATGGTAGAGTTGAGAAATGAAAAGAAATAAATGCTCATCTTATTTAATATATGTATTAAATATCCTGCCTTTCTTCAAGATGCCATCCTTAGAGGGTGATAATGTTTATTTTCATTTTTATCTGACAATATAGTCATCCGTTTTAATGTTTGCGTTTAAGATAATGTGGCATTCTTTATTAATATTTTTATTAGTATTACTATCTGTAAACTGATGAGACCCTATTTAAAGACTAAAGTAAGGATAAACCAACTTTTGTTATGCAAATTAGCAAATAGTCAATTTGCACAAGCAAACCAAGGGGCATTTAATTCGTCAAATCTGAATTTTGGAGCAACGAATTTCTTATGTTAAAGAAATGTGGGCATGATATAAACAGAAATAACCTGTAAAAATGACTATGCAAAAAGAAAATACATTTCAAATGCCTATTAGGAAATACAACAGAAAAATGAACATACCATTTTTATAAATATTAAAAGACTGCATTTGAAAGTTAAAGAAAACTTCAACTTGGAAGAGCAACAGCAGCCACACTTGGATATTTCTCCTGTTTTGCTGGTTTGTCACATCCTATGTAGTGTTAAATTAACTGTTACCAAATAACAGCACCAGGGAACTGTATGCCATTTAAATTTCCCATAATGCACTGGATTATGCCAAACTGTCGAGGCATTATGAGTAATTTTGCAAAGAAGCCAGGAAGTGAAAATCGGGTCCTTCACAGTTTGAAATCCAGTTTGTTAAGTCAGAAAAGGAAGAATATTTCAGAGCAGTTAGCGCAGCACCCAATTTCAATTGCTGAAGATACTGCTCATAAGTTTCATTAATAGATAGATAGATAGATAGATAGATAGATAGATAGATAGATAGATAGATAGATAGATAGATATGCACAGAAGAAAAAGTTGTTTGAGTACTAATAAAGATTTTCTGTACTGATAAAGATTTGTTCTAAGTATCAACCCAGTAAATATATTTACAGTCAATTAAAATTTCCAAGCGGTCTCACAGAGAGTATGTTACTTTAAGCTGATCCAAAGGCCATCAAGGCCAGACTGTTCAAATTTCTTGCATCTTGGTTTGATTAGTTTGGCTTAGTACAATGTACTGTACGAATTCAGCCAATTGTGGCCAATTCAACAAACTGTTATTCGCAAACTATGGTTTAGCATGATGTATAAGCTGGCCTCTCTTTAAAAACATTTACAGCTGATCAGCCTTAAGTAATGGAGCACATTCCAATCCCACAGTCTGGAAATTTAGTGCTAAATCTGGATCTCAGAGAAGCATCCCTAAACTGCTCCTTTAGGGAAGCATATTCTGTTCAAAACAGATTGAGACCAACTCCCCAGGCAGAGGATCTGTCATTTTCAGCTGTGGAAGCTCCATCAGGCTTAAAAAATGTTCCTTTTGAAGTCACTATCAGCAGCGAGTATGAAATTTTGCTTATTCTTAAAAAGATTATATATTTTCATGAAATATTTCCAAGGTTACCCATAAATTTTATTTCAGCCAAAATTGAAAAACACCTCATTCTACTCTGGATTTATTTATACCTGATAAAATTGAGGTTTTTATTACAGGCATTTTTCCTATCTTCTGGCCATTCCATAATTAGATAATTCAATAATAATCACAGATTATTTATTTTGCCTTATTTATCAGTCTCAGCTATACATTACAACCCAAGAGCTGCCATTTTGAGGACTGTGTGGCCAAAAGTCACAACGAAGATCTTCTTTCAAAGACCTTTTTTGTGTGTGTAATAAAGAAAATGCCAAATGCACTGGCAAAGTTGTTACTTTAGTCACTGTTATATTCCAGAATTATTAAATGAGTTGTGTCATGATTTGCTACCTGGTCAGCTTTAAGATCATGCTCATAAATTACGTACCTTACCTACATGGGTTCCTGAGAAAATAACCCCTCCTATTTAGGTTGGCTCAGCTACTTTACTCATCTTCTTTCAAGGTACCCTAGTTGTGTCATTTCTTGCCGATAATTGCTTGGCACAAACCAGTGGTGGGTTTCTGCAGGTTCGCACCTACTCGCAAGAGCCGGATGGTGAAATTTAGAGAGCCGGTGAGAGGGGGTTCCACCGGTGGACCCAGAGGTAAGTCTGGCCTGCTGCTGCCGGTAACCCAATGGGAAGGAAAGGAAGGCAGAAAGTAAGAAAGGAAAAAAAGAAAAGGAAAGGAAAGGAAGGAAGGAAGGAAGGAAGGAAGGAAAGAAAGAAAGAAAGAAAGAAAGAAAGAAAGAAAGAAAGAAAGAAAGAAAGAAAGAAAGAAAGAAAGAAAGAGAATTTATCATCACAATTGAGTCCAAAATTTTAGTTGCTAAGCAAGAGCGTTGTTAAATGAGTTTCACCACATTTTACAAGTTGGCCACTCCCACCCTGTCACATGACTGCCAAGCCACGCCCACAAAATAGGCCACACCTAGAGAGTAGGTTCTAAAAAAATTTGAAACCCACCACTGGCACAAACAGAAAAGAGGACCTTTTTGATTGCAGCAGTCTTTCTATGGAACAAGTTCACATGAAAAAAGTGATCTGCTAATTGGATTACCAATCTAGGGACAGAATGAAAAATCTTTTCTCTTCCCATCAGAAATGAAAATACAAATGTATTATGCACAAAAATAGCGTGCATATGAGATGTTACTGGTTATTTGTTTTATAAAATTCTTTGTGTTCCTTCCATAAAATAGTGTCTTGCCCATTATATTCTAAATACATTGACAGTCATCTAGAAATTAAAATAAAAACCTCAGAACCTTCAGATACCATTGTTTTCAATGATTTACTGCCCTAATTTCAAAGAACAGCTGTGGAATTAAACCAGGAGGAAGTTTAACTGACTTAAATAATCTACTTCCTCCAGGCCACCTACTGAAATGAATGAGGTAACCCCTTTAAAGTATTTCTATGTAGCTATACAGGATGCAATGGCCCATCTGCAGAGGTGGAATTCAGCTGGTTTGGACCAGCTCAGGCAAACCGGTAACGGAAATTTTGAGTAGTTCGGAGAACCGGTAAATACCACCTCTGACTGGCTCTGCCCTCCACCTTCGTCGTTCCCTGTCTTATATTCCCTTGTTTTTTAGCTCAGCTGATTCACGCAGCAGGTCAGATTGCCACGCCTCAGCTAAGCTAAAAAAGAGCTCAGCTCACCAGCGCTGACACCAAAGGCATTCTTTGAGTGCTGTGTGCCCTCTCACAGAACCGGTAGGAAAAGATTTGGAATCCCACCACTCCCCATCTTGCCTAAAATTTGTGAATATTTCCAAGGATATGTGCTTAGCCCTGTTTTCTCTGATGTTGCTGGCAAGTGTTCAGTGTTTTAACTGGTAAAATTCCAACTGTTTAGCAATGTATCATGCCTGTATCTATACTACTAAATTACCAGTGCAATCCATAGCAACCCACTCAAGGAAAAAAGAACATGAACTTTCCAAACTGACAGGGACAAAGTGTTCTTTGCCACTGGCACACCTTTGAACAATGTGTACCATCACTACTCCCTGCTTCCACATGTGAAAAGAAGTACTCTGCACACATTAAGGAATGTACCTAGAACTCTGTGATACAAGACTTTCCAGCTCAAAACTAAGTATGTTGCCAAAGTGCACCCTAAGGAGCCAAATAGTTTTATTTCAGTAAAGTTTCTACTTCTACCTGGTTTCTTATGTTAAGTGTAAAGCCTTCATAAATTTTTACTGGCAATGTGAATTAAGATGACACTTTTTCATTCAATTCAATTCAATTCAATTCAATTCATTCATTCATTCATTCATTCATTCATTCATTCATTCATTCATTCATTCATGTAGAGATTGATTACCTACATCCTCAGCAGTTTCTTATATTCCCATTTGTTTAGCAAAACACCATAACTTGTTTTATAGCTTTTTGGAAAAAGCAATCCAAACCTTTTTCTGTTAGTCAGAATCCTGGCTTAGCTTGCAAAAAATGGAAAGTAAACTCTACCATTGTCTACCAACTCTACCATTACCATTTCTGCAATGATCGTCAATGATTTTAACCAAGTCATCCCCTTAAATTGAAACACTACATTGACTGCAATAAACTATCTTCCAATCAATTGGGGAATTTGATGGACTTTTGAGTGCATGGGGTTAGTTTTTATCAAATTTACTCAGTGATTTAAATTTTGTGTTGAGTGATTTTCATGTCACTTCTTTAGAGGTCTATAGTATTTGGAGACTTGTAAATGCTAAAATAAATTAGTATATTGGAGTGGGGAGGATAAAGTGTAGGATCCCATGACTTAGTAGCAGAACTCATAATATGCATACTGAGCAGCCGAGGTGAGGGTCCTACTTCTTAATTTCAAAGGATCTTTGGTATGAATGCTTCAGAAGTAGCATTTTTTTTTAGCAATGGGAAATATGGACACTTGTTATAATTACATGGAGTCATAAGTAGAATTGCAATTGCTACTTTAAGGCCAAGATAAAAGTCCAGTTAATATTTTTTCTAAGAATACGATACAATAAATAGGCCCACAACAGAAATTCATATTTGTTTAATGGGGGGGGGGGGGTGTCTTATTCTTTAACCATAATAGTAGGGTTTGTACTACATTAATATCTTTTCCACCTTGAATTGGCAGGATCTCTACCTTTAGTTTTCAGAAGTGATGGTCAAAAAGTGCTGTAAGTTCCATAAGAAGGACCTCAGGTCCTTCTCTACTTCAAATCACAGGTAAGGTATTCATTTTACTATGATTGTTCATCATTTATAAAAATGATAGTGATACATGGGGTAAAAACCATAACCTTCATTATTTCCATGTTCCAGTTTTGGTATTAAAGATGAGAAATATTGACTTACATCCCAAGAATGATTGACTCAAATCCACAGTACTTACCTTGAAAATAATTTCTGCAACCTGTTAGTAATGTAATTATCTCAGCCTTTTGCTGCTTAGTAGGCAAATTCTGCTACCAGTTGCAAAAAGGATTTTTATTTATTTTTTATTTTATTCAATTTATATCCCGCCCTTCTCCAAAAGGACCCAGAAGGATGAGATTCTCTCTGATTAATACATGAGATCTTATATCTGATATTTTACAACATGAAAGTAATCATAGGAATGAAACAGAGTTCACTTCTAAACCTTCTCCTCCTTACACTTTAATGTGTGATTTTATATTTATTTACATTTTAAAAAATTATTGTTGATTTTAAATTAGTAATTTAGAGATGGGCATGTCTTTTCACTATTCCTGATATTATTTTGGAATTCATCCAAAGACACTCTGCTCAGATTTTTTTTTGTGCATTTTTGTATACATTACCATATTTTTCAGAGTATAAGACACACCAAGAATTTTGAAGTGGCAAATAAAAAAAAAAAAAACACGTTTCTGCACTCTGCAGACCTCCCAAAAACGGCCCATTTTTTATGAAAATGGGCCCATTTTTTGTCAAAAAAGTGCGTGCATAGCCTTAGGAGGCTTGTAGAGTGTTTCTGGGGGTGGGGGATGGGCAAAAACAAACAGAAAATGGCTCATTGTTCGTGAAAACATGCCTCTTTTTTGTCAAAAAAAAGAGGGCATGCATAGCCTTTAGGAGGCTTATAGAGTGGGGGCTGAAGAGGCAAAAAACAGCCCATTTTTTGCTCATTTTTGCCCTCCTCAGCCCCCAGGAGCACTCTGGAAGCCTCCTAAAGGCTATGCACAACCATTTTTGCAAAGGGGTGGGGTTTCAGGAGGCCACAAATGCTGTATTCAGTGTATAAGACGCACCCAGATTTTCACCCTCTTTTTTGAGGGAAAAGGGTGCATCTTAAACTCTGAAAAATATGGTACTTCCTATACACATATTCTGATATTTTTTCTTACAATTTAGACTTTTTATGAGTATTCTTATTGCTTTTTGCTGCCCAGAGTTGTTGTTTTTTTTGATGGATGACTATACAAATTTATTTCGTAAACAAATAATTTTTTTCTTCATATGATTTAGCTTTATGAATCATTTGTTTCTCACTTATGTAATGTTTGTTCTATTCTTGTGTTTGTTCTGTTCAGTTTTGTTCTGAGTTTTTGTTCTAGTGACAAAACTAATATTTAAATCTGCAGATCATTCTGCAAAGACCTTATGAATGATGTGTTTTCTCACAAAAAAATTCTTAGGGGGGATTTCAGCTACATGGGGAGCTGAAATTCTTCCAGCAGGCAGCCTTTGCACCCTCAAACACTCCTTCAATCCACCAAAGGATTCCCTCTGCCCTCTTCAAGCACAAAACCTGGAGATTTCAGCACCATTCCTGCAGCATGCAGAACAATTTCAGCTCTGTTCCATCTTCTCCATTTGCAACCTTCCTTGCCAGCTTCCCCACTGATTTTCTGGGGAAGCTGGCAGAGAATCTGGCAAATGGCAATCACATGATGGTGGGATGCCTAGCAACTGATTGTAAATGCAAGCTGATTGTCAAGTGCCTGAAATGAAATCTTGTGACCGCAATTGGGAGGGGAGGAGGCCTAATGTTCTATGAAGTACTTTAAAGGCCAAAAAAGACTTTTTTGAGATCATTTCTGATGGTCTGTCACCCATGTAATAACAAGCTTAACTCATATAAGATCAGTCAAAGTTGGCTAACTGTTGCCACCTGTTGATATTTAGTGTGCATGATTTTTTTACATACAGTATGTATGTGCCTTCCTACATCTAAGGTAATATTTCCATTTGTGTTTTGATGCATTCATTAATTTGGGAAATGAAATATATTATTTTGTATCAGAACCTGCAAAGTATACATTCCTAAGCAACTCCACTTTGTAGTAGAAGAGTAAGCCCTTGGCACTAATTTGAAGCCTCCTTCAATAGAAGTCCTATGCAGAAGATATAATTAAAGCTATGAAGGCTCATATAAGATACAGCACAGATGAAGCCAAAGTCCTCTGGGCCTGCAGGTCTTGGTTTGGAAGAATCCAACTATTTAAATTCAAGGCATTTGTGAATAAAGGGTTAAGCTGAGTTCACCCAGAAATACTATAGCTGGAGGCCTCTGTGTTCTTAATTTAGGCCTCTATGGCATATAAACCACATAGGCAGCTACAGATTCTCATAAGAACATGATGAATAATACCAGGAGTGCAGAAGGAACATTGCTTTTATTCTTTTGATAAAATAAAATATGCTGTAAGTCCTAGACCAAGGTTTCATCCAGATTCTAAATTTAAAAGAAGATTTTTTTTCCAATAAATTTGGCTTAGACTGCTATTGGTTTAGGCCAGATCTACAGGCAATAACATTATACTGCATCAGAGATATCTTCAATTGCTTGAGATTTGCTCATGTGAGTAACTTCTGAGTGTTGTACTGATTGTAGCTCTAAGATCAAGATTAGGGAGTAGACATGATGATTATCTACCTTGTTCCATAGGTGACTAAGTAATCATATTGACCGACTTGACCATAATCAACTGCCTGTTCCATAGGAGACTGAATATGAACTCTTATTTATTAATTTGGTCCAAAGGATCAAGGTGGGAATTATGCCATGACCCCAGATTTCCTACTCCTTAGCAGTGGCCAGATTTCATAGCTTGTCTGGTTTTGGAGTCTTCCAAGCTACTAATAATATTATTTAATTATTATTTGTTAAATTTATATACTGGCTATCTCACCATGGGGCTACTCTAGGCAGCTTATAATAATAAAAAGGAAGAAATGAAAAGAACGTGAATGGAAGTAACCTAATAGGATAATAACATAAACAATGAAAAAGAACAGAAATAGAAAAATAGAACTACATGATTATTGGAGTCTGCCATCAATCCAGCAGCCAGTTTCAGCATGGAGTTCTCCCATTTGGACTCCAGATTAACCGGCAATGCCAAGTCTTTAATATTGGAAAAACTCAAGCTTCGTTCCCTAGATATGGAATCAGATGGGCTCAGGACTTCATGGCAGCCATGGAATTGTCCATTATGTGATTGCCCCAAGTGATCTTGGACCTGACTGATACCAATATAAGTGGGCAGTCATTAGATCTCACATCTACATTGGAACAGTTGATGAATGATTTGAAGATAGAAGGATACCAGTAGAATTTCTTTCATGTAATCAGATGACTTATTGATCAATATGAACATTGTTAATACACATGACTTTTGCAGAAGTGATGGACTCTTTAGGATGATCTGTCCCTGGCCCTTGACTGTCTATTTGGATTTTCTGGGCATGTTTACAGGGAGTATGATATTGTGGCTGGATTTCGGAGGTCATTGACATGTTCCAGGTAACAGGACTCCTACCATCCACCTTTAAGACTGCGAGGGAACTAGTAATTCCTATTATTGCCAAATGCTCCAATTTCAATGCAGAAATAGAAATGAAGCTTTTGAGCCATTACCAAAATGATGATCTGGAACATATTATCAGTTGATGATCTGGAACATATTATCAGTAAGAATCAAACATTATAAACTTTCAGAAAAACTACTAAGTTCATTCCTTTTAAATAGGACTTTAGGGAAGCCATAATTATTGGAGTTAGAATCTAATGTACCCAGTCGTTTTAATATTTAAGGAGTTTATTACATCTGTTTTTAATTTGATGTTTTAAAATAATAACATGACTGGTTTTTATCAAATACTGTTATATGAGCTCTTACCCATCATCAACAATTCAAATCAGAACTTTTCCATCATTCTCTATAGGTTTATATCTCCAGTATGAGAACATGCTTTGTACCACCCTGCAGGAAAAGATGCATAATTTCTTCTTTTGTGTGAAAGAAAGGCAGAGAGTGTAAACATTTGAGTTTGCCTTTCTTAACTCCCAATGACTCCAGAACTGGAGACCTTCCAGATGTTATTGAACTATAGCTCCCCAAAGCCTAAGCTAGCATGGCTAATAGAGAACATAGTAGTTCAACTGCACTAGAAGAACCATCCTCAGTCCTAATCTTCTGTAAAGTTGCAGACCATCGCATCTCTATACCACAAATGTTTGAATGAAATTCAACTGAATGACTTAGAACAGTGGTCACCAACTGGTGGTCTGTGAGAAAATTTTGGTGGTCTGCAGAAAAATTATTTGCATTTTTTATATTGCACTAAATCAAACTATGCCACCTGGCATGGATACAGTGCAACAAATGTTTGTGTTGCTGCAGAGAATCCCCCCACCCCTTTGGGGTCTTTTTGTGTGGGTTGGAGGGGGTAAGACATTCCGACTTGGGGTCTGCTTCAGCCTCCTGGTGCAGGGCTTTGGGCGAAGGCTGGAGGAAAGTGCTGCTGGTGGAAAAGAGCCGGAGGACCTTGTTCCAGTGGGACAGCATCATGGCCTGGAACTGACTGACCATTTCAGCTCACTGAGCTTCCAGATGCTGGTACTTGGCCTTGCAGTCCAGCAAGTCTTCCCTCTGCTTGGAAAGCCTATGCCCATAGTCCTCAGTGAGGTGCTTCTACTGTGTCAGATCCAATTTGAACTAAGCTGTTTTCCAACTCTGGCTGCTTAGCTCCAACAGGGCTTCCTGTTGGGGCCATAAGGAGCCTGGGTGGGGAGGTGAGGAGTTGCTTGGAAGGGAGGGGTGAGTAGAGGCTGGGGAGGCACTCCTTGATGTGAGTGATATCAAGTTGGCCACGCCCACCCAGTCCCATAACCATCAACTCATTCCCACCCAGTCAGTCATTAGGCAGATCATATTAGTAGTCTGCAGGATTTAAAATTATGAATTTAGTGGTCCCTGAGGTCCAAAAGGTTGGTGAACCCTGGCTTAGAACCCTTTAGACTACTCTTCTTCCTTGATAGATAAATAAAGATCCATTCTGAAAGGTTTGAAGAGAAAATAGCTTCTGGAATCTGCTATCACTAGAACCATGGTATGGCACCCTTGATAATAAGATCATCTCTCTTTGGTCATGACTGGCTTCCTCTTCAACTTTGAAAATACCACATAGGAATTAACACCATATACAGCAACTTCAGGCTTTTGTTAACCATGTAAATGACTTGGGTGCATCCGTGGTGATCTTTTGAACATCTAAGGCATGGTGTGACCTTAGCAGGTGAGCTAGGATAAGTCAGCAGGTTCTAGCAAGTAGAGGCAATATTAATTTAAGAAAAATACAGCACTCCTGGTGGTGTCAAAGTGGGGGGTGTCATTAAAGAATCCTTTGATATGATGATATAAATTCCCTCACAAGCATCAGGGAGTCCTCTTTTCCCAATATTATTCTTTCTGAGCTTTATTTTAATCAAGCCCAAAGTAGAATGGGTGGAGGAGGAATTCAGCTCTTTCTCTTTCTCTTGCTTTCCTGCTGCTGAGATGAAAATGATAGGGGAAAGAGGATGATTTTAAAGAAAGGAGGGAGGGAGAGAGGGAGAGAGGGAGGGAAATGGTTGTTAGATCAGTTTCACTCATGGGACAAAGCAGGCAAGAAATATTTTTCTTGTTAGTCTTTTTGTACAGACAACCCTTTCAGCCCAAATAGAATATTGTAATTGCTCATATTCAGCTGACAGAGGTTCCCAAATGAACTGCGCCAAGGCGTCATTTGCTAATCTGTCATGTTCCATAGCACCCAGCACTGCACTCTTTAAAAGTGTCTTCTTCTCTTTAAGTTATTTATATAGTTGGCTGAAAGCGGCTTGCTTGTACAAACTAGAAACTATTAGATTAGACCAGCAGAGACAGCTGGAGGCAATCTTAAAAAAAAAATATGAGTGGGATTCAAAGTGGGGTTGGAAAGCAAATATTATTTCACTAGAAGTCTATTAGAAGTAGAGTTCCCCGGATAACAAGTAAGTGCTTTGTTAGCTTTGCTGGGAGAAATGGACTGGCCAGATTGGCACCAGCTGGGTTCCGTGATAAACTGCTTCATGGAAAATGACCATATTTCTGATGGGTTAGATGGTTTGAAATTAGCGTGGCTGCTCCTCTCCTCCATTCCTCGCTTAGGTTTACTTATCTAGAGTGCATGTCAGAACTTAGCAGCTAAGGATGAGTCAGTTTGTTTTAGAGTTCCCCATCATTAACACACACACTTTAAAAACATGAGGCAGATCCAGCCAATTGGAAAGTAAATATTATCTTCACTGAGGGGAAGCTTAAAAGGTTGTCCATACAAGAATGTCTCAGTACGTGACAAGAAGAAAAGAAACAATAAAAGGAAGAATGATGATTTCTGTTTCTGGGCTCCCTGGGAGATACAAACTATGGAAAGTCATCTTCTGTGGTGACCAGTTTGGGGAGATGGGGGAACAAAAAACAATCCTAAGAAGAGAGACTGCCTTGATGGGGTTTCCCTGAAATAATTAATCCTTGAATTATACTGCTGTCATTATGGGATTATTAATATTTTCTTTTCATTCTCCATTCCATCAGTAGCTAACGCTGTCCTTGACAATGATGGAAAAGATTCTATATACAGCAATTCAGACTTCTTGAAAGATTGAAGTTTCCATCCGTATTCAAGTTTCCATGAAAACTTAGTCAACTTTGAAAATGCATAGAAATGCTCACCCAGTTAAGATCCAAGGTGGTATTACAATAATACAATAATACAATAATACAATAGCAGAGTTGGAAGGGACCTGGTAGGTCTTCTAGTCCAACCCCCTGCGTGGGCAGGAACCTTATACCATTTCAGACAAATGGCTATCCAGCATCTTCTTAAAGACTTCCAGGGTTGGGGCATTCACAACTGCTGGAGGCAAGCTGTTCCAGAGGTTAATTGTTCTAACTGTCAGTAAATTTCTCCTTAGTTCTAAGTTGCTTCTCTCCTTGAGTAGTTTCCACCCATTGTTTCTTGTCCTGCCCCCAGGTGCCTTGGAGAATAGTTTGACTCCCTCTTCTTTGTGGCACCCTCTGAGATATCGGAACACTGCTATCATGTCTCCCCTGGTCCTTCTCTTCATCAAACTAGACATACCCAGCTCCTGCAACCGTTCTTCATATGTTTTAGTCTCCAGTCCCCTAATCATCTTGGTTGCTCTTCTCTGCACTCTTTCCAGAGTCTCCACGTCTTTTCTACATCGTGGCGACCAAAACTGTATGCAGTATTCCAAGTGTGGCCTTACCAAGGCACTATACAGTGGCATTAACACTTCACGTGATCTAGATTTTATCCCTCTGTTTATGCAGCCTAGAACTGTGTATTATGCAGCCTAGAACTGTGTATTCAACTGTGTATTCAGCCGGTTCTCTCCAGTTCGAGCAAACCAGTAGCAGCGGCTGCAAGAGGCTCCGCCCACCTGCCCCAAAATAATCTGCAAGCGCATGCACAGACACAGCATGTGCAATCGAGCACTCACACTTGCGAACCGGTAGGGAAGGTAAGTGACTCCCACCGCTGGTTAGGAGGTCTTTTATTTTCTTCTCTGGTAGATTCCTTATTTCACATTAACAAGTGAAGCAAAACAAAAGTTGCTGCTCATCAACATCATCACCATCCCATTCATGAAAAAGTTAACAAGTAATTGAGGACTGTTTCAAGTTTTTGTGTCTTTGGCATAAATATAAATATAGAATGTCCCCTGGTTATGAACCCCCAGCTTACAAGCAGCCCTAGATACAAATAGGCTGCTTGCAGGACTCAAAATGGTGGACTATTGACTGGCAACCAGATCTGACTCAGAAAGAGAAAGGCAGGTACATGCTGGTAAGGGGACTCCGATGCTGCAGGTGGGGAGGCTCAGTAGTGTCTCTCATGTGCATTGTGTCTCTTTCTCTCTTACATTCCTATAGGCAGGAAAGCCTCTAGCAGTGTGTCTCTCTTGTGCACATGTGGCTGGCAAGGACAGCCCCAGCACTGTAGGCACCATCTATGACCCACCAATGCATTTCCAAGCTCACCTCTTCAGCTTGGAATTTGTACACCTCCCTGCTTGCACATGCAATTCCCTCCCCCACTTGTGGCCTCTATACAGTCTGGCCTATTTTCAGTGCTTTATTTTAAGACATTGTATTAGCAATAGCAATAGCAATTAGACTTAGACCTTATAACACCTTACAGTGCTTTACAGTCCTCTCTAAGTGGTTTACAGAGTCAGCATATTGCCCCCAATAATTTGGGTCCTCATTTTATCCATCTTGGAAGGATGGAAGGCTGAATCAACCTTGAGCCTGGTGAGATTTGAACTGCCAAATTGCAATCAGCTGGCAGTCTGCAGAGGTAGTCTGCAGTACTGCACTCTAACCACTGTGCCACCAAACAAATTGTTGCACTTTAGATACAAATCCGACATAAGGACAGAGTTCAAAATGGAACTTGGTCTGAACCTGAGAACTTGCTCTATTGGTTTTCTATAGTCTTCTCTGTTGATATCTGTATTTATCTAAGATTAGGCATCTTGTTCACTTTCTCTACATTCGTGTAAAATACAAATATATTGTTTTTATTTGGTAGCAATCTGGGAAATTATCTTTGAATTCAATGACTTTTCACAAAAGCTGTTAAGCCAGGATATGTAAAAACTTATACATTTATTGAGTCGAAGGGCAGAGAAGGATGACAGTTTGTCTCCTCCCTTAAACGGGCCTAAAAACAGGAGCTGTAAAAATATTCTCTCATCAATAAGAGTCCTGTAAAAGGCTGATGTAATCAGGGAAAGCCGGTTAGCTCAAGGCATAGGTAGGCTTGCCTGAAATGCTAGAAAGTGCCGGTTCAAATCCCAGTAGATGAAGTATTGCCAGCTGAAGAAGGTAAAAAGCCTGAAATAGATCTATCCTGGTCTCATAATTATTAAATCAGCCCTTAAAAATCTAACATATATATATATATATATATATATATATATATATATATATATATATATATATATATATATATATATATATATATATATATATATATATATATATATATATATATATATATATATATATATATATGTAGATTTTGGTTTATTCCGGTCTTTTCCCGTGTAAAATTAAAGGTGTTTTTGCAACGTTTCGATGGGATCACCCCCATCATCAGGCTTGGGCCTTTGCTTTTTTGCGAATGAGCTGTATTTGAAATGGCAGTTTTTCTGTAAGTGGAGGTGGGAGGGGTTGGAATGTTGGCTCTGCTGCTTTAAACGGATTGGTTGGCTGATTTGTCACATCCTGGTTGGTAGATGGAGTTTGTTGAGAGTGATTGATGATGGTGTCAGTGTTTGTGGCTGGGACTTGTTTAGTGGCCGGGACTCGTTTAGTGGCCAGGACTTGTTTAGTGGCCGGGACTTGTTTAGTGGCCAGGACTCGTTTAGTGGCCAGAGCTGGTTTCCAGATGTCTGGCAGGCGGGAGGCATCATCGCGTCTGTTCATGTTGTGGGGATGTTTTTCTATTTCAATAGCTTCCATAATCATTCTCCTGTTGGAGTGTTCAGTCCTGGAGAGTAATTTGGTTTTTTCAAAGTCAATTTCATGTCCTGTTGCTTTGAAGTGCTGGAAAAGGGAGGAAGTATTTACTTGTCTTTTAACAGAATTCCTATGCTCTGAGATACGTGCACTAATTCTCCTATTAGTTTGTCCAATGTATGTGGACGAGCAGACTTTGCATGGAGAATGATTATGGAAGCTATTGAAAGCCTTATACACGGGAAAATCCCCGAAGCCAGCTATGCCAGCATACCTACACCCGTGAAAATCTACGAAAACAAATATATATAGGTCTTTGGTTGTTCGGGTTTTCTCCCGTGTAGAATTGGAAGTATCTTTACGACGTTTCGATGAAATCTCATTCATCATCTTCAGGCTGGTGCTTCCGGCTTGGTGCTTCCAGGAGCAATGTGAGATCTCAGCCGGTTCCTCTTTTTAACTGCCAGTGGGGGTGTGACCTGATTGGGTGGGAGTTTGGCTGCATTCTGATTGGATGGAGGTGTGTTCTGATTGGTAGGGGGTTTGGCTGTGCTCTGATTGGATGGGAGTTTGGCTGTGCTCTGATTGGATGGGGGCGTGTTCTGTTTGGGTGGGGGCCTGGTTGTGCTTGTGTTAGTCTGAGTAGCAGAGGAATTTGACCTGGTGAGCTGCATTGCTGTTGTTTGGTTTCGCGTTTGTGGTCGTACCACATCTCCGTGGTGGGCATCAGTTTGCTTCATGTATGGATTGGAGGGGTTTAAAGTGGCTAATAATGCAGCTTTGGTCTGGCTTCTGGTTTGTGGTCGGGCTTCTGATTTGTGGTCATCATCGGTGTGGGTTTGGGTTTGCTTTTTGCGTGGATGTGTGATAGTGACATCCTGTGTGGTTTTCGTGAGTGTGGGTCTGGTATCATTCTTTGTGTTAGGGACTCGTTTGTCAGTGAAGGCAGGTTTCCAAATGGCTGGTAGGCAGGAGGACAGAGCACAGCCAAACTCCCATCCAATCAGAGCACAGCCAAACCCCCTACCAATCAGAACACACCTCCACCCAATCAGAACACATATCTAAAAAGACAGCAGCAATTTAATAGGTCTCTGTCTGGATAGTCTCTAGGTTGAGTCGAAGGACAGAGAAGGATGACAAGTTTGTCTCCTCCCTTAAATAGGCCTAACAGGAAGCTGTAACAATATATCCACTTCATTCATATATATATATATATAGCCATCTTTTTTCCCTCTAAAATTGCTATTAGTCTCTGCTTTTATTGAACCTTATTATGTGGCAGCATTCAGTAATCCTAGTCAGACAGGTGTGTAATTCCACCACACAAATGTTACATCTCTGGTATTCATAATGAAGTTGGAAAATTAATTATAGAATACTCTGGAGTACATTCTTTGCCAATGAATATATATTATAACTATAATTTAATATGATTAGTAATAGCCAATAGTGGATATTATTACTGGATATTACTAACCCAATACTAGATATTACTACTGGCTAGTTGTCTCGTCCTTCAGCAGACCAAGTCTGCTGAAAATGAGTGAGCAGGACCTTGAGTGATGTGGTTCAATTCATTTTGAATAAAACTAACAATCATCAGATCACCTAGGACATAATTTTTTCAAACTATCATTGATGCAACCATGGAAAGAAGCTTCTTTGAGAAGTGAACTTGTAGTTTCTTTGCAGTTTCATCTGTGACTATTTAGGCATCTCTTTATATCTATCTGAGTCACATTTACTTTTTTATGGAAAGTGCTTTAATACTAATCTGATTCATTCATATAGTATTACTCATAACTGCTATAGCATACAGTAATATTAATGTATACTAAAAACAACAACAAAACCCCCAGCTCTAAACACATATGATGTGCTGGCTTATACTTGAGGCATCAGTCCATTGCAGCCAATACTTGCATACATTAAATTAAGAGCCAGAGTTCTTCCTGGAGCCAATGATTCAGCTTCCATGCAGGCATCATAAGAACATCAAAGGACAATTTGATGGTCAATCTAATCCAGTTTCCTGATTTCCAGTGAAAGGTTTCTACCCTAGGAAGCTTATGAGCAAGCTGTGATGGCAACAGCTTTCATTTGCTGTAGCTTTCAAGAAACAAATTCTGCATTCTATAATAGTTTCCTTTGCTAAATATAGAGCAGAGTGGACAACTACTACAGTATGCTAGTCAAGTCACCTAAGCAAGCAGGCATTGTATTTTTGGTTCCTGAACTTTTAACAATTGGAGTTAGGGTATCCATTGCCTTTTATCTATTAGTGTACTTATTATTTTGATTTAAAGTTTAAATAAAAAAAGTGTTCTGTTTTGTTCTGGCAATTTATTCCTAACTTCAATAGAGCTGTCTTTGGGGGGGGGGGGATTGTAAAACAGATATACCATAGTCTGTAGTTTGTCAATCCTGATACAAACTTGTTAATAAATTACTATTGACAGATCCCCTGTATCACTTCATTTGTGTAGCACCAAGTCGCTAAACAATTTAATTTTTTGTTAAACAAAAAAGTAGTATAAAATTATGATTAAAAGAATGATTGAAGACAAGAGTTTTCACATGGCACTGAAGGACCATAAAGATAAGAGAATAAAAGAATAAAAGCATTGGAAGGAACCTTGGAGATCTTCTAGTCTAACTCCCTGCACTGGCAGGAAATTCTATACCATTCCAGATAAATGGTGTCCAAACTATTTTGAAAAGGCTCCAATGTTGAGGCATCCAGAACGTCTGGAGGCAAGTTGTCCCACTGATTAATTTCGACTGGCCGGCCTTGGATAGTCTCTCTGTCTATAGATTTCAAATATATTTTTAAATGGGATTTTAGTCAATAATTTTAGCACGGGATAAATTGTTTAATTGTGTTTTAAGTTATGTACTTTTGTATTTATTGTTCTTATTGTTTTATTTTTCCCTGTGCACCGCCCCGGGTCCCTGTGGGGAGAGGGAGCGGTTAATAAATTCGAGTATTATTATTATTATTATTATTATTATTATTATTATTATTATTATTATTATTATTATTATTATTATTATTATTATTATTATTATTATTATTATTATTATTATTATTATTATTATTATTATTAATTGTTCTGATTCAGGAACTTTCTCCTTAGTTCCCGGTTGGTTCTCTCGTTGATTAGTAGCAAACTTAAAGCTTAGCGTTGCATGTTTAAATAGCAATGTTTTGACCATGCCACAAGCCAAATATAATCTTTTTACTATTTTAGGCTGTAGTACAATATTATTTTCTTTTCTTATATAATAAAACAAAATCCAGATCCTACTTTTTATTAAAAGCTGGCACACAGGACTAGGAAGCCCCTGACTAGATTGTGTCTTCTAACACAATTTCCCCAAACATAGCACCCTGAAAATTCATTAGGATTACTGCTGTGGTCTGCCAGCAGCCAGCAGGGCTGGCAACAGAGTGACAGTGTGGAGTTTAGGGAGGAGCATGGGCCAGTCCTGGAGGCTGGGGAAGGCTTAGACAAGGGCTCTGAATTGAAGCCAGACATGGGCCAAGGCAGCTGGCAGTTCTCAGCTGCCTTCTGAGCTAGACAACAGTGAGGCAGAGGAACAGCTGGAGCCTGTTCCCAGTGTGCGCATGCACAGAGCTGTCAGAAGAAAAGAACAGTTCAGAAATCAGGGTCGACTTGGAATAAAGCCACAGGTGGACAGTGAATGGCCCCTCCCATAGGAAATAAAAGAAGAGTCTTTTGCAGGAAACAAATCATTCATTAGTTCGTTTCAGGAGTGTGAAGATCTGTCGGTGAATCTCAGAGACTCAGTGCCAAGTCTTTCCTTGCACTGCACTGCATTTGGAAAATATTTACATGGCAGCTTTCCAAGCTAGATAAGGTCTGTGGTCATAAATTCATCTTTGAATGCCTGTTTACCAGGCCTTTGCTGAATGTGAATGAGAGGAATTCACATTTGTTTAATAAAGGGGTTTTTGCCGGGACCAGGAATCTGCTTTGTGCTTTTTGGGGAGGCCTAGGTCAGAACAAGTACAGTTCATAAAATGTTTGGCCTTTAGCCATGTTAACTCAGGGTTATGGGGAAGTGGGTCATGGACAGGAGTTACAGACCTAACTCAGCTCTCTGGCAATCTTTTCCAAAATAAAATTTAGGAGATATAAAGCAGTTCCAGATTTATACAGCCCCCCCCCCCCAAAAAAAAAAAGAAAGAAAGAAAAATCCACTCCTGGATTTTGCACTGACTAGAAAAGGCAAAAGAAAATGAACAAACATGCAAGTGTTTCCAAGATGATTATGAAACTGAAGAAGTCCCAGGAATGCACCTGGTGTCTGGCTTGCCCCAGGAGGAAAGGAGCCATGGTCCCTCCCAACTTGACTCTCCCTAGTTGCAGCTCCACAGCTCCAGTCTGTGGGAGATCCCAAAGTTTGGGCTGCTCTGCACTTCCCACTCACACTTCATATCAAAAGGCACTTCTAACAGCCGTAATGATGGGTTTCCTGGGCTGGAAAGAAGCAGCAATCCTGCCGTTCGCTTTGATCTTCCCTTTCCCCTCCTTTCTTCTGCAGGACTGTATTTCCCCAAGGGAAAAGTATGAGGGAGGAAGCATGTCACAGGCCCTCCTTGCAAAGGGCTCGGCGCCTCTTTTTATCTGCAAGGGAGGTTTCACTCCCTTTAGGAGGATTAAGCTTTCTGACTGGAAACTTCTGCCTATGATTTAGAATTCATAATATTACACAGTAATCAAACTCTGTAGGAGCTCAGCTCTCCTGGCTGGACACGTGCTAACAAGCTTCCTTGAAATGAACGCA
Organism: Rhabdophis nuchalis; assembly: GCA_039707465.1. Classification (NCBI taxonomy): domain Eukaryota; kingdom Metazoa; phylum Chordata; class Lepidosauria; order Squamata; family Natricidae; genus Rhabdophis; species Rhabdophis nuchalis. The sequence continues at coordinate 32,224,419 of CM077644.1, forward strand.
AGCGCTTAAAACCTGAGTGGCAGGCGGAATCAGTCTGTCTCTTTCATGAGATGCCAGCAGCCAATCCTTAAAAAGGTTGCCAAGTGCAGAATATTTTCCCGGCAACTGGTGTCCTTATTTGTCATTGATGATGGAGAGGGAACCACACCAATAGCCTAAAGAAATAGATTGCTGCCAGCAAGGCAGGACCATTCATCCAGGTTAATTTTTCCCATATGGACAGACTATTTTGGCTGCCAAATTTGACTATCCAAGGAGGATTTCTGGATGTCCTAAAAGAGGCATTGAATGGCATTGCAAGCAGTTCCACCATTGGTGACGTTGGAGGCAGACAGGGGAACTCAATGTCTTATAAAAAGAAAATATTGAAGGACTGTAGTATCTTATGAAGAGTGGAGTATCTTATAAAGACATACAGCATCTCTGAATACTATGAGTGTTGCTGCCAAAAGTACTGATATTCTATTTACACTAATTGCTTTCTGAATCAGATGCTACTTTCCCATCATTTTACCATTTTTAATAATTGCTTTAATACATCTACTTGTTTATACTACTTTGCACAATGCATGCTTTATTTAAATATCATTGATTGAATTATACTCAAAAGCTAAGAAAGATTGGACCTCACAAGTACTTAGATAAAGTTCCCAGGCTCATAAATTAGGCTGAAAAGTTGGAAAAAAAATATCCTGGAAAAAGGCAGTAGCAAATCACTTCTACAATACTGCCAAGAAAACTACATGTCCGTGTCCATGAATTCATGGTCAATACAAATAATTTATGCATTTATTTATTCATCTATTTGTGTCTACATCTAATAATTTAAATGGTTTGCATCACATTGAATATAATCATAGAACTAAAGCCATAAAACAGTAATTACAGCAATATATAAAATCATGTCACCCCAAACCTTGATCCCAACTGAGACAATTGCTGCTGATTATTCTTTATTCCTAAAACTCTGTAGGAAAGCAAATGACAGCTTATCTAAATGTTCATAAGAAAGCTCTCATTCGAAGCTTAGGCAGCAAGCTATTCAGAATAAGGTAAGCAAGATCAAAAGGAAGTATCCATAAATCCACAAATGTATTTTTATCTGGAGTAGAAATATACACCCATAAAAAGCTTGATTTTAGTTAGTTAAAATACACATTTTGGATGTAATTTTCCTAAATATATACACTGATTTAGTATGCAGGTTTTAGAAATGAATGCTAGTTTGTATGCAATTTTGCATGAACAATTACTGCAATAATAACAGAGTTGTTAGGACTTCATTACATTTATAACCTACTGTTACACCAGGAACAGCACAAAATAGTCTTCTACCATAATTGTTCCATGGGCTGTCTTGCAATGGCCAATACTGAAACATTTATTGGCTATCATATCTGCACTTCCAGTTCCTTTCACCAAAATGTCCAAAGCAATGTTATGCTATTGTTTAGCAAGCCATTTTGGACCACTATGTAATGTTACAAGGCACAAACTGAAGTGCTTGCATCACAGTGCCTGCTTGACTTCATAGACAGCACTGATGTTGGTGAATCAGGTATTTTATGGTTAAAAATGATGAAACATACATTTTGCTCTTCTGATGAACATGAGAAGATAGAAGAGCGGGGAGGTAGAAGTAGCAGGCACAAGAATGCAAGGGTGTTGAGTATTTTCAGGTGGACACAGGGAGAAAGTTCAGAGTGTTGCTTGCAATGTAGAGAAAAAGAAAGAAGATGGCAGAAAAAAGAGAGAATGGACAGAAGGAACTATAGTATAACGCAGGGGTCCCCAACCCCCGGGCCGCGGACCGGTGCCGGTTCATGGCTTGATAGTAACTGGGCCGGAGTGAGCCTCAGGTTCCATGTGACCGCCGAACGCGTGCGCGGCCGACGTGACTCAACTCACCCGCTGGAGGCTCCCACCGGTCCGCAGAACTTTTTTTGTTTTGAAAAAGTTTTATTGGTTTTAACAATTTATATTGGGAAAGGGGTAGATGTGATAGATAATATTTGAAGCTTCCACATCGGGTCTGATGACCGCCTCCGAGTCTTCATACATATTCAATTAAAAAGAAATTATTAAAGGGAAGGGGTACATACATTTTAAAATCATAAATTTTCATATTATTTTATACATTCAATTACTTTATACTATTGACATCCGTACAGGAATTACTAAAGAAATATAACAAGTTATTTTTGCGATCTGAGCCTCTTTGCTATGGTCTCTTCCTCCTCCCCCCCACCAGCAGGCAGACCCGTGGCCCCTCCCGTTCTCATCTCATCGTCATCCAGGATTGAGGAATGTTTTTTAAGAAAATTATGCGCCTCTTCAACTGTTTTGATTCTGACTCTTCCTCCCTCCCAGAATACCAGCATCCCTTCAGGCATCAACCACTTGAACCACACCCCCTTTTTGAATAATTTTTTAGTTAAGAAGGAATAATTCCTTCTTATATCTCTTATTTTCTTTGGGATCTGCTTCAATATGGCTACCTCGTTTTGCTGATACATCAAAGGGCCCCTTCTTTGCGCTCTCAGTATCTCCTCTCTCGTTGACCTTCTTATAAATCACAGAACTTTTTAAACATGAAACCGGTCCCTGGTGCCAAAAAGGTTGGGGACCCCTGGTATAATGAATTTAAATACAAGATGGGGCTCTTAAGGCTGCAGATAAGCAAGAAGCTTTTATTAAACAAAACAAAATATTGCATCATGTAAACCACTGTTTCTTTCTTGCAGAGACATTTTAAAAACATTCAAATATTATATTTCCTGGCTGCATTTGAAAGTGGGCATGCTGCAGAAGACTTTAACCTGTGACTATTTTCTTGTCTGTTTTTTCTCATCTCTGTCTTATATTATTCTACCAGGTATCCACCTTTAAGACTTCATCTGTCAATAATCTTAAATATTCCAAGTCTCTTCCTTATTATTCTTGAGCACTCATATTGCTCAAAATGGTGTAGTAGATTTCTCCTTAAGGTGCATGTTAGTCACCCAAGAATGGTTATAAAGTGTTTGCCATGGCTTCCTTCTTTAGAAAGATTCACTTTATAATCTCTATTACAGGAGAGCCTTCTGTTTTTCTACTTTATTGTACTTTCTAAGTGCTTTAGAATAAAGCATGGAATAAAGAAAAAATAGTTGGAGCTTATTTTACAGTATTACTGTGAGGTGTTGAATTTATAAGTATTTTCTTCATACTGCTCCCCCCTAGGATATTATAGGACATTAAATACCTGTGAAGAAAGCATGTTATATAGAGACTGTCCAGGAGAATCTGTGATATAAAGGAATAAATCCACATGTGAACGGTACCTAGAACTTATTCTGCAGAGTACTATGAAAATTATGCTGATCTTAAAATATTATACAAACCTTTTAAAATGCAATCTTGTATATCTCCTACCTTAATTATTTTATTTCTGGTTGGGCAAAATTGGCATTTGTAATAATCTTTAGAAAACAATGTTGATCCACAGAGTACACTATTAATAGAAAAGAACAGATTTTGAAGTTTGGGGAAACTTCCTTGGCTAATAAAAAGACCTCAAAGTGACGTTGTCTCTTGGGATTTAGAGCCCAGGATAATAGGGAGAGTACCAACTGTTGGACATCTTGGTAATCTCTTGCAAAGTAGATTACTTGTGGTTGAAGAAAACGGGTATTTGAGTGTGCTGTTTGGCACCTACTGGTAATAGCTAAGATATGTGCTAAAATTCTCTAGATGAGATGGGTGGCATATCAATCTAATAAATAAATAAATTCCTTTATCTATTAGAGTTCCATTGAAATGCTATCTCATGGGTAAAAACAGGAAGCTATTTTTCTCCACCAGACTGAATGAGAATAATTGGGGGGGGGGGGTAGGGAGAGAGAATGCAGGAGAAATTTTTAACCCTGTGCTATTTGATATGACAGCTATGTAGTTAAAAATGGATTTTGTCAATGAATGAATATGCTTTTCAGTTTATTCTTTTACACATAAAAGTAGCTCAGTTTAGCAAATGATTTACATCAGGACTGTCAAACTCCTAGCTGCGGGCCAGATGTGTCATGCACTGGCCAGGCTCACACCTATTTTATTTTATTATTATTTATTTAATTAGATTTCTAGACCGCCCCCTCTCCCCGAAGGGAATCGGGGCGGTGTACAGGTATAAATTAAAATTATCAAAACCATAACGATACATATAAGCTAAAATCAAATTAAATAGTCCTCTGTACAAATTTATAAAAATTAAAACTAAACCCATAAAACTGAATAAAATAATTTAAAATTACAGACTGGGGCGGGAAGCATGAAGTTAGGCCAGGCCGGCTAGATGAAACAGGTGGGTTTTGAGTTTCTGGCGGAAGGAGCGGAGGTCCATGGTCGTTCTAATATCAGGAGGAAGGTCATTCCAAAGGGTCGGGCCCATCACAGAGAAGGCCCTTCCGCTGGGCGCCACCCGCTAGCATTACCTAGTGGACGGCACCTGGAGAAGTCCCTCTCTGTGAGAGCGAATCGGCCGAAGGGATGTATGGGGCAGGATACGATCCCGCAAATAACTAGGTCCTGTGCCATGGAGTGCTTTAAAGATGATAACCAACACCTTGAAACGCACCTGAAAGGCCACAGACAGCCAGTGCAGCCTGCGCAGGAGCGGTGTTACATGGGAGTATCTGGTAACTCCCAGAACTGCCCGCGCGGCCGCATTTTGGACCAGCTGCAGCCTTCGGGTTTTGGACCAGCTGCAGCCTTAGGGGGGGAAGTCCCTATATATCATGTGATGCCGCCATGATGATGTGAGTTTGACACTCCTGATTTAGATGACATTTATGCCTTCCTTTAAAAAAAAGCAGCTAATTCCTTAGCTTTTTCCACCCAAATCTGTCCCCTCTAATTCAGACTTGCTACCTTGTTCTGGCTGCAACTTTAAACTACCCAGCTCAAGAGTGAAGCTAAACATACTGTATATTACAAGCTGTCTTACCTTGTTGTCCCATTCTCTCAAATGCTTACCCAAATCAAATCATTCTGCTAGTTTAGTGGCTTTGCTTCTTAAAGATTTTGCTCTCCAACTGTTGGTGAGTAGAACTGTCCGTAACAAGGATTACCTATTACTCTGCACAGTAATGGATTGGTTAGAAGCTAACAAGATTTCAACAGTATTACATGCATCTTTGTTTACATATTAAATTAAGATATCCTTTTACAATAATCCATAGGACCAGGCTGCAGTTTACCATTTAATGCAAAATATAATTTAGTCATTGTCCCAAAGGAGCTTTTCCTGGAGGCAACTGGATTTTCTTGTTTTTCTTTGAAGACGTTTTACTTCTCATCCAAGAAGCTTCTTCAGCTCTGACCAGATTGTGGGGTATGGAAGGATTCATCCTAGAAGGATGCAAATTACCAGCTGTCTGCAAGGAATATAAACCCTTCCATTCCCCACTATCCTGTCAGAGCTTGGATGAGAAGCGAAATGTCTTCAAAGAAAAAAACAAGAAAATGCAGTTGCCTCCTGAAAAAGCACCTTTGGGACAACCATGACCTGGATGACCAAGAATCTCTACAGGCTTTTAGCCCTACAATTTGGCATGAACACCTTTTGAATGATGTGGGATTTCCAGAGGAAAAAACTAAAGGCTACAGAAACCAGGAGCACCACTTCAGATGACCCTGAGGACAGAGATAAACGTTAAAGTGCTTCAAAGACCCTCTAAAAGGATGCAAATTGCCAGCTGTCTGCAAGGAATATAAATCCGTCCTTTCCCCATTATTCAGTCAGAGCTGAAGAAGCTCCTTGGGTGAGAAGCAAAATGTCTTCAAAAAAAACCCCAAGAAAATCCTATTGCCTCCTGAATTGCCTTGGCACAACCATAACTCAGATGAGTGAGAATCTCTACAGACTTTTAGTTTGTTTAGTACAACTAAGCTCAAGACCTCTGCAAAATGAAGCACTTCAGTGAACTGGATGATGGCCAATTCTACACATTTATAAAATCTACAAAGTGTATTTATGTTGTACAGATTTATGTCATGAATCTAAAATGTATGTGAGTTTCTACTTATGCAGAATTTATATTTTCAATACATCACCATTCATGTTGGCCTATTGAAAACAGGCATCTCTTAATTTTCTGTTATTTTTGTAATGGTGGGTGCTAAAAGTATTTGAAAACTATGATCCTAATATAAACTGAATCTGACTTCTAATGAAAACTGAACCTACTGTAATCAACAGGCATCCTATTGCAATTGGCTGCAGAGCTGTAAACTGCTCTTTTCATCTCAGTCAGGCTCCAACATGGACTTTGATCTTACGGACAAGCAAGGTGGATTTTTTTTCCTCCTAAAACATAAGATATCTTGGCATGTTAGCTGTATCTATAATGTCTATGGGTAGGTACCATAAGAATATCTGTTGGAAAGAAAAGGGAATCTTGATGCATACAAGAAATCCATGAGCGTTTTGAAGTAGAAAAAGGCAAGATTTTACTAACTGTTTAATGATACCTTAATATCTCTTGTGTATATGAATTCAATTACCAGATTTTCCCATACAGACAAGACCGGAGGCAAACAGAAGCATAGACATTCAGTCCCACACCTTGAGTATGATCACAGTTTTAATGCAGCAATTATTACTTGATATTCAGCACACCGTATTTTGCAAGTTCTGCTTCTGAGATTGAGAAACAGGGATCACTCCCTGTCACTCATGATGAGGTTTAATTAAATGTCAGATATGCTTTCTATAATGTTAACCTGTCTTCTGAACATTAGCCAGGTGATGCAACTGTGCAACCTGGCTTATGTATTATTCTTTAGCATAGTCAGATATGCGGAACTAGGACTTTTTCCACTGACAACTCATTTCTTCTTAGATGGATCTATAATAATCTCACCTTTTTCCAGGGGGGAGGGGGGGATGCTGAATTTGTCTTGACTAGCCCACTTTTCTTTTAACTTGGGCAATCAATTACTATAGGCAAATTCATATAACCAAAGTTAGGATATTTTTTTTTTTAGAGAGACCATCACTGTCATACTACGCCTAGGTTCATGAACAGCCTACTATTCTACAGTGGGAAGTTCAGGAAGTGAAATTTTAATTGAAACAGAATAAATTACAATAAAGAATATGTCCTTAGTTGTTTGTTTTTGGATAAACTTCAGTCAAGTTATATCAGTTTTGGGGGACCCTGACATCACCAACAGGTTTTTCAATGTCTTACTGTCCTCTATCATACTATCTTTATCCTACTAGTTTTCAGCTTCTCTGACTACTCATATTTTACTTATATTTTACTCATATTATGAGAGAATTTTAGTGGCCATGTAGCTGTCACTTGAAATGTGGAAATCCTGTGTTAGTGGTAACAAAGGGAAATGGTTTCTGTTTCTCTACTCACAAAATTGGTAATGTGTTTTGAAAGGGCTTTTCTGCCTTTTCAGAAATGTCGTGCAGTTGTCTGGGGATGCTATTTGATGGTGGTTTGAGAGGGTTAACATCTAGGGTTCGTATCAACCGGCATGCACAATAACTTTGTTACAGTCATGTTGCATCATTACCCTTTCACTTGACGTTTTGCAAACCATCAGTTGAAAACCTCATGAACATCTGAGTCTACATATTTTTATATACTATATCACAATTTATTTATTTTTCTGATTAGCCAAAGGGATGCTGTATCTTGAATGTCTTAGATTATAGTACATGGCCCAAGAGAGTATTTTTTTTCTATGAGTTCTAGATTCTTCAGTTAAAAATTCTTTAAAAGTTGTTCCTCAGAAGACGGGAGTTTTTAAGGCTATTTTTAATCTACAAGAAAGCCACCTGCTCTCTTTATTTAGTTGTGTCAGTCTAACTCCAACATCTATTGAACTAATGCTTTCTAACAATATGGCAAATTACCTGTGATATGTTGTACAGAAATCAGTATTATTTCAGGTTAGGGAAAAACAATGCAGATGCCATAACCCAAGAAATAACAATTATTTCTCCATGAACAAACAAATCCGAGCTAATTGAAAATATAAAATCTTTGGAAGGTAATTTGTCCATTTATAGACAACTTCTTTAAAAAAAAAAAAGTTGGGAAGAGATGTGGTTGCTAAGGACATTATTTGTAATCTCCTTAGCTCCTCAGTTTATAGAATCAATTACTTTAGATGAAGCAACAGGCATGAAAACAATAGAGATTTACAGTACCATAGCATATGATTCATTCAGGTTTTTTCCTTGATGAATGTGGCCAGAATTAAAGACTTGAATGAGATTGGTCAAAATATTTGAAATAGTTAAGTATATGAGTCAATTACAAACTACCAACATTAGTATCTTCTTTTTCATTAGGATTTCTTTCTATTATGCATTATAGAATTCAGCTAAGTTGGCTTGATGGGATTCATGTTGGCATTGATCTGTAGCAAGGGTGAGATATTCAGAACCAATAAAAAATTGTGACTTTTTGTTCCTGGTTGTGAAACAACTATTTTGCTAAGTTGCAAAGGTAAACAAAGTAAAGTAAACAAAGAACAGAAAGGACTTTACTTGAATAGAAATGCATTCTAGTAAGAGGCAATCACAATATAAGAATTTTGTTTCAGGAAGATTCTTCTGCTAAACTGTAACAAGAAAATTTTCTTATCCAGGCAAAGCTATCAGATTTCTGTTTAAGGTGTATTTCCAAGGATCATGATAATTGTTTTGTTTTTCAGGAGGATTGTGAAGCAACAAGTTTTCAGCACTCATTTTTATTAACAGCAAAGAACCATTAACCACAGATAGATAATTGCTCAGCTTATTATCTATTTAATTTTAGCAGCTAAAATAATAATAGCCCAACACTGGAAAACTCTAGATAATGTAATAGTTGAGATGTGGATTAACAAGGCCTCTTTAATTGCCACATTAGAACAAAGTTAAAACAATGAGACATAAGGGGGTAGGAACTACAGTGCTATCAAATTTGTATGGATTTTATGGTTTGCCTCAATAACAATAGAATATAATATGATAATACTTTACCTATATGGTGAGTTTATACATATACAGTACCTGTCTTGCTACCTACCCTTTAGTAGCATTTGTTTTTAAATTTTCTAATTTTTCTCTCTCTTTGCATCATGGATTTATGTTAACTTAATTACCTGATCATGTTTGTTACTTTTCAATAAAGTAAAAAGATAGATGATAGGAGAGATAGGTAGGGAGAGAGGGAAAGACAGGCAGTGTCAGGGTTACAAGTAACACCCCTAACGAAAAAAGACTCTGAGGCTTGAGATTCCTCAAAGTTTCATTTCATTAGAAATGTCATATTGGCACATCCGGGGAAACCCAAATCTGAAAGTTTCCAGGTTTTCCTCACCCAAAAGAAAGTTCAAGTCCCTGCCCAGCACCCACATGTCCATCACATGATCCAATCAGGCACCATCCATACCAGAGATGCCACCCAGTCACCTCATTGCAGCTGCAGGACAAGATAGTCTTGACTCTCAGAGAAAGAATGTTATCCTGGTTATATATCACCCACTCTTTGTATATTCCACCCTCCCATTTTCCCACAGTAGAAAATGTGACAGGCCTGAAGTCCCAAAGGTAAAAGATGGCTTCCAGGTCTGACAGACAGACAGACCAACTTAGCTATTTTGGGATGGTTATTGAATATATAAAAGGAAGGATACTTAATATAACACACATGGGGTTTTTTATATCTTTTTAAAATATTAAAGTTTGTTTATTCACTCAGTCAAAATGCTTTATAATAATAATAATAATAAATTTTTATTTATAGACCACTTCCTCTCCCCAAAGGGACTCAGAGCGGTGCACAGGGAAATTAAAAAATACCAATAAATATACATAAATAATTTAGATAAAAAGCAAATTAAACAAAGATTATCCCTGCGCTAAAATCCCCCATTTTAAATTAACTAAAATCCCCTAAACCCTATTAAAAGACGCGAGACTAACCTAGGCCGGCCAAGCAGAAAAAGTATGTTTTAGGTTTTTGACGGAAGGAGCGGAGGTCCATAGTTGTTCTAATTTCGGGGGGAAGGTCGTTCCAGAGGGCTGGGCCCACCACAGAGAAGGCCCTTCCCCTGGGCGTCGCCCGCTGGCATAGCCTAGTGGACGGCACCCGGAGAAGTCCCTCTCTGTGGGAACGAATCGGCCGCAGGGATGTATGGGGCAGGATCCGATCCCACAGATAACTAGGTCCCGTGCCATGGAGCACTTTAAAGATGATAACTAACACCTTGAAGCGCACCCGAAAGACGACAGGCAGCCAGTGCAGCTCGCGCAAGAGTGGTGTTATGTGGGTAAACCTTGAGGTTCCCATTATTGTTCGCGCGGCTGCATTCTGGACAAGCTGAAGTCTTCGGGTGCACCTCAAGGGGAGCCCCATGTAGAGAGAATTGCAGTAGTCCAGTCGGGATGTCACAAGGGCATGAGTGACTGTGCAAAGGGCATCCCGATCCAATAGGGGACGCAACTGGCGTACCAGGCGAACCTGGTAAAACGCCCTCCTGGCCACGGCTGTCACTTGATCTTCCATGGACAGCCGGGTATCCAGGAGGACGCCCAAGTTGCGTGCCCCCTCCACAGGGGTAAGGTGTTCGTCCCCTATGGCCAGTGATGGAGTCAACTGGTTGTACTGGGATGCCGGAAACCACAGCCACTCGGTCTTGGACGGGTTGAGTCTGAGTCTGTTACTTCCCATCCAGGCCCGCACGGCTTTCCTCTAAGTATATGCTAAAATTTCATATACAGGCCATATAGCTTATTTGGGATCATCCATATCCAACCCAAAACATAGTACTGGGGGCACAGAAGATTTTGTTTAGTTTTAGTTTTATTTGATTTATATCCCGCACCTATCTCCTACAAAAGGACTCAGGGCGGCGCACAGGAAATTAAAACACAATATAACTATACAAATACATAGTATCCTAAAACCACAATTAAACTTAAGAACCCTGTGCTAAAACAACAATTTTAAAATCCCTCTAATTAAAATTTGTTAAACTAAAACTCAGTCATTATCGGGTGCTCATGCTAGGCCGGCTTGATGGAACAAGTGCATCTTCAGGTGCTGGCGGAAAAGGCGGAGGTCCGAGGTGGTACGGAGTTCGGGAGGCAGGTCATTCCAGAGGGTAGGGCCCGCCACAGAGAAGGCCCTTCCCCTGGACGTCGCCAACCGGCATTGCCCGGCCGACGGCACCCGGAGAAGACCCTCTCTATGGGAGCGGATCGGTCGAAGGGATGTGTGGGGCAGAAGACGGTCTTGCACATAACTAGGCCCCGTGCCATGGAGCGCTTTAAAGATGGTAGTCTTTAAAGATAGAGTCTGACATAATAGTTTTGTCTATATAAAACACAAAACTGGTTTGGTGGGGCTGGTTCATTCTGAGATGTACTGTAGGTTGACTGGAGAAGAGAAAAAGACAAAGATGTTGATAGTAGAGGTATTGGAGGGAGCCAAGGTAGGCAGGAGGTATGTAATGCTGCAATGGAATTTGAATCTAGTAAGTTAGTAAATATGTCACATGGACATTGACAGTGACAGTGAAGGATAGAGAAGCAGGGAAGACACTGACAAGATTGGGTGGGGGTGGCACTGGAATCTGCCATACTATGATAGCAATAGGTGAGAGAGAGAAGAAAGTAAAGTGCTAAATGTAATAAGCTGGGCTAATGGGAAGGGCCATGCTGGATGTTCAGGAGAACAACATAGAGAGGGATTTAGATGACCAGCCTTCCCCTCCTCACTCCATCAGGATCATGTTTTGCCTGAAATCCCAAGCACCTATGACCTTCCAGATTTCAGTTCTCCAGAACTGTAGCTGACCTGAAACAATTCTAAACATTTCCCACTTTGGTGTATAGTCCTACATTCACTTTTTTTTTACACTTTCAAGTTTTACATTTGCAAGTTTCTGGAGGATTGGGAGAATATTGCCAGCCTCCCCAAAGCAAATTAATAAGTGAAAAAGAAATTGCATATTTTCATTTAATTGCATAGTTTCAGGATTTGAGACCCAAACAGACAATAAAGGTCAGAAAAGAAAATGAACCAATCAAACAATTTCACTTAAAGGGTTGCTTGAGAATGAGAAATCAACACTGGGAAGGGTTGGGAAATTTGATATAAAGAAAGTGTCTCCTGGTCTTTTAGTATTATATTATAGCTTGCTGGAATTTTCCTTCTTATTTTATTAAGGGAAAGAATCTCCAATATAGCTTAGCCATCCTTGGGGCAAAATATCTATAAACATTAAATGGCGAGTTCAGGGATAAAAATAAGGAGCTTTATTTGTCACCTACAATATTATAGTGCACTGATTATATGTGTCACTTGTTCCCAAAGCAGGGAGGTTCCCATTTTTATGCTGAAGGGCAAGCAAATTTTCCTCAGGTGAGGAAAATGACTTGTCCCATCTTTTGTGGTTCAACCATACAACAACATAATACTTTGCCTTCCTTTGTTTTGCTTTGGAAAAGCTGCACAGAACTTTGATGTACATGACTATGACTGCAGGTAGACACATGGCTAAACCAGGAGGTGGGACCATTTACACTGCAGAGTATGTCCCTATCCTTGTTTAACTCTTCAAAGATCAGGAGCTTTCTTCATCTCTTTCCCAGACCCCCAAACAAAGACCCAATTTGTGCTGGACTAACAACAACAACAAAAACCTCCCAGCATTCTCCTTCTCCATCATTTCTTCAATGTTGATGGAATAGTTATTCTTAATTATTTATGTATAAATAGAGAAAACAACCATCAAAACAAAACAAACCCCAACATTAACAAATATTACCATGCAGAGAAGTTATCATTTATCATCGTAGAAGGATCTGGGCACTTCTAATTGTTGTAATGCCTGCCCTCTGGAATACTATGGTTGTGGCCTGTTGGCAGCTGGCCACTCCAATTACTGAATCAGAGGAGGAGGAGGCATAGGAGACAGGGTCAACATCAAGGCAACCTGAGAGCTCTGAGGGGGAAGAGGGTATGGAGCTGGCAGAGAGAGACAGAGAGAGAGACAGAGAGAGAGACAGAGAGAGAGACAGAGACAGACAGAGCCAGATAGCCAGATAGCCAGATAGCCAGAGAGCCAGAGAGCCAGAGAGCCAGAGAGCCAGAGAGCCAGAGCCAGAGCCAGAGCCAGAGCCAGAGGCTGGGCTGCCTGTCAGCCCTCAGAAGAGAGTCAACAACCCCCAGGTCTGGAGGTGGCTGATGAGGAAGAGGAGTAACAGCTGGGTCCAGTGCCTGACAAGTGGATGCGCAGAAGGCAGAGAAGAGGAGAGCAGTGGAAATGTGTGGGCTGATCCTGGGATGAAAAGCCACTGCTGCTAGCGAAGCCCCACCCTAGCTCTGGGGATAAAAGGCAGTGGATGGAGATGAATAGATGTGGCAGACAACTATTCATCTTCCGGCCAGATGGACTAGTTAGCCTGCAGTAAGAAAAAGGTTTTGCTGAGGCTACTGGCACTCCTGATAAAGGAATCATTGCTTCAACCACAAAGGGTTTGTTGTGTTGGGGAAGCTGGGTTAGAACAACCATATCCCTCTTTTTTTGTTATTGTTATTGGTTTATTTCTATTGATTCTTTTTTAAAAAAAAATCTGTTAGCCACCTGCGCATATACATACATATTCAAGTTTGTTTCTTAGGCATTTCTTCTAATGCCTATTTCCTAGAACTTTTTTTTTTTAAATTGGGAAATGGCATCATAGACTTGCTGAAGTGCAAAAGTTAAATAATCATGGTGTCCCAATTCATCCGAGGTGTGCAAACTAGCTCAATGCATACAAAATCAGAACCAAACATTTATCCCAAAGCAACAGTGTTTCGATCACCAATCCTTTTATTTTGTCATAGGTACCCCTTATAATTAAAGGACAAAGAAACTATGTATTAAAAGGCACCATCAGAATTAGGTTTCAGAGGTTTGTTCTCACAGTAGGTAAAAGACCTGACCCAGAACTATTCCTGCTGGTTTCGTGCTGCGGTATTTGTTGTGAAGGGCCCAATGAATCATGTGAGCAAAGTAATATGTTCACATATAAGTAGCCTGCTTATATGTGACTGTATCAATGGGGCTCTATCTATATGACCAGGCAGCTTCCCCACCCCCCATGAAAAGAAGTGCCTTGTGCAAATTATATACAAAAGGGCACTTTTCGTTGTGATATTTAAAAAATCAGCTGATTGCAGTTGACATGGTTCACAGACACAAAGAAATGGACAATGTGGCTGCTTCTAGAAATATTGGCTCTCTTTTCCGTTTGAAATGCAATGTAGCAACTGTCTTTTTAATTGCACAGCACATGAAGTTTTGACATTGCAGCCATTGTTTTCCTAGGCATGCTGGAATCCAGAACTGCTTGGGTTAAGTTTGCCACTGTATTTAGCGTTCTTCCAGCAGCATTATGGAACCTCGCCCAAATGATAATACATTGATAATAAGGTTTATTGTGCAACTCAGTGCATCTCTCGGTTAATGTTTTGTGGTTTGGGTGCTTGTTTCATCTTCCAAAGGAACAGTGAGAGCTGAACAATAAAGTTTTTGTGAGCGGAGAGAGAAAGAAAAAGAGGCTTTATTTTTTTTTAAAAATGCTTTAATAAACTAATGGCATAGAGGAACTCCAGGCACATTCCTGTGTCAGATTTGATGTGTATACTGTTAGAATTTGTATGCAGAAAAAAAAATGACTCTCTCTCCTCTGCATGTGTGCAAAGTAAGAGAATGAGAACTCGTTTTAAATGAACGTTGATACAATCTGAATACCACACTTGAGTATCTGTACCCTGTAGGCCACAAAATTACTGTAAAGCAATTTTAGAAAACTCAGCCTCCTATCACACCCTTGTATCTACACAGTACAGTTATTCTTGAGTATGATGATTTTGGCTTTATAAGTGGGTTTGTTTTAAAATATAATGTGTTAAGAAAAATAAAGAAAGTATGCTTTACACATTTGACGTAGGGCAGGGGTCTGCAAAGTCGGCTCTTTTAAGACTGGTGGACTTCAACTCCCAGAATTCCCCAGCCAGCCTAGCTGGCTGGGGAATTCTGGGAGTTGAAGTCCACCAGTCTTAAAAGAGCCGACTTTGCAGACCCCTGACGTAGGGATACAATATAATGACAGAAATATTTTAGTGGCCTTCTAAAATCTAACACTTTAATTTCCCTAATAAATTTTGATCTAGTGGAAAGCTTAAAGCCTTCAGAAAATTACCTTGAAGATATGTAGATTCTAGTGTACTCTCTTTATATCAGGGATGGAGTATATATGTATGTGTTGAGCATGGTAAATCACTGGAGTTTCCCCAGTTAATTTGAACACGTGCAGAAATAAAACACTGGGAGTAAAACTATCAAGAAGGGGAGAGAGGGTGTAGGGAATAATGACTTTTTGTTTCTCTGTAGCTATCCCACCATAGACACCTGGTCACCAAGAACTGGAGAATGTGGCTTCTAGTAAGATTACCAGCTGTCCAAAATGGCCAACTTTGATTTTTTTTGCAATCATCATCAATCATTAACACCAGTCAATGGTATTTGTGATACATTTTTGAAAGTTCAGCTGACTGAGTTTCATGTTTAATGAATAATATATAACAACAACAACAATAGCAACAGCAAACTACTAGCTAAAAGAAAGAGCCAGTTTAGTATAGTTGTTAAGGCACTAGGCTAGAAACCAGGAGACTATGAATTCTAGTCCCATCTTAAACACAAAGCCAGTTGGATGACTTTGGGCTGGTCAATCTCTCAGCCTAAGAAGGAGGCAATGATTCATGTTAAAATCTTCATCCAGAAAATTTGCAGGGACTTGTCCAGGCAAATATCAGGAATCAAAACTGAAACACACACGCACACACACACGCACACACCTGGAAGTAAGTCCACAACTGAACAGAGCCAATACCAAATGAACTGAAAGTAGCAAGTATGAAGAGAAAAAAAGGCATGACCAAAGCTGCATGCTGACTATACAGCATATCTTAAATCAGCAGCCCCCAACCTTTTGGGCACCAGGGACCAGTTCCATGAAAAGAGGTTTTTCTGTGGATGCTTTTGCATGTTGCCTGCATCCCACAGATGGGGCTTTGCTTGTTTGCATAGCCTGGTTTCAGGTATGGGCCAGTGTCAGTCCATGGACCAGGGGTTGGGGACTTCTGTTTTAAATCAAGATTTAAAATGTGAAGTCTGGAAACTTGCCAGAACCTTGAAAAATCGATGATATAAACTGTGTTTTTCCTATTAAAATATATATATGGTTTCCTTATCTTACCCTAAAAAGGTGTGTTTCTGAATGCATGAGTTACATCTCAAAATTCAGAGAAGAGTGGAAGAAATTAATTTCAAGTCTACTTATAAATCCAGGAATCCAGGAAGTATTTAAAGTCATTTCTCTTAAAGGTGTAAATAGGTCAGAATTTTTCAGCATTTTTAACATTAGCATATATGTAGGTTCCTAATAATAATTTGTCAGAGTACTGAAGACTGAAAAGGAAATGGGTCATAATTTGTGACCAAATCTTAATCTAAAAAGTATCTCCTGAAAATTAGGAAGCTGCCTCACAGCAAATGAAAGTTCACGTCAGGACAAAACCTGCTTTTCAAGGTCGATGACCTTAAGACCTGCTCTATTGCAGTTCTCAGGCACCAGGGCCATTATTATTACTATTTAACCAAACTTGATTTTTCATCATTAAAAATAAATAATCATAAGTTAAGTTGTCCACATAGCTGGCAGATGCAAGGTTGGGAAGGTTGATCTAGCCTGCTCTGATATTTTCTAGGCTGATTGCCAATGGCAGATTCCCTTCCTCCAGCTCCCAAAGATGGCAAGCATTCAACCTGAAAATATCTGCATGTAAAACATGATCTACCACTCTGATTCTGTTCATCATGAAAGGAATGAGTCTAGACAATTCTCAAGTTCATGGGCTTATCCTATTTTGCTTTAGGTGTGGCTCTGAGAACATAATTGAAAATATGCCCAGTTGTTTGATTCTAATGGCACCACTGAATGCATCAAACCGTAAAAATAAATGGTTAATTTGAATGATTGTTTATTGAAACTAGCCAGTTTCAGAACTCATGGTCGAGAAAATGCAAGATATGTGTCAACTTTGAACCAAACCTGGTAGCAGCCATCTTTCTGTTCCTGGGTTGCCACACAGAGGAGGAATGGGGGAAGGAGGTTGGAATTCATATCTAGACACAACAGAGAGCTTTCTCATGAGAACCAAGGTCATCGCTACTGGCAATTGATAAAGTTGAGGAAAAACTGCCAGAAGATTCTGCCAATTGACCCAATTGGCCAACGTGGCCTGTGACACTTGTGAATGGGGTTATTTTGTAGTTTAATTATATTGAAACCACGGGAAAGATTCGGAATTGGTTTTCCTTTGAAGCTGTGCTGATATGATGTACTCAATAAAGAAGACCTTTGAGAAGGATCGTAGTGTCAAAGTTCTGATTTGCTTGGGTTCATTAGTTGAAGCATTGACAATATGATTATCATAATGTGAAATACAAGCAAAAGGTACGTTTCTCTGATGCTTCTGGCAAAGCAGCTTCAGAGATGGGCAAGTGGTTGAATGTGACCCTTGCCATCAGCCAATTTGTAATATAATATTTTAACCTTAGTGAATTAAGACACCATAATGATATTGGAAACAGTGCCTGTTTTCCATCCTTTTTTTTCCCAGAAGGATAGGAATCAACATAAAAAGGCTTTAATATCAATTAATTTACCATCCCTGGCCTAATATTCCCTTGTATTCGTATTCATTTCATGTAGTCATAATCATGCTTATACTTATATCTGTTATCTAATTCATGCATGATGAAATAAAAGAAATGAATAAAATAAAAAATAAAAATTGCTAAGAGGAAATCTTGAGCCAACAACTCATGAATTATATTCTAATTTGAATAACGCACCTCCCCAGAAAACACAATCTGAGTTGCAGCCCTTAATCCCTTTGCAATGATAAAATAAGAAAATAAGCATAAATAAAACATAGAAGTTCAAATTCCATCATTTTTACTTCAAATGAAATATTTTCTCCTTGCAGAGTTTTCTCTTCATTAATCTCTGGATATGACAGTTGGTGTTATTATTACTGGGTGCTACTAATTTGAGAGACAAATTAGAAATAATCTGCCTGTACCTTTAAAAAGACCATAAATGGTATTTTTTGGCACTAGAATATCTGTAGCCAAGGGAGGGATATGCACAGTTCAGTTCAGATGGTTAGCAGGGTGCTGACAGCAACATGTTGGTACAAGAATTCTCTCTTTGTTTTTGTTTTTAATTAAAGCAGCGTTGAGGTTTGCAGATAGGTCATGAAGTTAATGTTCTCTAACAATTCAGCAATACATAGAAAACTACTTTTTTTGTATTGCATTTATGAAACTCTGTTAAAAAAAAAGACTTGATTGGACAGATAAATAAACAAATTTGAAATTGTACTTAAAAATATACAGATTAAAAAATCAGAATACCTTTACAAAATACTAACAATTGAACCAAGGTAAAAGAACAATAGTTGAGTACTAGAATTTGATTTTTATTTCTTTTTAAACATACACTGATTAAGAAAGTATATAAAAATCAACAGCAACATAAGACCAAATCAATAATGCAAATCAATAATGCAAAGCAAAATAGCAAAGCAAAACAAACATGTAGTTTGAATGAATAGATAAAGATATTTCCAATGTTAAGGGCAAGTACAGAATGTAATATTCAATATTTCTATAGACAAGAATATGTCAATAGAGATACTGTAGAGGAATTTTGAATTGCTTTGTTGGTATGGATTAAAAATATATAAAGACCAGTTTTTAATAAAAGGAGTTTTATTTATTTATTTTATTCAATTTATATCCCGCCCTTCTCCAAAAGGACCCAGAGAAGAGATTTCCTTTGAGAGCCAATATGGTATAATGGTTAAAGCATCACACTTAGAAAGGGAGATGAGTTCTAATCCCATTGTAGGCTATAGGGGTGGCCTGGAGCAATCACTCTCCCTCAGCCCTACGAAGGATGCAGTGGCAAGCCAGTTTGGATTGGAAAATCTTGTCAAGAAAATTGCAGACTTGTCCAAGCAGTTACCACGAGTCAACAATAAGTCAAAGGGACAAAAATGAACCAGATTGTTTTACTACTACACCAGTTTTACAGCCAGTTTTATCTATACACTGCTACATATAGATATGAATATACTACTATTACTACTACTACTACTGCTACTGCTGCTACTACTACTACTACTACTACTACTACTACTACTACTACTACTACTACTACTGTTGTGTCTGGCTATTTGCAACCTTGGATGGTGCAGTACATTGCAGTAATTTTTGAACCAAAGTACTTCAAATGGACTAATATACAATATGGATCCAAAATCTGGGACACATTAGTTCCATTGGAATGAAATATAGCAAAGTTCTGGCCACTGTACTGCAACTACTTTACCACACCATGCTGTAATAGTCAGCTCTGGTCATATGGTCATCATTTCCAATACTCCTGACAGTTTACCACAAGTCACTGGGAAACTCAGCAGGATATTACAAGTCCAATAGTATCAGGCAGGTTAAGTAACTACTGCCAGGTAGAAGAGGGAACAAAGTGATGCAGAAGAGGTGTAGCAAGGATCAGGGAAAGAGAGTGATGGTGAATGAGTGGCCAAAACATGTGACCACAGAGGCACTGAGGGAGGCTATACTGGTGGGGGAGACATATCTGAACAACTTTCCTGCTGGGCTCAAAGGGAATTTCAACAGTGATTACATTCTCCTCTAGAAGTATCTGTCCAGACTTTCAGATCTTTGGAAAACTAAGCAGTTTAATGAACCGCTGTATGATGTTCTTTTTTTTTTTAACAGCTTCAGTGAGCTGGATGCTCTATTTGTTCTGTTGTAGCTGTTAGTCAACCTGATGGAAGGAAAGGTAGGATAAACTATTTTAAATAATTTAACAAAGTGATAGCTATCTATGCTTCCCTTGCTCCCTCTGGTTATCTGGGAAAGCCAGTGGTGGTTCACTTAAATTCTTTTGGCCAGCTGTCTTATTTATTCAGGCTTTTCCTGTAAACATTGCTGTGGGAGTTGGGCTACAGACAGGGGAAGCTGATTTATCTGTTCCTTACATCTCTCAAAATGTGCAATGTTCTTTAAACATCTGCAGCTCCCCTGGGTGCATAGGAGAAAATGGAGAAGAAGAAGAAATGTGATAATATCAAGCAAATATTATTAAGGTCATTCAGACACAGTAGTTCCTTATTGGGCTTATATCTTTCCATGCTTTGAATAGGTGACTTGTCCATGATCTAGGAAAGAAAATGTCCACATTCTATTCAAGACAATTGGGTTTATATCCATTATTAGCACCTTCTGAACTTCTAATTCTTTAAAACATTTTTAGCTTCCAGGTAAGTATGCAGGAGAAAAAAAATACAAAGTTATGATGATGTGCCAAAACCCTCCTTCCCAAAAAATATGTATTTAACATTTTATAAGCATCTTAATCTGCCTACCAATCTAACCAACCCAGTTATGCCACATACAATATTTTTGCAAAGCAATAGTTTATTTGAATGCTGTGACCTGATTGAAAATATTTACAAGTAACTATTACTTCTCAATGTATACATTAAAGAGGCTGTAGAATTGATTTGTTGTTGTCAATATATTCTTATGATGCCATGATTTAAAGAATATAGTTGTTTGCATCATTGCATTGTTTACATTACTGTAAGGGGCAAAGCCAACATTTTATGAACTGATGGATCACAAATTTGCTAGTTATTATTCAATCTTAAAAAGAATAAAATCAAATGGTATTGATTGGATGCAATTCTCGGATACTCAGTAATTCTGCAAAGGGAAATGCATGCTTCCTCTTGAGGTAATTCAGTACAACATGACATTTCTTAAAATGCAGTTTCAGAATTAGAATTCAGGAATCCAAATCAATTTAAAATTGGTTGAACATGATTTAAGCTATAAATATCTTTAGAAACCTCTTATGGTATCTATTTAATTTGATACCTGCATAATCACCTGGTTTTGGTATGTTTTTTTAAAAAAAAAGCACATTGAACACACTAATATCCACAGTACAATATTAATGTAAAATAAGTCTTGAAAAATTAACATACAACAACATTCAAAAAATAACAATTAAAAATCAATGCATAATACATAAGGCAGAGGTGTCCAAACTTAGGAACTTTAAGACTTGTGGACTTCAACTCCCAGAATTCCCCAGCCAGCATGGCTGACTGGGGAATTCTGGGGGTTGAAGTCCACAAGTCTTAAAGTTCCCAAGTTTGGACACCCCTGACATAAGGTAAATGTAAAGGTTCTTCTCACACATATGTGCTAGTCATTCCCGACTCTAGGGATGGTGCTCATCTCTGTGTCAAAGCCAAAGTGTCAGCACTGTCCGAAGATGTCTCCATGGTCATGTGGCTGGCATGACTAAATGCTGAAGGGACACAGAATGTTGTTACTTTCCCACCAAAGGTGGCCCCTGTTTTTCTACTTGCATTTTTACATGCTTTCAAACTGCTAGGTTGGCAGAAGCTGGGACACGTAATGGGAGCTCACTCTGTTATGCTTGGGATTTGAACCACCGAACTGCCAACCATTCTGATCGACAAGCTCAGTGTCTTAGCCACTGAGCAACCATGTCCCTTGCATAATACATAATACATAGTTGGCAGCAATAAAAAGTCTAATGCTCCATTTGGAGCAATTTACAGTATAGGGTATGTATTTCACAAGGCAGACACTGCAAAAAAGAAGCAGCACTTGCGAGCTTCTATCCGTTTTAGGAGGGGACCACTACAGAAATATCCATATTATCTTTTCTACAATCACTGCACATATGTTCTTCTTATATAAAGTATTAATAAGAAGAATCAGTTGTATGGGATATATGCTACGCATAGCTCAGATCTAATCTTTGCTGTCTTCCAAGAAAAAGAAGAACAGACTCCTGTTTGAATCCCTGAATAATGTATCACATGGAATCTTAAAGGCTAACAAAATGTTTATCCTCAAAAGGGATTACAGTCCACTTCATCTGATGCATGATGAAGGGACCATAAGACTCTTTGTTGATTTAGTAATAAAAGACAAAAATAGCTTTCCCACTGAGATAAACAATATTGAATTCAATGGACTAATAGACCAACGGACCCTGACTTCACACAATGCTTTATCCCTCTTACTTGTTTTCATACCTAGGAATGAATTATGTCAATAAAGCCCTTTCCCCTGGCTTCTTTCTAAATACCAAGCTAAATAGCCATCTGAGTAGTAACAAAAATATTTTGACAGAGCATTAAAGCATCCTCAGACGGAGATAATTTATTCCACTTTAAAAGCCGTGGTGGATGAAGATTTTCATTATGCTTTCAGGGTTTCATAAAAAAAAAATTCTTCTCCTAATAAAACTGGGCAACAAGAATCAGCACGCCTGGCTTGACAATGATGTTAACCACAGCTGGAGAGACTTTTAACTGCAGTTATGAGAGTTGCCTTCCAGATGCCTAAAAGTTCAGAAGCTGGGTATTTGCTTTTCCCAGACATCTGACAAGCATGATTCCATGCCTTCTTTTTCTCTCTTCCCTTCCCCTCTTATTTTTAAACCTCCCTCCAGATACATCTCTGATTCAACATCTGAAGGAAAATCTGAGAGAACCCTGCCTGTTTGACTGGGAGTCTTGTCTCTTTCTTCTCATTGTCACAAGACTCGACATGCAAAACTTAGATGGCCCCAGAGGCTTCTACAGCAAAAAGAACGACAGAATGAGTGCTTGGGTTGAGGGTGAACCTGCCCTGCTGGAGCTGATGAAGCTGTTTTGACTTGCAATGTTTCAGGGAGGGTGTCAGAGTAGTATCTATCACCCAGGGAAAGCTGCTCTGTCAAGACAATTGATTTAGATTAATTTCAACCTTTGGAAATCCTACCGAGTGATTTCCATTTATGGAAAAAAGAAGGAAAGTTGTCCCCTATTTGCTATGTTTTAAACTCCAAACAATTTTTCTTTTAAAAACACAGTCCCTTAACCTTCATTGGTGATTTCTGCAACCTGGATTGGAGTCAGAGTCTCTATCATAAGACTCTTTCATTTCATGGGGTCTGTTTTAACCATAATTAACTTAGAATGAAGGACAGTAAGGGGAGATATGACAGAGGTATGCAATAGAATGCATGGCATAGATAATATGCAGAGAAGGGACTTTTTTTCTCTTTGTCCCAGTGTTAAAACTCGAGGTCATTCACTGAAATTAAATGCAAAAAGATTCAGGAAGATTCGGGAGAAAATGTTTTTCACACAGTGCAAAACAGTGCAGAATTGTGGAATTTGCTGCCAGGTGTTATACTAATGACAACCAATGTACAATTTGGGGAGGATCAACATGAATGGGTACCAATATTGATGGCTGTTTGCTATCTCCTGAATTGTAGGATGCTTTCTTTAAACACTGATTGTTCAAAAAGAACAATGGAAGAAGTTGTCTGTGTCCAGGCCAAGTTTATGAGCGTCTCAAATGCATTTATGTTATTGTAACATACAATACTGGAGTAGATGGGCCAGTGGCAGAGTTCCTGGGGTAATTATTATTGAAACTGATTCTCATTCATTGCCATCAATTTAGAGCATAGAGATAATTGGCAAATATTTACCTCATGCTCTGCTTCTGAGCTTTCTGGATGCATATGAGCTGCTGCTGGATAATGTATATAAAAGCCCTCAGTGGCTAATCTATTTCATTAGAAAAACACTTTTTTTCTAATGTTCTTGTGTCTTTATGCAATAAAAACAATGAAATAGACCTTTGACATCAATAAGTGTATGCAATGCAGAAATGCCTTTATCTGATAAGAATTCTATAATTATACAAGTAGATCCAATGTGTTTATTTGTGAATGCACATGTATGCATTTACTTACTTACATCGAGAGACTGCCTGACTCCAGATACTCTGGGCAGCTTATATTTAAAAAAAATAAAAAAGCAATCAAATATACAGAGAAGTCACATCTTTAAAAAATGCATAAGGAACAACTGACAGGAGCAAAACAAGACCTGGGCAAACAGCCAAGTTTTCAAGGACTTTTGGAATATCATCAGGATGGGAGTCATAAGGATAATGTTCCAGAGAGCAGGCATCCTGACAGAGGAGGCATGATCATACAGGATACTTAAGGGTATAAAATATGTTTTATGAATAATCTTCTCTTCTGAACTTTGAATCTACTCAAAAGCAAAGCCCCTTCCCCTAATTCAATTGGCTTCTTCCCACTCTGAGATTTGAGAAAAAAGATTACCCCATAGGTTATAATAGGGATTTTTTCCCCCTGAATTGCTCTTATTTCCACAGGATGAAAATAGCAGTAGAAGGAAACCATTTGTAGGACTTTAACTGCCAATTGGATTTAACTGAAGTTAGATTGGATTAACTTCAATGGTTCTATTGCAATAAAAGTTCAAGATAGCTACTTTTATATCTTTTAGGGCAGGGGAAAATGGGATGAACCTAAAACAATGCTAGAGTCTCCACAGTGGGTGTAAGAGAATTTGACTTAAATAATTAGCAAAGTGTCATACTGTGACACTAGGCTTTTCTAATATATGTATGTATGTATGTATGTATGTATGTGCTGGTTTGTATTTGTGCCTTTTCCCGTGTAAGATTGAGATTGTCTTGGCGACGTTTCGGTGAGGTCACACTCGCCATCTTCAGGCTAGTGTTTTTGGCTTTGTGCTTGTGTGAGTAAAGTGTGGTCAGAGCTGCTGTCTTTCTATAAATCTTGGTGGGGGTGTGTGGAGTGCTGGCTTTGTTGCTGTAAGTGGATTGATTGGCTGTGTAGTTGTATCATGATTGGTAGATTGGTGCTGATTGGTGCTAGCTGTGTGTCCGTTGTTCTTTTGTGTTGTAATGACCTGGGTAGTGGGTGGGGCTCGTTTGTGTTCTAGGGCTGGTTTCCAGATGTCTGGTAGGCAGGAGGTATTGTCACATTTATTCATGTTGTGGGGGTGTTCCCCTATTTCAGTGGTGGGCAAACTCATTAGTCAACAGAGCCAAATATCAACAATACAATGATTGAAATTTATTTTGAGAGCCAGAAGGTGTGGCCTATTTTGTGAGAGTGGCTCAGAGGTCATGTGACCAGGTGGGCGTGGCCAACTTGGAAAATGTGGTGAAACTCACTTAACAACGGTCTTGCTTAGCAACCAAAATTTTGGGCTCAATTGTGGTCATAAGTTCTCTTTCTTTCATTCATCTGTCTCCCACTTTCTTTTTCTTTCTTTTCTTTCTTTCCTTTCTTTCTGTTTCTCTCTCTTTCTGTTTCTCTCTCTCTCTCTCTCTCTCTCTCTCTCTCTCTCTCTCTCTCCATCTGTCTGTCTCTCTCTCTCTGCGTCTGTCTGCCTGTCTCTCTCTCTCTGTGGCTCTTTATCTCTCTCTCCCTCCCTGTCTCTTTCTGTCATTCTCTCTCTGTGTCTGTCTCTCTGTATCTCTCTCTGTCTCTCTCTCCTCCCTCTCTCTCTATCTCTGTGTCTCTCTCCCCTCACTCCCTCTCTATCTTTGTCTCTCCCCTCCCTTCCTCTTTGTCTGTGTGTCTGTCTGTCTTTGCACTCACTCATTCACTCACTCACTCACTTAATCACTCTCTCTCTCTCTCTGTGTGTGTGTGTCCCTCCCAACCCGCGGATGGGTTCCAGACCAGCGGAACCTCGTCCTATTTTTTTTAACCAGGCGATCTTTCCTAAGACATTTTACATAAAAAAGAACCTTAATTGCTGGCTCAACAAAAGAAGCTGGAAGCCAGGAAGCGGAAACCTGGGACAGGAGAACAACCTTTTCTGTCCCCTTACCAGCTGATCTGGGAAGAAAAGGAATGTGAGGGGGATCCCTCCCCCACTGCGGAGGGGCTCCAGACCAGCGGAGCCTCGTCCTTCTTTTTAACCAGGTGGCTATCAGAGAAAAGAAGGCAGAGCGTGCCCGAGGGCTTGTGCAGCAGCCGAAGATCACCTGGTTAAAGATCGCCTGGCACCTCTGCTTCCTTTATGAAAAGAGAAAGTAACTTTGCTCTTTTCAAATACCAGAGCAATCTTTACACCTTTTGTGCTGCTAAGTGGGCAATTAAGCAAATGGAGAGGGGAAAAAATAACAAACCTTTTGAACCAGGAAGGATGCAAATTTGAGTTAGGATATATGGTTTAAGTTCTACACTGTGTTAGGTTATATGACATGGTATTTAGATCCTAAGAATTATCATGTATGTATTCTAATGTTTAACCAAAAGGTTGAAGGTGTGGTGTTTATGATGGGTTTCTTTAAAAAAAAAGTATTATGTAGTTACTAGGTATTTTAGGCAAGAATGAGTAGATTGATAAGGAGATATGTAAGGGGTATAATGTGAACAGAGAAGATAATATCTGGGTTGTTTGGAATTATCAGAGTGGTGTATAGTGGAAGTCAGAGGGGTGGGTTGGATTGGGAGGTGGGGGAGGGTTAGGGTGGTCAGGGGAGGGAAATATATTTGCATAATTAGTTTAGAAGATGGGGATAACTGGATAATACTATTTTGTGAGTAATTTATATTATGAGGGTTGGGATGAGGGGGGTATAGTATTTGTATTTGATTTATATTACATGTATGG
Organism: Rhabdophis nuchalis; assembly: GCA_039707465.1. NCBI lineage: Eukaryota > Metazoa > Chordata > Lepidosauria > Squamata > Natricidae > Rhabdophis > Rhabdophis nuchalis. Next base: position 32,251,136 of record CM077644.1, read on the forward strand.
GGAGGGGGGGGAAAGGGGAAAATTTGTTTTTGTAAAACTTTTTCAATTAAAAAAAAAAGATCGCCTGGCTAAAAGAAGGACGAGGCTCCGCAGGTCCGGAGCCCATCCGCGGGGGGAGGGGGAATCCTCCTCGCGTTCCTCTTCTTCCCAGAAAACATAGGTGTGCGCGCATACCTACAGCCTGCAGAAGTTTCCTTCCAAAGTCCTTTGAGCGAGGAAGAGCCTGTTGGGAGAGGGGCTTTGCTCCTGCTCCGGGCTGTACTTGTACGGAGCGTGCCTATGTTTTCCATGGAGTGGGGCCGCGGCCAGAAGATAAGGAACGTGGGGTGGAGCAGCGAAAGAGCCACACTCAAGGGGCCAAAGAGCCACGGGTGGCTCGCGAGCCGCGATTTGCCGACCACTGCCCTATTTCAATGGCCTGCATAATTATTCTCTTGTCGAAGTGTTCAGTTTTGGAGATTAATTTGGTTCCTTCAAAATCAGTCTCATGTCCTGTAGCTTAAAGGTGCTGGAAAAGGGAGGAGGTTTCCTCTTTTTTTAGGTTTTTAGGTTTTATTGGATTTATATGCCACCCTTCTCCCAAAGGACTCAGGGCAGCATACAACATAAAAAACACATATCATAAAAGGGAGATTAAATTGGAAATCCCAAAAAAACCCAATTGACATTTACAATAAAAATTTAAAATTAACAATTAAATTAATAATTTATTTTATTCAGGCCAGGCCAGCTTCCTGGAAAAGCCAACTTTTTAGGGCGCATCGGAAGGACCAGAGGTTGGGAATTATGCGAAGCTTTGGGGGCAGCTCCTTCCAGAGGGATGATTTTTTCTTACTGCGTTCTTATGTTCTGTGATGCGTGCATTTATTCTCCTGTTAGTTTGTCCAATGTATGTTGCAGGGCATATTTTGCATGGAATTTCATAGACTCCTTGGTTTTCTAGCTGGATCTTGTCTTTGGGGTTTCTTAAGATGTTGGCTATTGAACGGGGGCTTTATTACTCGTTAGGCAGATGTTTTAGCCACTAAGCCACCAGGTTCTCCTCCTGATCAGCTGATCAGCCTTTATTTATTTATTTATTTATTTATTTATTTATTTATTTATTTATTTATTTATTTATTTATTTATTTATTTGTTTGTTTGTTTGTTTGTTTATTTATCAGCTCAAAACCTAACACACACATAAAAAAAAGAAACAACAAAACTAATAGCTTTCTGTCTAGATGGTCTCTGGTGATGAGCCGAAATGCAGAAAAGGAAAGCAGTATGCTTCCTCCCTTAATTGGGGCTTACCGGGGTGTTGTGACACAAGCATATACTTATTTCCCCTGTCTCAGCTGATCAGGAAGAGAATCTGGTGGCTTAGTGGCTAAAACATCTGCCTAACATGTAATACAGCCCCGGTTCAAATCCCAGTAAGGATATGGCTAGCTGATGAGAGCTAAAAAGCTTGAAATAGATCTACCCTAGTCTCCCTTATTTATTTATTTATCAGCTCAAAACCTAACACACACACACACACACATATATGTAATAGTTTATATAAAAGAGTTTTCCCTTGAAAATGAAAACATGGATGCCTTAGAATCTGACATAAGGAAATCTTTGCCTTTATATAAAAATAAATCCATATTTTTCCACTTGCCTTTGTAGGATTCAAGATTTATTCCAAGTATTTTGTGTGTGTTTTACTGCCCTTAGATTTTGTAGAAAGTTTGGCATAGCTGGTTGGCAAGCACAACCTTCTTTTTTTTTTTTTTTATACCTCTTAACGGTTTCACGCCCTCTTGAACTCTCTCTTCAAAGTTCTTTTCAACTTTCCCTTACGGTACTTGTCGACTATCGGTCTCGTGCCGGTATTTAGCCTTAGATGGAGTTTACCACCCGCTTTGGGCTGCATTCCCAAGCAACCCGACTCCGAGAAGACCCGGTCCCGGCGCGCCAGGGGCCGCCACCGGCCTCACACCGTCCACGGGCTGTGCCTCGATCAGAAGGACTTGGGCCCCCCGCCGGAGCGCCGCCGGGGAGTGGGTCTTCCGTACGCCACATTTCCCACACAACCTTCTTGATAAGAACTTGTTTATAACCAGGATTAATTGAGAAGTGAAAAAGTGAATGAAGCCGAAAATAATGTCCATTTCAATGCTCCAAAAGTATGCTGATACACAAACAGTTTAATGAATCACCATATCAATGTAAGTTACATGGGCATTGATGGCAGAAGTGTAAAGTGGACAAGTGAAGAACATGAATCATGATATCTGCTGCTGTGGCCCAGAGGTGGAGCTCTCGCCTCCCAATCAGGAGGTTGTGAGTTCAATCCTAGGTAGAGGCAGATGTAGGTTCTCCTGCTTGGGCAGGGGTTGGACTAGATGACCTGCAAGGTCCCTTCCAACTCTGTTAATCTCTGTCTCTGACCATAATGATAATAATAGTAATAATATTTTATTTTTATATACCGCGTCCTCTCCCCAAGGGGACTCGGAGCGGTGATGCCAGTTGCAGTTGTGTTTCATGACATTGTAATGCAAAAGTTGTTATTTTTTCATCATCATGGTTCAGCTCTATGATAAATGCACTCATGTAGCATTTTCTATCTATGAAACTGAAGCTTAAAGCTTTGTGATTTGATTTGCTGTTTTGAAGCAAATTCTTGCTTAGTTTCACAAATCTGCTTTGGTCGGATGATTTGATCAAAGCTTCATCAAATCAAAGCGTTCCTTCAAAGGTTTACACATCCTAATAAGTAAGTAAGCTGCCTTACCTTAAAGTATTCCCTTGAAATCTACATAAAACCTGAAGCAGTAGCAAATAAGAGCAAAATATATACAGCAAAAGTTATGGTGATCATTAAAAGTGCAGTTGATGGGATATCTTTGCTCGTAACGCTCAACATACGAAGAGTAAGAAGCAATCTCTTCTCTCGTTAAGCCACACTAGTAACTTCAGCAAAGAACTATGGATAATTCTCTGTTCATAGTTGCTACCACATGGTTTAGGGAAACGAGAGTTGCTTACATGTTGAGATACCAAGATACGTAGGTTAGATTTATATTCCACACTGTAGGCAGTTGACATAGCAGTCTCACCTCCATTTTTTCTGCAGAAAATCTTCCTGTGGGCTGAGAAATAGTGACATTGCAGTCATATATGAAGCCGCTGGGTGAGGTCATCCGTGGTTTTGGGGTGGGATATCATCTGTACGCTGATGATACTCAGTTGTACATATCCACCCCAGACCACCCCAGCGATGCCGTTGAGGTTATGTCCCGGTGTTTGGAGGCCGTACGGATCTGGATGGGTGGTAACAAACTCAAGCTCAACCCGTCCAAGACTGAGTGGCTGTGGCTTCTGGCGCCCCGGTTCAGCCAGATTATTCCAACTCTGGCCATTGGGGGTGAAACACCGGCCCCCGTGGAGAGGGCGCGCAATTTGGGTGTCCTCCTGGATTCCCGGCTGTCTATGGAAGATCATGTGGCAGCCGTGGCCAGGGAGGCGTTCCATCAGGTACGCCTGATGCGCCAATTGCGCCCCTTACTGGACCGGGGTGCCTTACGCACAGTAACTCAAGCACTCGTCACCTCTCGACTCGACTACTGTAATGCTCTCTACATGGGTCTCCCCTTGAGGTGCACCCGAAAGCTGCAGCTAGTCCAGAACGCAACTGCGCGGGTGATTACGGGAGTGCCTATACACTCCCACATAACACCTATCCTGCGCGAGCTGCACTGGCTCCCTGTGGTCTTTCGAGTGCGCTTCAAGGTTTTAACGACCATATTTAAAGCGTTCCATGGCTCGGGGCCTAGTTATATGCGAGACCGCCTCCTGCCCCATACATCCCTCAGACCAATACGCTCCCACAGAGAGGGCCTCCTCAGGGTGCCATCGGCCGGACAATGCCGACTGGCGACACCCAGGGGAAGAGCCTTCTCTGTGGCGGGCCCTGCCCTTTGGAACGACCTACCCCCTGAACTCCGCACCATCTCCGACCTCCGCCTCTTCCGCAAGTGTCTGAAGACACACCTATTCCATCTAGCCGGCCTAGCATAACCCCCATTACTGACTCCTAGATAGTTTTAAATTTGGGTTTTTTTTTAAATTCGGTTTTTAGCGCAGGGTCTATTAGAATAAGTTTTTAAAAATTTTATATGTTTTATATGTGTTTTAACATCCCTGTGCGCCGCCCTGGGTCCGTTTGGAGAAGGGCGGGGTATAAATTTAATAAATAAATAAATAAATAAATAAACCCATGTTTTGAATGTAAAAAACATTCCAATATTATATGTACATATGATAATTCCAATAGGTGCTGGAGTTATTGCCATGCGTGTGTGGGAAATGTTTGCTTTGAAAGAAAAGAAAAAGCTGAGGTCCCTGCCATCTCACACAGTTTCAAAAATAGGTAAAACTCTCCTCTTCTAAATGAACAATCAAACTTATCTCTTAATGTTTAATTTTTAAAAAAATCTAGAGATAAACTGTCAGAATAGAAAGCAGATTAGATTCATGCCACTGTACATCATCTGTGAACATTGTAGTATGTTTCTTTGTTTAAACTCAGCACACTTTTTTTTCTCCAATTCAAAGGCTGGATTCAACAATATTTTCAACAATTCAACAATATTGAGAAAAAATAATGAAATAATAATAATGTTATCATTAATTAAATGAATATAATTTAATAATATACCCTATTTTCCCCAAAACAAGACCTCCCTGGATAATAAGCCCATTTGAGCTTTTGAGTGCATGCACTAAATAAGCCCTCCCCCAAATATTTAAACACATGCACCACTGGTCATTTTCCGAGGGTAGAAAGGGGGGAACATGCCCTTTGTGCCCCACATGCATCTGCCATCCAAGCAGAATGGCCTCACATAGGTCACTGCTGCAAACTCTAGCTACTGTGCCCCTTCTCTTAGTGGCAGCCACAAAAAGAGCCCACCAACACTAGGGCTGGCACGAGTGTGCCAGAAACAGAGACAGAACTTCCGCCCCTCTCTGGATCAGCTGATCTGCGGACTGAGGTTAAGAGGCCTCCTGAAACTCAAAAATAATAATACCTCCCCAAAAATAAGACCAAGCACCCCAAAAATAAGACCAAGCCTTCTTTTAACTTTTATATATTTGTTTTTATTCTGGCTGTACACCGCCCTGAGTCCTTCGGGAGTAGGGCGGTATAAAAAACCAATAAACTCTAAACTCTATTTCAGGAGTGAAAAGAAAATAAGACCCTGTCTTGTTGTCAGGAAAACATGGTAATTAAATCCAAGCCATATTTAGCAATATGAAATTTAAACAAAGAAATCCACAAGTCTTACAATGTTAAAAAAATATCAAAGTAACTTCAATTTATTTTTAGTTTATTATACTGGAAAACCGAGAAATTGTTTCATTAGAAATGTTTAAAATTATTTCTCGAGTCTCAAATTTTAGCTAAAAGTACAATAGAATAGCATATTCTATGATTTTTAAAAACATTTGGCCTATCAACCAAATCACTTTACTTGGCAATAAAAGTAATGGAATTCTTGAAGAGATTAGAAGTCATACAGGTTCTTAAAGAGGTCAATATCTAGTTTCTATTCAAAGGAAAATATGAGTATAAAGGTACTTTGACAGGAAGTTTGAGTAACTGAAAAAGGACACTAATGCCTAGAAATTCCAGGTATTTTAATTTTTTCCTTCTTTCATTGCTCAGCACCACTTTTCTGGAACTATAAATAAACTTAGGTGAAAAAGTACACTTGACAGTTTTAACTTGGTGGTTATGAAAGCAATTCCTATCCATTCCAACTTGCTAATCTTCCTATGTAGGTCCTCTCCAGACCTACATTGATATCATTTTACAAATTGCAGATTGGGAACATGAATTTATCAAACTACAGCAACAATGATTTAAGGTTTGACTTTAGAAACTATTTGCTCCCATATGTTACTGTATAACAGTGGTATCAAAATCAAGGCCTGGGGCCCAGATCTGGCCCATGAGGCCACCTTGGAAATAGCAAAAGAACTGGCCTGCAGTGCCTCTGCCAGTGACAATGGAGCTTGGGAGGACTTTGTGCTCCCAAAGCCCTCTCTGTGTTTTCACTGGCAGAGGGTTGCAGGAGGCCATCCCAGATGAAAACGGAGTTTGGGAGCCCATTTTCACTGGCAGAAAGCTCGGGCTAACACAGATACACCCCAGCATGAGTAATGTCAAACTGGCCATGCCCACCCTGGCGATGCCTACTCCATCCCCCGCAAGATCAAACACAACCCTAATGTGGCTCTCAATGAAAGCGAGTTTGACACCCCTGCTGAATAACCTGCCTACATTCTGTGCTCAGACCTCTTTGAGATCTGATTTTCAGGGATGTCAAGCAGGGCATTTTTAGTGGTGACACTCTGATTAGGAATTATTTTAATAAACACATTTCTCATCTTACCTATTCCACTTATTCAAGCTGTTAACAAATTGGAAAAATATACCCCATTTTGCATTTAGTGGGCATTTAACTTAATGGCTGGACTTTTACATAATTGTCCTAATTTTGTGTAATTATGACCAAACTATTTTCTAAAAAGGAAAAAGAAATGTTTACGGTTTTATGTAATATATGCATTTTGTGGGGGTTTTTTCTGATTCATATTGCACACATTTTATAGGTAAAGGTAAAAGTTCCCCTTGCACATATGTGCTAGTCATTACTGACTCTAAGGGGCAGTGCTCATCTCCATTTCAAAGCCAAAGAGTCAAGGCTGTCCAAGGACATCTCCATGGTCATGTGGTTGGCATGACTAAACACCAAAGGTGCACAGAACACTGTTACTTTCCCACCAAAGGTGGTCCCTATTTCTCTACTTGCGTTTTTACATGCAAGTAGAACTGCTTAGTTGGCAGAATCTGGGACAAGTAACAGGAACTCACTCCATTATGTGGCACTAGGGATTTGAACCGCCAAACTGCTGACCTTTCTGATCGACAAGCTCAGCATCTTAACCACTGAGCCACCGCGTTCCCTTATACACATTTTATACATTTGCATAAAATGACTACTTTTCTGGATTCTTATATACTCAATGATTCTGAAACCATAATTCAGCTACCCATTTTAATGAAATTCCCAGTGGGGACTGAGCCTCTCTTCTCATCTATCAAAGGTTTGTAGGAATGGTCCCTACCCAGACTAGCTTTTAATCAATAAACTTTTTTTATTAATGTTTTTTTTTAAATACTTTCTTATTTCACTGTTTTTAGAAGTATATCTTTTTAGTAGTATATCTTTATTTTCATTCATGCAAATAATCAAAGCAATATTTATAGTGCCAATATAAATAAATGAAATGAAATTAATATTGTTATTGTTGGCAGATGTCTTTGGGCACATATTAAGAAACCATTCTGGAACTTGTAAAATAATCTAGCTTTTCTCTAGAGCAGCCTTGTAGGAACATGTCCCAAGATCTTTATTCCCTGACACAAAGAAATGACATTTCCCTTCCCCTTTTTTACTTCTTAGTCTGGTATATTGGTCAGGATAGTTCTGAATAAATAGGATGAGATAGGATAGGGTAGGGTAGGATAGGGTAAGATAGGGTAGGGTAGGGTAAGGCTGGGCAGGACAGGACAGGACAGGACAGGACAGAACAGAACAGAACAGAACAGAACAGAATAGAATAGAATAGAATAGAATAGAATTTTTTATTGGCTAAGAGTGATTGTATACACAAGGGATTTGTCTCTGTGCATAAGCTCTTAGTGTACAGAGTATATACACACAAAAATGATAGTTCATAAATAATAAAAGCAATAATTAATCATAACCACCAATAATAATTAATTAAAAATAATTAATTATAATATACAAACAACAAGTGATAAATCATAAAGTACCAACAGGAGAAGGTAGTAGGAAAAATGAGAAGATGAGAAAAGATGAGAAATGAGAAGATGAGAAAGATGAGAAGGATAGTAACAATACAGCCCTATATAATTTATTACCATAAAATCTATTATATAGTATATTAGAATATATGTAGAAAATGATGTGAAAAAACAGGAGCTGTCTTAAAGATTTTAATCAATGCAAATATAATATCTGGGGGAAGTACACAACAGGAACTAAGAGTGAGAATATGTTAATTCAGAGACAGAAAGTCTAGGTATTGTCAAAGCTATAGTTGTTCCTTGCTAAGGGATTTATTTTTCTCTATAACTCTGAAGAGAGAAATAGCAATGCAATGTGCAATCATTCAACATCACCTTTTAAGAATACAGCTACAGCTACAATTGATATTCCAAAATGTAATAACTTGTCTGCTTTTGGATTAGTAAGAGAATTTAACCATGCGTTCTGACATCATTATTGGGCAATAGTTCAGCAGTGCCCTCAGAGTCTAGCAGAGACACATGTAAAATGAATTACGATAGTCCAATTATGGGGTGATAAGAGCACAAGTGATAATTGTTAGCATCTCCTATGTCAAGAAAGTGCATTTTTTTCACAATTCGAATACATTAAAACTAATATGCTTTCTTGCAGTATTCACTATTATGGAAGTGAGAGATGCAAGTCCCATGATATCCAGATCTGTGCCAGTTCTACATTCTTTTAACACTATGTGTTTCATTGTAAAAAATCACTTCTTTCATGGATAAATAATCAAAATCATTCTGAATTCTTGCCACTTCACTTAGAATTAGCCACCATAGACTGATCAATAGTTCCCCAGAGGAGCCATTGGGTTATCATTGTGTCAGGACTATTTCTTCAGGCCTGTCATTTTATATAATTTCTATATGTATGCATGTAATATTAAAGCTCACCAAATCAGTATTCAAGACAATGTACTTTCTCACGTCATCCTTATTCCCTCCCCTTCTTCCTTTTGTTACACATTTCAATGCATCTTGTTCCAGCACTCACTTCATACTTTAACTGTGCGATTCCTCACTGTATAGCCTATCCAACTAATTATTTTCAATTTATTGGCTAACTTTCTACAGGGAGATTAATGGGTTAGTCAATTCTGGCAGACAGTAAGAGTGTGAACAGCTGTAGAGCCACAGCAGAACTACAAGTATGCGAGAGTGTTGCTAGTATCACATTTCAGATGCTACCTGTACACTAACCAAAATGTTTCTTTTTTTTGGCAAGGCTTTGCACAGATTGGGTCTGTAAAGTGAGAGACTCAACTCCTATTTCAATATTGGAACAAAACCCCATCTATCATAAGAACTTTATCACTGAAGAAGAAATAGATAAGGAGGTCATGGAGTGATGAGCGATGAACCTGATTCTTAATTTCTGCCATTTCTTTTAAGTCTTTGAAAATTATATACAATTTCAATAGAAATCAGTGGAGTACTAACAGTCTTTGTGATTTGAAATGCACTAGTATAGAACTCAACATGCTGAAGATAGATAGATAGATAGATAGATAGATAGATAGATAGATAGATAGATAGATAGATAGATAGATAGATAGATAATAATAATAATAATAGTTTAATTTCTTGACCGCTCCTCTCCCCATAGGGACTCGGAGCGGTGCACAGGGAAACTAAAAACCATAAATATACAATCAAGAACATCTTAAAAACAAATTAAATAGTACCTGTGCTAAAATACCCAATCTAAACTAAAATTCCCACTATACACTAAAACCCCATAGAGAGAGACTATCCCAGACCGGCCAAGCAGAAAAAATATGTTTTTAATTTCAGACGGAAGGAGCGGAGGTCCGTGGTCGTTCTAATGTCGGGGGGAAGGTCATTCCAGAGGGCAGGGCCCGCCACAGAGAGAGCCCTTCCCCTGGGCGTCGCCCGCTGACAAAGTCTAGTGGACGGCACCCGGAGAAGTCCCTCTCTGTGGGAGCGAATCGGCCGTGAGGAAGTATGGGGCAGGATCCGATAGATAGATAGATAGATGATAGATAGATAGATAGAAGATAGATAGATGATAGATAGATAGATAGATAGATAGATAGAAAGAAAGAAAGAAAGAAAGAAAGAAAGAAAGAAAGAAAGAAAGAAAGAAAGAAAGAAAGAAAGAAAGAAAGAAAGAAGATAAGCTGCATGAATCTATATACTCAAATACAACTTGTAAATACTAAGAATGTTCTATTTTAAAATGTCTTAGTGGTAGACAACTGGAATGCTTATTATCCTTTATGAGGTTGCTCAAATATAAAATAATCAAAGTTATAAGAATTACACATCAGTTTCACCACTGCTGCATATGTTTCTGCATATATGCTTATAAAATTTTTTCCATGTACACTTTCTCCAAATAATTTCTTCAATGTATACTTAAAGATCAATTAGGTGACAAATTCTGCCAATTTATAATCACATTTCACACACGGAACCAAATCTAAATAACCTTCATTACCATGTGCCTCTGGACTTTAAAAGGGATATATAATTATTGTTACTAATTGGTTTTGTACAGTTCTAGGAATATGAACCTTTGACTCGTTGAATTAGATTGAAATATTTTTCAATACAATTCCTTATGTTTTTGGCTAGCCAAATAGTCATGGTCACTCCAAAATTGGGCATTAAGGTGTGCAACCTTTTCTATTTGTTTGATCTTGGCACCTGGTAATTATGTTTGCTTTCTAAAACAAGACTTAAAGGCAAAATAATGGATAAATTTTGAAATACGCTAGAGGTATCTGGTTGCAAATACAGTTAGTATTCTGCTTTCCCTCTCATTGTCCTTTGTTTAAAGTGGTTCATGGTAATTAAACAGAAACATCCTGTTAGGATGTGAATGGGTAAGTGTAGGCTAAGTCAGCGTGGGCAGGAAAGCATGCAAGCATCTGGTTTGAATTGTAGAATTTTATGCAATAACAGCTGATTTGGGTGCACTCATTCTCCCCCCTCTCTTTTTAAAAACGTTTTCTTGTTGAGTGCCCTTCAACACTTTATGGATCACACCTAGGTGAGTTTCCTAGGAAGACTGGACTGGAGAATATTCAAAGGCTGTGGCCTTCTCTAGTTACAGTAGCCACTGTATCAAGCTTAAGTGGCTCTGAATTGCAAAAGACATCTTTTTAAAGGTCAGATATCTCCTGGGACATTTGGGAGGCAAAAGATATGGGGCCCTGCTATGCTTCAAATGTGAAAGCAACATGAGAAAAGACATTCAGCTGAGTGCCTTGAAGGATGTACATTCCTGAACGCCATTTAGCCATACAACCTGTGAGGGAGTAGAAATGGGCAGATGAAGAAATAATATTTTTACTGAACATTCCCTGGCTCTAAGCTATTTCCTGATGGCTTTCTAATGAGAAGGGGCAGAGGAGATGGTGGCACTGGATGCACGATGCAAGTATGTATTTCCTTGGAATGTCCCATTGTGAGACGTTAGACGTTTGCACTTCTTCTCCCCCTCTTCAGATGAGGATCACTGTAAGTGTTACTTGAACTGAAGACAGCTTTGGAGTGAAATAAACACCTGACTGTTCAATGTTCAAGGTTTACTGAATCAAAAATAGAAATCATTCTGGTTTCTTCTGGGAAGCTGTAGAATTATTTGAGGCAGCACACATTAGGTGGAGACTTTCTTGAAAGGTTAAAAAAACTCTTGAAGTGAAACTTGAAGTAGGTCCACATACAACCCACACAAGACCACACTATAATCAAGCCACAATGAAACTAGTAGGATTGCCTAGGATAACTTTTTAATATAATATTTTGACAGAAGGGAGCACATCCACCCCCAGCCCCCGGGAGGTCAGGAAAGGCAGTAACTCAATTTTTTTGGTCTTTTATATTTGGAGGTGGAGTATAACTGTGTGTATGTATGTAACCAAAGAGCATGAAATTCAATTTAAAGTATATTTAGCGATATAACCCTGGGTCTGTACAATTCAAGGTCCCTCTAAGTGCATTATGATTTTTACCAGCTAATGTTTGATAGGATTCTAATCTGAATATCTGCAAAGCTAAATACAACTTGTACTAGAAATAGTAGTTATAACAATAGAAATCAACACAATAACAATCAATACCTAGGGGAAACAAACTTAAATTGAGAAATCCTTTTGGACAGTGTATAGTTTTAGTTCTGTAATTTTTCTTCTGCACTTTGAATTGTATAAGACAGGGGTGTCCAAACTTGGGAACTTTAAGACTTGTGGACTTCAACTCCTAGAATTCCACAGCCAGCTATGCTGGCTGGGGAATTTGGGAGTTGAAGTCCACAAGTCTTAAAGTTCTCAAGTTTGGACACCCCTGGTATAAGATCTGCTGTTTTTAACTATAAAACTGACTTTCTTATATCCAGGCATAAGGATATGTAGTTATAGGAAGGGCAAGATATTGAGACTGAAAGACTGAGCTAGATTAGGACAGAAAAAGTATTATATGAATTATGCTTTGATTTTTATAAAATAACAGAGCTGCAGATACTAGAAAAAAGAGACTAAAGTGAGCCATGTTAATGAGAGAAAAAGAACTAAGAAATTGGAAGGCAAATTCCAGGAGGGCTTTGAAAATTGGAAGCTCAGAGTGGGCCGTATTACAAGGATATGGTCCCTAGAATAAGGTAATCACTGAATTTCTTTCATTCTGTTAAATGTTAAGTGTAGCGTTAAAACTGGGAGTATACCTAACTTCCTAAAGGTCTTTCTTTAAAGAAATAGAGTAAAATAACAGCCTTTATCACATCAGGTGTTTTTCACATTGTTTGTTGGCTGGAGATGTTGAGAATTACAATCCAATTTATCTAGAGCAGGGGTCCCCAACCTTTGCAACTTTAAGTCTGAAGGACTTTGCTGGCTGGAAAATTCTGGGAGCTGAAGTCCTTCAGACTTAAAGTTGCAAAGGTTGGGGACCCCTGATCTAGAGGGCATCAGGAGATGCAAGGTGATTATTGAGCTAACCTGACAATCTCAAATTCAGCAGGATTAAAATTCACATAATATATAAGATGTAAATAAATGCACAACTGACTACCTTTTTCTTTCCAGTTTCCTTCTGTTTCCAACTCTCTATCCAACTTTAGATTTTGAATAAGGGCATGTCCCCTTAAACATTTTAAAGTACCATGCATATTAAATAGCATTAAGATGCATATATCAATATTTGTAAAAAAATCTAGGACCGGGGCAGTACCATAATTGAAGTAAAGTAAATTGAAGTGCGTATATATGAGATAAAGTATAGCTACTATTCAACTGTAATGCTTAATAAAAGCTGTAGTAGGTTGGCAAAGATGCATAGCTTGTCTGATAATACACCACAGCTAACTGTGGCATTCAGCTACTGGGAATAAACCCGGCAATCAATGTTAAGAGCCTAGTTCTGCAATTCACAGTAAGAACCTGGCAATGCTGATATTTGCAACTCCTGTCAGTAGGCCATTAACTCAAGTAACCTTTGTAATGTAGTCTGCAGACTGGAAAAGGTGGAACTAATGGATGCCCCAGCCATCTGTCTCTGTTCAGGTCAGTTACGTGTTCTGATTGCTTAGCATCTTATGGAAAAGCCTGCACACACATTTTATCAACTCAGGCAGACTAAAGAGGCAGAAAACCAGGCACCCTTATCATTATGATGTTATTTCAGATGAATTAGCGCCTTATGGTTTAGCATGAAAAATTCCCATTTGTAGAGAGGTTATACGCTCCAACAAGAAACCTCGGTTGTTGATGAACTTAAGTGATAAGTGGGGCATCAGTTGATCTAATAGACTTAGCTATATTAGACAACACTGATTTTGTTAGAGTTGTAGATGACCTTTTTATCTAGGCAGAGACTTGTGAGAGTAACCAATTCTGGTCTTATCATGTAAAGTCAAATGAAGGCCACCTGTACACTGCTAGTCTTCAACCTACTCCCATCTCTCCTGGCCAAATTTTCCTTTCTGTCTCCATAGAAGATAATCTTCCCTAGGGAAAGTCAATTCTGTAGGCAATTTTCCAAGACTATTTGGTATAATTAGTGGCAAAGATGAAAGATAGACATCTGGATAATTCAAACATAGTTTTGAAGAGCCAGTAACAAACTTGTTTTAGAAATATATTTGACTACATCAATTTTATTGCTCCTTTTATAAATGTCATATGCAATTTGCCTCTAAGCAAACACACATGCACTCACACACCAATGTGTTATGTACTCATGAACATATTTGGTTACAAGTCTGAACATTAGAGGAGTCTGAATTAGGTATTTGGCATCAGATGGGGAAACACTCAATCCATTTTACAAATTCCAGTAGTATTATTATAACTTTGCAATTTGCTAATGAGAATGGGAAGGTACCAGACTTACTGTGAATAAAATTTTGCATGCAGTTCTTTGCTCACAGCTTAAGGATGATTATAACTATGCACCCAGGATGCAATACTTATTTTTCTGAAATGACAAAAATTGGCCCTGTAATACTTATTATTTGTGGAGCAAATTGTGCTACTGCAAAACAGATAAAAAGCTACGCATTGGAGTCTGATGATGAATGACCTTATTATTGAAATACTTTGACTGGAATTACTGTCACAACTTGTAATACATCTTTCCAATTGAACCCAGTAACATAAAGTTTGAAAAATACATGGTAAAGATTCTTGCCTCCCACTCGGAATGTTGAGAGTTCAATTCTAGGTAGCGGCAGCTATTTCTCTCTTAGGCTGCAAGGTAAAGAATATCTGCTGTGAACTCCATGTGGCATCAGGAAGGGCATCTGGCCAGTAAATGCTTAGCTTCATCTAGTTGCCCCAACTCTTCCCCAAATTAAGCAAATTACAGGGTCATAAATAGGAAGTTAATAAAGAATGCCATAGTATTCTTAAGCACAGCGTATTAAACAACTGTAATTGTCAGAGTTAGCAAAAAAGGTGCATAACTTGGAGTCAGCTCTAAAACTAGAATTGATGGATTACATTTACATTTAATTAAAGTTGAATATATTCAATATATTATTCTCCAGTTATGTATTTAATCATATTTCTTTTTGTTGTTTATAATAACTTAGGAGGTCACTGGGAGTCCCACTCATGACTTTTAGGAAATGTATGTGACTCAGGGGCTCTGATGATACATTTCTTGCTCAGTGTAATATATCAGTCCAAACATATTATCTGGGAGAGAATTAACTCTATTCTGATTAACATCTTTTCAACCGACAAGAACAGTTTTCCCCAATCTGTTACAACAGCCAGAATTCCCAACTAGGGATACTGTTGAACCCAGCATCTCAAGCTAATGTACCAAAGAAGAGTGGAGTACTCTATGTTTAATTATTGTTTTGTAGAATATATTTAAAAGGTGCATGGCTTTTTGTAGGCATAAGAAAAACACATATATGTGGTTAGATCTTTAGTCATTTCCAAAAGCATATATGTAAAACTGAGCCACTTTGACAAAAGTTTGAGTGCTACCTGGGTGACTTCCACCTAGGTATCACTCAAAACTTAGTTCCCACCAACAGTATTCCCCCACCCTCAAAGAACGTGGGCTACTCTTTCGGTATGAATTGTGTTAACGAAGGAATGCACTAACAGTGTAAAATTCTGTATCTGACCTTCTACTTCTTCCTTCTCGTTGCATGCTGTGATTAGGATTGTGCAACTTGCTCTGTGGGAGATTGGTCAATTGAAAGGGCCAACCATGCAAGGGAAGTGACTGTATGATGACCTTTTGCTAAACAGGATAACCAAAGGAAGACAGGGACAAGAAAAATGGTATCTGTTGTTCCTCTCTCTCTCTTACATAACATTAAAGAAGGAAAGGCCCCCTCTTTGTAGCTTGTTACTTTCTCAAATTATGACTTTAGCAGCTTTTCCAAGAAAGCTTTTAACATTCAAATTTTGACTTAGCACCGGAGATCTTTCTGCCGAGGTTTTTTAGGGTTTTTTCTGCCCCTTCAGTTTCTGCAATGGTAAATGAGGTTTTGCCATAGATTGCAAATTCAACACGTACTGCATATTATTCTTGTAAGACAAAATAAGTGTGTGTCAGTAAAATGATGTGAAATGATCTAATTCCTTGAAATATAAAGACTGAGATCTAAGTATGCTGACTTGCATTCATAGATAGGACTTGACCTTATCCAATGTTCCATTCCCACATTGGGCAACCACATGCTTTTGGGAAGTCCACAAATACAAAAAAAACCTCTGTTATAAAAAGCATCAGTTTGTATTCAGAGACATATCAAAGCTATTATACACCTAACTGGTTTTAATCCTCATTTTCTTTAGTTAATTTAATCCAGGATGAGTTAACTGGGTTTTGTTGAACTACAACAACAGCAGGCCAGCCAGCCTAGTCAAAGCCAGGGATGTTAGAAAGTGTTCCTAGTCCTCCTCCTTTCAGCCATTCAATATATAGATAGTCCTCAATTTACAACAGTGCATTTAGTGACCATTCAAAATTATAATGGCATTGAAAAAGAGTGACTTATGACCATTTTTAACACCTACAACCATTGTGACATCCATGGTCACGTGATCAAAATTCAGCCACTTAGCAACTGATTCATACTGCAGGGTCCTGGGATCATGTGAGCACCTTCTATACCATTTTGATAAGCAAATCTATAAATTGGGGATTTTAGCGCAGAGATATTCTAGTTTAATTTGTTTTTACCTATTCTATTTATGTATTGTACCTATTTTAATTCTCCCTGTGCACCGCTCCGAGTCCCCTCGGGGAGAGGATGCGGTATACAAATAAATTATTCTATTCTATTCTATTCTATTCTAAAGTCAATGGGGGAGCCAGATTACTTAACAACTGTATTCTTAACTTAACAACTGCAGTGATTTGCTTAACAACTGTGGCAAGACAAATGAGCCAAAAGTCACTTAACAAATGTTTCATTTAGCAATAGAAATGTTGGGCTTAACCGGCAAGGCTAGCAAAGATGTTCAAAAACATGTCCACCAAATGTTGGAATTGCAATCAGATACCAGGCCCGTACTACCATATGTGGTGGACAGAAAAATCTTGTACAAAAATACATACATGGTTAGAGAAAATGATAAAGTAACATATAGAACTAAAGCCAAAAATATTTATGTTAGGTATGTTACCAGAAAAATATGACAAAGGGGCTGTGTATTTAATATTACAAGTGTTGACAGCAGCAAGAATTGCACTTGCACAACATTGGAAAAATGAGGAAATTCCTACAGATGAAAATATAATTAAAAAAAAATTAGACTGTGCAGAAGTGGATAGGATAATGTTAAAGATAAAGTATTTTTAAACATGGGATTTGTTTTACAAATAGTTAGACAATAAAGGTAGAAATTAGAAGTTGAAGGAATAACATGTTATACAAGTAAATATTGTTACTATTATTGATATGTATAAGTAACTTGACCCAGACAATATTCTTTATAAAGCACTCATGTATGATAAAGAAAAATATATAAATTACACACACACACACACACACACACACACCACCCTGTTAGGCTCCAATTAAGGGAGGAGACATACTGTTTCCTTTTCTGCCTTTCGGCTCAACACCAGAGAACATCTAGACAGAAAGCCACGAGTTCTGTTGTGTAATTTTTTTATATGTGCGTTATGTTTTTGTGCTGATCAATAAATAAGTCAGGGAGACTAGTATAGATCTATTTCGAGAAACAAATTACACAACGGAACTCATGGCTTTCTGTCTAGATGGTCTCTGGTGATGAGCCAAAAGGCAGAAATGGAAAGCAATATGCTTCCTCCCTTAATTGTGGCTTAACAGGGTGTTGTGACACAAGTATATACTTATCCTCCTGTCTCAACTGATCAGGAAGAGAACCTGGTGGCCTAATGTCTAAGGCTCCTGCCTAGCATGCAATACAGCCCCGTTTCAAATCCCAGTAAGGGTATGGCTAGCTGATGAGAGCTAAAAAGCTTGAAATAGATCTATACTAGTCTCCCTGACTTATTTATTGATCAGTTCAAAAACGTAACACACATATAAAAAAATTACACAACGGAACTCATGGCTTTCTGTCTAGATGGTCTCTGGTGATGAGCCGAAAGGCAGAAAAGAAAACAGTATGTCTCCTCCCTTAATTGGGGCCTAACAGGGTGTTGTGGAACAATTATATATATATGGTCTCAGTTGTGGTTGTAAGTGGAGGACTACCTGTACAGTTGTGTTCACAGGGGCGGGCCTCAAAAATTTCAGCAATGGGTTCTCTGCCTGGTTGCTTTGTGGACATGGCCATAGTGGGTGTGGCCTAGTCATCCTGTTGCATCATGGTGGGAGGGGTGTTTTTGCCTTCCCCAGGCTCTGGAGGCTTTCCTTCAGCCTCTGGGAGAGCAAAAACTGCCTCCCCCAAATCTGGAGGCCCTCTGGGGGACATTTCCAGCCTTCCAGAACTTCCAGGAGGCCCATTCCCCCCCCCCCCTTAGCCTCTGCACAACCTCTGCACTTACCTCACATCCAAACAGGCCATGTGGAGACTCCTGGGAGGGGCAGGGTGGGGCGGGCAGGGCCAGCCAGGGGTGGCATTTGGAGGTTCTCTGAACTGGCCATAATGGTAGCTACGGGTTCTCCTGAATCTGGGTGAACCTGCAACAGCCTACCCCTTTCTGTTCACCATCACATCTTGTGACATGAAACTCCAAAGTTTAAGTAAATGTTTTTTTTTTTTTATATTGAAAAAGTTTTATTGGTTTTACATTTTTTCTATAGGATAGGGTAAGGGATACAAAGAAATTTTGAGAGCATTCACGTCAAAGTCGTCGGCCCTTCCGAGACCTCAAAATACACAATAAAAAAATAACCAAAAAAAAGCATTTTTCATAACACTACAAGGTAAAAGCAAGTACATATACCTAAATTCTCAATTCCATGCTGTCAGACATTTACAAAAAATCCAGAAAATATTATGCAAAATTGTTCAGTAAAATCAAGGCAAAGTTATTTTTTTGATCTAAGTCTCTTGGCTATTGTATCTTCTTTT
This sequence comes from Rhabdophis nuchalis, assembly GCA_039707465.1. Lineage (NCBI taxonomy): Eukaryota > Metazoa > Chordata > Lepidosauria > Squamata > Natricidae > Rhabdophis > Rhabdophis nuchalis. The sequence continues at coordinate 32,270,054 of CM077644.1, forward strand.
TCTCCTCCCTGGCCCCCAGCGGGCGGGGCCGTAGCTCCCTCCGTCCCCCCTGGATCTTCCCCCAGGGCAGAGGAATGTTTTTTAAGAAAGGCTTCCGCCTCAACAACTGTTTTAATCCTCACTCTTCCTCCTTCCCAGAACACCAGCATCCCTTCGGGTGTCACCCACTTGAACCAAATCCCATGATCAAATAAAATTTTAGACAAGAAGGAAAATTCCCTCCTTGCTTCTCGAATCTTTCTAGGAATCTGCTTCAAGATAGTGACCGTTTTTTGTTGGTAAATTAAAGGGTTCCCTCTCTGCGCCTTCAAGATTTCCTCTCTGGTTGACCTTCTAACAAATTTCACATGTATCTCTCTAGGCACTTCATTTATCCTGGCATATGCTGAGTTAATTCTATAGGCTAGGTCAATGTCCCCCCTGATCTCATCTTTAGGTTTTTGTAAATAGTCTGCTAAAATTGTGCTCATAAGATCAGGGAGGCATTCACCAGGTTGCTCAAAAACATTCTGAAATCTCAAAAAATATGTCATTCTTTCCATATCAATCCTAGACACATGCCCACTTGTTTCCTCAACCTCTTTAGTAACATTTTTAATCTCTCCCTTAACCCCCACCAGCCCCCCTTCCAATTCTTCAGTCTTCTGTGTGATTTCCAGCGTTTGGTTCCGTATGTCCAATAGCTCCTTCTTGAAAATGATGTTTTCTGCCCTCTGGGCCTGAATTTCTTGAACCAAAGTTTGTATAACAGTTTCAAGAGAAGCCATCCGTTGTTCTAAACTTGTCAGTGCTGTTTCTTGAGCCATCTTAACTGTTAGAGTCAGTGCCACCAAAATGGCGTTTTCAGGGTGGGGCTGGTGAGACTAACCGGGAGCCAAAAGTTCAGATCAAGGTTGAAACGTTGTAAAATTCAGGAACCAAGAGAGAGACAATTTTCCAACTCAATAGTTATAATAACGAAGGTAATCCAGAAAGGAACCACAAATCCAACAAGAAAAAAAAAATTCTTCATTAATATCCAGAGAGAGTCCCAATTGTAAAGAGACGCTGGGAATTTCCCATAGTTAAAATAGTCAGGCAGGGGCAAAGAAAAGCCACTCTCCACCGCCCATCTCAGAGCCCAGAGGAGAGAGTAGTAAAAGAAAAGAAAAATTTTTAACCAGCCAGACCTAGACACAATGTTGCAAGTAGCCGCATACCACTTTCCCTTGTTAGAGACAGTCCGGATTTAAGATTTCCGCTTTCTCTTCCAGAGAAGCCATTTCCAAGTGCCGCTTAAGTCCGAGGGGGTTTTTTTGAAAACAAACTCCCCCCTCCCAGTCCTTTCAGCCTGGCTGACAGCAGAAAAAAAGTTTTTTTAAAAACTCACTCTCCCCTCGCAGCTGAAGCCTCGGGAGACCTTCCGACTGAGCCGATCAACCCTCTTCATTGTTGTAAATGGCGCCGTCTTCCTTAGGCGAAGGGAGAACCCCCCGCAGCATGTTCTCCCTCACCTAAGCCGCGCCGGAGGCCACTTCCTCCACCGCCGTGGGGGGGGGCGCCCCCCGACGAGCCGGCTTTACGGGAGACCCTCAAACAAGAGGAGTCTCGCCCCCGTGGGGGGGCAGAAAGAGAAACAAAGCGGCGAGCGAGCGCTAGGCTCGACCGTCGCCGCAGGAGCCGGAACCGGAAGCCAAAGTTTAAGTAAATGTTGAGTGAAAGAATATGATAGGTTTCACAAAGTACTCAGAGTGTCCAGTACTGATTTATTAGAGTATGTGAAATAGATATGGTCTACTTCATGAAGCACTGTGACAAGCTTGATTCTCCTCAACCAGCAGCCTTGCATAGCTGTTTTCTAATGACTACAATGAAACAGTCCCTCCTTTTTTGTTTTTTTTTAAGAAGAGAGGTGCATGGATCACTTACTTTGCATTTTGCTTCATTAAAGCAAAGTGCTGCTTTGAACCTCCAAAAATCCCTTAAATTTATATGAGAGTTTACAGATTTGCAGATCAGTTTGTTTTGTCAACCTTTACCCAACATCATTAATAAAGTTGTCCATTTCTCAATGGCAATGTGAAAAAGATAATTTTGTCCCTTCCCCAATCAAACCTGGTATCTATTGACAGCTGAATCCTGGGGATTCATTTTTTTTCAACAACTATCTTTGAACTGGGGACTTTATAGTGAAGCTAGGGTTTTCCTGGGATTTCATTCATTTATTTATTTATTGATCTTGTATTGATTATAGAATTTTTAAACATGTTCCGTGCATCTGATCTTTTTTCCCCCAGCAACCACAAACCATTTTCTACTGTGATTCTCTATCTTCTACAACAGACACAATTTGTTCTAAAAAAAATTAAAAGAACAAAAGGAAGCCAGCAAAAAGAGAGGAAAGAATGATATAAGATACAAAATGCCATAAATGCAACTAACAGCCCTTAAGAAGGAGCAGAGCAGAGCAGAGCAGAACAGAACAGAACAGAACAGACAGAACAGAATAGTTGGAAGGGACCTTGGAGGTTTTCAGGTCCAATCCTCTGCTTAGGTAGGAAACGCTGCACCACTTCAGACAAATGGTTATCTAACCTCTTCTTAAAAACTTCCAGTGTTGGAGCATTTTCAACTTCTGGAGGCAAGTTGTTTCATTCATTAATTGTTCTGTCAGGAAATTTCTTTTTCATTCTAGGTTGCTTCTGTTCTTGTTTAGTTTCCACCCATTGCTTCTTATCCTGCCCTCAGGTGCTTTGGAGAATAGCTTGACTCCCTCTTCTTTATAGCAACCTCTGAGATATCAGAATACTGCTATCATGTCACCCCTAGTCCTTCTTTTCATAAGACTAGACATATCCAGTTCTTCATATGTTTTAGCCTCCAGTCCCCTAATCATCTTTGTTGCTCTTCTCTGCACTCTTTCTAGAGTCTCCACATCTTTTTTACATCATGGTGACCTAAACTGGATGCAGTATTCCAAATACATTCTTTGGATCTTGGTTGGGCAAAGCTTGACTTCAGTTGGAACAACAGCTGATAAAAAGTCAAAGAGCATCTTGAAAAGTACAATCTGGATAGGGGAAACTTCACACATTTGTGTGCTGGTAAATGGTTACTGGTCAAATCTACCACTTTAGCCCATTCCCTTAGTAATGTATTACCAGAGATTCATATGACTCACTCTGACCTTGTCTGTGAGACAGATTGGATGTATAATTTGTACTCCCTGTTTCTACTACTGGCCATTGAAGAAGGAAACATAATTTCATACACACATTTTCAGACAAAAACATTCAATATTTGAATGGACCCATTGATATGCAGAGGACAGTTGCAGATGGAGCAGGAGTGGCTTCACATGGACATGATGCGTATTTTCAGCCAACTATCCCTGCACATTTTGAGGCTAATAGATGCAATTACCAGTAAATTGAAAAGAAAAACTGGTTTGTTTTTTTTAAAGCAGAAGTTCCAGGACCAGCCTGAAATCTAAAAGAATCCAAGATATAGGGAGAAATTGCAAAAAGAAACATTTGATCCCAGTAGATCTTAACCTTCATACTTAGTTGGGCAAATGCATGACTGCAGCAACATGAAATGGTGTGTCCGAAATTCAATGAATTTTAATTTGAGGTCTCATCACTGAAACAAATGGCATTCCAATAGCTGTGTAAAAATATTTCAGAGTAGTTCTCACAAAAGTGGATTTCTGGAGTTAATTTTCCATTAACTGCCAGAATTTCATGCAGGCAACTTTATCCTCAGGAAACCTGTTCAGTACTTAGCAGCTGGGCCTGAAAGACAAGTCAGTGAGATTGTTACAAGCCCTTGGGCTAAATTTCTTCTTGGTTAGACTGCAAACTTCCTCTTGCTAACAGGCTTGCAGGCAAAGCTCAAGTGAACCACTGACATTATTTTCCCAATATGAGCCTTTCTGCTTTTTGCTCGAGTGGCAATTGAAAACTGCACCATTTTCATTTTGGTTGGACTGTTTTGGATTCTCCCCTCTAGTTAGAATACAGGCTTTTATCTACCCAGATGTCTAGGATACCCAAAGTTCTATATACAAAAGTTCAGTGTTTGGGAAATATTGGCAAATTTTTTCCATGGGAATTTTGTAGCTTTGATCTTCCATAAAATCTTTGGGCAAGCTGGCTGATGGAACATAAAAAGGCCATGGAAGGAAGATACAATGAGTACTCAAAACCCCCTGGGAAACAGATTCAGGTGACACTGGGGGAAGGGAAAATGGTGGCAGGGAATCCACTAATTGCTGCTTGAAACCATATTGTAACAAAAATTGTAAGGAAAGCAACATTCCCCAGATTCATAGCTGAGGTGCAATAAAACTCAGCTGTGTGGGCAGCGAATGATAGGTCAACATACTTTCTGCCAACTTAAAAACTGTAGGAAAGAATGTTAGAGGAGCTGTTTGGATCAAGCCTGAATCCAAGTTATTTAGTCTCACTCTGTGTGTATAGAAATATGCAACATGCATAAATATTGCAAGAAAGGCTTATTTCAAAGCTCCATCTGATCCACTCTTCTAAGCAAGTCATGCAACTTTCCATTTCCAACAAGTCATTTGCTGTTCTGTTCTGTTCTGCTTTACTTTGATATTTGAACTGCTCTGTATTCCACTGTAGGTGCATAACATAATTATATTTTTGTAACTGATATTTCTCTAAGCATGCTAATATGTATCTTTTTTGTTTTGGGGATCCAAATTTGATATTGGCATTCATCATCTGAATTTCTCTTAACTTTGTGGTCTCACAGCAAGGAATTAAATTCTTCTTACAAGAATTCAAAGGAAGAGGTGCCTACATCAGAACACTTAAAAAAGTGTATTTAGACCTATTTAATTTAGGCATTTCACATCTGCTTATAATATATATATTTTTTGGTCTAGGTACAATTGACCCAAACAAACATCTTATTTCTGTCCGTTTTTTAAGCATGTTCCTTATTACTTTATCAACCTCCTTTAAGTCATGTCAAAAATGTATATGATATTTCTAATTGAAAGAGCATTGCTGTCAATAATCAAATAAACTGTTATTGATCTTCAATGCTGTAGACAGTTTACATAGATGATACATGGACAGTTTATGTGACACACATATGCAGATATAAAGACATATGCTCTACAAGGGACAAACATATTCTAAAGGATCGAGTGAATCAGCTCTGTTGCTACAGGAAGAGTTGTGGCTATATCATTCCCATCCCTTTCTCCTGTCTTAAACCAGGACAAAATAATCACTTCCCTAACAGAAGCAACTTCAGCATGCACTGAACAGCTTGCCAGATCATCGATTTATTGGTCTTACTTCTCATAGCTCTAGCTATTGCATTGGGGGGGTGGGCATTCTATATGGAGGAAGCTATTCTGAGGGAGTAAAAGTAGGAGCACTACTCTAGACCTGAAGTTCTACTTTTTCTTAAGGTAACCAGAGTTGGGTAAAGTCTATACATGACATCACAAATAAATACCCCTTACCAGAGCAGATATTGGAGACCTAAGTGAATTACTAGTCTGTCATAAATTACTTTACATTCTTTTTTTTCTTTTTTTTAATTTTTAATATTTTTATTAAATTTTTAGACATTACAACAAAATATACATATACAATATTTCACCCTGTGCTGTACATAAGAAAGGAAGATTTGGTTCTTCGGATATATCCTCACGATCTCCAAAATCCACGTTCTCTGGGTACAGGTATCGAAGCGTCCAAATTTCCAAGCCCATAGTCCACAAATGGTTTCCAAGTTTTCCAAAAAGTGTCTTTTTTATAAACACCATTTCTAAATTTAATGTCACATGTCATTTTATCATTTAAAGCTAATTTCCACATTTCACAAATTACTTTACATTCTTTACACTAAGCAACTCTTTGTTTCAACCAACAGTTGTTAAATAACCAGAATGGATCATATTATGGAATAAACAGTGTTATCAACTATTATGAATTATATGACAGATCAAGTATGCAGTTACTCTCGGATTATCTTCTAACATACGTGTAATATGCCAAAGGAATATTTTGACTTTGACCAAAGTGTTTCTTGATATAATTTGTTAGAGGGCACAGCAGGAAGATATGTAACAAACAAAAGAAACAGAAATTCAGGACAGGATGAATTTCTCTTTTAAAAAGTTGTGTGCCAGAATCTGATACTTAGAATTGACTTTTCTACTGAATCTAGCTTCATACATAATATATGAATCTAGCCTAGTATCTATCTATCTATCTATCTATCTATCTATCTATCTATCTATCTATCTATCTATCTATCTATCTATCTATCTATCTATCTATCTATCATCTATCTACCTACCTACCTACCTACCTACCTACCTACCTACCTACCTACCTAATCTACCTATCATCTATCATATATCATCTATCTATCTGGATTTCTCATATATTTATAGTGATAGACAAAGACATAATTTCCCAATAATTTCCTTAAAAACTAACTATATTTAATTGTATGGTAATTCTCTGTATCTATAAGTAGTTCATTCATAGGATCCAATGTCAGGTCTTAAATCTACTAGATAACTAGGCCTATAAATTTGTTTTTCCTGTGTTGAAGAGCTAAGATTTGACTATAATAAGGGCACAGAAAAATCCATTTTATTTTTAAAAATTTGATTGTGGGCTTTTTGTTGTCAGTGGACAGCATTACTCCAATTGAAACATAGGTGCCTCTGAAGCTGAAAATGTAGTGGTTCAAATCAAGATGTCAGTAAACATTGCTAGTATTTACAATTTTTTTAAGGTAGAAAAGATAAAAACTGTTTCTTATTCACCATAGTTTATCTAATGTAAAGATTCCAGAATTCAGACTTTCCATAAAACTTTTTAGAAATCATTTTTGAAATCAAGATTTAGCAAGAATGTAGCATGATAAAAATATCAAAACCTCTTTGGATATTTAATGTACCATAGCTTTTCAAGTTAATATGTTAGTAATAGGAATAGGAAAGTGTAACTCGATTATATTTTGAAGCCTAAGCATAATTAAATACAGTTTTTATGTATAAATATTCCAAAAGAATTCAGAAATGAGAATTTGCAATAAGTAAAAACACCCAGCATTTGATGTTAATCAAAAGGTAAGTAAGAAAATATAATTCAAGATTTTAAAAAATGAAAATCCCACCTTTAACTACTGTATTTTTCAAAAATATTTTCGGAACTGAAGAACATTATAGAAATGTATGAAACAGTGTGTTTTGATATTTTCTGGATATATTTAAAGAAATTCCTTACAAAGTGTAATATTTCCTGGAAACTACATTGATTTTAAGAGATGTTATGCTATTCCACAAGGTAAGGATTAAAGGCTCATATATACCAATTTCCTAAGAAATCTGTTTATATACCGCATTCATAATAATTGTGATTATTTGAAAAATACTGTCCAGAATAAGATTACCTAAATAACTGATAAATTCAGTTCATAAATGAAAATGGCAATGATTTAATATATGAATAAACATGTCTTTACTGATAAGCATCAACTCTGACTTAGACAGTTAATACAATATCCTGTAATTTGGCCAATAATGTTAATCAGATTCATCAAAGCCAGAATCAAAATATGAGGTTCAAAGATAAACAACAAAATACCATCAACATGCACTACTAATTTATATTCTAATGAATTATGCAAAATCCTTGTATAATATAATCTTGTCTAATAACACAAACTAAGGGTTTTAGTCAAATATGAGAAATGAAAGGAAGAAGTAGGCATCCTTATTCAGTACCTTTATAAGGTATAAAAATTGATGAAAAAATACCAATAAACTTTGGATTTAGGGTCATCATGTACAATTCAGAACAGGGCTGTCAAATTCGCGGCCCGCAGGCCAGATGTGTCACATGCTGGCCACACCCACACTCAGTTTAGCGAAGGGGAAAAAAGTCATGATGCATCACATGATGATGCTGTGATGATGCTAATTTGGCACCCCTGATCTAGAGCAACTTGATACATCATTTAGAAAATCCACATTGGCTGCTCTACATATCATCTTCTTGTTTTTCTTGCATTACCACCATCATGTCATGACATCTGCAGTTTTGCATTTCACCTGCCACTTCAACCGGTCTGCAACACCAGGGGGAGGGGGCATAAAACTACATCTCACATGTCTACATGCAGACAATCCATTCATTACTTTTTCAGTCGTCCTTGGGTTACCTTGTTTATAGTGTCTGTAAATTTTATAAAGGCTATTTCTGTATCTAGCAATAAAATTGCAGCATTACAGCCTTTAGGTAAAGGTAAAGGTTCCCCTCGCACATGTGCTACTTGTTCCCAACTCTAGGGGACAGTGCTCATCTCTTTTTCAAAACCGAAGAGCCAGCGCTGTCCAAAGATGTCTTTGTGGTCATGTGACCAGCATGACTAAACGCCCAATTGCGCAGTTTTGCAGATATCGGCTTGTCAACTCTCCAAGCCAGATAAGGTCTGTGACTATAAATCCTCCCTTGAAAGATTTTGCTGGATGTGAATGATCAGAATTCACAGTAAATTAATAAAAGGGGTTGTTGTCTGGACAAGGAGTTTGTTTCATGCTCTTGGTCAGAGCATGAACCTTGATCAGAACACTCTCATTGAATCTGCAGGGAGGGCACTAAAACCACATTATAGCATTGTCATGCAAATAAAGCAATTTACATATGTCTATCAGACTTCAGGATGCAAACACAGAATTGCATCATTTGATGTCACGAATGTCTATATTCCACCTACCCTAAGGACATAATGACATTATCTGCCAATACCTTTTGCATCCCTTGGAAGCCTTTTGTTAAAAAGTGTTCCATTTAGTCATACAAAAGTTGCTAAAGGAAAACCAAACAGAGCTTATGGCTTAGCATGTTATATGAAATTGGCAAAGTTATAATGGTAGACAGCCTGTTAACATGTAAAATTAATCCTGAGAGCCCTTTCAATGTTCTTTTGCTGTCCCAGAAACCTTGCACAGCTATAAATGCATGAACAGCTAATGCTCTTTGCTAAATGAAATCTTATAATGGAAACTTTTAGCACAACCTTGAGAAAATTGTCTCTACACTAATATCTCTGAACTTCCTTTGAAGGGGTGAAGCCTTGCCTCAGGTATCTTAATTATTTGATGTGGTCAATTACTCCAAGATAATGATAACTTTATCAGATATTACCACTTGTTTTTTTAATGATAGGCAAGCTATTTAATTGCATTCTTGACCTACTAAAATGCTTACAGATGACTCAGTTAAACATGGAAAGGTGAAGAGAGTTGTTTGGCAGATTGGAGAAATATTTTGCCACCATTTTATCTTTTTATGAAAGTAATGGCAATAGAGCAAGCAGATGACGTTGCCTTGAGGATAAGAGAGATGGCAAATTTCATTTTCACAGTAAGCAGTAAAATCATTTAATGTTTAATTGCAGGAATTCCTACCCAAGTTGTTTTTTTAAAAAAAATTACAAATAACCATACTCTTACTGAAGTTCAGTTATCCAGTCAGCGATCTAACTAGGGTTAGGGAATCTACAAAAACAGGCATGCCATAAAATAACAATTCAAGATTCATACCCATAATGTGCTCAATCATCATCATCATCATCATCATCATCATCATCATCATCATCATCATCATCATCATCATCATCAAATACATTATAGGAAGGGGTAAATACCATTTATTTTATAAGTTAAAGATGAAATCTATTTATTATTCTATTTCTCTCTAGATGATTACTAGTGACTACATAACTGAGTTTAATAATGTACCATCTAGTTGGGATACACGGGTGTACATGGATATTTTTTATCAGAACAATCTCTCCCCAAGCTCTCTCCAATCCAGTTCTCCAAACAATACACTCATTACTGCTATAATTGAGATCATCCACCAGGTTGTGATTTTCCTACTTTTCCATTTTCCTTCCCTTTTCCAGTATTAAAGACTTCTCCAGAGAGATAAATGGTAAAATAATATACCCAAAATTTGATCATTTGAATCTGAGTATTTGGACTAGGAGTGATTTGTTCTATTATCCTTTTGCTTGTTTTTATGGCTATTTATTGTATTCTCATGATTCATATATACACGCAAAAGAATAAAAGGAACAGTTCAACAATCTTCTTAATTTTATATAATAATAATCTTTATTGTCATTGTACTAAAATTACGATGAAATTGGTTTATATTTACCAAATTTATTTATCAATTTATATTTACCAAAATTTGAAGAGCAGTGGTGGTAGGGAACTCATTTTGAGAGCACTGTAAAGATGTAGATTCAGATGTAGATTCAAGATTCATATTTCTTTTAGTGACATCTAGAAAGCATTTCTTCCTTCCTTTTACAGTAGAGGATACATATTTCAGAGTTCTTTCTTAATACAATTATAGTTCATTTAGCCAGCAATTATAGTAATAGGAAGACTGGCAACCATTGTCATTCAGACAAGGAAAATCAATGATAGCAGTTTCATTTTCCATCATGCAAAAGACTCTTAGTAAAATAAGAGACTAATGCTAAAGATTTAAGCCATTTATTTTAAATGAATTACAGTGTACATGGAATTATTCTTTCCCTCTGACTTTTATATTTTTAACAATGTAGGGACTCAATTTATTCTTTTAATTTTTTTATTAATTTAAATATTATTAATAGAAGATAGAATTTTCAGAGAAGGGGAGTCTGGTACTTGGCTATTAATGCCAGATTTTGGAACTCTTTATCAAGGAGTCAACTCTTTAGCCTCACAAGTTGAGTTAAGCCTTTATAGTTTATATGACTTCAAGATTGTTGAAGGAGCACTGTGATAAAGACTCAGTCCTCTTGTATGTATGTTTACAACATTGATTATGATGCTACATCTCCCATCTTATAGATTTTTCCATTTTTTCTTGTTTCATTTTGCCATGGGTAAGGCCATCTCCCTTTTGACATGTTTTTCTTACTCTTTCCCACAAACTCTTTTTTTTTTGTTAGTTTTGTCTGATGTGAAAGAAAAAGATAGGCTAAATATGGTAAATGTTCAATCGGCCTTAGAAGCTACTCCAGAAAACCACAAGTTTAAAGAGAGGACAAGTTTCATTCCCAGGACTCAGGTTCTTTTGTGGTCCTTTCCTCTGGCAAATATTGCTGAAAATGAATGGTCTATTCAATTACACAAAAATCATGGTGTGTGCATTAAAATAAATACAGGATAGATTAAAAAAAAAGAACCCAACATCCCTCCTGATTTCCCCTCTTCCCCTAAAAAGGGCATATCCTGAGTTGACTCAATATACATGATATAAAATTCTGCTGATTTTTTTTTACTATTAAGAGAATCCTGCTGTGCTCTTAGTTTTGTCCAAAAATTTTAAGTGTTCCCTTTAGTCATTAAAAAATAGCCCATCCTGGAAGTATGGACTCCAAAAGTAGAAAAATGATACAATCCTCATATGCTTCTCCACCAAGGGCCAGGAAACCTCTGCCATGCTTTTGCTCTACTGATGATCTTTCTAATTGGGATGACTTCAAAATATTGAAAAAGAAAGCAATAAATAAATGTCTTTTATTGAATAGTGGATAAACAGGGCAGGGGAAGAAGGAATGATTCCATGCTAGCAATTTCTTGTTGCTATGATTGTATGAAATCGACTCCCATTAAATAAGCTGTTCAAGTAACCATTGTCTTTGTATATACATATTTTTTGCAAATATATTTTTAAGGGAAATCTTTATAATTCATTCCTCTCTTCTGCTAGGAAGTGGGAGATTTTCTTACATGTTCAAAGGAAATTTTTAAAACAGTTCCAGTGCTGCAAAGATTCACTTCAATAGGGAGATAAATTATCTTTCTAGTAGCTGCCAAAATCTCAGCTGCAGAGCAACTTCTTGGCATGGATTATCTGCTCAGAAAATATTACTGAATTGCTTCTTTGAAAAACTTGTCTCTTGATGGTGCCATCCTTCGACTGCACTACAATAGACTGCCTTGTTCGCTTGATGAAATATTTGAATCCATCATCCCAGAGTATGCCTTAGGATGGATGAGAATTATGCATCATCAAGAAAAGAACTGATAATACATCTTTGGATGCTCTGCAGCTAAAGGAAAAGCCAGTCAAAAGAATTCGCTTTCTTTCCATTGACTAACCAGAAACTTATCAAAATGACAATTGGGCCATATTTCAACAGAGGAAAAAAATATTGGATTTAAATTATGGTGAGGCATAAATGCTTCATAAGGAAGCTATTTTATAAGATCATTTGTTAAATCTGCCCACTACTTCAAAGACTAGCAACCCCTAAGTGGGAATTGTAGTTCAATATATCTGATAGTATAAGATTTGTGCAAGATGACAAAGATAATTGATGTATTTGATTTAAATCCTGCTTTTCTGCCTAGGTGAACATTTAAGGTGGCTAACAGAATTTAAAAAATGATCTGGAAATGTAATTAGGTACATTTAAAAAAATCTTTTTAAGTTTATATGTAAAATTGAAATGTATTATCTTATGCAAACATGTTAGATATTTGAATGCAGATGTCAAGGTCTGGGATTAACAGTATTTCAATATTACAAGTGCACTCTGTGAAAATGGATCTTTCCATATCATTGATCAAGTAGAAAATATGATCAAGAAACACATTTGATAGACCCAACTAGAAATCAATTTTATAATTCAGCTAATTTATTAATGATCATTTGGATCAATTATGGTTAGTAGATCATAACACTTTTTCCTAAAATTAGAGAAAGTTGGCAAGTATATTATGTATACCTCAGAGATGGGGAAATTTCCATCTGCTTAAAGCAATTCCTTACCTCTGCATTTTCATTTTGGTTAAAACTGTCAACCATTTTCTCTGTGGATCATACATCTCTGAAGCATTAAACACCTGAGAATACCTTGAGTCAATTAGGAGTTCCTCTCTCTTCCCAAAACTAACTAATGAGAAAATCATCCAAAAACAATTTCTATGTTCTACCTGGAGTCACTAAGAATCATGTAAATTCAATTATTAGTATGCTTGATCACATGGTCAGCCAAATATTTAGTTTTGATTTGACATTTTTATCTACCCATTCCCAAGAACCTGAGATAGGCAGATGTCATTATTTGATAATGTTACAGGTATGATTGCTGGATGTCAGTTGTTCCAAGTAAAGCTGCCTTTTGCAATTGACTGATAGTGATTCTGTCAATGCTAGTATTCAAATAGTGCTCCACATGCAGAATAACACAGTTGGAAGAGACCTTGGAGGTCTTCTTGCCCAACCCCTTCCTTAGGCAGGAAATCCTATACCATTTCAGATAAATGGTTGTTCAAACTCTTCTTGAAAACTCCAGTGGTGTTCACAGCTTCTGGAGGCAAGTTGTTCCATTGATTAATTGTTCTGTCAGGAAATTTCTCCTTAGTTCTAGGTTAGTTCTCTCATTGATTAGTTTCCATCCATTGCTTCTTATCCTGCCTTCAAGTGTTTTGGAGAATAGGTTGACCCCTTTTTTTTGTAGCATTCCCTTTGATATTGGAACACTGCTCTCACGACACCCCTAATCCTTCTTTTCATTAAACTAGGCATACCCAATCCCAGCAACCATTCTTTATATGATTTAGGATTGCATTGGATATTTGCATTACTATTGATACTATCTTTATTTTCTTTTGTTGCAGTCATTATACTTTCTATTTGTAACTAGCTGTACCCGGCCACGCATTGCTGTGGCCCAGTATGGTTAAATGGCCAACCAATCTGTGTGTAGATGTACACCTGCACACACAAACACGTACACACAACCACCGTATAATCCCCAACCTACCTACTGTATTTCTCCCACTCTCCCTCTCCCTACCTACCTACCTATTGTATTTTTCCCTCTCTCTCTCTATCCCTCTACCTACCTACCTACTGTATTTTTCCCTCCCTCTCTCTATCCACCTACCTACCTACTGTATTTCTCCCTCTCTCTCTCTTTATCCCTCTACCTATCTACCTACCTATCTACCTACCTACCTACTGTATTTCCCCCCTCTCTCTATCCCTCTACCTATCTACCTACCTACTGTATTTTTCCCTATCTCTCTCTGTCCCTCTACCTACCTACCTATCTACCTACCTGCTGTATTTCTCCCCCCTCTCTCTCCCTCTACCTGCCTACCATACAGCCTCCTGGGACCAAAAATGGGCCACATAGGAGTGTGCGACCCCCCATGCCTAGTTTTGGGCCTAGCGTCCATGCAGTGTGGGAACGTTAGAAGGTAACTGGTATAATCATTGCTGGTCATCCACTAAAATGGCCAGGGCCAACACACACCTCCACCCACTATCTAGACCATCCTCATCATTCCCAACAAAATAACCCTATCAAGCAATCATCCACTTCCATGCCATGATGGGAGGAAAGAAAGAAAAAGTGTCCTACGAAAGAATGAATACTTATGGGTGGGGGGTGGGGGTGGAGTATTGTAATTACTTGCACTTTCATGGTAACCTTGAAAAATAGAAACACTTATATGAAATAGGTAAGGAACACACTATATTGCTTTATTAGTGACCAGGTTAACTGTTGGTCTTCTGGTTCAAAACTATCTATACTGACTGTTTTTAGAGCTCTGGAATTGCAGACTGGAGACTCCCCCCCCCCCCCACATTATTGCAAAGTGATGCTATAAAACCCAGTTCTCTCCCCTTCCATATTAATTGCCTAGCTATATTTATTTAACCCATTTCAAAAAAAGTCCATGGTAACATGTTGCATAGATTTACATGGACCAGACATCCACATGCTTTTCATCATATAACTTTGGGAAAGCAGAAGCTCTGCTGAAGAGATAGAGCTTCTGAAGAAAATGCAGAATATTAATCAAATCAGTAAATAAAATATATCCATGTCATGGATTTTAAATTGATGAGACATATAAACAATACATATTGCAGTGATACATATACAATGGACATTACATAAGGAAATGAGTGCACTGCACAAAGAATTTAAAATAAAAGCATAGACAAAAGCAATAAGTATTGTCTTAATTAGGAGACTTCATTTTGAACCTGGGAATGGAAAATATTAACTTTCATAATGGATAAAGAAAAAAGGGAATGTAAAAAAAATCTTTGTTTTAGTGTAATTGAATTATGCTACAAAAAGAGCAAAAGCTATTTGATTCATGATTAGAGTTCAAAATGCTTATTTAAGCATCTTAAATAATAATAATAAAAATCATCTTGCTCTTTCTCCTTCCTATTCCATTTGCCTTTCACCCTTTTCTCAGTTCCACCTCAAGAATTATTTTGAGAAGAATATAAGAAATCACAACTCTCTTTTATAATGGACTATCTTTCAATGGGGGGGGGGGCAGTGAGAACATTTGAAATTGGGATGATTGAATTATCACACAACATTATGTATTTATTTATTTATTGACTGATTGATTTACTCAATTTACTTATTTATTCAATTTCTATAGCAGGTGTCTCTAGGCAGCAATTTACCAGAGAGAAAATTTTGCAAACTAAAATAAAAAGTAATTTGCTCAAGAGACTAGTTACAAAGAAATAGAATATAAATTCCAAAACAAAAAAGGCATGGTTTTGAATCTATAATTTTATGCTTCAATATCTGTTACTTAAAAGAGAGAAGACTTTGCCCCTGGCAGGGGCAAAAAAAGCCGCATTTTAAAAATAGTTGTTGATGTTTAATAAAGAGTTTAAAATATATATATTTTCCTAGCTTAACTGCCTGCTTTGATCAGGTTATAAGAACTGAGTGAGTTTTTATGTGCAAATTAAATTGGAAGTTCTCCATAGTAATTTGAACATAGAGAGTCAATTTGGTGTACAGGTTAAGGCATAAAGCTTAGAAACTAAGTGAGACTGTGAGACTTCTAGTCTTGCTTAAGGTATGAAGACAGTTGGATGACTTAGGCCAGCTCTAAGATAAAGGAAAAAATCACTCTTGCCAAGAAAACTGTAGGGACTACTCCAGACATTTGCTGGGAATCAAAACAGATACAAAGGGATGAATAAATGAATGAATGAATGAATGAATGAATGAATGAATGAATGAATGAATGAACGGACGGACGGACGGACGGACGGACGGACGGACAGACAGACAGACAGACATCTAATCTTCATTGTGACATGTATCTTTAAACATATAAAAAGCATTTTTACATTATAAAAATGGGATTATACCAAATTTCAAAAACATGATTTGATTAGATTTCATCAGAGTATCTCTTTGAATTGAGTCTTCAAAAATCTTCAAATCACTCAAGGCATTGTCCCAAAGATGCTTTTTCAAGAGGCAACTGGACTTTCTGGTTTTTCTTAGAAGACATTTTGCTTCTCATTCAAGAAGCTTCTTCAGTTCTTACGCTTCTTGGATTAGAAGCGAAACATCTTCAAAGAAAAACCAGAAACTCCAGTTGCCTCTTGAAAAAGCATCTTTGGGAGAGCCATGAAACATTGGCCTTCCACAAAGATATAACTCACATACTAGAAACAAATGAAATATAAAAGGGATAACAGAAGTTTGGAAGTTTTTGTTTGATTGATTGATTTGGGCTTGGTTTTATTAATGTCCACAATGCATTGATGTTTGCTCTTGCTCTAACAAACAATATGAAAATAATTGTATAGGATATATCAGGGCTATCAAACTCATGGCCCATGGGCCAGATGCGTCACACTCTGGCCACACCCATGGCCAGTTTAGTGAAGGGGGGAAAAGTTGTGCTACATCATGTGACACTGCTGTGACAACCTGAGTTTGACACCCTGGGATACTTCATTTTGTAAGCAAATGTAAAAGAAAGCAAGGGGGAAAATGTAGGAAAAGCATAAAGAAAAATTGGCAAGAATGTGCAAATCCCTTTTTGACTGTTCTCACATTTTATTCCTCTTCCATATAATATTATATATTATATAATCTAATCTAGCATAGGGCATTTTAAATGCTAAAATCGTCATTATCACCACAATTGTGGTATACGCTTGTGGCATATTCTTCAATAATAAACTTGCAAAATTACCTGCAAATTAGTATTTTTGATCCAACTACCCCAATATCTGCTCTTTTCAATATAAAGTTTTCTAATATAAAACATTATTTAAGCACACCTACCTTTTTTAAATTAACTATTCTAGGGGTGGAGGGGAAATAGTAGCAGCTAGCAGACTCAATTTGCTCCTATTCTCTGTGCGTCCGATAGCTGGAACTGCTTAAATATAAATATTTTATATAAGAAGAAATCAGCACCGGATTTATTTTCTCCCTAACAGAAAGATGCAGGTTCCCCATCTCTGATTTCAAACAAGTACTGTAGCTGTTGATATCCACATACACTCAGTGAATCTACCATTAGAAGGATAAATTCCTTGCACAAAAATATTTTACATAATTATTACAGAGCAATTTCAAAGGGCATTGTTCATTTGGTTTGGATCACCTTAGATTGCATCTATAAAAGCAGGGAATGTATTCTTTCAGTGGAGAGAGGACAAGAAACAGAGAAGACAAGGTTCAGATGTGAATGAGATTGTAACATGATGCTTACTTACAGGTTTGATCTTGACTTCTGACTGAAACCCCTTTGCCATCTGTCCAGGGAATATACAGTAAAGGCTGTGATTTATTGCTGTGTTATCATGCCTGTCTGCCTCATTACAGACTCTGAATTTTATCAGGCAGCTTGTCCTGTAGTGTCTGGTAAGCAATTACTAGGGCCTGAATGGAAGCTTGAAATACTTTGCTCACCATCCCATTAGCCTAGCTGTTTTCACACTGCTGCTAGGTACTGCTAAAACAGTTCTTTCTTGTGGTCAACAGAACTTGCATGATGGCCTCACAGAGGATCATTTTAGGGCAAGCCATGCCAGATGTATTTTGACAAGCTGATGGTACCCAATGTTGCTAAGTGGTGTGGCAACCACTTTTCTGCAACCTCTAGGAAACTGCATGATTCTGCCAGAGTTTGAATTCTATCCTGTCAGTGGATTATGCTACAGGTGACAATAATAGATATATATGATTTGAAAGGGGTCAAAAATCAGCTTGATTCGTTATGAATCATATAAAATACTTTGGTCACCTAATGAGAAGGAAGGACTCACTGGAGAAGAGCCTAATGCTGGGAAAGACTGAGGGCAAAAGAAGAAGGAGACGACAAAGAGTGGCTGGATGGAATCGCTGAAGCTGTAGGCATGAGCTTAAGTGGATTCCAGAGGATGATAGAGAACAGGAAGGCCTGGAGGAATGTTGTCCATGGGGTCACGATGGGTCGGACACAACTTCACAACTAACAACAACAATCAATGAATTTGCGGCAGTGAAATTTAATAAACAAGTGAACAAATAAATAAATACAACAGAAAGATAATAGTCTTTTATCAATAATGGTGGTCCCCTTTCCAAACTTTGGGAGCTTTTAATTCCCCTCAGAATTTTCACATGCAATCATACTATATATTATTTCATTTTTAAAAAACCTTCAACAGCAACAAACATCTGTCTGCCCTATTTTATCACGAACTTTTCTGAACCATTTCATTGGGAAAATCTTTCTTAAGCATAGGAGGAAGAGAGAGAGATGACTCCATTTTTATTGGGTGAAAGAATCTATTCTGGAACTTTTATGGCATTGAGAGGTTGACTACAAAACTTTACTTGCTCTCGTCTGCCCAGGGAGAATAGAGCCATTATGGTTGTGAATTCTTGACCCCAGGAGCCTCCTCTAAAGAATAAGACAGCTGAATCTGTCTCCCCCTACCCTCAAGAGAGCAATATAGGCTCCTGTGACAGTTAAAGATTCCAGATTGCAAAAATAGCAATTAGCAGCTATCTGAGAATTTTTTTACTGCAATCGCAAAATGCCTTTAAGAATTGGATCATCATAAATTACATTCCCTCCCCCAAGCCCAACTTTCCCTTGAAACAAAATCACTTATTTGACCATTCCCCCCCCCCCCGCCCCCCCAAGTCAATAGAAATGAATATCAAAGGTTATAGAAGTGGTATACAATAATTCACCCAGCCAGAGAAATATATGAAAAACAAAGGAAGCCCTACAGGAATGTTCAATACTTTCAGCTGTTTGCCTTTTAGTAAAATTATTTCATCCTTCACTTCCCATGTAATCCTCTAGCATTAATGTGCCTAGGTAGATGTTGGTTGCCATTCAATTAATAAATGTGAATAATATTTACAGTATATGCACATTAGTTTGCCCTTTAGCCAAGCAAAACAAAACTTCAGTATATTATTTCCAGATAGATCAATGACTGGTAAGGGTTTCAGAAAACATGCCAGAGACAATCTGTGGTCCAATTTATCACTTAACTGAAGCAATGATGAGCTTTTGGTATAAACACTCACCTCCCTCCCTCCCTTCCTCCCTCCCTCCCTCCCATTCTCCACCCCAACACAAATAAAATGAATGCAATGCTTCTTCAAACTGAGAATATGATGAATTCCTTCCTACATAGTGGGCCAACCGTGGAAAGAATAACCTTATAACTTTAGTAAACAAATGAATTATTCTCAAACTTCATTTTTACTCCAGTTGCAGATTCTAAATGCCCATATAACACAAAGTACAGGTAGAATACTCCACTTGTCATATGACAGTTGAAGGGCTGCACAGAATGAACCAAGATAATCTGACTTTTGTTTTGAAGAAGAATCCTGTAAAGTAGCAGACGAGGGTAGGAAAAAGCATTCCTGGCTAAAACATCAGCATCACAGCTGAATCTGCAACTCCAGCATCTCAGATGGAAACATCACCTTCTTGCAAAGCAATCTGTTTTAATATGTTCACTATAAAGCCTTGTAATTTCTTCTCATTTATTAAAAAAAATGTTCTCTATAGTAACTGAAATTATGAAGAAGCTGTCCATTTTCTTTGTGAAAATTCTAATGGGAGCTATCTAATCTCAATTCCAACATAAATAAAAGTGGAATAGTGTATGCTAATATAAGCAAGCAAAATTAAAGCAATATACGCAAGCCCTATCCCTGACTTTCGTATATTGGGCTGCTCTTGCTTCTGCTATACCCAGCCAATATTGTATATGTTTTATATGTTGCCTTTTGCCCTTTAAACTTCTCATTTATCTTTTTTTTAGGACCTCATCAATTCCATCCAATTGTAAGTTTCTCACTGTTTCTAAGCACCACATTTCTACTTTTTAATATTTACTGCAAATCATTCATGTTTTCTACCAAAAACCTTGTATTTTTCTATGTACATAGTACATTCAGGTTCCCAATCTAACAGCAACACTGGCATTCCTTATACATTTAGGTATACATATATTAAACAACCAAGAAGGCATTGTACATTCCTGCCTTACTCCCTGTTTAATGTTGAGTTATTTACAAAGCTTTCTATTTATTCTCACAGATGCTTTATTTCCATTACTGCTACGACTACTTTTATTACACTCAACAACCAACTTTCAATTCCATATTCACACAACATATTGCATAATTCAAGCCTATTCATTTATCAAATGATAAATAGTATCATTTGTATATTTCTCCATGACCTGCTGAAGAGAAAAACATCTGTTCTTCACACTCCATTCCTGGCTCAAAGTTATATTGTACTTCATGAATTTTACACATTCTTACCTCTTTTACCCTTTCAATTACAATTCTGCCAAACACTTTCCCAAGAATACTAAATAAAGTAAGCCTCCTGTAGCTTTTGCACTCACTCTTCCAGTGTTTCGCTTTTTATAGCAATACAGTAACGGCCTTATTCTAATATTCAGACATAATTTTCAGGCACAAATTAAGGATCATGATAACCAGGCCATGAAGGCGCCCCAAAAACAAACCACATATATTTGTTGATATTTCTTCAATTAACATGTACACTTTAAAAAATTTTCATACAATTTGTAAATACAAAATAATCATTATTTTGTCTTGAACATTAATATTTCTTTTATTGATTTCCATTTTGTTTTTCAATATAATGCTATATTTCCCATATAAAACTCTATAACTGGGAGAACGGGAACCATAAAAGAATTATGGAAGAATTATATAACATGACCATCAGATCTCCTACAGTGGACACAAACACCGTCCCCCGTCCCCAAAAAAATCCCTAGAAGGAACAAAGTAGTTAGGCTCAGTAATAGAAGAGCTCTAAACTTTGTACTTGGATGCAACCCCAAAAGTAACACAATGGTTTCAATCGGAGTCCAAGGCAAATCTTTCAGTATTAGGGTCATCCAACTCAATGGTCTAACCACAAATCAGAGGAAGCTCATATTGAATAGTTGCACCTTGCCTTGGAAAACTTTGTCCATGCAACACTGCACACATGCCCAAATGTTGTACTCATCATACATGATTAAAATGTTAAAATTGGAATAGCATCTGGAATAACCAATACAATACAATACAATACAATAGCAGAGTTGGAAGGGACCTTGTAGGTCTTCTAGTCCAACCCCCTGCATGGGCAGGAACCTTATACCATTTCAGACAAATGGCTGTCTAACATCTTTTTAAAGACTTCCAGGGTTGGGGCATTCACAACTGCTGGAGGCAAGCTGTTCCAGAGGTTAATTGTTCTTACTGTCAGGAAATTTCTCCTTAGTTCTAAGTTGCTTCTCTCCTTGGTTAGTTTCCACCCATTGCTCCTTGTCCTGCCCCCAGGACATTGTACTTAAATACAACAAAAAACCAATTTTGTTGTATTTAAGTACAATGACAATAAAGATTATATTTATTTGAAATAACAGGGAAATCCAGCCTATGCATAGACAGTTTGGATATCACTTATACAGACAATACTAGAAAAAAAGGACTCTTAAATTTCACAAGAAAAGATAAATAACCCAAGTGAACAAAACCAAGATCTGGTGCTGATTGCAGTTCAAATCATGAACTTCCGGCACAATTCCATTTTAAATCAAAGAAGTAATCATTAAGCCTTAAAGATATAGCCTCAGCAATATTCCATGCAGATGAGGTAAAGAAAAGATGTAATGAACTAGATTTAACAAAATACCCAAAGAATTCTGGGCTGAAATTCATCAAATTAATTAAAGATATTCTGAATTGCTAAAAGAAAAAGAAGGTGGCAGGCTATCTATTGATACAGTGAAAGCAGATAAAAGATGATAAAAAGCCAAAAGCAACAATAGAGGAAAACTTTCCACATATTGACTTCAAAGAGGAACAAATACAGCCAAAGAGAATAAGCAATGCAATAAATTAAGTACAGAACAAGAAAGACAATTATTTAAGACAATTACTGAAATCAAGGGAATCTTTACAGAAATACAAGATCTAAAAAAAGAGACTGCATGAAATACAGAACTATAAAAAGAAGTCTTTAGAATAACAGATATGAGATCAACGAGTCCGAATCAAACATTTTGAGAAGTGTATATAAATGGTTTCTAGAAAATATATCCAGTACAAAGTTGCAAAAATTGAAATGAAATACCTCAAAAATGGACATTTATTTATTTAAATATAAATAAATTTATATTTATTAATGTAACTTTGATTTATATAATCCAATAGATGATATTGCTTTGGTAGCTGGAGATGAGAAAGGTTTGTGAAGGTGAAAACAAGAATCTAACAGACTGCTCTCTCTCTCTCTCTCTCTTGCTTGCTCTCTCCCCTCCTTCCTTCCTTCCCTCCCTTCCTCCCCCCCCTCTCTCTCTTGCTTTCTCATTCTCTCCCACACACACACCACATGTACCCACAACCCCTCTAAGATTATGTCCAGTGTTAATACCAATCCAATGTAAATATTGTATGTAAAAAAACAATAGAAGTAGTAACAAACCTGAACTTTATAGACTCAAAAATTTACAGATGGACAGTCTGTAAAATAGAGGTGTCTGCTTATTGGGGATAAAAACTGGCAAATATAGACCAAATAATAAATTGTAGACATAACACCAGAACACATCTATTGTTATGTTTTTGTAAAATTTGGCTGTGAAAGTGGATTATTAGAAATGCTTTCAGGGTTTTGAAACTTGCTGCTAGAGAAGATTTTGGAGGCTACCTTGGATAGCAAGAAGAACAAATCAATCAATACAAGAAAAAGTAAAACCAGACAGATCCCTAGTAGAATTAATAATGAAACTAAAGTTTAAATATTTTGGCCACGGGTGGCTTTGTAGATTAAACTGATGCTTGAAAAACGGAATCAAATGGTTACCAATGACCACAAGCTTAACAGAACTCAAGAAGTTAACTGACACTTGTTATCAATAGACTATTGAGATATGAAGACTCAGATGGGACTGAATGACTGAACAAAAACAACTAATTGTTTTTGAATGACTGAACAAAAACAAGCACAGCCTATTATTAGAGTGGTCAATGCCATAGAATTTATATTACTTCCTTCTGGATTGTAAAGCTGAAGTTCATGGAGAGTTTTCTTATGCCTTTCTTTTCTATCTAGTGGGCTGGCAAGAGTGAAGTGTATCACTCCAATCAGAAATCTGAACTGAATTCTTGCAAAAGGCTTTTTAAAAATAAGCAAGGATGTAGTTCTCTATTTCTACTTTTACATATACCATATAAACACAAATTCATTCCTGAGACACTGTTTAATCAAAATACTTCATTTAGGCTTAATATGCATCAAGAAGAATTAATGTAGATCAGGTATGTCAAACTCAAGGCCCAGGGCCTGGATCCAGCCTGCGTGGTGCTTAGATCTGGCCCATGGGGCCACTCTGGAAACAGTGAAGGACTGGCGTGTGGTGCCTCTGCCAGTGAAAATGGAGTTGAGAAGGGTTGTGTGTGGCCCGCCTGAGCTCCATTTTCACTGGCAGAGGGTTGCAGGAGGCTGTCGCAGCGGTTAACAGAGCTCGGGAGACCATTTTCTCTGCTAGAATGCTTGGATCCCCAATATGAGTGAAGTCATGCTGGCCATGAACCACGCCATCCCCCCCACCCCAAGATCAAACACAACCCTGATGCAGCCCTCAATGAAATTGAGTTTGACACCCGGATGGAGATGATGATGTTGATGATGACAACTATCATCATATTTGATGGGGGTGAATTCCCTTATACAAGTTATATAAAAGTATCTACAGTCAAAGGTGGAACAGTAAACATATATAATATCCACATAGTTGATTGTGGGAATCCAACACTATCACCACATGCTCTCTTCTCTTTTCAAGGCTCTTTATCAGTTGCTGCTAAGTAACAGATTTCTTAAATTTTTTTTGATGTGAATATAAGATGACATAGTGAAGAGTCCTCACCTATCCATCTCAGCTTGGCGTGTGTGTGTGTGTGTGTGTGTGCGTAATGTTTTAATTAAGTCCTAGAGCTGCTGGGAAATCAAAAATGCTTCCTGAAAAAGGCAAGTCCCTTCCTCACCTGTTCCAAGAAAACTGCCAGAAATTATTTTCTAGGAGTCAGACTTAATTTGACCTTTTTACATTTGCATGAGCTACAAATTGCTGTCTTTTACCATATCGTACTTAGTGTATGAGTTTTACATTAAAACCAGCTACTGCATTTTTAAATCACATTTCCCCGTGTAAATGAAACATATTGAGAAAAAATCCTCCCCCACCCTGTTCAGTAGGGTCTGTATAACCCATTTCCAAAAGGTATGTTATTATGCAAAGGAAGAAACGACCCATAATCATAATTCACTTTATCCAGTGGCACCAAGAATGTCATTTTATTTTATTTTATTTTATTTGCACAAAATGATGAATCTAGGAAGGAATGTTCAGCAGCCACTTCTTTCTCCAGATTGGTGTATTTCTAAGTACTTTTTAATGGGCACGTATAATGTGAGGCTTTAAATAATCAATTGATATTTAAAACAACCATCTTATTAAATCCAACCCTGAACTAGGCAGTTTGACATTAAAAAGTGGGAAATAGTAGTACCGTATGCTACATTATACTTTACCAGATGGGAAGCCATGTACATAAATTTTTCCAAAACCCAGTTTTTCTAGTTGTTCATATATCATTTGTTTTGTGTTTTGGTTTGAAGCGTTATTTAAAAATAGTTATGGACTGTTTTCTGTGGGTTCTGCTCATACATTAAAAGAAGTTTTCTGGACAATATCCATACATTTAATCTCATCTGAAGTAAATGAATGACAAATTTTAAGTTATGGTAACAGAGCTGGACTTAAACTATATTTTCAGTGCTTCAGTAACCGTTGCCTGGAGAAATACACCATGCAAACCACTGTACTGTATATATAGGCAGGAAGGGATGAATTACTCATTCCTTGTGTTTTCATTCTAGGAATAATTCACAAAGAATGTTTATCAGTCATCTTCCATTGTTTTGGCAGATGTTTGCCCAAGAAGGTATCTTGAGTCAAAGTCCCCTCCAATAATATTGGTGTCTTTTCAATTCCTCACATTGGACAACTGTAATTTGAATATCTAGTTTGGCAATAAATCATATTCCACAGGGTGTGTCTGTCAGCAATCAAATCTTTAGCTAGCATTCTGGTATGTCTCAAATTTCAGCTGACCTTTTGACTGTAAGGCTGAAGACTAAAAATCCTGGTATCAGCTGAAGTTCTTTTCTTTTCAACTGATGAACATATGAGTATATGTGGAAGGGAAGGTGCTGTTACACAAATGTAACAAGCTAAAATGAGTAAAGTTCCAAATGAACAATGTCATTTAATGGTCATTCAAATGAGCTGAGAGAGTGGCCTTACTGTTTCACATTTATACAAGACCTGGCAATGGAAAAGTATATTATAATATTTGGATCTAGATTTATTCTCCACTAACAGAAGGGGGACTTACATTTGTGATACGACATAGGTTTCTATGGGATATCCCAATTGAAATTGAAAATGAAGAAGCAATAATGTTTAACATTTAACTTTCCTTCTCTTTCTTTACTGTTGGAAAGAATCTAATCCAAAGCAGATATTTAAAGACAACAGTGCAAAACTACAAGGGGGAGGTATTAGAATACAGGAGAATCGTTTAAAATATCTCTTCCTGTTTCACTAGCAGGATCATCTAATTTGCTGCTCCCTGCAACTCACGAATCAACCTCATCATTACTTTTCAAGATAAAGGAGGGTCGCAGGGTGTCATATAAGACATGCACAGAAAGATGACAGTCTGTAGACTATTATGTAATCAACATTTCAGATGATTTTTCTAGTGGTTGTTAATTAACAAATATTTTAAAGTTAACAATGAACTAGGAAGTAAATTCGTCATGAACATCACCTCCCACTTTCTTGTTTTTTGTTGAACATGTAAACTGGACAACCTGGATGTCCATAGGCATGTAAACCAAAGGTGAAGTTAATGGTCTGATACATGGAATGGCCACCTGGTTGAGCTTAGGTGTGATTTTTGTGATTTTTAGCCAGGCTAATGGCTCAAAGAAAAATTAAAATATACATTTTTTTCTCTCTATCTTGGTTTATTACTGTAATTGAATTTAGGGTATTTATTTTTTTTTAAAAATCAGTAGGAAAAAAAGCAGAAATAATAAAAGTTTAGAAAAATTTATTTTGGCAACATGGAATAAAGTGGCATTACTAATAGTAAAATGTGCACTTTCAGATTTACACTGCATAGGGAACGTTATTTGGCTGGATTAAGATTCATTATCATTTTGTAATAGATTATTCTTCAGTCACAGGAATGAGCTGTAGATCATCCACTATGGGGATGCTTAAGGAAAGACTCAAAAATAAATGCTCTCTTCAATTTATATAAATTACAGAATGCAGCATGACTGTTGTGGATATATGTGGATAGTGTACTAACTATTGATATTTATTGATATTAAAATGCATATTCCGACATGCATATTCCGACTTGCATAATTCCGACTTGCATTGTAACATCGTAGACGATTCCCCCCCCCCTTTCTTAGAACCAGTGCCGTTACTATGCTATTGTCGTACTCCAGAACAGAGCTCCTTGGCTTGCGAGAGTTTCCCCTCTCGCAGGTCTGGCCCCCTCATCTAACACGGGCCCACCTCGAGGATGGATTGATAGATCCTGAGAGGTGGGCGAGGCGCAAACTAAGGGGGTTTTTATGCAAATTTTTAATTCGGTTTTTAAGGGGTCCTGGGGTGGGGGGAGGGTTTATGCAGTCAGAGGGGGGTCAAGTTATAGGGCCGGCTGGCGGAAGTGGGATAAAGGAGGAGTCCATTAGGGAGGGGGGATCAGGGGTCGTCTCTGTTGAGGGCCGTCCCATTCGGTTGGTCTTAGGGAGGGGCAGGGGCGGTGGGAGACAGGATGTCCATCATGGGTTGGGGGCTCGTGGTCGCTGGTTACGAGTGATCGCTTGCCCCAACCCCCTGTGCTCCACTCGTAGGCTAGGCGGTCAGGGATTACAGAGCCGGGGCCCTAGGTTGATGTTCTGCAACGCCAGGTCCGTGGTGAACAAAGCTCCCCTCATAAATGACCTTGTGTCAGAGGGGGACCCGGACCTGGTGGGAATTACGGAGACCTGGTTGGGCCCCGAGGGGGGTCTACCCCTCGTGGAAATGTGCCCACCAGGTTACCGTGCATTTCATCAACCTAGGGCCCTAGGCAGGGGTGGGGGGGTGGCGGTTATTGTTAAGGAAAGTCTGGAGCCGAAGGAGGCCACTGTGCCTCAGACGACCGGCTGTGAGTCCCTCTTCGTGAAGTGGGGCCTAGGGAGGCAGTTGGGCTTGCTGGTTGTATACCTGGCTCCCCGCTATGTAACAGCAGCCCTGCCCGAGCTACTCGAGGTGATCGCCGCGATGGCGGTGGAGACCCCCAGACTTATGGTCATGGGGGACTTTAACCTGCCATCGGCGGGCGAGACATCCGAGGCAGCTCGGGAGTTCATGGCTTCCATGACGGCCATGGACCTGACCCAAGTAGTTCAGGGCCCCACGCACGAGGGAGGACACACGCTGGATCTGATTTTTGTCTCTGGACACTGGATTAGTGATCTTGGAACAGGGGATTTAGTCATCTTACCCTTGTCATGGACAGATCACTCTCTCCTTCGGATAGACTTTCCAACCGTCACACCCCACCGCGGGGAGGCGGAACCGGAGACACCGAGTTGGTTCCGCCCCAGGCGCCTGATGGACCCGGAAAGGTTCCAGAGGGAGCTTGGGCCAGTACCTGTGTCCCTGTCCCACGGCTCGACTGAGGATCTAGTGGCCGCATGGTATAGTGCGGCCACGGGGGCCTTGGACCGAGTCGCGCCCTTGCGGCCTCTCATGCGGCGTCGAGTCACCCAGGCTCCTTGGTTTACCGAGGAGCTTCGGGAGATGAAACGCTGTAAGAGACGCCTAGAGAGTAGGTGGAGATCTTCTCGATCCGAATCTGACCGAACACTAGTGAGAGACCATATTAGGACTTATTTAGTGGCGCTAAGAGTGGCCAAACGTGAGTATTGTGCCACCCTTATCGCGTCCGCGGAAAACCGCCCTGCCGCCCTGTTTGGGGTGACCCGCTCCCTCTTGCATTTGAGGCCGCGGGAAGCCCCTCTGCAGGGTCGAGCAGAGGAATTCGGAGTTTTTCTGCAGGACAAAATCACTCAGATTCGGAACGAGCTGCCCTCCACTAGTGATCCGGTCGAGGTGCCCGGTGCTGGTCTTGAGATAACATCTTGGGAGGAGTTTGACTTTGTTACTACCGAGGATATGGACAGGTTGCGGAGGAACCTTAGAGCCACCACATGTTTATTGGACCCGTGCCCCTCCTGGCTTGTACTGGCATCCTGGGAGGTGACACGAGGCTGGCTCCAGGGTATTGTGAATTCATCTCTGAGTGAGGGGTCCTTGCCCACCGTCTTGAAAGAGGCGGTGGTGAGGCCCCTCCTCAAGAAGCCATCCCTGGACCCAGCTTTATTAGAGAACTATCGTCCCGTCTCCAACCTTCACTTTTTAGTGAAGGTTGTTGAGAGTGTGGTGGCTCAACAGTTTCCCCGACATCTGGAGGAAGTTGATTATCTAGACCCGCGCCAGTCCGGCTTCCGGCCCGGTCACAGTACCGAGACGGCATTGGTCGCGTTGGTGGATGATCTCTGGAAGGCACGGGATAGAGGTTGTTCCTCTATCCTTGTCCTATTAGATCTCTCAGCGGCTTTTGATACCATCGACCATGGTATCTTATTGCACCGATTGGGGGGGTTGGGGCTGAGAGGCACCGTTTTACGGTGGTTCTCATCCTACCTCTCTGGTCGGTCGCAATGGGTGTTGGCAGGAGGGCAGAAGTCGTCCCCGAGGCCCCTCACATGTGGGGTTCCTCAGGGGTCGGTCCTCTCGCCACTCCTGTTCAACACCTACATGAAGCCGCTGGGTGAGATCATCCGTGGTTTTGGGGTGGAATACCATCTGTACGCTGATGACACTCAGTTGTACATATCCACCCCAAACCACCCCAACGATGCCGTCGAGGTGCTGTCCCGGTGTCTGGAGGCCGTACGGATCTGGATGGGTAGTAACAAACTCAAGCTCAACCCGGCCAAGACCGAGTGGCTGTGGTTTCCGGCACCCCGGTTCAGCCAGATAAGTCCAACACTGGCCATTGGGGGCGAACAACTGGCCCCCGTGGAGAGGGCGCGCAACTTGGGCGTCCTCCTGGATTCCCGGCTGTCCATGGAGGACCATGTGGCGGCCGTGGCCAGGGGGGCATTCTATCAGGTACGCCTGATACGCCAGTTGCGCCCCTTACTGGATCGGGGAGCCCTTCGCACAGTCACTCAAGCGCTCGTGACATCCCGGCTGGATTACTGTAACGCTCTCTACATGGGGCTCCCCTTGAGGTGCACTCGAAGGCTACAGTTAGTACAGAATGCGGCCGCGCGGGTGATTATGGGTGCCACAAGGCAAACCCACGTAACACCTCTCCTGCGCGAGCTGCACTGGCTGCCTGTGGCCTTTCGAGTGCGCTTCAAGGTGCTGATGACCATCTTTAAATCGCTCCATGGCTCGGGGCCTAGCTATATACGAGACCGCCTCCTGCCCCATACATCCCTTCGATCCGCTCCCACAGAGAGGGTCTTCTTCGGGTGCCGTCGACGGGGCAATGCCGGTTGGCGACACCCAGGGGAAGGGCCTTCTCTGTCGCGGGCCCGGCCCTCTGGAACGACCTACCCCCCGACCTCCGTACTATCTCGGACCTCCGCCTCTTCCGCCAACGTCTTAAGACGTATTTATTCCAACAAGCCGGCCTAGGATAGCCCCCATTTCTGACTTTTTAAGAAAATAATTTATAATTGGCAAGGGTTTTAATATTGGGTTTTAGCACGGGTTTATTAATTTAATACATTTTAATAGATATTTATTGTATTTTGTGTTCTTAAATAATGCCTGTGCGCCGCCCTGGGTCCTAACAAGGAGAAGGGCGGGGTATAAATTTAATAAAATAAATAATAATAATATTCCATTAAATCAACTATCATATGTTCCCTGGCAAAGATCAGCACAGCAATAATGCAATCATTAATAGAAGAGGTAAGCAGATGTCTTTCATTTTATATATATTATAGATGTTGCTTTATCCAGGACTTTCATGTTGCTGTGTTCAGTTAGTAAACTATCTATTCCCCTCCCCCCTGAAAATGTGTATTTCTATACATATAGCCACAATTAGTGCAAGTCTGAATAGTGTGATATTTCATTTAGTGCAAATATAAATTGTTTTTGTACTACCAGATTCAATAGAACTTTCTGTTGTCTAGGGATCTTCATTTCATGAGCCATAAGCAATGGTCTTTTGTGATGTGGCACCCACATGATGGCATCTTCTCCCTTGTCCCAGGAATAAGATCAGCCTCTTTATTTCTGAACTTTCAAATGTCTCTCAAGATCTGGAGACCCCAGGGAATGGGTGAACTAGTAAGAGGGCGCCTTTGTTATCAATAATTCTCTCCCCATTATTTTCTTTTTTAGTTTTGCTTTCATAGCTTTAATGCTTTTAAAGTAATTACTATATTATTATAATAGATAATGACTGTTTTATAGTTTTGCTTTTTACTGATTTGTTGTATACCACTCAAAGTTACTTTCTACAAGATGGGTAGCTATGTAGATTTGATTAATAAATCAAAATGAAGTCCTCAAGAACCTTTTTTAAAATAGAATTACTCTTTTTGTTCTGTTGATTTTCACACCAGGATTTTTTAAATATGAATTTCTCCAATGTATGTGCTTTCAAAACTGTTTTTAAAAAAAATAAAATTCATAAAGATATTTCATTGTAGGAGGACAGCTGTGTTAGTCTATGGTGGAAAAAAAATCAGAAAGAGTGTGGTAGCACCTTTTCCAACTAACAAATTTTGTTAAAAAGCCAAAAGCTTTCTTTTAGTTGGAAAAGGTGCTACCAGACTCTTCCTGATATAAAGACAACTCAGTAACCCAGTATGCTATCTTATTAATAAGTTGGTAACATGAGAAAGTTTTAATTGATCTGCACACTTCTACAAGGAACAGGATTAGTATCTACTAGGAAATGGAATCGTAGGTGTTCTAATCACTTATAAAAATAAATTCAGTAACCTGTGGACTTTTAAAAATTATCCTCAACTATTCCCATCATTAACTTTGTAAACATTTGGCTGCCTGAATCATATATGATATGCTCCATGGAAAGCAGCTTATTAGTTCATCTTCTAAGGTACAGGTAAAGGTTACCCTTCCACACATGGGCTAGTTGTTCCTGACTCTAGGAAGCAGTGCTCATCTCCATTTCAAAGCCAAAAAGCCAGTACTGTCCAAAGACATCTCTGTGGTCATGTGGCTGGCAAGACTAAAAGCCGAAGGCGCACGTAACAGTAAAAGAGGCTATGGTGAGGCCCCTCCTTAAGAAGCCCTCTTTGGATCCAGCTTTATTAACCAACTATCGTCCAGTCTCCAACCTTCCCTTCTTGGTGAAGGTTGTTGAGAGTGTGGTGGCACAACAGTTTCCCCCTCACCTGGAGGAAGTTGATTATCTAGACCTGCGCCAGTCCGGCTTCCGGCCCGGGCATAGCACCGAGACGGCATTGGTCACGTTGGTAGATGATCTCTGGAGGGCCAGAGATGGGGGTTGGTCCTCCATCCTGGTCCTATTAGACCTCTCGGCGGCTTTTGATACCATCGACCATGGTATCCTATTGCATTGGCTGGGGGGGTTGGGGGTGGGAGGCACCGTTTTACGGTGGTTCTCCTCCTACCTCTCTGGCCGATCGCAATTTGTGTTGACAGGAGAGCAGAGGTCGACCTCGAGACCCCTCACATGTGGGGTGCCTCAGGGGTCGGTCCTCTCGCCTCTCCTGTTTAACACATATATGAAGCCGCTGGGTGAGATCATCCGTGGTTTTGGGGTAGAGTACCATCTCTACGCTGATGATACTCAGCTGTATATATCTACCCCAAACCACCCCAACGATGCCGTAGCGGTGATGTGCCAGTGCCTGGAAGCCGTACGGATCTGGATGGGAAGAAACGGACTCAAGCTCAACCCAACCAAGACCGAGTGGCTGTGGTTTCCGGCTGCCCGATTCAACCAGCTGATTCCATCGCTGGCCATTGGGGGCGAACATCTTGCCCCAGTGGATGGGGTGCGCAACTTGGGTGTCCTCCTGGATGCCCGGCTGTCCATGGAAGATCAAGTGACAGCCGTGGCCAGGAGGGCGTTCTACCAGGTTCGCCTGGTTCGCCAGTTGCGCCCCCTATTGGATCGGGACGCCCTTCGCACAGTCACTCACGCTCTCGTGACATCCCGACTGGACTATTGTAACTCTCTCTACATGGGGCTCCCCTTGAGGTGCACTCGGAGACTTCAGTTGGTCCAGAATGCAGCCGCGCGAGCAATTATGGGAACCGCCAGGTTCACCCACATAACACCGCTCTTGCGCGAGCTGCACTGGCTGCCTGTTGTCTTCTGGGTGCGCTTCAAGGTGTTAGTTATCATCTTTAAAGCGCTCCATGGCTCGGGACCTAGCTATCTGCCGGATCGGATCCTGCCTCATACATCCTCACGGCCGATTCGCTCCCACAGAGAGGGACTTCTCCGGGTGCCGTCCACTAGACTTTGTCAGCGGGCGACCAGGGGAAGGGCTCTCTCTGTGGCGGGCCCAGCCCTCTGGAACGACTTTCCCCCCGATATTAGAACAACCACGGACCTCCGCTCCTTCCGTCTGAAATTAAAAACATATCTTTTCTGCTTGGCCGGCCTAGGGTAGTCTCCCTTCTATGTGGTTTTATATTTAATTATTGGGTATTTTAGCTTTAAATGGGATTTTTAGCACAGGTATTAGATTTAATTCGTTTTTAGTTATGTTTGTATATTTTGTATATGTGTATATTTATTGTTTTTATTTCCCCTGTGCACCGCCCCGAGTCCCTGTGGGGAGAGGGAGCGGTTTACAAATTAAAAGTTATTATTATTATTACCTTCCCACCAAAGGTAGTTCCTATTTTTCTACTTGCATTTTTACATGCTTTCGAACAGCTAGGTTGGCAGAAGCTCAGAGAAGTACCGTATTTTTCATAGTATAAGACGCACCAGATTATAAGGTTTTGAAGAGGCAATTTTTTTTAAAAAGGTAGGTAAATAGATAGAGGGAAAGAAAGAGAGAGAAATACAGTAGGTAGGTAGGGAGAGAGAAAGAGAGAGAGAGAGTAGGTAGGTAGGTAGGTAGGTGGGAGAGACAGAGAAATACAGTAAGTAGGTAGGTAGGGAGACAGAATATGTAGATAGGTAGGTAGGTAGATAAAGGGTAGGGAGAGAGAGAGAGAAATATAGTAGGTAGGTAAGGAGAGAGTTTAGATAGGTAGGTAGGTAGAGGGATAGAGAGAGAAAAATAGAGAGAGAAATAGAGAGAGAGAGAGAAATACAGTAGATAGGTAGGGAGAGAGAGAGTAGGCAGGTAGGTAGATGTTTCCAGGTGTATTTACCCATTTGCTGGATAAGGAAATCACTGGCCACCTTTGAAACAAATCTTTGTTTCTGCAGGCACAGTACTTGACCAACATAATGCTCATCAATCACTCTAACTAAACAGCTTTCCAAAAGGGGGGGGAAAAACCTTTTTGCATTGTGCAAACCTCCCCCAAACGGCCCATTTTTCGCAAAAATGCCACTGTGTGTTTTTTTAAATAAAAGGCATGAACAGCATTGGGGGGGCTTGCAGAGTGCTCCTAGGGTGGTGGGGCAAACAAGGAAAAACAGCCTGTTTTGTTCGTGAAAATGGGGCATTTTTTGGTCAAAAAACAGGATGCATAGCCTTATGGAGGCTTATAGAGTGCTGCTGGGGGCTGGGGGGGGGGGGGGCAAAAACGCCCTGCTTTTTTGCTCATTTCTGCCCTCCCCAGCCCCCAGGAGCTCTCTGGAAGCCTCCATAAGGGTATGTGCGTGGCCATTTTGGTAAAGGGGCGGGGTTCCAGGAGGCAAGAAATGCTGTATTCGATGTATAAGACGCACCCAGATTTTCAGCCTCTTTTTAGAGGAAAAAAGGTGCGTCTTATACTCCAAAAAATACGTTAATGGGACCTCAGTCCCTTACATGGCACCTGGGATTCGAACTGCCAAACTGCCAACCTTTTGATCAACAAGTTCAGCATCTTAGCCACTGAGCCACCATGTCCCTTTGAGCCACTGCATCTATTTAGGTGTTCCACTCACTTATAAAAATAAATTCAACAACCTGTGGAATGAAAGTCTTTAGTCTTTTAAAAATTATCTTCAAGAAGTCCCACCAATGACTTTATAAACATCTGGCTGCCTGAATCATACATGATATGGCCCATGGTAAGCCGCTTATTGGTTCCTGCTCTAGGGAAGGGTTAATCCATTGTTCTCTGCTTGCAGCATGAAGATTTGCCTTTACTCTTAACTCTCCATCAACACATCTGAGATTTACAACCTGCTGTAAAGGCATCCAGAATTTATTGCCATTTTTCTTGGGAAATATATCTGCATGTGAGCACATAGGAGTGCCAGGGCTCTACTTGCCACACATTTTATGCTTTATGATGCTTGGTTTCTGCAGTGTTGAAGGCTACTAAGCAGCTTAGCACCAACTAACTAACCAACCAATCAACCAGCCAACCAACCAATCATTATTCATCTTGAAAGAGCCGGCTCTTCCATTCTCCACTTGGGTGGGGGGTGGGAGAAACAGCACTGTGAGCAACAGCTAAAGTTTGCTATACCGCTTATCTCTATAAATATTCACACAGCACTCTTGCTCAGTAGTTATTGTTCCCCGCCCCCCGTTGATGCTTTTTATGTATATATTTCCCTCTCCATTCCTTATTTTATTTTAAGCGCTTGGAGAGTTCAACTGTCGCCCAAGGCTTCAAACTAATTTTCTCTTCAGAAATGATTGCGGAGAGCGCATGCATAATAAATCCCGTTATTGCTCTTGTTATTAAAATGGGTTGTTAGGAAGTGGACTTGGAGGCCTTTTTATCTGATGACAGCAGTTCTTCTTAGCTTGGCACTTATGGCTTATTGACAGATGCTGCCAGGTTTTAAAGGGAATCAAAAAGAAGAGAGTGAGAATGCTGAAAATAGTTGGTTCAGATTATGCTCAGGTTTGGGGAAATGACCTGATATAGAACTAATGCTAGACCTATGCAATTTTAGTGGTAGAAGCAATGGGTTGACTCGCCCATTGTAGAATGAGTCACTAAATTATTATTTCTTCTGATTAAAGCTAAACATTAGGGAATTAAGTAGAGACTAGAGCTACATTTTTTATTAATTACCAAATTTGTTGTTCTAAAATAGCCTTCCCGAGTCAACTGCACTCTGGAACTCCTAGATCAGGGCCATGCAGGCTAAGAATTACAAAAACTTCAGCCACAGTATATCTGGAAAATGTAGATTTTAAGACATTAACCTTAATCATTTCAACCATTAAAATATATTCAAGCAAAATAAACTTCTATTCAGATGTTTTTAATAATCCTATTTAGATTTGTTTCTCATAGATCTTTAGATCTATGCAGAAACATGATTCAGAGTTTCAATCTAAAGGCATTTTTGCTGAATATTCTATCAAATCTCCGAATTACAATCAGGTCAAAGAGAATCAGTGAATCAAATTAGATATTCCCAACTCAGTCTGGTGATTTGATGAACACATGCTAAAAATGTGGCTTTTTAAATTAGATTAAATTACATCAACTTTCTGAACTGTATTAGTCTTTATTCATTCTTGACCCTAACTTTCCTTTTTCTAACATACACATTTGGTAAGGACCCTTTGCCATTGCATGCAATATGTTTCTCCCAACACAGCTAATCTTACTTATATACAACACAGTGAGCAGAACTCTTCTACCCAACTATTTCCATTTCTTTTGGCAAACTCTGTGGAGCACTCTGTAGGCAAATGATGTCTCAACTGCAGAATGAAAATTATTAAAAGCATGTTTTTAGTCTTTACTGCATCCAAAACTCACAACATTATGGTTTAATTGAAACCTGTGTCCAACATGCAAGTTTCTAACCTCATTAGAATCTATCCTTGAAAACTAGGATCTTCTTTGTAAAGACATAGTAGAGACAGAGAAGTCTGGGAGCTGAAGTCCTTCAGACTTAAAGTTGCAAAGGTTGGAGACCCCTGCCATAGAGAGATCACACATTTAGTTGAACAAACATTCAACAAAGTAGAAATGCAATCTCTCTTCTAAATTCCTGTATTAAAACATGACTGGTGGAAGAAGAATGGAGGGATCTCTGTTTACTTAATGCATTTAAATCAGAAGTGTCAAACTCGATTTCATTGAGGGCCAGATCAGGGTTATGTTTGACCTAACGAGGCGTGGGCAGGATGGGTATGGTCAGCTCGACATCACTCGGGTTGGCACCTCTGGTGGCCCAAGCAATCTGCCAGAGAAAATGAGCTCTCCTGCAACCGCCCTGCCAGCAAAAACAGAGTTCAGGATGGCTGCCTGCAGAGCTCCATTTTCACTGGCAGAGGCACTGCAGGCCAGTCCTTTCCTGCTTCCAGGGTGGCTCTGCAGGCCAGATCTAAGCACCCTGTGGGCTGGAACAGGCCCCCAAGTCTTGAGTTTGACACTTGTGATTTAGATGAATGCCTGAAGAAGGTTTACAAAATGCAAAAAAAAACCCAACACCATTTCTTATAGAAGCCCACCGGCTTATAGGATCCAGTTAGAATGCTTTCCTTCCAGGCTAATATGGTGGTGGGATGGGGACAATGTTCCCAGTTTTCTTAAACTTTGTATATTACAAGAACCTCAGAGTGCAGGAGAATAAAGACAAAAGGAATAAATAAAGTGTGTGTTCGTTGGACACAGATCATCATAATTAGAAGCATAAAAAGCCAACACAAATTGTCACCCTGCAGAAATGTTCCTTTTATCGTTAGCATGATTTATTTGGGGAAGCTAATTTTTTTTTGGTTTTTGTATTATTATTCCTGTTCTTTTCTTCAAACCACAATAGAAACCTGCAAATGAAATGAGCTAGAGGACAGAAACTGATGGCAATGGGACAATTTAAGCAATAATCTCATTTGCTTTGTAGTATTAAAAAAAAAAGGCAATAAGGGGCTTTTTACTGAATGAAAACATGCAGAATGAATTACAAAGAGCTCTTTATTGCACATATACTGCAAGGATAAGAAATCTGTTGGTTTTTTAAAAAAAGCAATGAGAAAAATCTTCTTTGACATGCCTGATCTGGAGACAGTAAATGCTCAGATGCATTTATTAATCCTTGGCTATGTTCAATATATGCATAATATTAGCATAGGTCCAGCCAGATTGTGAATGCTGATTAGGAAGTAACATGCAAATATCCATAATTTAATGCAGTCAGTTTTCAGATGCAATCACTGCTCTAGACACTTGTTTCAGGATGCTTTCATATATAAATATGAAATCACAGTTAAAGTTTAATATTTCTTTCTATCGCTCTAATTTTCTTGCAATATTTTTAAAACAAGAATTGATACAAACTAAAATAAAGTAAGAAGGAAGTAATAAAAAGGAAGAAATGAAAGAGAAAGCTAAAGTGCAGGAAGAAGAAAAGGTGGAAGAAAAATATAAAAGAAAGAAAAAAGATACAGCAGTTATAAGTACAGTTATATATATATACCTTGTGTTCTAAAAGTTACATCGTAACTCTCTTCTTTTTATAATCTGTCCTATAGACCCTTTGTTAGAACCATAGATTATAAAACCATTCTTTTATTTTTTTTACACAAAAAGTCCATGACAAAAAGTCCATGAAAGGTTTCCAGTCAGCAATAACCACAGATATTGTCTTTTCTCTAATCAGTGTGTCCATCTCTGGGAATGGGAAATTTTAGCGCAGGTTAGGTTTAATTTGTTTTTAAGAAATGTTTGTATGTATTTATTGTTTTTATTCTACCTGTGCACCGCCCCGAGTCCCCATGGGGAGAGGGAGCGGTTTATAAGTATTAAATTATTATTATTATAAATTATTATTATTATTATCTCAGCGACTTTCAACAATCTTCAGCAATCATTCCTCTCTTGTACATGTTGCCAAATCTTTCCATCCTTATTTATATAATAATCTTGTTTCTTATTATAAGTAAAAACAAAATTACATTCTTTTTCCAACTCTTTGTCCATCATTTCCAAGCGGAAAGATTCTAGTTTCAGTTGTATACTATTAATATTTAAAATCTCTGAATCAGTCTATGCATTTGACTTCCAAATCTAACTTTTTTGTATATCCACCAAGTATCCACCAAAATGAGCCTTCTTGTTGTTCACCTTTCCAACATAGATTTGAAGAAACTTTATAAAGGCAAAGGTAAAGTTTTCCCCTGTCTAGTCATGAGTGTGTGCTCATCTGTGTTTCTTAGCTGAGGGAACCAGTGTTGGCCAAAGACAGTTCCATTGTCATGTGGCAGGCATGACTATATACTGAGGTATATGGAAAACTTTGTACATGAAAGCAATGCTTTTTTTCTTATGCATTATTCTAATTGGAATTACTTTCAGATGCAATTACACCTGTATTATCAATCTTTGATCTTGTATTGAAATGCTGCTGGTTCGTTGTCTTCTTCCTGATAAAGTACATCTCCTCTCTTCTTCAGTTTTTTTTGCCTCTTTTCTGGTAGTTGCCATTCTAAACATGTAATCCAAAAATGAAGTATGTTAATGACAAGGGGGAAGGTAAAGGATAGGCTCTCCCCTTTTCTTTTCTTTTTCTTTTCTCTTCATTCTTTCATTGCAAATGGCATTGCATAGTTACAGTTGACATCACAGTCTGCCTCTTATTACTTTTAGTTTTCAAAATCCATCAATTCTCTATGCTTTAAACAAATACAATTCCCATGAAGGTCAAGTTAATTTGTCTGTTTCTTTTAACAAAATTTAATCTTTCAAAATTACTGTCCCCTATATCCAGCAGAATTCACTATCTGATGGTAGCAAAGAGATGTAGAAAACTTCAACTATTTTCTGCTAGCTAATAGTCTTCTAAATTTTTGCTGCCCAATATATGAAAGGCAACTTGCAAACTCCAATTGATGTCAGAAATATTTGTTACATTCACTTTTATTTTTCTGTCCATTCCATATGCTTCTCACCAAATTGAGATCAGTTGTTTTGTAGTGTTTGAAAAATGTATATTAAACTTACTAAACATAATCAGAAGTTCAGAACCAATGACATGAATCTCATACGGAGTCTCTTTCCACACAATCAGTAGGAATCTCTGGCAAAAGTCGGGCTCCGCTTAGAATGGGCAATAATAGAGAAAATTAGTTAGAGACGTTTAGGAGGGTTATTCTTTCTAATGTTGACATAGGATGTAACATTTTTGTAAGCATTGTGAGTGCATAGCACCACAAAAAAAATTGAAAAGCAACAACTGGAACATCCTCTCAATGTTTATTTTCTCCTGTACCTATAATACTTAAGATCCAAAGCAGTGGTGAAATTCATTTTTTTTTACTACCAGTTCTATGGACATAGCTTGGTGGA
The DNA here is from genome assembly GCA_039707465.1 of Rhabdophis nuchalis. Taxonomy (NCBI): domain Eukaryota; kingdom Metazoa; phylum Chordata; class Lepidosauria; order Squamata; family Natricidae; genus Rhabdophis; species Rhabdophis nuchalis. The sequence goes on from CM077644.1 coordinate 32,309,998, forward strand.
CATAGCAGGGGGAGGCAAAATCCCCATTCCCACCCCACTCTGGGGCCAATCAGAGGTGGCATTTGCCGGTTCTCTGAACTACTGAAAATTTCCGCTACCAGTTCTCCAGAACCAGGAATTGGCGAAGCAAAACATTATGGAAAACAGAAGTTTCTTCTCATTCTTTAATGTAACAACAAATCAATCACCTGAGTTCAAAGCAATATTGTACATATTTAAAAATAGCTAAGCAAACATGAAGTATTTGGGAGAGCGGCTACTCTGGTTAGATGATAGATTATGTTGCTTAATATTTTGAATCTGCCTTTCAGGGTTTAATTTGTGAGAGTGGCTTTCAGGGTTTGAATTCAGCATTTCTGGGCTGCTGGCCTTTGTAAACATTTTCAGAAAAAACCTGGGAATGGTTGAATGGTTCAGTCTATCAGGGACAGAGACTTCAAGACAGTTTCTCTCAGTAAGATGTGGTTTGGCTCAACCATTCAAACCACTTACACCTGGTTTACTTCAATACTGTAGGCAGGATATGGTTTAGAATCTAGAAAGCAAGAATCTGAAAATAGCAGATGTTTTATAACACAACACAAAAGTTTTGCTCTCTTTCATATTCAAATAGCCAACGTAATCCAAATAATAATTTTGAGAAATGAACCATATATGAAAAAAAGAGTTCTGACTCAAGTTTCTGCACTGGCTAAAGTTCAGGTAAAAACCAAAACTAAGCAATTTGGATTCCATCCCTTTCCCTCAACATGCACATCAACAGAGAGACTGATATTTAACTTGCTTCTTTTCCAAATTTATAGAAGCACTAGGTAAGATAGAATAAGCTCTAATCTTCTGTCTTTCCTTTCCCTACAGAAGTTGGTAAAACCTGAAGCAAGATTCAGACTTCTTCAACCCACAAATGGATTACTGATCAACCCAAGGACAATTTACAGCAAACTTGGATAACTCAGTGGGATTCACTCTGTAAAATAATCAAATCAATCCTGCTTCAGAATATAAGCTCCTATAAGAACTGCTGGATGGGCAGCTTCCCAATGGAAGAAAACCCCAACTTAGTTTTTTTGTTATTATTAGATTTCTATCCTGTCTTTATTCTGTACAACTCAAGGCCACATACATAATGCTATTGCATATTTTCCATAGAACAGCAATCCTATAACTTGGATTGGATTCTAAGAAAGGACCAGAATCCACAATCTTCTAGTTTCTAGGCTAGCCTGGAAACTGGCTCTTCACTCAACCTTGCTCTCTTCATAGTCCTAGCTGCTTTGAAGATGACTGCCATTCCTTTTAAGGGGTTAATTTTGAAGGCAAACAAAACATTTACTGCAAATCAGAGTAATGATTGCCTGCCTCTATCTGGTGGGAGAATAGAAGGATAAGGATAATGTATGGGTGAAAGGGGGAGGGGGGAGATAAACATTAGTTACCAATCCTAAAGCTCAGAGTAGCCATCTCTTAGAATACCACTTATTTCATCTGAATAAGGAGGTCTTCATCCCACATCATCAAAGAAAAGTATTCCTGGATAGCTTCTGCATACAACAAATATTTTAGAGACATGTGCTTCCCTTTGCTTTTAATGGTTTATCTAGTTATATTCTGGTCTTTGTAATTTAAATATTTTCCATCCCAATTGGATTCAATGTGCAGCCAGCACCATCATCTATAGTTGGTTCTGCCAGAATGAATGAGAGGTCTCTAATGCAGAAGCCAATAAAAACATATCTTATAATTTCCCCTTAGTTTTCAATGGAAACTCCTATCTGCTCATTTTCTATTTTGAGTTTTGGCACTTTCCATGCAAAGGTTGTCAAATGTTTAGGCTCTGGTATAGATAGCATTGCACAAGTACTATGTCTCATATGTGCAATGACATTATGATGCATGTGATAGGAACCAGGTCTGCAGGCTAAAAAAACGAACATGAAAAATAAAAGCAAATTCATTCAGATTTGTTTTTCATATTTCTTTTTATTGAATTAGTTATACTTTGCTTTAACGTAAATCAAACGTGGGTGGATTTTATAAATGAATGCACAAATTTATTTTATTTAACTCATTTCAGCAATCTCAAATTCCAGTGGCAATTATATTTCACCGAAATAGAGTTTATGAGATGAGTCTTCTTGATTTCACTGAGTAGTTTGCACTTTATTTATGCTGTTTGATTGCAACCGATTATACTGTTTGGGGATGTTTCCAGGCATTTGGTTGAATGATATGAATACAGGAATCTTGGAGAATGGAGGCATAAATGTAAGTTTTTGTGTGTGTTTCCATGTACAGAAAGCCAATACCTATAAGTGTTGTGTAAGTGCCTTCTGAAGATGTGTTTACACATCTATTATCTAAAACTTATCGTTCTTAAAAAATCTTTATAGTTTTTGGTGTTGATTTGTGATTGATTGGCATTGATGTTGAAGCAACTTAGGACTTTGGAGAAATTTCCTGACAGAACAATTAAGCAGCAGAATGACTTGCCTCCAGAAGTTGTGCTCCAACACTGGAAGTTTTTAAGAAGAGATTGAACAACCATTTGTCTGAAATGATATAAGGTTTCCTGCCTGAACAAGGGGTTGGACTAGAAGACCACCAATATCTCTTCCAACTCTGTTATTCTGTTATTCCTGAAAGTCTATATAGAGGTTTTTTTTAAAAACAAGACTACAATGCTTTTATTTCTGCAAAATAATGTACAATATGTTTTGAATTTATATTTAAATTTATTTCTTACAATGTTATACTGACTTTTATTTTGTTTTTATTTTGGCCTATTTAAAAAATCTGCCATTGTTGTAAAATGCAAGTATTCATTTATTACTCAGTCCTAAAACAGCTATCAATATTTACAGTATGAACATAGTTTTGCATTTCTCATCTATGTTTCCATTTCCCAGGTACATTACAACTCTATTGTAGAGTTGTAATGTACATCAACTCTATTGTTGATGATAGTTCATTGTCACATATTGCTTTTGATCATATTACACAAACAACAATCTGTTAAAGCAAAAATACCTTCTTATAAAACCTTAAAGCCTAAGCAATTATGGGAAGGTTTTGTAGATTTGTACTTTTTTAACAGTTTTATGAAGTATATCTTCAGAAGAATGGCTAGAGAAAGAAATGTATGTGTCCTTGTATTTATAAATAATGTGAAATTCAATGCAAGAAAAAAAATCCATTCCATGAAATACAATGTACACCTGGCTTCATCCCTGTCCATCAAGGAACAGTAGGCAATTTAAGCAGTCTTCTCTACAGTTTGGGGCCTCAATTCCAGAGAACAGAAACATTATCTTACCTTTCTTGTGGAGTTCCTCACTAATATAGGCCACAGTCAAACAAAGCTGCAAATCAGCTTTGTGCTCGCTTCGGCAGCACATATACTAAAATTGGAACGATACAGAGAAGATTAGCATGGCCCCTGCGCAAGGATGACACGCAAATTCGTGAAGCGTTCCATATTTTTATAATAATAAAAAAAAAACCTGCAAATCAGTAATCAGAAAGCAATCTACATCACCTTTATTATCATGATTTCATATGCTTCTTTGTTACAACTATTTCAAAAATTCTTGGCAAGACACTAGACCTCATGAAAGGGTCTTGCTTATTACTACCCTTTAGAACAGACATTCTATGATTTTTCTTCCTATTTATTTTCTTCATTAAATGTTGGAAGATCTGTGCATCATGCACATAAGCTTGACTTCTCCAAGTCCTCTAACCTAATACACTTGAAAACATTCCATAACAAACTGGGGAAAACATACCACCCAATCTGTATGACACAATTGGTTAGATGTTTACCGCCTGCAGCTCCTTAGTTCTGGCCTCCTCTCTTCATATGGCCCAGGGTGAAAGGTTGCACACGGGTTGTTGTTGTTGTTTGGGAGACTCTATGATCTCCAAACAATTCTTAGAGCGTGGTGTGAGGCTGTGGAGTTAACATTTGTGTGATGCTGTTTGTTATTATTTTATTACACAGATATTTAGAAAAGCCAAAATCCTTGTGAGGTTTCTTCTGATTGTTCCAAAAAGAAAACATTTGCATTCTGTGGGCCATGATTGGGAACACATGTATTTTCCCCACCCCATTTTAGAGCTGCTCTCTATTGCTAATATCTCAGAAAACAAACTAGAGCTGCATTCTCTGTTGTTCTTTAATTTGAGAAACTCAACTGTCGCAATTAGACTTGCTGTATTCCCTACAGATAGATTCCCATCACATAGTATTGGGCCTAACTGGGGGCAGGAGGAGATATAATAATACAATAATACAATAGCAGAGTTGGAAGGAACCTTGGAGGTCATCTAGTCCAACTCCCTGCCTAGGCAGGAAACCCTATACCATTTCAGACAAATGGCTATCCAACATCTTCTTAAAGACTTCCAGGGTTGGGGCATTCACAACTTCTGTTGGCAAGCTGTTCCACTGATTAATTGTTCTAACTGTCAGGAAATTTCTCCTCAGTTCTAAGTTGCTTCTCTCCTTGATTAGTTTCCACCCATTGCTTCTTGTTCTGCCCTCAGGTGCTTTGGAGAATAGTTTGACTCCCTCTTCTTTGTGGCAACCCCTGAGATATTGGAACACTGCTAGCATGTCTCCCCTAATCCTTCTTTTTATTAAACTAGACATACCCAGTTCCTGCAACTGTTCCTAATATGTTCTAGCCTCCAGTCCCCTAGTCATCTTTGTTGCTCTTCTCTGTACTCTTTCTAGAGTCTCCACATCTTTTCTACATCATGGCGACCAAAACTGGATTCCATATTCCAAGTGTGGCCTTACCTTACCTTATCATATGAGTGATTGACTCGGACAACATTATGCATATGATCCAAAATGGGTGAAGTTAGTTAAAGGCATGAAGTCAAGCAAATACTTTTGAAAAAGAATAGCATTTTTTTTTCTTTTAGTCTTTATATGATTAGGGCTTTGCATACAAAATAAGAGATAGATTTATCCTGGAAGACAGAAAAGTAAAAGATTGTATGTAAGGCTATTAAAAATTTGAAGATGACTATTGTTAGCAGGGGCGAGAAGACCTGGATTTTGTCCCTTCACACATCTAGATTTGCAAACTGCATTTGCTAGACTATTAAGAAGGGACAAGGTATTACTCATATTTGTTTAATAGAAAATTGATGAAGCAATGGGTTCAAATTAAATTTTCTTGAAATATTAGGAATAATTTATCTTAATATCAGCAGTCTGTGAATTCTTCTTTCAATAAACTAAATGTCTACATTTCAGCAGTGCTTTATTTATTTGTTTATTTTTATGTATATCCTGCCTTTGTTATTTTTATAAATAATAGAAGATGGTGAGGTAAATTGGACTGTGAGGTAAATTGGGCTGAGAAAGAGTGACTGGCCCAAAGTCATCCAGCCAGCTTTCGTGCCTAAAGTTCAGAGGTGGTATTCAGCCAGTTCTGACCAGTTCTGGAGAACTGGTAGTGGACATTTTGAATAATTTGGAGAACTGGTTAATGCCACCTCTGGCTGGCGCTGCCCCCATCTATTCTCTGCCTCCCAAGTCCCAGATGATCGAGAGGGAATGGGAATTTTTCAGTAACCATCCCCTGGAGTGGGGTAGAAATTGAGATTTTATAGCACCCTTCCCCTGCCACGCCCACCACAGTGCCACACCCACAGAACCGGTGGTAAAAAAAATTGAGTCCCACCACTGCTAAAGTGGGATTAGAATTCACAGTCTCCTGGTTTCTAGCCTGGTACCTTAACCACTACAGCAAACTGGCTTTTCTTTAACACTGTGCAAAAGCTTCAAAAGAATGCTTTACTTTGATGATACATCTGCTTCACAACACTGCACACTCCCATTGTTTTGAAAAGTGAAGCAAAGGTGCAATATTTGGCTTCATGTCACTCTGAAGCCTCATCTGCTGGTTCAGTTCCAGTAGCCACAAGAAGCATTTCTTCTTCAAATGCATCCAGTTAGCTATTTCATCAGTGCTAATTAGCTTCTGCTGATTAGCATAGGCCTCAACAGTAATAATAGCACTTATATACCACTTCACAGTCCTTTACAGCCCTCTCTAAGAAGTTTACAGAATATTACACCTAACACTTTTACCCACCTCAGAAGGATGGAAGGATGAGTCAACCTTGAGCCTGGTGAGATTTGAACTGCCAAATTGTAGGCAGTCAGTGATCAGCAGAAGTAGTCTGCAGAATTGCACTCTGGCCACTGTGCCACTAAGGCTCTTAGAAGATATTCTTTAAGGTTTTTATAGCTGGAATATGGTCCATTTTCTAATAGAATCATGACTTCATATTGTAGAGATAGAATAATGTGAACAGAAGTTCAGACTGACCACTGGACCTACAGAACAGGCTCTACTTATTTAAGAAATAAATATGTTTTTCTTTGTCTTCTTAAAAAGATAATTGCTGTAATTCCACAAAATGAATGGCCAGTAAGTCATAAGGAGAGTTTAACCGGTGTCATCTAACATTTATTAAAATTGCAATGGAAAGTCTGGCTGATAAAGAATTCTTGTAACTGAAAAGCATACAATTATTTTGTAGTTCTTAAATTATCTTAATAAAGTCATTTATTATTTCTCCTAAATAATGGGTATTGAAAGCACACAACATTTGTGATATATGCTTTTCCCAATGGAATGAAAAAATAATAATGTACAAGGTAAAATTCAGGGTCTTTGACCATTGCTATAAAATTACAGTTTGAATGGAAGCCACTGGCATTGCAGTTGCAGTTAGCTTCAAATGAATAGAAAAAAACCCATATAAAAGTAATAATTATGAATCTGTTGTTTATGAATTTGGTTTAAAAATGAATGGAAAACAAATGAAACAAATGCTATTTTAATTCCTCAAACAAATAATTGAACTAATAAAATGACTTCTAGAAAATTAACAATTACTAACTAGATAATAAATTGCCAAATTACATGCCATGGATATAACTGTTGATTTGTCTCAAAAGATGACAACATTCTTGTCACCCAGACTACAAGGGTGAAGATATCTTCGAATATACTGTAGCTGGGGGAAAAACCCAAAGTTTTCTTATTTAAACTGGCAAAAATAAACATGTAGGGAACCTCTTTAATTTGTATTTTGGAATAAATGATTCACTCTAAAGGAATCATTGAAGCTCCTAGTGATGAATAACACAGAACGGAATTTATTTGCTAAGATTGATTTTGTCCTAACTAAAGGTATGATTTTTATTTTTTTCTTCTTCTCTAGAAAGAGGGAATTCATTGTCTTCAACTGTATTTGATTTCTCAAATAAAAATTTGAGGATGATGGTGGGGTTGTTTCCATCATCTGCAAGCAGAAAAAAAATCAACTAAAATGTTTACATATTTACCTTATAAAATGCTCACATAATTTTGCAAGATTTCCCCCCCAGATATAATATATTTTTCATATTTTCCCTTTGATAATTTATTTTGGAACTTTCATATATAATCTCATTTTCAGGGGGCACACGAAAGGCATGCTGACATCATTAACACAACAATATAACACATACAATCAAACCAAACCACAGCCTTGTATAACAGTGAGGGTAACACTTGGATATTACATAAATAAATATAAAAGAGGTAAGTCACAAAGACCTTCCAGCCAAGTGTTTACAAGTTTTTGGTCCTCCTCTAGAACACCAGGGCTGCTGAAAATAATATATTTTGGGGCGGGTGTCCTTCTGTTTAACTCTTTATAAGTAGGACCACAAATTCTCCTGTGCAGAATTAGTTGGTAGAACCATAAACAGCATTACTTTCATTCAGAAAGTTACCAATATCCAATACACTTTTAGCTCTTATTCTTTGCCAAACCTGAAAAATACCGTATTTATTCGAGTATAACGCGCAAAATTTTCTACCAAAAAAAGAAAGCAAAGTTTGGGTGCGCGTTATAAATGAGGGCCGGTCCATTGAGGGCGCAGGCGAATTGTGAGTTCGCACTGCGCCTTTTCCGGGCTGCAGCTGCTCACTACGCGAGGGCGAAGAAAAAAAAACGTTTTTTTAATACCGATTTTTAATCGAAAATTAGGGATGCGCGTTATACATGTGTGCGCGTTATACTCGAATAAATACGGTATATTCCAAGTATAGGTAGGTTTTGGCTTGAATAAAGGTTTGCAATTGTGCAAATGGGTTTCCTTTTCATCTGTCTACTAGACTAGGGCTGTCAAACTCACAGCCCGTGGGCCAGATGCATCATAATTTAATTGTCTTTTATATTTTGTATTGTATTGTTGGGTTTTTATCTTTCTGTGCACCGCCCCGAGTCCCTTTTAGGTGAAATAGGGCGGTATATAAATCGAATAAACTAAACTAAACTAACTAATATGCTGGCCACACCCATGACCAGTTTAGCAAAGAGGGGGAAAGTCACGATAAATCATATGATGCTGCCATGACGATGCAAGTTGACAACCCTACACAAGACTGTATCATTTCTTTACTATAGCACATTTTCTATTGGAGGGAATTCTAGAAGGTGTATTTTATAAACATCTGATGGCATCAAATTGGGGATGGCTGATTTGGTGTTTCATATGTTTTCCTTGCATTCCCATTTTGCTGGCAATTACTCCTTGTTCTGCATTTTCCAGCTATAGTCCTGCACCAAAACAAATATCAGTCATTAATATGATCACTTAAATAAAGTGTTGCTTGACAATTGAAAATATGAAAATTTAGATAGTATTGATGAACAGATTTTGGAAATAACTAACATCTAGTTTTATGAACATGTAGCATATATCTACTAAAAATGACAAATAGATTAAATCAGTAGTTTTATCAAACTGGAACAACTGCTGGAATTTTCATGTCCTGTTACTGTTCCTCTATACAATTTGAATTTGAGCCTATTACAAAACTGATTTGCTGGTTTTTGATGGTCACCAGAACTTGAATGGCAAACGAACAAATTTATGGCAGACAAGCTTGACCTAGCCACAACATCAGAAGTGATACGTCTCTTGATACCAGTTTTTGGGGAACATGAATTATAAATTAGATGTACATTTGTCCTGTTTGTAGGCTTCTCAAAGCCATGCAGTTACTCACTGTAGAGCAGAATGAATAACACTGAAATGGAGATCAAGAGTTTAATAAGACTGAACAAGTGCTGCGTAGATTTACTGCTAATTTTTTTCCATGTCTGCCTTCCATTTTAAAAATAAATGATCTGACTGTCAGACAACCTTTCAGATAAATACTGCCTTTGAATGTTTGGCAGCCTATAGAAAATCATTACTGCTGGAACTATATTTATTTATTTATTTATTTATTTATTTATTTATTTATTTATTTATTTATTTATTTATTTATTTATTTATTTATTTATTTATTTATTTATTTATTTATTTATTTATTTATTTATTTATTTATTTATTTATTTATTTATTTATTATTTGATTTATATACCGCCCTTCTCCTTCTCAGGACTCAGGGCGGTGAACAGCCACAATAACAAAAAGAAATACAAGAGTTAAAATAGCAGATTAATAAATATTAAATAGTTTGGCCTCTTAAATTATAACACCCAATACTAAAACCCAATTAAAAGATTATGACAGGCCGGCTGCACAAAATAGATGTGTCTTCAGGGCCCGACGGAAGAGACGTAGGTCTGTGATCATGCGTAATTCAGGGGGGAGGTCATTCCAGAGGGCAGGAGCTGCCACAGAGAAGGCTCTCCCCCTGGGGGTCAACAGGTGACATTGTCTGGCCGACGGCCCCCCTGCCAACACAAACTGCGTCCGATCAGAGAGATAGGAGAAGAACCACCGTAGAACGGTGCCCCCCCACCCCTAACCCCTCCAACCGGTGCAGCATGATACCATGGTCGATGGTATCAAAAGCCGCTGAGAGATCTAATAGGACCAGGATAGAGGAACAGCCCCTATCCCAAGCCCTCCAGAGATAATCGACCAATGTGACCAATGACGTCTCTGTGCTGTGCCTGGGCCAGAAGCCGGATTGGCGCGAGTCCAGATAGACAGCTTCATCCAGGTTTTGAGGGAGCTGTCGCACCACCACACTCTCAACAACCTTCACAATGTACCGAAGGTTGGCCAGAACAGCCGGATCCAGAGATGGCTTCTTGAGAAGGAGTCTCACCACCGTCTCTTTCAAGGCGGCCAGCAAAAACCCCTCACTCAGAGAAGTTTTGACAATTCCCTGGAGCCAGCCTCGTGTAACCTCCCAGGAGGCCAGTACCAGCCAGGAGGGACATGGGTCCAATAAACATGTGGTGGCGCTCAGCCGCCCCAATATCCTGTCCATATCCTCAGGAGTCACAGGATCGAACTCCTCCCAGGTAACATTCTCAAGACCTGCCCCTGTCAACCCATCTGAACTAGTCTAGTCGGAGGCCAACCCATCCCGAATCTGACCGATTTTATCATGCAGATAGCGCCCAAAATCTTCCGCTCGACCCTGTAAGGGAACATCCCACACCTCCAGGTGGAGAAGAGAGTGGGTCACCCTAAGCTTGGCGGTTATCTGCAGATGCGATAAGAGCGGAGAAATAGTTGCGTTTCGCCGCTCTTATCATCACAAGGTAGGTCTTTAAATAAGACCTTACCTGTGTCCGGTCAGACTCGGAGCAGGTGGCCCTCCAACCGCTCTCTAGGCATCTCTTCCGACACTTCATCACCCTCAGCTCCTTGGAGAACCAAGGAGCCAAGACAGTTTGGTGCCGGGTAAGAGGCCGCAAAGGCACGATACGGTTCAAGTCCCCTGTGGCCGCATTATTCCAGGCAGCCACCAGGGCTTCAGTCGAGTCATGGGTCAAGGTCTCAGGTATTGGCCCAAGCTACGTCTGGAACCTCTCAGGGTCCATCAGGCGCCTGGGGTGGAACCATCTCACCGATTCCGGTTCCGCCTCCCCGCGGTGGGGTGCAGCGGTTGGAAAGTCAAGTTGAAGGAGGGAGTGATCTGACCATGACAAGGGTTCAATGACTATTCCCCCTAAACCAAGTTCACTCAACCACTGGCCAGAGACAAAAGCTAGATCCAGAGTGTGTCCTCCAATGTGGGTGGGGTCGTGAATTAACTGGGTCAGGTCCATGGGCGTCATGGAAGCCATGAACTCCCGGGCCATCTCAGATCTCTCACCGACTGATGGCAGGTTGAAATCCCCCATGACTAACAGCCTGGGGGTGCCAACCGCCACCTTGGCTATCACATTGAGAAGCTCGGGCAGGGCCGTTGATATGTAGCGGGGAGCCAGGTACGCAATCAGCAGGCCCAACTGCCTCCCATGACCCCACTTCACACAGAGGGACTCACATCCGGCTATCTGAGGCACAGTGGTCTCCCTTGGATCAAGACTCTCTTTTATGACAACCGCCACCCCCCCACCCCGACCCTGGGCTCTTGGCTGATGAAATGCCCTGTAACCCGGCGGGCACATTTCAACAATGGGCACCCCCCCTTGGCCCAACCAGGTCTCCGTAACACCCGCCAGGTCCGCACCCCCCTCCAAAACGAGATCGCATATGTATTTAAAATAGCTCTTGTAGGACAAGACCAGCCCATCAGAATTATTATGTGGGATAACATCAACTTAATATATATTAAAAGAAATGAGGCATTGCTGAAAAATATGTTTGGCAGTGCTGTGTGTCTTTGACAACCATTTCCTAGTTGAAAGTAGACAAGAATAAGAGCAAAAAACAACAACTCAACAACATACAGATAAGGGTATCTTTTGAAAAAGAACAGAACACACACACACACACACACACACAATTTACTGTGACCAATAAAAGCCCAGTTAATTTCTAAATCAGCATGTAGCCACCCAGTAGCTCAATCCTTCGGCAATATTACCAGCGTGCAAACAATCTATACTAAAGTGATCAGCTTCCCTCTGGCCTGCCAAAGGGACGTGTTAACTGAGCCCAAAATATGACAGGAGGAAATTTATGTGCAACTTTTTACACATAATATCTCATTATGACTCTCCCCAATCTTTCAATTTTAAAAACAAACGGCCTTTGTAATGATTTTACCAGGAGCATGTTGGAAGGAAGATTGAAAACAAAAGAGAGAAAGGGCTTTTAGCTCCCCCTCCCCCTTTCTCCTGCTCACCCCTCCCTTCGGCTCTCCTTCTGCTCTTCTCAGCTTTTGCTTTAATTTTGCTGAAGATGTTTCCACTCAATTTAAGAAGAAATAGAATTTTTCCTCTCATCATTTCTTTCATTTCTCCTTCTTTCAGTTTCGGTCAGGAGTTTCAACTGACAGAACAGTTGACTTAATGAACCCCCTGTTAATAGCAAAATCATACATGCTTGCACACCACACACACACACACACACAAAATTTGGGAGGGTGTAACTTTTTAGCAATGTGCATAATGCAGAAGCAGAGTTGGTTATTGTTTTGCAAGGAAATAAATGAACTTTGGCTGGATGCATCTAAACAAAGGATCACAATTTGGCAGGCCAAAAGCTAGTTTAAGCTAAACCCTGCTGATGACCTAAATTTTAATAAAGCAATATTAAGATATTTACCCATCACTCTATTCATTGGCAAATAGCAGACATTTTTTTCCCAAGTGGTGAGAAAGAGAGGCTTCTAAATTTTAGTGCAATATTTCTGCTTCTGGATTTTTTATGTAATATTACAGCTATAGTTGATTCCATGTGTTTCACAACTGTACAAACTAGTAAATGATGCTCATTTGAATAAGGAGCCCTTCCCATACACTTAATAAGGCAGCCAGCTAATCTGGCAAATATATATCCCTAGCTTGGAGACGTTTTGAATTGGAAGGAGGTCTTTAGATCAACGTTTCTCAATCTCAACAATCTTAAGATGTGTGGCCTTCAACTCCCGTCATATGCTGGCCAACATGCAGTCCAGCAGCTTAAAGTTGCCAAGGCTGAGAACCACTTCTTTAGACTATCAGGACCTCTCCTCAGTGAATGAGCCCAAATCAAAATATCCAAGATGGGTGAATGTTTCACCTCTCCTTAAATATATCCAGTAAGAGAAGGGTAACTCATTCCACTGCCAAATTGTTCGTAGTTTGAAGAATGGTCCTTATATAGAGATGGAAGGTAGAACCTGCCATATTATCTGAGGTAGTGTGATTAAATACCCTACAACTAAATCTGGAAGGCAGGTTTGCAACACGTGTAGAATATTCATGTGTAATCTTGATTCTCCTATACCATTTCTATTGTAGATTTTTCCCTGCCAAATTGGTAGCAGAATTGCAATACAACAGCAGCTAATAACTAACTGATTCTACAATATGTATATAGAGTGAAAGAGCACAAGACAATCAGGAACGGAGGTTGTAAAAGCCAAAAAGCATCCAAACCACATTGTGGTTTAATGAACTTTCTTGATGTTTGGAAAGCTGTGAGGCACACTGAGACTGTTGAGACCATATTATAAACAGTCTTACAAAATGGCTGCCATGGTAAGTGTAGCCAAGAAGAAAATACACATTTAAGAGAAGGACAACTGATGAGATTGATGATTGAAGCCACACAATATTTTATTTTCTAATTCTATAGAGAGCCAAGGAATTTATGGGGAACCAAAGCACATATTTCACAATAAACATTATCCTGAAATAAATTTAAACTTAAATTTAAGTTTTTCAAGAAAGGCATTGCCTGGCATGCTGGTACACATGAAATTTTGTTTGTGAGTTAGTATTAGCCTAGAAAGGTAAAATACTCTTCAAATCCTAGTTACTCCATAGGCATGACCAAGTAGAACAATATGGAATTGTTGGCTCTATCTATGATGTTTTTGATATTTCCCACTATAGCTACAGCTCTGGAATTTTCTGGTGACCTCCTATCATGGTCCTAACCATGTCACAACACAATGTGAAATCCTTGCTAACATAAGCTTTTAAAATAATCTTCTAAAATAGTCTGTCTCAGATGGTCCTCCCAATCAATTCACCACCATACGGTCAGGAATTTGTAGTCTAGAAATTCTGATATAAACCAACTAGAAGAAAGCTGTTTTAGCACATAATGAGGAAATATCCAGATGTTACCAATGATTGATAATAATAGCTGGTGGATGTCCAGCTGTCAAAAAATGCCTTCTTACACATGAGATGACTTTTGGATTCTAGAAAGAAAAACAGTCCCTTGTTGAACTTCATCCGTTTATTTCTTATCCCCAAAGGAAATATTTAGGGGACCACCAGGAAGGAACTGGTGGGCAGGCAAGTCTAGTTCTCAGACCACACTTGGAGAAATATTACCTGATTTTAAAACCCAGAGCAAGCATTGGGGGGAATGGGGTGGGGAATATATATATTTTCTCATGAAAATGTGTTTTCCTCTTGAGAATATAGCAGTGGTGGTAATGTGGGAAGCTAGTCTTCAAAAGTGGGAAACATTTTATTTGCCAATATATACTGACTGAGCTTCCACTGAGATTCTATTTAAAAATGAATATAACCAAACAAGAAATAATTGGGGTGGATTAATGTAATCTTTCTCCTCCCCATTTTATTCAATCTTAACATTTACAGACATTAAACAAGCCAAATAGAATGTAATTCTGATATGCAGTCCCTAACCTTTCAACTCTTTAGAATATCAAAACAAGATCACATTCCAACATGCCTAATTTTCAAGGAATGCCAACCATTGATTTGTAAGGTCTTTAAAAAAGCTGCTTAGCTCTAATTTTTAGAGAGTCTTCAAAGTAAGGGTTGGTCATTGCTGTTTCAATAAGGAACAGCAGTTTAATTCATTTCTAAAAGATTGCAAGGATGCTAACCCCAAAATGAGAGATTTGATGAAATCACAGATGAACTCTAAAACAATGTAAAGCCATAATTCTCCTCCAGTCAATAAACTCAATGTGTATTGCTTATGCTGCATTAGAAGACTGAACAAAGGAACACTGCATACCACCAAGGTCCAATGATATAAGTGAATAGAATGAAATGTTTCTCATTCTTTCTTCTTTCAGATTTCCTAGCTTTCTTTCTTTCTTTCTTTCTGATTAGAAAGCAGGAGCAGGAGAAGACAATACGGGGCAGCTGTTCAACTAACCTACCTTTCCTCAAGGTTTAATACAATAAAATAGCAGAGTTGGAAGGGACTTTGGAGGTCTTCTAGCCCAACCCCCTGCCTAGGCAGGAAACCCTATACCATTTCAGACAAATGGCTAACCAACATCTTCTTAAAGGCTTCCAGTGTTGGGGTATTCACAACTTCTGGAGGCAAGCTGTTCCACTGATTAATTGTTCTAACTGTCAGGAAATTTCTCCTCAGTTCTAAGTTGCTTCTCTCCTTGATTAGTTTCAGGGTGAAGAAAAGCACGAGGGCACCATAAGATTTCTTGGAGGCAACATTGATCTCACCCTACCTTAGCTTTTTCTGGCACAAACACTTCGAGATTTTTCATCCTTGGAAAATTGCAAGATATATTGTCCCACTCCCAGGGTCTGTGTACTGCACCTTAAACATTCCACATATCCTTATATGCTGTATTTATCTTATTATAATCCCCCGTGACTAATGTGCAACTGCAGCTTTCTGAAAATTAATTGGAAATTGTATGTATCTGCAGACATAAACACTCTTCTCTGTGTAGATATGTTCATGTCAATGACTTTGAAAAAAGAACACTGGAAAACTGTAGTTTCTTCTCTTCCATGAGTCTTGTTTCTTGGATTATTCTAATAGATCCATACTGCATGTACATGTAATCCAGAGGTGGGTTCCTCCCGGTCCTGTCCGGTATGCCAGAAAAGGTAGTGAAAAATCTGGCATACCGAAACAGACCGATGGCTTGGCCATGCCCCTGAACCTCCATCAGAAGCTTTTTTTTAAAGCCCTTTTCCCCTTCAGTCAAGGGAAAAGAGGTTTTAAAAACTAAAAGAGAGGGGGGGAGGGAGGAAGGGAAGGGAAGAGAAGAGAAGGGAGAAAGAAAGAAAGAAGGAAAGAAAGAAAGAGAGAGAGAGAGAGAGAGAGAGAGAGAGAAAGAAAGAAAGAAAGAAAGAAAGAAAGAAAGAAAGAAAGAAAGAAAGAAAGAAAGAAAGAAAGAAAGAAAGAAAGAAAGAAAGAATCTCACTTTTTAACCGGGATTCGGCAAAGTAGAAAAAAATGCTGTTGCTTTAAATTGGAACTGAGCATGCCTGGCTGTGGAATTCTGGGAGTTAAAGTCCACAAGTCTTAATGCTGCAAACTTTAAATTGAAACCTGCTTTAGATTGGAAAAGGAAGTTTGCAAAGTAACATTCGGCAGTTTGTTTCTGAGTCAACAGAACAACAAACCAAATAAAAGGTAGGATTCTTGTATGGTTCTTTGTTTTTGAAGTTTTGAGGTTTGTTCAATATGGGCTTTGTGTTTCTAAAAGGGTTTGGATCATTTCCTGCTTGCGAATGGAGCCATACTTTCTATAGGCTCATTATCTCATTATCTATCTGGCAGGCATGTGGAATGATCCTTTCTGGGAGTAATATTTTATTGGGGGAGTTGGTTGCTTCCCACAGAGGGGGAAGGAAGGAAGGAAGGAAGGAAGGAAGGAAGGAAGGAAGGAAGGAAGGAAGGAAGGAAGGAAGGAAGGAAGGAAAGGGATAAAACAGTCCAACCAATCAAAAACAGCACCACAAAAATCAGATAAGGAACACAAGTTGAAATAGGGAAGAAAATGGTAAGTGAACACCTGTCTGCCCTGGACGAGTTCAAATCACCAGGACCGGATGGATTACACCCCAGGGTTCTGAAGG
Organism: Rhabdophis nuchalis; assembly: GCA_039707465.1. NCBI lineage: Eukaryota > Metazoa > Chordata > Lepidosauria > Squamata > Natricidae > Rhabdophis > Rhabdophis nuchalis. The sequence goes on from CM077644.1 coordinate 32,326,747, forward strand.
AACTGGCAGACGAGATCTCAGAACCACTGAACTATATCTTTCAGAGATCCTGGAGCACCGGGGAACTGCCAGAAGACTGGAAAGAGCTGATGTGGTTCCCATCTTCAAAAAAGGAAAAAAAACAGATCCAGGAAACTATAGACCCATCAGCCTAACCTCAATACCAGGAAAGATTCTGGAAAAGATAATTAAACAACAAATAAGTGAACACCTAGAAGCAAACAAAGTAATAGCCAAAAGCCAACATGGGTTTGTCAAAAACAGATCATGCCAGACGAATCTAATTGCATTCTTTGACAAAGTGACAAAATCAGTGGACCAGAGGAATGCTGTTGATGTAATTTACCTGGACTTCAGTAAGGCATTTGATAAAGTAGACCATAACCTACTATTAGATAAAGTAGAAAATTGTGGGTTAGACAGCACCACCACCAAATGGATTCGCAACTGGCTGACCAACCGCACTCAACGAGTAGTCCTCAATGGAACTGCATCTACATGGAAGGAAGTAGGCAGTGGAGTCCCCCAAGGCTCTGTTTTAGGCCCAGTACTCTTTAACATCTTCATCAATGATTTGGATGAGGGGATAAATGGGGAACTCATCAAATTTGCAGACGACACCAAGCTGGCAGGAATAGCCAACACTCCAGAAGATAGGCTTAAGATACAGAAGGATCTAGACAAACTTGAACATTGGGCACTATCTAATAAAATGAAATTCAATTGTGAAAAAAGTAAGGTCCTACATATAGGCAAGAAAAACCAAATGCACAAGTACAGTATAGATGGTACCTTGCTCAATAGTAGCAACTGTGAGAGGGATCTTGGAATCCTAGTGGTCAACCATTTAAATATGAGCCAGCAGTGTGCAGCAGCTGCCAAAAAAGCCAACACAGTTCTAGGCTGCATAAACAGAGGGATAGAATCTAGATCACGTGAAGTGTTAATGCCACTGTATGGTGCCTTGGTAAGGCCACACTTGGAATACTGCATACAGTTTTGGTCGCCACGATGTAGAAAAGACGTGGAGACTCTGGAAAGAGTGCAGAGAAGGGCAACCAAGATGATTAGGGGACTGGAGACTAAGACATATGAAGAAAGGCTGCAGGAGCTGGGTATGTCTAGCTTGATGAAGAGAGGGACCAGGGGAGACATGATAGCAGTGTTCCGATATCTCAGAGGGTGCCACAAAGAAGAGGGAATCAAACTATTCTCCAAGGCACCTGGGGGCAGGACAAGAAGCAACGGGTGGAAACTAATCAAGGAGAGAAGCAACTTAGAACTAAGGAGAAATTTCCTGACAGTAAGAACAATTAACCTCTGGAACAGCTTGCCTCCAGAAGTTGTGAATGCCCCAACCCTGGAAGTCTTTAAAAAGATGTTAGATAGCCATTTGTCTGAAATGGTATAAGGTTCCTGCCCACGCAGGGGGTTGGACTAGAAGACCAAAAGGTCCCTTCCAACTCTGCTATTGTATTGTAAACAGCACAGCAATTTAGGGCTAGAAGGGTACTCAGAGGTCATCTAGTCCAACCCCCTGCTGCAGCAGGAAACCTTACATTGTCTGGATTATTTTGGTGCCTCTAACAGAGTGGAAAATTGTCAGAAAGGAGAAGGAGTTTATTAGGAAAAGGCTGCCATGCAGAGGAAGGCAGAGATAGTCCTTGACCTATGCCTACAATTGAGCCCAAAATTGTGGTTGCTAAGCAAGAGCGTTGTTTACCCAATCCATGACATCTCCTGATGAGTGACATCAAGTTGGCCAAGCCCAGTCACATGACTGCTAAGCCACACCCACAAAATAGACCACACCCACAGAATAAGTAGTAAAAAAAATTGAAACCCACCACTGATATAGACAATTCAAAAGGTAGGAAACAACTTCTTTTCTCCAGTTCCGTTTTTGGATTCATCTGTTCTTCTTGTTCAATATAAATCCACAATTCATTTCCCTGTCCTATTAATAACCACTGTTAACCATGTAAGTTAGCAAAATCTACACCTTCGGTATTTTACTGTTATCATTGAAAAATAATCTTTATTAAGAAAATGTCAACATCTTTAAAATCCCATGTGCATCTACACCAATTATGATATTGAGAGGGACAATTTGGTATAATAGTTTAGGTGATTGCCTAGAAACCAGGAGACTGTCAGTTGTAGGCCTCCTTAATGCATGAACCCACTTTGGTGACTTGGGGTCAGTTAGTCTCACTCAGTCCAATCCACTTCTCAGGATTGTTCTAGGGAAAATAGGAGGACAAAATGAGTATTGGTTGTGTTCACTGCCTATATTTGGCATTAATAATAATGTATTGGCCTACTCAGATGTGGGGCTCATGAACTTGCAGAGCAAAATGTCATGTGTCAATGCCTAATTTACAACATCAGTTCATCAGTTCTGGCTGTGTTTGCTAACAAATCAGCTGCGGTCATTAAGCATGATGTCATGTGATCATGACTTATAACTTTGTGCTCGCTTCCCTATAGATTTTGCTTGTGAGATCCCATCAGCCAATTGCCACGCACCCAAATCACAATCATATAACTGAGGTATGTGTGTGTGTGTGTGAGCTGCAATGGCCACAACTTTAGGGACTGGTTGTAAGTCTCCTTTTTCTTTGCTTTCATAACCTGAAAATGCCTTTGAATGAGTGGTTACTGACTGAGGATTACCTATAAGGTAAAGAAACATTTCCATTAAGACTTTCTTTGGCTTTTCCTGTATACCCAGTTTAAATCCATTTTGTTTAGTTTTCAGGGTTTATCCTGCTGATGAGAGTCAGAGTCTGGAGTCCCTTAATGTAATTTATCTCCAACGTTCCATTGGGCTGCAAAGAATAACAAAAAGTGTGAGCAGTAACAGGGCTGGGCTAGGAGTCAGGAAACCTGAATTCATTCCAATTTAATTTCATCCCAGGGAAGCTTTACTGCAAGCCACTGGGCTGATTACCAGCTTTCAGCTTAATTTACCACATATGATTGTTGTGAAAATAAAACAGAACTGTAATAAACAAGTCAATTAATGAAGAAGTATGCACATATTACAGAAATTTCCAAACTGGGTATTAAGCAAACAAAACAGGATGTGGGGAGCGATGGGAATAAAGGGGGAAAAAAGATGTTGCTTTTAACGGCACCATTACTTGATTTCCAGCATTAAGATGTTCACTTGATGTAATTCATCATCACCAATTTAGCTGAGTTTGGCTAACAATGAGTAGTGTTTATTTTCAAGTGAATGCCATTAAAGACTTCATTACTGTGGTCTCACTAAATTTGGGGGTTTATTTATTTATTTCCAACAACTTGGTATCTCCGGTGGCCTTCAAGAGATGTCCACCATGATAAAGAAGTTTATTGAGAAAGTTCAGTAAGCTAATTTAGGTCACCTGTTGCAGACCAAGAATCTGTCTTTTCCAAGAGTTTCTCCCAACTTCTTAACAACATCTGATTTGTTTTCTCTCCTTTCCTTTTTGGCAGATCTGTAGGAATGAGAAATGGCATTGGATCATTTTCCAATTTCTCTTCTTATGACACGGCATTTGCTTCATACAATAGCTTTAGAATAGGCAGAAGGTCTACTTCTGTTATTGATTTCTAACTATTGAAAAGGTGTCTTTGGGAAGGTTATCCATTTGTGGTTGTGGTGCATCTTATTGCTATACTTTTTACATAGTTTATTGACATGACTGTACATATAAGATAATAATTGACCTTAGCTGGGGTATAATATTATTAAATGAAGGGAATGTCCCAAAGTTCAACTATACTCATGCATTTAACCTGTAAAATAATTTAAAAATCATTTTGAATGACTGAAAATTTAATTTCCCCCCCCCTCCACTAGCCTCTTCTCTAAGGAATTGGATTCATACCAAGTCAATACTCATCCAGCCTCTTACAGCATTCAGCTCATGCCAAATTGGAACCCTTTAAAAGGTGTACTCAATATTTATTAAAATATTTTTGTAGGGGGAAGGGCAAACAATTTTGAATCTCTTCAAAAGCATAAATTCAACATGTTGACAAAAACATTTTATTCTATATCTCCTTTTTGTGCTGGAGAAGTTAGTCATTCTGTTGCTGTCTCAAGGGCTGAATAGAGATTTATTTGTGGCATTCTTGTAAAACTTGAGGAAACCACAAAAAGTCTCAAACTTCAGCCCATGTTAAACAAATGGAGCATGCATATATTTAGTACACAATCCTGGGAAAAACATGCACGCACAAACATATGTGCACAAAGATACATATAATATCTGTGTGTGTTTGTGTGTGTGTGTGTTTGTGTTTGTGCGTCTATGGGCAAGGAAAAGAGATGAACATTTACTTATTTATGCATGGCAGAAAAAAATAAACTTATTTTTAAAAAGAATAAAGGAGACATTGTTATACTGGAAAGCACCGGTTCAAATCCCAGTAGAAGGAGTATGGCCAGCTGAAGAAGGCTAATAAGCCTGAAATGGATCCATCCTGATCTCTTTATTTTTAGCCCTTAAAAATCTAACATATATATATATATATAAAATCTAAATATATATTTGCTCCTGGAAGCACCAAGCCGGAAGCACCAGCCTGAAGATGATGAATGAGATTTCATTGAAACGTCGTGAAGATACTTCCAATTCTACGCGGCAGAAAACCCGAACAACCAAAGACCCACATATATATATATATATATATATATGAAGACTAATTATCACAGCTCCTGTGAAGAGGTCCCTTTAAGGGGAGGAGACTCAACGTCATCCCTCTCTGCCCTTTGACTCAACCCAGAGTCATCCAGACAGAGAACCAAATTAGATTACTGCTGTGTGACATTTTTTAGATGTGTGTTAGATTTTTAAGGGCTGAAAATAAAGAGACCAGGATGGATTCATTTCAAATCCCAGTAGAAGGAGTATGGCCAGCTGAAGAAGGCTAATAAGCCTGAAATGAATCCATCCTGGTCTCTTTATTTTCAGCCCTTAAAAATCTAACATATATATATATATATATATATATATATATATATATATATATATATATATATATATATATATATATATATATATATATATATATATATATATATATATATATATATATATATATATATTACACACACACAAACACACACACATAGTGTGGGTATGTATGTATACATGTATCATATTATAATATATTATGCATTATTATATAATTATTTATAAAGTATAGTCTATTTTGCACTGCAGGGAAGATTATGACCAAACAATGATAGCTTTTTCAAGGTATACAGAACCAAGCATTTTTCATTTTTTGTTTTGTTTATGCATTTTTAAAATGTTCAAAGTATTTTCCCTCTTGTCATTTTGTTATAGATTATTTTCATGCGATAACATTTAACAAATTTTATTATGACTAAACTTAAAGGTATAGTCTCCTTCCAGTTGAGCTGAACTCTTGAAGACCTCATTGACATGTCCAAGCATATTTTTGGCAATTGCTTGAAATGTTCCCCATTGCCTTCTTCCAGAACATTATTTTGACTTCCCAGTCTGTTCTATAGCACTGGGATTCTCCCCTAGTTTTGGTTGTATTAACCTGGCTAAAATGTGTTCCGCTAAGTGCTGTTACCTGCTTCAACTGTGTTATGGCAGAGGTCCCCTACAGTTGAAATGGATCTTTGCATTTCTGAGAAGACTTGGCAAAATGTTCTGAGCTAGCACATGCTGTGCAATTAACATAAAAGTATCTCTCATGATTGTTGCCAAATATTAGCTGCATTTCAGCTGTTATGAAAATGCTACCCCTAAATTACAGAAAAAAATAATCCCGTGGTACTGCTAGCTAACAAATGACTAAAGAAAGCTTTGCAAATAGTTTTGGCAGTAGACATCCCCTTTTAAAACACACATGCTCCCTTATAAATCACTTGTGTTTATTTAATTGTATCTTATTTGTGGACTTGTTTCTTCCACTTTATACATTTGCTTTTCATTCATTTATATTTATATACAATATATATTTATACACTGTATTTTCACAAATGTCACCAAGATGGCATATAAAAAGAGGAGCAGGGTTAATCTATAGCATTCATACTCAATTTCTATTAAAATACTATGAAAACAACATTAAATATGGTAGTATCATGGGCAAATATTACTGATCATAGAACTTTATGGCATCACCTAATTTAGCATATAATGCCAGATTCACAGGCTGTCAGGCCTGCAGCCATATTCCTTTTGGATCTCTGGCCTGCCATACTTTCTGTTATTCTACTATGCCTTTTCTATTGAGGAAAAATGGGACGGGGGATTGTACTGAGGTAAATGCCAAAATAAAATTCCTTTCTAAAAAGCCAAGGTCATCCTTTGTCTCTGCACCTCTGCACCTGACCAGAACTGGATGGGTGGAACTGCCAGCATGGCAGTGAAAGATTGGACCATGTGATGGACCTGTGGGTGTGGGAGCAGGATCTTGAACTTTCAACTGCATGAGGAAAACTGGGAAACTTTTCAGATTTGGCACTCATTCCTAACCTTGATGATCTACTGTATCTATGTACCATCAATCTCTGTCATAGACTTAGAATAACTTAGAATAACTTTATTGTCACTTTATATGTACACTAATCGACATACATTAAAATGAAATTTCATTGCATAACGCTCTCAAAAGATCTCTAGTTTCAATATACGCTACATAAACATGACAAAATAAATTAATGCAAAAGTATGCATATATCCACATATGTTATATGTCAAAGAGAAACAACACAGTCTAGTCTGGATGTATACATGTGCATGGCGAGAAAACCAAATCATGCAAGTTTATCAGTCAGATGACATAGGGAACAAAGCTGTTACAGAATCTGGTAGTCGGGTAGCTAGAAATACTTCAAAAACTCCTTCCAGAGGGAGCAACATCTATCCATCGGTCAATCATATGCCTGCCTGCCTGCCTGCATATCTATCTATCTATCTATCTATCTATCTATCTATCTATCTATCTATCTATCTATCTATCTATCTATCTATCTATCTATCCATCTATCCATCTATCCATCTATCCATCTATCCATCTATCCATCTATCCATCCATCCAGGGGTGGGATCCTACTGGTTTAACAACTGGTTCGCTGAGCATGTGCTTCACTCATGCACGTACCAAGATACACACTCTGTGTGCTCTGCACAGTTCAGAACATACTTACCATTTGGATTGCTACTTCGGAAGGAAAATAGCTGAGGCATGGCAATCCACTCTGCCATGTGAGTCAGCTGAGAAGATAAAGGTAGGTAAAGCGCAGGGGTGGGTGGACAGGCTCACGGTTCTCTCCCAGCTGATCTTCAGAGCTATAGGTTCACTCAAACCTGCCCAAATCAGTAGAATCCCACCTCTGTATCTATCTATCATTATCTATCTATCTATCTATCTATCTATCTATCTATCTATCTATCTATCTATCTATCTATCTATCTATCTATCTATCTATCTATCATCTATGTCTATAATCCAAATATACTGCAAAGCAAATAAGATGGCTTATCCAGTAACAGCAGTATACATGAACCACTCTAGTCCAAAGCAAGGGAAAAGAGTCAGGTCTTTAAGGCAATCTAGAAGATCATCAAGGAGGGATACACCCAGTTCTCACAGGGAGCCTCATTCTAGACGACAGGCATTATAACAAGAGCAATAGCACTTAGAATTACTATATATACTGGTCTGTGTTACTTTACAGTAGTTTCTCAGCATATTGCCCCCAACAATTTGGCTCCTCCTTTTACAAAGCTCAGAAGGATGGAAGGCTGAGTCAACCTCGACAGTTAAAAAGAAATTCAAATACTAGGACCCAGGATTTGGCTGAGAGTTGAAGTATTTAGTTCCACTGAGACTGAGCATAGGCTTTTGTCATTCTAAATATCACAATTAGTAATGAGACATGTCTTAAAAAATGAGGGAAAGACTAATATTGCATAATCATTCTCCAACGTGTCCACTCCAGTAAAATGATGGAGCTATTCAAATAGAATTTAGGAACCAATATGAACTATTGGATGAAAGTTGGGGAGGAGTGGGGGTTAGATGAACAGCACAAGAGCATTTTAAGATTGTCAGAGATGAGCACGAGAACAGTTGTTTGCCAGATATTTTGCATAGAGATTTTAAATGTTTATGAGCCAAATAGATAGTCCTGAGACATATGTATTCCTAAATGTTGGCTGTAATAAAAAGAAATAACTGTCTATTGTTTGTCTATTGTTTGTTTGTAAGTTTTAATTAGTCCAACAGGTGCATCATAGTGAAATAATTTTTGATTCAAGATATCGCAAATCCATTAACTTAAAGAATTAAATAAAATCTGCAATCTGTTATTCCTGAAGAATTTCAAATATCTTCAGACGAGTTGCATATGCAACATTATGGACATTGAGGTGTGATATAGTAAACTGTGGCCATGTGATCATGATTTACAATCCTACTTGTCCGTTTCTCACAAAGTCAATGGAGAAACCAGCAGGAAGTCAGAAGTTGTTTCTGTTCCCAATGCATTATAACAATTTTTAAATCAAAATACATCAGATCCACTAAGTGTAAAAAATTACCTAAAATCCCAGGAACCATTACTCCTGTGACATTAAAATCTCCATGCTGTTCAGACCAGTTTTCTTCTTATCACTTTGGCCATTGTAGGAATCCCCATGGTCATCGGCTACTATTCTGAGATGATGATGATGAGAGGACCATCTAGTGTGTTCAGTCTAAATGCAGTACGAATAAGGAAAAAGAGGTGAATGTGGTGGGATTCAAAAATTTTACTACTGGTTCTGTGGGCGTGGCTTTGTCCGTGTGGCAGGGGAAGGATATTTCCCAGCCTATTTGCCGGTACTCCAAACTACTCAAAATTTCTGCTACCAGTGCTACCAGGTGGCTGAATACCACCTCTACCAAGGACCCTCAAATATTTTTAGTAAATTGACATTTTGAAAGTGGCTTAGAGGGGCAGAATGTTTAAATATAGAAATGGTGTGTTACTTTTAGGATTAATGTAAAATCATATTATGCAGGATAAGGTTTCCTGTTGAATCTTTTTCCCCATTTATTTGAATGATATCTAAAGCCAGCCCTCTTGCAATTTGTGAGGATTCTTCTTTCTTCTAATGTCTAAGCCAGAGTTTCCCAATCTTTCTAGCTTTGCAGATCGGAGGGGGGTTGGGGGTTGTTTTCTGTTCTGGTTGTAATTACAATTGAAAAATGCTAAGAAAAATTAAATCTAACTTCTATGTTTGCACAATATGGGACTTTGGCCTCCTCTTCTCCCCTTTTCAATATCTCAACAAACATGTTGGATCGGGACGCCCTTCGCACAGTCACTCATGCTCTCGTGACATCCCGACTGGACTATTGTAACTCTCTCTACATGGGGCTCCCCTTGAGGTGCACCCGGAGACTTCAGATGGTCCAGAACGCAGCCGCGCGGGCAATTCTGGGAACCTCCAGGTTTACCCACATAACACCGCTCTTGCGCGAGCTGCACTGGCTGCCTGTCGTCTTCCGGGTACGCTTCAAGGTATTAGTCATCATTTTTAAAGCGCTCCATGGCTCGGGACCTAGCTATCTGCGGGATCGGATCCTGCCTCACACATCCTCACGGCCGATTCGCTCCCACAGAGAGGGACTTCTCCGGGTGCCGTCCACTAGACTTTGTCAGCGGGCGACGCCCAGGGGAAGGGCTCTTTCTGTGGCGGGCCCAGCCCTCTGGAACGACCTTCCCCCCGACATTAGAACGATCACGGACTTCCGTTCCTTCCGTCTAAAGCTAAAAACACATCTTTTCTGCTTGGCCGGCCTAGGGTAGTCTCTCTCTATGGGGTTTTAGTTGTTTTAATTGGGAATTTTAGTATGTTAATGGGGTATTTTAGCACAGGTATATGTTTAATTTGTTTTTAATGTGTTTGTATATTTATTGTTTTAGTTTTCCCTGTGCACCGCTCCGAGTCCCTATGGGGAGAGGGAGCGGTCAACAAATTAAAATTATTATTATTATTATTATTATGTTCCCACCCTCTGAAGTGGATTTTAGGGGTTAACAGAGAAGGCTAATCACTCACCTTTCAACTCACCTTTCACTCACCTTTCGTTGCATTATTTCTCAATTGGATGTGAAGATTCACCCATTCATTCTTATATCTTCTTTTTGCATTTCTAATGTATCACAGAATCCAGTTTAAACCCTTAGACCTCCTAAGGCTTTTCTAGAGGACCAAAGGTTCCACTCTGACAACTTGATGTTACCAAAATGAGAAAATGATTTAGTGAGTAACAGTTTGTGGTTCCCAATCCCAGAAAGGTCAGACAGAGTTTCTAAGAGAATAGGGCTGTGACCTCTCTCTTCTCCAGTTTAAAAATTGTGTAGACTCATAGCAAATAAACATAAGTATTAGTGGTCACAGTGTGAAAGAGTCACATATGTTTTCATTTTGGCCACTAAGTACATCTTTGGCTTTACCAAAATACAAGTGAGCTAAATTTGAAAATCGGGCCTGATTATAAAACAATTTTAATTAATTAGTCACATTCCTATAAGTTCAGACAGATGTTTGAGAAATCTACATTGGGATTTACAGCAAACCAGAAACAGTAAAGAATGGAAATAAAAACAGCTGATAGGGTGGGCCAAAGGTTTTTGGAGTACTCTAAGACAGGGGTCTCCAACCTTTGCAACTTTAAGTCTGAAGGACTTCAGCTCCCAGAATTCTCCAGCCAGCAAAGCTGGCTGGAGAACTCTGGGAGCTGAAGTCCTTCAGACTTAAAGTTGCAAAGGTTGGGGACCCCTGCTCTAAGATATTCAGTGTTTAGATCCAAAGCAGGAAACAGGTTTTGAATGCAATGTGGGGACTCTTACTGCACTTTTGGCTACTCAACAATGCACATTTGAGGAGATGAGGACTTGTGGCCATATGTAGCTGCCATTTTTTAAATGGCTGCAAAAAGACTCAGCTAGAAGGAGCTATGGTGAGAATTCCCATGCTGATTCCAAAGTTGCTGATTTGTACACTTCAGATATGATATTGTACATCTTTAGAGAGTTTCATAAAACAAGATGACATCAAACGCTGTTTGGAGATGAGTTGAACTAATGATCATGCTTTTGACTCATTGTCAGGTTTTATTCAGACCAATACTGGAACAGGAAGGCTTAGGCAGACATTTAAGGATGTACTTCTTCATAAGAGAAGTTTATTACAGATTTTAGCGAGGCTATTAATAACAAAGAAAACCAGAAAGACAAGTGGTGGCAAACTGTGCATTGTTATTGTAATAGAACATTCTGATCTCAGCCCCTGTGCTTTTGACATTGCTTGATCTAGTCTGAGGCTGATTAGGTCATTGAACTTTTATAAACCAGATATGGGAGCCATCCACATGTGTACTGGAAATGGTGCAGTATGGGTGAGAATTTTGGAGAAAGAAGTTGAGCAAACATGAACCCAAAATGAGGTTACTACAGTTTCTGAAGCCTCACCTGATTTTCCACATTTCTAGTGTGATCACCTGAACAATGAAGGCAAGGTTTAACTCCTTCTTCTCTGGTAATTCTGGTTTAAAAAAATCACTGTTTTTATTTAACAGCAATAGGCATAGTAGATATTGGATTAGAAACTGGTTGGGGAAATACATTTCCCATCTGTTTCCTGTGATTTTCCCCAAAGATCCTACAAAACATGTGTCAATAACCTGGGAAATGTGTACATTAGCCTCTTTATAGACTTGAGGGATGGGAAAGGGGTAAAAAAATGGCTTGTAGTTCCACATATGAACTTACTAAATATTCATATATCCATAACAGGAAGTAAGGGAAGGAGACAGCCAAGGACATTTTTCCTGGAGTTTGTTGTATGTACTTGTTGCTGCAAAGATGTTAGTGCCAAACTTACAAATAAAATAAAATAATGATACCTTTTTGGTAGCTGGATGACGAAAAATAAACAACAGAGTTTGAAACACATCAAAAGTGGTTTCTCCTTTCCTTTTAGCAGATAGGAGGGGGCAAAACCACAGCTCGTATGTTTGCAATAACACAAATCTTGTTAGTGGCATGAACTTACTGTGCTGGCTTTTTTAAAATGTCATTGCTTTTGCAATGAGGAAAAGCTGAAAAATTGTCTTGTGGGAACTGAAAGAGTTGATTTTCAGCTCTATTTTTTTTTAAACCAAAAGAAAAAAACACCCCTTTGCAGGATCATAATTGTTTAATGGCAAAAGACAAAATAAAAATGCTATTGAGTCTTTTTATTTGTGGCTACATTTGCATCAAGATTATTTCTACTCAGTGTCTTCTCAAGCTCCAAAGGTTAAAGGAAACCCAAATGCAACTTTCCCAAGGATTGCACATTAGATACTTGGATATGCCTGTCAGCTGGTATATGAGCATCATGCACACCCAAATGGCGTTCTAGCTTTGAATCTAGAATTCTACAAAAGTTCTAGTTTATACTGGGAGGGGGGGAAAAAGTAAATTCAGAATTTCTGCCCAGAAACTATAGACAAAATAAGCATAAATAGCATATGTGATCAAATGTTTGCTATTGGTTATCAGTTCCAACAATTTCAAGTGTGAAGTAAAATATCCTTCAAGACAAGCTCAGTGTTATGTATTGAATGTATATAGTTGTGTTAACTGTGCTAAAGTGAAACTAACTTTTAGATGACCCCAACTGTTTTGGAGGGAAACATAGAACATTTATATTTATGCGGGCTTTTTCTAGTTCCGTGATTGGTTAAGGCCCTGTGGGCCTAGAGTATAAATCACAGGCATTTGCCTGTAGTTCCTCAGTTCCATTTTTGAGCCAATAAATGCTGCTGCAGCTATGCTGGTCTGGTTCTTGTCTAATGAAGCCCACTGCACAATACTCAACTCCTTTTAGTTGCATGGATACCTCCATATAGTTTTCTTGTCAGTTAAATGAAAATGATTTGCTAATATTTTCTTCTATGATTTTTCCCTCCATCTTCTCAGTACGGCATGCAGCCTAGCACAGTAATGGTGAACCTTTTCGCCATGCATGTATGCACACCAGAATGCCAGAAACCAAAAGACCAGCTAGCCGGCACGCACATGCCTGTTTTTTGGTCATTTTGGGCTATTTTTCAGGCCATTTTTTGGTACTCTGGCACCCATGAAGACCAGCTGGTGATGGCGCATGTGCCCACAGAGAGGGCTCTGTGTGCCATTGCTGGCATGTGGGCCATAGGTTTGCCATCACAGGCCTACCAGTTCCCTGATGGATTTTTAGTCCAAGTATTAAACAAGGACAACACTGTTTGCTTCTGGCCCAGAAAACATCAGGCAATACTGGCGTTCAAATTTCTTTCTAGCTATTTGGGGGGACTATTGGTAAAATAATATGGAAAAGGCTGTGATGCACATTGTTGGGAAAATAAGAATCTCACTTAAACCAAAACAAGGTTATTATGCTTCCCTACCTTTTGACCATTTTTTGAAAAACCTTACCAATAATTCTTCTCAGAACCTTCCCTGTAGTCTCTTCTGTTCCTCAAGAAGAAGAAAATCCCAATAAATTAAAATATATTTTAATGCTCTAGAGTGTATTCAGGGCTTTCCTTTGTTGCTGGTATTCATATATATGGAAATTTCTTTGTTGAATGGGTTGGAGGAAGAGGCATATCAAACTAATTCCCATCTGATCTAGTAGGAAAGGAGGTTTCTGACATTTGAAGGACTGTTGGCCTTAAGCCAACGATCCCTTCCCACCATTTGTTCCCTCCCTTTCAATGGAATTGGCTTGACAAGATCAATTGGCAGGGAAAGGTAACTCTGAGCCAATTGTGAACACATTACCAGCCAAACTCCAAATGTTGCATGAGGTCTTGATATTTTTAAGGATTGTAAGCTGAGAAAATGAAGGCTGTTTAAACAGAGAAGACAGCCTTATATAATGCCTTCCCAACAACATCTCAATGTTTTATTTATTGTTTTCTAAATTTTGTTTTATCCAGTAATGGTTATTCACTTCTGTGGGGCAATCACAAGATAAACGTGGATTACATTTGCTTAAAGTTAATTTGATGACTGTGCAATCCCTTTTTTGCCAGTTACTAGACCATTAAAGTGAACATGAAAACTGTGGGCTGTCTTGTGGGTGACCCATTCCTAGCAATCCATTTCTGGCATGTGGAGTTCATCAAGGATGCCTGCTCTAAACTTATAAGCTTGGGTTATAAAGGTTGGGCTTTGAAACTGATTGGTAATCAGCATTGTTTAAGGGTTAGTTGCTTTCTTCCCTAGTTATAGTAAGAGCATTTAATGCACAAATACTTGGAACAAGCAGATTTGCAGAGCAAAATTTAGTGTGGAATTGTAATGTATCCTTTCTTTAATTGGAAAGGGAAGTGAAGACAGATCGATTTGAATAAGGTATATTTTTTAATATTCAGTTGAGCAACACAGCAGATGTTACTAATATCACTACCTTTACTTATAGCACCCTCTGTAAACATCATGCAGTTTCCAGCAAAATTGCTTTACAGCAGACATTTGCTATCCCAAGGCAGAGGACAAAAAGAGATTCTTCAGTCCACATACCCAACATCTTGGCTTCATTGCACTGATAAAGTCAACTGAATTAACAGTTGAATCTTACTTCAAAAGTAATGACTGAGTAGCTTCCCCACTGTACTGAGGGCATCATGCAGAGGTGGGCTGCACTTACGTTCACAAGTGGTTGTCAGCACGTGTGTGCTAGCTTCGCTCATGTGCACCCCTTTGGGAGTGAAACGGAGCTTCAAAGAAGCAGGTAATCAACTCAGGCAGCTCCAGTGAGTAAAGCAGGGGCAGCGTAAAACTGAGCTGGGAAGTGAGGGTGGAGGGAATAAGCTAGAAAGTTAGTTATAAATGGATAGTTTAGCACAAAGGTGGGTGGGCAGGCCCAGCCAGCAATCAAAACTAAGGTTTCGCCCGAACCCGTGCAACCATGCAGCAGCCCACCGCTGCATCAGGGTAGCATAAGAACTGCATGGCATACAATCTGTTCTCCAGTCTCAGAATGAGTCGGATAGTGTACAGAATGAGACCATATCTGCGGGATCGGATTCTGCCCCATACATCCCTGCGGCCGATTCGCTCCCACAGAGAGGGACTTCTCCGGGTGCCATCCACTAGGCTATGCCAGCGGGCAACGCCCAGGGGAAGGGCCTTCTCTGTGGCGGGCCCAGTCCTCTGGAACGACCTTCCCCCCAAAATTAGAACAACCACGGATCTCCGCTCCTTCTGCCAAAAATTGAAAAGACACTTCTTCTGCTTGGCCGGCCTAGGTTAGTCTGCCGTTTTTAACTGGGTTTAGGGAACTGTAGTTTAATTTTAGTATAGTGGTTTTAGCACAGGGATAACTTTATTTAATTCTTATTTTATCTATTTATGTATTTTGTATTGTATTTTTAATTTTCCCTGTGCACCGCTCCGAGTCCCTTCGGGGAGAAGACGCGGTTTATAAATAAAATTTATTATTATTTTATTATTTGAACTCTGATGCCACGGCAGAGGTGGCAGCCAGGAATGCTTATTTTTCCCTCTCCTCTGTTCACAGAACAAGTTATCATTGCTCCTCTATACTCTGTAGATCAGTTCCAGCAAAAAGATATTCAAGATAGGGAAGCATTTGTTTCAAGCAAAGTAATTCAGTTCTGTCTCAAGAGGTCACTGGGGTGAATTGCGCTCCCTGGCCTTTTTGCATTCTTTTGGGTTCGACACTTCCTGGCTAATGAAATGATCTCAGAATAGGACTGTCCCTGTGGTTAAGGAAGTCTTCTCCATCAAGCAGGGATGCACGTTGCCTTGAGATGTACAAAATAATATTTATTCAATGTCTAAAGCTGCCCATCTCAGCAAATGAGTCTGAGCAGCTTACAGCTCAAAAATATATTACAATTAAAATACTGAAAACAAAAACTTAAAAAAAAACCCATGACAAACATCCAAATTAAATATATATAGTAGCAAAAATACTTGCCCAGTTAGCAATACAGCCAGGAAACAGGGCTCTTAAAACGTTCAGAACTCCAGGTGCAGGAACACAGACAAGTTTTTAGGACCTTACAAAAGGCTAACAGTTAGGGCCATTCTAATCTGCAAAGGGAGAATGTTCTGTGGAGCAGGAGCCACTGCAGAAAAAGCTCTCCTTCTAGTCCCTGCCAGTTGACACTCTTTGGCTGATGGAATCTGCAACATGCCAATTCTGCTCAATCTGGTTTATTGGTAAACTCTTGGACAAAGATTAGAGAGAGAGAGAGAGAGAGAGAGAGAGAGAGAGAGAGAGAGAGAGAGAGAGAGAGAGAGAGAGAGAGAGAGAGAGAGAGAGAGAGAGAGAGAGAGAGAGAGAGAGAGATTCTTACCTGCCTCACAGAAGCAGTAAGAAAACTTTCTCAGACACAGGGACAAAAATGCCCCATTCTGAAATGTACAATTTCTGGGAAATTTGACTGCATATTACACATCTGAGCATTTAAGGTGCTATTTTACAGTAGTTCCAGTCTTTTATCCTTACCTGTGCTGGTAGGTAAGGCTGGGCTGCATGGTAATTGTGTTTGAAACCACTGATATATGAGGTCTGATGTTCCATTTTGTTCCATATTCTGTTCAACATTTGTATAAAATTTCTAGGGGGAGTCATTCAGAATTTTGAAGTAATAACACTCAACTATTTCATTCCTACTCTCCAATTCCAAGGAAATAATGGATGTTGTTTCCATTTTGCCTAATTTGATCATGGGCTGGATGAGGGAAAAGCATCAAAATTGAAGTTGCAGATTGAAGCTCAGCCTATTAAGTACAGGGTTATACACCTTCTAAAGGAGCAGGTTTGAGATATAGGAGAGGTCATTGACCCTGAACCATCAGTGTATCTGCAGCTGGTGGCTACATGAGGAAAACTTTGCACAATCTTGTGTACCAGCTGTGTCATGTTCAGAGCTGGTTAGATTTGACAGAAGTCATCTACACCTTGGTTACATTCTGTTTTGATTACTACAACGCATCCAAGATGGGACCACTCTTCAAAGTGTCTGGACGTTATTGGTGATATGAAAAGCAATTGCTAGGCTGCTAATTAGTACAAAGTAGAATCATATGATGTCTTTCTGAAATTTCTGCATCAATAACCAGTTCTTCGCCAGGAACAATTCAATATGGCAATGACTTTTAAAGGCCTAAATCTGTGATTGCAAACCTATGGTACGTGTGCCACAGGTGACACACAGAGCCCTCTCTGCAGGCATGTCAGCTGTCACCCCAGCTCAGATCCACCCCGCATGTGCACGTGCCTTCCACCCCCTCTCTGCCGTGCATGCACAGGAAGCGGGGTCTTTCCTGATCCCCGCAGGTTCTCCCTCCAGTGCACCCTACCTTTCTCCTCAATTTCTGCCGCCTGTGCCTTCCCTGATCTCCGCAAGTTCCCCCTCTCCATGGCAGAAATAGAGGAGAAAGCTAGGGCTCACTTGAGAGAGAAATTGGGGAGATCAGAGAAGCCAAAATGGGACATAGGGGTGCCATGCGAGCCCCATTCCTGTACCCGATTTTGGGTCTGGAAAGCCTCCTGCACCTTTAGATAAAATAAAAACAAAAAAGGTAATTAACAGTTATTGGTTAAAGGGATTGAGCAAAATTTGGAATAAATTCGTTAAAATATTGATTCCGGATATATCCTTCTTGGGGAAGACACTTGGAAGTTGGCCGATTAAAACCAATATAAGTCGAGAGAAAGTAATTGAAGATGACAATATAGGAAGTATAGTAAATTGGTTAAGAGCATTAGAAATTGAGAGCAGAAAAAAAGAAATAATTGAAAAATTGGAACTGAATTGGTTTGAGAAAATACAGATAGAAAAATGGTCTACGGAAGTAAGGGGAACATGTAAAATAGATAGAAATAAGACTGAATTTGAAAGTTTAGTATCTCAAATTATTAAGGATGAAATTGGGTTAAAGGGACTCGTTAGTAAGATATATAAGATTATAAACTTTGATGGAAATCCACAAATGGTAATGAAGACGAATTGGGAGGAAGAGCTTAAGATTAAAATATTAGACTTGGATTGGAATGTGAATTGGAAAAGTCGAATTATGAGGATTATGTCTATAAGGATTAAAGAGCATAACTTTAAGGTAGTTTGGAAATGGTATTGGACTCCATTAAGGTTATCATTGATGGATAAAAAAATCAGTAATAAATGTTGGAGATGTAATAAGGAAGTGGGAACCTATGAACACATGTGGTATAAATGTGGAAAAATTAAAAAGTTTTGGCAACAATTGGAGGAAATGATGTTTGAAATGATGAAGAAAAGAATAACTTTGAGATCAGAATCTATATTACTTCTGATAATTAAGGATTTAGAATTAACAAAATATGAGAAAGAATTGATTAGAATTATGATTATAATAGGTAGAATTATAATAGCAAGATACTGGAAAATAGAGGTAAATATTAAAATAGAAGAGTGGTATTGTGAAATGTGGAAATTAGCTTTAAATGATAAAATGACATGTGATATTAAATTTAGAGAGGGGGTCTATAAAAAAGACATTTTCTGGAAGATTTGGAACCCATTTGTGGACTATGCACTTGGAACTTTGGATGCCTCGACACCTGTACCCAGAGAACGCGGATTTTGGAGATCTTAAAGACAATTGAAGATATCCAAAGAACCAACTCTTCTTTTCATTTTGTATAGCACTGGGTGGATTATTGTTAAAAAAAAACAACAGTAAATTTTATGTTTATATGTATAACTTGTGGAAAATTATAATTAAAAAAAAAAACTTAATAACGATGACATATTGGGTTACACTGGATGGAAAATTAATAACTACATTTGTAACTAGCAAAGACCGACGCACAAAAACTTATGACCGAACGACATGTTATATACAAAGTTGAAAATGACTGAATGTTTTTACTTGTTTTTTATGTTGAAAATAAAAATGTATTCAAAAATAAATAAATAAAAAGGATGCAAATGAAAAAAAAAAAAAAAGAAAGCCTCCTGCACCAACCTGGAAACCAAGATGGGAACCAGGGGGGTAGGGTTCATGGGTGGGAGGCACTTGCATTGCATTTTTGGGATTGGGGCCCACATGAGTGCATTTGCTTGTGCATGTGAGTGTTTTGGGCGCTCGGCACCAAAAAGGTTAATTATCACTGCCCTAAATAGTTTAAGATCTATCTATTTGGTGTTATAGACCTCTCTGGTTGTTAGCCTTCCTTTGGCAGTTATATTTGGTCTTCACTCTCAGGCAATGCATTATTCCAGCAGGCTTTCAGTACCAGATTATTTTGGTCTAATTTATTTATAAAGTATATTTTATATTTATTTTTCTGTGTTATATTTTATTAGCTAGCATGATTGCTTGACTAGGAAAGAAGGGAGATGCAAATCAAATAAGTAAATAAACAATTAACATTGTTCGGGAAGCTAGTTGCTTTTCTTTGCAGTTAGCCATCTTTCTTTTGAAAGTATTTAACATGGGGTGGGGGGATGCCAAAAGAAAATAGGAGAAGAGGCCCGCCAGGCATCATGGGAGGTACCTGCATGCATTTTGGTCCACAGTAGCTTCACAGCTGGATTGGATCTTCAGCTACAGTGAGATTTATCTGTCCCCCTCACCATATTTAACCTGGTCAGTTCCCGTCTTTAGCAATTCACCCAAACTAAGATGTAGCATGAAGCTCTCTGTAATCCTTGCCTTATTCTGTAACAAGCTGAAATAATGCCTCCCTTCTTAGAACCTACCTTTCCCTTTCCATCACGTTGACCTTACTGCTGGGCTGCCGCAAGCTTTTAAGTCAAAGGTAAATCTCCTATTGACTTTAATGGAACAGAAATAGTCCCTAATTCTCTGTCGCCACTGGAGCCCTCTTTCAGAAAATTGAATCTTCTTTAAACATTGGCAGCACATCACAGACATCTCAGAAGCATATGCCTCTCCCTCACCCCCCCCTCCCCATCACTACATATCCTCTCTTTCTTTAACAGGAAACCCAGGAGTTATGTTACATTTACAATGACCTGGAGCTCCAGGGATACATGAATATCTCACTTAAACAAACAGGCAGCATTTTTCTCCCAGTTAAGGGCAAAGCCTCTAAAAGGGAAAAATTAGTTGACTGGAGACTGACCAGCCCCTGCAGTGCTGCACGTACATGCAGCCCTGGGTATTAACAACGTACTAACCTGCAGACTCCCAACACAAAGGAATCAATCAAGCACCACCTACTCGCTGAAGAAGCAGAGCTCAGAAAGTTTAGAAGAACTGGCAGGTGATTTGGGAAGGGACAAGGTTTGCTGTGACCACTGACCTTGCCCCTTTAGCCTCTGTATTTGTTTTAACAAGTGGATTGTTTTCTTATTGATTAGGGTCTGCAGCAGGAGGTCCCTCAGGAGATCAGGCTTCAGTTTAGAATTTAGGTATGGGGAATGGACTGAAGATCACCTTAGAATTTGCAAAAGCTGAAGTGACAGAGAATTCTCATAGTAGAAATGCAAGCAGTTACAAGGGGAGATGGAATTTTCCTCCCTTGTTTTCTTTCCCCTCTCTGCTCTTTAATTCTTGGCTGTGCATCCTTTTCTACTTCAAGGGCTGCACACAGCCCTGAGCGATGGGTTAGATACTTTAGAAACACGTATGTCCCTGTACAAGCCCAGTTACGGGCAAGCCCCTTCTTTACTTTGCTTTGACTGAATTGATGTGGCCACAGCTGCAGGATTTTATCTTATTCTCACAGGTCCATTGATTTTTTTAAAAAAACACAACCCTTTGGAAGACTTAGCTGCTTGAAAGGCCAGATAATTCTCCCATTTGGACTGCTAGCCAAGGAAAGCTGATCTTTACGCCCAGAATCAGGAAAAAGTATCCAAAGCACTCTTCCAAGAGGATATGGTTATTTTTATGCTTTGAGGAGGAGCGCTTTGGTCATGGTCACCTGTTTTGCAAAGCGTCTCTTTTGAACACTTTGCAAAGCCTTCATTCCTTGTTAAATTGACTGGAATAGGATTGTTACTGCATATTGATCATTGTTCATTAACTTTGACAGAAGAAACCCCCATTCACATTTATTTCTTTGAATGGCATAGAAAAGCCACTGTGAACTGTATTTGTGTCTGTTCACTGATGGGATGAGTGAGGGCTTCTGAATGAATAGATTTATCTCCCTCCTCTGCCCCTGCAGCTACTGGAACAACCCCAGATCTGTTCTGGATACCTGTAGGAGAATGCAAGCAACAAGAAAAGGAGGAGAAAGCTCATAGGGATGCTGCCATCTCATAGCAGGATACTTTACATCAAGTTACCTTGTTGATCAATATAGCTGGCTATACTGATCATTAGCAGTTCTCAAGCAATTCAGAGCTATGTTTTTAGAATATAAACCTTGTGTCTTAGCTCTATACCCTTCCTTAGCGTCATGTTAAATCTTGCTCAGCATTGCAGATTGTCTGTGGTTGGCTGGCATTTCATAAGTATCTACCACACACTAACAAATTTTACCCAACATTTATCTGAAACAGTTCTATAATTAATTGTTTAAAGACTGGGCACTCTGCCAACCTAATCTGGATTATATTTGGCTCTGGCCTGGTGTGTGTCATATTGTTCCAGTTTAAAGATTTACCAGCCATTATTAAGTACAGTGCTACAATAGTGTGCTCTCTCTCGCTCTTGCTCTCTCTCCCTCCCCCACCTCTCTCTTTCACACACACAGATATTGCAAATGTGTTTAAAGACTTCACACTGATCTCATGCATTTGTGGATATGGAAATGAAGACGACAAGAACATATTTGAGTCCCATGGATGTTCTTTGCTGTGGCTATACTCTTTGGGAGCAAGAGAGTAAGTAGGGATAGACAAGAAGAATTTCTACTGGAGCAATATCTCTTAGACAGTCTGGAAGTTGAGTCATGGTAACTGGACTTTTTTCTTTTTGGTTTGAAACATTTCAGGATTAATCAAAATGGCTTCTTCAGTCTAATTACGCTAACCCTAACCCTGTTAAACTTTGAGTTTTACCACAATACATTCTTGAAATATTTTCCTGTATCTTTTTAAGGCAGAATAAGAAAAAGGACAATCGTTCTCAAGTTTTCCTGCAAATTATCTAGCAAAGGACCTGAATGTAGAAGGTGTCTTACTCCAACTTAAAAATATACTTTCAAAAACTTATATTTTTTCTATATAGGCTTGGCATGGGATTGACAAATGTTCGCTTTTCCCTTCTCTTTCTTTCACTGGGATTTATAGATGCTAGAAGGCATAGTTTATTAGGAACCTTTGCATCCCTGGGAAGGATGTTCTAATTAATAGATTCAATAGAGTCCTGGTTGGTAAGGGAATATTGAAAGAGATCAGATACCTGTGGATAGGACTAAATTGTAGTAGGATTATGGTTTGTAACACTATACATCAGCTAGTTAGCAAAGGCACCAAAAGCAGGTGAACATAATGAAATTCGATACTAGAGACTGACAGCCTCATAAAAAGAGGCTGACATAGAGAAAATATCATTCATAACGTTGACATCTCCATTCCTCAAAGCAGTAAACTGTGATGCCACTGGCTGAAAGTGTTACACTGGCATTCATTCACTCATTGTTGAAAGGGATGTGCATCAGGTTTACAAATGACAGAAGATCAGCAAATTAGCTCATGCTTTGGGCCAGCGTTCTGCCCTAAATTGCATTCTTAAACTGCATTCTGCAAAACAGCAGTGCTCCATAAACCAGTTGAAAGAAAACACCAGTGATCCATTCGAAAAGAATCCACGAAGGAAGAGATTTTGGAGATCACTCCTCAGAATTGTTTCAAAACTGAAACAATTTTGTACAGATGTGCTATGATATATACTTTTATATGAAAGTACATGAAGTACGTCATTGTTTAAAGGAAAATACAGTATAGTCAAGGCTATATCTTTTCTTTCAACATATCTTTATCAAAGTGATTTTCAACACTCACGACAACCAAGTCCAAAATATAGAACTAGGCTGCATGTTTTGCCAGCTCTATGGTTCCTTTGCCAAATGTCAGTCCAGATGCTGATGAAATATACTGTCATAAGCAAGCTCCTATTTCCCATAAATATGTATAAACAATGCATTAAATGCAATGGAAAATAAATACCATTACTAAAATCTGTTTATTTGGAATATTTTTAAAAGGAAAAAGGAGTGTTTCTCATCAAAATGGTTTGTTGTTCCACAGTCTTGAACAATTTAAGAAATACTCATCTCAAACTAGAAACAAAATTCAAAATACTGTTGATAGATTAGAGACACACGCTGAAAATAATATAATGAAACACAATAAAGGCTAAGATAAAATTCTCTGCTTGGGAAAAAGAAATGAAATGTACAGATGACAAAAATCTGCCTTGGAAACAATAAGAGAAATCTTGGAGTTGTAGTTGATAAAAAGTTAAATTTGAATCAGCAATAGGACACAACTGTTAAATGTTACATGGAATTTTAAGAAGTGTCAGTAACGTTATACCTTCTAGGTCAGTGATGGTTAACCTTTTGTTGTTGTGTGCCAAAAGCACATGCACACATCAGTGTGCACTTGCGTGTTTACACCCATAATGCAATGTTCATGCCCCCCCTGTGTAGCCAGCCCCCATGCATGCACACGTGGCACCCCTGCACCCCATTTTGGGCCTAGCAGGCCTCCCGGCAGCCTCCTTGGACCAAAAATGGAATGTGGGAGATGCTGCACCCCCCCTTGCTCCCCCCTTCTGCGCATGCAGGGGTGACTCCCCGCCCTCATGTATGTGGGCATGTCTCACCCCATGCATGTGTGACAGAGGCCTGGAAATCAACTGGTTGGCAGGAGGCACATGTGCATGTGTGGTGGAGCTGAACTGGGGTGAGACCTTGCCTACCCACAGAGGGGGGGCACCTGTGACACCCATGCTGTAGATTTACCATCACGTTCTAGATCATGTAAACTGTATTTCTACTAATTCATGCACTTGATGGGCTATAATTTTAGTTATTGTGTCCAGTTGTGGGCATCATACTTTAAGAATGTTTCACAAAAAGATGCAAAGATAGTTTTTAAAGAGTGATGAGGAGACCACAAATTAAATTGGAAGAAAAGATTGGCAAAATAGATATATTTGATCTAGAAAAAAGGCAAATGAAGAGGATATGAATGCCTTTCTCAAGTACATGAAAGTGGTCAACACTGTAGAAGACAGAATGATAGTGTTCATGTGTGCATGATTGGAAATAGAATAGCAGATTGCTATTAAATTTAGGGGGGGAGTAGAATAGTTCACAGGTTGAAGCAATTGCCAAGGGAGATAGTTATGTTTTACTAGATATTTTTTGGTAGCAGAATATGAGTTGGAAGGGACTTCAGAGGTCTTCTAATCCAACCCACTGCTCAAGAAAGAAACCCTATAACCATGATAGCAGACCTTTGGCATGCATGCCACAGGTGGCAGGCAGAGCCCTTTCTGCGGGGATTCCAGCCATTGCCCTAGTCCAGCTCCACTGCGCATGCACACACGTCTCCCACTGGACAGCTGGTCTTTGGTGTCTCCTATGCATGTGCAGAGGGCAGGGTGCATTGAAATTTGGTGTTTGTGTGAATGCGTTTATCTCTGTTTTGGGCCTGGAAGGCTGCTGGCACCAACCTGAAAGCCAAAACACGGTGCAGGGTGCCACACAAGGCCCTTTTGTGCCTGGAAAGCCTCCTGCACCAACCTGGAACCCCAAAATGGGCAAGGGGGGAAAGCCACACACATGGGCGATGTGCATCATGCGAAGAGGGAAGGGGCATATGCATGGGGAGTACTCACATTGCATTTTGGGGTTTCCAGCATGTGCACATGCTTTGGGCACTCGACACCACAAAAGTTGTCCATCACTGCCCTATAATGTTTGAACAGAGGCTGGACAGCCATTTTTATGAATGTTTCAATTTGGATTCCTGCCCTAAGTGAGACCTTAATGGCCAAAAACAGTGTTTCCTAATTTTGGCCACTTAGAAATATAGAATTATCTTTGAGAATTCTTAGTGATGGGTTTAGAAATCCACATACTTAGCACTGTTCATGACTGGACAATACAGAGCTAAATGGTTCCTTCCAACTCTGTGATGCTATATTCATATTTGTGTTCCTAATTCTATTCACTTGCTCACCTATTTTAGGAGATTTATAAATCAATTCAATCTAAGGCAACTGAGCCTAATATACATGCATTTAATATAATATACATGCATTTAAAAAGAATTTTTAAAAAGCATAGTAACTTGATTTTTTTCACTTTTTTTGGTTTACTCTTTTAAATATTGAAATGACTTTGTAATTGATCAATCAAAATCTGATCACTGATGAAATTTGAATGAATGAATAAATGAAAAAGAAAGAAAGAAAGAAAGAAAGAAAGAAAGAAAGAAAGAAAGAAAGAAAGATTTACAATTTTCATTGTAATCTATGAGAAACTACTGGAGGGATCTCCCCAAAGTATGTTTTCTATTTCCACGTTTGATGACCTGTATGACAATTTATATAAAAGAGGTATCAATGGCACTAATTATTTTTCCCATCTTTGAAAAATTTATCCTTCAATTACAAGTGTTCCTATTAAATGCATGGTATTTTGCAAAAACACTCATATGTTTTGCCAGCATATTTTTATACAACATTTGGAATGAGGATATTGTAAGGAATGACACATTTCACAACATGAAGTCATGTTCTTAGTAGAAATAAGTGAACAAACAAGATTATTTCTATCCTTTTCCTGTCTGCACAGGGAGAAACCAGCAGTAAACCAGCAGAAGATGGAAGATGATTCTTAAACCTTTCTGGATACAAAAAGCCCAAGATAATGTGCTAATGTGATTGGCTATATTTGCAAATGCCCAGCTATTGGTCCTGCAGAGTTGATCTGAAAAGCCCGACAAAACCAACAACTTTGTAAAGCTTACTATTTTGATTTTCTCGTTCTCATGAACATCTTCATGAGTCTCTTAGTATGCTTAGTTTCTTGGAAGTCTTCATGAATAATCTTGGAGATCTACCTGGAAAAGTATCAAATGTTCAAAGAAAACATTTTTCAGCATAAAAATGGTTTTTTTTAAGTGTTCCCAAAATATTTTCTAAAGGAGAATTAAAATAAGACCTTTAAAATTACAGTTGTGATGTCTGATACTTTTTAAAGAGTGCTTTAGAAAGATTATGTTCTTTGCTTAAAAGACTATTTAAAATTAAAGTCTTTTGTAATTTGACAGTAATTTTACTAGTTGTACCCTACGGAAAAAAATCAAGCTTCAAATAGCCATAGCAATATAGACTTACATACCACTTTATAACGTTCCAGTCGGCTTTAGCCATTCAGCACCGATAATTCCGCTCAGTTAAGAAATTCTCCATTGTTACGATGCCTTCGGCGGAAAGGGAATACACCCCCCCGCACTCCGTCTTTCAACTCCTGGAGAGAAACGGATCACCCCCTCCCGACCGCCGTCAAGGTGGGGGCCTCACCGCAGCCACTCCTACGGAGGGGGGGGGCGACCGTGCCCCCCCTGCTCCCGAGGGAGCCCGTCAAAAGAACACAGCGGCGGATGAGCTATAAAAGCCGTCCGTCCGCGTCTGGAACCGGAAACACAATCTGATTCAAACAGAACATTTGAATAAACCTAACCTTAGCAATAACTACTGGCAGAAAAATCACAAATTGTGCAGTTTGAATCCCTGAGAGTTGAAATCAGTAACATAATGACTGAATTAGATGGCATAGCTTATTATACTATACACTGAGATATCCACCTCAAATGATGAATGATTAAAGAATTTATCTCTTTATTGGAGTATGTATAGCCCCTTTCTTTACCAATATAAACATACTTGAGGTTCATTATTGTCACTAGCTCCACCAGAGCAATAAATTATCAAATAAATGCTCATCCAATAGCAACAATAAATAACAGGGCTAACATAACATAACCAATTCAAGGAGCCACATAAGATGCTACTAAAACCCCAGTATCTACGATTTTACACCACAGATACACAAAACTGTCCTAAATGAAAGGCAGTATATCCTATCAACACTTGGAAAGAGTGTGTATTCTTCTCCTAGTAGAGCTCCTGGGTCAAATACATTGTTTCATTTTTTAGGAAAGTTATCAGATATTAGCAGATGCTTAGAATTTCCCTTTCCCTTACAACTGTAAAAACATCTAATTAAAAAATCAAAAGCAGACAATGTAGGAAGAAAAAGTAAAACAATGGAAATAGATAGCATCTTTGTAGGGGGGGGGAGACTTCTGTACCTATATATTTAAAGAGAAGAAATTAGTTTACAGAAACTTCAACATATGAGAACATCCTTATTGTTGGACAGGAAAGAAGAAAGCAAACCTATAGCCTTTATTCTGACACACTTTCACTCATTGAAGTCCCAGTTTTACAATCAATTGTACTGCATGCCATTCCACTATGCTTGTCTCCTGCTATATCCTAAACCAGCTTCAGAAATTCTAAAGTCCAGATTACTGATTATACTAGTCAATCCCTCATTGGCTGATTTCACATAGGACCAGTCTAGCATTACCTACTTTTTCCTTTTAGAGACTGTTCCTCTTCACTAGTCCCCATACCTTTATCTTTGCCCATTATCCTGCTTCTTTGACACTGATGCAGAACTTTCCTATCCCCCCCCCCCCACTATTGCAATGTTAGGGATCAAAGCAATATGGGACAAATCCTACTTTCCAGGAACAATACAAGGAAATTTTGAAGCAAAGAAGAACTAATGGCTCAGCTTTATAGCAATCAAGGTGCAACTTTAAAAGAAAGGAAAGGCAGGGGGAGGTAAACATGCTTCACCAAGCCTAGGCAAAACCTGAAATGTTGCCCAATGGAAGATGGAAGATAATGGTAATGTATTATGGGCTATTGAAGGGTCAATGATGAGTCTCTTGTTAAAAGGCTACACACACACACACACACACACACACACACACACACACAAACCCCTACAGAGAACAGCTATCTGACAGTCCAGAAGGAAATAATTACACAGAACAGGGACCTGCCTTGAGATGGGAGGGAGGTGGTTATGTACTTCAGCCAATTAAATCTGGGGTTGCCATGGAATGGAACGAAACTTTGGAGACTATCTGCTCTGAAATGCTCAACCTTGGATGCATTTCAAATCCATGAACAGAATTATAATCCATAAATGGTTTCCACGTTAAACTAAGCTCAGTATCAGACCTATTTCTTATGTGAAGTTATTTTAGCTTTGTATTATTCGTAAAGTGAGCCCAGAATATGCCATGAACATCCAACAAATTATGCCTGTACCTTAATAGGCCATATGTCCCTAATAAGAATTCCCTTCTAGAATTTCTTAAGCTTGATTTTTACAGCACCTGAATGACATATTGACCATCTTGCCCAGTGAATGACCCTTCCATTATAAATAATGGCTTGGTGCTGAAAAGGCCACACATCATTTCCAGATTACAAGTTTGAAGAATGGGGTTCTGGAGGCTTTGTTATACTAAAAGGCACTCTCAACGTTACACATTAGGTGAGACCTGAAACTGTTTTGCATGGATTGATGCAAACTGTTAGTAAGTTCTTGTAATAATCTCCCCTGTGCATTCCCAGCCCTCCCCAAAAGTGAAACTTGACCGGCCATCCAATTTGTGTAGCTCCACAAATCATTACTGGTGGTGCCTGCCAAGAACTGTTAGAAC
The DNA here is from genome assembly GCA_039707465.1 of Rhabdophis nuchalis. NCBI lineage: Eukaryota > Metazoa > Chordata > Lepidosauria > Squamata > Natricidae > Rhabdophis > Rhabdophis nuchalis. The sequence continues at coordinate 32,355,514 of CM077644.1, forward strand.
TCTTGCCAAAGCTAGGCTTTTTTTATATTGACGGACAAATAAGCTATCCAACAAATGAAAAGGTTTCACAGCTGACACAGTTAATTTTACTGCATTGTAATGTATAGTCTTTAGACATCTTTACAAAGAAGAAGAAAAACATATTCTTCAACAGTTGCTTTTCAAATCATACACAGAAAATAATACAGTTCATAAACTCAACAAAATATGTTTCTGTATATATCAAATCCATCAGGGATCATTGCTCATCTTATTCTGGTATATTTCTCTTGCTGTAGATGTGAAAAATAGCTTTTCCCCCACCAGTCCAAAGATACTTTATCCTCTAAATATAGCAATAATTTAAATCTTTTAAGTGAATGATAACATAAGAAGGCCCCCAATGGATCAAGCCATAAACCCCTGAAGTCCAGCATTCCATATACACAGTGGTCCCGTGGCTACTTTTGGAAAGTTCACAAGGCAAACTCCTTCTTCCACATCATCTATGTTGGACATCATTTTCTATGCCTCTTTCCTCTTACTCTCCCTTTTTCCATGTACAAGGGCCCAATCTGGTATAGCCATTCCTCACCTTAATCAATCTGGTTACTGGATTTTTCAATATTTTCTACACATTTCAGCTATATGCAACAATATTCTTGTCAAAAAGGCCAAATAGCCTTGCTCTGTGCTTTTTAAACCAGAAAGAACTCCTGCTGATTTCACTGAGCACGTATAGAAAACCTGAAAACACCAGTCTGTAATTTTACACTGCCCTTCCCATATTTGGGATTATAACTAAAAATGTCCAGGCATTTGATGTGCGCCTCATTCACTCGTTAGTAATGTAGAACAGGGGTCTCCAACCTTTGCAACTTTAAGTCTGAAGGACTTCAGCTCCCAGAATTCTGGGAGCTAAAGTCCTTCAGACTTAAAGTTGCAAAGGTTGGGGACCCCTGATGTAGAAGAGATAGTTGTGTTTCAAGTTCAGATTCAGTATAGTCTAAATGTTTTCCATCTCCACTGCATTTGGATAAATCGGGGTCTTTTACAGTTCAGAGAATTCGGGGAAGAATGATCATATAAATCCATCCCCTACTCCCACAGAATCCTTTCTAAATGCAATCTTTTTCTTTGTTTTTATCCGTTGAAGCTAATGGCCCAGTAAATAAGAATGTGTGTTTGGAGAGGGAATCCGGGGGAAAAATGACATAATTTTGTATTATATTTTAATTGATAACTTTTACTGTCTGAAATAAACATGTTCCAGTTACTAGTCTGAAGTTCTGAACGGGCTTCTTTGTATACAAGGAAGTCACTCTTGATTTCTTCTATACCAACCATACCTAAACCTCTTGACATGCAGATTATATATCCTGTGGATTTGGTACATGAAACACAACTCATTCATTCATTGATATAATCCCAAAAGTAGGTAGCTAACTGGAATGATCTAACATTTACTATGTTTTAAACTATGGTCCAGTCCCATTTTAGCCTTATTCCATATGCATATACGTTTCTGCATAGGTAAATATCAAGGTAGTAATCAAAATTCTCTGACCCCTTTATAATCTGCACTGCAATCCAAAGGGGTGGGGTTTCGGTCATACAATCACAATTGCTGTCTTGACTCACCATGTGGATATCCCTGTTGTGTCATTTGAGGTAAACCAGAGACAAACCACCTTTATAGATAGATAAAAATATTTAACACTAACAATAATAGTTTGTTCACTAGTTGTAATATTTATAGCCAATTACCACACGAGCCGAATTGGCAAAAAAATTGACCTCGTTATCATTTTCCCTTTTCATTTAATATTTCACTGTATTTTTTCCCCTCTATGAAATTTTGTCCTTTAAGGTAATGTAATTAAATCTAGTGTTTCAATGGGAGAATTGCCATCAGCTTCCCTAGATGATTACTTCCTTATATTTCCTTCTGACTTTAAAGTTTCAGAAGCCCTTGGTGACAAGGTATAAGGGCAGAAATAAAAGCAGGTAGCAAGAAGAAAATATACTTTTCCATGTTCTATGAATAATTTTTTTTCATCTTTATTAGTACTTTTAAAACAAATCAAAACTGTGTTTTAATTTGGAAAATTCTTAAATTGTGCCTGTCTCTAAAGAGGCTAGAGGTCTGAGATCCAAGGTCAAAGCTGCATTTAGTCATGAAAGTTCTTGGATGAATTCTGATTAATCTACACTTTATCTCACTCTAATCTTCTTGTCAGGATTGATGAGACGACCAAGAAGGACTTGGTGGGGTTTGTTGAGTTAAAAATAAGTTAAAAGACGGAAAAGAAGAAAAGTCAATTTCAAGGTCTTTGTGGAATATTTATACTTAATATTTATACAATGCCTTGGTAAGGCCACACTTGGAATACTGCATTCAGTTTTGGTTGCCACGGTGTAGAAAAGACATGGAGACCCTAGAAAGAGTGCAGAGAAGAGCAACAAGGATGATTAGGGGACTGGAGACTAAAACATATGAAGAGCGGTTGCAGGAACTGGGTATGTCTAGTTTAATAAAAAGAAGGACTAGGGGAGACATGATAGCAGTATTCCAATATCTCAGGGGTTGCCACAAAGAAGAGGGAGTCAAACTATTCTCCAAGGAACCTGAGGGTAGAACAAGAAGCAATGGGTGGAAACTAATCAAGGAGAGAAGCAACTTAGAACTGTGAAGAAATTTCCTGACAGTAGAACAATTAATCAGTGGAATAGCTTGCCAACAGAAGTTGTGAATGCCCCAACCCTGGAAGTCTTTAAGGAGATGTTGGATAGCCATTTGTCTGAAATGGTATAGGGCTTCCTGCCTAGGCAGGGGGTTGGACTAGAAGACCTCCAAGGTCCTCCAACTCTGCTATTGTATTGTATTGTATTGACTTACAATAATTCATTTAGTGACCATTCAGAGTGACTTCTTCGGGTGCCGTCCACCAGGCTATGCCAGCGAGTGACGCCCAGGGGAAGGGCCTTTTCTGTGACGGGCCCAACCCTCTGGAACGACCTTTCCCCCGAAATCAGAACAACCATGGACCTCCGCTCTTTCCGTCAAAAATTAAAAACACATTTCTTTTGCTTGGCCGGCTTGGGATAACTTAACTGTTTTTAGGGTTTTTTAGGGGTTTATCTTAGTTTTAACATGGGATTTTAGCGCAGGGTTTAGTTTAATTCTTTTTTAATACTGTATTGTTTGTGGTTTTATATGTACTTTTAATTTCCCTGTGCCCCGCCTCGAGTCCCTTTGGGGAGAGAGAGCGGGTTATAAATTAAATTATTTATTTATTTATTTACAATACTTTCTTTTCTATTCAAGTGTTTTAAAAATACATCTATCTGTCCTATAGCATATGCATCATTCATACATCTTTGGCTCATATAAAGAGCCCAGTTTCACACTCAGTTGTGACTTCTTGATTCAGTGGTGGGTTGCTGCCAGTTTGGCCCAGTTCAGCTGAACCGGTAGTGGAATTTCGGCCTGGGTTACAGAACTGGCAGCGACCCAGGCCTGACACGCCCCTGAACCGGTTCCCTAGCCACCACTGATGTCACCGCCATGTTGGATTTCAGTGACTGTGCATGCGCAGTTCACTGTAAATTGTTCTGCACATGCCCGTAGAACAATTTCCATTGAACAGTGTGCGCGTTGCAAATCGGTAGTAAAACCGGCAGTAACCCTACCCCAGTTTGGATTGTATAAAATATCATCATAATGCATAATGGTGATGAACTGTACATACAAAGTGTGTGTGTGTGTGTGTGTGTGTGTGTGTGTGTGTGTATGCACACACTATGCATGTGCTCCATACTTTTTAACACATCCTGAAAGTCTCTTGTGGCAGGTTGGAGGGTTGATGAATTCTGATCCTTCATAGCCAGATGAGATTCAGGAGCCTGTCTTTCCCACTTTATAATCATTCACTGAAATGCTTGTACTAAAATTGTTTCAAAACCACATGAATTTGGAGTTTTCATTTCACCCTTGGACGAAATGTAGAACCTGGCATGGTGACAAGTATAATAGTGCGTAAAAGCCCAATTAACTTGGGATACATGTATATAAATATATGCATACACACACGCACACACATATTGAAAACACTTCTAGGGAAGCAGTGAAATTTCAGAGTGATTGTTTTCACACTGGAGCCAGTGGCCCAGGTTTCCTTCAGTTCATCAACAATCCCAAGCAGTCTTGTATATTTTAATCGGCAACACATGCCCATTCAATTCAGAGGCCCAACATGTCTCTGGGTGGAACCTTAAAATCAGAAACATCCAAAGGACTTGATGAATTGAAAGGCAAACTTTCAGAGCAAATTATACCTGGGTGGTTCAGCAAAGAGATAATCAATGACTGCCAGTGATTGATTAATTGATCAATCGGTTTATTTGATCTGATTTATTTGATAAGACCATCCATCTTATATAATATACATCTTATATCCCTATTAGTCACTGTTCTTGATCAATTCCTCTTGCGATGCCCTTTTGATAGATAGATAGATAGATAGATAGATAGATAGATAGATAGATAGATAGATAGATAGATAGATAGATAGATAAGATAGTATAGTTTAGTTTAGTTTAGTTTAGTTTAGTTTAGTTTAGTTTAGTTTAGTTTAGTTTAGTTTAGTTTAGTTTAGTTTAGTTTAGTTTAGTTTAGTTTATTTCGAATTTATATACCGCCCTATTCTCCCAGATGGGACTCAGGGCGGTGCACAGAAAAGATAAAACCCACAACAAGTACAACAATATAAAAAGGTATTAAATAAACTCTGTGCTAAAATAATTTAAAATTATTAAAATTCAATTAAAATTACTGATTAATCTATCTATGTCAGGCCAGCCAGGTGGAAGAAATAAGTTTTAAGTGTCCGGCGGAAGAGGCGCAGGTCCATGATGGTTCGGATGTCGGGGGGAGGTTGTTCCAGAGGGCCGGACCTGCCACAGAGAAGGCCCGTCCCCTGGTGGTCGCCAGCCGGCATTTATCGGCAGACAGCACCCTGAGGAGGCCCTCTCAGATAGATAGATATAGTATGCTGAAGGAAGGAAGGAAGGAAGGAAGGAAGGAAGGAAGGAAGGAAGGAAGGAAGGAAGGAAGGAAGGAAGGAAGGAAGGAAGCTGTATGTGCATATTTATTTAAAGGTACTAATACCTTTAAATAAATATGCACATAAATATGAAATACCATTCAATTCTAAGGTTTATAAAAGCCTATTTAGACATCTCAGAAAAAGGTTTCAATATACAGTATATGTAATACCAATACCAAATAGCATTTACATTTATACACCATTTCACAATTCTTTGAAGTTCTTTCTAAGTGGTTTATGGAGTCAACACTTTGCCCCTAACAATTTCAGTCCTCATTTTACTGACATCGGAAGGATGGAAGACCTTGAGCCAGTCGGGACTGAAATCCTGGCTGTGGACAGAGTCAGCCTGCAATATTGCATTTTAACCTGTGCATCTTTTCACCATTACCAACTCTTTACTATTGAGCCACGGTGGCACAGCGGTTACAGTGCAGTACTGCAGGCTACTTCTGCTGAGTGCAATCTGCCTGCAATTTGGCAGTTCAAATCTCACTAGGCTCAAGTTTGACTCAGCCTTCCATCCTTCTTAGGTGGATAAAATGAGGACCCAGATTATTAGGGGAATTATGATGACTGTGTAAACCACTTACAGAGAGCTGTAAAGCACTGTGAAGCAGTATATAAGTCTAAGTGCTATTGCTATGATAATCAGGATAATCAAATTTATTCTATGATTTAACTTTTGCTAGCAAAGTTTTCTTTCTAAATTATTTTTTTAAGGAAATTACTATAGTTTGCTAATCAAATTATGTTAAATACCCATTACAGCATCCTTACCAGTTAGTTTGCTTTCTGATGATTTTCTGAGTGACTTGTATTAAAGGTATTAAAATACAATGAAGCCTAAATGCAAACAGGGCATTGGAACGTCATTGGATATTCAACTCAGAATAGAAAGCAGTAAGAATTAATAAGGGTAGACATACATAAGCAACAGAAAGAAAGATGATAAACTTTACAAGGTCAGAATGGCCTTGAAAAAAAATTGTAGGTACAGTAGCTGCTGTAACTGGCAAGGCCACCTTTTCTTAGAGGGTTTCCTCCTCACTATACTTGACAGAAGCTTCTAGAGGATGTTTTCCAAAGTTGGGATACCGCAATAATGCAAATATATGCATGAAGAGATGAATATCTTAACCTCCAGAGTTTTAATGTTAAAATCAATGTGTTGTGATCTCCCCCCCAGCTACCTTTTTAATCTCAGTGTTTTAAATTCTTTAATTGACCTTTTAAGAAAATACTACTGGGCTGGGCTGTGGATTCAGTTTACACTTTCTGGAGGTATTTATTTTATGACGACTGCAAACTCCATTTAGATGCTCTGTTGATTATAGCATCTTTAAAGAAAAGAATAACATATTCTCTACAGTATCTACAGTAGATACAAGTTGCACCTTGCTCTGATGAATCCCATGGAATTAATATCATTCCATGTAGCTGCCTCGGAGGAATCTACCTTTTCAACTCTTCAATTTCTAACTTCTGTTAGCTGTTATAGCTCATGTCCTCACAATCTATCCAACATATTGAGGACTCCTGCTAGTCAGTTGCAGTTCAGGCAGGCATAGGAGGTTTGCAGAGAATACTAACTAGACACGAGAGGAAAGGGTATGCTGATTTTAAAACAAAATCTTGTTCCCACTGTTTCTTTCTTTCCGCTGCACAACCAACATATCACACAGGATATTAGAATAACTTCCAATTTGAACTTTCTCACATAACCTTTAGCTGTTGGTGAAATTCTGAAGAGATATAAACTGCTGAAAGAGATAGGGGATATATTTTAAGTCCCTTTTGCTTTCTGGAGCTAAACATATGTACTTAACTTGGTAAACAGAACTGACACATTATGTTAAGTTGCCAATTACACTAAATTTATTGTTTGAAAGCTTTTATGAACAGACTACTTGATTATAGACATTTTTAGCTTTACACTAAATAAAAAATGTTGGAATATAATAAATCAATACTATATATTACTTGAATACTAGTAACTAAACAAAATGCTTCATTTACAGAAAGAAGAATCTTCTTGCATTTTTGTTTTTTGTGGCATAAATTGATGTATTGATCTTTGATTACTGAGTATTCCTGAGCTATGGAATTCAACATTTCAGCACCAAGATTGGATTTCATAGCTCAGCAATACTCCATGATTCCACAGAAATGTTTTTTGTAAACATTTTGGCCAGAAAATTAGACAACATGGAACCTTAGGTTTGGTATATCATGAGTATCTGACTTACATGGGGGCATTATTTATTATTGTTGCAGACCTATTTGACTGAATGACTCCAGATGATGATGATGCTATTGCTTGACTTCTCTATCATATTTAGTCCACCATTTATTTCTTTGTAGAATGAACAAAAATAAGAATTTGCCAAGATCTGCCAACTAGCATTAGAATATAACATTCATACCAAAAGTTCATTTTTTTAAAGACTCCAGTTTTGAAAATGATTTACAAGTAATCCTTGACTTAATAAGCTTTCAAAGTTACAACTCCACTGACAAAAAAGATGTATAGCCATTTTTCACACTTGCAACTGTTGCAGTGGCCCCATGGTCACATGATGAAAATTCAGACGCTTTGCAACAGACTCATATTTATGATGGTTGCAAAGTTCCAGGGTCATGTGGTCACCTTTCGCAACCTGCTAACAACAAATTCAATAGGGAACCCAGATTCATGTAATAACCGTGTTACGAACTTAGCAACTGCAGTGATTCATTTAACAACCTTGGCAAGAAGCTCGTAAAATGGGACAAAATTCACTTTACATTGTCTCATTCATGGACATCTGTCCAGGATTACATGTATATATCTGTATTTTTGAAGAGAAAATAAATATATCCTCTGGAAGTCATAACCCTTTCTTATTCAATCAGAATTCTTCTTTCAAAAGAAAAGCAATTATCTACACCTTTTCAAAGTGATATATCTAGCCAACTAGGAAAGGTGTAGATAATTGCTTTTACTGTCGTAATTGTTTTGATATCAACACATATACACTATCTTGCAGTGTTTTATTTGTCACCTAACTCAGTGCATAATCCTTATATAAACATTCCCATCCATGTTATAGCAAAGAGAAGGAAATCCTAATTTCACTTTTTACAAACTGTTGCTCATATTTAGAATGCTTAAATTTAAAAAACAATATTCACTTAGAGACCAGTATTATTTTTTTGCTATTAAAAAGTAATTTAAAAAGATATGTATGCAAAACAAAGTTGATACAATAATAGAAGAATACCTACAATCATAAGAAATTACCTACACCATGAAAGCAATAAAGTGAGGACCAGAAGCCCATATAGATTTAATGGGAACAAGACTTTTTCAGACCAATGTTATTTTTGTTCTTTATTCAGTCATTCAGTAAGTTTAGTCTTGTGATGTCACCAAAGCATTTGACAAAGGAGCCAGCGATATCTAGTTAGATACAGTCTGGATGGCATGTCATAAGCTGTTTATATTGTTGAAAAATCATAGTCAAAAACTGCTCAGCAACAGTTTTTCACCAAACTGGAAGGAATATAGAGAAATATTAGATGTCAAACTATAAAGTTCAGTTCTGTACCTGTCTTATCATTAACAATGTGTATGAAAAGGTGGCATGACATTCTCAAATGATGCAAAATTGGATGGGATAGCTAATATCTTAGAAGATAGAAATAAAGTTCAAGATCTTGTTGTTAACCTAGGTGCTGAAAATAATGCAATGAAATGTAATGGAGATAAATGCAAAGTTTTCCATTTAGGAAACAAACAAGGTGCATAAGTATGGAATGGGAATAGTACTTGGGAAAAGTCTATGGAGATTTTCATTCATCCAGGTCATGGTTGTCCTAAAGGTGCTCTTTCAAAAGGCAAGTGGACTTTCTGGTTTTTCTTTGAAGATTCTCGTCCGAGAAGCTTTTTTAGCTCTGACTGGATGGTGGGGAATGGAAGGAATCAAGGGAATCAAGGAGTATTCCATTCCCCATCATCCAGTCAGAACTGAAAAAGCTTCTTGGATAAGAAGTGAAACATCCAGGAAACTATAGACCTATCAGCCTGACCTCAATACCAGGGGAGATTCTGGAAAAGATAATCAAGCAACAAATTAGCGAACACCTAGAAGTGAACAAAGTAATAGCCAAAGTAATAGCCAAAAGCCAACATGGGTTTGTCAAAAGCAGATCATGCCAGACTAATCTTATTGCATTCTTCGACAAAGTGAAAAAAATAATGGACAAGAGGAATGTCATTGATATAATTTACTTGGCCTTCAGCAAGGCATTTGATAAAGTAGACCATAACCTATTACTAGATAAAGTAGAAGAAAGTGGGTTATACAGCATCACCACCAGATGGATTCGTAACTGCCTGACCAACCGCACTCAACGTGTAGATCTCAATGGAACTGCATCAACATCTCAGGGGTTTCCACAAAGAAGAGGGAGTCAAGCTATTCTCCAAAGCACCTGAGGGCAGAACAAGAAGCAATGGGTAGAAAATAATCAAGGAGAGAAGCAACTTAGAACTGAGGAGAAATTTCCTGACAGTTAGAACAATTAATCAGTGGAACAGCTTGCCTCCAGAAGTTGTGAATTCCCCAACCCTGGAAGTCTTTAAGAAGATGTTGGATAGCCATTTGTCTGAAATGGTATAGGATTTCCTGCCTAGGCAGGGGGTTGGACTAGAAGACCTCCAAGGTCCCTTCCAACTCTGCTATTGTATTGTATTGTATCTTCAAAGAAAAACCAGAAAGTCTACTTGCCTCTTGAGAGTACATTTTTGGCACTACTTGGGAAAAGATGATGCAATAATAGCTGATTACAAAATGAACAAAATTCAGAAATGCAGGGTGATAATAAAAAAAACATATTTCATTTATTTGTCTATTTAAATAAACCTATTTCACAATGCAATTTACAGGGATACACTCAGTGGTGGGATTCAGATAGTTTGTATCACTTCAGGAAAACTAGTTACGTTTCTGAGCAGTTTGGTGAACTGGTTGTTGTAAGAAATCTTTAGGGCCGAGAACCAGTTCTTAAATTATTTGAATCCCACCACAGGATACACCACACCATAAATTACTTGAAAAAAAGTAATTACAGAAAACTCATCAGCATTTACCCTAATTAGCATTTTATCAGCCCCCAAATGCCCTGGAAATTAAAATCATCATCCCCATCCCCCCATGCTTCAAGAGGCAACTATTTCAGGGTGTAGAGACAGCTACCAAGAGGTGTACTTTGGAACCCCATCTGACGTGGGGATTCTCAATATCCCCTCTCTAAAAATGTTTAGTACTGATAGAAGAGAATATTTGTGGGTTCAGGATTGAGCTGTGGGGTCCCTTGTGCTCTCTGAGAGTGGCTGTTTTCTTGCAGACATTTCATTAGTAAACTAGTAACATCATCAGTGCAAAATACATATTGTTTAAAAACTTGCCAGAATAGCTGTTCTGATAAATATCAAGCCATGTAGGGATGCAAATACAATTGTAAACTACATCAATCAACATTTGAAAATCTTGGAAAGTAAGAGCAAACCTATTTTTCATTTTGTCAAAACCCATCACAAAAATTGGATCCTGTTTGGATGCAACCCATTAAAAGGAATTCAGACTAAAAGGAACAAGTTCGGGCAATTTTTTATAGAGAAAGATTGAAAGATTTGGCTTTCTTGAATCTTGGGAATAGAAAACCAAGCAGGAACATGGTCACACCTTCAAATATTGAAAGGACGTCAAGCAGAAGAAAACCAGGCACTCCTTTCTATCATTCCATAGGCCAGGGCAACAAATAATATGTTCAAGTTAAGACAGTTTCTGATGATGCATATCATAAAAATGTCCCCAAAATTAGAATAGTTTTATTGTAGGTCCAAGGTTATGCGTTCCTCCCTGTTAAATAATCATTTAATTACTACCAATCTGCCTTCCATTGAGGACCTGTATACTTCATGACTCAAAAAGAGGGCCGTGAAAATATTTATAGACCCCTCACATCCTGGACATAAATTGTTTCAACTCCTACCCTCAAAATGACACCATAGAGCATGCCACAACAAGACAACTATTATTTATTTTATGTATTTTTCAAATTTATTCCCCACCCTTCTCCTTGCAAGGACCCAGGGCGGCACACAGGCAATATTAAAAACCATACATAATTACAAAAATACATTATTAAAAACTATTAAATTATATCCCGTGCTAAAAACCCTTATAAAACCTTAAGAATTAAAATTTATACGAATAAAAGTCAGAAACGGGGGGTTATGCTAGGCTGGCTTGTTGGAATAAATACGTTTTGAGATGCTGGCGGAAGAGGCGGAGGTCCGAGGTGGTGCATAGATCGGGGGGCAGGTCGTTCCAGAGGGCTGGGCCCGCCACAGAGAAGGCCCTTCCCCTGGGCGTTGCCAACCGGCATTGCCTGGCCGACGGTACCTGGAGAAGGCCCTCTCTGTGGGAGCGGATCGGTCGAAGGGATGTATGGGGCAGGAGGCGGTCTTGTATGTAGCTAGGCCCCGAGCCATGGAGCGATTTAAAGATGGTCGTCAGCACCTTGAAGCGCACCCAAAAGGCCACAGGTAGCCAGTGCAGCTCGCTCAGGAGAGGTGTTATGTGGGATTGCCTTGTGCGGCCGCATTCTGGACTAACTGTAACCTTCGAGTGCACCTCAAGGGGAGCCCCATGTAGAGAGCGTTACAGTAGTCCAGCCGGGATGTCACGAGTGCTTGAGTGACTGTGCGAAGGGCCACCCGGTCCAGTAAGGGGCGCAACTGGCATATCAAGCGTACCTGAGAGAAAGCCCCCCTGGCCACGGCCGTCACATGGTCCTCCATGGACAGCCAGGAATCCAGGAGGACACCCAAGTTGCGCGCCCTCTCCACGGGGGCCAGTTGTTCGCCCCCAATGGTGAGTGTTGGACTTACCTGGCTGAACCAGGGTGCCGGAAACCACAGCCACTCGGTCTTGGACGGGTTGAGCTTGAGTTTGTTACTACCCATCCAACTAGACACAAGAACAGTTTTTCCCTGAACACCATCACTCTGCTAAACAAATAATTCCCTCAACACTCTCAAACATTCACTAAGTGTGCATTACTATTGCTATTGATCATTCTCATTGTTCCTATCACCCATCTCCTCCCACGTATGACTTTGTTGCTTGTATCCTTATGATTTATATTCATTGTTTCCTAATATGATTAGATTTCTTATTTGTACCCTATGACTATCATTAAGTGTTGTACTTTATGATTTGTGATGAATGTATCTTTTCTTTTATGTACACTGAGAGCAAATGCACCAAACACAAATTCCTTGTGTGTCCAATCACACTTGGTCAATAAAGAATTCTATTCTATTCTATTCTATTCATTGGGGAGGATTTGATTCGGATTTCTGCACTGAGCAGGGGAATAGATTCAGTGGCAGATCTATTCCCTTCCAATTCCATGATTTTATTTTTTTAATGGTCAAAATTACTTCTGAATACATTTGACTTAAAAAGTCATCTTCTGCTTTTGCTCCAGCCACTCTTCTCAGCACAAGAGATGATCTGAGGTACTAGTAGGGAAGAAACCCAACATGAGAGAGCACCACTGGCTGAACTATTTCCCACAGGGAACAGATTGATCACTCTTTCTTTCTTCCCTATCCAATCAATGGCAAACCTCTGTAGCTGCATTTTAGCCGTATGGATTTTCAGTCAGGAGGTTGAAGACAAAAGGTATTTGTCTTCATAAGAAAGGTTGGCAGTTCAGCGGCTTGAATCCCTAGCGCTGTGTAACAGAATGAGCTCCCATTACTTGTCCCAGCTTCTGCTAACCTAGCAATTCGAAAGAATGTAAAAATGCAAGTAGAAAAAATAGGAACCACCTTTGGTGAGAAGATAACAGCGTTCCGTGCACCTTTGGCATTTAGTCATGCTGGCCACATGACTATGGAGACATCTTCGGACAGCACTGTCTCTTCGGCTTTGAAACGGAAATGAGCACCATTCCCTAGAAGCATTTGTGTGAACCTTTACCTTTACCTAGTTAAAGACAGAAACAACAAACCAAAAACCTAGCAATTCAAGAATGAATGAATGAAAGAGCTGGCCAATAGTGGGCCACAGATCAAACTACCTCTCTAACACCAGTTTGCAGTACAAGGGGTATAAATGACAAGCAGTCCAGTAAACTATACTTTTTTAATTAACGATAGAAAAAAATGGACTCTAATACTCCCTGGGTTCAAATGCTCAGCTGTTTGAATCTAGCTATTTCTGAAATATATTGGAAAGCATCCAAAGTTATCAAAATATTTTCCCACAATAACACAAATATAATCACAATTGCATGGCTCTTTATTCTAATTATGAACTGTAATTCACGCCTTTGCATTCTGTGTTTCGACATTTTTTTACATGTTGACAAAACACGAATCCCAAAGTGTCTAATTTATTCAGTATGCTTCAAGCCAGATAGCTACTTACTGATCATTTTTACTTTACTGTGGTGTGCAGGTGTGCAACCCAACTTCCAAAATGTTCTAGTCACCTCTCACTCATTTTCAGTCTTCTTTAAAGAAAGAGTAGTCATTTCTGACTTTTACTTTATCAGCCCAGAATTTCAAGATTCTGATTTAATCTTTTCTTGAAAATGTATAAATAAATTTAAAAAAATATCACATCTTCACTAGCAAGAGTGGAACAATGGAATGGTTTGCCTTCAGAAGTTGTAGATGTTCATCACTGGAAGCTTTTAAGAAGAGACTGGTTAGTCACTTGTCTGGATTGGTATAAGGTCTTCTGCTTGAGCAGGGGGTTGGAGTAGAAGAACTCAGGGTTGGGAGTCTACCACTTCGGACCAGTTTGGGAGAACTGGTAGCTCCAAAGATCAGCTGAGAGCAAACCAGTTCACTCCAATGAGCAAGTGGGTTCACCCGCCTGCCCACCCCTGCGCTTTACTGACCTTTACTTTCTCAGCTGAGTCACACGGCAGAGTGGATTGCCACACCTCAGCTATCTTCCCAAGCAGTAATCCAGGAGGTAAGTCTTCTCTAAAATGTGCAGACACTCACTCAGCGAACCGGTTGTTAAACCAGTAGGATCCCACCCTTGGAAGAACTCCAAGGTCACTTCCAACACTGATACTTTGATATCATGTTAACATTAAAGAACTGTAACTATGTTCAGCAAAGAAAACATATTGCACATATTATGCTAATAGTTACAAAGCTGCCAGGTAAAATAAAAGAAGTAGTGCCAATAAGCCCTCATCAGAAATTTGGATGAATATAGGGGGATTCAAATCTGTCTGAGAGAGACCAGAATTGATGTCCTCCTGGCTTCTCTCCCGGTACAGCAACCACTAGACTAAACTAGGTTTCCTGTATTAAGCAATGTTACATATAGGACCATGATAGCTGAAGAATTCTGGAAGTTGAAGTCCACATCTTAAGTAGTCAAGTTTGAAAAGCACTGATGTAGAACATGATGACAGCCACTGTCATTAATATTTTCTCAAGCTCACTTTAAGACATACCATTCTTAGTTACCGTATTTTTGGAGTATAAGACGCACCAAGGTTTTGACGAGGCAAATTACCAAAAAAAAGTATTTATTTATTTATTTATTTAATTAGATTTCTAGACCGCCCCCTCTCCCCGAAGGGACTCGGGGCAGTGTACAGGTAAAATTAAAACTATCAAAACCACAACAATACATATAAACTAAAATCGAATTAAATAATCCCCTGCACAAATTTATAAAAATCAAAACTAGACCCATAAAACCAAATAAAATAATTTAAAATTACAGACTAGGGCGGGAAGCACGAAGTTAGGCCAGGCCGGCTAGATGAAACAAGTGGGTTTTGAGTTTCTGGCGGAAGGAGCGGAGGTCCTTGGTCGTTCTAATATCAGGGGGAAGGTCATTCCAGAGGGTCGGGCCCATCACAGAGCAGGCCCTTCCCCTGGGCGTTGCCCGCTGGCATTGCCTAGTGGACGGCACCCGGAGAAGTCCCTCTCTGTGAGAGCGAATCGGCCGAAGGGATGTATGGGACAGGATACGATCCCACAAATAACTAGATCCTGTGCCATGGAGCGCTTTAAAGATGATAACCAACACCTTGAAACGCACCCGAAAGGCCACAGGCAGCCAGTGCAGCCTGCGCAGGAGTGGTGTTACGTGGGAGTATCTAGTAACTCCCAGGACTGCCCGCGTGGCTGCATTTTGGACCAGCTGTAGCCTTCGGGTGCATCTCAAGGGGAGCCCCATGTAGAGAGCGTTACAGTAGTCTAGACGGGACGTCACAAGCGCATGAGTGACTGTGCGAAGGGTGTCCCGGTCCAATAGGTAGGGATAGAGAGGAAGAGAAAGAAAGAGAAATACAGTAGGTAAGTAGGTAGGTAGAGAGAGAGAGAGAGAGAGAGTAGGTAGGTAGGTAGATAAAGGGATAGAGAGAGAGAAATAGAAATACAGTAGGTAAGTAGGGAGAGAGAGAATGTGTAGGTAGGTAGGTAGGTAGGTAGGTAGGTAGAAGGATAAAGAGAGAAATAGAGAGAAATACAGTAGGTAGGTAGGGAGAGAGTGTGTGTAGGTAGGTAGGTAGATAAAGGAATAGAGAGAGAATAGAGAGAGAGAGAGATACAGTAGATAGGTAGGGAGAGAGAGTGTGTGTTTGTAGGTAGGTAGAAGGAGAGAGAGAGAAATACAGTAGGTAGTTAGGGAGAGAGAGAGTGTGTGTGTAGGTAGGTAGGTAGGTAGGTAGGTAGTAGATAGAAGGATAGAGAGAGAGAAATAGAGAGAGAGAGAAATACAGTAGGTAGAGAGAGAGAGAATAGGTAGGTGGGTTGATGTTTCCAGGTGTATTTATCCATGTCCTGGAGAAGGAAAACGCTGACAAACTTTAAGACTTTGTTTCTGCTGGCACAGAAACAGTTAAAGAGCAGGAAAAAACCCTTTTTGTATTCTGCAAACCTCCCCCAAACGGCCCCTTTCTCCGTGAAAACGGGGCTGGGTTTTTTTCCAAATAAAAAGCATGACTAGCCTTGGGGGGGCTTGCAGAGTGCTCCTGAGGTGGTGGGGGTGGGGTCAAAAATGAACAAAAAACTGGCCCATTTATCATGTAAATGGGCCATTTTTGTGCCAAATAAATTGCATGCATAGTCCTATGGAGGCTTATAGAGTGCTGCTGGCAGCTGGGGGTGGTGGTGGCAAAAAACTGTCCATTTGCGGCTTATTTCTGCCCTCCCCAGCCCCCAGGAGCTCTCTGGAAGCCTCCATAAGATTAGGCACAGCCATTTTGGTGAAGGGGGTGGGGTTTCAGGAGGCCAAAAATGCTGTATTTGATGTATAAGACGCACCCAGATTTTCAGCCTCTTTTTAGAGGAAAAAAAGTTGTGTCTTATACTCTGAAAAATACGGTAGCTACCTTGATTTATAGATTAGAGATCTTGAGCATAATGGGAAGAAGAAAACAAAATTTGCTACGATCACAGTGTAAGAAAGAGGAGCCTAAAAGCATTTTCTACATGTGAGCATACTTTAAACCTAGGACAAGAGTGAAAGGGTAAGAAAGAAGCTCAGTTTGAGTCCTCCTAATTTTCTAGAAAACAAGAGGGAGGGAGGAAATGGAAAATTCTGTCAAGCTTTCAAAATCCTGTTACTAAAGCCTATATCAATAGTATAGTCCCACCATAGACATGAAAGCCAGCTAGATGATTTTGGTCAGTTACTTTCTCTCAACCTAATCCATCTCACAAGATTGTTGTGAGGAGGAAGGAGAATTAGATAATATTTGCCAGTGTGAGTTATTTATAAAAATAATAAACTCAAGATGAATAAAATAAATAAATAAGTAAATAAAAATAAATTGCACAAACTGCATCACTGATATTGCAATTCTTTGTCTCATTTTTTGCATGCTCACCCAATTTAAATGTCTCTGTTTATCTTTAAAATGACCAAGGGCTCGGCATAATTCCAGTCTGCATCTGGTATGCATAAACTGACTTTAAGAACACTTGCCAAGAATCTTCTCCCTTCCATCTGAGATAAAATTATCAACAAATAGTGCTTCTTTGTAACAGTGCCCCGGTACTTTCCACATAGAAATGTAACTGATGCCAAGATTGCCTGACAATTTTAAAATTATCTATTTAGAAAAACACATACTATAAAGACTTTAATAAAAAAAAGTTAGGTTTGATCTGGTCCCTGTGACTTTGGCTTTATATACATCCTTAAATCCCTTATGGCAGATGTCCAATTCTATACCTATGTTCTAAAAATCTGCACTAAGCCTAGGTAAAAATGATTAGTGTTCCTTTAAAGAGAGTTTTACTCATCTAGGCTCATATTGATTGCCATCTGCTGGGCAAAAAAATTTCTGAATATACCCATTAAGTCTCTGAGTCAGTACTGCCCCATGAGTACTAGAGTTGACTATGCCTGGTAGGTTGAAATAAACTTTTAGGAGAATGGCCAATGAGCAGTTAAGTTGTTAACACCCTGCTCAGCCTACTATTTGTTACATCATCTAGACCAGGGATCTCCAACCTTTGCAACTTTAAATCTGAAGGACTGGCTGGAGAAGTCTGTGAGCTGAAATCCTTTAGACTTAAAGTTGCAAAGGTTGGAGACCCCTGATCTAAACCCTGTTCTTCTTTTACACTTTAAAAACATTGTTCATTGATTTCTGGTTGAAAACAAAAGCTTATATAACTGAAGATTGTTTTAATAATCTTCAAAATGCATTTAAAATGCTTATGAATACCCATTTTGTGATTCTATCAAGAATATGCCTAGCTGCGTACTGCATATCACAGGACTGTCAAACTTGCGGCTCATTATTCAGATGCTGGCCACACTCATGCCCAGTTTAGTGTAGTGAGGGAAAGTCACAATACATCATGAGACACTGCCGTGACAATATGAGTTTGACATCCCTGACCTATTGTCCTCAAAGGCTAGTCGTCATCGTGATATCATCCACCTCATATCCTCACTTCTAAAGAGGGGATCATAACGACAATTTTAGAGACATCCTCCAAGATATTTGAAGGTTTAATTGCTAGCATTAAATTATTCCTATATTCCTATATTCATTTTTTTGATTATCTACAGCCCACCACTCAATGCATAAATCCCTACAAAGCATCTCCCATATAGGTTGCTATAGAGTTATGTGAAGAAATGTTTATAAAAGTTGTAGCAAATCTCAGTGGTATCATTTATTTTCTCACCAAAAAGTTGATGGAGGGGGAAAAAAGAAATCTAGTTGGAGCTGTTTTTCAGGCCTCACATCACAACTCCTCAACAAATCTCATTTCATTTCATCTCATTTCCCTGTTCATTTAACCCCTTATTTGAGAATACGCTTATATTGCAGAAGACACTGAGATGTAACTTGGCTAAACTAGAATTTTCATTGCAGACACAAATAATACATCAATGATTTTGGGATGTGGAACAATGTTCTGGGAAACAAAAACATCCACTTTATATGAGAGTTACAAATGGCCCACCACTTAAACTTTGCAATTCTTCCTCCCAGTTTTCCAAAGTCCAAATTTGGCAGTTTACTTTGTGACACATTTTATACCGCTTATTTCTAGCCTTAAAATTGCTGGTTTCTATCTTGTCAAATTCAGCCCTTAGTTAACATCTACACCATTTGCCTCTTCTGGTTAATTTTCCTCTACTTTTTTTCGCCTCCAGACTGGAGATGGGGGGGGGGGGGAACCGTGAAGGTCAACCATTAAAAACCTATGAAACAGGAAATAGAACTTTCACTAATTTGGTGTCCTCCAAATATGCTGAAATCAAAAGTTACTTTTTTTCTGTCTAACACAGGTTAGTGATTTCATATAATTATATCATCTTATAATAATTATATAGAAGCTTTTAATCAACTTCATGGTCAACAGCAGGAATTAATTTGGATTCTTTCTAATATTTTAACACTTTGTTCATACATTGTTGTATTTTTTTAAAATTCTAATAGAAAGATGTGGAATACTTGCAAAAGGTGGGCACAGAAAGAAAGAGGAAAACTCAGGCTAAACCAACTCTTAAATTCCTGTGTAAACCAGGATTTAAGAGTGGAAAATTTTCCTTTACCTATTCTTTGGGTGGTACAAAAAATTTAAAATTCCTATAGCCTGGCTTCTCTGGGCCAAGTCAAACAAGGATATTGTCCTTTTAATGTCTTAAAGGCTCTGTTTTCTTGTAATGCCAAATGCAATATTTTTTTGAAAACACTACACCAGAAACTTCCCAGCTGAGAAAACAGGCTGGTGAAAAATGATTTCAGAAAATGAAATAAACCATGCTAAAGTAATTCAGTGTGTGTGTATGATACGAACATCTGGATAGGGCTTGTTAAATTACCTATTTTTTTCCTCTCCTTTTCGCACAGCTGTTCAAAAGAGTTCTGAGAGCAAACAGACAGGTCAATGGGCTGCCTACATTTAAAAAAAAAAAATCTCCTTCCACCTAAATGAAGAATCCTGGCCACATGTGTGTTTAATAAGTAGTTGCAAACACTATGAAGAGGGAAAAAGTTTAATTCCTGTTATATTTGTATGCTCATACTGGTGTATGTGTGTAGAGGTGATGATGGAAAATAAACTCTGGATTTCAAACTCTCTCTGAAAAAAAACAACAATTCCCTTCTGGTTCTAATCAAATATTTCTTTCAGTACGAGTGGGTGTTTTAAAATCAAAAGCGATATAGATGGTCTATTACTCTCAATGTCTTAAAAGAAGAACAGAAGGTTATTCCATTACAATTTGGAGGAAAAGCAAAGGGGGAAATAAATGTTCTAGGTTCACTGAACTGTATCTTCCAAGAGTACTATAAAAACATACACATTTACATTTAACAAGCTTATGTTTAATTTCAGATTGCAACTTTCCTCCAACTTGATTGGCAAAAAACTCAACAATGATGGAAAAATTAGTTTGTCCTTGTAAAAACAAATAAGAGATATGAAAGCCTTCTGACTTGTATTTTTATCTGGCTATCTTAGTGGATTTATCATTTTAATATATTTATTATTTTTCTTATTTTAATTAATTCCAAACTCACCATAGTTTTGGCCTATGAGATGTTTTATATTGATCACTTTTTTTGTTGTAAAATCCACGCCTGAATTTTGATCAGAAGCAGTTCATGGTTTTAAAAAGCAGGACTAAATTGAACATATATAAGAAAAAGAGTTTTAGAAATAAACATAGGAGGGAAAAGTACACTCCAAGATTACCTGATATTAGGGCCAGTACCTTGAGAGAAACAAAAAATGGTTATGTGTCCAGCTCTACCCATGGCTCAAATCTTTTCTATGGATCAAAGATGCAGCTTCACAGGAAAGTAAATCCAGGATAGATAAAACAATATAAAATTGTCACTCAGCAATAGCTGGACTCCACCAGAAGAGCTACTATTGATACTATTATTCTAGCTCAGGGGCTGGCAACCTTAAACACTAAAAGAGCCACAAAGGTCCTAACAAATAGCCCCCTGTTCCATTCTGGAGCCGACCGGAAGTCCAGTTCCTCCACCATAGAGTCTCTTCCTAGCGCCGCATCCTTTTTCCTCCACCTGTCCTAACCAAAAACCCTATCAATTGTGAAAGTGACAGTGAGCTGCAGCAGAGGGATGAAAGAGCCACATGCAGCTCCAGAGCCACGGATTGCTGACCCCTGTTCTGGCTGCTCCTGATTTGTTAATAGGAGCCTGACCTAGAGCATATATTTTCTTCATAACAAGAAGTTATAAGTTTGGATAGCTTTTCTCTCACTTCACAAAGTATTAAGGATTAGATACCTGGTCTATTCCTATGTGAAAATAGTTACAAAAAACTTTAGGCATTGTGCTGTAAATGATGAGGTGTCAATGTTCTAATTTAATGGATCACTGCAGTAATCTGTCACACTTTGTGTTCTGGATTTGAAGGCCACTCTGCCCTCCCATTAAGTTGAACCTTCTCAGATGGTAGGTTTGAACTCTGTTGTTGTAGCTCATGGCAGCTTTCCAAAAAATTAGTGTCAGCAGTGGTTGAAACCCTGTTCCTGATACAGCCTAAAGCTGACCTTGGGAGAAAGAACAAAATTACTTTTACATATAAATTCAAATTGTCAGATAGGGTTTTTCAGAAGAAATGAATGGCAGATGTTACAGCCACGGTTCTGGAAATGAACATTGAGTCACTTATTTAGATTTTGGATGGTGTAGGAGAAACCTCAGCTAGACCAATCCAAATAATTTAATTTTCTCCAGTTTTATTTCAAATTTCAGGTAGAATCTATTTTTCTTTTGGATTGCTAATGTTGCTGCAGAATATCGCTGAACTAGCATAATGTTTGTATTATTCAGCTTGATGAAGTGCAGTAATGCAAGTAAGTTCAAAAGTAGGAAAAGGTTAACACAAATTCATAGCATGAAGAAATATAAACAGCCTACCAGCCAAAGTAAAGTCAAGATGCATCCTCAAGCACAGCCAAAATAAAGACAAGATGCATCCTCAAGCATAAGAAAACCAAAACTATAAAGAGAGGTATGAAAAATGGACTGAAATGTTCAACATTATAAACTTCATTGTTGTGCTGGAAGTTTATGAGGCTTCTGAAGTCTTTTCTGGGCCAAAAAAGAAATTAACTAATATGTAAAATCTGAAACTTATCAGAATGCACCAGACTTATAAACTAGATTCACTTTATTAAGTTTTAAAAATTGAATTTTGAAACATATGTTTGTACAATATAAGGTTTGGAAGAGACCTTGGAGATCAATGTATTCAATCCCTTTCCCTGTAATTTAAATCTATTTTGGGGAAGGGCAGGGCCATATTTTCAATACAATTCTGAATAATTCTGCCTCATCTTCTATATGACAGCTCTTCAGATACTTGATGACAGCTATCATATCTCACTATTGTCTTCTCTAGACTAAACATATGCAATGCCCCTAAACTGTCCTCGTAACTCTTTTCTTTTAAGTCCCTTATCATCATGGTTGCCCAAAACTAGATGCACTAATTTGAGTTGCTTAATGTTAATTAAAACACTTGTTAATTGCTTAGATTAGTGATAGCTAACCTTTTTGTCGAGGTATGCCAAAAGTGGGAGGTGTGGGGGGTGTTGCATATGCACATGCCCACATCCATAATGCAATGCCCTCCCCCGTGTATGCATGCACAAAAAATGTGATGGCTTTCGGTGTAATTAATAATCCCAAAACCGAAAAAGAGAGAAAGAAATAGGGCAACAATGAGCTTGAAAACTTTTAGTAAGTAATGTGGTGCTGCTTTCAATTTCACTTCTGCCTAAATCAGGCTTTAGTCATCTGATTGGTTTTATTTTTTTTCAATGCTTTTGTTATCCACTAACCAGGGATACGCTCTGGAATTGTATCTGAAACATGCTAGGCCCAGAAAAGAGACTGGTTCTTATCAGAAGAAGAAAGTTAAAGCCTACATCTGCTGTCAATTAGCAGGCAATTAAGGGAGTTGAAAACAAACCTGTTTACATTGGCTATGAAGTCTCAGATAATTTGTGAGATGTCAGGACAGGATATTAAGACATTAATGATCTTCTTGTCTCTCTCTCTCTCTCTCCCCCATTGTCATGTGTTGCACTTCCTCATCTTTCTCTAAGTTCCTCACACGATGATTAATGGAATCTGAGGAGGTGATTATCAGACAATTGAAGCTTGTTGGGGAGGTGGAACTCTCTCTTACAGAGGAGATGTGAAGATGAGGCAAGCACCCCTGTTTGAAACCTTCTTAAACCCTGTGTCTGTCTGCCCCACCATTTCTTAAGAGAACAAATTCCACAAAGGAGCTGAGCAGAATTATATTGAAAGTGATTCTCCTCCCCTAGTTTTGGAGATAATTTTAGCAAATAGTGATGCTCTCAACAGTTTTTTTCCTCCCTCACCAGAGATGTAAGTGTTGGGCGGGGGCTTATATTAATCATGAAAGTGTGTACCATGATTTATAGCAGAATTGAGCCTTTGTCAACATCCTTAGAATGACTGGTTCAACACTGCAAATAAAAACTGTCCGTTCAAAAGGTCTATTTGAATAGCAATAGCACTTAGACTTATAGACTCTTTCATAGTTCACTCCAAGTAGTTTACAGAGTCGGCATATTGCCCCCAACAATCTGGGTCCTCGGTTTACTGGCCTCAGAGGATGGAAGTCAACCTTGAACCAGTCAGAATCGAACTCCTGACTGTGAGCAGTGAGTCAGCTTGCAAGACTGTATTCTAACCACTGAGCCACCATGGCTCCTATTTGAGTATATAATATCAGAGCCATAATAATTGTGAATGAATTCAGGCTCAAATAGGTAAGAATACATGGATGAAAGCATGAATTCATAGTATGGGGATTAGCTTCTTGGTCATGGCAAAGGTTGACAAAATGCTGCCTGAAAATGTATACAATGATGACTTCCTTGTTCACAAAATTAAATGCAGTAATATGCTGAATATGTTTCAACATGTTCAACAGCAATTTTTAAAAAGTGCACAGTACTAAATGTATTAAATGTAATAATGAAATATGTACACACGTTCTATTAGAACATAAAGTTAAAAAAACTGATAAAAGTGAAACTGGCAGACATATCCATACCTACCTGTATGTGCATGTGGAAATGATCTATTAGAGTTGTTACTTAAGCCAAATTATGAATTCCCAAAATGAATTAGATGCATTCAAAATGATTCTGTACTCTTACAATGTGAAGTAGAATTCTTGTGAAGTTTCCAAAAGTAATCAGGGACTTATTAGCAATTTGGCCCTTCTAACTGCCAAAAGGCAGGGAATGTGTTTCTTAAATCAGTACTTTAAGATTCTTCCAAATTATAAAGCGGAGGGGAGGGGAAAAGGCCTGCCTTCAAGTCATATGGAATCATTCTTCGGGATCTCGCCAGTCACAGTGCTTGGGAAAAGAAATTATCTTTTGCCAGAAAATAAAACAAAATAAAATAAAGCTCTCACACTCCAAATTTCAAGGTTAACTGCCTATAATTTGGCAGATTTGGGTCTGGGTTTTACCAAAGCATATTTCTTTATTATTTAATGTTTTCACTGGCATTGCCAATCAAACAATAGTGGAATTAGTAAATCTTTTATTATAGCCTATAGCTTCTTCTGGGATTTAACATACCAAAATATTTTGGGTGATTTATATTTTACGTACTCTTGATTTGGTTGTTGAGATCTCATTTCTGAAGTTCTCCCATGGTGAAATGATGGGAAAATGGGAAAATTAAAGTGTAGCTTTTTATACTTGTGTGATATTTTTCTCCTATAGAACATATTCTCTTTCTAACTATGATGAGAGCAAAACATATTTTAGTAAGCTTGACAAGTGACTCATCCCTTAACACATAAGCTGCAGTTCTGCAGATACAGTAACAAGGTGCCATATTTAGAATTTCTGACCATAACCACAGTTCCACAGAATTGTGGATCAGCTGTTTTTTTCCCAGAGTTACATCTCCCTTTGTCAACTCTGGGAAATGTACATGTCATCTTTGGATAAAATAGTTTTGGTATATATAAATGGAACTTGAAGAAGTCTTTATGATTTCAGAATTCTAACATTAAGAGATAGAATAACCGAGTACAAATTTCTACAGTTTTGATAAACTTTCCCTAACTCAAAGGGGGGATGAGAAAGAGGAGGAGGAATGGGGGTGGAGGAATGTCAGTGGCCTCTAAAGATAATTATTAAGAAAAAAGAGCACATTCAATTAATTGCACGTAGACCCAAGACAGCTTGTTATAGTCATTAGAATAATATTTATTCTTCTGTCTTTTAGATGGAAATGAACTGAATATTCTTTGAAATAGATAATTATGAGAAACTGAGATTTGGTCATAGCTACTGAAATTCTTTAAGGCCAATTACTATTTTCAGAATACGCTACTAGAAAGTTAGCAGCATCATTTTTTCCCCCAGTTTGGGCAAACTGAGTACTTCAGATGACCATTAAAAACTACTAGGACTTATTTGTGGACTTAGGGATACAATGATTCTTCCATATCTGTAGCCATCTTCTGTAGTGGATTCTAAATTACCCTGCAAAGCATACATGATAGAGAAGATATAAGCGGAGGGGGGGGGGTTGCTCACCAGGTCAGAATTGGGGAACAAATGATCAGTGCTTCTTTATAAAACACATATTTAAAGAATGGAATTTGCTGCCATCACATGTCATGATCACCAAAATTAACATTGATGATCATCTTAAAAGGTATTGGACAGAGAGATGGAGAATCATAGATGGAGCGTCTGTCACTTTTAGTAGCATTAGATGTTCGGAGGATGGGAAAAGGGACAGGAACTTTCTAATGATTCACACACAGTTTCTTCTGAAATTATATTTATTGTTACAGTGCTTTCCAAGAAAATAAGTTGTGCTTATTTCTAATGTACACAGTGACCTTAGTTTACAAATGATAAATACATTTCTGTAGAAAAGTGTCTTAACTTTTTTACAGTCTCACTTCCTCTCTCCTTATCACACGTTTAACATGCTCACTCCACTACACAGCTTTGGTACTTTCACTTCTCTGCCTCGCTTTTAGTCTAGACAAAATAATGGAAAGAGGGTAAAATAACTGTTTCTTGAGCTTCTTGAAATTCTAGCCTCTTGGTCAAGCTTTTCTCACTGATTCCCAGTCTATTTTCCCCAAACACAGTCTTTTGAGGTATTTCCCTTCAACTACTCTTGTATTTTGATCTGGGGTCTTTAACTGAAGAATCTCTGCACCTCCCAACTGTGCCTGGATTCCCACAATATTTCTACTTCATATAACACAAATGCAACACTATAGAATCCTTGCAACCTTGTCTGTTTTCTCATTTTATGTGTTTTATATTTCAAAATATAAATGTGTCTTCAAAATCAAATGTTCCTGTTTTCAGATGTCTTAATTAGATCAGAAGCTTCTAGGTGTCCACATGGCACTTTGTATGATGCTGGCAAATCAACAAAAATCCAATTAACCTTAAGATCGGTGTACAACTCTCCCAATCAGGGCATTTCCCCCAATCACAAGATGACTTCCTAAATCTTCAGCAATGTGTCTTTGAAACCAACTGTTAGAAAGCCAAAGAAGGCTGTTGCCCTTCTGTCCATGTTGTGAGCCTTCCTAATACATATGACATACCCCACTAGGTGATGCAACATGTTGGACTAAATAGTCTGGCCTGATCCAGCAGGCCTCTTCTTCAGTTCTTCAATTATTGGCCTCTGTAAAGGGATTTGGCATGTCTTAAATAACCTGATTCTCTTCACTAATGCAAAGAGGTGTTGCCACTTGCCTTTAAAAAAATGCTTCACATTGCCTTGGAGCTTCAATTTGCAGCTCCAAAAACCACCTGAAGATATTTTTGTGTTGAACATGTTCAGAATGCTTTTCCACCAATTCTAATAACTTCTGTAATTGCTGAATGTCCTGCTAGGAGGAAGTTACTAAAGCAGCATGGAGAGAGAAGCAACACAAAAAAGTTCACAACAATCTTAGAAGTGGCTTTACAAAAGAGATTGGGGAAAGAATTTTGCTCAAAACTTGTTAAAATGAAGTATGCCCTTTGAAGCTTTGTAGAACTTTGATACATTATAATAATAAAGAACATTAGTACATGTGTAAGACTTATCTGCTTGGAGTATCATTTCTCTTCCTCTCTATAAAACTCTTGATTGAAGTACTCGGATCCTGATTTCTCTGAAACCAAGACATTCTGTAAATCAAGAGAAAGATGGTAAGTCGCTGAGCTACACTGGTGATCTCTTAGTAACTGCTGATGAAACATTAAACTGGGTTAAAGGGAATTAATCATGAACACATTTTAAGCAAGTTTATATTTAACATCAGCTTCCTAGCAGAGAACAGGAATGGTAAGAAAAAAGCTTAACAAGTACACAATTTATGAGTCCCTGAGGATTTAAAAAATAGACTTCTCTGCCTGTATCCTAGTAGCTAGGTGAACCAAGGTAGAATTGAAGCAGTCCAACACTTATTGACCAAACAAATAGTCTATAATATGATAAATGGTATTCATTTAGGTAGTGCCATGCAAATCCTCTATTTCAGGGGTGTCAAACTGGCAGCCCCTGGGCCAGATGCGTGATGTGCAGGCCACACCCACTCCAGCTCCCGTGAATGGGGAAAACATCATGAAACATTACGTGATGGCAATGTGGTGCCACAAATTTGACACCTCCATTTCTTTAACTTCAGAACTAATATAGAACTAAACTGATACAATTTCTCTGGCTTGCAGACAATTAATTAAATTCTTAACTCTGCAAAACAGATCAATAGTAGTAAGTAAAAACCTGGTCATGTGGTTAAGGCTGAATTATCAGTTTGTATTGTATCCTAATAGTGTAGCATGCATTCAAACCTTAGTAAATTCTACAAAGTTCTGCATAACTCTGAATTTTTTTAAGAAAACAGACATCTACATTTATTTTTCTCCACAGCTGTCTCTTAAATATACATATGAACGTATGTATCTCTTTATTTATTTTTTCAAAACTTTTCATATTTCTATGCAATTTCCCCAGGTAAGTATATTTTATGTTCTTCTAGAGAGATAGAAATTAGTGCTATAAATTTTAAACTCATTCGTGTTGCCGTAGAGCTTGTTTTGGTTGATCACACCATTGCTTTGAAAATAAATCAGTGATAGGTTTTTCCAACACTGTAATATTATTGTTCTTGATATTCTTCCAATTGTCAACATTTATCTACTTTAAAACAGATTCCTTGGATATCTGATAGCATATAGAAGGAAGGAAGGAAGGAAGGAAGGAAGGAAGGAAGGAAGGAAGGAAGGAAGGAAGGAAGGAAGGAAGGAAGGAAGGAAGGAAAATATTTCTTTCAACTGTACTTGCAGGCACTTCTTAGCATATAGCATGCTGGATTTCTCTGTGATTTTGACATCACATTCCTGAGAGTCAGAAATTAAGACATTTTTCTAAATTTGATTTTTGACTCAAGACCTTGCATAAAATAATAAATACTATTCTATCAATGAGTTCTGAATTATACATTGAATGGGTAATATAAAGTAAAACACATCATCATGGCTGATATTTGGAAAATATCAGACATTCTTAACAACACTAAACCACATTGTTCTTCCCACCTAGAAATTCTTTCAGGAGTTGGTTCCAGATTTCACCTGGGAACTTCTGCATATAAATCATGTTTTGGTTGTTCTTCTAGGTTTTGGATTCAGGTGACTGTTACCCCCTTTTTAGATGTGGTATTGTATGGCCTGGAAGCCATATTTTGCATTGGGCCTTCAGACCTGCCACATTTAAAGCTGTGTGAAATTGGAAATGGGGATCATATAGCGTATGATATAGTCAAAATAACATTCCTTTCTCAGAGAGTCAAGGACATCTTGCCCTGCACCTGGAGTGGTGCAGCTGGGAGGCATTTCCAGTTGGGATGGTGCAGGATTGGACCCTGTGATGGCCATGTGGATGCTGGGCAGGGACTTGAACTTTCGTTTGGGTGGGGAAAACCTGGAAACTTTCAGATTTGGGTTTTAACAGATGTGCCAATATAACATCTCTAATAAAATGGAACTTTGAGGAAACTCAAACCTTGACTACTTCTTTAGTTAGAGGTGTTACTTGGAACCCTAACATATAATATATTATTTAGATGAATGCTATATTCTTGGTTTATATTCTATTATATACTTTTATAGTATTGCTTGTTTTAAATTGTGAGCCATTTTAGAGTCTGACAGTGCTTAAACTTAACAAAATAAATAAATAAATGTTCTGCCACTCAGAACTTTTAGGTCATTTCTCTCAGTATGGCTTCAGCTGTAATACTAATATCCTTTATTCAAATATATGAAATACATGTAATATAAGTCAGAAGTAAAATAAGCAGTCTTCTTTGCTTTGTTGATCATAGTAGATAGGTATGTAAGATT
This sequence comes from Rhabdophis nuchalis, assembly GCA_039707465.1. NCBI lineage: Eukaryota > Metazoa > Chordata > Lepidosauria > Squamata > Natricidae > Rhabdophis > Rhabdophis nuchalis. The sequence continues at coordinate 32,384,585 of CM077644.1, forward strand.
ATTTTGGTCATGCTTTGTGATAATATATGATCGCCAATTGTTGAACATTATTATCTCTTCCATAAATCATGTGCACTGTAGATCAATGACATGTTTTTGCAGGTTGAGTCATTATGGTTCTTCGCGGTAACTACTAGTAGTGGCTTCCATGCTACTTTCTCATAGCTTCTTCAGTGTTCCTTCATTTTGGAACAACATGACAACAATGGCCAATCAGAAGAAACATAAGTCTCAGTTGGCAATTGTACATTTTTGTTTGTATTACTTATGGCTATCATATTTCACTTCATAAGCTGCCTTTTATGCAAAGTGTCCTCCCTCAATTTTTTACAGAGTAACAGAGTTGGAAGGGATCTTGTAGGTCATCTAGTCCAACCCCCTGCCCAAGCAGGAGACTTTACACCATTTCTGACAGATGGCAGTCCAATCTCTTCTTGAAAGCCTCCAGTGATGAAGCTCCTACAACTTCTGAAGGCAACATCTGTTCCATTGAGTGATTGAATTTAGCAAAGCTCTGCAGAAAAAGAAAAGACTCGGGATAAGATTTTTTTACTGTTTGTTTGTTGTGGGTTGGTTGGTGGGTGTCACCAGTCATATTGTCTAATTAATACAGCTGGCAGGCCTCTTTCCTCCTTCACCAGCCACCTGTTGCAATGCCTTGGTTCCCACAGGAAAACTTTTTTATTTTGACTGTTAGCTGGGTTATCTATTTCCCCCCTCCCTTCCCTCTCCCTTCCCTTTCTTAGGCTCTGTGGCAACTATGAGGTAGCACAAGATGAAGAGGTGGGTGGGTTGCTCCTGGTTTGGCCTGGATTGGGTGAACCGGTAGTAGCAGGAGCGGGAGGCTCCACGCAAAAACAAAATGGTGGCACTTACCGTGCCGCCCACAGGACCAGTTCAGGGGCATGGCAGGTCTGGGGTCCTGCCGGTTCCAGCAACCCAGGCCACCAAACCACGACAGGTTCAGCCGAACTGGGCTGAACCAGTAGTAACCCACCACATGCAAGCGCACCCAAACCAGTAGTAAAAAATTGGCAACCCACCACTGACAAGAGGGCTTCAGCCAAGTTCATTTCAGAGTTGACACTCTACACCAAATTGGCATCTGCTGTTGATATAAAACACAGTGAAGCTTTACCTTCCAATGAGAAAAGCTGAGGCCTTGAGGGAGATAACATTGGTAATATATATGCCGTTATTTCACAATGAATAGACCCCATTTGATTCAAAATGTTATAATCCTCCCCCTCAACAGTTACACTTCTCGTTATTCTACACCTACTATATAATCAGCACAATTTATGGTGCTTCCTAACTACATTCTAGTGAACAGGATGTTGACAGGCAAAGTGTTTTTGCCCATTGAAACCTTTTCTTAATCTAATGCTCTCCAGATGTGCTGGCACTACAAGTCTAAGCATTTTGCCAGTTGATCTTTAGCCTGTTAGAACTTAGTATTCTAGTACTGGCAGTCCCAATCGTACAGCGGGTGCCAATTTGGGGAAAGCCATTTCAAAGAAATGGGCTCGGCTGATCTACAAAATGTACCCTGTCTCATCCTTTGACACAGAATAGGTGTGAAATATTCAGTAAAGAATTTTAGCAACTTTTGTCATTACAGCTTTCATGGTTCCCACATTACAAAAGGTCTTTAAGTCATGCATCAGATGGACATGCTTAAGCAACAGATGCTGTCCTGTATAAAAAAGGTTATTAAATATTTTGCTCTATGAAAATCATCATGAATGCACGAGGTACTTTCCAGGAATACATACACAAGTGGACCAGACATGAATTTTGTCCTTTTATTTTCCGCCTATTGTGCATCCTTATTATGACAAATCTCTTAATCAAATAAACATTTCCTGAAGACTCACTTCCTCTGCATAGGTTTGGATGAATTAAAACCCTTGCTCTAAATTGACACTATGGATAATGGGGTCATTATAAAGTATTAGTTCTGTGCCAATCAAAATAGATATCTATGATCAGTGAGTGATATCTAGGCATTATATTAGATCCTCAAATCTCTGAGTTCTGCAGAAGCAAAGATGGTTCCTTGGTACATACACACACACACATACACACACACACACACACCAGCAGATTCAGAGTTGAGCAACAGTTTAACTGGGAGCCACCAATTACTACAGTTATTGTCCAGAATTAATCATCACATGTTCTTAAAAATTCATTTATTTCTCTGAAGTTGGAAGGGGTAGGAGATTAGTTATGCAGTGTTTTTGTATACCTATATTTTGGCTCAGGTTTTGCTAGATGCTGAAATTATGAAATTATATCTAAGGTTACATGATAAATCAAGCAACTGCATTTATCTCTCTCCCCTCCCCCCTTTCTTTCATGAAGACTGGCAGTTATCAGGAACTATTTCTAGACAAAGACAAAACCCAGACTGTACAACTTCAGGAATACTTCTTCAAAATGTTGTGATTATCAAAGAAGATCCTGTGCCTGGGTTTAAACACATTGAACAAAGTCATTTAAAAAATAAAAAATAAACCATAATGTCTAGATTTGCACAGCAGGCTAAACAAATAGCAAACAAGCTACATTATTATCCTACTGAATGTGTGAATCAAGTTGCAGGTGTTCTATAACCTGGTCTATGAATTTGTTTGTTTATTTATGGTTTGTATTTCTATCCAATCCTTCCACTCTAGAATATACTTAGAATACAGAAATGTAATATTTCCATGCTACCAACTTCCATAAAAACAATACCAATTACTATTAGAATACAAACAATTAAAGTAGAATTTAAAGATGACAAAATAAAATTAAGTGAAGGCCCTCTGAAATAACTCTGTCTTTAGAACTTTCACAACATCAGAACATGTACAAGGAGTAGACCAGAGGTGGCATTCAGTAGGTTCTGACCAGTTCTGGAGAACTGGTAGCATAAATTTTGGGTAGTTCAGAGAACCGGTAAATACCACCTCTGACTGGCCCCACCCTCATCAATCCTTTGCCTCCTGAGTCCCAGCTGATCAGGAAGGAATGGGGATTTTACTGTATCCTTCCCTTGCCATGCCCACCAAGCCACGCCCACCAAGTCATGCCATGCCCAGCAAGCCATGCCCACAGAACCAGTCGTAAATTATTTTAAATCTCACCACTGGAGTAGACCAGCTGTTCGCCATTGGGAGACAGTTCCAGGGTAGCAATACTGCCACTGGAAAGCAGAACCTTCTTGCTCCAGACTCCCAAACCTCCTGAAAATGTGGGATTGGTAAATTTCTCTCTGTTTCATCTCACTGATTGAGTCAGTTCTGATGGGAGTAGGCAGCTCTGAATATGGAGCAGTGTCCCAATTTACCTAGCTCACTTATTTGTAACTTGATTTATGCTTTTTATAAGTAGGGCCATGCAACAAAATATTACAATGCACAATTACTCTGGCCTTGAGCAGGTCATCCTATCTTTGTTTACCTTAATGATCTTATATAATTAACCATCTACAGTGGAACTAAAAGGGTCAACTGATAAAATATGCATTGTGACTTAGTAATGCTACGTTGGCCTCTAATGTATTTGTGTGAGAGCACAATGCAAGTGCAAAAAGTTAGAGCTGCCTTCAAAACACCTTGATGCACATTTCATCATTTTGGAATCATGGTTAGAAGAAGAATCCTATGCTGATATAGAATCCCTACTGATTAAGCAGAGTTCCTTAGAAGACTTCTAGAAAAACAGTGTGGGAAAGCCACACACACATGTACTAGAAGAATGATGTTTTGGTAGTACATCCATTTTTAAATGTAAATTTAAGGCATAAAAGAGCTGTTAAATTAGCTGCAAGTATGCAACTAATTTACAATGTGTAAAAATGTTTGCCATCTCAGATTGCTATGATACTTCCATATCTACTCAACTGACTTTTAATTTGCTTTTTTAAAAATAGGACATGGCATAGTATTCCACAGGGGAAATGGGATATAAAAGAAGTATTGTTGATAATTTAGTAGTGTTAATTAATATTAGTTTCAATACGTGGTCATTGGCATACAATGCCAGTCATTGTATAATTCCAGGGTAGAATATTAATGAGCTTTGTGCTTTGCGTTCTTGGATGATTACAGGTGAAACTCGAAAAATTAGAATATTGTGCAAAAGTTCATTTATTTCAGTAATGCAACTTAAAAGTGAAACTAATATATGAGATAAAACTCATTACATGCAAAGAAAGATAATTCACACCATGATTTGTCATAATTGTGATGACTATGGCGTACAGCTCATGAAAACCCCAAATCCACAATCTCAGAAATTAGAACATTACATGCAATCAATAAAACAAGGATTGTACATAGAACAATATCGGACCTCTGAAAAATATAAGCATGCATATGTACTCAGTACTTGGTTTGGGCTCCTTTTGCAGCAATTACTGCCTCAATGTGGCGTGGCATGGAAGCTATCAGCTTGTGGCACTGCTGAGGTGTTATGGAAGACCAGGATGCTTCAATAGCGGCCTTCAGTTCTTCTGCATTGTTCGGTCTCATGTCTCTCATCTTTCTCTTGGCAATGCCCCATAGATTCTCATAGGTCAGGCGAGTTTGCTGGCCAATCAAGTACAGTAATCCTACAGTCATTGAACCAGTTTCACTAAAGATACAAATGATTTAAGTAACTAGATTTTGGAAAGAAGATTATAAAAAAATAATGAATAGTACCCATGTGAGCTGCATACAGCAAAGGCATTCTGGTCAAAAAATACAAATGGATATTTCTAATGGGAACTACTGGATCCTCTGCATGGATTGTCCCTGTAACTATATAAAACATACAGGGAAGAAGCTAACTACCAGATTGCAAGAACATGAGAGAACAGTTAAGACGAGGAGATGTGAATTCATTGGTAACCTTATATTGTAATGAACAAGGGCATGAATTCAATTTTGCAGCTACTAAGATTGTTGGCCATGCAGATACAAAGATACCCAGTGAAGTGATTGAAGTATGGGAAATGGGCCCCTTTTCAGTCAACATGAATACTGATTTACTATCAACTTATCAGCTGCTTAGGAGCTAGCCATCAACACATCGATCAATCAATAGGAAGGCACCACATAAATACCACTCATAGACTAGCCAAAGCACATGTTCCAACAGAGAGAAGTTCCGTGAGATTGAGCTTCAGCACAAGTCCAAAAACTCAGAAGAATAAACCTTTAGTCCTGATGACTAACCCAGATTGGAAGAGATACACGTGCATTTTTTTAAAAAAAAATGTAATTCCCCAATCAGTTAAGAATATATATATATATATATATATATTTCTTTTTCAAAATTCAGCAGAACACTGCCTTGTGGCAACTATGATGCATCCCACTTTGAGCAGGTCACTAGAATTTCATCTCAATTGCAGATTTTCCTTCATTCTTCCCTGATATTCATCAAAAGTCAAAGGCACTAAAGTCTGATGAGAGGGAGTGACAAAGACTGAATCATGCCTTTATTGAATGCCTCAGTGACCTGATCCAGCTCCAACATGCTTCAGAACTAGTGAGATAATTAGAATCATGGAGTTTGAAGCAGTTATTTAAGCCATTGAACCAACCCACTGCTCAATACAAGAATCTACTGTAAATGAAAGCATGCCAAAGAAATGGCTGTCTAATTACTGCTTCAAATAGCCAGTAAAGAAGAGTCTACTATCTCTCTCTGACTAAATAATTTCACTGTGGTGCTGCCCTAACGTTTGAGAAACCTTTTCAAGGATTTATTTGGAAATCGGTATCTTAATTTTGTTGTTTTGTGCCTTGCACCCTGAAATTGGAATATTACAATTACGGTAGACATTGCCTTTCATTTCTGGGATAGACTTTTAGATATTATGTGTCCTCCTAATTTGTCTTTCCTGAAGAGTAAACATACAATCTTTTTCATAGGACTTGTTTTCTAGTCTCCTGATCATTTTTGTTAACCTTCTCTACATGTTTCAATATTACACCCTTCTTAATGTATGACCTAGAAAAGGATACTCTGAGAAAGTGGGGATGGGATTTTTTTGGTGTATAATAAGTAGAATAAATATTTCCATAATTTGGAAATTGTACTTCTTTCAATTTAGCTTAAAGTCTTGTTTGTTTCTACAATGCCATCATGCTGATGGCTCATTTTCTCTTCGCAATCAATAAGCATTCTGTATGCAATATTCTGTTTGCACCTCCAATGCTTAGACACCTCTGGATTAGACAATGGTAGTTTGCCAAAAAAAAATTACTACCAGTTTTGTGGCGTGTGCGCACTCACATCCATGACACTTCTGCGCATGTGCAGCAGCATCCAGGTGGGTGAGCGGAGCCTCCTACCGCTACTACAACCAGTTCACCTGATCCAGGCTGAACTGGGAGCAACCCACCTCTGGTGTAAGATTCATACCTTCCTGGTTGGTTAAGCTGCCATCATTGCTCTAGATAATGATTAACTCTTCCTTCAGGAAGGAGATGGTCCTGATGTCTTTTAAGAAGGTACTGGTTTGTTCCCTTCTTAAGGAGCCATTGCTTGACTCAACCAATATGCCCAGGTTTAGTTCAGTCTCCAAACTTTCCTTGCTTAGAGAGAAGATTGTCACAATACAGCTTGAAAGGACTCTGGATGAAACAGGTTATCTAGGCCAGTGATCCCCAACATTTTTTGTACCATGGACCAGTTTTATGGAAGACAATTTTCCACAGAAGGGGAGGTTGGGGGAGGAGCATTCAATTTCGCATGTGCAGTTTACAGTAGGCTTGCGGTCCTATAAGAATCTAATGAAGATATGAAGTGGAACTGAGGCAGTATTGCTAGCCCGGGGAGCAACTGCAAATATAAATGAAGCTTTATTTGTTCACCCTCCGCTCACCTCCAGCTGTGTGATCTTGTTCCTAACAGGCCACCGACCAGTACTGGGGTTTGGGCATTCCTCATGTAGACCCTTTTCAGTCATGATTCAGGCCAGGGTATGGGATTGAGATGACATTGATTACATTCTTGGATGACCTCTGGTGAGAGCATGATGAGTGTAGTGTATCCTTCCTTCCTCTTTTTGACCTCTCAATGGTTTTCAGAACTATCCATCATGTATCCTTCTGAACTGAATTCAGGATTTGGGATGGTTGGCACTGTGTTTGTTATTCTGGCTCTCTTTCTTCCTCTGGGGCCAATTCCAACCAATGTGTATAGGAGGGGAGAGGTCAAGCCTGCTTTGTAGGGTGCCAAAGGATTCAGTCATCTCTCCCATGCTGTTCGACATCTACATGAGGCTTCTAGGTGAGATGATCTGAAAGTTCAGGATGGGGTGCTATCAATATGCTATATATCTCCACCCGAGACCATCTGAGTGTCCCAGCATCTTGGGGCTGTGGAGACCTGAATAAGGCAAAGCAGGCTTTGTCTCAACCCAAGCAATACTGAGTGACTTTGGGTATTTGGGCCTTCTGGCACTGAGAATTTTCTATCTTTGTCATGGATGGGTGGATGTTGCCTCAGAAAGACCTACTATGCAATCTGAGATCCTTTTGGACTCATGACTTCTGGTTGAAGCGCAGGTCGTAGCCATGGATAGGAGAGCTTTTGTGCACCTTCTGGTTGGAGTCTATCTTTGAAGAGTTGCAGATAATTCAACTGGTGTAGAATGCACCTTTATGGGTAGTAATTGACACCATTTATACCATTTACACATATTTGGTATGTATAACACTACTATTCTGTGAGCTGCATTGGTTGGTTGGTTGGCAGCAAGGGTGGGATTCAGCTGGTTCGGACCAATTCGGGTGAACTAGTAGCTCCGACAATCAGCTGAAAGCAAACTGGTTTGCTCTGACAATCAGGTTGACCCACTCATCCGCCCTTGGGCGTTACTTACCTACATCCTCTCAGCTGATTAGCATGGCAGAGCAGATTGCCACATCTCAGCTGTGTTACTCCCCAAGAAGTAACGTGGAAGGTAAGTTTTGGTAAAACTGCCTGCGTATGGTGTGCATCAGATGCGGGCGTGCATGAAGTGCAGGTGCAAATGTGAAACACGCGATCACTGAACTGGTTGTTAAACCAACTGGACCCTACCATTGGTTGGCAGTATATTTCCAAATGAAAAAAAAAAGATTCTGGTTTCACCTTTAAAGCCCTTCATGGCTTAGGATTGTATTACCCCAGGAGACAGTCTTTTCCCAGTTGTTTTTAACTTATTCAGCCTAATCAGGCAGGATGGGCATTTTCCAAATCCTAATGGGAATGTCAATTTCCAGGGTCCAGGCAGTGTATCTTTTCAAACCCTGCTGGCTTATGTTAGGCTGTGAAGATCTTGGTTATGTATAGGCCTGAGGCCCCAACTGTGTGAAATGTTGTATCTCCTGATTGTGCCATTCTCCTTCGCTGCTGTGTGTACCTATGATGGAAATCTGTTTTTCATTTATTTTGAAGACTTTTTGCTCCCCAGAGATTGTTGAGATTGACAGCCATACAAATTGAATAACCAAATAAACACATACTTTAAGTAAATTCAACATCTTTTTCACAGGTAGTATTGTCTAAACTGGTATCCCCCTTTCTATTCCAATGCATTTGATAATTCTTTCCTAAATGAAAGAATTTAGGAAAGAAAACTGACTTTGTCATTCATTAGACTCAGGCTTCAAACCTGCTATTTGATTCTGCTTTTCATAACTCCACAAAGGAAGTTTCTTTGACTGGAGAAGACAAAAGTAAATTAGGAACTGAGTAATTGTGTTGTTATTTTGCTGTCTTCATTGAGCAATTGTTGCATTGATTTCTCCCCCACTCTTTCCTTTTGTTTTGAACATATTTAAAGAATATCTCCCTTCCCCCCTTTCTTTTTTTTAGCTATTTGGCTAGACTCAATTGAGTCTCAATATTTTACTCTCCTAAACTAACATTCTAATTCTAGGCTACCATTCTTGTCTCTGCATAGAAGAGCTGTGGAGCTCTTCCATCTCAATTCCATCTCATTGTTTGCAATGGGGAAGAAATAAAAAAACAGACATATTTTGAAAGACAACTGAAATCCTGAGGTTGAAATCCTTGATAGAGTTTTGTTATTTTAGCACAATTGCTTTCAAATGGGTGTAAGGCAAGACCAAAAATTTAAAATTGCTTCGCAAAATAGAAGACCTAATTAAAATAGAAGACCTAATTAAAAAGACCTATGGTATTTTTATTTTTTAAAAATAGACTAATACATGTCTTTATTCTGCATATGTATAGCCCTAATCATGTAAAATATGAAGACAAAGATTGTTTTTAAATAGAAAACGTTATTAGTTATCTAAATAGACTATATTATATATTGTTGCTATTCTCTGTGAAGAACCCTAGGAAATGGGTAGAAATAAGAAGTGGAAGGTCTACAGTTAATGTTTCAGCATACCATTTTTTTTTAAAGTGACGTATTACAGTTTTATGAAAAATGTTGGCATTTTAAACCAGAAAAAGGCAAATATTGCCCTTATTATTATGTAGTGAACTATATTTATTCATGTTTACTGGTTTGCTATAAACATTAAAAGCAACATATGCCCATGAGATCTGGTGAATAATTTAAATATATATAAACAGAATAATTTATTTGGAAAAATATTGTAAAATTTACTGTATACATTATTCAAACAATTCTAATACATAAATATACTCATGAACACACAGTTATACGTAGAGGCAGGCTTGGAAAAGAAAATCTTAGTGACATCTTGAAATGTACTCAGAGGTTACTTTGATTATGATGAAAATGATGATTTTGCCTGTACCCACTGTATAATAATAAAACTTAGTGGAATGCAAGTGTGTCCTTAGAAGAATTCCCTTAAATATTTGGGTTTACTACTGTTAACTGACAGATGAGCCAAGAAGGATTTGCAGCCATATAACATGGCAAGATCAAGACTAAACTAGCATTTAGAATCTAAACTGGTAGAAATCTGTTAATATTGATAGCTCAAATTGTAGTTGCAGTGGAAAAAGGCTCTAATTCTTTTGATGAGATTCCTGGTTACTTAACTGGACATTATATAATGCACTCAGGGGGAAACTAGTACTATTACAGAAAAATTATAGCAATAACAATAAGGCTTATATACTGCTTCATAGTGGTTTACAGCTCTCTCTCTGAGTGGTATACAAAGTCAGAATACTGTCCCCAACAATCTGTGTCCACATTTTATCTATTTTGGAAGGGTGGAAGGCTGAGCCACCCTTGAGCTGATCAGGATTGAACTTCTGGTAATAGGCAGAATTGGCCTGCATTCAAACTACTGTGCCACTCTGTTTCAAGTTTGACTTTGATTTTGTGTGAATTCAGCTTGTCTGATTGGTGTATAGTTCAATGCATTGTGCAACTCTCAAAAATTCAGTGACTAAATTAAATATGTTATGTAAATGCTATCATTTAATATACTGTATATATGGAAGCATCTTACCCAGATCCCTTCCTTGCCTTTATAGTTTGAATGAATGTTTTTGTAGAAAAGAAATAATTTCCTTTCCATTTTAGCCATTTTATTGCAATATATTAATGCATTCTCTAACTTTGCTACACGCACCTACGTAGACATGGTCATTAAATAGTACAATACAATACAATAGCAGAGTTGGAAGGGACCTTGTAGGTCTTCTAGTCCAACCCCCTGCATGGGCAGGAACCTTATACCATTTCAGACAAATGGCTGTCTAACATCTTTTTAAAGACTTCCAGGGTTGGGGCATTCACAACTGCTGGAGGCAAGCTGTTCCAGAGGTTAATTGTTCTTACTGTTAGGAAATTTCTCCTTAGTTCTAAGTTGCTTCTCTTCTTGGTTAGTTTCCACCCATTGCTCCTTGTCCTGCCCCCAAGTGCCTTGGAGAAAAGTTTGACTCCCTCTTCTTTGTGGCACCCTCTGAGATATCGGAACACTGCTATCATGTCTCCCCTGGTCCTTCTCTTCATCAAACTAGACATACCCAGCTCCTGCAGCCGTTCTTCATATGTCTTAGTCTCCAGTCCTCTAATCATCTTGGTTGCTCTTCTCTGCACTCTTTCCAGAGTCTCCACGTCTTTTCTACATCGTGGCGACCAAAACTGTATGCAGTATTCCAAGTGTGGCCTTACCAAGGCACTATACAGTGGCATTAACACTTCACGCGATCTAGATTCTATTTTATTTTTAGGAGGACTAAAGACTGTCTGTCTAAATTCTTTGGATGCAAGAAGGATAAATTGATGATCTACTTTTCCCTTTTTTTTCTCAGCCTCATGGGCTTATCTTTTTGAGATATACTAAATTGAAGCCCCCAACTTGAGTCTATGGAATATTGTGAAGCCTGAAGTTCAACCACAAATTTACATGCCACATCTAGTCTAGCATGCCACTGCATAACCTCAGCATTTGATGTATCGAGAGGGCTCCTTTCTAACGTAGCTGACAGGAAAGCTTTCCCTGACTACCACTATAGGGCTTTGGCAAGTATTTCAAATACAATCTCTGGCAATCTTTAGCTGAGCCTCCATGCTGACATGGCCAGAAAGAACTTTGTGTCACATTCAGACACAGCAAGATTAATTTAAGGCAACTTGGTGTATCCTTTCTGCTGAATCCAAATTTATTTTGCTGTGAAAAAAAGTAGCCAACTATTGTCCTACCTTAGGAGGTAACTGCGTGATTTCTCTTCTGTGAATGTAATTGCTTCTAGAGTTATATAACATTTTGGACTTTTATACTAATAGCCCCCTGGTAGTTTGAGCTATAGAGCTAAGTAAGTGGGCTGCTGCTTTCTTCTTAAACTGCTGATCATCCCTGGTAGAGTACATGGCTTTACCTTCTGGAATGTGGAGTTTCTATACAACTTCCTTTGGTTTATCTAGCATCAGCTTTGGAATCCGAACTGTGTATACTTGATTCAATTTTTAGCTTCAGCCTCAGCTATGTAATTCATAGTCACATTCGCCCTTAGCTTCACCTACTACTCAGACTGTGGTGAAATGGTCAGGGTGCTAAGTTGAAAATCCAGTTTCAATATCACTCATAGAATGGAAAATACTGATAATTTTAGGCTATACATTCTCTCTTAATCCACACAGGCATTGTAGGGGGAAACTCATGTCAGTGAATGGTGGGAAAATGAGGAGGAGATCAATTTTATTGAAAGTCATAAACTTTCAAAAGCTGGAGCATATTTCTTCAGTGGCTTGACTGAGGCAGGATTTCAAATAGGGTGAGGTGAGGGGAAAAGGAGGAAAAAATAAGTTGATAATGTAGATGCAAGGTACATATGAGAGAAATTTGAAGTACTTTATCAATTAAAATTGTAAAATGTTTTTAAAAAGTTGTGCTTTTGAGGCTTTCTAAAACATTCTAAAAATTATGATGTATGTAAATTCAATTTTTCTCTCAATGGTCTTGCTAAAGTCCCATTTTTCCAAAAGAGACACTTTGAGATCTGTCATGCTGTGTCCTGGGATATTGAAATATTCTAATATTACTGCAAACATTTAAAATTAAGCATTAAAAATTCATCCTTTGTGCTGAAAATGGAACCTTGGCATATGCATTTTTATGAATGATAGTTTCACTTGTGACCTGTTGCTTTTTTCATGAATTAAGTGAAAGAAATCAGATTAATAGTTTCCAAATGCAACTGCCTATAAAACATGTATCTTGTGAAATAATAACTCTAGAGAGGCAAAGCTAATTTTTGGAGAAGCAGACAAGGAAGATTATCGAGATTTTTAAACTTTGACATTGGAGAAGACATGGATGGTCAAAAAAACCCAAACAATCAGCTTATCAAACCAGAATTATCTGTTAAGACAAAAACCACCAGTTTCAGATTGTTGTACTAGACGCAGAGGTTCCCAAACTTGGCAACTTTAAGATTTGTGGACTTCAACTCCCAGAATTCTCCAGCCAGCTCTGCTGGCTGGAGAATTCTGGGAGTTGTAGTCCACAAGTCTTAAAGTTGCAAAGTTTGGGAACCTCTGTCTAGAGTCCCAACTAGAGTCTCTAGACAAGGCTTTCATATGGAAAAATTAGGAGGAAAAAGACGATGATGACCAACATCAAGATGGATTGATTCAATTACAGCAGTGCACTGTTGGCAGACAAGATTATGAACAGATTGTTATGAAGAAAATCTATCTAAGAGTAAGCACTGATCTGATGGCACATAATCACTCAATTTTTTTAAAAAAACTATGAAAATAAGGGATGCCAATCCCTGATGTTGAATATCAAATATTTGTTCATTCTTTATGAATATGAAAACTATGGAAGTCATCATACCATGTTTCCCCAAAAATAAAACAGTGTCTTATTTTCTTTTAATCCCGAAATAAGCACTTGGCTTTATTTTCAGGAAGGTCTTATTATTTTTGAGGTGCAAGAGGCGGCGAGCGTGATCACCTCATGGCTGCTGCTGTGTTGCAATATTTTTGGGGTGGGCTTATTTTCAAGGGAGGGCTTATTTTAGCACTTGCCCTCAAAATCCCAATTGGGCTTATTATCCAGGAAGGTCTTATTTTTGGGAAAACAGGGTACTAAGGAGTCATAAACCAGATCCTCAACTACAAATATTTGCAACATCCCTTTTTCCACAGGATCTAATAATTTTAAAAGATTTGCACATTTTGAAATTGCTACCTGAATAACAAATGGTTGCTTAAACATGAAACATGAACATTGAGCCATGGTGGTACAGTGGTTAGAATGCAGTACTGCAGGGCTAATTCACTGCTCATTCCAGGAGTTCGATCCTAACCCGCTCAAGGTTGACTCAACCTTCCATCCTTCTGAGGAGGGTAAAATGACGACCCAGAGTGTTGGGGGCAATATGCTGACTCTGTAAACTTCTTAGAGAGGGACAGCCCTCTCTAAGGGCTGTGCACTATGAAACAGTATATAAGTCTAAGTGCTATTGCTATATAGAGTACATCTGATATTTTTTTCATATCAAATACATCTTTTTATCAAGGATGAGAGATTTCAAGTTATACCTTTAATTACCTTTGTACATTTGGGAAGGAGAGAATTGGGGACCCACTGCTATTTTATAAAGCAATGTATTGTAAATATATACATTGAACCTTTATAGAGGTCTAATTTAAGCAGCTGATATCATTTCCCCCCTTCACCCCACTGCCTCTAATTTTTCTTTCCATGCATGGAGAATTAGCCCCTCTTCTTTTGGGAAACAAGGAGAAGACAGATAAATCATGTTCTATGTCCATTACTGTAGTAATGAATTCATGCCCTAGGCAAGAGATTAGTTACATAATGTCCAAGATATCCCCCACCAATTATATCCTAAGATTTTAACTTCTTGGTTGTCTTAGGTCTCAAGGCAACAAATTGCATAACATAGCTGGGCTATTAAATCTTTGGTGTTTCACCCTAATGCGTTGGTCTCTTTTGTCACCTGTTTTATACACTGTATGACCAGGTTTTATCTGAATTGCCCCCCATCCTGCTTCCAAGGCTAAGAATGCCCTCTTCAATGAAACACATTTCACACCTCATCATAGTTTCAGTACAATGCAAAAGAAAAAAAACCATTTCTTTTGACTTATTATACTCATTCTATTATGCACAATAGGGACTTTTCAGTAACCTTATTGGTATGGTTCAAGATTCTAAAAGCTAAAGATTTTATTATTATAATCATTGTATTATGTTACTTTTGAAGGTTGCACTGCTCTTTACAGCTGAAATTTGAGCTGGTGATGAAAGAAATGTGTAAGTCACCCTGGGAAAACATAAAATTTCTATACAGTGACATAAAATTTCTTTCTTTTCTTTTTACAAATAGGTATACAATTCATATTTGGTGGAAGATCTATATTGGGGAGGGAAGGAGATGAGCTCAATTTCTGGTGACTATATGCACATGTCCATGTTGTTTTCAAGGAAACAAGATAGCAAGTGATTTGGCATTGCAAATATATTTTTACATTATTATTTTTTTAATTTATCACTCTAGTTATATTCCTGGGGATTCTGGATGGTTTCCTATCTGCTACTGCTACTAATTGCACCAAACTATGCTTAGATTTTTCAAGATCAGATTTCTTCCAGATATCTTTGCTTTCAATGGAAGTGCCATTTGTAGCACTTGACATTCTCCCCACCAATACCCGAGATGTAATAAAATCTCAACTTGAAAAGCTCTAAGCAGTCAAAATTATACTATTTTCTTTTTCAATCGTATATCAAGAAAGCCAACGGTATCATCTGTTGGGAACATCTGTCAGTATGTAAGCCTTATGAAGTTTAAAAAGTCCTGATCTTTTTTACACTGAAGCAAGAACATGATTCTCAGTGACCTCAAAGATGTTGAGGTTGGGCTAATATTACATGGCTTATGTTCATATGATTATCAACTCATTGTTATCATTTGTGATAGTTGAACCCCAAAGATTAGAACCAAGGTCAGGTCAAATTAGCATAAAAGTCTCAATGTGTTTGGCTTCAGCTTTTTAACCAGAAAAATGAAAAGGAATAGGAAAGAATGAGGAAAACATAATTTACAAAATAAAATTTAAAGTGAGTGTGAACTGGATGAGAACAACTAGATCTTGTAGATAAATGGGCAGACCAGTTGCTATGTAAAGTGTATGCTTGCTCCTGAGTTGTTGCCTTTTAAAAGGTTATATAAATATGATTTTTATGGAGAAAAACACATTTGAGGTAAAACTACATCTGAGTTATCACAAGACTTGAAACATCTCATTTCCTCTATCCACACTTCTGGAAACCTCTTTCCATGCAATAGAAAGCTAATATTCCTTACATTTTTTCAATTCTATGAAAACCTTGCCAATTGGCCAAGTAGGTGATAATTTGTGTCTACAAATGACTTGTTCTTCTCTTTTGGGGACCTCATACAAATTAGTATCCTTTCTCTAATAAAGCAAATAACATTGTGGGGAGGGGTTAGATTTGAAAAATGTAATGTATGAGGCACTAATCTCCAGTTGCATGATTTTCATCTAAATCAAGAGTATCTCAACTATGTTTATTTTTTAATTTTTATTTATTTAGTTTCTCACTCATATACAATATATCATGAATAAGAATAAACAAATATAAATAAGAACACAGGAAATGGGTACAAATAAATGGGGACAGTAGGACAGGGACATTAGGCATGCTTGTGTGCTTATGCACGCCCCTACGAACCTCTTAGGAATGGGGTGAGGTCAACAGAAGACAGTTTAAGATTAAAGTTACGGGGGTTTGAGTATGTAATGACAGAGTCAGGTAGTGCATTCCAGGCACTGAGCACTCTTTTGTTGAAGTCATATTTTCTGCAATCGAGTTTGGAGCAGCTTACCTTGGTTTGTATCTATTGTGTGCTCGTGTATTATTTCAGAACTTAAAAACTTAAAGGAACTTAAAAACAAACAAAATCCAGTTTGTTCTGTAGTGGATGCACAGAAATAATGAGTCTAATAAACTTTTTTGATTTACGTTTTGATATTTAAAAAGATTTTCAATAAGTACACTAACATTTTGCATTAGGTTCTCATATAGTAGCATTTTCATAGCATTCATAGAACATTTATTGTCTTTCCAATGAATGATATTCACCACAGTCTACTGACACCATTTTACTATGTAGCATCTTTCTGAGATACATCCAGTGTTTTTCAACAACATTTTCCTATCAAAATTGGGATGTACAATTCCAAAATAAAGATAAGCATGCAGCTTTTAAGATTATAATAAATTTCTCCATTCTGTTCATCTTGAAAATATTTGTCCTCAAACTGGTTCGAAATTTAGATTTGACTGAATGCAAAGTTAGGGTCATTGGTTTGGAGTTTGTCAACAATTTTATTTATTTAAATTTATTGGATGCCAAATTCTAGTGGACATTGCATGGTGTACCAAACTGGAAATAATTCATTATGAACTTTGTTTACATCCAGTAATGTGCACTTCTAATTCCAATCAATTCAAATTAGCTTGAATACAACCTGTTACTGGGGATGCCACTTTTGATATCTAAATTTTGACCTGCATTTTGCATGAGGAGGAAGTGTGAGCCTGTCAGGCAGAAGATGCTGGAAACAGCTTCATAGCCTAAGGGTGAGAAAAATACCATCACAAGTGACGGAATGCAAAACTGAATGTTTAACATCAATACCCAGGAAGGGAAGCAAACTTAATCTGATGCTTTGAATTGAGTCCACATTCATAAAAACAATCCATTATTTGCCTTTTCTAGTGGGCATACTTTGGAAAAACAGGGTGCACTTGAATTATTTGGTTTCTTCCTATTTGCTCACCCAGCTAATTCCTGCTGAAATACAAATGTTGGTTCAATAAGTGAAGTATTTAGAAACATGTGTGATCAATCTGAGGTTTCAGAGTTTGGCAAAGAGAATTTGGCATGGTTTAATGAAACACAGAACAAGTGTTTGCCTATAATCTTTCTTTTTCCACCTGGATTCTGCAACAAATTTTGTTTACTGAGCTAGTTGTTGTCAACTTTAATTGTGACAAGTTGAACCTTGAGAAGAAGGAAGGAAGGAAGGAAGGAAGGAAGGAAGGAAGGAAGGAAGGAAGGAAGGAAGGAAGGAAGTTTGAACTTGAGATGAGGAAATTGCCACTACCCTTGTGGCATTTGGTGCTGAGATGTGTCAAACTATTGTGCAATGATACTAAAGCAGGTGTCATATATCTATACCATCATAGCAAATCTGGTGATATGCCAGTAAGATCAAAGAGCAGAATGAATGAAACAGTGGTTGACATTAAATTGCACCTTCATTTTTCTCCTGGAAGGAACAATAGTGAGATATGCACAGGACTCATTAATTTTCTTTAAAGACTGAAAAGCTATTTCATTGATTAAAGACAATGAAAAGGATATCATAAGAAAAATGGATATATTATAATTAAGTATGTGTATGTGTACTGTGATTAACAGCAACATTTCCTGGATGGTTTTTATATTGTGAATATATGTGGCCACTGACAGTCTGATTTCTACTCATTTCCTAGTTCCCAATCATAAAAGTACACCTGGATCTGCTACTAATGGGATAATGAGTCAAAGGGATGACTCGTTACTTTTTCACTTTTCAAGAACAATAGGATGTTTAAACAACAACTCTTAAGTTGCAAAATGCAGGTTTAATTAAGTTTATTAATATAAATTAATATAGAGAACTTCAGAGTTGACCTTGGAAAATGAATACAAAGAATGTTAGCAAAACATGAATTAAGCCTGAGAAGACAGGATACAAGAAAGATATGGCCTCACATTAACTACCTTTATGTAAGTGGGAGATAAGGAGAAATGCTTTCAGAATTCTATTATTCTATCAGATATCAATAAAATAGAGTGCCAACACCTCTTGTAGAATGTCTTTCCTGTCCTGGCCTACCTCAGAGGGCTGACAATCAGTTTGCAGTTCTTATTTCCAATACACAACATTACCTTTTGCTTTGGGAAAGAATTTGTGTGGTTTTATATTCTGAATGCAAACACTTCTAAATAAGTGTTCCTATTTGGGGATATCAATTACCATGAGCAGTGTGCTCTTCTTATTAAACAGAGAGAGGGAAACAATTCTAATATCAATTAAACACCATCTATACACATTTAGATAGGTACATCAACCTACCAACTGCTTCTGCAGCTACAGTAACTGCAGATTCCAGATCTGAAGTTGGTAGTGCAGTTTATTATTATTGTAAAGTACACAAGAATGTGAAATCACAGCTGCCAGTTCTTTAGCTGGTGTTGGCCTTCACAATGAGTTCTTCCCGAGAACCTATAATGTTGCAATGTAGTGACATATTATATGTGCAGATCCAAGCAGTGTGGCCTTTTATATATAGTAATATACTAGGCCAGTGGTGGGCAAACTTATTAGTCAAGAGAGCCAAATATCAACAGTACCACGATTGAAATTTCTTTTGAGAGCCAAAAGGTGTGGCCTGTTTTGTGGGACTGGCTCAGCGGTCATGTGACTGGGTGGGCGTGGCCAACTTGGAAAATGTGGTGAAACTCACTTAACGACGGTCCTGCTTAGCAACCAAAATTCATTCGTTCTTTCTTTCTTTCGTTCTCTCTCTCTCTCTCTCCCACTTTCTTTTTCTTTCTCTTTTTCTTTCTCTTTTTCTTTTTGTCTCTATTTCTCTCTTTATCTCTCTCTCTCTCCTCCCTCCACCCATCTGTCATTCTCTCTCTGTGTGTGTGTCTCTCTCTCTCTCTCTGATTCCCTCCCTCCCTCTCTCTCTGTGTCTCTCTCTGTTTGTCTCTTCCTCCCTCCCCCTCTGTCTCTCTCTGTATGTCAGTCTCCCCCTCCCTCCCTCCCTCCCTCCCTCCCTTCCAGTGGAAAGCAGTGGAAAGCTCGGCACGCCGGCCGGTGAGGCCACGGCTGCCTCCTCCCGCAGCGAGGGGAGAGAACCCGAGAAGAGAACCTGAGGCCACGGTCATCCAAGCATCACGGAGGCTGTCCGGGCGCCGCACGCCCACCTCCATCCCAGCCCCACACAGCGGCCAGCCCTGGAAAGCACAGCTCGGCAGCCTCTGCAGGCGGCTGTTGCTGCTGCTGCCCCCGAGCCCTGTGACAGGCAGCTCCCACTGTCCGAGCGCATTGGGCAGGACAGCTGGTCACGTTTCCATCAGGTCCCTCTTTGGCCCCTCGGGTGCGGCTCTTCCTCTCTCCTTCCCCCCCCAGGCATCGGAGGGCCCGGCATGTCAGCTGGGGGGGCTCTGGCTGCCTCCCCCTGTAGCTCGCTCACTTGCTACAGGGGGAGGCAGCCATTGCCCCCCCAGCAGCTCGCTCGCTCGCTACAGGGGGAGGCAGCCATTGCCCCCCCAGCCGACATGCCGGGCCCTCCGATGCCTGGGGGGGAAGGAGAGAGGAAGAGCCGCACCTGAGGGGCCAAAGAGCCACTCGTGGCTCACGAGCAGCGGTTTGCCGACCACTGTACTAGGCCAATCTATTACAACATCTTAAGTTTTGGGGAAGAACAAATGTGTATGAAGGCCAACACTGGCTAAAGAACTGACAGCTGTGATTTGGTGTTTATTCAATAATTATCTATATAAATAAAAATGTAAAATAGTTTGTACGAATCCACTAATCTCAAAAACTACTGCACCGATTTACACCAAACTTTCATACAATGTTCACAAGGACTTCTGATAATAGAATACATACTCATTTTGTGCCTAGCACATGTGTGTCATGTGCAAGGTACACAAATGTAAAATGTACCCACTGATCAGGTTTTTATCTCCCTGTAACTCCTCCCACCAACAGTCATTTCCTCAGGAACGTATGGAGGCCTCTTAGGGCCAAATAGGCACTGGGATAGCAAACTCCCAGGTGGCCCATAGAGAGAGAGAGAGAGAAATACAGTTTAATAAAAGAAGGACTAGGGGAGACAGGATAGCAGCCTTCCAATATCTCAGGGGTTGCCACAAAGAAGAGGGAGTCAAGCTATTCTACAAAGCACCTGAGGGCAGAACAAGACGCAATGGGTGGAAACTAATCAAGAAGCAACTTAGAACTGAGGAGAAGTTTCCTGACAGTTAGAACAATTAATCAGTGGAACAGCTTGCCTCCAGAAGTTGTGAATGCCCCAACACTGGAAGTCTTTAAGAAGATGTTGGATAGCCATTTGTCTGAAATGGTATAGGGCTTCCTGCCTAGACAGGGAGTTGGACTAGATGACCTCCAAGATCCCTTCCAACTCTGCTATTGTATTATTGTATTACAGTAGGTAGATAGGTAGAGGAATAGATAGAGAGGGAGAAATATGGTTGGTAGGTAGGTAGGTAGGTAGGTAGGTAAGTAGGTAGGTAGGTAGGTAGGTAGGTAGGTAGGTAGGTAGAGGGAGAAAGGAAGAAATATAGTAGGTAGGTAGGTAGTAGGGATAGATAGATAGATAGATAGATAGATAGATAGATAGATAGATAGATAGATAGATAGATAGGGAGAAATACGGTAGGTAGGTAGGTAGGTATGTAGGTAGGGGGATAGATAGATAGGGAGAAATACAGTAGGTAGGTAGGTAGAGGGATAGATAGAGAGGGAGAAATACAGTATGTAGGCAGGTAGGTAGATAGGGGGATAGATAGAGAGGGAGAAATACAGTGGATAGGTAGGTAGGTGTATAGATAGTGAGAAATACAATAGGTAGGTAGGTAGAGGAATAGAGAGAGAGGGAGAAATACAGTAGGTAGGTAGGTAGATAGAGGGAGAAAGGAAGAAAAACAGTAGGTAGGTAGGTAGAGGGATAGATAGAGAGGGAGAAATACAGTAGGTAGGTAGGTAGGTTGGGGGTTATACGGTGGTTGTATGTATGTGTGCAGGTGTAGATCTACACACAGATTGGTTTGCCATTTAACCAGACTGGGCCACAGCAACGCGTGGCCGGGTATAGCTAGTATATTAATAAATTGATATGCCACTCAGCTCCCAGTGAAAAGTCTCACTATTCATCACCAAAGCCCTGGGTGAAGAAACAGGACTTCATGGCTCTTAATTGATGCCCTCTGAGCATTCAGACAGTGTCTGTGACATTGTTCCACCCATTATGTGCTGTATTAATATATTTCTGAACAAATCGGGAAAGAATTGCAGTTTTTCTCTACTTTGCTTGCCATGGGCTGGATGCCAAGCAGCAATGCGCTCTGCTATTGCTCAGAGTAACAGCATGGAATGCCGCATAGGATTTCTAATTTTGTGAAAAATGCATTATAGGAGTATGTACTGGATTGTACCGAAAGAACTGGGTAATAAGAAAGGTTTGCGCAATGAGCAAATCTGAATTAGGGATGTGCAAAATATTTTGAATTTTAAATTAGGTTGTTCTGACCTTAGTAGAAATATTTCAGCTCTGTTCTGAGCAATCAAAAAGTGCTTTAAATTCAAAACATTTATTTCCTATAAATTTGAAACAAATGTTTCAAGTTCAAAACATCCCTGTTTCTAGTTAGGAACACTCCCAACAACAATTTCAAGCTCGAAACAAAAACATTTCAAAAACAAAATGTTTCGAAGTCAAACCAGTATTAATTCACGCAGGTTAATTGTGGGCTTCCTTCTACTCCCAATCTGCTCCTCTGTGTGGCTAAAGTGAAAAACATTTGTTAGTTAATAATATATTATCACCAGGAGAAAGAATATTTGCCAATGGAAAGTTCTGCCTTAAATCAATTACAGTACATCCTTGCGATCAAGTCACCATTGCCTTTGCGACTAATTGATTTAGGTAGTTAGAGAAGTACTTGTATTTTGTACCATATTTTGCAGAGTATAAGACACACCTTTGTCCCTCAAAAAAGAGGGTGAAAATCTGGGTGCATCTTATACACTGAATACAGCATTTGTGGCCTCCTGACACCCTGCCCCCTTTGCAAAAATGGTTGTGCATAACCTTTAGGAGGCTTCCAGAGTGCGCGTGGGCGCTGCGGAGGGGAAAAATGAGCAAAAAATGGGGCATTTTTGACTCGATTTTGCCCCTCCCCCTAGCCCCCAGGACACTCTGGAAGTCTCCTAAAGGCTGTGCTTGCCCTTTTTTGACAGAAAAATGGACCCATTTTTGTGAAAAACAGGCTGGTTTTTGCTTGTTTTGCCCCACCCCCCATTCCCAGGAGTGCTCTGGAAGTCTTCCATGCCTTATACACGGGAAAATACCCGAAGCAAGCAATGCCAGCATACCTACACCCGTGAAAATCTACGAAAGCATATATATATATATATATATATATATATATATATATATATATATATATATATATATATATATATATATATATATATATATATATATATATATATATATATATATATATATCATATATATATTTGTTTTCTGAGGTTTTCGCGGGTGTTTGTATGCAGGTCTTTGGTTGTTCGGGTTTTCTCCCGCGTTGAATTGGAAGTATCTTCACGACGTTTTGATGAAGTCTCATTCATCATCTTCAGGCTGGTGCTTCTGGCTTGGTGTTTCCAGGAGCAAAGGTGCTTGCTCCTGGAAGCACCAAGCCAGAAGCACCAGCCTGAAGATGATGAATGAGACTTCATCAAAACGTCGTGAAGATACTTCCAATTCGAGTAGAAAACCCGAACAACCAAAGAAGGGGGAGAAAACCCGAACAACCAAAGACCTGCGCATATATATATATATATATATATATATATATATATATATATATATATATATATATATATATATATATATATATATATATATGTTAAATTTCTTTAAGGGATGATTAATAATAATTAATTAAGAGACCAGGATGGATCCATTTCGGGCTCCTTAGCCCTCGTCAGCTGGCCATAATTCCCTACAGGGATTTGAACTGGTGCTCTCCAGCATTCGAAGCAGGCTTCTCTATGCCTTGAGCTAACCAGTTTCCCTGATTACATCATCCTTTCTACAGGACTTTATTGATGAAGTGGATATATTGTTACAGCTTCCTGTTAGGCCTATTCAAGGGAGGAGACAAACTTGTCATCCTTCTCTGTCCTTCGACTCAACCTAGAGACCATCCAGACAGAGACCTATTAAATTGCTGCTGTCTTTTTAGATATGTGTTAAATTATTATTAATCATCCCTTAAAGAAATATCTAAAAAAAAAAATATATATGTTAAATTTTTTAAAGGGATGATTAATAATTAATTAAGAGACCAGGATGGATGGCCCTCGTCAGCTGGCCATACTTTCCTACAGGGATTTGAATGGCCAGCTGACGAGGGCTAAGGAGCCCGAAATGGATCCATCCTGGTCTCTTAATTAATTATTAATCATCCCTTAAAATTTTTTAACACATATCTAAAAAGACAGCAGCAATTTAATAGGTCTCTGTCTGGATGGTCTCTAGGTTGAGTCGAAGGGCAGAGAAGGTTGACAAGTTTGTCTCCTCCCTTAAATAGGCCTAACAGGAAGCTGTAACAAAATATCCACTTCATATATATATATATATATATGAAAGTGGAAGGATATAAATATAAATAATAAATAAATAATAGAACAATACACTACAACTTAAATGTAAACTAAGCTACTGTTATAGATTTTCTCATATTTTATTTCTCCTTCACCTGTTTGAGACTTTTAGGCTTTTATATGCAGATTGGTCTAATATATAATTTTTAAATGTGGCTACTTCTAATATATGCTTGTGTTTTAGTCCAATTATTGAAACAGAGATTTCAACTTTTCAAAATTGATTTTCAAAATCGTATTTCAAAGCATATCATTCTTGGCACAAAATTATTTATATAAGGCAATGGACACCAGATCCTGTAGATTTATGATTGTTCATAGCATGCAGACTGGCAAATACCACCAGTTGCAATACAAGCCAAGTTTCTTCATTGAACTGTCAGGAAATATTATCTAAATAGTGATTAGAATAATTCAGTTATACTTAAAGTGGCTACCAATTGCTTGTATGATAGAATGGAAGTTGCAATAAATCTCAAAGTATATTTGCCTTCATTAAAAATTCTTTATAGTATATACTAAACTCCGTGCAATCACTCTGATTCTATCCCGAATTAAGGGATTACAGGGTCGTAAAAAGGGAGGGTTTTTTTCAGAGCAAAGAGAAAGACAAAATATGAAGATGTCATCAACTCCCCCATTCACATATGCATTCAGCTTCTCCCTGTGACATACCCTTTTATTAGCTTTAACCACTTGACTGTTAAGCAAGTGCAAACCATCAAGATAAGTGGCTGCAGGGCTGTGGGAGCTTTGTCTCTCATTCGCTAGTGATTGGCCAGTTGATTATGTTTATGAGATAATGGAAGAGGTGGAAGGGAGTTGAACATAATTAATTGGACAATTGGATAGGTTTTGCTCCTCTGATTTCAATTAACCTTTAAACTTTCCGGCAACAGAATCTGATGACTACCAGTCACTGGCAGGTCAAAGTAGTGCTTAAATTCAAAAATCTCAGCAGATACTGGAAGAGAATATATTGAAGAATATTATGTTTTGACATAGGGAAATTAATAAGGGGGAAAAAAACAAATGCAACTTTTAAAATAAATTCTTTCTGGTTATATCTCCAATGTTTGAAACCTTACAAGACATCCAAAAATAAGGAATTTAGGGGTATAAGACTGACTAAAGGGTATGGGTTAGGGTGATCATAGAGCACTGAAATCTATATTTAATTTGCACCAATGGCGTGTTAATATTGGTTTGTCAACATTGAATTAATTTGTTTTTACAAAGAGGCAAAAAGGAACACTTCTGAGTGATAATAGACAGATTTTTATGGTGGGGTTCTGTTTATAATCCAATTTCCTAGGACCTCTCCTTTTTATTACAGAGATTATTTTAAAAGAATTGTTTTTGTAATATTCTATGAATGTATAAATCTATTCAGTTATTATTATTATTATTATTATTATTATTATTATTATTAGTAGTAGTAGTAGTAGTAGTAGTAGTAGTAGTAGTAGTAGTAGTAGTAGTATTAATTACATTTGTATACCATTTGCATGAGTTAATGAGTTTAGCATAATAAAAATAAAAATGGTAAATATTTAGGCAAATATAATATCTTATTTTGTACCACAGATGTGAGTTTGTACCATGGATATGAGTTTGGAGCATTGTGAAGAATCCTAAGCATGCACAAGAGCAGGGGTGGGCAAACTTTGCAACTTTAAGTCTGAAGGACTTCAGCTCCCAGAATTCTCCAGCCAGCTTTGCCCACCCCTGCACTAGAACATTACTTTAGAAGACTTTTAAAAAAAGACAACCTTCTCCATTTATAACTGAGTCTCTTAGATCAGGAGACAAAGCAATTACCCCACTCATTCATTTTAATCAGAACAATACTGAAGAAAACTATCCATAAACCTCAGCTTACGAGGTTACAGAAAATACCATTAAAAATATGGAAACTATTTGTGGACAAAGAATATAAAGTTGAAACATCATTCAGAAGGATAATCCAGTAAACATTTCAGTATCCTTCATAACCTTAATATGATTATTTCTGTTTTTTAGTATCCTATGATAGAATATTTTCTTGACATTTCCCTTTAGTACAACTTAGTACTGTTACGGTGAGAATTCTTCTCAGTAGCAGTATAAATTATATATCTGAACATATATTTACTAATGTGGATTGGTTGGGTTAATAATTTAATAATAATAATAATAATTTAATTTGTAAAACCGCACCCTCTCCCCACAGGGACTCGGGGCGGTGCACAGGTAGAATAAAAACCAAATACATACAACAATTTGATAGGTAGGTAGGGTTGATAGGTAGCCAATGTTTTTTTTATTCAAATCAGACCTTATTCTTGAGGTTTCTTATTAAGTTGCTCTGCAAGTTATAGTAATGACATTTGCCATCTCACTGGCATGCTTCTACCTAGCTTAAAGTATTTTGTTTTTTACACAAAAACATAAATGAAATACCTTTTTAAAATGGCCATGTTGTTTTTTAAGATTATATATAAACCCTTAAAAAACCCTCTAAAATAGGTGAAGTTGTTATGTCTATGGAGATTTTCAGTCATCCAGGTCATGATGATCTCAAAGATGCTGTTTTGAAAGGCAACTGGGCTAAGTTTTTCCATTAATGAAGAAGAGGTTTCACTTGTCATCCAAGATGTTTCAACTCTCTTACCCTGGAGAGTTGTAGTAGTGTTGGTGGGAAATGGAAGGGCCAGCCCTGACCAACCTTTGAAAAAGAACCTTTGAGATGAAGTTATTATTATATACTAATGGGACAGCTAATTTATGAGCTGTGGCTTCTTTAATGAGTCACATTAAAAACACAACTTTATCAAAGGGTACACACTAAAGTGATGCATATTTTTTCAAATTCATACAGATGCTTTAAAGAGGTTTTATGTTTGCAATCCCACATATTTTAAAATATCTCTTTGCTAAACATACACAGTCCTCAAATTTTGATATGCTTTCAAAGCTATACAGGAAGAATTTTAAAAAGAATGAATAGAGAAGAAAGCTTCAACTTACCCTGAGATGATACTTCTGTAAATTAGATTTGTAAAAATAAGATCATAATAAGTAGATAAGGCAGCTGTCTGGGGTGGCACAGTTCTAATAAATTATGTAGTTTCACCATTGGCTGGAGAAGACATAAACTCTGCTTGAGGAGTATTTTGCCTTCTTCTGAGTTGTATATTGTGTAAAGTTGGTAGATTTGGAATATACCAAAATTTAGCAGTGTAACAGGTCCTACTGCTATACAGAGCAGCAAATTGCAATTTTGCTGCTGAAAGATCTCAGACTGAGCTCTGAAAACTCACTGAAATTGTCGAGTCTTTTTCCAAGGCTGCAGCCATTGTTTCAGTCTTCCCATCTGTCTTTTTCTTAATGTTGCTCAAGCTTTGCTCAGAGTGTCTATGCTTTGTTCTCTACCAAAACAGCTGAATTAGCTTTTGGGGAGCATAGACATAGGTCCCAATTGTCTAATTAAAGCAGAAAATTAGTCATTTTAGCCATGAATTGAAGTAGGCTCAGTAGACTCATAGTATAGGAGAGTGCCCAAGGTGGATCTTGTGATTGTTCTCTTCTAATGCCCCATCTCTTCCTTGTTTCCATTATAGACAGTCTCAAGAACAGAAATTTAGCTCCAGAATCTCCTAGAATACTCTCTGGAAGGGAAGAGTTTCAAAATTATAAATAGGACAATTTTGGTAAGCTGCTTTAAAAATGATTAAGATTCACATATTTTATGTGGCTCAGGAGTGTACGTACAGATTGAACTTAAACCTTTGATATGTTTTATATTTAGAGTCATCAAATCACTCTGTATTCAAGATTACAGATGACAAATATTCATTATTGTTCTGTGTCAAAATATTTTTGGAAAAATGCTGTCCAATTCAAAATGCAATTAAAAATAAGAAATAGGATATATTTTGACCATGAAAAATGCAACATTTTGTAGTACAAGACCCAAAACTACATTTCCAAGAAGAAACCCCCTGACGTATTCAAGACAGCCAATCAAATCAAAGATGATAGACCAAATTGCCATTCAATAACAGAAGAACTACCTTGGGGGTGGGTGGATAATATGATTCTTTGAGTTCTAAAACAGATTCAACATTAATATTAAAGCTGTATCCTTAAGGTTGATAAAGACATGAATGGTTCTAAAGCACTTTAATATTACATATTGGCTAGAGCAAACGTGATATTCAGCAGGTTCTGACCATTTCTGGAGAACCGGTAGCAGAAATTTTGAGTAGTTCAGAGAACCAGTAAATATCACCTCTGACTGGCCCCACCCCCATCTATTCTCTGCCTCCCGAGTCCCAGCTGATCTGGAGGAAATAGTGATTTTGCAGTAACCTTCCTCTGGAGGGGGGAGGGAATGGAGATTTTACAGTATCTTTCCCCTGGAGTGGGAAAGGAATGGAGATTTTACAGTTTCCTTCCCCTGCCATGCCCACCAAGCCACACCCACAGAACAGGTAGTAAAAAAATCTGAATCCCACCACTGGGCTAGAGGTGGTCTTTCTGCTATAAAAGGTTGATTATATTTACACTGAACGGAAGTTAAAGATGTTCTTTAATTATCTCCCATATAGAAATAGATAATTTGATACCAGCTTGATAAGTAAGTAGAAAATTAGCAGCAGAAATATGCACACTTAAAACTAAGAAATAATTGTGTATTAAGAAAATAAGTAAATGAAGCATTTGGCCAATATCAGACATCGATTGAAAGCATGTGGCCTCCTCATACCCAGATAACTGACTCTAGTCAGTGGAACAGCTTGCCTCCAGAAGTTGTGAATGCCCCAACACTGGAAGTCTTTAAGAAGATGTTGGATAGCCATTTGTCTGAAATGGTATAGGGCTTCCTGCCTAGGCAGGGAGTTGGACTAGATGACCTCCAAGGTCCCTTCCAACTCTGCTATTGTATCGTATTATTGTTCTGTCTTCTTTTTAGGAATGGTGTGGAAAAATTCAGAGCCATCTAGTGAAGGAACATGAATATTTGCATCATTATCATGTGTCCCACTGGACAACATTCAACCTTCTACAAACTACTGTGCTTATTGCTAGGAAAAGAAATATTTCTGAGTTTCTTTTTCTTTCAAGGGAAGAGAAAAAATATTTTCAAGGAGAAGAAAACATATCTGAAATATTCATGGATGGTCTATTCCCCCCAATGAAATATTAGCACATTTTGTTATGAGGATACTGGAAAGTAGGTACGTAATGGCTTGTCTTTTACTTTGCTGTTCTCATTCATCCCCTCTCCAGGTTTCATTGAAGTGCCAAAGAAATACATTAGAAAGGAAATTGCCTAATTTGATGTTTCCAGTATCAATGCTACAATCTGAACCTAGAAAGAACTTTATCCTCCGAATATATGGGAACACTTCTCCTCCCCCAAACCATTTCAATGCCCATAAGTGGAGATTTTCAAGAGGCCATATATACCTATCTTTAGCCAACCAGGTCTGCTCTCTGGCTCTCTTACATACCTAAGATGGGACACAACCATTAAATTCAAATATTTTTACTACCGGTTCTGTGGACATGGCTTGGTGGGTATGGCAGGGTAAGAATACTGCAAACTCCCCATTCCCACCCAACTCTGCCCAGCCACAGGTGGTATTTGCTGGTTCTCCAAACTACTCAAAATTTCTGCTACCAGTTCTCCAGAACCTGTCAGAACCTGTTGAATTTCACCCCTGGGCACAACTGCATTTTGTAGGGCAAGAGAGAACTCACTATCCAAAATGTTTGGCCTCTTTCAGTTGCCTGAAGAATATCTAGTTTTGCTTACTTTTTGTTACTTCAACCTTAATTTTGTTGAGAGAAATATCATAAAGAAGAAAACACTTCCTTGAAAGAAATCACAGAAGAACAAAAGAGAAACTTCTAGCTTTTCAATTAAATATACTTTCCCCATGTTTAAATAATCCGGATGAAGATGGAAAAGGAAGGAATGGCTGGAACTCACAAGTGGATTTGTTTAAAAGAACAAAAATAAAAGGGGCCCATTACAATTACGGGGTGTTAATAAGGAAAGGCATAAGCCAGAATCTTGATGTACAACTAGACAACAAGAGGTTAGGTTTGGAGTCAGGGCTATACTAATTTGCAAACTCAGGTCCAGTTTCATTAAGTGAACAGAGAGACGGGCTGTCTCAATCCAGCAGAGAAGGGTCTCATTATCCATGCAGGGAGCAAGAGTTAAGAATCTTTTAATAATTGCTGGGAATTTTTTTTTATTACGATATGGAATGCCAATTTATGCCTCTCCACTCAAGACGGATAAAACGTGGCCTCCTCTGCAGTTAAAAGCAAAGCCCTCTGGCTGTGGCCATTAAGGACAGCAGGGGTTAGGAGAGATTAATAAATTTGTCAGAAAAGCCAATACTATAGAACTCCATTATCTGTACATCATGTAGAAACCTATTTGTTTACAAGTCACTGAAACGTTTAGTTGGAATTTTGGAAGATAAACTGTACATATTTAAATTTAGGACTAGTATTCTATTAACATCAATTAGGATCAGCACAATAAAAATGACTGAGCTTGAGTTTCTTTTAATTGCATTTGTAGTTATATTTGGATAAAAACATTTTTTAAGTTAAAAAGCAGCTTGAAAGATGTCAAAATTTAAAAGTTGATCAAAAGTAGATGACAGAAATAGAAAAGAATTTTCTTAGAATTTTCTTGATATTATATTTCAAATGAGACATAATTATAACTAGAAGTGAGAGAACTAAGTCTCTTCAGAAACATTTTTATTCACACCCCACATCTTTTCCATGCCTCCCTTCCCTTCTATTTCCTTCCCTTTATGTATCTAATAAGTGAATCAAGAACAATTGGAAGTAGTTGCCCTTCTCATGTTAAAAAGTAAGTTTGGTTACAAAGCATGGATTTCTGAGCTTAGGTAAACTTTTATCTTGACTAATAATATCCAGGTTTGGGGATATACATATTAAGAAGGAGGCTAAATAGCTAGAACAAATGGAAGAGTGTCAAGGAGAATTGGGGAATTAAGAAAAAAAAAGTTATATGAGGAAAGACTGGAGGAACTCTGCAAAATGATTTTATCTGGATTATCATGATGATCTGACTCAAGGGAATATCTTGATTTAGAACATCACCTTAACACCTTGAATCAAAAAAATGTGAAGTAGTTGACCCATTTTGACTAGCTACTTTGAGTCAATAGAAAGAGACCTCTACAAATGTGAAAGGAGTGTGTTTTATTTGGCAGTTCTCTTTGAAGCAGCATTTTAATTGAGGTTGTGTTTTCTCAATAAGGGGAGATTACGGATCAGAGATCCCAAGTGTTTTTTGTTACTGCAGGATTATCATTCTGTTAGGTGAGTTGCAGTCAATTCATGTTTTTCTTAGCTGTCCAACTTTCTCCACATTTCAGCAAATGCTCAATTTCACTTATACCCACAATAGTTAGTTTGCCATGCTAGTTTTCTAGTCAAGTGCTACAGTTACTTTATTTCCTTTCCCTATCCCCAGCCCCAGATGTATGCCAAGTCTTGTCTTAAAGACAATACCATTTCCCTCTAGCTCACTGTCCTGCCAAGTTTTTTTTTCCAGGATATTTTCTTTACGAGCAAACTAGCTCTGCCTCCTCACCGTGTTCAAGGAAAAACTGTTGCAGACATTGGTCAAAGATGGATCAGTGTACGATCAATAAAGGCATAACTTTCATGACTATTTTCTACTGATGCACACAAAAGAAAATGAGACAAACCTCAGCATGATAATGATGGCATGGATAGAGCATCCCCAATGCTTTTGATTTTTAATCTTCTACAGAGAGACTCAATATTCTTTGGAGGTATAGCATGGAAAGGAGTTAAGATTCTTTCAAGTATTCCTGCATTTCTTTCCTTATTTAATTGATAATTGACAATCTGATAAACTAGCGTACCTTCAAAGGTCTCACAGAACACGCCTCTTGGAACTGCATCGGAAATCAGTCTCTCTCTGTGTGTGTATGAAAGTCCTATGGCAGGAATGTCAAACTTGCGGCCAATGAGCCAGATGCGTCACATGCTGGCCATGCCCACTCCCGGTTTAGTGAAGGGGGGAAAAGTCACAATACGTCACGTGATGACAACATGATTCCATGAATTTGATACACCTGTTGTGCATACATAAACTGCCTTTTGTACATCTCAATATACATTTTTCTTGCAAATGTGTACATTTGCACTAGTTGCAAATGCAATTTTTGAATGAATGGATTACAAATGATTCTTCTTAATCAGATATTCCAAAATGTTCATGTGGAGCTATTGAAACAAAGTCACTCTCTATAAAGGGAAGCCTGCAGCATTCCATTTTGTGCTGCTTTGGAAAAAATAAATTGAAAATATGTGTTCAGCAGTGTCTTAGACCCAAGGGATATGTGTCACTCTAGAATTACAGCCAAATGTTAACTCTAACTCTAACTTTAAAAAAAAACACCTAAATATTAATTCTGAAAATGCCATAAACATATGGTTTCACTCTGAATTCTAGCAGAAGTTATCAGATGGAAGGAAAAAAAGTGTATTCAAGTGACAGCTGTTCAAATTCATATTTGAAAATAAAGCTAGATCAATATTTCTCAGAAATGAGTATTCAGGGGAATTTTTAAAGTTGGCATTTTTTTTCAGGAATTGGAGAATTCTGGAAGTCAAAATTATACACATCTGAAAGATGTCAATTTTTGGTAAATTCTGTGCTATGCAATTTAGTTATTCTTTTTAAGCCATTTAATATTAATTACAGTGTAGCTTTCATTAGTGTTAAATGAAGTGAAATATATTTCTTGGAAGGAAATTTTCTAAGCAATATTCTTCTTAGAACTAATTTAGAATTCTGTCTCTCTGCCAGGAAACATTATTTGACTGACATTGTCTCAATTGCCAGTATGATTCTTTCTAACTAGGACCACGGATGCATTGGATCCTGTGTACAGCATTATACACCTGGCATAATTAAGGGCCCACGTCTTGTGAAGAATACCCCAATCATTTAAATATTAAGATTTTTCTGCTACACATGTGCGCTCTAGTCTCTGCAAGCACACTATATTCCATCTTAAATTATTGGTTTCCCCGTGATATAGCAGCACGGAAGTAAAAAGGTTTGATACTGAGCAGATCACAGTTCCCCCAGGACATTAGATTACATGAAGGAGCTTGGAATACTTCCATTTGCAAATTCTCACTCCAACAGTTAATTTGGCAATGACAGCTGTAAGAGGCCCATAAGCAGAAAATAACAGAAACATGATATTGGCTTTGTTTCTTTAAAAAAGGAGAGAGAGAGAGAGAGAGAGAGAGAGAGAGAGAGAGAGAGAGAGAGAGAGAGAGAGAGAGAGAGAGAGAGAGAGAGAGAGAGAGAGAGAGAGAGAGAGAGAGAGAGAGAGAGAGAGAGAGAGAGAGAGAGAGAGAGAGAGAGAGAAGAAGAAGAAAGAAAAGAAGGAAGGAAGGTGATTTTGAACTATGCTGTCTCAATATGCTCAGGTATCTGCTGAAACCCATAATGCAGGGGTATCAAACTTGCGGGCAGCGGGCCAAATGTGTCACACACTGGCCATGCTCACCCTCGTTTAGCAAGGGGGGGAGTCACGATACGTCGGTTGATGGCGTGATGCCACAAATTTGACATCCCTGCCATAATGCATCTGGCAAGTTGTGAAGTTGCTTTATCAAAGTTTTACATAGCTGAATATGTGATTCACATTGGCAAAAATTACCCTGCATGCTTTTTCTACCAAATTTCCTACAAAGCAACAGAGGAGAATTTCTTTTCAAAATTTGTTTCTAAGCAGATGAAGATTTTGGTAAAATTCTCAGGGGCAGAATGAAATTTTCATGCATAGGTTTAGTTAAAAGATAGCTAAATGCTGTCAATATCCTGCCTTTCTTTTTTTTTTTTGAACAACAATTTTTATTGGTTTTTACAAATTTATAAAAAGGAAAAGGGTATATAGGATATAGTAGAAATATTTTAGGGCTTCCATGTCGGAGGTGGTGGCCGCCTCCGAGATTTCATACAAAATTCTTTCAATATAAGGTGGAAAGAGATACATACATATCATATCATAAATTTCAAGCATTCAATCATTTGTTCCTGATTACATCCGTTTAGGAATTACAATGTATAAAAGAAAAAAATCATTTTTGTGATCTGAGTCTTTTGGCTATTGTGTCTTCTTCTTCTTTCCCACTGGTGGGCGGAGCCATGGCTTCTCCCGCTCCCCCATTTTCATCCTCCAGGATTGAGGAATGTTTTTTCAGAAAGGCTTCCGCCTCTTCAATTGTTTTAATTCTTACTCTCCCCCACTCCCAGAACACCAACATTCCTTCAGGCATTGACCATTTGAACCACACCCCTTTTTAATACAATTTTTTGGATAAGAAGAAATATTTCCTTCTTATCTCTCGAATCTTTTTCGGGATCTGCTTCAAAATAGAGATCTCTTTCTGCTGGTATATCAAAGGGCCTTCTCGCTGTGCTCTCAGAATCTCATCCCTTGTTGACCTTCTTACAAATTTAATATGTATCTCTCTGGGTACATCATTTATTCTGGCATATGCTGAATTAATTCTATAAATCAGGTCTATGTTCCCCCCAAATATATTCTTTATTCTTTTTAGTATAATCTGCTAAAATTTTACTTATTAAATCTTTTAAATTTTCTGAATCTAATTCAGAAACATTTTGAAACCTTAAAAAATAAAACATTCTTTCAAAATCCATTCTAGATATATAACCAGCAAGATCCACAATTTCTTTTTGAGATTCCCTAATCTCTCCCCTCATCTCAACTGCCCCACCCTCCAACCCATCAATTTTTTATTTATTTTCCATTAATGCTTTCTGTGTCTCCAAAAGTTCCAATCTTGAGCTTATCATGTCTTTCCAAAATCCTGCCTTTCATTACACTACACAGTATTTTTACTGTCTACAATCTTTATCAATTTCATGCATATATATTTTCTCATGAGTTACAGTTCATTTCATCAAATGTATGAATGATTGTAAGAAAACAACAGGTAGAGAAAACAACAGGTAGAGCTAGGGTTGGAGTTAAATACATCACCAGTTTAGAGTCATTATACTTCCACAAGTGCTCCAAGTCCAACTTCTCCTGAATTCTGTTGACCATTATCTGGTACCAATTTGGTGTTGAAATTTAGTTAACCAGATTCTTGTGTATAGGCTTGGATAAATCTTCTGCTGCAATCTAATTGGTGGCCTTGATACTTTGCATCTAACAGTAACCTATTGAGGTTACTGTCAAATTTACTTGGAATTCAGCAAGGCATTTGATAAAGTAGACCATAACCTACTACTAGATAAAGTAGAAAAATGCGGGTTAGACAGCATCACCACCAGATGGATTCGTAACTGGCTGACCAACCGCACTCAACGTGTAGTCCTGAATGGAACTGCTTCTACATGGAGGGAAGTATGCAGTAGAGTACCACAAGGCTCTGTTTTAGGCCCAGTACTCTTCAACATCTTCATCAATGATTTGGATGAGGGGATAAATGGGGAACTCATCAAATTTGCAGAGGACACCAAGCTGGCAGGAATAGCCAACACTCCAGAAGATAGGCTTAAGATACAGAAGGATCTTGACAAACCTGAACATTGGGCACTATCTAACAAAATGAAATTCAATTGTGAAAAATGTAAGGTTCTACATTTAGGCAAGAAAAACAAAATGTACAGGTACAGTATAGGTGGTACCTTGCTCAATAGTAGCAACTGTGAGAGGGATCTTGGAATCCTAGTGGACAACCATTTAAATATGAGCCAGCAGTGTGCAGCAGCTGCCAAAAAAGCCAACACAGTTCTAGGCTGCATAAACAGAGGGATAGAATCAAGATCACGTGAAGTGTTAATATTACTTTATAATGACTTGGTCAGGTCACACTTGGAATACGGCATCCAGTTTTGGTCACCACAATGTAGAAAAGATGTGGAGGCCCTAGAAAGAGTGCAGAGAAGAGCAACAAAGATGATTAGGGGACTGGAGGCTAAAACATATGAAGAACGGTTGCAGGAACTGGGTATGTCTAGTTTAATAAAAAGAAGGACTAGGGGAGACATGATAGCAGTGTTCCAATATCTCAGAGGTTTCCACATAGAAGAGGGAGTCAAACTATTCTCCAAGGCACCTGAGGATAGAACAAGAAGCAATGGATGGAAATTAATCAAGGAGGGAAGCAACTTAGAACTGAGGAAAAATTTCCTGACGGTTAGAACAATTAACCAGTGGAACAGTTTGCCTCCAGAAGTTGTGAATGCCCCAACACTGCAAGTCTTTAAGAAGATGTTGGATAGCCATTTGTCTGAAATGGTATAGGGTTTCCTCCCTGGGCAGGGGGTTGGAATAGAAGACCTCCAAGGTCCCTTCCAACTCTGCTATTGTATTGTAAATTCATTTGTCCACCTATCTCATATTTAACAACTCCGGGTGGCTTACAACATTAAGCATTGAAAATATTAAAATAATCCATTATAAAAACACAGCAAATAAAAACAATAACAGATAAAATCATGAAGATGAGGCACTGAATTTTAATTAGTCAATTAGCATGAAGCTTGCCCATTGGATCCCCAAGCAAAGCCAGGAGTTTCAAAATGTTAGGAGGGTGAAAAGTAGTCTCACCTCAGGGTGTAAGATTTTCCAGAGGACAGGACCCATGGCAGAGAAGGCTCTTCTCCTGTAGCCTTCCAGCCAAAGTTCCTTGGCTGACATGATTTTCAATAAACCCCCTCTGACAGTGTGGGTGGGGCAGGCCAGTCCTATAGGCATGGGTAGTCCTGACACCTGTCTTGCCTCACAGCTGCAGCTCCAACACCCCATCCAGCAGGACCTCACATGGCTGCTGGCCCAATGGAGCAGGAGGCTGAGTGATATGCTGGCACCATGGCCGTGAGGCCTGGTGGGATTGTGGAGCTGCCCCACATGCCCTACATGGCTTATCTCAGGGCATCCATAACCAGGCCAGCCAGGCTTTGACACCTGCTTCACCCTGCCGTTTGTTTGTGAAGCCACCATCATGAAGTGACACATGTATCAGGGTCCCTGAGGTCAGCCAGTGTGGTGCATGTGGGGCAGCTCCACCTTCCATCTCCACAAACAACCAGATGGAATGGGTGGGCAGCTGGCTGAGCAGGTGCTTAAGTAGGGCTTATTTTGGAGGCAGGGCTTTTATTGGGTGCACACGCACAAAATATGGTAGGGCTTATTTTTGGGACAGGTCTTATTTTCAGAAAAACACGGTATCCTTTCTTGTTGAAAAGTGAATTTTTAAATATGATTAGAGATTTGTAAATGAGAACAAGATTTCTTTAGTTTAAAGCCAGCATTCTTAAATTTTCCAGGTTTTCTTCTTCAGTAGCAATTTTATAAGAAAAATTGTTGGTGGGTAGATTCTCCATTTATTTTATCATAATACTGAAATTGAACAATGCCACACTAAAACTTTATGGAGACATAAGCCATGCAAATAGACAGCAAATGTCTCCTGTTTTTACTCTTTGATGATTCATTCAAGGAAACTAGAAGATGACAAGAAGACAAGACGGAGTTGGCTGTTCATTATTCAAGCAAACAATGGGAGCATTGCAAGAAGAGAGACAATGAAAGGAGGAGGAGGGAAATGAAAGTGAAATCAAAGGTAGTAGCTGTTTGGGATAACAGCTGCTTCACTGTGTGATAAGGCTAACACAGATCTATACATTGCAATCATGTTACCTATGATCATAACCTTTGGCATGGATATTTTCAACTCTCCAACAAAGAATTGGAAGATGGAAAATGAGAACTGTGGTTTTTCCACTTTAATTTTCAGTCCCTTTCAGCTAAATAGTTATCTTTCTGGTTAGGTTAAACATAAGCTGCCTCTGCATCTGAACTCAGGACATGAATACACAATGTAAACCAGGACTGCAAACATTGTTTGAATGCCAATCTTCTCTCCATATATTTACATTTCTGGTATTACAAGAGGTGAAAAGGTCTAGTCAGTCACAGAATTTATAAATAGAAGGCTAGAGGCAAACTGCATGGTATGGTCAGCTGGATGATCTTGCAGTAAGCTGAATTAGTTGTTGTTTTTTAAACTGACAACAATGTGTACAACAATTGTATAATGTAATCAATTAGAAAGGTGACTGGCTGCATAATATTAAACTAATATTATATATTTTCCCAGAAGAATTTTGTTAGAATATTTCTTTGTAACATTAATAATTTTGTAAAGTAAGCTTTTGCTTTACTTAGGACCCATCTAAACAGCCCTGGTATCCCATCACTGTTCCTTTTCCTGCACACCAAACGTAAAACCAATGGTGTCTTTGGAAGGATCAGTACACCTTTTATCCCAAACTTAAAAACAGAAGAAAACAAACCCTGGGCAAGATTCTGTTTTATCTAGTGACCACAATAGATATGGTCATGGATGCATAGAGTCTCACAGGTAGGTAGGTAGGTAGGTAGGTAGGTAGGTAGGTAGGTAGGAAGGAAGGAAGGAAGGAAGGAAGGAAGGAAGGAAGGAAGGAAGGAAGGAAGGACCTGTTTGTTTACACTAATTTCATCTTATTCCACCCTCAGTCTGACTCAGCAGCAGTCATATACCTTTTGGGAACTTCAACAATTAGGGATGGAGGGAAGAAGGAAGGAAGATCCTTGCTCAGCATAGAGAAGAAGAAAACTCAAGACTTGGACAACATTATACTGTACTGCACTGTACCATACTGTACTGCACCATAAAATGCTATACATCAGTGATGGCGAACCTATGGCACGGGTGCCACAGGTGGCACGCAGAACCATTTCTTAGGGCACACGAGGCATTGCCCTGTCAGCTCCAGCACGCTTGTGGGTGCTGGCCAGCTGATTTAGGCTTTCTTTTGAGGCTGTTTTTCACCCTCTGGAGGCTTCAGGGAAGCTCCTGAAGCTTCTGGAGATGAGGGGGAGGCTGTTTCACCCTCTCCAGGCTCCTAGAAAGCCTCTGGAGCCTGGGGAGGGCGAAAAAAGCGTGCCAAAAGCAGGGGGTCACGCACACAGCATTATAGGTGTGGCACGGCCACACACAACCCCCTGCGCTCCCCCCCCCCCGCTTTTGGCATGTGAGCCAAAAAAGGTTAGCCATCACTGCTATACATATTATACTTATACTATAATATTATTATATATTATTTTTACCTATTGATCTTTTGAACATAGATCATAGCTGGACCTAAAATAATCCCGAAATAAAACCAAATGTTTGTGATCTGGCTACTAAAAAATATTACCAGTAGGTGGCCAAAGTGATTTGGCACTGTTCTGCAGCTGTTTCACAAAGGTTCTGTTTTGCATTTTAATCATTTTTTTAAATATAGTTATTATATGTTTAACTGCATGCCTAACACTCTTCATCTTCTCTCCTTTTGAGTACAGACGTTGGTATCTGTTTATGAGATGGTTTCAGGATTGTGACCTACAGTCTGATGAACTAATCCTCTTGAAAACTTAGTTGACAATTTGTGATTTGTACTCCTGAAGTATATCACAGTTCTTTCAATCTTAAAGTCTTGTAAAGTTACATGAGAGCCAAATTACCTATATTTGTGTGTTTGGATGTGTTGAGTATGAAATGGCTATGTTGCATTAAACGTCAGGTCTTTCTTGAAGTTCAAAGATTTTTCTGGGCAACTGTGCATCTCTCTAAGAGTTAACACTCACATATGGCTTTACCCTAGTTAGCTCAGGGGAGTTAGATAGCAATCTTTTTTTAACCCCCTGCACTCTTTCTCCACCTTTCAGTGGTGCCAAATCCATGTAAACTTCATTTCCCATAAGCCATGCAGTGCCTAAGGAAAACATTTGGGAGTGTTTATGGGCCAGTTGAAGTGTAATGATTTAAGAGATGTTTATAAATGTTTATACTACACAGATTAACATTCTCCAGGGGCTTTGTAATGAAGAGAGCATGAACTGGAATCAAACCAGCCAGTTTGGGCTGGCGGTGTATGAATTAATCCTGCTGGGCTTTACTCACAGGTTATTTACATAGTTTGAATGGATTTCCTGAGCTCATGGTTTTTCGGCATTTTATTTTGGGAGAAGCAGAAAAGGAATCATCTAACTCTAGTGTGAATATAGGTTAGAGCTGACACTCTAGTGTGTCATTTGGGACCAGAGTTATTAATCAAACATCACTCTAGACAATTGGATAAAGCTTTTTTGCAACACTGCTCAATCTTTGTGTTTTAATTCAACACTGAAAAAATATCCACTAATTTTGATGGATGGCAAGACTCTATGGGCTACTACTTACGTTTGGCCTTGAACAAAAATGGAAATATCTAAAGGTGGAGAGCATATTTGTGATTTTCTTAAAAATATAGCCTAAGAATGCCAATCCCATATGGGGAGAAAATAAACAAATAAAAGAGACATTGCATGAACTTTCTTCCAAATATTGGTGCTATTTATTTTATGATTCTAACAATAAAATGCACTTTTATTATCTGTTAGGAGATAAGAGAGAGAGAGAGAGCAACCATTCAATTATTATTAAAAGGACAATTTAATAATTCCTGTCTTGGGTCACACACTAAGTATTTTTGAAAGATTTTAGCAACTACCTGGTATGTGTACAACTAGTATTATTTTTCCTTCCTCCTCACATCAGTAAATCAGTAAAATAATCAAAACAAGAAAGTACAGGTAGTACAGTACAACAAAGTACAGGTAGTACAGTACAGTCCCTTCGGGGAGAGGGGGCGGTTTATAAATGTATTAAATTAAATTAAATTAATTCATTTAGTGACCATTCATAGTTACAATGGCATTGAAAAAAGAGACTTATAACCATTTGTCACATGACCGTTACAGCAATCCCCTAGTCATGTGATCAAAATTTGGGCGCTTGGCAACTAAATCATATGTAAGACACTTGCAGTGTCCCAGGTCATGCGATCCTCCTTTCTGATAAACAAAGTCTGTGGGGAAGCCAGTTTCACTTAACAACCCTGTTACTAACTTAATAATGGCAGTGATTCACTTAACAAATGTGGCAAGAGAGATCATAAAATCAATATCACAACAAGGCAAAATTCACTTAGCAAAAGAAAATTTGAGTTCAGTTGTCATCGTAAGTTGAGCCTACCTGTAAAACAAAGCAATCACCTCTTTCTCACTCAGACACACACAAAATAAAATTGGCCCATTTTTTTAAAAAAAGCAAGTGCTTACCACCAACAATACAGTAGCAAAATAAAATTTATCAGATTTTTAAACCTTTCCCCCCGCTTTCTGTTCAATTGTATCTGATTCTTCGAGAATGCCTGGACATGTCCCACCAGTTTTCTTGACAATGTTGCTTCCTTCTTTGGGCTGAGAGAAAATGACCCCAGTTGGTTTTGTGTCTAAGGAGAGAAAAGACCTCATGGGTCTTTGGATGTCTAGCATAATGCCATAACCACTACACCAATTTGGCTCCTGAGTTCTA
The DNA here is from genome assembly GCA_039707465.1 of Rhabdophis nuchalis. Lineage (NCBI taxonomy): Eukaryota > Metazoa > Chordata > Lepidosauria > Squamata > Natricidae > Rhabdophis > Rhabdophis nuchalis. The sequence goes on from CM077644.1 coordinate 32,426,076, forward strand.
TCTGGAGGATGGAAAAATCTTTCTGAAGCATCTTTTCAAGGTCAAAGCACCCTAACATTGAAACTCTAAATATTAACATTTCATGAGAACAGCTTCAAGAACATGTGAAACCCTTCATTACTTAATTCTTCCGCTAAAATTTAAAAAGTGTTGTGATATTGATTTGTGATCTGATTACTTCCATTAGTTTAGTTTCGTGCAGCTGCATAGATGTTTATTTCTGATCACAGTCTGTCCTCTTTCACACTGCCAACTCTCTCAAAAAGAGCTTTGCCAAATTACCTTACCACATTTGTCTAAGTAGTTTTCTTACAATAAATTGACTGGATGAAAGGATTATTGGCAATAATCTAATTCTAAATAGAGCTGTAATTGTTTTCTCAGGATAATGTAAAAAGTACTGTATAGAGTTACTAGTTAGTCATTGCTGTTGGTAATTTTATCATATTCTGGTTCCCCCAAATGAGGTGTGATGACTTTAATAAATGTGTCCGCCTCTTTATATATTCATCAATGGCTTTTTATTGTTTTTAAACCTGAATCCCGATTCTGAACAATTTGTTTTACAAGCAGAGGCTGTAATAAATTAAAGCAATGATAGCCAAGATCCCTGTTTGCTTTGGTTCGTATTATGGCTAAAGGAAAATGGTAATTTATGAACAAACAAAAATCCATATGATGGAGCAGCTGGCATATCCCATGGATGTATCCCATACAGCTATAAAGCTAGGATAGGTCAGCAAAAAAAGGCTGAACCTCTTGTTTCATCATTGTTTTCAAATAGGAAAACTGAGGAGCGGCTTTTTTTAAATTTAAGAGCTGTGTCTTTTCAACAAACAGTAAGTAAAAAAAGCCTTTATTCTGCTTTTTGAGCTGGGGTCAAAGACACATCTTCTTCCAAGGGGTGGGAGGAAAGATGTTCCTCTTTCCTTTGCTTTTGCAGTGATTAAGCAGCTGTTTCCTACCTTCTGTGTTATACCATTGTGTTGAAGGAACAGCACATGGGCTGCTTCTATGGAAAAGGGTAGGTTTAACTGCTGCAGCTGGGCATATCTTTTTCAGACCAATAGCCAGTTTTGTTTGGGTTCCCAGTGTATTTTTCTCTTCCCCTCTTTTATTAACCTTTTGAATTGTTACCTGGAAAATATTTTGCACACAAGAAGTTCTCAGGGCACAGAGTTGTTCTCAATGTTCTCTCTGCCAGCTGCACTGTGGTGGAAAAGGGCTGTGGAATGTCCAACCTGTACCCAGTGGATTAAAGCAAATTTATGGTAGGAACTATAATTCTCAATTTCCACACTGTATGTTGCAAAGAAGGAAACCGTTTGTTTGTACACTCCAATAACACATACAATGTTCCCTCAATGCCATTTGAAGATTTGTTTTTGTTACCGCTCATTTTATTTCTTTCCTTCAGACATATACCAATTTGTCAGCATTCTTCCTAAAATTAGGTGCCCAGAACTGGACTAAATAGTTATTGAAGCTGGGCTGAATGATCTCCAGTGTTGCTAATATTCTAGGATTTTATGGTTTGCCAATTGCAGTGGGCAACCAGATTTTTGCAGCCTGCATGTGTATATTTCAATTATAATTCAAGTAATTAGTTAATGAAGCTTATGATAATCAAGTGACTGTCTTGCCTTATATAATCAAAGAGGAAGATAATGAAACAGCTGTACAACAGAACAAAACCCAACAGCAGTTTCTTCTAAAGCAGGAAAGAGCAGAAGGCTATGCCTTCCAAATTCCATTGTTATTCAGGATAATCCACAGAAAGTGATAATTAATTAGAGCTTATAATACTCAATTAAACAGCACTTTGGAGACCATCAAGTGCTTGTATATGAGACTGTGCCCATGATAGCTTAAATACCATTTTATAGCTGGCTAATATTTCTAGGATTAAATTTCTGTGTTTGAAATAAATGGGAAATTGTATCATTTTGGCCTCTCATAATAACAAAAAATTGGTTAGTGAAAATTGGTTATCAGAGTCAGAATAGTAGAATTAAGGACCCAAAAGAGGAAAATACAAATCACTTCCTTAAAAGGGGATCAACAAAGTGTAATCAGTCCAAGGAATAATATCATTTTGACATTGTTGATCTGATTTTGATAGGTCAGAGATAGCAATAGCACTTAGACTTATATACCGCTTCACAGTGCTTTCCAGCCCTGTCTAAGTGGTTTACAAAGTCAGCATATTGCTCACAAAAATCTGGGTCCACCTTGGAAGGATGGAAGGCTGAGTCAACCTTGAGCCTGGTGAGATTTGATCTGCCAAATTGCAGGCACTTCGGCTGTCAGAAGAAGTAGCCTGCAAGACTGCCCTCTAAACACTGCACCACCGTGGCTTTTGATGATGTTTGGGACAGGGAACCAGAAAAACGAAAAAGGCAACATTTAGTCACATTCACCAAAGATGAAGTGTCACTATTTCAAAACCAGAATCCAATTTCATGAAAGCCAATACCCATCAAATATTATTATTATTATTATTTTATTATTTTTGTTATTTTTATACCGCATCCTCTCCCCAATGGGACTCGGAGCGGTTCACAGGGAAAAGTTAAAACAACATAAAATAAATACATGAATAAATACAATAAAAACAGATTAAATCAACTGTCCCTGCACTAAAATCCCCATTTTTAAAATTAACATTCCCTAACCCCTGAAGTAGAGACTAACCTAGGCCGGCCAAGCAGAAAAGGTGAGTTTTTAATTTCTGACGGAAGGAGCGAAGGTCCGTAGTTGTTCTAATGTCGGGGGGAAGGTCGTTCCAGAGGGCTGGGCCCGCCACAGAGAAGGCCCTTCCCCTGGGCGTCGCCCGCTGACAAAGTCTAGTGGACGGCACCCGGAGAAGTCCCTCTCTGTGGGAGCGAATCGGCCGGGAAGATGTATGGGGCAAAATCCGATCCCGCAGATAGCTAGGTCCCGAGCCATGGAGCGCTTTAAAGATGAGAACTAGCACCTTGAAGCGCACCCGAAAGACGACAGGTAGCCAGTGCAGCTCGCGCAAGAGCGGTGTTACATGGGTATACCTTGCGGTACCCATTATTGCTCGCGCGGCTGCATTCTGGACCAGCTGAAGTCTTCGGGTGCACCTCAAGGGGAGCCCCATGTAGAGAGAGTTACAATAGTCCAGTCGGGATGTCACGAGAGCATGAGTGACTGTGCGAAGGGCGTCCCGATCCAATAGGGGGCGCAACTGGCGAACCAGGCGAACCTGGTAAAACGCCCTCCTGGCCACGGCTGTCACTTGATCTTCCATGGACAGCCGGGCATCCAGGAGGACACCCAAGTTGCGCTCCCCATCCACAGGGGCAAGATGTTCGCCCCCTATGGCCAGCGATAGAATCAGCTGGTTGAATCGGGCAGCCGGAAACCACAGCCACTCGGTCTTGGTCGGGTTGAGTCTGAGTCCATTACTTCCCATCCAGATCTGTACGGCTTCCAGGCACTGGCACATCACCGCTACTGCATCGTTGGGGTGGTTTGGGGTAGATATATACAGCTGAGTATCATCAGCGTAGAGATGGTACTCTACCCCAAAGCCACGGATGATCTCACCCAGCGGCTTCATATATGTGTTGAACAGGAGAGGACCGACCCCTGAGGCACCCCACATGTGAGGGGTCTCGAGGTTGACCTCTGCTCTCCTGCCAACACAAATTGCGATCGGCCAGAGAGGTAGGAGGAGAACCACCGTAAAACGGTGCCTCCCACCCCCAACCCCTCCAGCCGATGCAATAGGATACCATGGTCGATGGTATCGAAAGCCGCCGAGAGATCTAATAGGACCAGGATGGAGGAGCAACCCCCATCTCTGGCCCTCCAGAGATCATCGACCAACGCGACCAATGCCGTCTCGGTGCTATGCCCGGGCCGAAAGCCGGACTGGCGCGGGTCTAGATAATCACCTTCTTCAGGTGACGGGGAAACTGTTGTGCCACCACACTCTCAACAACCTTCGCCAAAAAGGGAAGGTTGGAGACTGGACGATAGTTGGTTAATAAAGCTGGATCCAAAGAGGGCTTCTTAAGGAGGGGCCTCACCATAGCCTCTTTTAGGGAAGCAGGCAAGGAACCCTCACTTAAGGATGCGTTGACAACCTCTTGGAGCCAGCCTCGTGTCACCTCCCAGGATGCCAGTACAAGCCAGGAGGGACACGAGTCCAATAAACATGTGGTGGCTCGCAGTCGCCCACGTAACCTGTCCATATCCTCGGAAGTAACGGAGTCAAACTCCTCCCAAACAAGATCTGTCTCATGGCATCCCACTGGGCCATCAATGGAGGCTAACTCATTCTGTATCTGAGCGATTTTCTCCTGCAGAAAAACCACAAATTCCTTTTCTCTACCCTGTAGCGGGGCTTCCCGCACCCTCTGTTGAAGGACGGAGCGGGTCACCCTAAACAGGGCGGCAGGGCGGTTTTCTGCGGATGCTATGAGAGTGGCACAATGATGACGTTTGGCCACTCTCAGCGCCAAAATGTAAGTCCATAAATGGGCTCTTACCTGTGTCCGGTCAGATTCAGAACGGGTAGACCTCCATCTTCTCTCTAGGCATCTCTTGTGGCGTTTCATCCCCCTCAGCTCCTCGGTAAACCAAGGAGCCAGGGTGGCTCGCCGCCGCAAGAGAGGCCGCAAGGGCGCGACCCGATCCAAGGCTCCCATGGTCGCAATATTCCATGCGGCCACGAGGTCCTCCATCGGTCAGGGGTACAGGAAGTGGCCCAAGCGCCATCTGGAACCCATCAGGGTCCATCAGGCGCCTGGGGCAGAACCAAATAGGTGACTCAGGTTCCGCCTCCCCGCGGTGAGGGGCAGCGGTTGGAAAGTCGAGCCGGAGAAGTGAGTGGTCTGTCCATGACAAGGGCGTGATGACTATATCCCCTATACCCAGATCACTCTTCCATTGGCCTGAGACAAAGATGAGATCCGGTGTATGTCCACCCTCATGAGTGGGGCCTTGAATTAGTTGGGTCAGGTCCATGGCCGTCATGGAAGCCATGAGCTACCCCGGATGATTCGCCCGCCAATGGCCGATTAAAGTCCCCCATGACTAAAAGTCTGGGGGTCTCAACTGCCATCGTAGCGATCACCTCGAGGAGCTCGGGCAGGGCTGCTGTTACATAGCGGGGAGCCAGGTATACAACTAGCAAGCCCAACTGCCTCCCTAGGCCCCACTTCACGCATAGGGACTCACAACCGGTAGTCTGTGGCACAATGGTCTCTCTCGGCTCCAGACCTTCCCTAATAATAACCGCTACCCCACCACCCCTGCCTAGGGCCCGAGGCTGATGAAAAGCGCGGTAACCTGGTGGGCACATTTCAACGAGGGGGAGTCCTCCCTTGTGGCCCAACCAGGTCTCCGCAATTCCTACCAGGTCCGGCTCCCCCTCTGACACGAGGTCATGGATGAGGGGGGCTTTGTTGACCACGGACCTGGCATTGCAGAACATCAGCCGTAGGCCCTGGCTCTGTACTCCCTGACCACCTTGTTTGCGGGGGTTGTGGCACTTGACCGTTTGTAACCATCGGCCTCGTTCCCCCAACCTGGAGGATAGAACTTGTCTCCCATCGGATCTGCCTCTCCCTGCCACCCTCTCGATGGGTAGGCCCTCCATCGAAACGACCCCTGTATCCCCCCTCTTAGTGGAACCATCCACCTCCCTCCGTCGTCTGCTGGCTCGGCCCGTTCCCTTCTTGCTAGTCTCAACCTGTCTATACCCTCCCCCCTCTCTGGTACCCCCTAAAATAGACAACAGTTTTTTTACTAAAAAACCCCTACACCTGCGCTTTCGCCACTTCTCCTGACTTACTAGTCGCTCATCAAAGTGTGCCCTTTATAACACAGCGGGCCATACCTGCGAGAGGGGGGACTCTCGCAGCGAGAGAAGGCAGGCCCTTGAGTACATGCTAGGTAATACAGAGACCACGCTGGATAAAAGGTTAAGATATTAAATATGGTGCAAAAAGATGGTTATAAATAAATAAATATACATATATAAATATATAAATATATAAACATATGAATATTAAATATATAAAATAGTCCAGTAGGGTAATTCGGCTGATTAAAATTCGATAGTTAGATAAAATTCGGGCCATGTGCAGTATAAACGGGAGATGATATAGATGAAATAAATAATATAGATGGTATAGACATATAAAGTCCAGAGTCCAAAATCCTCCAACCCAACGGATAGTATCCCTGGTGAAGCCCCTCGGTGAGATCCCTGGGGGTCCATGCTCGTCCTAACTCTGCTTCTCCAGACTGGCTCCAGCCTGGCTCCGGCCTCCAGTCAGGCATTTCGACCCCTCTTCGGCTCTACTCGGCCTGCGCTTTGGCCTCACCTCCTACGGAGCAGTGAGCTTAGGTACTGTTGTTGAGCAAACACTCAATAGTCCAGGTTTTGGTCTCAGAAAAGTGAAACCTGTCTTTAAATATTTAATATCACAATGCCTGTTTTAGCAATATGGGAACTAAAATATTTTTTTCTTATTTTCCCTGACAGAGAACAAATGGCTGTATTTGTTTGTACCAGTTTTCACATGAGCCAGTTAATATGCAGGGATGCCTGCATAGTATGGTACAAAGATTTAAGATGGCATTGCAACAGTGTGATCAAAACAGTGCAATCAAAACTCTGACTGTATTTTAATGTGTTGCATACAAAACACACATAAAAGACATGTGGAGCTTTGATTACACCATCAAAACTCCATATTGACTTTTGTTACCATACCCTGAGGGATATGCCAAGTACAAATTCCTTCACAGATCAGCCTTGGTATGCATATCTGAAAGTCATTAGCCCTGGGAACTATTTTGTTCTTATATCCAGAGGCAAAAACCTGCAGGCATTTCAAACTGTGGAAGATATTTGATTACTCCCTCTCTTGACTTGTATAAATAACAAACAATAACTTAAGAGTAGCTTCTTGTCTCATCAACTATTGCAACGCTCTCTACATGGGGCTCCCCTTGAGGTGCACCCGGAGGCTCCAGTTGGTTCAGAATGCGGCCGTGCGGGGGATTCTGGGAGCTTCTCGTTACTCCCACGTAACACCTCTCCTGCGCGAGCTGCCACTGGCTACCGGTGGCCTTCCGGGTGCGCTTCAAGGTGCTTGTTACCATCTTCAAATCACTCCATGGCTCGGGACCTAGCTACTTGCGGGACCGTCTCCTGCCACATACCTCCCTGCGTCCGATACGCTCCCACAGAGAGGGCCTACTGAGGGTACCAACCGCCGGTCAATGCCGGCTAGCGGTGCCCAGGGGTAGGGCCTTCTCTGTGGCAGGGCCGGTCCTCTGGAACAACCTACCCCCCGAACTTCGCACTATCACGGACCTTCCCCTCTTTCGCCGCTCACTTAAAACATATTTTTTTCAGCAAGCTGGTCTTGCGTAATAGTTTAGACTCTCATAATATAACATCTGCCAAATACGTATATGGATGTTAGATTTTAGGGGAATTTTAGCATAGGCTGGGTTGTAATTTTAATGTTCTCAAATTTTAGTACAGGCTAATTTAATTCGTTTTTAACTTTGGATATATTGTATGTTTTTATATGGTTTTTTAATTTTTCCTGTACACCGCCCCGAGTCCCTTCGGTGAGAGGGGGCGGTTTATAAATCTAATAAATTATTATTATTAATTATCACATGGATGCACTCTCTTTTAGAGTTATGACAAACAACTGACCAAAATGGAATAGAGTATGAAATAATTCTCCTAATTTTAACATTTACTTGTATTTATATATTCCAGATATATTTGTGATTTTTTTCAAACTGCATCGCAATGTCGGCTTATGTTCTGCTTGTGAGACACCAAAACACTAGACCTGGGACAGTACAACATGGTTCACCTGTACTTTGCATTTGTTTTTGTTGAAATTCATCTTAGAATATAGAATAACAGAATTGGAAGGAACCTTGGAGGTCTTCTAGTCCAATCCCCTGCTTAGGCAGGAAACCTTGCACCACTTCAGACAAATGGTTATCCAATATCTTCTTTAAAATTTCCAGTGTTAGAGCATTCACAACTTCTGGAAGCAAGTTGTTTCACTGATTAATTGTTCTTTCAGGAAATTTCTCCTTAGTTCTAAGTTGCTTCTCTCCTTGATTTGTTTCCACCCATTGCTTCTTGTGTACCTTTAGGTGCTTTGGAGAATAGCTTGACTCCCTCTTCTTTGTGGCAGCCCCTGACATATTGGAACACTGCTATCATGTCTCCCCTAGTCCTTCTTTTCATTAAACTAGACATACCCAGCTATTGCCTTATCTTTATGCAATCCACAATTTTGATAATCATATTTTTAAAAGTATAGGTTTATATGTATGTATATAATATCTTAGAGTGTGGCATTACAAAGGGCAATTTCATTCTATATTTATTATTTTACTGTTCTGTTATTTTTGTTCTCCAGATTAATAATATTATTCTCTAATAAGAGAATAAACCTCATCCTAAAAATAAAATTAGCCTCTCAGTGAGATTTATTCTCTAGATTAGAGCCCTGGCTATAGGATTGTCATCTTTATGGGTTTGGGTTAAAAGTCATAACAGATCTTCTAGACATAACCAAAAGTAATCTAACAGCAGTATAGAGTCTGCAATTATACATACAATTTATTGAGATTTTTAAAATTATGAGACTGCTTATTCAATAACATTTCTCATGTTTGTTTGTTATATTTTTGACCCTACAAGAAGTAGGGAATTTTAACTTGATTGTATAAAATGGGTCATTCGTGTCATTCAAATTTTAGTCACATGTTAATTACACATTTCAAAGAACGTGGGCTGTGAGTGGGCCTAAGATTAGTTTTAAGTATGCGGAAATTAATCTATTTCTTCTGCCTCTAGGGATGGGCCTTATGCTTTTCTGATTTTGGGAGTTCTCCTGCTGTCACACCATTTATTAGCCTGTTTCCATTCTGGTGTAAGGAAATGTAAATCTTGTTGCACTATTTATTCATTCATTCATTCATTCATTTATACTTTTCCTTTCCTCCAGGATCTCTAGTTGCTAGGTAGCACTCCATTTTTTCTGCCATGGATCCATTTAGATTTTTTCTCAAATCTGCCTCAAGAGATTGGAGGTCTTTCAGAGCAACTCTGGAAGACACAGGAAAAGGACAAGTCCAGCTATATAAACCAACTTCCACTTACATCAGGGGTCTCCAACATTTGCAACTTTAAGTCTGAAGGACTTCAGCTCCCAGAATTCCCAGAAGTTTGGGAGCTGAAGTCCTTCAGACTTAAAGTTGCAAAGGTTGGAGACCCCTGACTTACATAATGCTGAGTATCGCTCATTGATATTTTACACAGCACTTCAGACTAAAAAAATGCTTAGCCATATTTCTTATAATAATTCTGTGAAGTAGGCCATTTCTATTTCGTGTAAAATCAAATGGTAAATGCAGGTTTATTACTTGAGTGCATCTTATCCAAAGCTATTTTACCACAAATACATATTACATATTATGAAATGTTAAATACCATTTCACAGTGACAGAAACATAACCTTAAAAATAAATAATTCAGTCTAAAAAAATCCTTAGCATCATTTATAAAAAAAATACTTTTTATGTTGTCTCCTGACTACCTTAGCTTTTTTTTTCTTTTCTTTTTTAAATGACTTGTTTATATAGGCCAACTAATACAATGTCCAAAAATGTAAAATATCAGTCATCAGTTCTGGATTCTTAGATGTTTTAGAATTGGATTTTTGAGAATTTTAGAACTAACAAGAAACCAATCATCAGATTTCCAGTTAAGAAAGGGATACATTAATGACATTGGAATTTCCAGTTCATTATACTTCACAGTCATGCCTCTGAGTGCATAAACATAGCCATGTTAGATCCTGTTAAAGTTTTTAATTGTTCCTCTGAGTCCAGTATATTTGGTAGCTGAAATACTTGGCATTTCAAGCAAAAAAGATACAAAGTGCTCTTTATAAAACCTTTAAATGTTTTCAAGAAATTTCTTAAATGTTTCCCCTAAATCTATAAAGTGCATGTAAAATATCATTTGTGGTATAAAATATGTATTACTGAGACTTACTTAAAGCTTTATTTTTTCTTTTCAGTTTCAGTACTATTGTTTTAATCAGTTGTTAAAGTTACCTTAAAGAGAGACGAGAGCATGTAAGCATATTATTTTACTGAACAAAGAGAAAAAGTTTAGCTCTTAATTTTTGTTCTATTGAATCCCAACACCTTGACTCACAACTGGATAAAGTCCTACAACATCCTACCTGTCAATGACTACGTCAGCTTCAACTGAATTTTTAAATTTTAGAGTCTTATTAATTTTAGCACAGGGAATATTTAATTAGTTTTTAACAATTTTGGATATTTGTATTTTTGTATGATTTTAATGATGCCTGTGCGCCGCCCTGGGTCCTTTTTTAGGAGAAGGGCGGGGTATAAATTTAATAAAATAAAATAAATAAACTGCAATAATACACGAGCACACAATAGATACAAACTCAAGGTAAACCACTCTAAAATCGATTGCAGGAAATATGACTTCAACAACAGAGTGATCAATGCCTGGAATGCACTACCTGACTCTGTTGTTGCATCTCCAACACCCCAAAACATTAACCTTAAACGGTCTACTGTCGACCTTATCCCATTCCTAAGAGGTCTGTAAGGGGGCGTGCTTAAGCACACAAGTGCCCAACACCCCTGTCCCACTGTTCCCATTTATTTGTCCCCATTTCTTGTGTTCTTATTCTTGTTTATTCTTATTACTGTTATCTTGTACATGGGTGACAAAATAAAAAACAAATAAAATAAAATAAATAAAATAAAAAAGTTATTTGTTTCTGATAGCAGCAGATTACAGGAGAAACTGCTTTTTGAATGGCAAATTGACATGGCTTTGAGAGGTGAAAAGCCATGGTTGGAGGGGTTGCCACTTGCTCTCTGTTTCAGAAAACAAAATGTTTTTCACTGATACCTGGGTGTGTCTCCTCCTTTATATTTCATCTATTTACCATAATTCAAGTAGTTAATGGCTCAGCTTGTTGTCTTATGAATTCTGCAGGCCTATTCTAAATAGATCAGAATTAAAGAAGGCATAGGAAAACCAAAGAAGTTAAGAAAGAAACCTAAGCTTCCTCATGATGTCGTACAAGCTAGCCACTTACAAAAATAATAGAGGAACTAAGTACTTTTTAAAATGTCTGTGGAATCAATTAGAACACATATAACAAGAGGCTCAAGAGGCATTTCATGTTTAAGCCACCACAAGATTGTATTTAAATGCTTTTCCAGGCCTTGTACCATCAGCATAGGATTTAACACCATAATGATGTCAGCTCCTGGGCAAAAGAAAAGCTGATTTTAGTTGTACAAGAGGAAAGATGAATAGTTGCAGAGGAATGGTGTATGACATAAGGTAAGGAAGCTAGGATTAGAACTTGAACTGCTTTCAACATTGACCCTGGGTGATTTAAGCTGTTTAAGCTCATTCACATTGGATCATGGTGTTCTTTCTACCCTGACTCTCAATGTTTCCTTCAGAAACTGCTGCAGAACTATTGCACAACAGCAATATTTCTTCAGGCTCATCTTCATGAAGTCTTCCTTACTGATATATAATATCATTTTTAAAGGAATATAAATACTAAGTAAATAATTATCACCAGGATTGTGAGCTGCCATAGTAATTTCCACTCCAATGTTGTTTGCTTCTCCAAAAATAGGAAAGAAGAAAGCTCAAGAAAACTATGAATTGAACTTTCTATCTTGAAATTCCTTAGATTCCCTGTGTTTTATTCTGCATTTGTTACAGAACTAAATATAAGCAATTGATGGCACCTGTTTTAAAGCATAGAAGGACCATTATCTGATGCATCTGGGACATTCATGTTCTTATTAATCTTACCCTGATGCACAACCAAGCATGGCTCCATATCAAATAATCTGTGAATTCATTGTACATGGCAGGCAACTTCTAGACTGCAAAGTGGTGCAGATGATTCATACAATAGGCCTGCATTAGAGAGGAAACCGTTTATAATAGAAACATGGGAATATAGCATTCTTTTCATTATGCAAACAAAACCTTCCATTGAAAAATATACAAAGCTACTTTTCAGTTCACATTTTAATGCACCCAAAGTGCCTCATCACTGTGTTCATAAATTTTAAAAAAGCCAGAAGAAGATTTTTTTTTTCCATTCTGAAAAAAATGACACAGATGTAAGCCAACTCTTATTGGATTTTGTTTTCTTTAAATTCATACTTTACAGTAGAGTATGATTGCAGTTCATCAGAAGTACGGCCACTTTTCTGCAATTTAGAATGAATGGTAGAAATGTGTACCATGCATTTCCTTTGCAGAGGGACTGTCCTGCTCTGAAATTAAAAATCCCGATTAAAGGAAAATGTCTATACAAGAGGTGCAGCGAAGTACAAGTATATGACAGACTACAGTTATTCATTTAACACCCTCCCCCCAAGTATACATGACACCATTTAAACTTAAAGGTAAAGATTATCCTCGCACATATGTGGTAGTCATTCCTGACTCTAGGGGGCGGTGCTCATCTCCGTTTCAAAGCCGAAGAGCCAGGGCTGTCTGAAGACATCTCCGTGGTCATGGGCTGGCATGACTAAATGGTGAAGGTGCACAGAACATTGTAACCTTCCCACCAGAGGTGGTTCCTATTTTTCTACTTGCATTTTTACATGCTTTTGAACTGCTAGGTTGGCAGAAGCTGGGACAAGTAATGGGAGCTCACTCATTTACACAGCGCTAATGATTTGAAATGCCGAACTGCTGACATTTCTGACCAACAAGCTCAGTGTCTTAGGCACTGAAGCACTGCAGTAAATTTAATTTAATTTAAACTTCAATAGTTATAAAATGTATGTTTATAGGGTGAAATAACTTAGTGGATTTTTTGTAATTTTCAGAAACAATGAGCTCAGAGAACAGCCATACTTTATTAAAGTATATAGGTCCAGGTTTAGGGAGATGGTTTTGAATTTCCAATTCTGTAATTGTTACCTGATTTTATATTATGTTTAAGATGCTTTATGACTAGGATACTGTATCTTGGAATTATTGGTTTTTGGATGGTCATAAATGAGCTTCTGGGGAATGTATGAGGTCCCTGGGCACAGACTGCCCATCTCTGTGATAAATTGATGCCAAATGCAATTGCCCAACGAGCTCAGGAATAATGGATAAGAAATCACTCTACCAGCATCAGCAGGGAAATTTGGAGTCTTTTGAGAGCTTGACAAGCAAATTCTCCTAGAACTGGGAACCTGTGTTAGTGGCCTATATTTATAGTGAGCAGGAAGAATTAATTTCAATAGTTGGGTAGGTAATGTGACCAACTCTTGAAAAGATGTAACTAACTATACAATATCATAGAAACCATACTGAGATATATCATAGACATATTTTTTTTCACCCAGGTATAATTAAATGGATGGTTCCAGAGAAGAATTAGTGTCTCTTAATTAATTAGAGAATTCCTTTATGTTTTTCCTCTGGGTATTTTTTTCCTGTCTCCCAGAGTATATGCCTGTTTAGTTCAATCTAGCAGAATTAGTATGCTACAGATCTCTTCAATTAAACAGAGTCATTATAGGAACCCTAAAAATAGGCTTTCTGTTTAGCAGTGCCTACCCTTGATGTTCAAATAGCCCCCATTCTGTCATTTAGAAAGCCGTGAATACCTGACTTACTTGACTCTTCACCTAGACCAGGGGTCTGCAAAGTCGGCAGAATTCTGGGAGTTGAAGTCCACCAGTCTTAAAAGAGCCGACTTTGCAGACCCCTGACCTAAAGGAATCTTTACTTTTAAGTTTAAATGGTGTCATGTATACTTGGGGGGAGGGTGTTAAATGAATAACTGTAGTCTGTCATACACTTGGTTAGGGACAGCGATACCCCTTGTTTCATTCCATCTGGTCTGTTACATTTACCATCTTTTATATTTTATTGGTTTTATTGTAATGTCTTTGATTGTTATGTGTACCCAAGATCACTGAGTGTTGGGCAGCAAGCAATATGATGATGATGATGATGATGATGATGATGATGATGATGATGATGATGATATTTGCGCAGACAGTTAGCCAGTTGTTTAGACTGGATTTGGCATTTTTATCCATCTATCAAGTCCTTCCCAAGAACTTGGGATAGGCAGATTATTTTTTTGATGGTGTTAAACGTATTGCAGGATATAAGTTGTTGCAAATAAAGTTGCCTTTTGCAATTGACTGACAGTGATTTTTGTCAATGATGTTGGTGTTCAAGTGATGTTTCAGGTGTTTGGGATTATTATTTTTATGTGATTTTTTTTTGTAAAAAATCTATGGTAAATCTCTTTTTAAAAAAACACCCTTCCCAAATGCAGAAAAATAATGTGTTCCTACCAAGTCACTGCACATAACTTGTTTTGGTGGCAAGATGCAAGAAGTGACAGTGACTAGGCAACTCTAGGAATACCTGGAAGAAATGAATTATCTTGCTTCATTTCAATCTGGCATAAAGCTTAAATTTGTCCTTGGAAGCCATGATTCATGAGAGAGGCCAGGAGAGAAGCAGATGGGGAAAAGAATATGTATGCCGAGAAGAACATCTGTCACATATAATTAGTCCTGAAGGAGCTATATTAATTCTTTAGATTTGAGAGGTTGGAGTTGACCGACAAATCCCTCAATACCTTGGGGTTGACTTATCTGAAAGAATACATCTCCTTATATAGATCTGCTTATATCATAGATGGCAACATATCTCATAAATTCTCCATGTATTTTACATTACTAGTAGGAAGAATATAGTACAAGAGAACATGAACTGGTGGCACCCTGAATAAACCCCTGAATAAACCCCTATTTGAAAGGAATGTTGGAGAATGGTTTTCTTGATGCAAGAATCCAACTTCCATTTAAAGATCAAGAATCAGTAAAAGAGAGCAGAGGTATTGATGCTATCTTTCAAGGGTTAGCAAATTGACAAAAAAATTGAGCAATACAGCCACCTCGCCTTATGGTTTTTTTTCCTGATTCTGGTGTAACTACTAGGTACCTTAATTGTATTTAGGAAAGGTAAAGGTTCCCCTTGCACATATGTGCTAGTCGTTCCTGACTCCTGGGGGTAGTGCTCATCTCTGTTTCAAAGCTGAAGAGCCAGCACTGTCCAAAATCGTCTCTGTGGTCATGTGACTGGCGGGACTAAATGCCTAAGGGCTAAAGATCCAGGAACAGTATTGAGAGCTGAACTGTTTGTTGAAATAAAAGGAGGGGGAAGAATCCCTTATCTTTCTAAAGTGCCTTTTTCTCACCAAGCTCTAAGATATAACAAACCTCATTCTTATACATCTGGTATCAATGAGAATTAGAAACAGTCTTAAAAGTTTCAGTGTCTATGGAGATTCTCAGTTATCCAGGTCATGGTTGTCCCAAAGGTGTGGAATGGGGTTCCATAACCATTTGCATCAGGAGTGGGTTTCAAAATTTTCAGCCCTGTTGCTGGGTGGGTGTAGCCATGGTGGTCATGATCTAGTCAGCTTCATGCACCATAGTGAGGGTGGTGCTTTCAGCTTCTCCAGGCTCCAGAGGCTTTCCTTGAGCCTCTGAGAGGGAGAAAACTGCTTCTCCCAGACTCCAGAGGCAGAAGAACTTCTAGAAGGCCCATTTCACCCCTCCCCGAGCCTCCACATGGGCCCTGCACTTATCCTGCATCCAAATTTGGCCATGTAGAGACTCTGGGAGTGACAGGGGTGGAAGGGCCCATCCAGAGGTGGGATTTGGAAGATCTCCAAACTGGCCATAATGTTAGCTATGGGTTCTCCCAAACTCGGGCAAACCTGTAGCAGCCCACCCCCGATTTGCACTCTGATTCAGGTGATCCTGAGGGTACAGATAAATCTCCGAGAAGCGTCAATGCCTCTTAGAGTGCTAACCACCAGATGACTGAAAGGAGTGTAAACCTTTCCATTCTCCACCACTTCTTCAGAACTGTAGAAGCTTCTTGGGTGACAAGCAAAACACCTTGATTAGTTTCCACCCATTGCTTCTTGTTCTGCCCTCAGGTGCTTTGGAGTCAAACTATTCACCAAAGCACCTGAGGGCAGAACAAGAAGCAATGGGTGGAAACTAATCAAGGAGAGAAGCAACTTAGAACTGAGGAGAAATTTCCTGACAGTTAGAACAATTAATCAGTGGAACAGCTTGCCCCCAGAAGTTGTGAATACCCCAACCCTGGAAGTCTTCAAGAAGATGTTGGATAGCCATTTGTCTGAAATGGTGTAGGGATCCTGCCCCATACATCCTCACGGCCGATTCGCTCCCACAGAGAGGGACTTCTCCGGGTGCCGTCCACTAGACTCTGTCAGCGGGCGACGCCCAGGGGAAGGGCCTTCTCTGTGGCGGGCCCAGCCCTCTGGAACGACCTTCCCCCCGACATTAGGACAACTACGGACCTCCGCTCCTTCCGTTTAAAATTAAAGACACATCTTTTTCGCCTGGCCGGCCTTGGGTAGTCTCTTTTAAGGTTAGGGGTTTTAGGGGTAGTTTTAGTTTATGGGTTTTTAGCGCAGGATTAATTTAATTCATTTTTAATTTTGTATTCTGTCTGTGGTTTTAATTGTATTTTTAAGTGCCTGTGCCCCGCCTCGAGTCCCTTTGGGGAGAGAGAGCGGGATATAAAATTAAAAATTATTATTATTATTATTATTATTCCTGCCTAGGCAGGGAGTTGGACTAGATGACCTCCAAGGTCCCTTCCAACTCTGCTATTGTATTGTATTGTATTGTATCTTCAAGGGAGAAAACAGTTCAGTTGCCTTTGGAAAAAGCACCTTTTGGATTAAGTTTCAGTGATCCATTGTACTTGAGATATTATTTGCTATGTCATTCATAAGGCAAGTGCAATTCACACGGAAAACCACTGGAAAATATGCAAATCTCCCCAATTTGGGAATGGAACATCCCAGGAAATTTAGGAAACTCCTATTAAATTGTTAGTTCATATCATTCTAGGGCTATTCAGTGATTTCCACATTATTCAGAACAACTTGGCCTACATTTAGCCTTAAAAATCAATACACTTTGTGATTAGCTTTAATATATTCTGTGCAGGAAAATGAACCTAAACCTGTCTGGCTTGCATGCATAAGATAAAAGCCCACATATTTGGATGTCATGTTATTACTGCCTTTTACAAAGCCAAGAAATATACAATTAGAGGATTCTCCCCTTGGTGAAAAAAATCACCATCAGATTTTAAGGTAAAGGTAAAGCTTCCCCTCGCATATATGTGCTAGTTGTTCCCAACTCTAGGGAGCGGTGCTCATTTCCGTTTCTAAGCTGAAGAGCCAGTGCTGTCCGAAGACGTCTCTGCGTCATGTGTCCGGCATGACTAAATGCCGAAGACGCATCAAACCCTGTTACCTTCCCACCAAAGGTGGTCCCTATCTTTCTACTTGCATTTTTGCATGCTAGGTTGGCAGAAGCTGGGGCAAGTAATGGAAGCTTAGCTCACTCCATTACGCGGTGCTAGGGCTTGGAACTGCTGAACTGCCGACCTTCTGATTGACAAGCTCAGTGTCTTAGCCACTGACCCATCATGTCCCTGTTTTAGATTTTAGATACTGTCATATTAATTCTAATTGAGATAAACAATCTGATTTAACTTACAAAATGGGTCCACTATCGCAGGGGTCTCCAACCTTTGCAACTTTAAGTCTGAAGGAGCTTTGCTGGCTGGAGAATTCTGGGAGCTGAAGTCCTTCAGACTTAAAGTTGCAAAGGTTGGAGACCCCTGGCGCTATTGGATTTGTTTCCCCAGAATTAGGCCCAGTGAAAGCATATTTATGTTATTGCCTCAGAAACACAAGATGAGTTAAATGTTCAATATTTTCTTATAAAATATTTAACTTATAAACAGTGGCAAAGAGGCTAATGTTTATATAATATGCACAGACAGCTGTGATCCCTATCATGTAAGACATCATCTAATGTATAAGCTCTTTGAAAGAAGCAAAAAGGTTTTTTATTTAAAATTGGTTAGCCTATCTTAAAAGTATCTTTGCTGGCTCCAGAAAAGTGAATTGTAAATGCATTTTCATACTTATTTCAACCCAGTAAACATTGACCAATTTTACAACATGATTCACATTCCTGATTATTTAAATATGGAATTTTAAACAGAAATCTACACTTGGGGAAAAACATATTGTAGCTAGTGTACCTAATAAAATATTCAGAGTAACTCTTTTATTTTCTGCAATTTCAATCATTTAAATTATGACCTGTTAACTTATTTGACCCCTTAATGCAAAGGAGAAACCCAAGGCTTCCCTACAAATCCCGAGAATAAGAATGAAATCTTTCTGTATTTGCTGCAAAAAATAAGAGTGATTTCAACCCTTTTATTTACTTATTTTATTGATTCAATTTTATAGCCACCCATTTAAATCAATGACTCCATAGTCACAATGGGATTATTTTGGCTTCATTCCTTTGTCTATGGAAAATCTCAGTCATCCAGGTCATGGTTGTCCCAAAAAGGTTTTTTTTCCAAAATGCAACTGGATTTCCGGGTAATGTTGTTCTATTTTTCCTTAAATTGAAAGATCATAGGGCTAGAGGTGGGACAGATTTCACAATTCATCTTTTGCTCAATCCAATGGTAATTACATCTCAAATCCTTTTTGTCTTCTGAACCAGTTTCTAGAAAGAATTGTGTTTCTAAATTGGAAATCCCAGTTGAAGCTTTGTACTGGCAGAGAGAAAGTACTATAAATATTAAAATGACTATAAATATTATGAATCCACACTGTTGGCTGTTATGTAGCAAGTGACAGTGTCTTAGATGATATTTATAAAAAGATTCCATAAATGCATATTGTATTTTTTAAAAATCTCTCTTCCACTCTCTCTGTTTCTCTTTCTCCCCATCTGAGCATCTAAATGATGCATTAACTTTATCCCAATTTGCTATTTGTAGGAAAAACAAAGTCTTCCTTACAAATTCCTTGGAATTCACACGCTCTACCTATCACAGAGACCAAGAGGCTTGGGATTTTCCTACTATGCTGTTCAATTATCTCCACAAAGCAATGAATAAGAATCTGAAAGTAATAATTATAACAACAGCAATAACCACCTCCTTCTGTTGCTATCATTATCCTGAACCAGATAAGAGATAAGTTTAAAGAAAGAAAAGGCTGTTGATTTTGTAATTCCAGATTCTGGAATACAGTGCTGCAACTGATGTGTTGCAACAGATTTCCAAGTACCTATGCAAACTAGGATGAATGAATACAACTTTGATGATATAATTCTTGAACACCCTTCAACCTTCTCAAATCAGTAAGTGCAATACACCCAAGTACTACTGGATGCAAAAATTCCACCCAAGCCTTCATGGAACATGGGAGAACTGTACAGAAAACTATTTGTTCAATCCCCTCTAGTAAGATTTCTTATAAATGGGAACAATTGTTCAGTTTACATTGAGATTCACTTTTGCTCAAATGCTGAAGTGAGGTTTTACTTTTTATAGAATATAGCTACTTTACTAGACGATTTTAAATTATATTGAAGGACTATATCATGCAGAAGAAACCCTAGAAAATCTAGTTAGCCTTAGCTGGTGAAAGCACCTGTTAAATAAGTTAATAGGAAGTGAAGCCTTGGGATGAAGGCTTCACTCAGGTCCGCCTTCCAGATGGGGAAAATAATGGTTTAAAATTATTGGTTCACATTACATTCTATGTGGGAAAATAGAGCAATCTCAGTAGTTGGACTACTTGACAGCTCCCTTTAAAAGAGAAAGCTGTTGGACAGCTAGGGCTGTTTGTTGTACCGATCTACCTAATAGTTATCTGTAGTCACTGTACTAAAATCCTGCCTCTTCATTTGCCCCCAATATTTGCAATAAAGTTGGGATGAAAATAGAACAAAGGACAAAAAAGCTGAACTGAGCCGGGCATCCATCATTGCAGCAAATTTTGAATCTGCATTGGCCTCCCAAGATGACCACGTACACCCCACCAGCTCCATTCAACCCAGCTATGGAGAATTGGAAATCATATATGCTCCAATTCAATTGCTTCATGGAAGCAAATGATCTATCGGGTCTGTCTGACAATAGGAAGAGGGCACTTTTCCTAAGCTACTGTGGACCCAAAGTCCTCGATATGGCTCAAGCACTATCAGAGCCAGTCGACATGGACCACACTCCAGGAAATGCTCCAAGCAAATTATGCACCCATACCATCAGGGATGGTGAAAAGACACAAATGTCACCGCAAGATTGGCTCTGGCCAACTGATATTTGACTTTCTTTAAGTTCTACTGTAATTGTAGTGTATTGTAATCAAGAATAATTAAATCTCAGACCAGCAACCTACTGGTCTAGGTCATTTTTTGCACTAACAATACTTTGTCAAAGAAACATTATTTTATAGTCTTCTTTAAAAAGTGGGGCTCAGCACTCATTAAGGAAATGAATGGCAACTTATTTCAGGGTCTTTTTTGCAGAAGTAAATGGTTCCCTTGGCAAAGGCCACCAAAACATAATGAGAATGGACCAATCTCATCTGCTAAGCATATTT
Organism: Rhabdophis nuchalis; assembly: GCA_039707465.1. Lineage (NCBI taxonomy): Eukaryota > Metazoa > Chordata > Lepidosauria > Squamata > Natricidae > Rhabdophis > Rhabdophis nuchalis. The sequence goes on from CM077644.1 coordinate 32,446,697, forward strand.
CCATGATGCAGAAAGCAAATGATATTTGGCATCAAGGAGTTAACAAAAGTGCTGACACAATTAGGCAAAACCCAACACAACAATCCAAAATGCTTATCTTATCTTGCTTGTCATAGCCTGTAAAGTGGGTCTATGTGGGCCCTTGAATCCACAATGGTCTGAATAAGTAAAAACCATGGATTTGTATTGCATTCTTGCCTGATAAATGATTAATGGGCAGCATGTAGCAGCATCTGTCTGTTGTGTGAATGTATGTGTCAGAGCACATATGCTACTGTATTTCAAAGTGCTCTCCTTTTAAACCTGATGCATTGGGGACAACTCTACATCAAGAGCAAGTAACTGGAAAAAATTATTGACTATTCCTCCTAAAAAGAAAAAGAAAAACTATGCCTGTTGTTAGAAGGAGTTCCAAACACTGGAGAGGAAGGAAGGAATCAGGGAAGGAAGGAAGGAAGGAAGGAAGGAAGGAAGGAAGGAAGGAAGGAAGGAAGGAAGGAAGGAAGGAACGGTCTCAAAACTCAAAACTAAGATGAAGGCTATACTTCTGCCATGTATTCTATAAAAATAAAGTTGGTGGTTTCATGGACATGTTTTGTGTCCCAATCCAGTAGCATTTGCCATTGTTCTCTGCCATTTCTTTTTGATTTCCTACTCTAGCCCACAATCCTTAGATTTTCCAGTTGTCTCCAATCAAAGCACTAATGAAATCTGTACCTGTTTCTCTATTAGATATCATTTTGCGTATTTTCTAAATCTTAGTGCACACAAATATCAATTAGGAAAAGAATATTATGCACCATATGCTAGCCTTGAGCTTCTGGAAAAAGGTAAAAAAAATATTACAAGAAATCCAGTGTGCAACATGGACATATTGGTTAGGGGAAATCTGCAGGATTAAATTCAATGAGAATTGACAATCTTAACTGGTAACATTTGGAAGCTAGTCAGTGTTTTGGGTATTTAAATATATTGATAACATTTGCCTTATCTAAACTCAGATCACATTATGAAAAGATGTCACAAAACCAATTCAAAGTGAGGGCGAGTTCATCTTGGTAAAAAGTATAGGACAGCTTGTTCACTATTAGGTTTGATATAATCAAAGAAAGTCATGTAAGGACAGATGGGTGGTACCAAAGATAATTTTTGGTCAGTCTCATTTTTACTTCTTTATTATACTGCACTTGTACAATTAAAGAAAAAAATATATGACTACAAATAAAGCAAACTAATAAGGAAGGAAAATCAGTTAAGACAAAAACAATAATACAGATACAGCTCAATTTTCAAACAACTAATTGAGACTTGTCTATATGGAATCATATTGTCCAGTCTTTATTTTAAGCTTGCAAAAGGCCAATTAAAAGATGACATGCCAACACATTTGTCCATGTTTGTCAATTTGATGATGCTTGATTAACTGCTATACTACCATAGTCTTTTGGGGAAAACAGTATGATCATTTTAACCAAAGGCCAATCATGATAAATCCATACCTCTTTAAGTTGAACAAATTTCCAATTTTTGGAATACCACTTAGGAACATATTAACAGCCTTAAAGCCTAACTTGTTTCCAGCTATCTGGTTTGCCATCAAAGTGTATTCAATCAATAAGATGCAACCAAAGGGTGAGTATGTGTCCTAGCATTACTTTTATTGCCTTTCAATCAGTGGTGGGTTGCCAATTTTTTTACTACTAGTTCGGGTGCACGCGCAACACTTCTGCCTCCTGCCGCTGCTACTATTGGTTTGCCCGGATACGGGCCGAACTGGTAGCAATCCACCTCTGCTTCCAGTGCAATATGTGTTCAGAAATCCAGCAAATCCTATCCCCCTCCCCCCCATAAATTTTGATGGTGTAATTTGGAAGCAAAAGTTTGTAACAATAAACTTAACTAAGTCACCAATTTCTTTATTGTTTGTTTGTTAAACTCTCACTTGGTTCTGAGATTTATTTTTCTTTTTAATTTATTACTATGAACTTTAGAGAATTTCCAGAACTTTTTTTTTCAGTCTGCTAATTGAATATTCTATTGAACAGCAGTTTCAAGATGTAGAAGCCAGTTATATCTAATCTGATGAATAGTTCTGTGTTCCACATGAGGAACTAAAGCATTGGGTATAGGAAAAGCATTCCACTAAAAACAAATTTGACATATTATTTGGACGTGAAGACCTCTTTTTCCTTTTGAGTATTTTAAATATTATTCTTGCTCTCTATTTTATATACAATGCATGTATCCACACACATCCATACATCTGTTCAAATGAGATATAGAGCGGCACTTAAATGTTTCTGACCCTTTTTGAATTTTGAATTTTTTAAAAAATAATTATGATCCTTGGATATTTTCCCCCAACAAATGAATAAATAATGTCTTTGACTCATTTGTGCAACTGGGTTCTCTTTATCTAGTTTTAAGACTTATCTGGAGATGTTGCACTTTAGAACAGATTTATGTAGAAATACTGAAAATTCAGAAGGATTCACAAACATTTAAGCACCACTGCACTTAGTCATTGCCACACAATTTGAAAACAAAATGCAAACATTCCTAGTAGTAGTGCAAAACATGTTCTGAGATCAGTGCTGTTCTAGACCCTTGGGAAATAATACATTCCTTCTTCTGCATAACACTTATAGATTCATAAATACGTATGCACGAATTTTCCTGCACTGAATATGTAAATTGTTAACAACCATCATCAGCCTTTAAAAATTAGCTCAAAATTTTAAAATTGTTTAAAGCTATTACATCCAGTTTGCTGTAATACAGATGGCCTCAAAATATGAGCAAAGAATTAATATCTTCTACATCCCTTATACCAGAGATGGTGGCCCTAAAATTTGTGAGGTCTGTTATTTCAGAACATATATAAACCTATCTATTTAATCCCCACAGAACATAAGGGGACATTTTCCCCAATACCCATTCATTAATTTAGCAATAAGACTTGGCTCCGTAGGTTTTTAATTCTACCTATAATAACTAGTTGTTTTAAACACAGTTGTAGCCCTTCAGGTGTTTCTCTTCTGTTTCTGTTAGGACCTGCTCCTGATTAGATAGACTGATTCTTCTCAAAGCAGTTACATAAAATGTTCCTATCTGATTTTCCCTCGGTTTTTTTCCTCCTTTAATGGTTAAAAGTGCTCTCATCTCAGGTGGAAGGTCACAAGGGCAGCAAGAAGCTACTTCATTAGCTTTCTTGTTTAAAATGTTTGTAAACTTCTCCTTAGAACCATCCTCATCCCAAAATGGACTACCATTCTGTCTTTTTTTTCTTCCCTCTTTCAATACATGGGTTTTGTCATCTGTTTGTCTACCTATTTATCTGGCTTATTTTAACAACTCACTAGTACTATCTCTTTCCAACCAGGTGTCTCTATAAATCTTCAAATCCTGTGATAAATTACAATGAATGTAGAGGAGTTTATTGCAATGTAAACTTCCAAGAAATCAGACTATTTAACATACTATTTAAAGTTTTTATGAGATCTAGCAAAAAAAAGAGATAAAGAAAATAAAAACCCTTTCAATTTTCTTCCACCCTCTTTTCTCCAACAACTGTCAGAATCCTGTGAAAACATACATGTTTTTGGCTAACAATACCGTTTAGCCTTTGTTCCCATTTACTGTACATGCAGACTGCAAAAAGCCAAGGCTCATTTCAAAGATAATAACCATTGCAACAGCAAAAGGTGAGTTTAGTTTTAAAATCTTCTTGTTCCTTGGCACCATCTACACTGAGGTGTGAGAGAGGAAAAGATAACATGTTCCCATTCAGATAAGCAACTGAGTTTATGTGTCCCGCTCCCTCTTTTTCATCCAGTTGCCAAGAAAAAAAAAGTTGTTTCACAACTCAACAATACAAGGTATGAGCATGGCACTATTATTTAAGATCCACGCTTTTAATAATCAGGTAATTATATTTTGCCTTTAAAGTAATTTATAGCCACCATTTGCTTCTTTCCAATAATTATTATCAATCTGTGGGTCTGTATCAATCAACTAATCAATCAATCAATATTATTCTGGGTGTATATTCTGTTTTTGAAAACTACAATTCTTTAATTGCATTGTTTTCTGAACTTTTTTGGGGGGTCCTTTTTTTCCTTTTCATATTTCTTTATATGTGTTTACATGTCAGTAATACTTTTTGACTGGCTACAAAATAATTTCCTGTTTTTCAGTATTGGAATTTTTTAAAAATGCAAATGGCAACTTTGGGATTGTGTTTTATTTCAAAATATTGTCTTCAAGTGAAACAAACAATCAACTAATGGGAAAAATAATCAGACTTCTTTAACAGAAGAGGCAAGGACACCTGTGGCCTGGCAAGAAATCGCACACACAGCCCATATAAAGCCTGTCTGTTTTCATCAACTCTCATAGGAGGATTGTTGTTTCACTGCCTCTTCATTGAAGGTTGAATGGAAAAGTGTTTCTTATTTGTTTATACAAGAGCAACTATAGGGGTCACTGGAAGTTAATGAGTAGAAATAATATGAATAAAATGACAAGGGGCCCCAAGCAAAATTCTCTAGTCTGGCTGGAAAAGAAAAAAGAGAAAACAGATTTTGGAATCCACCAAATAAAGATTAACTCACATTGCTTTTTCATATTGAAATCAGCATAAAAGTTTGCTTTTTTGTACTACAAGTTATAAGCTGTTGGTTCATGTCTAGCTACTATTTATTTTCTCTTTGATGGTTCATATAAAGTCCAAATTCAGTGCTTCTTTAGGCTGCATTCCCCCAAATCTGTCTAGCTGTGATCCTGCTCACAGGGTGGGAGGAAACATACTGGTGGGGCCATATTGGACAAAAAGAATCTAGTGTTTTGGTGAATCAAAAGCTGAGCAGGAGCCAACAGTGTGATGTCTTCATCACATAGGACTTAGATGGGAAAAGCTACCCTTGGCTTTATGAACAGAAAGATAGTTGCAAGACCAAGAGAAAACATTGTTTTTCTCTATTCTGTGTTGGTCAGACTGAACCTGGAATATTGTATTCGACTGTACCCCCAGTCCTGGGCAGTCTGTTTTAGAAACTGAAGTATTCCCAGCAGAGAACCAAGTAAATAAAGGGCTTGGAAAGGAAAAAAAATGGAAATGGTAGAGGGCCCTGAATATGTTTAGCCTGGAGAAGGAAAATCTGTTTGAGACATGGTAGCTATCTTAATATATCCGAAGAACTAAACAAGATGAAGAAGTCATCAGCATTTTTCCAGGGTCCTAGATTTTTTTAAAAAAATGGTTTAAACTAGAAGGAAGTAGACTTTAGCTGGATATCACCCACCGGGGTGGATTAGATGATTTCTAAAACCTCTTCACACTCTTACATTTTAGGATTCTATGATTCCTTCCCATGGTCTTATCTGACACATGAAAGGCCCTAAAACATACACAAGGAAGTTTTCATAATTAATTTCAGGCAAGCGTTTCAAATGTTCAGTGCAATCACATTGGCCAATCCACTTTTGGTCATTTACATATTTCTAAGCAAGTGAAAAAAGTCCCCCAACATGCCTATAATAGTGGCATTTCCATAGCAATCTGGTGTATGGTTTATCCTATTATCTATATTGAGTGTTTGTGCAGTTCCCTTTCATTCAAACTGGACCATTGCACCGACCTAAACTTAGCAACTACTTACTTAACCTGTGCATTTTCATGCTAACATTGCATATTAATAATGGTGTCTGTCTAGCTAAAACTAAAGCACTTTATTAGGAATATATTTCTCAGAAAGACCCTAAATTCCTCTGGGTTCTATCTTTTCAGTCTTTTTACCCCTTCTTGAATATCTAAAAAGAAAAATGAATATATAAATGGAAATGATACACAAATATTAATTTTTAATATAAACATTAATGTTAACTTTGACTCAGTAGGTGCTGTTTAGGTCAGCACTTGCTGATCTTATTTTGGCCCTTTAGTCACCAGGAATCTATTTTTTAATTAAAAGTGAATCACATTTTATTGACTAAATAATAAGGTCATTCAGGTTTTTGGATATTAAGAAAAACATGGACCATGCCATTCCATCTTCAGGTCATACTGACCCAACTATGCTGAAGGTAGATAAAGGTAAAGGTTCCCCTCGCACATATGTGCTAGTTCTTCCCAACTCTAGGGAACAGTGCTCATCTCCATTTCAAAGCTAAATAATGAAGACACATGGAACACTGCCACCTTCCCACCAAAGGTGGTTTCTATTTTTCTACTTGCATTTTTATATGCTTTCGAACTGCTAGGTTGGCAGAAGCTGGGACAAGTAATGGGAGCTCACTCCCTAACGGTGCTAGGGATTCAAACTGCCAAACTGCCAACCTTTCTGATCGAGAAGCTTAGCATCTTAGCCACTGAGGCCCTATGCTAAAGGTAGACCACTAGTTTTCCAGAAGTAAACCAGCTGGAACAGGAAGTGATTAATAGGAATGTGGACCTAAAAAGTCCTAAAAATATATCACAGAGAGAATCTTTAATGTATATTTACTAAACAATCAAGACTTTCATCATCCATCAGCTACAATTCTTTGAAGAGATGATTCACTATATACTTAGGATATCAAAAGAGGAAGACCATCTCTTTGGATATTTTAGAGAATAACACTACCACTGCTCTAAAATCTTGAGCTGTACTAAGCAATGAGAAAGCTGTTTAGCCTAGATGAACAAAGAGTCTGAAGTAGTTCAGCAGGTTCCTATATACCTCTGTGTTTCTTATGATTATGTAATAAGCACTACTGTAGGAGTTGATGCAATGCAACCTGGCATTGCATTAAACGCCATGTGTGAAAACATCTGCAGTTTGACTTAAATAAAACAATAGATTAGCTCTTTTATTGAGACAGAACTAAATAGTGGCAATGGAGGAGGAACAGTCACATCTAATCTATGTTGTAACATCAAGATAAAGTATCAGTAAGTCCGTAGCAAATCAGTGCTGGCCCAGATAAAAAAAATATAACTAGCATCAGAGTCAATGTCTGCAGTTTTAGGAGAGAAACAATATTTAATCATTTGTACCATGTTAACTGTTAAAACTTTAATCTTAATAATTATTTAGGCCTACATTGTACTGCAGCAGCTTTCCCAACAATATCTATGTTTTTTTGTTTTGTTTCCCCATATGTGTGATGCAGGTGTGTCTTCAGATATGCATTTTTGGTACTCTTTGAAATATCACACCCACCATTTTCTCATTAGGAAAATAGATCAATCTCAGAAAATAAGATCCCTGATACTATGTCTCCCTAAAACTTAAATGATAGAGGTTGTTTCCACCACAGACTACTTTATAGGTGGTGAACATTAATCTTGTTTGTAACAAGTAAATTCAGGAAGGAAAGATTCAGAATTTCCCTACAGTTATTTTGCTTATTTTCTTGATTATTTGTGCGTTGTTATATATATTTTGCATAGCCTGTATCCTGTGAATATTGATTATATATATAATGTACACCAGTTCCTTTGGTTAGCCATCATTTTCAAATATGAGGGAAATAAATGGTAATAAATACATCATTTCCCAACTGATGTGGACAGAGCAATGATACTGGATTAATAACATAACCTTGGCATAATAATATAACAGTGGCATAATTGTACAAGGGAACTTAATCTTAATAGGAGAGCAATGAGCTCCACAATCCGTCTCTCTCCCTCCCTCCCTTTCCCTCTCTCTCTCCTTCCTTTCCCCCCCCCTCTCTCTCCCTCCCTCCCTCCCTTCCTCCCTCTTGTGTTCACTTAGTGACCATGTTATTGGAATGGAAGTCAGTTCCTATGTGGAATACAAATTATCAATATTACAATGCTGTTGGACACCTTTAGTGCTATTAAATCTTGGAACAAGCACAATAAAGTCCTTGTGAATACTAGTCTCATCTATCCATCTTAGTTTTCCTGTATATTTCAAAGAAGAGGCCCTATTTTCATTCTGGGTTTTTTTTTCTACACTAGGGCCCTGCATTAGCTTCTCCGCTGAAGGCAATGAAACAGCCTATTCATCCTGTGAGTTCTATTGATTTCTGGACTAAATGCAAAAGTTCTGGGAATTGTATAAGAAAATGGCTTCCTCTCTGAACCAAAACTGAGCGATCACCAAGCAGAGATGGGTTGTTTTTGTTTAAAAAGTGGTTTCCCTCCATGTTGGGAGGATTGTTAAGTGAATCCCTGAGAGATCTACAAACCATTTCGCTCCTCAGATGCATCTTGTCACGTTCCCCCACCCCCCGCTTTCAGCTTCATCTGAAAACTTTCCAGCAACTTCCCTCCCCTCCCCTCCTGTCCTCTGGAGCCATTGCTTTGGACCTTGCATTATTCCTTTCTTGGAGCCTACAGTCTGGAGCCAGAGTGGTTTGTCTGCTTCCCTGGGTTCAGCTAATAAATTGGGATCAGAGGGTCACACAGCAGGGGACTTGGAAGCCTGCAAGCCTCTGACACCATTTTTATTAGTTTTTACTATACATACCATTTCAGGAGCTGGGATGCCATCCCAGTGGGGCCCTCTCCATTGCTTAGTAACTAAGATTTTGTAATCTAAGTTTTGACAAGGTCATTTTTTACCTTAGAAGAGTTGGGGTGGGGGGAGTACCACATACATTAATTACTCAAAATAGGGACAATGCAAATGGGAACTGATCTCCCCTTCCCTCTATAAGAGGCAAACAAATGAAAAATCTCCTATCTAGAGGCTTGGCTCTTTTATAGAGGGTCCCTCTTGCCTGCTATACTTGGTGTGCAAAGAAATACATGCAGTTCAAAATGGAGAGAATGAATCTTCCTTCTTACTGAAAAGTAGAATTCTGGATTGTTTGCTTGACTGTGCCAACATGTTATCTTTCTAATTTTTTCCCCTTCTTATATCACATACAGGCTACTGTATTGTAATTACTTCCATAGGAATAATCCCATGAAACTCAGTGGGACTTACTCCTGAGAAGATATGGAACCATGTGCAGTCTTACACATATCTTATCTGGAATTAGCTTTACAAGGGGATCGATTCTTTGGTGAATATTGATTGAAGTGCCAACTCAACTGAGAGTTGAATGGAAGTTTACAGCCCATGTTACTTATATTTAGTTATCCTAAATATATAATTCGGTTATCCTATTTCTTACTGCCTAAATTCTTACACCAAAATGAAATCTTGCAATTTTTTTTAAAAAAAACCCATGTTTGCAGCTTGTTATCCATTCATTTTATCCATTCATCAATTTTCACAATTTAGAGGGCAATTATTCTTTCAGTTTTGGCTTTTGTTTCTGAATTTAGCAATGTGATTAGTAAAAAATCACAGGTTGCATATTCAGGAGACCTTTCAGGATTGATTGAGTGATCTGTGCCAACATGAGTTTTAATTATAATTGTAATTTTTTATTACATTATTATTACATAACAATATGTAATTACTATATACTATATGTATAGGTAATATGTATTACATAAATATTAATTATAAATTAATATTTGTTATTATCATTATATATATCTTATTTATGTTATTAACTGTGACTGCCAAGAGTCTATTAAAAGCAGAGGTAGAATAAATCCCATAAAATAATCCTATAATCACATATAATTCTGTATTTAATAAAACATGATTAAAAACATTGTTATGTATGGCATGAGCCCAGGCTTGGTATGCTTGCCCAGCTCAGTTATATACTTGTCCTTTACTTTCCATATTCAGATCTGAGAAAATAATAATTGTCAATGTGGTGTCCTGGTTATGCTATTCTGGACCAGGGAAATCCAGGTTCATATCTCCTCTCAGCTATGGAGTTCACCGACTGACTTTGGGTCAGTCACTACCTCTCAATCCAATCTGAATCTTCAGATACATTGGAGTGGAGCATTGAGAAGTGAAATGGCTATTTATTTTAGTCACCATAATCAATCTCCAAACTGACTTAACAGGTGAATGCTGGGCCTGTTTCTCTTCAAGTTGCTGATAGAGCTAAAATCATTTGAACGGGATGTCATCGCTCCTTGACTATTTCTATCTTTGCTTCCAACATCACTATCATCTCAGTCTGATGCCATTTGAAGCATTAGCCTTTGATGTGGTGAATCAAGGGCTGGGACTGAGTAATGCTTTGAAGCCCCTTTGCTGTCACCTCAGTAGGCTCTAGTATTTGCTTTATGTTTAGGTCCCCACGCTAATGTTTGTTCTTTTGTTGTGGTCTTTGATTTCTTCATGATGGTCATGGCTTTGTCACCCCACAAGGCAGCCAAGCTAACAGTGAACTGAAAGGAAGGATACAGCTCAGGCATTTTTATTCTCTGGCAGCCACAAGAGTTGGCAAAAGCACAAGGAAGATCAGAGGGAAGTAGGCAACAAGTGTCTCCAATATGGGTTTAAAAATGCAGACACAAAAGGGAAAGAAACGGCAGACAGAAAAGGGCTGAAACTGAAGGAGTAACAAGGAAAAATAGCAGCTTGAAAGAGGGGGGCAAAGACCCTTGAATCCAATCTATACGAAAGCACATCTGCTGACTTGTAGTTCTGAAAACAGTTCCAGATTTTTCAATCTTGACTTGGCTAAAATGCTTCAGTTTTGCTGCCGAAGAGGCAGCTGAACTGAGAACTTCTTATTTGTTCATGTTTTCTTCCCTGAAGGGTTGATGTTGAAAATGAGCTTCTGGGAAATAAAGTAGTTGTGTATTTGTCCCTTTGTGCTATGAGCTTGGAGAGTAGAGATATCTTGCAATTTCTCTGTCCTAACATCAATGCAAGAAAGAATTATCCACAGGATAGCATCTTTCAGATGACCCTACCTGGTTACTTAAACCAGCAGGCCCTTCTGTAGAATGCCCCACTGCTAAAACCTCAACTGTTGGTTACTTTCTCCAGTTCTATGAAAAACACTTTCGAATGAAGTGCGCAGAGTTTCTACATTGTCAGTATTAAAGAACACAGTGAAAAATAGAGAAGTGCAGCTATTCAGAACCAAAGTGGAAAATGCTGTGTGAGAGCATGTGGAGGCACTCGCTGCAATTGTCAGCCACAACATTTCCTGGACTTGCATGGTAATTGTACAATTCCAAGAATGTATATCTTTGGATTAAATAAGTGTTATCATGTAAGTCCAGAAAAAGGCAGTGTTTCTTCAGAAAAGCCTCATCAGATACCTACAGCACAGACAGAATGTTTGTGAAACACTTTTTGTGCTTTAGAACCCAAAACTTTATATCCTACTAAAAACCAAACTTCTCTTTAGCCAAAATTTTTTTATTTAAGTCAATTAATTTTAATTTTAACTGTATTTTGACCTGCTTTATGCTTTATATGTTGTGATTATTCGAAGCTGTCCTTGGGTGTTGGCATGATAGAAAGGCAAATGTTTTTTTTTTTCAAATGTTGATTAAATAATAAATTCAGATATTAAATATCACCAGAGAACCTTGGTGTGTGTGTGTGTGTGTGTGTGTATAAGAGAGAGGGGGGAGGGAAAGATGATATAATCTATTTTCCAGCAGAACAGAACAGAACAGAACAGAACAGAACAGAATAGAATAGAACAGAATAGAATAGAATAGAATAGAATAGAATAGACAAATTTGGAAGGGATCTTGGAGGTCTTCTAGTGCAACCCCTTGTCTAGGCAGGAAACCATACACCACTTCAGACAAATGGTTATCCAATATCTTCTTTAAAACTTCCAGTGTTGGAACTTCTGGAGGCAAGGTGCTAGTTCTCATCTTTAAAGCGCTCCATGGCTCGGGACCTAGCTATCTGCGGGATCGGATTCTGCCCCATACATCTTCCCGGCCGATTCGCTCCCACAGAGAGGGACTTCTCCGGGTGCCGTCCACTAGACTTTGTCAGCGGGCGACGCCCAGGGGAAGGGCCTTCTCTGTGGCGGGCCCAGCCCTCTGGAACGACCTTCCCCCCGACATTAGAACAACTACGGACCTTCGCTCCTTCCGTCAGAAATTAAAAACTCACTTTTTCTACTTGGCCGGCCTAGGTTAGTCTCTACCTCAGGGGTTAGGGAATGTTAATTTTAAAAATGGGGATTTTAGTGCAGGGACAGTTGATTTAATCTGTTTTTATTGTATTTATTCATGTATATATTTTATGTTGTTTTAATTTTTCCCTGTGCACCGCTCCGAGTCCCCTTGGGGAGAGGACGCGGTATATAAGTAAATTATTGATTGAAATTATTGATTGATTGAAGTTGTTCCACTGACTAATTGCTCTGTCAAGAACTTTCTCCTTAAACATTTTACTTGTTTTGACTTTAAGATCAACATTTCTGAGAGACTGAAAACTTTGATTGGCCTATCTGATAGCCTTTCACCATGTTTTGTAACAAATAAAAACATTAGCACCTGTCTTATGCTATGTTGCTAATAGCAGTTAAACTGTGACGAATAAGGGTGGCAAATTAGATTTATACATATTTATCTCAGCATGTGTGTTTATATTTGTTTCATCAGATTTCCAAAGAACATTTCAAGTAAGCCATCACTAATAAACACAGCCTTATCTGTTTATTTACAGTTTTATTTACTGTGGTATTTCAAAGCTGTCCCTGGCAGTTTACAATATAATAACAAAGAATACAGAAGATAAAACAAATTCAAAACTTAGCATCAGTGACTACAGCTCGTACAGATTAAAGGGTTTGAAAAATAGTTCCATGCTGACCGTTTTTTAAAATGTACATAGAGTAGGACCCCTCTATGGGAAGATTATTCTATATCAGTGAGAGATCAATAGACAATACACTATTTCAGGCATGCCAAACTCGATTTCATTGAGGGCTGCATCAGGGTTGTGTTTGCTATGGCCAGGGTGGGTGTGGTCAATTTGATAACACTCATGATCGGGGCACCTATGGTGGCCCAAGCACTCTGCCAGCAAAAAAAGGGCTCCCAAGCTCCATTTTCAGCTGTGACATCTTCCTGTATCCTCTGCCAATGAAAATGCAGCTTGGGAGAGCTGTGTCCCAAGATCCATTTTCATTGGCAGAAGCACAGCGGGCCGGTCCTTTGCTGTTTCCGGGGCAACCCCATGGGCCATATCTAAGCACCCTGCAGGCCATAGCCAGTCCCCTTGAGTTTGACACCCATGTGCTATATGGACTATAAACACCCCTATTTTAGGAGTAATTGGAAAATTCTACTTGAAGGAGATAGTCCTGAAGATAACTAGGAGCCAAGTCGTGAGGGACTTTATAAGTTAAAATTAGTTCTTTGAATTGTACTCAGACACTTATTGTTATACAGATGTTATGAGACTCATATACCAGAAGATACACTGCTTCCTTTAAGACCACCTGCAGTTTTCAGATAATTTCACCCATGATAAAGTATGTTGCAATAGTTTCTCCTATAATTGATATGGGCAAGAGTTACTACTGGGTTTACCAGGATTTTCTGTTCCAGGAAGGGCTACAGGGGACATACCAACCAAAATTGGACATGGACTCCCAATCATGACAAACACCTGCAATCTAACAAGCACCAGTGCTAATGAAACTATTGAAGTAAATAAAGTGGTAAAATAAGAAGAATATTTAGCTTTTTTTTTGGAAATCATACTGGTGAAATGATCATATTAAGGTGTCTTATTGGCCTAGAATGTGAGGTTTTTGAGGGCTGCAAGTAAGCATGTCCATTAATGAAGGTAGGCAGACAAAGATAAAATATTTTGTCCTATTTCTTGATTTGACTATGGGAGGGATAAATGCAGTGTGATGCATTTTGTCTCAAATGACTTAATACATTCATTTTCATTATAATTTAAGGATAAATGAAACTATTCCTGCTGCCAAAACTGGTTATTTTGACACCAAACATTAGCAGTATGATCTGGATGTGACATGGTGGGTGCACAATGGGAATTGGATATCTATATGCAACTCATGATATATCCATTCTATGTAACATAATTTCCTTCATGAGAAGTTCTTCTAAATGTGAAGCCAATATGATTAAAAACTCTGAATTTAGGAATTAAACTCATGGTCATAAGTCCTTGGCAGTGGCCAAGAGTCATGATAACAGCAATCTAAAACAGACAATATGAACAAAATCAATCCCAGTTTCTGATCACATCATTGACCACAAAATTACAGAGTCACCATAGATGGTTCATTCAGCAAAATTTGTGTCCAGAAGAAAATGAACACACCACAAAGCCTTCCAGTTGTGTCTACCATGAACAAAATAGCTGCCTGCTTCCTCTGATAGCTGCATTGTTTCATTCATGGCAGACACAGGAGAGATGGAACCAGGTTGTTACTGTAATTTCATGCTATTTTGTATATTGCTTGGCTAAATAAACTCTGTGCAAAACAAACAATCTCTAGCTAATGTTGGGGGGATCTAGGCAGGGGTGGGGTGCTATGAGTTTTCTCAGATTCAGAAGAACCCATAGCTAACATTATGGCCAGCTTGGAGAACCTCCAAATACCAACCACGGCTGGCCCCGTCCCACCCACCCATCCCACTTCTCCCCTCCTCTCCCAGGAGTCTCCACATAGCCCATTTTGGATGTGAGGCAGGGCCCATGTAGAGAATTGGGGAGAGGATGGCCATCGCACAACAGTGGAAAAATAACAACCCACCAACCGAAAGCCTAATTATATCAAAAAAATTTAGCTGTGCAGAAACCGATAAATTAACGTATATCAACGTCAACCTCAATTTATGCCCAATCCTGGGAGAAATGGTACAGATGGTATAACAAGAGAACGACGGATATCAAAGAAAATAAATAGACAGAATAGTAGTGAAATAGACACAAGGAGTCATAAGATAATATTATATCTAAGACAATGTTATAGTATATATGTAAGCATCTAAATATAACTATAAGCAATAATAGACGTTAGACTGGGACAAATATATTTCTTAAATTAAGGGAGTAGATATATCCCCGGTTTGTCCCCCTACCCTTATCCTCCCCTCTTCCCTCCCTCCCTACCCTTGTTTGTCTTCACTACTATCCCCATTCTATAATTGTTAAATGTTCAATTTTATAATTTTATTAATAAAGATTATTTTTTAAAAAAATAGAGAATTGGGGAGAGGGAAAAATGGGCCTCCCAGAAATTCTGAAAGGCCAGAAATAGGCCCATTTCTGGACTCCGGAGGTCCTCCGCAGCCTGGGGGGAAGTTTTTGCCCTCCCAGAGGCTCAAGGAAAGCATCCAGAGCCTGGGGACGGTGAAAACGCCCCCCCAGCCATGGTGCAGGAGGCCAATTAGGCCACATCCACCATGGCCATGCCTACCCAGCAACAGGGCAGAGAAAATGTTGCTGAAATTTTTAAAGCCCACCTCTGGATCTAGGTGTATCTGGGATGATGTAAGAGAGAACCTTGCCAAGGTGTCCATGAGCTTGCTCTCTTTCTAACCTGACCCTCCTAGGTCTCACCATTTCTTGGGAATATCTATGTTCTATAGGAGTACTACGAGTGTGTGCGTGTGTATTCATCAAAAACCTTTCTACATCCAATAAAGCACCATTGTCGAATACCTTTTATTGTATCATGTATCATCCCCTGCTACATTTTATGAAGAGTGATGGGTGATTGATTTGTTCTGCTGACAGGTGATGCTGACTTAAAGGAGAAAAGAGTCTAGGGCCTTCACCAATTGTTGCCCTAAACCTGCCCGGCTTTAAATCTGTAAGGACAGCATCAATGGCATCATTGCTGAGGCATATTAAATGCCATGGAGGTAGTACAATTTATGTTGACATACTTTTCTGCCAACTCAAGGATGAAAGGAGTGCACATTAATACAGCTATGAGTAAGTGCCCTTAAGCATACCTGGATCATTTATAATACGTGCCTTAAAAGACTACTTTTCCTGCACAGATTAAAAGCCAAGGTGGAAAGGATACCATCCAGCTCTAAAATCAACAATGTAAAATGAATAGGGATCAACTTTACTAATATTGCTTCCTTTTGGGAGCATGCATGTAACTGATATCAACTTAAGAGATACTTTCCCACTTTTATTAATGCACAAAGGAAAATTGTTTTGTAATTATATGATGACCAAAGGCTGAAAATGGTAGTTAACTACAGCTCAAGCTCTTATTTTAACAATGTAACTATTGATCTTATTTTTCCCTGTTTTATCCAAAGGAACCATGGTGGCTCTATGTGGATTTGATTGACTGATTGATTGATATGCTCATCAGTTTCTTTACACCAGAGGTGGTATTCAGCAGGTTCTGACCAGTTCTGGAGAACCAGTAGCAGAAATTTTGAGTAGTTAGGAGAACCGGTAAATACCACCTCTTACTGGCTCCAACCCCATCTATTCTCTGCCTCCCAAGTCCCAACTGATCAGGAGGGAATGGAGATTTTGCAGTAACCTTTCCCTAGAGTGGGGAGGGAATGGAGATTTTACAGTATCCTTCCCCTGCCACACCCCACTCACACCCATCAAGCCATGCCCACAGAACCAGTAGTAAAAAAATTTAAATCCCACCACTGCTTTACACTCTACATATTTCTCAACACCACTATGTTTCCTACAACCTTTCAAATTTATTGACCCATAGACTATACACATAATTGCATTTGTTGTTCTATTGTTTTTCCACTATTATAAGGACCATAAGGATGTAATCAACCAACCATCTAAAATAAACAATGCTTTGGTTCATCTAAACCTTTGAGTTGTTTACATGTTCAAGGTATGAAAAGAAATTACTCAGGATGATTCTGAGTTGAAGATGAGTCAACAATTCAAAGAGAACTCTCTTGACTCCCTTTTTATTCTTCCCATTTTACTTACAAAATATCCCTCTTGGATTACATGCAAACATTTCCAAAGATCTAGATCTACATTCAAGAACCTATAGGCTCCAGCACAATGAGTTTCAGTTTATTGCAGCAATAACAGTGTAATGCTGAAATTTCCCATTTAAGTAACAATGATCTTGGATGAACTTGAAAAAGGTTTATGTGTGATGCCCCTTTCTAAAGAACTTAATCTTAAAATGTTTGATTATGTGCCATCAAGTTGATGTCAACTTTTAGTGATCTCATAGATAAACCTTAAAATGTTCATTTTTAATTATATTATTAGGCTGATCTTATATTAATACTGATGTTATTGCTGCATGAAAACAATGCACACAAAGACTTCTATTAAATCAATAGAGACATACACACAAGATAGACATGTAGATAGACATTTTATTTTGTTTTTAGATTTTAAATTACAACCTCTACTGCAGTTTTGGAAGTTTCTTTGCACTTTTCATTGCAACTTAAAATAAAAATATAAATGTAATAAATGAGATTGCCTTCTTAGTCTAACTTATTTGGGCATAAGACAAATTGAATATTTTAGAGTTCATGTTTTCGACTGGATTTTCACTGGTTCATTTGCCATTGTGACAATTCTAATTTGGCGCCATCAAAATAGTTAAATACACAGAAAAATCCGTTAATCCAAATTACCAAGTGTGTTGAGCAATATTTTCCATAATTCCTATGAATAGATAGATAAATGACAATGGCAAGTGACATTGTCATTAAGTCAGACATGTCCCACAATAAATTTATGACATTACTTTCATTGCAATTGTGATGTCAATTTTAATTAGAGAATTTTAAAATGTTTTAGCACGGGATAATTTAATTTAGTTGGATTTTAATAATTGATCTATTTATGTACGTTGTGTTTTAATTTACCTGTGCGCTGCCCTGGGTCCTTTTGTAGGAGAAGGGCGGGGTATAAATTTAATAAAATAAATAAATAAATAAAACATGCAACTGTGACTTGTGATTTTATTTTCAGTTTCTCCACTGATCCTGATTATCAGAAGGAAACTGTAAAGCATACAAATGACAACCATATGATATTAGAGCTGCCGCAATGGTTGTTGTGTGATGACTGTTAGTAAAGTTACTTTTTAAGTGCCATCATAACTTTGAACAGTCACTAAACTGTGCAAAAACTACTAAAGAATGGCAAGAATCACATGTTGCCTGCTGATCCTTTGCTTCAAAGTATCATTAAGTAATAGAAAGAGTGATTTAATAAATTTTACCAAATTAAAAGCAGATGAGAAAACATAGATTAAAAGATGGGGGCTCTTATACATCAAGAAATGATTAAAAATCAAAAAAGAGAACGTAAAGTTCTCACAAGATTAAGTTCCAGATAGCACTGTCACTCAAGAAGTAGTACTGGAGTGGTGCTAGTTTAATTATTTCTAAGACCCACTTAGTCCTCAGATTATATATATCCAATGAAGGAAAGTGTCTCTGCTATTGCCAATTAGTTCTGGCGAGCAAGTTCATTTCTTACTATATATTGTAATGAAAATATGAAACTAGTTGACAGGTGAGACAGAAGGTGGCTCCGAGAATGCAGCACATTCATTTGTTCCTCAAATTTCTGAAATAAATTGAACAGGCATATTTTATGATGCCCACAGTTGCACTGGCTTGCTGTGGAAGTTTTGACCTCTGTTTCATGCCTTCTGAGTGCCATGCTCTACAACATCTCCCAAGAGCCATTCGAGGTGAAGCTTATATGATTTCCTGTGACAGATGGTGCAGCAGGGCATGAAAGCATCTGTTACTAGGTGTGCCTTTAGAGATAATCTTCAAAGCATTTGTAGGCAGTAAGTTGCTAAATGAGAACAAAACTTTGTAGGCATGTTCAGTTCAAGTATGCTAATGTTTGTTTTCAAAAAATCTTAAACTGTGCTGTTGTAACCAAAGATTGGTCAAGATTTCCCCCAGAAGAGGAAGAGTTTTGACTCGTGACAAAGATTCTGTACTGATTTATTAGTTAGAGAGCTTGAAAACCTTTATATTAAGGGATGAAGGATTGTATCAGCAACTAAAACACAAAGCAGCAAATGGACTGAAGATAAGAATTTTAAAAGTGAAGACTATATTTGATTTTCCACATATGACTAGCATAAAATATAAGCAACATACCAGTATCTAATTTCCCATTTCAGAATGATTAATGTTCTACCTGAATGTATGTGTGTTAAGCCTTCCTTAGTGGATTCCAATTTATTAGATTTCAAATACAATGGAATTTCATCCCAGTTTATCAATCATTAAGATATCAGCTGGTTTCTTTTGTATGTCCAGTATAGCATCTTTTTCTATATTCTTCTTCTAGCCTTTTAGTTTTGAAATCCACTTTCAAATCAGACTCAATCTTGTTAGCTAAAATTGTTCCTTTTCCATAACATCTTTTAAACACAGCCTATTTATAATAGCAGAGGTTTTGTGAAATTAACTTTGGGGTCCCTTTTTCACAAATATCCTTCAATATACCCATGTTACAATATTTGACTCCATTCTGTATTGGTAAGTTGAATTTAATTGTCTCTAATTAAATCTTTAGTACCTTCTGGTTCCCTCTAGCATTCAACCTTCAAACTCACCACACTGCTATGTTGTTCTCTTTGTTTTTTTTAAAGACAAAACATAGTTTCTCATTAGAAGCATTAAAACTTGGACCCTTAGTTCATTTATAACTTTCCAAAATCAATGTTTCAATCACTCTTTTGCAATTTATTCCAAAAGAAATTAAAAACTCTTAAACATGTCTTTAAAACTTCTTCAACTCAAGATTGAAGGAAATTTCCCTGGTGCTCTAAAATTTTCTATTGTGAAGGTTCCTAATTGGAAAAAAAAAGTGGCTAAAAGAAGCAATTTCTGATTAAGAAATGAGGCTTGACAAACTTTTTGCTCTTATACACTACAACATTAACGCTACACTTTAGTTCCTGCACTTTATTCACAAAGCTTTACTCCAGTTGTGTAGAGTACTTGTGGGCAATCTCACAATTTCTCCTTTTGCCAGCCAGAGGCATCACCTGGCCATTGATCTCCATTGTATACCATTCCCCAATCCTTTAGTTCAGGGGTCCCCAACCTTTTTTGCACCAGGGACCGTTTTCATTTTAAATAAAGTTTTGCGGACCGGCTGAGTGGCTCAGCAGTCATGTGACTGGGTGGGCGTGGCCAACTTGGAAAATGTGAAACTCACTTAACAATGGTCTTGGTTAACAACCAAACTTTTGGGCTCAATTGTGGTCATATGTTCTTTCTTTCTTTCTTTCTTTCTTTCTTTCTTTCTTTCTTTCTTTCTTTCTTTCTTTCTTTCTTTCTTTCTTTCTTTCTTTCTTTCTTTCTTTCTTTCTCTTTCTTTCTTTCTCTGTCTCTTTCTTTCCCTCTTTCTCTCTCTCTCTCTTTCTTTCTCTCTTTCTCTCCCTCTCTCTTTCTTTCTCTTTCTTTCCCTCTTTTCTCTCTCTTTCTCTTTCTCTCTTTCTTTCTTTCCCTCTTTCTCTTTCTTTCTTTCTTTCTCTTTCTCTTTTTCTTTCTTTTTCTTTCTCTTTCTCTCTCTCTCTTTTTTCTTTCTCTCTCTCTTTTTTCTCTTTCCTTTCTGTCTCTTTCTTTCTCTCTTTCTTTGTGTCTTTCTCTTTCTTTCTTTCTCTCTCTCTTTCTTTCTCTCTCTCTCCCACTTTTTTTCTTTCTTTCTCTTTTTCTTTCTCTCTCTCTATCTCTGTCTCTCTCCCCTTCCTCCGCCCATCTGTCACTATATGTGTGTGTGTGTGTGTGTCTGTCTGTCTGTCTCACATTCACGCACTTAATCACTTTCTGCGTCTCTCTCTTTCTCTCCCTCCCTCCCTCTCTCTCTGTGTGTGTCTGTCACTCTCTAATTTCCCCCTCCCTCCCTGTCTCTCTCTGTGTCTGTGCCTCTCTCTGTCTGTCTGTCGTCGTCCCCGCCCCGCCCGCCCCCCGTGGAGCCTCCTCAGCCCAGCCCGCCGCGCTCACTTGCCTTAGCCTGCCCACCCCCCTGCCCTGCCACCCGGGCGCCGTGCTTGGTTGCTTGTTCGCTCGCTCAGGCTACTTCCAGGAGCTGAGAAGCCTCCGTGTGTGTGTGTGAGAGGAACTGCAGCCCCTGGAAGATGACGAGTGGCCGGCATGCCGGCTGTGGAGGGAGGAAGGGGGAGGGAAGAAGGGAATCGGCGGCCAGGAGTCCCACGGTCAACGAGGATGGAGGAAGAGCCGCACTCCAACGGTGCGAACAGCCGCGCCTGCGCTCTCTTGCGGGCTCTGCCCAGGGGGCTGCCCCCTCCTCCCTCCTCCTCCTCTCCAGCCCTGCGGCCCAGTTCTTACCAAGCCACGGACCGGCACCGGTCCGTGGCCCGGAGGTTGGGGACCCCTGCTTTAGTTCACTATAATTCTTCTCTTGAAGTGAGGGTTTTACATTTCTTGCAAACACTGAATAAATATAAGAATAGAATAGATAACAGAGTTGGAAGGGACCTTGGAGGTCTTCTAGTCCTGCTTAAGCAGGAAATCATATGCCATTTCAGACAAATGGTTACCAATCTCTTAATAAAAACTTCCAGTGTTGCAGCATTTACAACTTCTGGAGGTAAGTCCACTAACTGTTCTAATTGTCAGAAAAATTATCCTTAATTCTAAGTTGCTTCTCTTCTTGATTAGTTTCCACCCATTGCTTCTTGTCCTGCTCTCAGCTTGACTCCCTTTCCCTGAGATATTGGAACACTGCTATCATGCCACACCTAGTCCTACTTTTAGAATACTAGATATATCCAGTTCTAGCAACCATTCTTTATATGTTTTAGCCTCCAGTCTCCTAATCATCTTTGTTGCTCTTCTCTGCACTCCTTCTAGAGTCTCCACATCTTTTCTACATCGTGGCGACCAAAACTGAATGCAGTATTCCAAGTGTGGCATTATCAAGGCATTATAAAGTGGTATTAACACTTCACGTGATCTTGATTCTACCCCTCTGTTTATGCAGCCTAGAACTGGGTTGGCTTTTTGGCAGCTACTGCACACTCCTGGCTCAAATTTAATTGGTTGTCCACTAGGACTCCAAGATTCCTCTCACAGTCACCACTATTGATCAAGATACCACATATACTGTACCTGCACATTTTGTTTTTCTTGCCTAAATGTAGAACCTTACTATTTTCACCATTGAATTTCATTTTGTTAGGTAGCACCCAATGTTCAAGTCTGTCAAGATCCTTCTGTATCTTAAACCTATCTTCCGGAGTGTTGACTATTCCTGCTAGCTTGGTGTCATCTGCAAATTTGATGAGCTCCTTGTAGAAGTACTTGTCTAGTTAATCAAATATTGAGGGGTCCTGGTGCTCTCTGAGCTTGGTTGTTTTTTGGCAGATGTTTCATTACCCAAAGTAAATAACTTCATCAGTGCTGTTGCTTAGTTTGGGCAATGAAACATCGGCAAGAAAACTACCAAGCTCAGAGAGCATCAAAGACCCCTCATTTCAACTGTGAGCTACAAATATTCTCCTTTATTGGTAATCAAACACTGTTTCTTCCCGTTGATACCAAGGAAGTTGTTTTTATTTTCTGTCAAAAAAGCTTGTTTTTCTTTCAGAGTATTTCAAACAGATTGTTTTGTGTTACAGCTGCATTTTATATAAACCTAACATAGATTCTATCATGCTTAGCTGCAATTTACACAAAACCTATAAAATAATTACATCGAAGCCAATATGGAAAAGGATTAATCTTACCTTCTTCTGATACATATAGATTTTAAACACAAAGAACTTTGTCTGCAATGGTCTAGGTTTATCCACTAATATAGAATTAGTACTTTTTTCTTAACAGCCTGGCACTAATTTTTTCAGGTTATTCAAAATCCCTTTCTAAGAATCAGAGGTTGACCACGGAGGCCAATGTATACTTTTGCCTTGCACAGTTGGAGAATATTATTGCTGCATTAAAAAAACACATAAGCAGGTAAACATAATAATGAAGAGCAGGGAAAGTTCATAAGATAAACATTCAGTCTTCAGTGCTTATTTACAGAGTGCAGGGTTTACTTGTGAAGGCTGAATCTTACAACATTAGATCATGGCAATTGATGAAACTGTTTCTCACAGTTTTAGACTCTCCAGTCTTTCACTGATTTTCATCTTTTGGTTTACTCTTCTCCTATGGATGTTTCAGTATATGTAAGTTTTCTCAGTGGCCTTTCAAGTGTTTCAAGCATTTACATAATAAGCAGCTGAAATTACCTTGACTCATTATAAGGATTCTAGAAATTTCCATAAGGAAATCAATCAATTAAGCACAAATGTGCATGAAAAAAGGAGCAGCTTAGGACAATAGTCGTCAAAATTCCATGTAGCAGTAAAAGTTATCTGACTGCCTTTCACTTCATGTTTCTCATGTTTTATGTGAGTGGCACATACATTTTTGATATGGTCTTCAATCTTAGAACTAGAGCAGAGGTTCCCAAACTTGGCAACTTTAAGACTTGTGGACTTCAACTCCAGTCAGCAGAGCTGGCTGGAGATTTCTGGGAGTCCACAAGTCTTAAAGTTGCCAAGTTTGGGAACCTCTGGACTAGAGAATCACCTGAGCTGCCCAGAAGTATATTACTTTCTCAAATCTTGAATATTCAAAATTTGCACCTCTACAGGCTATAGATGTCATATTTTAGAATATAATATTATTCTAGCTGCTCCCTCATTCCGACTTGTTCATACTGGATGGATTATCACAATTTCATTTGTACGTTCTAATAGCTAGACATTACGAAAGGAAGAGTTCTGTATAAAAATGATCAAATCAAGCCATTTACTTTCCTGTTGATTTTTATGTGCTCATGATATGTGCAATTAAAAACAGCTGTACCAAAATGCTTACATAAATATGTATTTTGAACATATTTTCTCACAAATATGCATAGATTTATTTCTAGAAGTGCTTTATCCTAAAATCTGCATTTCAAGCATTTGATAGTTTTTAAACCAAATTCTTGCATTGCAAAGAATTTGCAAAACTGAAGGAAAAATATGTTTTCATATGGACATTGGGCCAGAAATTAACAATTGGATAAATCTGCATTGGAATTCATAAAGACTAAATTCCCTAAATGTTTGTAATTCTAAAATAATAGACAAGTACAAAATAATAGTCCATATGGTCCTTGGCAGCCTTCATGAGTTAAAACATCTGTAGAATTCATCTTAAGCCTCAGTTGATGGCATACCAATTAAGTGGATAGGTAACTGAATCAAAAAATCCAGCTCAGTGAGTGTTTCCCAATCATTTTTTCATCCAAGCTGAAATGAAATATCAAATGGGGAACCACAAGATTTAGTCTAATCTGGGACTCTATTCTTATCACATTTCTATTATTGCCTTGGATTAAGAAAGCAGTGTTTATCAAATTTACAGATGGCACAGAACTAGGTGAGATAACTAAGACCTTAGAAGACAGAAATAGACTTCAAAATGATGCTCCATGTTAGAGAAATGGACTGGAATAAAAAGGATGCCCTTGAGTCAGACATACGGATACGTCTATGTAGTTGTCTTGGCAACAGAATGGAACTGGTTTTCAGTTCCTTTCTTAATTTCCCAGCCTAATCTATGGCTCTGTGGTTCCCTAGTGGAATACTATCCAAGTACTAATCAAGCCCAATCATGTTTAGCTTCTGACCCATCAAGGTCAGCTAGGTGATCCTACCAGCAGAGATGGTTAAAAAAAAGAAAATACAGAATGAAATTTAGCAGAGATGAATATAACATTCCTTGTTTACAAAGCAAAAATTAAATTGACCAATAAAAGACTGGGATTTACCTAGCTTGGTAAAAGTACCTGAGAAAGATATCTAGATGTTAAACTGAATATAAATCAGCAACATGACTTAGTGCAAAAAATACAATTTTAGGAGGCATCAGCAGACCTATAATTTCCAAATCATGGAAATAATAGTTATGCATTATTAATTGCATCAGTCAGACCAACTGATTATTTGAAAACAGATGTGTGTGATAAATTCCTAGGTGGGACTGGACAGATCACAGACAGGCTTTAGGTGAAGTGGGGAAAGTCCTCAACCTGAATTCTAAGATCTCATTAGCCTCCCTTGTCCTGGCTTTTAGCTAGCCTAAATTAGATTCCTTGATTGCTAGTGGTGTTTTCAGTCTTTTCAGCCAAGTGTTACTTGCCTCAATCCTGATATGCTACAGAGACTTTAGCATTTTTCAGTCTTTGGCTAAGAGGGAGAAAGTGTGTTGCCAGTTGACTTTTGCATTGGTAGGAGGAGTTGCTGTGGCTTCTAGTCTCTACCATTCTACTCAGCTTTCCACTGTTCATATATTGGAATCCACCCTCTGGTCATCTATTACATGCTGCACCAAACTTACTTTCTCCTGAGATTTGTCCTCTCCATACACAAGTGCACCCTCCTCTTTTATATAGAGTAAAGAAGATTACCCTGACAGACATATGCCAGAAGGGGAAAGTATTTCTTAAACTCCAAATTAGAATAAAGTAGGCACAAAAAATATAGATACCTATCTTATTCACATGAGGTGAGGAAAAAAGTAAAATTCAGTCAGATTTGTTACTATATCCAGTATTATTGCATGTAGTTTTGCCCTTACCTGGAGTTGATATCTTGCTTTGGTCTACATATGGAAGGTGACATCTTTCAGCAAACAAACAGATGCAGAAGTGTTATCCTGCTACAGTTGGATCACAGATATGGACCAACCAATTGAACTGCCTCAAAGTCCTAAAAAGGAAAGGAGGAGGCTGATCATTGCAGTTTTCTTCTTCCAAAGATGAAAGTCTTCTAACTTTAACTTTAACTTTATTTAAATTTATATACCACCCTATCTCCCTTACAGGACTCAGGGTAGTGAACAGGCAATCATAAAAACATCAAGTACAATAAATATACTAAAAACAAATTAAACTAGAAACCTGTTCTAAAAAACCGAATAAAAACCCAATAGATAAAATAGATTTAAAAGCTACACCAGGCTGGCCGCACGAAATAGATGGGTTTTCAGGGCCCGACGGAAGAGGAGCAGGTCCGTGGTTGTGCGCAGGTCGGGGGGAAGGTGGCGCAGCTGGCGTATCAGGCGTACCTGATAAAAAGCCCCCCTGGCCACGGCTGTCACATGATCACCCCCCTGGACTGCTGTAACGCCCTCTACATGGGGCTCCCTTTGAGGTGGACCCAGAGACTCCAGCTGGTGCAGAATGCGGCCACGCAGGGGATTTTGGGAGTCTCTCGTTACTCCCATGTAACACTTCTCCTGCACGAGCTGCACTGGCTGCCTGTGGTCTTCCGGGTGCGCTTCAAGGTGTTAGTCACCATCTTTAAAGCGCTCCATGGCACGAGTCCTGGTTACTTGAGAGACCGCCTCCTACCACATACCTCCCTTCGACCTGTCTGTTCCCACAGAGTGGGCCTCCTCAGGGTGCCGTCAGCCGGTCAATGCTGGCTGGCGACTCTCAGGGGAAGAGCCTTCTCTGTGGCGGGTCCAGCACTCTGGAACAACCTGCCCCCCGATATCTGTACCATCACGGACCTACGCCTCTTCCGTTGGATGTTAAAAGCACATTTCTTTCATCTAGCCAGCCTGACATAGACTAATTGTATAATTTTAAATATTATTGGAAAAACAATAATATAAATTTTCTGCTGGGATTCAAACCACCAACCTTCTTTTTGAAAAGCAAGAAAAATAGCGCTATTATATTGCGCTATTATAGCATCATGGTAAAAAGTCTTATTTTAAAATACTAGACAGCATGGTACATACTGATTGAGTGGAAGGCATATTCCTTCCTCTGAAAACTAGGCAATGAACTACTGGAGTCAGCCTACACCAATCTGAAGCACACTGCCTGAAACAGATAGGAGCCCTTGAGGAAGTCTAAATGGAAAAGTATAATTTGGGAATAAGAAAGAAAAAAAAAACACTCTGAGGCCACTTTGAAGATGACAGGAGAATTTAACAGATTAAATGCTCCTGTCATTTAAAGCTGTGCATTTCTATCCTTCCAGAAATGATTGCTTACCCATACTGGCAAAGGGGTAACTTGGAAGCATTGATAAGATCACCATCACTGTTTTCATTCCTTCTTCATATTTCCATAGCCTGAATAGCCCCACTCCCATATGTTCAGCTTGAAAATGAAACCTCGTGGAAACATTTCATGAGGCAATTGTCCAAAGTGATTATAGAGCAATATAGAGTTGTGTATTGAAAGCGGAGGAGAAGCCATCTCTAAACAAACATAAACACCAACACAGAAATTAGAAAGCAGGCTGCAAATGAGGAAGAAAAATGAAAGCAAATAAGAGAATACAACACAGATTTCTATTAAATTATCTCATCATTCAGTTATCTGTTGGGCATCATATGTATACTATCAAATCACATAGCTTTTACTTCTTGGGTGAAAAAAATATAATAATGGTGTGGGCTTCCCAAACTTTATTATTTTATTAATAATAAAGTTTATTATTATTTTTTAGAAACTGGATTATTAGACAGCATTTTTTCCTCTCCTAATGGTTCTTTTGAAAGCAAGCCTTCTAAAAAGTTATTGAATCTACAGAAAGTTTTTTCTCAGATTATTCTTCTAGTTAAATGGATTTTCAGTTTCTAGAAAAAAGGAAGCATTATTCTGGGTTCCAATAGAAAACAATAGTCATTTTACTTCTTTTCAGTTATAAAACTGTCCAATTCAAATGGGATGTAAAAGATGGAAGGTTTCATTTCTCACTGCAGAAGAAAAATGCTTCTGATACTGTATGTTATTTAAAAAAGAAAAGAAAAGAAACAGCAACAGTTCAGCTGTCCCACTGTCTTATAGCAAGTACATTATTTCAAAAAATATTCATAATTCTTTATTTCAACTCCAAGTAGGGATGAATGGGTCAGCTTGTTTGGGTTAATGTTAGCCTTACACATGTTATGTCTGCACAGAAAAGGTCCCTAAGGCTTAGAATTTTATATTGGGATGAAAAATCAGGATCTGGTAGCATCTTTTCCAACTAATAAATTTTATTAAAAGACATAACTTTTAATAATCTGATGGAATGAGCTGCAGTTCTGGATTTTTGCCACCAGAGACAATGTGGCTCTCTTGCTACTTTGTCAGTCTATGTCAGTGAAAAATATTGATGGGAAAAAACCATTTTCTACTTTGCAAAATCATGGAATGGATTTCTGTATACTAAGTGGTATATTCCATAGCAAGCTGTAGATAATATCTCACACAGTGCATGGTTGGATTTTACTATGGATGTCTCATAGCATCAAGAATGGCAGTGTGGAAATTCCTTAACTCAGATCACTTTAAGACCTTCGCACAATCTTGGACCTCCGCCTCTTCCGCCAACGTCTTAAGACGTATTTATTCCAACAAGCCGGCCTAGGATAGCCCCCCGTTTCTGACATTTTAAGGAAATTTGAAATTTGGTAGGGTTTTTAATATTGGGTTTTTAGCACGGGTTAATGAATTTAATTGCACTTTAATTGATATTTATTGTATTTCTGTGTTTTTAGATGCCTGTGCGCCGCCCTGGGTCCTAACAAGGAGAAGGGCGGGGTATAAATTTAATAAAATAAAAAAATAAAAAAAAGTGTCAAATATATCAATAGACAAATTAATTCTGGAACAATTACAATGTCCTCAGTTTCCAATAGCAATCATAACGTAATATATTCTAGAAAACTGAGATAATTTACTTGGTGTCAACAAATACAGGTGGTTATATTTAATCATAATATTATAGGAAAGTTTTGTACTAAAAATTAAACAAAGATTTTCAAACTGTAAAATAAACCTTTTTTTTTTTAATGCCATGACAAACCCCCAGACCAACCTTATATGTTCTTGATTGCCACCTGGTGGTTGATTATATAACATGTACCGGTATTAGTACATATATGTAGTTGGAAGATTAAATTATATCTTTCCCCAGACTGTTAATCCTACTCAAACCTATGGAGAACTTCATATTTCAATCCTTTGAATATTTATTGTTCAGAAGAAAAATGCAGGAATTCAGTCATTTATCTGCACATAGTCGAATCCCAGACAGTACTATTTAAAAGTAATGATGCTCAGCCCAAATAAATGAAACACAATTAAATGAGATAGTGGACAAATGTTTACAAAGCTGGAGAAACTTGACTATAATGTAGCTTCAATATAGATGAACATTCTCAACTTCTTCCACAATGCAGCAGCATAAAGAGGAATGGAAAAAGCTAAAGCTATA
Organism: Rhabdophis nuchalis; assembly: GCA_039707465.1. Taxonomy (NCBI): domain Eukaryota; kingdom Metazoa; phylum Chordata; class Lepidosauria; order Squamata; family Natricidae; genus Rhabdophis; species Rhabdophis nuchalis. The sequence continues at coordinate 32,475,776 of CM077644.1, forward strand.
CAATTGATTATTTTTTTTGATCCTAAGCACTTCAAAGAGTTGATTGATCCAGGATTTCCCATACAACTAGCCTTCCACTTATTAGTATCAGAATTTATGACTGAATGGATGTTTTTAACCGCTTATGTAAGATGAAACAAATGACTGCTTTGTTTTTCCTATATCAGGGCTATCCAATCTTGGCACCTTTAAGACTTGTGGACTTCAACTTGTAGAATTCTTGGAGTTGAAGCCCACAAAACATAAACACCCCTGATTTAAATCATCTTTATCACTTGTGAGAATAAGACCACTTCACTGACAATACCAAACAAAAGACAAAGAAGGAAACAGACACCTTTGCATAAAAATGAACGAGCTATCTTCACATAATGTCTTAGCATTCTGTCCTCTTGATTTACTTGGCTCAGATTTATGCTATTCTTCACCCAGCTGGTGATTTGGCAATAAAAAAAGATATCTATACTTAGCAAGCCAACAAAGGAAATTAGGAGAAGGGGTCAGAAGAGGAGAAACAGAAAGAAACTAAATTATATGTGTTTATACAAACATGACTGTACATTTGATCTGACTTGTACTTTTTGTCTGTATATATAATCATAAAAGTAAAATAACTGCAAGAGGCATTTGTACTTTGGTTTGCAAAACTTGATGAAAAACCTTTAATTAAGATGAACTCCTGAAGGGCAGATTTTCCAATTTGGCAACAAAAAGCTGATGTGGTGAAGAAGATCCAGCCATCCAGCCTTCCATTCATCCACATACTTTCAAAATTGCTTTGGAATTCTTTATGATTGTCTTACACAGTTTTAAAACTGTGAGATAACATATTAATTACCATAGCCAATGAGAAATGGGTAAGGGAAAGAAAATTACTTGTTTAGAAGAAGAATTTCACTGTGAACCCCAAAAAGCAAATTTAAGACTGTAATATCTAGATAATAGGTATGAACATATCAGTAATTATAAAAAGTCTGGATACAGGTTTTCCAATATAGACCAGAGGTGATATTCAGCAGGTTCTGACCAGTTCTGGAGAAACAGTAGCGGAAATTTTGAGTAGTTCAGAGAACCAGTAAATACCACCTCTGACTGGCCCATCTATTCTCTGCCTACCGGGTCCCAGCTGATTGGGAGGGAATGGAGATTTTACAGTATACTTCCTCTGCCTTCCCCACCAAGCCATGCCCATAGAACCAGTAGTAATTTTTTTTACTCCCACCACTGATATAGACTTAGACTACTTTGCTTACATTACCAATTTTGCCAGATACACTCAGACAAATGTATTATATTGCCCTTGAAAGCAGTGTTATCTATGTTATGTCTTATTAAGTCCTCAATTTAAGATTAGCCTGCTTTCAGTTAATAATTCTAATATAATTTCATCTCAGTTTTCTTTAGATCCATATGGAATAACACTATTCAGATGACCAGACACTGTATATTTGTGTGCAACAGATGCACTAATGGAAAATGTAGTTAAGGACTGCCACATAGAAGAGGTGGTCAAATTATTCTCCAAAGCACTGAGGGCAGGACATGAAACAATGGTTGTAAACTAATCAAAGACAGAAGCAACCTGGAATTAAGGAGAAACTTAAGTGGAACAGCTTGCCTTCAGAAATTGTGGACGCTCCATCAATAGAGGTTTTTAAGAAGACACTAGACCAGGGGTGTCAAACTGGCAGCCCATGGGCCGGATGCATTAGGCCATGCCTACCCCAGCTCCGTAAAGAAGAAAATCATCATGAAATGTGATGTGATGGCAATGTGATGCTGCACATTTGACACCTGTGGACTAAACAGTCATTTATCTGAAATGGTATATTGAACAGGAGGCTGGACTAGAAAACCTCCAAGGTTCCTTCCAGCTCTATTCTATTTTGCCCTGCCCTGCCCTGCCCTGCCCTGCCCTGCTCTATTCTATTCTATTCTATTCTATTCTATTCTATTCTATTCTTGCTGCCTAGACATAACTAGAAGTCCTGATAAATAGAATAATGCTTGCTTCTAAGAAAAGATGCCTAGGACATCAAGATGAAAATAGCTGCATGATTACCCTTGTACTGCTTGAAGGTGCTGAAAATACTTCTACTAGTCTCTTCCCATAAAATAACCAGATACTAAACTAACACCGCTTAGTAGATTGCTTAAACATATTTATAGCAATTCTATGTCAGAGTGATGATACGGCAGAGATTTGGAATGGAGTAGATAGCATGGCTAAGGAATTCTTTCCACAATCAAGAACTTATTTGCTAAGGTATTTTGTGCCAAACATTCATGGTCTGACTACATGACTCATTATGATTTCCAAGTCAATAGAAGCCAAAACTATTTTCCTTCCCTCCCATCCCTTCATGGCACTTCATGACAATAGTTGCAGTAGAGTATTATTAATTTATTTTGGTTGCTGTTTTTGTATCTCTACAATTGTGGTTTCTCACTGGTGGTTTTGTAGTACATTGAATATCAGTAAAACACTAAACTGGGACCAGAGTTTTGCGAAGGTTCAAAATGAGAGCATAAAAAGGTTATGACCCCTTTCTGCTTTAATCCTGAGAAATTGAAATCTATTCCATACTACCAGCTTTCTCTGGGGATTCAGAATTCAGGCAAAACCTATGTATTTTTTCCCCCAATGGATATAGGAGGCCTTAGGTTGTTTATAAATTTTGTTGGATGCCAGCCAGTAATAGTTGTTTTTCGTTATACTCCAGCCAAATTCAATTTCCCCTTATCCTAATAACAAAACAATGGAGGATATTCATTTTCGGATCTAGGAGAGAATGGGAACACTTTTTCTAAGGAAGATTTCAGATAGAATCAGTCCCGTTGCATGACAGAGAATCTACCTTGAGTGCAGAGATTATTGCATGATGAAGGGGAAACGTTCTGAAGTCAGTACCTACATTTCCAGTTTAAAAGTTCAAGTAGATGATGTTTTAAAAAAAATCCTCTGCTTCAGATGCTGGAGAATATTGGAGAAGATGAAATGCTAGTCCTGTTGAGGTAGACAGGGTCCTTGATGCAGATGGTGCCACCACTTATCAGTTAGTTCCTTGTTTGTCCCAGATGGTGACAGCCTACAGGATGTTGACTAGCAGGTGGGTTCAGGCAGTAATTAATACACCACAGGAGGGGACATTTTGACAGAAGCGAGTACACCATCTCACATTTTTCAGTGATAACACTAAAGAAATGACACTTGGCTACAATGTAAAGTATGAGTGTACAGCTTGTATAACAATGTAAATGTGAGGGTGCCACAAAGAAGAGGGAGTCAAACTTTTCTCCAAGGCACCTGGGGGCAGGACAAGAAGCAATGGGTGGAAACTAACCAAGGAGAGAAGCAACCTAGAATTAAGGAGAAATTTCCTGACAGTAAGAACAATTAACCTCTGGAACAGCTTGCCTCCAGCAGTTGTGAATGCCCCAACCCTGGAAGTCTTTAAAAAGATGTTAGACAGCCATTTGTCTGAAATGGTATAAGGTTCCTGCCCATGCAGGGGGTTGGACTAGAAGACCTACAAGGTCCCTTCCAACTCTGCTATTGTATTGTATTATTGTATTGATGGCCCCTCAAAAGAACGCAACACACAGCCATTAATGCCTTAAATATTTACAAAATGTGAGGGGATGTACTCACTTCTGTGATATATTGTAGGTTTTTAAGGAAGTCATAGTTCATCCCTTCTTTAAAAAACCATGACTGGATATCTGCCTGGACAACTTTATCTAGTTTCCAACCTCCCCTTTTGGGGGAAGGTGGTGGAAAAAGTGGTGGCCTGGCAGCTTCACAGAGACCTAATGACACAAATTATCTGGACTCCTTTCAGTCAGGATTCAGGGCTAGTTGTAGAATGGAAATAGTGAGAGCAGAATGGGCATTGTGCAATCATCCTTGCTCTTCTTGACCCCTCAGTAGCTTTCAATACCACTGACCATGGTATCCTTTTGGGTCAGCTACAGCTCACTTGATAAACATTTCACTTAGCAATAGAATTTTTGACTCAATTGTGTTTGTAAGTCGAGGATTATTTGCATGTATATGTACACACACACACACACACACACACACACACACACACAGCTTTTATAACAATAAGCTGCCCTGAGTTAACTTATGGGAAGATGGGCAGCCAATAAATTCTATAAATATATAAAATAAATAAATAAGTGATTAGCTGTTTGACCCAGCATAACACTATTTCCTAAACCACTGTAACTGCAAGAAATTTCAATTCATACTTTCCCCAAATAACTATCATATCTAGATGTTTTAATAGGCACAGTTATTTCAATTTAAGCAAGTTGCAATCAAACCATTATTTAACGAAGTTAAACAGTAACACGATGGATAGCTACCAAGTGATTCAATAAATAATTTCTAATTAACAGTCATAAAATTAACACAGGAAAAATGGTACTATGGAATCTAAATTAAATTATAGCATACTTAAGGCACTTATCCATTAAATGCTATGTGTTAATGAAAAATATGCTATAGCACTTTTTTTAAATTTAATGAGGAACAGCTATTTAAGGAATTAAATAAATCAAGTTAGCAGACTGCATTGGTCCTGTCAGATTCATATCATTCCACTGATGATATGTGCTAATTATGCACTGTGTTACATTTCAGCAAATAATGATATATAAATGAAGGTTAATGCTGATGGTATAAATAAAGATCTTAAGTTATTTAAGAAACAAGTAAACAGGACCAATAACTTCTTCCAGGTTTTATTCTGAATGCATGCATTAAATGTCTTCTAGAATAGAAAGTGGGGTAAAAACTAAAGCCATCATTATTGTTATTTTGGGATTTTATAGCCACCCTACTATCAGACTTAAACCCCCAAGCAAATAAAGGTTCTTTAGTTTTCTTTATATAGCATTCAGTCAAATAAGTTTGCATTCTTATTACAAGGTAAAGGTAACCAAAAGCTTCTCGGATTTAGTCAAATATTTTTGTTTCTATACTTTTTACAACTAACTGAGTGTAAAATGTTGGACCCAAAGGGACACATGTCATTTTGGCCTGATTTCATTGGTCCTCGACTCTCTTATAAAAGCCTTCAGTAGGAAGCAATCAAACATCTAACAAAAGTTACCTGCAGCCTGTTGTGGAAGGAGGAGGAGGAGGAGGAAGGAGGGGAAAGGGTTGTCAGATAGAAAAAACATTTCCAAGGAAAACAGTGCTCCCAAAAAAGAAAATGTTACCAATATCGCCATTAAATGAAATGCAAACTCAAATAATTATTGCATAGGAATACAGGTCTTGGCAGAAAAAAAATGCTTTCTATCTCTCTACAGTACAGATTCAACATGATGATATCTGCACAGTCTATAGAAATGTCCCAAATCACAACTCTTTCAAAGTTATCACTTATAAACATTTGCCAATCTCCTTGAGATTGTTTTTCGTTTTATTTTCAAAAGTTTACATGGCCTCCAAATCTTTCACTTAGTCAAAATTTTCTCCCTTTCCTTGATCTCTTATGCTGAGTTATGTCTAAAATTGAGGTCTACTGGGTAAATGAAATGAAAATGAGAAATGAAATGAATGAAAATTGACGTCTACTGGGTATATTTCTTCAAATTTAGCTGTTTAGGTGTGGCAAACAGCCTCTCTTTTTCTCACAACTCACAAGCCCAGCAAAACAAGGGGCTTACATGTTTTAGATATCATTTCATTTTTGCTGGATTTAAAATGTCAAGCATGGTTTATAATGATCAAGTCCAAATGGCAAAATTTTGATTTTAATTTTAATTAGGTCGACCAAATGGGTAACAGATAAACCACATGAAATGGCTATTTACAATATTATACTTACATATATTATCCATACACTGTTACATGTAAAACCCAGCCAATTTGTGACTGGTTTTTTTAAAGCATGAATAGATCAGCCCCATCATGAGAAGGATGCTGTTGGCCAACCCAGACTTCCTCTATGATGAGGTTACTGCTTACGATTCAGTAATGTGCATCTGAATTTCAGTTCTTCAGCCCTCCACCGACCAGTTTGTTGAATGTGACATCCAGACTGAAACAAATGACTTGATTACCAGCTTATTCAAATTGAAGCAGGGCTGACTTGATTACCCTGACAGTCCTTGCTATATATGTCACTCTGCATCACAGCTAAAAACAAAACATAACATCCTTAGTTCAGAAAGAAGCTGATGCTCATTTAGGGAAATGGTCATTTGCTGATGCAGTAGGCATCCTAACAGCACAAGCCACAAACCACTTCTGTCAGCGTATGGCCACTTAAGGCATCTAAGTACCACCAATGTCAAGAGAACAGCTTTGCCCGCCAATTAATCCAAGGGGATTTGGACTAAAGCCAATGAGGGGGCAGTTTGATGGGCCATCCTTCTGTACTAGCCATTTAAAAAATGATATCTTGCACAGCATGGGTGCAGAGAATCCCCCCAGTGAGCCTTTTGCTAAACATAAGACAAGTGGGGTTGCCTGGGTTGTTATTTGCCTAGCACAGACTGAAAATATAAAGGTTCTTTTCAGTCGAACACTCTGACAAGCTAAGCCAAGCCAAACCAAACCAAGCTTGGGGCTCAGGCTTGCGTGCTACTCCATCTCTGCCAAGTTTTTTGAAGTTGGTGGCTTGGTGCCAAGGTGTCGTTTTTCATAAGGAAGGCACAATATCCAGCGGCCTAGTTTGGAAAGAATAAAATTGCCATCTGCAGTCACTGTAGTCTGATCTATAAAGGCTTCTTTAGTTGCTTCTCTGTGAAGAAGGTCTGTTGGATTCTTTCATCTCCATTCTTACCACTCTCAGGGACTCAGTTGCCATTCCCCCCCATCCTTGGCATTAAAAGGGGATTGTGAATCATAATTATAGATCTTCTGTTAGTGATTTAAAAGTGCCTTCTTCTTTTTTCACGTGCTCAGCCAATATTGCATGGCATTAACAATCTTGCTTCACCCCTCATACAGAACTGGATCACTCGGTAAGATATAGGGAAAGTATTTAGTGAAAAAATGGCATTGAATTTACTTCATTATACTTCAAGAGCCTTGTACCTTTTTGGCAATATTTCCCCCTGACTCTTAAAATATGTAAGATTAATACTAAAAAACTAAATATTTAATCCCAGTGAAAGTGTTTTCCAACAATTAATCCACACAAACATACGGAAGAATGATTGAAGAATATTTCCCTATGTATATGAAAATAATCCAGTAGATATTCTCAAAGGGCTAAATCAAAACTTAATTACTTATTGAAATTAGAATACAGTTCTCAATAATTGAAAGTACTACAAGATGGTTTAAAATAACATTGAGAATATCATTTAAGTCTAAATTTTAAGATATTTAAAATCCATTTTACTCAGTCTTCTTTACTGAACAAACCAATGGAATAATTGTTTCCTTAAATATTTCTTTATATCCTTAACTAAGCACAGAACAAAGTTACACTATAATCAGAGGTGGAATGCACCTGGTTCAGCCTGGATCGGACGAACTGGTAGTGGCGGCAGCAGGAGGCTCCACCCACCCATGCAGAAGCTTCTGTGCATGTGCAGAAGCATCACACACATGCACGCGCACAAGCGAACCAATAGCGCTAGGATTTGAAACCCACCTGTGCCTCTAATGATAATAAAAAGTACTATGAAAAAAAGGTTCAATGGGACACTGCTTCCAGTGGGCAGTCTGGATGGGCATTCTTCATTTTCTGTTATATCACTATCTGCAAACTAGGCATGCAATGGCATCTATATATATATTTTAAACATAAATAAATGAAAGTTTGCTAAACGCAACCTTGGCAAGAGGAAAAAGCCTCCTATAAAATTATGTAATATGAATTACAATGCAATACAATACAATACAATAGCAGAGTTGGAAGGGACCTTGTAGGTCTTCTAGTCCAACCCCCTGCGTGGGCAGGAACCTTCTACCATTTCAGACAAATGGCTATCTAACATCTTTTTAAAGACTTCCAGGGTTGGGGCATTCACAACTTCTGGAGGCAAGCTGTTCCAGAGGTTAATTGTTCTAACTGTCAGGAAATTTCTCCTTAGTTCTAAGTTGCTTCTCTCCTTGATTAGTTTCCACCCATTGCTTCTTGTCCTGCCCCCAGGTGCCTTGGAGAATAGTTTGATTCCCTCTTCTTTGTGGCACCCTCTGAGATATCGGAACACTGCTATCATGTCTCCCCTGGTCCTTCTCTTCATCAAACTAGACATACCCAGCTCCTGCAACCGTTCTTCATATGTTTTAGTCTCCAGTCCCCTAATCATCTTGGTTGCCCTTCTCTGCACTCTTTTAACATCTTATTCTGAAGGCAAGGAGAATCCAACAGCACTAAATTCTAATTAACTTTCATTCAGGGCTGGGAATAAAAGCTAAAACAGTCTTGGAAGGCCTAATCCATTTGCATGGAATATAAGTGATAGTCTGGTCTGGAAGATCTAATTATCATGAAGAACATTCTGATCCTAGACATTATGTCAAAGCCAAAGTTGACTGAATAAGGAAAGGCAGGATTCTGGTCACCCTTCAGTTGTATGGGTTATGTAGTTCTGAGTACTCTGGATTAATCCAGGCTGTAAACTGCATTGAAAAATCAAATTTAAGATGCTGTTTTTTGCCCTTGGGATTGTGCAGACATAGAGGAAAAGGGACATAAGGCATTCAGTCAGCAGATTGTATGTTTGTGTAAACAATGCCTTACAAATACTTTGTAAGTATTTGGGGTGAAGACCCTAAATTATGTCACTTCTTAACAACAAAATAAACAAAATGTATAGAAGGGAAATTGTTAAAATGAGAGACAGAGAACATGAAAATCTTTAGAATTTCTTTTTTTTTAAAAATCTGTTGTCACAAATAAATTGAAGAGCAGATGTTTGCATTCACAAGTCCTTTTTTTCAAAAAAATTACTATTAGTAGGTGTTGTTAACCAAAGAGAAGCGAATACAGCTTTGTTTGGAGCCTTTTCAAAAATACCATGGGAATGTATGATGTTCAGGGACTGTGATACTGACACATCTGTATTTTGATTTAATTAGCTGTTTCATGAGATTACACTATGGCATGTGATGCCTTTCAAACCCAGCACCTGTAGACAGAATTAGAAGCACTGAAATTGCAGCTACTTATGATTGCAGAATTTTAAACTGATTTTTATTTTTGGAAAAACAAAGTATGAAGGAATTCTGCTAGAACTACAGTATAAGTTGTATTATAAAAATCCAGTCCGGTCTAGAATGAATTCCTTTCTTGCCTTGAATACCTATCAAACACTTTCAGTTTTTTGGGGAGCAAGGAAGGGACCAAAGAAGAAAGGACAATTGTTGATTGGGGTCTAAGATTGCCCAAGCACAATTATACAATCGTAGGTCAAGCATCTCTGTTTTGTCTTCATCTCAGAAATATGCCTGGCCTTGTGAAATGCCCCTAACTGCAGTAGAATTTATAGAATATTGGCTGCTTATATTTTGGGCTGCTGAAGAAGTAATGACTTTTTCCTCTGATAGATAGCCTTTTTCATAATTTTGGAGTCTGGGGTGAAGATGCTGTTTGGAATTGCATGCAACATGGCATTTCCTTGTCAAAGTCCGCACAAAGATATCATACATATAGAGGCATTCCTTATTTTGTATATTGACGTAGCGATCAAAGAAGCATGCTATCTTATCTATGAACTGGTATTTTAGCACTTTACTGTTATGTGCTTAGAGCAGGGGTCTCAAACTTGATTTCATTGAGGGACACATCAGAGTTATGTTTGACCTTGGGGAGCTGGGATGGGTGTGGCCAGGGTGGGCATGGCCAGGTTGATGCCACTCATGTCGGGGGTGTCTGTGGTGGCCCGAGCATTCTGCCAGTGAAAATGGAATCCTGAGCTCCGTTTTCAGCTGGGACAACCTCCTGTAACCTCTGCCAGTTAAAATGGAGCTCCATTTTTGCTGGCAGAGGCATTGCAGACTGGTCCTTTGCTGTTTCCAGGCTGGTCACATGGGCCACATCTTAACACTTCATGGGCCAAATCTGGCCCCCGGGCCTTGAGTTTGACACCCCTGTCTTAGACAAAGTCAAAACATAACAGAAAAAATAGATCCTATAACTAAATAGAGCTCTTGCCAAAGACCTAACAAACCCTCCCTTTCATAAGCATAGATCAGTAATTGTGGGAAAATCTGTAGGACTATCTATCTATTATGCATCAACAGTAGTTACAATTATACAACTCTACATGTTTAGTAAATAAAATGCTTATTTACACAAATCTCCCCCCAAAAAACCTATTAAAAAGCCTGAGTGCTTGGTTTAAATGATAAAGGTGGACCCTTTTTGAAGATTCACAATAACAGAAGGTCCACAGCATGGAAAGTTGGCAGAAAAAAATCTGGAAGAAGATAATGGCAAACCACACCTTCAGTGTTCTCAATCAAATTATATCTCCAGACCTATGAAGTCACTAATATTTCATCTTTGCCTTTGAAAGATCAACAAATGCACTACAATATTTATCTTATATTCTATAGTAGTTGCCCCAGTTTTATAGGGCTCTAGTTTTTGTAGTATTATTTTGATCGGAAATTATATACACCACCATTATTAAATAAATAGATGGAATAATTGAGATTTTGTATTATATAGAACCTAACTTATTTGAGGATGGAATGGTAAGTGATGAGCTAATATGGAAAACAAACACAGAAAATGGTGTTAATTGTCTTCTTGATAGGGGCTATTAACAAAACAGTTGTTAGCTGTTATCCAGACCTTTTGCATTAGTAAGCTGGTTAACACATGTAGTGTTATAAAAATTCTTTCAGTCATGTGAAGATACAAAGATTTATTTTAGATTGATTCTATATAAAAAAGGAAAATATTCATCCATGCACTTGAAAGTCTTATGGACTATATACACAGAAGGAAGAACATAGTCCGAGAGCTGATGGGACAAACCCGTAGGAGATGATCTCAGCAATAACAATAATCCCCCTCTTTCCTGGAAGACATATTTATGAACATCAGGATTTACAAGCTGGTCCAAATGCTTTATGAGGTTTACAAGATTTAAAAGAATTTTGCTAGGAAGATGTAAAACATCAGTGACTTGAAGTGGGAAGGTTTGCAAAGGACTTGGAATCAGCTGGTTTTGATTGCTGCTTCGTCAGTGGCAGCCAAATTACATTTTTTTTTTTGTTCTAGAAACACTGAGAGATCACTCAGTGATGATGAAGGATCAAAGAAAGACGATTACCCAGGATGGATGAGTTGCCTCAAAACACAGTAAGTCAGAATCTCTCTTGAGTAAGCACTTTCCTCTTCACTCAGGCCTCAACAATGCTCTTTAAAAAATCAAATGCAATATTTTCAGTTGCATTTGTGATTCAGGTTTTATCTGGATACAAGGTTGGCTCCAAGGTCAGTACAGAATGAACTACCTCCAATGTAATACTTCTGCACAAGAAAATGCTGTTAAAGTCTGTTTAAAGTGCCCTTGGGCTATTAGCAGTGATGTACAAAAATGACTCTTAAGCGTTAGTCTTGTAACCATGATTTAATTTTAATATTTATAGCCTGCTCCAGTCAAATGGGTCTCTGGACAGAATACAATAAAGTTATGAACAAATAAACAAACAAAAAGCCACAATTATTAAAAACTTTAGTAAATTATTAAAAACCTCATAAGGGTCTCACAGCTAAAACAACCTCAAAGCCAGATATCCACTACTAAGAATCTGGATACCCAACTGTATCATATCAGTTGAGATTCTAAATTATACAATGCTTCTAGATTTCTATCAGACGGTATGCACAGATCTTTATCCTTTCAACTATTCCACTACAGATATATTTCTCTCTCCCTCCTTTTCCTTCCTTCCTTCCTTCCTTCCTTCCTTCCTTCCTTCCTTCCTTCCTTCCTTCCTTCCTTCCTTCCTTCCTTCTTTCCTTCCTTCCTTCCTTCCTTCCTTCCTTCCTTCGTTCTTTCCTTTTCAGACTCAAATCAAATTGATATTGTGCAGAACAGAGCAATGCATTGTCTATTACTAGGCTGGGTATCCTCCTTTGAAAATATAGGTGATTTATAGGTAAATACCTGAGCAACTGAGAAATGGGTTTCTGATAAGAAATAGCACAAATGTTCTATAAAGTAGTTTCATTCTATCTTGTTAAGTATTGTATGACCCTCCATAAAATATATGTATGTGGAGCTTATGCTTTTGGATCCTACTCTTATTTTGAAGGAACTGATGACACTAATATTCTGAAGTACTTTCTTAGGTATTCCAGCTATTAACATATAAAGAGACAGCAAAGCCATGCTGATCAAATATTCTGGTAGCCATTAGACTATCATGTGTTAGTACACTTATTTTTGAAGCAATACAGCTAATAAAATGCAACAACAACCAATTTGCTGATATTCTCCTTGAAACACTCAAATGGCACGGGACCTAGCTATCTGCGGGATCGGATTCTGCCCCATACATCCCTGCGGCCGATCCGCTCCCACAGAGAGGGACTTCTCCGGGTGCCGTCCACTAGGCAATGCCAGCGGGCGACGCCCAGGGGAAGGGCCTTCTCTGTGGTGGGCCCTGCCCTCTGGAACGACCTTCCCCCCGAAATTAGAACAACCACGGACCTCCGCTCCTTCCGTCAAAAATTGAAAACACACTTTTTCTGCTTGGCCGGCCTAGGTTAGTCTTCCATTTTAACTGGGTTTTTTAGGGGGTATAGTTTAGTTTTAGTATAGAGGGTTTTTAGCGCAGGGATAATTCGTTTAATTCTTATTTTAACTATTTATGTATTTTGTATTTGCTTTTTAATCTCCCTGTGCACCGCTCCGAGTCCCTTTGGGGAGAGGAGGCGGTTTATAAATAAAAAAGTATTATTATTATTATTATTAAATGCGCTTGGACCAGCCAGCTTAAAAGATGGCATCATTCCATTTCAACCAGATCATTTTTAAGTTCTTCTTAGAAAGCTGTTATCCAGATACTGTCAGTGAAGAGCTCTTTTTGGCAAGGGTGCCCCTTCTTCTAAATAATTTTCCCTGGCAGAATTTCAATATATTTCACTGTTGATTTTTGTTGAAGATTTATTTCATATAGCAGATTTTTTGTTGCTGCAAAGCAAATTTCAAGGGCCAATTAAAACACAAATTTTGTGTAGGAACATTGATTGATAATTATTGTTACTTTCTAGTTTTATAGGAACTATTTTTGCACAGAAGTAATCTGAAGTAAGTGAGAGTAAAGGATTGCACTGGAATAAAATATTCAGATTTCAGATAGTTGAAAAGTAAGCAGTAATCATCTTATCACATTGTTACATTATTAGACTTCATTTTATTATGTATGTCTTGAATATGTAAAAATATAATCAATACATTATTCATATAAGTGAGATTAGTACATGTTCCTTGCACCCTTTTGGATGTACACCCTAACTTCTTCTACATAGTTTACTCTGGTTGTATTTGGGAAGTGTCAAACAATCTTTTCAAACTGATTTAGGAAGATTTGCAATAACTTCACTTGAGAAAAGTTGATCATAAATATACTTGGCATAGATTTATGTTAGGTATGTAGCTACAAATATTGTTAACCTACCGAGAGAAATGTGGCTATAAAGCATTTTTCTCCTCTGAGGCATACGTTAATACACAGGAGACCTGGGATGTAATTGAACAGATGCTCTGGAATGGATCTTGTCCATTTTCCAAATTTTCAAGATCACAGGGACAAGAAAAGGGGAGGATAGAGGCGATAAAAGGAAGAAAGGGCTGTTGATAAATGCAGACATATCCCTCATCCGTCTGAAACAGATGTCACTCAGGGGATATCTCTTTTCGCACTGGTCAAGTTCAGCTTGTCAAATCTGACTTTGAAATCATTGTTCACCCCTTTAAAATACAGTGGTTGTCTGAGACAAGATAGCAGCATTTAGGCGCTCAGCAGGGGTGGGGAGAGGAAGAGAAGGAGGGAGACAAAGAGTCCACAGATCAATAAAAGCACTTTAGGATAATGGAAGGATCTAGAGAAAAACAAGTCTGGATGCCATGACAGCTCCATCATTACCAGGAAATGCACATTTGCATGAGTGAAGTGCTTAATCCAGAGAGTTGCAAGGGAAGGACTGCAGGACACCTCCTTCCCTGTTGCAGCTGGGCCTGATATTCTGTGTATGAGATATTTAATTTATTTAGACTTTTGATAATCATTTGACACTATCCCAGACATAATTATATAAATTATGCCTTTGTTGAAACAACTGAATATACCAGCATCTCTCCTGATGATCTTAATGATTGACTAGACCAGGGATGTCAAACTCAGAGTGCTTAGATCTAGCCCATGGGGCCACCTTGGAAACAACAACGGACTGGCTCTGCCATGAAAAAGGGAGCTTGGGAGGGCTATGGGCAGCCCTCCCAAGCTCCGTTTTCTCTGGCAGATAATTGCAGGAGGCTGTTGCAGCCGAAAATGGAGCTCAGGAGCCCATTTTCACTGGCAAAGCACTCAGGCCACCACAGGCGTCCATGACACAAGTGACAAGCTGGCCACACCCACCTTGACCATGCCCTTCACTGCCACCCTGAGGTCAAACACAACTCTGATGCAGCCCTCAATAAAATCAAGCTTGACACCCCTGGACTAGACCTATCACATATTCTAATCCCAAATTGTTTAGGATCTTATTTACTACAACTAACATACTGAACTGGGTTAATATTTATGTCTAATTAGCAGCCAATGCAGTTCCATTTTACCAACTGACTACCTATATTTTACACTGGTAAGTAATATGTCTGAAGTTACAAGGGTAATAACAACCATAGCCATGATATTCCTGACTATAATATGTAAAGTTGGTAATAGGCAGTTTTGGCCATAGAGTTAAAAATAACTTCCATATCCCTTTTACCTATCTTCTTCTAAGGAATTTCATGTCATTTAAACCTGAATTAAAGTTAAAATTTTGTGTAAGGTACAAATTATTTCATTATAGACCAAAGGCATAGTTTGTCTTAATATTTAACTAAATACTTAAATCTCTCCTTCTGAATTCTGCATATAGAGCTTGACAGCAGAAGTGGTCATTAAGAAACATTTTTCCTTGTTCTAGGCCAGGGGTAGTCAACTTTTTTATACCTACCTCCCACTTATGCATCTCTGTTAGTAGTAAAATTTTCTAATCACCCACCGGATCCACAGTAATGGTGATTTATAAAGTAGGGAAGTCAATTAAATTTAAAAAAGGAAAGTGCTTCAATATCGGACCAAACCCCTACCGCCCACCATGAATGCTGGAACACCCACTAGTGGGCAGTAGGGACCAGGTTGACTACCACTGTTCTAGACTGACGTGGTCCCTTCACAGAAACAAAAGAGCTATGCAAAGTTTTTTTTCATTTTGCAACAAGTCTCATTTTAAAGCAATTTGGGCTACTATGCATCAAAGGTAGTTTTCTCAGCAAAACAAAACATTTTTTTAAAAAAAACAGAAGCAGAAAAGACATCAAAAGTGTCTGGACTAATGGCTAGGGAAGACAGTCGATCATTGCTGTTGGGTATTTGGAAGGATTGCTGTTTGCCATCAGGGATCTTTAAAGATTAATATTTTACCTTTTGTTAATGCTAATATACAGTACCTTAATCTATTTCAAAAATGCCCATCAAAACCACATGACATTATTTATCAGTAACATATCTGAGTTTCTTTTTGGATCCAAACAATTTATTTCAAAGCAGCCATAGGGCAAGGAACAAACTGGATTATGGTCCTGTTAGGCGGTAGAAAGCCTTAATTACTTATTTCCTTTTACAGTCCAAATTCAGTATGTATAAGAAGGGATTTGAATAAGAAAGAAAATGTTTCTGCTATTTATTTTTGAAAGCCATTCACACTTGCTGATCATATGAATGGGATCATGTCTAATTTGGCCTTTTGCATCTTATCTGGTATATAGACGTCCTTAGAGCATTTAGTTAGCTTCTTTTCTATAACTTCAGGCCACACACACACACACAGAGAGAGAGAGAGAGAGAGAGAGAGAGAGAGAGAGAGAGAGAGAGAGAGAGAGAGAGAGAGAGAGAGAGAGATGGAGGAAGGGAGAGGGAGAGTTAAACACAACAGCAAGGCTAACTGGGTGAATATTCCTTTGGGGACTGTACACTTCCTCCTAGTACAGTTCTGCTTTAATGGGAGAAATTAAGACAGTTACTTCTGGAACAGTGGTAAACTTTCAGATATGCCAGAGCAGTTTGAGTCATTTTTCGAGAGGCATTTTGGTTTGGTTCTGGTGTGACAATTTCTTAAAACCTATTTCAAAAAGTCTCTCTCATTCTCTCTCTCTCTCTTTCTCTCTCGTTCTCTCTCTCTCTCTCTTTCTCTCTCATTCTCTCTCTCATTCCCTCTCTCTCTCTCTCTTTCTGTGGGGGTGGTCTTCTCACTCTTTGGGTCTGGAAATAAAAACCAACAGCAGAAAGTGAGGGAGTGGAAAGACATAATAGACTAAACTGAATCTGTTTAATAAGACAAACATCACAGATTGTTTCCCTTTCATTAAAATCTCTTGCTATCTTTCTTCATCAACTGGAACTCCCTCTTTCTCGCCCTCCCCTCCTGTTTTTCTTCAACAAAAACAAAGGACTGGGTTTTTAACAGCGACCTAAGGCCCTTTTTTGGGTTTGAGTAATTACCAAAATTGTCCATAAATTGTCCATTTCATGACACTCTGAATAGCCTCATTTATTCGTGACAACATACATCTGTTTCAACACACACACACACACACACACACACATGCACGCACAAACACACACACACACACTCTCTCTCTCACTGCCTTTTTCATTTCCATGGTGGGATTATCTATATGGTGCATTGGGGAGAGCGTAGAGTTTCAGCCCCATCTCGTGTTTTGGCTGGTGGTAAGGTCCCCGTGGCCAAGGAGAAACTGAACTCTCACTGGGGGAAAACATATAAACATGGCAGTTACATTCTTAGGAATGGAATATGTTCCCTTCAGATGTGGCTGCTAAATGAATCATGTGAGAAAGGCCTTTTTCACTTGTGATATTCTGGGGAAACTTTAGAGTATAGAAGGGAAACATTTCCTCCTGTCTAAGCATACACCCGTTAATTTCCCTTTAGCATCGGCGAGCAGCAAAAAAAGAAATCATATGACATCTCAAGAAGACAGAATATTGAATGATTCCACATAAAAGTAGTTTTACAAAAGTCTTAGTATATGCATTTATACTAAAACACACTATAAATAATAAATTTTGTGTTGTTTGTCAATGTGCACAGTTTGTTTGATACATAACAATCTTATGTTTAAACAATTCATTATTATTGCTTGTGTGAGAAATGCCAGCTAATTTTCAAGCCAATATACTGTATATATGAAATATAATTTGGTCACAAATGGTGATGATGATGATGATGATGATGATGATGATGATGATGATGATGATGATGATGATGATTATGATTATGATGATGATGTACTTGGTTGAACAACCCATATCAACCATTAGCACCAGTCAATGGTACTTGTGATGCATTTTCGAATGTTCAGTTGACTAAGTTTCATGTTTAATGAATAAAGTACAACAATAACAATAATAACATCAACAACAACAACAACCATTACATAAAAATAGCAGGCAAAGCAGGGAATAACACCTGGCAATGGGTAAGAGCAGGAACATTGAAAAGAGACAGAAGGGTTAATTCTGGCTGCACAAGACCAAGCCTTATAAACAAATGCATACAAAGCCAGAATGGAGAAGGCAGCAATCTCTGCAGGGGAGCTGAAGAAACAAGATTGCCTAGTTAGCTGCTGCAAGAACTTAGACTGATTAGAAACAACAGCCTGACAAAGCAACAACAATGGTGCTTTGGAATATCTGCAAGAAATACCATTTGCATGCAACCAAGAGCTACTGGGCCCCCAAAATAGACAAAGGATTTAAAAAATGAAGAAACTAAAGTGGTCTAGGACTTTAGAATTCAAACACAGAATCATCTGCCATATAACACACCAGACTTTAAATTATAAATAGGAAAGACAAAAAAAATTTTTTTTTTAAAAAGGTTTGGCTATTGGATGTTGCAGCACTGGAGACAGCAGAATACAAAAGAAAGAACTGGAGAAAATAACAAAATACAAAAACCAGTCAATAGAAGTGGAACAACTGTGACAAAAAAAGCAAAGATAACATTAATAGTAATACCATGTTTCCCTGGAATAAAAAAGACCCAGCTGGAAAATAAGCTGTAGCATGATTTTGTAGGATGCTTGTAATATAAGCCCTACCTCCAAATATAAGCCCCACATAAGCTCATCAGCCAGACAGATGCATTTAGTATCGTATTTTCCCCAAAGTAACACGTAACCAAACAAACAAGCCCTAGTGTGTCTTTTGGAGCAAAAATAAATTTTAAAAACGCTTTTATTTTCGTGAAAACACAGTAGGTGCCTTGTGGTACAATCCCAAAACATCTGAAGTACCATTTTAACAGTTGACAAAAGCACCATCACTCAATTACAAAAGGCAGCTTACATTCTGTGTCACTACCTTTAACACCATCAAACAACAATATCTGTTTCTTCCAAGTCCTTGGAAAGGTCTTGATAGGTTGGCATTGACAAAATTCTAAACATTTGGCTGACTGTGCAACCAGACAGAGAAAAGATATAGGTAATCCTCAATTTATTATCACAATTGAGTTCCAAATTTATGTTGCCATGTGAGACATTTGCTAAGTGAGTTTTGCCAATCTTAATACCTTTCTTACCAGAGCTATTAAGTGAATCACTGTAATTATTAAATTAGTTACATGGTTGTTAAATGAATCTGGTTTCCTCATTCACTTTGTCATCAAGAAGGTTGTAAGAGGTGATCACCAACATAAATATGTGTCTGCTGCCAAGCGTCTATTGATCACATAACCATGGGGATGCTGCATAGGTGTGAAAAATGTCACTGCTGTTTTTCAGTACTGTTGTAACTTTGAATAGACACTAAAATTTGTTGTAGGTTGAGGACTACCTCTCTTTTAAAAGTATCTTGTTCCTGTAAAACTGGATTGTATTTTAACAGGGTTTGATTACAGCTGGTATAGAATTGGAGTGAAGCATTGCAGAATGAACTAACTATTTCATGGATAGCCTGAGTGGTTTTTGTTTGTGTCAGTGTGAGAAAGAAACAAAAAGGGGGAAGAGATAATTGCAAGAAGTTATAATACTGCTGCTTGGTGGGGTTAAGAGGGAAATGCAAGATGTTTTCTGTGGAATAATTAGCATGCTAATTTAACTGCTGTATCTAATGCAGTTCAGAGAATACTATGATAGAAACCAGCCAAGAAGTCAGGCCGCTCTTAATGAGACAGAGCTATCTGGACTATGGTAAATAAGAATTTCAGTTCCTATGATCGAGTCATCCTTAAGATTCTCTAGAATGGTGGCCAGAACACAGATATAATTTGGGATTGTTTAGCTGTCACTGAACCAATTCTCCTTCTCCCTCTTACAGTGTTTTATGAAGAGTATTACAGGGTTAATTTCTGCAACTCTCCATACTCTCACTCTCTGTTGACCCAGAGTTCTGGAGAAATGGATCAGAATCAGCCTTACGGAGCCAAAAGAATGGAATGAGACCTCAATCCAAATTACCTTACCCTTCTCCCCTTAGTCCAAGGTTTGGAAATCTACTCTAATCATAATATCTTTAATCAGACTTTTGATTCAAAGGCCAGGTCCCTGTCCAGTGATGGGATTCAATTTTTTTTACTCCCGGTTCTGTGGCTGTGGCTTGGTGGGCATAGCATGGCTTGGTGGGCATGGCAGGGGAAGGATACTGTAAAATCTCCATTCCCTCCCCACTGCAGGGGAAGGTTACTACAAAATCCCCATTTCCTCCTGATCAGCTGGGACTCAGGAAGCATAGAATAGATGGGGGTGGGGCCAGTCAGAGGTGGTATTTACAGGTTCTCCAAACTACTCAAAAATTCTGCTACTGATTCTCCAGAACTGGTCAGAATCTGCTGAATACTACTTCTGTCCCTATCCCATTCCTGCTGGAGGGACCATTTTAAGGTGCTTCTGGGTTGAAAAAAAAATTAGCCAGTGAAATCACCATTGCCCACTGGACATCTGTGGGTGCTCCTTTCATGTCCCTAAAAAAAAGCTGGAATGAATAATGGGACCTCACCCTGCCACACAGCAGCACTCAGCTCTCAAACACAGTCATGCTAACCACCAATCCAGCATCCTAACCTCATAAACCACAAACGGCAGGTAAGAGTCATGATAAAACAATTAACAGAAAAGTGGTGGGTTTTTTTAACTTTGCAAACTGAGTTCTGCAAAACTAAGTTTCATACAATTTTAAAGTTATGTAAGAACTTAACTTTGAATAATGCTAGTCACTTGTCCTTCTTCCTACTCTAGGTTGAAAAGACAATCTTTGAATATAAATTTTGATTTATGTTGGACTTTGCTTATTTTTCAATGTCACATTTCTCAGCACTGCAGTTTTTGGATAGACATGCACAATGTTCCTATAGAGAGAGGACCATGCACACTTCAACAGAAAGAACCATGAGCTCCATCTCATTTTGCAGGCCCAACATACTGGAGGGAAATGGCTTGCTTCAACCAGCAGCTTGGTGCTGATTCTAACAGCAAGAGATTTCCACTTGCATTCAGCATTCCTTTCCCATACTTTATGAGTGTCAGGGTTTAAGAGACTTTTACCAAGCCAATAGGTAGTGAAGGAGCTTGCTGTGCCTTTAAATCTATATCATATAAACTAAGAAAAATATATGCTATTTCTGTCAACCATGCCAATGGTACTGAACGTGTGCAAACTTTCCACTAAAGGTTTTTGTAACTTAATTTTACTCTGGAGATAAGAAAAAGCCAGAGATTCTGTTTCTCTTTGGAACTTGGCTTTAAGCCACATCTTTCTTTTTCAGCTTCTCCCCCTACCCCCATTCATCACTGTTAATCATATGGCTCTATCTTCCCTATATTTCTCTTGTCAAGCTATTAAGAGGCTATGGAAAGAAAAGGAGGGAGGGGGGAAATAGCTTAAATATAAAACAGTATAGTTGCCCTGTAATTGTACATGTTGGTGAAACATACTTTTGGAGAAAGACAGATGGAAAGAGAAAATATTATTTCACATATTTGTTTAAGAAAGGCTGTGGCTTTTTTTCCCGGATGAAAACGTTGGGTAGTATATGCCGATATTCTTCAACTGCCACTGAACTGTTGAACACAGATAACGTGGACCAAAAAAGAGGTTGATTTTGTTTTATTTTGTATAAACAACATATGACGATCCATTGTTTTTCAGATTCTAGTAAGATGAAAGTTCCTAAGTCAATTAAAAAAAATCTGTAATGCACATCAAATATATGGAATAACCAGATTCAGTTTTGGCTTTAGTTGCTCAGAGCAATATGTATGTGAATGGTAATAAATTAGCCAACAAGGACAACAGTGTCTGAATGCTTGAACCTATGAATGTTAAAAGCCCTGTTCTAATGTTTTACAAAAAGTGGGAATATAACAGACATCCTGGCCCCCTTTCCTCTTTTTTCCTATAGCAAACGTTTATAGGACAATACAACTATATTTTGGTGAATGCAATTACAAACCTTTACCATATAGCTGATTATCCTTCTTTTGGAAGATTCATTGAGAGATTCATCTGAATTGGAGTGTGCTTTGTACAGATCTTTCCCATCATTAGTAAGATTGTGGCTAAAAGGGAAGGAGACATACTAAATATTTCTGTCAATCTTCATTTTTTTTTGCAGGGGACAAACCTGAAGCAGTCTACAACATTTCAATTTAAGCTGGAAATCATATTGAAGATCACAATACTTTAATGCAATACTTTAGTACAATATTTCACAATACTTTACCACAATATTTATCATAAGTAAGTTTAACTCTCTAGCACAGGAGTGTCAAACTGATGGCCAGATGTGTAACATACAGGCCACGCCCACACCAGCTCCACAAATGGGAAAAAATGTCACAAAACATCACCTGATGGTAACATGATATCATGAGCTTGAGATCCATGCTCTAGCATGATCATTATAGCCTGGAATAATGCCCCACATTAAAAAAAAAAAACCTTCTAAAATCCTACAACGAGGTAGGAAAACAAAACTTTTCACTTTCAGAAAATTGGGAGATATATTTCAGTACAGTATTTGTTGAAATGAAATGCTTTAAAAGTTCTGGAACCTATATGAACAGTTCATTTGTAAAAAGGATAGGTTTGGACATTTTCAAAGTGAGCAGTGATTTGGTTGGCTCTTGACTTCTTCTTCAAATTAAATTTTAATAGAGATATTTCAAGTCTTTATCTTACACTGCAATCCTATCACATCAGCTTCTAAATCCCATTCTGTTTAACAAAACCTATTCCAAGTTAGTGGCTACAGGGTTGCATCTTTAATCAATATATTAGCAGTAAGGCTAAGAGTATGTAAGCTTAGATTTCTCCCCTCCCCTCTCCATCCTATCCTTTCTATCCAGAAGAGGAGTCTTGTGAAATTAAGGTGTTAAATTGTCCGTAAGCAGTTTGGTTCATGAAGAAGTTCTTATCATGCTTTGCTTGCTGTGAATCAATCCTTTCAATTAAGGTAGCTGGGGGAAATAATGATGTTTTTATTTGCAATTACAGCTTTAAATTAGGATCAATAGAGATGGCTACAGCCTTACCATACCAAGAGTACTGAGAGGTTAGTAATAACAGCTCAAGTAAGGGGAGGGCACCCATATTCTAGCATATACACAGGCATATACAGCTGATAACCCAAGTTTAGAAAATGAAGACTGGATTAAGTTGATTTCATGTTTGCTTTTCTTTTACCTATTCGTTACTTAATTATAACAATATCATAGTAACACCTAGAATCTTACCACCACTACAGTATTTGATTTAATATTTTCTCTGAGACTTTGTTTCAAAATGAAAATTATCTAAATTACTTCTGTATAATTCAAAAATTATTTGGGCCTAGTCAAAGATTGAAGAATTAGGCCTAATAATAACACCCAAGATTGAAGCTGTAGACCTGGTAGCAACAACCAATATTCTTAGTCAGGTGCCAGTGTTAGTTAGGGCAACTGCCATTTAAAATTGCCATTTGTTGCCAAGGGATCAGCAGGTTCTGACCAGTTCTGGAGAATCGGTAGCAGAAATTTTGAGTAGTTCGGAAAAGCGATAAATACCACCTCTGACTGGCCCCGCCCCCATCTATTCTCCGCCTCTTGAGTCCCAGTTAATTGGGAGGGAGTGGAGATTTTACAGTAGCCTTCCCCTGCCACACCTACCAAGCCATACCCACCAAGCCATGCCCACAGAAGCAGTAGTAAACATTTTTGAATCCCATCACTGCAAGGGATAGCATTTCACTGAAGGTCTGTGCATAGCAAGGATTCATAGCCACTTTTGTGACTCACCACTACTAGTATACTAGCTATCTGATGGTGGTTGTTTATTAATTATTCCATGGTCCTTACTTCATACTTAAGTGGTCAGTAGTAAAATGGACCTGCATAAGCGCACTAACATGCCTATCATTCTTGTCATTGTATTTTTATTCTCAAATTCTTGTTCTCATTTTTGTTTGACAAGTTCCAATAAATAAATAAATGAAGCCAGAATCCTCTGATTTATGATTAGAACTCTGTTCTTTGGAAGTCTTGCCTTGATCACTTTCACTCTTCATAAGTAGTTTATGGATCTATGTATACAAGTGGTAACTACTTTCTAGTACAAATTATATTTGGGTTGGGTTGTTTTTTTTTGTCTTGGCATGAGAATCTACCCAATACAATGAAAAGCCAAAACATCAGTTTTTGAGGTTTAGTCATTCTCTGCTTATTTAATAGTTGCTTGAGGACTATGATGATATCAATCAAGTGTGGTTAGCTGGGTAATGTTTCAGTTAAAAGTATCCCTCATAATTATGATTGCTTAAGAAAGTCATCATTCATTGCAGACTGAAGTGAACTTCAATACCAAACAAACAATCACTTATTTCTGTTTATCACTATGCACTATCTCAGATGTGATGAGGCTGAGGCTGGGGAAAGGAGTTATACTTGTTAAAGTAATTGCTACCATGAATATAATCTATTCATTTCATAATCAAATCCCAGCATAAATAGTCCCTCTATTGGATTCCCATAACATTGCAAAAGGTTTGGATGAATAAACCAATTAATGAAACCCAAATTATAGGCAAGTATGTTCCTAGTATAGATAGTATCACAGATGATAAGTATAGTTAGGCAACCACATCTTTTGTCCATAGTTCATCTGCTGTGGTGCATAATTGTCAATCTCATAATTTCTGAATGGGTAGCATTATATGTTTTCTTTTAACTATGTTACTGAAAAATATAAACCTGAGTTGGTATATTTGGTGCTCCTGTGCATGTGCACTTAGAATGACATTGTACTGAAATGTGTACAGTGAAACTTAGTGTAAAGAATCTGACACCCATTTTTAGAACAGTCTATCAGAAGAAAATGCCTGAACAATTAATTTAAAAACTTTCTGCCTGCCATGTGGATTTTATAGAGAACAAAAAGCTTTACCATTGACCTGTCCCTTATCCATCAAATGCTCTGATTTATATTTCAATCATGAATATTACACTGGCCTTTTTAAGATTTATTTCTCCAGACTGCACAATATTGTCTGGTTTCTTGTTACAGTTTCTGATGTACTAAAGAAATAATGGTCTTGTTAATTCTGTAAACATTACCATTGCAACTTAAAATAACGATTTTTTTCCATAAAAATCCATATTGTTATTAGGTGATTTGTTCTTATAGACTTACCATTCATACATCCAAATAATGCATTGTTGATTTGATTACAGTTTTGCTTTTCATGCATGCCAACAAATCAGGAATATATTCTGGGTTTCTGAAGATTTTCACATAGAATATGTGAATTCCCTTCTGCATTTATATTCATAAGAATTCTACAAGGTAAAGCAGGAATCCTATACGCAATATGTGATGTTCACTTGGAACAATATACACATTAAAATTGTCCTTCCCAAAACTGAACATAAATGGCCTAATTTGCTATCTGCAAATGGCATGATGAGCTAGTGGTGTTATTTTAAACCAATCCTCTCAACAAAGGATTTCCATGTTTTCTGGAAAATTATCTTAGCTATATAAATGTCTGTAAATATACTCAATGACTTGTTCTGAATCCAGTGGCAAATCCTACTGCTGAAATGGATGGCTTAGTGATTTACAAATCACGATACTTCAAATATCTATGTATCTTTATAGTTTGCACTGAGAAAACAGGAAGTACCGGTAGTAATAGTTTGTATTAACAAAATAGGAAGACTTGGTTTAGTATGAGCCATGGTGGCACAGTGGTTAGAGTGCAGTACTGCAGGTTACTTCTGCTGACTGTCAGCTGCCTGCAATTTGGCGGTCTCAAGGTTGACTCCATCCTTCTAAATTGGGTAAAATGAGGACCCAAATTGTTGGGGGCAATATGCTGACTCTAAACCACTTAGAGAGGGCTATAAAGCACTGTAAAGCAGTATATAAGTCTAAGTGCTATTGCTAGTAATGCCAATGTAGACTGTTAGCAACTCCCCAAAGCTTCAAATATTTTCAGTTTTCCCTGGAGAAACCAGGGCTTGAAGCTTGAGTCTTCTGATAAGTTTGCTCTCCACCACAGCTGGTTGTTGGCTTTTCATGTAGCCAAGGGGCCATGTAGACCTCCATACAAAATGGTATGTATTCTTTTTACTATTAAGGAACTGAGAGAAAGAGTTAGTTTAAATTCTCATAGGAAAATTTTCATAGGAGGGGCTTCAGGTGATCTGGTATGAGATGCCATAAAGGCACAACAAATGGAATTAAACGCCATTGCAGAATATTTCTGAAAGAAAAGGTTAAATAATGGAGAATCTTGCTGCCATCTAATATTGCAGCAATAGTTAAACAGTTTCAATGGCTGTTGAAGATAGTTTGTTAGTTTTGGGATTGTGATATCAAATAGAATGAACATTTCATACTTGCAGCAATCTGGGGGATGCTGAGTGTAAGCCAATCACTCCCTAAAACACTTGAAATCACAATTCAGGGGAAGAAGAGTGATGAAAAGGAAAGGTTCCATGAAACACCCTTCCAGAAGACCATGAGCCAAAAGATAAGTGGAAGTACAGAAAATCAAATTTTCCTGGGGATCAATAGCCAACCCAAGGTTACTTGACACCTCCCCAGACTTACAAGGGTTCACCTCTGCCAATTCATTTGGTAACCTTCTTCATTAAGCTTAGATGATTAAGGAGAAGTAGTCCTAATAATTAGTGCAATTTAGGAGTACCAGGAATTCACATAAGATAGGGTCAAGCTCATGATGTATTAATATATATTTATTTGGAATATTTTTGAGATCAAAAGCTAATCTACAGGGGAAAATGGGTGACGTGTTACGCTTGGTTAGATAAGGGGAATAAATTTCCCACATAAAGGAAGTAAGATTACAATGTCTACTTACTGCCAAAAAGGAATAAATTAGCAATGTTGGAACCAGAAAAGTGAAAATGATTGGTTGTTCCAATAAGTCTGGGCTGATGCCCAAACCGCTTCTTTCTGAATAATAATAAAAACTAGAAAGTTCTTTCAATCAGACCTTGGAACCTATAAATGTGTCCTAGCATAAGTCGTCTATATGTGTATTCATCAACAATAAATACTATTACAATGTTTATTACTGGTTATTCCATAATGGAGTCATGACAAAATCTTTGGTGATTTGTGAATTATTACAAAAGCCTACATCTAAGACCCTGTGAGATGGCTGTTCATAATCAGGATGGTGCTAAAATAATGGAATGTACATTGTAACATCATCTGTACTTTTGTGCTTGTGACACGAAGTCATAACACACATTTTGTCATTTGCCCCATGAATTTCCATAACTCTCTCCACTAATGATATTTTCTGCCTACCTCCAACTTAATACTAATGCTAATGCTAAAATTGCACTAATTTAATCTTAATTTGATTTAGCTAATATCTTGGTTCATTTGAGTTAGCTTCATAGTGATATTTGGATTTTAGATGAAAGAATCATTTGTTCAGAGAGTTTAGTCTTTTAAATGTTACTGTTAGAATGCTATAAATACTTTATGAAATACTTATATATTTCTATTAGAATGTATTATAATTGTATTTTTAACTTATCTAATTAAATGTTTTAAGTATTAACAGCTCACAGTTAATTATCATGTCTGTATCTTCTATGCTGCTGAGAGTCTCCCAAAATATGGCCATCTCTTAAAATATTTTTATTTAATTATTGATGCCAGTTTCTCAATTTAGATTTTTTTTTCTGAAATGGAAAGGATTTAGAGGAAGCTGCTTCTAAACAAGAGGCATAACTTCTCAAAGTTGTGTCAAGAGTTGGCAACAACTGGCATTTGATAAGATCCAAGTCCCAACAGATGTGGCCAGTCAAATCTCAGAACTCACTGATTATTGCTACTCCTTATCACATTTGTGATCTCACCTAACATCTAGATCTTAACATCTCCAAAATGGGAAGAAATGATGGGACCAAGAAAGAAGATTTCTTGCCTCCAAAAAATGTCTTTGTCTCTGTAATGATGCTGTTGTGCATAGAGGTCAAGTGCAAGATGCCAGAAATTAGAAAGAGTGCAAAGGAAGACACTCAGAATGGAATCACAAGGCCTTTCAATACCATAGTCAGAGGATGGTCCTCAATTGTAAAGGGTCTATTTATCTAAGACTAGTTTAGGGATGAGAAAGAAACTGATCTGATTTATATTTCAAGCCAACTGAAATTAAACCACATATTTCTAAAATTAATATATTGTAGGAGATGACCAGGTTGAGTTTGAGGGAAGGGTCAAACATGCCATAAGTCATGAGTCCCTACATGCGCACAAGAGATCTAACTCCAGCCCACCCTGAATGCCTCTCTTATCTCCCACTCACTGGTCAGATTTTTGTAGAGAGCTTAAGTTTGCAATAAATCTTTATACTCATTTGAACTGCCTGTATCTCCAGATTTCCCCAGCACTTGACATAAACTCAAACACAACTAATGCATTCCAGATTTTTTTCGATATGATCTTGTATTGCATTTCTCTGAATTTTCTGATTTGGTTTTCTTTTGTATGTTATGTAATCATGAGAAAAATTTATAGGGAAAAAAAGATATGCATTAGGGGAAATTTGCATCACATTTATTTTAAAAAAAATCATAAAAATATGTATTTTTTTTCAAGGAGATATGAAATGCCTATATATGTTCAGATTAACATTTTAAAGACATGGTGTTAAATACCACCATGTAGAGGGGACAGAAGAAAGTTGTGCTTGAAAAAGATGGTCATATTCTAGAAAGTAAAGTGATAAAATTGCCTGTCCCTATAGTTACCTGAAGTGTGGGGCTGAAGTTGCTTACCACCAGTTAGCATTAGGACAACAGACTTAGTCAAAAAAATAATAATATGGGGGCGGGGAGCGTGCCATGTATTTCTATGTAAATGATACTGAACTTGAGTATATACCTATAAGTCAGTATATAAAAATTGTAGCAATTTTAGTTCTCTTATTTTTGGCAGTAAGTCGGCATTTTAATATTATTATTAAAGCCATTTACAGTAAATTATGCTTTTTGCCAAATAAAGCATGGACTCCCACCCATAAATAAAGAAGGCTTTGCACTTTTCTGTCCCTTTGTTGTTCTTTGGAATGGTATTATCCTACCATCCACTTTTCTTCCAAGCCTAAGTAGGACAATTTTGAAGATCAGATCCGGAACTGGAATAAAACACAATTTGAAGTATACATCCATTTGTGCTATTCATTTTATTTTTGCTTTCCTCCATTATTGATGGATTGAGATCTTATCAATGAAGTAGGCATTGTGCTAGTTTGATGAATACATTTAGATTACCACTGTGCATTATTTTACTAGTGTGCAAATGTACTCTTATAACATTGTTAGATCATGATTTAAAAGTTTATTTTAATTTACAGAATTTCTTTAAAATTAGGGCGATGTTTTTCAGTGCTGCATGTCATAAATGAGGGGGGGGGAAGAGGATGGAAGAAAAAGTAGGGGGGAAAGCATCCATAATTAGTCCAATGTGATAGATTGTTTCTAACATGTCACTTCAATTTTAGAAATAAGACTAGATAACTGAGAACATGGAAGTCTAGACTATACATTCAATTACGACATTATTGGAAGTAAAATCTGGGCAGTAGTTTCAAGCAAATGCAACTCATGAGTGGGCAGAAGTACTATTAGGATACAAAGAGAAGCTAAAAAGCAGGACCTACTAAAGGAATTGGAGACATACTACAGTCAGAAAGCTCCTATTGATCAAACAGGATACTCCAGACACAACCTCCTATCCAGGAGAAATTAAAGGTCAGATTGAAGATGATTGAACAAATGAAGTTAGAATATCTCAGTAAAAGCATATGCCTATTTACTGTTTAAACTGCTTGTGTCCCGTGTTCATTTGGGACCGAATCTAAGCAAGGTTAAGAAAATCTTGTCCAGACTGTCATTTTCTCAACAGATCACAAAGTATCCAGCCTATATGGCATGCTACTACATTTTCCTACCAGACAATTCTGCTATATGCTCCAATTTTTCTGTTCCAGGAAAGCAGTACATTTACATATATGTATGTAGATACATATATATGTAGATTTTGGTTTATTCGGGTCTTTTCCCGTGTAAAATTAAAGGTGTTTTTGCAACGTTTCGATGGGATCACCCCCATCATCATCATCATCATATATATATATATATATATATATATATATATATATATATATATATATATATATATATATATATATATATATATATATATATATATACACACACAAATTTATATACACAGCATTAAAGCATCATGATGCATATACATATAGGGACCACAAACAGGTTTTGTAAAATCTTTTCTTAAACCCCCTATTTCTTAAGTGTTTTAGAACCACTCTTACTGTAAGCATAATCTTGTCTTATAAGGAGAAAGTTGCTATTTTTTTTCTTTTTCTGTCTTTCCCATATTTCCTTGTGCTTTCTGTATACACTTACATTCTCTAAGGACATTATGGCAAACCTATGGCACACGTGCCAGAGGTGGCACACAAAGCCCTCTCTGTGAGCATGCGTGCTGTTGCCAGCAGTTCATCTGGTTTAAAAAACAGGCTGTTATTCAGACTGTTTTCAGGCTGAAAAACGGCCTCAAAACCCCCCAAAAACAGGCATGCATGCACCAGCCAACTGGTATTCAGGCTTCGGTATTCAAGCGCACACATGCATGCCCATTCAGGTTTGGGCACTTGGTGCTGAAAAGGTTTGCCATCACTGCTCTAAGGCAATTTAAGGCTACCAGACACCTGGCTATCATCTCCCAAATGTCCCACATATTATTTGAGCTATTAAGAAATTAAAGGTTAAATGTTTCTAGCTCTAGAGACCATAGAAAAAGTAGAAGAGAACATTTCTGAAGTTTCTAGCAGTTTTGAAATCAGCAACCTTCTAATTACAAAGCAAGAACAATAATCACTGTGCCATCACTACATTGCACTAGGATAGTAGAGTGTGGCTTTGGGCAGAATTAGAAACCTTGGTGTGCACTGATTCAATGGAACAGATTTTTTTTTACCTCAGCAATGTGACAAATGAACTGATGAGGCTAGCCTACAACAAATTGAAGCATGGTTTCCAAAATGGATAGGACCACTTGAGGCAACATAACAGACCTACAGGTATTTTGGAAATGGAGCAGAATAATATATACTTAGGTTACTTTGACAGTTAGTAGGGGATTAATAGAGGATGACATCATCTGTTTATACCCCCCAGAAATGACACTGGAGACAGGGCATCTGGCAGCACAGATAAGCCTTGAGAAACTGCAGTCATACAGTTTACAGAACATAAATCAATAATTCTTGATAAAGTCCCAAATCTTTAGATTCTGTGGCTTCTGAAACTCAAGTAT